>OY728121.1:766243504-771243504 GCA_963277665.1 Viscum album
TTTGACACTTTTTATGAATTCCACTAATTTTATAGATTTCTATGACATGTTAGTATTTATTTAATTAACTTTTTTCGAACTAATAATTCCTTTATGATTTTCACAAAAAATAATTACTAAGTAGTGTCAAAATTGACATAAAATAGTTTTTAAAAATATATTATATTACTAATTGTTATTTTATTCCTAAAAATATAAGGTTTGGCAAAATGACATAGATAAGGTTATATATATTAATAATAAACAACTTGGGGTTCGTTTGGCTTCTTATAGTATGTTTATTAACCTTATAGTATAGGAACACAAGAAGACGCGGTAAAAGTAAAATTATTTAACTTAATGTTTAATCTAAATGATAAGGTTAAAATAGGAACATAAACTTGACTAAATTCTATTGGATTAGAGGCTTTCGACCCATCCCCACCTTAGCTTCGAAATATATCAATTTGGAGCTATTCAAAACCGAACTTGACTTTATAATAAAATAATAGTTTTAGTTTTCCCAAAGGTGCCCCTATCCTCCCTTATAAAAGGGAACTTCCTCCCCCTCTTCCTCACACCACTTTGAGCCTTCAAGATCGGCCAACCCATGACAATTACACCTCTCCACTTCCCTAGAAACATCCTAGTGGTCCTGGTTTTCTTCAAAGACCAATTTTAGTGCCCTAAATGAAGGTCTCAAAGAAGCACTTCGAAGAAGAGGTAATGTCTGTTACCGATTCTTTCATCTTTATTTCTTCTTCCACTTCTTCTTCATTAGTTGTTTCATTATGAAGTAATAACATCAGTATCACTCAAATACTGATATGATATTATAAGTATGAAACAAACCTATTTCACTATCTATCCATCCTACGGAAAAAGAAATCACCGCGCGTGCGTACGTACGGAATACCGTCTCCACGACGTGGTGTAATCTAGTTTCCACCACCACCTTACTTGGATGGGTATAATGGTGTAAATAATGACTTTATATGACTATTATAAAGTGATACTGATTCTTAAATAGTATACACACACTCCAATACAATTCCACGATCATAGGAACGATATCATCACTCGTGCGTACGTACGGAATACCGACTCCACGATGTGATGCGACTCGTTCTACATGAGCTTCATTTCATAATGATTATATAAATGAATTGAATGAATGAATATGATATATATTACACTAATACCATTCTAGGAATGAGGTATCTATAACCTAAATATAATAATAAAAGTTTATTCGACAAAACACGCATAAGAAAAAAAAGTTATAAACACCCGAATAACATGTAGCAATGAAATATTACTTCTAAGAAGCTAAGAAAATGACCATATATGATATCATAAAAATAAGTATGATTCTGGAATAAGTCAATAACATTATTTAAATCATTATACAGGAGTTTCAGACACTTACGAATCAAAATGGACCTAAGGTAAGGGAAATATCACAATCTCATTTTTATCCAAGATTGTTTATACTTTGGTATTTACTGGGGTGTATTTTATCATCCACATCCATGTTTCTTCAATATGTAATTTTATTTCCATCCACCTACAATTTTTTTTAAATCCAATTTTACCCTTCGGTGAGTTTTTAGTAAAGTATATGAAAGGAATCTTTTGTCGTTTTTTCGTACAAGGTACTTTTTCACTTTCCGACAAACGTAAGAGAATAATGTTTCTTTTAACTTATACGGCATGAATGGATTTTTTTAAAAAAAATTATTTCCAAAAATCTTCCTTTTAAAGTTTTCAAGTTTATTTTTAATCAACTTCTTTTAGTTTATAATTTTACAACATGTTAAGAAAGGAAAAGTGTTCTTGAAGTAGAAATGATATTTTCCTCAAGAATGAAGTTCAAGTGTTTTATCAAAATTATTTTCCATCTAAGATTATAAAGAGATCTGTTTTTATCCCTATTATTACATTGATTTGATTATATTGTGATGGAATTATATTTTTATTAATTCCTTTATCTTATATGAATTTTTTTATGATGTCACGATGTTTAATATTCCCATTTTTGTTACATGGGTTATTCTATGATGTATGGTTTATGATTTTGTGGCACACATAATAATGGTATCATTATGAGATGGGTGGGACCTATATCTACCTCCAATTCATTGGGTAAAGATTTTATATCTTATGAGATAGACATGGCTAGAATGGTAGGTTATACCGGTTCAGTGAAACAGGACTGAAACGAGGGTGACTTGGTTCATAAATGGACTTTCTCTACTAAGATAGTCTTGGAAATGAGTCTGGCCTAATAAGATATGATTCTCTATGATTATGTGTGTATGCCACAAAGTTTCATGTTTTAAATTATTATTATTGTGATTACATTTCACTGCCATGATTTATCCCATGTTATGAAATTATGATCTCTTTTGCAGGTTAAGATTTCCAAAAGTTATGTGCTTATGTATATGATGTGATTGATATTTCTTTTATTTACCTTTACTGAGCATTTGAGCTCTCCCTTTTGTATGTTTTCTTTCCCCAGGTCAGGATAAAGGTTATTAAGTAAGATATGCCAAAAGGAACTATAGATATGATGAAATAAATGGGAGACAGTGTAGACGCTTTATGAACGGGTTGTTTATGTTTCCCAGTTTCTATAGACACTATACCTATACGGTCCTTTCGTGGTTTTGTTATATGTTGTAATAAGTATGCTTCAATTTTGAAGTATTAACAATGTATGTAAATTATGGGTCGTTATATGGTTATTCCAAACGTAACCATGAAGGTTTTCTCCCTACATAAGAATGTTATGAACGCATCCAGTTACCTTTATTTCTTATTATTTTTATGAGTTATTCATAAATCTTATTATTTCGTGAGGTATGTTAAAGTGATTATGTTATATGAGTAAAGTACGATTTCATTGATTATTATGTATACATGGACTAATGTTCTCTTTTCATATTTTTATATCCCTTACTGATCTTTTATGTTCATCCCATGTTTTTGAAAGGTTTTCCACATGACTTAAAGATGAATAGGGTCAAGGATGTGATCAAAGAAATACTTGTTGTCTAAAATAGGATGTAGTCATGTTTATTTTTTAAGAGTATTTAATTTATGAAAAAATGAAATTGAGTATAAGTGTCATCTTTATAATCTTTTGATATGTAATAGTTATGTCTTAATTCTCTAAAACACTAAACCAGAAAATATCCTCAATGTGAATTACTCATTAATTCATGATTATGTAATGTTTTAAGGCTAGGTCATTATAGTTCCACTATGGTTTCTTGAGGAACTGTTCACTATCTGAGACGGGGTTCCACATGAAAGATAAAGGATTCATGCAATGGTCTATCTGGGGGTTCCTCTCTAGTATATGTGGTGATTCTCTTCCTGATCATTCTCATCGTCTAATGCTGACTAAATAAGAGTCGCATTGATAACATCACACATCATATCCCAAAAACCTATAAGGATGTCACAATGTTGTTATACGTGGAAAAGCACTCATGATATGCTACTCGTAGGCAAAAATCTAATTCTAAATGAAGGAGATACCATTGTTTGAAGATTCTTCAAAAGGAACTAGTGGTACATAGAATTTAGTAGACCCACGCGACCTGTAGTCTTTTTTTACCTAGATGTTTCCATGATAAGATAATTATTACCAACTATGTGGAACTACTTTGAATACAGGGTCTTTACAAGACATTCCCAAACCATAAGGTGTCCTAGGACTTGTTCCCTAGTTGTTCCCATGTACTTTAGTACAGAGTGTTCGCCTGGATGTGTTCCTGTACTCCAATACATGGGGTACCAATGGTTGAGTCCTCCCACATGGGGCCCTACTAGTGTCCCCCACAACACATCTCATCCACATAGGTAATAGGTAAATGGTGTGTAGGAGTACAAAATTCCATTCCATCCGGATATATCTCTAATACCTGACTACTGAAGAAAAGGGACTACCTATCATATGTTTATCAATGTATACATATAATTGTCAATTTTTCCATAGAATCGTAGATTTATGCATAGGGATCCAGATAGGATTATTATGTCTTCATATCCAGCCTTGTATCCTTTCAAAAAAGAGGGATCTAAATTCTAGTTGGTGATTCCATCCATTTGAGGTATGAATGTTGAATCTTGTTTTTTCAAGTGTAAACCCTCACACACTAACACATATATGCTAATTATCCAATGACACCATGTCCTGATTTGCATCCTAGATCAATAAACCATTCAAATAAAATCAAATTAATATGATGATTTTATTCATTATTCTGAATTCCAATTTCCACATGCAATTTCAAATAAAATGTGGTGGTATGATCAAGCTTGGTACTACGTGACATCATCAAACCGATGTCCCAGATGCCAATTAGTGAAGAACATGATGAATAAAGGGATAAAAATACCCAAAAAGGGTTAATATATTTTTTATAGGTTTTATTCTCTATAAAACAAGATCTGTGGTATTTGGGGTGAGAAAAAATAAATAAAAAATATAATTTTAGTATGTGGGTGCATGTGACATCTATTAATTATCCTAGATCCTGGAAAGGGATAATGTTGGACAATCAATTTAATGAAAAATGGTTTCAGCCATAAATTTATGAGTCCTACAAGAATACTATATCGTTTCCATCAATTAACACACACTACAAAGATCAATATAATCCATTCTTTTCAATGAATCTCGATCAACTGAGATATGAAGTATCCTCATCATCTGATTTGATTTGATAGCGGATGGAGGAGAATAAAACTAAAAATTAATAAAAATTTTATGTGGTCAACCATGGTGGGTTCTCATAGTGGTTATTTTATAAATGAAATTAGGTTACGTTTTCTTAATTAAATAAATAAATTTAATTATTTATTTCTCTTGAACACACCAGCCAAAGGTCTCTATTTACAAATTCCCCATGATGGTCATTTTTATGTCGCGTCTTGGCTAACTTTTATATTCTAGATTCGTTTATAGTCTCATGTAACTGATTCAAATTTGGTTTTAGATTAATCAAATTTATTTAATTTTTGGTCTACACAAGATATAAATATATTTAATGTATTTATTAAATTAATTTTGGGTATATTGTGCCCCCAAATAAAATTTTCTCATATATACTATCTTTTAATTATATTTTGAAATATTTAAATAAATTACAATAAAAAAATTGTTTCATTACATCATTCACTTCATCAATATTATTATCTGTGAAAAAAAAATTAAACAAAAAACGCAGTGTATTGATACCTCATCTGGATCTATCACTCCCTGGAGCTATCCTACATGTTCTCATGATACCATAACACCCAATCCAGGAGATAGTACATCAATGATATGTAATCTCTTGTCGATATTTGATATCTACTGAATTCCCCAAAAACTAGACTATATCCTCAAAGGCCAACTTTCCCTAGTCGATTATGTTCTTGGGGTTATGGATGTATCTCTTCAGCTATGACACATAAAAATCCAATTTACCCTCTTTGACTGGTAGGGTAAGGTGTGTAAATAATCAACCTATCCAAACATCTAAAAAATATAGAATGTATTGAAAATACCTAGTGATAGCATGCCTCCCCATTTGAATCACTACAAAATTTTTCATGGGGATACTCTATGGAAAACATGGTCTCACTACTCGAACTACATGCTCCTACAATTTCACTATACATATGATTTTTACCTGATCTGAAATTTCTTCACCAACAAATAGATGACTTGGACCTTCTCTATCATTTCATTCACCAAATATAATACTAATATTTCCCATCCAGACACTAAATAGGGCTCAATTTTCAACTACCCCAAGCCCACCTCAATTGTCCACGAGGTGGTGACATACGCTTAAAGGCATATCCTAAATTTTAGTCCTTTTCATATGTACCTATATTCACACACCTATCCATCCAAATGTATAAGTGTATATGGAAAAATAATAAAAATATGAAATGGCTGGAATTTAAATGAAATATTTAAAACCTCTAGGGTGTACAAGAGTAAGAGAGTGAAAAGGAAAGAATAATGTGGATAAATTTATTCCCAACTAGAAGATGACCAAAAACTAGAAATTAATAGTGATGATTGAAACATTCTAAGGAACTAGATATTCTAACCACCATACATGGTCCCACAGACAATGTATCCTTAATCTTCTCTATAGTGAATACATACCTATTCATCGTCTTCATAAGACATGAAACATGTCCGTAAATCCCATGAATGGATGAGTATATATATAACTAGTAGGTCTCCCTAAAAGAAGAAGGGGTATAAGTATGATACATGATAGGAATGGATATTAAATAAGAAATATCTCACCCTAAATAACAAGTGTAACATCATCCATTTACAAGGAGCTCAACACGACATGTTTGTCGACTACACATCATGTCTCAACCACCAATATAAATTGGGAAATAAGATCCAACAAAATGGGTATTGATATATATATATATATATGCTCAACGTAATGAGAACAATAACACACTGAGATTTTGTGAAATATTTTTCTCTAATTAATTTAAAAATGTTTATATTTTTTATTTCTGAAAAACTATATATATATATATATATTGGTATATGAAAGCACTATGTTTTTTCCTTCCATGAAACTCCCTGAAATTCTTTTTCTACTAAAAAATATTTTTTATTTATCAGTCATGAAATTTTTTTTTGAATTTTTTTAAACATAATTTTGAGTTCTTTTGATTACTTGCATTACATGCAAGGATGGGTTTCATCGATGACAAATATATTATTAATATTCTTATAAAAATAGTATTTTAGTTAATAGTAATCCATTAGAATTAATGTTATGAATAAGATTAACACAATTTGGAAAATATGATTTATACATCTATACAAAATATGGATCCTTTATTTATCAATCAGTAAGAAATGAATGTAAGAACTATTTGAAAATAATGAATTTTCTTCTCCAATAAAAAATATATAAATATGAAAGACAACTATTTTATCTCAAAAATAGAATAAAAATTTGATGAATATTTTAAATAAAATTAACAAATTATATCTTCAGTCAATATTTTTTATACTCATCCAATTGATTTTATTGTTATAATATAAGAATAAATCCATATTTTTATAAAATTTTATATTTCTCTAAAAGGTAATTTTACTGCTATTTTATGGAGAAATAGTTTTAGAAATAATTATTTAAAAATTTATATTATTTATTTTAAAATATAAATATTATTTTTGAAATAATAATATCGAAAATTATATTGGATGAATTTTGGTATTTTTCAGATAAGTTTCAATTTTCTATGAACAGTGAGAAAGCACTAGGTAATAATTAAAATCAACCTTTTAATCTAATTTATTTATATATTTAAAACTGATCATAAATTTTTTTTAAAGTATATAGAAATCAATAATAAATAAATTAATAATTTTTTTTCATTTGAACAAATTTCACATTGAAATTGTATATGAAAACATATTAATCTTATGAACTTTTAAACATCGAAAACCTATCATCTTATCCTGCTTGTAGGACTAATGTTAAAATAATTTATGCTACTTATGTTAATATAATATAGAAAAATTAATTCCATAACTGATATCATAATAAATCAAAATTTTATTATCTTCAACATAATGTTTTACCAAAATGATGAGTGAATGTAATTAAAATTTATTACTAAAAATAACGAAAAAATGATTAATTAATGACTAATATGAGAAAATATGGGGTAAAATTGACCATAAAATCAAATAAAAAATATTTTCTAGACATATTTAAAATATACCACTTCTATAGATCTATGAAGGTTTATTTTCATCACATGGGTCTCAATACAAATGTTTGGAGAAGTCAAATATTTTTACGAATACCAAATCTGTCCTCCTATCCCAATTTATAAAAGGCCACCTCTCCCCCTTCTCTACAAGATTGTCAAGTCCTTTTGGACCCTAAACCCCTTAACCAAATAATCTCAAAACATCCCTACCTTCATCATAGAGGGCTCAATTTTTTTAGGAATCCAAAAAATTATTCTGTTTCATTGGAACCAAACAGAGTTAACAAAAGAAAAGGTAATATCCTTATACAAGATCTTTTTTTTTATTCTCATTATCAACCACCTAAATTATTATTAATAAATTAATACATTAGAACCTAATTATCCTAAATATACTTATCTATTTTGATATTATGTTTCATCCTACACTAAGACACACTTCCATAAAATGAGATACACAATCATCGTTTGTGTGTACGACAGATTACCAACTCGCAAACTGGTGTAGGACATTATTCATTGCCACCTTTGAAGGTTGGGAATGATGATGGAATTTTTTTATAGTATATATATGATATTTATGATATATATATGCCTCTGTAACTATTATATAACACATACCTTCATCCTTTCCATTTTGTGGATGTATGATAACCTCATTTGTGGATGTATGGACTACCACCTCCTGAAAGTGATGTGATTCATTCACACTGTAATCTGAATGTATTAAAGACAGGTCTGGTAAAATTATATGGCTTATATTAAATAATAATTCCATTGCAATTATAATATATAAATATATATATTTCAATTTTGTTCTTTAAATATGATAAGAAAAATGAAATAGTGTTCATGAATATATACGACCTATCGTCTCTATTAATAATGTTTTCCATTAAATATTTATATAGATTTTTATAAATATTTATATAATGAATATATATGTTATTTATATAATGATTTAAAATCTAAAAATAATTCATTCATTATCAAATTAATAGGATCAATAATTATAAGACAAAACATATACAAAAAAGGGGATATTATGGGAAATATAAAATTAACACAGAATTCTTAATAAATGGGTAATATAAAGATGAAATAAAATAATATAGGGTATTAGTGATAAGAATATTGTTCTATAGTATATTATTTATAAAATAATATTTTTCATCCAATAGTTTTTAATTTGTATATTGATATTCTAGACTTAAGGTAAAAGTTTTCTCATTCGAATTTTATTTCAATGAGATATGGGTTATATCCAGAAATTATTCTCATTTTGTAGTACATACACTACACTATGTCATTTTATATAATGAATTTAAATTATTTCCTAATATAAAATTTTTCAATTGATTTAATTACTTCACATATCACATGATTTAGATTCCAATCGTGTAGTAAGGTGATTTATAGTCTCACTATTATTTTTCTAGACGATTGCCTTATTCACCACTCATTTCATTTGTGTGTTGTATATATTTAACATTGATGTATTCTATGAATATTATAATTAAATTTATTATTATTTAAAAATATATGTTACTAGCACTATTTTGTGTGGTTTATAGTACAAATGTTACCAAATTGGTAACAAAATTTCATCTTGACATTCATTTTTAGGAAGATTTTATAATACGCACATTACAATTTTGCGAGGATTATATAATTACCTTTGAAATGATGTATCATTATTATAATTCCATTAATTATATTTTAATATTCATGTAATGTTATTTTTTCATGTGGATTTTGATTCAAAGATACCAATGTGTTAAGAGTTTACTGCTACAAACTCATAATTTATCTGTATTGTTTTTAATTATGCATTCATTAATGAAATCATATGATCCATCCCTTGAGAATTTCAATGAAATTATTTATGGTGTAGTAAATCTAGATATATTAATTTAACAGTACCAATATCCCACTCTTTATTTCTTTTTATAATTTTGAAAAAAAATTATGAAAACCTGACTACATTTATCTATTCAGTGAAAAATATATTTTCTTCTAAAACCATGTAATATTGATGTGTTTTAAAAAAAGGTTTTAATTAATATTTTGTGATTATTTAAAATGATAAATTATTTCCATGTTTTTAAAAATTATTTATATTTTTTCAAAGTATTTCCCTAGAAATGGGTTGTCAAAATAATTTCAAGCTATCTTTATGAGTTTTCAAGCTGTTATCAGGGAAAATGGTCTTCAAAAGGTGTTCAAGATATCATTATATATTCTCAATTTATTTTCAACGAAAAATATTTTCAACAAGTTTTCATGATTCTTTTAAAGGGTAATAATGATATTTTAAAAGAAAAAGGTTTTCAAGATGGATTATTTTTTAAATGGGAAAAATATATTTTCCTCATGAAATTATTTAAATAAAATTTCAATGATTTCATTGTAAGAAAATTATTTTTAGAAATGTTTTATTAAAGGAATTTTCAATGAAATTATATTTTCCTTGATAAATGATCAATGTGATCTTTCAAAACCCTATCTGTATAAGATGGTGTACTTTGAAATGGGTTATCCACTACTAGGTATATCATCCAAAGAATCCTTTTTTATTCTTTATTTTAATGCTTTATGTTTAAAATGGAAATATATTTATGAAACCTATTTATATTCCACCAGTTACATGGTTTGTAATTATATATCCTTTAATAGGTTATTCTATGATGAATTGATTACAAAACCTCATTCCTTCTCATGGGTCATGATATGATAAAATGTTTATGATAACCATTTATTTTCATGGGTTATGTTATGATGTTTATAAGGCCCATATATTTTATGATTCATGATATAATGAATGTTTTACTATATTGTGCATCATGTATATAAGATTTTTTTTATTTGAATAGTGGGACCTATATCTCACATCAATTCATTGGGTAATTATTTATATCTCATGAGACCAAGATGGGAAATAATAAAATAGTCTTCATCTTCTATTGGAGGAAGTAAAAAACCTAGTGAAATATGGTTGAATTGGAAACCATATATATTATAGGATGAAGAGGAAACACAATCCACTATTCAAATAAGGGGAAATACAATCCACTATGGGAAGAAGTGGAAACCCAATCCACTGTGGGTATATAGGGAACCATTGTCACTTATAAGGAAAGGAATGTGACTGGGGATGGTAGTGTGTCCTACTAAATAGGTGTAGTCCCCATGAAGTTCCCTGATATGTTTTTGAAATGAGCCTTATCGTAGGGATTTATTTTACATGATTATGCTTCTACCATGAATTCCATGTATTACTCCTTTGTTTTTATTTCATATAATATTTCCTTGATTAACTTATGATAAATGTCTTATAAAATGCCAATATTTTCTTCCCGAAATCTTGATTATGATCTGTCATATTCCTTGTATGATCTAATGTTGTTGTGATAGTGCCATCATACCCTTATTCTCATATAAGGCATAATTATCTCCCATGTTTACCCATATTGGGCATCTAAGATCACTCCAAAATTATGTTTACTTTCCCTAGTTTACAATTAAATTATTTATGTAGTATTACAAAATGGGAAGATCATTAAGGGATATTTTTATGATATTTCACCAAATTAGATGAATTTGCTTCATGTTTCAAAATAAAATAATCTATTACAATCCTTAGTCACGTACTTTTGTAATGTGATAAATATTAATCTAAAATGAATTAATATGAATTTTTTGTTATTACTAAGTTTCTATAGTTGGTATAATAGAAAAGGTATAGTCATAATTTGAAGAAAAGGATGATGAAATTTTAGCTATATATCTTGGGATATTTATAAGGATTTGTCAAGTGATGACTATTTGTATAAGTATAAGGTTGAGTATAATTGAAGGTAAAAGTTCTAGAATTTTGGTAATGAATACAGCAAGTAAATTCTATTAAATAAATTAAACTCTAGATACTACCGGTGTATGTGGCTCTAAAAAAATGTGTGTAGGGTTAAAACCCAAAAAACAAATTAATGAGCTTGACTCGATCAGAAACTGTTGCACAACAATGCGCCTTGCTAAACACCTATTCTGAAACTCCAAGGGGATATTCATTGGGAATTCACAGACAAATTATGAACTATCATGAAGGATTTAAATAAAATATGACTATTAATAACATTGTATGAAGCCAAGGTGTCATATCTTAAATATATATGTGTCTTAATTTAGGAATCATGTAAGTAATGTTTCATGATTTTTTGATTTTATAATACGATAAGTGTTTCTCACATGATTATTTTTGGTTTTTGTCAATGGAGAGAACAAGAATAAGCTTGATAAACATTGAATGTTTCAGATGTGTAAATTATGGATACTATGAATTTTGTTTTCCTAAGTCAAAATCTAATTATGTGCATTAGAATATTCCTTGAGAAGCAGTTATATTGCTGCAGATAAAAAGAATATGATTGAGACTTAAAAGGTATGGGTTTTTTTAACAGTGTCATTTACATTAAATGCAAGTCAAGTGATTAAATTTAGGTTGGGGAATTATAAGAAAAGATTTATATTTCATATTCTTGGAAAGGGTTGTTAAGTAATAAATGATGATTCGTGGGTAATGGTTTAGGAATAATGTTTTATGAATTAAGTACTTTTGTTTTGGAATTCAAAGATTATGTGATATGATTCAATATATATATATATATATTTAGTAATATTTTTTCATGATGGAATTAAAGGATATGTTAAATGGTTTTGATTAAATAGAAATGTTATTTAATAGAAATTTTCCATTTTGATTTTGTTAATTCAACATATTATGTTTTAATGATGTTGAGAAAAATTATGTTTATCTTGTATAAATAGAAGATTGATTGGGATAATAAAAATTGGACAGTATCTATGACCATGAAACTGATAAAGTGTTTATTGAGGAATTTTATATAAAACCATAGATGGGTTTTAAAACTTTTTCTTCATATGTAAGGAACAAATGAAATATTATTCAAAAGAATAAATCATACATTTATCAGAAATGTTTTATGGTAAGTCATGTTATTAACATGTTTCAATAGAAAAAATGATTATGGTATTAACATTTTATGTATGTGATGACCAACAGCCACATTATGATATATGGGGGATCAATGATAAGATGTTTTTTGAAAAATGTATAAGCCTTATTTCAAAATTATTGGATTTTTAGCTTCATGAAGGGTTATATTGGTAACTATTTATGGAATGTTTAAGTTAATATTAAGCTGAGATTTGTGAGATTAAATTATTGCCTCTCTATATGAGGACTTATGTTTATTGGACAAAATGTTCTAAGCCATTTTGTATTAATCGTAACTAAAGATAGTTGTGATGAATTTTCATGGATTTCAAGATTTTTTAGTGATTCAGAAATAAAAAATTCACCTTCTTTTTTTGGAGTAGGAGGTGAATAATAAATCGGTCAGACACGACTAAATAGTGATAGTATTCTTATAAAAGGGAATAAAATCATATAAGTATATATTAGTCTAAAAAATATTTATTCAAAATTATGAAAAGGTTTATGATATAATTTTTTTCCACGTATCATAGTTTTTGATGATATTAATGACCTATTCCGAGCATCATTAGTTTAATGATTTATAATTTTTATGTTTTTCAAAATAGCCCTATTTATTATGCTCAGCGAAATTTATGATTATCATGGATTATTTACACTTTTTTACATGTCCATGTTTTCACAGGACAGCTATTTTATATAAAGTTCAATCATAGTTATGTGGTATTCTGGGTAACAATTACGTTTAAATGGTTTTTTAATAGATGTTATAGTATTCATATTTATGATATGGGGTTCCGTAAAAGGATATTTCAACTGTTAGAAAATGGATAACCCAAATGAATTTTGAGGATCAAATTCAATTTACAGGGGGTATAATGTAAAACCCCAAATTTTTTTGACATTTTTTTAATTAATTGAATCATTTTGATATTTTTTATTTGAAACAACTCTGAATATAGATTGTGTTATATGAAGGCACTAACTTTAGTTTTCATTTCAGGAAACAAAATGTTTATCTGGAACTATAAAAACGAATTTTTTTATATTTCATTATGCATGGAAGAATGTTTGGCTTGTGTTTTAAATAATTTTTTCTTTCTTATATTGTTTTCATTACACAGATGTTAGATTTTTAATGAAATAAAATATACTTTTATCATTTTTCTTAAAAAATTATTATATTTTTCACATATCTATTTGAATTACAGTTACAAATAAGGTTAAATATATTATAAATATTTGATTTAAACATGTATTAATAAATGAATACTATGTTTGTTAATTATTTTTAAATGAATGTCAAAAATATTTGAAAATAAAGAAAATAATTTCCATGAAAACTATTTCTCAATGAACAAACACCATTTTATGTCAAAAAATTTGGAAAACAACCTTTGTTGAATGTTTTCAAGAAAATTTGTATATAATATTTTCAATAAATAGTTTTAATACTCATCTAGTATAATGTTTTTGTGAAATATATGAATAAATCTAATATAATGGATCACAATTGTGTTTTCCTAAAAGGTATTTTTCCATTTTAATCGAGAACCCAAATTATATATATATATTTGAAATTTATATAATCTTTATTTGAGAAAAAAAATTTCATTTTTGAAAAAAAAATATCAAAATTTAATTTGAATGTATTTTTGTCTTTTTTGAGAGTAGATTCAATTTTTGATTAACATTGATAAAATACAAAATTTTAATTAAAATTTTATTTTTCATCTAATTTATTTATATTGTTAATTTATTGTTAAAATTGGTTTTAAATAATATTTATATTAATAATAATTTAATTAATACAATTTAGTTCATTGTAACTAATTTAACATTGATGTTTGATATAAAAACATATTAATCATTTGAACCATTCAACATTAAAAATATGACGTCTCGTTTTACCAATGGGATTAATAGTAAATTAATTTTTCCACATATATGACTTCAATTTTAGAAAAATATATTTCATATTTGGATTCAAAATTATTTATAATTTAACATATTTTAAAATTAATTTTAATCAAAATTTTTTGTGAAAGTAATCAAAATTAATTACATTGATTAAGGAAAACGATATTAATTAATGTTTAAACATGGAAAATTGGGTGTTAAAATTACCCTAAACTAGTATAACAATTATATTTTAGCCATATATCAACCATTAATCATATAATAATCTTTAATGGTCAATTTATAAAGCTTTTTGGACAAATAATTTGTGTGGAGCACTCAAAATATTTCAAGAGAACATAATGTGTTCCCCCCCACTTATAAAATAAATCATCTCCTTACCCTCTTTCTACACCACTAAATCCTTTTTTGATCATCCAAAACCTTCTGAAATATGCTCACAAATTCTATAAATCCATCCAATAGGCCTCATTTTGGGATGAAATCCGAACAAGGAATACCTTTTCTACAAACAAAATGGAGTTACCCAAAGAAGAGGAAACATACTTCCAAAAGCACTTTTGATTTATTTTCATTCTAAACAACCTAAAATAATCTCATTCCATTAATACATAATAAAATAAATATCCTCAAAATAAAGATATATTTTAATACAAGGGGTCCTACCTATACTCTCATACACTTCCATCAAATGGGATAAAAATCATTATTCATTAGTACGAATAACTACTGCCTCGTTAATAGATGTCATTAATTATTTCACTACCACATTAAGAGTTCGTAATAATGATTTAATTTCAATTTATATATGATATATATGATATTTATTATATATTTTTGAATATGGTATTATTATATAACACATTAATTTAATATATCCATTTTTTTGAAGTATGATAAATTTGTTTATAGACGTGGGGAATATCGCCTTCTCAAAAAGATATGATTCGTTCACACATTACATAGAATGAAATGAGCCACTTATTATCATTGTCTTGAGAAAAAAACCATGATTACTAGTCCTTAAGTGACCTCCCCACACCACCAATTTCTAGAAATAAATTCCAATAGGTTTCAATTGAAAATGGGGGGAAATTTACCAGTTAAGAAATAAACCAATAACCAAACAACCACTATATGATGCATGAATAAAACAAGACAACACAACCATAATCATTATAGAAAACATAAAAGTATACTATAGTGGAATATAAAGAAACTCTCAATGTAAAAAATATAGGATAACTATAAGAACTCTAATAAAACCATAAGACTTTATTCTCCACAATCTCTATGCCCCAAAAACAAAAAATATACAATGTATCACAAGGTGGTTCTAAATATGTGTTATAATTTACCATTTCCCATCTTCCAGAAAATAGAATCTACCAAAGCACCAAATTTTCAAAATAGGGTTTTTATAATACTCAGTAGTATTTCCCTACTAACATCCCTACTCACTACACTATGATAGAATTGTTAGAAATAATTATATGATATGGTTTCAATAAAATAATTTCCCAAAAATAGTTTATAACTAAATATAGAAAAGTTCTAAAACCATTTATAAAAAAAGGAACCGTGTTCTATTAGAACCAATTTTTCATGAAAGGCATATTCCCTAGAAAAACTACCAAATATGGTTTTAAAACCATTTCTTTTTCACATTTATCATAACCATTCCATTCCACATATTCACACCTCCATCCATGCTTTCATCATTACGACAATTCCATACTCATGAGAGGCTTCTCATTGATATATCAAGTTGTAACATGATATTTATTTCACATATTCCATTACATCATTGGAACCAAGAACACAGTCATATTCCAACCATGACTCATAAATTCAATATAAACAACCACCAATATTATGCCAAAACCATTTCAATCCATTTCAAAGAAACAATTCTGTTATTTAAAACCATTAAACAATCAATTTCTAAATTCCCATTATATTTTAATAAAACCATATCATTTATTTAAAACAAATTAATTGAATCCAAATACCATAATTCAAGAAAAAAATCACATTTTGAAATCCACATCTTATAATCAATAATCAATCACTTTTATCAATGAACAAATTTTCTATATTTTCGGGAACAATCAATAAAGAGGGTTTCTAATAATCATAAAGAATACAAATCATAATAAAATTCACACAATGAAATCAATTTGAAACCATTCCATTCAGTTCTACTAAGAGGTGTCAGAAGTGAATCTACCTACTATAATAGTTTTGATGAAAACTAAAAAACGGATTAAGAACACACCCACAGTCAGGTAAGAAATTCACAAAACTACCTTAGATCTATTCTACTAAAAAAAAGACTAAAACTATTCATATTTGGAATCCATAATTGTTGATCTATCTATAGATGGAAAATATCTCGGAAAAAATAGGAGGGGAGAAGTAGATACAACTAGATCTAAGGAAATGTGACCAGAAGGGTGAGGATGAAACTTATTATAAGAATTGGGCATGGAAACACCAAGGGAGGGCTCCAGATTGATTACAAATCACATGGTAGAGGTTATACAACTATAAATGGAAAAGTATCCAATTTTAGGGATACCATAGTGTAAAAAAGGATGGGGTCAACGTCAAAATAAGAGAGATCCTATTTTATAGATCTAACTTTAACACTGCACATTATTTGTTTAAATGATTAGACAAACTGTACACTAACTGTGAGTTAGATAATAACTTATGGAAAACCTTTTGTGGCCTTCTCTCAAGGTCTCCCTAAACATGTTCACACCATTATGCACACAGTTTCTCCTAGGATTTCCACACATTATAGATAAATCGTGTCCAACCCGTGCATATCCCTTTTTCCCAAAAAAACTCATCGAAAGTTCCTCCAACTCTACTATCCATTACCCTTACATTTCATAAACATAAAACTCACAAATTAAGGGTTATATTCCAACAACTGTGGGTACTAAATTCCCCCCACCAGTGTTATTTTCGTATCGAGGTAGTAAAAACCCACCGCTAATTAGAACGAGTTCTGACCATTAATCATTAATTTCCCTCTCACGGCCCCATGTCTCTTCTTAAATAGTAGAATGTTTTCATGAACCATTACAGAAAAATGTTTTTTCCATGAAATACATTGTCTTTCCTATTCACAATCTAAACTACGATATGTAGTAATGATGCATCAAGCTCTAGGATAACATGATCACATATAATCACATAGTCAGGATCAGGTTGATACTTTCAGAACTGAGATATGTGAAACACTTTGTGCACCGAACTAAACCATGAAAAAAATGAAAATTGATATTCCACCCTTCCAACCCATTCCAGTATCTCAAAAGGGCTAATATATCTCATGGATAATATGTCATGTTTCCCAAAATGATGATGTCCAATCCTTGGAAGGATCCTCCAGAACACATGAACACTCACTGTGAATGACAACAGTCTTCAGTGATGATTGGAATAGGATTTATGATGACTCAATGTTCTCTCGACCCACTTTCTAATTAGATAAATCTTCAATATCGTTTCCTTGAGAAGGATCGGCTCAACTAGTGAAGTCGCACCTATTACCACCCAAAACGGTGGAGAATAACAAGGATGCTCATATAATGCTTCAAACATAGAAAAATGTTTCGAGGCCTGATAACTATTATTATATGATACTTCCACTATGGTTATATGTTCTTCCCATGAGCCACCAAAATCCCTTATACAATCCAGCATCGTATCTTCCAAATTCTTTATCTTCCTACTAGATTGGCCATATGTCTGAGGATGATATGATGTAATCATAGTCAAGTGAGTCTCAAGGGATTTCTGTAAGAATTTCAATAAATGAGACGTGATTCTAGGATTTTTTCTAACAAGTTTGAAATGGGTACACCATGTCTATTTACCACTTATTGGATATAGATTTGGGACAAACCCACCACCATATGAGTATCATGAATAGGAATGAAATGGTATGACTTTTTATGTCAATACACTATCACCCATAGAGAATCATGTTTTGGAACCATTCTTGGGAGACCTCTAACAAAATTTATTGCTATCTACTCCCATTTCAATAATGTAATAGGTAAAAACTACGTCATTGCCTCTGGTCACTGATGATCTACCTTAACATGTTGAAATGTTAAGCAATTTGATAATAACTCACCCACATTCCTTTTCATGCTGCTCCACCAAAACAAAGACTTCAACGCCTTATACTTATTCCATATTTCTGGATGTACATCCCATTTCAATTTTGGGTATTCATAAAGAAGTTGACTTTTAAAAGTCATACGTTCATCTATCCAATCCCTGAACCACAAAACCAAACTCTCATCAAGTTTCCATCTCTTAATAGTCTCCTTAGCTATGAGTTTTGAACTCATAACTATGAATTCCATATCAGATGTTTGTATCTATTTGACCATATATACCAAATTAAGAACAATAGTTATTGAAGAGAAAACTACAAAATCACCTTCATCTTTAGATTCCACATGTATGTTGGCTATGAATGACATTAACTGGAACTCATCTGAAGCTTCTATTACCAGCTGCACATATGTCTTTCTGTTGAATGCATCTACCAGCGAATTACCTTTTCCTGATGTATACACCAAGTCTAAGACAAACATCTAAAAATACTACATCTATCACCTTTACCTCATATTCAAATCCCTATGTGAGAAAAGGAGTTTCCAGCTATTATAATCCTTAAACATATTAAATTACTCACTAAATATATAAAAACACCATGAATTCAAGGAATGGACAAACTCATCTAAATAAAATTTATTGTTGTGTAATTCTTCACATGAACTCTCATCTGCAATAAACCATAAACAACCACTTGGTCTCCTTTCATGAGAAAAAATCCCAACCATGATTCCAAAGCATAAAAGTACACCATATACCCTAATTCGGATTTTGGAAAAATAAATATAGGTGATGTTTTAAGACAAACATTTAGCACTTAGAAAGACTACATAAATTTATCATTACATAGGAATGAAACATTCTTTTCATTCAATTTTGCCATAAGTGGAACTATTTCGGATAAGTCACGCACTATGAGTAAGTAATAACTAGCTAATATAAGATGACTCCATATCTGAAAGTCATTCTTATGGGGTTTAAAATAGATAATAGCTTTTACCTTATCAGGATACCCTAAAACACCTTTTTTAGAAAATAACTATCTATCAAAGAGTGCCTGTTGTACCCCAAAATAACACTTTGACAGTTTTTAGAATATAAAAAATGGTCTCTCGTGATTTAGAGCATCATCTCTAAGTATTAATCATGCTCATCCTTTATTCTGGGGTACACCAATATGTTATCCACAAAAACCGCAACAAAATATTTAAGATATCTATGAAATATCTTATTCATCAATACCATAAATTCTGCTAGTGAATTCATAAGAAAAAAAGGCATGAAAAAAATCATAGTGGTCATATATACTTGTGAATTCTATTTTTTTAATATCCTCCTTCTGAACTCTCAAATGATTTTATCCAGAATACAAGTCAATTTTTTAGAACCACTGGGCTCACCTCAATTGATCAAATTGGTCATCAATGTGTGGAAGGGTATATATGTTTTTTATCGTAACTTGGTTATGATTATGATAATAAACTCATAATTGATGATTTCCATCTACTTTATTTACAAACAAGACTAGTGGTTTTCACTAATATGTACTTGACAGAATGTAACCAATTCTTTCAATCTCTTATAAAATCACTTTCAATTCCCTTATTTTTTTGGTTCCATCCTATAAAATGGAAGGGAAATAGGATTGGTCCCTAGAAAGATATAAATCGTAAACTCAAATTAACTCATACGTGGTAAAAATAAGATGTTTTTGGGAATGAGATCTAGAAATTGATCCACAACTACTAGAAAAAATGAACCCTAAATATCTTCTATCAATGCCGTAGTCAACATCACCAACTGGTATGATATCATTCCCAACACTCATGCCAACAATCCTGTTGAACTTTTCTTCAGAGGCCTTTGTCATCAGAAGTAATATGGGACACCATCTTTGGTTGTGAAACTAACTGTTCTACTATAATAGTTTATGTGAGCCATTGAAGTTGTTAACCAATCCATACCCTATATTACATCATAGAAATACATTACCAACATCTAGAAGTCATAGTTCAGCTAAGATCCATTAATAGTTATGGAACATTATATACATAGGAAGTCTCCACGTTATCTTTCCCCAAGAAGAGTATGAAGTTTTAACATGAAAGGCATCATCTATTTTTCAAAAATAGAAAATAAAAAACACATGAAAAATGAAGGAATGAGTTCACCAGTATCAAACAACACATGCATAGGGGTAAAAATTAATATAATTGTACTTCTCACCATAGAATGTCCCAACTGATCATCTACAATCATATACTCAACTACATAATTTTTTTTATCACTACATTATGCACCTTGCTTCCTTGCTTAGATTGACCATGCGGAAGAGCCATAGATTTCTCAGAATCACTATGTCTAGCTATGCTTTATTGATGAGAAATACTCTTCTATCCTCGTCTAGTCGAAGCATATGATGCATGTGACACCAAAGAAGTGTCTCGAGGACAAGACATCAGAGAACTATGACAATATCACCTATGATGTCGCATCTTGTTGTAATCATGTCCTGCTCATGGTGGGGTTGTACACTCTCATTTCATGTGGTCAGAGAAACCACATTGGAAACATCATGATTTTTTCTTTGGCCATAGAGTAAGTTTAAATGATCCAGCTGTATAATTATGCATCATGCTCCCACCATGGAAATAGGTGTTCATATTTTTCTTGCTACCTACATTTGGGTTCCCAAAATTTCATATATATATCATCATAATTTATCATCCCAAATATCTTGAGATATCATATTTATCCACTATCACTCTACTCACTATCTTTTATTAATCCAAAATATTGAGTAGCGCAATCCTCAAGTGAATATCTTACCATAGCCCTGATTTGAAGATGCTTGCCTTCAAGGTTGCACTAAGTGAAACCTTATGTGAAATTCACAATACATTCATGAATTTAGCCTCATATTTTTTGATAGAGATATTTTCATAATTTATGCTAAATATTTTTTTTCATTTTGTGGATCCTGAATGTGTGGAATGGAACAGTTTGTTAATCAATTACCTAAAAATTCTCCAATCTAAGATTGTGATCCAGTTTAGCCTGCTCCACCAAATCCCACCACTGGTGTGAGGGATCCTCAAAAATATATGTTTATATCTTGAATTTCATCTCCACTGGTCTGCATATGAAATCTTAAGATACTATTCATCATATAAAACCACACCTCCGCCTTTTTGGGTTTAGAATCACCCCAAAATATGGGTGGATTCTGCTTTATAAACTAGATAGAATGATCCATATTCCTTGGTTCATCCCTCATGATCCTATTAACCATAGCTTGGAACTCTTGTATTATACTCTAAACCAGGAATTGGGTTATCTCGGGCTCAAGTGCAACCACATTCTCTGAAAATTCTTCTGGTTGGTTTCCATGATGCCTATTGGATTCTATTTTATAAATAAACAAAAAACACTATAAATCTCACTATTTGGAAACTAAAGCCATAGAATTTCAAATTATATCACATAAATTATCATAAAATTTATTTTTGATAAAAATATTTCCTTGTTTGATCATATTTAAAAAAATATACTCTACTTTAAAAATAAAAACATTTTCAAAATAAATCAACCATGCTCTTTTCAAATTAATTCATTTGAAAAAAAAATTATAATTATTCAAAAATAAACACAATGCATCAAATCAAATATAATTTATTAAAATGAAATATGCAATATGAGTGGGAATTCATTCTTCTAAAATGCATATCCAGCTTGTCTCATTTTCTAAACTCATAAAAATGAGATTCCATATCCTATATGTGTCTCCAACACACTTACATACCCAACTCCTCGGTAACATGAATTTCAGAAGAATAATATTATCTACTTCTTCTTATGATTTACATTTCATGTCCCTACAATCCTACTATTATATAAGATCACCACCTGGGGAATAGAAAAGAACAAATTTCAACTCTGAGACAACGAAAACTGAGGAATACATGTTTTACATGGGAAGGAAAATTTTGATCCAATTTATCTCAAAGAAACCATTAGAACGAAAAAAATGATACCATTTGTAATGAGCCACCTATTCTCATTGGATTGGGATCACAAAAAATCATTATTATGCCATAAATGACATCCCCAAGATAGAAATGGCTAGAAATAAATACCGAAGGTATTGAACTACAATTAGGGTATGATTGACCCTTTTAGAAATAAACCATTAAAAAAACAACCATAACCAAACAACCACTATATGATGCATGATAAAAACAAGATAAATCAACCATAATCTTTATTAAAAAATAAACCAAGGTATGATACAACTAAATAAAAATAAATTATCAAAGTAAACAGAATAAAATTACTATATGAACTCCATGAAGACCACAAGGCTCTATTCTCCACTATCGTTATTCTCCAATATCACCAAATAGTACCAGTATCATGAGGTGGTTCTAAATACACGTGATAGTTTACCTTTTACTATGTATCTAGGGATAAAATCTACAGAATAACCGAAGTGACAATGCAGAGGTGGGTATAAAACTCATCAGGCTATCCCCAATGACTTCCCTACTTTTTCCACCAGGATAGCATGGTTAGTAACATTTATATAAAATAGTTTCTATAAAACTATTTTCCAAAACAGTTTATAACTATATATAAACAAGATCTTAAACCATTTATTACCAAAAAATAGCCTCATGATATTAAAAACAATTCTTATAGCAATTCATATTCCTAGAAAAACAAGCCAAAAATTCTTTAAAATAGTTTCTTATTCATGTTACATCAAAATCATTTAATTCCACTTATTCACACATTCATCCATGCATTAATAATTATGAAAGTTCTGTACTCATTAAATTTCTCTCATTAATCCACCATGTAGTCACCTGATAATTATCCCCCATGTTCCATTACACCATGGTCACTGAGAACAATGCCATATTCCAATCAAGCCTAGTAAATGAAATATAAACACCCACCATAATTTTTCCAAAACCATTTCACATTATTTTAGTAACACCATTCTTTCATTAAGAACCATTAATCTAAGAAATTACAAACACCAATTATATTTAAATAAAACAATACATTCTGTTGAAAACACATTAATAAAATCAAAATACCATAATTGTAGAGAAATACCCATTTTAAAATCCACATTTTATAATCAAGATTCAATCCCATTTATCAAAGAACCAATTTTCTATATTTACCACAAATACCACCAAGGTGGGTTTCTATGACTCATAAAGCATCCAAATCAAAATCAAATCCACAAAATAAAATTAATTTGAAACCATTCCATTCATTTCAACTAAGAGGAGTAGAGAGTGAATCC
The DNA here is from genome assembly GCA_963277665.1 of Viscum album. Taxonomy (NCBI): domain Eukaryota; kingdom Viridiplantae; phylum Streptophyta; class Magnoliopsida; order Santalales; family Viscaceae; genus Viscum; species Viscum album. The sequence goes on from OY728121.1 coordinate 766,267,651, forward strand.
ACTTGCCTCAAAGGTTTTGACAAAAATAAAAAATGAATGAAGAACACACACACAACATGGTATGAATTCCATGAATCAGTATTAGATCTCATATCCAACCAAAAAAATGACCAAAAATAATCATATTTTGAATCCACAATCATAGATCATCCCATAACAGGCATATATTAAGGATGAAGGAATTAGATCAACGAAAAACTGACAAGAACAACACAGAATAACACTTACAACACGAATTGGGCATCAAAACTCCAAGGAGGGATCCAGATTGATTCTAAATAACTTTGTAGAAGTTCTCCTACCTTCAATGGAGAATAATCCCATATTGGGGATACTATGGAAAAATATAGATTTAGAGGGGAAAATAGTGAGATCCTATTTTCTAGGATCTATCTTTAACACTATGCATGGAGAGTTTGCACGATTAGACAAATCGTGAGCTAACTGTGTGTTAGCTACTGCCTTAGGAAACCCTTGCATGACCTCCACCACATAGTCTCCCTAACCATGTTCACTATATGATGATGTTACTACCTCAAACCTGCTACTATCCATGATTTATTCTAGGGTTTACATACAGTTTAGATAAACCGTTTGTAGCTATATACATCCCCTTTCCCCCCAAAAAATTATTGAATTTTCACCCAACTCACCCATACTTCACCCTTAAACATTATAAAAATATAAAGCACAACATAAGGGTAAGATAACAGAAACTGGGGGTGAAACATGGAATGTATTAAGGATGAATTTAAAATCATAAATGATATATATGACATAATAATGCTACTATAATTATAATATATATATATATATATTTCATTTATTTCAATATGATAAGAAAATAAAATCAATGTTCATGTGTGCATATGTTCTACTTTCATTATTAACAGTGTATTACATTACGTATTTCATTAGATTGTCATAAATATTTATATAATAAATACTGATGATATTTATATCTTTTATTCCAGTATATAAATAACTAAACCAAGATCTATGTAAGAGAATCAATGATAAAATGTCAAAACATATATGAAAAAATTGGTTATTACATGAAATGAACCATTAACATGGAATTCTTAATTAATGGAAAATTAAAAGTCAAAATAAAATCTTATATGGTGTTTGATATAATAATATGGTTCTATGTTATATGTATAGCAATATTTTATTTATTATACAAGTTGTTTGAACATGTATAATGTATTCAATATTTATAGTAAGGGTTCTCTGCTCTCACTTTTATATCAACAAGATATATGATCTATTAACCACATATTGTTGTTTTGTGGGGCATATATTGGCCTATGACTTTTTTATCACGAATATAATTTACTTCATTATATAAAATGTTTCAATTGATGTTATTAAATCATGGGTCCCACAATTCAAAAGTTACTCAAGTAGTAATGGTATTTCAAGACTATGTTTTATTTCTGTGAGACTTATAGCATATTAACAACTCATTTCTTTTTGTGGTGTATATGCTTCCCATGAATGTATTAAATAAATATTATCACTAAATTTATTGTTTTTTATATATCCATTTTATGAACACTATTTTCTATGTTTTATGGTACGAAAATTATAAAACGGTAATGATATTTTGTCTCTATTTTCCTTCTTTGAGATACATGTTATATTATTTACCATTATTATTTTACTACCTGTAAATAATTCCCTTTGATTTTTTGTATCATGATTATTATCGCTTTATTTTTTATTTTTATTTTAATTTAATTTTATTCTTTCATGGGGATTTTTATTCTGTATTATCTATGTTGTCATATTGTATTGCTATAATCTCATCATATATCTAGATTTTTTATTATTATGCTTCCACTGATGAAATATTAGGATCCACCCATTATAATTATCATGATATTAATTTTAATCTAGTTATTCATTATTTATTAATGTAATGGTTCCATTTTTTTCTTTCATTGGTATTTATAAGAATTTATAAAAAAAATTATGAACATATGATTTAATTCATTAAATGATATTTTAATTATATTTTTAATGAAAACTTATTTCAATGTTTTCAAGTAATATTGATAAGTTTTCAAATTATTTTAATTGAAAATGGTTTTCAATATTTTTTCAATCATTTTTTATAATTTTTCAATGTGTTTTAAAAGAAAATGTCTTTAAAAAGGATATAATGATTTTTATATGTTTTTAAATTATTTTTCTAAAAAAAGGTTTTCAAATAAATTTCATGATTAATTAATTTGATTTCAATGATATATTGATTGATTTTTTTTCAAAATTACTTTTTATTTAAAAAGTGTTTTTCATTTAATAGAATATATTTTTCTCAAGAAAAGATATAAATAAAATTTAAAATATTTATTTATAAGAAAAATATTTATGAAAATGTTTGAAAATAATGTATTTCAATGAAATGCTATTTTCTATTAAAAATGATCAATGTGATCATTCAAAATACCTCTCTATCTATGGCGAGGTCACTAGAAATAGATTATGATTTACTAGTGATATGATCCAAGGATGCAATTATTATCCTTTCTTTAAATGGTTTATTTTTAATATGAGAATTTTTTTATTACACCAATTTCACTTCCATGGGTTATATGAATTTGAAATATGTATCCTTTCATGGGTTATCATATGATGAAATTATTATGAAACCTCTTTACATTCAATTTATTAGGATATGTTAAAAATTTTAAGATACCTATTTCATTTACTAGGTTATGAAATGATATTTACGAAACCAATATCATATATGGGTCATGGGATGATGAATGTTATATTATATTCTCACACATGTAAATAGTATTCTCTTATGTGATAGTTATATCCTATATATGCCTCAAATTCATTTGGTATAGATTTATATCTAATGGTATATTTATGGGAAACAAGTAGATGGGCTTGATCCACTATTAGAACAATGAGACACCTGATCCACATAGGGAATAAATATAATCCTAATCCACCATGGAAAAAAGGGGAAACCCAATCCACAATGGGACTAAGGGTATACTCAATCCACTATTTTAAGAAGGGGAAACCCAATCCTCTATGGGAAGATGGGGAAAAATATCACATATAAGGAATAGACTATGAATGGGGGTGGTGGTGTGTCCATTCCAATAGATGCAGTCCCCATGAAGTTCCCTAATAAATTTTTATAATAAGCCTAAGCTTAGGGGATGTTTTTACATATTCATGCTTCTACTAAAAATTACATGTCTTACTCCTTTATTATTTTTTTATGGATTATTCTCTTGATTACCTTTTCATTCATGTATTTTAATTTATGAATCATTTTTTCATGAATCTTGACTGTGATCTTTCATATTTAAGGTATTGTCTTCTAATGTTATGATCATATTTTCACACCTTTATGCTCATGTTATTATTATTGATCAACCTTGTTTACCCTTACTAAGAATATAAGATTCCCCTTTCTAATGTTTTCATTCCCAAAGTGATGAAGAATGTTTTTATATTAGAGTATTAAAGGGGAATTTCATTGGAGTATATATTGATGATCTTCCAACAAATTAGATTAATGTGTTCTATGTTTTCAAAGACACTAAACTATTACTACAATCATTCATGTACTTTTGTTATATTATGATTATTCATATAAAATAATGAAATATGAATATATTTTAAGCCTAAGTCACTATAAAACTCATACTAGATATAAGGTTATCTCCGTCTCATATCCCTATCGAGGAAAAGAGTCACCATAGGTCTTGAAGTATATCAATGTTTCCCATTATCCCAGGTTTCTACCTCAGAGTAACTATGAGAAGAACCAATGCTTTCTTCTGTGTCACATAGTCAAGGGGGAAAATACCCATGTATAAAAACCATAGTATAGTGAATCAGTGGTTTCCACTCAATTAGTATTTATAGAGGACACACACCCTAATGCATCTGAGGGTTCCACTCCAAAGGCTTAGAACTGAAACCCTAGCCCATCTATGGGTTTCACTATAGTTTTAGGAGGACCTGCACCATATACAATAGGGGTTCCACTCAATAGATAGAAAAACCAAACCATGTTGATTAGGGGATACACTCTATAGTTTAATCACCCATACCGAACTAAATATGGGGGTTATGATCATGGTTTTGAGGACGTGTGTCCTATCCAATATGAGGTTCCACATTATAGATAGAGGACCTACACCCAATGTGATGGGGGGTTACAAAGTATAGCTAGATTAACTACTCCATTTTAAATTAGGGGGGTTCCACTATGGTTTCATATTGATACATGATCTGTCTAATTGGGGGTATTCCCTACAGATATAGGACCATCACCCATGTCCTCCAAGGGGGTTCCACTCTAGCATCTTGGGTGGGCCTCTTACTAATCAATGATGAATTCAAGGAAATATTAAAAATTATTAACACATTTAACATCTCACATAGTATCCCAAAAACACAGTAGAGGTAAACATCAAGTTCTACAAGAAAAAACACTCATTATAGTCAACCCGTGGGTCAAATTCCATGTCCAAACTATGAATATATGAGAGTTTAATGTCTACTCAAAAGGTAACTATGGGTACAAGGAATTTTTGGGACCCACATTGTCTGTGGTCAAACACTTTAGAGTAGCCCTATTTTTAGAAATACACGGCTCACTGACTATGTGTAACTACACGACAAGTAAGGCGTTTACCATGTATGTACAAACTACCTAGGTCCTTATTGTGTTCGATGGTAATGCAAGTTTACATTAGTACAGGACATCTATATGGTCATGTCCATGTTATCTATTACATGTAATACCTCTATCCACGACTTCCTGCATAGTTTTCTTCGCTTGTGATACAACACATGGGTCTTCCACTTGGGGAAGAGGCACACTGCGTGTAGGAGTGATACTATAAGGATCCAGCCTTAAACGTTACATTGTATAGATTTTTTAAGACAAGATATCATAATAGTTTCCCAAATATATTTTAGGTTTATAGATTTATATAATTATTAATACACATATAATGTAGTCTATTAAATTACAAGTGGACTATTATACTCAGTTTCCACCTTTTCCACCAAATCAATCCTTTTGAAAATAAAACATGGTTTCTTTTCATGAAAAATATTCATAATTGTTTTAATTCCCACATCCATGACCCTAATCTTCCTTAATCCCTCTAAAAACATTTCAAAACGTGGTATGATGATAAAATTATTGTTTGGAACATAAATTAATTTAATCCATTTTCCCAATGAAAAACTCTAAGAAAACTACATAAAACATCCATTTTTACCCTATAAAGGAATGATTATTTCAAAAATATCAATATGTTAAAGTTTAAATATCAATTTATTTTCAATAAAAAATAATATTCAAGAATATAAAAGTGAATTAGATAACATGGGACATGATTATACTCCAATGGAATAATTATCTGGGTTACTTACATACATGTCACTCTTACAAATGGAATAGACATATGGCCAAAATATATACCCAAAGGAATGGAGGTTACATGTTAACACCCATGCTTGGTTTATCACATAAATACCAATCATTGATTTATCAAATAACAAACCAACCATTTTGATATTATCATTAAATAATCATAACGCATAATATTTTGAAATTTTCAACATGAAACGATTATAATTTCACATGTACTCATAAGAAATAATATCATGATACAGAAATAATCAATCCATTTTTAGAAGCCAATTAAAAATTTTAAAATTATATTTTGAAATCAATATTTTCATTACCACATTGAAACTTTTAAAAGAAACTAAAAATTAACTTTTTTAAACATTAATTTACATATAATCACGTTCATAAAAAGAAATTTTAAATCATATACATGAAAGAGAACTATTTATATGAATAAATTCTTCAAAAATTTAGAATTATGTTCTAGTTAAAGAGTCCCTTACCATGTGTCCAACTCATCGAATACATTATTTACATTACAAAATAATTAACATGGGTAAATATTTTCTTCATTGAGAAATGTATTTTTAAGTTTATTATTCATTTTATATCAGTCATTACCCTATTATAATAATTACTCATGTATTTATGTTCACATCAGATGTTTTTGACAATTTTCAATAAATGAGTCCAAAATTACATCACTTAGTCAAAAATGGTCAAAGTGGTCATTACTCCATAACATCCAGAATAACATTCATGAATTAATAACCATTATTATAAATCAATAATTCTTTTAAATCCATTCAATAAATATGGTGATGAAAAATGAACTATGTTAAAATCTTAAAGATGGTTAGCAATACATATGCATGTGTAACGTTTTCATTTCTCAACGATAATTATGGAATGAAGGTTATTATTATTTTATCATTATAGAATGATCAAAAAATAATATTTATAATATTTATAATATTAATATAGTTATATATACAAATCGTGTGATGTGAACATGAAAAAAATTTACATCATTTAATGGAGGTGATAGTTCTACAAACACATAAATAATTTCATCATGTTTATATGCATGGAAATGTATGAATGTAAATGACAAATTATTATATGAAAATTACAATTATTCAATGAATATAACATATAAAACTGAACTCCATCATTATGTTTACTCTTGTGATGAATTTATTTAAAATGGCGTATATGAGTTCGTAAAGAGGTAGTCTTTTATACGCATGAATGATCAATTCATTTCGTTTTCGATGAAATTGGATATGGATTTAGGGGATGATATTAGCATAATAACATATCAGTATATTAGGGATACTAGAGTTATCATTTTAACTTGATTTAATAATATTTGAATGAATTGGAAGAAAAATTGAAATAGAAACACTTAATTAAAAATGGCATATCTTATTTAGATGATGACTTTTGGTTAACTACATAGCAACACAATGGAGGGTGATCTGGCCAAACTAAAAGTTCTAGAATATGGGGAGGGATTCTAATAAGGTACTCATAAATATTTTTTCTGATCAAAATAGGTTTTTATTTGTGAATTATAGTGAAGAATGTGTAAACTTTAATAGGATTGGGGAGGGTAACTCTTGGAATTCTTCAAGATATTAAATTAATATTATTTTTTATATTCTAAACCTCTCCCAAAATATGATTTTATAATATAGTATGATTTTTCGTCTAATATAGTATTATTTTATTATAATATAGTATTATTTTTTATATTATATATATCAATTATTCAACATTTTTAATTCTTACCTTTTACCTTTTATAATTATTTACCCATTCTATTTCTAATTATGTTATCTGGTAATTTATATTTTTAAGGATAATATAATCACTATAAAAAAGACCAATATAGGAGTCATTTATGAAATCATGATTGATATACAGACAATTTGTTTGAAAATGAGTCTTTTATAAAGTATATATAATTTATGAAAATATTATTTATTTTAAAATATCAATAATGTAAATTTTGACACTATTTATTACATGACATTATCAAAATATCACAAAAACATGATATCTTCTAAAATGTATTTTAAAATACAATAATATGTCCACTTCATCCAAAAAAATTATTTTATTATATTAAATAAATCAAATAATATTTATTTTAAAATTTGTAATATCATTTGTTTGATTCTTCCGTTAATTAAACAATTATTTCTTTATCATTATATCAGCATTTATGGTAATTATTTTATTACTAGAAATTATAAATAAACTACCATTATTTAGATAAAAAATATATATTGGTAATATAATTTATAGTTGAATTTATAACTTATAACACCGCATACTAAAAATATTTTACTTTTTACATACCAGATTGTGACAAAATTGACTTTTCCTGGAATAAAATATTATAAATGTCATGCTCTCATCCAAGAGGATTAAAAAGGTTATAACCTTTTCCCAAGGATTATTTCTATAAAAAACTCATAAAATGAAATTTGGACAAGAGTTAGCATAATTTTATAATATTTATAATAGTATTTTTACCTTTAATTACCCGATTTAGTAATAACTGCGGTAATAAAAATATTACTAATGTTACTATTCACAATCTCAAAAAAAAAATCCATATTTATTAAATTTGTTTATAATTAATAAAAATATTGAATCTATTTTTCAATAATATAAATATATAAATTTCATAAATTAAATAAATATTGATAATTTTGGCATACTGAGAAATTATGTTTTAATGTAAAAACATCCAAAAAATTGAAAAGTTTTTATATCTGAATTTAATGTCATATTTATTAAAACTACAAAAAAATTGATTAACTGATTTAAAAATGATATAATAATAATTTAAAACCATTAAAAGAAATTATTTAACATTATAAATAAATTTAATGAAAAGAATCAATAAAAATGTAGTATTTTTTACTATTCATCAAAAAAATGAAATTTATCAAAAAAATATAAAAAAAAAGTAATTAATGATACTCTTATTTAAATCATTTATTTTATTCAAAATTAATTTATAAAACTTTCAAAAAAAATATTTAAAATTATTTTTCCATCAAAAATCTGCACAAATGCAATTTTATAAAAATACTTTTTCAATAAAAAATATTGGATTTTTTATTATATCAATACTAGAAGAAATATAATATTAATTTAATGAATTATATTTAATATTGTAGGTATATATATCAATATTTAAAAAAATATGAGTGATTTGTTTATTAATTCATATAAAACACACTTGTGCACATTTTAATAGTTTTTCCAAAAAAAATTGCTATTATTTTAAAATGGTTTTTACATTAATTTATTATTAATTAGTCAAAAAAATCATTTTATATATTTCAAAACTATATTTTCATAATTCAATTCATATTATTCATTTCAACTCTTCCAACAGTTGGTTTATAATGGTGACATCTAAATAACATTATATAATTGTTCGTTTAAGATTGATGTGGCGTATGATGTAGGGTTTCCAATATAATATTTCCTTTTGAAGAATATAGATGTTACTCTCTCCCCCATTTTGGAAATTTCATCCACATTATTTTCAAATCATTCTCAGAAACTATAGTTTTACTTTTAAAAATACCATTATCGAAATCCCTCACCGAAAAAAGGATTAATAATACTTCCACTTTAATAGAAGGAAAGGGAAGTATGATCGTCACCTAATATAATATAAACTAGGGTTCCATGTATGAATAGATCGAAATTTAATGGAAAACAAACTATCATGTGTTGATGGAGATTGATTGAGAACATGATCTTGAGAATATTAAAAATCACAAAATTATAAATCTACAATGAGTTAAAAGGTTATTGACTTCATAATAATAAATGTAAACAAATGATTTTTTTTATATTTTTTTCCAAGATTTAATAAATACATTTAAATCCTAGACTCTAAATCCAAATAAATATACATAATTTAAATGTTTGGTTTCATCCATTAATAAATTTCCTACACTAACTCATCTTGTTTTTGAAATGATATGTTTTTACAATTAATTATTCACACATGAAGCACTAGAATTAACTTTTAGATAATCACATAATCAACAAAACATTAATAACCAATTTCTATTATATCTAGATATTATGAAAAACAACAATGGTATGGATAAGCTGAAAAATTATCTAAAAAATAATAGATCATTTTATGATGTAAAACTGCTTATAATGTTAAAAAATGAACAATAATACCTAAAGTATAACATAAACCATTAAAAAAATAATTATCCATGAAATTAATCAAAATAAAAAAACTAATATTTAAACCAAAAACATATAAGGATTTGATAATGTATTATTCTATAAAAAATTGAAAATTTATGTCCAAAGAAAATAATCTCTCTTAATGTCCTATGCCAAGATTGTAATTTCCTAAATCACATAATCAATATAATATTTTAATTATTTCCATTAATAATCCCCACTCAACATAAATCCAAAATAAAATCATATGTCTTTCCAAAATATAAATAAAGCATTACTGATCAAATAAAATCCAATAGTATTCTATTTACCGTAATTATATAAGAATCCCAAAATATTGAAAATATTCCAAAACAATATCATCACATAATCACAACATCATTTTTTCCATATGATAAAAATATTATTACCAAATAAAATTATCATTCAACCATATAATCTTTCAACTTAAAATAAAATTTCATTCTAATATGTACATCGCATAGGGAAATAGTAGGTGAACCAACCATGTCTCTCATAAAATATAGGTTTGAAACTCATGACATTATAGTAAATGATAGGTTTTCACCTATCCCATGGGTTTTCCTATTACAAACAATATTTAATTCTTGAAAAATTACCAAAATATGATAAATTCCCTTAAAATAACTATAACATGTCTTAAAATCAATTTTTATCTCATAGCTTCCCATTTTTCATCCCAAATAGTAAAAACTCATAATTATATAAAAAATAAATTCCTCCAAAAATACAATTAATGACCTTATAATTTCATCACATAATGCCTTAAAAAGGGGTTTCATTGAAATTGATGTTATTATAAACATTACATTATAAACCTATAATGATATCTCTAATTGGTAAGAAAAGATAAAAATCTATAATGTTGTTCAATCCAATTTCTAATATTAAAAGTCTGGAACATACATTAATCATGATATATTCTAGTTTTTTAAAATTATAAATCAACTTATTTTCCCATAGATCATTTAGGTTTAGAATTCAATAAAATTAATAAAAATCTTATAATGTAAATTCTTAAATTACATGGGGACTCTTATACTCAGTATCATCATTTTCCACCAATGAAACTCTATCTAACGTAAAACAAGTTATGTTTTCATGAAATATATTCACAATTTTAATCATGACCTTTGATTTCTCCATGGTATTCCTTAAACCCAGTGAAAAATATTTCAAAACATTTGATGAGAAAAAAATATTAGAAATGAACTTAAAACAAAGGAAACCATTAGTCCAATGAAAACATATTAAAATATCATTAAAAACATAACTTTTTTACCTTGAGAAAAGAATCATTATTTCAAAAATCTACTTATCAATCCCTGATAGAATCAAATGATTTTCATGAAAACTCATAAGAGTGAATATTAAAGATATGCAGGTAACATGGGAAATAATTACAAACATATGGAATAACCCTCTAGTCAACTACGATACGTATAACTGTTACAAATGGAATATCAATATAGAAGACTTTCATACCCAATGAATTTGAGGACATAACATAACCACCCATTCTTGGATTATCATGGAACCACCCCAGATTGGTTTCTAACAGAACTAGATGTCCAATTTCTAAGTATCATTAAAAAATCATATAATATACAATTTTGAAATTTTGAATCTTTCACTCTTGAAATATAATTTTTATTCATAAGAAAATGTTCATGTTATATAAATAGTCAATTAAATTTGAAAAACCATTTTAATCTTTTAAAAAAATATTTCTAAATGAATGTTTCCCATTCTACATTTATTTATTTTATTGAAACACATAATAACCATTTTAAAAAATTCATGTCTTTATAAGTAGATTCATAAAAAAATGTTTTGAAAAAAGGAAATAAAAGAGAATGATTCAGAAAAATAAATCTTCAAAATATTTAAAATAATTTTTTAGTTAAAGAGTCCCTTACCATGACTCTGACTCATAACTTATATTCTTTATAGTCCAGAAGAATAAAGATTACAAAATTTCCAATTTCTTAAGAATATTATTTTCATGATTAGTATTTCTTTTATATCACCACTTACCATGTTATAATAATTTCATTATTATTTACGATCATGTTTGAGGTTTTGACGATATTCAGTAAATGAGTCCAAACTGACTTTAGTAAGCCAAATATGGTCAAAGTGTTCATTACTCCATGATATCTAGAATAATATTAATGAAATTATAATATTTATTATAAATAAATATTACTTTTAAATATTTTAAATAAATATTATTATAAAAAATGAAATACATTATAATCATAGAGATTTTATGGTGTACATACACATAAGTAATGTTTTCATATTTCAATGATCATTATTAAAAGAAGGTAAGAATAATTTTTTCTTTTCATAGTTATCATAATACAATTAATATAAAATTAATAATTTATTTATATTTATATATATTATTCATGTGACATGGGGATTAAAAAGGGATCACATTCGATCATGGAGGTGATAGTTCACATGTACTCATAAACGATGTTATCATTTTTATGTGCATAGAAAGGTGAGAAATTAAATGATATATTATTCTTTATTAATGATAAATATTTCATGAATTTCATATAAAAAAATTAATTCCATCACTATAATTAATCTTTATGAAAATTATAGAAGATGAATTATATCTGTTCGTGTGGTGGTTGTCTGCTGAATGCACCAATAATTAATTTGTTTCCCATTTGATAAAATTGGTGATAGAGTTATGTGATGATATTAATAAAATAATATTTAAGTATATTTAGGAAAATATAGTTATGATTTCATCATTGATGATTAATATTTTAATTAAGTGAAAGAAGAAATAAAATAAAAACACTTAATTAAAAATGATATCTCTTCTCTAGACAATAACATCGGATAAACACTATAATACCTCTAAAAACAAATTTATTCCAAAAATTATTTCTATAGAACATTGGAAGGATTCCTGGAAGGTATTTGGGTAGATCATAGAAGAATAAAATAGGATTATAGCTATGAATAATAAATAAAAATGGGTTCCCTTATATATAAGACTGGAGGGGCACTATGGGGAATTTTCAAAATATTTAATAAATATTAAATAATTCTATAATCCAATGACACCAATATTATAAATTTATAATATTGGATGATTTTTGATTGAAATATATTCATCCAAAATAAATTAGATATTTTTTTAATATTTTTTATTCACTATCTAAATTCATATTTTTAGAAATTTTATATCATATAATGAAATATTATTTATTTTATAATATCTATAATATAAATTTAGAAACTATTCCTAAAATTGATTCTTAAAAAACTCATACAAAGTTGATATCTTCAAAAAAAATTAAAATTTGATTAATATGAATAATTCATCCATAAAATCATGGATTTCTTTAATTATAAAAAAGTGTATTCATTTTAATAGTTTTAATACTATTTATTTGATTATTCCATTAAATAAACAATTACTTCATTATCATCGGTTCACCATTTAAGGTAATTATTTTATAAATGAAAAATATAAATAAATAACCATGATGGAGATAAAAAAAATTTATTTCAAAAAAATAACTATATTCCTCTATATCATATATATGGACTCATATTAAAAATATTTTACATGATAAAAACCAGATTTCAACAAAATTGAATTTTCTTTTAATATAATATTATAAATGTCATACTCTACTCTATGGAGCTTAAAATGGTTTCAAAATTGACCCAATTATGATTTTGGTCAATACATACTCAACTATTGAAATTATAAATTATTTTATGGTAATTATATAATATTTAAAATTTTATTTTTACATTTAATTACATGATTTACCCTTAATTATAGTAATAAAAAATGTTAATAATGCTACTATTGATAATATCCTAAAATAATGGGGACATATTACTAAATAAATAACTTATGATTCCGAATATGGAATCTATTTTTTAAAATTATAATCACATTAATTACAGAAATTAATTAAATATTAATCCCATTGATAGATTGAGAAAAAAAATTTAATGTAAATACATCAAAAATATTGAAAAATTTTAATGTCCAAATTCAATTTGAAATTGATTACCGTGACCTACATTGGATCAATTGGTAAATATTTATCTAGTAATACTCCAAATATATTCAAATATATTATTTAGCACTATACATAAATTTAATAAAAAATTAGTTATCAATGATAATGAATTTTTTACTCTAATATTCATCAAAAAATAAATTTATGAGAAAAATATTAAAAAATAAACCATAGAAACTTTTTGATATTAATTTATCAAATAAGATGGGTATTTTTTAATGTATTATTTTTAAAATAGTTAAAAACTAGATAAAAAATTATTTTTCCATAAAAAAGAGGCAAACCTTCCATTTTGGAGGAATATTTTTTATGCATAAAATTGGATTTGTATAATATAAAATCTAGAAAAAAAATATGATGAATTTTAAAAATTATATTTAATATCAGATATATATATATATATCATTAATATAATCTAACATGATTGATTTGTTTATTTATTGGTATAAAACACACTTCTGTACATTGAACATTTTTTTTCAAAAAAACAATTCATTTTATTTTAAAAAGGGTGTACATTAATTTATAATTAATTAGTCAATGAATTAATTATATATATTTATTAACCATATATTCATTATTCATTTAATACTATTCATTTTCAATATTCTTAAAGCTAGGATATAACAGTAATATTTTAATAAAAATATTTAATTAATCATTTAAATTTGATGTGGCATATCTTGTATGTTATCTATCATTGTACTTATTTTCTAAAAACTAATGTTTTTACACCTACATGTTAGGAAATATGTATATTTATACAAACCCAATCTATAATAGTATAAGGTCCACATTTCATGTGTTTATAGAACTAAGTAATCTGTAGTCGAGCTTATTACAGAATCATAGATCTACACTCGAGTGTCTAGATACAGGTTTTCAGCCTTCATATCCAAATTTTTCAAGCCCTATAAATCAAAAATATACAACTTAGATTCTTATTTTGTCCCTTTGGTGGCTGGAAGTTGAATATTGTTTTTTCTCATGTGAACCCACAAAAACAAATGTGCTTCTGCACTTCTTCAAACACCGCCCTGTCATGGTTTAGATCCCAGATCAACAAAACCAAAAACCATAACCTTTAAATACTTATATTTCACTACTAATTTGTTATTTCAATTGTTTCACATTAATCCATTGTAAATATAGGGGTCATATTTGTCTCGTTATTCCCAAAAATGTAAAACTAAGGCCACATAGTCCAATCCGCCAAGAACATGATGAATTAATGGAGAAAAAAACATTATAAAAGATTTAATGGATTATTTTCGAATCATTCATGTCCAATATACAATAATGGTGGTATCTTGGGTGAGAGACAGTGAAAAATATATATAATATTAGTACATGGGTGCATGAAACATCTACCCATTGTTATAAATCATTTAAAGGAATGATATTTATCATTCAATTTAATCAATAATGGAATAAAACATGAATTGATGAGTCCTAACTATATATTGGATAACTTTTCATCAAATAACTATCTCACTAATGATAAAGTGATTTTTTTGATTTTATTTCACCTAGATCTCCCCTGATTCATTATTTCATCAATGTATGATTTGATTCCACAATAAAATGGATGGAATAATTCTCTCAATTATCCAAGGAAATATGTGGATAACCATGGATAATTTTCATAGGAGTTGTTTTATTAAAATAATGTGTTAATGTTTTTTAATTAAAAAATTAATTAATTATTTCTATTAAACAACCCTCCCAAAAGTAACCATATTTGAAAGCCCTATAGAAACCAGTTTTTTGTCTGCCTAGGGAAAATTATGTGATCCAGATTCAACCATGTTCCCATATTTCAAATCCATGTTTCCATTTAAGGCTTATACAATTTTATTTAAGAAACTACGTGTGTGAAATAATTTATATTAAACATTTTTTTTAATTTATTCATGGTACAACGGGACTCAGAATCACAAATCATCTCCTACAATGTCTTTGAAAATATATGTTAAAATATTTAAATGTACTACATGGTAAAAAATAGTTCTCTATAGATTTTATATCATCAGATTTAAATTGGGGGAGATTCATCAATATCTCATATCTTCTAGTAGTGTGTGTTTTTGTTCAAAGGTGAAAGTGTATCATGGTATATTATGGCTTAAATTATGAAACATTATAATGTTATATGGTGTATTCATTGGTTATTTATGGTGTATTCATACATTTTTTATCATCTTAAGGGAGTTAACAGCCTTCGTAATGATTGGATGAGATTATCCTTCTTTTGATAGAGAAATCCATGGGGAGAGAGAGTAGAGTTGTTAGAATGAAATTGAAAACTATCCCCCATAGTTGGGTGAGTGAAGCCTTCAATGTAGTGTGATGATCAATAATTTGGATTCTAATAGTTGTTGAGGATTTTAGGGATATCAATCTAGAATATGTTATATGACTACCTCCAACGTGTGATATTGAATTCATCATCCACATAATACCCATTACGATGCCAATATCTTCAATGACATATAGGTTTTCCATATCAGCTTATGGGAGCTATGGGTGTAGTTAGAATATCTTTGATAGAATAGTTTTACCAGACCGAGTCTATCAATCACATAATATTCACTTTTTCAGGAAAAAAACTCTGATTTTTAGACATTATATTGATTATGGTCACTTAATTTATGTAATAAAGAATAAAATGTTCTCTATTTTAATGACTTATGGTCTATTTGATCTTTTTAGTGGTTCGATATTGTTCTAAAGTTGTTAATCATCTTATTGATTCTATAATCTAAGGGTTCATGAGGTTGATAATATTAGGATGGAGTTATGTTGTAGCTATAGACACTCTATGTTTTTTGGGATCTTTTTAGTTTTTTGAACTCCCCCATCTTGTTTATGTCCCATATGAACCAGATCTTCCATCCTATCATTGAGTGATTTTCTTATTACCTCATCAATGGAATACTCATTTACTATGTGTCATAGGATATCCATATAGAGAATATGTTGATTTTCCTCGACTTCCTCAGGGAGAATCAACATTATTGAAATATCTTGAAGTGTTTTTTTGGAGAAATGACGTTAAATGTTTGGTGCATGCCATCTATAAGAATTACTTCACCATAGACCCCAAAAATATTAATGGGTTTATTTCTATGTATCCACTCAAGTGCATATTAGAGGTGTATAGTTTCCATGGTTTGATAGGGTACAATAGGGTGTTTGTGAAATATTTTTATAGGGTAGAATAAAATTTTACTTATTTGACATTGAAGGGGGAACAATATGCCTAAAAATAGTAGTTTTAGACAGCTTTATAGGAGCTGAGGATGATGATGGATATAGAACCTGCGTAGAGAGTAACAATGCATGGTGCTGACTATGTGGAGTACTATGATGCATTTAGGGTTGTGATCATTGGAATTTTTATGTAAAGTAAGATAGAGATTACTTTTGGGTAGATTTAGTTGAGACCCCGTGATAATTACAAAATGTTATGAAAATATAAATGGAAGTGGTAGTCTTCACTTAGAAGATATAGAGGAACCATCTTCATGGTGATAAAATTGTTTACTCAGAGCACCGTAGTCTTATGTACATATTCAAAATATGTTATCTTTCTATGATAATGAGGTGTTGGATGGACTTACTATAAGGCTATGACATTGAGATAGTGAATACATAAGTGTAGTTAATTGTTATAAAATACACCATTAGTATGAATACCAATTCTATCTTAGAATAGGAGGTGTATGACTATTTTTATTGATTACATCAAACCCTTGTAGATGAAAGGGGTGTAGTTATTTTTTCAATAGGCCATGGTGAATACACCACTTCCTCGGTGTGTGAGATATTCCTAGTCTAGGGATATTAGCTATGAGGCTCTATGAGACTATATTTCCTTAGGAGATACATTATAAGGTCATTATGAAGTAGGGGATCACATCAACATTTTCCATTGATGGAATTTAGGTTATATCCTGGTATAAGAGGAGGTTGTTAGATAGTTCCACACTTATTCCTTCCATATACATGAATGTGTTACATTGATTTTTATGTTCTTTCAGTATCAATATTTGTGCGATTTCATGAGGTGGAGAATTGGTGAGTTTATCTGTTGTTGTCTAAAATGTCAGTAGGTGAAGGTTGAACAATCGATTCCTTGAAGATTGAATCAGCCTCTTATAATACCGTTATGGATTTGGGGTATATTTTTAGTGGTTTTTTTATGGTTCTTCTCTATATAGTGAGATATTACTATTCTACATGGGTTATTGGTGACTGAATCACCATGTCTATAGACATTAATTCAATCATGAAGTACAATATGGTTGATATTTTGAGGTGGTTTGATGTGAGGGACATTATCTTACTTCATGTTTGACCAAAAATTATTTTTAATGACCAAGATCCTTGATTCATATCATGGTTGAGTATATTATTAAAGCATTCCTTTGGGACTATATAGTGGATGAATATTTCTTCTCTGCCCCAAATAGATAGGTATAAAAAGATGACTATGCAGTGGTTGGAGGATATGATGAGATCCCAAATATTCTTTCTCTTATTTTTCTTAATGTATCAACTTATGTTCGTAGTGTTTTATTATAATGAGAACTATCACTCCATAATAGTCATGGAAACTCTTTAGGAATTATATGGGAGACCTTTCTGGCCACCCTTATACTGGACAGAGATTTGTGATCTATTTCTTTTTGGGATTGAGATAGTGAAGATACTGAATGATAAATTTTATGTGATTCATTCATGTATTAGAATATTCAAATGTTAATGAATCTTTTATGAGGAATAATGATTTATCCCATTATAGTTCAATCAGGAAGACCACATATTCCTAATATTCTCCGATGATGAGTATTCATGAGATTTGGATGTTGAATGCAGCTATAATGGAATTTCATATGGATGTTTGAGATCCTATAGAGGGTTGGAAAGGTTTCATAACACATAGAAATAACAACACAGTTAGACCGAGTTCTTGGAATCGTCCATATGTTTGCACAGAGGAGATACAAGTGTCTTTTAATGCATGTTATTGATCAGGGTGATATTGACATCGATGATGGTTTCACCCTCGCAGATTATAAAGATATGAACGAGTTTTAGTTGGAGAGGTCCTCTAACAGGGGACCATTCCATTGTTTTGTATTCTTTTGTAGTATAGGATCATGTATGAGTGTTCATGGGGGAATTAGAGTCAAATACAGTCTCAGTGCCACCACTATATTGTGAATTTAGTCCCATTCTATGAAAAATTATTTAAAGGATTGGACAATGTAATGAAATCATTTTTTATTGATTATTCCTTTTAATATATATAGATATATTCCTTAAATTTAGGGAAGTGTTTGGGTGTCTAAAGACACATTAATTAATATATTATTAATATTAATGAATATTTAATTATGTGTTCAAATATTTTCAAAATAAAAGGTTTTCTATTTTATGGACATTGGATGGAAAACATGAGACCAAATTTGATTCTGGACCATGGGGCTTACCATACGCATGAAATAAAATTGGTCAACAATAGGTTTCGTATATATGGAATCCATTAGGGTTTTGATAAATTAAAAAATAATTATTACATATATTTTATTTAATATCCTATAAAACTAATTAATGTCTACAAATAAATATTTTTGTTTTTTAAATGATTATCCACATAAACTACGGAGAATTAGAGAGGATGAGAAAGCTTTATTTATTAAGTTTTTTATATCAAGGATCAATTCCAAATTATTAGATGTGAAATGTGAGAAGAAAGAAAGAAAATATAAGGACCATGATCTTCATTTCATGTAAGTTCTTAATTTACAAAGGATCAATCTAAAATCATAGATGAGAACATTATTTAATGTGTTTATTCAAATTATATTTTTTAAAATGAATGTATTGTTTATGTTCATTTGTTTTTAGTGATTTTGGTTATTCACGTGAATGTGGTTGTTCATTTATTTATTGAATATTGATTTATCCCTTTAAATAAATGATTTTACATCTATTAATAGAAGAAAAAGTGAATAATAGGCACATTTTTTCATCATTTTATTTTGGTTATTTTCCTCACGATTTCATCATACATTCAGTGTCGGTAATCCATTATCTAATGATTAAAAAAATACTATGAAACCAATCATTATTCCCTAGATATTTTGAATAATAGTTCATTAGTATAGGAGTAAATTCAAGATTATTTGATTGATCAATGTTTGTAGTGGTTTGATGGGATATCATAGAAAAATTAGAGGAAGACCAGAAGTATGTAATTTCTGGGTACTAGTTTATGTTAGAGTAATGTAATAGTGAATATATATGATTTTTATGGAATATAATATAAGGCTTTGTATGGAATATAATATAAGGCTTTGTATAACTCTTTCGAAATGATTCAATTTGAATGAATAATTTCTCATTACATTGATCAATATAATGTATAACTTAATTTGAACACAATAATAATTTTTTGAACATTTATTATAAAATAATGAAATGGTTATTATTGAATTTTCAAATTTACAAAATCCTATTCCATTAAATTGATAGGAAAAATAAAATATATCAACCATTGAAAAGGAATTCAATATAATACAAAAATTATAACCTGTAAAGTATGATTTTATTCATATAAACATATTTTGGGTAACATCCCTATGTTTTAATAGAAGAATCATTTATTTAATAATCAGTTACATAATAGCTATAATAAGAATCTTAATGAAATTTTATTCTAAATTAAATTATCAATTAATAAAATTAATTCAAATTTAAAGATATAATATTATAATTTTCATTAAATAAGATTATAATTTTGATTAATAACATTTTTTAATAAATATAAATATTTATAGTAATATTTTATTATAAATATATTTATTATATTATAGTAATAAAATTAAATATAATTATAAATTGGTTTAATTAATAGACATTGTGACAATGTATAAATTATTTAAATAAAAAATTTCAAATTTAAGTTCATATAAATATTAAATGAATAATATATAAAAAATTATTTATAATTATAAATACATAAATTCATATAATTTTTTTAATTAAATATAAAAATAAAAATAGTAATAATTGTTATAATGGATTTGTTTAAAATTGAATTATTTTTATTTTTATTATAATATATTTTTTAATTTCATTTATAAAATTATGAAATTCTAAATTAGGTTAATTATTAATAAGAAATATAACCAAAATATAAATTGAGTTTTCATTATACAAATTATGTAATACTCATAATAATAATAAAAATATAAAAACTTAATAATGAAATAAAAAAATAGGAAAATAGAGGAACATAAAAATAAAGGAATACATGAATAAAAAAAATTAAAGAATATAATATGGAAGAATGGGGTTTCACATCTAGCGAAACCGGATATCGGTAAAAGTGAGGGGATTCAGCGACTCTCCTTCCAAAATCCTATTCTAAGGATGTCGATTGTGGTGTTATCATTGATGTTATATCATGATCAAGTGATCTGGATGCAGATGAGTGGTTCGAAGCTCGGTAGATGTGGATCGATGTGGGTGATGACATCAGGACGTTTTGTTATGTAAAGGGTTCTAGAAGATAGGGGTTCTATTGCTCTAGATCTATGTGTGGAAGGTATACAGATCAAGTCTGAGTTTTTCTTGTTATCTTCTTCCTCCTGGTTTACGATTTGATATTTATTGGGTAAGTGTATTGAGTTTTTATCATGTCTAAACCCAATTTTTTGTAATTCTTCAAGCTCTTCTTTTTTATACTAATTTAAATACTGGAAACTCTTTGATTTGTATCTGGATATGATCCAACAATTTTTTTCATCATTTTTGGATATCCTTGACTGGTTGTTTATATTTTTTGTTTAATTCCATGGATTTCTTTCAAAGTTGATATTATTTTTGAAATTAAATATGTTGGTCGTAGAAATAAACGATCTGTTTTTGACTCCTCAAAATTATCCATTCATTATGATTCATTCTATCTTCCATTTTTTTTCTTTTCCTTGCATCCTTCCTCATTATATTGTGTCTAGATGATCCAATAACAGCCACAAACATATAATATATATTTATATATATATATATATATTTATATATATATTTTTTCATCAAGCAGAGTATTCAAGCACTATAGAATCCACCTGGATTTATTCGGTTCCTCATACACTAGATAAAATGTATTAAAAATTTAGCTTGGGTAATAAATCTATTGACTGAGACCAAATGAGAATTTAAATCCCTTCACCAGTTGATATAATATATATAGGATAAATAGTATACAATAGAGGATTTTGTGCCTATAAATGGGGGAATGATCCCTTCCCTAATTTTCATATATTCAACTATCTACATGCTCAGTGAAACAGTAGACTAGTAGATCAATTTTATTTCTTTTTAATTTATATAAGGTGAGGGAACTTATTTTACATTATTTTAAAATGTATATTTCTTTTTTAATTTCAATTAACATCAATACCTGTTAAATGTTTTATTTTAAAATTTAGTAGGTGAGATTATTTTTATCTATGTTTCCAAATTTATTATTATTATGTTCAAATTCATTGGAAAATTATTATTTATATAATTCATATTTAATTTTTATATAATGGGTGGTATTTATTTTATTATGTTTTTTTATTTTTATGTAGGTTATTTTCTAATTTCCATTTTTAATATTTTCATTCATTGAAATTTAAATATGTAGGGGAAACATTTATTTTCGAGTATTTAATTATTTTAAATAGAGTTTAATTTTTCTGTTTTACCTTCCATTTTACCAATACGAAATCCTTATATGAATTAATTATTATTTAAAGGAATCCATGTAGGGGGTTTTTTATTTGATATGGTAATCAAAAAATATTATGGAATGATGTTACTTTTAAAATTATTAAATTGATTAAAAAAATATTATGATTTTTGTAATAGTATTATTTATTATAAAAACCTATAATTCTAGAAAGAATTCCTATTTTTCCAATACCCTATATAAAAAAGAATTATATTTTTAACATTAATTGCAATTTATTTTATTAAAATCAAATTGATTTTATTTATGCACCAAGAATATTAAAATTTTATCATTTTGGGTATATTTTTTATCTACAACATGTTTCTAATTATCAAGGGTCATTCATTAAAAAATTATTCAAGTGAATTTAATTATTTATTAATGTATTTAAAATTTAATTTTAGTAATTTCTCTTTTATTTATCAATGTAATAGATTTATAAAATATGTATTTCTATAAAAAAATTATATTAAACTTATTTATTTAAGATAGAAGATTAAAAATTATTTTATTTTATGAAAATAATTTATGTATGTTTTCAAATGTCATCATATATTGAGATTGAGAAATGAAAAGCATCAAATGTTTTTTTTAAAAATAAATCTGGGACTATCGTATTAGTTGAGAGAATGACGAATGGGGAGTGAACTCATGACCACCTAGGGCGTTCTCCTATAGGTGATATTTCATGTAACCTCATGGTTTTTATAGTATCTTAAAACTATCATGGTAATCCATAGGGGAAGTAGTATTTTAAAAGTAAGTTAAAACGATAAAATCAAAATGTTTTAAAAGTAGCTTTTTTGAAAATTATTTCTTAAATATGTATTTTTTAACACCTATATAAATAATATTTATATTGTACATAAAATTATTAAAAAGGGCTTCAAATGAGTTTATATAAAAAAATACACTATTTTTTTAATCGATTACTGGGAATTTGAATGTCCATACCATGTTTTAAAATTAATTATATATATATCTCTTTGATGTTATAATTTATAATTCGTCTCTTTTAATGCTTGGCCTTGCAATGTGAAATAGATATTTTATTTTTATATTTTTCTACTCCCATAAATTTGTAGTGTTGTTCCTAATTTCCCAGAACTAGGTAGAGAAAATGTCCTCATATATACAAATCATTGGGTATTTTTGTTATATTTCATAAAAATAAACAAATGTATTATTTTTAGCATTGGATCTAGAAGCACATGTTCAGTATGATATATTACGATCAATGGAACAGTATAGAAAACATTTGAGATAAGTTGATATCTTTTCTGTTAAAAAATTGTGTGATATATTTTTCTAAATATAATTAACTTGTTTATAAGTTCAATTGTTATAATTTTTTATATGGAAATACAGAATGCTATAAAGTATTATGAATTAATTTTGAGGGTGGAATTTATTTATGGGATGGGGAACGTAACTTCTAGATGTTTTAATTGATGAAATATTTATTTAAACAATATTTTAATATTAGAAATTATAATTACTCTACTAATATTTTATTAATAATTAAATTATTAATAAGGTAAATAAGTTAATATTTTATGATATAATATTATATTTTTTAAGAAATAAGATTTGAATTTAAAATAATAAATCTTCTTTAATAAATATTAATAATTGAAAGAATATTTTAATATATTGGTATTCTATGGATTATATTAATTAACTTATAATAATAATAAATTGTTTTAAGTCAGAGCCTTAATAACTATTTCTAAACTGATTAGATAATAATTTGAAATTTTAAATCATAAAATATATAAAATGAAGAAAATTTAAAAAAAATTGATTTATAATTAGAAACAGATAAATTAATTTAATATTTTGAATTTAATGTTAAAATAAAAAGAATTAATAATAATAATTTAAAGGAAAGTATTTTTTGAAAGAAACTTATTATTATTTGCAATTGAATATATTTATGATTTTCCTTTAAAGAATTATGAAATTATAATTTATGTTATTTATTAGTATAATTAAATTTAACCAAAATATAAATTCCATTTTTTAAAATAAATTAAAAAATAGTCATAATTATAATAATAATAATTTTACAAATAAAACTATGAAATAAAAAAGTGTAAATTAGAGAAACAAGAATAAATGAATGAAGGAATATTAAAATTAAAGAAGATAAGATGAGAGAAAGGGGGTTCTCATCAACAGAAACTAGATCTCTATCAAAGATGAGGAGTTGAACGAATATCCTTCTTGAAGCCGAAATTGAGAAGGATGGTCATGGTGGTGTGGTTGATGTTTAAACATGATCGAGAGATATCTATGAAAATGAGTGGTTTGAGGCTTAGTCATAGGGGATCTCTACGTCCAAGGACATCAGGATGTCATGTGAAATTGAGGGTTTGATTAGTTTGGGGTTTGAGAACTACAGATCAGAGTATCAAATGGGTAATTGTTGATCACAATCTATTATCATTGTCTACTTCCTCTATATCTGTGATTTTATGTTTTTATGATATGTTTAACTTATTTTTAGCATGTCTGAAAATGATTTTTATTTTTTTTCTTCCTCTTCATCGTTATGAATATTTCAATACTAGAAACTTCATGATATATATATATATATGATTCCTCTCCATCATAATTCATTTTTTACATTCCATGACTAGTTTTTTTCATTCTTGTTTAATTCCATGGATTATTTCCAACACTGAAATTATTTTTGAAACTGATTTAGTTGGCGTTCGAATAAAATGATCTATTTTTTTCCTTTAAATAATCCATTCATTGTGATTCATTCATTATATATATTTTTGGTTGTCCTTAAATCATTCCTCAACATTTTTTTTCGAGATGATCCAATTGAAGCCACACACACACACACACACACACAGAGATATATTTATATATATGGCCATCAATCATAGTTTTCAAGAACCAATAATCATTCTGGTTTTATTTCATTTCTTGTACACCAAATGAAATGTAATAAATATATATATTGAATAAGAAATTCATTAAATGATCCCAAATGAGTATTTAAATCCCTCAACGAGTTGATATAAAATAAATAATTTAAATAGTATACAATAGTGATTTCAGTCACTATAAAAGGGTGATGAATTACATTATTCAATTTGATATTTGAAACTCTTTCTACTCTCAGTGAACTAGAAGGCCATCGTATCCATTTTCATTATTTATCAATTATATAAGGTAAAATAAATTATTTTACATTGTTTTGAAACATTTATATGTTTTTTAATTTCATATTATGTCAGTAAAATTTAATTTTCTTATTTTTAAAAATAATTATGTGAGATTATCTATTTTATAAAATTTACCAAAATTATTATTATTATGTGAAATTTAATTTAAGAATTATTATTTATTTAAATCTTATTAAATTTTTTTGTAAGTGGATGTATTTATTTTATTATGTTGTGATATTTTTCTATAAGGGAATTCCAGATATCTATTTTCAAATATTTTCATTCATTGAAATTCTAATATCAAGGGGATATATTTATTTTCTTGTATTTAATTATTTATAATTGAATTTATTATTTCAATTTTACCTACCATTATACGTATTTTAAATCAACATATTATTTACTTTTTATAAAGGAAACCTTGTATGGGCTTTTGGTTTTTTAAATGATATTCTAAAAATATTACAAAATGACATTATTTTTCAAATTAATAACGAGATTTACAAATTTGATACATATTTTCATAAAAAATTATATAAGAAAAAGAAACAATACATTAATCAAGGATTTCCATTTTTTATATAAAATATATAACAAATAATTATATTTTTAACCTTAGGAGAAATTTATTTTATTAAAATCTATTTCAATTTAATTACGATCCTAGAATATAAGAATGATGTCATTTTATATATATTTTCTATCTATAAAAATTTTTTAATTAACAAGGGTTATAATTTTTTGTAATTTTCATATACATAAGTGGATATCATAATAAGAAATTGATATTATCTATAAAATCAGTATAATTCAAGCATTCACTATAATTCTAATTTGTCATTGATTTATTCTTATATGAGTTGGTTGTAACTATTTCAAGTGAATGATTATTTAAAAAAATAGTCAAATGAAATTGACTAATTGTGAATCTATTTATAAATTTATAATATAATTTTAAAAGTATTTATCAATGTTATTCATTTTCTAAAATATGGATTTCTATAACCAAAATTTCGAAATAGTGATTTAACAATGATAGAAATTTTATTTTATAAAAATAACTAATTTAGGTTTTCAAAAATTTTAATTGATTGAGATAGAGAATTGTAAATCATTATATGTTTTCATAAAAATTATATCTGGCACTAAAGAATAATTTAGGAGAATGAGGATTGGGGAGTGAACTGACTGCCACATGGAATGTTGTCCTACTATTGATATTTCTTGTGGATACATGGATTATATAAGATTTTCCATATACCAAGATAATCTTTAAAGGTGATATTATTTTCAAAACAGTTTCAATATAGAAAATCAAATTGTTTTCAAAGAAGTGTTTTTGATAATAATTTTCAAATTTTTTATTTTTCAATGATTTTATATATTTAAATTATTTATATTCAATATATATTCTTTGAAAAGGGATTTAAATGGGTTTATATAAAAACATTTTCCACTATATTTTTTAACCATTTCTTGGAAATTTATTTCTCCATCCATGTTTTAAAAAATGAATTCCCATGTATCTCTTAGAGTTTTTAATTCATTTTAATTCATTTTTGGAGATAGTGTATGAAAAGTTAAATAGATTTTTTATTTTCATTTTTTTCGAAAATGATACATTTTTATGGTGTTCTTCAATTTTCAAGAACCCAAATCGGAAAATATCCCCAATTCTATAAGGCAATATGTATTTTTCAGTTATCGTTTATAAAAAAATATTAATAATATTTTTTTGAACTAAATCAAAAATAGTAGATTCAAGATGTTATATTCTAGGTAGAAAAATATTTCATAGAGATAAATTATAATCAAGGATCATAAAATAAAAATAATTTGGAATTTTCTATATGGTCACAAGAAATATTATCACAAATATAAATAATTAAATGATGATATCATTTACTAAAACATTTATCATTTATATATTAAATCATAATAAACAAACCTTTTATAGTAAAACAAACTTCATATCTCGTGAAATTAATAAATTTCATAAAATTTTATCATACTAATAGAATAAAATTGACACCATATGGGGGTTTCATATTCACTATCATTTCAAATCATCTTTTTAAATAACCCAATGAATATAATAAATTATTTGGTTACGTCCAAATTTAAATAAATTTGGAAAGATAATTACTAATGAAATAATGAGTTATATGTGGGGAAAACCCACCATCATATACCATTACGAAGTACCAATACAATAATAATATATATTTTATCTTTCAAATTTCCCCACAAAACTAATTTATGTATCTTTTAGAATTCATAAGAATAATTTTCTATATATACTAATAAGATAATTTAATTTCAATTAATAAAAATGGAATTAATGTTTTTCTCATTATATATTAAGGAAAATTAGGAGAAATAATTTAAATATACAAATAAAATATATTTAATGAACATATTCCCACTACATTGAGTCAGAGAATAGGTTTCAATATTCACTTAATGTTCACTATTGAGCCAAAACTATAAGGAATATTGAAACCTGAAACTATAATATGGATATATAGAATATTGAGAAGTCAAATGTATAGAATATATATATTTATAAATACACCCTCAATATTCTGATAATGTTTGGGGAATGTTCTAATTTTATAGAAAATTCCAAATAGGCAATTAAAAACTAATTATAACAAAAAAATTAATATCTTATTGTCATAAATTTGAAATGTTGATATATGTTATTATATATACATTATTATCATTTCATTATATTTGATAAGATATAATTTTATTTTATTTCCATAAAATATAAAATATTTTTATTATTCAAACCCCGAAAAACTCTATAATGGTACATATAATAGTCCACATCCCCTATCCAAATATCAACAATTCTATATGAATGGAAAAAACTATTACCTCACTATAAATTTCATATTATGAAGATAGAGTCTATTCTACGATATTATTTGATTACTTAATAATTCAAAATTCTTTTGTTGATAAGGTGAATGAAGATATCAAAAATGAATCACTTGTTGTCTATTTTTGTAGAGTGTTTAAAAATTGATATATAATATGTATCCCAAATTAATTTGATGGTTAATTACTAATTTTTAACTTCAATTCAAATTTTGATTTTTTTTTATTTTCAAATCCATTAATACATTAAAATCCCTTTACATTAACAATTACATAATAACATTTGTAATCATCCTTTTGACTTTTATTCTAGAAGAAACTTGAGATTTTATCGAGTTCCTTGAATGTATATTTATCCATACATATAATTTTGTAAATCCCATTTAATAATCAATAAAAAAATATTTTACCAATATATTGAAAGATTTTTTTCAATCAACTTTGAAAGAATGGTAAAATACAATATTTAAAAATAAATCCAAGAAGAAACTGAAAAAGCAATGTTCATGAACCTGTTTATTATATAGGGTAATATTTTCATCACATAAGTGTACCGCCATTAATTAAAATGGCACTGCTCAATATGAATTGTATTTATATAAATATTTAGAATAGATAACTTAGTTACTATACATAAAAAGGAATTAAAAAGTAATATAAAAATTAAAGTTGTATGATAAAATATTCAAATATCATTATGATTAATCTCATAAATCATAAGAGTGTGAAATTTGGTTAAATTAGAAAATCTAAGACACCGAAAAGAATATGTAAATATAGGTCAAATGTTCTCATCTTCATCAAAAGTATATTAGGAAATTCATAGGTAAAACTCCTGATATTTCTAAAAAATATAATTTAATGATAAGGATGAAAAAATTGTAATAATAGCCTAAGATTATATTAAATCAGAAGCATTAAATGATTAAGATGAGATGTTTGAATCAATATTTTTATATATCTACATATCATAAGTTGAATATTATTGATATATTGCATTTTAAATAAATTCATTAATTATATAATATTATACAACAAGAAAGGTAATATATTTTTGTGATACAAGAATTCGAAAAAGGAAAACTCCTCCAGGGACATGTAATATTATTTGGAATGTAATAATATTGAGATAGAATTATTATACATTAGATACAGAACATACATAACTAAAATATAATATTTACAATAAATACATGAGATATTTTCCATAAATGGGAAATAATTATAGGACATATTTTTTCCAAACTTCTTTTATTCAGTATTATATTATTCAATGAAAAATTCTCCGTACATAATAATTTTTTTTGCATAATATAATTTCCGAGAATATTTTTTGGATAGATAACATATTTTACATTACAAAAAATTCATACTTATGATATTTTAATAAAAATAGAATATATTTTTTCTATTATGGTTTTTTAATTTTTTTGAACCTATGAAAGTTCCCTCAATCGATATATTTAAATTCATTTGGGCATCATATATATATTAATTACATAAAAACATTTCCATATATTCAATATGTATGATATTAAAATCACCATTTATATATATATATAGCGATAATATTTCGAACATAATATATGTAATATATTTCATTCTAAATGTAAGAGTTAATGAGTTATTGAAATTTCAATGACATGATTTTTTTCATCTGAATCCTTTGGGTTTTTACATAATATTATTTCCTCTAATGTGAAAATATGTTGACCCTTATAATGATAAAAAAATACAAATCTAATATAAAAAACTAGTAAAAATTAAAAAATGATATTCATTTGATTAAAATAAAAATAATTATCATTTATGAAATAATTTATGTAAATATATCTATTGAATAAAGACATACAATTTATTAATTCCTAAAATATGAAATGAATGGAATATTTAATAATATTATGTGAAAATAAATAAAACCTATAAATTATTATTTATAAATAAAAGATCCCTTTTGTAATGAAAATATTAATAATTTAGATTTCATATTTTGACATAAACTGTCAATATTAAATCAGTTGGGAAATAAATATTAATATATTTTATAATGATGAAAATAAAAAACTATTCATTTCATTACAATATATAAAAAAATCATATGTTATAAATTCATGAATCTCATAAATAATCATATCATATTTCCAAATTCCTTAATAACCATAATAAAATCCCATACTGCCTACATTTTTCATATAAAATGACTACCTATAATTTCATCATTTACACTATAAATTACCACAACATAAATTTACTAACAACATCATGAATGATAATTCTTAATTATTAGTCATTATTGATCATAATATCACCATCATCTATGGTATTATCATCAGGGGAGATCATTATCATTCATACATCAACAATTAATCTATTTCATATATTTGATAATACAACCCCACATTACATGGACACATTTTATTTAATATTATATTTATAGAAATATTCTTGCTTCATGTGATTTATCAACATCAATATTTTATTTTATAAAATTAAAAAATAAAATATTTAACTTATGAGGAAAATAATACATGTAACGCCATTTTTTACATTTCACCCCAATAGAAAATGTCACCTCATAATTATAAATATTTTCAATTAAATGTAAGGATAAAAAAAATTGAAACATATATAATTTCTTATAAATATTTCCTTGAAATATTATAATTACCCTTTCCCCAAATTAAAATCACATTTTATCATCCTCTTTCTATAAATGTTTTTTATATTGGAAACCATTATTTAACATTTCAATACATTACATATAATTCTTTGATAATCTATATATAAATTTCTCCTTGAGGGAAGTGGTCTACACCATTCATCAAAAAATTATAAAATATCCTTAAATATATAATTCATTATTATAAATATATTTCTAAAATTAGTTCTTAATGATTGATTAAACAATTATACAAGAAATATATTATTAAATACAAAATATTTTGAAGCATCTAATAGTACATGATATTTTTAGATAATGAAATAATAAAGGATTTAGAATCTTAAATATAATATGTTTCTAAAACATCCCAATTATTTTATAATTAATAGTATTTGAAAATAGAAAACATATTTTCTTTAAAAGTTGACACCTTATATTTTATGTGCATTGAAGTCCTTATGATAATCATAGTGTCGTGGTAGAGTCAATCCTAAAAAAATTCATTAACAATGTCTTCCATTTGGAGAATGTTAATAATGTTGGGATTTAAAAATTTCATCAAAAAATCATTTATCCATGAAAATGATATGGTTTAATTCAGGTTATTGTTATATTATATACCTATTTACATGTCAGATATAAGGAATATGCACTAAATGGAAATAATTTTTCTTCATTCAATATCCCATGTGGATTTAAGTGATTATATATTTCCCTTAGGATTTATCAACTATAAAAAATTATAATAGGACTAAATGTACAGAATTTAAATCAATTAATTTAATTAACAAACGATAATGACTATAAATACATGATAATACAATTAATATGGGAAAGGATTTTTATTGAATGATTAAATTAGATAATTTCTATATAATGGAATGAAATACCATTTATTTGGTATAATAAATGGTTTACAAGACATCCAATTTTCTCTTCCTCTTAAAATAGAGTTTATACCTCGGTGAATCATCTGAAACGCCTTTTACATTTTTTCGATTCTCATTAAATTTTTCTAGATCCATTTTTAATTTTAACCCCTTTACTAAATAAAACATTCATTTAATTTATTCATGTTATTAATTAATGGTTTATTAGATAATTAATAATGGATTCCTCACATAATGTATGCATATTATAATATTAATTTAAATAATACAAGTGGATTCTATTCCAGATAGATACCCCAAATAAGGGTTTTTTGGGCCTCTTAAATCATATGATGATCATATAATAATCTTTTAATGTAGTAGAGCTATCATACCCTCTATATCAACATTTCTCTTTAATTTTTAATTATATATAATTTTTTATAAACTCACCACATATTTTTATGTAGTCGATGTTATGTTATAAGTTGACATAATATCAAGAGTTTCAC
This sequence comes from Viscum album, assembly GCA_963277665.1. NCBI lineage: Eukaryota > Viridiplantae > Streptophyta > Magnoliopsida > Santalales > Viscaceae > Viscum > Viscum album. The sequence goes on from OY728121.1 coordinate 766,300,287, forward strand.
TCATGTTTGAATGAATTTTTACTATAATTTTGAGTTGAAGACGCAACTTATGTTTTCATATTAACATATTCTATTCCATTTTATATTATAAATAATTCAATATAGTATCAATTTAATTATATATTATTTATAAAATATATTTTAGGTTATATTTAAACATTTATAAAATGTATAATATGGATTTTTATACTATATTAATTGTTATATGAATAATTATTTTCTTTTATTTTTAATATTCCATTAATTTTAAAAAGTTAATATTAAAAAATGTTATTACATTTAAATGGGGTATGAAATGTTTATAAATTATAGTAAAACATCTTTTTTGAAGTGATTATTTCATCATGGATTATAATAAAATTATTTATACATGGTTTAGCTTTTCTTTGGTAAATGATTTTGAAATATATATTAATAAATTATTCCAAATATTGTATGGAAGTATTTACAATACTTTTACAAAATTATTTTTAATTATTTTGGTACTAAAATATTAAATATTATTCCAAAATATAAAGGTATATTTTTAAAGATAATATAAAATATATTTTTAAGGAAAATTTCTGAAGAGGTTTATATTTAAAATTATTAAATTTTTAAAATTAATTAATAAGAAGTGTTGAAATTAAAAGGGAACACATTAAAAAATTTACATATTCACATAAAAAGTGTTTCGATGACTAATATATTAAATGGTATAAAAATGATAAATATATTATATATGGTTTAGGGATAATGCTTACATATGTGAATCTGAATTTGAAAATGTTTATAATTCATCTAGGTATTGTATATTTGAACTGATATTCAATGTAATGTATAATATTAAATTTTAATATTTTTGAATGATTATATATGTGTTTATCATTATGATTTTCTAATGGAAATAATTTAGTATCTATTTTATCATATGTTAATATTTAGAATATATTAATGAACTATTCAAGAATGATTATATAATTTTTTTACAAAGAATATAATATGTTTACAAGTTATATTAATTGATATGAAAGTTAACAAAAGATTATATGAAATATAAATATTTTTTAAGAAATATTATTTGATAAATAGTTTATAAGAGGTAGTTAATTGTGATATATGTTAGGTAGGACTCTAGAATATTTTTATTTATCTACCTTGACTTCTATTTTCAATTTATCTTATTATCAAGAATTTAGTTGTTAGTAATATTGTATGAATATTAAGATTTTAAATTATTGTGAAATTATTTTGTCTATCTAGTAATGTATAAACATATATAGGTTCTTTTGGTATGGAACCTGCCATCGGGACAATCCTTTGCCTGCATGGGTAAGCCTAGCTAAACAGCCATGTGAAGGTGGAGGGCTGATTTCACGATGAATATGCAGGGGTGGAGTCGTTCCAAGTAGTTAGTTTAAGTTTTATGTAATGTTTTAAGCCTACAACCAATGAATTATTCTAAGGCCTATGGGCCATGTAATACAAATTCCAACAGGCCTTGTAAGGGTTCCACTTCTACCCTTGAATTGTGGATTATCAAAAATAAATATAAAATAAAAGCCTTCGGGCCATTGGAGGAGGAGGTCTATAGTGTCACACCCCGAACATAGTTTTAATTGTTTTATTTATTTCTCAATGTCGGAACATTCGGTTTAAGTTCAGGTTGAGTTTTCAAAAACAGTCTTTCTGTTTTAGTGGTTTTGGTTTTCTTATAACCCAATTCATGGTTATTTTGAATGTTATTGGGGGAAATATTCATGGTTGAGAGTTTGTGACACCCATACTATCACTATATTGTGTATATATAATTCAAGGGTCATTGGGTGGTTATCACTAGTTTTTGTGGTGTTATTTGAGGGGTTTTAGCTAATTTCTAGGGATACACAGTTCGCGCATGGTTTTCCCAAAAAATTCAACTTTATCCTACAATGTTGCATATTTGTTACAGTAGTATTCACACAGTTTTCAAATGATTTAAATAACCATGTAGAAAACCCATACAGCCCATTATAGGCTTAATAAATTTTAACCTAAGAAAATGATTTGAGTTATTCCAACTATCATTTGAATACCTACTTATTGGGTATCGACCAAAGAATACCCCTATATTATCCATCATTTTGGTTCACATTTTGGATGATTTATCACTAATGGTTAGTGATTATTCATGTTCTTCATCAAATCCTCCCATTTCGTCTCTCCTATATTCCCTCTCTTCAGTTCTTGGATTTACTTGGGGTTTCCTCCCATTAAAAAACAAAAATGGGTAGGTTTTATGTTTGTTTCATTTTTATTTTGATCTAGTGTGTGCTAATGGTTTATGAGGCATAGATCTCTCCTATCTGAAGGTTTTTTTTGTGTTCACACACCATTGAGGTAGGTGTTTCCATGATATTCCTTTACGATATAAACTGTTGGTTCATTAGTGTATTAAATTAATTATTAAATGTAAATAAAATCCTTATAATACTCATTTTTAGTTCCCTGTGGTGTTTCCTTATTAAAATAATTTGATAGATTTGGCTTTCTATGGGTTTATTTTATTATGCCTATAAATGCGTGCAGGAAAGATGTTTGAAAAAATGAAATTTTTTTATAAACATGAAATTGATTCCTTGTTGTATTATTTGTAAATTTATTTACTTATAATCTTGGTAGAAATAATAAATAGAGGACAAAATGTGATTTGAATGGATATTTATGGATTGATGATTTATAGTGAAATGTTTTGGAAAGGTTCACATTGTTTTTAAATGGTATTTTTTGTGTTCATCAGATAGTGTGAGTCATTGGATTTGGTTTGAAAGAAAATAATGATTATTATGAAAATTATTTTTTTTATGTTTCTATGAATTATATCGGATGTCATTGAATGTTGTCATGTCTATGGGTGCACTAGGTTCACTCATTGATGTACCCTCAAATGAATATGGCATTCCTCCATAAACCTTAGTTCCTTAAATGACTATTGGTTTCCAAATATTTTTGTATCCCTTATTTGATTTATAAGGATGGATTAAAATGAATTCTTCAAAAGGTATTCCATTTGAAATTTGAATCATTTTTTTGTAAACATTTGACATAAGGGCTTATATAGCATTTTTTATAAGGTTTCATGTTTTTCAAAAAATGTGGAATGAATTTTTTAGCATGTCTTTTGGGAAGTGATGTTACATTTAGTCTTAGAAGTGATTTATAAAGGTTTTGGTGTGTGTATGATTTTAAAATGTAATTTGGATGAAAAATTTGTGTTTTGTGAAATTTGAAACATGATTGTGCAAAAAAGTGAATCTTGGGTATCTTGGTGGGTGGACTAAGACTAGAATGCTAGTGATTTGAAATTGGTTGCGGCCCAGTTTCACATAGTGGGAATGACGATGAAAACACTAAATAAACTATAATGATGGATTGGATACCATGTAGTTGTGGTTGTGTTCCCCACTAGTGGCTCATGCACAAGAACATATTTAGTTTTGGTTTCTATTTCACATTTCACCGAGATACGATGTACCTACTATCTCGTTGTTGTTTAGTGCCTAGGGGTATTTCCCCAGACTATTTCTCATTTTCTATATCACACTAACTACTCATATATTGTATGTTTTTTTTGTAATATCAAAATCAAGTGTAATTTCCTTAATTTTTCTTCATTTATAATTTTTTTCTATTTATTTTTGTTTCCATTAAAAAATTACTAGTAATATTTGGTTTGGGTTTTTGTTTTAAAATGGAAATTGTCTTCAAAAACTAATGGAGGCATGTGTTGGCCATTAAAATGGGAAATATGTGCTTATTTAATAAAATATGTAAAATTTATTTTATGTAAAATTATTTCAAACTACTATTAATGGATGCTTTTAAGAAATGAAATCATATGGATTCGCTAGAGATTTCCTAGAAAACTGTTTTAGCTCACCCTCTAATTTTTTCTTCAATATCAGTAGACTTGATCTATTTTAAAGGTTCCATTTTTCTCAGCCTCTCCTAGTTCATTTTCCCATTTTTAGAGTAGATTTGGTGTTGTGGTTGACGGTGACCAAGTGGTCACATGTAGATTGTGGTAGTATGGTTCAGTTTCAGTTCTTTTTCACATTTTTATTTTTGGATTTCAGTTATTAGTTTTTTCCTATTAATGAATCAGTTTATTTATTTGGGATTCAATTATTAGTGATGGCTGCTTGTTCTATTTATTTTTATTGATCCAATATTTTTTTCTAAAATATTCCCTCTTATATTTTTCTGATTATTGTACTAGTTGCTAGCTACTGGAGATCAGAAACACCATTTCTGCCCTTCCATAGACCGGGTTGGGTGTTGGGTCGAATGACATCCCATGATATTTCTTGGAAAATGGTATTATAGGAGGTTCTTATTATTGGTTTTTTCTAGTTTATGGAAATTCAAACAAATTGGACTCACAAGGTATGTCTTGGGATGGTTCTTGATCACCACCACTCATTAAAAGACCTGAGTTACCTAGGGTAGTCACGGAATGAAGTTTTTATCTTCATTTTTTGATTGATGGATGACCATGAAGTCAATTCGGTGTCATGTCATTATTTTAAATCGAGTGGTGACCCATGTGTATTCTAATTACATGGTTTAATCTCCTATTAGTTATATATTTTTAAATGGGGTATGCCTAACTTCCATGTCGTTAGGTTAAAAATAATTTCCAGTTCCTTATCCCATATGTTTGGTGAAATTTTTGTTTTATTTTGGTTACGGTTGGTGTAAGTGTTTTTTGAAAATAAAAATGGTTTTGAAATGAAACTAATTTCTTACATATAGATTTAAATTCGTAAAGTTGGGTTTTGAATAAAAACAAGGTCAGATATAGAAAATAATTTATTTCTACTGATTTTAAAAATTCTAAGGTAGGAATTGAAGGAAATCATTTGGGTTTGACAATTTTGATGATTGTTTGGAATTGGTAAATAAGTTGATTTATGAGATGCCCAATATTTATTATGTATGTTTTCATGTGCGAGGGTATATGTGTGGAAAGTGTGTGTTGGAATGAGTGGATTGATGTGGATGAACATATGTTTAATGGTTCATGGGATTCCATGGGTGTATGTTTGAGGAGGCTTGGCCTTGTTTTTCTAATGTGTGTTTTAAATAGGAAAATGATTCTGAAAGTTGTTTTTTTAATAGAGGTTTTGGATTTGTGAAGAGTGGATTTTTATTTTGAATTTGGCCGTCAAATAAGGCAGTTTGTAAAATTAAAATTGAAATGGGATTTTTAAATTAGTATTTTGGTTGTGTTTGTATGATTTCGGTTTGCGATCTTACTGTTGTGGCCTAAGAAGTTCCTTTGGATTGTGTTTTGTTTTGATGTTGGTTTTGGTTTTGTGTTTCTGATATTGTTTAAAAGATGCTGACAAGAAATGTCCCTACTATTTCTAATGATCCATTTCAAATTTATTGTTATTGTAAAGTGTTTCATATATATCATGGTGATTGAGGTATGTTAGAGTTAGTGGAGTGTCTTGAGGAAGTAGATATCATCATCAGATTGTTGGGAACTCCAGAAGCTATTAGATTTTGTGTTGTTTTGGGTCACAGATATGATCTTTCTCTAGATGATTGGGAGTTTTTCTCCATGGCTTCAATGCATGTTGGGATGATGTGGGATGTCTTTAAATCCATCATCATCCAATAGTTTATACCTGACGAGGTGAAGATGGAGAAAATGGAAGAGTTCATACATATTCAACAGGGCCAATAGATGGTTATGGCCTACATTGACCATTTCAAGTATATGGATTCATTTTCTCTGGATGTGTTATTGTAGGATCTGATGAAGACTTATCTTTTCATTAGGGGTCTTTATCCAGAGATCATGGAGAATGTCCTCTATTCTAAGGAATTTGTTTTTGAAACTGGTGGGTGAAGCATTCCCAGACGAGTTGGTCCTCAGAGCGCAGATTGATGGTAATTCGGTGCCACTCTTCGTTCATTAAGTATCCCCATCTAGCGAGGGGTGGATTCAAGAGGAATTTTTTCCTAAGGAGTTACCCTCACTGGTTCTGACTTATAGTTCGTCAGACCAATTTTTGGTGTTCCATTTGTGTGGTCAGACCAGGCATTCAAAAACAAATTTTTCGTCCCTCTAATGACCTTCCTTAATTATGTCAATTTATATCACATAGAGAAGTTCAAAAGGAAGTGTTTCTTGAAGAAGGGATTATGGTCATGGGATGCTCATACCTGACTATGAGTAAAGAGATGATGCAGCCATCAGAGCCCCAAATATAGGTCTCAAGGTGAAGCTCGCTTACAGTCAAGGTTTCCAGAGGTATGTGAAACATTATCTCAATTTGTTCCCTATTTTGAGATGAAAGCATTTGAGGTTTCATTTTTGTAGTTTTTGTTGTTTATGTAAGTTCATTATTCAGTTTTAAGAGTCTGATGGGATTTTTTTATCATAACCTGAGTAATTTATTTCATCTAAACAGGGCTTCTAGAATCGTTCATTTTTATAAAAGTGTGATTTACCATTGTGGGGATTTTTTTTCAGTTTTAGTTGGTCTCATTGGAGATGATTTTGTTTTGGGGATTAATGGATAGTATTTTTGGTTCTGGTATGAGGTCCTCTCATTAGTTTTCCATAGATTTTTGTGGTTCGACTGGAGTGGGAAAGAGTTTCTAGTTTTGGTAGGGGCATTGTTTCACTCGTGCTATGGAATATGGGTTAGTTCATGTTGGGAGTTCCCTAGTTCCACTTAGTGGTGAGGGAATTGTTTGTATTATGGGGTCTCTATACTAGTAGAGCTCTTATGGTGGGGAGAACCATCTTGTGTTCTCACCTCATTATTTGGTTGTGGTCTATTCTTGATTGGTCATGTGTGACCTATGGAGTGAAAGGTCACCCCTCGAGGATTATGTCTTCTTTGGTTGTGATTGTCCATGAACATCATTTTTATCTATTTTTGACTTGGATACTTTTGGGGGGCATAATGTTTTTATGGGGGGGAAAATTGTCACACCACAACACCAATTTTAATTTGATTTTTTATTTCTCAAAAATATCGATTTTGGTTGAGGTTCAGGTTGAGTTTCCAACAAAATTCATTGTGTGTTGTGTGTTTCAATTTTCTTCTAACCCTATTTGTTGTTATTGTGAATGTTATTGGATGATTGTTTCATGGTGGAGGGTGTTCAACACCCACAGTGTCACTACATTGTGTTTAATTCATTCAAGGATTTTGTTTGGTCTACCCTAGTGTTTGGGATGTCATTTGAGTGCTTTTGGAAAATTTTTGAGGTCTCACTGTTTAATCACTTTTTTTCCAATCAGTGGAACTTAAACCTGGAAGGTTGCAGATTTTTCCAGAAGCATTTGGTTGGTTTTCTCACAGTTTACAAAACAGTGCAGAAAAAACATACAATCCAAAAAGGTCATAAAATCTTTTAAATTAAAATTATTATTTGAGGAATCACACCTCCCATTTTAATTCATACCTGTTGGGTATCTACCAGATGGCGCCCCCTTCATTCTCCATTGTTTTGGGTCACTTTATGGATGATTTCTCACCTAAGGTTAGTGATTCTTCCTGGTTTCTGTATCAAATCCTCACCGTTCATCTTCCCCTCTCTTAACTCTCTCCATTTCATGGGTTTTTTGGGGTTTCGTCCAATGGACGAACCATAATGTCTAGGATTTATGTTTTTTCCATTTTCTTTTGGATCTATGGTGTGATAATGGTATATGGGTCTTATATCTATTATCTTTGATGGTTTCGTTGCGTTCTCACTCCAACGATGTACGTGTTTCCACGGTTTTCCTTTCTAACACAAACCATTTATAGTTGAGTGTCTTTAATTAATGTATAAATGGTATTAGAGTCCTTAAAATACTCATTTTTAGTACATTGTGGTGTTTTCTTATTGATATAATTTCATTATAATTTCTTTCCAAGGGTTTCTTTTATTACACCTATAATGTGTGCATTGAAGGTGTTCGATAAAAGGACTATTTTTTTATGAACATGAAATTGAATCTTTTTGTATTATTTTTTAATTTTTTACTTATTATCATGGCTGAAATAATAAATAGAGCGTGAAATGTGATTTAGATGCGTATTTATCTAATAGTGGTTTATTATTAAATATTTTTGGAAAGGGTATCATGGTTTTTAAATAGATTTTTTGTGTTCGTTAAATAGTGTGAATCATTGGATTTGGTTTGAAATAAAATAATGATTTTTAAGAAAATTTTGTTTTGGTATCTCCTTGAATATTATCATGTGTCATTGGATGTTGGAACATCCTTAGGTGCACTAGGTTAACACATGGATGAACCCTCAAATAATGATAGCTTTTGAAAATGGTGTTCCTCCATAACCCTTTCTTCCTCAAATGAAATTTGGTTTCAAAATGTTCTTGGTTTCCTTGTTTGATTTATAAGGATAGAATAAATTGAAATATTCAAAAGTAATTCCAATTCACATTTAAAACATGTGTTTGAAAACATTTCACATAAGGTCATGTTTGGAGTGTTTTTTAAAGTTGCACGTTTTTTTCTAAAATATGGAAATGATTGTTTTGTATTTTTTTTTGGAATTTCTGTTCATCATGGTTTTGGAATTGATTTTTAAAGGTTTTTTCATGTGTATGATATTAAAATAGAAATTTGATATACAAGTGGTGTTATGTAAAATATGAAACATGATTGAGAACAAAAGGAATGTTCAAGTATCTATGTGGGTGGACTAGGACTTGTAAGCTAGTGATTCAGAAGTGGATGGAGCCTAGATTTACATATCATGATTGATGATGAAAACACTAAGTAAAATATAATGATTTATTGGATACCTCTAGGTTATTGGTGTGTTCCCAACTTGTGGATCATGCATGATAACATAGTTCACTATGATTTCTATGTCACATTTCATTGAGATATTGTGTATGTAGTGTCCCATTATTGGCTAGTGCATAGGGGTATTTCCCATTACTATTTTTCATTTTCTATATCACACATACTATATACATATGGTATGTTTGGATGGAATTTCAAAATAAAGTGTGTTTCCTTGAAAGTTGATTCCTTTATAATTTTTTTCTATTTAATGATTTTTCAAATTTAAAACAATAGTTACTATTATAATTTGGTTTGGTTTTTTGTTATAAAATGTCAATTGCCCTGATAAATGGAATTTGGCATGTGTTTGCCTTTAAAATGGGAAAGTACAGTTTGTTTAAAAAAGTAAAAAAACTATTTCTTTATAAATTTATTACAAACTAGTGTTAATGGAATGTTTTAGGAAAGGAAAACATTTGGATTCTCTAGTGATTTCATGTTGAACTATTTTAGATCACGTCATACTTTTTCCAATTGGTGTCTATGGAGCCAAGATTTCTTTCATGTTCTATTTTTTCAGGCTCTCCAAGATCAGTTGATCATTTTTTGGAGTAGAGCTGGTCTTTTGGTGAGAGGTGACTATGTGGTCACATGGATATTTTTGGTAGCATAGTCCAGTTTCAGTCCTTGTTCTCGTTTTTGTTTTAGTTTTCAGTTTTTTAGTAGTTTCTTGTAATTGAATATGTATGTATATTTATTTGGGATTCAATTACTAGAATTGGTTTCTTGCCTATTTATTTGTCTTGATCAGGTTTTTTGGGATTGAATTTTTCTCCCTTGTATTATTTTGATTCCCAACACTATTTTCTATCCAAGGGGATCGGGAACACCCTTCAGGCCATTCCATAGAATGCGTCCGATGTTGGGTTGGATCACATCTCAGACTTGTTCATGACATACAATGATTGATATATATATATATATATATATATATATATATATATTGTCTCGTATAACTCTCAACCATTATACAATGATTTATATTCCTTATAAATATGATGTACTTAGATATACAAGATTATGTTAGTAATCTATATTTGTATGGTAACAAAAAATTATTTGATTTGTTAAGAGTGAAATATAATATGTGATTCTATCACATTAATTTCGTGGATAAAATATAGCCTCCAAATACAAATCATTAGATGATTTCATATAATAAAGTAATATGGAAGAATAACATAAATATTATAGAAGATGTGATAGTTTTAAAAATAAAATAAAAATGATATATATTAAATTTGTGAGGCTAAAAAACCCTCATAAATATTATATCTATGATTCCGTCCAATTAAGAACATGGAAAGGACATGATCATACAACCAGGTTAGGAATTCAATTCTCATTTATCTAGAATATCATTTTGATGTAGTGAATTTTTTTAGTAATTTCATATTTTTTATTCAGGATTTCCAGGCTTGTGTTTACTTTGATCATTATTTGTTAGCTTATTCTCTTAATTATTTTTTTGGGTACACTACCAAGTATAATATAGTATCTTTACATTTCTAGTTTAATAGAGTTGATTATTATCCTTATGGAAAATATAAACGGTATTTTGTTAACTTAACTATCTATGTCTCGCAACTACTCTGACTAGGATGATCCACTACTTATATAACTAAGTTGTTAAATGCATTCAAATGAAGACTAATTTGTTGTAAAAATATGGATCTTGACTCACCAAAGATATATGATTTTATGGGAATCATTTTAGTGTAAAATATAAAATAAATTTATCTATATAAAATATATTAAACATGATAGCATTCCATTAATATTTCATAGTTGATGATAATGAAAAACATCATTATTTTCAAAATAATATCACTTATAGGTATGAAATATAAAGGAGTAGGATATTGGTATATAGGGTTGGGATTTTATATCAAGGATAAGAGATGAGATCAACAAATATTTAATTTAATTGAAATGAATTTATCTTATTTCAACTCATGGGTTTTTGATAACAAGTGTGTGTAAGATATTAGTATAGACAAATACAAACTCAGAGTAATGATTTAGTTGATAATGGGTAAAATATATCATGATTACCATAACATAGATAATTTCTTTAATTAATGTTCTAGACATCTGATCTTATTTTACCATGTAGAAACATCCTTGAATTATAAATAAATTATTATCTTATAAATCTAAACTGAAATTTGATCATAGTTTATTATTTAGAAAGGATGATATTTTCATTCAATTTTAAGAACAACAGTTATTCGGTAAATAAGAATGAAAATTTTAATTTAAACTGTAATATTATAAATGATTTATACCTTCATGACATGTAAACTACTATTTATAATATTTATAATAATATTTTATGTATTGATTCTAATCACACGTAACATTGGAATTATGTTTTGGGGATATATAAATAAGAAACATGTTCATAGACTCTGTTGATATGGATTTTCATACTCATGTAATTATAAATCACTTTATATGGGATGATTTTGTTTTAGGAAATAAGGATATATATACCTTTGATTAGAAAAGGTGAATGGTAAAGATGAATTTAATATGTGATACATAAGGTTAAATTTTGACCAAGGTATACTCAAGAATAATCTGTTTTTTCATATATTTTTACCTTTACATATTATTATATTCTAGAAGTCCATTATTATGTGATAAAATAAATGTATGAAACCAATGAAATTTAAAATAATTATTAGATAATACTAAATAAAAAACTACTTTGAATTATTTTTTTCTTATTATCATATTGCGGTGGTAAATAAATTTACCATGATTTCAAAGATCAATATAGAAATTTTGGAATTAATTTATAACTCACTCCTCTATAAATAGAAAAATGAACTTTTTTTATTTTGAAAGAAATTTTATAGTGTTTGACATGGTTCAATAGATTATATCTCTTTGTTTCCATCTAATTTAAAAATATGGTTATCATCAAGTGACATAATTTTTCATAAAATTTGTTTTCTATTTAAATTATTCAAAAAACATCATCTTAGATATAGGTTAGGATTTATTACCAATATGAATTTTATGAATATGTTTGGATTTATAACTATATAATATATTTATATTAATGTAAGATCTACCTTGTTTCTGTTTAATATATTTTTTTTATTATCCAATGTAATTATATGGTAATTTATTCTATAATACTACTAAAAAAGGGTTTCTTAACACAACATGTGGTTTTATTGGGAAGGAACAAATCCATCAAAGATCTAGTTGGAGGAATGTTAAAAATAGACAATTTCAAAAGAAAAAAAAAAATCTTTTTCTAAATATGGTGGTTGAACTAATAATATATAGATTTGATCAAGGAGAAACGACCAATGATACTAATAACGTTATAGGTCCAGTAGTATTTTTCCTGAACCTACGAGAAAATAATTCCATGTTGAAAATATTTATGAAATAATATTCATTGTATTTGAACATAATTAATACAACTCTTCTAATGATTTTATTTAGTCTTTTAATAGTTAAAATCCATAGAATAGGAGAAGGACCCCATATACACTAAACCTGATTGGAATACAGTGGTTTCAATGACCTAGAATATCAATATATATTTAATTTTAAGAAATATTATTTTTATATATTATATTACACCCAATAATGAACTGATAAAATCCATGACAATGTAGATAAGAAAATTATCACATGAAAATATCCAATAGGTTATTATAAAATAGTAATCAACTAGAAATTCTTGAAAAATATTTTTAAAAATACTATATATTTATAAGAGATGTATTTTATTTTGAAATAAATATTTTATTTTAATTTAATATTTATTTTTATAAAATTTAATATAATTCAATTTTTTTAAAAGAAAAATATTTTTATTTCATTTATTTTATTTATTATGTCTGGGTTAATTTTTAATAAAACAATTGATTATCATGTGAATATTGAAAATACTAATATAGGATGAAACTGTAACTTTTATGACAATATCCTAATATAATAATGACTAAAATATTTATTAATCATTTTTTCTATGTGATATATATTTAAAAATTAAATATTTCCTATACAAATACTATGTTGAAATTATAAAACACATGTTTAAAATTTTTGGTACTCTTGTAATATTTATATAAAAACATTGTTTCTATAAAAAAATATGATTTTACCACTTCAAAAAAATTTATATAAGAACATGTATTTAATATTTGAGTTAAAAATTTTCTTGTTATATGATAATTTATATTACATTTGTAGGTACAAATAATAGTTGCCCAATATTAAGGATAATTATGAGGATAATATTAAACATGTAATTTTTTCATAACTTTTTATAAGCATTGTATAATGATTTCGGATAAATTTCATAAAAATCTCCAAATTAATTATAGTAATATATATTTTAAATATATATATATATATATTAATATGGAATTAATTTTTAATCATTAATAAATAATGTATGATAAACATAATGAACACCAAATAAATTCTCATTCAAAAACTATTTTTCATTGCATTATATGTTTCAATTTAGAATGTATTTTTAAAATATTTTGAGAAAAAAAATAAATTATTTGGGGATAATATTTTTTTCAACTCACCCATATTTTGTAGGTTTTTTTCTTTTATTTTTAGTTATGTACATTACATAGTAGAAATCATGTTACCATGATAAAATTGAAATTTTTAAAATGTAAAATGAAAATACCCTATTTTAAATTACTTGAAACATCAATAAAACATGTTTAAAAATATTTTTATAGGATTTATAAATAGCATATAACCCCATAATCAATTATTTTTATAACTGGGAACGCTTATCAAATCAATAATTTCATTACATTATTGAATGATAATGTGTGTGTGCACAAGTAAACTTTTCATCACATATAAATGGTGACCACATACACCGTTTCAGTTATCCACATTGACATTCTAAGTATTATTGATAACCTAACCAAATTTCCCCTTATTTAATTCCATGGAATTACTTAAATCACTTTTGGATCATAATTTATCCTAATTCCTTCATATCTATGTAAACTGTCATGGGAATATTAAAGGTCTCAATTTGAGTACTACATAATGAATATATCATTCTCTTGAATATTTATCCTCCAAACGCATACCAACCATAGTAATAAAATTTTATTATTATCATTTGTATATTTATTTGTCACTATACTAATATAATATCTATAATTTATTAAATCTTATTCACTTAGATTTGGAAAAGAACATCGATCCAACATATAGTCATTATACCAACTATAGAAATTGATTTCATTGGTTTTTCAGAGCCACCACTCCTTATAGGTTATAAATATTAAACATAATTGTGAAATATATAATATAATTATAATTGTTAAGTGAAAAATTATAATCCACCATTATTCCCTCTAATTCATTGGGAAGTGAATATGTTAATTGTGTATAGTGTGGATAACTTCATCAAAAACTCTTTATTCTAATTTTTTTACAAATATATGTTAATATATGTTTTAAACCACTAAAAATATATACATAATATCACTATTATTTTTGAATGAATATATTTTTCTAAAATAGAAAACTTTCTAATATATAATTATCTATTCATTATGGTATACAGAGGATTGGTTTTGTCTAACCACATAAATGAAAAGTCATATAAAACCCCATTTTAGAAGACAATGGGAACATAAAATCAAATATTATAATATGGTAAAAATAAAATGATAAATATTTTTGGGTTCTGGAAAAATAATATTACGCACAAAACTTATTATTAATATATGATCTCAAATAACTAAAACTAATGAAATAATCTATCACTAATTCCACATTCACACAAAATAACATAAAACGTATGGAATGATATATGAGATATATAAATAAATTATAAATATATATTATTGTACCCTATATTGAATTGTAACTATAATCTTGGTGTAATGTAATGGGTATTAAACCTTACATTACAAATATTGAACAATCATATTAATGTTACCAGTACATGATTATAACGAAAATCCATGGTTAAATAATATATTTTACCTAAATAGTTATATGTAAACTATATAAAAGTAAATTTATATGAATAATGATTTTAAATATAATATAATATTATTATTTTTTTGATGTACATCATGATAGTGAATATTCAACTAAGAGGGGAAATAATGTCAGGGGTCCTCTATATAAAATTTAATTTAGTATGACATATTTCACATTATTATCTATAAATAAATTATTATGGAGTGACTTATATAAAAAATCATTAAACATATTTATTTATTTAATGGGGTTGTAATATCAATATTAAATTATTTATTTAGATAGAATTTTTTAAAATGTTACAAAATAAGTAAGGGTTTTAGATGTAAATTTTATATCATTGGGATAGAATTCAAACCCCCAGCTTGGTTTTTTTTGTGATATATATTTGAGTGAAAATTTTATATTAATCATAATATTATGACATTTATTGGTCATAAATATCCATCCAGTATTCTATAATATATTTTTCATATATTTGAATGATTTTTATGTAGTATGTTCTTATGTAAACTCTATTCTCTACCATTAAGTTAAAAAAAGTCATAGCAAACTTCATTACTTAATATCTAATATTTTATACATAATGAAGGAACTGTAATTTATATCTCTTTTATTTTCTTGGGATTTATAATTATTCTTTATATCCTCATTATCATATGATTCTTACCACAATGATTATGATACTTAAAAGTGTTTCATAGTCTTAATTATAATATCCCGAGACATGCTTCTTTTAATGAAAACATTAATGATTATATGGGGTATAATTTTTTTTGTATTATATCTTTAATAATATATTATAAATTTTTTTGGATGTAAAATTTTATTCCCTTTGTCCTTCATGTAGTTTCAATTATAATCATTTAATGAAGTTAATTTTCTAGAACTCATTTTAAAATAAATATCTCACAACTATGAAAACAAATTCAAAGAATTTTTCAAGCCATTATTTCCAATATCAATGTTATTTTATTCCAATTTTTTTATATTTGGTAGCTATTGATTCCAATTTATATGTTTCTATGATTAATAAGATATAATCATTTTTTAACGATGATTAGAAAAAATGTTTTTTAAAATATTTAAAAGTTCCTTCATCCTTTCATTAATAAATGTTCTATCTCCCTCCCAAAATTTGCATTTATTACCTATATATTCTTTTAAGGATCATTTTATAATGCTTCTTCTTAAATGTAAATATTTATAATTTATTAAAACCACTTTTCTAAAAATTATTCTTGAAAGTGATTTTTATGTTATCTATTTTTTATAAATAAAAATATGGTTTTTAAGAAATAATTTACATTATTCCTCCCATTTTAAACAGTATATTAAAAATATTCATTCCCATAGAAATTATCATTCCTTAGTTACCCTATAAATTTTATTATTATATTTTTGTGGTATTGAAGATAAGGAAATGAATTTCCAATATTTCCTTTCATAATCATTGGATTTTTTATTCAATCATACAATAAAATTCCAAATTTTAAACAATATACACCATTATTTTTATTAAAGGGTGTTCACTATGATTCTATATGATGATATAATGGGAAAATTAATGACTAAAGCATATTAAGTTTAATTATACTATTTATATACCATTTTTTATATTAACTAGATTGAATCATAATTTCATAGAATGTTGCTGAATATCATTTTATAGGAAATAATATTCCATGAGATTAATATTTTATTATTATTGATGAAATAGTAATTTATTTCATTATACAAGTCCATTTGAAGAGGATATAGAACCCTTTTTTTGAATGTTTACTATATAGTGTGATGAATGGAAACTATTTTCTATATATTGAATATTTATGTGAATGTGTATCAAATGATTCAAAATGTAACTAATTGATATGGATTATTGTGGTTGAGGTCTTATATCACCCACCAATGAATGAGTTATTGATTTTTATCTCAGTATAAAATTTAACTTAGACGTACAAGAGATTTTTAACAACTGAATGCTGTTTAAATAATTATACTTTTTCACTAAATTAATTGGTGTACATAGATGTATTTGATCACAATTAAAAATGAATAAGATACTTATTTTTTAAAAAAATGAATGCCTATGTTTTTTCCATATTCCTATACTTATTCTAATGACTATGTTTTATTCCCATGGATGATGTCTATTCAATCATATTTCTACATGCTCATTATTAATTTATTATGTTATGTATTAAAACATTCCATGAATCCAATTTAACGATAGAAAAATTATTATTTATGATTTTCATAAATATCTTGATTATACACATATTCTATACTTATACTCACTTATGATTTTTTATTATTGTCACTTATCAATACCGTTAATGTTAATCTAAGATGATGAATCTGTTATGATTTAATTTCACTGGGTTATGAAGATGTGAAATATATATGATGTTTATAGTAGAGTATACTATGTGGATAGTTTATGAGAGATGCTGACTCTTTTTTATGGGTTATCAAATTTTTCATGTTGTTGGAAAATGTCCAACATAAGATGACAACATTGGTTTTTTATATTAATGATTAGTCATAATTAACTAATACTATAATCATAGTGGATTATTGGAATTTAATGTATTGAAATATTTATGATAATTGATTTTATTATAATATGGGTAACTCTATGAGAAACACAATTATTATTAGTGTAGGGTTTAGAAAACAATATATATTATAATGTTATATGGTGTCGAAAATTTAAGAGTTATAAACATTATCAATGATTATAATGTTAATTATTATAATAACTTCAATGTCTTAGAAAAATTTTTAGGATGGTTGGTGAAATATAAAATATTTTATTTTATTTTGGATATTAGTATATGAGGGAAATAGAATGTCGAATATTTAAGTCCATGATATGATAAAATCCTAAATAGTTGGCATTGTATACATTGGGAGGTTTTCATATAAATGAAATATATGTATAGATACTGTATAGAGGCAGTAACAATAAAATAGAGATACCTTTGTGTACTCACCATGAAAAAGGATGGATTATTATAAACACAATCATCACTATATTTCACTTTTAGTTGGCCAATGATTGTACACATAGGAAGACACTCTTGATGGATATACATTAACCAGTAACATTTTTATTACAATTAATTATTAATGATTTATATGATAATTAATTTTGTTAATGAATATTGGTGAGCCCATCCAAAGAAATATAGATTGAACCAAGAGTTACATAGGATTAATAGAAGGATAATGATATTATTTAAACAATTAATACATTTTGATGCAAATATATTCATTTAATTTTATTAAAATAACCCTCTTATAGAGTTCATCGCTAAAGATAATTCCTTTTAGTTTTTGAAATAGTTGACCCCTGAAGAAACTAAGATTATTAAACATAGACTTTTTTTATTTTTTAGATTAAATTAAATTTATTTGATTTAATTTCTTTCATGTAAAACTATTGTGTTACACGTAAGATTTATTTTAACATGGGCATTATATATAATTAATAAATTTTATTTAATCACACCCATCATTTCCTATCCATTATAGATATATATATGAATTATAAAAATTATTTTTAAAATAATAGGTATAATTATTTTATATTAATTTAAAATATTGATAACAAAATAGATAATTTTTGGTAATGTATTTATATGTTTCAAAATTACTACTTTTTCAAAAAAAAATATTTATTTTTTATATTATTATTATTATTAATTTATTAAAGTATTAGAAAATTATTTTTATAAAATAAAATTCATTTTTGAATAAATAATTTCTATATTAATTTAGTTTTATTTATTTCCAAAATATATTTATATTTCACTAAGTATTTAAATAAAATGAATTTTAATTGAAAATTTCATTTTCATTAAAATTATTTACAATGTAATATTATATTTTTGATTCAGTTTAAATGTAATATTTTGTGAAATAAATATATATATTAATATATTTTTTTGATTTCACTATATTTATTTTTAATTGTAATATAAATTCATTTAATTATATTTAACATTTAACTATTTGTAAATCTGCATCCTCGTCGCGTCTAGAGGATTAATTCTAAATTAATAATTTCATTATTTGTCAATGTAATTTGAAAAAATATATTGAATATTTGAAATAATAAAAATTTATATCATATAATATTAAAAAAAATTATTTTTACCATAATAAAATTTTAAAACAGTAAATTTTATTTTCTACAATTAAGGTAAAAATGGGTTTATCGAGTGTAAAAAAAATATAAGAGATAAGTTACCTAAAATTGTAAAAAATATATTCGTTATGGACATATTTATAAATTATAATCTATTATTATGAATAATTGTATATTTTGAAACATTTTTTCTTATAAAAACATGTAGAAAAGGTTTTCATTCAAAAAATAACAAGTATTCCGCTCACATCAAAAATAAAAGTCACCAAATGTCCCTCTCTTCTTGAGACATTAAAAAAATTATTTTGAAAATACCATACCAAATCACTTCCCAAAATCTCTACTCTCATCCTATAGTGCGTATTTTTGGTAGAAAACTATCCAGGGAAGGCTTTTGGTACCATCATAAGGATGTTACCTGGGTAAGAGGTAATGATCTTCATCGATCATTTGTATTTTATTTCATCCTTCATATAATAAAATTATTACTGAAGAATTATGATATGAAAAATGAATATAAGCCATAAAAATAATTTTTTTATGTTATGTGTTGAACTAAAACCATGTCCTCTTCCATCAAATAGGTTACAAAATCATTACTTATGTGTACACCAAACCACCCCCTCTCAAATCTATGTCATTCATTTATCATTTACCACATCATATGGATTGTTATAATGATTTATTACATGTTTAAATATTATATATATGATATTATTTCTCAAATTTAATCATAATATCACATGTTAATTTTTTTCATTTTCAATCCATTGGAATATGATAACCATTATAGATATTATATCATGTTAACCATTATTGATATTATGTAACCCTGATCAATTTATGATAAATGAAAATAAAAATAACAAACATATTCAAAAAAAGAAGTTGTTACCCGAAACACGAAATTAATACAGAATTGTTTATAAATGGGTAATAAAAGGTCAAAAGTAAATAATATGACGTATGGTATATATAATAATGGTTCTTTAATATATTTATAATAAAAAAATATTTATTATAAAAGTTTATTGGTCATGATTGAAGGAAGTCAATACATATTGTAATGGGTTTTTTCTTAATTTTACTTCATTGAGCCATGTGTTATATTATGAACCTATCTTCTATTATGTGGCATATATATATCCACACTAACATTTAATGTCACAAATCAATTTATCCACTTTATTTTTATGATTAATTTAATGATTTTACCTCATATTTCTTACGTTTTAAGGTTTGAAAAGTGTTAGAAATATTATGTCACAATCTAATCAATTATTGGGATTGTGTAGGATTATTTTTCTGATAATAAAATTGTTTAACCCATATCTCAAGAAACTCAGGACTTATCTTCTCCAATGTTTATTCATGATATTAATAGTAACATTTCTATACTATTTAGTACTTAAAATAATTAATCATTAGTTTTTAATAAAGCTTTAATTTATTTCCTTCTTTAGTCAAAAATATAATTTATTCCAAAATTTTGATTTCTAAAAATGTTTTGAAAAATATTTTACTACTCATTTGTGATTTTTAAAATAATTTTTATCCAAATGATATTTTTCAAAAAAATTGAAATAAATTTACACGGTGTTTTTAAATAGTACCTTTTTTGATTTATCTAAAAATGGGAAAGGAGTCAATGTTTTAATGTGTGTGTCATAAAAGAAAAATACCATTGATAAGAAAATTATTTTCTAGGAAAATTCCATTATAAATTTTTTAAATTATTTTTATATAAAATCATTTTCAAAATGTTTAATGTTTTAAAAAATTTATTTCAATAAGTAAAGAACATTATCATCCAGATATGTTCTAAAAGTTCCTTCATAATTACATTAAATATATAATGACATCCATTGATATAACTGATTTATTACAAGAGATATGAACCAAGGATACCATTATATTTATTTCTATAAATGTTGTTTTATAAATTTATTATTATTATACATGCTTCTCTTCCATATATTGTACCATTATATGTTTTTTACGAATCCCACCTTGTTAAAAAGGTGCATTTCTATGATGATATGATGAAATGATTATGAAACGTATATCTTTTCCTAATTTTATGATAAGATAATTTTTTTTGAAAACCACTTCATTTAAAGGGTTCTAATTTTTTGAATGTTTTATGATCATGTGGAACACATACATTTCATATGTATTAGGATATGTTTGGGATTGATATCTCCCTCTTATTCATGGGGTAATGACTTATATCTCAAGTGTTAGTCCTGACATGAATGGGGAGTGAACCTAGTTCATTAAGGGAATTTGTCCAATATGATGTTCAAGGGGAGATTATTGTCTAATAAGATGGATTGGTGAGTGAACCCATTCCATGATGATATCATTTTTAATGAGAATATACTACTTTTCATGTGATTTTCTATGCTTATATATATGCTCAAAATCTATGAATTTTTCAAATGTTATGATCTCATGGATCATGTTATTGGATTATCATATGATTCACATATTATGAACATACAATATTAATTCCATGACCAATTATTATGATTTTTTATATGTGGTATATGGTTTTAAAATGCTATGCTCATCTTTTCATACCCTTATTTTAATTTATGCTTACGTATCCACCTTAATTACCCTTAATGAACATATGATCCCATTATTTAATATGTTTCTATTCCCATGGTTATGAAGAAATGCATTATATAGGTAATATATATGATGGTTCTATATATGAAGGACTTAGTGGGAGATGATATAGTTCACTTATAAACATGTATTTTATGTTTCCATGTTTCCAATGGAACATTAGATTTATGATGCTCATCCATTTGTTTGTGTAATGTAGTAAATGATCATATAAAATGATGCAATATATATATGTATAATAAACCATTGTCAATATATTTTTTATCAAAGGATTTCATTACATAACATTAGTAAAAATTGATGAGAAAATGGTAGTGATATTTATAAGGAAATGTCTAAGGATGCGTATAAAGATTTGACAATTTATAGGGAAATGACCTAAAATTGTGTTAATGGTTAGAGTGAGTGGTTTCCCAGAATGGAAATCTATATCTGGATAGTACAAGTGGATTTTAGTCTAGATAATAGGCACCTAGGGTAATTAACTTAGAAAAGTGCATATTGGACTAGACTCATTCATCGCCTTGTGAATGAAAATTTCCCTTATTGCACACGTAGTTTGAAACTCTATAGAGATACGCTATGGAAAATTAAAAATATTTACAACCCATAATGATAGATTTAAATAGAATATGATTATTAATGAACTAGCATAAACTAATGGTTTCATATATTAAAAAAAATTGGATTTAGACATATTATATGTAATTATTCATGATTATATTCTCCCCCACTATGATTATTATGGCATAAACTATGATTTATGTATTTTCTTAATGTATATAACTCTAATGAACCATGATAATGTTTTTTATGATGGATAATTTAATCATTTTCCTCCTAGGAATCCAAATGGAATGGGATTAATAAGGAAAAATACAGTTTCTATGAAAACAAATCATTACTAAAACATTAAACATGTTGGAAATCCCAAAAAACATTGAATGGAAAAGAATTTTGTTTGAGTTCTTTATAAGGAAACATCCACTATATTCTAGTGGGACATGTGATCCCCTAATTTTTATAAAATGTATTATCACATCTAAAATGATAATTTCCATTCACCAATATTCAGATAATAGGAAAATAATAATGGTTATATATAATTTTTATGGTTAAGTTAAAAAATAGAGAAATATTATCAATAATATGAGGCAACATTGTTAAATTGAATCCATGGATTGGGAAATTTTAAAGGACATATTTTCCAATAAGAAAATTCCTTATATTCAGCATACAATGATGGGGAAGGAGTTATATGAGCTAAAGAAAAAGGATAATGAATCTGTTGGAACTTGTGAGGAAATGTTTATGGGATTTATGAGGTACAATTACTGAATTATAATCCAGCCCAATTGTAGGTTTGATCGATTATTTAGAGACAGAAAACCAAGTTTCATAATAGTTGTCAAGACCCGTCCTCGGGGCCCGTGCCGTGACTACCCCAAGCCTGCCT
Organism: Viscum album; assembly: GCA_963277665.1. NCBI lineage: Eukaryota > Viridiplantae > Streptophyta > Magnoliopsida > Santalales > Viscaceae > Viscum > Viscum album. Next base: position 766,323,381 of record OY728121.1, read on the forward strand.
TCCTTAGGCCAGGGGATGGCGACTAGCACCAAAGTCGTAAATCCTGATAAAAGGGAAAGCATTGCATTTATATAGTAAACAAACACCACAGAGTACACAAGATGAAGTAAACACTAAGTAAACTATGTACAAAAGTAAGTGCTGGAAAGTAAATGGTCCAGAATACGAACCCAACTAAAAGTAAAGTACAACTAAAAAGAAAGTATAGAAATTGAAAAGTAAACCAACGAGTCCGAGCCGTCCTCTGGAAATCCCACATGATGGGTTGGTATAGATAGTATCCTCTGCTCCTCGGCTCCGGTTGTCCACTTCGTGTACATCCCATCCAGTGATCCACCTCAAGGTACTGTCCAACTCCACGAGATCCCACCTCAATCAGCGATTTTCGTCGTCTGCATCCAACACAACGTAGTGCAGGCATAACCCGTGCAGGGGTGAGTATACGCTACTCAGTAGGGACCCCGAGTCTGCCGAAGGTCTCTCATAATCCACGAAGGATAATCCAAAAAGGAAAGACACAATAAAGAAGTAACAACCAAGTCTACTTATGTATATGCCCATACATATTCCTAATTCATCTATTCCAGCTCGGCTCCAACACACGAGCCCTAATAAAACCCAATCCACACATGAAAACATAACCCATTCCACATAGGAATTCACAACCCAATCCACACAGGAAAGCACAACACAATCCACACAGGAAATCACAACAATTATATCGATGATAATGATTTTATATTGAAACACAGCTCACACAGGTATACTTCTTCATAAGACGATAGAGATGATCAGATGTAACCACTGATTCAACTAAGCTGTCAGACCCACATAGGATACAAGACCAGCTAAGTTGTCAGACCCACAAAGGATACAAGACCAGCTACTCTTCCGGACCCACATAGGATACAAGTACAGATTGAAACACTACCAGACCCACATAGGATACAAGAACAGTAGTCATGTACAACCGGACCCACATAGGATACCAGAATAGTATTCATCATCGTCGAACCCACGGAAAATTCCAGTACGGTCGTCGTCGCTGCCGAACCCATAGAGGATCCTAGTACAGTCATCATCGATGCTGAACCCACGTAGGATCCATGTACAGTCGTCCTTACTTCCGAACCCACGTAGGATCCAATTACAGTCGTCCTCGCTGCCAAACCCACATAGGATCCATGTACAGCCATCATCTTCATCATAGTCACAGCTAGCTCTGGGGTTCCCGCACATAGCATGCTCGATTCAGGGAGGGTCCACTCCCTGATCCAAGGGGGTTCGATAAATCAATTGACATGTAGTCTGGAGTTGATGTATCCCAAATTTCTGTCTCGTCAAAAGGAACTCAACGCACCATACGGCGCATTGATCGGACGCCCGGTCTTAGAGTTATTGGCTTTTTCATCCCAGGGTTCCGATTGGTTTTTAAGCTAAAACCAATCAGACTGTACTCCAGCTACATCCAAACCTCATAAGGAGTAAGCCAAAAGAACCGTCTCACTAAGAGGAATCTAGAAAAGTTGACGGAACGTCAATCGGACGCCCGGAGTTCACGTTATAAGCGTTTCCGCTACAAGGGCCCGGTTGGTTTCCTGTTCGAACCAACCCAGCCGTACTAAAAGTTCTCCGACACCTTGAGTGCAATACACTAAAATGACCTTCTATATCCAAGGATCGTTGCGCAACTAACGGTGTGTCAATTGGAGGTCTGTAGCCCATGTTATGAGCGCTTGAACGGATCTGTCAGGAAAAAGGGGGTTTGGGCCCGGTCCGACCCGGCCCAATACCCCCTGGGTCGGCCCAGCCCGGTGCGGGAAGTCCACCGTTGTGAGGCTGTTCCGGCCCTGTGTGGGTGCCTGCGCGCTGAGCAGATGCGGAAGGGGGGGCACTGCCCCCCTGTTTTCTCGAAACGGAGGACCACTGTGGGGTCCGCCCTAGGTGCGCTTGCTGGGGGTTACGAACCCCAGACGTCTAGAATCAGCCAGCCGTAATGGCTGGCTGGAGCCGCTGCAGGACCTGATGCTCCCGCCTCCTGGAGCACCGGCGGCCGGCGGAGTCCGGGTTCCCTCCTCTACACCGTCGTGGCCTTATGTCGCGGCCCTTGTCCGACCGACGCGGCGCCACGGTGTCGCGCCCTTCCGCGGCGTCCGGGCTCCAACCGCGGCCTCTTTCAGCCTCAACGGCCTGGCATGACGGTGCCACGCTCCTTCGCCGTGGCCCACACCGGCCATGGTTCCCTTATCCCCGTGCAGCGGCTTCGCACCACGCCGCCTCCATTCCACACCACAACGAATTCCAACAACAAAGGGGGAGGAGGGTCGACCGTGTTCGTGCGGTCCGTCCTCCTCCCATTATATTGATAACAAGCGTCCAAGAAATAACGAATGACGTCAAATAATAATTCTTGAACAATGAAACAACCACTACCTCAAATAAATTCGCGATAGGTAGTGTCGTGGGGGTGGCTTCGATGATGGCGTTGGCGTGCACCCATGGAGGGGATGGCGACACAAACCGGCTACGGAGAGGAGAAGAAACGACACGTCGATCACTCCTGGTGGTGACGGAGTTCTTCATCGAAGTCTTGATGTTCTTCAACGGAAGTGATGGAATTCATCAAGAGTTAGTGTTCTCTCCCAAAATATCCTCACACAACAAAACCCCCAAAATAAAATAAGGCCTTCATTATTATATTATCACATTCCAATATTTTCAAAACATCAAAAACTCAAACTCTTAATTAAATTAAATGAATATCTTTAATCAATCAATTTAATGTGAGAGTTGACATGCAATAAATAGGGGGGGATGGTGAGTTACAAATTAATGGGGGGTTTCCAAATTTAAGAGGGTTTAGAGGAATTTGATGGGGTGGGGCTCGTGTGGTCCCCATATCACTAATATCCTATCAAGAGGATTTTAGGATCAAGTGGGTCCCACATCAACTCCCACACATGGGACTAAACCATCTAGAAAAGAGAAATAAAATTGGAACACAATTTTATTTCACCTAACACTTAATCCACATTTTAAACAACTCTTCCAGAGAAAACACAACTCCAGGAAAAGTCATCTTAAGCAATTACCGACCCTACGGTTTCATCAGTTCCCTCAGATCTTGATTCCAAGCCCCGGTTCAAAAGTTAGAAAATCCTGCTCATTCGTTCACTGAACGTACCCGTGCTAATCTTCAGAAATTGATTCCGGGCCTCGGAATTAGGTGTCATTAGAAACTACGTACTCGTAAAATCCCAAATAATTTATGAAAATATTTTCCTTGAAATTTATGGGTTATTACATTACTCCCACATTAGGTATTTACGTCCCCGTAAAGATACAACATAAACTAGGGAAACAAATGACGGTACTAAGCATGCATTTGAGACTCCCCATCCCATTTTCTCCCATGGAGGTTCTCGTGCTGCCACCTGATGCGCACAAGAGGAATCGACCACCCACGTTGGGCTTGCTCCTATCGATCCTCGATCTCCACCGGGAACTCCGCAAAAGTCACCCCGTCATCGATGTCCAGCTCCCCATGGTCGATGATATGCGTCGGGTCGTGCACATATCTTCTCAGCTGAGATACGTGGAAGATATCATGCTCCCGATGCAACTGAGGTGGTAGAGCCAGGCGATAAGCCACCTGGCCTATCCTACTGAGAACATGGAATGGTCCGATGAAGCGCGGAGATAACTTGCCACCTCACCCAAATCTCCGTAATCCATGTCGAGGTGAGACCTATACGAAAACATGGTCACCATCCTCGAACTCTAGTGGTCTCTGCCTCCCGTCATCATAAGGTTTCTCTCGGCTCTGAGATGTCCTCATCCGCTCCTAGATGAACTGAACCTTCTCTGTCATGGCCTAGACCATCTCTCGTCCCACATGTGCTCACTCTCCGGGGTCTGTCCAGCATAGAGGTGATCTGCAAGGTCGGTCGTACAATGCCTCGTATGGTGCCATCCCGATGGTGGAGTGGTAGCTGTTGTTGTATGAAAACTCCACCAAGGGTAGTTGATCCTCCCAACTGCGACCAAAGTTGAGGACACATGCACGAAGCATGTCCTCAAGAGTCTAAATAGTCCTCTCCATCTGACCATCCGTCTGAAGGTGAAAAGCGGTGATCAGACAAAATTGTGTCCCGAATGCCTCCTGCAACCCCTTCCAAAGCCGGGAAGTAAATTGAGCTTCTCAATCAAAGATGATAGATGATGGCACACCATGAATCCGTACAATCTTTTGAATGTAGACGTGTCCCATGCTCTCCACTGAACCCTGCTATCTAATAGGTAAGAAGTGGGCAGACTTGGGGAGTCGGTCGACGATCACCCAAATGGAGTCGTGTCCTCTAGAAGTACGTGGTAGTCCAGTCACGAAATCCATAGATATCCCATCCCACTTAAACTCCGGGACCTCCAAGGGCTGTACCAAGCCCGCTGGTACCTGGTGCTCCGCCTTTATCTATTGAATGGTGAGGCATCAAGAAATGAACTCTACCACAGCCTTATTCATACCTGGCCACCAGTGTTGTCGTCTGAGATCCTGGTACATCTTCGCCACACCTGGATGTACCGCCAAAGGGGATGTATGAAACTCGCTAAGCACCACCTCCTGTAATGCAGCTGGTATCATGGTACGTCCACTGAAAAGGATGATGTTCTCTCCTCCTACAGAGAATTCATCAGTTGCATGTCCTGAGGATATCTTTGCACGCCACGTCTCACAGTCAACATCTCCTCACTGTGCCTCTATGACCTGCTGAAGAAGTGGAGGAGTGACTGTGGGAGAATGTAGAGTGGATTCTCCATCCCTATCCACGGAGGATATCTGTAAAGCGGCTAGATACTTTGTCGCATCTCCAAGTATTTGAATGCCTGACCTCCTTCTGAGAGAATCACCTACTACATTCCCATTCCTAGGAATATAGACTATCTCAAATGTCATTGTCCTAGAGGAACTCGATCCATTGCCACTGTCTCAGCTACTTGAATCTCTGTTGACATCTGTCTGAAAACACGAAAGGTTGCCCCTTCATCGTTAACGTTCTGCAAAGCTGCAATGATTTATCCTTTGCCGAAAATAGAAATCTGCTCTCATCCCCTGGATGAACCATGTTCCTTGCCTAATACAGTCAATCCTGACAAAAACAGTTGTAATTCATGCCATGGATGATGTCGTAAGGCCTTGACGCCGCTACCGAGATATCCATCAATTTCTCTCACCTCCAAGGGTTGAGTCACACTGTCAACATTGGTGTGTGGTCACTGGGTCTCCTCCAGTAGGAATCTCATATATGAGGGTCAAGTCAACAGTTTTTAATCGGAACCTCTTAGTATTATCATACAAAAGACAAGAAAGAAATCTTCACTATTGAAAATGCCTTTTATTACTACAACTCAATGTACAAAGACACAAATCAACACCAACAACGATGTCAACGAATATAGAAGCATGATGGACAAAGCCCCCCATGCCTGAAGTTATTCCCACTCTTGTCCACCCGCTTCCGGAGCTCCATGATCGTAGGATTAAACTGCCTGAAGTTGTTCCCTACTATCTCCACTTGTTCCCTATGGTCGTGGTGGACCTCCTAGTGCTGGTTGTGGTATATCCCCGAAGCGTCGTCCACCACCTGCTGCTCGGCCAGCTCCTCTACCTCATCCATTTTCTCCCTACGGCCAACCACGGTCGAAACTCTGCCTCTGCCTGGGTGGTTCCTCAACCGTCTGCTGCTCCTCTGCATGAATTTTCGTGAAGTCACGAGCCATGTGACCCTCCCTGCCACATGCATAGCACTGACTGCCTCTCGTGTGACTGGCTTAGCTGCATGTTCCCCGCACGTCTGAACCAGTATCCTAAGGTCGCCCACCTGATGGTCTGGTCCACTAGGACCTCTGTGATAACTATCTACTACCGGCTACATAAGTCTCTGCTACGTGCTGCCCTGCGCTAGGTCTCACTGCTGGTGTAGGTTCAGCAAGAAAGCTCTCCACAAGATAGGCTCACTCCAGTACTCTTTCCTACATCGAAATGATGAGTAAGATCATCGAAGCCCTGATCTCATGCCTTATTCCCTGATCGAAGGTCTGTGCCCGAAATAATGGGTCCCATACCATGTCCATGGAGTAGCGTGAGAGATCAGTAAATCTCACCGAGTACTGGGCTATAGTCTTGCTGCCCTGCCGCAGCTGTAGTAGCTCTAGGATGCGCACCGTATGGAGGGTGGCTGGAATGAACTCCGAGCGGAAGAGGCTCTCAAAGTCCGTCAAAAGAAGAGAAGCCTCATTGTGCACTTGGAGCATCAGGATCCACCATATACCTATTGCTGCGTGCAATAGACTCGATGAAAAGATCACCATGAGGTCTTCTGGTGTCCCTACTAATCTAAAAACTCGAACAACAGCCTCCAGCCTATCTTCGGCTACCTGAGGGTCCGTCTCCCCGTGGAACCTGGGCGGTCTCGGATGCTAAAACTCATGCAGTGCACTCAGGCGACGTGCACTCTCCGCTACTGGGGATGGTGGCATCGGTGGCTCAACGGGTAGAGGTAACGCCGGTGCCTCTCCTATAATGGGGCCTTACACCGAGGCCTCGTCACTCGGTGGGCAGCCATCTCACTCAAATCTCGGAACCCTAGCTGGCTGTCATCGTGGGGCCATCATGAAAAGAATCAGGTGCGCCATGGTCAATACAGTATACCTGGTGAGCTGACACAAGTAATCACAAAGAAAACATTGAAACACACGTGCAATCAATGTTTAAGTGTACTGAGTTGGAAATCAGAAGTTAGGGTCATGTTTTATGGATACATCGGCCACCGCACCAACACTGGACTCCCTGGACTAATAACCACACTCAATACCCTTAACATTATTGCTTCACATAGAAGAACGATCATAGTCATGAGTTCTACGGTAGAACCGAACTCCTCTAATACCAATTTGTCATGACCCATCCTCAGGTCCCATTCCATGACTACCCCAAGCCTGCCTTCCCTAGGCCAGTGGCTGGCGACTAGCACAAAAGGCGTACATCCTGATAAAAGGGAAGGCATTTCCTTTATATAGTAAATAAACACCATAGAGTACGCAAGCTGAAGTAACTACTATGTAAAATTTGTACAAAAGTAAGTGCTGGAATGTAAATGGGACAGAATAGAAACCTAACTGAAAGTAAATTACAACTTAAAAGAAAGTAAATAAACTGAAAAGTAATGCATCGAGTACAAGCCTTCCTCTGGAAATCCCACCTGAAGGGTGGGTACAGATAGTCTCCTCTGCTCCTCGGCTTCGGCTGTCCGCTCCGTGTACGTCCCGTCCAGTGATCCACCTCCAGGTATCATCCAGCTCCACGAGCACCCACCTCGATCAGTGTTGTTCGTCGTCTGCATCCAACACAACGTAGTGCAGACATAGTCCGTGCAGGGGTGAGTATACGCTACACAATAGGGACCCCGAGACCCACGAAGGTCTCCTAGAATCCACGAAGGATAATCCACAAAGGAAAGATACAATCAAGAAGTAATAACCAACTCTACTTAGGTATATGCCCATAAAAATACCTAAGTCATCTATTTCAGCTCAACTCCCGCACACGAGCCCAAATACAACCCAGTACACACAGGAAAACATAACCCATTCCACATAGGAATTCACAACCCAATCCACACAGGAAAGCACAACCCAATCCACACAGGAAAGCACAAAAATCATATCGATGACAATGATTGTAAGTTAAGACTTAGCTCAGACATGTATACTTCTTCTTCTTAAGACGATAGAGATGATTATATGTAACCACTGATTCATCTAAGCTGTCGGACCCACATAGGATACAAGACCAACTATGTTGTCAGACCCACAAAGGATACAAGAACAGCTACTCTGCTGGACCCATATAAGATTCATGTATAGATTCAAATACTAATGGACCCACATAGAATACAAGAACAGCAGTCAAGTACTTCCAGACCAACATAGGATACAAGAACAGTAGTCATCGTCGCTGAACCCACAGAGGATTCCAGAACGGTTGTCGTCACTGCCGAACCCACGGAGGATCCCAGTATAGTCGTCATCGCTACCGAACCCACATAGGATCCTAGTGCAGTCGTCCTCGCATCCGAACCCCCGTAGTATTCAATTACAGTCTTCCTCACTATCGAACCCACGTAGGATCCAAGTACATCCATCATCATCGTCGCACTCATAGCCAGCTCTAGGGTTCCCGCACACAGAATGCTCGAATCTGGGAGGGTCCGCTCCACGAGCCAAGGGGGTTCAACACATCAACTGACACGTAGTCCGGGGTTGATGTATCCCAAAGTTCTGTCTCGTCAAAAGGAACTCAACGCGAAATACGACTCGTCAATCGGACGACCGGTCTGAGGGCTATTGGGTTTTTCATCCCAGGGGCCCGGTTAGTTTTTAAGCTAAAACCAATCCGACCGTACTCCATATGTGTCCAAACTTCAAGTGGAGTAAGCCAAAATAACCATCTCACTAAGAAGAATCCAGAAAAGTCGACGGCATGTCAATCGGTCGTCCCGAGCTCAAGTTATAAGCGTTTCCGCTCCGAGGGTCCATTTGGTTTCGTGTTTGAACCAACCTGCCCATACTCAAAGTTCTCAGAAACCATGAGTTTAATATACCGATACGACCGCCTCGATCCAAGGATCACTACACAATTGACGGTGTGTCGATCAGAGGTATGTATCCCAGTTTATGTCTGTTTGAACGGATCTCTCCGGAAATAGGGGTTTTGGGCCAGGTCTGACCCTGCCCAATACCCCCTGGGGCGGCCCGAACCGGGCCTGACCCGGGTCCTGGTCCGACCCGGGTCTGGGTCCGGCCCGGTTGGGTGTGGCCCGGAATGGCTGGCGCAGCGCGGCGCGGCCCGGCCGGTGCGGGCCGGCCCGGCCCTGCGTGGGGGTCCCGCCCAGCGCGGGAGGCCCGGCCCGGCACGGGCGTTCCGGCCTGGCGCGGGTGGTCCGGCCCGGCGCGGGCGGTCCGGCCCTATATGGGTGCCTGCATGCTGAGTGGACACCGATGGGGGGGGGGGGTACTGCCCCCCTGTTTTCCTGAAATGGTGGACCCATGTGGTGTCCGCCCAAGGCACGATGGTCGGGGGTTACGACCCGCGGACATCCCGAATCGACCAGCCGTAACGTCCGGCCGGAGCCGCCGCATGACCTGTTGTTCCCGCCCCTTGGAGCACCGGAGTACGGAAGAGTCCGGAAACCCTCCTCTGCACCGCCGCGACCTTAGGCCGCGACCCTTGTCCGACCGGTGCTATGCGATGGTGCCGCTCCCCTCCACCGCGGCCCACCCTGGTTGAAGCCCTCCATGGTGCTCCGGCGCGACAGCGCCACAATCCTTCATCGCGGCCCACACCGGCCGCGGTTCCCTCATTCCTGCGTGGTGCCATTGCACGGTGCCACCTCCATTCCAAACCATAATGAAGTCCAACAACAAATGGGGAGGAGGTTCGGCCGTGTTCGTGCGGTCTGACCACCTCCCATTATATTGATAACATGTGTCCATGAAATAACGAAGAATGTCAAATAATAATTCATGAACAATGAAACAACCCCTACCTCAAATACATTCGTGGAAGCTAGAATCGCAGGGGTGGTTTTGATTACATCGTTGACGAGCTCCCAATGAGGGGATGGCATCACACACATTCTGTGGAGAGGAAAAGGAACGGCACGTCGATCACTCTTGGCGGTGGCAGCGTTCTTCGTCGAAGTCTTGACCTTCTTCAATGAATGTGATGGCATTCTTCAAGAGTTAGTGTTCTCTCCCCAAATATCCTCCCACAACAAAACCGCCAAAATAAAATAAGGCCTTCCTTATTTTATTAACACATGTCAAGATTTTCAAAACTTCAAAATCTCATACTCTTAATTAAATTATTTCTTGAATGTAAAAGAATTGAGAGAAGTTCCTTTCGGAATTTCGGCATAGTAACGGGTGTACATGGGAGGCATTTAAAAAGAGTTAAAGGGGTCTACCATCATTCAAACAATAATAGGGAAGTATGGGAAAGGTGAAAAACCATACCCCAACATTCATAATTGAAATTAAAAGGGAAGAACAACTTAAAGAAAATTGGACAAAAATGAGAATGGAAGAAAAAACCCTTACTTGGAAGTGTCCTTCCAAAGGCTGGAGAGAGGCTTCTGAGAGGCTTCACTGGAGCTTGGGGAACCTTGGGAGGATTCTAGAGAGAGTTGGGAAGTTTTTGTATGAACTCCAATGGCATTGAGTGAGGATAAAGTGGAAGCTTATGTGGGTTTATATAGGAAAGGTGAGGGAATTCTTTATTATTTAGGTTTGGGACCCCTTATATTAAATTAATCCAAACCATAATCCATCCCAGCGTTTTTTCCCATGGTTTTTGGAAAATGGAATAGGAAAACAATATTTTATAAGGCCAATGTCTGAACATCTTAAAATATTATGGTTGCTTATGTGGAGGTGAGTCACACTCTCATGGAAATTAATTTAAAATGGCAAGGTGTTGAATAAGTCTTGAGGGTTCCATTAATGCTTTGAAAAGTAAGTAAAAAAACCTAAAACCACATTATTTTAATTTTAAAACATATATTTTCGAAACATAAAGATTATAGTATTTTATTACATCACTATTTGGTCATTATGATGTCAAAATACACATTGTATATTTAAACGGTATTTAATTTTTTACCCAAAAATTTGACTGTCTCAGAAAATTATGAAAAATTCACCGTTGGATAATTTCGACGTCCTGATTCCAGAAATAAAATTTATTTTATCTAAATAATTTTATAAATATGTTAATTTTCACATTCAAAATAAAAACCGACATTTATTGAAAATTCACAGTTTTTGATAGAAATGGCTTTCAAACCTAAATAAAAAATTTTAATTGCATTGATAAAATTATAAAATCATTTATATTTAATAAAAATTAATTTCATAATAATATTATTATTTTATAAAAACATTATTTATTTCAAAAATACCTTAATTTAATAAAATAGATTTATTAATTAAATAATAACTAAAAACACCATTTGTACTGTAAAAAATATTTACAATGTCTCAAAAATGACTAGAAATTATATACATTTTCATATATAGAAAATAATGTACATGAACATAGTACAACTTATTTTTTACATAACCCCTTAAAACAGCCGCATAAGAATTAATGGTATGGTGTGCAATGGTGACAGACGTTTGGGGTGGCTCGTATAACATCGCTCGAGTGGTAATTTCAATCAACATCCACTTTTCCCATAGACGGTCACGTTCAATCTTGACATGATGAAGCTCATCTTGTGCTTGGTCAAGGGCGAAGCCCAAAGACGCCAACTCTTTTCTGAGCTCTGACAAATGGGCTTCGTGTGGGGAAATTCTACTGGATGAGGCCATCACTTCCTTTGTCTGAGTAAAATGGATTTGTTAAAGTCCTATATTTATACTAATCATGTGATCATTGTTCAATGGCTATATTAGTAACGGTCAAAAATTCTTAACATAAAACCAAAGAAGTTGAAATTTTATAAAAAAAATTATATAAAGAGACATTTAATAAATCAAGTGGGATTTTCCATTAATGAAACGTTGGGTCGTTACAATATTCCCCCTTAAGAAATTTTTCCCTCGAAATTTTCCTTTTCCCACACTAAAACAAATGTGGGTAACTCAGCTTCGTCATATCCTCTGACACCAAAGTCGCTTCTTCAAACTTGTGGATCCTCCACAACACCTTGACGAGGGGCATTGTCTTATTTTGTAGAACATTTTCTTTACAATCTAATATTATCACTAGTTCCTCCTCATAGGAATGATCGTATTCCATTTGTACAACCTCAGAAGAGAGTACATGTGAAGGGTCCAGTATGTACTTACTTAAGATGGATACATGAACGACATTATATACATTGGCCATAGTAGGTGGAAGTGCTATTCGATAGTCCACAGCCCCAACACGATCAAGAATCTCGAAGGGGCGGATGTACCTTGTACTTAACTTCCCTTTCCTTCCAAACCTCATGACCTTATTACACGTAGATATGCGTAGAAACACCATGTCTCCAACTATAAACTCATTGTCTCATTGACGATTATCTGCATAACTCTTCTGTCAACTCTGGGCTTCCTTGATATGCTGGTGAATGGTTTTCTCCTTCTCTACCATTTCTTCGACCATTTCTGGTCCACGCTTCTTACATTCACCGACCTTATCCCAACATGCCGGTGTTCTGCACCTTTTCTTGTACATGGCTCCATTTGGTGTCGTTTGGATGCTCGAGTGGAAACTTTTATTATAAGAGAACTCATCCAAAGGAAGATGTTGATCCCATCCTCCTTTAATGTCCATTGATCAAGCTCTCAACATATCCTCAAGTGTTTTGATAGTCTTCTTGGATTGGCCATCAGTTTGAGGATGATAGGCCATACTAATGTTCAGTTCAGTATTCAGAGCATGTTGAAGACTCTTCCAAAACTTAGAGGTGAATCTTGGATCTCGATCAGACTCAATATATAGTGGTACTCCATGCAACCTTACCACTTCCCTGATGTATATTAGTGCCAGTTGATCCAAATAGAAATCCTCCCGAATAGCAATGAAGTGTGCAGTCTTTGTAAGACAATCCACAACAGCCCAGATTGCATTGTTGCCTTTGGATATCGTTGGAAGTCCAGTGACAAAGTCCATGGGGATGTTCTCCCATTTCTATTCTGGTATGGGAAATGGTTGCATCATCCCCTTAGAATTCTGCCTCTCTGCCTTCACTTGCCGACACACCAGGCTTTTAGTGAGGAGAAAGTGTCCCACATGAATCATAAAACATGGATTCATAAAACATAATAATTTATGCCATGATAAAGTAATGTGGAATTCATACATGAATATTTATAATCAATATGTAAATGTGAATAAAGTTGAATACCCATGATGCAGAAATGTGCATGTTATTCACTACACAATGACATTGGCATAGAAAATCGGTGTGATTTCGGCAGCATAACCACATGACATAAGAATTCATAAAAATGGTTGATGAGATAGAAAGTGGTTCCTCATCAAATTTACATGTAATTTATAGTATGGAGGTCATATAGATACATGTCCCAACAATTTAAATTGAATTTAGATTCATGATACAAAATTATTTCTTGAATGTAAAAGAAGAGAGAGAAGTTCCTTTCGGAATTTCAGCATAGTAACGGGTGTACATGGGAGGCATATAATGAGAGAGAAAGGGGTATAACATCATTCAAAATATAAGAGGGAAGTATGGGAAAGGTGAAAACCCATACCCCAACATTCATAATTTAAATTAAAAGGGAAAAACAACTTAAAGAAAATTGGACAAAAATGAGAAAGGATGAAAAAACCCTTACATGGAAGTGTGCTTCCAAAGGCTAGAGAGAGTCTTGTGAGAGGATTCTTAGGAGCTTGGGGAACCTTGGGAGGATTCTATAGTGAGTTGGGAAGAGGTTGTACGAACTCAAAAGGCTTTTAGTGAGGAGAAAGTGGAATATTATGTGGGTTTATATAGGATAGGTGAGGGAATTCATTATTATTTAGTTTTGGGACCCCTTATATTAAATTAATCCAAACCACAAACCATCCCATGATTTTTGCCCATGGTTTTTTGAAAAGGGAAGAGGAAAAAAATATTTTATATGGCCAAATTCCGAACTTCTTAAAATATTTATGGTTTCTTATGTGGAGGTGAGTCACACTCCCATGGAAATTAATTTAAAAAGGCTAGGTGTTGAATAAGTCTTGAGGGGTCCATTAATGCTTTGAAAAGTAAGTCAAACAAACCCAAAATCACATTATCTTAATATTAAAACATATATTGGCCGAAAATAAATATTATAGTATTTTATTACATCACTATTGGGTCATTATGATGTCATAAAACACATTATATAATTAAACGATATTTAATTTTTTACCCAAAAATTTCATTGTCTTAGAAAATTATAAAAAACTCACCATTGTATAATTTCGACATCCTGATTCCGGAAATAACATTTATTTTATCTAACTAATTTTCTAAATATGTTAATTTTCACTTTCAAAATAAAAACCAACATTTATCAAAAATTCACGGGTTTTGACAGAAATGGCTTTCAAACCTTAATAAAAAAAATTAATTGCATTCGTTAAATTATAAAATAATATATATTTAGTAATAATTATTTTAATAATTATTTTATTATTTTATTAAAACATTATTTAATTAAAAAATCCCTTAATTTAATAAAATAGATTTCTTAATTAAATAATAACTAAAAACAACATTTGTACATTAAAAACTATTTACAATGTCTCAAAAAATTACTAGAAATTATATTCATTTTAATATACAAAAAATAATTTACATGAACATAGTACTACTTATTTATTACATAACCCCTTAAAACAGCCGCATAATACCTAAGAGTAAGGTTTGCGATGGTGACAGACTCTTGGGGTGGCTCGGATAACATCGCTCGAGTGGTAATTTCAATCAACTTCCACTTTTCCCATAGACGGTCACGTTCGAGGTTGACATGATGAAGCTCAGCTTGGGCTTGGTCAAGGGCGAAGCCCAAAGACACCACCTATTTTCTGAGCTCTGACAAACGGGCTTCGTATGGGGCAATTATACTAGATGAGGCCATCGCTTCCTTTTTCTGAGTAAAATGGATTAGTTAATGTCCTATATTTATACTAATCATGTGATCACTGTTCAATGACTATATTAGCAATGGTCAAAAATTCATAACATAAAACCAAAGAATTTGACGTTATATAAAAACAATTTATATAAAGAGACATTTAATAATATCAAGTGGGATTTTCCATTAATGAAACTTTGGGTCATTACAATATTCCCCCTAATGAAATTTCGCCCTCGAAATTTTCCTTTTCCCATAATAAAACAAATTTGGGTAACTCAGCTTCATAATATCCTCCAACTCCTAAGTCGCTTATTCAAACTTGTGGTTTCTCCACAACACCTTGACGAGGGAAATTGTATTATTTCATAGAAATTTTTCCCTATGATCAAAGATCATCACTGGTTTCTCCTTATAAGAAAGATCGTCTTCCAATTGTACCACCTCAGAAGGGAGTACATGTGAAGGGTCTGGTATGTTCTCTATTAAGAGGGATACATGAAAGAAATTATATACATTGTTCATAGTAGGTGGAAGTGCTAGTCAATATTCCACAGCCCTGAAACGATCAAGAATCTCGAAGGGGCCGATGTACCTTGGACTTAACTTCCCTTTCCTTCCAATCCTCATGACCTTCTTCCACGGAGATATGCATAGAAGCACCATGTCTCTATCTTTAAACACAAGGTCTCATCGACTATTATCTGCGTAACTCTTTTATCGACTCTGGGATGCCTTGATATGCTGCTGAATGGTTTTCTCCTTTTCCACCATTTCTTCAACCATTTCTGGTCTAAGCAGCTTAGGTTCACCGACCTCATCCCAACATTCCGGTGTTCTACACCATTTCCCATACATGGCTTCATTTGGTGCCATTTGGATGCTCGAGTGGAAACTGTTATTATAAGAGATCTCAACCAGAGGAAGATGGTGATCCCATCCTCCTTTAATGTCCATTGAGCATGCTCTCAATATATCCTCGAGTGTTTGGATAGTCTGCTCGGATTGGCCATCAGTTTGAGGATGATAGGACATACTGATATTCAATTCAGTATTCAGAGCATGATGAAGACTCTTCCAAAACATAGAGGTGAATCCATGATCTCGGTCAGACATAATAGATAGTGGTACTCCATTCAACCTTACCACTTCCCTGATGTATATCTGTGTCAGTTGATCCAAAGTGAAATCCTCCTGAATATCAATGAAGTGTGCAGTATTTGTAAGACAATCCACAACAACCCAAATTGCATTTTTGAAATTGGATGTCCTTGGATGTCTGGTGACAAAGTCCATGGTGATGTTCTCACATTTCCATTCTGGTATGGGCAATGGTTGCATCATCCCCTTATAATTCTTCCTCTCTGCCTTCACTTGCTGACACACCCTGCACTTTGATGTATATTCGGAGATCTCCTTCTTCATATTATCCCACCAAAAGATTTCTCGGAGATCTCAATACATCTTTGTGCTCCCTGGGTGAATAGAGAGATTTTAACTATGTGCATCATCCATAACTTTCTTCTTCAGCTGCAGATTTGATCGAACACATAGTATTTTCCCTAACCTCACAATTCCTTCTTCATTAACATTAAACTCCGAGGATTTCCCCTTTTTGATAGCTTCCACTTTTTCTTGAATTCCCACATCATCCTTTTGAGCATCCTTTAACCATTCCAAAAGAAACGGTTGAGAAATCATTTTTGAAAGTATTGATGATGTTCCCTTCTCTATGATTCCCATGTCCATCTTCATCAAGTCTATGAAGATTGGATCATTCTCAATTCTCATAATTGATAGAATTGTTGGGTCCTTTCTACTTAGGGCATCTTCCACCTTGTTCGCTTTCTTAGGTTGGTTATTTATTGAACAGTCATAATCCTTGATGAGCTCTATCCATCTTCTCTGGCACATATTTTGTTCTTTCTGTGTGAATATATATTTAACACTCTTGTGGTCAGTATATATTTCACATTTCTCTCCATAGAGATAATGCCGCCAGAAATTCAAGGAAAAGATCACAGCCGCCAACTCCAGATCATGTGTTGGATAGTTTCTCTCATGTATTTTCAACTTCCTTGAGGCATAGTATATCACTTTATCATTCTGAATCAGCACACATCCTAATCCCTTCTTTGAAGCATCCCTGAATACCACAAAAAGCTCCCCACTTGTGGGTAAATTGACCACAGGTGCAGTGATAAGCCTCATTTTCAACTCCTTGAATCTTTCTTCGCATTTATCACTCCATAAAAACTTTACTCCCTTTAGAGTAAGATTGGTAAGAGGGTTGGTCATTCATGAGAAATTTCTAAGAAATCGTCGATAATATCTAGCTAACCCCAATAAGCTACGGATATCCATTTCCAATGTTGGCCTCGACCATCCCTCAATTGATTCTGTTTTGGAGGTGTCCACATATATCCCATTGCTTGTGATGATATGGCCAAATAATGAGACCTCCTTCAACTAGAACTAACAATTCCTGTACATTTCATAGAGCTTCGCCTTGCGCAAAGTCTCTAGTACAATTTTTAAATTCTCCTCATGATCCTCCATGGTTTTGGAATATAATAGAATATCATCTATAAAGACTACAAATTTTTTTTCAAGGTAATCTCTAAAGACTCTATTCATCATTTCCATGAATATTGTTGGAGCATTGGTGAGTCCGAAAGGCATTACTTTGAATTCATAGTGCCCGTACCTTGTACGAAAAGTAGTCTTGGGGACATCTTCCTTCATCACCGTTACTTGATAATATTCTGACCGCAAATCCACCTTGGAGAAGTATTGTTCTCCACACAGCTGATCAAACAAGTCATCGATTCTTGGGAGAGGATACTTGTTCTTTATCATGATTTTGTAATGTTCACGATAATCGATGCAAGGCCACACTGACCCATCCTTCTTCATGATGAAGAGGACTATTGCACCCCATGGTGAAGCACTTGGGCATATAAACCCTTTATCCAGATTCTCTTGTAGGTGTTTTTTTCAGCTCTTCAAGCTCAAAAACAGCCATTCTATATGGAGTATTGGATATTGGTAACGCCCCAGGTATAAGTTCAATTGAGAACTCAACATCTCTTCTAGGAGGAAGACCATGCAGTTCCTCGGGAAACACTTCAGCGAATTCCCTCACAATAGGCGTTTCTTCAAGGATGGTTTCTTCCTTGGACTCAATCATCTGAGCCAGATATGCGTGCTCATAGGGCAGTAATATCCATGCTTGAGATGATGGAGCTAAAGGAGATTAATCTTCCTCCAGACACTTGTAAAGAATCGGGGGTCGATTCTCCATATGGAGTGTGATTTCCCTCTCCCGACAATTTATATTGGCTCTATATAAGGAAACCAAATCCATGCCAAGAATTGCAGAAAATTCCACCAGAGAGAGTATGAAAAGGTTTTTAGGGAAATTCAATCCACAGATTATAACATGGTAGGACTTATATTCATGGGATGCAATGATTTCCCCATTTTTCGTACTCACAGAAATCATCACTTCCCTGATTTGTGGTTGTGCTGGGATTGTTCTACTAAACATTCAAGATATAAAAGAATGCGTAGAACATGAATCAAAAAGTAAGTTCTCTATTCTTGAATGAATAACTAGCATACCTATTACCACTTCGTTGTTGGGGTTCACTTCGGCATAAGTGATAGCAAAACCTCTTCCTTACTGCCTTGGAGGTTGTTGGTTGCCTCTGAAAACCCTTGGATTAGGGCACTAATTTAAAAATTGACCTGGTTCTTTGCATTTGTAGCGTTGAACAATGCGTTGAGGTTCGAACGGAGTGTTCCTCTCATCTGTCGCATCCGCGGGTCTTTCTTTCCGATAGTTAACAGCTAGGTGCCCTTCTCTTCCACACATGAAGCATTTCCTCGTCCCCTTAAGGAAATTTCCAGGGTGCTTCTTTCCGCACTTTTGTCAAGTGGGGTACTGGATCTTCTTAGCACCATTGGATTTATCCATCGGACCGCCAGCATTGAAGTCCACCTCACGCTTCTTGTCCCCATGATACCCCTGTGATTCCCCGATCTCCATTTAGACCTTGAAGGCACATCAGACAATTTACTCATAGTTTTCAAAGTCACGGATCGCTAATACATTCCGAAAGGTAGGCTTCATCCCACCAAAGAAGAGGTCAACATTGTATTCGGGGGTAGCGAGAAAGCCGGAAGCATATCGTGAAAGCCTTGTGAAGTTTGCCTCATACGCTCCAATAGATTCTTTATATTTTTTCTTGAGGGAATGGAAGTCCCTTTCCATCTTAAGCCAGAGGGTGTGCGGAAAATATTTATCGAAAAACATCTTCCATAAATCCTTCCATTCCAAAGCCTCGATCTCCTCCTCAGGATTCGTATTTTTTATCAACGTCCACCATTGATCAGCTTCACCCTCCATATGATAAGAAGCCAAGAGAACCTTCTCTTGTTCAGAACATAGGAGGATGGAGAAGATCTTTTCAATGGAGTTGATCCATTGTTCAGCGATCGTGGGATAGGATGATCCACTAAAAGTAGGAGGAATTTGTCTAATGAAGTACTCGATAGTGACTTGTTCTTTCTTAGGGGGGTTGAACATTCCTCTTGACCCAAGTTTCTTTTCAAAACATGAGTTAGCTGAGAGAGAAGCATGACAAAGTTCGCGATTCCCACTCCCATTGGATTTGGTATCTCATTAGTACAATCATCACATTGATCTTCACAACGGTTGTTTTCCCTAGTCCTCATATTACCGGACATTGGCTAGAATAAAAGGAATGTTAGGGGTAACACATAAAGGTTAATTCAAAGACAAAAGTTGATGACTTATAAATAAACTTTTATTTACTTAACTCATGAGTCTATAGGTTTAAATCTAGGATTTTCATGATCTACTTTCTAACATATATTCTTAGGGGAATTTTTTAATTCCCTTAATAAGGATTAATACTAAGCTTGTGAATTTACCAAAGAATATCCCCCGGTAGTGTCGTAACCAAGAGTGCAGCAGGGCCCATTGTCATGCACCCGTTCCCATTCGAGTCTAGCTCAAAGCGGTGTTTTCGGGGTTTACCCCTAGGATACATCTGTGCCAGAGCCCCCGCTACCTGCTCGTATCCAGACAGGGATGTAGTTTCTTGATAACCCAATTACTAAATACTCACCAAAACATAGGGATGTTTTTATTATACTTAGTCTTGCATCTAGGGCTTTACTAGGGTTTCCTAATCCCAAAAATAACTAATCCTATCCTCTGATACCAACTATGAATACCCTGCTTTTATTACAAACTTAAACCTGATTTATTACATAAAACATCACATGATACAACAAAGAAGATCGAGAGGTTTAGTGTATTTTGGGAATAGGATCATTACATAAAAACTTAAATCATGAAATACAACATCTTTATTGAAAACTTCCGTTACATGACCACTACATTCCCTCGTACTTAGCATTGCATGGGATAACCTAAGGACATGCATAAGAAAAGGGTGATCTATAAAGCCCAGTAAGGGAGTAAACATGGAATAACATGAGGAGTAAAATACATGTTAGAAAATAGGCATATCAATAGAGAATAAGAAAAACATGAACATAAAGGAAAGATAAATCATGATAATCATAACATGGAAATGTGGCAACAACACCTAACATAGAATTAGCATGAGCCAAGGCTCATTGCATATAGAGCATGAGTAATCCTCATTGTACATAAAGCACGACTAAACCCTTGTTGTACTTTAATTATCATGAGTAAACACTCATTGCACATTACGTATCATGATACTATACTTTACCCAATTCATTGGACCTCTATAAGGGCACACCCCTCTTAAACATTTCATTTCATGCATAAGTGTGCCACATGGATCATAAAACATGGATTCATAAAACATAATTATTTATTCCATGATAAAGTAATTTGGAATTCATACATGAATCTTTATAATCAATAAGTTAATGTGCATAAAGGTGAATACCCTTGATGGAGAGATGGGCATGGTATTCACTACACAATGACATTGGCTTAGAAAATTGGTGCGATTTTGGCAGCGTAACGGTGTGACATAAGAATTCATAAAAATGGTTGATGAGAGAGAAAGTGGTTCCTCGTCATATTTACATTTAATGCACAGTATGGAGGTCATATAGATACATGTCCAAAAAATTGTAATGGAATTTAGATTCATGATACAAAATTATTACTTGAATGTAAAAGAAGAGAGAGAAGTTCCTTTGGGAATTTCGGCATAGTAACGGGTGTACATGGGAGGCATTTAATTAGAGATAAAGGGGTCTCCAATCATTCAAACAATAATAGTGATGTATGGGAAAGTTGAGAAACGATACCCCAACATTAATAATTTAAATTAAAAGGGAAAACAACTTAATGAAAATTGGACAAAAATGAGAAAGGACGAAAAAACCCTTACATGAAAGTGTGCTTCCAAAGGCTAGAGAGAGGCTTGTGAGAGGCTTCTTGGGAGATTGGGGAACCTTGGGAGGATTATAGAGAGATTTTGGAAGAGGCTTGATGAACTCCAAAGGCTTTGAGTGAGGAGGAAGTGGATTCTTAGGTGGGTTTATATAGGAAAGGTTAGGGAATTCTATATTAGTTAGGTTTGGGACCCCTTATATTAAATTAATCCAAACCACAAACCATCCCATTGTTTTTGCCCATTGTATTTGGAAAAGGGAAGAGGAAAAAAATATTTTAAAAGTCCAAAGTCCTAAATTCTTAAAATATTAGGGTTGCTTATGTGGAGGTGAGTCACACTCCCATAGAAATTAATTAAAAAAGTCAAGGTGTTGAATAAGTCTTTAGGGGTCAATTAATGCTTTGAAAAGTAAGTCAAACAAACCCAAAATGACCTTATTTTAATGGTAAAACATATATTTCCTGAACATAAAGATTATAGTATTTTATTAAATCACTATTGGGTCATTATGATGTCATAAAACACATTATATATATAAACAGTGTTTAATTTTTTTTACCCAAAAATTTTACTGTCTTAGAAAATTATGAAAAAATCACCGTTGGATAATTTCGACGTCCTCATTCCAGAAATAACATTTATTTTATCTAAATAATTTTCTAAATAGGTTAATTTTCACTTTCAATGTAAAAACAAACATTTATCGAAAATTCATGGGTTTTGACAGAAATGGCTTTCAAACCTTAATAAAAAAATTTAATTTCATTCACAAAATTATAAGATAATTTATATTTAATTAAAATTAATTTAATAATATTATTATTATTTTATTAAAACATTATTTAATTAAAAAATCCCTTAATTTAGTAAAATAGATTTCTCAATTAAATAATAACTACAAACACCATTTTTACTTTAAAAACTATTTACAAATGTATCAAAAATGACTAGAAATTATATTCATTTTCATATACAGAAAATAATGTACATGAACATAGTACTAATTATTTGTTACATAACCCCTTAAAACAGCCGCATAAGACCTAAGGGTAAGGTGTGTGATGGTGACAGACTCTTGGGGTGGCTCGGATAACATCGCTCGAGTGGTAATTTCAATAAACATCCACTTTTCCCGTAGACGGTCACGTTCGATCTTGACATGAGGAAGCTCATCTTGGGCTTGGTCAAGGGCGAAGCCCAAAGACACCACCTCTTTTCCGAGCTCTGAAAAATGGGCTTCGTAAGGGGAAATTCTACTAGATTAGGCCATCGCTTCCTTTTTCTGAGTAAAATGGATTTGTTAAAGTCCTATATTTATACTAATCATGTGATCACTATTCAATGTCTATATTAGAAACAGTCAAAAATTCATAACATAAAACCAAAGAAGTTGACATTTTATAAAAAAAATTATATAAAGGGACATTTAATAATATTAAGAGGGATTTTCCATTAATGAAACGTTGGGTCGTTACATTTACGGGTCTTTACAATGGTGTTATAAATAAGAGAATTTTTTATCTATGAATAAATAATTTGATCTACTATGAATGTGGAAATGGAAATTGGAGTTTTGTTTAAATCTCATGTTTTTTATAATATGTTGAAAGTTTAATTAAATGGGAAAAATAATAAAACTGGGGAGAATAATATGAGATTTCCTTTATTCTCAATTTGTGGGGTGAATTTTGGATGTAATTTTCTTAATGGGACTTGTAAATTCATTATTATTGTAAGTGATTATCATTGGGAAATTTATTGCTAATGTGATAGGATAAAATTTTCTAATGATGAAAATTTATATTATGATACATAGAATGCCCCAACCACAATCTAGTGTTCCAAATTTAGAGTATTATCACTATACTAACAAGTTCCGAAATCTGAAAACTATTTACAATGATCGATATCAGTAACTACTTCAGTTTAGAATTAAATGGAAATCTCATGATATCACTATTTAGAATGAGGGGTGAAAAAATGATGTGGAGAAGGGTATAAATAATATCCACTATGTAAATTATAACATCTTCTTTTACTGTATAACTAACCACTAGTTTATATATAAATAATTTTTCTGGATTATCTAGATTCCACAAAAATACTAGATTTATAACTAGAATTCAAAATCCGTAATTGTACAAGGATCACATCATAAGAATTTGATTCCTATATAATTTTTGTTTCTTGGAATTTGATTCCTGTAAATCAATCCATTCATCCTATTATTATATTTGATGCCATATTATGAATGGATTGAAATTATCTAAATTAATACCACCTAAATATTCATCGAAGGGATTTCATTTTTGATATTCTAAACCAACCAATGATCATATATCAGTGTTACAATAAGTACGAACATCCATTTGAGATCACATAAACTATATGGGTTTTAATTATCACTTTAAAATTTTTTAATCTCTTATGTTTGGGGGGAAACAATACATTGATGGTATGATTTTTTTTTCACAAATTTGATGATGTATTTCCAAAAGAGATTGAATTTCTTCCACAAAATTGTGAAATTGAGTTTTCTATCGAACTTGTACATGGTTCTACACCACTATAAATGTCTCTCTATAGAATGACTTGGATTGGGTTTCATGAATTGGAGAAGTAACTCCAGGAGAACATTGATAAGTTATTAATTTGGCTACATTTGTCACCTTAGGTTAAACCAATTATTTTTTATAAAAAGGAATCTTGATTGATCTTTGTTTGTGTTGATTATTAGGATATGAAAATAATCACAATTAAGAACATGTGACCTCTTCCCTATATTGATGTATTGTTTAGTCAACTATACAGAGCTCAGTAGTTATCTAAGATTGAACTTTGTTCTGGATATCCATGATTGATGGTCAAGATGGATCATACCCCCAATATGTAATTCTACACAATTTTTAGACAATGTGAGTATATAGTGATTCTAATTAGTATTACTAATTACCTCAATATCTTCATGGATTTAATGAATTGATTCCTTTTATATTACCATAACTATTTTCCAGTATTTTATATAAATGATAAGCATATCTTTTAAAAAATTAAGGAATAACATCTAGATCACATAATAATTATACTAAAGACCATGCAGAATTAAAAATCGAATGAAACTATTAAAATGTGTTATTTTTTGGGAAAAAAGGATTCATTTTTTATTTATATAATCTCAAGAGATTTTATATCAAGGGATCTATAAAAAAGGCTATTCAGGGTTTGAATAGACCAACCATAGTAAATGAGGCTTGTAGTTTTCTTGTATATGTGGGTTATTATAGATTATTTGTGGATATTTTCTCATGAAAATATAATTCCCTCCCCATGTTAACATGGAAGGGTTCCCAGATCCTCTAGATAGATGAATTTGATGAAATTATAAAAAAACATAATAGAATATTAGTTTTCACTATAGTGTTATGATAACCTTATAGTTGAGAGGGGTTTATAATGTAAAGGGATGAATCCAAAAAGGTATTGGGATTTATTCTTGTTTATAATGATAATTTTGCAGCTTATACCTAAAGAAAATTATATATTAGAGATAAAGTTACCCATGTCATGATTTTGAATTAGGTTTGGTAATTTTAGCATTAGTGATATAGATACGTTATCTATATTGAGAAAAGTGTGATATATATACCGATCACAAAATTTTTAAGTATATATTCACAAAAAAGGTTTGTAATAGGAACCAGATAATATGATCAGAGAAGATAAAATAATATGAAGCCCCAATACATTACCACCCCTGGAAAGATAACTAGTTTGGTGATACATTGAGTGAAAAGGATTATGGTGGATTATCCATGATTAGTATGAAAAAGATAAAATATTCTTGTATTTGAATGGGATAAATCTTTAAATCATGAATAAAAGGGATAAATCATATATTTCTCAAATTTATTTTAAACCATATATCCATGTTAAGATTGATGTTGAATAAAAGTAATATTTGGAGTATCAAAATAATGTTAAAAATGTTCCAAATTTTAACATTGATCACAATGTAATGATAAGGTTTTGGAATCTTTTTTTCCTTACATACTAGATTTTATGTAGTTTTTACAGGAATCTCATAGTTCATCATTCATTATTTATCCTATATGTATGAATATGTATAGATATTTTAAACAGTAATTTTTGTTAGATGGAATGAAGAGAGACATCACATATTTTGTGTCATGATGCATGGCGTGTCCTAATACTAAGGATAAGAGGCAAACGTATTAGGGGATTTTACATCAGTTACCCATACCAAATTAGAAAAGGGAAAGAATCACCATGGATTTGGTCATTGAACTCCCCAAAACATCTAAATGTAATAATGATATATGAGTTGTATTTGATCACATCACTATTTCATAACACTTAATCTCTATAATATAATACATTTATCTTGATCAAAATTCTAGGATATACATTAAGGAAGTGGTAATGTTTCAGGATGTCCCAATTTCTTTTCTGTATGATTAGGACCTGAGGATTACCACAATGTTCTTACAATGTCTTCTATAATATATTGATATATAGTTGAGTATCATCTCTATATATCATCATCAGATAGTAGACAATTTGAGATAATAATTCAAACCATAGAGGATATGTTGATATTTAGTTCTATGGATTTCAAATGTGGTTAGGATCAACATGTTCCACTAGTTGAGTTTTCTTAAAATAATTACATTTAATAGTGAATACATAAGCATCCTTATGAAACCCTCAAGGGAATGATGGGTATAGTTTATCTTTCTACAATGAAACTAGTGAAATAAATTAATTGGGAGCTGAGATATTTGATAAATCTTAGAGAAGGTTAAAGTTATTGTGAAACACATCAAGGTAGCATATAGTCAGTATAAAATTTAATCTTATAATCTCCATCATGATCTTGAATTTGAAGTTAGTGGAAGGTATATCTAATAATATCTCTATAGGAGAATGTTATGTGATTCAGGGATAAAGGAAAACTAACCCTAGTAATATTGGTCCCTTTGAAATTATTGATCTTATTCGGACGGAATCCTATCACTTGGGAATTCTAAATAATATCAATAATGTCTATTAGGTATTTCAATTATTTATCTTGTGGTAGTACATACATGACCCATCAATTATTATGACCTCATACATTAAACCACTAGAGCGTAATCTTTCTTAAGAATATTAAATGATTAATATTATATATCTTATAGACAATTTTCAATGAATCAATACTACTCCATTAGTGAATGATTAATAGAGAAATCATATACTTGAAGAAGTTCATAGGAACTTGAGTATATGTTGATTCAAAAGTGTCCTCATTCTTTTGTATCATAGTGAAGAATTTCAATGGACAAAATCATATTAAGGGGGTAGAAAGTATCACACTATTTTTTGAAACATTTTATAATAAATTTAATTTCATTGATATATTTCATTACACAGAACATCATGATTATGTTTTCTTACAAGAAACACTATGTTTTAACAAAACCTATATATATATTTTAAATAATTATTTAAATTCAACAAATAATACCTGGATATTAAAATTAAAAATATGTATAGTTATAAAAACTCTTTAAATATTATTTAAAATTGTTTTATATTAATAAAAAAACTATTCATAGTAAAACATATCATTTTCTGTAAAGTGTTTACACGGTTTGAAAATACCACCTTGTAAAAAATGATTATTATGAATTTTTGTGAAAAAATTAAAAAAAATTTGAATTTTTATTAAATTTAATCTGATATTAAAACATCATTTTCTAAATTATAAGATCAAAAATAAGTTATTGATAATTTTTTTTTAAGTTTTATTTTTTGATGAATAGTGAAAAAATACTAAATTATAATTGTAATATACATATTTGTTTGAATAATTTATAATGGTATATTATATTCTCAATTGGTTTCTAACTAATATTATTTCTATTATATATCTATTGTTATAATTTTTTTAATTTAACTAACTTTATATTGTATTCCAAAACATATAAAATTGAAAAAATTGAATATTTTTATCCATGAATACCCACATTCCGATCATGTTTCAAAAATATTTTTTAGTTAAAACATTACAATTATTGTAATGAAATTTGAAAAAATGGATTCCATATTTTGAATCATAATAATTCCTATCATCTAATAATTTCAATTAAATTTTTTACCATATTGAATAGTAAAAATTATAAAAAAAAGTTATTGTGGTTAAGATAAGAATTATATTACCTAATTGATAAACTAAAAATATAAAGGGTAAAATGAAATAATTTTTTATAAAATATACTTTTGGGAATATTTTGACTTTATCATCTCTATGTCAATAAAATGTCCCATTTTGGATCCTTGTGGCACGTGAAAAACATGGTTATATCTCTTTATTTCAAAAAATTACTATTGTCCCACTACCCAAATCAAATCCCAAAATCATTAATCTCTTACAGAAATCCTTATTTTTTGAGAAAAACAATAGCTATAATGGATTTTTGTTCCAAACTAAAGAGGTTGCCTAAGGAAGGGTTAATGTTCTTCATCATGATATTTTATATTGTGTATTTATTCAAATCCATAAATTAGAAATAAACAATTATTATTTAATATAATATGTATATTTTATATACTAAGATGTTTTAATGTTATGTTAATGTCAAAAAACCATATCCTCTTCCATAAAATAGGATTTGAAATCATCATTGATGTGTGTGGTGGACTACATCCTTTTTAACCAATGTCATTAATTATTCCATTAAAACATCAAATTTATGGTTATAATGATGTATTAAATTTTTATATATGATATATATGATATTATAATTCTTTTGGAATCATAATACCATATGTTACATTTAACATTCAATTCCATTGGAATACGATAACATCATTCATGTGTATAGTAGGATACCACCTCAGGAAGTCATGTTATTAATCCAATACATATATATAAGGAAATAAAGACGTTTTTATGAAAATAAGTGATTTATTTCATAAAAAACATTCTATAAATTTTCATTACAAATGAATTTTAAAATATTCTTACTTTTATAAATTTAAAACAATATTCATGCATACATACAACCAGTTTTCTCCATGAAATTGGTAATTCATTTTTTATATAAATCATTTCTGGATCACTATATATGAATATATAAGATATTTACATCATTTTTAACATTATAGATATGATGTTACCAAGTTCAATTCAGGATTACTAAAAATAAAACTTAAATATATATATGAAAAACAATATTGTTATTACCCAAAACACGATGTTAATAAGGAATAGTTAATAGACAGGTAATAAAAAGACATAATTAAATCATATATTGAATGATATATAAAGGTATGGTTATATGATAGTTTTTTAATAAACTTATATTTATTATACAAGAGTTTTGAATGCGTTCGAAGGATGTTCATACTTAATGTAATTTATTTTTGTCTCAATTTTTCTTCATTGAGACATATGTTATGTTATGAACCTATATTTCTTTATGAGGGTTATATAAATCCCATTTTTTAATTTATATACTAAATATATTTATCCCCATTAAATTTTATGATTCAAGTAATTACATTTAATCATTGTTCTTACATTTCAATGTTTCCAATACGGTAAATATTTTATATCACAATATCATTATTTATCGAGATTGTTTATGATTATTTTTCTGATGATAAAATATTATGTTTTATACGTTAATAAACTTGTGAATTTTCATCTCTTATGGTTATTCATGATATTAATAGTACCATTTTCCCTTTCTTTAGTATTTTAAACAATTAATCATTTTTTAAAATATAAATATTTATTGATTTCTTCGATCAAATATCTATTTTCTTCCAAAACTATAATTTCAGAAAATGTTTTAATTTTTATTTCTATTATACAATGATCATAAAAATTCATTTTTAACCTTTTTTATTTCATGAAATATAATTTTTGGAAAGGAATATTCATTTCATTTTCCAGTTATTTTTACTTTTTTATTTTATAGAAAATTTTAATGGAATCATTTTTCTAATGTGTACGAAAATAATTAAACATCACATCATATTGACCATAATGTTATATGAACCATAATTTATTAATTTTTAATATTATTATCAAATAATATTATTTCAATAATTTTTATCAATTGATTTATTTTTTTCAATGTGTAAATGATATTCTCATCAAGGGATGTTTTAAATATTCATTAAAAATAATTTTATATCTAAGATACAATCTTTTGATTTTAACAATGAATTATTGGGGATATGTTAAAAGGATACCCTTCATATCCTTTATCTAAATGGTTTATTATCATATTATAATTATAAAACCCATTTCTTTTTCATAGGTTATACCACGATAATTTTTTTTGAAACATGGTTATTTTTACATGGCTTATGATCTAATGAAATGATGAAATGATTATGAAAGATATCTCTTTTTGACAGGTTATGATATGATTAAATGTTTATAAAACCAATTTCAATTAATGTGTTATATTACGATGTATGTTTTATGATCTCTTGGAAAACATAAATATGGATTTCATTTGGAGATGGGTGAGATGTATAATTCACTTCAATACATTGGGTAATAATTGTTTTCTATGATATATAAATGAGTGGAATGGGGGGTGAACATGGTTCAATAATGGATATTTTACACTATGATGGTATTGAGAGTACACCATGACAAAAATGATTTTTTGGGGAGTGAACCCATTCCACAATTATATCCTTTCCCATAATCTTTTAATTATACTAAACTGTTTTTCTATACTTATGTATATGCCACAAATCCTTATATTATTCCAATTTTATGCTATCATGGATCATGTCATTCATTATCCTGTGATTCATACCTCATAAATATGCAATAAATTTTCAAGGAATCAAGATTATGATCGTTGATCTGGATGGTATAGTTTTAAAATGTTATTCTCATGTTCTCATACCCTTTTATTCATGCAATTCTTACATATCTCCCATGATTACCCTTACCGAGAATTTGATCTTTCTCTTTATATGATTACTTCCACAATGTTATGAAGAAATGTATTATGTATGATATTTTTAAGATGTATGATAGGATTAAATGACTAGGTAGGAGATTATGAAGTTATTAAATGAACCATATGTTTATGTTAATGGAAAAAATGTTCAATTTCAGTCATGATAATTTTTATATAATCTATAATGAGAATGTTTTAAAGGAACTAGATATGTTTTATGGCTAGAAATGGAGGGTATATTGTGTCTAATATATATGGAATGGTGAAGATGAAATTATACATGGTGAAAGGAAATGGAATTCCTTAATAGGGAAAATGAATAGTTTAATGACATAAATGTGGGTAAGATAGGAATTATCAAGTTTAATTTCACTTATTTCTTTGTTATTAAGTATGAATGTAACCAAAAACAACCATGAAAGGGGTATTCCTGTGTAGCAAAAATTATAGAATTTTTGTCCCACAATAATGTCACTTTTTTTGTGCTTATAATAATTCAGTATTATAATGTCATATCCAATATTTTTATAGGTCATTTATTATACATTTTATTATTTTTATAGAGATTGGGATGTTTCATGATTGGTTCTTGGTTATTATAAATCATAAATATTTCCTACCAAACGATGTGATATGATGAGTTTTTCTGGAGTATAACATTACATTACTCTTTAGATATTTATTTTTTGTTCCATTTTTTTGTTTTTATTTTTCATTATCTTGGTAGGGTCGAAAAGGACTTGGGAGGTCACAAATAACCGTGAAGTCAGAGATTTGTTGGATTCTAAGTAAAAACTCTATCTTTTATAAAAACTGAAAAAGATTTATTCGTAGTGTAATAAATTTACATTCCACGTAATTCATAAAAAATATAATAATTCAATTTTAACAAGATTCAATGTGTTTTTCAAAACTCATGAGGATTTTTAATTACATGGCATGTAAATGGGTTACATGTCATGTACAATCCCGGACATTGTTTTTTAAATAGGATACATTTGTAGAAAATATTATTTCTTCCTCTCTAGATATTCATTCTCTCAAACCTAGAGAAATTCCAATGAATTTTTGGATCCCTCAAATTAATCTGTGTGGTTTTGTTCACTATTCAATCATTTTTCCAATTATGGTGTAACATATCGGGTAATAATTATCCATGTCTCTCAGTATATTTATATTTTCCTCCTATGGGGTTTGATCATTGATCTTGGAACTGATAGATATAAACTCCATGCCATAAAACATTACATCAAGGTTTAGTTCCTAGATCTTCTGTACCTTCGTTCTAATTGGTGTGTACTTCGTGGGCTTTGTGTATTTGTGAGAAAAAGGTATGTGGTTCTGTTACAAAGTTCCATTTACATTAACCATAAATTTATTTGTTTAAAACAATATATTTCAATTATATTAAATTTATAGATTTTGTATTATATGTATTTCAACTGTTTTTTGGATAAAAAAACTCAATCCCATTGGATTTGGGGTATTTCATAAATAGGTTTATATATGGAAATTGGAAAATCCCCAATACCATTCAATTGAGGTGTGTTTATAGAAATTTATGAGATTTAAATTTCTTAATATAAATTTTAGTTTTGATGGAAACTTTTTCGATTAAAATTTCAATTCTATTATGGAAATGGATTTGATGGGAAAATGTGAAAACCCCCAATTCCAATGTATTTGTTGAAAATTTTAGAAAAACCTCAAGTCTATTGAATTGGGGGGTTTTTATGAAATTTATGGAATTTTTTTGAAGATTAAATTATTGAATTTATTTTTTGAATGTGGACTATGAAATGTAATTAATTGGATGCAAACACAAAATTGTTAAAATTTATTAAAAATGGTTTGATGGAATCTTTAGGGTTTCATCTTTGTGAAAAGGTATGTATTGGATTAAACACCAATTATTATTTAACAAGGAATATTGGAATATTATAAATAGATAATGGGATTTAAATTTATTTTAATTGGAATTAAAATACATTTCTCATCATTGATTTTTACAAGAGGACATGAAATCATTAGGTTGTTAGTGAGTTATTTTGGGTGGCACTTTACTATTTACAATGTTATAATACATTATATTAGTACATCCCATTCTATATGAGATTTTGATGAGTCCCCTTTTCCTTAGTCCCAATGGGGTGTATGAAAAAAAAATTATTTTCATTTTTTCAGGTCCTATAACTAGGAACTATAATAACTAATTTGTAGATGACCATGTTGCTCAATTCTTTGTATTTAAAATGTATATATATTTCATTAGTGTAAAATGTTTTTCTTGAATATGGAATATAAATAAACTACTTCATATAAAAGTGTTCTTTTATTTCATTTTTTTTTTGAAAATATCCCTTTGAGTAAATAACCCTTTGATTAAAGGTAAATTCTATTGTTTGAAATGTATTTTCATCATTTGAATTGTGATGCCTGAATTTCTAAAGTATTTCCATATTTTGATATGTAAGGAATTAATTATTTTATTTATGCTCATTGAAATTATAAACCTATTTTTTTTTAAAATTAATCCAAATTACATGGTTATAATGATATTGAATCTATTATGGAATATTTGGTAAAATTCTATTAGGTTATGGGTCACACCCAACTTGTGCCTTGGGGTGCTTGTTGATTATCTAATTCTTGGTTCGATCAAGGGAAAGATATCTCTTATAGGTAGTTATATATATTTAACTGTGGACATGGTGAGTCTTGTCTGATCTAGGACATGGTATGTTTTCATGTATTCTAGTACATGTGCATTTTTCTTCCTATTTTACTTTTGGTACATTTCTCCAAGTGGAATTTCATTTGATTTCCTTGGTGTCTTGTTTCTCTTAATTTCTCATTAATTAGTGGAAAAATAATTCCCCCTTCATTTATGTATGATTCAAGGTACTAGACACCCACCAGTGGGGATTATGAATGACCTTTGAGGTATATTAGGGTTTTCATAGTTATCGAGTTCCCAGGGTACCTGAGTTGTTTCATGAAAATGGTGTATCATATTTACAGAGTTTTCATATTTCCCTAAAGTCAATATAAATTTTTGAAATCATTTCAGGACATAAGAGGTAGTTGTGATTTAGTTCATGGAAAACACACACTACACTAACAATTAATTCACCAGGGTTGGTTAGAAAAATACATCTTGTGGTTTAGTTCCAATAACTTCCCTAATTTGACTTTCATAGGTCAAAATCCAAATATTTTTTGTTATATCAATTGGGATTAATTTCCTGTGTTTCTATATTTTAGTGTAACCTAATTTCTTCCTTTTTGTTAACTAATGTTCTGAATCGTCATGCCACATAGAATATGTGCGAATTGGATCCAATATGAAGCTACTGCTGAACCCCAAGAAGAGAATCCTTTTTTAGATCTTAGTATGGTTGATGGGATTGAGTTCACTATCCAAGATCTAGGACAAGATCCACCTCTAGTTCCTATTTAGGAACTAACTATGTATCCTCATAAGGATGTTTCAACATTTTTTTACCAATAGTTCGATCACTAAAATCTAGTAACATTCAAATGCGCAAATGATTCCCAATAGTAACAAGAATGATTATGCATGATAGAACATTTATTTGTGTTCATGGACGCACATGACAATACTAATTTAAAGAGTTCCACATTCATACTATAATGACCAAAAATGAGATGGTGGGACACTATGGTGAATATGAAGAAACATGAGGTCTTAGAGTGGAAGGAATATTTAGTTTTCTTCACCAACAATTTTTATCCAAAGTATATGTTTTTGGACAAGTGAACATATTTTTTCATACCTGAGTAGCCTGACCAAACCATGATAATGTAGGAAACAAATTCTGAGCTCATGCATTTCACACCTAAGATTGTATTGAATTAGAAGATAAAGTATCAAAGGATAAAGTTGGTAATTCTATAGGAAATTTTTTCTCTGGTTTTCTTGATAAAAATTCATTCATATGTTGATGTCTTTTATAGAGAACTTATGGTTGACATAGACTTGGATGAAAAGTCAAGGTTATCATGAGTTTCATTATCTCCCATTGGAAGTGTTATTTTCATCAAGGGAAAGTGCAATCGAGATGATTCTCACGATAACTATTGATAGAAGGTTTGATCTAGACCTCCTTCAATGCTTGTATCTGATGCTAAAGTTTTTTACCAATGTGGAAAGATAGGATATTCAAAGAGGGATTACACTAAGGAACCCAATAACTGTAGCTCATGCAAATATTTAGGTAACTTCTATAGATTCTAATTCATTTATTACACTCAAAAGAGTGGAATAGTATCATATTCTCCTCATAAAACAACAAGGAAATCAGATTCTTAATGTGATAAAGGGTTCTCTCCATAATAAACCAGATTAAAGCTTCCTCGTGCAGAATAAGATTATCCAGAAAAAGATGATTTGGGTCTAATGACATTAAGAGTTACCATTACTATAGCTTCATAATTAGTGATTTCTATATTTGATAATGTATAATCTCATTCTTTTATTTCAACTTATATTTTTAATTATCATAATATTCTTATTGATTTTTTATCTTGTATAAGAGATATTACTACTCCCCTTGGTAAGAAGAGAGAGTATGGTTTTTGTAGTTCCTAATTTTTCAACTCTCTATCTGAGGTTGAGGTTTCATGGAGCTTTCTACATCATTACATGATACTTATTAATGTCATAATCAGGATGGACATTCTTACTTCCAATAAATTCTGAATTGATTTCTATTATCTATGGGACTCTATTTCTGTACCCAGTGGTGTGTGCAATGCCATTCAAGGATAATGAGATCTATGGTCTAGTAAAACCGTAACATTTAATATGGAGTTGGGGAAATTAAAATTCGTATTTTCATTTGATATGGGGATAGAATATTTGTATTGGAATATCCTTCTAGTTTTTCTCATGTTTCCAGACGTGTTTCCCTTTGAAATATTTATTTTTCCATTATTAAGGTAGGAAGAGTTTTCCATTGACATAATTCCTGGTACACAAAAAGATTCTATATCCCACTGCAAAAGGTAACCAGCTGAAATGAAATAGTAAAATCTCAATTGGATTGTGTTCGTGAGAAAGTAGTTATATGCACGAGAGTTTCACCTTGGGGAGCATTAGTTCTATGTGATACGAAATTTAATGATTCACTTCACCAATGTGTTGATTATTGAAAGCTCAATAGAATGACAGAAAAACAAGAATGTATCTATTTTCATGTATTGATGATCTACATGATTATTTTATAGGGTAAATTTGGTTTGAAAAATTGAACATAGCTCTGGATACCATTAGTTGAGGATAAAATAATCCAAAATTATGAAAACTACTATTGGGAGATAGTATGGTAAAAAAATGATACATTGTTATGCCCTTTGGTTTTACCAATGCTTATGAAATATTTAGGTAATTCATGAACATTTTTTTCAACAAGTATCATGATATATTTATAGTGGTATTAGTGGATAACGTCATTATTTACTCTCTATTTGAGGGGGGGTTATGCTCTTCTTCTATGAAAATATATGAGATTTTTGATAAATCACGAACATTATTCCAAGCATTCCAAATGTGATTTATGGATTTGAGATGTATTTTTATTAAGGAACATGGTGTTGGATCATGGAAATTTATTTCATCCTAACAAGGTTAAGGATGTTATGAATTTGGAGAAACCATGAAAAGTCTTTGAGGCTTAGAGCTTCATGGTATTATCAGGATATTATCACCAATTTGTTAATCACATCATAATGTTGGATTCTCTTACAACTGATCTAATTTGGAAGGGAGTATCGATTTCTTAGAATGATAAAAATTAGAATTATTTTGATGATCTAAATTTTCATTTAACTACAATTTTAGAGTTGACTCTTCTAGAGGTTGGGCAGGGAAATGTGGTCTTCTGTGATGCCTTTGCATCTTTTTTGGGCTTTATTTTTATGTAAGGTGGCCATGTAGTTGCTTATGTCTCTCTTCAGATTTGGCCTTAAGGGAATAATTATCTAACCCAAGACCATGAAACAGATGTTGTGATGAAAGAAATTAAGATTTGGTTACATTACCTTTATAGATAACAGTTTACCATTTCATCAGACCTAAAAATATATAGTTATATATTTTATCAAATAGATTTAAATCTACACTATTAGTGTTTGGTGGAATAACTACACTCTTTAAATTTTCACATTGCCTATGAGTTAGTGAATAGGAATTTTTTTGTAGATGATTTGAGTTGGAAACTTCTAACCCAGGTAGTAAAAGAACTATCAAATGAGGGGAACATGATGGATCTCATTGCATAGTTTCATATTAGAGTCTAGGAATCAGGTGATGAGGTCTCCATTATTAGTGATTAGTTAATATAAAATATTCTCAAAAAAATTTCTCCAAGAACAACATCTTGAGGATGAGTTCCATATAATTAGATACTCTCCTTAGGGAGGTGTCATAGTTACATAGTGGTTGTTCTCTAGCGAGGGAATTCTATAATCTCAAAATAATTTTGTGTTATAAGATTCATTAAGAAAAGCTATGATGGGGCTATCATAATTACCTCTAAGAAGTGCTCCCAAGAACCATGAAGATGTTTTATGACATACATTGGTTGTTCTAGTGGATAGGTATGAGGCAAAGTATTGTTGAATTTTTCTCTCATTTTTATACAAGCCAGTAGGTTATGTCCAAGCACTAGAAGCCATCAGGTTTACATCATCCACTTCCAGTTCCTAAATGGAATTAGGATGAGATCTTTATATGCAATTTTTTTGGGTTTCCAATTACCTAGAGATTAATAATATGATATGGGCTATGATAGATAGGCTCATGAAATTGTATCACATTATAGCACCTCATGATATAGCCAAATATTAGGATTTGGGAAATAACTATGTGAATGAAATTGTTCATTTACATTGAGTTCCTTCTTCTATAGTTTATAATAGGGATCCTTAGTTTACTTATTCTTTATGGAGAGGGATTCAAGAGGCACTAGGAGGTCACTTCTGTTTGAGTATGGAATATCAAGCGTAGTCAGATGGCCAAATATAAATTTCTATATATATTCTTGGGTACATGTTCCATGATTGTGTTCTTATCTTTGTAGGGTCTTGGGATGATCATTTTGGACTGGTTAAGTTTTATTATAATAAAATCTATTTGTCCAGAGTCAAGATGGATCCTTTTGAGTCCATGTATTGTCAGTATTGTAAATCATCATCATGGTAGTTAGATAATGGTGACAACTCCTTGGTTAGAATAAGTTTGGTCCACGAGACAAAATTAATGATTTAGTTGATTAATTGTAGAATGTTTATAGAAATGATGGGGTATAATTATTTTATTGATCATTACTATAGACTATTGGAATTTATTGTTGGTGTCCAGGTGTGCTTAAATGTTTCACCTCAATTAGGTCATTGATGACTTATGAGGTAGGGGAAGTGTTCTCCCTAGTTTGTCGGATTTTTTGTGGTTGTTGAGAAGATAGGGAATGTTTCATATCATTTCCCACTAACAACATTTCTCATGGGGATACATGAGGTGTTCTATGTATAAAAATACTAAATGTATATATCTGATCCATCTCATGAACTTAGCATGAGTGATACTGTGATTGATCCTGATATAACTAGGAAAGAATGAATAATGGGGATATTTCATTCTAAAACCATGTTTATTTTTGGGAGGGAGGTAAATTTGGTTCATGTTCTATGGAATCATAGTTATGATTTTTATGAGATGTTCGTGTGTGTGTGTGTGTAACAAAATAGAGAGTACTGACATCTCCATTTCAATATAGAATCTTCTTGACAATATTTTTTTGTATTGAATGTTCTTATGTTGGGTCGGTTATAACATTATTCTACGCTTCTGGTAGGTACATTTCTAACCATGGGATGGTTTCCATTTTTCTATATTTGGGTAGTGACATGAAGGATTTGTGATAAAACTATAATGGTAAAGTCATATATTTTTTGTATTTTTAGAAAAAAACATATCATTTCTAAAAACTGATGGATATTTACACACAATGTAATACAATTAAACACTCTTAAAATCATAAAAATGACATTAAATAATTTTTATCAATAGGTGATGGGGTATTTGGAGATTATGAGGATATTCAATTACACTATGTGTAATTGGGTTACATGAATTATGTAACCCAGAACATTGTTTTCATGACATGAAATATGGATTACAATATTATTTCCTCCTCTCCATATATTTTTACACTCATACCAAGAGGAATTACCTAACAACATTGGATCCCTCAAGCCCTTTTGGTGGGTTTTCTCAATGTTCTATTGTTTTTTCAATTATATTGTATCTTACTGGTTAGGTGTTCTCCCTATCTATCTATCTATTTCTCTTTTTCTTATTTTGTGCATGATAGATCATATTGGAATTGATCTAAAAAAATTATATGTTTTCAAATATTATTTCTAGTTTGAGCTGATGGAATTTAGGTACCATTTTTCTTGTTGGATGGTTTCTTGATAGATTTTTTCTTCCAAGAGAAAAAGGTAGGTGGTCCCATTATGATGCCCAATTTATATTAACCTTATTTTTATTCGTTTAATTTTAACTATTATAATTAAATTAAATTTCTGTGTTTTTTATTATAAGGTCTTCAAATGGTTTTTTGAAAACAAATATAATCCCATTGGATTGGAGGAATTTAAAAAAACTATTTTTTTGGAATGAAATTGGAAAAACCCCAATTCTATTGAAATAGTGTGTTTTTATGGGAATTTTTAATATTTAAAATTTTGTATTTAAAATTTTGTTTTTATAGTAATTGAATCAATTAATATTTGGAATTTTATTGTGTAAATATATTTTATGGAAAATTGTAAAAATACATATTCTAATGTATTTGATAGAAAATTATAAAAACCCACAATTCAATTTAATTGAGGGGTTGTTATGAAATTGATGGAATTTTTTTAATTTTTTTTTAAATTATTTTTTAAAATTTAATTTGTGAATGTGGGTTGTAAAATAACATGAATTGGTTTAAAATATATATTTATTGAAAATGGATTTAAAATGGATTAATGGAAATCTTAGTATTTAAACATTTTTAAAAAAGCATGTTTTTTTTATTAATAACCAATAATGGTTTCTAAATGGAAAATTTTCATATTTGAAAAGGAGAGCAAGATTTAATTTTATTTTAAGAAGTCCCAAAAAATATTTCCTATCATTGTCTTGTGCTAGAGCATATACATTCCTTAGATATTTAGTGAGTTATTTTGGGTGGAACATTACATGTTACAACATTCTAAAACCACATATAATCACATCACGTTCCTTAGGTTATAGTGATGAGTCCCTTTTTCCTTAGGACTAATGGGGCATATTTAAACATTTGATGTTTCACAATTTCGGGTCCCTATTGACTAGAACAATCATACCTACTTGAGAAAATTCCATGTTCCTCGCTTGTTTGTCTTTCAAATGTATATATATGAAACTATTTTAAAATAAATTACATGTATTATGAATTTATATAAACTATTTTATATAAAAGTGTTTATTTAATCCATTTTCTGAAATATTCTATTTTCTTAATTCTCTCAATGATTAATGGTACATTACATCATTTGAAATCTATTTCCATCATTTGAATTATAAAGCATGGATTTCTATAGTATTTCAATAAAATGAAATGTAAATTAAGAATTTTTAATTTGTTATATTAGAAATGAAAACCCTACTTATTTGAAAATCTATATCACTTTACATGGTTAATTTGAAGTTGGAATCATTTATGTAATCATTGCTAAAATCCTAATGGTATTTAGTTCACACCCTACACATGCCTTCATTTGTTTATAGATTATCTCATTCCTAGTTCGATTATGGGAAATGGATCTTTTTTATGTGGTTCTAGCTATTGAACCATGAACTTGGTGATTTGCTTCTGATTTGGAACACGGGCAATCTTCCTATTTCTCAGAAAATAGTTATAGTACTTGGGCTTGTTTATTCCTATTTTACATTTGGTACATAACTCCCAGTAGAGTTTATTTTTATATGAATTTCATTTTTTTCTTTTACATACACATTGTTAATGAAAAAATAATTCCTACTTCTTTTTTTGGATGATGAAAGGTGATAGTTACACACCCATGGGGTTCAGAAATTCCATTCAAGCTAGGTTAAGGTCGGCTCAATTATCGGGTTACCAGGGTACCTGGTTTGGTTTGTGACAAGGAGGGGTTTCAAGGGTATAATATTAATTGAGGAAACCATAAGACCTTATATATAAATAGTAAAATTAAAATGGTTGCTAGATTGTTTGTTTAACCATTTGATTAAACCATTCTTCCAAGATTTAATTATAATATAAATAACTTTTTTTTAAATGTTCTCTTGAATCACTCATTATTTATATTATGTGATAGGATCTCATACATAATTCTCTCCATTAACTACATTAGTGATTCTCTACTATCCAAGGTATAAATCAACTAAATATAAGGGTAATTGAACAAGGAAAACAATGATATATGTATCTTATTCTCTAATTAGTCAACATTATTCTTGATCACCTAATCTATCTTCGAATGGAATGATATATCTATAATTCTATACATAGATCTATTATTTTGGGAATGTTTTTATAGAAATTATTTTAGTTTCATCAATGGAATAGGAGGTATCTAAGATTTATTATACATGGGTTTTCTTCATTTTGACAATATTGCATGTGGTGGGTGGTTTCATAATAAATATCTTATTATTAATAGTAATATTCATTCCATTATTATAATACTATTTACATCACGGGTTTTGAATAATGAGATGGTTTTATCATATTATGTTTGATGGATGAAAATATATTAAGAATTTTTCGTTGGAAATTGTGTTATATTGAAGTGGGAATATATGAGAAAATGTTTCCTATGTTTTTTTGAAGGATAAAGTGGTTTGGTTTGTTGAAATTCACCGAATGAAATTTTTGAACATGTGAAGATGATAGAACATATGAATATGAATATTTAATAGTGAAGGCTAGGATAGGCACACAATGATGGATAGTGGATAAAAATCGTTGAATTTATATAAAAAATAACTATGTAGATTTCATACATGTTGAAGAGGCACAGACCATGTGGTATTTATTCATAGGTATTTAGTTTTCTCACCAGAGTGGCATTTTTATATGCAAATGATGAGTCACCAAAACCCATAACCTAAGGATTTTAATCTACAATGTTTAAACATACACAACGGTATGCAACATTATACTAGATGGATAAAATTATTAACTATTTTTTACTTTGAATTTTTTTATTTTTCTATAAAATGGAAAATTAATATATTGTTCAAATTATTTACATTTTAATGGTTTTGGAAATTTTTCATTAACTAATTTTTCTCTAAATGATTAGAAAATGGATTATTCTCCATACATTATATAAAACTACAGAAATGTATTCATTGTATTTATTCCCATGAAATGTGAAAATATTGGTTTTTATTTATTCTTATAAATGGAAAACATGGTAGGACTAATATCCATATTCTTAGTATGATTATTGATAGGTGGAGTTGGTGAATATGTGAACCCCTTTTTTATAAATTATTATCCCTATTATTAAATTAATAATCTATATATATTTATAAATTAATTACATTATATTATATTTATTCGCTCATTATTTATTCACATATATAAATTAACAAGAAAATAACATGAGGATTAACAATGTTTGGTAGAAAATCAATGTCTATTCCATGGTACATATACACCCAAAAAAAGTCTCCCTTTACTTAAAAAATGTCCGGTTATACATCTGAAATAATATAATGCATCCACTTAGTATATCTCACATCAATACATTAGTATATTTTTATATAGCCCAATTAAAAACTCCTTCAATGACTACTTATACACTAGAAAAAAATGCTTCTATTAATAGATTATATACCATGGAATGATGATCATAATTAGTGTTGTTTTATCATAGAAAAATATTCACATTCATATGATCTTAATTCATAATATCATTCGATCATATTTTATTTTATATTAATGATTCAGGATACATATTAGCTTCAGAAATTATCTACTAGTCTTGAAACATATGCTAAATCTTGGATGATTTGGATCTAATCAATACCTCTTCAATAATTTCATCTTTTAGAATTTCTATTCTAGAACATTTTCCTTCTAGTTCTTCTTCATCAGAAACATTTTACTTCATATCCATCACACATCATTGGATCCATTACTAATTATAATGATTACATGACATAAAAGTTTATTCATATGATATTGGAATATTTTTTTCCCAATATTGTAAACAAACCCAACTCAAGTGTTGTTGATGATTGTAATAACCAATATTCCTTCTATTTATGTGTTTAGTGTATAGTATTTAGTTTGAAATAAATTTATACTCATAATTTTAATTCAACGCCACTAATATCATATGATGATATCAGGATTTTCCATCATCAATTCTTCCACCAAACATGGAGTAAAAATCTTTTACACATTCATATATCTGGAATTGACTCATGAAAATTGGAAATACATGGACCCCAACAGCCCAGAGTTGGTGCCTGGTATTAATACACTAGTATATATTCATGAATCATAGCTAAAAGGGAAGATAAATATAGTAGTTTTGCAATCCTCAATATATACTTGAATTTTACTTTACATATTGAATGAAAAACAACATAGAAAATCAGATGGAAACACCGATAAACTCAGAGATTATCCAAGAACTTAATTCATTATATTCATCTTTGCAACTAGTGGAAAAATACAACATAACAAAGGGGTGAGATCATATTATTATTAAGGTTAATCAATACAACAAAATCTATCATGGCCATAAATAATAAGGCATGGCGAATAACTAAAAATATGTGTAATTAAAAAATAATCTTGAGCATAAGATGGATGGCTTAAAATATGGTTAAATAATTAAAAAACAAAGAACAACTAGGGATATTAAAAAAGTTTAATAATAACATATACTATTAATTACTATTTTCATAATGAGAGATTGCATAATTTTGAACATCATGAACATATCATCAAGGCCTCGATCATGAAAACATACATAATGGGTAAAACCCTAGTCTAGTTTGTCTCATTATACCTACTGATTCATAAAGAAGATATATTAGGCTCCACCCATCACTTAATAAGTAAAATTAATTCATAATATGAAAAGGGTTACATATAAACAACATATAAGTAATAAATATATTTAACATTCCACAATTTTTAAACCATTTAATTAAATACAGTAGATTATAAACATAAGATAATAGTATAAATAAATAATAAACTCCAATATATGCGATTGAATAAAATAAAATACACTTACAAAGCCATAATGAAATTCTTGAGAGAAATAACA
Source organism: Viscum album (assembly GCA_963277665.1). Taxonomy (NCBI): domain Eukaryota; kingdom Viridiplantae; phylum Streptophyta; class Magnoliopsida; order Santalales; family Viscaceae; genus Viscum; species Viscum album. The sequence goes on from OY728121.1 coordinate 766,366,885, forward strand.
CCATTAACTTTGAAAAGAAGAGTTTTATTAGAAAATTAATTTGTATTTGCCATAATTGTTAGTATAAAACCAAAAATGGAACAAAAATTGAAAAAATTAATACATTAAGAAAAATAATGTATGATTAAAATAGATTATGGATGTTACCTAAAAAATTGTATGAAACTGGGGAGTTACATTTAATCGGGTTTGCTTATCAAGAATAATTGAGAAGGGAACCTCATAAAATCAGTATTTACCCATAAAATAATGATGAAGATATCTGAATATATGATTTTTGATTCATATAAATAGATTATATAATAATTAAAAAAATAATGAATCATTAAATTGGATTACTGATAGTGAATGAATAACTGGAAGGAAAAAATGAAGGTTCGGGTAGAATCTCTTAGCATATGTTGGAATGTGTTCTAATTTTTACCATAATATCTTGGATAACCAAATTAATTAATTAATTAATTAAATTATCTAAATTTATTTTATTTTTTATAGTTTTAATAAGTTCATTTATGACCATATTGATTGCTTATAGAGTTTAGTTTCAACAGTTATGAGAATTCATTTTCATGGTTTTTGTGACTAGTTTAGTTGTTTAAAAGTAATACAGTTCATGTAAAATTGGAATGATTATACAAAATTATATTTACATGTAATTTATTAACATTGAAAAGTTTAATTATTTTTACATTTTTTTCCCATATATGATGATGAATCTTTAGAAAACATGTTAATTACATTCATTTAGATTATTTTATGTGGATTTAGATCACAACAAACTCATTTTATTTTTTCATTTGGTATTATGTAAATTTGTTACATCGTGAACATAAAATGGGTTGTAATATACATTTTAAAGTATTTTTCAACTATTTAAATGGTATTATAAACATCCTTGAGTACTATTAAGGATAATGAAAACTTTTCATCCATGAAGGTGATAAAACAACACCTCACAGAGAACCTTTCCATTTTTATAAAATGGGATAGGAGAAGGGGTTTGATGATGGATTATAACATTTAAATAATAAAATTATAGTATATTTATGTTAATTTGGTTTCCATTCTATTTGGATGAGTGCATTTGAGGATATAATTTGTAAAGAAAAGAACATGAATGAAATTAAAAGAAAAAGAAATAGGTTTTTACCTCTTGATTTCCCCATCCTTGAGAACCTTCTTAAGGAAATGATTTTCATGTTTTCATTAGATCAATATATCCTTAAAATATGTAAGGGTATTAGTAAGATTATTGGGTTTAAATCTGATAAGACTCAATATGTGGAAGCTGTGAGGAGAAGGGGTGGTGAGGGGCGGTATTTATAGTGGAAGAGAGGGGTGCTTTTTTTATTATTTTTTGGATTTGTTTATTATTTTGGGTCAAGAATATAAACAGATTAAGAATTATCATCAAATATATTAAAATAATGATATTAAATTTGATATTACAGTTCCTAAATAAACAATGAATCGGGTAATAGAGTATTTAATTTATTGTATTTATACCGTAAATTACCATAATTTACTATTCCGTAAAAAATCATATATTATAGAAAAATCCTGAAAACCCACCCTAACCATTTTTTTATGTGTGGAGTTAAAAAAGGGAATTCGTTTTATGAAAATATTTTCAAAATATGATAAATTTAATTCTTAATTAAAATCATTATTTTCAAAAAAAAAGAGATTTTAAATTTATAACTGATTTTATAACACACAAAAATATTAACTAAGGTCTCATAAAATAATACTAAAATAATAAAACAATGAAATATTATGTTATGAATAAATGTTTTGAAAATTAATTTTTTTTAAACCTTTTATTAAAATTTTTTTTAATCAAATACTTATAACTTAAAAAATCACCCACACATAATTAGTAATTTTTTTTAAAATCACTTATTTATAATATGATATAATTATATCACACATCCATTTATAAGATTCATAAATTGTAGTTATACTTTAATTGGTGAGTGTAGTATTCTTATAGATATTTTTCTATTCATAAGGGCCACATTACTATTCCAAAGTTCGTGTTATGATTTTCTTGGTACATGATCCTTACCATTTAGAAATACCTATTATTTCATTCATTGTTCATTTATATTGTTTTTATTATGTTCTATAAGTGATTTTACATAATTTATACAATAAGAAATAATAATAATAAGGGAAATGTCACTGATAGAATTTTGGGTTGTTACATTGTCCCCTCCTACAAATATTTCAACCTTAAAATTTCTAGAATGACACCTCATAAAAGGATTTTTGTAATTATTCATAATATGTTCATCAGGCTCCGATATCACCTCAGCAATTAAACAATTTTTCCAATATACCATTCCTAATCGAGTTAGCTAATTCCAAAACAACTTTTATTTAGTTTCCATAATCTAGATAGACTCTTCATAGAATGATAGTTCAGGTTCCAATTCTATTCCTCTGGAAGTTAGGACATATGATGGGTAAGGAATGTACATTCTAAAAAAATAGATGTGGAACCCATTTTGTACTTTATAAAGGTCTAGTGATATATCTAAATGATTATCCACAACTCCAAATTTCATATAATTTAAAATTACTAATGTACATGACGCATAGTTTACATTTCCTCCAAAATTATTTAACACTCTTATATGGAGATTCTTTCAAAAAAACATGATCTCCCATATAAAATTCCAAATACTTTATTTGATTATCGGTATTGTACATATTCCTACATTAATATAAAATTATAAAGGTTTCAATAGTATTTTTACTTTTTTTTATTTCCTCCTAAATGTTTTGACATAAAATATTCCATTCACCATCTTCATCGCAAAATGTTGGTGTATGACATCTCTTTCCATACAATACTTCATATGGTACCATTTAAATACTATAATGAAAACTATTTTTGTAGGAAAACTATACCAAATGAAAATATTGATCCCAAATACCTTTAAAACCTTGTGATCACGATCTCAACATGTATTATAAATTTTTTATCATCCATTCATACTGCCTTCTAGTTTGAGGGTGATAGGCAGTACTCAAATAAAGCCCAGTATCCAAAGTATTTTAAGAGTTTTCTAGAATTTTGATATAAATCATATATCATTATCAGACCCAATTGATAGAGTATCTCCATGAGGTCTTATAACATCATTAATGTAGATATGTGTAAGGTGATGTATGGGAATATCATCCCTTATAGCATTGAAATGTTCTAATTTGGTATGTCGATCAACAATAACCAATATTGCATCATTCATTCTTGGAGTTTTTGGTAATCGATTGATAAAAATCCACAGTGTTGTCGTCACATTTCCATTTAGGAATAAGTATATGGTATATGAATCTTCTAGTATTTTTCCTTTCAACCTTCACTTATTGACAGACTAAACCCCTTAATACTTAATCATTAATTTCTCTCTTCATGTTATCCCACCAAAAATATTACTCCAAAACTCAATACATATTAGTGCTACTAGGGTGTATAAAGAAATTAGTACTATTATAACCATCTAATAACACCCTTTATAGATGGGTTATAATGGAAACACATATCCTTCTCCAAAGTTCAACATTCCATCTTCATACAAAAAGTATTCTAATTTCCCATCATTCATAGTTTTAATTATTATAAATATTCTCATCATCAGAAATTGAACTTTTAATCCATTATAATAAATATGTATGGGGAACTAATTGAATAAGTGATGATGTTTTTCCTTTCATGATAATTCCCAAATACAAATTTTAACTATCCATATAAATAATATTCTTATCAATCCTCCTTTTTTTTAGAAATCAATGATCCTTCTTACTCAATACACCTCCTACAATATTATTCTTCCCTAGCTGGTAGTGTATTAAACAATAATAATCCTTAATTAGTTTGATCATTTTCCTTTCCCTCAAGTTGAGTTATATCAGTGAGAATATATATTTTACACTTTTGTGGTCTTTATATATCTCTTATATGTTTCCATAGAGACAATGTCTCCAAATCTTTAGAAAAAAATTACAACTTCTAATAAAATATCATGAGTTTTATAGTTATGTTCATGGATTTTTAACTACGTTGATTCATAGGTAATAAATATATAATTCTAAATAAGGACATGTCTTAGTCATTTATTTGACACACAAAAATAAGTACAAATCCATAATTTTGTTATGGCAGATTATGGATTGAATAATTCACAAATATTCTCTTCAATTCATCAATGAATTCTTAAAATTCTTTTTTCCATACAAACATTACTCCTTTATGAGTAAAATTGGTTAACGGGTAAGTTAACTATGTAATGTTCAGTAATAAACCCTGATAATAACCTAATAATCAAATAATACTATGTTTCTTTGTTATTTTTATTGTTATTAGGTCATTCTTGAAATGCCTTTGTCATTATAGGACTAACTGAGATTGTATTCTTGGAGAAAATATGGCCAATACAAGAAACTAATTGAATATATAATTCACACTATCCAAACATCCCATATAACTCTTTAATTCTAATATTCTTCATAACAATACACAAGTGATTCTCATGGCCTTTTTAGTTTTAGGAGTATATCATGATATTAGAAATAAATACTGTTAAAAAACATCCAGATATTACGTGAAAAATCTATTAATGAGATCTATGGAAATAGGGGGTGCAATAGTCCTTCCAAATGGAATTAATTTAAATAATTTCCATACCTAGTTAAAAATTCTATTTTTGAAATATCTTTCTTCCACACATGCAATTGATGATATCCAGATTGAAGGTCAATCTTTAAAAAATATTGAGCACCATGAATTAGATCAAATATAACATCAATGCAAGGTATGGGATACTTTTTATTTTTTATAATATAATTTATTTCTCTATAATCAATTAAAATCATCGTGGATCAATCATTCTTCTTGAAAAAGTGAACATGGGAACCCCTAGAGAGACACTCATGTGAATTGATCATTTATCACTCAGTTACTCTAGTTTTTTATTTAGATAAATAATTCCATATTGTAAATTCTATAAGGAGTCTTAAATATAGGTATTTCATAATGAATTAAATCAATAGAGTACTCATCTTCTCACTTGGGACGATGTCCATGTAAATATTATTGACACACATTTGTATATTATTTCACAATAGGCTCATGATTTAATTTGATATTTCCATTCCTCATCTATAAATGATTTTTTTTCTTCATCCACATGAATTTAAATCATTAGATTTATTGGGTTTGGATCCCTATAAAAATCATATGATGAGGTTTCTACTCTAAAGAAATGGGAATCTAAATATTCCCTAGAAATTGAAGTTTCCTTCTACTTTAAATAGATTTTCACATAATATTTTCAAATCCATTCCATAATTTGGATTATCTCAAATTCAATCACAAGTATGATTATAAGGTTATAAACTAAAGAACATTTATTTTCCATAAAGTGGATTGACCAAAACATATTTATTGAAATGATACATCCCATTGTTGTTTTGATGAAAACTTCCTTTATTAAATAAAAAGTAAAATTTTTAATTCTCATGGAAAATTGGGATGATATAAAACATTTAAATGATCCGAAATTAAATGAATTATTGGATAAGTATGAAAAAATAATTAATGTACCCACTAGAACATCATTAAAATCTTCAACCTTAGTTTTTCTGACTACATAAGAATGACCTTTCTACCATGGCATTTTTTGGAGATAGTTTTCTTGACCCCTAGGACAATAATCTTCAAAATTTATCATCTCTATGAAATTATATCATTCAATATTTGTAGAGAATTTATATCCCTTGAAATCACATGATTGGTTGCATATTTATCCATAGTTTTAATAAACACCCATACCCTTCAGGCATGTATCGGCCAGTTTCATCTCAAAATTATCATAGGCTGAAAATTAAATTCTTACCCTCTTCTCCTTTTCCATATTTCTTTTGAATTCATAATACATAAGGGATTATTTATTTTCATTGATTTCATAGGAAACTATATATTTATATGATGATAAATTGTGGGAGACTACTTCCGTTCAGATGAATGGTTATAAACTATCAACGAATCGATCATTCTTGATCCTTGGATTACATATATATTCAACGACTTTACCAGCTAACCATGTAATGTTGGCTTCAATCATCGTAATGTAATCATCCTATTTCTATCTTAGTCTCTATAATTTCCTTTCCATATCCTCTCACTATTTGGGAGGGAAATGTTTTTCCAATAAATTTTCCTTAAAATAAATCTATTAAATATTTTTTATTTCTTCCTCCTTCTTTGTGTTTTGAATTAACAACCACCGCTGATTTGAATCTCCTTAGAGATGAGAAACTACCATTATATCCCTATACCTTTAACTAAATCCAAAAGTGAGAAATATATTTTCCATGGAACTTATCCACTACTCTATGAAAAATTGGTTTGCATCCCCATTGAATGATGGAGTGTGTTTTCGTATAATCAAATCTAACATTTTCATCCTCATTCTGGATCGGAATGCTCTATAAGGGTAGTTTTATTATTAATAACCTAATATAGTTGTCCCAGTGTTGTTATTAGTTTCTCCTCAGTAGTCATACCTCAATAATCGACATCATTATCTTGAAAATTAAGCAAATATCTACATGGGATACATGTATTGATACGGTTTCCATTCCTTCCATTGGGTTCTATTTCTAAACAATGTCATATTATAGATTAGGTATGAATCATAGTGCATAATTTCAAACTATAAAATCATTTAACATATACTGAATGTTTATGAATATATAATCTAATAATCTTAAACATGGTTTCTTTAGGGATATATTTACTTTTAAATCCATCATAATGTTTTGAAAAGAAAATGTGACTTATCCTAGGAATATATTGCAGGATGTAAAATCGGGTCCGTTGTAAGGCCCATTGTCATTTACCAGGTTACCCCAAGCCAGGCTCAGGACACCTTTTTAGAGTTGGTACCCCATGTTACATCTGTTACAGAACAATGTCCACTTATACTATCCAGAGAGGGATATATTACTAAGATAACCCTTGTAATATATATGTTACATAAATTCTAGTATATTATTATATTCTTAACCTAAATGTATATATAAGGTTTATTTTCACTAATATAATCATTCTAAATGTATATTTCATGGTTTCTACTAAACATCATTTGATTCCAACAATAAAATTTCCGACCCTAATAGTCGAGAGTCAGTGCCATATATTAATAAATTTGAATATATACGGGATATGAATCCTAATGTATCGATTTTTTTTTTATTTTTGTAAGATATAATGCATACATGAATTTTAAATTATATATTGAAAGGATAAAAACACATAAAATCCATTTAAAAAACAAATAACTCCTAGATTGTCCCAACTATTTATTCATAATATACATCTCTCCATCCCTGGGAAAAATAAAACATAAGAATGGGGTTAGACCAAATTAAATGTAAGGGTAATAAATATAGTGGAAGATATCATAAACATAAATAATAATGCATGGTTAATAACTAGAAACCCATGTCATTAAGAAATAATGTTGATAATAAAATAGAAGGAATAAAAAATAATTACATAATTACATAATAAAACCTAACCATTGATACTATAATATTTGAATAACCATATGGACTATCAATTAATATATTCATAATTAGGTAATGCATAATGATAGAAATCATAAATATACTATCAAGGCCTAAGACAAGACCCCATATATAATGGGTAAAAACCCAGTCGAATTTGTCTCATGAGACCTTTCGATGCAATGAGGGGATATAGTGGGCCCTAACTATCACTTACCATGTCCAATGTATTCCTAATATATAAGGGAATAATCATAAATGACATATACATATTAAGTTTTTGTAACATATCCCAATCTAAAAACCTAATCACTAACCATTATGAGTAGTATGGAAAATGTTTTTAAGATAAAACATTCATACTCAAACCGATCATAAACTATTTAATAAAATATGGAAGATGAAACAAATAAGATTTAAATCTAAATAAATCATAAAATTCAATAGGTATTTTGAAATAAATGAAAACACTCTATTAAATTTATCAAGATATTCTTTGGTGAAATACACCTTTTACATTGAAAAGAAGTGTTCTTTGGGAAAAATCATCTGTATTTGTCATAATTGTTTGTATAAAACTAAAAATGAAAAAATATACATTTTCATGAAAAAATTATTGAATTAAGAAAATAAATGGATTCTTGGAATAGATTATGCATGGTTCATGAAGATGGGTAATAAATATTGATGTTCCCTTTAATTGGTTTTCTTATTAGGAAGAATTGATAAGGGAACCTTGTCAACATTGTATTTCCACATAAAATAATAATGAATTGATTTGTATATATAAATCTGTAACATATACATAGAATATATAATAAGTTAAATAAATAAATAATCATTACATTGGGGTAAATATAGTGAAGTAATACCCTAGAGGAAAAAAATGATGGATCGGGTCAAATCCCTTACCTTATATCTGAATGTGTTCCGCACTTGACCTTAATTTCATGGATAATATAATTAAATATATTAATTAATTCATATAGAACGTTATATAAATTTATTTTATTCATTATATTTTTATTATGATCATTTATGGCCTTATTTATGTGTTATTTTTTTAATTTCATCATTCGGGAGTGTCCGTTTTATTGGTTTCCATGATCGCTTTTCATATTTATAAGTAATGGAGTTCATGTAAAATTGGTTCAATTCTCCATAATTGGATGTATACTTTTTTAATTAAAATAAATATTTGATTTTTGTTTTATATATATTTTTCCTCTATATATGAGGATGAATAATTACATAACATGTTATTGATATTCTATTAGATTAATTTAAGTGGATTTAAATCACAATGAAATCAATTTGTTTTATTTTTTTAATATTATGTAAATATGTTACATCGGGAAAATAAAAAAGGTTGTAATATATATTTAACAATAATTTTCAATCATTAGAATGGTTTTATGAATATTCTTTATGATGGTGTAGGGAAATGAAACATGTCATCCTTGAAGGTGATAAAAACACCCCTCACAGACTACGTTTGAATATTTAGAATATAAGGGAGTGGAGAAGGGTTTTGATGATAGATTATAACATTTGAATAATATAATTATATTATATTTAATGTACTAGATTTTTCATGATATTTTGATGATGGTATGTTAGGAGAGAATAAGAAAATAAATGAACAGGAAATGAAATGAAAAAAATTGGTTTTTACCTCTCGATTTTTACCATCTTGAGAACCTTTGTATGGAAATGATTTTGGGAACATAAGGAGACCAATTTATCTAGCATGTGGGGGAGGTTCTTTTGAAGTATATTTGAAAGAAATTTTACAACTCTCAAATCATATAAGTCTATGTAGAAGGGGTGTTGAGAGGTTGTATTTGTAGTGGAAGAGAGGGGTATTTTTTAATATTTTATTCATTATTATTATTATTATTGATAAAGACATTGAATAAGTTAAGAATTATCATAAAATATATTAAAATAATGAAATTATGTTCCATATTATGGTTCTTTCATCTTATGTGACTGAATGAACAGTGTATTTTACTTATATTGTATTTTTACTGTAAATTACCATATTTTACTACCCACCAAAAATTTTATTATTTTAGAAAAATCTAAAAACTACACCCTAACAATTTGTAAATTTTTTGAAATAAAAAATGGACTCCATTCTAGGAAAATAATTTTCTGTATAAGAATGTTTTAATTTTTAATTATAATCATCCTTTACTCAGAAAATATTGATTTTAAATTTATAACACCCAGAAAAATTAAGTAAGGTAACATAAAATTATACTAAAATCATAAGATGAAAAAAAAATTAATATATTCATAAATTTTGTGAAAATAATTTTTATTTTCTATAATTTTATCAATTATACAATTGTAATTAAAATCTTCTAACTCACAAAAATACAACACTTAATTATTAATTTTGAAAATATTTTCTTACTTATATTATGATCTAATTATATAATTAATTCGTTTCTAAGATATATATTTTTTATTTACATTTTCATTGGTGAGGTTAATATTCTATTATCTGATTTAATATTCATAAGGTTCATATTACTATTCCAATGTTCATGTTATTGTTCCATTCATATGTGATCCTCAACATCTAAAAATACCTATTATTTCAGTCATTATTCATTTATATTTTCTATATTATGTTATCTATGTGAATTTATTTGATTCATACTATATGAAATAACCATAAGAATGGAAATATAATTATAGTATTTTAAATCCTTACACAAATTACATTCACAAATACAACTCTTTGAATTTTCATGTCATCATTATCAAAATATATGTCATTAAAACTATTTATAGTTTATTTTCATCTTTTATAAAATTTACTCTTGATTGAAATTATTATTCCCCTTCAATTTATATCTTTTAATAGACTCAATATTATTCATACTATACTGTATTGAGAACACACCAGCATGATTCATGGGATTCCTATAACAAGGCAGGTAAAATTAAATAATTTTTTTATATATTTTTTATTATTCAGGAATTATATAGTTAAATTCATTATCATTAGTAACGTATAAGTTAAATAATTTTAATAATCTAATTTTTTAGATGGTTATATTTTAAAATTTAATTTGTAAATTTTAGAATTTTTATTTGAAAAAAATAATTTCATTTTTTAATTAATCATGTAAAAATTATCATAGTATGAATTTTTCAGAATTTTCGTAAAATGAATATTTTTTTAAATAGAACTAAATATATTTTATTTAATACAGTATTTTTGTGATATCTTCTAGAAATAAATATAATATAAAGTTACTAATATTATTTAATTAACAAATTATGAATTTAATCTTTAAATATTTTACAAAAATAATTCAAAACATGTATGTTATAAATTATTTCATGATAAGTATAAAAACCATTTTCAGTGATGATGCAATGCTTGCGTAGCAGTGACAAGTAAAATAGGGAACCTTATATATAATAATTGATTATAAAAAATTCATTTAACATCTTATATATTAATTATTATGTAAATTTTATGTTTTTGGCTCTTAATTTATAATTCTAGAGTTGTATAACTTATGTATTTTCCAAATTCATGTGACATGGTTGCGCGTGGAATGGAAAGGAAAAATTAATAAGTTTCAGAATTTTTATTGACATGTAAATGAGAAAATATACTTAATGAATTAATATAAATGATTATATTGAGGATAACTAATTTATATCTATGATATTAATTTTTTATTAATTTTTATAAATGAAATAATTGTATTTAATATATTTGAAACACTAATGTAGTTCTTTTCCAATCAGAAGAAAAATAAATGAAATGTCTTTAATTTAAACCATTATTAACATACAATGACCCAAAGTATGAATAAATCTTTTTATATAATCAATTTCTGACCATTAACTAAATTTGAATCTAATTTGGGACATTTTTTTACCAACATGAATCACTTTATTCCCTTTATTATATTTTTTTAAATAGAAGTTATATTATTCAAAATATAGTATTTAATTTTAATAATATATCAATATATGATTATCCATACATTATTTTGAACATAACTAGTCATTTTAAATCTAAAAATATTACATTTTTTTATTGAATTTTATTTTTAATTTTTATTTCATAAATTATAACCTTAATAACTTATACATATATGATGCACTAATTATTTAATTAATGAATAAATAAAACTGATGATATTAAAAATAATAAAATGAATTTAGATTTATTTTTTTATGTTAATTTAATATTTATTTAGATTAATATCATATGTGTAGGATATAATATAAAAATTGGATTCGAATTTGAGAATTTGTAATGATGATTTTAAAGTCATAGTTTTGAATGATATTTATTTTAATTTAAATTTTTTATCATGAATAAAATATTTTAGAACATTATTTAAAAAAAATCATGATCAAGGTAAGAATGATAATATTCCTTCTAGAATGTGATCTCTTATTATTTTAACTCCTTTTGTAATTCTTTAACACTATATTAAACTTATTATATTTTAATATTTTATGTAATTCCTAAATAACCCCTCACCTCAATAATAAGAGGGGACTAATCCCTTCCTAAAAAAATAATCACCATAAACCATTTTTATCAACTATATTACAAAATATTCCCTTATATTTATTCCATTCCACATTCTAGTGCTTCTGGTCTCATAAAAATTCCAACTCTTTGAGTATAGGTAGGCTCTCTATGAGAAATTTTCATGAAGTAAATTCTTTAATTTTCCCTTTTAAATTATTTATCACATATACTAATTTCTAACCTAATATCCAATCTTTTATTATAACTCTATTATAATATATATATATATATATATATATTAATTTTTTGTTTTTATGGTTTATTCAACACAAAATATTTCATTTTAACCATTTATTCTTAAAAATGAAATCATCATCCTTGGTGTGTTAATTCACCACCATCATTAGTGATGAGTTTCTATTTGCCATTAATGTAATCCTAGAATGTTCAAATTTAGTTAAAATTGTTTAAAACTACCATAATGTTTATATGTCCTCACCCTTGTATTTTTTTTCTATTTGATATGTATGTTCATAGTAAACCGTCCTTGGAAATTATAAATAAAACTAACTTGAAACAATTGAAATGAAAAAAAAATTGTTATTAAATGGGAGAATTTTTTTTAATAAGATAATGTAATGTATTATTATCATTAGTATATTTATGTAACTAATTAATAACACTTGTAAAAACATTATACAAGAGGTCAAGACACAATTTATGGATGTCAAACCGAAGGTATGAGAATCATTAATTAAAACATTGTTTTAAATGATTTAATGATTTATGCTTATAAATCATTAAATTCAACGTAAACATTTTCATAATGATAATTATGAAGAAAATTGTTTTAGAATATAAATTTTTATAATGTTTTCAATGATTTATATTTTTTATATTTCCTGTAAGGCACTGTCCTTCTAAAATTCTATAAATATATCATTTACGAAATTCATAAAGATTATTATTTTTTATGGAATGAGCGATTCATATGGATTTCATGACACTTTATTACTAGGATGAATGCATTATATTTTTTTATTTTTTTTAGAATATTATTTCATTATTATGTTCTCGGTTATTATATTTTTAAATGTTATTCTTATGAAAAAATGAAATTTTGAAATCTAAATGTGTTATTCTAAAGGGTTAAAATGAGTTATCATGGGTTTGATTCATGATATGTTCCTTATAAAATTTTTATAATGGGTTTATCCCATTATATCTCATGATATGATTAGATGATACCCATTATAGCTCATGATATGAAGGGTTGATATTATTTTTAGTGTAAGATATGACGGGTTGAGCCCCATTACAGATCAATATATTATGGGTGGGCCCCATTATATGTAAAGACCCGAAAATTCCAAGGAAATTTTTTTCTTAATTTTCTTTGGAATTTTACAAGAACGCAGTTTCTGACGGTGCCTGATTCCGAGGCCCGGTGTGCCCGGAATCAATTTCCAAAGTTTGGCTCGGGTACGTTCAGTGAACGGACGAGCGATTTTTTCTAACTTTTGAACTGGTTCTCGGAATCGAATTCTTAGGGCACCGATGGAATCGCAGCGCCGGTAATTGCTTAGAAACACCTCTTCCTGATTTGCGTTTGCTCGGGTGTGGTTTTTAATTTTTGTGCCTAAAGTTAAGAAATAAAATAATTTGTGCAACAAACATTATTTTATTTCACTTAAACCGCTTGAAGCCACATGAAGCCACTTAAAGAATCTTAAGCTGAGTTGTCGCGGATAAGGTGCTATCCAAAAATATCCTACCCTCTTGGTAGGATATATGTGAGGTGGGACCCGCACGAGCCCCACCGTTTATTTTCTGCTAAGTAACGCACCCGCGGAAACCCGTCATTATTAAAGTCAACTGATGCGTTTTCTTATTTTCTTCGTTGAATTAATTGGGCGGTTTTCTTCATTGAATTAATTGGGTGGTTTTCTTCGTTGAATTAATTTGGCGGTTTATTTCGTTGAATTAATTCTACGAATTAATGGGTCGTTATTTATCTCTTTATTCGTTTCTTAACCGGTTTGAAATCCGTTGGCATAGTAATAAAATAAGGCCAACACACCCTCTTTTTTTTGTAATGTTCTGTTAAACCTTGAAGAACCTCTGACAATTCTTCATCATCCTTCACGAAGAACGCGAAGAACGCGAAGAACGTGAAGAACGCCGGCCTCCAACGAAGAACGCCGAAACCGCAGAAATCGACGACGCGACGCCGTGTGTCACGACTCTGACGTTTCTTCTTCTGCGACGTTCCTTCCTCCGCAAAAAAACCTTCATTCATCTGTTGGAGATAAGAGATTTCGGGTTCCTTTTAGAACTCCCTTGTGGTTTTTTTCAACGCACAGATTTAATTTTTATTAATTAAATCTTTTTATTCTTGGACCTCGGAGTTCGACGAACAATCTCAGAAGCCGAATCGGGTAGCAAGGGATGACGGATTCACCTTACCTCGAGTCGGACGAACGCCGACATCCCCCTTCGACGTCGTCATCCTCGCGACGCCATACCACGACGAACCTCGAACGACGACGCCTCCTTCCGATCGGCTTATACCAAAGGTATGGGTTTTATTTGAATGTTCTATACTCCGTGAATGTTTCTGTTCAAAGTGAAGAACCCGGATAATAAGAACAATTTTAATTCATTAAAATTGTTTTTTGGTTATGTATTCATGTGTTGAATAAACTTCTCTCGTTGTTATAATCTAACGCGGAGGGCGCGGGCCAAACGAACACGGCCCGACAACACTCCGCAGATTGTTTTTTTTTATGTGTGGATTGACTGGCGATGACGAAGCTGGTCGTTTGGGCGTTTGAATCCCTTCACAGTGAAGATGGGGTCCCGGGGGGACCATAGGCGAAGACGGCAGGAAGAACGGACCACCGGAGCGCGTCTGGTGGTCCGCGGAAGGCGGCGGCGGCGCGCCGCCGGAAAAAGGGGCGGCCGGCGAACCGCCGGCCTCAATCAACGGCGAAGGGCGGGGGAACCGCGAGCCCCACCCACGTGTCGGCTCGGCCACGCTGGCCGAGCTGCGGCCGGCCGGTTGGGCCGGACCGAACCGGGCCGGGCCGGCCCGGGTCGGCCCGGGCCCAGACCCCCGTTTTCAGGCCACTTTCTGTCAAATGCCCGTAACATGAGCTACGGGCCTCCAAACGACTTGCCGTCAGTGGAAACGCGGTCCTTGGATCGAGACGGTCATTTCGGTATATCTCACTCAAGGTTTCGAAGAACTTTGGGTTTGGCTGGGTTGGTTCGTACACGAAACCAACCGGGCCCGCGGAGCGGAAATGCTCATATCTTGAACTACGGATGTCTGATTGACGTGCCGTCAGCTTTGTTGAATTCCTCTAAGTGAGACGGATCTTTTGGCTTACTATGCTCGAGGTTTGGATGCTGTTGAAGTGCGGTCGGGTTGGTTCGCTCACGAAACCAACCGGGCCCCTGGAACGAAAAGGCCAATAACTCACAGACCGGGCGTCCAATTGACGCGCCGTCTGTCTCGTTGCATTTCTGTTGATGATACGGAACTTTTGGCATCCTATGCCCGAGTTTTGGATGCAGTTGGATAGTGGCCGGGTTGGATCGCACCGAAATCCAACTGGGTCCCTGGAATAGAAAAGCTGACACCTTTCTGACAGAACATCTGTTTGACGAACCGTCAGCGGCGTTGGTGATCTCGTTGAGAAACGGTCCCTTTGAGTATACCCTATGAGCGTTCGGGGTATATTTGAGTTACGTCTGGATTGGTTCGCACACGAAACCAACCGGGCCCCTGGGATGAAAAGGCTAGCAACTCACAGACCGGGCGTCCGATTGACGCGTTGTCTGTTGCGTTGAGACCCCTATGACGAGGCGGTCCTTTGAGATATTTCTTCGTGGGACTTTGAGATACTTGGAGTATCGACTTGTATCTCGTGGAGCGGACCCTCCTGGAGACGAGCGTACGGAGTACGGAGACCGTGTAGCCGGTAGAGACCTAAAGACTACTTGTCCGATTCGATTCGGAGTGACTTACATAGCCCAGTGGGGAGCACTACTTTGTGAGGTGGCAGACCCACAGCGGAGGAGCACTACTATGTGAGGTGGCAGACCCGTGGTACTTGACAGGAGGAGTACCTCTGTAGGCTATGAGGGGGGAGAACTACTGTGTTTGAGTGGCAGACCCCGGCGGGAAGCACTACTTTGTGAGGTGGCAGGCCCATGGTACTCGACAGGAGGAGTACCTCAGCAGTCTTAGGTTAGTGAGCAGCACCTCAGAGTCGTGATAGGACCATTTTACACTCCAGAGACGGAGCTCTTCAGCAGTTAGAGTTTCGATAATGAAAATCCTGGTTTGAGCTGAGACTTTTGACATTTGTGTTTACCTCATGATTGAGATGGGTCACTTGATAACTTAGGTATATGTATGGTCATATACCTGGGTAGTGGTTATCTGTTGAGATCTTCTTGTGGTTATCCTTGTTGGTTTAGTGAGACCCTGAGGGTCTCGGGGTCCCTACTGAGTATCGTTATACTCACCCCTGCACGGGTTATGCCTGCACCTCGTTCTGTTGGTTGCAGACGACGGGCAGTGCTGACGGAGGCCGAGTGTTCGAGGACGAGCCAGTACCCGGAGGTGGACTACACGACGAGTCAGTACCCGGAGGTGAACTACACGATGTGACGACTCACAGAGGAAGTTGATGGATGAGAGCATGGATGAGGCTATCTGTACCTACCCTTCAGGTAGGATCCGTGGTGGACGACCAGGAGCTACGCTATCTGTACCTACCCTTCAGGTAGGATCCGAGGAAGACGACCCAGGGGCTGCTTCCTACTTCCAGCTGTTTGTATTTTTTCTGTTGTACCTTGTTCAGTTGTAGTCGTTCTTTCTTTTGGGTTTGTATTCTGGCCTATTTACTTTTCATCATTTCTTTTGTACTTAGTGCTTTGCTTCCGCTTGTACTTTGTGGTGCTTGTTTTCTTTTATAAAGGCAATGTCTTCCCAGTTATCGGGATTTTATGCCTTTGGTGCTAGTCCCCAGCCCCTGGCCTATGGAATACGGGCTTGGGGTAGTCACGGCATGGGCCCCGAGGATGGGTCGTGACAAATTGGTATCAAAGGAGTTCGGTTCTACCGCAGAACTTATAACTCTGATGTTTCATTCTGCGAATCAATAGTGTTAAAAGTACCAAGTGCGGTTTTCAGTTCAGGGAGTCCAGTGTTGGTGCAGGCGGCCGACGTATCCATACACCAGGACCCTGACAACTGATTTCCGACTTTGTGCATGAAAACTCTGATTGCGTGTGTGTTTTCCAGAAGTTTTATTTAAATGTCAGCTCAAACCAGGTCAGCTCACCAGGTATAATCTTTTGACCATGTCACGTTGTTTCTTTCAGGATGCCTCCCCGTGGACGACCAGCTAGAGCCCCGAGAGTGGAGGGTACTGACAGCCCACCGAGCGACGAGGCCTCAGTACAGGGCCTTATCCCAGTTGAGGCACCAGCGGAGGCACCAACGGTACTACTACCCATTGGGCCACCGATTCCACCAGCCCCAGCAGCAGAGGATTCACGTCGCTTGAGCGCACTGCATGAGTTCCAGCGCTTGAGGCCACCCAGGTTTCAGGGAGGGACGGACCCGCAGGTGGCTAAGGATTGGCTGGAGGCTATGGTGAGAGTCTTCAGGCTAGTGGGGACGCCGACAGATTTCATGGTGATCCTTGCTGCCAGCCTTCTTCAGGCAGCAGTAGGCAGATGGTGGAGCCTGATTCTTCAGATGCATGATGAGGCGACACTTCTATGGGCAGACTTCGAGAGCCTGTTCCGGGCAGAGTTTGTACCAGCCACCCTTCGAGCGGTACGTATACAGGAGTTACTTCAGCTGCGGCAGGGCAGCATGTCAGTGGTGCAGTACTCAGCAAGATTCACAGACCTCTCGGGATACTCCACAGATATGGTACGATGCCCGTTATTCAGGGCCCGAACCTTCGTGCAGGGGCTCAGGCGGGATATCAGAGCTTCGGTTGTATCGCACAACATTCCGACTCAGACAGGAGTGTTGGAGCGAGCCCTCTTAGTGGAGAGTTTCCTTGCTGAGAAGTCTCCAACAGGAGGACCCACCACTAGTCGGCATGAGGCAGAGTCTTCTGTAGCGGGCATTAGACAGATGACGCAGGGGTCCAAGAGGACCAGAACTATAGGTGGTCGACCGCATGACTCAGGGTCGGTAGTGCAAGGTGCCAAGGGAAGTGACAGAGCCAGACCTGCCATGAAGTGTTACTCCTACGGCGGAATTGGTCACATAGCACGTGACTGTCCGACCTTCCATGCAGATGACCAGTAGTTAAATGAAGAACCTCTGAGGCAGAGGCAGAGGTTCGATCAGGGCGGACCGCAAGGAGCAGGCGGCCATGGAAGAGGAGCTGGTCGTACAGCTGGAGGTGGACGATGCTTCGGGATGTTGCCACCACCACCACCAGGAGGCCCACCCCGACCGCAGGGGATAGGAGGACATGGGAGAGCTCAGCTTCAGGTAGCTGAGGCCTATGGTCTTGGAGCTCCAGAAGCAGATGGACAGAAGCGGGACTAGCTTCCGACCTGGAGGCTATTGATCATGTTGCTTCTGGTTTTGTTGATGCTTGTTTGTAGTTTCTTTGTGTCTTGTACTATAAGCTGCAATAATAAAAAGACACTTATCTTTGTTTGCATTCCTGTCCTATTGTTTGGTTGATACTGAGTGGTCCCGGTTAAGACTGTTGACTTGACCCTCACTTTCTAGTTTTCTACTGAAGGAGACCTAGTGACCACACACTGATGCTGACAGTGTGACTCAACCCTTGGAGACGAGAGTGATAGTTGGATCTCTTGGTAGTTAGGTCAAGGCCTTATGACGTCATCCATGGCATGAATGCATCATTCATGTCAGGATTGACTGTATTAGGCAATGAATGTGGTTCATCGAGGGGATGAGACCAGAATTCTCTTATCGGAAAAGAAGAAATCATAGCAGCTCTTGTGAGACTAGAGAAGGTCCAGGTCATCCAAGAGTGGATGTGGACGACAAAGTCTGACAGAAGCCTTATGTTGACAGGACTTAGAGGCCTCTAGAGTTCAAGGATGACCATCACGTCCTTATACAAGTCTCACCTCAACGAGGATTACGGAGATGTGGCCAGGGAGGAAAGTTATCTCCGAGGGTCAACAGACCTTTCTAGGTCCTCAGCTGGGTAGGCAAGGTGGTTTACCGCTTGACCCATCCACTTCAGTTGCACTAGGTGCACGAAGTTTTCCACATATCCCAACTGAGGAGATACGTGCTCGACCCTCCACATATCATCGACCATGGGGAGCAGGACAATGGCGATGAGGTGACTTCTATGGAGGTTCCTGTGGGGATCGAGGATCGACAGGAGCGGATCCTAGGAGGACGGTCGATTCCTCTTGTGCACTTTCTTTGGCAGCACGAGAACCTCCAGGTGAGCACATGGGAGCGGAAGGCTCAGATGTGTGCTCAGTACCGCCTTTGTATCCCTAAGTTTGTGGTGAAGCTTTACGGGGACGTAAAGCCCTGTGGTGGGAGTAATGTAAAGACCCGTAAATTCGAAAGAAATTTTTTTCATAATTTTCATTGGAATTTTACAAGAACGCAGATTCTGACGGCGCCTGATTCCGTGGCCTGGTGTGCCCGGAATCAATTTCTGAAGTTTGGCTCGGGTATGTTCAGTGAACGGACGAGCGAGTTTTTCTAACTTTTGAACCGGTGCTCGGAATCGAATTCTGAGGGTACTTATGGAATCGCAGCGCCTGTAATTGCTTAGAAATGACTCTTCCGGAGTTGCGTTTTCTCGGGTGTGGTTTTTAATTTTTGGGCTTAAAGTTAAGAAATAAAATAATTTGTGCAACAAACTTTATTTTATTTCACTTAAGCCGCTTGGAAGCCACTTGAAGCCACTTAAAGCAGCTTAAGATGAGTTGCCGCGGATAGGGTGCTATCCAAAAATATCCTACCCTCTTGGTAGGATATATGTGAGGTGGGACCTGCACGAGCCCCACCGTTTCTTTTCCGCTAAGTAACGCACCCACGGAAACCCGTCATTATGAAAGTCAACTGACGCGTTTTCTTATTTTCTTCGTTGAATTAATTGGGCGGTTTTCTTCATTGAATTAATTGAGCGGTTTTCTTCTTTGAATTAATTGGGAGGTTTATTTCGTTGAATTAATTCTACGAATTAATGGGTCGTTATTTATCTCTTTATTCGTTTCTTAACCGGTTTGAAATCCATTGGCGTAGTAATAAAATAAGGCCAACACACCCTCTTTTTTTTGTAATGTTGTGTTAAAACTTGAAGAACCTCTGAGAATTCTTCATCCTCCTTCGCGAAGAACGCGAAGAACGCGAAGAACGCCGGCCTCCGACGAAGAACGCTGAAACCGCGGAAATCGACGACGCGACGCTGTGTGTCGCGACGCCGACGTTTCCTCTTCTGCGACGTTCCTTCCTCCGCAACGAAACCTTCAATAATCTGTTAGAGGTAAGAGATTTAGGGTTCCTTTTAGAACTCCCTTGTGGTTTTTATCAACGCACGGATTTAATTTTTATTAATTAAATCTTTTTATTCTTGGACCTCAGAGTTTGACGAACAAGCTCGGAAGCGGAATCGGGTAGCAAGCGACGACGGCTTCGCCTTCCCTCGAGTCGGATGAACGCCGACGTCCCCCTTCGACGTCGTCATCCTCGTGACGCCATACTGCGACGAACCTCGAACGACGACGCCTCCTTCCGATCGGCTAATACCCAAGGTAGGGGTTTTATTTGAATGTTCTATACTCCGTGAATATTTCCGTTCAAAGTGAAAAATCGGGATAATAAGAACAATTTTAATTCATTAAATTTTTTTTTTGGTTATGTATTCATGTTTTGAATAAACTTCTCCCATTTTTATAATCTAACGCGGAGGGCGCGGGCCAAACGAACACGGCCCGACAACCCTCCGCAGATTGTTTTTTTTATGTGTGGATTGACGGGCGACGACGAAGCAGGTCGTTTGGGCGTTTGAATCCCTTCGCAGTGAAGATGGGGTCCCGGGGGGACCATTGGCGAAGACGGCTGGAAGAACGGACCACCGGAGCGCATCCGTTGGTCCGCGGAAGGCGGCGACGGCGCGCCACGCTGGCGCGGCGGCGGCACGCCGCCGGAAAAAGGGGCGGCCGGAGAACCGCCGACCTCAATCAACGGCGAAGGGCGGGGGAACCGCGCGCCCCACCCGTGTTTCGGCTCGGCCACTCTGGCCGATCCGCGGCCGGCCGGTCGGGCCGGACCGAACCGGACCGCGGCGGACCGGGCCGGGCCCAGCCGGGTCAGACCCGGGTCGGGTCGGCCCGGGCCCAGACCCCCGTTTTCAGGCCACTTTCGGTCAAATTCCCGTAACTTGAGCTACGGTCCTCCAAACGACTCGCGGTCAGCGGCAACACGATCCTTGGATCGAGACGGTCGTTTCGGTATATTGCACTCAAGGTTTCGGAGAACTTTGTGTTCGGCCGGGTTGGTTCGTACACGAAACCAACCGGGCCCTCGGAGCGGAAACGCTCATATCTTGAGCTACGGACGTCCGATTGACGTGCCATCAGCTTTGTTGAATTCCTCTAAGTGAGACAGATCTTTTGGCTTACTCCGCTCGAGGTTTGGATGTCGTCGGAGTGCGGTCGGGTTGGTTCGCTCACGAAACCAACCGGGCCCCTGGAACGAAAAAGCCAATAACTCACAGATCGGGCGTCCGATTGACATGCTGTCTGTCTCATTGCATTCCTATTGACGATACGGAACTTTTGGCATCCTCCGCCCGAGTTTTGGATGTAGTTGGATAGTGGCCGGGTTGGATCGCACCGAAATCCAACCGGGCCCCTGGAACGGAAAAGCTGATACCTTTCTTACAGAACGTCCGTTTGACGAACCGTCAGCGGAGTTCGTGATCTCGTTGAGAAACGGTCCCTTTGAGTATACCCTATGAGCGTTCAGGGTATAGTTGAGTTACGGCCGGATTGGTTCGCACACGAAACCAACCGGGCCCCTGGGACGAAAAGGCTAGCAACTCACAGACCGGGCGTCTGATTGACGTGTCGTCTGTTGCGTTGAGACCCCTATGACGAGGCGGTCCTTTGAGATACTTCTTTGTGGTTCTTTGAGATACATGGAGTATCGACTTGTAGATCGTGTAGCGGACCCTCCTGGAGACGAGCGTACGGAGTACGGAGACCGTGTAGCCGGCAGAGACCTGAAGACTGCTTGTCCGATTCGATTCGGAGTGACTTACGTAGCCCAGTGGGGAGCACTACTTTGTGACGTGGCAGACCCACAGCGTAGGAGCACTACTATGTGAGGTGGTATAGCCGCGGTACTTGAGAGGAGGAGTACCTCTGTAGGCTATGAGGTGGGAGCACTACTGTGTTTGAGTGGCAGACCCCGGCGGGAAGCAGTATTGTGTGAGGTGGTAAGCCCGTGGTACTCGATAGGAGGAGTACCTCAGCAGTATTAGGTTAGTGAGAAGCACCTCGGAGTCGTGACAGGACCACTGTACACTCCAGAGACGGAGCTCTTCAGCAGTTATGGTTTTGATAATGAAAATCCTGGTTTGAGCTGAGACTTTTGACCTTTGTGTTTACCTCATGATTGAGATGGGTTACTTGATAACTTAGGTATATGTATGGTCATATAACTGGGTAGTGGTTATCTATTGAGATATTCTTCTGGTTATCCTTGTTGATTTAGTGAGACCTTGAGGGTCTCGGGGTCCCTACTGAGTATCGTTATACTCACCCCTGCACGGGCTATGCCCGCACCTCGTTCTGTTGATTGCAGACGACGGGCAGTGCTGACGGAGGCTGAGTGTTCAAGGATGAGCCAGTACCCAGAGGTGGAATACAAGACGAGTCAGTACCCGGAGGTGGACTACACGACGTGACGACTCACAGAGGAGGTTGACGGACGAGAGCATGGAGGAGGCTATCTGTACCTACCCTTCAGGTAGGATCCGTGGTGGATGACCAGGAGCTGCTCTATCTGTACCTACCCTTCAGGTAGGATCTATAAGGCCCCGGACTTAAACCTTACTTAATATTGAATTAAATGAATAATTCACGTTGAGGATCTTTTCAGGTTTAGAGTTTTAGAGAATTAGAACATAACTATTACATCTCAAAAGATTACAAAGTAGTCACTTCTACTAAGTTTCCATAATAAAAAAACTCTTAAAAAGAAACGTGTCTAGTTCGATGTTTTATATAGGATGACATTCCCTTGATCCCATCCTTGACCTTATTCCACATTAAGTCCTGTGAAAACATTTCAAAAAAACTTGGGGTGAGCATAAAAAGCTCAGTAAGGGATACAGAAAGAATGAAAACTATTAGTTTTTCAAACATCAAGTAAACCATATATACTCTATCAAAGTAATACCTTCACCTTCATGAAGTAGTAAAAACTCTTCACTAAATAAAGTATCATTACATACCTTTTTGTAACAAAAGGATTACCATAAAACCCATAAAATAACACATAACATATATAAAGGTAACTTGGGACATAAACATACTTAAGTGGAATAACCATACGGTCTACTTCCACACATATCACTTAATGGAATAGCCATACGGCCAATTTCCATACATTCTTAATGGAATATCCATACGGCCGACTTCCATACCCAATGCATTGGAGGTTATAACATAACCACCCGTCCTGGTATTCACGGCACCACCCGTCATATGGTTTATAACGTAACCACCCGTTAAAATGTCCAAGTACCAATATAAAATCATAAAACATAAAAACAATATAAAGGAAAGATAACATTTCCACATTTCAATCACAATATATCATAAATATATTGACATAATAGAATCCTTTATCAAAACCATTTTCAATACCAAAATACATAAAATAGTATATGGTATTTATTTTATTTTAAAAACATTACGGCTTGTTGAGGAGGCCAAAGACCAAATAATACTCGCGGCGGTGGAAAAAGTCGTTTTCACCACGTACGTTAAACAAAACATTCCTTTTTGTCGTTTAGTAAAATGCTTCGTAGAAAAAGATTCATTTTTTATAAAAGTAAAAGTCAAAGGGGTTTATACACCGTATAAAAGAAAGTTGTGTATAAAACGAAATATGCCTCAATGAAAGGAGATTGAGACGAAGTCCCTTACCTCGGGTCCGACTTGACTCGATCGTTCTTTAACGTCCTGAATAATAAACTTGAGTTAATTTATACTTGATTAAGAACCTTTTTAAAGTTCATTATTCATTTTATATCACTTATTTCCATGTTATAAACATTATGTAACCATTTAAGTTAATAATTTTTGTTTTCTCAATATTTGGTTCTTAAGTCGAAAGTGGACTTCTTACAATTACATGTTGTTCGTGTGGTCAAAGGTTCATTATATCCGAAATGAAATTCCTGATTTGGATATAATATGTATCATATATATCCATCATATACATGTATTTATAATATTACATAATCATTTAGAGGTAAGAAATGAAATGCACCGTTCATGGAGACGCTAAGCCGTACGTACGCATGAACGCTACTTAAATTTCTTTGTCATATTAATGGAATTAAAACTAAATGAGAGGTATGTATATTTTAATTCCATAATTATATTAATCATTTAGATATATCATTAATTATATATATCCATTATATACATGTACTTTTAATAGTACATTACATTTGGGGATAAGAAATGAAATGCACCGTTCATGGAGACGGTAAGCCGTACGTACGCATGAACGCTACTTTCATTTCTATCTCATATTTTAATGGAAAGAAATAATAATGATATAGAGGTATATTATAATTCCAGTATAAAATCATATATAATAACTTTAAATCCATCCTTTACACGTCCCACATATGGCATTAACGAATCACATCACTTTGAGGGGGCGGTAGTCCGCACTTCCTTAAATGAAGATATCGTGTTTACCCATAATGGAAACCATAAAGGTATGACAAAAATGAAAAATACAGAAGCTTAAAGAAAAAATAAACATATTATATATCATATATAAAACTAGTGATATCATAATGGCCACCTTTGAAGGTGTTAAATGAGTATTGAACAATCATCGTTTCGGGAGGCAGAATTTCACCATCCACGGAAACCGTATGTTCTTTAACCATTTGATGTAGTTGTGTGAGAGTGTAGCTCGAATAAATCTTATAACAACATCCTAGTATATTGAATATACTGGTGCTGTTACAAAAGAAGTAAATAAAAAGAGTTTAGAGGGTTGGAGAAGCAAAATAAAACAAATGAACAAGAGAGAATGAATTACCTTTAAAAGTGTAACTCCTTTTGATTTGAGCCTAAAGGCTTCCTTTGAAAGGATTCTGCCCAAATGAAATCCTCTAGGATTAGGAGAGGGATGTGGAGAGAGTAAATGGGCAGGGGTTGGCCAAGCCAAAGGCTTGAGGATTGTGTGAAATGAGGTAGAGATGGGGGCCTTTTATAAGAGGAGAGGAGGGGCACTTTTGGAAAGTAAAGAATTATTACTTTATTTGAAAATGTGTTTCGGTTTTAAAAGGTCCCACATTGAAATAATTCGTGGATAAGGTGATAAGGTTTCAAAATCCACCCATCCAATAAGTTTTGGACATGTGTAGTTCATAGATTTTACATTATCTTTCCATTTTATTTAAATCATCAAATAATGATGTCATCGCTACATCATTATTATGTCATAAATAATTTAATTTATTTAATTTCTAAAAATTATAAAAAAAAACTATGATGTTGGAAATCTTTTTAGATTTCCAATGACTATTTATAATTAAATATCTGATCTTTATAACCCCATTTAAAAATTTTGTTTGTAAAACATATTATGTTTGTGTCACTTTTACTTTTACATTAAATA
The DNA here is from genome assembly GCA_963277665.1 of Viscum album. NCBI lineage: Eukaryota > Viridiplantae > Streptophyta > Magnoliopsida > Santalales > Viscaceae > Viscum > Viscum album. The sequence continues at coordinate 766,392,906 of OY728121.1, forward strand.
AAAAGTAATTTATGTCATTTCCCAACCAAAGTGGATCCATGGGGTCCCCAAGTTGACCCATGGATTGTATTGGTCGGCCATGACACAACCAATGAGGGTAGGACATGTGTCAAGCTCATCTTATTTTATTAAAGCAATATTTTTACCTTAAACTACACTAATTACCACTAATCGCGATTAAGAACTTAATACGTTACTATTCACCAAAAAATTATTATAATATCATTGAACCACATTTTACTTCTTAATGACAACCATGTATGTCGGATTTTTGAAATTCAAAATACAATGATGGCAAATTTTCATTTAAACGGAAAATCAGTCTTTATAAGTACCACTTAGTGGTTTCACTATTCATCAAAAATTGAAGTTTTTCAGAAAATTACCAAAAATTCACCCTAACCTATATTTGATATTACGAATTCAAAAATCAAGTCTATTTTAAAAAATTCAAAACATATAATTCACATTAATTAATTTAATAATTAATTCCCGCTGTCATGACAAATAGCGTGTTTTTGTGAAACAATAAGTATCAAAAGATTGACACTAGTTTAAGTCCGATTTCAAAGTGAAATTAATTCCAACGACCACTATTGGATTTAATGGTAAAAATATTTTCTAATTTAACTTTAAAACCAATTCAAAATATAATCTAATCATATAAATAAATTAGATTAAAAAGAGGTTTTGAATTAAAATACAACATTTTACACTATTCATTAAAAAAATGAACTTTATCAGAAAGGTACCAAAAATTTACACAAAGTAAATTTTGATGTCCCGATTCTAAAGAAGAGTTATATTTGGTCCAATAGAATTTATAAGATCGATCAAAACTATATTTAATGACAGTTCTCCGTCAAAAGGTGATAAGTGGACCTTTCGTGAAAATTAGGGTATAAATGCCTAAAATTGAACTCTTTCTGTATTTTAAGCCTTTATCTTTTATTGGGTAAATGTAAAAACATTTAAAAACATATATAATCATATTTTAGTTATTTCTATCCATTCCCACCAGTACAACGGCTACTCGTTAACTAACATTTAAAATAATATTATTTTATTACTTGTGTGTAACGTAAGTTTTCAAAGAAACTCATCGTTGCGTACCGAGTACGCTATCGAACGTAGAAACCCCTTTTAAGTAAAATTAAAAATTAATTCGTAAATATTAATAAATATGAAAATTATTTATTCTTTAATTACCTGGGATGTTACATCCTTCCCCCCTTTTGGGAATTGCGTCCTCTCAATTTTATTCACTAATCAAAATAAGTGGGGGTATTTATCCCTCATAGCATTTTCAGATTCCCACGTTGCCTCTTCAATCACATGGTTTTTCCACAAAACCTTTACCTAATGAATCACCTTATTCTGTAACACCTGCTCCCTATGGTCAAGAATCTGGACTGGTTGTTCTTCATAAGACAGGTTCTCTTCCAGCTGAACTACCTCTGGACTCAAAACATGAGATGGATCTGGCATATACTTTCTCAACATCGAAACGTGAAAAACATTGTGTACCTGAGATAAACTCGGAGGTAAAGCCACCTGATATGAAACTGATCCAACTCTCTCCAGAATTTCATATGGTCCAATGAACCTTGGACTCAACTTTCTTTTCTTACCAAATCTCATCACACTTTTCCAAGGAGAAACCGTGAGAAAAACATGATTACCTAACTCGAAAGATAGATCCTTCCTCCAGTTATCCGCATAACTCTTCTGCTTGCTCTGAGCTGTTCTCATGTGCTTCTGAATCAGCTGAACTTTTTCTGCCATCTCTTCTACCAATTCTGGTCCCATCAGCTTCCTTTCACCCACTTCATTCCAAAATGCTGGAGTTCGACACCGCTTCCCATATAATGCCTCAAATGGTGCCATCTGTATACTATAATGAAAACTGTTATTATAAGAAAACTCAACCAAAGAAAGATGTTGGTCCCAACTTCCCTGATAATCCATAGAAGAAGCTCGTAGCATATCCTCCAATGTCTGGATTGTTCGTTCTGACTGCCCATCTGATTGAGGATGAAAAGCTGTACTAAAATTTAATTCTGTACCCAACGACTTCTGAAGGCCTTTCCAAAAGTTAGATGTGAACCTAGGATCACGATCAGATACAATGGAGAGAGGAACTCCATGTAACCTGACTATCTCTTTAAGATACAAACGGGAAAGTTGATCAAGAGAGAAAGTATCTCGTATAGCAAGGAAATGAGCAGATTTGGTCAAGCGATCAACAATAACCCAGATTTCATTATTACCTCGAGATGTCCCCGGTAATCCCACAACAAAGTCCATGGATATATTCTCCCATTTCCACTCTGGAACTGGTAAAGACTGAAGCATCCCTTTCGGTAACTGTCGCTCTGCTTTAACCTGTTGACATGTCAAACACTTCACAGTAAAATCAGCAATATCTCTTTTCATTCCATCCCACCAGTAATACTCCCGTAGATCTCTGTACATCTTAGTACTTCCAGGATGAACTGAAAACGGGGAACTATGAGCCTCGCATAACAACTCATTCTTCAACTGTGAATCACAAGGCACACATAAACTCTTCCCAAACCTCAAAACACAAACACAAACTTATCCAAGAACTCATGGAATATTTTATTCATAAGGTCCATGAATACAGCAGGTGTATTGGTTAACCCAAAAGGCATAACTACAAATTCATAATGGCCATATCTAGTATGGAACGCAGTATTCGGAATGTCTTCTTCTTTTACTTTAAACTGATGGTATCCCGACCTCAAGTCAATCTTCGAAAAATACTGAGCTCCCTGGAGCTGATACCACTTCATTCGATGGCCCAACATCTGCTGAAGTTGTTGCAAAGGATTTCACCACCCCTTTCTGCTTGTATTCTGGCTGCATTCCCCCAGTTGAGTTCTTCGTTGGACACTCGTTTGCATAATGACCCATTTCATTACACTTAAAACATCTTACCGTTGGCTTTTCATTTCCTGCTTGATCATCTTCCTTACAGTTACGAGCAATATGACCAGACTTACCACACCGAAAGCACTTACCAGACTTGGATAAACATTCTCCAGGATTCATTTTACCACACTTCTCACAGGATGGATATTTGTTTTTCTTACCTCCTTGCTTCTTTGATGAATTCTTCCCCTTTGCCTGCCAAATAGACCTCTTATTCTGTTGTTTGTCATAGAACACCTGATCATCGGAAAACTCCATTTCCACCTTCTCCGCACATCGAACAAGTTTTTCATAACTTTTGAACTCACGAGAGGCTAAAGCCCTTCGATACTTTGGCTTTAACCCTGAGTAAAAACGGTTTATTTTACTATCAAGATCTCGTATGAAGTTTGGAGCATACCTTGCCAATCGAGTGAACTTTTCTTCATAAGCAGCCACTGAATCATCCTCCTACCTCAATTCTAGGAACTGTTTTTACATCCTAAGATGAACCACCTTAGGAAAATATTTCTCAAGAAACATACCTTTGAATTCGTCCCAGTGAAGATCCTCAATCTCATCACTATCCCTTATATTTTTCACCATCGACCACCACTGATCAGCTTCACCTTCAAAACGGTAAACAGCAAGACTAACCTTTTGATGTTCTGAACACCCCATGACATCAAAAATCTTCTCCAGTGCTTTAATCCACCCTTCAGCTTTCACAGGGTCAGATGATCCTCTAAATGATGGGGGATGTTGCCTCATGAAATGTTCCACCACTGACATGTTCCTCTGCGGTTGATCTGGCTGATCTCGTGCATGGATACCACCACCATTTATAGCCTAAGTCAACTGTTCCATCACTACAACAAACTGTTCAGTTCCGATTCCGACCATCTCAGGTTGCTGATTTGGAAGGTTATCTTCCTCCTGATGTCGTCCCAACATAGCTTCTTTGTTTCCTCTGCGGAAAACCATTCTGAACATAGAAATATCTTAGGTGAAGCAACATGGTAATCCGTAAATGCTATATCATTTCAATCATATTATAATTTAACACTTTTCTAACTCCTAAAGTTGTCTAAACCGACCTTTGATACCAACTATAAGGCCCCGGCCTTAAACCTTACTTAATATTGAATTAAATGAATAATTCACGTTGAAGATCTTTTCAGGTTTAGAGTTTTAGAGAATTAGAACATAACTATTACATCTCAAAAGATTACAAAGTAGTCACTTCTAATAAGTTTCCATAATAAAAAACACTCTTAAAAAGAAACGTGTCTAGTTCCATGTTTTATATAGGATGACATTCCCTTGATCACATCCTTGACCTTATTCCACATTAAGTCCTGTGAAAACATTTCAAAAAAAAACTTGGGGTGAGCACAAAAAGATCAGTAAGGGATACAGAAAGAATGAAAAATTTTAGTTTTTCAAACATCAAGTAAACCATATATACTCTATCAAAGTAATACCTTCACCTTCATGAAGTAGTAAAAACTCTTCACTGAATAAAGTATCATTACTTACCTTTTTGTAACAAAAGGATTACCATAAAACCCATAAAAAGAACACATAACATATATAAAGGTAACTTGGGACATAAACATACTTAATTGTAATAACCATACAGTCTACTTCCACACATATCACTTAATGGAATAGCCATACGGCCAATTTCCATACATACTTAATGGAATATCCATACGGCCGACTTCCATACCCAATGCATTGGAGGTTATAACGTAACCACCCGTCCTGGTATTCACGGCACCACCCGTCATATGTTTTATAACGTAACCACCCGTTAAAATGTCCAAGTACCAATATAAAATCATAAAACATAAAACCAACATAAAGGAAAGATAACATTTCCACATTTCAATCACAATATATCATAAATATATTGACATAATAGAATCCTTTATCAAAACCATTTTCAATACCAAAATACATAAAAGATTATATGGTATTTATTTTATTTTAAAAACATTACAGCTTGTTGAGGAGGCCAAAGACCAAATAATACTCGCGGTGGCGGAAAAAGTCGTTGTCACCGCGTACGTTAAAAAAACATTCCTTTTTGTCGTTTAGTAAAACGCTTCGTAGAAAAAGACTCCTTTTGTATAAAAGTAAAAGTCAAAGGGGTTTATACACCGTATAAAATAAAGTTGTTTATAAAACTAAATATGCCTCAATGAAAGGAGATTGAGACGAAGTCCCTTACCTCGGGTCCGACTTGACTCGATCGTTCTTTAACGTCCTGAATAATAAAATTGAGTTAATTTATACTTGATTAAGAACCTTTTTAAAGTTCATTATTCCTTTTATATCACTTATTGCCATGTTATAAACATTATGTAACCATTTAAGTTAATAATGTTTGTTTTCTCAATATTTGGTTCTTAAGTCGAAAGTGGAACTCTTACAATTACATGTTGTTCGTGTGGTCAAAGGTTCTTTATATCCGGAATGAAATTATTGATTTGGATATAATATGTATCATATATATCCAGCATATACATGTATTTATAATATTACATAATCATTTAGAGGTAAGAAATGAAATGCACCGTTCATGGAGACGGTAAGCCGTACGTACGCATGAACGCTACTTTCATTTCTTTGTCATATTAATAGAATTAAAACTAAATGAGAGGTATGTATATTTTAATTCCATAATTATATTCATCATTTAGATATATCATTAATTATATATATCCATTATATACATGTACTTTTAATAGTACATTACATTTGGGGATAAGAAATGAAATGCACCGTTCATGGAGACGGTAAGCCGTACGTACGCATGAACTCTACTTTCATTTCTATCTCATATTTTAATGGAAAGAAATAATAATTATATAGAGGTATATTATAAATCCAGTATAAAATCATATATAATAACTTTAAATCCATCCTTTACACGTCCCACATATGGCATTAACGAATCACATCACTTTGAGGGGGCGGTAGTCCGCACTTCCTTAAATGAAGATATCGTGTTTACCCATAATGGAAACCATAAAGGTATGACCAAAATGAAAAATACAGAAGCTTAAAGAAAAAATAAACATATTATATATCATATATAAAAATAGTGACATCATAATGGCCACCTTTGAAGGTGTTAAATGAGTATTGAACAATCATCGTTTCGGGAGGCAGAATTTCACCATCCACGGAAACCGTATGTTCTTTAACCATTTGATGTAGTTTTGTGAGAGTGTAGCTCGAATAAATATTATAACAACATCCTAGTATATTTAAGATACAGGTGTTGTTACAAAAGAAGTAAATAAAAAGATTTTAGAGGGTTGGAGAAGCAAAATAAAACAAATGAACAAGAGAGAATGAATTACCTTTAAAAGTGTAACTCTTTTTTATTTGAGCCTAAAGGCTTCCTCTGAAAGGATTCTGCCCAAAGGGAATTCTCTAGGATTAGGAGAGGGATGTGTAGAGATTAAATGGTCAGGGTTTGGCCAAGCCAAAGGCTTGAGGAGTGTGTGAAATGAGGTAGAGGTGGGGGCCTTTTATAAGAGGAGAGGAGGGGCACTTTTGAAAAGTAAAGAATTATTACTTTATTTGAAAATGTGTTTCGGTTTCAAAAGGTCCCACATTGAAATAATTCGTGGATAAGGTGATAAGGTTTCGAAATCCACCCATCCAATAAGTTTTGGACATGTGTAGTTCATAGATTTTACATTATCGTTCCATTTTATTTAAATCATCAAATAATGATGTCATCGCTACATCATTATTATGTCATAAATAATTTAATTTATTTAATTTCTAAAAATTTTAAAACAAATACTATGATGTAAGAAATCTTTTTAGATTTCCAATGACTATTTATAATCAAATATCTGATCTTTATAACCCCATTTAAAAATTCTTTTTGTAAAACATATTATGTTTGTGTCACTTTTACTTTTACATTAAATAAAAAGTAATTTATGTCATTTCCCAACCAAAGTGGATCCATGGGGTCCCCAAGATGACACATGGCTTGTCTTGGTCGGCCATGACACAACCAATGAGGTTAGGAAATGTGTAAAGCTCATCTTATTTTATTAAATCATTATTTTTACCTTAAACTACACTAATTACCACTAATCGCGATTAAGAACTTAATAAGTTACTATTCACTAAAAAATTATTATAATATCATTGAACCACATTTTACTTCTTAATGAAAACCATGTATGTCGGATTTTTGAAATTCAAAACACAATGATGGAAAAATTTCATTTAAACGGAAAATCAGTCTTTATAAGTACCACTTCGTGGTTTCACTATTCATCAAAAATTGAAGTTTTTCAGAAAATTACCAAAAATTCACTCTAAGATATATTTGATATTACGAATTCAAAAATCAAGTCTATTTTAAAAAATTCAAAACATATAATTCACATTAATTAATTTAATAATTAATTCTCGCTGTCATGACAAATAGCGTGTTTTTGTGAAACAATAAGTATCAAAAGATTGACACTAGTTTAAGTCCGATTTCAAAGGGAAATTAATTCCAAAGACCACTATTGGATTTAATGGTAAAAATATTTTCTAATTTAACTTTAAAACCAATTCAAAATATAATCTAATCATATAAATAAATTAGATTAAAAAGAGGTTTTGAATTAAAATACAACATTTTACACTATTCATTAAAAAAATGAACTTTATCAGAAAGGTACCAAAAATTTACACAAAGTAAATTTTGATGTCCCGATTCTAAAGAAGAGTTATATTTGGTACAATAGAATTTATAAGATCGATCAAAACTATATTTAATGATAGTTCTCTGTCAAAAGGTGATAAGTGGACCTTTCGTGAAAATTAGGGTATAAATGCCTAAAATTGAACTCTTTCCGTATTTTAAGCCTTTATCTTTTATTGGGTAAATGTAAAAACATTTAAAAACATATATAATCATATTTTAGTTATTTCTATCCATTCCCACCAGTACAACGGCTACTCGTTAACTAACATTTAAAATAATATTATTTTATTACTTGTGTGCAACGTAAGTTTTCAAAGAAACTCATCGTTGCGTACCGAGTACGCTATCGAACGTAGAAATCCCTTTTAATTAAAATTAATAATTAATTCGTAAATATTAATAAATATGAAAATTATTTATTCTTTAATTACCTGGGATGTTACAGGATCCAAGGAAGACGACCCATGAGCTGCTTCCTACTTCCAGCTATTTGTATTTTTGTTGTTTTACCTTGTTCAGTTGTAGTCGTTCTTTCTTTTGGGTTTGTATTCTAGCCCATTTACTTTTCAGCATTTCTTTTGTACATAGTGCTTTTCTTCCGCTTGTACTCTGTGGTGCTTGTTTTCTTTTATAAAGGCAATGCCTTCCCAGTTATCGGGATTTTACGCCTTTTGTGCTAGTCGCCATCCCCTGGCCTATGGAAGGCGGGCTTGGGGTAGTCACGACACGGGCCCCGAGGACGGGTCGTGACATTATAGCTCTCTAGTGCATTGGGTACTCTGGAGATGGAAGTATAATGTATGTTTATTCCATTTTTAATGATTAATTTAGGAGTAATTTGGTAAATATTTCCCAAGGAAATAACATGGTTTTCTACGCATGCTAATGAGTTTCATAAAAAAAGGTATTTTCAAGATTTTTAAGGTTTTCACAAGACTAATGATTTTTCCCTTTATATTCCTTATTGATATTTTTGCGCTAATGCAATATTTTCAAAAAAAACATAGGATATATCAATGGGTAATAGAAATAATGATTCTAAGAAGAATATTATAAATATTTATAAAAGAAAGTATGTTTTATTTTAAAAAAACTTCTTGAAAAAAAATGTATACTATTTTAGTTGTATTCATTATATGAATGTGGTATGTTATGTATGAATTGTGGCCTAATTATATAAAAATAAAAACATAAAGAGGACACTAATGTGAAATAAAGTAAATAATTGACTGAAATGTAATATTTTGTAATGATATTATGTTAGTTACTTATAGTTAAAATTAGAAGGAGGTTTACGTTCCTCTAGGGGTTAGGAAAATGATAATACAATACCATAAATGTTTTTTAGTTTATGGTTAATTTGAAATTATATATAATTTAAATAATACGATGTTGATTCATCTAATAATGTTCAATTCAAAAGGGATTATATTGAAGAAAGAGGTTGGATAAAGTAGGAAGTCACTAGAAGAATGATATCCTTTTGAATATATAGCTTGGAATGTTGGAAACTAGACTGGAGCTATTTGTGACAGTAATGGCTAGGTTTACTCAAGAAATATATTTTAGTAGTATTAATAGTAGATAAGAACCTGATCATTTATTATGGAATTTTTGTGGACTATTTCAGGAGGCTACATCGATCATAATTCAATGGATAGTTTGATCTAGTGGTAGATGAAGGGTGTATCATTGGTCTAGAAAAGATATTTGATTTCATGAGATTTTCATATCGTCAAATGGTTACACATTCTATTTATCTTTTTAAAGGTGGGGATGATCGATGGAGTCCTTTGGTTAAGAATATTATAGAGAAAACTATCTTTATTACATGGAATGGGAAAATCAATGATCTTTACTTTGATAAATTGTTTTCTATAGTTGTTTGACATTTAGTGGAAAACAGTTTCTATAATTGTGGGAAAAGTTGAATATTTTATAGCTGCATAAGAGGAAAATTTCACAATATATTCCAAGTATATTCCATATTTTAGACTAGACACTAATAGTAAAATTAATCAGTTTTACTCCGGACATACACAAGTTTCAAAAATAGATTTATCTGTATGAGAATTTAAAATATATGAGTGTGTATTCAATTGGGAATAAATGGTTAAAAATGAGTTCCCAAACACATTTTTACCTCGTGCTAAAAATAATATTAAGTGGTCGTTTTATCTGGATTTGGGGATGATTTCATCAATTTTATTAGGTGGTAAAAATAATATTTTTTTTCCTATGGAATGTGTGGTAAACAGCATCCTATAGAATGTCATGTAAATTATAGGATGTGCTAACAATGTGTAATGTTTGGAAACATATATCCTAATTTCATGTAAAATGATATGAATTATAATGATAAAATGATGGTGATTTTTTTAACTGTAAGGAGTTGGGTCATTTTGATAATGTCTATCCAAATATTGTCACTAAGGTTAGAAATTAGCATGATTGGAAACAATAGGGTGTTAAAAAATCATTTTCAAATACATGAGTAGATGTTAATAAATTAAAAAAAAATTATATTGTCTACATTTCATGTTTTTACAAAATATACCATTACATTTTTTGATTAAGGATCTAAAAATTCCTTTATTTTTTTGTACATTTTTAGTAAATTTGAAATTCCTCGTTATGAAATGAATAAAAAACTTATAGGGAAAGAACCATGAAGAAATATTAACTGAAAAATTAATTATAAGAATCTTCCCTGTCATTTTCAATAGAATGAAATTATCTATAGACCTTATTGTTTTTCCTTTATCAGATTTTGATGTTATCCTAGGTATAGATTGGATTTCTATTTACCATTCTATGTTATATTATAGAGTTAAAGAATTTATTTTTCAGAAATAGTTGTATTTTGTACAAAGGAATAAACTGATACCATTGATAACATGTTAGGAAGCTAATAAATAGTTAAAATATTGAAATGAAAATTATCTATCACATATTTTTGAAGACAATGGAACAGTTTAGAATAGAGATTTCCCAGTGTTAAATGTGTATCAATATTTTTCCATGATAATTTTCTAAGTGTTATTCCTGATCATTACGTTGAGTTTATTATTGAAATAGTTCATATTTAAAAAAAATTAAAACCCCATTATCGAATGACTCATGTGGAACATCTAGAACTAAAAAATTAGTTGTATGAATTATTAAATAAATGTTTCATCCAACCTATATGTTCACCATGGGGTGATATTATCTTGTTTAATAAGAAAGAAATATGGTTTAATGAGACTTCTTATTGTTTACACTGACTTCAATAAAAACACTACTAATAACAAGTATCATTTTCATCATATTGATTATTTTTTTGATCATGCCTAGGGAGAAATTTTTTTAGAATGTTGACATGTGGTTTGGGTACCATAAGTTGAAGTAAAAGGATGAAATCAATCATACGACTTCATTTCATATTAGATATGGGAATTATTGATGTGTATTTATGTCATTGGGATTATAAAATGCACCTACTGTATTCATTAATATTATGAATAGAAAATTTCATGAGTTCTTGGATATGTGTTTGGTTGTTTTTATTAATGAAATTTTGATATATTATAAAAGTATATAGTATCATGAAAGACATAAAAGGATGGTTTTTCAAACATTAAATCAAATAAAACTATGCAGAAATTTTTCAATTGTGTATCTTGTTTTCAAGAAAATCCTTCATTAGTAACTATGTTTCTATAGATGGCATAACAAGTAATCCCACCAAAATAAAAGTGGTTGATGAATGAATATGATCTAAAAATGATACTGATATTCAAAATTATCATGGATTATCATGCTACTACATATGGTTTTTTTAAAACATTTCATGGTTATCTAGTTGATTGACAGTTAACGTGAATAGTATTTATATTAATCAAGTTGAAGGAATGTGATAATTTTTTTTATCAATTGAAATCAATAATATTAAATTCCATAGTTTTTACCCTTCCTTCTAGAAATGGTTAATTTGTCATCTATAGTGATGCCTTGTTGAAAGGACATGGTTTCATCCGGATGCATAATGATTCGGTAATCGCATATGATTCTAATCATTTGAAACTACATGAGTTAAACTATTATACACATGAATGGGAAATAATTGATGTGGATTTTTCATTAAAAATTTTGATGTATTATTTATATATAGTAAAGTGAGAAATATATACTGATTGTAAATTATTAATGTATATATTCATTATGAAATAATTGAATATGAGATAGATAAGATGATTAGAACTAATCAATTATTATTCTTACATGATTCCTTAGAATCCTAGAAAATAATGTAAAGTGGTTGAGTCTTTGAGTTAGAAATATAATGAAACAGTAACCATGTTATGTTTATATAATGACCCCTTGGATAATGATTTGATAAATTTTGTCTTTTGTGATGTTGGTATAGGATATTCCTCTTTCTTATTTTAGGTTTCAGGGTAGTCATCCATCTAAGAAAGAATTAATAACACTTAAAATAAAGACCATTAGTTTTATAAAAATGTTTAATTGGCTAATTATGGTATGTTTCTTGAATTTATTTTTTATAAATATTTTGTCTCTATATTTTTAAATAGATTATGTGTGACTTATGATTCATAGTTGAATGAAAATTTTTTATGTGAAGCTCATAGTTCTCCATTTTTAGTTCATTCTAGGATCATTAAGATGTATAAAGACCTTCAGGAGTATTACGGGTGGGATGGAATGAAAAGTGATACTATTAATTTTACCATGAAATGTTTGGCATGTAAATTGGTTAGAGAAGAATGGAAGTTAAGGTAAGTGATTATTAAGCCTTTTAAAGTGCTAATTTGTAAATGGAAAAATAAATCCATGGATTTTATGGTGGACTACCAAATACTTCTCTATTTAATAATCAAATGATTGTTATTATTGATAGTTTGACTAAATTTAATCATGTTATTCCTATTCGAAACACACTATATATAATTATGATTTCACAATTTCACCTTAATGAGATTATCGATATATATATATTTCCACTATCTATTGTATCTGAGCTTGATCCTACGTTCACTTTTATCTTTTGGAATGGAAATCTAAAGTGGTTGGGAATATAATTAAATTGTATCACAACATTTTCCCCTAAATTTTTTGGATAGACAGAGAAAAAAATTTATTTATTGGAGGATAATTTTTTAGCTTATTCAATGGATTTCCAAGGATTTTGGGATCATCTTCCTTCATTACATGAGTTTTCATATTATGGTTTTTCATTCCAGTATACCGATGGTACCTTTTACGTATTCTATGGAAATTAGTTTTAAGCTACAAAATTTTGTGACTATGATAGGGAAAAAATTTTGATGGGACCTGAATTATTAGATTAAGTGTATAATAATATAAAGATGGTCCAGAATCATGTGGGGAAATCTCATAGGAGGAAGAAAATTAATGTATATAATTATAGAAAAGAATATTATTTTGATGTTGGTGATAATGTTTTCCTTAAAATATCTCTATGGAAAACTGTTATAGATTTGGTTATGAATGTAAATATTTGATCTCAATTCATTATGCCACATGATAGCCTAAGGAATTTTGGATAAGTTTCCCACTTTGTATCCTTTCCTATGAGTTTATCTCATGTACACAATGTTTTTAATGTTTTAATGTTATGAAAGTATGGTCTATATCGATCTCCATTTTTAGTCCAAGAAGTAGTTTATTTGGGAGAGGAACTTTCTTGTGAAGATAAAACTATTAATTTTTATTATCTTAGGGGATAATTTACTCTGGAAAAGGCAATTCAGTGGGTAAATGTTTTGTAGAGAAACTATATTTTGAATAATCCACATGGGAATCAGAAAACACTTTGAGGGAAAAGTATACCCATTTGATTTATAAGTAAATAAAAATGTGAGGATGAAATTTTAAAAATCACAGATAAGGTAATAACCTAGGTATATATAGAATAATGTTTTTATATTTAATAGTATTCATGAATTAAACAGTTAAATTTTTTATATAATTTAATTTTTAAAATAAATAATTTTATTAATAAAATTTATTTTATGATTAAATTTAGAATCATTAATTTTAAAAATATAGATGATAAATTTTACAAAGAAACATTTCATTTTTTAATTCATAATGCTGAAATTATCTTAGTTTGAATCATTTAATTTTTCGAAAAAATATTCATTTTTTGGGAATAGTATAAAAATATATTTTTTAAAATTATTGTATTTTTTTGGCATCGTCAAGACATAAATCTGATATAAAATTTCTTAAACATATTGAAAGAATAAATGATGATTTTATAATATAAATATTTTATAAAAATAATTCTGCACATGTATGTTATATTTTATTTCATGATAAGTTTAAAAATCATTATCAATTTTGATGTATTGCCTTCATAGAAATGACATGTAAAATATGGAACCTTATATAAAATAATTGAATAATAAAATAAATTTTATTGAATTATATATTAAATATTATGTAAAATTTATGATTTTGGATCATAATTTATAATTATATATTTATAGCACATATTTATTATCTAAAGGAGTGTGTAATTCTTGTGTAAGACAAGATAAAAAAATATTAAAAAATTAAATTTCTCTTGACATCTATATGTGAAAATATACATAAAGAATGAATATAAATGATTATATTGAACCTAATTAATTTATATTTATGTTATTAATATATTTTTAAAATTTTTAGAGGAAATAATTCTCATTGATTCTTATTTGACAGTAATGTAGTGCTATTGTGAGTTGAAGAGAAATAAATATAATGTTTTTAAACAAAATTATAAGTACCATTAAATGAACCAAAACATGAATAAATATTTATATATGTGTATGTGTCGATCATTATCTTAATTTTATTTAAATTCTGGACATATTTGTCCCACATGAATTTTCACACAAAATTTTCAATTCCATGCTTTGTTTCAAATCATCTTTGGGTTCTTAGCTTTCTCTTGGTTTCTGAGTGTTCTAGGATTGAAATTTTTTATGCCTCTTATGTTATTTATCTATGACCATAGTATTGGTGATCATGGATGGTATTTGGTATCTTATTTTTTCAAGGGTATGGAGTGAGGATATGGTGTTTTGGATTTGTATTAGTGACACTCTTAGTGGCACTACTTGTGGGGTAAGATGTTGAGGTGGTTTGTACCCATGAGTTGGATGCATTTTGGGGTGAAAAGAGTGTTTTGTTTTGGATATTTTTCTCCCATATAAGTGGAATATCTTCTCCCCTTGGCTTCCACCTTGGAGTCCCTAGAAATTATAGTAGAATGGAAGGTTTTTGGGTAGCCACAACAGGTCGCATGGTTTGGACACATGGTCCACTAAACCGTGTTGCCAAACCCAGCAAGGGTGTCTCGGTCATTAAAAATATTTTTTAATTCCCATTTTCCATTCTGTAATAAACAAAAATCCAACCATTTCTACCCCATTTCGGGACCTACCTTTATGGAAATCCTCCAATCTCTTTCTCCCTCCCATAGAACTCAATTTGGAAAGGAGATTTGATGGGGGAAATTCAAAATCATTTAAGTAAGTCTTTATCTATTTGATTTATTCCCTTTATCAAGGGTTTCTCTCACCATTTCATAATTTTCCACTTTTCCAGAAACTATGGCTTCATAAATAGGGTTTTTCATTGAGTTTCTTGTTTTAATATTGAGGTTTCAGGTTTCTTTTCACTTCCAAGTGGTGCGGTGATGGTGCGATTGATGTTTCCAACCAATATTTGAGGGTTTTGAGTCAAAATGTAGGTTATTCCATGTGTAAGAAATTATTAATGAGTAATATTGCTTTTTTCATTAATTTATCATGTTTTTAATATATTTTTTCTCGTTTGAAAACCATTGATGGTAGTAATATTAAATCATTTAGTATTAAAGATACATTTTTTTTAAGATGTGTATTTTTCAAATGCAACTCATGTGATATCACATGTGGTAGTTTTATAAAATGTGAAAGGGGTTTATTAGTTTTTTAATGGGGATTACAATTCTGTTTTGGTACTATTTTATTGTCATGAGGGCCTAAAAATGGGATTTTTAATGTGTGTTATGTGTAAAACCTTATTTTAATCCTTGAAAGTGTTTTATGAAATGGGTGTTTTTTCTAGTTTAAATCTTGTGGTAATGTTTGGGTTTCTTTTATAACATGTGATAGTGATTTGTTAATTTTTTTTGGGATTCAAATTCTTCTTTGGTAGGGTCTTCGTGTGCCTTTGGGTTTAAAATAGGGTTTTTGAATGGGTTTTAGGTGCAAAATCTTATAATGCTTCTTGAAAGTGTTCTATGAAAATTTTAAATGGTTTAGCGAGTTACACAAAGTGTGTAAAGGGTTTTTATGTTCTATTTTGGTGGGTGTATGTTCCTAAAATGAGTTTATGAAAGATAATGTGGCCCGTTGTGATGTCAAACGTATTGATAATGTTTTGTAATTTGTTGAGGTGATTTATTAAATTGCGATGTGGTTGAGAAACATGTTTATGGGATATTTCATTTAATTATGATGATAAAATGAATTTAAAGGTAAAAATCGTGTTATGTGGAATGTGTGTGAGGGATATTATCTGATGTGTATCATCTTGGATATTTTTTATAAAAATGTTGAAATTATTTTTTGAAGTGTTAAGGAGATGTGAAAAGTGTTGTGGGATATTTTGGTGTAAGTATGATTTCAAAATGCATTTGAATAAAAAAATGGATTATGTGAATTATGTGATATACAAGTGGGACATTAGGTGAATGTATGATGTGAATGTGGTATTTTAATGTGAAAATTATATTTCATGTCTTGTTGAACATGTTTGAGCACAAGAGGGAAGTCCGGGTATCAAGGTGGGTGGATGTGAACTAGTATTCTAGTGATATTGTGGGGTTTTGCCTCAGTTTCACATAAAAAGATAGAAAATTATAGCACTAAATAAACTATGATGATGGTGATGATGTTGGGGGACCACTAGGTAATGGGTATGATCCCTACCAGTGGATCGTGTGCATGAGAATAGATATTTTGATTGTTACTTTCCCCAAGATACGAGGTACCTAGGACCCACAATGAGCTAGTGCCTACGGTTTATTTACCATTGTTTGTGATCATTGGATGATATATGTTTACCATCAAAATATGGTATATTGGGCTTTAAAATTTATTACTTTTGGTATTTTATTTAAAAATATTGATTCATTAAACTATCCCACTTGAAAACTGTTTTTATTTAATGTTTAATCTTTTAGAAATGGTTACTAGCATTTCATGTTTTGAAAACATTCTTGCATTTCATCTATAAATGTTTATAATATGGAATCTATTAGTTGTGGAATCATATTAGGATTTTGTCACACCTTACTTACACCATTGTGTGTATGTAGACTAGGTTAAATTTGTCATAGGTTTGGGTACATCTTTGGTTCCAATGGTTTGGGTTTCTAGTGGTCCTTCATGATGTAATGTTGCGGAGATGGATTGAGGGGCGTGACTCTTAATATGTGGAGGTTCTGGGGCTGTCCTTTGGGTTTTATTCCTTTTTTTAGTCTTTTAGTATTGTTTTAAGTTGAATAATTCAATTGTGAAATTTTGTAAAAGATGGTTTTGTTTGAAAAATATAGATTTGTTTTATTGGATTCGTTCGTTATTTTATTTTTATAAACATGGGTAAATTATTACCATTTTATATTTTTTGATACCTGGGCACTTTTTTCCATCCCATGGGGATCAGAAACACCTTTCAAGTCGTTTCACGAGCCATTTTTTGGTGACAATTTTTATGGAAACCATATTCGGTTCATGACAAAATGATATCAATGGAAGTTCAGGTAAACTCTTTGGGTCATGTTATTTGGGGAATAGTTGGGATACATAGGAGTTAGGATTGTTGGGACTTTATGTTCTGGTTATGGGTAGTGTTCCTAGCCAGCACACCTCATGATGAGATTGAAATCTCCAGGAGAATTTGGGAGTTATCGGAGTCCTTTGGTTGTTTTGGTTATATGATGATTAAGGGAAATAAAAGGATAGTTGGATTAATGGTCTCAGAGAACATGCAAGGCCTGGAAAGCCATGTGGAGTTGAGGATATTTCTCTATGAAACCTTCTGTGATGGTTAATTGATTGGTGTATGGCTTCCATCATTATTTCCAAGTCACCCACCAAAAATAGTTTCCTCTCGCATTGTTTTATGTCCTTTAGTTTTGAAATCTTGTAAGATCGATTTTAAAGAAATAATGATGTGGTTTTAAAAGGCATAAAGTTTTTGTTAAATAATTTTCTAATAAATTGGTTAGGGTTTTATTTTTTAAATGGTAGAACTAAATTTTTATAATTGTTTTGAAATGGAAAATTGTGTTTACAGCACTTTTGGAAGTAGGAACTATGTTAAAGTAGGTTTTAAAAAAGTGTTTCCAATAGGGTTTTCTAAATGATTGAAAGATGTTTTAATGGGATGAGATGTTTTGAAATTGATGTGAATGAATTCAAAGTGATTTTTTATATGAATGATTTTCTCTTTATAAAAGGTTTTGTAAGTTGTAAATTGGGGTCGATTTTGTGGTTAACCAGTCTGATTAAAAGGGAAGTGTTGGTTGACTATTTTGGTTTTGAAAAGTGGAATTAATATTTGTTTTATCCTTTTTTATTTCTAGGAGATAACAAATACATGGTGTTGTATGGGATGATTTTTGGTTGATGGTATGGCTAGATTAGTGTCAGGATGGACATGAGGAGGGTTCTCAGTGGGGCACGGAAACATGCATGTGTGAGGCCCATGGGGTACCATTGGTGCATACATTAACCGCTGAACATTTTGTTTTCAATGAAATTTTTTAAAGGAAAACATGATGTATTTATGATTGGTTTGGAATGGTGTGTCTTATTTTTTTGAAATTTTTTTTGTGGGATGTTTTGAGGCCAAGAACCCCTCTTGTTTGAAACATGTTTTGGGTTTGTGTTTGGTCAGTAAGATGGGTTGAAGGAGTGGATAGTGGTCTCTTCTAGGAAAGATTTGAGAAGCCTTTACTTTGGTTACCCTCATGTGTTCGGTTCTAGTTTGTGGCATGTTTTGACCAATAGACCATATTGGTTGGGTCCGTGGGTTCTTTCCTTGGATATGGAATTCCCCCATTAAGGGTTGGAGCGCAACTAAAGAGAAACCAAGATTGTTTTTCCATTGGAAAGTCATTTATCCGATAAATATATGTAATCATTTCTCAAGATTTGTAGAATGAGTCTACACCTTTTCTTTTTTTGGTTTTTCAAATTCTCTTGTAGCGGGAGAGTGCTCATGGAAGGTTGAAGGAGACCTTAATTTCTATTGTTACCTGATTCATCGAAGGTGGAAGTGGTATGGGGTTATTAGTGTGGATGAGAATTTGGATGGTGTCTAAGAGGGCCTTTGGGTCCCTCATAGTCTCTTCGAATGAGGAGTTCACGTTAAACCACCACTGTGGGAAATATGGTCATGAGAGTCTGTTATGGCCACTTTATTGAATTTTGTGATGTTTGGGGACGTTGTATAATTTCTCCCTCCATGTATTGTTTTCTATCAGTAACATTGGTATTTTTTTGTGTCGCATTATCATGTCATGCGCTTGTTTGATTTTAAAGGTGAAGTTGTACAATATTTAGCGAGTCTTTGTTTTGATAGAAGTTTTTATCCTTTTGGTAGATCTCGACATCCTTTGTTTAGAAGAATGTGTTTCTATATTTCCTTTACACTTTCGGTTTATCATATAAGGAAACAAGGGGTGATGTGTGTGAGTCTTCAAATCACTTATTTTAGTGAATTGTCAGATTTTGGTAAAATGAGTTTTGGAATTTTTTATGTCATGGTAATACCATATGAGGTTACGGTGTAGTTTTTTCTTGCACTAAAAGAATAAGTTCCATTTAGGGGTTTCCAAAGTCTAACTATGAGGCCAAAGATGCTTCAATCCTTTGAGCTCCAACCATAGGTCCCGGAGAGAAGTAGGTGTGTAGTTAGGGTAAATCCCATAGTCGGTCAAACCCTTGTACAAAGTCCTATCCACATTATTAATGATAGTATGATTTTAAACCTCTGGTGTCGTCATATTGCTTATATTTTTCCTATTCGGTGGAATGTGGTGGAGGGCGTTGTTCCCATGTTATCGCCCAATGTCATTCTATTCCCCATTGGTTTCCATTGAGTCTTCAGTGTATGGATGGTAATTTGGATAGATAGGTTGAGCATGTGGTTTGTGCATGATTAGTAGTGACTATGTGTCAGGAAGCCATATAGATAGAATGATCCCCTCAGTTAGCTTGCGGTTTACCAAACTATGTGTTCTAACCCTGTGGTTTTGCAAACTTTATATTTTTTTGGAATTTTTTTATGGCACCTGCTGGTAGATTAAGTTGGATGGTTTTTATGGTGGGGAGAGCCACTATGATTATTATGTATCTTATTTTTGAAATGGCTAATGGAAAACTATCCCTTTTACTGGGGATTCCATTCAGGCGTCCCCCTATTAGTCTCCCGATCTTTTCTCCGGATAAAATTCTAGTTGTATCTTATGGTAGAGAGCCAATATATGTCTCCCCATACTAGTAACTCAGATTTTTCCACGTACATGGCATGGTGGTAGGTTGTCTCATTCATAGCTATATAACTACCAACATATTCCTTGGGTAAACGTTGGGATTGGAGAACGTCGAACAATTTAGATATAGAAAGGTATGTGTAACCTTGTTCATTTTTGTGGTTCATTTGGGAAAACTTCTTGAGTATTTTTTAGCTAGAGTTTGAGGAGTTTTCTTGTGGGATAAAGACTGAATGTGATTAATCGTTTTAAGAAAGTTGTGTGTGTTTTGGTTTGTGGGGGTATCCCTTCCTTAAGTGATCACTGGAGGTGTTTTGGCCTTCAGAGGAAGACTGAACATGGAAAAGAGTACATTTTTGGCCAATCTGTTGTATTTGGTATTTTATTTTGGCCTTTTTTGGATTTCTGGGGGCATAAATATGTATGGTTTGGAGAATTGTCACACCCAGATTTTCAATTCCATGCTTTGTTTCAAATCCTCTTTGGGTTCTTATCTTTATCTTGGTTTCTATGTGTTCTAGTTTTAAAAAATTTATTCCTCTTGTGTTATTGATCTATGAACATAGTATTGGGGCTCTTGGATGGTAGTTTTCCTCTTCTTTTTTCGAGGGAATGGTGTGAGTTTTTGGTGTTTTGGAGTTCAATTAGTTACACTCTTAGTGGTACCACTGGTATGGTATGTTGTTGTGGTGGTATGTACCCATGAGTTGGATGGGTATTGGGCTGAAAAGAGTTCTTTTTTGGAAATTTTTCTCCCCTATCCTTGGCCTATATTTATCTCGTGGTTTCCCCCTTGGAACCCCCTTGAAATTGGAGGATAATGGAAGGCTTTTGGGTGGCCAGAACAACACGCATGGTTTCTCCGCACGGTTTACTAAATCGTGCAGCCAAACTGTGCAAGGGTGTCCAAGTAATTAAAAATATTTTATAATTCCCATTTTTTCCTTCCAGAATAAACCAAAATCCACCCATTTCTTCTACATTTCGTTCCCTACCTCCATGGAAAGCCTCCAAGATCTTTCTCTCTCCCTGGGAACTCAATTTTTAAGGGAGATTTAATGGGGGAAACATCAAAATCATGTAGGTAAGTGTTTCTCTCTTTGATTTCTTCCCTTTTCTTATGATTTCTCTCACTGTGTCTTGAAGTTACTATTTTACAGAAACTAGGGCTTCATTTCTATGGTTATTCTTTGAGTTTCTTTGTCTAATATTGAGGTTTTATGTTTCTTTTCACATCCTTGTGGTGTGGTAGTGGCGCGGTTGATGTTTTCCACCAGGATTTGATGGTTCTGACTCAAAATGTAGGTGATTCCATGTGTATGAAATTATTGATGAGTTATCATGTTTGGTTCATTAATATAACATGTTCATAATCTATTGTGTGTGGTGCGAAAACCATTTTTTTTATCAATACTAATTCATATAGTGTTAAAGTTAATATTTTGTTCGAAGTTGTGTATTTTTCAAATGTAACTCATGTGATATCTTCTGTGGTAGTTTTATAATATGTAAAAATAAATTTATTGTTTATAGAAAGGGGCATAAAATTCTGGTTTCTTATTATTTTATTCCCATGAGGGCCTAAAAGGGGAGTTTTAATGGGTGTTATGTGTAAAACCTTGTTTTACTCCTTGAAAGTGTTTTATGAAAATATGCGTTTTTCATGTGTAACTCTTGTGGTAATGTTTGGGTTTGTTTTATAAATTGTGTAGCTAATTTATTAAATGGATTTTGTGCTGTCAATTCTACTTTGGTCAGGTGTTTGTGAGCCTTTGTGTTTAAAAGAGGGGTTTGAATGGGTTTTAGGTGAAAAACCTTTTCATGGTTCTTGAAAGTACTCTATGAAAGTTCTAAATGGTTCATTACACAAAGTGTGCAAAGGATGTTTTTGTACTATTTTGGTTTGTTTATGTTCCTAAAATGAGCATCTGAAAGATAAAGTGGTCAGTTGTGATGTCAAAAATTTTGAGAATGTTTTTTAATTTGTCGAGGTGATTTATTAATTTGTGATGTGGGTGTGAAACATGATTGTGGGTTTTCTTGTGTGATTATGATGATAAAATTAATTTGAACGTAAAAAAGGTGTTATGTGGCATGTGTGTGTGGGATTTTATGTGATGTTTATCATCTTTGAAATGTTCTATAAAAATGTTTAATGGATTTTTTGAGGTGTTAGTTATATGTGAAAATTTTTGTGGGCTATTTTGGTGTGAGTATGATTTAAAAATTCATTTGAATGAAAAAGTGGATTAAGTGACTTGTGTGATAGTTATGTGGGATGTTTTCTGAATGTGTTATGTGGAAGTGGTATTTTAATTTGAAAATTATATTTCATTTCTTTTTGAGATTGTTTGAGTACAAGATGGAAGCACATGTATCTAGGTGGTTGGGCATGTAGAAGTATTCTAGTGATCATTTGGGGTTTGGCCCAAGTTTGACGTAGAAACATTGACGATGACAACAATAACTAAACTATGATGATGGTAATCATGTTGGTTGACCACTAGGTTATGGTTATAATCCCTATATGTGGCTCATGTGCACGAGAACAGATATTGTGATGGTTACTTTAATCGAGATATGAGGTACTTGGGACCCATAGTGAGCTAGTGCCTAGGGGTTATATCCTGTTACATCGGATCATTGGAAGATTTATGTTTACCGTTGGTATACAATATGTTGGGTAATAAAATTAATTATCTTTTGTATTATGTTTAAAATTATTGATTCTTTAAAGAAGCCCACCTGAAAACTGTTTTTATTTAAAGTTTCATTTTTAGAAATGGTTACTAGCATTTCATGTTTTGAAAAACTTCATTTTTTCGTCTTTGAATATTTATCACATGGAATCTTTTAGTGGTGTTATTCTACTAGAATGGACTGAAACCCAACTTAATGTTTTGTGGTTAAGTAGACTTGGTTATTTTTGTCGTTGGTTTGGGTATAACTTTTGTTCTAATGGTTCGATATTCTAGCGGTCCTTCATGACGTGGTGCTGTGGAGATATATTGAGGAAGGTTCCTCATGCCATGTAGAGGTTCTTGGGATTCCATTTTGTTTTGTTCCCTTTTTTATTCTTTTAGTATTTTTCAATGTTGTATAATTCTATTCTTAAATTTATTAGAAGATCTTTTTGTTTCAAAAAAATTTGATTTGATTTATTCTATTTGTTAGTTATTTTATGTTAACAAACTAGGTTAAATCATTCCCATTTTTCATTTTTTGAGACCCGTACACTTGTTCCAACCCATGGGGATTGGGAATGCCCTTCTGTCCTTATCACATGCCATTTTTGGTGCCAGTTTTAATGGTGACCATATTTGGTTCATGACAAAATGGTATCAAAGGAGATTCAGGTAATCTATTTGGGTCATGTTTTTTAAGGAATAGTCATGATAGACCAGAGTTAAGATTGTCAGGTCATGGAATAATGGCTATGGGTAGTGTTCTTGGGAAGCAAATCTTTTTAAAGGATTCGAGTCACTATGATAATTCTAGATTTAGCTGAGTCCTTGGGTTTTCATGGTTTGATGTTGATCAGGGGAAATGAAAAGATAGTTGGGTTAATGGTCTCAGGGAGGTTGAAGGGCTTGGAAAGAAATATGGAGTTGGGGATATTTCCCTAGAACACTCTCTATATTGGTGAAGTGATTGGTGGCCGCTAACCATATTTCCATGTCATCCCCTGAAACTAGTTTCTTCTCTTATTGTTTTCTGTCCTTTAGTTTTGAAATCATTGAAGTTCAGTTTTGATGAAAAAATTAAATGGTTTTATGAAGCATAATGTTTTTGTGAAATTATTTTATAATAAATATGGAAGGGTTTGATTTTTGAAATGTTGGAAATAAATTTTCAGAATTGTTTTGAAATGGTATATGGTGTGTTTACACATCGTTTTGGGTGAAAAAACTATGTTAATGTTGGTTTTGAAAAAGTGTTTCCAATAAAGTTTTCTAAACTATTGAAAGGTGTTTTAATTGGATGAGATGTTTTAAAATTAATTTGAATTACTTGAAATTGTGTTTTCATTTGAATGATTGTGTATTTATGAAATGTTTTTTAAACTGTAAATTGGGTTTGATTTTGTGGTTTGTGGGTCTGAGAAAAAGGTAAGTGTTGGTTGATTGTTTCGGTTTTCAAAATTGGAATGAATTTTTGTTTTAACCTTTGGTATTTCCATGGGAGAACAAATTCATGGGGTTGTATGGGATGATTTGTGGTTTATGGCATGGCTTGATGGGGGTCGGGATGGACATGAGGAGGGTTCTCAATGGGCACGGAAACATGCATGTGTGAGGCCCATGGGGTACCATTAGTGGATACTCTAACCACTGATCCATTTGTTATAAAAGATAATATTTTAAAGGAAAACATGATGTCTTGATGACTGGTTTGAGATGCTGTGTCTTACGTGTTTTAGTAAATGTTGTTTTTGGATATTTTGAGTCCAAGAAACCATCTTATTTGAACTATGTTTTGGGTTTGTGTTTGGTCTATAAGCTGAGATGAAGGGTTGGTTAGTGGTCTCTTTTAAGAAATGATTGGGAAGACTTTTTTTGTTTCCCCTCATGTGTTTGGTTCTAGTTTGTGGCATGTTTTGATGCTTGGTTGGTTCATTGGGTTCTCTCCTTGGATAAGGTATGCTCCCTTTATGAAATGAAGCCCAATTGAAGTGCATCCCGGATTGTTTTGTCATTGGAAAATCCTCCAGTTAATCAATATAATTAATATTTTTCAATCTATGTTGAATGAGTCTACACCCTTTCCTTTTTTGGTTTTTTGAATCCTCTTGTTGTAGGAGAGTTATCGTGGAAGGTTGAAAGAGGCCATAGTTTCTTATGTTACCTGATTCATCGAAGGTGGTAGTGGTCTAGGGCTGTTAGTGTGGATTAGTATTCGGTTGGTGTCTAAGAGGGCCTTTGAGTCCTTCACATCCTATTCGAAGTATGATTTCACGTTAAACCACCATTGAGGGAAATATGGTCATGATAGTCTGTTATGGCCACTTTCTGGAATTATATGATGTTTGAGGACATTGTATATGGTCCCCCTCAATGTATTGTTTCTATCAGTCGCATTAGTCATGTTTGGTGACATGATGTGATGTCGTGTGCTCGTTTTATTGTAATGTTGATGTTGTAAAATCTTTTGTGAGCCTTTGTATTGTCATAAGTGTGTATCATTTTTGGAGATCTTGAAATCCTTTGTTTATAAGAAGTTGTTTCTATACATCCTTTCACCTTTTGGTTTATCATCTGAGGAAACAAGGGGTGATGTGTGTGTGTCATCGAATCACTTGTTTTAGTGAAATGTAATGTTTTGGTAAAGTGAGTCTTTGAATGTGTTATGTCTTGGTAAACCCATCAAGGGATGAGGTGTAGTTGTTTGTATCACCAGAAGTAGAATCTACATTCAGGGGTTTCCAAATCCTATCTATGAGGCTAAAGATGCTTCAATCCTTTGAGCTCTAACCATATGTCCCGGAGGGAATCTGGTGTGTAGTGAGGGGAAATCCCAGGGTTGTTCAAACCTTGAACAAAGTCCTGTCCTCGGTATGAAATATAAGATGATTTTAAACCTCTAGTTTCATCATCATGCTTCTGTTGTTCTTGTTTGGTGGAGAGAGGTAGAGGGCCTCGTACCCATGTTATCACCCAGTGTCATTCTTTTACCCTTTGTTTTCCATTGAGTCTTTAGAGTATGGTTGGGAATTTGGATAGATAGGTTTATAACATGGTTTGTGCATGATTATTAGTGACAGTGTTCTAGGAATCCAAGTAGACAGAATGATACCTATGGTCAGTGCACGGTTTCCCAAACTATGCAAACTAATCGTGTGGTCGTGCCAACTTTTTATTTTTTGGGTTCTCTTATGTTGGCATGTGAAGGTTAGTTAATATTTTTGGTTCTTATAGTGGGAATTCCCAGTATGAGTCTTATGTAAGTTCTTTTGGAAAGGTATAATGGATGTTTATCCTTGTACTGGAGAGTCTGTTAGGGCCTCCCCCTGTTAGTTTCCTGATCCTGTCATAGGAAAATTTCATGTTGCCTCTTATAGTGGGGAGGCTATTTGTGACTCCCCATTCTAGTAACTCATATTTTTCCTAGGACTTTTCTTAGTGGCAGGTAGTCTCGTTTAATGATATCTAACTGCAGACATCTTCATTGAGTGAACGTTGGGATTGGAGAACACCCAACGTTTTAGTCAATGAATAGTAAGTGTATCCCTGTTTGTTATTATTGTTCACTTGGGTAAATTAATTTAGATTTTTTCATATAGAGTTTTATGAGTTTTCTTTTGGGATAAATTCTAAATGTTTCTAATCGTTTTAGGAATGTGGTGTATGTTTTGGTTTGTGGGGGTATCCCTTCATTAAGTGATCACTAGAGGTGTTTTGGCCTTTTGGGGGAAGACTATCCTTGGAAAAGGAGTACATTTTTTGTCTATTTGTTGGGTTTGGTTTTTTATTTCTGAAATATAATGGCTTTCTGGGGGATGAAATATTTATGGTGGGGATAATTTTCACAGCTGGATTTTCAATTCCATGCTTTGTTTCACATACTTTTTTGGTTCTTAGCTTTCTCATGGTTTCCTTGTGTTCTTGGTTTGAAATTTTGATGCCTCCTGTGTTATTAATCTATGACCTTAGTATTGGGGGTCATGGATGGTCATTGGACTCTTATTTGTTTAAATGGGTAGTGTGAGGTTGTGGTGTTTTGGAGTTGGATTAGTGGCACTCTTTGTGGCAACACATGTGGGGTAAGTTGTTAAGGTGATTTTTACCCATGAGTTGGATGAGTTTTATGGTGAAATAAGTGATTTGTTTTGGAAATTTTCCTACCCTATCCTTGGGCTATAATTACCTTATGGTTTCCCCCTTTGATCCCCTGAAATCGGTGGAGAATTGAAGGATTTAGGGTGGCCAGAATCGGTCACATGGTTTGGCTGCAAATTTTACCAAACTGTGCCACCCAACTGGGAATGGGTGTCCTGGTCATTAAAAATATTTTGTAATTCCCATTTTTCCCTTCCGGAATAATCCCAAATCCACCCATTTTTTCCCCATTTCATGACCTACCACCAAAGAAATCCTCCAAGATCTTTCTCCTTCCCTTGAAATTCAATTTTGAAGGAATATTTGATTCGGGGAAGATCAAAATCATGGAAGTATGTCTTTCTCTATTTTATTTCTTTCCTTACCTTAGGTTTTCTCTCACCCTTTCATGATGTTTTTATTTTCAAAAAACATAGGCTTCGTTCCTATGGTTGTCTTTGAGTTTCATGGTCTGATATTGAGGTTTTATGTTTCTTCCCACTTCCTTATGGTGCAGTGGTGGTGTGGTTGGTGTTTCACACCAAGATTTGAGGGTTTTGACTCAAAAGGTAGGTGATTCCATGTGTATGAAATTATTGATGGGTTAGCTTGATTGGTTAATTAATTTATCATGTTCCTAATCTTTTTTGTGTGGTGTGAAACCCATTTTTTGTAGCAATAGTAAACCATTTAGATATAATGTTACATTTTTGTTTGAAGTTCTTTATTTTTCAAATGTAACACTTGTGTTATCCCTTGTGGTAGTTTTATAAAATGTGAAAGGTATTTTTTAGTTATTTAAAGTTTCTATAAATTATTGTTTGTTAATGTTTTAGTGTCATGTGGGATGAAAAATGGGGTTTTTAATGGATGTAATTTGTAAAACCATGTTTTAATATGTGAATGTTTTTTATTAAAATGTGTGTTTTTTAATGTGTATCTATTATGGTAATGTTTGAGTTTGTTTTATAACATTTCAAATTAATTTATTAAATGTTTTTTGGTCTACCAATTCTTCTTTGGTTGGGTATTGGTGATTCTTTGGTTTAAAAGTGGATTTTGAATGGGTTTTATGTGCAAAACCTTTTTATGGTTCTTGAAAGTGTTCTATGAAAATTCGAAATTGTTCAGTGAGTTACACAAAGTGTACAAAAGATTTTTATGTACTGTTTTGGTTGGTGTATGTTCCTAAAATGTATTTCTGAAACATAATGTATCCATTTGTGATGTCAAACATTTTGAGAATGTTTTTAAATTTGTCGAGGAGAATTATTAAATTTTATTGTGGGTGAAAAACATGTTTGTGGGATGTTTCGTGTGAGTATGATGATAAAATGAATATTAAGGTTAAAAAAATTTTATGTGTCATGTGTTTTTGGGATGTTATGTGATTTTTATCATCTTGGAAATGTTTTATAAATTTTTCTAATGTATTTGTTGAAGTGTTAAAGAGATTTGAAAAGTGTTGTGGGCTATTTTGGTGTGATTATGATTTCAAAATTCATTTTAGTGAAATAGTGGATTATGTGACTTTTGTGATATACATGTGGTATATTTGGTGAATTTGTGATGTGCCAGTGGTATTTTGTGGTTAAAATTATATTTCATGGATTATTTAACTTGTTTGAGCATGGGAGGGAAGCCCGTGTATCTAAGTGGGTGGACGTGTACTACTATACTAGTGATCCTGTAGGGTTTGGCCTCAGTTTCACGTAGAAAGATTGACAATGAAAAAACTAAATAAACTATATTTATGATGATGATGATGATTTTTTGGGACCACTAGGTTAGGGGTATGATCCCTACTAGTGTCTCATGTGCACGATAATGGATATTGGGATGGTTACTTTCACCGAGATATGAGTTACCTGGGACCCACAACGATCTTGTGCCTAGTAGATATTTCCCTTTTCTTGTGCTCATTGGATGATTTATGTTTAACATAAGAATATGAAATTTTTTGGCTGGAAAATTCCTTAGAATTGTTTTTTTAATTATTGATTCTTTAAAGTATCCCACTTGAAAATTGTTTTTATTTAAAGTTGCATCTTTTAGAAATGGTTATTAGAAATTTACATTTTGAAAACCTGAATGATTTTCGTATTTGAATGTTGATCTAAAGGAATATCTTAGTGGGGGTATCCTACTATGTGTTGGCTCACATCCTACATACACCTTTGGGTGTAATTAGATTTTGTAATTTATTCCTCAAGTTTGGGTACATCTTTTTTCAAATGGTTAATGTTTTTAACTGCCCTTCATGACATGGTGTTGTGGGGATGGCTTGAGGGTATTGCCTCTTTCAATGTAATGGTTCTTGGGATTTCCTTTGGGTTTTCCCTATTTTTATTCTTTGAGTATTATACTATGTTGTATAATTCAATATTGATATTCTGTAAAAGATGGTTTTTTTTTGAAAATTCCAGATTTGTTTAATTGGATTCATTAGTTTTTTTATGTTTATAAACTCAAGTAAATCATTCCAATTTTTCATTTTATGATACCTGGGAAATTGTGCCAGCCCATGGGGATCGGAACCACCCATTGGGCCTTTTCCCAGGGTGGGTTTGGTGTAGTTTTGATGGAAAACGATCTGGTTCGTGACATGAATCACTTTAATTACTTTATAATATGTTTTTAAAAAGGAATTCAAGATGTTCACATTACATTTTTTAATTTGTATAATATTTTAATATATTTTTTTCTAGAAGTTATTTTCAAAAATAAATAATCTTTTGAAATATAATAATATTATATTATTCATGGAGTTATATTATTAGTTTTTAATGAATAAATATTTTCCTTAATGGCTTGTACAAAGATGATGTTGTTATTATTTAATTAATTAATAAATAAAATTAATAACATTAAAATATTGTTATTTTAGAATTTTATGTCAATTCGTTATTTATCTAGATTAATATTTCTATCCAGGGTATAAATTAAAAATTTGGATTTGAACTTGAAATTGTTTTTATGTTTTAATGTCAATGTTTTGAATATTGTTTAATTTGACCAAATTATTTTCCATGAATAAAATATTTTATTAAATTATTTAAAAAAATCATTAAAAAGAAAAAATTTATAAAATTTCTTCTAAAATGTGATCTATTTTTATTTTGATTCATTTTGGAAGTCTTAGACCGAAAACTAGGCTCATAATAATTTAATATTTTATGTAAATCCTAAATAACCCCTCACCTAAATTATAAAAGGAGTCTCATCCCTTCACAAAATTTCAACACCATAAGTCATTTTTATTGACTATATTATACACAATTCCATTCTCCTAACCCCATTACACGTTCTAGTGCTTTGGGTGACACAAAAACACCACTTCCAAAATCCTAAGGTGGTTTTATCAGAGAAATTTAAAGACGTAATTTCCTTCTTTTTCTCTATTAAATTATTTCTCATGTATAACATATCCCCAAATCCTATTCAGTTTTTAATGACAAATATGTTATCATATATATATATAAATATATATTAATTTTCTTTTTTATTTTATATTCTTCTTAAAATCTATTATTTTATCCTTTTATTCTTTAAAACGAAATTTTCTCCATTGATGTACAAATTCACCACTTTCGTGGATGATACGTTTCTATTTATCTTTACCAAAAATATAAAATGTTAAATTCGCCCATAATTGTATAAAATTATGTAAATATATATGTTCTCACTTATGTAGTTGTATTTCTATATGACAAGATATTCAAAAATCAATTGATCTTGGAAACTGTGGAAAGAACACACCCGAAACAATAGAAATAACGAAATATTGTTAATAAAGGGGAAAGAATTTTATAAGAAGATCTTGTAAGGGATTAGTAAAATAAAATTATTTTGATAATAAATTAAAAAAATACTTCTAAAATTATTCATGAGGTTTGATCACATGTGAAGGAATTCAAACCCGAGGTAATGGTCTCTTTAACAAAATCACTGTTTTAAATGTTTTAATGAATTATTATGCTAAATATTTCTATTTCATGTATAAGTTATCAGAATGGTTTTTATGAGAATATATTACATAATATTTTATATTTTCATATGTTTTCAAATAGTTATCTTTTTCGATGTTTTATGTAAGGGACATTCCTTTTAAAATCTATATAAATGTCTCTTTTTTGAAATTAAAAAAGACTATTCATTCTTTACAGTATGGGTGGTCCTTCCTATATTTTAGATGATTTATTAGAATAATGTATAATGTATATTTTTTTAATTTTTATTTTTTAATGATATAACTTTGTTATTATGTGAATTGTTTTTTTATTTTTAACATGATTTTAATTATAAATTGGTAGTTCCGTATATTAATGTTTTTTCTCAATGGTTTTAATGAGTTATGAAGGGTTTTATTCATGATATATTGCTTGAAATTGTTTATTATGGATTTATCCCATTATAGATCAAGATATTATGGGTTGTTCCATATTATAGTTCATGATATGAGGTTTTGAGCCCTATTATAGCTCAAGATAAGACGGGTTGATCCCCATTATAGCACATGATTTCATAAGTGAGCCCCATTATAGCTATCCTATTTATTCGATACTCTGGAGATAGAAGTCAACAAAAAAGTTAATCCATTTGTAAGGGTGAATGTAGGAGTGATATGGTAAACAGTCCCATAGAAAACTACACTATTTTTCTATGCATTCTAATGTTTTTAATGAAAAAGATTTTTGATGGTTTTCATTTTTTCAGTGGACTAATGATTTTATTTCCTTGTGTTCCGTAGTGATAATTTTGTGCTCATCACATGTTTTTAAAATATTTTTCACAACGTATAAGGATGGGTAATATAAATAATATATTCAAGAGGAATTTTATGAATATTTATAAAAAAAATCATGATTGTTTAAAAAAAATGCATGTTTATAAAATGGATACAGTTTTAGAATTATGATATTACTATGAATGTGGTACGCTATGTATATTTTATTACCTAATTATCTAAAAATAAAAACATAAAAAGATCCTTTTTGTTAATTACATTAAATTATTGACTAAAAAACAATATTATGTAATGTTTTAAGGTCATGTCCTTATAATTCAAGTAGAGTCCATATGATTCAAAATAATTTTTTTCAAACATGTCTTATAGATTTTTCTTCCACAATCATCTAATTTAATACCTTATATTAATATACACAAGACTTATCTTACTGAAAAACAAAACTCATGAAGATTATTTTTATCAATTTTAGCATCATCAACTCCTTTTAATTTATATATGTTTATCTTCTATTTAATATCCCTTTATAATTTTATTTTTTATTTTATAACCATTAGACTTCTCTCAAAGTGATATTTTTTTAAAATACTGAATTATAAAACATCATTTTACATAGTTCATATGAAACCTTCAATGATTTGGATTTCTTAGCACATTCTTATAGAGCCGTTCAATTAAATTCAACACCTATCACAATGTTTGTGATATTCTGTTTGGATTCACCGTCTAAATATCCTTAAAAAACTTTTTATGGGATTTTTTTTCACAATTTGATCTTGATCATAATTATATTTTTTATTTGAGTATTTTCTTGCAACATTCATTCCAGAAACTGAAATTTAGATCAATCAATTGACTAATCCTTACCCTTCACATTTATTTTATATGTTTTACTTTTTTCTGTACAGATGATTCACTTTCCTTGACTATAAATCTCCACATGTTTCCTTCATATATATATTTATTTCTAGTAATACCATATATTCTTCATCTAGAAATCCATTTGTTGAAGTCACATAGTTTATTATGGAATCTCTTATTTAACCGTTTTAGATTACAAATTAGTCATTTGAATATTCTTGGATAGAATCGTGAACACCCTTGAGAGATCTTGATTTATTAGTGTTTCATGATTGGAAAATCATCTCTTGACATTATAATTTTTCTTTTTCTATTTTTTGTATCTTTCACTTCATTTTATTCTTCAATATTTTCAAAATACACATATAAAAAAATTAAAAAATTATAAC
This sequence comes from Viscum album, assembly GCA_963277665.1. Lineage (NCBI taxonomy): Eukaryota > Viridiplantae > Streptophyta > Magnoliopsida > Santalales > Viscaceae > Viscum > Viscum album. Next base: position 766,425,949 of record OY728121.1, read on the forward strand.
AAGATAATTTTGGAAAAAAAATCTCTCTATTTATATTTTTTCAAAATCATCATACATCCTCAAAGTCAATATGTCTGATATTTTATTTCTCAACAATATTGATAATATAATGAAATGGGATATATAGGTTTATTATCACATTTCTTCTTATAACACTTTATAAGTATTCTTTTCATGATTTTTAACATATTTACCATAGTTAATTGCTTATAAATCCACATGGGTTATCATAGTTTATAAAAAAATAGAGAGATAAAGAATATAATCTATTTCCTTCCCTCAATAACCATTCATGTTATACCATGATCGAAATAACTCAATTCACTTGTTAGGGTATCACATTCTCAAATTTATCAATGAAATATAATATCCATCACAAACTATAACAAACTGATTACAATGTTTTATTGAAATATATATAACTCCAACATTATCTTATCTTTTCATCTACCAAGAACCACCCAAGAAAATAATTACATTATTGATTATGGTATGAGAGTTTGATTTACATTATATCATTTTAGGATATATTTAATTTGTTGACGGAATAATATATATATGACATCCTTTTCATCACATAATCTTACACCCAATTTATGGACACAATTTATCCTCTTTATGGTTGTTTGGAAAACATCATGATAGTTCATTCCTCCTATAGTCCTTCCAAAAAAATAATAGATAATATCATTTAATTCATAATAGGTTAGTTATCAAGGATTAAATAATATGGAATAATGAGTAACCTCATTCTGCATTAGAAGAAATTTTTTTCCTAGGAATATATAATATTACTAAGACATTATTTTCATTCATCAAAATAAATCTTCTATTTTTTTCAAATCACCACATATAGATAAATCCTCAAGAATATAATCCTTATTCTGTCGCACAACATTCATTCCCAGTCCTTTAGCTTCTTCATCATCATTTTCTACATTCCCATGCAAATGTTTATTATAACTATACTTATTTTTCATCAATATATTTCAAATTTTATTCACTTTTACATTATAAGTTACAATTACATAAAGAGTATACATATAATACCATTAATTGTGACCCAATAACAAATAGTAATTAGAATTATTCTTACAAATTTACAAATTATTTTCCAAATACATATTATATAAATATCCATTCACAACAAGTTAATTATTGAAATTATCCCTACTTTTCTCTCATGAACTCAACCATAATTCATATTTATTCCCTAGTATATACATATTAATCCAATAAAAATAGGTTTTTTGTCATCCCTTCCACAACACTGATAGTAAACCCTAAATTGTGATATCTTATCATATATATAAATATATTGGGAATTTTTCTGATGATATTATAGAAGAATAAAATCCTTTTTATGATTAAAATACTATATTTGGATTATCTTAATCAATATAATGTATGAATGATGTTTATTAATTCTCCTTGGAGTAAACCTAATCATCCTCACATTAATTTTTAAAGATAAAATATCTATTTTCAATGGCTGTAGATTTCAATTGTTTATTAGATCCCATCATCTCACCATCTTGAGAAGATTCTCATTAAACGTTAATAGATTTATTGATTTATTATATATCTTTATTCATCTTATCTTGAACTGTGACCCATATACCATGTGTCCCATACATATCTTTTTATTTTCCATATGTTAACATTTCAGGATCAAAAAAATTAATTAATGCTCAATAAAAATCAATTTATTGTAAATGATATCACCAATATTATGATCTTCATTATTTATGAGTTATTCATTTAATTTAACAACCACATGTTTATTATTTTAAAATTGTGTCTTTTCCTCACTAATTTTTGTGACATCATCTACACATTCATCAATCATAGGATTCAATTTCAAATATTTTTCAGTTCTACCCCCACATTCATTTCCATCATTTGATATATCAAATATTTTTTAACCTTAATAATAAAATCAACCTCAATATCAAATTATCTAATTCATTATAAATCATTTTTTTCATCCATGAAAATTAAATTTATTTTCTTCATTGATGAATGTCACTTATTCTTACTATAATTTCTTTATTTTCCATGATTTTTATTATCTCTAACTATTTTATATTCATATATTTTATTCATTATAAAATCATTGGTATTGTTTCAATGATCATAAAAATTCTAATATGTCGATAACTATTTAGTCTATCCCTTCAATTTTCATTATTAAAAACCTTTTTTACAATAGAGAAACATTTTTGTTTTTGTCAATTCCACTATCCACATCTTTTGGGACCCTTGACTAAATATTTATCTTATTTAATTTTATATATACATAATACATAAAATATCATCACATCATTTTACTTGGTCTAGAAAATATGTTTTTTTCACATTACATAGTATAGGAGTATGTTTTGAAACTCATATAGATATAAATTATATCTTCCCACCAGGGATGATATTTTTTAATTAAATAAATCCTGAAAATTTCATATCACTTTTGGAAATTAATATGATAAATTTTCTCTAAATTTCATGATATAATATAAAATTTTATTATTACAAATTAAGTTCTCATAAATAAATATTTTAACTTATTTAGATCATTATTATTAATCCTAAATTTCTAAATATTTCATTAAATTTCATATGGACATCCTTAAAAAATACATTAATGTTCTTTCTATGTTTCCTTGGAACTTTACCAGCCCAATAAATTTTTATAAATGTTATCAGACAAAGTAAAATAGAATAAAATTACGTGTCAAAAAAATTGATAAGTCATTTATCATAAAAAACAATTTTTATATATTTTTTTCTTAGTGTAAATCTTTTAGTTATTAAAGGAATACCTTCTAGGCCATGAGGATATTTATAGGGTTATATCTTATTATTCCATCAGTCATAGATCATATCATTAATTTCAGGAAGAAAACTTTTATTGAATGAAATTAATTTCTCTATTATCACTATGGAGATCTCTATTGACACATTTATTTTGATACTAATTGATGTACCTATATCCCTTTAGATCAATGAATGGTGGTGTAAAATCAGTGGTCTATTTTTTACATTATAATGTTTCTCAAATTTATGAACTAAAACCTCTTTTGTTGGTAATGTCTTATATTCTCCCTTATTTATAATCTCTTCCAAACCTCACACCTATGGAAAAAACTATAACTTGGTGATTTATATCAATTTTCATAAAATCATCCTTCTTCCCATGTTTTTCATAAACCCAACTAGGATTCTCTAATAAATTAAATAGGATTTTTTTATACACCACCAACAATAAACCTCTATTGTTTGGTTGTACACCTTATACCATATTAAAAAATTCTATATACTCCACAATTATAAACTCCATCAATGATTAGTTATACACACCAATGTTATATCACATTTAATAAATTTTATTATTACATAGGGAATTTGAAACAAAAGAATTGATGGGGTAAACTTCTCTATAATGCTAAACACAAGAGATAACAATCAAATATCATATTTGAGAATAAAATAAAAATTAATACTATGGAAGTAATATATAGAGAAGAAATCCCATAATTGAATGAATATATAAAAATAATTTATCAATTAATAATAATATAAATAAAATAAACATGAATAATAATAAATGGTTCAATAGTGAATAAATATAGAACCTATATAGATATTTCTATTCCTTATGAAAATACATCACGATCTTTGACATCAAGAACATATAATAAATCACTAATGTCATTGAAATATTATGTTCTATGATTGTATACACAAAAATACATAAGTTAGTTTGTCTCAAGTGGTCAATCAACACATCATAGGGATATATATATATCAGGCTCCATATATCACTATATTATTCTAATTCATTAATCATATTGTGTAATAAATAAAATATTCATTTCCAAATTTCCTTTTAATCAATATGATGTCACATTTAAATAATGAGTACATTTATTTTAAATATTTACCTAATAAATAAATTGAATACCTCTTTATTGAAGAATCCCTAAATCCAACACCCCATATTTTATGGCGTGTGTGGTCATCTAAATAATTTCATTAATAAATTGATGTAAGGAAGTTTGGGGAATGTACTTTAATCAATAGAAGCTAATATAAAATGCTCACAGAAAAATAGAATTGGAATAATAATAATGCATATAATATTGAATGATTTGAAAAGACCACCATAGTGAAAAATCTCCACATATTTAATCCCATAATTTAATATTTTATGATGGGATTTTTAAACTATTCCACGTTAAATATTTAATGTATTGAATCATATATTGAAAGTGAATGCTATACCAAATATGAATAATTAGATAAGAATCACCCTAATGATAATGAAATTGTAATAATCAAAAGAGTACGATAAGAATGCAGTTAAATTAAAAAAATTATGAAATAAACGATATTCATTATAATTCAACTAATTAGGTATATGAATAAATCATCTAAAATAATTTACAGTGAAACAAATCAAACATCTTACAAGAAATTTAATTTTAGATAAATAACACATTATAATATTAAAACCCATTTGAAGGATAAGATTTCAAATGAAATATTCAACACTGTGAATAATACGGGGATATTTATATGAAATATTAATGGTCTATTAGAAAACCCCATGTATGAAAAATATGATGTGTTATAAAAAAATATTCCATAAGGGGTGATAATTTGAGGCAAGGCACCCCCACAATAATTCTCAACATCCACAAACGTGCCTGAATATTCTATATATAAAATAATTACCGTAATTACCAATTGTAAAAGGATATTTATATCTATAAAATTTATTAATACTCATTTCTAATAATTCTTCACAATTATATTTGTATGTTATATTATTTTTTCTATATTATGTGTTATTAATATTGATCACATTGAACTATTTTCATAACAAGAGTTTTATTATTCATTATTCTACAAAATTACAGAATAAAATAAAATTTACAATAATTTTTATTATATAATTATTCATTATTTATAAATAAATTCTATGGGAGTTTTATTTATGATCCTAAAAGATAAAATTGGTGATGAGTATTTGTTTGTGATTTTTCAATCACGCATATTGGTATTTTAATGAATGAGTTTATAATTAATATTTTCATTAGAAAAAAAACAAGTAATTATTTTCCTATTTATATAATGAATTATTATTAATTAGATTCTAATAGATAAAAGTGAAATTATCTTATATAAGTTTCTATATAGGTGGTTGGACTGACCCATAAATGGGAAATCAATAATTAAGGGATTATTAAGAAATTAAAATGGTTTGTTTTCCAATAATAAAATTATATTATAAAATAAATGATATAAATTATATAATAATTCTTTTTTTGATTAGTATTTATAGAGGTTTTGAAAAATTGGAAATAAACCAGATGCAAAATGAGATATTGTACTCAATAGAGGTGGTAGTCCCATTATCCACAGTTAACATCCTAGTTTCTCGAAAAATGATAGGGAAAGAAGGTGGATGAAAATTTTCAAATAGAAGCAAAATTATATTATTCATTTTCCATTTATTATCCACTTTATCCCTTATAACTAGTTAGGTGAATTTATTTCATAAAATGGAAGTTTTTGCTCTGTGGAGGTGGTAGTCTGCAAATAACTAGAATTATGGTGTCGTTTATCTTAATTGAAAGTAGAAACATGGATAGTATTTATTAACTTATCATAAAAAATTATGTATTAAAAAAGTGTGTAATTATATAATAATTATAAAATTTGGTTTTAGAAAATATCAATGTGAAAAAATATTGAGTAATGTACTCACATTAAGGACATTATTTTTCCCATAGAAGACTCTTTGTAAATAAATCTAATAGGCTAATTTTTATTGAAAATACAATAATTGAAATGGATTATTACTATTGAGTAAGTAAATGGAACTATTTATAAAGAGGTAACTACATTATTGGAGTGACCTACAGGGTGGGGTGAGAGGTCAATTTTATATTTGGTGAAAATGTAAATTTTTTAAATATTTCAAATTTTAATTAAGTTAGAATGAGTTTCAAAATTCTTGAAGACTCAAATATGTGAATAATAGAGTGGTGAATGGTATAGGGTTTAAAATAAATCAACAATACATTTCTAAACATATTTTAAACATATTTCTATTTTTCATACTATTAGAATGTTCAAATTTAGCATATGTGGTTTTACCATTATAAATAATATAAAAATAATTTATTTATTTTTAATACCTAAAAAAATGAAATTATTAGATAATTATGACCTTATTATTAAAATTTTGAAAATATTGTTTTCAAAACAAAATTTCAGTCTATATTGATGTTAATTTTTTACTTTAGCTTATGTTATATATAAAACCGATTATATAGAAAATTATATTTTTAAGAATAATATTTATTTGTATGATAAATATATCATTTAATTTTTTTATGAAAAAAAATTGATAACTAAAAAAATTATTTATTTAAAATTCCGTAAATAAATATTTTCTCAACTAATATTTATTCAAAATAAAAGAGAAAATCTATTTTTGTTAGAAGATATTATATAAGTTCCTAAAATTATAAAAAATGGTGTTCCAAATACATTATAATAATCCAAAATATATTTTTAGACACTTAAAGTAAATATAATATCAAATAAAATTTTCTAAAAAAACATGGATATATTTATGTTATGTAACATCATAAAATTTAATCAGTTGGTAATAACTATATTTATAATTATTGACATAAAAATTATCCATTTTCGTAAAATTAAAAAAAAAATAATCTAATTATTCTATTATATATAAATATTTTAATTTAGTCAGATTCATTTTTTAGATTTTGATATGTAAAAATTAAAAAAATAAATATAAATATGTTTAAAATTATTTTCATAACAAAACATTTTTTAATAAAATTTATATTTAAATTATTATTTCATATAAATTATTTATCCAATTTTAAAAAATATTATTATGTATATCAATATTATTATTTATCTATAATATAATTATTATTATAAAAGGATTCAAATAAAAGATAACTTTAAAAGTGTTATGTTTTTTAGAATAGGTCAATATTATTTGTAATTTACCTACCCTAATTGATTTATTATCAACAATGTATTATTAATAATGATCAATATTTACTTTATATTTATACATAATTCAGTAAGGTCAATTTTTATATACCAATTCAGTGGATTCACCATAATGGTAGGATAATGTTTCATGGTTTGTTTTTTTTTTTGGTGTTGCATGTATCACATGATATCAAAAATAGAAGTTCTTATAAGAATATATAATGACAAATATATTAGTGCTACATTATACCCTCGTAAAATAAATTATGACCTCATAATTTAAATTATTGTATAATGATGAATTTTGGGGAGGGAATAAATAATGTATTTAACATAAATGGTGTAACATCAAAAATATCATCTACCTTACTATCTATGTCCATATTAAGATACTTATGATTCTAAGAACAAAATTATTCTTTTAAATAATAATATACAGTTGTTTATTTGTTCACAAACCATTAATTATCCAAATATACCATTCCTAAAACCATTATAATTTTGATGACATTATAACACAGTGAAACCATATACTCACTAGGAAATTTTCATTATCATTAACTATAAAGTGGTGATAATCATTAGGTTATAACATCCAAAACTATAAAATGAAAATGAAAATCCACAAAATACAATGGACATACTCAACAATATCATGTATCATTTATAAATTCTATTGTTATAAATATCATATAAATTATTTTTAAAAAATAATAAGACCTTAATTATCTCAACATTAATCATATTTTAATCCTAATAGTTATTCATCCATAAATAATGTCCCATTCAATAGTTATACCTGAAAAATATAACCATATCATTAATCACAATTCATTATTATTAATACAATTTAATATATATCTCCATACATTAGAAAAATTGAATCAAATGAAAAATATGACGATATTTCACATAATCCCCAATAAGTTTACAGTAAATCAAAATATCAATAGGAAATATCACTTTGTAATGAAATTATCTAAGAGTATCAAGAATTAATATTCATTATAGTAAAAACCTAACTACCGAATTCAAGATGCGAAGAATCATATTTTCCCGTATCATACGAACATAACAATAATCCCAATCATTTATGTAATCACCCCTATTAGGATGTAAGAAAAATTGGATTAAAGATTCATGCCTTTCTCAGCATCCTATTTTTTATCTTGTGTCAACCAAACCCAATGACAAAAAAGGCTATGATATTATAAAAAATATGCATATCAAAATATCAATTTCAATCATTCTTCCCATGTTCCACCATCATTTTAAAAATATGTATGCACATTTCATCATATGACTCTTTGTTCAGTCCTTGGTTATAAATATTAATTTTATAATTTTGTTCTCTAACATAATTAGATAGTATTATACTCATATCCTTAACATTGTTTCATAATGGGAACACGATTTTCTAAATCATATTATAGACACTCTGTTTTTTCCATGCATGACTTTGGAATATTACTTGAAATATTTTCGGTTTCAATCACTAAGACGGCGCATGATTCTGAAGCCCGATGAGCCCTGAATTAATTTTAAAAAATATTAAAATTATTTTAATTACACACACAAAATGATTTGTAAAAAAATGGAATATCTCATTAATGGGGACTTAGATTGGAAATATGAAATTACGGTTGAGTCTGGAACATAGTGTTTACACTATGTGTGACATAAAATGGGTCGATATGGGATGTCTTTACCCATCACTCATTGGTGGTACGTTAATTCGATTTAATTAATTAATTCATATAACCTAATATAATATGGTTATATATATGTATATCGCCATGGAAAACTGCCAAGGGTAAGTCTCATAATCTTGTAAATTTTCCAAGATCTTTCTCCTTTGGGAAAATCAAGCTCAGACAACAACAAATAATTGGATCAAAATGAATCGAAGTGCGATATACACAATTGATCTCCTCATCCATTGGGGTGTGTTTTCTTCATCAATGAGCAATCCAATATTGAGGTATGTATTTTCTGTATGGATTTCTTACCCGCCCCCTGATTGATTTTATATGATGAATGCGAATTAAATTTGTTTAAATAATCTAATTTGCATATTGAAAAACAACTGGTTGAATCAATTCCCAACCTGTTTATCAGGAAATTAATCATTGGGTTTCCCTCATTTGACTGGAATTCAAGAAAATGATTTTTCTCTCATTTAATCTTTTGTGCAACTATTCATTCTTGGGTTTTCATATTAAATGGTTTTTAAATTTTTCTTTTACAATAGGGATAGGGCTTGGGATATTTTTAAAAATGGGTCCGAGAAGCGTGAACCCCGTTCACGCATCCCCGATCCTGGGAAGATGCGTGAATGGGGTTCACGCATCTTCAATCCGAGCGAGATGCGTGAACCCCATTCACGCTTCCTTCGAGAATCGGATGAATGATGCGTGAAAAGGGTTCACACATCATACAAAACGTTTTTTGACAGTTATATTATTTTTTATTTTTATTTTTATTTTATTTTGTTTTGTATATATATATATATAACAAAAAAATTAGAAGAATTTATCCACTATTTAAAATTCGGCAACAGTTCCATTACAACAGTCTGGATTCTGACAGAAACTCTCTCCCAGGACTCCCTTTTATAAGAGGGGTTTCCCTAAAAATTATTCTACATTTTGATGTGAGATACAGGTTATTCCTATCCTTCACAGTACATTCTACATTTCCGATGTGAGATTCTGTTTCAAGTACGTGACTTCGAATGAGTATAAAATATAGGCTATAAGACTAATATAAATGAAAATTTAAACATTGATTAAACATATAAGAAATATTTGAAAACAAAAAAAAACTCATAAAAATGATGATCAAAAATTAATTATAACCATTCAAAACCATAAAATTGAAACTTAAAAATGATTCACGTATTTAAAGTATGTGACATGGAAAGATTATAAGATATAAACTATAAAACTAATATAAATGAAATTTTAAACACTGATTAAACATATAAGAAATAGTTGAAAATAAAAATAATTTCATAAAAAATGTAGATAAAAAATAATTTATAATCATTCAAAACCATCAAATTGAAACATAAAAATGTTTCATGTATGTGACTTTGAAAACCTATAAAATATAAATTGTAAGACCAGTATAAATGAAAATTAAAACATGAATTAAAAATATTAGAAATATTTGAAAATAAAAAGATTTTAATAAAAAATGTGGATGAAAAATAATTTATAAGATTTCAAACAAACATACTTTAAACATAAAAATGTTTCAAATATGTGTTTTTGAAAGACTATAAAATATAAATTACAGGATGAATATAAATGAAACATAAAACATGAATTAAACATATATGAAAAAATTAATATTTAATTAGTCAATTAGTAGTATAATTATTAATTACTTAATAATCAATATAATTATAAATTAGTTAATTATTAATATAAATATAAATTATTAACTACTAATATAATTATATAATAATTAATTAGTTAAGTATTAATATGATTATTAATTATAAATAGTAATTATTAATAATATAATAATTAATTAGTTAATTTGTAAAATAATTTTTAATTTTTAATATTAATTAGTAATATACTATAATTAATTAGTTAAATAGTAGTATATTTATTAATTATAAAATAATTAAATAACTAAATAATTATTAATATTATTATTATTATTAATTATTCAATATAATAATTATTATTTTATTTATTATTTATATAGTAATTAATTAATTAATTTTTAATATAATTATTAAATATAGTTAGTCATTATTATTTATTAATTATATATATAATAACTAATTATTTATTAGTATTATAATTATTAATTAGTTAATAATTAATTAGTTAATTAGTAATATAATTATGAAATATAATTTATAATATAATTATTAATTATATTTAGTAATTAATAATTAAATAATAATTAATTAGTTAATTAGCAGCATAATTATTAATTATTAGTTAATTAAATATTATATAATTAATAATTATATAACTAATTAACTATTTAATTATCATATAATTAATAATTATATTACTAATTAACTATTAAATTATTATATAATTAATTACTAATAATTGATAACTAATATTTATAATGAATAATTATAATTATTAATTATCTTGTTAATTTACTAGTTAAATAATGAATTATTATATAATAAATAATTATTTTACTAATTAAAAAATTAATTATTATATAACTAATAATTATATTACTTATTAACTAATTAATTTTTATATATTTAATAATTATATTATGAATTAAAAAATTAATTATTATATAATTAATAATTATATTAATAATTAATTATTATATAATTAATAATTATATTACTACATAATTTTTTTATAATTAATAATGATATTACTAATTTCCTAATAATTATATTAATAATTAACTAAGTAATTATTATATAATAAAAAATTATGTTACTAATTAACTAATTAATTAATATATAATTATATTAGTAATTAACTAATTAATTCTTGTATATTCGTAATTAATAACTAATATTTCTATTAATAATTAAATAATTTTTAATTATATTGATTAATAAGTAATTAATAATTATATAATTAATAATTGTACTACTAATGAACAAATTAATTTTTAATTATTTCCTATATGTTTGAACCATGTTTAAAGTTTCATTTATATTCTTCTTGTAATTTATATTTTAGTCTTTCAAAACCACATATTTGGAACATTTTTATGTTTCATGTATGTGTGTTTGAAATCTTATAAATTATTTTTCATCAACATTTTTTATTAAAATATTTTTATTTTCAAATATTTCTTATATTTTGTATTCTTATTTTAATTTGAATATATATTGGTCTTATACTTTATATTTTATAGGATTTCGAATTCGCATACATGAAACATTTTTATGTCTCAATTTGATGGTTTAGAATGAATAGAAATTATTTTTTAACAAAATTTTTAAGAAATTATTTTTATTTTCAACTATTTTTTATATGTTTAATCAATTTTTAAAATTAAATTTATATTAGTATTAAATATTATATTTTGTAGTCTTTCGAAGCCACGTACATGAAAAAAATGAAACATTTTTATGTTTCAATTTGATAGTTTTAAATGGTTATAAATTATTTTTGATCAATATTTTTTGATAAATTCTTTATGTATGAAAATATTTTTTATATGTTTAATAAATGTTTAAAATTTCATTTATATTAGTTTTACAGTTTATATTTTATAGTCTTTAAAAGTCACGTACTTGAAATAAATGAAACATTCTTAAGTCTCAATTTTATGGTTTTCAATGCATATAAATTATTTTTGATCAACATTTTTTATGAAAATCTTTTTATTTTCAACTATTTATTATATTTTTAATCAATGTTTAAAATTTCATTTATATAAGACTTATTGTTTATATTTTATAGTTTTTCAAATTCACATACTTGAAATACAAGAAACATTTTTATGTTTCAATTTGATGGTATTGAATGGTTATAAATTTTTTTTATCGACATTTTTTATGAAATTATTTTTCTTTTCAAATATTTCTTAGATGTTTAATCAGTTTTTAATATTTCATTTATATTAGTGTTATAGTTTATATATTATTGTCTTTCAAAGTCACGTACTTGAAATACATGAAACATTTTTATGTTTTAATTTGATGGTATTGAATGGATATAATTTATTTTTGATCAACATTTTTTATGAAATTCTTTTTGTTGTCAACTATTTCATATATGTTTAATAAATGTTTAAAATTTCATTTATATTAGTCTAATAGTATATATTTTATACTCTTTCAAAGTCACGTACTTGAAACAGAATCCCACATTGGAAATGCAGAATGTACTATGCATGTTAAGAAGAACCTGTATCCCACATCGAAAATGCAGAATAATTTTCAGGTCAAGCCATCTTATAAAAGGGAGTCATGGGTGAGAGTTTCTGTCAGAATCCAGATTGCTGTAATGGAAATGATGGTATATTTTAAATAGCGGATAAATTCTACTAAATTTTTTTGTTATATATATATATATATATATATAAACCAAACAAAATAAAAATAAAAATAAAAAAATTAAAAACTATTAAAAAACATTCTTCCTGATGCATGAACCCCGTTCACACATCCTTCATCTGATTCGTGAAGGATGTGTGAATGGGGTTCATGCATCTCGCTCGGATTGAAGATGCATGAACCCCATTCACGCAACTTCCCGGGATCGGGGATGCGTGAACGAGGTACACGCATCTCATACCCATTTTTAAAAATATCCCAAGCCTTATCACTTTTGTAAAACAAAATTTAAAACCCATTTAAAATGAAAATACATTCATTCTTACTCCAACATTGGGATCGAGATGCATCATCAACAACTGTCGACCTAGATTAGATCAGTGTTCATTGGGGTTTGACGAACGCATTGTTTGTAGCTTGTTCGGGCGAGGTAGGCACCAACAACGGAAGTGTGGTGGTCTGAAAGAGCGGGATCAGATCAGGGTAGCATAACGATCTCAAAACGTCCAAGACAGCGTGTTGCAGCATGAAAGGAAGATTAGGGAGACATGTTTTGCCCGCATCGGCTAGGAAGGTGCAGGGTGGTGGTGATCCTAGGTAGACGGAGGTGGAATCCATGAGTCGACAGGTGTAGATCCATGATTCGATGGGTGTAGATTCTGGACCTAGGCACGTAAATCTCTTTTTTAGTGTTGGCGCCATGATATTCGATTGGGAAGTTCATTTTGGGTCTATGATTAGGTTTTTCCAAAAAAATATTTGGTGAAGTAGGGTTGTAGGTTTGTAGGGGGCATGAAATTCATGGGTGAATATATGTTAGGTTGAAAACTATACAAAAATTAAAATGAAATTATATAAAAAATGGACGAAAGAAGATTGGATGGTGGTGTAACCTCTCTTCTCTTTAAATTATTTAATTAGTTAAGATAATAATAATGAAATAATTTTGTTATTATTATTATCAAAATGGTTTTTCTATCATAACACCTCCATATGGTGACTGTTTGTTGAACCTTCTATAGTAGTGTAAGCATGATATTTAGATAGACATTCAAGAATAATGTATGATAATAAATTGAGTCTTGTGGCTTGGTTGCATGAAATTAATAGGATTAATAATAATAATATAATAATTATTGTTGTTGTTGTGAAATATTTTATCTGACATAGATTCATTGTACGACGTCTATTTGATGAACCATCTGCGACATCATGGCCCAGAAATTAAAGCAATTGATTCATGATTAATTCTGAGGAATTTAATTTAGAATCATGGCATGGGCCAATGAGACGCCATTCAAGCATCATGAGGTGAAATCACAATTTTTCATAGGGTGTCTGATTGAGGTAATTGAATAGCCTATTTCATATATTTTTCCATCAGGATCATAATGGTCTGATCATTTTGGACTTATTAGGCAGTTTGAATTAGAGTTTTTGTGAAATTACTTTTTTTCCTTCAAACCCATGGTGAACCTTGTCCATTCATCAAGATTTGGCTCGGGACATGTCGTGTAAAACCCTTACACATTAAATAGTACTACATGGTTATAAATTATTATTATTGAAAGGAAATGGACTTGAAGTAGAGTGGGACATTGTACTGTGCGGGTCCCTTACATGTCATAGACCCCGTTATAATTATCTACACTTCCGTATCTATTTCGTTTTGACCCGGATTTTGGCCAATGAGTAGCCTATCCTGAGTTATTTTCTGTGTAAAATGTGAGGGTTCCCACTATTGTGGATTTTGAGATATGATATGACATTTTAAGAGCATGACAATTCTATTGGTGACGCATGATGATGATAGTGATCGAGAAGGATCATCATAGAGTTTAGATAGAGATAGTTCTCAACTTTCAATTCATCATTCAGGTCCTCCATGCATAGAAATTGTTCTTCGTTGTTGTATTACCATGTAGGTATTCCAAATTTATTATCGATGTAGAGACAATACTATGTTGACGTATCAGTGTGCATGTCCTCTATTAACGGTGAATGTAATCCCCTGTTGAATCAGATTGTGGGTCCTCCTTACTCATTGTGTATATATAGGCGATACTCCCATGTGTCACCAAGGCGTAGTACCTCTATCCCTGGAGACGGTACTCCCCTATAACATCATGTTGTGGGACCTCCATAATATTTCTATAGATATAGATGATAATCCCTTATAAAATCATGTTGGGGATCCTCTAACCATTGAGATGGTGCTCCCCTATCATACCAGGGCACATGTCTTACATACTTGTTGGACTGAAACAGAGTGAAATCCACCTATGGTTGTAGGGTATGGCTGCTCTACATGGAAATTTTACCCACAATAATTATATTTCATATTGAAGAGACATGGTATGGCGTAGCATTGGACTCACAATGAAGGGAGATGTTTTCTCTTGTGAGATACATTTTTCTGATGTGACTTAAACCATCTAGGCAAGTAAATGGTGCCCAGAGTGTGTAATATCAAGGTTTTGTGATTGATTCACATATAATTGTGTTTTTATGGTAGAAACATGAGGTATTAGGAATCATAGATAGACCATGTAACTATTGGATACTATTCTTATTGGGATAATTATTGATATTGGTATCCCCCTACACACTTGTTTGGGATTCTTTAACTGAGCATATAAATATCATTCTGCATTAATAACTCCTTGGGTTTGGGTTACTCCACATTTAGGAGAGTTGGAGATCTGAGAGGTATGCCATGTTCTTTTCGTGTCTAGATTCTTGTGGTTTGATAAGTCTAAAATCCTATTTTAGGTATCGAATACTCGAAGATATGTTCATCTTCTCACCATTTCACACTCCTTATGTTTGGATGAGTTTACCTTCACTCTCTTGTTTGGGTGAGTTGTACTCTTTCACTTTACCATTCTCTATCAAATGTTTCTCCCTTCTATTTTATATATTATTTTTCCCCCTTCACCATAATCAGGGCATTCAAATGGGTACTTATATAATCACCCATGCGTGAGATTGTCTCACACATGTCGTGTCTTTGCAGACAACGAAAAGGTTGACCATGATATCAGAGGAGCTTAGAGATACATGGATCATGGAACGCGTATGGTGGTCGTAGCTTGGAATACATGAGTTGATATTTCTCAACACATTACTCATTTCCATTTGGGTCAGGTTTGGATATATTTCTAGTTGGGCATGTATTTTTCCCCTTTACATTCAGTTTACACTACCATATATTTTTACTCTCTATAGGTTCATGCATTCCTAGTTTTGTGTATGCTTGCACATACATATGATAATGCCTATTATAGTTTATTTATCCCTTCACTGCTTGTTTTCACCCCTGGCATATGGAGGAGGGCTTGGTGTAGTTCCGGCTCGAGCCCCAGTAAGGGTCAGGTCATGAACGATTGGTATAAGAGTTGGTTCGATCATTGGGATGTTGTTCTGATATTTCACTAAAATGGTTTTGGTTAGGTTTAGGGAAAAAATTCATATTATCTCAAGCGCATGTATCAAGCTAGGGAGTCCATTGATGGTGTTTCGGATGAAGTATCAATTCACCAGGACTATAATTACTTGCTTGTCGACCTGACATGCTAAGAATTTTTTTGCATGGATTAATGGTACACGCGCCATGTAGGATTGAATATTCAACACTCCTTGAGTCTTCTCCCCATTTTTATGTATATATATATATATATATTCCCAAATGACCATTGTATGTCTGAAACACTTTCAGGATAGCTTCACGATGACATCAAGCCAGGATGCCAGCTCTAGTTTTTCATGATGATCCTGTGAGGGAAGAGGCCTCAGTTAAGGGTCCATCCTATGACCCACATCTTCAAGGTGGGTAGGTATCATCACCTAAAATTTTTGAGTAACAGATCATCCTGGTAGAGCTGGCTAGGGATTTATGTAGGATTAGCGAACTCCCTAAGTTCCAGTTCTAGAGGACGCTGAGGATCCATGGCGAGCTAGATCCTTAGGCAGAAGAGGATTGTCTATATTCTATGCTCTGTGTATTCATGCCCATCTGGAAACTGACTAATTAGGTGGTTGTATTGGCTGCTATCATTTCTCATGGAGTGGCTTCGCACTGAAAGAGACTCGTCACATAGATACATGATGCATTTTCCCTCTCATAGCCCATCTTAGAGTAGTTATTTCATGAGGAGTAATACCCTTCAAGTTTGTATTTAGCCTATATCCAGGAAGTTATGGAGTTGCAGCGTGGAGGGAAGGTAGTGGTTGAGTATGCAGTGAGGTTCACAATCCTTATACGATACTCCATTGAAATGATCTAGGATTACTACTTCTGTGCACAAAAGTTTAAACAAGGTCCCCACAAAGAGATCTATGCTAGTATATTTCCATTGTGCGTCCCAAACTATGCTAGAGTGTTTGAGGGGGCACTGGTGAAAGATTGATTTCTATTAGAGGGATGGAAGACCACTGGATCTGGAAATGGGAGTCATAGAGCCGGGCCATCTGAAGCAACTAGCTGGCGCCCATCAGCCAGATCCCGGCATAAGAAACCCATTCATGAGTAGTCTTAGGCACATAGTCATATAGTGTAGGGGTAGCACAGAGAACTAGTGAATCCCAGGGAGGTTTGGGGATATTCTAGGGACGGGCAAGGTCACATGGCATGAGACTACCCGACTCGATGTGTTTATCAGTACATGTATATAGGTGCTGGACCACCATGATAGAGACATCATCTTAATCAAGTATCAACCAGGTCTGGATAGGTTGGTCCCCAGGTAGGTAGATTTGGGAGAGGAGAAGGTGGAGCTATGGGTGGTGGATGTCAATACAAGATCCTTTAACCACCACCAAGTGACCCACATCAAGCTCTAGGAGCTAGTGGCTAGAGATACAAACAGATGAAAGCTTTGGATATCTATAATGCTCCAGCCCACAAGATGATAAATGTTATGATCAGCGACAATTTTACATTCTTCAATATAAATTGTTAGACACCATGTGAGGTACTCATCCAATTTTTCTTGTTACTCGAGGTTCAACCGTGGAGGCACGGGGAATCTGGGTAACCCTGTGTCACTATTGTTTGATGTAGATTCGAATGCGCCAGGAAGAGGGGTCCCCCCCACCGTGACACATTATTGAGATGTGAGAAAAATTGTGGGGGTGAGTTAGTTCCACCCAAATAAGATAATATCGAGGTGTAGTGGATGAGTCCACGTGACTTGTGAATTATTGGTGAGGTTGTGTGATAGAGAATCGGAGAAGATCCTAGAATTTCTAGTTGAGTTTTTATGTTGGACCCTTTTTTCTTGGGATTTTTCTAGTGGGTGTGGTCGAGTTTTTGGTTTTGGGTAACTCTCCTTCTATGAGAGGAGAAGATGCATGGGGTATTCCATGTACATCCCATGTCCATATTCTTGTGGATGGATGAATCTACGCACCTAACATTCTTTTTGGTACCCCTGTGTGCTTGGTGCCAACCATGATGCAGCGGAAGACAGTTATTACATATGGGTCGGGTAGATGATAACCCATTAATGGATCTACATAACTCACTACCTAGAGGTGGAAGGGATAGTCTTCACCTTGAGGATGGAGATCCACTACCTTTTGGGGGAAATAAAGTATGATATCATGTGTGACTACATATCCTTAAGAGATTCAGCTAATGTATTTCAGGAAGAAGGGAATCAAGTCATCATTTTTAGGGAAGAATGGTGATTCTTATCATATTACAAGAGGAGTCTATGTAAGAGTTTCACACATCTCTTTTTTTGTAAATCCTATTTTATGGATGATTTATGAAAAAGTAAGACGCAGGATCAGTATCCCCATCATTCTACATTGTTGTGAATTTTGGGGAAGAAAATGATTCCAAAAAGAAATAATGTAGAGAATCATTTGTTCCCGTTTATGCCATTGGAAATTTCCTAGAAATATTTTTAGAGGTAGGCACTGAGATGACTTGCGATTCTGAGGCCTTATGAGACCGAAATTAATTTTATAATAATATTAAATATATATTTATTTCAGAGAAATAGTTATCCTAAAAAGATGAATATCTCATTAAAGGAGTATGGTATTGGAAATATGAGGCCACAATTGAGTTTGGTACGAAGTTTTTACCCTAAGAACGGTATAAAATGGGACATTCTAGGAAATTCAAACCCCTCACTTGTTATAGGTGAATTAATTGGATTTAATTTTTTAATTAATTAATTAATTCACCAATTCATTTAACCCAATAGAAAATGGGAATAAATATATCTCCCTGGAAAAAGGCCTAAGGTTAGTATTATAATCCCATGAAATTTCAAAGAGCTATCTCCTTCATTCCAATGGTGAATCATGGATAGATGACAACAAACTATTGGATTAAGATGAAACAAAGTTTGGAGAATACAATAGATCTCATCCTACATTGGTTAGTGAATTCTTAATTAGAGAATAATCAAATATTGTGGTTGGAATTTTCTTTTTGGTTTCCTTATCCACAATTGATTTTCCTTGATGAACACGAATTGAATTTTTTTGAATGAATTAATTCTATGTTAAAAAAACAATTCCTTGGATCCATAATCCTCTTATAAATCTTGAAATTGAAATTCTTGAAGTATGATAAATATTTATTTTTCAATTCCTATCTTTGTTGACCCACGATGATATAGGGAAAACTAATTAGGCCATTGATCGATCTATGTTTGAGTTTTGTAATCCTTAATTTTTCTGCCCTATGTGAAATTATCATTGTATTTCCCTTCATTGACTGATGATACATTAAAATGATTTTTCACATGTTTAATATATTTTGAAATGGTTCATTGACACAATAATCATAGGATAGATCTATAATGTTTACAATATTGACAGCAGAAGCATAAGTGTGGTGATCTGAGGGAAATGATTTTGATTTTGGTTTGCATAGCCAGACCATGATGGTTGGGATGGTGCGGCATGATGGTGAGACAAGGTGGATGGAGCCATATGGATAGAGTCAACGAGTGTTGATCTAGGAGTTGTCAGGTGTAGATATGTGATTCATGGTTGTAGATCACATTTTTAGCGGAGGCATCGTGATATTCTCTGGTAAAGCACATTTGGGGTCTATAGTTATGGTTTGTTGAAAAAATATTCTTGGCGAATTTAGGTTTGTAAGGGGCCCTGAAATTCAGGGAAGAAGATATGATAGGTTCAAAAGGATAAAAAGAAATAAAAAATGAAATAAAAACAAGGGAAGAATGACAATAGGTTGGTGGGGGGGCACTGCATTTAGATAGATTAATGGGTTGGGATGAATGGACTCTCTCATTTTTTACACATTAAATAGATATAATAGTAATACTAAAATGTGTTATTATTATTGATAAAAAACTGGTTTTCTCATCATAAATCCTTGATACACTACAACAAAAACGGTCTTTATCAGCGCTCAAAACGGGCTTTATCCGTGCTAAAAAAGCGATGTAATGCTCAGTGCTGATAAAGGGGGGGGGGTCCCCTTTATCAGTGCTAAAATGGCATTGATAAAGGAAAATATTATCAGCGCTAAAAACGCACTGATAAAGGGGGGCTTTATCAGTGATAAAATGGCGACGATAAAAAACCCCTTTAACATCGCTAAAAAGCGCTGATAAATGTGTTTTATCAGCGCCCTTTTAGCAATGATAAACTTATCCTTTATCAGTTCTTTTTAGCGCTGATAAATTTGTAGTTTATCAGCACATTTTTATAACTGATAAAGGATCCCTTTATCAGTGATAAAAATGTGCTCATAAATTCCATGTCCTCTACTACAAAAAAATCTGCAGCATCACAACCAAACACCTGCAAAAACTTCAGCATCTCAATAAGCAAATTAGACGAAGTATACCCATAGTAAATTAACACGTATATCATAAGCTAATTAGAACAAGTATACCCATACAAAAAGTTTTCTCATACACCATTAACACATAATTCATAAGTTAATTAAGTACATAAAGAATTCAATTTATAATCCTGGGGATTGGGGGCTACTCAAGAATTTTGGGTGGCTGTCCAAGGGGGGGTAGGGGGTGTCCTGGGGGATGGGGGTGTCTGGGGGGAAAGGGGCATTCAGGGGGCGGTCCAAGAGGTTGGGGTGTTGTCCAAGGAGGGTGGGGGTGTCCATGTGGGGTGGGGGTGTCCACGTGAGGGGGGGGGGGTTCCATGGGGGTGTCCAGGGGGTGGGCTGGTGTCCAGGGTGTCGGGGGGGGGGGGGGGTTCGAGGGGGTGGGGGTGTCCGAGGGGTTGAGGGAAATCCAGGGGGTTGGTGGGGCTATCCAAAGGGGTTTGGGTGGTTACCATGAGGGTGGGATGGTGGTGTCCAGGGGGATAAGGGTGTCTTGGGGGGTGGGGTGTCTAGGGGGTGATCTAGGAGGTTGGGGCTGTCCAAGGGGGTGGGGTGGTGACCAAGGTGGGGGGTGTCCAGGTGGGGGGGGGGACTATCTATGGGGTGTGTAGGGGGTGAGCTGTTGTCCAGTGTGTTGGGCGGGCTTACCAGGGGTTGTTGGGGATGCCCAAGGGGGGTGGGATGGTGTCTGGGAGGGTGGGGGTGGTTGTCCATGGGTGGGGGTGTCCAGGGGGTGGGGGTGTTGGGGGGGGGGGCTGTCCATGGGCATTTCCATGGGGGTGGGGGTGTCTAGGGGGATGAGGTGGATTTCTAAGGGGTGGGGTGTAAAGAGGGGTGGGGGTGTCCATGTCGTAGGTCAGTTGTTGTTTTCACTTAAAATTGTGTCCATTTTAAACAAAAGAGAGACACTTTGAGTGCTACAGGCCACAACATTCCTCGGATCGAGGCGGGGTTGACTCTTACACATTGTAATAGACCTGTGGATTTTCTCCTACCGGATTAACACAATCCGAATGCGTTTGGTCGGATTTCCGTACGTCAGTTGTTGTTTTCACTTAAAATTGTGTCCATTTTAAACAAACGAGAAACCCATTGAGTGATACCGGCCACACTGTGCCTCGTATTGAGGCCAGGATTACTCAAAAACGTCACAAAAGACCCATGGATCGTTCTTCTAAAGGATCCATACAATCCAAATTCGTTTGGTCAGATTTCTGTAGTTCAGTTGTTGTTTTCACTTAAAATTGTTTCCATATTAAACAAAAGAGAGACACTTTGAGTGATAATGGACAAACCATGCCTCGGATTGAGGCGGGGTTGACACATACACATCAAAAAGAACCCATGTATTATTCCCCTATAGAATCAAGACAATCCAAGTGTGTTCGGTCGGATTTCCATAGGTTAGTTGCTGTTTTCACTTGAAATTGTTTCCATTTTAAACAAAAGAGAGACACATTGAGTCATACCGGCCACAACATGCCTTGGATTGAGGCAAGGTTGACTCGTACACATGAAAAATTAACCATAGATCGTTCTTCTATAGGATCAAGACAATATGAATGCATTGTTCAGAATTTCTTAGGCCAGTTGTTGTTTTCACATAAAATTTCGTCCATTTTAAACAAAAGAGAGACACTTTGAGTGATACCAGCCAAACAGTGCCATTGATTGAGGATGGGATGACTCATACACATCTAAAAGGACCCATAGATAATTATTTTATAGGATCAAGACAATTATAATTCTTTGGGTCAGATTTTCGTAGCTCAGTTATTGTTTTCACTTAAAATTATGTCCATTTTATATAGTAGAGAGACACTTTGTGTGATACCGGCTAAACCATGACTTGTATTGAGGCGTGGTTTACTTGTACATGTCTAAAAGGACCCATGGATCATTCTACTATGATATCTACACAATCCGAATGCATTTGGTCATATTTCCATAAGTCAGTGGTTGTTTTCACTTAAAATTGTGTCCATTTTAAACAAAAGAGAGACACTTTGAGTGAGACTGGCTAAACCATGCCTCAGATTGAAGCGGGGTGGACTCTTATACATCCCCAACGCTCCCATGGATCGTTCTACTAAAGGATAAACACAATACGAATGTGTTTGGTCAGATTTACGTACGTCAGTTGTTGTTTTCACTTAAAATTGGGTCCATTTTAAAAAAAATGAGAGACACTTTGAGTGATATCGGCCACCGCAGGCCTCAGATTGTGGAGGGTTGAATCGTACATGTCAAAAATGACCCATGTATTTTTTTACTATAGGATAAACACAATCTGAATGTGTTTGTCATATTTTCGTAGGTTAGTTGTTGTTTTCACTTAAAATGGTGTCCATTTTAAACAAAAGAGAGACCCTTCGAGTGATACCGGTCACACCGAGCCTCACATTGTGGCAGAGATGACTCCTAAACCTCAAAAAGGACACATAGATCATTATTGCAAAGTATCAAGGCAATATGAATGTTTTTGTTCAAATTTTTGTATGTCAGTTGTTGTTTTCACTTAAAATTGTGTCCAATTTAAACAAAAGAGAGACACTTTGTGGGATACCGACTATACTGTGCCTTGGATTGAGGAAGAGTTGACTCGTACATGTCCCCAACACACCCATGGATAGCTCTCCAAAAGTATCAACACAATATGAATGCGTTTTGTCAGATTTCTATAGGTTAGTTGTGGTTTTCACTTAAAATTGTGTCGTTTTTTTAAAAATTAGAGACACTTTGAGTGATACCAGCCACATCGGGCCTCGAAAAGACACGGGGTTCACTCTTACATGTTGAAAAGGACCCATGGATCATTCCTTTATAGTATCAACATAATCCGAATGTGTTAGTTTGGATTTCCATAGGTTAGTTGTTAATTTCACTTAAAATTGTGTCCATTTTAAACAAAAGAGAGACCCTTTTAGTGATACCAGCCATGATGTGCCTCATATTGAGGTGGGGGTGAGTCATACACATCCCCAACACACCCATGGATCATTCCCTTATAGGATCAAGACAATCCGAATGTGTTTGGTCGGATTTATGTTGGTCAGTTGTTGTTTTCCCTTAAAATAGTGTCATTTTTAAACAAAAGTGAGACACTTTGAGCGATACTGGCCACACCATGCCTCATATTGAGGTAGGGTTTACTCATACACGTAAAAAAGGACCCATGGATCGTTCTCCTAAAGGATCAATACAATCAGAATGTGTTTGTTCAGATTTCTGCAGGTCAGTTGTTGTTTTCACTTAAATGTGTGTCCATTTTAAACAAAAGAGAGACACTTTGAGTGATATCGGCCACACTGTGCCTCAGATGGAGGCAGGGTAGACTCATTCACATCCCTAACTCACCCATGGATCGTTCTCCTAAAGTTTAAACCCAATCTGAATGTGTTTGTTCGGATTTCCTTTGCTCAGTTATTGTTTTCACTTAAAATTGTGATCATTTTAAAAAAATGAGAGACACATTGAGTGATACTGGCCACAGCGGGCCTTAGATTTCCACGAGGATGACTCATACATGTCGCAATGGTCCCATGGATCATTCTCTTATAGGATCAACACAATCCGAATGTGTTTGGTCATATTTCCTTAGGCCAGTTGTTGTTTTCACTTAAAATTCTGTCCATTATAAACAAAAGAGAGACCCCATTAGTGATACCGACCACACCATGCCTCAGATTGAGGTGGGGTTGACTTGTAAACATACCCAACACACCTATGGATCATTCTACCATAGCATCAAGACAACCCGAATGTGTTTGGTCATATTTTCGTCGGTTAGTTGTTGTTTTCACGTAAAATTGTGTCCATTTTAAAGAAAAGAGAGACACTTTGAGTGATTATGGTCACACCATGCCATGGATTGGGCCAAAGTTAACTTTTACACATCATAAAGGACCCGTGGTTAATTATCCTAAAAGATAAATACAATCGAATTGTGTTTTTTTTTATTTGCGTAGGTCAGTTGTTGTTTTCACTTAAAATTGTGTCCATTTTAAACAAAAGAGAGACGCATTGATTGATACCGGACACACCGTGTCTCCAATTGAGGCGGGGTTGACTTGTACATGTCAAAAAAGACTGATTTATCATTCTACATTGTGATCAAGACAATCCAATTGTGTTTGGTCATATTTCCGTTCGGCAGTTTTTGTTTTCACTTAAAATCGTGTTCATTTTAAACAAAAGAAAGATACTTTGAGTGATACCATCCACCCCATGCCTCGGATTGAGCAGGGGCTGACTAGTACACATCACAAATGACCCATGGATCGTTCTACAATTGGATCATGACAATCCGAATGCGTTTGGTCAGATTTTCGTAGGTTAGTGGTTGTTTTCACTTAAAATTGGGTAAATTTTAAATAAAAGAGAGACATTTTGAGTGATATCGGCCTAATAGTGCCTCGTATTGAGGAGTTTTTGACTCATACACATCGCAAAGGACCCATGGATCGTTATTTTATAGTATCAAGACAATAAAAATGCTATTGGTCAGATTTTCGTAGGTCATTTGTTGTTTTCAATTAAAATTTTGTCCATTTTAAACAGAAGAGAGACACATTGAGTGATACCGTCTAAATCGTGCCTCGGATTGAGGCGAGGTTGACTTTTAAATGTCTAAAAGGACCCATGGATTCTTCTCCAATAATATCAACACAATATGAATGCGTTTGGTCTGATTTTTGTAGGTCAGTTGTTGTTTTCACTTAAAATTGTGTCCATTTTAAACAAAAGAGAGACACTTTGAGTGATACCGGCTAAATTGTGCCTCGGATTGAGGGAGTGATGACTCTTACATGTCCCCAATGCACCCATGGATAATTAACTTAAAGGATAAACACAATTTTAATGATTTTGGTCATAATTCCATACATCAGTTATTGTGTTCACTTAAAATTGTGTCTATTTTAAAAAAATGAGTGACAGTTTGAGTGATACCAGCCACAGCGGGCCTCGGATTGAGGTTTGGTTGACTCGAACATGCCTCAAATGACCTAGGGATCATTCTACGATAGGATCAACACACTCAAAATGTGTTTGGTTAGATTTCCATAGGTCAATTTTTGTTTTCACTTAAAATTGTGTCAATTTTAAACAAACGAGAGACCCTTTGAGTGATAACGGTCACACCGTGACTCAAATTGAGGTCAGGTTGACACATAAATGTCAAAAAGAACTCATGGATCATTCTTTTAATGCATCAGGACAATATGAATGCGTTTGGTTGGATTTTTGTAGTTCAGTTATTGTTTTCAATTAAAATTGTGTCCATTTTAAACAAAAAAGACACTTTGTGTGATACCGGTTATACCATGACTCAGATTGAGGCGGGGTTGACTCTTACACATCCCTAATGCAACCATGCATCATTCTCCTAAAGTATCAACACAATCCAAATGCTTTTGTTCAGATTTCCGTAGGTCAGTTGTGGTTTTCACTTACAATTGTGTGCATTTTAAAAAACTGAGAGACAGATTTAGTGATACCGGCCATAAAGGTCCTCGGCATGATGTGGGGTTGCCTATTACATGTTTAAAAGGACCCATGAATCGTTCTACTATAGGATCAACACAATATGAATGCGTTTGGTCATATTTGCATAGGTCAGTTGCTGTTTTCACTTAAAATTGTGTCCATTTTTAACAATAGAGAGACCCTTATAGTTATATCGTCCACATTGTGCCTCATATTGAGGTGTGGTTGACTTTTACAAGTCCCCAACACACACATGGATAGTTATACTATATAATCAATACAATCCTAATGAATTTGGCCAGATTTGCGTAGGTTAGTTGTTGTTTTCACTTAAAATTGTGTCCATTTAAACACTAGAGAGACACTTTGAGTGATACCAGCCTCACAGTGCCTCGGATTGAGGAGGGGTTGACTCTTACACATCAATAAGGACCCATGTGTCATTATACTATAGGATCAATACAATCCGAATGCATTTGGTTGGATTTCTGAAGGTCAGTTGTTGTTTTCACTTAAAATTATGTCCATTTTAAACAAAAGAGAGACACTTTGAGTGATACCGGCCACACCGAGCCTCGTATTGAGGTAGGGATTACTCATACACATCCCTAACACACCCATTAATTATTGTCCTAAAGGATATACATAATCCTAATTCATTTGGTCAGATTTCCATAGGTCTTTTTTTTCACTTAAAAATGTGTCCATTTAAAAAAAATGAGAGACACTTTGAGTGATACCGGCCACAGAAGGCCTTGGATTGACGTGGGGTTGACTCATACACATTGAAAAGGTCCCATGGATCTTTCTCCTATAGGATCAACAAAATCCAAATGTTTTTGGTCGTATTTCAGAAGGTTAGTTTTTGTTTTCACTTAAAATTTGTGTCCTTTTTAAACAAAATAAAGACCCTTTTAGTGATACCGGCCACACCGTGCCTCGGATTGAGGCAGGGTTGACACATGAACATCCACAAGTTACCCATGGAACGTTCTCATATACGATCAAGACAATATGATTGCGTTTGGTCAGATTTTTGTAGGTTAGTTGTTGTTTTCAATTAAAATTATGTCCATTTTAAGCAAAAGAGAGACACTTTGAGTGAAAACGGCAACATCGTGCCTCAGATTGAAGTGGAGTTGACTCATACACATCAAAAAGGACCCATGGATCTTTATATTAATGTATCAATACAATCCAAATGTGTTTGGTCAGATTTATGTTTGTTAGTTGTTGTTTTTACTTAAAATTGTGTCCATTTTAAAAAATATAGAGACACTATGAGTGATACCGGCCACACCGTGCCTCAGATTGAGGTGGGGTTTACTTGTACACATCACAAAGGTCCCATGGATCGTTATACTAATGGATAAACATAATCCAAATGCATTTGGTCATATTTCCATAGGATAGTTGTTGTTTTCACTTATAATTATGTCCATTTTATACAAAAGGGAGACACATTGAGTGATACAGGCTATAACGTGCCTCGAATTGAGGCGAGGTTGACTCGTACACGTCCCCAACGCACCAATGGATCGTTCTCCTAAAGGATCAACACAATAAAAATGTTTTTGGTTATATTTCCATTGGTCAATTGTTTTTTTCACTTAAAATTGTGTCCACTTTAAAAAAATGAGACACTTTGAGTGATAATGGCCACAACGGGCCTTAGATAGACACTGGGTTGACTCATACACATCACAAAGGACAAATGGATCGTTCTCCTAAAGGATCAACATAATACAAATGCTTTTTCTGGTATTTCTATAGGTCATTTGTTGTTTTCACATAAAATTGCGTCCATTTTAAACAAAAGAGAGTCATTTTGAGTGATACCAGCCACACCGTGACTCAGATTGAGGCGGGGTTGACTCGTATAGATCCCCAATGCACGCATGGATCATTCTATTATAGGATCAAGGCAATATGAATGTGTCTGGTTAGTTTTTCGTAGGCCAGCTGCTGTTTTCACATAAAATTGTGTCCATTTTAAACAAAAGAGAGACCTTTGAGTGATACCGGCCACACTATGCCTCAGATTGAGGCTGAGTTGACTCGTACCTTTCCCAAAGGACCCATGGATCTTTCTCCGAAAGTATCAATATAATCCTAATGAGTTTGGTCATATTTCCATATGTTAGTTGTTGTTTTTGCTTAAAATTTTTTCATTTTAATCAAAATAGAGACACTTTGAGTGGTTCATCATTCTTGCATGTTGCTGGTGCATATCATCTGTTAAAATGGGAAAATGACTCTTTGGAGAAAATACATTTTATTTAATAACAATTAATATTTTCCTACAAACATTTACATACCACAATGTTTCTTCTTTTGATCCCCTTAACCCCTCTAAAAAATGACCGCTGATTGTACACATCCCCAAGTCAAGTCTTCATGCTATTTATATACAATTTTCCATCAGTTATACGACCCACTTGTTTCTGAAGAAATCTATATCGTTTTTTGAGTATGAGGCTTTTTGGAAGTCAGAGTAGTACTGAAAAATATAAATAAATAATTAATAAATTAATTAAATAAACTAGTAGTAGTTTTTGAAAATACCTCTTTTGGGATTCTAGTTTGTAGATAAAAAATGATCACATTCATAAATATACAAACATAATAACCGAAATCATTATTGTTTTTTTGTTTTGGACACTGCAAAAAAATTATTCATTAGGAGAATAAGTAACTTGTGTTGATATGTGTTTGGATGCAGAAATTTTATTATTTATACCATGATATATGTCTAGACATAGTACTTGGTTGCCTCTATATGCTTAGCCCCTGTCCTCATTCTCTTTTTAGATGATAATGATACACCACTGTATCATAACAGAATCCTTAGTAGAAGATAATAAAAATTATATTACTTGATGTTGAGATCTAAAAAGTAGTATTTAGTGTCTTACAGATTCACAAACTCCATCATGCGTGGCCAGTTTGATGGATGTCCTTGCTTGGAATCCAGAAAATAAATCATTGGTGTATCCAAGTTCACCGAAATTTGCGTCCAATGTTTCCTAATAACAAAAAAAGGAATAAGTAATAAAATAAGTGAAAATATAATTGATATGCTTTAATCGTAGAGTTTACCCCTACATGGTTGGTATTAGGAAGTCTGTGATATGTAATCTTGCTTTACAATGTTTTCAGTAATCTATTCACTATTTCAATGAATTTTGACGGCTCTAATTTCGTTAGATGTGTTGATGTGGTATGAGGACTAATGAGTCCTAATTTTGGATCCTGAAAAAATTCCTTCAACTGTTTTTCATATATAGTTCTGTCAACAATATAAAATTAATTTAGTGATAATTTTCACATTAGATTATCTTTTAGAAAATCTATTCACGAAAACAAACCTCATATATATATTTACAAATGTGACTCCTAACCAACCGTTTTCAAGGATCTCATTTACATTTTCAGTGGAAACAAAATCTTGACTTTCCTCTCCATATATATTCTCTTCGAAAACCACTATATGACTAATACCACAACTTATCTTTGTATCCACATGAGTCTTAAATGCTAGTAAATGAGGATAGAGAATAGGGGTGTTATTGTGCTTTCATTAGTTCCTTGGGATCGGTTGGTCGATCCTTTTGATGGTTTTGAGCCGACGTTTTTCACCTCCTTCCCTTTATATGTGTTTAATAACATTCATTGTTTCATACCCCTTTTTCATTAATTCTTAAAGGTTTAGCTAGAAAAAAAAGGAAATAAATACCTCTTTTTCTGCATGTACTCTTACAAGTTGTGAAGTCCATGCAACGAATTTCCCAATACCCTTTTCGGATGTATGAATATCATCATCATCAAGTGGAATAGGTAGCTCTACATTTGGATCATGAGCTACAGTAATCGTCACATTCAAATGATCTTTCGAAAGTGGCATATTAGGCAGCGTGTCATCTAGGATGTTGAAAACTATATCCCTCACAACAAGGTGATAGTTGGGTGTTGACAGATATAAATCAAAATCATTATCACCATGTATAAGATCAGTACAAGAAATGTATCAGTGTTTTCCTGATTCACATTTCATGATATAAATCATTAGAAAATTGATTACCACGGCTAAGAAAACTCTTTGAGGGTAATGGCTCACCTTAAAGGTAGTGGGGGTGGGGGTGGATCCTCACACGCTGGTTGTTCCTGAGTTGTGTCTTCTCCTTGCTTCCCACCCATAAAAGTTTATAGAAACTCTCCCTGACATTGCAATCTTTCTTCAAGGGTATCTAGTATTTCACTCATTTATTTCAATTTTTCATCTCTATAATCCGTTTTTTCTTTTCAAAATATACTCGGGGTGTCACCCCACTCCCCGCACCTCTAACACGACCGTATTTTCTGGCTCTTTAAAATACGACGATAATAGGTCTGCACCCGCTATAAGATTAGTTGATTCCTATGACTGTCTAATAGAGGAAAATAATAGATTATTTTTATGTAATAGAAATTTTTTTAAAAAAAAATTATCATCGTGTCATACTTACACATATTTCCCACACTTTTTGTGTGTTCTCATCTATTAACTTGCCTTCCTTATTCACACGTGCCTCCTTTCAAAGCACATGACATGGGATGGAAGTGTATTTTGTTTTAGACTCATCAATATACATATAAACGTAAAAAGATAATTATGCTATTGTTTATTGGAACCTAAAAATATTACTGTAAATTTAAAATAGATACCATTTTCTTTTCTAGTGAAGCATACTCCATCATTGCTTTATGATAGGGTTATGTTGGTTTTGATGCACTTTCCTTATTTTTAGTTCATATTTACTGTTTCATAAATGAAATACTGAAAATAAAATTTATGAATACACGTATCCTCAAATAACTTATTATCACCCACAATTTACCAGAACTTCTCATCCCCACGGTGGCCAATAAATGCATCCCATGCTTCTTGGGATATCAGGTGAGCGTAGACAATGGGTGGGTGTGGGTTTATTTTACCATTGGAATATTTCAGGTGACATCTTGTTCAAATAATGTGAAAACCAAGATAAATCCTTCCTGAAATCCTTAGTGCATAATCCTTATGTGAATAGTATACTAGAAATGTACTCTACAAGAGATTGAGAAGTGTAAGACATTGTTTAATTATTTTATTTGTTATTAAATTAATGAAATAAATTAATAATGTTACCGAAATTCCTTCACAGATCACAACCTTAAGCCCAAACACAACAAGGTTCCATCAATCAATGTCAATCGGCACGTGTTTCCGAGTTACAACTCCAATGTAACTACTAAACATAGCCTTGTTGGGATTCACGTGTTTCCCTCATGCATTCCATCCAACATCAAATTTGATGCCTTTTATTTTCTCATTAAGAACATTGGCTAACACCGTCAAACTACGACGCACCTGTGTTTTCTGTGACGTTGGTCCTTCATTCTTGACCATTTCATCGATATCAAAATCTTCTATATGTTCATATGAAATGGTAGAAATGGCATGTGATGATGGTTTTTGGACCTCAACACTAGGAGAAACAACTGGTTCATGACCATGTTGTTGCTTTGCACTGTGAGAAGCCACAGTAGGAGCAGTAGCAGCTGCAGCAGCAGCAGCAGCATGAGAGACTTGTTCAGCCTCATGGTTAGGAGCACTAGAATGTGCAAAAGTCATTATCTGCAAAAGTGGTTGAACAGTTAATTTAGATTACCTAAATTCCGTAATGATAATATAATAACATGAGATAATAAGATCTATATAAAAAACAAAATATAAACTGTTTATTGAACTCCCTATTTTTTCAATGGATGAAGGGATTTAACACCTCTACCAATTATTCAAATCCCTTATTTGTGGTCTCCTCTAACATACAAAACATCATCTACATTTGGACTGCTGTGAAATTATTGTGATGTATCACTAAAAGGATCGCCCTCAACAAAATTTTCATCAGACCCGTCAATAGTTTTGGACCATAACAGAACTATCGACCTCTTTCATTTTGCGAGTTCTGGAACATAAAAAACTTGTACCACTTATGATGCCATTATTAACTATTCATCTTTGTACCCTTCTTTACTAAAATCAACTTTCAAAAATCCCCATTCATCATTTTTAACACCACTGTTGTTATCAACCCATTTGCACTGAAAAATCAGCAATTGGAATGTCGTAAAGTAAAACTCCCATATTAGTTTTATAATTCCAAAATATGACATTTTTGAATAAATTGGATTGTTGTCCTTACTACCAGAAACATGCATCTCTTCATCCACTAGTGTAACTCTAATATTTTTCATGGTACTATCTTCATCATGTACATCTGTATAGAATTTATAACCATTAATTACATACCTACTATAATATAATACGTACACACTTGGTCTGGAGGCTAGCCATCGAAGTTGTTCTGAAATTGAATTCATATTTTCATCCAACTATATAAAAATATGGTCCTGAAACCATCCTATAAACTTGTGATTATGTTTATTTGATAACTATTTCTCATCCCTTGATGAATTCAAATGCTTAAGAATTTCATTGTGAGTTTCAATATACTGATCAACCTCTCAACTGTTATAAAAAACATAATGGTGGGCCTGATTTCGATCTGTAATACTAATTGCCACAACATCTCTTCCAGAAATTCCCTCACCCTCAATGCATCTTGTGTGAAGATATTTCGAGAGACCAATTCATTCCACATCAGATAGATATTCGGTACAAAATTCAATTACTTCCTCAACAATATATCTCTCCACTAAAAAACCCTCTAGAAGACATCAATTTTTGACATTCCCATTCAAAATATTCATATACCATTCAATAGGATACATCCATCTATAGTGCACAATACCACAAAGTCGAATCTCTCTCACCAAGTAAATGATCAAATGATTCATCATATCAAATAATGTTGGTGGGAAGAACATTTCTAATTCACATAAAATGATGACTATTTATTTTTCCATAGCTGGAAATTTTGTTGGGTCTAAAACATTGATACATATAGCTTTCAAAATGAAAAAATGTTTGGTTAATGTATGATGAAAATTCTTGGAAAAAATGCACCGTAAAGCTATAGTAAATAGATATTGCATCAAAACAGGGAGGTCTTGTGATTTGAAACCTATTAACTTCAAAACATTAGTTCACATAATGTTCTTGATATTTGATGAATACCCATCTAGAATCGTTACATCATTTTAGAAGTTCCAAAACTGATATCCCTCCTCACTAGAAAGAGTATAAGCAGCTGGAGGAATAAAAATTCGATTTTCACCCTTCACGGGAGCCAACTCTTCTCGTATTACCATGTCATCCATGTCCAACCTTGAATTAATTCTATCCCTTTTTTAGGGGCATTTATAATCATTCCGATAACACTTTCACATATGTTTTTTTCCACATGCATCACATCACGAAAATGTCTGACGTACAAACAATTCCAGTATAGTAATTCAAAAAAAAACAGATCTCGTTTTCTAATCGATTTTCTTAAGGTTTTTCAAAAATGTTTTACCAAAAAAAGCGTTCACATCTTTTACTTTCTCAAACATCTGATCACCTATTAGTGGATATGGTGTTGCGTGTTGTTCTGATATTCTATTGAATGATGTCGTCCATGATCGGTACTTACGCTGACGAGGTATGAATCTAAGATGTCCTAGAAACACAGATTTCGATGAATGTTTCAACCTAATTGATTATATATATTCTCCTCACATGGGACACCCTTGAGTTCCATTAATTCTATAGCCAGAAAAATTTCCATAAGTAGGGAAATCATTTATTGTCCCCTACAAAATCTCTCTCAACGTGATGTATTCACTTTTATAATCCTTATACAACATAATAACTTAATTCAACAGTAACTTCAAATCCTCAATCAGAAGAGCCAGATAAAAATCAATATCATTGCCTGGTTGTTTTGGTCCTGATATAAGCATAGATAACATGAAGAATTTCTATTTCATGCATAACCAGGGTGGAATGTTATAATTTAAAAACATAATAGGCCATGTACTCTGAGTGCAGGTTTGAATACCAAAAAGATTCACTCCATCTGTAGATAACGCAAGAAAAAGGTTTCATGGATCATTTCCAAATTTAGGATACTCATGATCAATATGCTTCCATTGAGGAGAGTCGATCAGATGACATAATATCCCATCTTAATTTGTTTTATCTGCATGCCACAACAATTGCCTTGCAGTTTCTTCCCTTCCATATAGACGCCTAAACCTTCGAATGAATGGAAAGTACCATACAACATTCATAGGATTGGATTCATCTTTCTTATATTGAGAAGCACTACACTTTAGGAATTTTGTAAGTGATTTGTTCTCCTTGAGAAAAAATATACAGTCTTTCGGGAAAGCGTGTATTCTTTCAAAAATCATACCCATCAAGTGTGGCATTCGTTTAGCTTCATATGTCCGGCTTGGGAGCTCATTATCTTCTGGGAGCATTGCATTCAAGAGAGCAAGTAGTTCCGTAAAATTAACATCACTCCATTTTTTTACTACTTTCAATTTATACAATGTCAGTATAGTTGGAAATGCTGTATATTTAGTGCAACCAGCATACAATGGCATCTTTGCACAACTCTTTAACTTATCAAACAATTTTGGGTAATAACGGAGTTCATCTTCAATTATCTTTTTCATTTCCTCAATATGATCTTAATCATCATTGAAATCTGTAATCACATCCTCCATATGGTCTTCTTTATTATCCATATTTATATTCATATCAAATAATCCATAAAACATAGTTTTATCCCTGCCAGTAGCAACATTCGCTTTTTCTCTGTGTTTATTCCAACATTTATAACTCCGATCTATTCCGTGACATATCAAATGTTCTTCAAACTCCTCTAGAGTAAGTAGTCTAGAATAAAAACAACGTAAACATGGAAAAAAGATTTGACAAGGATCTATTGCGTGATCCTTTGAAAACTTGATGAACTCATTCACTCTGTTCACATACTCTATTTTCAAACTATTAGCATCCATCTAATCATTATTCATCTCCATCCTATTTGAATCACAAATATTAGTATTTATGGTTCAAGTACACCAAACAAGACATCCAAATACACTAGAAGAGAACCAATTCCTTATAAAAATAGATATTAATAGTGCCTAACCATTTCCAATAAATACTTGGAAATCAGCAGAACCAGGATAGAACCACTATCAAAATCCACATTGTTTCCAAACACATAGGGGTTCGTGGGGATAATCACTTATTTCATATATGGTAAAACTAACATGACATCATCCTTTATGGATCATCCTCCTCTATCGGGTAAACCCTTCTATGGTCAACCGGTCCATCCTTTTATACCTCACCAACCTAAAATACATATAGATAAAAACCAGTATCCAACTCTATAAGTAAATAATGGATTCTCATAATCTCTAAAATATGGAATTCATTATATATAATTACTTTAGATTCATTATAGTTTCCTCAAATCACGCCAGTCTTAACACAAAAATTATCATGGATGATACATCTACCACTCCTAGGTCTTTGACCTACATTCAATATCATCATGCCTAAATACCCATATATCCACACATACACATCACAAACATATAAATAATCATATCCACATCAGAACCAAAGTACCCATATGGATTTCAATCAGGTTACTCGACTCAAGTGGTGGTGTGTAAGAAATAATAAGATAATATAATAAATATATAGTCCCAGATAAATCTCAAACTCCTTGATCTTGAGCTGGTGATAACCAAACTAAAGACCAATCTAAGAGAACAACTACCCCCTTAGGAATATCTAATAAATCATAAATATAGGTCAACATATACTTTGTATTGATCACAACCTGATTGAGATTCTGGTAATCAACACACATGCGAAGGGTTCCAATGACCTTCTTGGTGAAAAGCACCAGTTCATCCAAAGTCAACACACTAGGATAAATAAAGAATTAGGAAACCAATTCATCCCACTGATATTTGGTTCCTTTAATTTAACTAGTTCTCTATGGTAAGATAGAATAGATATTGGTTTGGTACCCATCATCAAGTTTATAGGGAACTCCTCCTCCCTCTATAGTTGTAGACCAAAAAAGACTAAAGGAAACACTTTTGGAAATTCAATAGATACTTGGGGAAGTTCACTATAATAGGCTTCCTACACCAGTTCAATAGCATAAAAGGATATCATCCCTCTCAACTCTGGAAGAAGAGGTCTAGCTCGACTAGACCTCAGGTCTGATTCTCTAAGGAAGACATGGAATTCACCATCGGGGGCAGTGAAGGACACCCACCGATGATAATAGTGAATCCAATATTTATTAGAAACTAGTCATTCCATTTTGAGAATAACATATAAGGGAATCATTTTATGAACCAAAAAATTTCATATGATCAAAATCTCTAAAAAAGAGAAAGCATGAGAGGGGAATCAGAGTCCTTACTCACTCTTTATCTAGAGAGATGTTACAATCACTATCACATAAGCCATGAGCTCTATTATAAGTTTTATTAGTTCTATATTGAGGGTTGATATGAAATAATTATGGGAACAAATATCAAATAAAACATACACTATAGAAAAAATGTAAATGGTGCCTCTCACTATCGCATTACCCACATCAGTTCCTATTGGAGATTAATCCACTACATAAAGTTGTTTATTTCCAAATACATGTTTCTAGGATCCCACTGTTATTGATTAATATTACTATGATTTGGTACCTCTCAAAATTTATGATTCTATTCTACTACACAGGGTAATAAAAATGTAACACCCCAAGATTTCATAGTGTGTTATTTCTTTAAAATAATACAATAACTTGCACTACACGCAACACCGAGTTCAAGCACACCATGAATTACCAAACAAGCCGTTCAAAAAAGGTTATGAATAGTATTAACTAAATTTTAAACTTTATATAATCCTTATAATTTTAGAATCCATATTATGAGTTTCTTAGACATAATACAAGAACAGATTCATTTTCAGTATTGCACTTTTATCAAATTTTAATAGTGAAACCTTTTTAAATACAATATTTTAAACTTTTTGACTAAATGGGGACATCAAAAAAATTTAAAATGAAACATCCCAAGCTTCCACGGTACGCTTTCCTTTGAATAATACAGTAGCGTGTGTTGTACGCAACTTCGAGTTCTAACACACCACAACCAATCAAACTAGCCGTTATGAATACTAATACCTACTTTTTGAAATTATATATATTTTATATTTTAGAATGGACTTCATTTTTGGATTCGGAATATAGAATTAAGCCTAAGGTGAAATTTTGGTACATTTCGGATAACTTTCATATTTTGATGAATAGTGAAAATTACTAAATTTTAATTAAAAACAACTTTTTTAATCAAAATAATTAATAGTGATAAATTATAAATTTAAGTGGTTTTAAAGTATATTTAGAATATATTTTTACAATTTAATATAATTTTGGTCATTGGACATAATTTTACAATTAAACCGAACATAAACAGGTGTCAGTCTTTTGATAGTTATTATCTCTTAAAAACACGCTTTTTGTTTTGACAGCGGGAATTAATTTTAAATTAATTTCTGCCACTTATGTGTTTTGAATTTAGAAAAATGGATTCCATATTTGGAATCAGGATGTTCAAATTGTGTAAATAGGTAACTTTTATTTTTAGACATTTTGAATAATTACTGCGGTAAAAATTTTATTTACCATGGTTAAGGGTAAATCCGGTAAATAAGGGTTAAAAAATAATATTATAATAATACTAAATTACCCTAAAACGTGTCCTAACCTTATTGGTTGATACATGTTCGACCATAGGCATCTTTGGGTCGATTTTGGGACCCCATGGATCCACTTGTAAGTGATAATGACACTTTATTTTAATTAAGTTAAAATGAATACAAAAATGACACAAGCATATATCTTTTAGAAAAACAATTGTTACATAGGGTTATATATGTTGGATTTTAGATTATAAATATTCATTAGAAATATAAAAAGATTTCATAAATAATGATATTTTATTTATAATTTTTAGACATTAAATAATTTATTTTATTTATGACACAATGATGATGAAGTAATTACTATAATAGTGAAAAATTAAAATAATTGATATTATAAATACCCAAATAAATATAATATGATACTTTTAATGAATTAAACTAATTTTCTAGGATAATATGATATATTAGGATTGATTTAATTGACTTTGTTCTAAGTAATCAATCTGTTATGAGTTTCACAAAAATCAACTATTGAATAGTGTCAAAATTGACATAAAAGAGTTCTTAAAACAAATATTATATTATTAATTGATATTAAATTCCTAAAAATATAAGGTTCGGCCAAGAGACTTATATCATGATAGGTTAATCATTAATGGACCACTTGGGGGTCTCTTGGATGTATGTAGTAAGTTTATTAACCATATTATTTAAAAATACAAAGAGACATTGTAAAAGTGAAACTAATTAACTTAGAGTTAAAACTTAATGATAAGGTTAATATAAGTAACCAAACCTATCTAAATTCTATTGGTTGAGTTGTTTTCGACCCATCCCCACCTTAACCTTTGAATAATCAACTTTTGATCCATTAGAAACCGAATATGAATTTATTATAAATTAATATTTCTAGCTTTTCCAAAGGTGCCCCTCACCCCTCTTATAAAAGGGAACTCCTCCTTCTCATTTCTTCACACCTTCAAAGCCTTTTGGTTCAGCCAAACTCTGCACAAATACTCTCCCAACTTCCCTCACTACAACCTAGGGGCCTTAGTTTGATCAGAAAGCCAACCTAAGGAGCCCTTTTGATCAAATCAAAAAGAAGAACCCGAAGAAGAGTTAATGATTTCACCACCCTTTTCTAAGTTCATTTCTTCTTCCACTTCTTCTTCCTTTGTTGTTACCATTCTAAAATAATAAATCCAGTATAATATATATACTGTGATGTTATTATAAATATGGTACAACCATATTCAGTATTCTATCCACCCTTTGAATAACATGTCACCATACGTGCGTACGTACGGCTTACCGTCTCCACGTCGTGGTGTAATTGTTATTCAATATAATATTATTTGGATGGGTATAATAATGATGTGTAACTCATGTAAATAATAAATATAACATGTTAATGATTCTTTATATATGATATAACATCCATTTATATATTATTTTAATATCAAAAGAATGATATTGTCGCTCGTGCGTACGTACGGACTACCGTCTCCATGAACGCGATGAGATTCATTCTCCATCGTATCCATTCAAGTATAATTATCATTTTATGATTTAAAAAATTATGTTTAAGGACTTGATATCATTCTGGATATGAATAATATAAAACCTATCCTTTACAAACATGTCTTACGTAACAAAACATATAAAAGAAAACAAGTAAGCTAACACCCGAAACAACGATAATACTACGATATTATTATCAAATCAATATTAAAAGATCATATATGATATCATATTAATATATATGATTATTTTATAATTTAATAACAATTATTTCAGTATTATACAGGAGGTTAACCTACCCCAACCAAGTAAAAGTACAAGGTAAGGGATTTTCTTATCTCACATTCAATTCCGTGAGATTTCCATTATTCGCCACTAAATTATTGAAAGTGGTGTATTGTGTACTGGAATTTGATATATATTATCATGATTATCTTTATATTCATTTTATTCTGTAAATAATTTGGTGGTTATTAACTTTTGGCCATACGACTCAGTTGATTAACGTGGTAAGGGGTTTTCACCTCACTCTTTATTTCCGTGAGATTCATGCCATATTTACACTATTATCTTTTGTGTGGTGTATGTACTTCCCATAATTGTATTCTTTGTGTAATACACTTTACCTTATGTGTATTTACATTTTCATTGTATGATACCTCTTTCATGGGTTGTATGTTTCATAAGTTACCAAATTGATAAGGGTTTACTTCACAATCTCTTTAATATCCGAGGTTGTCTTTATGTAAGTATCTACAGGGACATATTTACTATCCATGTCCATATTTCATAAAAGAGTTTTCAAAGGGATTATTTATAAGGGAACTTTTACTAAAACATCATTTTAAATGATTTAAATATTTATTCTTCTAAATCATCCTCATTTATGTCCACGTTTTCAAAATGGTTTGTAAGGATTTATTTATATGAAAATGAATGTTTTAAAAGTGTTAATTCCATTCAAAAGTTTCAAAGTGGTATGGGACACTTTGATTCAAAAATGTATTTAAATGCCTTACTTTCTAAATTGTGTAACATTAAAAAAATTTCCTGAAAAAGGGATATTTCTCTCAATAATTTTTAAAAAAACATTTTCATCTATGTCAACATCCTTTGATGGATTTTAAGATTATTTGAAGTTGATTTATTATGATTTAAAACTTCCATATTGTAATGAAGTTTTGTGATATGTTTGACTGTAGATGTGTCATTTGTATAGCATTCATGGTTTATGAGTAAATTATTTACATTTCTTATGCTAGTTCCAATAAGAATGTTTATGTTATATTTCAACCTTTACTTCATATGAATGTGTTGGACAAGTATGTTCCAGGTTGGGGACTGGTTAAAGTAAGCCCTCCAGGTTGGGGACTGGTAAAAGTAAGCCCTCCAGGTTAGGGACTGGTAAAAGTAAGCCCTCCGGTTTGGTCTCCGGTTATTAGAGGCACTCCGGGTTGGTGTCCGGTTATTAGAGGCACTCCGGGTTGGTGTCCGGTTATTAGAGGCACTCCGGGTTGGGTTCCGGTTACAGTTAGCCCCAAGGTCTTGGGATAAGGCCTTGAAAAGAAATTAAAGTTTAGCATTATGCATTCCATCATTATTAAAGTGGTTATTGATTTTTCATGTGATTATTCGATTAGTAGAATATCCATGTGAATAAGTAAATGGCATTATTTCATTTTACTTTTTCCATACTATGTTGAAGTTCAAGTTTAAAAGGCTTTTGTTTTAGTAATGCATTGCCTTAAATGTTTATGCTTTTTTTGAATGTTCCGCTATATTGTTATCCTTACTGGGCATTTGATCTCACCCCTTTTCTATGTTTATTTTCCCCAGGATGTGAAGAAGTAAGTTATGAATGACCTGCAGGGATATTATGAGGGGA
This sequence comes from Viscum album, assembly GCA_963277665.1. Classification (NCBI taxonomy): domain Eukaryota; kingdom Viridiplantae; phylum Streptophyta; class Magnoliopsida; order Santalales; family Viscaceae; genus Viscum; species Viscum album. The sequence continues at coordinate 766,467,449 of OY728121.1, forward strand.
TAATAGTGTGGACTGTGGAGATATTTTGTTGTTGTAGTAGTTTTTCATTTTATGATGTAATGTAAAACTTATGAATATATCTAGTGTTTCCAAGGCTACTAAACCAATCGGTCTTTTGAGATTTGATCTTTCTTGTGATCATGCCAATGTTATGTAATAATGCACCGACTCTAGGTAACTGGGGTCGGGGCGTTACAGTTGGTATCAGAGGAAGTTTAGTACAAACCTTGGAAGCTAGATTTAGATAAACTCTGATTAGAGCACGTAGACCTAAGATGAACTTTGAGGATTAGTATAGAAGAACTTCCTAGAATTTTGGTATTGTAGAGATTTTGTGAGTTTTCTGAGCAATACATCCCTGTCTGGATACGAGCAGGTAGAGGCGGCTCTGGCACAGATGTACCTAGGGGTAAAACCTGAAAACACCGCTTTGAGCTAGACTCGAACGGGAACTGGTGCACGACAACGGGCCTTGCTGCACTCTTGGTTACGACACTCCCGGGGGATATGCTTAGGATAACTCTCATTTTCTTTACAAATAATTATGAAGGGTTTATGAGTATATACTTCCTCAAAGGAGACATTTTTATGATTATGGATTATATCCATAAACTATTTAATTTATGTTATGTGTTTTAAAAGTTTGGGATTAGGTATTGTTATTCATAAACTAATCTAGTGTATGCCAATGTTTAGAAATGGTGCCTAGTAGAAGGAATGAGAACTCCAGCAATGCACATGATACAAAGAGAAAGAAGGATCATATATTTTATGGTCTTAAGCCAGAATTTACAAGAGAAATAGTCTCGCTTGTATTATCATCATATGAAGAAATAATATCATGTGTTGATAAGATAAGTAAAGAGTTTACTGAGTCCTATGGCTTTGAAGGGAAGCAAGAGAAGAAAAGGGTGGAAGAGAGAAAGATGGATAAAGGGAAGAGGAAAAAGAAGAATTTTCCCATATGTGGTAACTGTGGAAAGAAACACCCTGGAACTTGCCTGAAAGGAATGGGAGTTTGTTATAAGTGTAGAGGAAAAGGGCACAAAGTACGTGACTGCAAGGGTAAGAAAATGGTTTCAAATGTACAATGCTTCATTTGCAAGGAGTTTGGACACTATGCGAACCTATGTCCCAGTCATCAGAATATGCCGCAAATGATGTTATTGGATAATAATCAAGTTTTGATACTACCACAGATGAAGAGGAATGATTAGAGTTCTTATGTTGATTATGTCAATTGAGTGTTGTATCAACAATGTACTTGTTATAATAATTATGGAGTATATAAGGATTGTACTGCAGTATTATTTCATTAAGGACTTGAGATTGTGTGGAACAAAGAAAGGTGACTCAACATCAGGATAAATTTTTGGAAAATATATGGTTCAGAGAATGATAAACCATAATATAGTTCTGATACTGAGTTAGTGATTTTGGAATAATACATGATTGTTTTGGATAAATTATATTGGATATTCTTGACTACCTTGGAACTGATTAATGATCTGTATATTCCATTATTGTTGGGGTTTAAAACATTTTTGGATTGATGAGGTATATCTAGCATTCTATATGGAATAAGGGAGCAGGAATGTAATCAATAAGGAATATGGTAATTCAGGATGTTTCAGTGTATTAAAAGAATACATGATGAAGGTATTCATATGCTATTACGTGGTAAAAAGGATCTACATTATGTTTAACTTCCTTATAAATGTTGTACTGGGAGTTTGGTCAGAAATATTTTGGATAAATTCTAGTTTGAGATTAATTTTGGATTTCCATAAAAGGACAACCCGGAGGTCGGGCGGCAACCTGTCGCGTCCGGCAAGGCCGCGAGACTTGAACCCGCAACCGAAGGGCGACAAGGGTGTATCACCTACAACTGGCCCAAGAGATGTCCTGGATTAAATAATGTAGTTTTTTTTAAAAGATCTGGTAGATGAATTATAAATTCGTTTATTTTGGAACCCTGTACGAATAGTATAAACAGAATTTTTTTTTACGAGTGAAAGATGAGTTTGTTGTAGAAATTTATTAATGGACAAAACTCTAATTATAAAGTAAGTATATCTCCTTATGATCTTATCCAATCTCATAAATAAATTCCTCAACATTAAGAAAAGGAACTTAGAACAAAAATGTTGTCCTAGATGGTACCTTAAATCATCACTAATTTATGGCTTTGGGATTGTTGGCCTTTTCATAGCCATGTTCTCTACCACTCTCCATCAGATAATTGATGGTTAGATTTCTCTTCCATATCCATATTTTCCTACATGGAAACCTAGTATGTGTTATTTTCGGTAATCTTCATACTTTCCACTCTTTATTTTAAATAGAGGCCTCATTAATTCATTTTTCGATGTGGGATTTCAACTAAGATATTTTGAAACGTCAAAAATGTGTTATCCTAATACCCTATATTTTGTTGAACCGATGGTATTTCAAATCATCATAGATTGATGAGTTTAAGGACCTCAATTTTGTACTTGTTTGTGATTGATGACCTCAATCACTACCTATAAATATTTACATTTTTCCTCCAATTATATGTCTCTAATTGCCACCAATGTTCTCCTAATCGAGATCATAATTTGGTGGTGACCCTTTCATTTCTCATTTCCTCATATTAAGACTAAATTTTAGTAACCCAATTTCCGATGAGGGTTTTCCCACAAAGATATTTTTTATTTTCAACCATTTATTTTCGAAGAACAATTTCAAATTGCGAGGACGCAATTTATTGAAGGAGGGGAGAATGTAACACCCCAAGATTTCATAGTGTGTTATTTCTTTAAAATAATAAAATAACTTGCACTACACACAACACCGAGTTCAAGCACACCATGAATTACCAAACAAGCCGTTCAAAAGAGGTTATGAATAGTATTAACTAAATTTTAAACTTTATATAATCCTTATAATTTTAGAATCTATATTATGAGTTTCTTAGACATAATACAAGAATAGATTCATTTTCAGTATTGCACTTTTATCAACTTTTAATAGTGAAACCTTTTTAAATACAATATTTTAAACTTTTTGACTAAATGGGGACATCAAAAAAATTTAAAATGAAACATCCCAAGCTTCCACGGTACGCTTTCCTTTGAATAATACAGTAGCGTGTGTTGTACGCAACTTCGAGTTCTAACACACCACAACCAATCAAATTAGCCATTATGAATAGTAATACCTACTTTTTGAAATTATATATATTTTATATTTTAGAATGGACTTCATTTTTGGATTCGGAATATTGAATTTAGCCTAAGGTGAAATTTTGGTACATTTCGGATAACTTTCATATTTTGATGAATAGTGAAAATTACTAAATTTTAATTAAAAACAACTTTTTTAATCAAAATAATTAATAGTGATAAATTATGAATTTAAGTGGTTTTAAAGTATATTTAGAATATATTTTTACAATTTAATATAATTTTGGTCATTGGACATAATTTTACAATTAAACCGAACATAAACAGGTGTCAATCTTTTGATAGTTATTATCTCTTAAAAACACGCTTTTTGTTTTGACAGCGGGAATTAATTTTAAATTAATTTCTGCCACTTCTATGTTTTGAATTTAGAAAAATGGATTCCATATTTGGAATCAGGATGGTCAAATTGTGTAAATAGGTAACTTTTATTTTTAGACATTTTGAATAATTACTGCGGTAAAAATTTTATTTACCATGGTTAAGGGTAAATCCGGTAAATAAGGGTTAAAATATAATGTTATAATAATACTAAATTACCCTAAAACACGTCCTTACCTTATTGGTTGATACATGTTCTACCATAGGCATCTTTGGGTCGATTTTGGGACCCCATGGATCCACTTGTAAGTGATAATGACACTTTATTTTAATTAAGTTAAAATGAATACAAAAATGACACAAGCATATATCTTTTAGAAAAACAATTGTTACATAGGGTTATATATGTTTGATTTTAGATTATAAATATTCATTAGAAAAATAAAAAGATTTCCTACATAATGATATTTTATTTATAATTTTTAGACATTAAATAATTTATTTTATTTATGACACAATGATGATGCAGTAATTACTATAATAGTGAAAAATTAAAATAATTGATATTATAAATACCAAAATAAATATAATATGAAACTTTTAATGAATTAAACTAATTTTCTAGGATAATATGATATATTATGATTTATTTAATTGACTTTGTTCTAAGTAATCAATCTGTTATGAGTTTCAAAAAAATCAACTATTGAATAGTGTCAAAATTGACATAAAAGAGTTCTTAAAACAAATATTATATTATTAATTGATATTAAATTCCTAAAAATCTAAGGTTCGGCAAAGAGACTTATATCATGATAGGTTCATCATTAATGGACCACTTGGGGGTCTCTTGGATGTATGTAGTAAGTTTATTAACCATATTATATAAAAATACAAAGAGACATTGTAAAAGTGAAACTAATTAACTTAGAGTTAAAACTTAAAGATAAGGTTAATATAAGTACCCAAACCTGTCTAAATTCTATTGGTTGAGTTGTTTTCGACCCATACCCACCTTAACCTTTGAATAATCAACTTTGGATCCATTAGAAACCGAATATGATTTTATTATAAATTAATATTTCTAGCTTTTCCAAAGGTGCCCCTCACCCCTCTTATAAAAGGGCACTCCTCCTTCTCATTTCTTCACACCGTCAAAGCCTTTTGGTTCGGCCAAACTCTGCCCAAATACTCTCCCAACTTCCCTCAATACATCCTAGGGGCATTAGTTTGATCATAAAGCCAACCTAAGGAGCCCTTTTGATCAAATCAAAAAGAAGAACCCGAAGAAGAGGTAATGATTTCACCACCCTTTTCTAAGTTCATTTCTTCTTCCACTTCTTCTTCCTTTGTTGTTACCATTCTAAAATAATAAATCCAGTATCATATATATACTATGATGTTATTATAAATATGGTACAACCATATTCAGTATTCTATCCACCCTTTGAATAACATGTCACCATACGTGCGTACGTACGGCTTACCGTCTCCACGTCGTGGTGTAATTGTTATTCAATACAATATTATTTGGATGGGTATAATAATGATGTGTAACTCATGTAAATAATAAATATAACATGTTCATGATTCTGTATATATGATATAACATCCATTTATATATTATTTTAACATCAAAAGAATGATATTGTCGCTCGTGCGTACGTACGGACTACCGTCTCCACGAACACGATGAGATTCATTCTCCATCGTATCCATTCAATTATAATTATCATTTGATGATTTAAAAAATGATTTTTAAGGACTTGATATCATTCTGGATATGAATAATATAAAACCTATCCTTTACAAACATGTCTTACATAACAAAACATATAAAAGAAAACGAGTAAGCTAACACCCGAAACAACGATAATACTAAGATATTATTATCAAATCAATATTAAAAGATCATATATGATATCATATTAATATATATGATTCGTTTATAATTTAATAACAATTATTTCAATATTATACAGTAGTTTAACCTACCCCAACCAAGTAAAAGTACAAGGTAAGGGATTTTCTTATCTCACATTCAATTCCGTTAGATTTCCATTATTTGCCACTAAATTATTGAAAGTGGTGTATTGTGTACTGGAATTTGATATATATTATCATGATTATCTTTATATTCATTTTATTCTATAAATAATTTGGTGGTTATTAACTTTTGCCCATACGACTCAGTTGATTAACGTGGTAAGGGGTTTTCATCTCACTCTTTATTTCCGTGAGATTCATGCCATATTTACACTATTATCTTTTGTGTGGTGTATGTACTTCCCATAATTGTATTCTTTGTGTAATACACTTTACCTTATGTGTATTTACATTTTCATTGTATGATACCTCTTTCATGGGTTGTATGTTTCATAAGTTACCAAATTGATAAGGGTTTACTTCACAATCTCTTTAATATCCGAGGTTGTCTTTACGTAAGTATCTACAGGGACATATTTACTATCCATGTCCATATTTCATAAAAGAGTTTTCAAAGGGATTATTTCTAAGGGAACTTTTACTAAAACATCATTTTAAATGTTTTAAATATTTATTCTTCAAAATCATCCTCATTTATGTCCACGTTTTCAAAATGGTTTGTAAGGATTTATTTATATGAAAATGAATGTTTTAAAAGTGTTAATTCCATTCAAAAGTTTCAAAGTGGTATGGGACACTTTGATTCAAAAATGTATTTAAATGCCTTACTTTCTAAATTGTGTAACATTAAAATATTTTCATAAAAAAGGGATATTTCTCTCAATAATTTTTAAAAAAACATTTTCATCTATGTCAACATCCTTTGATGGATTTTAAGATTATTTGAAGTTGATTTATGATGATTTAAAACTTCCATATTGTAATGAAGTTTTGTGATATGTTTGACTGTAGATGTGTCATTTATATAGCATTCATGGTTTATGAGTAAAGTATTGACATTTCTTATGCTAGTTCCAATAAGAATGTTTATGTTATATTTCAACCTTTACTTAATATGAATGTGTTGGACAAGTATGTTCCAGGTTGGGGACTGGTTAAAGTAAGCCCTCCAGGTTGGGGACTGGTAAAAGTAAGCCCTCAACGTTAGGGACTGGTAAAAGTAAGCCCTCCGGTTTGGTCCCCGGTTATTGGAGGCACTCCGGGTTGGTGTCCGGTTATTAGAGGCACTCCGGGTTGGTGTCCGGTTATTAGAGGCACTCCGGGTTGGGTTCCGGTTACAGTTAGCCCCAAGGTCTTGGGACGAGGCCTTGAAAAGAAATTAAAGTTTAGCATTATGCATTCCATCATTATTAAAGTGGTTATTGATTTTGCATGTGATTATTCTATTAATAGAATATCCATGTGAATAAGTAAATGGCATTATTTCATTTTACTTTTGCCATACTATGTTGAAGTTCAAGTTTAAAAGGCTTTTGTTTTAGTAATGCATTGCCTTAAATGTTTATGCTTATTTTGAATGTTCCGCTATATTGTTATCCTTACTGGGCATTTGAGCTCACCCCTTTTCTATGTTTATTTTCCCCAGGATGTGAAGAAGTATGTTATGAATGACCTGCAGGGATATTATGAGGGGATAATAGTGTGGACTGTGGAGATATTATGTTGTTGTAGTAGTTTTTAATTTTATGATGTAATGTAAAGCTTATGAATATATCTAGTGTTTCCAAGGCTACTAAACCAATCGGTCTTTCGAGATTTGATCTTTCTTGTGATCATGCCAATGTTATGTAATAATGCACCGACTCTAGGTAAATGGGGTCGAGGCGTTACAAAAAACATGTAAAACCCTCTTCAAGTGGGTTTAATGTCTGTATGAGATGTAAATCACCAATGCTTCCATGCAATTATGCTTTGGAATGCAACCATTTCCATTAAAAAAATACCCTTTCAAATTCATACTCAAAAAATTCCGTTTTATAACATGTTTCAAATAATATTCACAATTCAAAGAAACATATCAGGTTTAAAGAAATACAACATGAAACAAAAATGAATTTCTCTTATAAAACCCACATTAAATACATTCAAACCATTATTTCTCTTTGAAAACTAATTTCATTTCACACCTTCCACAAAAGACATAAAATATATTTAAGAAACACATCAACAATGATAACATGAAACATAAAAACATTCCTTTAGAAAAAAAATTCTTCATACGTGGATCTCAAAACCATTCCAAAACATATATCGCACTAATAAAGTAATCCATAGAACACATTCATAAAACTAAGAAAGCATATTAAAATCATCTAATAATTTAATATCATTGAATCACTTACCACACACTTGAAAACTTCTATAGGTGGAGGTGTACGGGAGGAGGTGCACGGGAGGAGCCACCAACTGAAGAAAAATGGAGGAGTAGGGTTCGCGGGGAGTAGGGTCGAGCAAAGAGGAGTAGAAGTAGGGTTTGCAGGGAGGAGGATCCGTCGATGGGGTTCATGGGGGAGGATTAGGAGAAGGGCAAGCAGTGGAGGTCCAACGACGCGAATATCGGGGGAGGAGGAGGTTCGGCAATGCGAAGATCAGGGGGCGCAGGGTTACATTACCACGAGATCTTTAGGACGCGATAAACCGAGGACACTGTGTGACCGATTTTGTAAAATATGGGACAAAAGTCTTATCAGCACTAAAAAAGTGCTGATAAAGGCTACCTTTATCAGTGCTAAAATGTTTGCAATGATAAATCCTTCTTGTGTGAGCGCTAACATTTTAGCGCTGGGACATGCATTATTTATTAGCACTTTTGTAGAGATGATTAAGGTTCTCTTTATCAGCACTTTTTCAGTACTGATAAAGGATACCATGTATCCGTGCTGATACAGGGTTTCATTATCCATGGTTTTTTCTTCACGTTGATATAAGGTGGCACTTACCTTGCCCATTTTTGTAGTAGTGATAGAGTGTCTATTTGATGAACCATCTATGGTAGTGTAACCCTTACATTGAGATGGTCATTTCATGACCAATGTTAGTTACATAATTTAGGCCCATGGCTAGGGAGCATGAAATGGAACGGAATCATAATTATAATATAATTATTATTACTATTGTGAAATATTGTATCTGACATAGCTTCTCTTTACGTTTTCCATTTGAAAAACCGTCAGTGACGTCAAGACACTAAAATTAGAAGAAAATTTCAACCCAAATGTCAGTTATTTAAATTTATAATCATGGATAAATCCCACGACCCTCCATTCAGGAATGATGTAGTGAAATGTGAGTTTTGAATCAGGTGTTTGATTAAGGAAATTGAATAGGATATTTCATTCATTTTTCAATGAGGATCAGAATAGTGTGATTCGTTTGGCCACACAAGGCCATTTTATGAGGTATTTTGGTGAAATTAGGTTCTTCCAATTAGACTGATGTTGAAACTTGTGTGTTCTTCAAAATTTTTATTAGGACATGTCGTAAAGTTCCATTACATAACGTGTAGTAAAGCAAGGTTAGAAATATGTGTTCCAGAAAGGACACATCCTGATAGAAGAGAACGACTACATGCCATGTGGGTCACTTACATGTCGCACACTCCATTGTGAATCTTCAAGCATTCATATCCCTTTCATTTGGACTTATATTTTGGCCCACTATTATCCTATCATATGTCATTTTCCATGTAGAATATGATGGGACCATCCATTTAGGATTTTGAGATATGACATGAGATGATCCAAGAATGAACCTTCTTTAGGTGGTTCCTGATGATGTCATTGATCAGGAAGGATCGTCAAAGTGTTAAGATAGAGACAGTAATAGATTTTTGTTTCAGCATGCAGGTCCTCTATCCTGGGATATGGAAATCCACTATCATATGAGTGTACATGTACTCCAATTTTAATATCAATGTAGAGACATTACTTCACTGACGTATCAGTGTGTGGGTCCTCTATCCATAGAGATGGTACTCCCCTATCACATGAGGGCATAGTCCCTCCATACTTTTTTTATAGATAGACACATTTCTCACTTATAGAACCGGGGAACGAGTCCTCTATCCATGGAAAAGGTACTCCCATGTGGCATCATGGTGCGGGTCCTCCATACTCATTCTACAGTTAGATATGGTACTCCCTTGTCACATTAGGACACAAGTCCACTATCCATGAACATGATACTCCGTTATCGTACCAGTGCACAAGGTCCTCTAAACTTATTATACAAACAATGAGTGTAATCCACCAATAAATATAAATCATGGGTCCCATTTATAGAAATTTTGTTCCCCTCAATTGTGTGGAACAACAACAAGACATGTTGTGGGATAGCATTTGACTCATGAGGAATAGGGACACATTACCCAAGGAGTTATTTTTTGTGACACAGCCTAAAATTGTGTGGGAGAGTCAGTGACCCAAGAAGTAGATAATATCATGGTTTGGTGATTGATTCCCTTATACTTGTGTGTTCATGGAAGATGCATGAGGTTATGAGCATTATAGATAGACCTTTGATCTATTTTCTACTCTTTTTCTTGAGTTGAGCATTGAGATGGACAACCCATTTCCCTCATATTTGGTATTCTTTTATTGAGAATATATATATATATATATATATATATCCTTTTTTGGTACCCACTCCTTGGGCGTTCGTTACTCCACGTCCACGAGAGGAGAAAATATTCAGTGTATTCAATGTGCATTCAGTGTCTAGCTCCCCATTGTAGGGTGATTCTATTCTACTACTATAGGTAGGTATGACTGGATGATAAGTGCACCTTCTCACAATTTGGATCTCATTGTGTTTGTAAGTGCTTACATTTACACTCTTACTAGTTTGAGTTGTACCCTTTCTTTTTACCATGTTATATCTACTATTTCTCTATTAAATTATATTTATTACTCTCCCCCTTCACCCTCTTATAGTAGTTTTACAGGTTATGTATATACTCACTCCTACATGGTATTTTCGCTCAAGTTTTGTGTCTTTGCAGACGGTGGGTAGGTTGATTGTGACTTCAGGGGAGTATTGAAATACTTGGTCCTTGGACCACATATGATGGTTGTAGCTTCAGATGTAGGAGCTGGTCTCTCTCAGATGTTTACTCTCTTCTAGTATTTTTAGGTTGTCACATATTTCTGGTTTTTCATGTATTTTTCCCCTTTTCTTTCTATTTACACTACCTCACTTTTGTAATCATTAGATTTTCATGCATGCCTAGTTTATTTTATAGCAGTATTGCATCTATTAAGAATTCCATCTTCAATTTTTCATTGATTAGGTTGTGTGTGTGAATACATGTACTTAGGAAAATCCCAACTAGAGTTTAGTTAATCCATTAATGCTTGTCTCTACCCCCTAGCCTATGGTGGTGGGTTGCGGTAGTTTCAGGTCGATCGCCGACATGGGTTGGGTCATGACACATATCCCTCAGGAGTGCCAATCTAGTTTAGAATGAAGGGTTTTTTCGACATATAATAGGTGGAGATTGAGTTAATAACCAATTCACTGATTTCATGTTCGTTATCCCTAATTTCATCTGTTCCACATTCTATATACACATATGGAATCAATATAGGGATGTAATTTCTATGATAACCACACAATTTTCATATTACAATGATATTTGGAAATTATAATATACTTATACTACTTTTGTACACTTATCCTAGGGTTTTCAATATATATATATATATATATATATATATATATTATACTAAGTATTATAATATTCAATATTCACTAATCTAATCGGAAGGGATAGTTAGAAAACTGAAAATATTATCAAATTTAACATATAAACCCTAAAATTACCCTTAACTAACATCCTAACCACTGTTTTTATCTAAATCCTACTCTAATACCAATAATGAAACATAGGAGAAACAATCCTAGATTCTAGTGTGAATAATAAAATTCAACACATACTGGCCTTGAAATGTACTAACATGATCCATTGTTAACAATACATATTGGGAGACATGTCAAGTTAATTCAAATATTAATAATCTATGGAAATGGATAAATTTGAATAGGTATGGTGAGAAGATCAATAAGGATAATAAAAAATAATATAAAAAATATCATAACTATGTATATGATTAGAAAACACATTATGGAAGAAATATATTTTGAAAAACTATTCTTTAAATTAAGAAAATTCAAACAATAACATATTAATGGTTGACAATGATAATAATTAATGAGAACACATATACTGAAAAATGGTTCTATAATGATGATATAAATAACTGGAGAAAACGGATTTCATGCCCTAAGAGAAAATATCATGATCTTAGACATCATAATCTTACCATTATGTCCCTATGTCAATGAACTATTTTTTCCTAGGTAGGAATACACCCAAATACTCAAGATACTATGTGTCACTAGACCAATCGATGTAATTAGGGGAAATCTATAGTAGATTTTAAAAATTAATAATTATAAAAAAATAAAAAAATATATAATTAAATTATTAAAATACTCCTTAAATAAAAAAAAATTGTCAGTAATTAAAAAAAATCAACATAGAAATAGCATATACATGTATTCTCATCATTTCCCCAATATATTAATGTAATTTTATTCTATGTATACAACATAAAAACAAACATCATATAGATAATGCTTTATATTGTTATGTAAATGATTTCATAAATTAATCAATGTATGGAATCTATATGAATGACTATCAATCATAAGAAGGAAATATATAGTTTTCAAATATGGAAGGAATAAGAACAAATTTAATGTTTGTTTTAGAGGATGATTTGAAAAGAAGACATATTGATTGATTTTAATGAGATTAATCCATCTATGGAAATTATATTGAGTGGATATAGAAGGCAAACCATTGAATATATATATACCAAAAAAGGGAACACATGGTAAATATTAATCTTATTTCATTGAAGTATAACAGATAAGAAGACACTATTATAATAATTGTAACATATGAATAAATAGAAAATAGTTGGTTACCATTATATTTAAATATAATTACATTGATGATATTATTTATATTTGAATATAATAGTTTAGTAAATACGTCATTTTACATAATTAATTTAGGGAAATATCAATGATGTGACTTGAATTTAAATTTGAGACAAATTTCATTTTACAACCATAGAAAATTTCCAGATAATAGCCCATGATGTATATGATTTGAAATTAAAAATCATATAATATTAATAATGAGATTACCATGATATAAAATAATAAAGTAGAATTATATATAAAATTTTGTTGAAAATAGGGTTTATATTAATAAATAAGTTTTAATGGGTGAATATTTGTAATTGGAAACCCTTAACTTAATTCCTGAAATTCACTAATGTGATTGAATATCTAGTATGAAAATAATAACTATCATAAAAACCTTTTTCAGAGAAATATTTAAAATTTATAACTATTGTTTCCTATAAAGGCCCACAAATCTCATAAATAGATATTACATTTTTATAGATGAGTATTCACTACATATCCTAATGATGAATCCTATGATCATTTAGTTCAATTTAATTTGGGAATATGAAAAAATAAGCATCTATTCCACTTGTGAGCTATGTTATATCCCAATAAGTTCATCCTATTTAGAACCATTTTATGAAATATGGTATTTTATATCATTTGTTATAACGTGGGAAAATGAATCATAAGATTAGGTGAGCATAGATGATTAGTATGGGTAAATAAGGGAGATATCAACATATCATGGTCATAAGAGTATGATAACATGATTAAGTATTTTGAAAACCATATGCTTAATATAATAAATACTAATCATCTGTAATGGAATAAATCTTGGTAGTTTATAAGACATGAATCATAAAAATAAAATAACATAAACTGTAATTCCCTATCATTAAAATAAATTTGTGTAACAAATATATTCTTAGAAAGTAAATTTCACTTTATTCATGAATCATTACCAATCCTATTACAGTAGAATGGGTTCACTCGAAAAATTATCATATTAATAAAGGATCACTCCCAAGGATATCATAATGGAAATATCCCCTTATTGAACATGGACTAGTCCCTATTCTGTTCTGTTTTATCTCATAAGAAATGAATAATTATCCAATTCATTAGAGGGAGATATAGTTCCCACCCATCACATTATGAGAATAATACAAAATTGTTCCATAATATCATAAAACATTCATCAAATTATAACATATTAAAATACAATGGGACCTAAAAATTACGTCATAGCGTAACCTATAGAAAAGTTTCATGAACCACCCCACCAAGGGCTATGGTGTGACTCCCTAGTATTTCCTCCAATAGGCCAGGTGCTAGATAATAGTGCCAAATATGAAAATCACATACATGGGATTCAATAGACTAACGTACTGTATAAACACACCCACATCCAAGTCTATCAAAAATAATATAGATATAAAAGTAAAACTACTAAAAAATTATATATACACATATATCCTAAAAAATATAGTGTGATGGTACTGGATATTAGTAAAAAGGGAAAAATAAAACCATTCTAAAAAAATCTAAAATTGTCCAACCAGATCAAATGGAAGGGATTACTACTCAATGCTTGACCATAACCCACCTCGATTTGTCTATTCTGGAACTAGGCTACACACACTCCCATACCAACAGGAACAATACTAGAATATACATGGTCAAAAGGTTTGAGCATAATATAACACTAATAATGTGCCCCAAAAACCCAAAAAATGGAAGAAACTGGAAGGAAACATTACATTTGACCACTCCTAGAGGAACCCCCAATGAGAGAGAAACTGTATCTTAACCACTCCTTAGCTATACACAACTAGTTAGCTCAAAATCCATATGTATGTTAACAAAGAGAAACATATATCATGGTCTCCTAGTATATCCTAGATTTACTCACAACAGGCTCCAACTATCATGTTCCACTTCCATATACCCATTCACGTTCACCAACTAATGGTTACAACATATCACTCCCATAGGAATACAAACTTCCCAATCTTAGACATCCTATATGGCATGCAGCTGAAATATGTCACACATCACACTTATAGTAGAATACATAACATAGTCACATTCTTATATATTACTCATTTGATCACTCATCATGAACTCTATACTTATTGAATAAACCTTCTAAACTTGATGGTACCTACCCAAGATGAAACTATGGGGTTAATTTGAGATATACACTTGACAAAACTACAACCTCATCATAATGATCAGATCTCAATACCTATAAATAGGTTCTATTCCTATTAATCCCTAGTATTCTACATCTAAATAAATACATTCTCCTACATAGAGAATTAATGATTGATTACATATTGTTCACATAGATACCACAAACCTATCAATGGAAACACAAAAGGACATGCATAGTTCTCCAAGCCTCTCATAGGGATACATGGTCAAAGAAACTAACTCTATTATTGAATTATATTAAGAAAAAACACTCCATAATATAGGAATACACCCACACATTATAATCTAAGGGAATTTGAAGAGGGTTCAACATCCTATGATGAGGAAGTCATTCCATGAACCATTATAGGAAAAGACAATGATAACTCAATCAAAAACTACTGGTCTAGACATTTCTATCTAAAGAGATCCATAAAATCACCACTCATCATATAAAAAGGTCAAAAACAATCAAAACCATGACATTATATGTGAAAAAATACTCGGGATATGTAACTCAGGTTCCTCTATATGAGTATAGAAGAAGAAGTTGTGCTAGTGTGAAAAGTCTCCAAAGGAGGCACACAATGTGTACCAAACGTACACTACATGTATCTCAACATTGAGGGTAAAATCGGCTCATTTGGGCTAGAGCACGCTTCTATTTCCTTTGCAGGTCATTTGGGATGTGGTTGACTAAGTGGGATGGCTTGCCATCGGGAGGGACAATGCTTGCATGGGATCACTGAGTGGTCCTTCATTGGAGTTGGCGGTTGCTGCTTATGCATGGAAGAGGCTATTTCTGGTTTTCTGTTTGGGGCTTTTTGGTGGTTGTTGAAATTTATGGTTTCTCACTTTTCCCTCAAAAGTGTATTTCTTAATAAAAAATATAATTTTCAGTCAGTCAGTGTAACCCACTAGATTCAACATGTAGCCTTTTCAGAATGTGTGATATTTTCGTCACAAGTTCATGACATCACTGGTCATGTAACACTACAATTCATATACCCCTCATACAAAATGAGGTTCTCCTCACTCCGGCCTCAGCCCATGACTTCCCTCACACAACCCACCGATCTATGTCTAACACATAGCATTCACCAGTGGTACAAGGAATGTCACATATAACTGGCCCCATGGTCAATGTTCCCAATCTGTGCTCATGTAACATGACCCTTGTCTATGTCTCCCAGTCATGTACCCTTACATGACAATGTCCATTGACATGGAATGTTTTTCCATTTCCCTTGTCCACATGTCCAATCCCACTACAAAGAATATATCCATAATAAATTATGTGTCTTCTAGACAGGATCACCATCCCTGAATTGGAAGAACACATCGAATGTTCCACTAAACCACACATTGTGTTCTCAGAAATTCAAGATTAGAATTTATTATGAGTCACCTAAAACACCAAAATTTCACCTGGAAACCACATATCGACATCTGTTGGGTCCCTATAAATAATTTATTGTAAATAAATCCTAAAAAATTCATCATAAGTTGAATGATACATAATTATAATAAATATATCTACCTTGTAATGAAACACCAAATCTTTTGGTCCAAAACGACACTTGAAAGACGTGGGTTCTCTATAAGGTGATGTTCAGGGATAGTAATGGGGATAAAAATCACCTACTCACCTCTACAAGGCCTTAAGTCTTCCACCATATAGGGAGACCTCCTTCCCTCTACTCATTGAATATGATGATAATGAAGAGGTGTGGAGAATTAGGTTCGGTTATTAATTAAATTTTATTAAATTAATAACTTCGCCACTTAACGACCTCCCGACATTCCCTCAACCACACACCCGACATAGAAAATATTATTCCATGCCTAGGGTAATCACTGAAACTCCCAAGTATTTTTTGTATGTATTATTTATAAATTTAATCTCTCCGATTGCATACATTTCACACAACATCAAACTTAAACAAATTATGATATACTCTTAAAATGACATATATCACATAAGCATTAGAATGGTGGAAATGAATGATATTAACTTAATTATGAGAATTTATTTTACGCATTTTTTATATAATGTACTATTTTTTATAAAATGAATTAATTTTTTTACAATTTATAATAAATTTAATTGAATACAATTTTAATGTAAAGGATATGTTATTATAAAAACTATTTTTGTGCCCACAATGGAATTTTATCTTATTAAATTAAATTCAAAACTAATAGTGAGGGATTAAAATTAAATTTAAATATTATATATTTAGTAAAATTATTTTAATTTTACCAAATTTGTTTTTGGTATTATTATCATTATAAATCCAACCTTAAACATAAAATGTTATATTTTCCTAAAAGGAAGTTTTGATGCATTTTAATGGCATACCATTTTAAATACTAAATTATGAAACATTTATAAATTTAATTTGAAACTTTTCATTGAATATTTGAATTTGGAATATAAAAATTATCTTATGGTGAGTTTTTTGAATTTTCGTATAAGTTTCATTTTTTGATGAATAGTTAAAAATAATAAATTTTAATAAAAAACGTTTTTAATCTAATATATAAATATACATATATATATTATTCAAAATATATTATAAAGTATAATTATATAAATAATAAATCAATAAATACAATTTAGTTCATTAAAATCAATTTTCTATTTAAACTGGATAGAAAAACATTTCATACTATTGATATTTTTTCGCATCAAAAACCTACGTTCCCATTTGCATCTACAGGATTAATTTAAATCTATTTCTTCCAATTAAATTTATTGATGTTTGTAAAATAGAATAAATATAATTAATATAATGGTAAAAATTAATTTTTACAGTCATTTTAAATTTTTAGCATAAAATGTTACCTTGGTAAAAAGTAAGATTTATCAAGGTATATTTAAAATTTAAAAACATTTTAATATTAAAAGGAAAATGATTAATATAACAAGAAAATAACAATATTTATTGGTTGATTGATGACTTTATACACCCTAAAAAACATTTAAAAGTTTAATTATCCTCCAAATTCACATAAAATAATGCCACCTCAATGTGGTTAGTTTTAAATATAAAAAAATCATTATTTAATCACTTAATAAATTTCCATCCTATTTTATAAATACCTCCCTTCACCCCTATACTAGATCACCAGAAGTAAAGATCAAAATAATCTACTAAAACAATTTATTCTCACTCTACCTACATCTATGTGATTATCATCTCACCAAAAAACCAAATCCATTGTCCTCAAGGTGTTCTTCAAGGAGGTGATATTCAAGAGATAATTTTATTAACGAACATATCTTATTTTGTTTCCTTTTTCTGTTTTCTCCTCACTTACAACATCAATAAATTAAGGTTAACTAAAATTTCATTTATATACTGGATATTTATATTTATAATGTAATATCTCATATCTATTTCATTTCCCATATCCTCTTATTCAATGAATTGAAACCATTTTCCAAACATAGGTTGTTAAACATATCCTTGAATAATGATTTTTCATTTTCCATTACCACCATCATGGATGGATAAAAAATTAACATTAAGGCTAAATAAAATTATTATACATATATTATAAACTCTATAATTTTCTTGAAATAATATATACTCGTAATATTAAATAAAAGTGATATAGTTCTCAGTGTTTGGAAAACCCATTAAAAAAATATACCTTTATCATTAACAGTTTATCAAACGAATCACACACATAGAAGATGTTAAAATGATATATGAGAACAATCAAACATTTGAATGTTCATTAATAACATTTCATTATACTCCTTCTTTTTCAATCACATTTTACATGAATATCCATAACATTACAGGAGTGAACCAACTATGAAGCCATGAAAATAGAGCACCTAGAAACAACGGATATAATGAAATGTTATTTATGGGAGGATGGTAAGATGTTATTAATAGGTTCTATAATGTCATATAAATATGAATTTAGTTTTTCATTGAGTTAATAACCTTATTTAAACAATTTATACATGACTTTAATGAACACACCACTAAATGAATGTTTGCGGTAAGGATTTTATTATCTTATTTTTATTTCTATGAGATATATTAATTATTCATGGTTTATTACTAGTGAGTAGTGTATGTATATTTAAATATTATATATAATATCATTAAACTTATAATATTTATGATATTGAATGATAAATTTGATAATTATTACTTTTATTGGGTAAAAGATTTGATTGATTACAAGTAGTAAGGGATTTGTTTACTCAATTTTAATTAATTAGGTTAATATTAAATTTCAGTAATAATGTCATGCTACAGTTGTATCTGAAAATAAAATTTACTACCTTTTTATTTATTTCGAATTTTTTTGGGTATTTACATTATGTTCACATAATAAATTCGTTTGATTAATGATATGATCCTTCTATGGGACCGCCTTTCAATCTCCCTTCATTGATTAATTAAGTAATATTATACACCTAGTTTCTTTTCTATGGTTTATATACTTACTCATTTATATAGTGATGATCATAAATCATTGAAATATTTATTTATTTTAAATATCCATCATTATTTAATAATGTATATGATTACTTCATAAGCCATATAATATTTTTATATTTAACATTTAATTTGTAAGTGTTTTGATTAACTAGGGAAATAATTTCAAATATTTATTTTTAAACAATATAGACATTTTTTAGAACATAAATCAATAATTTGATATATAATTATTTTTTGGACTTGCATGAATGAGTGGGGACCATATATAGAATAGTTCCTCAATGCATCATTATTCTCTTGAGACAAGAATAATGTGTCCAAGTTAAATGGATTTTTACCCATAAATATTAAACTATCTTGGTAACAATAGTGATGGTAATGGTATTATATTCCTGGTAAAGATGACATCAAATAATTATGTACTTCAATAATAATTTAGTTAATTTTTTTTATTCATGATAATTTCACTATGATATTATCTATTTATTTATATTATGAGATAATTATTTATGAAATTTCATGTGTGCGTTTAGTTATATTAACACTCCATATTGATTATACATTATTTATTTTCATTAGCTTCTATTGTATTTAAGAATCAATAAGAATTTTATAACTCCATTATTTTATTTCATATCCATGTGTTTTGGTGAATATTATTGAGTTTTTGCAGATGAATTTTATTATATTTTGTTGTGTACAATGTTTTATTTTATATTCACAATGTAAAATGCGTATTATATATATAATATAGTTTTCTTAAACTACTAAACTATTTAGTCCTATGAGATTTTAATCATGTATCTATGCCAATGTAATAAATTAATGCACCAGATATGGGCTACTAGGGTTGGGGTCCTTATAGTTGGTATCAGATCACAGTTAGTAAAAAACCTTCAGAACATGATTTTGGAAACCATTGATTTAGTAACATAACTATAATATTGGGTTTACGGATAAGTATATAAGAACATCCCAAAAAACCATTTCCATGATTATGAGATTAGCTGCAAAAAAAATTAAATTTATTTTATGTATTTCAATAGTTTTGGGATTATAAATTATGCTTCACAACGATGTGATCTAATCCAGTATATGACATCATTCAAAAGTGAAACATAACAGAAAGAATATGAACCTCACCAATGCAGATGATATAAAGAGTATAACCGATGTTGTTTTTATGGGTTTAAGTTAATAAATAAAAGGGAAGTAGCCTCCAAAACCTCAAAATTATATGAGGAAATAATATCATTTTATATCAAGACAAAGAAAAAATTATCCATGCATTATGGATTTGAATGGAAGTAAGAGAATTCGTTGAAAAAAGTGAAAAATATGGATAAAGGGATGTAGGTAATGATTTATTTTCCCACATGGGATAAATGTAGAAATAATTACTCCCGTACTTGCTTAAAATGATCGGAATTTTTCTACATGTTTGGAGATAAAGGACTCTATGATTTATTTTTGAAGGGAAATAAAAAAGTTTACAATGTTCAATTCATCATCAATAGAGATATGGGGTACTTTGAAAATGAATACCCTAAGCATCAAAGAAATACACCCCAAAAGAACATAATGGATGTTGTTAAGCATATGATATTTTCACAGAAAAATATGAATGATTATTCTTCTTGTGTTTGGATTAATGAAATAAGTTATTTTTGTATTTTATAAATTATGTTTTAGTTATCAAGATTAGGAAATATTTAAGGATTTTATAGTTATACTTTTTGGTAACGGGTTTGAATGTTTGTGTTGAATGGTACCAATAAAAGTGATTCAATTGAAATTTAAAATTCATGTAAATAAATTATTGTGGGAAATATAACCCATAATATGATACTTATGTATTGAAAACATTCTTGGGATAAATAGGTGATTGATATGGATAAAGTAAATTTGATATTACTGACTACTAGGGAACTAATTATTGATTTTTTGAAAATATTGATTTTATAATCATTGGTGGATGATAAATCATTTTTTAATTTAAGTAATATATATAATAAAATATATTGTATGTACGGACTAACTAAGAATACATGTTTTTAATATTTTTTATGGTAAATCATGTTATTACAATGTTTCATGAGAATACATGATGATTGATTTATAATGATTTCTATCTGATTATTAAGATCTACCTAATATTATTTGATAGAATAATGAAAGGATCATTTTTTAATTTTAATTAACTTATTTATAATGTTTTTTACCTCGATATTTTGGATGGATCATAAGGATAATAGATTATGAAATTGTTTATGTTGAACTTTGGACATGTTGTTAGAAATTAATCACTTTACTGTGTGATGCAACTTGCTCTAATAGATTAAGAGTAAATAGTAAAAGTAATAACCAAAGGATATGATTATGGTAATGAAATTTAAATTTATGATGCAATTATATTTCGTTATATTCAATGAGAGTGAAATAGTTCCCAATCTGTTGGAAACATGGTCCTCAAATGAATTTTTTTTCATATTATCATTATTTTTATGATATTACTGACCTTTTTTCTCACCTATGGTTAATGGAGTTTTCATTATTATCTTTATGATGATCATTTTCTCTATAACACTAAATCAAAATTTAATAGTTATATTTCATTCCCATTTATAGGTTTTCACTTCTCACTAATGTTATCATATTTTAAATCCTAATTTTGTGGTGACCTTCACGTTTACCTTTCCAAATTATTAATGGGCTGCTTTACTAACCCTATTTATGATGTGGGATTCCATCTAAGGAATTTTTAAATATCATCCTATGATTTTATAATTGAAATTTCAAATTGATATGGTGAAATTTATTTAGGGAGGGTAGAATGTAAGAACCCAAGACTCTATAGTACATATTACAGCAAATTTAAGGACTTTGATAGCATACGTTGCACACAACACCAATCTTAAATGAATTTTGATATAAAATTAACACCACTGTTATCACATATCTAGTTAATTAGAAATAATAATAAAACCAATTGATCATAAATGATGTTTTTTTATAAAGAAATATTTTTAAGAACATTGTTTAATTTTATCATAATGAATTAAATTATATATCATTAGTGAAATATTAAAATTAAAATTTTATTTAATATAATAAATCATTTTATAATAAAAATTATCTAATATGTTTGATAAGATTAAGATAATAATAAGTCAAATTTAATGTAAAAAATATTTTTTAAAAAGACTATTGTAATATTTTAATTGTTCACATATGTGAAACCTAAATTTTGACACATTATTAAATTTTAATTAAAAAATAAATGATAAATTTTGAAAAAGGAATATAAATATTTTCTTTAGGTTATTTTTTTAATTTTCTGAGATGTTTCATTGATTGATGTATCGTAATAAATTCTAAAATTTAATAAAAAACTACATTTTCATAAAATTTATATATAGTAGAATAATATTTTAAATTTGTATTAATGAATAATTTAGTCAATTAAACATTAGTAAATCCAAATTTTGGTAATTATAATAAATTTCAAAATGATACTAGATATAAAAACACTTTAATTTTTTTTCCTTTTTCACATTAAAATATATATATTATTGATGCATTTTTTTGGAATAAATTTAATTCTATATTTTTAACTTATGTGAATAGAATTTTTTAAATTGAGTTCCATATTTGAAATCATAAGTTCCATATTATTATTCTTATTCATTTTAATTTTTCGGAATAAAAATGTTACCATGGTAAAAAGTTATATTTACCACGATGTAGGAAAAATAATGAAGCACGTTAAAGTTAAAATATAAATGCATAAAATACCTATAAATTAAAAAATTTAGTGGATGGTTGACTTGTATATCGTACCTAAACTAACACTAATACATTTATAATCAACAAAATATATGAAAATAAATTACACTTCAATGTAGTTTGATTAATATATTAATTAATTATTATTTAATAACATAAAACCACCCCTCCTCTAGTATAAATACCAACCCTCGCCAACCCTTTTATCATCTCATGTATTGAATCTAATAAAATCTCATCCATAATATATCATATTTACTATCCCTATGTAAAATATCCCCTGCTATTACAAAAACACCTAATACAAGGTCCTCAAGGGGTCCTTCTTGTAGGTTGTATTCTAGAGGTGATTTTCTCAAATCACCTCTCTTATTTTCATTTTTGATTCTATTCTCACATAACCTTATTCATCCATCCAGGAATTATAACTCAGTATTATTTTATATAATTTAGTTTTATGTTTCTAATTGAATATATCATATCATTTTCATTTATCATCTCCTCTTATTCTGGGAAAAGAAAACATTGTCCAAATTATGGAAGTTAGTTGTCTCCAGTAATATTTTTTTTCCAATAATACCTTTTAAGATTGTAATAATAGTATAATTATGGTTAAATAATATTTCATTAGGTATATTGAAACCTAATTCTGGTTTTTTAATTAATATATACTCATAATATTAAATAAAACTAAACTAGTTCATGGTGTTTGAAAAAAAACAAAAATAAAATAAACATTTATCATTTACATTTTATCAAATGAATCATCCTCATAAAAGAAGTAAAAATTATATTTGGAACATTAATACTAATTAAAGATATTTAATACTATTTAATTTTACTTATTGAGTGGTAATCACATTTTACAAGGACAACCATAATATTACACAACTAAACTGATCATGAAACCATGAAACAAAAGCATATAAAAACAATGAAAACAATGAAATATTATTAATGAATGGGTGTAAGATGTTATTAAAATTTAATATATGGTAAAATAAATATTAATATAGTTCTATAATGAGTTAATACTGTCATTTAGACTATTATATAGGAGGTCAATGTATGCACCACTAAAGGGAAGCATGGGGTAAGCATTTTTTAATCTCACTTTTATTTATCTAAGATATATAACTTATTCATACCTTATTTATTGTGTTTTGGGTATGTATAATTCTATTTTATATATAAAATAACGAATCTAATTATCTTCATTTTATTAAATTTTTCTTTTAATAATAATTTCTTTTATGGGGCCTACGATTTGACAGATTACAATTGATAAGGGGTTTCCTAACTCAATTTTCATTCAATGGGTTGGACATCTATTTATTTAATTATTCCATTGTACACTTATTTTTTAACATAATTGTGATTAAATTTTGTTGAATATCCATTTTTCCAATGTGGGATTATAGTATATAAATATAATTGATTAAATTTATTAAGTATTTTATATTTTTAAGGGACTTTGTCTCAATTTCCCATCATTGTGGAATATTTTATTCGTGTGAATCTAATTCCTAGTCTATGGTGTATATACTTCACCTTTGGTTTATATATGATCATAACTAATTTAATGTTTAATTTATATAAAATATACATATTTCAGGGGTAATGGATATGATTATTTCTTGATAAGTATACCATTTTTATATGTGGTGTTTACTTTGAATGTGATTTAGTTAACTAGGGAAAAATCATAAATCTATATATTATATTTAAAAAACATATTTTTTCATAATATAAATAAATTATTCAATATATTTTTAATCGTTTTTTACATGTAATAAGGGGTCAATAACATATATAGAAAATCCCCTCGTTGCATTGGTAGTCTCATAAGTTGAATAATGTTGAAAAATTAAATTGGTTTTTATCCATAATGATTAAATTTTCCTGATAAAGGTCTTGAAGATAAAGTAATTTTGTGTCTTGGTAACACAAATTACAATACATAAATATTATAACAAGAATTAAATTTTTCTTATCCATGATATTTTCACTATGATATTATATATGGATTTAGATTGTACAAAAGTTATTGATTAATGGAATGTGTGTGTTTAGTTATTTTACCTTTCCATGTTATTTTTTCATTACTGATTAATGTTAGATTTCATTTTACATAACCCTTACTGATAATTTTATATCACCTTTATATTTTATCCTTCCCCCAGGTTAGGAAGAGGATTTATTTATATGAGTTTCCAGGTACGTAGTTTATTAGCTTTTGTTACATATTATGTTTTATTTTCTATTCCTAATATAAAATAGATATAATATATGTAATGTAGAATTTTGAAATAGATAAATTATTCCTTACTTTGGGATTTGAATCTTGTATCTAAGTAAGTATTATAAATTAATGAATTTGAAGTTTGAAACTAGGGTTTTTGCCTTTATGATCAACACATTTCAAACATAACCATGGTCTCGTACTTCGAATTTGACAGTCTGATCAAGTGTAATTTCATGTTTACAATGAATCGATGTGCACATGTTATAATATTTTTAATGTTTTTAATATCACCACACTAAGGCTCTCTTGGCCCCACAATCTTTTGATGACCTAATTCATAACTATGGTAATACTCTACAAATATATCACAGTCTTGCATGATAAAATATTCGTCATTTCATTCTCCCCACCATAATTATTTACATCCACAAAATGAAAAATTCAAGGAATAAAGAAGAACACTAAGCTCTCAAATAGGTCTCCCAGAAAATCAATCTCTCAATAAGGTTTTAATGTGATCAAAAAACATGATCTTAGGGAAACCACAACCCCAAAAAGGGTCTTATGTTGCGAAACAACTTCACAGTCAACCCCCAACTCATCCTAGTGGACATCATGCAACAAGCCTTGAACATGTCCCCATATCATTGGAATGTGGAAACCATACAACAACAACCATATGTTTAAAATGTTTATAGTGCAAAATATCCTTGAAAACATATATTTAAAAATAAAAAAATGGTTTACAGAACCCAGATATAGTTTGTTTTTTAGACAACTCTCCATATCCACAATGAGATATAATCTCACCAAATAAGAGATCAACATGGAGAACAACAACGACCAAAACTACTAGTCTAAAATAACCTTGAACATGACCTAGAAGACCCCAAAAATAAATTAATATTTTGGTCCATAAAGAAAATAAATTTTGTGACAACAGCATTAAAATCCCAATTCATATTTTTTCTAAACCTGAACTATCCTCATTTATTGTTTATCCACCCCACACATGGGTGTACCACTAAGGGAATGAAACCTCCTCTCGACCAAATATCACCACATGAATTATGCATGTATACTTCCTAGATGTATTATATTCTCTCCAACTTTGGTAAATTCACTTAGAAATTTTAGTGGATATCGATACACTTGATAACTCACATGAAAAATCCTAATATGTTCCACCATGACTCATTGAAAATCCTCTGATACAAACTATAATGACCCATACCATATTATCCTAGAGGCAGTGACATATATTAATACATTGGAATAGATACATGAATCTAATCCCAATGTAAGGAATAGTTTATTTATTTCAAAAAACCTGGTACAAACATAATTTGACACTACATCTTTGAAAGGAAATACAAAATAGAAATTCCTTTGGAAATATCCATAACTCCGTGATTATCCCTGAAATTCATTCATAATATCCATTCTATCATCCTGGGAAAAACATAAAACACAATAAAGTGGTTATATTAGAAGCTCAGTATGGGTATGTAATACAACAGAAGCATAATTAATATGTAATTGAGAATTAATAAAAATACACATTCTATTAAAACATAATCTTGAGCATAATAGGACATGAATAAATGATGATTAAATAATTCCAAAATAAAACATTAACATATATATTCTACTATTATAATAATATCATGGAATTTCAATTTATAGATTCATAATGAGGTAATAAATAATACCAGACATCATAAACATACAATCATGGCCTTAGCCAAGACACCATACATAATGGGTAAACTCCTAGTCTATTTTGTATCATGAGACCAACTAATGCATCTAGGGGCTATAGAAGGAACCAAATGTCACATAATTAGTCTGATAAATTCTTCATATGAATAGGGATAAACACAAACAATATATACCTATAAAATATAATAACTTTACCCAATCAGTAAATATAATAACGAAGTATTATAATTACTAGGTGAATGGTATCAATATAGCACATCTATAGTAAAATTTATCATAAACCATTTTATAAAATATGGTGGATGATAAACATGATATATAAATATAAATAAATCATAAAATTAAATATATGTTTTCAAATTACTAAAAATACTCTAATAAAATCATTAGTTATTTTTTTGATAGAAATACCATTTTTACATTTCATGGAAGAGTTCTTGTGGAAAAATAATTTGTATTTTTCATAATTGTTTATGTAAAACAATAAATGAAAAAATATAATTTTTTCATGAAAAATATATTAAATTGAGAAAAATAATGGTTTCTTAAAAAATATCATGGATGGTACTTTAAAATAAGTATATAATTAGGAATTTCCCTTAAATCAGATTTCTTTATCAAGAAGAATTAATAATGGAACACTGTAAAACATGTATTTACTTATAAAAATGGTAAAATTATCTGGTTATTTGAGTTTGGAAAATATAAAAAAAATATAATAAGTACACAAAATTAAATAATCATTAAATTAGGTTAATGGTATTTAATGAATAACATGAGATAAAATGAAGGTTCTTGTAGAATCCCTTAACATTTTACCAAATTGTTTTTTCACTTGACCTTAATGTACTAGATAATAAAATTAAATCCTTTAATTAATTAATTAACAACATTTCATAAATATATTTTATTTATTATAACATTATTTTGATCATTTATTTACATTTTTATGAGTTTTAAGATACAATTTTATCCCTCATGGTTGTTCGTTTCCTTGGTTTTCAAGATCTGTATACTTGTATACAAATATGGATGTTCTAGTGGAATGATAATAATTATCCATAATTGAAATTATATGATATTAATGAACATATATAATAATTAATTTTCAAATAATTTTTTTGTTTATATGGTTTTTGTTTTAGTCACTATATAAAACATTAGTGATAATCATTTAGATTATTTTGGCATTTTTCTGATCATTACAAACTAGTTTTGTCATATGGATTAATTTTATGTACAGGTTATTATTAAAGAAAATCAATAAGGTTGTAATAAATTTTTTATATTATTACCTAATAAAAAAATTTATTTAACTACCAGACATGAAGTTGAAATTGAAGAATAAAAATACGTCTTCCATGAAGGTTCTAAATCGGCACCTCATGGATGATAATTTCATTTTTAAAATAAAAGAGAGAGAGAGAGAGAGAGAATGGATTTTGATGAAAGATATTCTATTAACATGATATTATAACCATATATAAATTATAAAAGATTTATCATGATAATTTGGTTATAATAGGATAAAAAATGATAAGATATGAAAAAGGAAATTGAAAGGAAATTATAAGATAATGAAAGGGGATTTACCTCTAGAATTATCCTCTTTCAGAACATCCTTAATGCACCATGGATTATTATTTTGAACGAAAAAAACCACATGGAAGTGGGGGAGATTCATGGGAAGTGTATTTAGGAAGAATTTGGAAATTATTGAAGCCTTAGATGTTTGAGGAGAAGTGGTGGTGGTGGTAGGGGTGATATTTATAATGTATGAGAGGGGTGTTTTTGAATATTTTATTCATTTGTTTATTATTTTTTCTCAAGACTATAAATAGTTTGAGAATTATGATAAAATATATTAAAATAATTAAGGTGATTTCGTGATTATGGTTTCTACATTAGTGATGAATCATGGAATAGGGTATTTAACTTATAATATTTATACATTAAATTATCATATTTTACTATTCATAGAAAATTCAAGTATTTTTGAAAGATCCCAAAAATTAACCCTAACTTTATTATGACTTGTATAATAAAAAATGGAATTCATTTTATGGAAATAATTTTATAAATATGAGAAATTTAATTTTTAATTAAAACTATCATTTACTCAAAAAGTGTAGATTTTTAATCTCTAACTTATTTTATGACAGTTTCAAAAATTAACTAATGTGTGTTAAAATTATCCTTAAATAGTAATACAAAAAAATTGTTAATTTATTTATAAATTAAATGAAAATAACCATTATTTTAAATAATTTTATTAATAATAATATTTTAATTTTATATTTTTGACTTTTAAAAATACCTATACTGAATTATTAATTTTTAAAATATTCACTTACTTACACTGTGATATAATTATATCTTCAATTAATTTAAAAGATACCTAAATTGTTTTTATAGAAATATGGGTGTGGTTACTACTGAATCCTCTAATTTATTATTCCTAATATCATGTTATTATTTCTTCAGTATAGGTTCCTTACCATCTAGAAATACCAATTATTTTATTAATTATTCATTTATATGGTTTTTATTATGATCTCAATTGGATTTTATGGGATTTATACTATATGAAATAAAACTAATAAGGGAAATTGTAACATCCCATGTAATTAATTAATAATGAATATTTTTATCTATGTCTATTAATGAATTAGATAGTGTTTTAGAGGCTTAAAATTATAATAAATCCAATCTTAAGCATGGAATACAATATTATTTTAAAAATATTGTTTTACTACCTTTTGATGGAAAACCATTTTTAAATAAAACTTTTTACAATTTTATAAGCTCTATTTTTCAAAATAAACTTATTCTTTATGATTGGGACATTGAATTTTACATTGGTTAAATTTTTGGTATTTTTTCGATAAAGTTCATTTTTTAATGAATAGTGAAAAATGTTGTATTTTAATTCAAAACCTCTTTTTAATATAATTTATTTATATGATTAGATTATATTTTGAATTGGTTTTAAAGTTCAATTATAATATATTTTTACCATTTAATCCAATAGTGGTCATTGGAATTAATTTCACTTTGAAATTGGACTTAAACTTGTGTCAATCTTTTGATACTTATTGTTTCATTAAAACACGCAATTTTCTCTGACAGCGGTAATTAATTATAAAGTTAATTAATATAAATTATATATTTTGAATTTTTTAAAATAGAAATAATTTTTGAATTTGGAATATCAAATATATCTTAGGGTGAAGTTTTGGTATTTTTATGAAAAACTTCAATTTTGATGAATAGTGAAACCACTAAGTGGTACTTAAAAAACTGATTTTTCGTTTAAATGAAATTTTACCACCTCTATGTTTTTAATTTTAAAAAATGCGACAAAAATGTTTTTCATTAAGAAGTAAAATGTGGTTCAATGGGATTAAAATAATTTTTTGGTGAATAGTAACTTTTAAGTTTTTAATCGCGATTAGAGATAATTAGTGTAGTTTAAGGTAAAAATAATGGTTTAATAAAATTAAATGACCTAAAAACATGTACTACCATTGTTGGATGTGTCATGGACGACCAAGAAAATTCATGGGTCAACTTGGGGACCCCATGGAGCCACATTGGAAGGAAAATGACATTAATATCTTTTTATTTAATGTTAAAGTAAAAATGACACAAACATGAGTTGTTTTACTATAACAATTTTTAAATGGGGTTATACAAGTCGGATTTTCGACTATAAATATTCATTAGAAATATAAAAAGATTTACTACATCATAGTATTTTTTTTGTGATTTTTAAACATTAAATAAATTAAATTATTTATGACATCATGATGATACAGCGATTACCTCATTATTTAATGATTTAAATAAAATGAAAAGATAATGTAAAATATAATCCCTAAACTTGTCAAAAACCTATTTTATAGGTATATTTAGAAACCTTATCACCTTAGACTTTAATTATATCAATTTGGGACCTTTTAAATCCGAAACTCATTTTAAAATAAAGTAACATTTCTTTACTTTCCAAGAGTGCCCCTCCTCTCCTCTTATAAAAGGCCCCCACCTCTACAACCTTACCCACACTTCCAAAGCTGTTGGCTTGGCCAAACCCTATCCATTTTGTCTCTCCACATTCCTATATTACTCCTTGAAGCCTCACATTGGTCATAAGTCTTCCCAAGGAAGCCTTTGAGCTCAAATCAAGAAGAGTTACCCGTTTTAAAGTCAGTGTTTTCTCATGTACTCTTATGTTTTATTTTGCTTCTCCAACCACCTAAACTCATTTTATTCCTTTATTTTGTAACAAAAAAAGTATATTAAATTTACTAGTATGTTTTTATAAGAATTATTCTAGCTACACTTACACACACCTACATCTAATGGTTAAAGAACATACTGTTTCTGTGGATGGTGAATTTCTGCCTCACGAAACGATGATTGTTCAACACTCATATAACACCTTCAAAGGTGGCCATTAATATGTCACTATATTTATATATCATATATAATATGTTTATGTTTTACTTAAGCTTCTTTATTTTTCATTTATGGCATACCTTTATGGTTTCCATTATGGGTATACGCGATATCTTCATTTTAGGAAGTGTGGACTACCGCCCCCTCAAAGTGATTTGATTCGTTAATACCATATGTGGAACGTATAAAGGATAATTTTAATGATATTATATATGATATTATAATGTAATTATTATATACTGTTATATCATTATGATTTCACTCCATTAAGTAAGAAATAGAAATGAATGTAGCGTTCATGTGTACGTACGTCTTACCGTCTCCATGAACGGTGCATTTCATTTCTTACCTCTAAATGTTATGTAATATTAAAAATTCATGTATAGACTAGGTATATATGATATATATGATATATACACCATTAGTATAACTCTGTATATAATGGATACATGAACAACTTATAATTATAAAGAGAATATTTTTGACTCAAGTACCAATGATCGTTAAAACGACCGTTATTAACTTAAATAATTACATAGTGTTCATGACATGGTAATAAGTGATATAAAAGGAATAATGAACTTGAAAAAGGTTATTAAGAAAGTAGAAATTAACTCATGTTTATTATTCAGGAGGTTAAAGAACGATCAAGTCATGTTGGGCCCGAGGTATGGGACTTCATCTCAATCTCCTTTCATTGAGGCATATTATATTTTATACACAACTTTCTTTTATACGGTGTATAAACCCCTTTGAATTTTACATTTATCCAAAAGGAATCTTTTTATATGAAGTGTTTTACTAAATGACAAAAGGGAATGTTTTTGTCGTACATATGCGGCGACAACGACTTCTCAGCCCCCGTGACCATTATTTGATATTCGGCTTCCTCTACAAGCAATTTTTTTAAAAAAAAAGAAAAATAAATACCATGTTTTACTTTTCTTTTATTTTGGTATTGAAAATGGTTTTCATAATTTTATTTTTATTTCAATGTGTTGTATTGATATCTTGTGATTGAAATGTGAAAATTTTATGTTTCCATTATGCATGTTTTATGTGATACGATTATGTTATGGTTCTTGAGAATTATTAAGAAGACGGGTGGTTCCGTGATAAACTAAGGGCCGGTGATCTCGATATAGCTCTCCAATGCATTGGGTTACATGAAGGAGTTAAATGTTATGGTTTTTCCGAAGAGATTTAGGGAATATACTTTGATGGGTATTCCAAATGTAACCAAGAGGGGTACTCCCTACATAAGAATGTTATGAATGCCTCAAGTTACCTTTATGTCATATGATTTCTATGATTTATTCATGATTTGATGGGTTATGTTAAAGTGCTTATGTTTTATGAGTAGAGTATGATTTAATTGATTCTTGTGTATACATGTACTCATGTTTCCTTTCTATATTTTTATATTCCTTACTGAGATTTTTATGCTTATCCCAAGTTTTTGAAATGTTTTCACAGGTCAAGGGAAGGGTACATGATATGATGATAGTGTCAAGGAAGTGTCAAGAAAGAATCCATGTTTTATTTTAAATATGTTTCCATTGATGGAAAAAAATGAATACTATCTTTTATGTAACCACTTTTTTTAAATGTGGAATGTAATGAAAGTTTTATGATCTAATTCTCTAAAACTCTAAACCTGAAAAGATTCTCAATGTGTAACCTTTTAATAACTCAAGATTAAGTAAGGTTTAAGGCTGGGGCCATATAGTTGGTATCAGAGGTCGGTTTAGATATCTTTAGGAGTTATAATTCTATTAAATTATTATCCAAAAATATTTTTTGAAATGATATAGCATTTGAAGATTACCATGTTGCTTCATCTATGACATGTTTGTTCATAATGGTTTTCTGAAGAGGAAACAGGGAAGAAGTGCTTGGAAGGCATACAGAAGGAAATAACCTTCCGAATCAGCATCCTAAGATGGTCAGAATTGGAACTGAACAGTTTGTTGGAGTAATGGCGCAGTTGACTCAAGGGATCAATGGTGGTGGTATCCATGCACGAGATCAGCCAGATCAACCGCAGAGGAACATGTCAGTGGTGGAACATTTCATGAGGAAACATCCCCCATCATTCAGAGGATCATCTGACCCTATGCTAGCTGAAGGGTGTATTAAAGCATTGGAGAAGATTTTTTATGTCATGGGGTGTTCAGACAGACAGAAGGTTAGTCTTCCTATTTACCGTATGGAGGGTGAAGCAGATCAGTGGTGGTAGATGGTTAAAAATATCAGGGACACTAATGAGATTGACGCTCTCGACTGGGATGAATTCAAAGGTATGTTTCATGAGAAGTATTTTTCTAAGGCTGTTCGACAAAGAATGGAAAACCAATTCTTGTAATTGAGACAAGAGGAAGACTCAGTTACTGTCTATGAAGAGAGGTTCACCCGATTGGAAAGGTATGCTCCAAATTTTATCCGAGACCTTGATAGTAAAATCAATCATTTTTACTCAAGATCAAAGCCAAAATATCGAATCAAATTATCTTCTCGTGAGTTCAAGAGTTATGAAAATCTTCTTCGATGTGCAGAGAAGGTGGAAATGGAGTTTTCTGATGACCAAGTGTTCTATAACAACCAGCAGAAGAAGAGACCGAGGTGGCAGGAGAAAGGGAATAATTTTTCAAAAAAGTCTGATGGTAAGAAAACTAATTTTCCAGTTTGTGATAAATGTGGGAAAAGGCATGTTGGGGAATGTCATCTGAATTCTGAAAAGTGTTACCGATGTGGTAAGATGGGACATAAGGCTCGTGATTTCACTGAAAAAGATCAAGGTGAAGGTAAGACCAAATTTGATTGACAATTAGTGAAATGTTTTAAGTGCAATGAGATGGGTCACTATGAAAATGAGTGTCTGACAAAGAGCTTAAGTGATGGGAAGCAGTTAGACTACAAGCAAAAAGGGGTGGTGAAATCCTTTGCAACTACATCAGCAGATGTCGGTCCATCAAATGAAGTTGTATCAGGTACATTGTTTGTTTTTTCAGATTATTCCATTGTGTTGTTTGATTCGGGGTCTACATAATATTTCATCTCTAAAACATTTTGTAATAAAATGGGAATACCATCTCAAGAAATGACTCCTGAACTTTTGGTAAAAACACCTGGGGGAAATGTTGAGGCTAAAAGAATTCATAAGAATCTTCCTATCCTTATCTGTGGAAAGAACCTACTTTCAAGCCTTATTATTTTACCTCTAGTAGAGGTTGATGTTATCCTGGGTATGGATTGGCTCTCTATTTACCATGCTAAGATTTACAGTATATCTAATGATGTTTCTTTTCAGAAAGACTTTCAGTTTGTGTACAAGAATGAACCATTACTGTTGATAACTTACCAAGAGGCT
This sequence comes from Viscum album, assembly GCA_963277665.1. Taxonomy (NCBI): domain Eukaryota; kingdom Viridiplantae; phylum Streptophyta; class Magnoliopsida; order Santalales; family Viscaceae; genus Viscum; species Viscum album. The sequence continues at coordinate 766,502,171 of OY728121.1, forward strand.
GAGAAACTTGTAAACTATGGAAATGAATGTTACCTTGCACATATCATTGAAAATAAAGGAACTGTTTAGATTAATGATGTGCCAGTGGTAAATGAGTATCCTGATGTTTTTCCTGATGAGTTGCCTGGAATAATACCAGATCGGGAAGTTGAATTTACTGTTAACTTAGTTCCTGATGCTAAGCCAATTTCAAAACCCCCTTATCGAATGGCTCAAACTGAACTTTTAGAGATGAAGGAGAAATTGCACGATTTATTAGAGAAAGGTTTCATTCGACCTAGCACATCACCATGGGTGCTCCTATTTTATTTGTTAAAAAGAAAGATGGTTCTATGAGACTTTACATTGATTATAGAGCCTTAAATAACATCACTGTTTAGAACAAATATCCTTTGCCTCATATCAATGATTTGTTTGATCAGCTCCAGGGAGCTCAGTATTTTTCAAAGATTGACCTGAGATCGGGGTACCATCTGCTGAAGGTAAAGGAAGAAGATGTTCTGAAGACCATGTTTCGAACAAGATATGGCCATTATGAATTTGTAGTAATGCCTTTTGAGCTAACCAATACACCTGCTGTATTCAGGGACATAATTATTAGAATTATCCATGAGTTTTTGGATAAGTTTATGGTTGTTTTCATTGATGATATTTTGGTGTTTTCTAAAAATAAATGGGAGCATGAAAGACATTTAAGTGTTATTTTTCAAACCTTAAAAGAAAATAAATTGTATGGGAAATACAGAAAATGTGAGTTCTGGTTGAAATAAATTTATTTCCTTGGACATATTGTCTCTAAAGATGGGATAACTGTCGATCCTGCAAAAACAAAGGTTGTGGAAGAATGGCCAACACCCCCAAATGTAATCGAGATTGCTAGTTTTCTTGGTTTGTTAGGCTATTACCGAAGGTTTGTTAAAACAAATTCACGGTTATCTAGTCCAATGACTACGCTAACTCGGATGGGTGTTAAGTTTATCTGGAAAAAAGAATGTGATGATTGTTTTCAGGAACTGAAAAGAAGATTGGTGAATGCTCCAGTTTTGGCACTACCTTCCAGGAATGGGGAGTTTGTTATCTACAGTGATGCTTCATTGAAAGGACTTGGTTGTGTCCTAATGCATAATGATCAGGTAATTGCTTATTCTTCACATCAATTGAAAACTCATGAGGTAAATTACCCTACACATGATTTGGAATTAGCTGCTGTTGTTTTCGCATTAAAAATTTGGAGGCATCATTTGTATGGAGTAAAGTGTAAATATATACCGATCACAAAAGTTTAAAGTATATATTCACTCAAAAAGAATTGAACATGAGACAGAGGAGATTTCTAGAATTAATCAAGGATTATGATTGTACAATTCATTTCCATCCGGGAAAAGCAAATAAAGTTGTTGATTCTTTGAGTAGAAAAAGTAATGCTTTATTAGCAATGTTTCTTTAGGAACGTGATCCTTTGGTTAAAGATTTGATGAACATTGGCATAGAAGTTGTTGGTGCAGGATGTCCTTCTGTTTTGTTTCATGTATCAGTGAAATCTTCTCTATCAGACAGAATCAAGCAAGCACAGAAGAAAGACAGTGAGTTGCAGAAAAAGGTAGAGTTGGTTCAGAAAGGTAAGTTGCCTGAATTCAACATTGATAATGATTTTGTTTTGATATTTTGGGAGAGATTGTGTGTACCTTGTGATTCACAGTTGAAGAGAGAGTTGTTATGTGAAGCTCATTGTTCTCCGTTTTCAGTTCATCCTGGCAGTACTAAGATGTATAGAGATCTTCAGGAGTATTACTTATGGGATGGAATGAAAAGGGATAATGCTAATTTTACTATGAAGTGATTGACTTTTTAACAGGTTAAAGAAGAGCAGCAGTTACTGAAAAGGATGCTTCAGCCTTTACCAGTGCCAGAGTGGAAATGGGATAATATATCCATGGACTTCGTTGTGGGATTTCCAAAGACACCTCGAGGTAATATTGCAATCTGGGTTATTGTTGATCGCTTGACTAAATATGCTCATTTACTTTCTATACGAGATACTTTTTCCCTAGATCAACTTTCCCGTTTGTATCTTAAAAAGATAGTCAGGTTACATTGAGTTCCTCTCTCCATTGTATCTGATCGGGATCCCAGGTTTACTTCTAACTTTTGGAAAGGTCTTCAGAAGTCATTGGGTACTGAATTAAATTTTAGTACAACTTTTCATCCTCAAACAGATGGGTGTCAGAACGAATAATTCAGACTTTGGAGGATATACTACGTGCTTGTTCGATTGATTATCAGGGATGTTGTGACCAACATCTTTCTTTTGATGAGTTTTATTATAATAACAGTTTTCATTCTAGTATACAGATGGCACCATTTGTGGCATTATATGAGAAGCAGTGTCGAACTCTAGCTTTCTGGGATGAAGTGGGTGAAAGGAAGCTGATGGGACCAGAATTGGTGGAAGAGTTGGCAAAAAAAGTTCAGTTGATTTAGAAACACATGAGAACATCATAGAGCAGACAGGAGAGTTATGCAGATAACCGGAGGAAGTATCTATCTTTCAAGGTAGGTGATCATGTTTTTCTCAAAGTCTCACTATGGAAAAGTGTGATGCAATTTGGTAAGAAAGGAAAGCTGAGTCCAAGGTTCGTTGGACCATATGAAATTCTAGAGAGAGTTGGATTAGTTGCATACCGAGTGGCTTTACCTCCATGTTTATCTCAGGTAAACAATGTTTTTCATGTTTCAATGTTAAGTAAGTACATGCCAGATCCATCTAATGTTTTGAGTCTAGAGGTAGTTCAGCTGGAAGAGAACCTATCTTATGAGGAACAACTGGTCCAGATTCTTGACCACAGGGAACATGTGTTACGAAATAAGGTGATTCATCAGGTAAAGGTTTTGTGGAAAAACCACTTGATTGAAGAGGCAACATGGGAATCTAAAAATTCAATGAGGGATAAATACCCCCACTTATTCGATAAGTAAATAAATTGTGGGGACGCAATTTTTAAATGGGGGGAAGGATGTAACATCGCAAGTAAGTAATGAATAATAGATATTTTTATCTGTGTCTATTAATGAATTATATTGTGTTTCAGAGGCTTAAAATGAGAATAAATTCAATCTTAAGCGTGGAATACACTAATATTATTAAATGATTGTTTTACTACCTTTTGATGGAAAACCATTTTTAAATCAAACTTTTGACAATTTTATAAGCTCTATTTGTCAAAATAAACGTATTTTTTATGATTGGGACATTGAAATTTACTTTGGGTAAATTTTTGGTATTTTTCCGATAAAGTTGATTTTTTTAATGAATAGTGAAAAATGTTGTATTTTAATTCAAACCCACTTTTTAATATAATTTATTTATATGATTAGATTATCTTATGAATTTGTTTTAGAGTTTTATTAGAATATATTTTTACCATTTAATCCAATAGTGGTCGTTGGAATTAATTTCACTTTGAAATTGGACTTAAACTAGTGTCAATCTTTTGATACTTATTGTTTCATAAAAACACGCTATTTGCTCTGACAGCGGGAATTAATTATTAAGTTAATTAATGTAACTTATATGTTTTGAATTTTGTAAAATAGACATCATTTTTGAATTCAGTATATCATATATAGCTTATGGTGATGTTTTGGTATTTTTCTGAAAAACTTCTTTTTTTGATGAATAGTGAAACCACTAAGTGGTACTTAAAAAACCGATTTTTCGTTTAAATGAAATTTTATCACCTCTGTTTTTTAAATTTCAAATATCCAAGATACCTGGTTTTCATTAAGAATTAAAATCTGGTTCAATGGGATTACAATAATTTTTTGGTGAATAGTCACTTTTAAATTTTTAATCGCGATTAGAGGTAATTAGTGTAGTTTAAGGTAAAAATAATGTTTTAATAATATGAAATGACCTAGAAACATGTCCTACCCTTATTGGATGTGTCATGGCCGACTAAGACAATCCATGGGTCAACTTGGGAACCCCATGGATCCACTTTGGAAGGAAAATGACATCAATATCGTTTTATTTAATGTTAAAGTAAAAATGACACAAACGTGAGTTGTTTTACTAAAAGAATTTTTAAATGGGGTAATACAAGTATTATTTTTAACTAAAAATATTCAATGGAAAGATATAAATATTTCCTAAATCATAGTATTTTTTTTATAATTTTTAGACAATAAATAAATTAATTAATTATGACAGCATGATGATGCAACGATTACCTCATTATTTAACGATTTAAATAAAATGAAAAGATAATGTAAAATCTAAGACCTACACTTGTAAAAAACCTATTAGATGGGTATATTTCAAACCCTTGTCACCTTATCCTCGAATTATATCATTGTGGGACCTTTTAAATCTGAAACTCATTTTAAAATAAAGTAACATTTCTTTACTTTCCAAGAGTTCCCCTCCTCTCCTCTTATAAAAGGCCCTCACCTCTACCACCTTACCCACACTTCCAAAGACTTTTTCTCAGCCAAAACCGGTCCATTTTGTCTCTCCACATATCTCTATTACTTCTTGAAGCCTCACCTTGGGCATAAGTCTTCCCAAGGAAGCCTTTGAGCTCAAATCAAAAATAGTTTCTTTTTTTTAAAGGTAGTGTTGTCTCTTGTGCTCTTATGTTTTATTTTGCTTCTCCAACCCCCTAAACTCTTTTTATTCCTTTATTTTGTAACAAAACCAGTATCTTCAATATACTAGGATGTTGTTATAAGAATTATTCGAGCTACACGTACACACACCTACATCTAATGGTTAAATAACATACTGTTTTTGTGGATGGCGAATTTCTGCCTCACGAAACGATGATTGTTCAACACTCATATAACACCTTTAAAGGGGGCCATTAAGATGTCCCTATATTTATATATGATATATAATATGTTTATGTTTTACTTATGATTATGTATTTTTCATTTATGGCATACCTTTATGGTTTCCATTATGGGTATACGCGATATCTTCATTTTAGGAAGTGCGGACTACTGCCCCCTCAAAGTGATTTGATTCGTTAATACCATATGTGGTTTGTATAAAGGATATATTTAATGATATTATATATGATATTATAATGGAATTATTATATACCTTTATATCATTATGATTTCACTCCATTAAGTAAGAAATATACATGAAAGTAGCGTTCATGCGTACGTACGACATACCGTCTCCATGAACGGTGCATTTCATTTCTTACCTCTAAATGTTATGTAATATTAAAAATGCATGTATATATTAGATATATATGATATATATGATATATAAATCCTGAGTATAACTCTGGATATAATGGATACATGAAAAACTTATAATTATAAAGAGCATATTTTTTACTCAATTACCAATGATCGTTAAAACGACCGTTATTAACTTAAATAATAACATAGTGTTCATAACATCGTAATAAGTGATATAAAAGGAATAATGAACTTGAAAAATGTTCTTAAGAAAGTATAAATTAACTGGAGTTTATTATTCAGGAGGTTAAAGAACGATCTAGTCAAGTCAGACCCGAGGTATGGGACTTCGTCTCAATCTCCTTTCATTGAGGCATATTATGTTTTATACACAATTTTCTTTTATACAGTGTATAAACCCCTTTGACATTTACGTTTATCCAAAAGGAATATTTTTATACAAAGTGTTTTACTAAATTAAAAAAGGGAATGTTTTTGTCGTACTTATGCGGCGACAACGACTTCTCAGCCGCCGTGACCATTATTTGAGTTTTGGCTTCCTCTACAAGCCATACTTTTTTTAAAAAAAGAAAAATAAATAGCATGTTTTACTTTTATTTTATTTTGGTATTGAAAATGGTTTTCATAATTTTTTTATTATATCAATGTGTTGTATTGATATCTTGTGATTGAAATGTGGAAATGTTATGTTTCCTTTATGCATGTTTTATGGGATACGATTATGTTATGGTTCTTGGGAATTATTAAGAAGATGGGTGGTTCCGTGATAAACTAAGGGCAGGTGAGCCCGATATAGCTCTCCAATGCATTGGGTAACGCGATGGAGTTAAATGTTAAGGTTTCTCCGATGAGATTTAGGGAATATACTGTGATGGGTATTCCAAACGTAACTAAGAGGGTTACTCTCTACGTAAGAATGTTATGAATGCCTTAAGTTACCTTTATGTCTTATGATTTCAATGATTTATTCATGATTTGATGAGGTATGTTAAAGTGCTAATGTTTTATGAGTAGAGTATGATTTCATTGATTCTTGTGTATAAATTTACTCATGTTTCCTTTCCATATTTTTATATCCCTTACTGAGCTTTTTATGCTCATTCCAAGTTTTTGAAATGTTTTCACAGGTCAAGGGAAGGTTATATGATATGATGATAGTGTCAAGGAAGTGTCAAGAAAGAATCCATGTTTTATTTTAAATATGTTTTCGTTGATGAAAAAAAATTAATACTATCTTTTATGTAACCACTTTGTTTAAATGTGGAATGTAATGCAAGTTTTATGATCTAATTCTCTAAAACTCTAAACCTGAAAAGATCCTCAATGTGTAATCTTGTAATAACTCAAGATTAAGTAAGGTTTAAGGTTGAGGCCTTATAGAAATATTATTGATAAAATTATATTCTATTATATTCTCCCATGATATAAATATTTTATCCCTAGAATTTCCAAAATGTCACTTCCAAAAAATATTTTTCTACTTCTTCATCATATGTTCCTTATGCTCCCGAATCGTCTCTTAAATTTTGTGATTTTTAAAAATTACCTTTACCTAGAATGTTGTAAAATTTATCAACACATATTTTTTACTGTCTAGAATCCATAATGGATCTTCAAAATAAGATAAATCTCGTTCTAATTCTATCGTTATAGAAGTGAGTATGTGTGTTGGGTCTGGCATGTACTTCCCTAACAAGGAGATGTGGAACACAATGTGTACTTTAGAAGGTCTAATATACATTGAGAAATGATAAGCCACAACTCCAATTCTGTCAAGAATTTCAAAAGGTCCAATGTATGTGGGGTTAAGATTCCCTTTCATCCCAAATCATATATCACCCTTCCTTAGAGATAATTTCAAGAAAACAAGATCTCCCTATTGGAATTCCAAATCCATCCTTCGATTTTCAGCATAGATATTTTTCTTAATTTTTTCTACATCGATATCGGTTTGAATAGTCATTACCTTTTCTATTGTTTCATTTATAATCTATTGTCCCATATGCTTTATTTCCCCAACTTCATCCTAAAAAGTTGGTGTATGAAATCAATTTCCATACAATGCTTCATATGGTTCCATTTAAAAACAATAATGTAATATATTATTTTTGGAAAACTCCACAAAAGTTAGATACTGATCTCACATACCTTAAAAGTTATGTGAACATAATATCAACATGTCTTCTAATGTATGGATCATCCTTTCTAATCACCCATTAGTTTGAGGGTGATAAACTATACTCAAATGAATATCAGTATCCAAATAATTTTGTAAAATTTCCGGAATTTCGATATAAATGATAGATCATGATCAGAAACAACTAGGAGTGGTTCTCTATTATGTTTTAAAACATCATTAATATAGAGCCATGCATGGTGCTCTAGAGAAAAGTCATCCCTTATAGCATGGAAATGTGAAGATTTGGTATGTCGATCAATAATCACTAATATTTGATCATTCATTTTTATGGTTTTTTGTAATATATATAAAAAAATCAATAGTTTGTAATCCCATTTATATATAAGAATAATAATAGATTTAATGATTCCTCTAGGATGTTGTTTTTAATCGTTCACTTATTGACAAACTAATCATCTCGATACATAATTAGTTATTTCCCACTTCATGTTATCCAACCAAAAATGTTATCTCTAATATCAATATATCATAGTTATACTAGGATGTATAAAAAAATTTGAACTATCGGAATCATAAAATAACTCTTTTTAGCCCAGGTATATAGAGAACATAAAGCCTCTTCCAAAATTTACGAATTCGATCCTTATACAATAAGTCTTTCAAATTTCCATCAATCCCAAATTTAATTTAATTTTGAATATTCTTATCACCATACTGAGAACCTGTAATCCCCTCTAATGAATATAGTTAGGTGAAAAATTGAAAAAATAATGATGTATCACCTTCCTTGATAACTCAAATATCTATCGTTTCTTGATCCTTGGACACATGGTCCTTTTTAATCCTCATTTTCTTTACAACCCCATGACATTTCTTACTCAATGCTTCTTCTACGTTATTCACCTTCCCAGGGAGGTAGTGTATTGTTAATTTAGAATCATGGAGTTGTTCAAGCCACATCCTTTGCCTCATGTTGAGTGATTTCTTTGAGAATATATATATTTAAAGATATTTTGATATATATATATATGTGTGTATCTTATCATTCCCTATAGAGATATTGTCTCCATATATTTAGAGTAATGATTTTAGCGGATAACTCAATATCATTAATTAAAATGTACTGTTTAATAAATAATAACTACCTTTATGCATAGGAAATAAATCTATCATTCTGTATAAGGACACATGGAAGTCCATTCTTTGATGAATCACTGTAAATAAAAAATCCACCATTTCTCGATGCAAGAGTCCTAATCATACCATTCACTAATATCCTCTTCAATTATTCAAAACGGACTTCACATTTTTATACATATGATCTTAAACCATTTATGACAATGCTTTGTTAATAAGTTAGCTAATTATGTTATGTTATGAATAAAAAACTGATAATAACCAACAAATCCATAAAAAACATACCTAAGTTATGATTTTTGGTGTAGTATATTATTGAACCAACTTTTTCTTCATATGACCACTAGTGATTACATCCCTAGAGACAATATGTCCTATTAAAGAAACTGATTGAAGCCAAAATTAACACAATCAAACTTCCCATATAATTTATTTCCTAAAAAGAGTCATCATAATAATCCCCAATTGATTGTCATTATCTTAGTAGCTTCGTGTTTATACAAATATATCATCAATAAATACGATAACAAATTCATCAAGATACTCATTGAAAACATTGTTCATTATATCCCATAAAATGGAGAGGTAATTAGTTAGTCCAAATGGAATTTCTATAAACTCATAATATCCATACATGGTTTGTAATTTTTTTATTGTAATATATTCCTTCCTCACATGTAATTGATGATATCCAAATAAAAGTTCAATGTTCAATAATTATTTAGCTTCTTGATGTTAATCAAATAAATCATCAATTCGAGGTAGGGGAGACTTGTTCTTTATTGTAATATAATTTAATCACAATAGTAAATGTTCAACCTCATGGATCTATATTTCATATTCATAATGAAAATATGGGATACCCAAGGAGAAACACTAGGGTGAATAAATAATTTATCACTCATTTCCTCTATTTGTTTCATCAGTTCAACTAATTCCACAGTGACCATTCTATAAGTACTCTTTGATATAAGTCTTCAACTAGGAATTAAATCAATAAAGAACTCAACTTCCCAGTCAATAGGATGTATATATTAATACTCTATAAATACATCTATATATTCTTGCACAATAGTTACCTCATTAATTAGAATACATATTTCTTCATTTATAGATGAAATTTTCTCTTCATCCCCATGGATTCAATTCTATTGAGCTATTGGTAGTGGGTTTTGATAATAGGTAGGTGATTTGGTTTCTTCTCAAAAGATAAGGTATTCTAAATCATTCTAAAAAAATTTATCATCTAGATTATTATAATATATATTTTTATTATTATTTTAAATCCAATACATAAAGAGGATTAAGTCAAAGTAAATCATAGATATGATGTGAAGGCCATTAACTGAACCATGTTTATGTGTCATAAAGAGGACTGGCCAACACAACATTGTTTCAATGATACATCCCATATATTTTTTGTTTAAATAATCATTTATTAAATAAAAAGGGAAATGGATAATTCTATTGGAAGACTAGGAAGATATAAAATAATGTGGTGATCCATAATCAAATAAGGATTGGCTATGTTTGATGGAACGATTAAATTACATGCCACCATATCATTATGAACTCCAACCTCAATATTTGTGATCTCGTAATCTCGTCATCCATTTGGAAAAGTTCCATTGATGCTTATGATAATCCTTTCCATAATATCCAATATCATTTCAATTTCAGTGTTGAACATTGGTAGCTTATTTGTTTCCATTGAAATCATGTGCTTGGTGGACTTGTTCTCCACTCTTGTAACAAACAAGCATACCCTTCTAGAATATACTAGGTTGTATCATCCCACAATCTTCATAGGATTGAAATTAAACTATTACCTTATTCCTATTTTCCTTATTTCCTTTTCCATAGTGTTAAAAATCCATATTATTCTCTTTCATTCCATTAATTTCATAAGTCTTAGAGAATCGTTATCTATTAGAATTTCAGATGAGACTACATCATTATATGTTGCAAAATTTTTGGAGAACAATTCTACTTAGAGGAATGGTTTTGATGCAATAAAGAATCGATCAATCTTGTTTCTTGGATTATAAATGTATTCCACAACATTCCTTGAAAAACATGTAATGTTGGATTCATACATGGAATCATTTTCATCCTCTTTCTATTTTAGACTCTGTAATTACCACTATATATCCACTGATTTTTCATGAGGGAAATAATTTTCCAATAAGAATTCATAAAAATCATTCCACCCTATATTTGATATTTATTTCTCCTCCTTTGTGTCTTGAATTAACAACCAATATGGATTCATATCAACCTAGAGATGATAAACATCCATGATAACCTTCTCCCTTTCATAACATACCAAAGAGAGAAATATCTCCTCTAAGGAACTTATATACTTCTCTTATAATATTTGTCTTATTATCCCATTTAATGATGATGTTTTTTCACCTTAATTTGTCTAACATTTCTCCTCCATGTTGTGGAGTAGGATAATCCATATGGGTATGGTTATTATTCATTACCTAAGTCTGATATCCCAGTATAGTTATATGTTTCTCAAAACTAGTCACAACTCTAATACTAACACCATTATCTTGAATAGGATGGAAATACCTACATTCGATACAAATATTGATATGGTTTCCTTTCATTCCACTAGGAATCATTTCTAAATAATATCATACCCTTGATTAGGTTATGAATCATAATTCATAATCTCAAATTCAAAAAGCACTGAACAAAAATTGAAATTTTATGAAAATATAATCTCATAATCATAAACATGGATTATTTTGGGACATGCTTACTTTTCAATACATCATAATGGATTTTAATAAAAATGTGAATTGTCCTATGAATATCCATTGTGAGAGTCAAACCAGGTGCACATTTAGGCCAATTATTATGTACTGGTTACCCAAAGTTAGGCTTAGGACACCTTGTCGGAGTTGATACCCATAGGTACATCTATTATCGATCCACATACACTTCTATTATTCATAAAGGGATGTATTTATTGGAATATAAACATAATATCTTTATTTCCAAACTTTTAGTGTGTTATTTTATTCTTATCCACAATGTCTATCTTATATTTATGTTCACTCATCTATGTTTTCTTAATCTATATCCAAGGACTATAGTAAACTTCCTCTGATACTAACTATAAATACCTCAAACCTAGAAGCCCAGAGCTGGTGCCCTATATTAATTCATTTTCATAGATGAAAGACTCAAATACCAATAGAAATTTTATTTTAGTATTATTGGAAAACTAGATTCAAACAGAAGTTTGACATTATATATTTGAAAGAAAATACAATATATAAATTCCATTGGAAACGTTCATAACTCCTCGATTATCCCTATAATAAATTAATAATATTCGTCTTTGCATCCTAGGGAAAAATAAAACATAATAATGTGGTGACCTCAGATGCTCAGTAAGGGTATGTAATATAGTGGAAACATAAGTAATGAGGATTGGTGAATAACATAAAGTGAACATGGCATTAAAAAATAATCTTGACCATAATATGTAAGGAATAAAATATTATTAAATAATTTGAAAATAAAACATAACCATGGATATTATACAAGTCAAATAATCACATGTTCTATAAATTAATAACTTTATAATGAAGGAATGCATAATTCCATACATTATAAACATAACATCAAGGCATCACCCATTACACCATACATAATGGGTAAAAACCGAGTCTAGTTTGTCACCTGAGGTCTAATAATTCATCAAGGGGATATAGAAGGCCCCAAACACCACTTACTAAGTCCCATTAATTCCTTGTATTAATTGGTATAATCCTAAACACCAAATAAATTATTAATGTAATAACTTTCCTCAATCTGAAAACAGAATCACTAACCATTATGATTAGTATGTTGAATGGTATTAAGATAGCACATCTATTGTCAAACTTATAAGAAAAAACATAATAAAATATGATGGATGATAATATTAATATATAAATATCAATAAAGAATAAAAATAAATAGATTATTTCAAATAAAATAAAATACTCAAATAAAATCATGAGAAATTATTTGAGAGAAATAATACTTTTACATTGAGAATAAGAGTTCTTTTGGAAAAAGAATTTCTATTTATCATAATTTGATTGTGTAAAATAAAAAATTATCAAATATAGTTTTTCATGAAAAAATTATTGAATTTCATAATATAATGGAGTCTTAAAATATATTATGGATGGTACATAAAAATGGGTAAGAAATCATGAACTTCCCTTTAATCTGGTTTTCTAGTCGGGATTAATTAAGAAGGGGGCCTTGTAAACATGTATTTACCCATAAAAAAATATGTAATGATCCGGATACATGATTTGAGAACATATAAAACCAATTCTATAATATCTACACAAAAAAAAAATCATTCATTTGGGGTAAAGATAATGAAAAATGAAGAGAATGAAAATGACGGTTTGGGTAGAGTATCTTACCTTATATCTGAAGGTGTTCTTCACTTAACCATATTGATATGAATAATAAAATTAATAAAATTAATTAATTAATTTATAAATATTTATACATTTATATTAACAAATATAATTTTATTATATTTTTTATGGAAATTTTTAAGAGTTATAAGAATAATTTTATCACTCTCGAGCGTTTATTTCATTGGTTTTCACGATCAATGTACTTGTATATGATTATGGTAGTCCATTTGTAATGGGTATAATTATAAAAAATTGAATTTATATGATATTAATGAACATACATTTGATTAAATTGTTATATACATTGATAATGATTCATTAGATAAATTTTTTTTGATAATCATTTAAATTATTATATTGGTTTTTTGATCATCACGTACTCGTTTAGTCGTATGAATTAATATTAGTGTATACACTACTTATAGAAAAATGAATATGTAGAAATAAATATATTTTATCCTTTTTAACCTTATATTTTTCATTAATATACATAATGGATGAATTGATAAATGAAAATACATCCTCGATGCATATTATAAATTGACTCCTCATAGTTGATGATTTAGTTTTCAAATTAAAAATGAGGGAGAAGGGAGTTTGATGAAGGATATTCCATTAACATGATATAATTAAAATATCTATATTATATTTGAGTTATCATTCTCATTTGGATACAAGATTTTAGGAGAGGATAATAAATAAAAAATTAAATTAAAGAAAAAGAAAAGAAAAAGAAAGAGGATTTACCTCTTGAATTATTCCCTTTGAGAACCTCCTTAAAGAACCTTTCTTTGGTATTATTTTGTATCCAAAACCTTTTGGAAGTGGGGGAGATAATTTGGAAGGGGATTTGGGAATAATTTGGACATGCTTAAAGTCTTATTTTTGTGAGGAGAAGTGGTGGTGAGCGGTGGTATTTATAGTGGAGGGCGTTGTTTTTGGAATATTGTATTTATTTGTTAATTATTTTGGCTCAAGTATATGAATAGTTTGAGAATTATAATAAAATTTATTAATAAAATGAATGTGATTAAGAGATTATGGCACTTAAATCAGCGATGACTAATTAAATAGTGTATTTAACTTAATATATATTTAATTTGTAAATTACCATATTTCAAAAATTCACCCTAACCTTTTTTTGACATGTAGAATTAAAAAATGGACTCCATTTTATGAATGTAATTTTTTAAATATGATAAATTTTATTTTTAATTAAAACCACCATTCACTAAATAAAAAACATATTTTATAACACATTCAAAAATTACATATAGTCTTATAAAATTAACCAAAAAACATAATGCAACAAAACCATAATTTAGGAATACATTTTATTAAAATAAATATAATTTTAAATCATTTTATGAATTATAAAATTGTAATTAAATATTCATTACATAAAAAATACCAACACTTTAAAATTAATTTTTAAAATATGCACTTTTATTATAATATAATTATATCATAACTTCATTTATAATATTCCTATGTTTTATTTATAAAATCATGGATGATGTTACTATTCATTCAGCCGATTTACTATTTATAAGGGTCATATTTCTATTCCTACAGTTATGATACAATTTTATCTGTATAGTTTCATTAATGAATAGAAATACCTATTTTTGATTCATTATTCATTTATAAGGTTTTTAATATGATTTATAAGTGATTATATGTGATTTATAATATATGAAATAAACATAATAAGGGGAACATCATTGATAGAATTATGGTTCATTATAGTAACAACCATAAACAATACAAATGTTGAACCGACCTCAACTATAAGATTTTAATACAAGAATCCAACCTATGATTCTCCTCACTCACCAAAAAGGGATGGATAACATCATTGAAATAATATTATACAACCCTTTAAAAGGTCTACCGATAATCATGTTTCCAAGAATACGCTTCTAAGGTAGTGTAATTTCATTGTATATAGCTGATAATCAATGGATTTATATAATAAAGATACTCTAAGAGAATGTCTAGAACTACCATCGAGTGCCCCACATAAAAAACCATACATTTAGAGAAAACTATGATACAACCAAGGAAGGCTACCTGGAACTGTTTCTACAAAGGTAACTGATCTTGTCCCTCAATCTCTCAACATTTCATTGGTGTCTAATCTGAAAAAGACAAAACCATAATCTAAAGAAAACCCCACTTGAAATAGGATCTAGTTATATATTTTTTTGAGGTCAAAAATAGGGAACCATGTCACCCCAATCCTCCTAAAATGTATTCATAGACACTTAGGTGTGTATAATCTTCCATGATATTCAAAAAATCTTGGTGACATTAACCACACCGAACATCAATGATTCCAACTCCATGGGAACAACATAGAATTTCCCATGTCATTGGGTATTACATGCCCTACTACTACAATCCTCTAACAACACTCCAAATAAAAATTCTCGATGAATGTCCACTGATATGATTTAGATATATTGGGGCTTTCTAAATGTTCATGTATGTGTAGAATCAAACAATCATGAGAGATCAACTTGATAAGACCTCGAGAAGTTGTTCAAATATCCACCACTATAGTTGGATTCCCAAAATCTCATAGCACCACTATTTCAATAAGAATACTAGAAACCTGATAATGATCATCTATATCCACATACACATGATCTCCTCCTGATCTACCTATGATCAATCCTCAATAAAAGAGTAATTCTTTCACAAAAAATGATTTACACTACCACACAAATTGGTGGACACCATTTGAGCAAGGGTCATGTGGAACCATTCTATATTTTGAAAAATGTCACTAGCCCTCACAACATCTATATAATGATTTCAATGTGATGTTATCTATCTACTACTAGATCCAAGTCACAAAATCAGTAAAATTACACCATCACAGATCTTCTCTAAAGGTGATTCAAACATAACATTTGAGTAAAAATGAATGTACATTTTTCACTAGGTCTCGAACACGAGGTACTATCATATAAGTGATTCTTATGATACTATGAGAACTAAAAATAAGGAAAAGTAGTCACATTTCATACCTCAAGGAACACTCAATCCATTAGTCTAGAAACCCCTTTTCCCTAAAACTCATTCGTTCCTACATCACATATTAGTCCAAATAGATCCTATTACAATAACTATTAACATAAAAAACTATAAAAAACAAGTAGGAAAAGACTTCCACCACACATCAAAACTATCTAAATTATGTGTCACTAACTGTATCGTAATGTTTTTGATAATTTCTAAAAAGATGGTTCCAAGTGGTTGTACTTTCCCTCTTACTTTCATATCCAAATTCAGGTTAATAAAATCAAAACAGGGTTCCATCAATGAAATGTGTCACACTAGAGGCCTACAAAATTCCATAGAAAGGATACTAAACCTCCCTCAGGTATTTAACCAAACTACTAATAAAGTAGAAAGGATATGGATCATAACTCTGAACTCTCTTAGAGCCATGGGATTAATACCCTCGATCACTTGCAACCAACTAAGTCCTTAACCACTACCTCCGTAAAACATTCCTAGGTCATTGGGGGTTGTGGTGGTGACAACATTCCAAAGTGTCAACTACTTCCTACTATTCCTATGCCACATCTATTCCCCTATGAATCTATTCACTGAAGTAGTTACATATGCCACGTTAGTTGAATTAGAATATATCTATTAGAATCTCTTTGGGTATGAAAATCCCATATGAAATATCCTTACCTCTCATAGTCATAACAATGACCTAGCTGTAGAGGACTGATCTGTCCCTGATGTCCTCATAAACATAGGTTACTCCTGCATTACATTCCTACTACGTACAGGTCATCCTCAACCAAGTCCATAGGTAAAAATTCCTTGGAATCCCATGATACATGATCGATCCTTATGTATCATCATCCAATACTAAAAGATAATACAAAAACATAATCTAATAAGCAAAATATAGCAGAACACTCATAGGTAGAAAAATGAACTTCTCAATGATTAGAAGCTCAACCAGCTATCCATTAGGAATAAAACCTGCCCCATGAAACTAGTTTCTAATTATTTTTGATTGAACAGTCTAGTTATCATGGTCTTAGTGAATTGATACATAGAAATCCACACCAACACTAGACACCTGACCCCGAATCCAAAATTGAAGACAGTAATCTATATTTCCCCATATAAATATAACAACTAGATTACCCTAACATTGTATTCCTAATGTTGAATCCACAATAATGTCACTCTTTCCTGAAATATCCCACAATAGCATGAGTCGTGACTCCCCATTCTAGCCTTCAATAGACCAGGGGCAAATGAAAAGTGCCGGTTAGGATTATCACACACATGGGGGCATTATATTAATATACATGCACACACACACCCACCTCTATCAATTTAAAATAGCGCCAAAATAAAAAATTAAAACTACTAAAAAATTCCTGCATATATATATATTCGAAAAACATGAAATGAAAATACTAAAAAGAGGAAAAAAGTAAAAATTCAATACATCCAAAAGAAAACTATTTAGGTATCCTACCTTTTCAAATTGAGGGGGTCACTACCAAATGCATGATCAAAACCCACCCCACATATCTAGTCATAGAATATGCTCCAACCTATCCTGGTCCTCCTAGGATTGTATGAGAATACTATTGGTCTAAAAAAAATACATCATGTGCTAGAGAATTCCATGTCAGGATGATTATTATAAAATACAAATTAAGATACCCAAATCCATGAAAATGGGAAGAAATGAATAGGAATTATTCTGCTTGAACTAGGCCAGGGGATACCCCAACAAGAAAGAGACATCATCTAGACCACTCCTCACCTGTACACAACTAGTCAGCTCCTTTCACATTGTTATGTCATGCATTATGACACATACCTCAAGGTCTACCAAAACAACCCAGATATACTCACAATAGACTCCATGTCTTATGGTCTCTAAGTGTAAATCTATACATAGACACCAATAAGAGATTCCAAATTATCAATCTCGTAGTATTACTCACTCAAAAATCCTAGCCATCCAATATTTCATAAAATTAAAATATGTCACACACCACGAATCTAAATAATGATGCCACATTATCACCATACCTGATGGTACTTATCTAATAATATACTAGATAATGATTAAATAAGAGGAAAAACTCGATATCCTTTCTAGTACCAACCAAAGAGGGAACATTCATCAGAAAAACCCATAGAGAAGTTCACACGGTGAACAAGAAGATCCCCAAAAATCATGTAGGGGATCAATATCATGATCATTTAGGGACACAAAGAACCCTATATGGAAAACCTCACCAATTAGAATGAATTTCGCAACAACCCTAACAAAAAAAATAACTATGTTGAGGATGGATACCCATACATATTTGTTCTTCACAATTATATACACTCTTACTAGGAAAACATCACAACTAAACTGTAAATGGAAATTGAGGGTTTCATTCGAGATACTCACTCAATCGCACTAAAACCCCCATTAAAATGATCATATATTGATACACAGATAGAGGGTCCATGTCTAGGCTCATTGGGGATCTATCCCACACTGGAAACATCCTCCTGGTTAGAGGATCAATGATGGAGTAATATTTGTCATGTTGATACCACAAACCCTACCAAGGGAAACATGAAAGGATGTGATTATCAGTTAAAGGATATTTGTGGGATACATGATCCGAGATGTAGAGTCTCTAGTGGAAGTAGATAGAGAGAACTCACATAATAATATGGGAGACCACCCACACTATAAAATATTTAGCAATCCAATGAGGGTTAAAAACCAATGTGGAGGATGTGAGGCCATATACCCTTAAATGAAAATACCATGGAAAGTCACTCAACTAATGATGGTCTGAATGAATCTAGCTAAGGATACCCATAACATCACCTCTCATCAGATCTCAATGGGCCAAAGTGTGTCCACTATCATATTTAAATCGGAAACTAATCACGATAGGCTACTCAAAAGCCCCCATAATTTTCCAAAAGATATGATGAATGAGGGTGAAATGTATCAAAAGGTGGACTATTATAACTCCTTGAGATTTTGTGAATTTTATTTCCATATTAATTTATTCTTTTTGATACTTCTCATTTCACACAACACTAAAAAAATTTTATATAATATTATCGAACTATGTTTTACATGAATTATATGAAAAATGTTGTTAATCATGCACTACACACAATATAAG
Organism: Viscum album; assembly: GCA_963277665.1. Lineage (NCBI taxonomy): Eukaryota > Viridiplantae > Streptophyta > Magnoliopsida > Santalales > Viscaceae > Viscum > Viscum album. Next base: position 766,521,301 of record OY728121.1, read on the forward strand.
TTTTATATTTCTCTATACAGACCGTTGAGAATAGCTTCTGATACATGAAACAACGAGTTTCCTCCGTTTCTTGTATGACAAGATCAATCAAGTTTTACTGAATGAAATTATACTATTTATTATAAAATAGATATTAAAATAGTATTAATGAAAAGTGCTAAAAAAATTATGAAAATTTACAGTTTAAAAAAATATAAAATTAATTAGAAATGAATATGAATATCGATTAAATATAAAATAAAATATTATTACACCTATAAAACTATTTTACAATAATAAATTAAATTAATTAAATTTAGTGAGTGATATTAATGCCACATATCTATTATATATTCAATCATGTAATTTTAATATTCATAAAATAGATTTCATACACAATATATAATAACAAACCCAATTTTATTCTTCAGAACCTATATTTTTTTAATCCATTTTTACCAACTTTTAATGGACATCCATTTTATATTTTTTAGACATTTTATATATTTAATATGTCAAAATAAAAATAATAATTGAAAGAGAACAACATAATTATGTTAGGTTAAATTAGTTTTATTTTTCTATGAAGTTTCATATTTTAATGAATAATGAAATATATTAATGTTTAGTACATAATTGATTTTTCATATAATTTAGTTTTATAGACAAGTTACATTTTAAATTGTCATCAGAGATTAAATGGATATTATTTTTATCAATCAACAAAATTTGGTTCATTAGAATCAATTTTAATTTTAAATTGAATATAGAAACATAGCACACTTTTGAACGTTTTTACATTAAAAACCTTCGTTCTCAACCAGACTACTAGATTGAATTTAAATTAATTTCCTCATCTTAATTGATTGGAATTTGGAAAAATGGATTCCATACTTCCAATAAGAATAATTTATAATTTCTAATAAGGTCTAATTACTTTTTGACTAAAAATATTAGTGCAATAAATTAAAATTAATTATATCAATTAAGTAAAATTTAATCTTAACCGGGGACTAAATCTTAAACACAAGAGTATAAATAACCTATAAAATGTCCAAATTCCATTTTATAGACATATTTAGACCATACCATAACTTAGATCTAATTATTTCCACTATTGGATACACTTTAAAAGGAGAGACGTGGGTGGAATTACATTTAACAAAATTTACAAGAGCGTCACTCGTCCTCCACTATAAAATGCCTCCTCTCCTCCCACTTCTTCTCACCTCTCAAAAAACATTTGATAGACCATGATCTTCCAAAATAGATCCTCAAAATGCCTCCCAAAATCCTTTAATCATCCCTATAGTAATAATGAAATCCACGGAAGCCCTTTGTTGCAAACCAATAGGAGTTACCAGAATAAGTGGTAATATTCTTCCACAAGTTATTTTATATCATTTCCATTATCCACCCCATAAAATATTATTATTCCCTGATTGATTAAAAATAAGTTGTATAATTAATTTAATTGTATGTTTTTTATGAAAAGTTTTTGAGTTACATTTACTAATATCTCTATCTAATGGTTGATGAACATATTTTTTATGTGTATAACAAACTACCGCCTCAAAAAAACAATGATTGTTCATTTCTTTGTTATCGCCTATCATGGTGGAAATTATGATGGAAAATAAATTTATATTTAATATATACTATATTTCTATATTCTTAAATCTTCTATAATAATTTTATAACACATATCTTCATGGTTTAGATATTTTGTTAATACGATAATTTCATTTGAGGAAGTGTGGACTACCACCCCCTCAAAGCGATGTGATTATTTCACACATAACCTAGAATGTATTAAGTATGAGTTAAGATAAAATATATAAAATATATAACATTGTAATTCTAATTTATTTATATAATAAAAATATATAAAAATATATATATATTTATATATATTTGATTTTCTTTATTTTGTACAATAAGATAATAAAAAATGGAAATAACATTCATTCATACATATGACTAATCATCTCTATTAATGGTGTATTGTATTTCATAGTAATATATTATATTGATTATTATAATATAAATATACATAATATGAGTTTTATTTATAACATGGTGTAAATTTAGGAAATAATGGTATAAGTATAATGAAAATTGATAGAACAAATTAAGACACATGTGAAGAATAAATAGAATATTACCCGAAGTAAAACCATAACTTTGGAATGTTAAAAAGCAGGTAATATAAGTTAAAAAAACAATATATGGTATTATATATAAGAATATTATTCATTAAAATATGTATAATAAAATTACATTTATTATACAAGAATCATATATGAGTACGAAGAGAGTCAAGACACAATGTAAGGGAATTTCATCTCTCTCTTTTTCCTAAGATACATGATTTATTCTCCATCCATTACTTTTGAGTGTTGTGTATACATCACATGGATGAATTATATTATTATTATACATAAATTTAAGGGTACTTAAATATCCTTTTTATTATCTTTATTTCATGGGTTTTATTTTTCAAGTATTACGAAATCAAAAAACGTGTTTTCTCTCAATTTGCCTTCATTAAGGCACATTCCAAGTTATACACCTATATTTTTCAATGAGCCATATAAACTACCTTTAAAATGTTATATCACTAATATATTTATTTTCATTATCTTTTATGCTTGATTTAATTTCATTTTCATAAACATGGAGTATGGTTCAAAGTTACCAAGTGGGAAGAGTTTATTTAAGTAATATCACCACTTTACGAGATTGTTTATGATTATGTTTCCTTTGAAGAAATTTTATGATTCATCTGTTAATAACAGTCATGTCTTTTATTATCCTCTAGATATTCATCATATATTCATGTATTTTTACCATTTTCCCACTACTTGTTAAATAATATAGTTAATAATTATCTTATGAAAGCATGACTTTACATTCTCTTTGGTTAGAAATCAGTGTTCTTTTATTCCTTCTTATATAAAAACGTTCTAAATATTTATTTAATTTCTTTTTATGAATTTTCAAAGAAACTTTTGTCAATATTTTTTCAAATTTATTTTATATGTTTTCACATAAATTGATTTTCAATATGTTTCCAAGCATTCATTATAAATTTTCAATGTGTTTGAAAATAAATGGATTCCAAAATTGTTTCTATCGTTCTTTCAACTTTTTCAATGTATTTTTAAATAAAACAGTTTTATGAAGGATTTATGTTTCAAAGATTCATTATAAAATAATTAAGTATATTTTCATCTATTAGTGATTTTAAAATATATTTAAATACTATTTTCAATCTACGATGGAATCTTTTGATGGTACTCCACCCCTACAAGGAAATTACCCAAAGGTTCTATTAATATTTTTCATGAATGGTTTTTGTTTATATTGAATAATTCGTATGAAGACGGTTTCTCTTCCACATGTTATATGCTTATAAACCTACTTATTTTCACATGTTATGGATTAATGAAATTATTATGAGACATGTATATTTTTTATAGGTTATGATGTGATAAAATTTTAATGATAACCATTTAATTTCATTGGTTATGATTAGATGTTTAAAGAACACATCACATTGTATGGGTCATGTTATGATGAATATTTTATCATCTTGTGGAACATGTATGAATGATTTTATTATGAGATGTGTGGGATTTAAATTTCCATCTAATGCATTGGGTAATGATAAATTGTATATGTGATTATCAGTTATATGGGTAGTAGTGCAATCCCTAAAACAAAACGGTAAGTGGGTTAAATCAAAATCCAGAAAATAAGAAGTTACACATGTTGAAGCCCAAGCCAAAAAATATGTAGGTGCATGATTTGAAGCCCAATCCTGAAAATAATCAGGTGCATAGGTTCTACCCCAAACCTGAAAGTAAGTGGGTGCATGGGTTGTAGCTCAACAAAAAAAATAAGAGGGAACATGGGTTGTTAGAACAATCCTAATGTAGGAACATGGGTTATAGCCCAAGATTAATGTTAGGAACCATCCCAGTTTTTCCTAAAACCTGGCATCTGACCCATTTTGTCACATACCCTATGGGATTTCATGATCCCCATGGGCGTGCAACAAGAACCCGGGAATCGAAGAACTTGTCATAGGGAATGAATTCACCAAACCTGAACAAAGAAATGGAATAAATATATAAAGAATGAATGAAAATGAGGAAGAGTAATGAATATGTATTCTATTACAATAAGAAAAATGTATAAATATATGACAAACAAATTATCCATAAACTCCAAGAAATGTACCAGAGAAAAAGACTAAAAACCACATAGCTACTCTAAACGACGGTATGGACGCCCACCCACCATCTCACCACCAGTTACCCAACCATATGGAATGAGCCCCACCGCCTCACTATATCACCTTTCCTTTCCATGCACTTGAAGACAAAAAAATATCTATGTCACAACGAAGAGGTGTAAAGGGTGTGAGCTAACAGGATTAGTAGGATCCCACCTAGGTGTAACATAAAAATCCTTTGTATACAAATTCATGTATGGACATTTTAAGTAAACAAAAGAATGAAAATCTATAAAGTAGTTTTATAGAAAACACAGTAAACATTTCCCTTTTTCTCCACACTTCTAAACAAAGGTTGGTATATCAATTTCAAATCATATGTTCCATATCATTTTCTACAATAATTAACAAGAATATCATGGATAACTCAGAAAGACAAGAGATACAAAATAAAAGAATAAGTATCACAATAGTAAAGAATACTATATGTCATGGATGCAGACTACTCATACCATAATAATCAAGTTCATAAATTCTATCATAGAACATATGCCTAGGAAGCAGAGGAATACCCCATGAGTAAACCTCCCAAAATGTCAATATTAGTCCCCTAGAACAACAAGACTAGAAAATAGAGGAAATCCCCATGACAAACCTCCTTGATAATCTCCAAAGAATGGACGATGGCCCAGAGCTAATCCTTCCACCAAAGTAACCAAGGTAACCCATGTTCTTTTTTTCACAAATTTTTTCAATGTTTTGAAATAACCATTTTCTATACATTTATCAACAACTAGGGAAAACCCATTTCTCTTCAAAAACACTTTTCAACACACATAAAATGATCATGAAAATTCCATTTATAAATCAATTTATAAAGAAAGAACAATCAATATTATCAATATAGGCTAGAGATGGAACCACCAACTTAAATACTTAGGTAGCACATGCCCACAACTGACTCCAAAATCAATGAAACCCTACAACATCATATAAGGCCCTAAAATCAAATACACATCAAGATTGATTCAATTTAAAAGACAAGGGGTCAGCGGAAGAGAGGAGAACCACATACCTCAATGATAAACACCCGTAACTCCACAACCAATGAATAGATATGCCTCCAAAAAAATATCAAACAATAGATCTAGGAAGAAAACAAGAAGAAACCCTATATTTACCCAAATTATCTGAACATACCACCCAACAATGATGTTGTGATCAAAGGAAACGAAGAAACAGAATGAAAAATTACCCGGAGTGTCACACAGCAAAACACTACAGAGATCATAAAATAAAGAGATCAATCAACAAGGAAATGAACTTTTGTAAATTATTTAGGAGAGACCCTAGGAAGAGGGTGAAGGACTCTGGAATGACAAGTAATGGAAAAAATACCAAACATGTGATTTAAAATTGGGTGTGGGCCGAGTCACAACGGTAAGCCTTGGTCATGTTAGGAAGTCCATGCTGGATAAGTATACCGAAAAACCCATCACCTCAACTTAAAAACTAAAATTGTATAAAGTCACATTATTTAATACCCAATCAAGACATGTAACCCATCACATCACGATTTCCCCCTTCACAACCAGTACCCTGTAACTATTACACGACGTGTAGCATGGTCACACGAGATGTAATTTCTCCACAGCCTATAGAAAAACAAGAAAACCACCTCTAAATACATTGAACCAAAAGGTAACTTAGATAGAGGGAAAAAATTACCCAATGAAGTTAACATGATGTTCCAAAATCTCCACTATAAAAACTTTCTATCCCCATGAATTCATGTGGAATATTTAAACCTTGGAAAAATATGAGGCCACTGCTCCCTCATCAATGATTCTCATCCCCAAGTCTCGTGAGAATCTGATCCTTGTTTCCATAGGTCATGGAGAAATAGAATTGGCATCCCCTACAATAATTTCACATGAAAATCAATGATCTCAAACAATTTCTTACAAAAATAAGCATCTTTCTCTAACTTAATTTCTTCCCAACTCAGAACGTTAGTGGGATTGGGGAGATACTTCCAGAGCTTTGATACATGGAAAAAATCATGAATTCCTATCAACTGAACTAAAAATTATAACTAATAAGCAACCTTTCTAATCCAATTAATGATATGAAATTGTCCAACATATCTTAGAGCCAATATAAGCCATTTTCTTAGCCAGTAGTGACCTAAATGAGGGAAATTTTTTAAGAAGACCTATTCACATACGGAGAACTAAAAAGGGCCACTCCACCGATATGCATACAATTTCTATCAACTCTGAAATATAACCATACATTGTCATCTATCCTGAATATTTTCTAACATTTACAGTACCAAAATTTTTCAAACTAGTGATATATGACCCACCTCCACCGAATAATGAGTTCATCTTCATGGGTGACCATACAATGACTCAATGGTAGAAATTATAATTGATGACAGATAATTGTTGTTATAAACATAATAAAAAAGTCCCAGATAGGCATTCCAAAATCCACTAAAATCCATAATGCATGCATGAAGAATATCCTCTAGGATCTGATTTACATTCTTTATCTGACAATCAATCTATAGAGGGTATGCTGTAATTAACATGATATGTGGTCACATTTCCTCATGAAGACATTTATAGAACCTGGAGGTAAACAAAGGATCTCTATCCAAGGAAACAATGGAAGGACTCTTATATAACATCACAATCTTTTATACATATAGCTTACACAGATCTTCAACTTTAGTGGTATCCTTTATTGGAATAAAGTGAGGAGAATTCATCAATCGATCAAAAAATAGACAGATAGCATTATTCCCTTAGGATGTCCATATAAATCCTACAAAAACATTCCCTAGAAACCTCTCCCTATTTCAAAATTGGCACTATAAGAGGATGATGAACATCTGAGGGTTTCAAGTTCTCTACATTTATCTTTTGATAGGTTTAACCATGAGACAAAAACTCTACAATGTCATGCTTTATAATCAGCCACCAAAATATTCTTCTCATGTCATAATAAATATTTTTAGTTCCTAGATGAACATCCCATGAAGAGACGTGAGAATCAAACAAGACTAATCTCCTCACAGATTTTGGGATGAAAATCCCTTTGATAATGTGAAGCATATCATATGAAGAATGAGACCAACCCAAAACGGTCACCCGACCATAAAGACTTTATCATGTATTCTAAAACTCATCATAATACTGCTGACTCCTCCAGATAGACTCCAAGAGAGGTGATGATAACTGAACACTAGCAAGAACCATGCCCGAAACACCCTCCTGAGCATCTAGATGAAACTTAGAAAAAAATAACCCATATGGTTTCACTAATCCTTTGATTCCAGGATAGCCTATGATTGTCCTTTCTTGATAAGAGGTTATATAACAAAATTTCCATTTACTGGGGTGTTAGAAGTATCAAATTCATACATTTGGAGGTATTCTACCCATCATCTCTAACTAAAATTCAAACCCTTTTAGAAAATATATAACTCAAACTCTTATGATTAGAAAAGATTTCAAACCATTCCCTAAAAAGATAGTGCTTACAAAACATCGGAGTATGAATTAATATAACAAGCACTAAATCATGGGTGGGGTAATTCCTTTCAAATGTTCAAAGTGAACCAGAGCTATAAGATAGCACATGGTCATCTTGCATTTGCACACATCATAAACTAACACCTAAAGGATCACAAAAAACCCCATATCCCTGATCAATATTAGGTAAGATCAGAATGATATTTGATGTTAGAAACCTTTTTAGTTGGTTGAATGATGTCTGAAACTTTGCATCCCAAGTGAATTTCCTTGCTTTTCTAGTAAGGGAATTCAAAGGTGACAACAACTTAGGGAAATACTTGAAACCCCATTAGTAGTTTCCAGAAAGACCATGAAAGCTTAATATATAAATGAAATTCTATGGATCCTTCAAAGATAGAAAAACCTTCACCTTCATCAGATCAACTGATAATCCATGTTTATAAATTATGATAATTAAGAACTATAATTATTGAATCCAAAAACTGTATTTCGAAACATTTCCAAACAAATGGTGACTTCTCAAAATTTCCTGAACCAAAATCATATGGTTTTCTTTCTCATTCATTGATTTTGAATAAACTAGAAATTCATCCATGAACACTTCCAAAAAAACTGTTAAGATATTGATGTAATATTTTATTAATTAAGGACATATAGACTAAAGGATTTTTAGTCATTCAAAAAGGAATAAAAATATATTAATAATGGCCATAACATCTCTTGAAGGATTTATTTGATATATCAGACACTTGAACTCGGAGCTAATGATAACCTGACCAAAGATAAATCATTGAAAACAAATTTCCCCCATTTAAGAGATCAAAAATAACAACCACATGAGGAAAAGGTTATTTTTCTTAACCATCATGTGGTCAAACTTTTGACAGTCCACACATTAATGAAGTGAACCATATGCTTTCTTAGAAAAGATCCCTGGGGTTTCCAAAGGAAAAATGCTAGGGAGAATGAAAACCTTTTCTAACAAGTTTTCGAACTGAATCTTGAGCTCTATCGGCTCCATTAGTGCCATATGATACGAAAGTATCGATATCAGCCGCGTACCTTGCACTAGGTCAATCGTAAACTCTACCTCTATCTCTAGAGGAAGACCAAAAAATTCATAAGTGAAAATTTAAGGAAAGTCACAAACAACAAAGAGAAGATAAAAGATCAGAGAGATGTCATTAGGATCAGATAAAAAATGTAGGAAGAAAACGTGTGATCTTGGAGCGGAAAGACCCGACACAATAAGACCTCGAGTCTCACTAACCCAAAAAACAAGAGAGCTCACATCTGTAGTAAGAGAAAAAACACACTGATGATAACAATAAACCTCTGCTCAATATGTGAGGATCAAATTCATACCTATGATGATGCTAGGAAGATCTAAATAAAGAATGTGAAAATCCTTGATGAACTCTATATCAGCTATTATCAATGAACAAGAATACCAAAACCCCTTCTCTTTTCTATTGCCAAGAGGTGTCTCTAAATCCATTTTATAGGATATAAGTTATTTTGGATGGTTGGGCATATCAAGAAAACATGAAGATATTAATGATTAGAAGGAACCAGTATTAAATAAAGAAATTTCTACTAAAGATGCAACCAGTATAGTACCTTTATCTATTTCAAGACAAACAACTACTCCCATTAGACACTCATCTACTGCATGAAGATGATTTACTCCGAAGGCCTAGGGCTGGAGCCCTATTGTCTTTGATGATTTTTACTACACCATAGTAGCCTTTGGAGATGATGGACCCTAAATATAACAAGGTGTAATCATAGCCTCATATACGCACTGTAGATGACCAACACATCTTCATAGGCATTGGAAAAGAACATCTGGTGTGTCCTCCCTTTCCGCACTGATTGAAAGTTATAGGCACAGTACTAGCTGTGTTGAATGTTGTGGATGAGGCTCACTTTTTAGACCCAACTCCACCACTTATGTGAGGATCTTTCCACTTCCTCTTCTTCCCATGTGCTCCATTGAAGCTTCCACCAGATTGAAGATAACATATGGAATATACAACCTTTGATGCAATATTCATATCTTCCATCATAGATATTTCCACCTTCTCCTCATAGGTATAAATCTTCAGCATAAATCCATGTGATCTGATATCCAACCGCAAACCTTGCAGGTACTTCTATTCATTCAGATTGACATCCTTCACCACATCTTAAGGAAAAGAGGCAAGCTCAAAAAAATTGGTCTATGTTAACACCAAAACCTATCCTAATTTTAATGATAATAACTCTAGATACATCGCTAGTAGCAGTGATTTTGGATAAAACTACTGAAAGAATAGGGTTTTGAGACACTTAAAATCCTTGTCTACGTGAATTTCTTCTTAAAAATCTCCTGAAAGATTTCTCAAAGGATTACTTCTATACACCAAAACATAATAATGATGAGAAAACAGAACAATATAAGTTCAAAATATAAAACCCATAAGAAAGAACTATGATTTTTAGAACTAAAATAAACACTAGAGTCACATATCCCAACATCCCATGGAAACATCAGTGTCATTACAGTCAGAGATAAATTTGAACTTATTGCCACATACCTATCAAGTCTCGATAATCCTATATCCATTCTAATAGATGTACCATGTAATGGACTCTTGAGGACAGGCCTCCTCGGATTCCAAACTATGATGAACCAACCTGGGTTTCCCTCAAACCGGACTCCCAACCCATTTCTTCACATACTTAGAGGGCGCTCCCAGTCCCCACAGGCTAGTGAAAAGCACTCAAGTATTGAACAACACAATAGAGGGAATAATTTCACCCAACCTAAATAGCCACATGACATACTTATATATAGAATAAAAGAAAAAACAAAATACTAACAGATAATTATCCCATAACTATAAGAAAACAGTGGGAAAAGGTGCCAACAAAAGAAACCAAAAACACCTATACAAGTTTAAAAGAAAAGGACTAAAAACCACATAGCTACTACAAAATATTCTATGGATGAACTCACACCATCTCACCCCTAGCTACCTAACCAGCTATCATGAACCCTACCACCTCACTATGATGCCTTTCCTTTCCCAAAACATGAAGAAATACAATGGTATACGCACCACCAAAGAGGTGCCTATTGTGCGATCTAACATGCCTGGTAGGATCCCACCAGGTGTTCTATAACAAGTCTCTATATAACGATTCATGAATCCTCATTTTATATAAAAACATAGCATGAAAATCAGTAAATAAGTTTTACAGAAAATATGCTAAACATTTACCCTTTTTCTATTGTTCTAAACAAAGAATGCAATATCAATTTCATAACACATTTTACATATCATTTTCCACAAGAATATACATATATATAAAAGCTATCTCTAAAGGATAATAAATACAAAACAAAAGAATAGGTATCACAACACCAAGGAATACTACAGGTCTCGACTGTAATGTACTCATACAACAATAATCTTGTTCACAAATATGATCATAATACATAGTCTTAGGAAGAATAGGAACACCACATGAGGTCACCCCCCAAAATATCAATATTTTTTCGTTAGAACAACAAATCTTGGAAATAGTGGAAAGACTAAATACAACCATCCTAGATAATTAAAAAAAATGGATGATGACCCAAATCCTAACCTTCCACCAAAGTACCCATGGTAACCTCTGTGATTGTTTCACAAATAATTTCAATGCTTTGAAATACCCATTTTCTTTACATTTATAAACAACCAAAGAAAAATTATTTCTCTTTGAAAACTATTTTCCACACAAAAAAATATTCATTCCAATTTCATTTATAAATCAATTTATAAAGAAAGGACAGTCAATCTTATAAATATAATCTAGAGACACAACCACTTACCTTAAAACTCAGGTCGCAAATGCCGGAAATGGAATCCTAAATCAATGAAACAAAACACAATCAATGAAGTACCTAGAATCAAATATACTTCAAGATAAATTAAATTTAGAAAACAAGGGGTAAGAAGAAGAGAGGAAATCAACATAACTTGGGGAAGAATACCCGCCTCACCACAACCAATGAAGGAAAAGGCTTTCATAGTAAGATAAAACAATGAATATAGGATGAAACCATGAAGAGAAAATATTTTTACCTAATGGTTCTAAATTATACACCCAAAAAAGATATGATGATCGAAGGAAATGTATAAATGGGAAGACAATTTACCCAGATAGAGAACCACAAAACAAAATAGAGATCAGACACTGCACATATCAATCTAGGATGAAAGATGCTTTGGAAAATCACATAGGAGACACCATAATTTTATGGTGAAGGAGTCGGGAAAGAATGGGTCAAGAAAAAAATACCAAAATGCATGATTTAAAATTTGATGTAGGCTTAATCAGGACTTGTAGCCACTCCTCGTGTTGTAAATTCCATGATGGATAATTATGCCAAAAAACCGTCGCATCATCTTAAAAACTGACATTTTAGCAGGTCTCGTCATGTAAGACCCAGTTACAACATGTAAATCTTCACAACATTTTCTCCCCTTTGAATAATTTTACCAAGAAACCATTACACAACATGTAACTAGTGACACGGTGTAAAACTTCTTTACAACCTATAAAAAAGACAGAAAACCCAATCTAAAGTCGTTGAACCCAAAGGGAACAAAGAGAGATGGAAAATCATACCTGATCAAGGTAATGGGATGTTATGCATAACATGTTATGAAGTTCTTGGTAGGTATCATTAACATTGGATTTACTATCTTTATGTGCATGCCACAATTACATGTTTTTGTCATATGTTATGCTTCCATGGACAATGCTGTTGATTCCCTTATTAATCATATTTTATTAACTACCAGTCTTTATTCTAGGATTTATGTTTATGATATTTAATATATAGGGTTTTATCTTCTAATTCAATGATCATGTTTCCATACCCTTGTTCTTATGTTTATTCTTATATATATATATATATCCCTTGTTTACCATTAATAAGCATCTATGCTCCCCCTTTTTATGTTTCCTTCCCCAGGATATGAAGATTGATTTTAAGAATTATATGTCAAAGAGGGGTTTTAGTCGTAGATAATGTAGTGGGGAAACATATATCTCACCCATATACTGGTGTTTATCTTTCATTATTTCCAAAGGAACATGATTAATATGTTATTTGGGCATCTTCTAATATAATGTTTTAAGTATTCCACTAACGTAAGGCAATATTAAGGTATGAAAAGTGAGGGTCACTATAGTTGGTATCAAATCAAATTTTTTTTTATTCTTTCAAAGATAGGATGATAAAAAAAATTTAAGAACACTAAGGAAATGTCCAAAGATAAGTCTAATTATAAAGAAATGTATTGGAAATTGTCTTGAAATTTTGGAAAAGGATAGACTGAGTGGATTTCTAGAAATAAATATATGTCTGAATATTAAAATTGTATGTGTATCTAGAATAAATGTTTATAGGGGTAATAACTTGGACTAGATGTCCTGATCCAGATTCGTGGTAAACTTGTACATGAAAATAAGGCCTGTTGCACACCTGGTTTGAAACTCCTAGGGGATTTGCTTTGGAAATTCACAAGACTAATCACAAACCATTTAGAATGATTTAAATATACATTGGACATGAATAAATTAGGACAAACCTAAGGTCACATATATTATGGAAGGTGTCATAATTGAGATACACTATACGTAATTTTTCATGATTATGTGCTTTTTTCTATGATATGTGTTTCTAACCCAGTGATTTCTTGTTTAATACAATGGAGATAAATAGATGGAACTTGGTTAACATTTAATGTTTCATTGGTGAATTGAATGGGAATTATGAAAAATTATTTCTTGACTGGATATCTCATAAAGATAATCAGGATCGTGTTGTTATTATTGGTTATACTTCTGAAGATAAATATACTGCAAACGAAATGTGATAGGAATATGATGTTCTTTGAGAACTTTTTACATAAGATGATAGAATATATTATGGTTGAGGAACATTAAAACTTGATTCATATTTCTTATTCATTGAAATATGTGTTAAAGAATAAGTTGATGGAGCTTGAATAATGGTTTGTGAATAATGTTGGGCAGATGAAGTATTCGTGTTTTGAAATTCAAATATTATGTTATAAGAATCATGAAATATATATTTATTTTTAGTATAATTTTTCATTTAGTATATAAAAGGGAATGTTTAATAGTGATGAAGACATAGAAAATTGATTTCATATAAAGGTGATATTTTGAATATGGGATGGAAACCCTTAATTACTAGATGATGTTGAGATAATGATGATTTGATAAAGATATTTTGGATATGAATAAGTTAATTTAAATGTAGAGATTACCTTGGAATTTATTATTGAAAATTGTCCTATTTCATCCAAGAAAAATTTCGAAAATTCAATGATTTTAGGGATATATCTAGTAATATTTGTAAAAAGGAAGCCTGCATGTTTTTCAAATGGATCAATCATAATCCAGGTTACTACCATGTTTCCAGAGAATTTATAATGAGGGTATTCAAATGTTTTGAATATGAAAACCAAGAGAAAAATTATGCTATATGGGCGATCATTTTTGAGTTGATTACATGAGTTTGTTTGTAAATATTGAATTTTCATCTTTGAGAGGGGTTATAAGGTAAACCATTTATAACATTTTAAAGTTAAACATTGGATGAAGTTTGTGATATTAATGTATTATATCACCACATGAGTGTTTATGTATATTTTATGTCCTTCCCTAATAGTTTTTTATTTTTGGTGATAGATGAGATATGGGGTGGCTTATAATGGATCTCATGACGTTTTAGTTCATCAAAAATGAAAAATTAACCATACTTTTTGGAGAAAGAGGTGAAGTGTAAATTGGTAAATACATGAATAAAGTGTGTGATTTTACTTATTAAAGGGAATTAAATCAAGTAATTATATAATAACATGAAAATTTTACAACCTTAGGGAATAGAAATTGAAACCGAAAAGGTTATCCTAGTACATTCTTTTCTGATGAGTCAAATAGTTCCATAGATTATCATATATTAATGTTATTGTGACTTTTAACTAGATTTTAACCAATTTATCTATCACTCTCATGTAGATAATGATAGTTAGATTTCTCCTCCATGTCAGTGATTTCATTTCCCACCTATATTATGCTTCAGGGAAATCCATCTATGTATTCCTCTAGGTAACCATTATGGTTCCTACTTTATTTATAATGGAATTTTTCATCTTTATTTTTATGATGTGGGTTTTGGTTAAAGGAACATTCATGTATTAATACATTGATAATATAGATGAATTTTGAGAGAAAAATTCATTTTAAGGGGGGTATAATGTAACACTTGATGATTTTGTGAAATATTTTTATTTGCAAATTAATTTATTCATTCAGGTATTTTTATTTCACGCAAAACTAAAAATATTTTACTTTATAATATATAACTATGTTTTACATGATTTATATGAAAAACCATGATAATTTTCCACAACACACAATATAAAATTTTGATTTCTCTATATGAAACAATGTTTTTAGCACACATTACACACAACAATGAATTTCCTCAATGGCTTATGTAACACTCAAGACTGAGTTTTACTGGGAAATAATATATTATTTAATATAACCACTCAATTAAATTAAGAGTTATGAAATGGGACAAATAAATTATTTAAATTTAAGGTTTACACAAATGTAATATGAATTCATCGGATACAAATTAATTATAAATGAATATGAATACTGATTAAATATAAAGTAATATATTATTACTATCGCAAATCATTTTTTACCCTAATAAATTAAATTTATTACAATTAATGAGTGATATTAATGTGATAGATATATTATATATTCAATATAATATTTTTGATATTCATATAGTATATTTTATAGATATAAGATAACAACAAACACAATTATATTCTTAAAAAACCCATATTTTTAAGCCATTTTACCACATTTTAATGGAAAACCTATTTTAAATCTAATTTTGGAACTTTTATAGAATTAATTGGACAAAAATAAACTTATTATTTTAAATAGTAACATACGAATTATGGTATGTTGATTTTTTGGTATTTTTCTGTCATGTTTCATTTCATTAATGAATAATGATAAATACTGAATTTGAGTTCAAAACTACTTTTATGATTTAATTTATTAAAAATGTAAATTAAATAATAAATTGGTTTCAAAGTTTAATTAGATCATAATTTTATCGATAAACCCCAGGTGTGTCATGGTAATCAATCACACTTTAAAATTGAATATAAAATCATAGTGAAATTTTGAATATTTTTACTTTAAAACCCAGCATTATTGACCTGAGAGGAAGAATAAATTTAAATTAAATTATTCCACATATTTGATTGGAATTTTGAAAAATTAATTCAATATTTGGGATGAAAATATTTTATAATTTCTATCAAGTTAAAAATATTTTTTTTAAAAAAATGATTAGTGAAATTAATTAAAATTAATTACATCGTTTAAGGTAAAATTAAGTATAACTATGAACTAAACCATAAACATAAGGGTCTAAATGACCTAGAAACCTGTCAAAAATCCATTGAATAGATATATTTTGAATAAATAATATATTTTATCTTGTTAAGAACATTATTGGATCCACTTTCAATGGAAAAAAAGGGTGGAGTTCCCTTTACCAAAATTTATAAGAGTACCACTCCTACTCTACTATAAAGAGTCCACCTCTCCTCATAGTTATTAATACATATGAAGAAAATTTGGAATGACCATGTTCATACAAAATATATCCTCAAAATTCCTACCCTATAAAGTATTCCATGGAATCCCTTTTGTGAAAACCAAAAGGAATTACCAGAATAAGAGGTAACATTCTTCCTCAAGTTCATTTATTATATTTCAATTCTCTAACCGTACAAATATTATGATTCCTTAATGTTATAAAGATACCAATATAATCAATATAATAATTTTTTTATTATGTTATGGTTTTTTACTGCACTTATATAGACCTCCATGTAATGGGTAATGAACATATTGTTTATGTGTACACCGAACTACCACCTTACTAAATGATTATTGTTAACTTTTTTTGTTATCGCTACTCATGGTGTGAATTGTGAACGAAATTTTATATATATATATATATATAATATATATTGTATTCATAATTTCATTAATATTTTTTAATTATTTTAAAACACATATCTTTATACATACCATTTTGTGTTAATATGGTAATTTCATTTCCAGAAGTGTGGACTACCACCATTTCAAGTGATGTGATTCGTTCACACAGTAAATGGAATGTTTTATGAATGAGTTTAGTGAACGTATAAAATAAATAATACATTATAATTATACTGTAATTATTTTAAAAACAGACACATATATGTACATATTTTTCATTTTCATTCTTTCCTTCAATATGACAATAAAAATAAAAACACAATTCATGCATATGTACGACTTACCGTCTCCCTGAACAATGTATTAATTTTCATACTTACATATAATATAAATTATTATCATACACATATATGGAATATAAATTATTTTTATATCATGTTGCACATTATGGATATCATCATGCAAGTATACGTACCAAAGAAATATTTAATTAAGACACATGTGAATAATGAAGTGAATATTACCCGAATTGAAACCTTAACATATGATTGTTAACAAGAAGGTTATATATGGTGATGATAAAACAATAAGTGGTATTAGATATAAGAATATTCTATTGTAAAATATTTATAATAAACTTACATTTATTATATAGGAAGATTCAATGAGCACAAAGAGAGTCAAGACACAAGGTAAGGGACATTCATCTCACTTATTATTACTTGGAGATACATGATTAATTGTCCACATATTCCTTTTTAACGGTGTTTATAATACCCATGGAGAACTATATGATTATTATAATTAAATATATGGGTATTTACATATCTATTTGATGATCTTACGTAACACCCAAATGGTTATGAATAAAATTACATTTTTTAATTAAATGTGTTGTCTATATAGAAGACACATGAACTAAATTTGTATTTAAATGATATTTAAGTATCATTACCATTGATAAAATAGTCTTCGAACAACGATCAAATAACTAGTATAAATAAAATGTGTTAATAAATTCTTTTGGCAAAGACAAAGGAAGTGATGGCCTCAACTTATTTTGGATATAAATGATCCCAGAGGTGTCTCTAAATTCTTTTTAATGGATATAATTTTTTTGGATGGTTGTGGATATCAAGAAAAAATGAAGATATAAATGAGTGGGAGGAACCAATATTAAATTAATAAATTTATACTAAAGATGCAATAAGTATAGTACCTTTATCTATTTCCAGTCCTACAACAACTTCAATTGGAAACTCACCTACTGCATGAAAATTATTTACTCCTAAGGCCTTTGGCTAGAGCCCTATAGTCTTTGATTAATTTTACTACACCATATTAGCATTTGGAGCTAATGAACCCTAACCATGACAAGGTGCAATCATATCCTGATAGAAGCACCATAGATGACCAACGCGTCTTCGCAGGCATAGGACAAGAACATCTGGTGGGTCCTCCCTTAATGCACTAATAGCAAGTTATAGGCACACTACTAGCTGTGTTGAATGGTGTGGACGAGGCTCAATTTTCAGACCCAACTCCACCACTTATGTGAGGATCTTTCCATTTCCTCTTCTTCCCATGTGATCTATTGAATCTTCCACCGGATTGAAGAGAAGTTGTGGAAAATCCATCCTTTACTGTAATATACATATCTTTCATCATAGATCTTTCCACTTTCTCTTCATAGGTAGAAAGCTTCAGCATAAATACATGTGATTTGATATCCAACTGCAATCCTTGTAGGTACTTCAGTGTGTTCATATGGACATTCTTCACCACATCTATAGGAGAATAGGAAAGATCAACAAAACAATTGGTGTTTTCCGACACCAAACACTCTCAAAATTTTAATGATATGAACTCTAGAGACTTCGCCAGCATCAGTGATTTTGGACAAAACTACTGAAAGAATAGGTTTTTGAAACCCATACAATCCATGTCTATGTGCATTTCATCTTGGATAATATAATCCCACCATCTCTTACCAAACCCCTCGAGTATGAAAACTACTCACCTCACCCTGATATTCTTAGGTTTCTCTAGTATGTTGATGATTTGATCGATCATGTCTAGAAAATCCTCCGCCTCTTGAGGTTCAGTCATCCCATTAATGGGAAATGGATTCTCATGAAATAACTCTCACAATCAATCTCCCACTCCTCCAGATCATGGTTTTACAAAAATAATAGCATTCTGAACTCATGGTACAACTTAATTGGTAGAACAGACTGCCCATACAATAGTCTCAATGAGATTCAAATCCATAGGTGAGTTCCCTTAAGGAGCATGATCTACAACATCATGGGGAACTCATGCAATAATTCTCAGAGGCATACTACTACACACAAAAACATAATAATAATCATAAAATAGAACAATATCAGTTCAAACTATAAAACCAATAAGAAAGAACTATGATTTTTAGAATAAAAAGCAACACTAGGGTCACATATCCCAACATCCCAAGGAAACATAAGTCTCATTACAATCAGAGATATCTTTGAACTTATCGCAATATACCTATAAAGTCTCAATAATACTATCTCCAATATAATATATGTCCCATGTAATTGACTATTGAGGAAATGCCTCCTCTGATTCCAAACTGTGATTAACCAACCCAGGTTTCCCTCAAACCTGACACCCAACCCATTTCGTCACATACCCATAGGGTGCTCCCAGTCCCCATGGCCTGGTGAGAAGAACTCGGTCATTGAACAACACAATAGAGGGAATAATTTCAGCCAACCTGAATAGCCACATAACCTATAAATATAACGAAAGAAAGAAATAACAAAAGACTAACGTATATTTATACCATAACTATAAGAAAACAGTTGAAAAGGGTTCGAAAAAAGTAACCAAAAACTCCTAGACAAGTCCAAAATAAAAGGACTAAAAAACATATAGCTACTCCAAACTATGGTATGGATGAACTCCCACCATCTGACCAGTAGGTACCCTACCATCTAACACGAACCTCGCCACCTCACTATGATGCATTTCCTTTCCCAATACATGATGATAAACAAAGGTCTATGCAGCACCAAAGAGGTGCATATGGTGTGATCTAAAATGCTCAGTAGGATCCCTCCAGGTGTTCTATACCAAGTCTCTATATAAAAATTCATGTATTCTCATTTTATGTAAAAACATAGCATGAAAAGCAGTAAATAAATATTATTTAAAATATGCTAAACATTTCCCATTTTTCCATAGTTCTAAAAAATGGATGGTATATCAATTTCATAACACATTTTACATATCATTTTCCACAAGCATAAATATAAATATCAAATCTAACTCTAATGGATAATAAATAAAAATCAATGGAATATGTATCACAACACCAAGGAATACTACAGGTCCCGATCGTAGACTACTTGTACAACAATACTCATGTATACAAATATGATCATAAAACATAGTCTTCGGAAGAATAGTAATACCACCTGGGTAAACCCCCAAAATATCAATATTTGTCCCTTAGAACAACAAATATTGAAAATAGAGGAAATCCCAAAGACAAACCTCCTAGATAATCAGAAAAAATGGATGATGACCCCAGTTTAATCTTCCACCTATGTACCCATGATAACATGTGTGATTTTTTTCACAAATCATTTCAATGCTTTGAAATAACCATTTTCATTCCATTCATAAACAACTAATGGAAAACCATTTCTCTTTGAAATCTATTTTCAACACACAAAAAATAGACATGCAAAATTCATTTATAAATCAATTTAAAAAGAAAGAACAATCAAGCTTATCAATATAAGCAAGAGACAGAACCACTTACCTTAAAACTAAGGTCGCACATGCCTGCAACGGAATCCAAATTCAATGAAACCCAACACCATCAATGAAGTACCTAGAATAAAATAAACATCAAGATCAATTAAATTTAGAAAACAAGGGGTCAGAGGACGAGAGGAAACCCACATACCATGGGGAAGAATGACCACCGCACCACAACCAACGAAGGAAAAGGCCTTCGGAATAATATAAAACAACGAATCTAGTAAGAAACCAAGAAGAGACAATATATTTACCTAATGGATATGAATTCTCCACCCAACAAAGATATCATGATCAAATTAAATGTATAAATTGGAAGACAATTTACCCAGAGAGAGCACCACAAAACAAAATACAGATCAGACGATGCACTGATCAATCTAGGAGGAATGATACTTTAGAAAATCACATAGGAGACACCATAAGTTGATAGTGAAGGAGTTTGGAAAGAAAGGGCCCGGAAAAACTACTAAAATTTATGATTTAAAATTTGGTGCAAGCTGAGTCATGATGTGTAACGCCTCGTCCTATCATAAATTCCATGTTGGATTATTGTGCCAAAAAACCATCACCTTAGCTTTAAAACTAACCTTTTATCAAGTCATGTAATGTAAGACCCAGTCACGACATGTAAATCTTCACATCATGATCTCCCCTTTCACTAATTGTACCCAAAAATCATTACACAACATGTAGCTAGTTACACGGTGTACAAATTCTTTATAGCCTATAAAAAAGATAGAAAACCATCTCTAAAGGCATTTAACTTAAAGGGAACATAGATAGAGGGAAAAACATATCAGATCAAGGTAATGGGATGTTACACTTAACATGTTATGAAGGTCTTGGTAGTTATCATTGACATTTAATTTTCTATGTTTATGTGCATGCCACAATTACATGTTATACTCATATGTTATGCTTCCATGGAAAATGATATTGATTCCTTTATGATTCATATGTTATTAACTACTAGTACATATTCTATGATTTATGTATATGATATTTTCTATATTGGGTTTGATCTTCTAATTCTACGATCACGTTCCCATACCCTCGTGCTTGTGTTTATTCTTATATATATATCCCTTGTTTACCATTACTGAGCATATAAGATCCCCCTTTTTATGATTGCTTCCCTAGGTTATGAAGATATATTTTAATAATTAAATGTATAAGAGGGATTTTAGTCTTGTATAATGTAGTGGGGAAACATATATCTCACCTATATACCAGTGTTTATCTTTCCTTATTTCCAAAGGAACATGATTAATATGGTATTTAGGAATCTTCTTATATAATGTTTTTATTATTCCCCAAAAGTAATGTAATAATAAGTTATGAAAAGTGAGGGTCACTATAGTTGGTATCAAATTAAATGTTTTGTTATTCCTTGGAAGATAGGATGAGAAAAAATTACTAAGAACCCTAAAGAAATGTCTATAGATAAGTCTAATGATAAGGAAAAGTATTGGAATTTGTATTGTAATTTTGGTAAAGGAGAGAGTGAGTGGATTCCTAGAAGTACATATATGTATGAAAATTACAAGTGTATGTGTATCTAGCATAGATTTTTCTAGGGGTAATAACTTGGAATAGATATCCCAAGCCTGATTCGGGGTAAACTGGTACATGAAAACTAAGATTCTTGCACACCTGGTTTGAAACTCCAAAGGGAATTGCATTGGAAATTAACAGAATAATCACAACCCATGTAGAATGATTTAAATATACAATGTATATGAATAAATTTGGAGAAACCTAAAGTCACAAAGATTATGTAAGGTTTCATAATTTAGATACATTATATGTAATTTTTCATGATTATCTGCTTTTTTCTATGATATCTATTTCTAACCAAGTGATTTCGTGTTTAATATAATTGAGAAAAATAGATGGAACTCGGTTAATATTTAATGTTTCATAGAAGAAATTAAAGGGAATTATGAAAACTGTTTTCTTGAGTAAAAATATCATAAATATAATCAGATAAGTGGTTTCATTATTGGTTATACTTATAAAGACCAAGATAATGCAAGTGAAATGTGATCAGAATATGATGTTCTTTGAGAACTTTTTACATAAGATGAAAGAATATATTATGGTTGTGGAACCTTAAAACATGATTAATATTTCATATTCAAGGAAATAGGTGTTAAAGAATAAGTTAATGGAGCATGAATAGTAGTTTATGAATAATGTTGGATAGATGAAGTATTCATGTTTTGAAATTCAAAGATTATGTTACATGAATCATGAAATATGTATGTATTTTCAGTATATGTTTTCATTTAGTATTTAAAAGGGAATTTTTAATAGCGATAAAGATATAGAAAATTGATTTCATGTAAAGGTGATATTTTGAATATGGGAAGGTAACCCTTAATTAGTGGCTGCTGTTGAGATAATGATGATTGGATAAATATATGTTTGATAGGAATAAGTAAATTAGAATATATGGATTACCGAGGAATTGATTATAGAAAAGTGGCCAATATCATCAATGACAAATTTCCAAAATTCATTGATTTTAGGGATATATCCAGTAATATTTGGAATAAGAAAGCGTGCATGTTTTTTGAATGGATCGACCTTAATTCAGGTTACTACCATGTTTCAGAATGATTTATAATGAGGTTATTCACATGTTTTGATTTTGAAAACCAGGAGAAACATTATGATACATGTGTGATCATTGTTATGCTTAGTTCATGAGTTTCTTTGAAAATATTGAATTTTCAACTTTCAGAGGGGTTATAAGGTTAACCATTTATGACATTTTAAAGTTAGACATTGGCTGAATTGTTTGAGATTAATGTATTATATCACCATATGAGTGTTTATAAATATTGGATAACTTGCTCTAAAATTTTTTTATTTTTGGTGAAAAATGAGATATGGGATTGCTCATAATGGATCTCATGACGTTTTAGTGCTTCAAGAATGAAAAATTCACTATCTTTTTGTAGAAAGAGGTGAAGTGTAAATTAGTAAATACATGAATAAAGGGTGTGATCTTACTTATTAAAGGGAATGAAATCAATTAAGTATAGCTTCACATGAAAATTCTATATCCTTAGGGAAAAGAAATTTAAACTGAAAAGGTTATCCTAGTACATTTTTTTCTGATGAAACAAATAGTTCTGTAGTTAATCATAGATTTATGGAATTGTGATTTTTAACTATCTCCTAAACAAGTTATCTATCACTCTCATCCAAATCATTATAGTTATATTTCTCCTCCATGTTAGTGTTTTCATTTTCCACCTATGTTCTCCTTCAGGGAAATCCATATATGGGTTTCTTTGGGTAACCATTATGGTTCCTACTTTATTTTTAATGGAAATTTTCATGTTCATTTTTATGATGTGGGTTTTGGTTAAAGGAACATTCATGTATTAAATCATTGATAAGATAGATGAATTTTGATAGAAAAATTCATTTTAATGGTGGTATAATGTAACACCTCATTATTTTGTGAAATATTTTTATTTGAAAAATAATTTATTCATTCTACTATTTTCATTTCACGCAACACTAAAAATAGTTTAATTTATATTAAATAACAACGCATTACTTGAGTGATATGAGAAATCATGTTAATCGTCCACTACACACTATATAAAATTTAGATTTCTCTATACGAAACCTTGTTGTTAGCATGTGTTACACAAAACAATGAATTTCCGAAATGGCTTGTGTAACACTCAATACAAGGTTTTACTAAGAAACAATGTATTATTTAATATAAAAACTCTATTAAATTAGGAGTTATGAAAAGGGATAAATAAATTATTGACATTTATGGTTTACACAAATGTATTTTGAATTCATCGGATACAAATTAATTATAAATGTGTATGAAAACTAATTAAATATAAAACATTATATTATTACTCCCGTAAAACTTTATTATCCTAATAATTTCATTAATTAAAATTAATGATTGATATTAATGTGATAGATATATTATATATTCAATAAAATATTTTTGATATTCATTTAGTAGATTTTATAGATATAAGATAAGAACAACCCCAATTATATTATTAAAAAACCTATATTTTTATTAGGCCATTTTTACTACATTTTAATGGAGACGTTATTTTAAATCTCACTTTGGAACTTTTATAGATTTAATTTGTGAAAAATAAACTTATTATTTTAAACAAAAACTTTGGAATTATGTTATAGTGATTTTTTTGTATTTTTCTATGATGATTCATTTCATTAATGAATAATGAATAATACTGAATTTTAGTTCAAAACTAATTTAATAATTTAATATATTAAAAAATTAAATTAAAAAATAAATTGGTTTAAATGATTAATTAGATGATAATTTTATCAGTAAACACTAGGTGTGTCAGGGTTATCAATCTCACTTTATAATTGAATATAAAATCATAGTGAACTTTTGAATATTTTTACTATAAATCCCCGCATTATCGACCTGACTGTAAGATTAAATTTAAAATAATTTGTTCCACATATTTGATTGGAATTTGGAAAAATGAATTAAATATTTGGGATGAAAATATTTTATGATTTATAACAAGTTCAATTTTTTTAACATGATTTGTGAAATTAATTAAAAATAATTACATCATTTAAGTTAAAATTAACCTTAACTAAGGACTAAACGATAAACATAAGGGTCTAAATGAACATGATACCTATCTAAAATCCATTTTATAGAAATATTTTCAATAAATAATTACATTTATCTAGTTTTGAACATTATTGGATCCACTGGAAATGGGAAAACAAGGGTGGAGTTCCCTTTACCAAAATTTATAATAGTACCACTCCTACTCCACTATAAAGAGTCCTCTTCTCCTCCCAGTTATTCATACATATGAAGAAAATTTGTAATGACCATGTTCATCCAAAATATATCCTCAGAATTCCTACCCTATATATTAATCAACAGAATCCCTTTTGTGAAACCCCAATGGCATTAACGGAATAAGAGGTAACATTCTTCCTCATGTTCATTTATTATATTTCAAATCTCCAACCCCCCAACTCTTCTGATTCCTTAATGGTATAAAGATACCAATATACTCAATATAATATGTTGTTATTATGTTATTTTTTTTAATAAACTTATATAGACCTCCATGTAATGGGTAATGAACAGATTTTTTTTGTTTACAACGAACTACCACCTTACAAAATGGTTGTTGTTAATTTTTTTTGTTATCGCTGCTCATGGTGGGAATTATGATGGAAACTCTATTTACATATAATATAGTTTATTTTTTTAATTTCATTAAGCTTATTTAGTTATTTTAAAAATATATATCTTTATATGTACCATTTTGTGTTAATATGGTAATTTAATTTCAGGACATGTGGACTACCACCCTTTCAAGCGATGTGATTCGTTCACATAGTAAATGGAATGTATTAACGATGATTTTAGTGAACATATAAAAGATATATTAAATTATAATTATACTATAATTATTTTATACACACACACATATATATGTAAATAATTTTCATTTTCTTTATCTCTTTCAATATGAAAATAAAAACAAAAACACAATTCATGCATATGTACGACTTACCGTCTCCATGGAAAATGTATTCCATTTCATACTTATATATAATATAAATTATTATCAAACACATATATGGAATATAAATTATGTTTATATCATGTTTTTCATTCTTGAAATCATGATGCAAGTATATGCACCAATGATATTTTTAATTAAGACACATGTGAATAAAGAAACGAATATTACCCGAATTTAAACCTTAACATAAGATTGTTAACAAGAAGGTTTTATAAGCTCATAATAAAATAAAATATGGTATTAGATATAAGAATATTCTTCTTTATAATATTTATAATAAACTTACATTTATTATATAGGAACATTCTATGAGTACGAAGAGAGTCAAGACACAAGGTAACAGTCTTTCATCTCAATTATTATTTCTAGGAGATACACGATTTATTCTCCACCCAATCCTTTTTAATGGTTTTTATAATAACCATGTATGAACTATATGATTATTATAAATAAATATATGGGTATTTACATTCTTATTTGATGATCTTAGGTAACACCCAAACTATTATGAATAAAATTACATTTTTTAATTAATTTTATTTTGGTAATAGAAGACACATGAATTTATTTTGGATTTAAATGATCCTTAAGTATCATTAGTATTGATAAAATTGTCATTGAACAATGATCAAATGACTAGTATAAAAAAAGGTGTTAATAAATCCTTTTGGCACAGACAAAGGGAGTGATGTCCTCAACCAATAGGATCATTCCATATATATCCAATTTATCATAGGATTTTAGGGAGGTAGAATTTTTGTTCATTGACCAAGGCCAATCCAGAGTTGAGATCCACCAATATAAGAATGAGTGAATCCATTTAAAGGATATGTTTAATCTCATTAAGGTCACGACCCAATCCATGTTCACAGAATAACCCCATGAAAGCCCCACCACCATACACCTTCCTATTATTGAATATAATTGTGTAATAAAGGAATATATAACAAGGCAATAGAATTATTATCATGTACATTATTTTTTATTGAATAATGAATATAATTTGATTATGATATTGTTATTTTCAAAATTCATTTTGAAAAACAAATAATATTTTTAGATAATATACAAATTCAATTAATAATTATATTTTTAATGAATTAATTTATTATTTTAAATAAATTATATTCTAATAACATATTATTATTAAATTACATTTACGAAATATAAATGATCATATAATTTTTATGAAGTCAAAATAAATTTTTAATAATGTTTAAAAACAATTTTTTTCAAAACCCATCAATATTAAATAAATAAATGTTTTATTTTAAATTTGAAAATTCACATATAAAGAAACTTATTTAGATAAATTAAATATTATTTTTGGAATTAAGGCAGTGAAATTATCCAAAAGTTAATTTATCATAATTTAATGACATAGTTGATATTTTGGGTAAATATTAAATACCCTATAAATATATGTTGTGTCTCATGAAATCATAATTTCCCAATAATTATTTAATAAATACTATAAAATGTATCTTCATAAAAATATTGTTTTCCCTTTAATATAATATAATTTTATGTTTATTTTATTTATATTATAATGCCTTAGGGAATCCTCTGAAGCATATAATATATTTTAAGATTTTAAAATCATTTCATTAAAAGTATAACCCACCTCCACATAAGAAAGAGAAATATTTTAATATCTTTGGCCCTCATAATTATAAAATAATTTATTCCACTAACAATTTTATGAAACCATGTGCAAAAACTAGTGGTTGTTTTTTTGTTTTTAATATTTCTTTTATGTAGTGTCCAAACAAAAAAATCAAATCCCCCTCTTTCCATTAAAAAATGAACCATGCTTCCATTTAAATTCACTAAAACTCATTAAAGATCAACCGCACACTCACTAATAATCCTTATAGTCCTCCCAAGGAATCCCAATCTTCCAGGATTCCTCTCCCAAGCCCTTGTCATCACACATCTAAGTAACAGATTCCCCTCCTCCCCTTTTAATTCATGCACCTTCTTTGAGATTGGTTCTTTTAATTTCAATTTATATTATCAAAATACACTTATAATCATTACCTTACTTTCTTATTGATGTTACTTTAATCAGGTACCATTTATCCTTCCCAATTTGGACCCTTTTCCAATGTCATTACTATGCCAAAATTCCATAAGGGGTATTTCTCTTTCCTCTTTTATCAAGTGCTCCTTTTATGATATGACTTTCAATTTCAATTTTAATATGTTGTGATATATTCATACATACTACCCTTATTATCCATTTTATTTATAAATAATTATATCTTCCTTTCACTCTCATTAATCCATTCATGATCCGTTATATACCTTGGTTACCATGCTAAAATTCTGTAAGGTATTTATCTCCCTTCATTCCCATTAATGTACTTATAATATATTATGAATATTAAATTCAATTTCAAATGTTGGTAAACTATGTTAAATAATCCCTTTACATTCCATTTCATGTATAATTTATTATGGACCCCTTTCTCTCACATTAAAAAAATTTATGAATTTTTATATGACGTCGTTATGCTGCCGAAATTGCACTGTGATTTTCCATGCCAAAATTATCATATAGTGAATACCATACCCATTCCTATGTTAATGGAAGACACCATTATTCCGATATAAATTTTTATTTCGGACCGGAATGTATGTATTCCACATTACTTGATAATGGAATAAATGATTTTGTTGTATTAATCCATGTTATATGATCTATGTGGAATAATTAATGTTGAGATGGATATGACTATAAATGTTTCACCCTGATAGAACTCCATTTAATTGGGTAATGTTTAGTATCATGATATTTAATGTTGGTATATGGTATTACCTGAATTTTTATGGGTATTGTTTCCCACCATGTTGGGATTGGGGCTTACCCAATTCCTTTTTTTAGGATGTTAGGTTTTATGTTTTTTTCAAATTTCCGTGTTATGATTATCATTATATATCATTCATTTATAGTCATGATACTTGATGCCTATCTGATATGACCTATCTAAAATGTATTGTTATCCTCATGTTATGCCATTATTTTTCCTTTATTGGGTTTATGGCTTACATTTTTCTTATGTATATCGTCAAGTTATCACATTTAGTTGTATGTATGAAAGAATATTGTGTTCAGGTAAAATATGTTTTAAATAAATATATATTATTTTATGGTTTATGCTGTTATATTATACTTCTTATCCCCAAATATAATAAAAATAATGATCATCTAAGTTGTATTAAGTTCGAATTATGTAATAAATCATGTTTAAATGTATAATAAATAGCATCATTATTATAGTTGGTATCATAGGATAGGTTTAGATATTTTTGGGATTAGGATTAGAAAACCCTAGTGAAAACCATTAGGGATAAGAAAAAGTATAAGAAAAACATCCCTAGATTTTTTTGAGTATATTATATGTGGTTTACCATGAAAATAAATCACAGTCTGGATATGGCTAAGTTGATGTGGCACTGGCACAGATTTAATTAGGGGTGAAACCCAAAAACACTACTTTGAGATAGACTCGTTCAAGAAATGGTTCATGAAAATGGGCCTTACTAAACTCCTGGTTTGACACTTCTGAGTGATATTATTTGGTAAATTTATAATCTAATTATAAACTATTATTAAAGAAACCAAAAAATCCCATAATAATACATGTTACGAAATTGATAATGTATAACTTAGACTAAATCCTAGAAACTAAAATGTTAAAGAGATAAATGTAATTTATATGTTGGCCCTTTAATTTCATTGGATTCCGATTTATTTATTGAATAATTTAAATGAAATCTTCCCTATGTCTATATTTTAAAATTTAGCATTAGAATAAAAAGTTGAAAGTTAGTGTTAACATCCATAATTCTACACATTCTTTTATAACCCCAATGTTTAGTAGAATAATCCAAAATAACTAAAATGAATATCAGGAGAGATGTCAGTGAAGATAGAAAATGGGGAAAACATTTCATTAAATGAAAAGATACCCTCTTCTAACAGCATTTTTGGAATGAACTTCCCAGTGAACCTTTTAATAATTCCCTTGGTGGAATTTGATTCAATTCTATTCACGGATTAGATTTCCCTATATAGAGCCAACAAAAATTTCCCCAATAGGGAAATCACTCTCCATATGGTTAATTGACCCCCTGATTCTATATAAGTTCATGGTGGAGGATGAATCTTCTTTAGCACCATCATCTCATGCATGGGTATTTTTTTACCTATGAGAAAGCATATTTTTATCAAATGATTGATTCTAAGGAATGAAAAATTCATGAATACATGGGTCAAGTGCTTCACCATGGGGATCACCTGCCCTCTTCATCAAGAAGAAGGATGGGTCAATGCATCATTGCATTGATTACCATTAACTCAATGAAATCACGATAATGAAGAAGTATCCTTTTCCATGAATTGTGACTTTTTTTATCAGCTACAGGGAGAACAATATTTCTCCTAGTAGGATCTACGATTGGGATATTAACATGTAACGGTAAAGACAGAGGATGTCCCCAAGACTGTTTTTACCATGAATGGGCATTATGAGTTCACAATGTTTCCATTCAGGATCAGTAATGATCTAAAAATCATAATGGACATGATGAATAGATTATAGGAAGATTACCTGATCAAATATTTTGTAGTATTTATAGATGATATCGTAATATACACTAAAACCGAGGTGGATCATGCGGAGTATATGAACACTATGCTAAAAACCTTGTGGAAGTAGATGCTCAATACAAAGTAAAACATGTGTAAGTTATTGTTGAAATAAGTTTCATTACTGCGGCATATCATCTCATGAAATTGGATATCTGAGGATACATCCAAGACAAAGGAAATTGATGGATGGTTATGGACTACATATGTGATGGATATCCAAAGCATCCTTATATAATCTAGATATTATCACCCATTTGTGAAAAATTTATCATGATTGTAAAACCCTATTACCAAGCTATCATGGAATGGAGTTATGTTTTCTAGGAACGATGAACGTGAAGAAATATTTATTGATTTGAAAAAGAGTCTTATCATGGCCCATGATCTCATAATAACCATAAGTTGGGAGATTTCTATAATCTATATAAATGATTCAAGGAATGTATTGGGATGTGTGTTAATGAAAAATGAAAAATTCATTTCCTTCCCCTCAAATCAGTTGAAAATCAATGTGCAAAACATTCCCATGCATGATCTAGAGTTAACATCTATGATATTTTCATTGAAAATCAAGTGGCATTATCTCTTTGGGGAGAAGTATGAAATATATATTGATAAAAAAGTCTCAAATATATATTCACATAGAAAGATCTGAATATGTACTAATGAAGATGGTTAGAGCTCACAACGGATTACGACTCCCCAATCCACTACCATCCGGGGAAAGAAAACATGGTGGAAAATGCTCTAAGTAGAAAGGACCCAAAAATTCTATTATTTATGATAATTATAATAGGATACAATCATCATATATTCGATGAATATGGGCATAGTAATCATAAAGAAGGGAACATAATTAATCCATTGAAAAATGATTTCTCAACCATCCCTTTTTGAAAGGTTAAAGGTATATCAAAAATATGATATAGGAATTTAGAATAAATTGGAAACTATCATAAAAGACAAATCCTCATAGTTCACTATTAATGAAGATGGAATTGTGAGATTCGAGTCGAGGATATATGTTCCATCAATTAATTAGTTAGAGAATGAACATTTTGATGATTCACGTCGCTCAAATTTCATCATTCACCTTGGAAACAAAAATATGTATCGACAACTCTGGGAGCACTATTGGAGGGATAACATGAAGAAACAGATCACTGAATATACATCAATGTTCCTGGTATGTCATCAAGTTAAGGATGAGAATAAGAATTCTAAGGGGATGATGCAACCATTACCCATACCTATGTGGAAAGGGAAAAAATCACCGAGGAAATTGTCACCTGACTTTAGAAGACACCCAAAGGAAACAATTATATCTCGGTAATTCTAGATCATCATACAAAGACTAAACACTTCTTTACAATTCGAGATTATTTCTAACTATACCAACTGGAATGGATATACATCAGAGATGTGGTAAGGTGGCATGGAGTTCCAGTATCTATTATTTCGAACAGAGATCCTAGATTCACCTCTATGTTTTGGAAACTTCTCCCGCATGCTCTAATCATATAGCTGAATTATAGTATGGCTTATCACTCTCAAACAGATGGTTAATTTATGCGGACTATCCATATACATGAGGACATGATGAGATCTTGATCAATGGACATCAATGGAGGATGGGACCAACATCTTACATTGGTGTAGTTCTCTTACAACAATAGTTTAAATTCGAGCATCCAAATGGATCCCTACGAATCCCTTTATGGGAAGATGTGTTGAACACCGACATGTTTGGATGATTTTGGGGATTAAAATCTTCAATTTCAAGAAATTTTCAATGAAATGGTGGTGAAGGTTAAGACCATACACAAAAACATCAATGTTGCTCAGAGTCGACAAAAGATCTATGATGGAAATTGTCTACGTGATCTAGAGTTTGATGTTGGAGACATGATACTTCTCTACATATCTCAATGGAATAGAGTGACAATATTTTCAAAGAAGGGAAAGCTTAGTAAAACGTACACCGGCCCTTTTGAGATC
Source organism: Viscum album (assembly GCA_963277665.1). Lineage (NCBI taxonomy): Eukaryota > Viridiplantae > Streptophyta > Magnoliopsida > Santalales > Viscaceae > Viscum > Viscum album. The sequence goes on from OY728121.1 coordinate 766,554,229, forward strand.
CTTGATTTCATCAGAGAAGTGGGAAATCTACAAGCACTCCCACATGATCTATCTCTAGTACATGCTGCATTCCATATATCCCACTTATGAATGTATATACTAGACCCATAGAATTTACTCAATCTATATGGGCTTCCATTTTATAATGACCATTCATATGGGGTCCAACTGGTGAATATCTTAGATCGTAGAAAAAAGTACGATGAACAAAGACAATGCCCCACGTTAAAGTGTTTTGGTGAATCCAAATGTTTGAATAAGTAACATGCGAACTAGAGGAGATGATGAATTATAGTCAATCCCATCTTTTTTGGTGTTGTAAAAGGAAGTTTTGAAATAAAAATTTATTATGGGGTAAAGGTTATAATGACCCAAAATTATATTAATAATATTCCCCATTTTGATTTAATTAAATATCTATTGGATATATAAGACAAATTAAAATATTTTGGATTTAAATAACCATTAAGTATCATTACCATTGATAATATAGCTATTGAACAGTGAATGTATGACTAGTATAAATATAGGGTTTTAAAAAATTCTTTTGTCACATACAAAGGATGCGATGGAATCGACCAGTAGGATCGTTCCCTATAAAGCCCATTTATTATAGCTTCTGAGGGAGATAGAATTTCTGGTCTTTTCCCTAGACCAATTCCAAGATTAAATCCAACTATATAAGAATTATTGAAACTATTTATAGGAGATTTTCATGATCATTGAGGTCACAACCCAAACCATGTTCACTAAATGGCCCCATGAAAGCCCCACCATCGGACACCTTACTCTTAGGGAATATGCTAGTGTAATAATGGGGTATGTAACAAGATCATCATTTTAGGATTATGTAGATTATTTTTGTTTATAATAATGAATATACTTTCATCCTATTATTGTTACTTTGTATAATATTTTTAAAGCCGAAATAATATTTTTGTTTAATGTTATAATTCAATTTAGAAATAATTTTTAATGAATTAATGGATTTTTTAAAATATTTAATATTATAAATAAATATTATTGTTATGAAAAATTATTGAATTTAAATGATCATATTATTTTTATGAAGTTAAATTTAAAATTTTTAAGGGTTAAAAACTAATTTTGTCAAAACCCGTCAATTTTATAAAAAAAAATTTTGAAAAAAAATTAAAAAATCCCATTTTTATAAAATTATTTAGATATAATTATTATTTTTTTGGAATCAAGACATTTAAATTATCCAATGGTGAATTTTTCTTAATTTTCTATGATTGTCGAATTTTTGGGTAAAAATTAAATACCATATAAATATATGGTGTGTTTTATAAAATCATAATGGCCTAATAGTGATTTAATAAAAACTATAAAATATATTTTCGTCCAAATATATTATTTTTCATTTAAAATAATTTAATTTTGTTTTTATTTTATTTATTTTATAATGCCTTAGCGAATTCTCCAAAACATATAATATACTTTGAGATTTTAAAATCATTTTATTTAAAGTATGGCTCACCTATACATGATTAAGGGAAATATTTTATAATCTTCCAACCTTATAATTATAAATAATGTATATGAAACCCATTTTCCATAAAAATGGGAAAACCAAGGGATGGTTTGTGGTATTGAATATTTCATTGTGTTGTGTCTAAAAGAAAAATAATAAATAAGCACCCCTCCTTTCCTATACAAACCCAACCATTATTACATTTATCTTCACTAAAACCCTTCTATGTTATACCACCCTCTACTACCTACTCCCTAGAGTCCTCATAAGGTGTCCCCAAGCTCCCAAGAAGCCTCTCCCATGGATTTTGAATCACACGTCAATGTAAAGGATTCCTCTCCTCCCCTTTGAATTCAAGAACCTTCTTTGAGATTAGATATTTTAATTTCAATTAATTGTATTGAAATTAATTCATTATAATTAACATATTTTCCAATAGTTGTTATATCACTCAGGGATCATTTATCCTCCCCAATTTGGACACTTTACCAAAGCTTTTATAATGCCAAATTTTTGTAAGGGATCTTTAACTTTCCTCTTTTATCAAGCACTCCTTTTGTAAAATTCCATTTAATTTCATTTTTAATATGTTGGGATATGTTCATATATACTCCCCCTTAATATTCATTTTATATATAAATAATTATAGCTTCCTTACACTCTTAGTTATTCATTCATGGTCTTTTTTATACACTCATTATCATGCCAAAATCCATTAAAGGATTTTTCTCTCCTCATCACCATTAAAGCACTTATTTTATATTACAGATCTTAAATTCCATTTCATATGTTTGGATATTATATTACATGATCCCCTTACTGTCCATTTCATTTATAAATTATGATACACCACATTATCTCACATCAACCCATTTTACGAATTTACATATGACTTCGTTATGTTGTCGAAATTGTACCATGATTTTCCATGACAAAATCAACAAGTAGAAAATATCATTCACATTACTATATCAAAGGTATTCACTATTATAGACATATACTTGTGGATTTTGGAATTTAAAATATTTATTACACATTACTTGATTGTGGAATATATGATGATATTGAATTAATCCATGTTATATGATCTATGTGGCACACTTAAGCATAATATAGAAATGGATATGAAGGGAGCACCCTCATAGTGCCTCAATGCATTAGGTAATGTTTAGTATCATGAAAAACCATGCTGGGATGGGGGTTTACCTAATTACTTTATGGAACTTTTTTATACCATGTTGGGACATGGGTTTAACTAATTCAATTTATTATAATATAGTGTTTATGTTTTTTCCATATGTCCATGTCATGATTATCACTCTAAATCATGCCTTTATATTCATGTTCCCTCATGCCTAATTGATATTCCTTATTTAACATGTATTGTTATCATCATGTTATTCCATTTTTATTCCCTTATTGGACTTTATAACTCACCATTTTCTTATGTATTCCCTTAGGTTATTCAATGCAGTGTTTAGTATGAAGGAATGTTGGGGTTACATAAAATAATTTTTAAATAAAGAAGCTATATTTTATGTTTTAAGTTGTTATGAAATATTCTTATTCCCTAAATATACTATACCTCTCGATCTTCTGAGTTTTATTAAGTAAAAATAAAATAATAATTATTTTTAAATGTGTAATAAATAGCATGGTTATTATATCTTTCTTTCATGGATTTTATGTTTTAGAAGTTACCAAATCAGAAAAGTAGTTTTGTCTCAATTTTTTTAATTTAATAAACATTACATGTTATGCCCATATATTTTTCCATGATGTGTATAAAATTTATTTAATATTTTATATCATTAATCTAATTATTTTGATGATATTTTAAATTTCATGTTATTCCATTTAAACAAACTGGGATTTGGGGACAAAGATAACAATGGGTAAGAGTTTATTGAATCAATATCATTGATTTTATAGATTATTTGTGATTATGATTCCATTGGTGAAATCTTGTTATCCATATCTCAAGAACACTCAGGATTTTTATTATCCTCTTGTTATTCCTGATATATTCATGTATTTGTACGATTTTTCCAATATTTGGTACAAAAGATAATTATGATATTTTTTTATGAAAGCCTACCTGTACCCTCAGTTCGGTTGGAAATATGTTTTTTTTTTCAAACCATATTTTAAAAAATATTTTAAAGATTTGTTTATTTGTATTATGTATCACGAAAGAAAAGGTTTTCAAAAAGGTTTCATGTTTCTTTCATAAGTGTTCAAGGAAAATGGTTTTCAATTTTTTTTCATGATTTCCATATATGATTTCAAACTAATTTCAATGAAATTATTTTTATATTATTTTCAAGATTTATTTTAATTTTTTCAATGTATTTTTAACGAAAATGGGTTTCAATAGTTTTTATGTTTTAAAAAGTCTTTTTTCAAAGAGAAATGGATATTTTCCTATTGATATTATTTATAATGATATTTAAAAATTATATTCCATCTAAGATGAGATTTATTAATGTTTCCCAAGAATTTATAAGAAATAACCAAAATGTTACCATTATATTTTCTAATGAATGGTTTATATTTTAATTGAATGATAATTTTGACACACATTTCTCTTCTATGGATAATATTCTTTTGAAACCTGCTTCTTTTCATGTGTCATTTTTTGATGAAATGATTATGTAATCTGTCTATTTTCCATGGGTTATGATTAGATGAAATGTTAATGATACACATTTAATTTATTGGGTCATGATTTTATGTTTATAGAACCCACCTATTTTTACAGGTCATGGTATGATAATAGTTTTATTATTTTGTAGCGCATATATGAATGATTGTATTATGAGATGGGTGAGACCTATATCTACCTCCAATGCATTGTGTAATGATAAATGGTATATGAGCTCGACATGAAATTGTGTTGTAGCATAAGCCTGAAAACAGGAAGTTTCAAGGGTTGAAGCCCAATCATGAATATAAGAACAATCATAGGCTGAAGCCCAATCATGAAAATATGTTGGTGCATGGGTTGAAGCCTTTTCCTGAAAATGTTAAGTGTAAGGGTTGAAACCCAATATGGAAAAAAATATGGTGCAAGGGTGGTATCCTAATTCCCTAAACAATAGTATACATTGGTTTATATCCCATGACCAAAGATGGTACACAAGTCATTGAACAAGCATAACATTATATGATGTTCTTGGCACACATCCTTTAAATAGTATTTTCCACATTTATGTGGACACCAAAATTACATGTCTTACTCCTATGTATGTTTTCATGGCCTATTGTATTGATTCCCTTATGATTCTTGTCTTATGAAATTTTAATCATTATACCATGACTTATGTTTATGATCTATGATATACAAGGTATGATGTTATAATATTATGATCATTTTATCATACCCTTATGATTACATTTATTCATACATGTATCCCTTGATTACCCTTACTAAGCATCTGAGCATAGCCGTTTTTATGTTTCCTTCCATGAGTTATGAAGATATATTTTATGACTGATATGTCTAAGAGGGATGATAGTCTTGGAGAACCTAGTGGGAGAATTTGTAGCTCTCCCATGTACAAGTGTTTATGATTCCATTTTTACAAAGGAACAAGACTAACACAGTTTTAAGGATGTTTTTTTATAATGTTTGAAGTATTCACCCAATGTTTTGTAATTTTAAGGTATAAAAGTAGATGATCTCTATAAAAATAGTGTGTACCTGACATACTTTTTGTGTCTCTAAAAAATGACCCCTTGTAATGTTCCTTGATTTTAAATTGTGTGTATAAAATGAAAAAACCACATATACCCCATTTCACATGACATGTCACCTCGACCAAACCTCTCGCTATGTCCTCTCCCACAAATGTCCTCAGTTGATACATATCACTACATTACATGTACCCCATATTCATGGACTATTTCTTCTCACCCATGAATCATCCTAATTCCTACCACACACAGCTTATCCAGCCTAGCTTGACACTTGGAAGTCACCCATGGTATTTATATTTTCATAGATAATTGGCCCCCTGGGCCATGTTATCATGTTTTTCCTATGTAACTCATCACACGTTTTTTCATCTTAGTAGTTTAATCTGACACAGCCATGTCATTTGACACAACAATATTGGCCATTTCACATGGCCACACAACATATCCCATTACATGTCATGTAACCCTAATACATGGTGTATAGTCATGATAATAAAATTCTTCCAAGAATGGGAAGAACACATGGTGTCTTCCACTGAACCACATGACATGTAATTAGAAATTCAAGATGGGAATTTACTCTATGTCACTCAAAACCCCTAATTGTCTCTTCGAAACCATGAATAAATACCCATGAGGTCCATATAAATATTTTAAGTCAATAAAACCTTAAAATAAATCATTAAAATGGGTATGGGATGTAAATCTCATAAATCTACCCAACTTTTGGTGAAACGTTGATGCTTTAATTCTAATAAGATTCTTGGAACATGATGATTCTCAATTTGATGATGATCAATATAAGGAATGGTGATATGAATAAACTCATCTCTTCTACATAGCCTTGGGATTTTTTCTAATCTCGAGAGCTCTCCCTCCCTTTCCTCTAGGAATACGAAGGTAAATAATATGGTTGGGGGAATTAGGTTTAGTTATTAATAGAATTTTATTTATTTAATAACATCATCACTCAAAACCGCCAAAACTATCCCTCAACTGAATACCTATTGTAGGCTACTTTATGTCATGAATAGGGTAATCACCACATTATAGACTCAACTATGGTCTCAAAACCATTACTTTAGAATAAATTTAGGAGTTATTTTAGGGTTCTAAGGTGGAGAGCTGATTTCACAATGAAGATGATGGGGAGGAGTAGTTCCAAGTAGTTAGTTTGGGTTGAATGTAAATTTTGAAGCCTAGGGGCAATGAATTCTTCTAAGGCCTATATGCCATGTAATACATATGCCTACGAGCCTTGTAATTGTTCCACCTCACCCCTTGAATGGTGGATTATCAAAATCATAAAAAAATAAAGGCCTTTAGGCCATTGGAAGAGTAAGGAAACTATGACCTCATGATAAAACATATTTAATATTTTTTGTATCACTGCATCAAGTTTATCTGTTCGATAGATTCATTAGCCAACTCAATTATGTAATTTAGATATATTTTGAGAAATATTTCAAAGACTTACATAAAAACATGACTTTTTCAGAAAATGAAGTGGTTTCATAGTTATTTTTTCTATTTCACAACAGAATAACCCATGGAAAATGAGTCCAATATCATATTTATTTTATGTTCGTAAAATTTATTTAAAAGAAAATGTTTCTGAAACTAAATATCTTCATAAGTATGAAAAATTAATAGAAAAATATTAATGGTCGACTTATATAAAATCCCTAGAAAATCGTAAGTAACATTAAAGGATGAGATCTATGATATTATGTTATTTTACAAATAAAATCCATTTGAACATATTCTCGAGGAAAATAAAACTTCCCCATTAAGAAACATTTTAAAATATAAAAAATTTCCAAAATCCTATTATTTAAATATATCATTGTAAATGTCTACCGAAATAATTGAAAATCATTTAAGAAATTTCATGGGGAAATTTCCATTTCCATTATAAAAAATTATTTTTTAAAAAAAATTATCAAAATAATTTTATTTGAAAATAAAAATGGAAATAAACAAAGGAATTCTAAAAGTAAATAATTATTATGATTTTCTAAATTTATATTCATTATTTACACATTATAAAAATGATTCCATTCACATTTTTGGTATAAAAAAGGGAATTATTTGGAGACAATATATAATTATTCATATTAAACCGAATTTTAAAAATTCAATCATGGGTAATAAAATATTTAATAAATACTTTGGATAATTTTTAAACATTTTCAAATAGTTATTTGTGACAAAATAATATGGGGGAAAATGGGTTTTCAACTAAATAGGTAAATTATGGTTATTTTCATTATAAACATTTATTTGGAATCATTTGTGCATAAAGAGAGTAAAAAAGACTGGAAAACATGTATTCAAATGATATAACAATAGTATAAGAAAAACATGTGTTTCCTAATAGTCTAATCATTGTATTTCAAGATAAATATCATAAACATAAACAATACATATAAATGATGGGATTATATCATAAAAAATATACCACTTTGGAAACATTGAATCATATTCTCTATTAAATAATAATATTAAATATAAATTGAAATATAAATTAAATTAATAAATTAATGATATTAAATTTAAATGGGTCTGAATATACACCACTTAAAAGAAGATACATTTATAACACACCATATATCTCAAAAAATGCAAATTGAGACAAAACCCATTACCACATTGGTTTAAATTGAACAAGAAACCCCATGGAAGAGGGTTCCTCAAATGGATATGTAAAATCACATAATATTTAGTATAATGATCATAAAATATAATCATTATATATATATTACACATTGAAAAAAGTGATGGGTAATATGGTATGAGCCGCATTTAAAACAAAAGTGAGATGGAAATATGTTACATTAATTCTTGACATCATTCACACATGTTTGAAGCCCATGTTTTATAAATATATGTCTATTATACATGTATTAACAAACAATAGTAAACTTTTTCATAAAAAATATGGATTATTTTGGAAAATTTCCTACCAATTTATTAACAATTCATTGTTAATATCACATTTATGATAATTATTAGAAATTATATTTTTGGATTTTCAAGAATGTCTCCTTATGGATGATAGGAAACAAAAAACAACAGGTGGTATAAAAAATTAGAATGTATCCAATCCCATTATTTATAATTAAATAAAAAAATAGGCACACTGATCCCAAAGCAACATCAATAAAAAATTCAACCATTCCAGCTGATGTCATGTCTCCTTCCATTATCCTCATGGGTTTACAACTGTAGTAATCAACACCATATCACTATAATATACAATGACCATAACAAATAAAGAATAAGAACCCATAAAACTCTCTATCATCTTTTCACCATCATTTTTATCATGTTCCTACAAATTCAACCCATTGTAGGAGTGTTTTCCTCAACATTGAACTAGAATAATTTATAATTACTTCCTTCTTTTAGGACCACCACTATACGAGACAATTATCTTTTCAAAATTTTGAAACAAACTAGATCTTTCATCTATGGTTTCTTGTGTATATCTTATCTCCTCAGCAAGGTGTCATCATCGTTCACATTTGTATTCATCAAAAGTCTTTTGATCATCTTTATCATTTATATAATGAACATTGTCAATTTTATCATGGCTAGAATCCCAAATATACAGAGTATTCACTAGAAATAACTTCTTCCATAAATATTAATATCAAAATGATATTATCTCCACTAGGAATTCCATTAGCGACTTTGAAAACACATCCCAAAGCTTCTATAAAACCAATACACAAGAAAAACCTATGGAGGAGTAATGGGACATGATGTCAGGAAATAGTTAAAATGTAATAAGGTCTCCCAATAAATTCCTAAAATTCTCTATGAATAATCCATATTAAACCAAAACTAACTTTAAAATTAATTTTTTTGAAAACAAATATTTTAGAAAGAAATTAAATTTGATATAAAACCAGATGAAAAATTAAAACCACCACCAAGAAGAAATTACAAACCAATAGAATGGGAAAATGCACCAATCCATGTAATAGTATAATCCAATGGTGATGAAGAAAAATAACTAAGACCACTGCCTACCCCACTCCAATATCCTATGTTAACCCGCATCTATTATCATCCCCAATTAAAATGGGGTTAATCATTATGGGTTCCCCGTGATGTTTTTTGGTGAAGAATAACAACATATGCCCCCACCGATTATGACCAAGCCATCCATACAACCAAAATAAAGACCCATAATCGAGGTCTAATGTGCATTGTTTAGGATGAAATAGTGGTGGAGAGTGGTGGATGATATTTTCACAATTATCAGCACCAATCAAGAAGGGGGAATGATAAAACGAGACTAGAAAGAGAAAGTGAATCCAAGATAAGCATGGATCTCTATCAATGATGAATGGAACAATGAAAACACAAGATAAAAGGGGATGATAAAGGTGAATAAGGTTATATTTTATTTCGGGGTGGGTATGAATCCATTTTTTATCTTCACTTAATTTTTTGAATACACATTTCAGATAATAGCAACATTGTTATTTGTGTAAATTCTTGTTTTTAATTTTTGGTCCGCTAAATTTGATAATGGTTCCATTATTCTAGAATTCTAAACACACTATATGTATCATATATATTCAGAATATATGTATTTATATTAACTTAAAAATATTATATATATATATATATATATAATGAAATAAATCATTCATGGAGATCATAGGACGTATGTACACATGAATTTGGTTTCAATTTTCTCGATGGATGAGATGAAATATAAGTAAAACATATATTGAATTTCAAGATTAATTTTTTATCTCCTATATATAACATCTATTTTTTCAAATTACCCTTATTACCTTCCAGTAAAATTGTTAGCAAAAAATGAATCACATCACTTCAAGAGATGCTAATACATTGTACATACAAACGACGTTATCATATACCCTATAGAATGGAAAATAAGAAGGTGTATGTGATATCATATTGAATTTTTTTTGTTAAAATATCTAATATATATATATATATATAATCCATTCTATATTCAAGATATGTAAAATGGATGTGACAAAAACACATCACATTAATTCGTTAGGTAGTAGTCTGCTATACACACGAGCTGCGTTATTATTTTCCAACAGGTTGGAAGATTATAATTTAGATATGATATTCTAATTTAATAATTTCTATAATATAATATATATCCTATATAATTAATACATATATCATTGTAAATTCCCATGATTTGTGATGATGTAAAATAGATAACATTGATTTGGGAGCCAGTAGTCCTCCATACACATGGTCAATATTTTTGTTTCCCACTTGATGGAATAATATATAGATGTAGGTTATTCCATTTATATAATAAAAATTTATTATATTTAATATATATTAGTAATTTAATTATATTATATTAATAATTTATTGTGGATATTGAAGAGGAAATGAATCAAATAATCATATTTAATAACTTTAACTCTTCTTCAGAAATAGATTATAGGTTTATACCTAAATCATTCCTTGGAGAGATTTAAAAAAATAAGGTCTATAAGATGTGTGGAGGGAAACATATAAGATAATTGGGTAGGTATTTTTAGTATTTTATTATGTAACTATGAAGAGGAGAGCAGTGTGGGTGGGGTTTTATTAGTAGTGGAGAGGACAACCACTTAATTTATTAATTTAAGAAGGTGTACACATGTTTTTCACATTCCAAAAGGCCCCAAAATCATCCAGTGTACATAATTATAGGATATTATATCTCTATATGTCTATAAAATGGGTTTTCTAAAATTTTCTTGATGATTTGTCCCATAATACTTTTATTTTGACACCTAGGTAAACATGTTTTAACCATTACCATGATTTTTTTATTGTTTTAACTTTTCATTTTGAAAAATATTTATGCTGAAATTATGATACATATTTCATTATTATAATTTAAAATATATATTAAATTATTTAAAATTCAATTCATACATTTTGAAAATTTTCATTCGAAATAAAACATGCATACACATCAAAAAATAGATTTCGAAAGAGAAAATTTCAAGTGTTTAAAATGAATTTATATGAATATTACTCAAGAAAATTATTAAAATTAATTAAAATTTATTAATAGTTATATAATTGAACTAATTTTAATATTAAATCCCTATGAAAATAAATTGTATCTTGTAAATACATTTAATGAAATTGGTGTTTTTTAATTAAAATCATTAATTTTTATTACTCAATGAAAAGTTAACATTTTCAAAGAAATTATAAAAAATACACTCAAATATAATGTTGAAATGATTATTTAATAAATTAAGTTAATTTTATAATATTATACATCTAATATTGATTTTTATTAATTTCAATGAATTTTTTCATAAAGATAAAAAAATATGTTTTGAAAAAAAATCTTTTTAACTATAAAATTTGATTTATTCTTACCTCAGGCCTTGGAAACACATAAGATAAATGTTAAAAACTTTATTTGAATGTATAATATATAAATTAAATAAAATAATTCTAAAATTTAAATTTATTTATTTTATTTAGGCAAATACCATTTGTGTGCATAAAAATAATTGTTCAGAAAAATATTTCTTTTATTTTCAAATGGTTTCTTTTAATATAATTTCAAATAAAATGGGTCACTAATGAATTAATTTTATATACAAGTGGAAATAATATATTTTAATAACATAATAAATCTCATTCAAACTCTCCATTCCAATTTATATACGATAATTATATTACTCAATAGTATATTTTAATAGTACTTCATGAATTTTTAAAACTCGTTTTTGAGGGTAACACAAAATAACAATGTTATTAATTTTTCTTGGAAATAAATATTTTATGAAATCTGAATTTGTGACATTCAACACCACTTAAAATTAATTTCATAAAATATATTCATATCCCTAATAAAATAATTATGATAATTGTTCTTTATTATATCTAGATGTTCCAACATAACTTCTCAAGCCTGGGGTTTCACCAAAAAAATATTTCCCTTCTGAGTGGTGTTCTCTCATAGCAGTTTCTCTATATGTTCACTAATTTAAATTGGTATTCCTAATAAAAAATATAATACTCTATTTTTATTACATGTATTTTCATTATATGTGAATTTTTGGGTATATAAATACTCACAAGAAATACATTAAAAACATCTTTAAAATGAGATCTTTTCAATAGAATTTCTAATTGATATGCTACCATCCCAAGACGATAAATAAAATAAAATGGGCCAATACACCTAGTGATTATATTTCCATTTTGTTTATTAAAATTTTCACCTTTTGTTAGGGTTTTGATTAATTTCTACATATTCTATAACTCAATTAATTGTATTTTAATTTTATATGCCAAGAACTCTAAAAATCATAACATTCATACTATAATTATAGATCATTTCTACTATCTCTAGCTATCATCGTAAAGAAATGGTTATACTAGGATATATAGTATGTTTATGTTTTCATAGTTAGAAGTAATTCATTGATATCAATAACCTCATCTCAATTTCATGACAAACCATTCCATAAATGGTTATCATAATAATCCTTCCAAAATTCAATATTTATATGGAAGGAAACTAAATTTAAAAAAAAATCATATTTTCATTTAACCCCCAAATATTGTTAATATCTTTTTGTATTCACATTCAAATTATTTCAATCCCATTGATATATATTCTTCTGAATAATGGTAATAATCAGAATCACCATACGACTATAATGAAAACACACATACTTCCAAATTTCTTAAATAAAACAATGAATTATTGAATATATTCCATATGGGAAAAAATTCTATAATATAAATTAATTATAACATATACCAAATTTATAAAAAATCATTAATCTATTACAAGGTCATTAGTCATATAAAATTTACATTATCCATATTCATAATATTTTATAACCCATCATTGTTATATCTACATTAGTGACATAATAATTATTACGGTATCCCTAATAAAGTGTTTTATATGAAATGAAAAACATTAAATTAAATCCCTTTTCTAGTTTATTAAAACATTCAAAATATTTTTATCATTTTTAACGATAAAAATCTGTTGAAATTTATTTATTTATTTTAGAATTCAAAAATGCCAATACATGAACACCTCAGTAATTCTCTATCATTCTTAAAAAATTAATTAAGATTCAATATTTTATTCATTAATACCACCTTAAATTTATATTTCCTTTGTAGTAACTTCATTATCAACAAAAAACCATTACATATAACATTATATAGACTATCTTCTTGATTTTCCCACTAGGATATAAATTATTATTATTCCTATTCATTCCATATATATTACTATCAACTAATGATCATTTATTTGGGAAACCATTATTTTCATCCACTGAGTTAAATGAACATTTGACTTACCTAAATATTTGATTAATTTTTTCCGTTCTTATCCACACATAAAAAATAATCTAATTTAATTGATACATTCTATAGAGTGATTATTCCCCCATTCTCCAAAAATAGTAACTTGAAACTCATTTTCTTCATCATCTCCAACACCCAATCTCCCAATGAACTGTATTTTCCACTTATTTGTTAGGTATGATAGTTGTTTATGGTGTATATTGTTAGTCAAAAATCATGATAACTGGTTAACAATAACCACAATTCTATTCAAATGAGTTATCATCACATTTTGTATCTTACTAACACATTGTCTATCAAATTCATTATTAACAAGGTTTCTTATTTTTTCTATTATTGATAGAAAAAGAATATTTCTATAATCAATAATCACATAAGGAAAAAATAATCATGAAAATAACTTATTGGTTTTCTAAAGCACATAAACATTTATTCAATTAAATCAACCTTAGGAATAACTTGGGTTATACATGTTTATTAGCTATTCAAATTCTTCATGATTGTTTGTAATGAGTTTGTTTGTTTCCAAGGAGTATCCCCTAGGTGTATCAAGCTTAGTGTACATTAAGGCCGATTTTCATATACCAGTTAATGCTCGAGTGCAGTCTTAAACTCTTTATACAATATTGATACCCAATATATACAAACCTATCATAACCCCTTCCATATATATTATCTTGATAGGGACATAATTTCATGAAAACAACTCCTTAAATCCTTCACCATTATTGAAAGATATTTTTTTATACATATAATTTTCCATAGACATATTTTTATTCATATGCCTAGGGATTCCACTAAAGATATCTCAACATATATTTCAAAGGAAAACAAAACCATTCTATGATACAAATTATCAAGGGAAGAACATCTCATACATAAATATTAAATCTAAATAGATGAATATTCATTACATAACATGATGATATATTCCATACCCATTTAGGTATAGTTCTATTTGAAACCTAGACATATAAAAACAATTCAATAGGTGATAAATATAATTTACCACTTTGTTCTTCCTGATTATAACCCTTTATATACATATCATAACTAATAGCATTCATCATAACATGGGAAATAAAAACATAAGAATGGTTGAGATCATACAATTATTAAGGTTAAACAAGAGAGAGAACAACATATCTTGTGAATATGGGTATCATAACATGGGGATAACATTCTAAAACCATACCCTTCATATCATGGAACATAAATATGCGTCACGGAATAAATCATTGTATTTCTATGACATGAATCATAAAGGAATAATATTTTCTATGAATTTATTGAATATTATTGTGATAAATATTTTACATAAACATTAGAAAAGAATATCATATCTCTTATAGTAAAGGATTTTTCCCAAGTCTATCACAATTGAATGGCTTTAATCCCATAACCATTATAGTATTCTTTTTTAATATCCAAGAATTTCATAGCGGATAATATCCCATACAAAACACGGTCCACTACTCATTCATATCATGTTTATCTTATGAGATATCAACCATTAACCAATTCAAGGGGATATATAGGTTTAACCCATCACATAATCTCATACAAACGAGTTACAAAAAAATATATTTAAGAAACCATGTAAATATAAGGGTTTCATAAGAATTTATTTATATGATAACCCATAGAAAATAATTATGTTTGATAATAATTTAATTATTTTATTATAAAAAACCATGTAAAAAGATTCGACCTTCATAAGAATTTTGTCCTGGTATTACTTTTGGATGAGAAATGGATTTTATAAAAATAATTTCATAATAATGGGAAACCTATCAGAAATTAATAGGATTATTATCCATGGATTTTATCCATAGTAAATCATATGTTATATCAAAGTATGTCATCTTTGATGGAAAATTATTCTGAGAATGAAATAAAAAAGAAAATTTCCTGACTAAAATAATCCTTCCAAATTAAATTAAATAATCTAAAACATGAGATATTTTAAAATATTTTTCTATTAAAATTACATTGGTGGCTTGTAAATTATAATTTATAATTAATTTAAAAGATGCCATGTGGAGGTAATCCATTCCACATTGAAGAAATGTTTAAAAAAAGTAACTTAAAAACTACTTTTCTTTGTAAAAAATCATGATCAATTAAAAATTAATCTTCAATGAAAATTATTCTATGTTAGTGGAAAATTGTATCTAGGACATACAATTTAAAAAAATGGATCTTATATGATTTTTTTTGTAAAATAACAAAACACATTTTTTGTAATAAGATTTGATGATTCCTTTTAATTTTTTAAAACCTAAATCATGGGATAAAATATCATTAATATATTTTTTGGGGGGATTTTGTAAAGTATTTGAGAAAAAAAATTAGACATATATATATAAGATAAAGGGATTTTTTCGGATGAGAGAAATTATGTTGATTTTATTTAAAATCCTTCTTTTAGAATATTAAGATCTTAAAGAGGGGGAGAAGAGAAAAAAACTTGTATTACATGGAAATAACAAAAATATTAGAAAATTCTTGAGTTTCTTGAGAGGTGGATCACATCCACTTGTTAAAAATTTATTTACCATGTTGTCCTATTCACATTGGTAATTTAAAGCCAACATGAAAATTCCATGTATTTTCCTTTATCTGGTCAGTTATAAAATAACCGACACAAAAAGACATGTAGGTTTATTTATCAAGTAGGTTATCGAATAACTAAAATGGTACAACATATTTTTATTGTCAGTTGGATAATAAATGATGTAAAAATTAAATTTCAATTTCATTATCAACATGGATATATAATAACCGATTTTATATACCATTTTAAATATTAGGAATTTTCATTTTGAAAAATTTTGGTATTATTCAATATCATGAAAGAAGACTCATTTCTCTTGTACTGAATCCCTAACCTTCATATATTTGAGCCAGCAGACTCCAATATTTGATTTCACTCTTCATACATCCTTAAGAATCATCATACTAACTATTTCACATTTGACCTTCTCATCACCCCAAGTAATCCCCACAAATCAATACAATAGTTTTGTGGTTCAATAGTGTGTTTTCCCTAAATATCATTTTTATGACTATGTGGAACCAAACATAACAATTCCATCTACATTAACCATCAATATTCATCAGTATCATCATAGTACATTCGAATAAGGATCTTATTACCTTAAATCCAAAATCTCCATATTCATAAAACTAAGGTTTAAGTTAATTTATGTGAAAATGTGTATAGATTTAATTATATAAAAATTTTCTATATTGGATAATAAAATACCAAATTTTATCATAATTTTCTGGAGTTTCTAAAATTTGGAAAGTAATGTTTATTTAACTGTTTTATTGATGTCTATATTGAATCACATGGTAATTTTTATTCATTGAATCTCTAAATGCTGCATATTTGAATGATTTTATTGAAGCATTAATTATTTATGTGTACTATTACATGTATACAGATACATTTCAATTAGTTTAATGAATTTATTTTGGAATTATTAATCCTAAAATGTAATATATAAATACATTTCAATTTTAAAATAGTTGAATATACAATACTATATAAGTTGTGTATATGCTTATGAACACATTTCTTATGGAATGAACATATTATTATCTTAAAAAATAATATATTATATATTCTATCTATATTTTATGAGATACTATCAACATAATGATTACATCATCATCATCATAATGTAAATATTTATTCAAGGGAAAAAACAAGATAGAAGGTAGCCAAGGCTGAAAAAGAAGTAGGCCAAAGAAATGGAAGAGACTAAGGGGGTCTAAAATAGTGAAGACCGAGGGCATCACCTCTGATGATATTCACCCCTTCCACCTTCAAACTAAGAAGATCATGAATGACTAAGCATTCCGGACCAAGAATTCCCACTGAGGCTAAGTAGTCTTCCACCTTGTTCCCCTCCCGCCAAGTATGAGAGACCTTGATATTATCCCAGAGAAAGACACGAGAGATTCTAATGGTATAATGAATAGACCAAGGAATCCTTCCCATACCGATAAGGGCATTGTGTAGAAGCATAGAGTCTGTTTTTGCTTCCCTGGTGTCCAATCCTCTCCCCCTGAAAATTTTCAGACCATTGAACATGGCCATGGCTTCTGCCTGAAGGGTCGAACCCTGACCAAGCCGAATGGAGAAGGCCAAAATGACTGATCCACTCTCATCACGCACAACCCCACCGCCACCAATGCAGCCTGATACATAGGACCTATCGTTGTTGACCTTCAAGCCCACTGAAGGGGGACGCCAGCATACCCAGTTCCCCAGGCGGTGGATGTTCTGCTGAGGGGAGCAACGAGGACCAGACATGAAGCGCTGCAAGGAGGGAGCCTCTCTCCAGTTATCTAGAGCCCTGACCAAGTCGATGAGCAGACTATTAACCTTGAAGATGATCAGGTGACCGGTCGAGCCTACCCCCTCGTGGATCCGCTTATTGTGCTCTTTCCACATGCACCAACACCCTGGTTGCAAGATAATAGTAAGGGCAGACCTCTCCAGGCCGCCATCACCCAAACCATGGTACCATCGATCGATGTAGGGATGATCTGCCATTCTTGGAGTGGAGATAGCAGTAAATTCACCGAAAATACCCCAAACCTCATGATCCCACTCTCTTTCAAAGAACAGGTGGCTCGAACTCTCCACCTTATGCTTCTTACAACAAACACATCTCGAAACCAAGCAAATACCACAACGCATAACATTATCGTCCGTGGGAAGCACTTTGTTCCTGTTTCTCCATACAAGGAAATTAAACTTGGTGGGTATACACTTGGCCCAAAGGGTAACATTCCATACCTCCCCATGGTCCTGCATAAAGAAGGTCTGACGATAGTCCCATGTCGTGAATTGGCCAGAGGAGGAAGGAGTGAAGACACACCTATCCCATTTCGGGGAAATCTCAATGAGGTTACAAAGATCATATTAGGCGTTGTTTAGGACAACCTTAATAATCAGCGGGTACTGGAGGGCATCCTTGAAAGAAATATTAGTGGCTGAGAAGAACGGGTATCCAAAGATCTCCCCACTCCAGTTGTGATTCCAGAACAAGACTTCGCCTTTACCAATGATCCAACGAGAATGGAGCCTGAGAGCATCTATGATGGGCTCAATCTAAGTCCAAAAAGGGGAAACACGGCCTTTCGAAGAAACCTGGTCGCCTCTAGAATTACCTTGCATGGTGCGCCCCCATAAGGTACAGTTCTCCAACACCTCCCATTCTAGCTTAGCGTGCATGCAAACGATGGTGTCCTCAAGACTTCTAACATTAATCCCACCCTCGATAACCAGTCGGGCCATCTTCTTCCATGAAACCCAGTGCCTTTTGCCCTCCGCTTTGGGGTCCCAAATAAAGTTAGCATGAATTATATCAATGTTATTAATGACACCTTTAAGAACCTTGACCGAAGAGAGAGCGTGCATCGGGGTGGCCAATAGCACACTATTAACCAGTGTTATTCTACCACCGAAAGAAAGGAAAGTATTTTTCAAATTAAGGACCCGGTCAGTGATTCTGGTAAGCAGAGGATCGAAATCCCGAATACAGAGCCTTCTTGGAGATTAAGGTGCCCCCCAAGTACTCCATGGGATACTCCCCTCTTTTCATGTCAAATATGTTGCTCACAGTAGAAATACGGCTCAAAGAACATTTTCATTGAATGTAAAAACTACTTTTTCTTTTGTTAACACTCTGGCCACTCTAATGAAAGTAGTCTTCCAGCATCCTGATCAAGCTCCGCAAAGATCGACTAGCAGCATTCAGAAAAATAATAGTATCATCCGTGAACATCAAATGGGACACTAATGGTGACCCCAATCTGCGATGATATGGAAGGATGGCTCTATTGCACACGCTCTTGTGGATGAGAAAACTGAGGAAATTCTGGGCAATGATAAAGAGGCTCGTAGAAATAGGGTCTCCCAGACGAAGACCTCTAAAAGCCTTGAAGAAGCCATAGGCCTTGCCCATAAACGATACCGCAAGCCAAGAAAAGCTAAAACATCTGAAAATAATGTCAATATTCCAAGGAGAAAAACCCATACCTGCTAAAACTCTGTTGATGAAACTCCATTCCATGCGATCAGAGGCTATTTTCATGTCTAGCTTGATGACTGAGTTAGCAACATGAGTTTTGAGGTTGATATCCCTGGTCATTTCCTGGGCCAAGGCAATAGCCCCTTGATAGATCAGCCCTTCACAAAACCATGTTGTTCCATTAAGATCCACTGGGGAAGATAAGCTGACAGCCTCGAGTTGATAATATTTACGAGGATCTTGTAAGGTACATTGCACATACATATAGGGCGGAAATGGATGATGGATGTGGGATTTTGGGACTTGGGGATGCGCACAAGGGTAGTGGAACAGGCAACACGAGGGAGATGCCCACCCCGAAAGAAGTCATGAATAGCCTCAAGAAAATCAGCTTTATCAACCTACCAGGAGGCTCTGTAAAAGGAGGAAGGAAACCCATCCAGACCGACTGCACTATTAGGATTTAAGTTCATCATAGCATTAAAGACCTCTTTCTCCTGAGGAAGGGCCCCCAAACCATCATTATTATGGGGAGAAACACTGCCCAGGATAACGTCAAAGAGATCTATCGGTTCACTTGGATACCCCCTCGACAAGTGAACATTGGGACCTGCATAAAGATCCCTAAAATACGAGTTATCCAAGGCACCAACAACATCCATATCATCGGTGAAGGACCCATCCTCAAGCCTGATATTTGGTTTAACGAACCTCCTCCTCTCCTTGATACAAGCATGAAAACATGCTTTTCTTGGCTTGCGGTATCGTTTATGGTTTAACGAACCTCTCCTAAAAACGCGATCATCCCGATCCTCTTCTAGGTGCCTTTCGAGGCGATCGACCTCCTGCATAGTGACATATATGTCCCTGTCCAGAGGGGGATGATCCTGAGACCACACCTATAGCCTACTCTTGAGGTGCCTCAGTTTGTTATGAAAACCATACCATGAGTGCCCTTGGACAGGATCGCTCCAGGACATTCTAACAATGTCATGGAAACCAAGAGTGTCGACCCACAACTGAGAAAACCTAGAAGTCACTCGCATATCATGCTCGGAAGAGAGACATATGAGAAGTGGAGAATGGTTTGAAATACCACGAACCAGATGAACCACACTCGTGTCAGCGTACATGGAGAGAGCGTTCAAGTTTTCCAAGCATCTGTCCAAGCGACTCCATGATCTATGGCTACCACTTTGGTTGTTGCACCACGTAATGTTATCCCCTAAATTACCAAGGTCCAAAAGACTTCTTCCGGCCATGAATTTGTTGAAATCAACACTGGCCCTTCTGGTATAAGGAACTCTCCCCTTCCTCTCATCCGGGTTCGCCACGACATTAAAGTCACCACCCAAAAGCCACGGGAGATTTCCCGAGTCGAACAGGGTGAGCTCATTCCACAGGATCACCCTCTGTTGGGGATCACAGCTCCCGTAAATTAAGGAAAAAAGAATGATATGGAAACCATGAGTTACCCTGGCAATGATAAACTGATCTCCAGCCCCAACCATATCCACGTTGCAAGACCTGTTCTAGAAGATGCAGATGTTCCTGTTATTGGGATCCGCATGCAGACAGTCCTGCATCTTGAGTTTCCTAGAAAAGTCACCAATCTTGCTCGGGTTTTTTTTGTGCTTGATAATGCCAACCAAGACAATGTTATGCTTTCTAACCTTGGAAGCCACAAAGTCTGATTAACACGGGAACCAAAACCCCGGGCATTCCATATTAGGATAGGAATCATTGATCAAAGAGGGTTCTCGGATTGGCTCCAGAACTCGTTGCCTTGGAAAATTAGGAGTGCAGACCCACCTTCAGGCTTCTAGACAGAGACCTTGTACAAACTATATTAGTCATGGACAAGAGCTCGACTATGGATGAAGGGGACGCCTGAAATTGAGTAGACAGCATTTCACGCTTTCCCGGGGAGAAAGAATATCTGCACCCTGCACCATCCAAACTCCGAGGAACAGAGACCCCAGCCGGTTCCATATACATAGGGGTGGTCGGGGGAGAAGGAGGTGGAACTGATGGAGACCCTAGTGAAGGGGAGTGAACTGTTGGATAGCTCTGATAAGAGGGAAGAAAATCAAACTTGCCCTCATAGCCACCAGAATGGCCAAGAGAAGAAGGGAGGAAACCCGACATGCCATCATAGCGATCAGAAAGACCTCCATACTGAGGATGCGACACCACCAAAAGACCGAGGAATCGAGGAAACCCGTAGAAGACATCCAAGCTACCAAACCCAGCAAGCTTCAAGCCAAAATTAAGCAAAGACACAAAGTCACTAACCTAAACATGAGGTGCCCATCCAGGAAGGAGCGGCACTATAGTCGGGCACGCCCCTCGCTCGTCTAGAATCTGATCAGAGGACAACAGCATCGTAGGAAAACCATCCGGAGACCCTTCACGCTGAAGCACCCCCTGAGACCCTCTCGGGGTATACTCCTCAGGAGGTTTATGACGGCTGTTCATGTTCCTTCCAGACTGTGGATGCCCACAACAACCTCCCAGGCTACGACAAAGGCACACCTGAAGTGAATGCCCCTGAAACAAACAATGGGTGTAGAAACGCGGGAAGACCGAATACAAAATATCTTGATTCCACCAAAAAGAATCTTGCACCCGAAGAGAAATTGTCTCCGGCACCGGGCGGGAGAGATCCAGTTCCACACACAGACGAGCCACCGAGGTATCCTCACCAGACTTGGTTCTTTGATCCGAGCAAAGAAACCTGCCAAGGGTGTCACCAATCACCTTGAGGAAGCCTTCATTATGAAAAGGCAACGGAAGCCCAGGAAGATTAACCCAGACTGCCGCCGATGGGATTTCTTTGCCCCTGTGCACATCCAAAGACCATCTCGCTAGGCTGAAAGACCAACGACGAAATGAAAGCGGATCATGACACCACGCCTGGATGAAGTCCTCCTTGGAGCCCAGGACCAGGCAGAAGGACGAAGGGTGAATCGAGGAGATATGAGCTGGACCGAGGAGACCCCACGACCCCACAAAGCGCTGGAATGCTGGAAGGGGCGGCTTCGAGGCACCAAAACGAGCAATCAGCGTCCACTTCAGACAGACCGAATCCTCCGCGAACAATCCCGTAGGAAAGTCAAGGCAGATCTGCGATCCCTCTCGAGACGCCGATGATCGATCCACAGAGATCTCCGGGAAGCAGACCTGGGAGGCAGAAGACGAAGCACCACAGAGAGCATCCTTAATAGAAGGGCAAGGGGCACCACGACCCGGGAGCGAGGCCTGAACGGGAAGGACAAGAGCCTGAGAACCACCCAGCGCACAAGAAGAAGACGCCCTGGGGGAAGAGAGCGGCAGATCGGACAACGGCGACCCCATCACAAGTGCCAGAGAAGAGGAAGCAGTGCAAGATCCCAGGACCAAGGACGACGGAGACGAATCAAGCGGTGGAGGGGCGGCGGGGGAGGAAGAAACGGGCAGGAGGATTTGAAAATCCGAAGGTGCGTGAAGCGCAATCTCCAGGAGAGCCATCTTCCTTCCAAAGGACATATTTTACATCATCAAATTTTTGGTATTTCTCTTGTATGATTCATATTTTGATAACTAGTTTAAAACAATTAATTTTAATTGTAAAAACTATTTTAGTCTAAAATTTATATATTGTTATCATATAGTTTTGATTATGTATAAAATATAAATAGAACAATTTAATATCATTTAATCCATTTTATGGGATTTCATTCAATTTCACAAAAAATGTGGCTGTAAAAACATATAAATCATTGGAACTTATTAAAATTAATTACATGTTTTCTCACCCCATCAAAGTGTTTAATTTTAAATTAATTTCAAAAACATAGGTTTTTTATAATTTATAAAAAATGATTATATATTTTGAATAAGAAGGTACTAATTTAGTAAATAGTTCCCTTTTTTGAACAATTTGAATTGTAACATAAGAAATTTTTAGTACCATTGTTAAGGGTAAATCGAGTAATTAAGGGTTAAAATAATATTTTAACTATTATAAAATTACACTAACACTTGTTATAATTATATTGTATGAGTTATTGTCGACCCATATCATCGTTTTAAGAAATTAATGACCTCTTCTATCCACTTAGATGTATATATTACAATTATTGAATTTTATGTTAAGGAAAAGACAATTAAGTCACAATCATGTTTTTATTAAGTATAACATTTCAAATATAGGTTAATTTAGAAGATACCTTCATCTATGAATTATAATATAAAATATAAATAATTTATCAATTTCATTGTACTTTATTTATGATTTTTATGTGATAAAATGAATACCTTAAATTCTGACACAATGATACTGCAATAATTTATTAATTAATGGAAATATCAAATATATGATATTAAAAATATTAAATTAAATATAATTTGAAATAATTAGTGTCATCCAATATTTTTTTATATTAATTATATATATTATTAATTTATTATTATAATTTTTTATATATTATATTATTTTAATTATATTTTTAAAAAGTCATGTAATGGATATTTTAAAAATTTACATTAATGTCATTTTAAAATAAATATCATTTTATTAAAGGATATGAAATTTTAAAAAAAAATGAATTTTGAAATATTATTTGGATATAGATTTAAATGACATAAACTATCCATTTATGGTTATTTTTTATTTTATTGTTACTATATTAACCCATAAATAGTAAAAATACAAGTCATTGTAGTAAGAGATAAGAGGGTTAGATAAGGGTTACAACCAAAAGATAAGGATTAAAAATAGTAAAAATATACCAAAATTTAATTTTATGAAGGTATTTATTCCGAAAACATTCCCATATTCTTTAAAAATTATTTTGGATCCATTTGGAATAGGAAATTTAATTATATTAATTTAATAATTTGATGAATTCCGAGAGTCCCACTCCCATCGCTTATAAAAGGGATCCTATTATTCAATTATATTAAAAAATAAAATCCATTTTTTTGAAAAAATATACCCAAATACCATACTAGATTCCCTATAATATACTAGAGCTCTTATTGTGGGTTTAAAATAACCCTTAGTGGTCTTAAGGAATTATGATATGGAGATCATTAAAAGAAGAGGTGTTGTTTTAATAAAGTATAAATGTTTTATTTCTTCTTCCACTTCCTTAAAATATTTTTAAATAATAATGTAATAATAATGAAATTATCCTCAATATATTTATATTTTATGAAATTTGTTTCATTGCCTAAATACATATCCACTTCCATCAAATGGGAATAGAAGTTATTGTTCATTTGTATGGCAGAATACTGCCTCACGAACCAATGAAATTCATAAACCATCACATTACCTCAATACGTGTTATAATTATTGAATTAAATATTATGCTTGATATTCATGACATATTTATCACTAAAAAAATAAAATATATCATTTTTAATTAATAACATTCCATGCACATATAAATGATAATTTCATTCATGAGTACGTGTGAACTATCAAATCCATGAAGTGAGGTGATTCTTTTTTCAACTCTACCTTAGATGGATGATATATATATAAGTATATTTAAATGATTAATATTATATTATGGATTTTATTATAATTTTTAAAATATAAAATTATGCTTAAATTCTTTCAAAAATGATGATTGAAGAATGAAAAGGATACTCAAGCATACATAAATCCTAATAACTCCAAGTCTATAACAAAGCTCATTATAAACAACTACACATAATGGGTTGATTTAAAAATATAATTTCTATATAAAAAATATAATAAATTCATGAATATTACTATAGAGATAATTGACTAATGGAAACATTCATTGTTGATATTATAACAAAATCATTTTGGACTCAAGTACCGAATATAGTCAAAATTTCAGACATTAACTCAAATAATTATATAATTGTTATAACATGATAAAAAGTGATAAAAATGAACAATAATCATGAAATTTTTTCTCAATATTGTAAAAAATTTACATATATTTAATACTTAGGAAGATAAATATTTTTTGTGATGAGTTGGACATAAGGAAAGGGAGTTCATCTCTTTTTTTCCATTAAGGAAGATTTTGATATTATGAACCTATATTTTTTTTCTGAGAATATAACTCTTTACTAGCATGTTATATCTTGAATTTGTTTATTCTCATGATATATAATGTTTTTTTGAATTTTAAAAATTCATGTGGAATACTATTTGAATGATTAAAAAGTAATAAGTGATTTATTAGTTCAATTTCCACTTACTGTGTTAAACATCCAATGAATCGGTTATGTCATTCAATGATCGTGTGTGAAAATTCATTTTATTATATTATTTTTCATTTAATGTTGTTTTTTGTGGATTTATTGTGGATACACATAGTCTATTAATTTTAATAACACTCGGTTCAATGATATGATATTTTTTAGGCAGTATTTATCCAAATCATCATTTCAAATATTTTAAATATATGTGCTTCCTAATCAATATATTTCGTGTCTATTTTTTTTAAAGATTTTTTTGTGAGTTTATTTATGTGGAATTCCTGTTTTTTATAAGTTAATTTTATAATTTATCTCAATTCCAAAAAAAATTTTTTTATGGTTTTAATTATGGGATATTCTTTTAAAACCCATCTTTTACATATCCTTTTTCAGAAATTTTACAAAATCCATTGGGTATTGTTTTTTAACTTATGTGGAATGCATTCTTATTCCTCCCTTTAGGATATTATTTTACATTTCTATTTTATTCATATGTTTTTATTGTACTTTCATATGAAAATTATTACATTTTTATGTCAATGGTTTTTAATTTCTAAAGATTATTTTAACAAAAAATTGTTTTTATATGTGAATGTGTTTTTTCATGGGTTTAAAGGACTTTTCAAGGGCATTATACATTATATATTCAGTGGAAAATTTTTATTATGGGTTGAGCCCATTATAGATCATAATATTCTAGGTTGATCCATATTATAGATTTGGATTTGATAGGCCCCATTATACCTCATGTTGTGATGGGTGAGCCCCATTATAGCTATATGGTTTATTCAGTTTTCCGGATATAGAAGTCGACCATATGGTTATTAAAATTTAAGGGTTAGGTACGAGGTTTTTTTATGATTATGTACACTAGAACCTATATGAATATTAAATTTTTGAAATGGGTTTAATGGAAATCATTTTATGTCAAAATGTAAATTTATCTTTTTTAATGAAAATTGATTCTCTTTTTGATGACAATCTACATTTTTAAGTAAAGGTCTTTAAATAGGTTTCATGTTTCCACTAGAATAATGATTTTCATTATTTATGCCTTATATAGATTACTTTTTATCATAATATGTTTAAAAGGTATTTTCATAGTGTATAATGATTTTTAACAGAATGATGGTAGTGAAGATGAATATTATGACATTTTTTCATGAAAATAATCAATATTTTATTTTAAAATCACTTATTTGACAAAAAATGGATACTTTATAGAATTTTTTAAATTGTAATATTTCAGTTTTTATATGCATGTTATGTAACCATTCTCTAAAACTATAAAACTGAAAATATCCTCACTATGAATTAAGGCAATTTACTTGAATAAAACTCAATATTATGCAATTCTTAAGGTCGATCCCTTAAAGATAGTTTCAAAGTATAGTTTAGAAAAATTTGGAGATTACAATATTTTCAGGTGAGGTAATATTAAGATTAATGCATAACACCATATGTATAAAATATTAAGGTTTTTAATAATTTAATAGTAATAGAATCATTTTTGAGGTTATAAGTTATGAAATTTTATGGTGGATAATGGTATTTTTAGAGACATTAATTTTTAGATAACTATGATTTATAACATTATGGGGTTTGAAAATGAATAGTATGAGATGACAATTGAGGTCAAATCATGATATGGTTATTTTTTAGGATCTTATCAACTTTTTATGAAATTTATATCATTAAAATATTTTTACGAATAAAAAGGGAAACCCATGGGATGGGTGACTACACTTTGTGTCTAGTAAAGCAATGGGAATTGAACCTAGAAACGAAGGAAGATAGTGATGCATAACATAAACTATCCTGTGTGAAGTCATAGTAAATAAAAAATTTTATTTTTAGTTAAAAAATATATTGATGAATATTAAGTAAATTTTGGGAACATATGTTTTATTGAATTGATTATCCTTTGGATTGGAGAATTATTTGGTGTTTAAGTGAAAATTGTTATTTTGGAAGAATATAAATATTTTGGGGATATTATATAATTAGGAATAATTGAAGAATATGGGATTATATTTTAGGAATAATGTATGAATAATATTTTAGAAGAATCTATTTTTCTATTGTCGACTTATGGTCATTCAATTTATTTACGAGAATAGTTAACATAACATCGAGATTATTGGATTTACGTAATTATATTTTTTAATGAGACATTAGAAGTGATTGATTTTATTTAGATATATATCATAAATTTACCTAGGAGGATTATATGATAAAATAACTGTAAGGATTCAATATTAGTAAAGAATATATGTTGAGGAATTTTAAGGATTGTTATAAATTGAATGATCACTGTTGAAAGTTGGGTATTACTATTGTATTTAATAGTTTAAATATAGTTTATGTTCTGTTGAAGGTATATAAATTTTTGTAACTATATTATCTTAAAAAACTAATTTTTGGTTAATTACTAATGATAGGAATAATATATTATTTCCATTTTTTTGATTTTATAATTATTTATAGGTTAATTCTAGTGTTTATGATGTGAAAAATTCTTCTTGAATACACATCACTTAGAGGAAATATTTTTTTTTGGTGGAAATTCATTAAAGGATGAAAATATACATTTAAGTAAGCATATTTCATTATTTCAATTATCTAGGTAGTCAAATAATTATTTAAATGTATGAGAATAATCATGAAACCAAAAAAATTTCAATTTACTGTTCTCCTTGAGAAATAATTGATCTTTTACCCCATCAGAGATTCTTGGTTTGGTGATTGTTAACTTTCTCATGACCATGTTTTATATCACAATCCATAAAAAATTAATAGTTAGTTTTTTTTCGTGTCCTTGAATTCCTATAGAAATCCATGTGTGTGTTATCTATGGTGGCCTTATATCTTCTATTTATTTATTTTAATGTGGAGGCTTCATTAATCCTTTTCCAGATGGGGGATTTCAAAAACATGAATTTTGGAAATTCAAAACCCTAGTATTAGATCATGATATCAATTCAAGGATTTAATTTATTAAATTTAAGGGGGCGGGATTTATCATCAAGATTTTTTAAAAGGAAACAATATGTTTGATAACATTCACGATACTTGACATTTATCATAAACGAAAAAATAAATATTATAATTTTAATGTTTACATTATAACCTATATATTTGAATATAGGACAAGAATAGTATTAAATAAAATTTTAAAATATGGATTATATATATATATATTTAATTATTGGGTGACCAATAAATTATAAATTAAAATACAACACACTTTGAAAGTTTAATGAATTTTTTATCTAGAAAAAGATTTAAATGTGCAGTATTGTGTTTTATAACAATAATAAAATCAATATTTTAGTATTATATTAAATAAATATATATATATTTATATATATATAAATATATTACATATAATGTTTAATATTTATCCAATGTGTTTTACAGACATTATAGATAAATAAATACAATTTCTACTAAAAAATGTTGTATTTTTCTAAAAGTTGTTTTAGTGCCTTTTGAAGGTGCACATGTTTTTAATATGGTTTTTGAAACATTTCTAAATTATATTTCAAAAAATAATCTGCTTCATTGAACCCATAATATCAATAATTACTTTGGTTTAATTTTTTTAATTTTTTCAATAATATTTATGTTTTGATGAAAAATGAATAATACTAAATTTTAATTGAAAACCAAATTTTCGTTCAAATAATTTATAGTGATAAATTATTTAAATATTTTTTAAAATTATAATTTGAATAATGTTTTGTTAATTAATCTTATTTAGGTCATTTGAAACAATTTTACATTGAAATTGAATATAATTTGTTTTTCAATATTTTAAACGTTTTCAGTTTAATAACCAATTTTTTCACCCCATAAATGGAATTAATTTTAAATTATATTTTCCACTTATTTTTAATGAATTTTGAAAAATATATTCCTTTTTTTGAATCATAAGATCCAAAATTAGAAAACTGTTTACTTTTTTATCCTTATGAATAGTAACTGTAGAAATTTTTATTACCATTATTAAGGGTAATTCGAGAAATTAAGGGTAAAAATAATATTATAAATATTATATAATTACCCTAAAATTTGTCTTAATATTCTTGGATGAGTCATTGTTGAACAGTATCATCCATGGGATGATTTTATGACATGTTTATTCCACATGGATGTCTTTAATGCCTTTATCGTATTTTATTTTAAAAGAAAGTCCAAATTGTCCTACTCAGGTTATTAATAATTATAATATTTACGTATATCATGGTTAGTTATTTATAATTTTTTTGTGATAGACTAATTACCTTAAATGATGACACAACGAAGCTGTAGTGATTGTTTAATAAAGTGAAATATCAAAAAAATAATATTCAAAATATTAACATAAATATAATTTAAAATACTTAATTTTATAAACAAATTTCATAGATGAATTTTACATGATATTTATTTTTAAGACAAAATGGTTTAAATTTATCTTTCTGTTATGATATTTTTGAAATTTCAAGTAATGAATAGTGTCAAAATAGACATTAATGATATTTTAAATTACCTAATATTTTATTATATGATATAAAATTTCAAAAAATATAAAATTTTGAAAAATTATTTAGATATGGATTCAAATGTCATAAATGATTCATTTATGGTTTTTATGTTATTTTATATTGTCTATATTAACCCATAATGAGAAAAAATCAATGTAGTCAATGTAAGAGTTAAGGGGGTCAAATAGGTGTTAAATGAAAAGATAAGGATTAAAAAAAATTGAAGGAAAATTAATAATTTTAGATTTATTAATATATTCAGATCCATAATAATTATATACTATAAATTAATCAGTTTGGATAAATTTGAAATAGAAAATTAACATATATTTATTTTAATATTTTGAAAAATTCTTAGAGTTCCCATCCCATCTCTTATAAAACATCCCTTATTCTCTTCTTTTCATACATCAAAAAGTATTTGGATTGAAGAATATCATCCGAAATATATTCCTATAATACCTCTACAAATTCTAAAGATATTAATTTTGGTGTAACACCACCCCAAGTTATCTTAAGGTGTTATGAAAAAGAGATCATCTAAAGAAGAGGTATTGTTTTAATCATGTATTTCTGATTATATCCACCTAAATACAATTTAAATATTATCCAAAAAAGATGAAATAATTAATCATGTTTACTAAATATAATTATATGTTATTATTTTAATATCTTCACCTAAATTTATATCGACTTGCCTCAAATAGGAAAATAATTTGTAGTTCATGTGTATGGCGAACTACTTACTCATGAACCAATGATATTACTTTTTTATAAACATCTCCCAAGAAACATTATATAGATTTAATTAATTAAAATATATGATATTAATGAAAAATATATAATTATTAAAAGGTAATATATCATTTTTTTCTCACCATTATTTGTAAGGTTAAATGATCATGTCATTGGTGCATACGTATGAACTATCACCACCACAAAGCATTGTGATTCGTTTTTCATCAACATATCACATGTATGATATATATAACTATAATTAAATGTTTAAATATATATTAATCATAATTTTATAATTCTATATTGATAAAATTATGGTAACCTTCTTTCCAAAATGACTACGGAAAAGTGAAAATGTTACTCATACGTACATATGAACTACCGTCTTCAGGATTATAACATAGATCATTTCTCATAACAATATATAATGGTTTCATTTGAATGTATAATAGATTTTAAAAAATTATAATAATTTAATGAATAATTTTTATGGTTATTTTATTCAAATGAACACATTGACAAATGACATCATACCAAATTTATTTTTGGATAAAGTACCGAATATCATAATCACATCCAACATGTACTCAAATACATATGTAATTTTTATAACGTGATAATATGTGATAAAAAATTAATAATAAATAAGAAAAATGTTCTCAATAAAGTAAATAATTCACCTATATTAATTATTTTGGATGATAAAGGTTGTATGTGATGAGTCATACTCAAGGTAATGTACTTTGTATCAATTTAAATTCATTGAGACATATATCAATGTTATGAACAAATAATATTTTTTGAGGAGTATATAACAATAAATTTTCATTTTATATAAGAAATTTATTATTCTAATTATAATAATTATATTTTAAAATGTCACACTTTTATTTGGAATAAGATTTGATTGATTAGAATGTAGTAAGGGATTTACTAACATAATTCCCATTTATTAAGTTACAATTCTACATCATCAACTATTTCATATTAAGATTATGATTGAAAATAATTTCGATTAATTTTTTTTGTATTAATACTTGATTTATGGGGTTTTATAGTATATAAAAATAATCTATTAAATTTATTAGCACTCATTAAAATAATATGATCTTTATTAGGGACTATAACTATTCCCTCATTTTAAATGCTTCAATGTTTTGTTCTTCAAAATATTTCTCTCTCATTTTTGTGTTTTAAATGCCTTTTATGAATATATTTATATAATCATGAATGTTTGAAAAAGTAATTTTCTGATTCCCTTCAATTTTATTAAAAATTTAATTCATTTAATGGATTATGTAAGGGGTGTTAATTGAAAACCCATATTTTAAAGTTTCTTTTTCAAATAATTTTCCAAAAGTTAAAGGTAATTTTTTTAACTAATAAGTAAATGGGGTTTAACTCCTTCGTGATGCTATATTTCGTTAATTTTTTAATTATATGTTTTTGTCCCTTTCAATGATTTTTTTTTTCATTTTTATGTCATTGGTTTTAATAGTATAAATGAGATTTTCTGAAAAAATGTTATTTAGATATTTTAATGTGTAATCATCATAAGATTAAAATATTTTTTAGTTGTTTTATTCATAATATGTTCCTTGGAAAATGTTTATTAGTATTTGGTCCCCATTATAGCTAATTATACGACGGGTTGAGTCTCATTATAGCACTAAATATGATGGTTTGGGCCCCATTATTCCTCAAGATATGATGGATGAGCCCCATTAAAGCTTTCCAATTAATTGGGCACTCTGTATATGGAAATCAACCATATAGTTATTCAATGTGTAAGGGTTGTGTTTAGTATTTTTATAATTATTTCCCAAGGATCCTATTTTACTTTTATATGGTTTCTAATGTGTTTATAGAGAACAAATTTTATTTCAAAAAGATAAAATAATGATCTACTGAAGGAAAAATTACTGTCTTTTGAAAAAAATGAAATTTTTTAGAAAAGGATTTAAGGATGTTTTCATGTTTTCCCCAGACTAATTATTTTCATACATTATGCTCTCTTTGGAGAATTTTGTTCTCATGTTATTTTTTTTAAATGTTTTTCACATGGTATATGGATGGTTAAGATAATGATGGAAGTATTTTGAAAGTTATAATTTTTTTGATGACATGAATCCATATATTATTTTCAAAATGATTTATCTGATGATAAAAATGTATTTTGACTGTAATTTTCTAATTTTTTATATTTTAGTTATTATTTATGTGTTATTACCTAATTAACTAACACTGTAAATATGAAAGGATTCTCAATTTCAATGAATGTAATTTAGATGAATAAAACTCAATATTATATAATGGTAGGGCATATATCCATAGAGTGTCACTATAATAATTTAATAATCAATAGTAGGGTTTACATGACTTTTTATATTAATAACACATAAGGGTCTTCATGAATAATTACCAAAACAATAAAGGGACATCATGCCCACATTCATAAGCAATTAAAAGCAGGCAAGGATTTAAAAAGATATAATAGTTGATTCACAACTATTTGACAATAAATATTATTAAGTGTGTATCCATCATTTAATTTACCATGGTATGTGGGATTACCACTTGCGTCCAGTCAATCAATTAATATTTTCAAGGGAACATTCCATGGTGTGCCCCTAATAACATTTCATATCAACATGGTATCATCATTTTAATCTATGGCCTAAAAAACCATTTAGTGTTTTGGGAATATGTTATTAAATTCCAATTTTGAATATTGGAGGGATCATCCAATGGGATGGCTCACTCCTAGGTTTTTCATCTCGATAAGATGGTGGGTTCTAAGAATAATTTAGGTTCCAATCTAGGTGAAACCATGTAACCCTTCTAAGAAAACTGTGTGCAACAATTAAATTAACCCAATAAGTACTTTTAAAAATTAGCAAATCCCTATTTTAATCCCAAATCAACCCCATTAGTCCCTAATGTATTTTTAATGAATTTGGACCCTCCAAGATATATTACGATCCTTGATGTCCTCCGTTCTTTAGGACTAGGAACTCGAATCGAAGATCCACACCTCTATAGGTATGTGATTCCTATATATATTTGGTTCAAATTCCCCTTGCTTTATTATACCTTCATAGAAAGGTTTTATTCTTTCAATTTTATAGATATAGATTGAGTACTTTGGATCTAGATATAGATTTTATGGATCATAATTTATTTGATCGTGATTTTGGGTTTTTTATTTAAATCTCATACTATGTCGTTGTGCCACAAATTTTTTTGTGATTTCCATTAGGTGATCATTCATCAACGAATTGAGTATGTGTATTATTATTATAAAACAATAGTCATGATTTCAATTACATGTATGAAATTATAGAATTTATTGGGTTAATTTACCAATTAGAAAGTCCTAAATTGAATTAATTAAGCAGGTCAATTAGTTAATTAATAGACTAGTGATTTTATTGAATAGTGTGATTTTTGGAATAGGTATAATTAATTATTGAGTTATTGGGATTTTGAATTTAGGACAATTAATTAATGAATTAATAAAAGGGTATTGAGATTTTTATTTCGAATAAATAATTAATGAATTAGTAATAGGATAATGATATTTGTATTTGAATGATTAAATGATGAATTAATTATTAGATTTTTGGGATGGTAAATATTGATTAATTAAATATGAAATTAATTAAGGTAATTGATGGGATAAAATAATTACTTAATCTGTAATAAATTAGAGACTATTAATTAAATTTGTAGTTAATTAGTGGGATTAGGCAGATTAATGAATTTTGGACCTAATTAATGGGATTGAAATGATTAATTAATTTCAGAGTTATTAATGGGATTTAAATCATTATTTAAATATTCATCTAATTAATGGGATTATGAAGATTAATTAACTATTTTTCAATTAATGGGACTGAGATGATTAATTAAATATTAAGTCAATTAATGGTATTGATAAGATAAAATAATTATTAAGTTAAATAATGATATTAAGAAAATTAATTTTTCATTGAATTAATTAATTAAATGATGAAGGGTAATAAGGTCATTCATATGAGAGTTGAAATGTAAAATAGAAACAATGGTATTCTTATATTTGACATGAAATATAGATTGGTAATAAAGGAATTATGAGATGTGACATGAGATATAGAATCGTAATTTTGGAATTATAATAAATTATATCACTTGGGGATTGTTTAGACTCTGCCGAGGACCAATGCAGGTATTGACGTTCGATTCTCGCCGAAATCCCTGTAAGTTATGTGGTACAATAAATAATAATTTGATAATGTTAAAACTATTTATTTAAGAATTTATATTATTTAATTATATATCTGAAAAAAATATTATTGACCGGATATTGTTTTAGATACTATTGGTGGTGGCCTACTGAGTTGTACTGACACCCTACTCAGGCAGCAATATCGGTGCTTGAATATATTTCATGATTGTCGGAAATGAAAAGTTCAAAACACACGTGTGAGTTGGTTTATTTCGGATGAACCATGGATGAGGGAACCAAACATGGTTCGAGACACGTGCACAAGTCTTTTGTGTCTTTACATGGAGTTTTCATTTTGATTCTTGACACATATTATGGCATAGTATATCTACTGTTTATTTTGGAAATATTAATTTTAGTCCTGAGTTATCTTATTATAGTGGATTTGTTCGGGTTATCATATCGTGTGGTTATTTATTATTTATATATTTTTATTGTTTATTGATATGATAAACTAGGGTATAGTCTCCCCAAGAGCAGTATTTTCATCTCACTACTTGTTGAAAACCTCTCGTAATGGGGATGCATTCTTGTGGTCACGTGGTGAACTAGCTTGGGGGCATTCACCCATGGCACCCAACACAGGACATTACAATGTTTTATCTGAGGCCATTTTTTATTCTGGCTTACATTTTAGGAAAGGAAAAAATGAGGCTAGGAAGATTTACAACTTGGTTATGAGAACATTCATGAGAATAGCTAACCCATGTTTATGGGAGCAACCAAGTGCCTAATGTGGGATTATTTTTATTTTTGTTTGTTTTTACATTGGAATATTATGTCACCTTGGGTGATGCACTTTTCATGTGATGTGATTGATGTTTCTAATATCTTTTGAGAATTTACCCTTTGCACGGTGTGGAATGAGAGTTGTTTTTTTTTCATGCATCATACCAGGAAATATGAATTATTTTGTGACATGCATCAATTGAAGCCTGAACTAAAAATGGGTTTTGGTTAGGTTTTTTATCTTGAACTATTTTCCATTTTTATAAAATTAAACTACAAATGGTTCCCAAAATGATACATAGAAAGATTATAAAATGATTAAATATGAGAATAAATGAGTGTCTAAATGTGAAACCTAAATAATGATAATTAGTTAACTTTTGTTAACCAAGACCTAAACATAGGATGATTATGCGTAGATTTAACACCTCTGTTTTAACCATGTGGAGCGGTTTGGGGAAAATTAGTATTGTTCCTTATTGTGTATTCCCATAAACATGATAATGTTTTTTAAAGTTAAATACGGTGCTTTGACTATATTGTAGAGATATGAAACCATGATGACTCTTGTTAAAAGGACGGTATAAGGAAAT
This sequence comes from Viscum album, assembly GCA_963277665.1. Classification (NCBI taxonomy): domain Eukaryota; kingdom Viridiplantae; phylum Streptophyta; class Magnoliopsida; order Santalales; family Viscaceae; genus Viscum; species Viscum album. The sequence goes on from OY728121.1 coordinate 766,590,918, forward strand.
GACTTGGTATGATCCTCAAGTGGTGAAAACTTATGAACTGATAATTCTAGATTAGGATCTTGAAGAGAACATCCAATAAAACTTTCACAGTTCATTAAATACATATAAAATGACCCATATCTATTTTTGAAGAGAATAGATAACTGGACAAGGGAGTTTCTGTTGTATCACTCTCTATCATTTGCTGGAGAGGGTGGACCTGAGGGAGATGAGTTCTAAATTGAGTCCATTTTGAATATAATTGACAACATGGAGAATCCTACCTACAATAAGGTAAGTATGGATAGTTATATGCTATGTGGATCAATGAAGCACTGGTGGGTTGTTCGGACTAGACTAGACATGATGATGGTATGTTGTGGAAGGAATTATTGGAGAGGTTTGTGGATCACATCTATCTAGAGGAACGATTGTAGTAGATAGTAATTGAGTTTAATATTTTGACTTTGTGGGGTAAGTTTGTGATAGACTATATTGGTTGCTTTACAGATTTGCAACACTTTTCTATAGTGTTGGTATTGGATGAGGACAGTGTGAAAAAATGACTACAGAGAGGAAATAATTATAAAATTAAGTCCCACATGAACATTGTAAGGATAAAGAAGGTTTTATACATGGAGAATCAAGATATCATAGCTCGAGGATCCAAAAAGAGGACTCTAGTATATGATATATTGTTACTACAAGATTATCATGAGGTATGTCATATGAGAGTAAAAAGTAGAATTATTAAAACATTCAATAGATTAGTGGAAAACATAGTTTCCAGGGAGAATGTAGTTTCATATTATATTTTTATAGTGATTTGACACTAGTGTAGTGGGACATTCCATGATTGTAGACACTATCATCGACCACCAGTGGATTTATGATCTTGTAGAAAAATGGGACACAAGTGAAAGTTCTTATAGAATCCACATAGAAGATAAATAATAGGGAAGCTGGATAGATTAAATGTGAAGTAAGGGGTTATTATTCACCATATAAAGATGGAAGTTAGAGAACCACTTTCCATGGTAGGAGAGGTAGTGAATGTGGAACTTCAATGAATGTTCCCCCATATTAGTAGAGTGGTGTAGCACAGAGGAGTTAGTCTGTATCAATAGAAAGAAGAGTAGTATAGCTGTATGCATTGTATCCTATTCTGGGGATAGAAAGTCTAGATCATTGATAGTGAGAGGTACTTTTCTTGTAGATTTTACATTAGCTATTTCCATATTTGATAATGGTGCCTCTCATTCCATCATTTATACACAAATTGTGAATCGTTTGATCTTATCGGGGTAGTTACTGAGCGGGGTCTTAATGATATATACACTTTTGTGAGTAAATTCTAGGAAAATATACTTGTGTAAGGGGTATTCTCCTAATGTTTTATAATATCATTTTCAATGGTATCTTAACATAATAGTAATGTTATGCTTCAAACTAGTTTTGGGTATAGATAGGTTAGTTGTAATCAAGATTAATTTCATTATTATCAAAGGAGAGTGTCTTCTGAATCACCTCTGGGAGAAATGTATGTTCACCATGGAGAGTGGGATGTCTGGGACAGCTGAGAAGAGCCAATTACCCAGCAGCTGGAAGAGCTCACATCCCAGTTTTCTTGTCTATTGCTCGATGATGGATGAGTAAAGAAGGATGTTTTCCACCCACAATTGACATGTTTTAGGATCTAATTCATTAATTATTCTCAGGGTTTCCACCAGATAAATATGTGAAATTTATTATTAAGGTCATGTTAGGAGCTGAACCGATTTCTATTCCACTTTATCATTTTCCGCATACAGAACTTCGAGTTCTCAAGACTCACTTAAAAGAGTTGATGGGTAAGGGATTTATTCATCTGAGTATTTCAAAATTTGGATCATCTATGTTGTTTTCAATGGAGGATTAAGTGAATTTTTCTTGTGTATCAATTTCCGGATGTTGAACCAGATGTTTGTGAAGAACCAATATCCTCTTCAGTGAATTGAACATATTCTCAACCAATTGAGAGGAGCTTGTGTATTTTCCTTTATAGACTATTTATAATGGTGTCCCCAGTTGAGAGTTCATACTTATGATATACTAAGGACTGCTTTCATAATAAGGTAGGTCCTATATGATTTCATCGTAATGTCGTTTCGAAATACACTTGTAATGTTTATTACCTTGAGGAATATAATCATCCTTATATACGTAGATATGTTTGTGGTAGTGTTTTGGGATAAAATATTATAGTACTTCAAGACTCATAATGACCATTCCCAACATCTTGACATCATACATAGTATATATAGATAAAATCATCTATACGCCAATATATCTAAGTGTCAGTTTTGGAATAATAATATAAACTAATTGGGTCACACTATCTCAGACGAAGGCATGTTTATGGACATAAAGACATTTTGGGTTGTGGTTTCTAGGGAGTGGCCGAAGAATGTTTTCAATATCCGCAATATTTTATGATTGGATATATATTAATGATGATTCATCCAGGACAATTCAAAATTGTATGATCAGAAACCAATATTGACCAATAAAAGTATAAAGTTTTAATTTTCATAGGATTGTGATGATTCCTTCTAAGAGTTTAAGAAGTTCTTCACATTTTAATCAATCATGATCCTACCAGATCCAATTTAGGAGTACATGGGGTGTTGTGATGCTTTTGGGATTTTTTCATAGAGATGTGTTGATGTAAGGAGATCGAGTTTTGGCATATGGGTCTTGGTAGCTGGGCCCACATGAACTAAAGAACCCTACACACAACATCAAGTTGGATACAGTGTTGTATAATTTGATGTTTTATCTATTTTTTCTATTGTGAGAGAAGAGTATGGTATATAAAAATCATAATATATTAAAGTATATATTATTAGAGAAACAACTAAATCTCTAGGACCAAATATGGGAATATTATATTCCATCATTTGATTTTGAACTAGATCCTTTGCCCAAGAAAAAGAATAGTGTTTCTAATAATTTAAGATTAAAAACTCAGACTGAAGATTTTTATGAGTCTAGTTCTTAGTGTAAGATGATAAATATACTAGATGGGATTCTTGAGTAGGTTTAGTAGAATCATGATATGATGAATATTGTATCAATTTTGGTGGAGTATACAATTTTTAGATGGATTGGGGACTTGAAATATGAGTATATGGATTTTTATCTTTTAGGGAATGTCATGAAGGTGGGGTAACAACTTCAAACTGGTTGAGAGAGGAGAGTGAGATCATCTACATCAATAATCAGGTTGTCATACCTTCAATCATGTAGGATGATATGATGTGGTAATTTCATTCCTTGAAGTGGTCACTACATACAGGGGTGTCCGATTTTGTTTTGTGACATAGGATGATTGTTTGGGTGTTAGAGAATGAAAAAGAAGATGAAATGATTCATGACACATTTGTACACCTTTCACTATGTGAAGGGAGAGCATAATCGACATGGTGTTTTACTATAGTCATTTCCCATTCTGGAAAGGAAGAGGTTTGACATGGACATAGACTTTATATTGGGCCTACTAAGGATGAATCATAATAAGGAAACTATTTGGGAAGTTGTAGATATATTGATGATGCTAGAACATTTCATATATATATATATATATATATATATGATACATTATCGGTTGATCAATTGAGAAATTTGTATGTTTGGGATATATTCTCTCAGTATGGGGTGCCATGGACTATAATATCATATCATGACTAACATTTTACTTAGAACAACTAGAATGGATTAGAAATAGTTACTGGTTCAATTTTTTTTAGTATGGATTCCCACCCACATACAGATGGGCAGTCAAAGCGCATAATATTACTACTTGAGGATATGTTGTGAGTTTGTGTCCAAGGCTTTAGTGAGATTTGGGGGAAGTACCTATATTTGGTGGAGGTTTATTGTAAAACATTTTTTAGGTTATGATTTATATTGAAACATATAAGGAACATTATGGTAGTCTAAGTAGATTTCCCCTATACTAGATATGGCATGGTGAGTCAGAGTTGGTGAGACTGAGACTTGTACATGAGATGTCGAAGAACACACAACATATTTGAAAATGTATGGAAATAGTTCAGAGTAGGTATAAGTGCTATGATGATAGATATAGATGAACCCTAGGATTTGACAAGGGTGATAATGTATTCCGTTGGGTATTTCCAAGTTTAGGTCACCACAGAATACAGAGACATGAAAAACGGGCGCCCAGGTTCATTAGACCATTTGGGGGCATGGAATGAATTGGGTTAGTGGAGTACCGATTGGATCATCCATATTAATGTAGTATTATGAAATTTTTATTTTAGGTGTTATAACATTGGATTTATCAGCTCGGCCTATCTCATGTGATCATTTTGGATGATGTTGATCTTGAGATATATTCATCCTTTGACGAGCATAATATGCATTTGTTACATCACAACTAGAAAGTGTTATGGGGAAAGATTGTACGAATAGTTCATTTATGTTAGTAATATGGATGGGTTTTAGAAGAAATATGGGAGAGAGAATAATATGTGAGGACTTAGTGGCCCAATTTTTTTACTCAGAATAATAGATATGATAGGGAGTGTATCTCAAGGACATGCTGATATAAGGTGGACATATTATAAGATCCCAATTTTTTTGAAGATGTATCTTGCCTGATTACATGTAATATATTTCATAGTGGTGACTACATTATAGTTGAGATTTAAATTGTAGAGTGCATGGATGTTATTTTTTGAAATGTGGAAGGAACAATGCATTTCACGATTGGTACATAGTTTTACCTAACTGTGAACCCCAACACAACAAACTATGCAACCCTAAAAAGAGAGTAATTACATGACTGAGACATGGTTTTTCAAACTATGAACCCTATTTGCAGTAATCATGGAACCCTATAAAATATGTTCACTATTTAGGCACATTGTTACAGAAAACTGTGCACCCCTTCCAATCATACCACACATATGATTTAAATTAACATGAAGATTAGTTTTATATATTTATGAACCCCCATTTTAATGAAAAATAAACCTCAATTTGACCCAAACACCTCTTTCATGGTTTTAGATCCACTTGAATAGATTGAAAGATTTCATGACCTCTTTTCATCACAATTTGAAGCCCAAACATAAGATCTACACATCTCCTAGTATGTGAATCATGTCTCGCTTGGTTTCTCATTCCTCTTCCTTCTCCCATCATAGAAAGGGATTGTTCATCTATTTTTTAGATCTATATTTGGTTTTGGGGATATAGGTATAGGATTTTGGATCTATATCTACATTTAAGTGATCTTTATTTGTTTGATATTGATTTAGGGTTTCAGGTTCTGATATCATTCTTTGTAGTTGCGCCACTCCAATTTTGGGGATTGGTATTGGGAGATCGTTTTCCAATGAACTAAGGTAGGCAATATATTATTCAAATTCCATTGTAATGATTTCAATTATGAGTATGTAAATGTGTAATTTATATTTTTCATTTAACAATAAAAAATATCCAAATTGAACCAATTAACATAGTCGATTATTTAAATAAGAAGATGCGGATTTCATTGAATAGTATGATTTTTGAATCGATATAATTAATTATTAAAATATTTATTGAATTATTATGATTGTGAAAACTAGATAATTAATGGATTTATTAATTAAATGATATTCACATTATGAATTTGAATAATTAGTTAATGAGCTAATTAGAAGATAATGTGATTGATAATTGAATGACTAATTGTTGTATTCATTATGGGGTTATTAGGATGGTGGATTTTAGTTAATTAATTGGGAAATTAATTAAGTGATTTAATGTGATGGAATAATTTTATAATTACTAATAAAGTATATATTATTAATTAATTTTTGAGATAATTAATGATATTGTGAATAATAATTAATTTTTGAGTAAATTATTGAGATTAAGAAGATTAATTAGTTATTGAGTTAATTAATAGTAGTGAGATGATTAATTAATGGTTGATATAATTAATGGGAATATGAATATTAATTAATTATTTTGTTAATTAATGAGATTGAGAGGATTGGTTATTTTTTAAATTTACTAATGGGACTAAGATGATTAATAAATTCTTGAGTTAATTAAAGAGATTGATAAGATTAATTGATTTTTGAATTAAGTAATGAAATGATGAATGGGATCAATTCCGTTCATATGGGAATTGAAATCTAGAATGGTGATAATGGAATTATGAGATATGAAATGAAGTATAGAATGTTAACAATATAATATTATGATCTGACATGTGATATGGAATGATAATAGTTTTATTCTTGAAAATTATATCCCATGGGGATAGTTTATACACTAAAATAGGTGGAAGAAGGTATTTAGGTTCTGGTGTTATTCGAAACCCCTAAAATGTTGTTGCTTAATAAATAATTTTTTGATAAGGTTATAACTACATATTTATTCATTGTTATTATTTCACTAAAAAAATTTATACACTATTATTGAATGGATATTGTTTTAGACAACATTATTAGTGGCCTACTAAGGTGTACTCACACCATAATTATATTTCCTTATTGACTTCTAAATAGATTTCATGATTTCAGGACAGGATAAGGGAAAATGACCATTGTTAGGTGGCTAAGTTAGGATGGATCATGTATGAGGGAATCATATGTGGTTCCAGACCTTCTTGGGTGTCTTTAGTGTCTTTAATTTTAATTTTAATTTTGAAACTAGACATTTATTTTGGAATGAAATATATACTGTTCATTTTTAAAATTCTATATTCAATTTTGGGTTATCATGTTATACTAGTATTGTTTTGATTATGATATCAGATGGTTATTCAATTGTAATTGTTTATTAAGTTCTCTGGATGTATTACTCTAATAATAGAGGGTATATTCTCCCCATGATCAATATTTTACCATCACTTCTAGTCGCAACCTCTAACATATATGGATGCACACTTTAGGTCACAAAGAGAACCTACAGAGGAAATTGCTGCATGGAACTTGGGATATGAATTTTAAGATACCCCAATAAATAAAGAATAACTAAATATGAATAATTATAATTCTTAATTATTGGATTACTTTTTTCCTAGGTAAATTATTCCTTTTCATTATATGAATTTCATTGGATGATTTATAACATGTGTAAAAATCAATCTTGTTAACCAATTAATTCATCACACGAGACTGCCTATGCATGGGGGGTCTATATATAAATATGACCACCCATTCATATATATACAAATCTTTACTAATATAAATAATTTTATATTTAATTCAAGAAAAATATTACTTATCAATTATTTATATTGTGTAAAACTTATTGTTTTATCAATAATTCCCAGCTAATTAAATATCATTCAATCGTACAATTAAAATAAAAATGGTATAATGATAAGTAAATAAAAATACCAATAACATGTGATAATGTATATTAAAAATAAATGTAAATTACAATGAAAAAGGGTCATAATTGAGTGATTTCATTGAGTTAATGTTAAAAATTAGAAAAGAAATAGAGATTGCAAAATTAAGTTCAACACATGGTAATTTTAAAGTTGATCCCCATGAATGAGATACTTAAAATTAAAGCATAAAATAAAATTATTTATAGTTTAATCATGATATTGTATGACAATGGAGCTGTATATACACCAATATAATGAAGATTATTGGATAATAACAAATAAGTCTCAATGGAATCCAAATAAATATGAAATCCCTTACTACTTGGAAAACATTTGATTGTGATACACATGAAAGAAGAAAATAATATGATACTATTAATACTATTTAATAAATGAAATTCGAATTATAACATGTCATCGGGAAGTTTTTATTGTACACAAAATAAACTAGGGGTGAATAGGACATAATTCTCATACAAATAAATGTGAGAATCAAAATCCCCTCACCCAATGATTCCTTTTGGTTGAACACTATTAAAATTATGTATAATTATTTAAATTATGTTATTATATTTCGAAGGATCTATTTTAATATTTATAAAATCATGTATTATTATTTTATAAAATCTTATCCTCTTTTAATAATAATTCATTATTTTCACTGTTTCTGGTGATAATTTCTATGGTATTTGTGTATGTTTTGACTTGTTATTTTTTATTTATATTAAGCCAATCATAATTTAATAATATAAAAAATGTATAAAATTATTTCAATATCATATATATTCATTTTATATTTATTTATAGTAATCTATAATATTTATTAAATAGAGATGAAATGCACCGTTCATCGATATATTAGAACGTACGTAGGCGTGACGCTGATTCAATTTTATTATGGTATTAAAATAAATGAAATTAATTAATATAAACATATATAATAAATATTGTACCATTTTTAATTCTTATATATCACATATTGTTATTAACCCATCTTTAATACATTCCATGTAAAGCATGAGTGAATCACATCGCTTTGAAGAGGCGGTAGTGGACATGTCCACAAACGATGTTATTGTATTACCACAAATTGGAAATCATAAAGGTATGTGTTATATATAAATTTAATATGTATAATGAAATTATAAAAATAATATAAATCACATATATTATTTAAATAAATAATTATTCCAATCCTTGAAAGGTGGTAATGATGGAACCAATGACACCAGTTTGCGAGGTGGTAGTCTGTCGTACACACAAATTATGATTGTGTATCCCAATTCATGGATGTGTGAGAGGTTGTAGGTAATAAAATTTACATAAAAATTTATCATCATATGTATTATTTTAGTATTATTATATATTAAATTATCCATAATAATTTATTTTCTTAGGAAAGAAATAAAATGAAAGTGGTCATTGGAGAACATTACCGTTTCTTCGGGTAACTCGTTTTGGTTTGCAGGAATGAACATCCTTGGTTTGATTTCTAAAATAAAATTAGGATTATTTTAGGATGGTTTGTTTGTTTGGAGTTGATTTCTGCTATTTTTTTTATAATTAATGGGGGCTTTATATGTTTGAAGAAGTGGGTTGAGTGAGTTACATTTTATTGTAGAGGAGGTTCATTCTTGTAAATATCAAAATGCAATCACAATTTTGAGGTCTCTCTAAAATCATGCGTGTTTCATAAGGAAAATGTTTTGAGAGAAGGTTTTTTAAGGTCTAATAATGTCCAAATATGTGTTTTGGACAATTTTCTAGGTCATTTGGCGTTTTCATATTAATTTTTAACCACTACGAAAACTCATTTTTACCATAATCGCTCTAATTAATTTTAATTCTATTCATTATTATTTTTCATAAAATACAAGGTTTACCTTAGTAGTAATTATACATTATTCTGATTAAAATTTTTTATTACATTTATCAAAATTCATTTCATATAATTGGATGAAATTAATTTAATATTAATCCCATTGATGGGACACGAAAGCTGGTTTTCGAAGAGAAAATGTTCTAAGTTCACTTATCATTTATATCTAAATTTAATATTAAATTAATTTAAATAAGATATATTGTATTAATATATTAATTATTGAAACAATTCCAAATTTAAAAAAATTTATAAATATAATTTATCGATACAAATTATTTTTATGAAATGACAATTTTCTAAAAAAAATTAATTAAAATCACAATTCATCACCAAATTAAACTTCTTAGAAAAATAACCTAACTTTACACTATAATAATTTGGACATTCAAATTTCAAAATTTTATTTTATTTTTTTATATATTCATTTTAAATGTTGAAAATTTTGTTTTATAACATGTGTTCCATTAAAAGCAGTCAACATTGCCTTGGAGAATATAAAATATTTTAGCATAAAAATGTATTTGTTTTTATGTGAGGCCTATCCGATATATGGGATAAATGTAAATTTTTTATTAAATATATAATATATAAATTTAATTATTATAATCTAATAATTGTAAATAATTATTTTATTAGGCTAAAACACATTTGGGGATATAAAAATAGTTTTTTATAAAAACATTTCAATTATATTCAATTGGTTTTTGTTTCCATTTTTAATAAATTGGTAAAAAATGCATTCCACCATATATTTTCAAAATTTATCTAATTCAATTCAAACCCTCCAAATTTATGTCTAGGAGATAATGACATATTAAAATGTAATATTAATATTTTTTTGTTAAAACACAATATTGTATGTCACACAAGCTATAAAAGAATGTCATTGTTGCATATAATGAATGATAACCCGGTGTTACATTCATTGAAGATATATCAAAAATTTAATTTATATTTAATATTAAATGTTTCATATATACTCAAGATGTTATATTCCTATCTATTCGTTGTTTTATGTTTCATAGATTCTATTGAATAACAATTAATTCCTTTAGAATTTTCAAGATTTACATTCTCCACACCTTAAATATATATATTCATCTCTATTTAAAAATTATCTCACTACTATAGGGATTGATATTTGGGGATTTCATATCCTTAAATCACACATCATAATATATTTAATAAAATACCTTCATAATAAGTTAGAAAATGATGTACATAAGTCAAATAGTATAACACATAACTACGTTTCTGATTTAGATATCATTTGTGGGAAATGAAAACATGGACATGGAAGAGAAAACTGACACTCAAATACTAAGGTAGAGTAATAATGAATCTGTTCAAGAGAGTGTTAATAAACACAATAACATAAAAACAGGTGTGAAAATGACATTGATATCATCACGACTAATGATAATATGGATAATTTTTGTTCAAGACACATTTCCTATTGCTAATGAACTTTCTTAAGGGTAAATTCATACATAATTTCATTCAGTTTATAAGAATAATAATTTACTTTGGTCTTGACATGAAAATTTTATACCTTATATCTTATTATAGGTTTCATCACATGCTTATGTGATATCTTAATAATTAAAACCTCATCCAAAAATAATCATATACCATTTCAGAATTGGTTATTTTTCCTAAAATACTATGTTGAAACACTTTAAAAATATGATCCCTGATCTTTAAAATTGAACATTTCATTAATCTTTCAACAACATGAATCATATATTAATGGTCACATTTCAATCCGGTGAATACCATTATTAAGTATTCTCTTGAAATATGTATATATCCTAAATAACCAAAAAACCATACAGAAATAATTCATGCTTCATTATTCAATAAATATAACATAGGTTATTGGATATGTTTATAAATCAAAAACTATTGTATACTCCAGTAATGATATCATAAACCAGGTTGTTTATAAATTATTAATTAGTTAAAATTTATTAAGTAATTATCTACTTTAAATTATCCAAATCAATCATCTCATTATCCCAACATAATTATCTATAAATTAGGAACATATTAAAGGAGTATAATAATGTGTTTTCCATGAATTTAAACGTTATAATGAATCAATTTTCTTTTTTACCATCCAGTAAATTCTCTAAAAATATATATAAAATATTACATCAGTATAATCCATATATATTTCATAATTCTTATAAAAATCACTTCATTGATAAAATTATCAAACGTTATAATTTTTGAATCCACACAAAGGAATATTACTCATCCCTCTTTATTTATGGTAGTACCATAAGTGATACCATGATCTGTTAACCTGTTTTAGTGTATATTTCTTTGATTCTTGAGACATCGATTTCTGTAGTGTCATATCTCCTTATAGTTGACACAATATAAATTTTAATCCTTTTTCTTACCCTCACAATCACAAGAATGGGATCCTTTATGTCCCCACATATAACATACTCCCATTCATTTTATGATAGTACCAAGGTGTTTATTTCCATAGTTATCAGATCTGGGATAATCCTTCATTCATTTATTTCAAATATCTATATTTTTTCAAACTATAATTTTATTTTCCTGATTCCCTATATATCTAAATACATATATAATTATTTATTTCTCATGTTAGCACAGGTTTCTATGTCCTCTTATAATGAGAATGTTTGCAAGATTATTTCCCTTCAAAATATTCTCAAAATACAATTAAATATATGATTCTTCTTCCACTTTGAATTATATTCCTGGGTGAGGTTTCCATACCTTCTAATATGTTGTACTTATAAATGTTGATGTACAATGTATTAGGTCATATCATTATGAAACATACTTTATAATCCCACAACTAGTGAACAAAGAATTTAAAATTTCTTTCAAAGATAACCTTATTATAAAAAAAGGGGTCTCTCATGGTGGTTTTATATATTTATCCCTAAATTATAACTTATTTTTATGTTCCATAATTTTAGTTTTCCAAACTCTAGTTCCCATGTATTTTAGAAATCTTCTTCTTATACAAAATATAATGCCCCGACCCTAGAATCCTGGATCCAGTACGATACTTCATTACATTGGAATGATTATAAGGTATAAAATCACAAAGGATCAAATAGTTTAGTAGTTTTGGAAAACTATATTACATACTAGAAGACCATATTGCATTAGGGAATGAAAAGAAAGAACAAAAAAGTAAAATATCTATATTCATGAAACTCATTCCATGAATTTATCATCATATCATGGGGAAAGGAAACACAATAAGGGTGTTCTCTTATACCCAGTAAGGGTTATGTAATGTTGTTAAAATATTTAATCAATAAGAATAATCCACATTAAAAGGTAAATAACTGAAACCACATTCCTTTTATGTGACTAGATAAGGAATAATTAATTTTTAATGGTATGTAACAGAAACACATTCCATTTAATAAACAAAATGAAAATGAACTGCATCCATAGATAATGTAAAAGGAAAAATCTTCGAGATTAATAATAACTGAATCTAAATGAATGAAATTCTAGATTATTATAAACTATGTTTCCTAGGTACATGACAACTTTAACATCAAGTATTTTCAAAATATGATGAATAACATACTTGTTGAAAATCCATTTAATCAGACAAATGATTCATTTCATGAGACAACTGATGCATCAAAGGGATATATATAACCAAGAAAAACCTTTCTCATACTAGTCCAAATTATTCCTTGAATATATAATTTTTGATTAAATAACAAACAATGTTACTTAAAAAATATCTATAATGAGTAAAATTTATGGATTTATAAATTTTTCCCGAACGATTCAAAATTCATTCAATGTATAAACCATATTCAAAAATAATGTACAATTTATTAAATAACCATCAAAATAATATATGTAAATGGATATTTAAAAATATTATAATTTCTAATGGAAAATGTTCATATGTATTTGATTGATTCAATATAATTTTAACAATTGCCGAAGAAGGTAATACTATAAAGATAACATTTACGTCTTGGTAATTTTTAATCAAACCCCTTGATAAGATAATTAAAATTAAAAATTAAAATACCATTAATTATGAGTGAATCATGATTTTATATTAAAAAATTTCATTATATAGAACACAATAAATTTATTGGGTTTATAATAACAAATAATTCAAATTTGAAAGTAAATCGGTGATGAATTCCTATCTTCATGAGAAAATATTGAATCATGACGCACATGAAAGAAGAATATAAATTTAATATTTTATTTTTGCTAAATAATTTAAATTCCTCATATAACATGATATATGATATTATATAAACCAAAAAAAATGAAATGATTAGTGAATAAGGCATAAGTCTTACAGAAATAAAAGTCAGACTATTTATCCCATTACCATACAATTCAATTTGGTTGAATATAAATTTAATATATCAATAAATAAATTACATTATTAACTTATACCATAAACATATTTATATTTATAATATCAAATAATTTTATCTTATAAAATATTATCACCCTTTGGTTAATAATCATTCATTATTTTCACTTTTTCAGGTGTTATTTCCATTGTATTTCGAGTCTACTTTGACATGTTATGTTCTATTCCTAACAAGAAAATGATGAATTAATCGTATCCAAAATGTAAAAAATAATAGAAATATCATATATATTTATTTTATATTTATTTTGATTGATCCATAATATTTTTCAGTAAGAGAGGAAATACCACATTTTTAGATGCGATAGGCCATACATATGCATGAACACTACTTCCATTTTCCTGTCTTTTTAAATAAAAGAAAATTAAATGATCTATATATGTATTTTATAATTAAATTATAATTTTATTTCATTTAAATCGTATATATTTACTAAACCAATCCTTAATACATTTCATTTAAGGAGTGAACAAATGGAATCTCTCTGAGAAGATGGTAGTCCACACATCCACGAATGATGTTGTCGTATTCCAAAAAAATGGAAATAATAAAGGTATATATTAAATAATAATTCCACAATCCAAAAGTAATTATAAATTTAATATATATCATATATAAAATATAAATAAATCATTATTCTCATCCTATAATGGTGGTATTGGAAGAATAAATGACATTTGTTTGCAAGGTGGTAGTCCACCATACATATGAATGATGATTTCATATCTCATTTAATATAAATGTGTGAAGTGTTATATTGTAAAATTGGAATAAAAAAATATATTATATCTAAATTAGTGAGTTTATTATATATGAATGATATAATAATAATTTAAGGGGTGGAAAATGAAATAAAACAACAGTTCTTATTGAAGATCATTGCATCTTCTTCAGGTAACTCCTTTTGGATTGCAAGAAAGGACATCCTTGGTTTTATTTATATATAATTTTTTTATTCTATGATTTGAGGAAGGATTATAGTATTATAGTTTCATATTTTATGGATGATAATTTTTTTTATATTTGTGAATAAGTTAGGGGAGTGAGGTCCATTTTATAGTGGAGGAGGAGTGAAATTATTATAAATATCAAAAGGAAAACACTTTTGGGAGATATCCCTTAAATAATGGGCCAAAAAAATATATTTTTCAGAAGATGTAGGAAATATTCTAAATATTCCTCTACAATTTTTTTTCGACACATTTCTAGGTTATTTGGACCCTTCTGATTTAAGTATAACAACTAAGTAAACACATTTTAAACTTAATTGTTGTGATTATTTTTAATTCAGTTTCCTAATATTTTTGGTAAAACCCATAGATGAAAAAAATA
The DNA here is from genome assembly GCA_963277665.1 of Viscum album. Lineage (NCBI taxonomy): Eukaryota > Viridiplantae > Streptophyta > Magnoliopsida > Santalales > Viscaceae > Viscum > Viscum album. The sequence continues at coordinate 766,605,931 of OY728121.1, forward strand.
AAAAATAAAAAATATAAATATTCTAAGTATTAAATCCATTTTTACATATCCAAATAATATATGGGTAATAAATTAATTCAATATTATTGCCATAAATGGGATGAGAATGCATGGTTTAAAAGTGAAAATGTTCACAATTTCAATAATTTTTTATATACGAATTCGATATTAAATTGATTCAAATAGTCAAAATTGGATTAATTTATGTATAATTTAATGACTTATACATGAAAGTGAATAATAAAATAATTTAAATTTATAAATTATTTATATGAAAAGACAATTTTCAATTATTATACTATATTTATCACTTTTATCAAGAAACCAATCTTCTCAGAAAAATATAAAAAATTAACCCAAATATAATTTTAACATTAATATATATAAAGTGAATATTATTTTTCACATAATTTTTTTTAAAATTTATAAAATTTGGTTTTAAAATAAGTTTTCCATTAAAAGGTGGCCAAATTACCTTTAGAGAAATACAACTCTTTATGCATAAAATTGGATTTGTTCTTAGTTTATGCCTATCAGATCTATTAAAATAATTTCAAAACATTATACAAAATTTCAATTATATAAATTATATTAATATTATAAAATAAAATATATAAATAAAATTAATTATGTTAGAAAACATTTTGGTGTATAAAAATGCTTTTATAAACAAATTTCCCTTTTATTCAATTGGTTTATGTTTTCATTTCAAATAAATTGTTATCTAATAGAGGGAATCATTTGTTTTAAATGTGTAGTAAAAAAGATTCATAAACATATAATTAAAATCTATTAAATAAGTGAAATTTTAAATAATAATCTTAATAATATTCATTAAAACTCAGTCTCTCATATAATGGATGCTATCGAAAAAAGTCATCATTATGTGTAACACAAACTAACTCAGCATTACGCGCATTGAAAGAGGTATCATAAATTTAATTTATAATAATTATTAAATATAAAATAACATATTGGGATATTATATTCCTTTCCAGGATTGTTGTTTGGTTCAATACATACTATTGAATAAAAATTTATCGTTTTTAGAATTTTTATGGTGTTAGAATGTATTACCATTTTTATTCAATGAATAAAATTACATGGAATACCTAATATAATAATTGGAATGGTGTTTTAAATATGAGACTAATTATGGGACCAAGAGGTATCTAGAATAGTCTAAGGGTGAGTTAATTGTAAACTGGTAAAAATGAAAATAAAATGGGATTAAATGATAAGTAGAAAAAGTACCAATAAGAAAAACCAAAGGACATAATATAAATAGTATTGAACCACCATTAATCCTATAGAACTTCTATGACAATTTTTCACAACATATGTTAATTTTGCAATTGGATTCATCCCACTGGGTACTTGGTAACAACTACGGTGAAAATCATCTGGTAGAACAAGACATATGGAATTTAATGAACCACAATATTCAATTTCCATGAGCATATCACTTTTATATAATGTAAATAAATCATCAAAATACCAAATAACATTCATAAATCCAAAAATGAACAATATAATCTTTATAAAGAACATATTATTTGAATAATAGTGCACATTTAACATATAATATTATCATATATGAAAATTAATGACTGTTATTGGGACTATTGAATATAATTCTCTTGAAAATAAGGATCCCCATTATAAATAAGTACATGAGAAATGATTTTTTAAATATCCACTACACCTATGTATCGAGGAAATAATCCTATAAAACAACTAAAGGTAAAAAAAATCATTCCCAAATTTTAATCAAATTTTAAAAAATAATTTTATGACATATATATATATATATATGACACAAAAGAAATGTAAATATATGTATATTAAAGTCAACTATGAAATCCCTTATATGATTCAAACCAAAAAATATCTTACAATTATAGTATTTAGGATCATATAACAATTTGATAACTCAATTTACCATTAAAAAATCAACTACATGAATCCTAAAAATAGATAATGATTCAAATAATATTTATATCTAAAAACAATATAAAAACCACCAACGAGATAGTTATCTAAATAATGTTAACTAGTTCAATAATAAGATAATTTAATCACCAATAAATTTTTCTCCTTATTTGTAAATATCATTTTTGTGTACATTTCATATTTAGTTAAAAATTAACATTTATCAAAATGAACAACCATAATTCATTTCAAAATCCTCTTAGATAAATAATTTTACAAAAAGACTATATGTGATAAAAATACTAGTTAAAAATTATATAATGGGAAACAAATATTTATTTCTTTGAATCCCGCAATTCCCTATTTATATACTCATATTTTATGAAAAAAAATTCATAATTACTTTCGGAAAATATATGTTTAATATAATAAGCCTTCTTGAAATTACACAATTATAGAAAATGTATATGTAAATTTCCATTTAAAAATAATTTCGTGATTCTTCATGAACAAATAAAAAATAAAAAATCTCACAAAACTTAAAATATTATATTAATTTAGGAAATTATAATTTCAATATTAATTACTAGTTGGGAAATTAAAATTCAAGTTCACTCCAAAAGAAAAATCTGACATATTATAAATATAATCATTTTAAAAATATGTAAACTAGGTATAAAAGTTTTTTATTAGATATCATGTGGAATGAAAAATATTGAATATAATGTAAAATTGACATCAAATATAATTTAAATGAACTTGATTAAATAAATAAAATTTTTATTAATATAATCAATATCATGAAAAAATGTATTTGTAAACTCTATCTACTTATTTATATTGATTAAGTTCATATAAATCCCTAATTAATCTCATCAATAAAATATGTCAACAAATTCAATCATAAAAAACATACACCATCTCAATATTAACAGGATATAGTCATCTACTAATGATATATAGGTCTATTAATGATACAAGTCTATGTATAACCATGTTATAATTAAATAATTGTACACACCTATAAAAAAATTTAATTAATAATAAATAACCTATATTGGTATTTAAAACATAAAATCCAATAAAACTATACTAACATTAGATTCTATAATAATTGTAATGGGACACCTATTTTTTGGCTAGAAATCATTATAGAAAATCCTAAAATATAAAAAATCTCATTTTTAATCATTTAAATTTTTATAAGTGATAAATTATATCATTAGATATCTATGGTAAATTTCTATATTGACCCTGAAATGATTTCATAAATGAAATTTATTTATGCCACCACATGGCCACATGATCTATCCCTGGTCCCTAGTGAATGATTACTTGCTCTGTGGGTCTCAAACTATATTTGGGTATTAATTTAATCACTATAGAATAATATAATTGAAATAAGTAAATGTATTCTTACTATAAATGGATATAAATTATACACCACAAATATACATATAATGAACAATTATATAATGACAAAATTGTTCTCTAATTCATGTGGATAATTTCTAATTAAACTACATTATCTCATGATCCATCTATGAGTGAATATAAAACAATACCTGAAAATTACACATATTAAAAAATGTATAGACATGTATGATTTCATATTTTTACCTTCAAGACGTAATATAATTTTTCATTTTTCCAATGTGAAAATGTTCTAAACTAGAATATAATACTGATAAAGAAACTATGAAGATTAATAAGGTTGAAATATAAATTGGTTATTCCTATATATTAATTTACTCAATTACATAAATATATGAAATCACTAATACAGATATATATATATATAAATTCAACAATAATAAACACAACACCTTGATAAAAAATAATACTTTGTGTGCAATTCAATATAATATGGTCTCCCAATACATAGTGGGACCAACTTTGGTCATATCTAGGAAACACATATGACTTATAATAAGAATCAAGGTGCGATGTTAGTCTCATTTAGAGGTAACACAATAGTGTATTGAGTTTTATGTACAACTATGGTACTCCACCCTATTGAGGATGTCAGAATGGGAATATATTAGATTCTATACTGTGATGCCATCCAATATCAAGAACTTATTCAATAAAAATAGGCATACCATGGAACCTATCATACTTCACATGATATAGAAAATTTCAATTACAAAATATTGTTTTCCAATATCAATTAATTATGATAATTTAAGTGTCATAAAATTAAGATGAAATATCAATAATTGAAGTTAATAAAAAATGTTAATAAATTATATAATCAGTGCAGTGAATAGGAATTATTACATATAAATAAGGTACACATGAACAATTTTATTAAATTCTAGTCAGTGAAATCAATGATAACAATAAAAATTGTTCATTTTTAATATATGCATAGAATAATAACATTTTACATATGATTAATCTATAAAAATTGTGTAGGTGATATAGAATTTATTAATAAAAATCTATAATAACATATATTCTTTTAAAAATTCATGTTAATAAAATAATAAATTTATTTCTTAAAATTTAATGAGTAAATTAATAATTCATTATACTAGTTTAATCATGAATATAGATTAACCTAGATTAAGTAGAAAGTAAACATAAAAAATGTAAAATATTTTAGAATTTAACATAGTTATAAATATAATCATCCAACAAAAAATAAGTCTAAAAATGAACAAATAAAATAAAAAATAAAATTTTCCTAATAATTTGGTTAAATTAATAATAAAATATAAGATTATAAACCATTTACATGACATAATACAATGAGACCACACCTAGGATTGTTGTATAATCAGTGTAGCACTGTATTTATATTTTCAATTATCTTGGGTATGGCAGTTAGAATAAAGAATACATAATTATTTTTTCAATGACCTTATTCTATACTTTACAAAACAACCATAAAACACCATAAAACCAACTTATACCGAATAAAATATGATTTATAGAAACAACTCAAATAATAAATTCGTGATCACAAGATAAATGGCCCTTATAAATATAATATAACTACTAATATAATAATGGAGTAACTAAAAGACCCAACAACACTAGAAATTACAAAATTCTATAAAAAATGTAGGAATATTCACCATGTCATGTGAAAAAAACAGGATGCACCACTGAAATTAGAAACAATGGGCCCCCACTATGACGTCATTATACTGGGACTCCAACAACCAAATTAACCAATGACGCGAACAACATCCTCACAAATGGAAAACTTGTCTATACAAAACTTATGCTTTGGTGAGTATAAAAATATTAAATATTAACTCCAAAAATAATTTGGTTTCATGTTATAGGTTTTTTTAAAACAAAATGGTAAATCTTTGTAGAAACCCAACATAACGCATAATGAGAGTACAAAAGTTAGGGATGAGTCAATTGAATAATATCCCAATTTTTCCACATCCGAAATTTATAGTGGAATTCGAGAAAACTCTAAAATATTTACATTTATTGGAATTAAGACACCATAAATGAACCATATTACAAAGGGAAAAAATCTTCACACAATCTCATTAGTGGTATGTATGTTCAATATATAATAATTTTTTACAAAGTGTATACCACCCCAATAAACATTTCTTATCTTATGGGATTCGATTAGTAATTATCCATGATAATTGGAGGTTCATTAACACACATTCCACACTACAGTCACAAATAACACCACTATATCAACACAATTAATGAGAAGTAAAACAAAAAAGTATATCACTATTTGTTGAACATCATATCATGTTATAGCAATACCATAATGTCATCTACCCATCATAAATCTCCAAAATGATAGTATTATTGGTTTTCGGACATTCAATATTGTAAAAAGGATAAATTTTATATGGAAAGAGTGAAAATCCCCACACATGGTTGACCCACACCCCTTTTTAAGTGGGTGTTACCAAACTATTCCTATATGATAGAGAACACACCTCATAAATCATTCTAGGACCAAAATTGCGTCCTGTATCCTATCTATGATTTATTTTTTAGATTAATCAATATTATGGTGAATTTCCCATTCATATTTCCCAAAAATAAAATATTTTCATGCTAAAGGGAATTCCTAGATCCAGATATTCAACAAAAATTCCCCATTCATTCAAAATATCTACATTATTATATTACAATAACCAATATATAATGCTTTTATAATCATAATAAATTAAATTCACCTATATAGAGTCCATAAAAATCTAAGGGTGGTACACTAACCATAGGATGATCCGGGGATCGTAAATGGAAAAACAAATTAACAAGAACACTATAACCATCCATTTAAAGGATAAAATTTATTATAAAGAGAGATATATGACACTATTATCTAACTTACGGATCCTACAACACAAATATTATGGTTAATACTAACTTCAAAAAACAATGGATGGACCGCACCTCTATAAGGATTCCATGCACAATGGATTATAAAAACCAATTACAATTGAATTATCATGTCATAGTCATCATAATAAATGATATTTTGAATGGTTCATTGGGTTTGATCTGAAATAGTAACACACTATCCCACTTGGAAACTCATACGTTTATATATGAGATAGAAGATAACTCCCACCCACAATGATATCTTGTCCTAGATAACATACCCTGAAAATGATAAATAGAAAACTACCCACTCTCTTATATGATAACATACATGATTTCCAATAACGGTATTAAGGAGATGAAGAAGGTATCTATATGTTTTTCTCTATTATCATCATTCTCATCACAATTCTCTACTCCAATGTGGAGACCACCGTAGACTAGCTGTAATAACTATGATCATGGACCTTCAATCTGCTATCAATAGATCCATATCCACCCATTATTATTGAGTACCAAAACCTATAATATAAACATAGGACCCACGCCCCAAAATTTATTCTAGATAACAAAACGGATCATGTTTTCATCAATATATATAAAATAATTACAAAATACCTTAGATCATCTCTTTAATATCATCATTTAAAACATAGGACATTACGATCAAGATTCTTATAGAGATACAGAAGGATATTTTCAATTTGCATATCCAAATACACCTCATGTGTGAAAAAATACAGAACAACAAAAAAAGTTATATTTATGTTTCATCCAACAATTTTAACAAATTTGGCACATACAAAACCCCATCTGGGAGTGTACTAACACAATATTGTAATGTAAAACCATATTATATCGAATAACTAATTATGTACAATGTGTGTTGTTCCACATAGGACCCTGAATCATGTATTCATAAGTATGAGTACATTTACACTAAAGAACATGATTTTTTATACCCATGTAATTTTTTTACCATATATCATGAAACATCTTTTGTCATGTGGAATAACATATCATGTTAATGGTACCCATCATATACATCACATGTGGTTCCTTGTAGAATATTTCTCCCCACATATATTCATCAACTATACTAAACTACATGTTATACTCAAATATATTACACATAATAAAGAATCTATTTTATAAAAAAATCCCTCTAATGAAATCCTTTTTGTGTGTTCATAGAACTACCAAGCATGTGATTTGAAATTAAGAAAACTGAATCTCTAGAAACAGGCTCAATCCACCAGTCCCACTTAAAATCATCAATATAGGGGCAAATGGACACTCCAGGGCAGTCATAACCATGAAATACACATTGAAAGTGTCTAATAATCATGGAATAGAGGAATACTGAAATAATGAATAATACATCACTGTTATTTTTTATTACTCCTGGGTTCAGATAGGCACTCCATTATTACTAATGTATGATCATGGTTTGATCAACCTCCCTAGATAGGATCACTCTCAATATCCCCATTCATCTCTATCTCATTATAATAAATGTGGGGAGTCTCAATATTCATCTTAAAAACGATGTGAATTCCATTTCTGACAGAGATAATGATATATATAAAGTTGTAAAGAGTAAATATTTAATAGGATCCTCAAAATCTATACACTATTTTTTCATCATATAGGTAAAACCAATCATTTTCAATTAATGATTCCATATTTGGATAGGTTTATCTATTTTTAGGGTATTAATTTTTACAATGAAGAAATTAAAAATTGTGTAACTAATATATATTAGATAACCTGAAAAAACATGATTTTTTTTAATATTTTTAATTTTTCTATAAAATGTTGGAATCCATGTTTAATAATAAAAGAACCATTATAAAAAATTTATAAGGCTATTTAATAGAGCATATTTCTATTTAAAACTTATTACATGTGTGAGGCTCAGAACCTCTGATAGAAGCTTCAATAATAGAATAAATATCATGGATCACTAAATGCTCACCAGATTGACGAATATTCATCATTTACACTAAGAAACTAGATAATGTTATCCTGAATTCTATATTACATCCTCATATTGGATATTTAAAAATCATTAAAGGATCTCTTCTAGATTCTGAAGTTCTAAAAATTATTTATGTTCTTGAAATAACCCCACTAGGGAAACATTAATATTAAAACACATATATTTTTTAATTTTATATATTATATTCTAATTCCACCAAAAAATTCCAATGACGTTTTCTCAACATAGTAAATGATCCTAAAACAAGTGCTACTTATAAAAAAATAATATCATAATGGCCTTCCACCCAAATCCATTTTATTCTGAATGTGATATTCTCATTGATTCCATATTGTTATAACAACCAGAATAGTCTTCATTAATTGGAAACTATTATATTTCAAAGTAAATATTCATTTTTTATTAAAGTTAAACTTTTTTGAAGGGTGACGTCAAAATATGAACACAATTATACACATATCAATTATTTTTGTAGGGTCCCTTTATAAGAGTGACACATAATATCATATGACTAAAAACAATCATTATAAATAATTAAAAATAGAATAAATCCATTTTCTCAAACATTTTACTAGAAAATAACCTAAATCTTCTAATTCATTCATCTCCAACAAGATAAAGTGATAAATTCCGATTCCACAGACAAAAATCTTGTTTTCAACCACAAAATTTGATCAAATACATCTATTTTAGACACATTATCAACACACACATGAAAATCAAACATCATAAACTAATATTAAAATGAATGATCCTCCTTATCATAAATCATTATATTCCACATGGACTACTTTTAAAAATAGTTACTTTGTATCCATGGTGGCCATATAGATTGTACGACGGACTCTAAGTCTGTCTGATAATCTTATAAACTAAACTGTTACTATTATTCCCATATCAAATAAATAAAATATATTTTTATTGCTCTTAGAAATCTAGGGAGCAGTTTGATTATGTAAATGCCTTTTAGAAATATATTATTTAGAATATAGATAAAAATTTACTTCTACTACATTGGTTATCTGTAATTAATCCATACCATAACCTCATAATCATTACATACCAACTCTAGATGTTAAAAAATATTCCACGTTATAATAACATTATAAATTAGTAATGGAATGCATTTATTATTTATAATTGAATTATATACAAAGAAAATTACTTCTATGAACTTATAATACCCATTGATATGCCCAAACAACACTGTTATAAGATATACTAAATCCATAAAAGGGAAAAACACTCTACAGATAATAAATAAATTCCTAAAAGTATTCCCTCTATGATCCATTATTCCCATGATAATATTGGAAATAAAATTAAATAAAAATAGAATAATAAATTCACAGAACAAAAATTATTGAAGTGGTCCGAATAAAAATATTTTAAACTATATAATATCTTTTATATAATAAAATAGCACATTCTATATAGTGGAAGGGTGGATCCCAAGAAAAAATTAAAATGCTTATCTCTAATAATTCCATCAATTATACAAGATCGTCACTAACATACTGTCTATATCACATTGTTTCTTTTGGGTTTAACATCCAAAACGATTTATTCCATCATATATTCTACATTGTGAACATCCATATATGAAAAATACAATTACAAACCTGAAGTATTTGATATCATCTATAACAATTATTAGGGGATATAGATTAGTATCCATAAAGGGATTATGAACAACAACTGAACCAATTAAAATAGACATAAATAGATAATTTTTTTGTAAAGTTTCACCTCTAGTAGGAGAAAACAATTTAAAAATAATTCTATAAGTAAACCCCATTAATATACATATCTTGGTATAATAATGAAAAAAATGAAGGGATAATACGTGATAGTGCAAAAGAATATGAGTGAGATTAGAGGAAAGTTTGTAGGTTCAATATTGTAACTCAATATTTGGTGACTAGTAATATACATGTACATAACATACATACGAACTATAATGGCTCCCAATTACTAGAGTTTTGTGTGGACCATTGGAGAATGTTTGTAGTAAATGTTTATTGACAAAAAATCCCCCTAACACCACGAAATTTTAATTATTATAATCACATACACATAACTATATAAAAATAATATGACATGATCATTTCATGATGGATAATTCATCGACACAGTGGGGAAAAAATCAATCAATCAAATATATTCATGGATTTCATTATACGATGGCATCTCTTCAATGGATTCAACAACTATATAAAAGAGTTATTTAGTCTAGACATTCAGAACTATATACACGAACACCCATATCATGTGATGTGAAAAAAGGAATGAATTGTTTTTTTGATATGAATATATAAATCAAAATAGAGAAATAATACATTTTTTAGAATATAAAAATTATATCTCATTGTTATAACAAAAATAAAAAATATATTTTAGTGTTTTTGAGATTTATTATCTAAAAATATTACCTCACATAATTCGGGACATTTCCCCATATTTTAACCACAATCTACATGATTCTTGAAAAATCATATTCATTAAATTTCCTAATAACCTACATAATGTTAATCAGAAGGTATGACTGAGAAAAAAAATTCATTAAGGGAAATTTTTTCAAAATAATCAATAATTTTTTATATGATAATAATGTAAGAAAGCATTAGATATAAATTGATTAATAACGATTTTGTATAGTTTTTTGTAAAATAAAATATACAATAAATTGGTCACATAGATTCTAAATAATGTTATCGTGGAAACATGATGCAATTCAAATTATCCCTGGTTTATAACATAGGTATTTATACATATATCATAAGCAAAATAATAAGAATCATAACATAATTGAAAACACATCACCACTAGTTTTGTATAACATAATAGTGTATATATGACTACAAAATTTCTTTAAAGTAGTATGTTTGGGAAAAATCCCTTGTATTAACCTAGGAATGGGCTATCAACCCATGTACCCTATTTGTATTTTTATAATATGTGTTTGACTTTTGGGATTGGTCAACTACCCATATGCCCTCTTTGTCGTGGGTAATTTTCAACGTACCCTTATTGGCATGGGTATCTAACTCTATACCCTCAACAGGCGAGGTTACTTCCAAAGGTTACTGTAGCAGGTACTATAGCTGGTACTGTAGCAGACACTGTTTGGAACTATAGAAGCCGGGAATATGTCCTCATTTGGGATTTGGGGACACCGATTTGGTCCTTGAGTCCTTTAAGGACTTTGGGCCACCCAGTCCTTTGGGTCAGTAAGGCCTTAGGGCCACCTCCAGGCCTTCGGGCCACCTTTAGTACAGATGTAAACCAGACAACCTACAATGGAAAAGCTCTACAAGGAGGATGAAAAAGGAGCATTCAGCACAGCAGAGCTAAACAGATTTCAATAATGAGAGGGTATCGAACCTACCATCGGGACAAGCCTATGCATGCAATGGAATGACTAGCCGAACAACAATGCGAAGTTGGAGAGCTGATTTCACAATGAAGATGCTTGGGAGGAGCAGTTCCAAGTAGTTAGTCTGGGTTTTATGTAATTTCTGAAGCCTACGGGAAATAAATTCCTCTAAGGCCTACAAGCCATGTAATACTTATGCCTACGGGCCTTGTAAGGGTTCCACCTCACCCCTTGAAAGGTGGATTATCAAAATCAATAAAAAAAGAAGGCCTTTGGGCCATTGGAGGAGGATATTCATGGTATATATTAATCATTAATATCATATATATTAACAAAATATATTTTTTCAAACACGTAATTCATTGATGAAAGTTAAACATTCCATCCTTGGAGGTGGTAGTCTACAGATATACATGAGTGATGAATTCATATTCTAATGAACAAGATGGGAGGTGGGTATAATTTTATGTATCTTTACATAATATTATTTATTTAAAAATATTATATTTAATAATTAAATAATTTCTCATAATATTTAATGAGGTGGTGATGAAAATGAAATATTTCATTCATTAATGTGATAGTCCACACATCAACATGTGTGACATTTTAATTTTTAAAATTGTTTAGAGGACGACTATTTTTTTGGATCTAATCAATTGAAAAAATATAGTAAAATATTTTATTATACCCATGATATTATATTTATTTTTTTAATTAAATATGAACTTTTAAATGTATTTTTCTATTAAAAAAACATAGTCTAAATGAACTATGTTATAAAATTGTCTTCAATATCCAAGAAATTGGATTAGTGGGTAAGAATATTATTAAACTCAATAGAATATATATATATACATTTTCCCCTTAATATAAATTTATAGATACATTCCTATGAAATTATATTTATATTTAAATAAAATAATTTCATGAATAAAACATATATGTTGTTATAATTTTTTTAATTGTATGTAAATTAATTTTTAAACCATATATTTACCAATATGAAAAATTAATTCTAATGATTTTTTTTATTTTTTAATAATAATTCATAAATTATATTTCCAATATTCTATAATGAAGATAAAATTATTTCAGGTTAGTAAGTTACATTTTTTATAAAACTATTTTTATATGAACAATGTGTTTTTATATAAATAAATTAAATATTTCTCTATTGAATAATGTAGTTTAGGAATTTTAAAGACTATATATTCAATCAATTATTTCATCATTAATATAATATTAATTAGTTTTTATGGAATGATATAAAAATATGTACTATTCTTAATTCGATTTTTAAAAAAATAAGTTTATTAAAATTTTAACATTTATTTTCAAATGAATTTACAAATAGTATACAAATTGAATTAAAAAAAAATTGATTCCATATTTAATATTATCATTTCAATATTTGGTAACTATTCATATTTTATTATTTTCAAGAAAAATTTTAAATAATGTAATTTATTTAACCATAGTTAGGGTTAAACTGAGTTTACTAGGGGTTAAACTAATTGATATAGTTAAAAATGAATGTTATAATTTTATAAATCAGATTAACTGAAGATATTTATACCTTTTATTATCATTAAATTATATTCATGTCCATCTAATTACACCTTAACATGAATGTGTCCTTATACTATTTTAATTTTATTATTTAATTCCATGGGTGTCCCTCTTAGCTCTTATTAAAGGCCTCCATTTGCAATCCATTTTAGACATAATTAGAGACTCTAATATAATCTAATACCTACTGAGAAAAATTTATATCTTCCTTTAGTTCATTAATGTTGTCATGGTCATTATGTAACACCACAAAATGATATCTTAATTTGTATTACAATGTAGGACTCTTAATGAAGATGGAATCATGTTACCCATGTAAAGACCCATAAAATTCAAGGGAAATTTTTTCTTAATTTTCTTTGGAATTTTACAAGAGCGCGGTTTCTGACGGCACCTGATTCCGAGGCCTGGTGTGCCCGGAATCAATTTCCAAAGTTTGGCTCGGGTACGTTCAGTGAACGAACGAGCGGGAATTTCTAACTTTTGAACCGGTGCCCGGAATCGAATTCCGAGGGCACCGATGGAACCATAGCGCCGGTAAACGCTTAGGAACTCCTGTTCTGGAGTTGCGTTCATGCGAGTGTTGATAATAAAAATTGTGGATGTTACTTTGTAATTACACTACAATTTTTATTATTTTACTCTAAGTGTTATCTCTTGTTGGAAGTTGGGTAACCACCCAACCTCCCTTGGGAGGTTATGAGGGTGGTGGGGCCCACACGAACCCCACATTTTCATATCCTCTAAAACCCCTCAACTCCCTCGTAAGTTATGATATCTTAAGTCATTACTTTAGACTTAAATAAGGTGAGTTGTGTGAGTGTTTTGAATTTCAAACTCTTGAAATTCTAGTGTGTTGTTGTGTTAATAAAATAAGATAGAGTCTTATTTTATAGTTTTGTTCTCCTTGAGAGAGTTGGGAAGGTTCTTCTTGTTTCTTCATCTTCTTCAACCTCGACGAAGAACACGAAGAACACCGTTCTTCAACGAAGAACTTCTTCGCCGAAGAACACGGTTCTTCCGCGATGCCATATCCGCGACGTGACGTTCTTCTTCCGCATCATCTCTTCCGCGACGGTTTTCCGCGACGAACGCCATCGACAACGACTCTTCCTCCGACGTCAAAGGAATCGACACCGATATTCCACGACTACATCAACGTGTGACTATCGAGGTAGGGGTTCTTGAGTTCATTGTTTACTTTTTATTTGGTTAGTTTGTTTAGCCAACTTGTGAGGTTTTTTGAGAGCTCCTCCTCCTTCTTCTTCAACTTGACGAAGAACGCTCAACTTGACGAAGAACGCCGCTCCGCTCTTCTTCGTCTTCCGTGTCAATGAGAGGGAACGCCGCTTCCTCCTCGGACTCCCTTCGTCGACATAAGAAGTTTCTCCAACGACGTGCCTCTTCGGACGCACCTCTTCGTCATCGAATTTGACGAATGACTACCGCGACGCCCGACCTCCGCGACGTTGTCTTCCGCGGGACGTTGTCAAATCTTCGAACCTATACCCAAGGTAGGGGTTGTTGATTATTGTTAATTTATTTTATTCTTGCATGTGGTTCGAATGACTAATGTGAGGATTGAATATTTAAGTTGTGTTTTAACGTGAGGGGGCCAGACCGCATGAACACGGCCGAACCCCCTCCTTCGTTCTTGGTGTTTATTTTTGCGGATGAATCAAGGTGGCATGGTGCCGTCGCACCACGCGGATATTCGCCCAATTCTTATTACGCGACGCCGTCGTGCCGCGCCATGGAAGAAACATCAAGAACGCGACGCCGTCGCGCCGCGTTGAAGAAATCAAGGTGCGGCGGAGGGGCGCGGTGCCGTCGCACCGCGCCGGACGACGAACACCGCGGCCGGTTCCGGGCCGCGGCGGAACGAGGAGACCGGCGGCCAGGCCGCCGGCGTCGGAAGCCGAAAAGGGGACCGTATTTTTCCGGTCCCGTTGGAGAAAACCGGCCGGCCAGCTGGCCGGCCGGATGGTCAAATCCGGGGGAAATTAATCCCCCGACCAGCAATTAAAACCCCCCTCATAAAGAGGGGGGCGGTTTCCTTGAGGGGGGGGGGGGCAGGAGGCCCCCTGGTTTCCTTCAAGATGGGCCCCACGTGGGGGCCGTTTTATTTTTCAAAGGGCGCGGCACAAGGCCGCGCCACCATCTCAATCAAGCGGGGGAATTGATTCCCCCCGCGCGCTGCCTCCGTGCGGCGCCGGGCCGCCGCGCCGTCGCGCCGCCGGCCGGCCGGCCGGGCCGGGTTCAGTGGACTGGGTCGGTCTGACCCGGTTCGGTTCGGATCCGGGTCGGGTCGACCCGGTTCGGCTCGACCCGGTTCGGGTCAGACCAGGGGGGGGGGGGTCGGGCCGGGTCGGCCCGGACCCGGACCCCCCGTTTCGAATCAGATTCGGTTTTTTGGCCATATCGTGAGCCACAGACCTCCAATTGACAAACCAGCTGCGGAAACACGATCCTTGGATCGAGACGGTCGTTTCGGTATATCGCACTCAAGGTTTCGGATTACTTTGAGATCGGCCGGGTTGGTTCGTTCACGAAACCAACCGGGCCTTCGGAGCGGAAACACTCATATCTTGAGCTACGGACGTCCGATTGACATGCCGTCAGCTGTGTTGTGTTCCTCTTAGTGAGACGGATCTTTTGGCATACTCCGCCCGAGGTTTGGATGCAAGTGGAGTACGGTCGGGTTGGTTTTTCCTTAAAAACCAATCGGGCCCCAGGGACGAAAATGCCAATAACTCTCAGACCGGGCGTCCGATCGACACACCGTCTATTGCGTTGAGTTCCTGTTGTCGATACGGAACTTTTGGATACATCAACTCTGGACTTTGTGACAGTTGATGTATCAGCCTCTCGGCTCGTGGAGCGGACCCTCCGAACGAGCTTGCTATATGCGGGAACCCTAGTGTTGGCTGCGACTGTTACTGTGACTACTACTACTACTACTGCTACTGTGACTGCGACGACGACAGTACAGAGATCCTGTGTGGATTCGACGACGACGAATTCAGCACTCAGCGATCCTATGTGGATCAGTGCTACAGGTCATGTGTGGGCCCGATCCTGTGTGGGTCCGATCCTGTGTGGGTCTTTGCGCTCAGCGGTCCTGTGTGAACCAGCGCCTACAGGTCCTGTGTGGGCCCGATCCTGTGTGGGTCTTTGCGGTGATTATCTACAGGTCCTACGTGGGCCCGATCCTGTGTGGGTCTTTGCGGGGGTTAGTTACCTATCGATCCTTCGTGGGTCCGACGACTTAGATGGATCAGAGATCATCTTTATCGTCCTTTGAAAAAGTATACCTGTGTGAGCTGAAACCTATTGCTTTCCTGTGTGGATTGTGTTGTGCAATCCTGTGTGGATTACGTTTTGCTTTCCTATGTGGATTTTGTTGTGCAATCCTGTGTGGATTACGTTTTGCTTTCCTGTGTGGATTGTGTTGTGCAATCCTGTGTGGATTACGTTTTGCTTTCCTGTGTGGATTGTGTTGTGCAATCCTGTGTGGATTACGTTTTGCTTTCCTGTGTGGAATACGTTTACTTTCCTGTGTGGACTGAGTTGTACTTGGGCTCGGAGGTAGGAGCGTATTTGAAATTGATGACTTAGGTATATGTATGGGCATATACTTAAGCAGTGTCGGTTGTTACTTCGTGATTGCTCCTTTCTTCGTGGTTTATCCTTTCTGGATTTGAGAGACCTTCAGGGGTCTCGGGGTCCCTACTGAGTAGCTTATACTCACCCCTGCACGGGCTTTGCCCGCACTACGTTGTGTTGGTTGCAGACGACGGACAGTGTTGACCTTAGCTGAGGCTTGCAGAGCGGGACGGTACCCGGAGGTGGACCACTGGGTGGGACGTGCACGGAGCGGACGGCGGGACCCGTGGTGCAGTGGAGCTATCTGTACCCACCCTTCAGGTGGGATTTCCAGTGGACAACTCGGTGTAGCGGCTTTTACTTTTCAGTTGCTGTTTTCCCCTTTCGAGTTGTACTTTACTTTCAGTTTGGGTTTGTATACTGGCCCATTTACTTTTCCGCACTTTCAGTTGTACTCTTCTTTTGCTTAGTGTTTACTTTCCGCTTGCTTACTCTGTAGTGTTTGTTTACTTTACAAAGGCAATGCCTTCCCTTTTTACCGGGATTTACGCCTTGGTGCTAGTCGCCAGCCCCTGGCCTATGGAAGGCGGGCTTGGGGTAGTCACGACACGGACCCCGAGGGCGGGTCGTGACAAATTGGTATCAAAGGAGTTCGGTTCTACCGTGAAATCTGATCTTTTCTATGTGAAGCAATAATGTTTAGCGTATTGAGTGTGGTTATCAGTCCAGGGAGTCCAGTGTTTGTGCGGCGGCCGACGTATCCGTACACCAGGACCCTGACTTCTGATTTCCGACTTAATGCACGAAAACATTGATTGTGTGTATGTTTCAAAGTTTTCTTTGTGATTTCCTTGTGTCAGCTCACCTGGTATACTGTTTGACCGCGACGCACCTGTTTCCTATTCAGGATGGCCCCACGACGGCAGCCAGCTAGGGTTTCGAGAGTCGAGTGTGACGACAGCCCACCGAGCGACGAGGCTTTGGTGCAGGGCCCTTTGTCAGCAGTGGCACCGGTGGTAGTTCTACCCGCCGAGCCCCCGATGCTTCCAGCACTAGCCGCTGATGATGCGCGTCGCCTCAGCGCACTGCATGAGTTTCAGCGCCAGCGACCACCCAGGTTTCGCGGGGAGACGGATCCCCAGGTAGCAGAGGACTGGCTGGAGGCAGTGGTACGAGTGTTTAGGCTAGTGAGGACACCAGCAGACCTCATGGTGATCCTCGCTGCGAGCCTACTACACGCAGTAGCAGGACGATGGTGGAGCTTGATTCTCCAGGTGCACGATGAGGCATCTCTACTTTGGACGGACTTTGAGAACCTTTTTCCGCTCGGAGTTCGTCCCAGCCACCCTTCGTGCGGTGCGTATCAAGGAGCTTCTACAGCTGCGGCAGGGCAGCATGACGGTCGCTCAGTACTCGACGAGATTTACTGATCTCTCGCGCTACTCGACCGACATGGTACGGGACCCATTCTTCCGGGCCCGGACCTTCGAGCAGGGTTTGAGACATGAGATCAGGGCATCGCTGATCTCCCTCAGCATACCGACTCAGACAGGAGTACTGGAGCGGGCCCTTTTGATCGAGAGCTTCCTTACTGAGTCTGCACCAGCGCAGCGACCCACCGCAGGGCGGCACGTGGCAGAGTCATCTGCAGCAGGCAGTCGACGGATGACTCAGGGGTCCAGGTAGACCAGACCTTCAGGCAGACGACCTCTGGGCACTGGCTCAGCAGTGCAGGGCACACAGCGCGGAGCCAGTCTTTCGAGTGGAAGACAGTGCTATGCATGCGGCGGGCAAGGCCACATGGCTCGTGACTGCCCGACCCTCCATGCAGAGGAGCAGCAGACGGTTGATGAACCACCTAGGCAGAGGCAGAGGTTCGACCGTGGCGGTCCGCAGGGAGGAGGCGGACGAGGCAGAGGAGCTGGCCGAGCAGCAGGTGGTGGGCGACGTTTTGAGGCTCTACCACCACCACCAACAGGAGGTCCACCCCGACCACAGGGAGTAGGTGAACATGCGAGAGCTCAACTTCAGGCAACCGAGGCCTTCGATCATGGAGCTCTGGGAGCCGATGGACAGGAGCAGAACTAGTGGATACATCCTTTGTACTTCTGGTTCCTTGTTGCATTTGTGTAGCGTCTTGTATTATGAGCTGCAATAATAAAAGACGCATACCTTTGTGATATTTTCGTTCCTGTTCTTTTTCGTGATGTTACTAAGAGGTTCTAGTTCTGGCTGTTGACTTGACCCTCACTTGTGAGACATCTACTGGAGGAGACCCAGTTACCACACACTGATGCCGACAGTGTGAATCAACCCTTGGAGGCGAGAGTAACGGTTGGATCTCTTAGTAGTAGCGTCGAGGCCTTACGACGTCATCCTTGGTATGGATTAGTATCATCCATGTTAGGATTGACTGTATTAGGCGAAGAATGTGGTTCATCCAGGGGATGATACCAGATTTCTATTATCGGCAAAGAAGAAATCTTGCAGCTCTTGTGGGACCTGAGATGGTCCAGGTCATCCAGGGGCGGATGAGTACAGCTCAGAGCCGGCAGAAGCCTTATGCTGACAGGAGGCGGAGGCCACTAGAGTTCGAGGATGGCGACCACGTCTTCTTGCGGGTCTCACCTCGACGTGGTATTCAGAGATTTGTCCGAGGCGGCAAGTTATCTCCGCGCTTCATCGGACCCTTCCAGGTCCTCAGCAGGATTGGCGAGG
Organism: Viscum album; assembly: GCA_963277665.1. Taxonomy (NCBI): domain Eukaryota; kingdom Viridiplantae; phylum Streptophyta; class Magnoliopsida; order Santalales; family Viscaceae; genus Viscum; species Viscum album. Next base: position 766,625,457 of record OY728121.1, read on the forward strand.
TGGCTTATCGCCTGGCTCTACCACCTCAGTTGCACCAGGGGCACGACGTCTTCCACGTATCCCAGCTGAGGAGATACGTGCACGACCCGACGCACATCATTGACCATGGAGAGCTTGACGTTGACGATGGGGCGACTTTTACGGAGGTCCTGGTGGAGATAGAGGATCGACAGGAGCAGGTCCTGCATGGGCGATCGATTTCTCTTGTGCGCATCAGATGGCAGCACGAGAATCTCCATAAGAGAACATGGGAGCGGGAGGCTCAGATGCGTGCTCAGTACCCTCATTTGTTTCCCTAGTTTTTGATGTATCTTTACGGGGACGTAAAGCCCTGAGGTGGGAGTAATGTAAAGACCCGTAAAATTCAAGGGAAATTTTTTCTTAATTTTCTTTGGAATTTTACAAGAGCGCGGTTTCTGACGGCACCTGATTCCGAGGCCTGGTGTGCCCGGAATCAATTTCCGAAGTTTGGCTCGGGTATGTTCAGTGAACGAACGAGCGGGAATTTATAACTTTTGAACCGGTGCCCGGAATCGAATTCCGAGGGCACCGATGGAACCGTAGCGCTGGTAAACTCTTAGGAACTCCTGTTCTGGAGTTGCGTTCATGCGAGTGTTGATAATAAAAATTGTGGATGTTACTTTGTAATTACACTACAATTTTTATTATTTTACTCTAAGTGTTATCTCTTGTTGGAAGTTGGGAAACCACCCAACCTCCCTTGGGAGGTTATGAGGGTGGTGGGGCCCACACGAACCCCACCTCTTCATATCCTCTAAAACCCCTCAACTCCCTCGTAAGTTATGATATCTTAAGTTATAACTTTAGACTTAAATAAGGTGAGTTGTGTGAGTGTTTTGAATTTCAAACTCTTGAAATTCTAGTGTGTTGTTGTGTTAATAAAATAAGATAGAGTCTTATTTTATAGTTTTGGTCTCCTTGAGAGAGTTGGGAAGGTTCTTCTTGTTTCTTCATCTTCTTCAACCTCGACGAAGAACACGAAGAACGCTGTTCTTCAACGAAGAACTTCTTCGCCGAAGAACACGGTTCTTCCGCGACGCCATATCCGCGACGTGACGTTCTTCTTCCGCATCATCTCTTCCGCGACGGTTTTCCACGACGAACGCCATCGACAACGACTCTTCCTCCGACGTCAAAGGAATCGACACCGATATTCCACGACTACGTCAACGTGCGACTATCGAGGTAGGGGTTCTTGAGTTCGTTGTTTACTTTTTATTTGGTTAGTTTTGTTTAGCCAACTTGTGAGGTTTTTTGAGAGCTCCTCCTCCTTCTTCTTCAACTTGACGAAGAACGCTCAACTTGACGAAGAACGCCGCTCCGCTCTTCTTCGTCTTCCGTGTCAACGAGAGGGAATGCCGCTTCCTCCTCGGACTCCCTTCGTCGACATAAGAAGTTTCGCCAACGACGTGCCTCTTCGGACGCACCTCTTCGTCATCGAATTTGACGAACGACTACCGCGACGCCCGACCTCCGCGACGTTGTCTTCCGCGGGACGTTGTCAAATCTTCGAACCTATACCCAAGGTAGGGGTTGTTGATTATTGTTAATTTATTTTATTCTTGCACGTGGTTCGCATGACTAACGTGAGGATTGAATATTTAAGTTGTGTTTTAACGTGAGGGGGCCGGACCACATGAACACGGCCGAACCCCCTCCTTCGTTCTTGGTGTTTATTTTTGCGGTTGAATCAAGGTGGCGTGGTGCCGTCGCACCACGCAGATATTCGCCCAATTCTTATTATGCGACGCCGTCGCGCCGCGCCATGGAAGAAACATCAAGAACGCGACGCCGTCGCGCCGCGTTGAAGAAATCAAGGTGTGGCGGAGGGGCGCGGTGCCGTCGCACCGCGCCAGACGACGAACACCGCGGCCGGTTCCGGGCCGCGGAGGAACGAGGAGACCGGCGGCCGGGCCGCCGGCGTCGGAAGCCGAAAAGGGGACCGGATTTTTCCGGTCCCGTTGGAGAAAACCGGCCGGCCAGCTGGCCGGCCGGATGGTCAAATCCGGGGGAAATTAATCCCCCGGCCAGCAATTAAAACCCCCCTCACAAAGAGGGGGGCGGTTTCCTTGAGGGGGAGTAGGAGGCCCCCCGGTTTCCTTCAAGCCGGCCCCCACGTGGGGGCCATTTTATTTTTCAAAGGGTGCGGCACAAGGCCGCGCCGCCATCTCAATCAAGCGGGGGAATTGATTCCCCCCGCGCGCTGCCTCCGTGCGGCGCCGGGCCGCCGCGCCGTCACGCCGCCGGGCGGCCGGCCGGGCCGGGTTCAGCGGACCGGTTCGGTCCGACCCGGTTCGGTTCGGATCCGGGTCGGGTCGACCCGGTTCGGCTCGACCCGGTTCGGGTCAGACCAGGGGGGGTCGGGCCGGGTCGGCCCGGACCCGGACCCCCCGTTTCGAATCAGATTCGGTCTTTTGGCCATATCTTGAGCCACGGACCTCCAATTGACGAACCATCTGCAGCAACACGATCCTTGGATCGAGATGGTCGTTTCGGTATATCGCACTCAAGGTTTCAGATTACTTTGAGTTCGGCCGGGTTGGTTCGTTCACGAAACCAACCGGGTCTTCGGAGCGGAAACGCTCATATCTTGAGCTACGGACGTCCGATTGACGTGCCGTCAGCTGTGTTGTGTTCCTCTTAGTGAGACGGATCTTTTGGCATACTCCGCCCGAGGTTTGGACGCAGGTGGAGTACGGTCGGGTTGGTTTTGCCTTAAAAACCAACCGGGCCCCAGGGACGAAAATGCCAATAACTCTCAGACCGGGCGTCCGATCGACGCGCCGTCTGTTGCGTTGAGTTCCTGTTGTCGATACGGAACTTTTGGATACATCAACTCTGGACTTTGTGACAGTTGGTGTATCAGCCTCTCGGCTCGTGGAGCGGACCCTCCGAACGAGCTTGCTGTGTGCGGGAACCCTAGTGCTGGCTGCGACTGTTACTGTGACTACTACTACTACTACTGCTACTGTGACTGTGACGACGACAGTACAGAGATCCTGTGTGGATTCGACGACGACGACTTCAGCACTCAGCGATCCTATGTGGATCAGTGCTACAGGTCCTGTGTGGGCCCGATCCTGTGTGGGTCCGATCCTGTGTGGGTCTTTGCGCTCAGCGGTCCTGTGTGAACCAGCGCCTACAGGTCTTGTGTGGGCCCGATCCTGTGTGGGTCTTTGCAGTGATTATCTACAGGTCCTACGTGGGCCCGATCCTGTGTGGGTCTTTGCGGGGGTTAGTTACCTATCGATCCTTCGTGGGTCCGACGACTTAGATGGATCAGAGATCATCTTTATCGTCCTTTGAAGAAGTATACCTGTGTGAGCTGAAACCTATTGCTTTCCTATGTGGATTGTGTTTTGCAATCCTGTGTGGATTACGTTTTGCTTTCCTGTGTGGATTGTGTTGTGCAATCCTGTGTGGATTACGTTTTGCTTTCCTGTGTGGATTGTGTTGTGCAATCCTGTGTGGATTACGTTTTGCTTTCCTGTGTGGATTGTGTTGTGCAATCCTGTGTGGATTACGTTTTGCTTTCCTGTGTGGAATACGTTTACTTTCCTGTGTGGACTGAGTTGTACTTGGGCTCGGAGGTAGGAGCGTATTTGAAATTGATGACTTAGGTATATGTATGGGCATATACCTAAGCAGTGTCGGTTGTTACTTCGTGATTGCTCTTTTCTTCGTGGTTTATCCTTTGTGTATTTGAGAGACCTTCAGGGGTCTCGGGGTCCCTACTGAGTAGCTTATACTCACCCCTGCACGGGCTTTGCCCGCACTACGTTGTGTTGGTTGCAGACGACGGACATCGTTGACCTTAGCTGAGGCTTGCAGAGCGGGACGGTACCCGGAGGTGGACCACTGGGTGGGACGTGCACGGAGCGGACGGCGGGACCCGTGGTGTAGTGGAGCTATCTGTACCCACCCTTCAGGTGTGATTTCCAGTGGACAGCTCAGTGTAGCGGCTTTTACTTTTCAGTTGCTGTTTTCCCCTTTCGATTTGTACTTTACTTTCAGTTTGGGTTTGTATACTGGCCCATTTACTTTTCCGCACTTTCACTTGTACTCTGCTTTTGCTTAGTGTTTACTTTCCGCTTGCTTACTCTGTAGTGTTTGTTTACTTTACAAAGGCAATCCCTTCCCTTTTTACTGGGATTTACGCCTATGTGCTAGTCGCCAGCCCCTGGCCTATGGAAGGCGGGCTTGGGGTAGTCACGACACGGACCCCGAGGGCGGGTCGTGACAACCCAACTCATTTAATTGATGTTCCTAGTGGATGGAATGGATTCTTTAATTAAATATTATTAATGAAATGTTAATAATATTATTTAAGTGCATCATTTACTAAATAGTATTTATATATAATATTATATTATCAAATTATATGGAATTATAATTTATTACATAATAGGTTATGACACATTCGATTCTAGTTAGTCTTGACTTATGAGTTTCCCATCAAACTCCTGTTTCGGTGATACCTATTCCATAATAAATAAAAGTTTCTTCTAAGTGGTTTATGTTATTCCCCTATGATATGTCATATCAGGAATATATTATTATATGTTTATGTTAATGTTATGCATGAGGTCTTTTTTTTTCCTGGTATGTTTTGTTCAAATGTTACTAAATCGGTAAAAATTTTATGTTATAATCTCACTACATTCCATGATTTTTTAGGATTAAATAGTAGATGAGGATATATTATTATCAATATCTTATAATTATCATGTTTCTTCTTATTTATTATTGATATTTGTTTAATAATTTATTTATTTCATTTTACTTTATCTATGTACTAAAATGGATAATCATATTTTTAAGAACAAGATTCCTTATTTATCACCTCAGTGGGAATTATTTTCCTCAATGAATATTATTTCAATTTCATTTTAAAAAAATGTTTTTACCAATTTATAATTATTTATTCTATAAATTTACCCATTTTTATAATCTATAAAATGGTTTAAAAGAAAACATATTTTCATTTTATGAAAAAATTACTATAAATCAAATGTTTGAACAAAATCATTTTTTTAACATTTAACACATTAATCTATATTCCCAGTATCATTACTATTGAATGACATAAATCATCGATTATATTATACCATTGGTTTTTCTATAATATTATTATCCTAATATTCTATAATTATAAAGATCTCATAAAGGTGTATTTAAAATTAAAATTGTATCTACTCAAATGTTCTAAAGACTTATTAAACTAATTTTACACTTTGAAAACATCCAGAAAAGTTAAAAAAATTTACCTGGGTGATTAACCAATGATAGTATACTAAATGATTAAATTTATAGTTAATTCTTATGATAACTAAAGCTTGTTGAAAAAATATTTTCATTGCACGTGTTAAGCTATGATGAATTTTTAAATCTTCTCTTGGTCTTCTGGAATACATCGGAATCTGTTATGATTAAGTTGTGGTTGGGTCATTTATATAACTCTATTAATTTTTTTAATATTTATTTATTATGATCTTATAGGGTACATGGGATGTTTTCCAATGTAATTCATTGGGAAATTTTGAGGATATTCTTTTCCGAAATAGTGTACACATGTAGCTAACCCCCACCCAATAAGTGGTGAATATTTCAGAATAAAGACTATGAAAATTGTTTCTTTGAATATAATTTTTCCACAAATTATCATACATTTGTTTTGACATGATATTATACCAATGGTATATTAAAACTAATCTCAATATATGTATTTTTTTGGATTTATGTCTTATAAAATACCAAATAATTATACCAAAATTCATAATTATGATATATCAATTATTGTTTATGATTCTATAATGTTAATTTCATTCTCTAGAATACCCTTATGAATGTCATGTTATCATTATGATCATTGAAAAATTGGTCTCTGATTTTCCCTTACTGATCATTTGAGATCAACCATTCTAATGGTTCCATTTCACTAGCTATGTGGATTTTTTTTTTCAATATGACATGTATAAGATGTCTATTATGTAATAAGATGTTTTGGAACATGATGATGATTAATCATGAAATTAGATTATTATTTGTGTAGTCTCCAAATATATTAATACATTATAGAAATATATCTTGTATTATTTTTAAATCTATCTAATATTAATTGAAAGTGATGTAATATTTTTCGTATGTTTGGATTTTGTACACTTTAGGTTTTTTATGAAATGACGATTTCATAGTAATAGAAATAGTTAGTGAAAATTATATGGATATTCATATGTAATATATGAAAAACTAAATTATGGTAATCAAATAAATGTGGGCTTCTTATATAATACATATACATCTACACACTATTATGGATGCATCTACATTATAGATGCCCATATGGGAAAAAATCTAAAAGTGGGTGATTTTATAATAACTCGATCATCACCAGTTCTTGATGAGTTGTCCAAAGGTTGTGAAACTAGAAATAAAATTCTAGGTGATATGATTGGTTCATTAACCATTTTCTTTATAATGAATTTTCAATTATTTGAAAATATTATGACTATTGATAAACCTAGGATAAAACTAAATTATCAATGAATTAAATATGATTTTCATGATTTAAACGTCATTTGAAATGTTATTTATAATTATAATTTTCCATAATATTATTATTGTTACCAACACATTTTTTTGTTACATTTCACTAGTGGAAGCAAGAGTTATTGTGATAACACTGAATATTGGGTATAATGTAATTATTTTTATCATGACTAACCAAATAAAATTATATTTAGAACGATAGATAATGTGAATAATAAAAATAATATATATATATATAAATATAACAAACAAAATCCTCTTGGGTGATTCTCTAAACACCACTAGAAAGAGAAAAAAATTCAGTGGCATGGAATCACATTAGATGAATAACCTCAAGGAAAGGGGTTTTTACAACCAAAATGTTGGAAAATTGGGATGGAGAACTCTAGGAAATGTATCGAAGGGATTGAAATATTATTTATAAGTAGGAATTTAGAGAATAGTGTAACAAATTTTAAAAACTAATAATTTATAAGAGAATGATATTTGATATAGTATACAACATGCAACAACATGCTTAAATGAACCACATAATATTGTTACATTAATATGTAAATTATATCATAGTCATCAAATCAGCAGGTATGAATAGGTTTAAGTACATTATGGTTTTTTAAATTTTTTAAAATAGTCATTTCTTAATAAAAAATAAGTATTAAATTTTAATTAAAAAATTTTATACTACAAAATAAACATTCTTCATAAATGTTTTTATTTTTTATTTGATGAATGGGAATAGTAACTAATTTATAAAACTTTTAGGAATTTTATTTTTTAAAAATAAGTTCATTTTTTAAATCACAATTTCAAAATTATGTTATGGTTATTTTATTTATTTTTATAAAATTACATATTTTATTTTGAATAGTCAAAAATAAATATTTTCATTAAAAAATACATTCTTTTAAAGATTTTAAAAAGTGAAATTAATTTTTTAAATGGATTTATAGTAAAATAAATAATATTTAATTATTATGAATCCAATTTTGTTAATTGGAATAAATTATATAGTTTAATATAGTTTAAAAACATTATCCTTCTTAAATAATGTTTTTCTTGAAAAATATTTGTTGTGTGTGATTTTAAATTTAATCAAAAATTAGATTCAAAATATTATAATACTTTAATAATGAAATATGTATTTATTATTGGGAATCACAAAGTCCAAATTTGGAAGATAGAATAAATTTATTTTTGGTTGACATGATTAGTAGCCGTAGAATACAATTTTCAACACTGTAAGGGTAAATATGGTAATTATGGTTAAATGTAATACAAGACGAACAAAAAATGACACAAAAACATTCTGTTAATTTTTTATATGATTTAAATTCATCCAATTCAATCAATTTTTTGAATATATAGAAACTCTATTCCATATATTTTTTTATTTTCCCATTATAATATTTTAGTAAAATAAAAATACAAAAATATGAATTTCTCTTTTTTAATATCACTAATATTTTGTCATAATAATAGATAAAAACATATGTTTGTTAAAAAATAATAACATAAAAAATAAATAAAAAATTTAATTAATATTAAATTAATATTTTTTAATTGAATAAAAATATTAAATGTATATATATAATTAATATATTTTTATGAAATTAATAAAAAATGATTCCAAAAAATACTAAAGAGAAATTAAAATTTCAAGTATTATTTTATTCCACTAATTATATAGATACTTATTACATGTTAGGTATATGTGAATGAATATATATGATTTAAATCTTCTCTTGTTGTGTATAATATCAAATTAAATAAATAGTATCAAAATCGACTTTATTGATATATATTAACTTTTATTATTTTACTTAACCAAATAAATTTTATTAAATATTATCATTTTCCAAATGAATGGGATATGGTTCAAAATATCCAACATGGTCAACTTATGGGTATTATTTAATTTTATGATAACTTTTTATACACATAAATGGTAAAAATCATTAATATTGTGGTAATTGTAAAAAGGGTAAATGATGGGATTACAGTAAAATATATTTGTGAAAACATAAATAAAACTAGTCCAAATTTTGTTAAAAAATTATATCAACCCATCCTCATATTATATAAGAATTATAAATAATTTGGTCCATTTGGACATATAATATACTATATATTAATACTTTATTAAATTCAAAGAATGTCAATCCCCTCACTTTTAAAAAGGAAACCTATTCTCTCTTTTTACTACACCACATTTGGAAACCTCAATTGACCTAAAAATTCTGTATTCCATTCTAAATATCCTTATACATGCTCATTTAGTTAACACTGTTTTTAAGACCAAACCTAGGTCCCATAATATGATATCTAATGGACGTCTACTAAAGAATAAGTAATTTTCTTTAACAACCCTTTCAATTTTATTTATTATTCTTTGTTCATTTAAAGTGTTGTAACCATCTGAAACAAATAAATATAATATCATAAATATAAAAAGACATTATAAATACCTTGTTATAACCATTTTCCATGTCATTTCAATAATATAAATAGTGAAAATAATTACACATGTATAGATACAACATGTTGTATCCACAAAGTTGTGTAATTTGTTTTTCATCACCTCTTTAATTTTATTTGAATAATTAAAGACATAATGAAATTATTTTATATGCGTAAAATAAATATTTTCATTAATTTTAATATAATATATTACTTATTACCTTCCAATACACTGGAAGATGGATGCAACTTCACATCCTTATAGGGTGGTACATTTTCCTTTTTGTTTTGGATATATCTAGAGATCACTCCAATGGGACATTTACTTTTTTCTAGAAAAGAAGTCGAAAATGAGAAGGAATTATTATATAGGAAAAATAAATGATGTTTACTAAATAAAATTATTCTAATTACATTACACTATTTTTATTAAATACCCAACTTGTAATGGAATGTCTAGGGACCTCCTTTGTATAAAACGAACGGTTTTTCCTTGTAAGGGAAATGCCTGAGATTTAAATGAAATGTAATGTCTAAATTCCCTGTAAATTCATAAGTATTTTTTTTCAAAATGAGGCTGGTGATCCTTGAATACTTAAGCCCCTTTTACAATCGTAGGTTCTATTCAAGAGAAACCCATTGAATCCTAATTGAGGTTTCTACGCTCCTCCTTCACCTATGATCTATTTTCATTGTTGCTGTGTGTGATGGATCTGCAATGATAATCTCTCCACAAATATTGCATCCTTATAAAGTATATCTTTTTGACTCCAATTAAATTTTGGTGTGGGATTATATGAAATTATTTCAGGTTTGTTTTCCACATTTCCAATTTCACATTTTCTAGACTGAATTAAAGTGAAAAAATATGTGTGTAACATCCCATCATGAATGCCATAAATTGTTTCCCCAAGACGGTTGGTCACATAGCCTCAATCACATCTCCCCAAATTCTAGAGGCTATAGAATAGATGTTAGGTAATAGGGTGTGTCTGTTGGGATTCTATTCTCTCATTTCATAGTGTAACATACCAAACAAATAATAATAGTAAATAAAAGATGCATTAGATCAATTAGAAATAAGATAAATTTCCAAGACAATAATAAATAAAAAATTCCATAAGTAGTCTCATAAATTAAATTATATTTCATTTCAAATCTCTAAAATTATGGAAAACATGTATACATGAATGTTGAAAAACACATGTATTAAAATTAATAAAATAAAAAATACATATCCCATATTGCATCAAGATCCTATCATTTCCCTTTGATCTCATATACCTAATCATAGAAAATATCAATCATATTTATGTAGGTTTTCCTCGATCCAAACCTACTTACATGATGTCTTTTGGGGTAACCATAAATTTCCCAAAAAAAGTGTGATATTATAATATGTAGGAGACTACCAATAGTTTCTATAAAAAATTTCATCTATATATAACAAGATACGTCATTGTAAAATTAATGTAACATGTATACCAGAATTGAATGAAATGTACCCAATTATTATGTGAATCAAATATATTTATTCATTCTACCCAACAAGGCCCCTTACAAACTAAAGTCAGACTCCCATATCATGAGAAGTAGTAAAAAATATAAAAATAATAATATCATCCAGTCTAACAACAATATACTGATACCAATACTTGGGATATCCATAAAAAAATAAAAAATTCCCCATCAGAACCATGAAATAAAACCCAATGTCCACAACTACCATGAAGATTCTATGTAATCCATTATATAAAATATTTCATGAAATGTTTTTATAATCATGTTATCCATAATGGCCTCACCATGTAGTCAAAATTTTCAGACCATTATAGTCCGGATCCATGAAAAAGAAGACCAGGGGATACACATCGTGTTCTAGGAGCATCTCAATTGGAATTCTATAAATACATGGTTGTATTCCAAGGACCATATCCACTGTGAGTCCATTGAGCTAGATTCATTGGGTTTTAAGGATTGATGAATCCTACAGAATCCTGAAACAATGATGAATCACGTCCAAGGTATCCACAATAGTTAACAACAACCATATGAGAAAGGTCTATAGAATATATGAAATTTGGATAATTGTTATACCAACCAAGGAATCCCCTATTATAATCATATCATCATTTAATTTGATTCCCATTGCATAAAAATTCAATGATTTCATTCATCACATATAACGATTAAAATACAATCCATTTGACAATTGAATCATTTTAGGTTATGCTATAACTTGGTAGGAGAGTAAATAACTATATGGTAAAATTTCAATTATATTAAATTCAGTTATATAAAATTCACCATGTAGAAAGTAATTCCCGCACACACCCATGGGGGTTGTATAATGTAATGATCATATAAAGGAACATCCCATGGTTTTCCTGGGTTGGTGTTAAAAAACTATGAAAATTTCAATGGAACTTGTGGGAATCCCAAACATGTTCAAATTCATCCAATTAAACCATTTAATTTATCAATGGGGAACTAAATGAATGTATGGAATACAACACAACAACAACAATTATAAAAAACAAAGCATCTAAGAAATTGTATAGACCACATATCATATGTCCATAGTAGACCATTCATCATTTATCAATTATTGATTCAGTTGAGAATGAAATTAAAATGAGATACATGAAAAAAATTATGAAATATGGAACAATATCAGTCACCTAAATAACCCTATTTACAAGAACTAAAATGATGAACCACAAATTATGATTGTAGAACTCACTAGCATGAATCCAATGAGACAAAAAATGATCAATTCAGAGTTCAGATGAAGAAACGGGAGTGAATCATTTGGAATTTTCATCAATGGAAATCTCCAATGTTCATGGATATCCACTATAGTGGAAATAGAAAATAATATTATATTCTAAAATATTTATTTCTGAAATGGTATATTCCCTATGAATTAATGTTTCACATGATTTGTCCTCCTGGCTAGTCAAACCGAGCACCTATCTTGATCCCTTTAATAATTAAGGGTAACCTAGTACTATTCATGCACATAGTTTTACATACTATGTAAAAACAAGAAATTTTGGATCTATTTAAAATCACAAGTTCCTCTCATGGGTGTTCATCTTAAATTCTATGGTTTCATCAAAAGGTGTCCCCTCTTTCACCCCTTTGTGAAGCCCCATATGGTTAGGAGTAACCAGGTGGCCTTCCCCACATTGTTTCCATTAACCATGTGTCATTACTTGTTTCAATATAAATTAGTGATACATGATCCTAAATAGACCTTAAAACCCTTGAACCACTAGTTTCCTCAATGGATACTCACATTAGGCTATAAAAATAATTTAATAATCATCCACCCTTAAAGAAATTGTTGCTAAACTTCCCTTTAATGTGTTTTCAATAATTAAATATGTATAAGTCCTACCACTGAGAAAATTCATCATAATCTAGATCCCAATTCACACCCTATAAATGGAATCACTTCCTTATCTTCTTTACAAGAGGAACAAACCCTCCTAAGACCTTCATGCTCATGCAAAAAACACATATATGATTATTCTCAATGGATACATCTTCATGTAACTCCACCTCATCTAGTTGAGAGTGTGAGACCATTATGAGTGATAATAGCATCACTGAATTACATTGAAGGCCTAATGTAGGATCTATTACCTCAATGGAAACGACAACTGATAGGTTATATGCTCGATTCTCTATGTAATCTCTAATGGCCTGATATATCGTATTGAATTATTACCCTATTTACTTCTCTGCCTATGTCCAAGCCACAATGAGATACTTAACAATACTTGATCCCTAACATCAAATTTTAGATGTCATCTATGGTGAACAACGTATGATTTTGTCTTAAAATGTGTAGAATCCATCCTTTTCCGAATCAAATGATCTCATAAGAAGTCTCACATACATGATGAGGCCTGAGAAATGAAACCTAACCTACCTCTAACAAGCACAGTGGATATAGACATGTGTTACTGTATATTGGAAAAAATGTATCCATTGGTATATTCAATTGATATCTATTATTGTAGTTTAAATTAATAAGGTGTATATGCCTCTCCAAAGAGACCCTAAATTCTCAGATGCATTCTCATAACATTTCCATAGAACTATTATCTTATGATCCAACTTCCATCAATGTGAGGTTGGAGTTAAGTTGTTAGATTAACCTATGATCTCAAAAATAACTCTACAATAAATTCTCAAAATGACATGTATACTGGCATTCTCTATCTAAAATGTAAGTATGAGGTACCTGTGATGCTACATTATCTCCATGATTTTCACCTCCCATGATCCTCCACTAATAAGGTCTCCCTGATTAGAATAAAATGATAAATCTAAAATAGGCAATCTACTGAAACATAAATGGCATAATTTCCTTGATGAAACCTTGAGGAATTGAACCTTAAATCTATCAAGACATAATTACATTTAAAATGGAGAATAAGTAACTGGTGTAAATATCTAGTTGGTCACAGATGTCCCTCCACCAATTCCTGACAGTTATCACACCATGTTACAAAACTAAAAACATCATGTCTAATTTATGGACACCAATACAGGAGACATAGACCAAGAAACATGTTGGTTAAAATAAAATTCACTTCCCAAACTATTTCATGATTGTATCACATGAGCTCCTCAAGTTTGTCTACTAGAACCCATATGGGACCATGAATAAAAATAATTTCATCCTCACCAATGTCTACCTAGGAGGTGGGTCCTAACCTTTCACACACTCCAATAGGGCTGGGCCCTAAAAATCCAATAGCTAACATATCCTCACTCGATCTTGATGAGTATAGGTGACAACAAAGGATGGAAGGAAATTCATCCCATGTAACATCCCATTACTGATCTTCCATGTATGTCTTTAAACATATCTTGGTTATTCTTTTTTATTAAATCAGTAGGGTTATGAATGATGTGGGGGTATACTTTTAAAGGTGAAGGTAGTTATTTTTAGGACTCTCAGTTGTAACTGTCTATTTCTACGGGATGCAATAGAGTTACACACCATATAACTAGGTTACACACCATGTAATTGTCACCAAGTACAAATTGTGAGAGGGTACATGTCTTGATAATAGTCACACCATGTATTTTTAAATTACATCTTCAGCCTTTACACACATTTAATCATTTAATGAATGGGTTTACAATTAAAGTGACATGTTTTTCAGCGGTTAGGAAATTTAACAATTTAATGACTTGTAATGGAATTACATGTTTGTTAATACCCATACATTAGTTTTTAAATCAGAATGATGGATGATATACCCCTTACCCTCCTTCCATGTTTAATTTATCTCATCCTAAAGCCTTCCCTAGGTGATCTTGGAGCCCATCAATCATTTCAGGTTATGTCGTTCTATGTTCGGTAATAATTTCACTTGCTGTGCTGATTCTGGAGTAAGAATTCGCTTAATTCTTCATCTCTATCTCATTCTCCTCATTTTTGATTTAAATGTATCCTCTTGAAATTGGTTTATCTATTTTCCATACTATTGGATCACATTTCTATTTTGAATTTTGAGGCCTTCTACAACTTTGTTCATATTAATGGGTTTCGTTTCAAGTGTTGGTTTTCAGGAAAAATGGTTTTTGATTCCATTTCATTTGTAAAAATTGATTATCTTTGAAATTCATGATTCATTTCAACTATTAATTTAAATTTAATTTCACAAAATTTCATTCAATTTATATGATAAAACCTATTTCCATTGAATTGGGACATTTGAAAGGGTTTTGTCCGGAAAATTGGGAAAAACCAAAATTCCATTGGATTGGTGAGTGTTTGTTGAAATTGGTTGATTTAAACTATTTAATTTAAATTGAAAATTTGATTGAATATATATTAATTACATATTTGAATTTAATTATGTAAATGGATTTTAAAATTAGTGGATTTTGTTTTGAATTTATTTCAAACTTTCGAGAATGGATTAAAAAGATTTAATAGAACCCTAGTGGTTTTATCTCATTATAGACGCATATTTTTTATTAATACCTATTTTGGTTTTAAATGAAAAATTATTATTTAAAATGGGGTGATGATATTTAGTAGTATTTTAAGAAGTCATAAATGTAATTTTCCATCACTGATTGTGTAAGAGAACATGCAAGCATTAGGTTGTTCGTGAGTTTTTTTGGACACACTCAATAATCATACACTTCTATAATCCAAAAATATACCGAATCACATCTTTGATGGGATAGTTATGAGTTTCCATTGGACAGTGTTAGAGGGACATTTGTATACACATATTCCCAATATCACTTAGAGAGTGCAGAGTACTATTTCCTAAAACATTCATTCCAATTTTGAAGATGGCCATGTTGATCGGTTGTTTTATATTTTAGATATAATTATATTCCAATGTTGTTATGCTTTTTTACATGACTTATCAATCTATATAAACTATTTTATATAATTATTTAACATATTCAATTATAGAAATGTTCCATTACTTGAAAATCTATAAATTAATTTATTTTGGTATAATTTTAATTGTATATAATGATTTGTGTAAATATGATTTAAAATTCCAAACATGATTATTTTAAAAATTGAAACCATTCCATTGGTTAATCTATTTTTGGAATTTGATTTGGAATCCTTTGTGAGACTATACTAATCTTTATTTCCCATGCCCTACTCATTCCTTTAGGTTTTTGTAGATTATCTCCTTCTAGGATTGATCAAGGGGTAATGATATATTGGAGGTGTATTGAGCTATTGAACCCTGGACATAGTGTGTTTTTTCCTTAAGGACTTGGGATGTTTTCCTCTATTTATGTTCTTGGGTTTTCGTATTTTGGGCTTTAATTTCCTATTGACCTCTGTTACTTTAACTCTCAATGCAGCTTCTTTTTAATTCATATTTACTTACGTGTATTTCTTCCTCTATGTTTGGTTAAAAATCATTTCCCTTATTCATGTTATGATTTCAGGAGCCTACCTAAGGGGATCAAGAATGAACTTCATTCTATGTTAGGTTCAGATCAATTATTGGGTTTTTAGGGTATTTAGTCAGGTTCATGACAATGTGGTATCAAAGTATCTCATCTTGGTTTTGTCTTAATTTTTGTATATAGTTTAGTAATATTGTTGGAACATTGGAGGATGCTGTGGTTGACATTCGAGACCTCTCTCACTACAATGACAGTTTTGTCACTAGTGGTGGTTATGTAATGCCTACTTATGGATTAGTTTTAGTATTTTTCTCATTTTAATTTCGATAGCATGGAAACCAAGTCATTTTTTTCAATATGTTGGGAATAACTTCTCTTGTTTTTTTGTTTGATAATGAATCTAATGTCTTCCTTGTTGACTATTTATTTTATTTAAAACCATCACTTTGAGAAGATGTGTAAATAAAATCCTAGTGGATGCTACTGATAAACTACAGTGATCGAATACTCTATTGGACTTGAATTTGTTTTAGGGTATCTTGTTCACTATCCATGCTCTAGGATAGGCACCACATGTAGTTCTCGTTCATGTTATGGCTGTGGATCCTCAAGGATATGTTCCTTGAAATCATTATCAAGAGTTCATTTTCCAAATCCCACTAGTTATCAAAGGCTCCACTAATCCTCAACATGGTGAGTAATGGTTGGACAAGATAGAACTTCTATTTGAGTTCTTGGTGACACCATATGAGATCAAGGTGAAGTGTCCACCTTCATGATAGAAGGACAAAAGCAAGAGATGTTTGTTAAAAATGGTGATGGAACTGAAACATGATGGAATAGAGTTGAATTTCATTAAGGTTCTTTTAACTGAACATTTCTGTCATGATCCAATGGCACTGTCCAAGGATGTGTAATTTTTAAAAATTGAGTTGGTAGAAATTATCATCAATGTGTATTCAAATATCATTAGTGAACTCGTGTAGTTGGTGCCTAAGATTGTATCTAATTAGATAATTAAGGATCAATAGTTCATGTTGGGACTTCGATTAGATATATGTTATCAGGTTTTATTGCTAAATCTGACCACACATGGTGATGTGCTGGATCGGATGATGGTGGTTGAGATAGACCTGGCTAAAATGCCAGGGATGATGGGAGTTCATTTTTATTCTAGTGGTAGCATCAGTTACATTATGGGAAAGCAGAAGTGTGATGAATCTCATGGAATTTCTCATTAATAAAGTCATTCCATAACTCCTACAATATCAAGAGGATGTCCTTTGACTTATATAATTGTGCCAAGCTATGAAATTCTAATTAGTCTTTCACAAGGCTTCTAAAGAACTATAGCTCATGGAGATGTTCTTGATAGTTATAGAGATTCAGCAACATATTTTTTACTCCATTTAGTGGAACTAGATAATCATCACCTCATAAAAAACATGTTTATCTAATCCTTCATATGAAAAAGGGTTCCATTGATAGACATCTTGAATGAAGATCATTAAAATAGTTGAAGATACTCAAAAGGAAGAACACATGGGACTAGTTGCTATGAGAGGTACCATTACTATAGATTTCTCATTAGTGACTTCTCTGTTTGATATTGGTGGATCTCAATCATATATTTCATCCAGAATTTTTAATCTTCTTAATACTCATATGGAACATTTATCTTTTTTAATGGATATTACTATTACCCTTGGTATGAAGAGAGAGCTAGGTCTCCATAGTCTCACTTGCGCCTTCTCTCTATCAGAAGTTGATTTGTCTTGTAGTTTTCTAATCCTCGACATTAATCCACATGATATCATTTTATAAAAGGAATTTTTCATCGCCAATATATCCCTGATTTATTGTTATCATTGATGTATATACAATTATACACACAATGGTGTCCCTATTCTCTATCAAGGAGAATGAGACACATGTTTGAACAGGTTCTAACATTCATATCTAGTGTTAGGGATGTTAATATCAGTGTTTTCTTCTGATTTGAACTAGGAATCATTGAGTAAAGTTATCTATCCTCTTTTTATTGAGTTTCTTGACATGTTTCCTTAGGATTTATCTTGTTTTCCACCAGTAAGGGAGGTTGAGTTTTCCATTGACTTAATTTCTAGCTCTCGAATAATTTATATCCCCTCATACCATATTAATCATCATGAATTGAAAGATATAAATTCCTAGTTAGAAATTATTCATGAGAAATTATTAATACACCTGAGTTTGTCACCATGAATGAAAATAGTTTGGTTCACTAAGAAAGCGGATGATTCTCTTCACTTATGTGTTGACTACCAAAATCAAAATCAAGTTATGGTAAAGAAGAAGTATCTATTGCCATAGGTTGATGAGATACTTGATCTGTTTCAATGAGAAAAGTGGTTCTAAATGATTGAACATCAGTTTGGTTTCCATCAGCTAATAAAAAAAATGAATCTATCATTCAAAAAACCACCTTTTTGAGTAGGTCCGACCATCATGATTACCATCTTATGACCATTTGTCTATAAAATTATCCAAAAACTTTCATATATTTGATGAAAATGATTTTACATGTGTATCTAGATATCATTTTTGTATTCATTGTGGATTACATCCTCATTTACTCCATGTCTAAGGAGGCTCATATAGATCATCTTAGAACAGTTCTGAGTTTGCTGAGAAATCAACGACTATATACCAATCCATTGATGTGTGATTTCTTTGTTTAGTAAGTGAAATTATTAGGACATGTGGGTTCAATTGATGGAATATTAGTTGATCCTGAGAATGTTAAGGATGTTATGACTTGGGAGAAACTGTGAAATAGCATTAATATTTGAATCTTTTTTGTCATACCTGTATATTATCGATGCTTTTTTAATTAATTATCAATGTTTTATTCTATGATGGATACTCTAACTTGGAAGGGGGTTATTTTTTCTTTTAATGATAAATTTCATAGTACTTTTTTTGATCTAAAAAATATTTTGAAAATTGTGATGGTTTTGACTCTTTTTGAGCCCGAGCAGGGCTATGTGGTATTCTATGATACATCCAGATCAGGCTTAGGCTACATACTTATGTAGGAAAATCATATAGTTTGTTATGGATCTCTTCATCTTCGGCCACATGAGAAGAATTATCCTATAAATGAAATTCAGGATGCAAATATGATTCATGAACATAGTAGTTGGTAGAACTAACTTTTTGGAAAATATTTTACTATGTTTTTAGAAAAACAATCATTAGTTATACCTTCTCTAAAAAATATTTGAATCTCTACTAAAGGATTTGGGTGGAGTGCCTAAAATATTTCGACATTGGAATCACCTAAACACTGGGTAAAGGTAATTTCATTGAAGATGTGTTGAGAAAAAAACATTCAACCAAAGATGTGAAAGAATCATTGCAATAGTAAAATTTTATTGTTCTCTTCACACATTCTCATATTAAAGTTCATGAGAAATGGGATGAGGTTTCTTTAGCCAGTGTTTAGTTGACTTCTGATCCTTTAGAAATTTTTCAATATGATTTATATCTTGATGACGAATTCCATAGAATTACGAACACTCATTAGGGTTCGAAGATAGTTACCCCGGGTTTGTTCTCCAAAGAGTGTGTTCTATACTATCAGGATAACATCATTATTTCATCAGAGGAAATAAATGTTGTGATGTGGGATTGTCATAATTTCCAGTGGGATGTGCACCCAAGAAAAACTATGATTATCTATGACATATGGAAATAGTTCTGGTGGCCAAGTATGATAAGTAAAATTTATGAGTTTGTTTCTTATTTTTATACATGTTAACAGGCTAAGGAACAACATTAGAAAACTTTAGGTTTACTTCAGCCTCTTCTTTTCCCTACATGGAAGTGGTTTGAAATATATATTGACATTGTTGTTGGAGTTCATTTTACCCATAGAAAGAAGAATGTGATATGGTTGGTGATCGATCATCCAAACAATTAAGATCACATAATACCCATTAGTTATACCTCCAAAATTGAGGAGTTGCGAAATCTCAACAAGAAACAGATTTTGCATTTTCATGGATTTCCAACTCCTATAATTGTTGACAGGGATCCTCAATTATCTTATCACATTTAGATAATCCTTCAAGAGGAACTGGGATCTCATTTCTATTTTAGCATGGCCTAACATCTATAGAACAATGACATGATTGAAATATATATAGATTCATGAGGATAGGCTCTGCATTTGTGTTATCAACTTTGGTGGGGCTTGGTATCATCACTTGGAACTTGTTAGTTTTTCTAATAACAATAGTTAACAGTCCGTGATCAAAATGGAAACTTTTGAGGCCTTGTATGGACATTATTTTAAATATCTATTGTTTTGGTTAGATATTGGTCAACGTTCATTGGTCAGACCAAGTTTGGTTAATGAGATGAAAATAAAGATTCAGTTAATTCGTCAGAGAATGTTAATGACACAGAGATGAAATAAGTGTTATAATAATCGTTTCCATATACCTTTGGAATTCATAGTCGGTTACTAGGTGTTATATAATGTTTCACCATGGTTGGGTCATCAACAGATTGGGAATATAGGGAAACATGAAACTTGTATTTTCATACCTTTATAGGTTGTTGAAAAGTTGGGGAAATTTCTATACCATTTTGTACATCCACTGCAATAGTTGTCGATACATAATGTATTCACGGTATCACAACCAAGAATGTATTTATCTAATCCATCTCATGTTATGAGATGTTGTGATATTGTGATTGAACATAATTAATGTTCATTTCAAATGAAGTGTGTGTGGATGCCTATTTATAGACTCATCCCGTTGTGAAGCTTCCCAATTCCAGATGGCCTTTTCGTGAAACTCAAAATTCATGTCCGCAAATATCTTATTCTTTGAGGTGATCCTATGGAATTGAACACTTCCATAACGTTTCTCATGGACTTGTAGATTCACATGACAACATCAAAAATTCCAAAAAATTCAAAACTCTTTGACAGCAGATTCTTTTATTTAGTACCATACCTTTAGGATACACTAATATTACTAGAATCCATTCATTTAACATATTTTGATGAATTAATTCTTGGGAATGACATTTCAAAAAGTTGTATTCTTAATCCTTATTTCTATCTAAAAAAATGTTTAACCACTAGAAAATGACTCCACCTTCAACACAAAATCCATATGAACTGTAAGATCAGTTTCCTTGTGAACTCTATGATCAACCCGATTATGAATTGACAAAAAACCCAAAAAACACATTTTACAATTAACTAAAAGCCTTATTTAACAAAATATTATAAAATTGTCTATAATTCATGTAAGATGAGGAAAGAAATAGGAAGTTAGTACAAGAAAATAATATAATAGTGGTTACATGAGAATATTATCTCTTAGATGATACCACCTAGTATTACTCCATAAGGCACTTGGAATTAGTCTTTTGGTGGGAATATATTTTTGGAATGTATTTGTAAATTATCAAGGATATGATGTTTTGAGGAAAAGTGGTGGTGAGGGTTGGATTTATAAAGGAAGGGGAGGGGTGTATTTGAATATTATAATTGTTTTTTATTATATTTGATGGGTTATCTAAATAGTGGGGAATCCTAGGTCTATATGTAGTACCTAGTGAAATTAAGTTCTAACCAAAATGTTCCAACATCACACATCACTAAAAAATTCTTGTATTTTGAATATAATATTAAAAACCATATTTAAAAATTTTCTAAAAATAATAATATTTTATTAAAAAATTAAAAGATTAGAATATGAATTTTTTGATATGAATATTACATAAATTATATACATTTTATTGAAATAAAATTGTAAAAATGAGATTTTAAAAAAACCAAATTTATCAAAAAATTATTAATTTTAATAACTAAATAATTTTAATGACTCTTTGATTTATTAAATAAGGTATCATAAAATTTAATTATCATTTTAGTAAAATAAAATATTAAATTATAAAACCATTTTATGGATATATACATTCATTAATATAATCATATTTTTTTATTTCCAAATATATATTTTTTCAATAATATGAATAGTTATTATATAATTTTCAAAATCCAATTTAAATTTATCATAATATAAATAATTTTTTTAATTTATATGATATATAAATATTATTTCTCCATTCCATATATGAGTTTACTGTTATAACATCTGTTTTATTATTCCTAATGGTTTTATTAATATTCTAACATTCATATTACAATTCAAATAATCAGATTAATATTACTATTTTTAGATTTGTAATGGTCATAAGGATTATTTAATTTCTATTAATACATATTATTTCATTCATTCATCATTAAATTATATTTTATATCAATGTTATATACATTTTCATTTTAAAAATTTATATTTTTTTTAATAATCTGCATCTTGTTTAAGGTGAAATTCAAGAGTGTGATTATTCTAGAGGATTCAATATATCAAACTATTCCCATTATTGTTGAAATAGTTTCTATTTAGTATCTCATTTAATAAATTTAATTAATATGTCCTTATTTTTTCTCAACATGTTATGCTTGAATTTTAATAATATTTTTTTTGGGTTTTATTATTTTTTCAGTCTTCATTATACAATATTAAATAAATAAATATAACATAATTTATTTTTTATAAGAAAAACAATATTCATAAAAATATTGGTCATTATCCAATTACATCAATTTTAGGGGTCTATATTGCTGATCATAAGGGTTATTTATCATACATGGTTTTGTAGAAAAACAGGGTTAAAGATATGGCTATTTTACAAGAATTTTATATTTCATTTCCATAAGAGATTATTAGTATTCCTCCCAATAATAATTTTGGCTATTCAATTGTACTCACACATGGTTCTACACCTATTTTAATGTAACCTTATATCATTTTATTGATTTATTTTTCAGAATAGAAGGAAAAATCCAATAAAATATTTATAATGGATTTATTCAAACAAGTGGAAGACAATGGGGTGCATATTTATTTTAAGAATAATGATTATTTAATTATATTATATATTTATTATCAGGAACATTACATGAGAAGGATCATGAATATGTATCATACCCCATGTTTTGATAATTTGATTGATAAATTTTTGGGAGGCCAATACTTCTCAATGAATTACATTCAATCTAGAATAAAAAAAGATAATCAAAAGTGAAAACTATTTAAATAAAACATTCCTTATGAGGTATGGAAAATAATAATTTTTAGTGATAAAAATTATACTTACAAATTCCATATATGACGTCGTAGATTTGTGTAATAATTTTTTTTGGATATGACCTCAATCAATTCATGTTATTATTTATGGATTATATTTTGATAAGATCCAAAAAATAGATAGAGAGTGAAGATCACAAGAGAAATGGTTTTATGACATCTAGGAAAGTAAAAAAATTATAATTTACAAAAGTGACTTATGTTAATATAACATATAATTATTAGGACATGTGATTAGAATTGAGAGTATATGAATAGATCCATCTATGATTGATGCCCTTAATTATTGGAAAACACTATCTATTATGATAGAGATCGATAGATCTCATGGAGTGGCTAGATATTATTGATGATCTGTGAAGAATTTTCTTTGAAATATTACACAATCATAAAGTTGGGAAAGAAGGGAGTCATGTTCTTTTGGACTGAAGATTCCGAATAAAATTTTAGTACAATGATGTATTGATATTTCAGTAAACGATTACTCACATTAACCTATAATGGAAAAGTTTTTGTGATTTATTTTAATGAATCTACGAAGGGAATTTGATGCATTCTTATAAAAATATCTTGGTTATATCTTATTCCCCTCTTCAAAAAAAGTATTATGAGACAAATTTATTAATGCATGTTATGGTGTTAACAGAGATAAATTTATCACTGATGATTTAGAGGCCATATGATTATTGAGAAAAGTGAGACATATACACAAATCAGAAATGTATATAGAATATATTCACCCAATGTTTTTTTAAAATTCCCAAGAGAGATGTTTGGATTAGATTTTAGATTTTTACCTCCTAAAAAAATTATCACCATTAGAATACAAACAAGGTGGTATATTATTTGTGTAAAAAATAATTATTCCATATATCTAACGAGGATAAAAAATATCCTATATTTACAAGATTAATAAGGATAGAAAATTAAATTTTTAAAGGTGATAAATCCTCTAATTTTGAAATGTGTGTTCAACTATGTATCTATGTTGCAGTAAAAATGTATACATAGAGAATAATTGTTCAGTGAGATAAGATAAAGTGTTCAACCTTGATTGTGATATAATGATATGGTTAAAATATAGATTATGTGTCCCAATTATATAAAAATTGAAGGGGGCGTTGTTACATAAATCATTTATCTCTTTACAATCAATTGAACATAGAAATAATATAGATATTCAGAGACCCAATGTTGTACATATGGTGGGATAATATCGATATATATATGAAAGATTATGTATATCTATATATAAAATTCCTAAAAGTAAACATTACTTGGAAATATTCTATGGATATGTTAGGACCATTATGTACAACAATATTGACATAGGAAAATATCCTAAAATATTTCACTATTGCGATCCTAATGAAAAATAAAGGGACTAATGTTTTTGGTGTTGTTGTAGATCACCTTATGATGTCAAACCATTTCATTCATAATAAATAATATTTAAATCATGATTTTCATTACTAAATATATGTTATGGAAGTGATATGGTTACATGAAGTATCACATTATATTTTATTTGACCAAGATATAATGATTACATAAATATATTGGTTATGACTCCATTAATATTAGGATAAAGTGTTTTGTTTTTTCCTAAAAATATTCCATATATAATGGTATGTTTTAGAAAATTATTAGAAACCTATGGGATATGTTTTGATATTATTCAAGATATTTTAAAGGTTCTTGGGATTAAAATGATCATATTTTATAATTTACCTATAACAATAGATTTTTTTCAAGAAATTAGTTATCCCCTTATAAATCGAACCATGTAAATAAGTACATAACTCCTTTATATAGTAATTATGTTTGAAAATGAATGCTATTGGGAAATTATCTAGTGAATAATAGGTAGAGATTGTTAGTTCTATTTAGTAGAACATCATGGTAACTTAGATTCAAAAAAATATATATGCCAAAATTTTTAAATGTGTAATATAATTTAGAATTAATTAGAAGGTAATACGATTAAATTATTCATTAAATAATTTTAGATGATTATAAAATAAGTGAATCATGAGACCCTGTTATAATGAACCCATCATTATTAATTATTTAGTAGGGAAAATATCTTATAACACGGGGCTTCTAGCAAACCTATTTCATGATATTATAGTGCCCAATGTATCTCTTTTTTATGAAGTGAATAAAATTTTCTTCAAATGTACTAAATGCATAGTTTATCCTAATCTATCATGATACTTATTATGAATATAACATGTTTATAATCATTTATTATAGAGATACTGTTCTACCATGGAAGACAAGTCACATTATTAAGTTTCTATGGATGATTAAAACATATAAGAAACCTATAAAGAAACCTAAGGATATTCCCAAGGTGATGTATCCACATTTTTTAATCAGTGTGATTTAAATTCAAGTGTTAAATTAATTTTATGTGGGTAAATGTAACATCATAATTTTTTTATAAAGATGATACAAAATGACAAATAATGTTTAAATAAACAACTATATACTATTTTACCTTTATAATGTTTCTATTAAATAATTTTTTTTAACTTATATGTTTTCAATTTCAATAAAAGGTCATGAAAAATTGAGATTAATAAGTTATTTAGAGTCTGATGGAACCAACATGATTTTTGGTGAATCGTAAAATCCCCTTATGAACATAAATATGGACATTAATATGAAACTAATGAATTTTAAATTGTATTATTATTTTATTTTCTTAAGGATTTAATATAATGAAATAAAGATTAATTTTTCTAGGTGATATAAAATGAGTTATAGTATTAAGATTATTAATTTTTGAATAATGAATTAATTTATTTAAAATATAATTTAATAATATTTAGAAAGTTATTTTCAAAAAATGGAGGTCATTTTTGAATTCTAAAAGTCAGAAAATTGTTAGGGTGATTTTTTGGAATTTGTTTCTTGAAATTATTGAATATATGATAAGTAGTAATATATGATAAATTACTTTAAATGCTAAATACTTGTTTTACCGCATCATAGTGGATGAAGGTCTAATGTAAGCCAAAATGTTTTGAACTAACATTAAATTATTATTACTTGGGGTAACATGAATATTGACTATTCATATTCTTGGTCAAAAAAAATTAAAATAATGATTAAAATAATGTAAAATCTCTTCGATCCTCCAATATAAATACCACCCTCTTTCCCCTCTTCCTCTCAAAATTCCCAAGACGTGAGTGTTTTATAAGTTATTCCAACTCTCCTCTCCAATGCTCTTATCCACGTCTAAGACCATCTGGTCTCCCCAGAATGCAAAAACCAAAGGCCTTAAGGAGGATATCAAGGAGAAGAGATCAAGAGGTTAGAATCATCTTTCATTTTCATGTGTTTTTTTTCAATTCCATTATTTTCTAATACTATATTCCACTCCCATTATCTAATAGGTAATAGTGATTCAGAATTGTAATAACCTGGTTCTTATTTTTGACGTACGGGCTTCTTCTTTCTCCTTTCCTTAAGTTTTTTTTGAGAAAATAAGGAAAATGGGGAAAAATCCTAAATTTTGGAACTACGCGCCGTGTACTTTTCCACAAGCCGTGTACTTTTGGCCGTGTAGAATCGGTACACGGGCCATGCAGCCTTGTCGGTGATGAAGGGTGTAGGAACCGACTACACGCCGTGTAGTGGTACCTTACATGCCATGTAGTCAGTCGGCTGGCCTAAACACTAAGGCGGTGGAGTAGCCGCCAGCTGGGCAGCAGTACACGCCGTGTACTCAAGAGTACATGTCGTGTACTCATATCGACGACTAAACAGTGTGGTGGTGCCACTAGAGGAATAGTAAAATGAAGTAAGTACACGCGATGTAATTTTTTTTTCAGCTTAAAACAGGCAGTAGCCTTATCATTTGGCAAAGGAGGCATTTGAGCCATTTTGGAGCCAATGGAGGGGGTCGATCCATTGGCGATCCGCTGTGTGTTCGTCTGGAATCAGATTCGGCTTTAGACGATCCTGTTGGAACCGCACGGGTAAGCCCTCTCCTCTCCTGGTATGGCTCTTACCAATTCTTTCCCGAGGGAATGTTATTTACGTTTGATTGGGTTTTATTCTTCTTCATATCTACGTCGTTCATGGGCGTTTCTTGGATCGGCGTTCGTGTATAATGATCATTGGTGTATAAGGTAGGTGGCTTGGTGAAAATTTCCAACGGTCGAGTGTTTTTTGTGCGTTTTCATGCCACGAACCCATGTTGGGCTGTCGTGTGGTTGAGGCCGTTGATATATTTAATGACTAGAATTGCATATGTGATTGAATTGTGATAATAAAATGCTGGTTCAGATCATTTCTTGGATCCGGAACTACCTCGGGGGTGTGTTCCACTATTTAGCCATTTGGCCAGGATACCCGAGGGTTTTCCCTTAAAGTAGTAATTGTAGACATTCCTTGAGAGGAATTTCTTATTTTTTGCTTGTGTACATGTTGGGCATGGCCCGGTTACCTATTTAGCCTGAGGGCATTGTTGTGATTAGACTAAGGGTGAAACTATACTAGCCCGAGGGCAACATATTATTTCGCCTGATGGAAAACATTCATGCCAGAGGGCTTGAATTCTCTACCTGAGGGAGACACATCCTACGCCTGAGGGAAATTTCTGTTATGCCTGAGGGAAATACCTGCGGGTTGGATTCTGTATAGGCTGAGGGCAAGCCTGAGGGCATGGTTCACTATTTTAGCCTGAGGGCACGGTACTGGTTAGACTAAGGGCTTGGTGCTGTTGGCACACAAATTTTACTAAATTAAATGAATTAAATGAATAATAAAATGGAAATTGGACTGTTAATTTAGTTACTTTCAGTACTTCTTACTTTATTGCATTTTACTATTGCACACAACTGTTGCATGCTTACACGCATTTGGGCACGAGCCTTTGGTGGGTGCCTACTGAGATATATTTCTCACACCCTGTTTGGGTCCTGCTTTTCGGCCCAAACATATTATGTTTCTCTAGGTGTGGATAGGGGAAAGAGTCCCTATACAGGTACTTGACTGTTGTTGTGGAGTAGAAGGGCATGGGACCGAGCCTAGGCTCGTGATGCCGCTGCCATCTGTTTGCTCTGTTTTGTTGTACTATGTTATTTGCTGTACTGGATTGATGTATAACATGTTCTGTATATTTTCATAGAACTTGAGACATGTATCATTATCTTCTATATACTGTTGGTTATATCCACTGCTGTTGTTTATCTCAGATGTGTATGATTTACCGCTTCCGCTGTTTTTGTCCTTTTTATTTAAATTCCAATGCGCTACACTTAATAAATGAGGGAATAGTTTCCCCACTATCAGACATGGGCCCTCGCTGCTAGTCGACAACCTCTGGAATTTGGGGAAATGCGCTTGAGGTCACGTGGTGAACTGGGCTCGGGGTACCCGTTGAGTGGCACCCGGACCTGGGACGTTACAAAGTGGTATCAGAGCAGCATGTGCGAGGTGGAGTCACAGCCCAGATTGCGAGCTTATAACTTGATGATCAGGGGACTTGTTAGACAGATTTTCCTCCAATGGTTGATCATTTCAGGGATGTCTTCCCGGATGACTTTTCAGGTCTACCTCCAGTGCGTGAGGTGGATTTCTCTATCGAGCTTGTTTCAGGAGCAGCACCAGTGTCCATTCCTCCTTATAGGATGTGTACACATGAGCTGCAGGAACTAAAGAGGCCATTAGAGGAGTTTCATGGAAAGGGATTTATCTGATCTAGTACTTCTCATTGGGGTTCTCCAATCCTTTTTGCGAAGAAGGCAGATGGTACCCTCAGACATTGCGTGGATTATCGGAAGCTGAACCAATTGACGGTTAAGAACCGACATCCCTTACTGATAAGTGATGATCTTTTTGATAATCTTCGTGGAGCACGAGTGTTCTCGAAGATTGACATGATATCCTGATATCATCAGCTGCATGTTAGACCATCTGATATACCTCTCACATATTTCAAGAGAAGGTGTGGTCTATATGAGTACTTGGTTATGCCATTCGGACTCACGAACGTGCCAACAGTTTTCATGGCTCTGATGAATCGTGTGTTCCATATGTATCTTGATTATTTTTTGTTAGTATTCGTGGACGACATCTTGGTGTACTCTCGCACTCGAGACGACCATGCCACCCATCTAGATATCGTATTGAGTACACTGAGGGAGAATCAGCTATATGCTAATCTCTTGAAGTGCCACTTTTGGATGGACCAGATTCACTTCTTGGGTCACATTGTCTCAGAGGAAGGAGTTGTAGTAGGTCTAGATAAGGTGAGAGTAGATGTTTCCTGGGAGCAGCCTAAGAACATTTCTGAGATATGGAGTTTCTCAGGGATGGATGGTTACTATAGACACTTCATACAAGACTTCTATCTCTTAGCATCACCGTTGATAGGTCTACCTAATAAGGGTGTGAAGTTTTTTTGGTCAGAAGCATGCGATGCAGCTTTTCAGGACCTGAAGGGAAGGTTGACATCAGCACCGATCATGATACTCCAAGAGTAGGGGAAGAACTATACAGTTTACTGTGATGCATCAAGGATTGGGCTGGGAGCAGTGTTGATGCAGGGCGACTGAGTTGTTGTGTACAGGTCTCGATAGTTGAGGCCACATGAGAGGAATTACCCGACGCATGATCTCGAGTTGCCTGTAGTTGTGCATACATTGCGCTGCTAGAGACATTATCTATTGGGAGAGCATTTTGTGGTTTTCATCGACCAACAAAGCCTCAAGTATATCTTTTACTCGGCGTGACCTGAATATGAGGAAGAGAAGGTGGGTTGAGTACCTATAGTCTTTGGATGTTGTGCTTGCCTATACACCTGGTAAAGGTAATGCAGTAGCTGATGCACTGAGTAGGAAGAATCAGATACAGAAAATGCAGGAGGCTTGTGGTGAGTGGTATCTCATGGCTTTGTTCTCTGAGATGCATCTAGAGGTGCACGACAGTCAGGGGAAGACTTATCTTACCTCTTTAGTTGTGACTTCTACCCTCCTGGACAGAGTGAGGATGAGGAAACTATCTGATTCAGAAGGCCTAGTTCTACGAGAGTCGATGGAAAGAGAGCACCCTTCTCTTGGTTGGATGATAGGTGACGACGAGGTCCTACATTTCCAGGGATGATTATGGGTTCCAGGGGATATACGCGAGGATCTGATGCAGGAGTTTCATGCTTCAGCTTGGGCAGTTCATCCTGGGGTAGCCAAGATTTACCGTGACTTGAGGCGTCAGTACTGGTGGTCGGGTAAGAAGAGTGAAATAACTGGTTCTGTTGCGAGGTGTTCCACCTATCAATGGGTGAAGGCGGATCATCAGAGACCAGTTGGGCTGTTACAGCAGTTTCCCATTCCCGAGTGGATATGGGATGATGTCGCGATGGTTTTCATGAGTGGATTTCCATGGTCACCTCGTGGCAATGACGCTGTGTGGGTTGTTGTGGACAGACTCAAGAAGGTAGCTCACTTCTTGCCGATTAAGGAGACCTTCAGTGTAGACTAGCTCATGAGGGTATATATCCGAGAGATCATACTTCTTCATGCGGTCCCTCATTCTATCGTTTCTGATAGGGACGACCGCTTTAGGTCTCATTTCTGGCACAGTTTTCAGAGGGCACTAGGTACATAGGTGATTCTAAGAACAGTATACCAACCTCAGACCGATGGCCAATCAGAGCATACGATACAGGTGCTTGGGGACATGCTACGTGCATGCGTCCTAGACTTTTGGGGCTCTTGGGAGAAGCATATACCCTTAGTCGAGGTTTCATATAACAATAGTTTTCAGGAAACTATTGAGATGGAACCATACGAGCCTTTATATGGTAGGTCATGCCGATCACCTTTGTGCTGGTTAGAGGTAGGTGAGGCAGCTTTACTGGGACCACAACTCGTTCATGGGAAATCTGAGTAGGTTCAGTTGATTCGGAAGCAGATGGCTACCGCGCAGTCTCTTCAGAAGTCTTATATTGATCTCCGCAGAAGACCTTTGGATTTCGTGGTTGGGGATCAGGGTTTTATATGTGTTTCACCAAGGATGGGACACAAATGGATCAGGAGACAGGGAAAGCTTTCACTGAGGTATGTGGGCCATTCGAGATTCTGGGGAGAGTCGGGCTGGTTTCTTATCGGTTGCGGTTAGCGCAGCGGTACCGAGACATGCACGACGTCTTCCACTTGTCTCAGTTGTGTCACTATCATTCAGACCCATCTCACGTTTTTACGCCTGAATAGGGTGAGCTAGTGGCAGATGCGTCCTTTGAGGAGCATCTGATTCATATCGTTGACATGAGCATGAAGGTTCTCTGAGGCTGGTCAGTTCCTCTTTTACGGGTTCTATGGTAGCATTGTCGAGTGAAGGACGAGACCTGGGATCGGGAGGCCGACGTACGTGATCAGTTGCCAGAGCTATTCTGAGCATTATCTTCGCCACCCTTGGAAGGGAAATTTGGGGACAAATTGCTATAAGGGGGAAGTTTGTAAGAACCCGGTTCTTATTTTTGAGGTATGGGATTTCTCTTTCTCCTTTCCTTATTTGTTTTTAGAAAATATGGAAAATGGGGAAAAATCCTAAATTTTGGAACTACACGCTGTGTAATTTTCCACACGCTGTGTACTTTTGGCAGTGTGGAATGGGTACACGAGGCGTGTAGCCTTGTCGGTGACGAAGGGTTTAGGAACCTACTACACTCCATGTAGTGGTACCTTACACGCCGTGTAGTCAGTCGGTAGGCCTAAACAGTAAGGCGGTGGAGTAGCCGCCAGCTGGGCGGCAGTACACACCGTGTACTTAGGAGTACATGTCGTGTACTCATGTCGACGGCTAAACAGTGTGGCGGTGCCGCTAGAGGAACAGTTAAATGAAGGAAGTACATGTCGTGTACTCAGAAGTACTTCCTGTGTACTTTGTTTTTTCGGCTTAAAACAGGCAGTAGCCTCCTCATTTGGCAGAGGAGGCATTGGAGCCATTTTGGAGCCAAAGGTGGGGGTTGAAACATTGATGATCCGCTGAGTGTTCGTCTGGAAACCGATTCGGCTTCGGACGATCCCGTTGGAACCATATGGGTAAGCCCTATCCACTCATGGTATGGTTCTTACCAATTATTTACTGAGGGAGAGTTATTTACATTTTATTGGGTTTTCTTCTTTGTCAGATCTACGTCGTTCTGGGGATATTCATGGATCAGTGTTTGTGTATAATGCTCGTTTCCGTATAAGGTAGGTGTCTTGGTGTAAGTTTCCAACTGTCGTGCATTTTTTCTGAGTTTTCGTGCCACGAACCCATGTTGGGGTGTCGTGTGGCTGAGGCCTTTTCTATATTTAATGCCTAGAATTGCATAGGTGATTAAACTGTGATAATAAAAGTCTGGTTGGGATCACTGCTCGGATCCAGAACTACCCCAGGGGTGTGTTCCACTGTTTAGTCGTTTTGACAGGATACCCGAGGGTATTCCTTTAAAGTAGTAATTTTAGAATTGCCTTGAGAGAAATTTCTTGTTTACTACTTGTGTACTTGTTGGGCATGGCCCATTTCCCTTTTTAGACTAAGGGAATTGTTGTGATTAGCCTGAGGGCGTGACTGTACTAGCATGAGGGAAACATATTATTTCACCCGAGAGAGACCTTTCGTGCCTGAGGGCTTGACATCTATGCCTGAGGGCGACACTTCCTACGCCTGAGGCCAATTTTTGTTACGCCTGAGGGAAATACCTATGGGTTGGATTCTGTATAGCCTGAGGGAAAGCCTGAGGGTGTGGTTTACTATTTTAGCCTGAGGGCACGATACTGGTTGGCCTGAGGGATTGGTGCTGTTGAGCACAAAAATTATACTAAATTAAATGAATTAAATGAATAATAAAATGGCAATTTGATTGTTATGTTAGTTACTTTCAGTACTGCTTACTTTATTTCATTTTACTATTGCACACCGCTAATGCACGCTTACACGCAGTTGGGCATGGACCTTTGGTGGGTACCTACTGAGATATATTTCTCACACCATGTTTGGTTCATACTTTTCGACCCAAATAGATTACGTTTCTGTAGGTGTGGATAGGGGCAAGAGTCCCTTTACAGGTACTTGACTATTGATGTGGAATAGGAGGGAATGGGACCGAACCTAGGCTCATGATGCCGCTTCCAGCTGTTTTCTTTGTTTTGCTGTACTTTGCTATTTACTGTACTATATTGATGTATAACATGTTCGGGCTGTTTTCTTAGAACTTGAGACATGTAGCATCATCTTCTATATACTGTTGGTTATATCCACAACTGTTGTTTATTTTAGTGGTCTATGATTTACCGCTTACGCTGTTTGTTGTCTGTTTTATTCAAATTCTACAGCGCTACACTTGGAAAATGAGGGTATAGTTTCCCCACTATCAGACCTGGGCCCTCACTGCTAGTCAGCAGCCTCTGGCATTTGGGGAAATGTGCTTGAGGTCACGTGGCGAACCAGGCTCGGGGCACCCATTGAGTGGCACCCAGACCCGGGACATTACAAGAATCATATATATTCACGATGTTATATTTTTATGGAATAAAATTCTTCAACATACTTCATCTCCCAACCCTATTATAAAAACATCGTTTAAGATGTGTTAATTTTGAAAAATCATGGGCGTTGTGTTTTCAATTTCTGTTACACCCTTCAATGATTTTTGTAAAACCATTTTAATGTTTTAAATATAATTTAATGTGTATTATGTAAAATATTTTCTATTTTAGAATGAATTTTTATTCATTAAATTAATATATATAATGAAACAAGTTCATGATTACTGAGGAACCAGAAAAATGGTCTTAAAAAATATCATTAATGTTTTATCTAATTGTTCATCAGAATATATGATAATTTTTTTTATGATATAATTATATATTATAAAAGCACATGAATACCATTTAATTCCTCTTATATAACTTCATTTCCATATGACAAGAAAATCATATACAAACCCCCCATGTAAATCAGGTAAAGAACTCACCCGAAACAATGGAAGCAACAAAATACTAATAACTAAAGGGTGAAATGATGTTATAAAATGACAAAATAAGGGGTTAAAATCATGGAAATGTTTCTAAAAATTCTTATTACACTATTTTTACCATTATACATGAGGATTAAACTAGTTTATATTATTGAAAACCCAAGGAAAAGGAATTCTTACCCCAATATATATTCATTGGGTTAACCTTCAACTTCATTAATTATGTGGTTTTAAGATCAATTATGTGTTGAATTTTTTTTATATATTATGTTATATTATGTTTATTTAAAGTGTATACACATACTCATTTTGTTAAATTTATTCTCATACAAATTATATGTTATTTGTATGTGACTTTCCATATAAAATCCACTTTTAAACTTCTAGTTTTAAAAAATTCAAAGTGAATGTTTCTGTTAAAGTATTCTTTTTTGATGATTATGTTATAGTAATTGGGAATTGTTTCTGATTAATGATAGGACCTATAACTCCCTCCAATTCATTGGGTATGTGTAATTTTGAGGTCGGTCGTATGGTTACCCCATGTATAACTATGATGGTTACACTATAAGGTAGCCTCAAGGGTAACATTGTATGGTAGCTATGAAGGACACATTGAAATGTTTCCATGAGGATTATAAATCATATGGTATATATGATGGTTAAAATTTTAAGTAATTAATTCCCCAAGTTATTTACTTATTTTATTTATGTTCTCTATGTTTTCACAAAGTCTGTATATGTTTCTTTATGGGTAAGAAGTAAGTCCTGTGAAAATGTTTTCATATGTTTAAAAGTATTCATGGACTAAATGATCATTTCCTTTTTTTTTATATCCCTTTCTAGGCTATTTTTCTCCATCCATGTTTTGAAAATGTTTTATAACATGAATTGTTAGATGTTCAAATAATAGTTAAGGTGTTAAGGTAGATGAATAATGTTATTTATAATAGCTATTAATTTTTGTAATCTCTGATTCAATAAATGTAAGTTGTTTTGTAATTCTCTAGAACCTAGAATAGAAAAGGTCCTCATTTTTAAAATGTACTGTGTATTTTTATGATATAAATTATAAAAAATAAATCTCATGTTTTAGTAATGAATACAGATGTGTTGGTTCAGGGCCTTATAGTTGGTATCAGAGAACGATCTAGAAAATTTTTGAGATTAGACATTTTCTTTTTTTAGAAAATATAAAGTGATAGTGTTTACTTTTAATCTTCTAGTTAATTAAGTACACAAAAGAAAATGGATTTTCTTTATTATAAATATTATAAATACAATGAATGAATTGCGAGGGTATAATTAATTTAACGGTGGGGGTGGAATGTAACATCCCGATTTTTTTTAAAATGAAACAAAATGCCACATCAAGCTTAAATAAACTACTAAATACCATTTGACATGTATAATGTAGCCATTAAACATAATTTTTTACTTTTCTATGTTTTTAATTTCAAAAAATGGCCCTCTAAAATAATTATTAGTAAGTTATTTAGAGTCTAAGGGAACAAACATGATTTTTGGTGAATTGTAACAAACCCTTATGAATAGTAATATTAATAGTAATATGAACCAACTGAATAGTAAATTTTATTACTATTTTATTTTCTTTTGGAAATAGGAGAATGGAATCATTATTAATTTTTCTAGGTTATATAAAATGAGTTATAATTTTAAAATTGTTAATTTTTGTATAAAATATAATTTTATTTGAAAAATAAATTAATCATAATTAGAAAATTATATTAATAAAACTGGAGTTCATTTTTTAATTATACACACAAATAAACTTTAGGGTGAATATTTTTTATTTTCTTGAAATTCTTGAATTTTAGATGAACAGTAAAATATGATAAATTATGTTAAATGCTAAATTCTTGTTTTTTTGCATCATAGGTGATGCAAAGCTGATGTAAGACAACTTATTTCGAACTCAAATGAAATTATTACTATTTGGGTCACATGAATCAAGACTATTCAATGTCTTGGGTGAAAATATTAAAATAATGATTAAAATAATGTAAAACCCCTCATTTCTTCCACTACAAAAACAACCCTTATTCCCCTCATCCTATCACACCTCTCAATCCTTGATCATTGTCTCAGTTCTACTGAATCTCCTACCCAAGTATATTCCCCACGTCCAAAACATGATGGTCCCACCAAATGTTCAAAACCAAAGGCCTCAATGAGGATCTCAAGGACAAGAGATCAAGAGGTAAGAATCTTCATTCATTTTCAGGTGTTTTATTTTCAATTCCTTTTTTTTATTTTAATCGCATCCAATACAATTATCAAAGATGCATTAATGCTCTAGAATCATATATATTTTGGATATTAACATGTTTCTGGAAAAAATTCCCCAACATACTTCATCTTCTCCCCTTATATTAAAACATCATTTGAGATGTGTTGTTTTACCAAAATTGTGAGCATTGTGTTTGAGATTTATTTAATTCCTTCATAACTATTTGTAAAACCATTTTAATGGTTTAAAAAGAATGTAATGTTTATTATATGACCTTTTTTATTTTATGTAACGAACATATATTCAATAAATTAATGTATATAATGGAACATTTTCATGATTATCGTGGAACCGTAAAAACTGATCTAAACAAATATCATTAATTTCTTATCTAATGATTCTTCATCATATATGATGCCAAAATGATTTATGGGATCATTATATATTCTGTAAAAAAATTAATACCATTTCATTCCACTTCTGTAATTTTATTTTCATATGAAAATAAAATTAGATACAAACTAGCCATAGAAATCAAGTAAATAACACACCCGAAACAATACAAAGAACAAAATACTAACCACTAAAGGGTGAAATGATGTTATAAAATGATAATATAAGGTGTTATTAACATTATCATGTTTCTATAAAATACTAATAAAAATCATTTAACCATTATATTGGAGGTTTAAACATGTTTGAAATATTGAAAAACCGAGGTAAGAGAATTCTTAATCCAATATCCATTCTTTGGTTTAAACTTATAATTCCTTAATTGTGTTGTTTTGAGATCATTTTTAGGATGGATTTTTTTTATATTGTTTTTTATTATGTTTATTAATATTGTATACAAATTTTACATTCATCCAATTGATTCTCACTTCAATTATATTATATTTTTGTGTGACTTTTCTTATAAAATCCTATTTTAAACATATAGTTTTACAAAATTCAAAGTGTATGTTTTTATGAAAGTATTTTTGTATGATGATTATGTAACAGTTCATGAGAATAATTTAATATTTGGGGTTTGAAATATATCTCCCTCAAATGCATTGGGTATGTGTATGTTGAAGGTCGGCTATACGGTTACTCAATGTGTAACTATAATGGTTACACTATAAGGTAGCATTGAGGGTTACATTGTAAGGTTTCCATGAGGGCTAAAAATAATATGGTAGCCTTGATGGTTAAAATTGTAATTGATTAATTCCCCAAGTAACATATATGTTTTATTTGTGTTCTCTATGTTTTCTTAAAGAATGTATATGAAACGTTTTGGGTAAAAAGTGTGTCTTATGAAATTGTTTTGATATGTTTGAATGTAATTATGAACTAATAGTTCCTTTCCATCTTTTGGTATCCCATATTGAATTATATTCGTCATTCGACATTTTTTATAAAAAAATCACATGAATTCTTGGAATTTTAAAGGATTTTTGTGGTGCTAATGTAGATGAACATTGTTTTGTATATTAGCTATTATTTTTGGTAAACTCCAATTCAATAAATGTAAGATGTTGTGTAGTTGTCTGGAACCTCGACCGGAAAAGGTATTCATTTGTATAATGTACTGTGTATTTTTTATCTGTTATAAAAAAATACACCACATGTTTTTGTACAGAATTTGAAATAGAGGTTCAAGGGTTTACAATAAAATTTAATAACAATATATTCTAATTTTATTACGTTGAAATAATTTAAATTTACTTTATATCGTTATTTATAGAAAAACCCTTGTATAAATTGAAAAAAATATATTATAGTTCTTTATGACAATAAAATTGGATTATATGTTTTAAAATTATGAAATAGAATAATGAAAAGTTTCCACTAATTAATATGTATTGAGAAATTCTATAAAACAATTATTGAATTCTATGAAAATAATTTGATGATTAAAAGTCCTTATTTAGGAATAAATTTAATTTTCATGTCTTACGAACATTAATATGAGAAAAATAAATTAATAATTATTAAAAAACTATTTTAATGAAGCATATTCGTAATTTATAAATAATCATTTACACATTAGTTATCATATTATTTCACAGTTAATATTTTTTTTAAATCACTTTTAAGGGATGAGTTAGGAAGAAATAATTTTTAAAAAAACACAACACATTAATCACTTTGTGACATTAACATGTCAATGTAGAAAATTATAAAAATAATAATACATGTAATTATATTAACACCATTATATAGAGGTTACCTTAATATCGGGATCATCCATGATGATATGCTAAAAGTGAAAAGAAATCTCATTAGTTTACAAAGGTACTCCACCAAACATATTTCCCCATGTTGAATCCCCATTTCAAAATATTTTCTTATTTATTTAAATAATTAACAATGTCAGGTGTAAAATTATTTTAAATCTTAATTGATGAATATTAGTACCTTGTACACCAAAATACACCGATGGACAATATAAAATTAGTTAATCTCGATATTTGAAATTAATACTATTTTATGAATGGTTTTCAACACTAACCATAAATATCTTTCCCCATGGTACTGTTTACATTCATACCCTAATAAAACATTCATAAATAAGTATGTAATGGAAAAGGTGGAAAGGGTGAGCTCAAATGCTAAATAACATTAATTATGGGGGATATCACTTGATCATCCAACGAATGAAAAATATAATAATAAGTGTATAAGATCATGAATATCAAATAAATTATACATAAATAATTTGAAAAAGATAATAAATCATGGTTTATGGAATAAAACAATAGAATTTCAAAATACATGATTAATAAGAATGAGAAATCAACATAACTCAATCATAAATCACATGTTCATGTCAAAAAGATGTGTGGAATCATCAAAAGTTTAAAAAAATAGTTTTCATATAATTAAATGGCCATTTCCAAGGATATCATAGTTTAATTATTTCACTGCCTAAACCATCATATTTTTTAGGTTCCTACCTAATACTATCATATTGGATAAAGTCCATTACGGAATTAGGATTTCTCCACATTGTTGTCCTATTTATCTCAAGAAATGTCAATATTTACCCATTGAATTTAATGGATTTATAGGACCCACCCATCACTTAATGATAATAATAATTATGATTTCTACAAGATCAAAATTCATAAATCATATCAGAACCCGCAAAAAGAAATGGGTTTCATTGACAATTTATCAGAACATCACTCAAAGAAATGAAATGGTATTCATATTAATCATGTCATTGTAATCATAACCCAATTAGATAATTAAAAAGGATTTTTTCCTTGGATAATATCCCTAATAAATAATAAGTAACATTAAATAATGTTATTTTATATGGAAAATGATTTTAAATGATCAATTGGAATAATTATTTATAAAAATTTCCTCACTATTTTGAAATAATTTCTAATTTATTAAAAATTTTCTGAAATTTAGTGGAAAATATTTTATTTAAAAATATCCCTATAAAATTGTAATAGTTGATTTAAAACATTAAGGTGTCTTGAAAACATAAAAATTCACTAATTTCATATATGTTAACAAATAATTTATCATATATTTTTTGTCAAAAAATCCACAATGTACCTCATATAAAAACTGATGACAATATTCATTTCACACAAATTTTTAATGATTTAGACTGGTTTAAAATGAATTTAAAATTTTGTATGAGAATATAAAAAAAATATGAAAACATTATTTGAAAATATGGGGGTGGATGAAAAATATTCTCCAATGTATACTTAAACATTAACAGCCTTGAATAAAGATGGTATTTTGAATAAACCATTACTGTTTGGTAATATTTTAATTATAATGACCATGAAGAAAATTAACATATATTGTTATATAAATAGATATAAAACTAATTTTATGAATCATTAATGGAATTAATTATAAGTATATATTTAATAGAATATATACAAGTAGTTTATTAGGAAGGGGATCCAATGATTAAAAAGTGAGATGAAAATATCATACCATAGGTCTGAATTCCATTGAATGTTCTTTATCCCCATGTATAATAAATTTATATATTTTATACATATATAAAAAAATTATTTATATAATTATTATATTAAATATATTAATTATATATATATATATTTAAATCTATCCATAATGTTAGAGATAGAATATGAATTACACCATTCTGGGATACGATATTCCATACATACGTAAGAAAACTGTATTACATTTTTGAAAGATGAAATGAGAGAAAGTTAAATAACAATTCAACCATTCAATAAAATAGTATTATATAATATATATCATATATATTCATCAAATATAACTTCATTAGCATCAAAATAATATTGAAATTAAAAATTATTCTCCTAACACCATTAAAGTGGTAGTTCACATGTATGCATGAGAGAAATTTTTGTTTTAAATTTTTTTTGAGGGTAATAAGGTAGATATGATATTTAAATTCCATATTAATAATAATTATATAATAAAAATAATATAAAAATTTTAAACCCATAATAATACTCATCTTTATATATGATGATAAAAAATTAATTGCATTTCTACATAAATATGGATTGTCGTATGCACACCCAATTGATACATTCACTTCTTAGTTGATTGGAAAAGGTTTGTATAATGGTTTTTTAAAAATAATTATAACTTTTATGAATATTTGTGATACTTAATTTATTATTTTCTCATAAATATCATTGTATTTTATGTGAAATAAGTGTAAAAGTTAATGCCAAAGATTACAGTAATTACTTATTCTTTAAAAAAACCTTAGATCTCCTATAAAAGGACATATGACTTATCATTAGGATACTCTTGAATCTCTAAAATTTATGTAAGAAATTTTATAAGGATATTTTGTAGGATATGGTGATGATATATGTATTAGTGTGGTGTAAATAATTGAGGGAGTATGGGCTATTTTATTATTGAGATGAGGGGAACTCGTTAAATTTCACAAAATATTATAATAGGACTATTCTAGAAGAAATTAAATTAAAAAGTATAATAAATGAATAGGGGAGTAAATATAGTTAATATATTTTCCGATTTTTTTATTTTTTTTATTTTTATATATTTTAATAACATATTATTTTCATGAATATAAATATTGTCAATTTTTACATTATTCATTACTTTGTAATTAATTACATCAAAAGAAAAATATATATATGATAGAGCAAATATTTTCAATTAAATTATATTGAATATCATTGTTTTAAACCCACAAAATTGTTCCTCTAAGATGAATTGTTTCATTTTTTTGATAATGGTGTTATTTTGAGCTGAATAGTAAAAATTGGCCATTTTGGATTTTTTTAACAGTTTTAAATTATTTCGGTAGATTGGCCATAACATTATCTACACTGATCCAAATTGAAAAATTCTTTCTTTTTCAGATTCTCCACATCCGGAGCTTCATTTAATATATTTGGACCAAAATCTGAATCGGCCATATGGAAGCTCAAAAGAAGCTCACAAGTTGGCTCAAGAAAACTGTTTTCAGTTCTGCCTAGTTTTGATGTGGGATCCATAACTCAACCACTGTGGGCCCAAAGCTTATGAAATTCGGTGGGTGGACGCGCAAGGAGTTTGGGAGCATCTTTTATGAAGGAAGAACCGAGTGAATGGGCCGTTTATGGGGTCATTAACTCACCCTAATCCGGAGGAGTTCGTTTTGGAGAGTCTGACTGGACAGAATAAATTCTCATAGTAAAACGGCCATAACTCTCGGAATACATGTCCAAATCCGCTGAACTTTTTAGGGGACACGGCCAAGGGAATTATGAACAACATTCATGAAGGACGCAACGCGTGAAGATGTCATTTAATGGGGCTACAACGCGTCGACATTCGGGGGAAGAATTCTGGCTATAAAAGGAGGAGAGCTCCACCCTCTCAAAGCATCCATTCTCCATCCATTCTCCATCCCATTCCTTCCGGGACACCAAGAAGGAGAACTTTTCGGCTTTCTCTTTTATTTATTTTCTTTTTCATAGTTTGTTAATGTCTTCTTCTTCCCCATTCAACTCGATTACCCTTACCATGGTGGGGTAAACTTTTGGAGTGATTGGGGAAGGGTTGGTTTTCTACATTGTAATGCTTGAGTTCTTGGACGCAATTGAATAAATTTCTTTATTCTTCAAAGTTGTTTTCAATTTCTTATAGCAGATTTTATAATCAAGTGCGACCGTTCTTGAATATTAATTCCGTTATTGATTTTTTCCTTGGTAAAATAATCAATATCTCCCTCCACTAATTTCTGGTTTATATACGATGGAATAAACCTGGAATTAGTGGTGAAATACTCGACGATCGTCAGTGCGTGTAAAAGGTGTAGTGAATGTTCTTGATTGTTTGGGATAAAGAAAACCCGATCGGGAATTGCCCATTTCAATTAAGGATATTCAATACAACTATTTTACACATGGAAGGAGAGTTGACCAAACCAAGATCTTGGTAAGGTTTTCTCTCACAATAATAATTTCACCAAGGAAGTGAGAGGAAGCGATTGTGGAAACTCACTTTAATCAACTAAGAAGAATAGGTTTTAATTAAATTGAACAAGGATAGCATTATAATTTGGAAACCGACCCCGACCTAATCACCCTTTTTAATTTCATTGTTTTTCAATCATTTGAATTTCAAATTTCCTTTCACAACATTTTTACCCCCGTTTTAAAGTGACAACCCATTTTGTGTGCACTCCTCTTCGGGAGACATCCTAGGTCAACCACATTACTACATTTTAACTTAGGAAAAAATTGTTTTGCCACGCCCTACGACAGGCGTGCGTCAAACTTGGCGCCGTTGCCGGGGAGGAAGTGCCGCAATATTTTTGTAAATTTTTGACATTTTGTTTTCTTAAAAAAACACAAATAAAATCTTTCCATAATGAATTCAAATGATTATTATTCTACATGGAATGACAATTACTCACAGGTGCAAGAAGAAGTCTACACAGAGGAGGCCCTCCAACGAAGAGCTGATGCACTGATGATAATGTTCAAGCAGGTGGAAAGAGGCATAACAACATGGATCTCACCGGAAGATTTGATGGCCATGGTCAATGAACTCCAAGTTGACTTAAAAAGATTCAAGGCCAAAAAAGAAGTGCCACTGGTCTTCCCGGATTTCACTGAAGACATCCATGAAGTTGAATCCAAACTCGAGGTGGAGGAGCATGACTACCTACCTCTATCCATTGATGATCGACTCCAAGAGGAACTTTCAATTGAAGAGGATATTAATGTCGAACCAAATCAGGGAGATGATACATTCTTAAACTCATATTCTTTAAAAGTTTCTGAAACTAATTTGACTATCTCTCCCAAATCTATTGGATTTTCAGATTCATCAAACTCATATTACACCTTGGAGGATGATGTGAAAAACACAACACCTGTTGAGGAACTTCTGGAGCTCCCTGAAGTCATTGAATATCAACAAGAAGAGCCCGATCATGAAGAGATCCAAGTTGCTGAGCCTGAGGAAAACAGACAAGAGGCTGAAGCCTCCTTGAAGCCAGCACTAGAAGACAAGATGGTTGCACAAGTAGCAATAAAAGAAGAAGAGGTTCCCTACTTCATCCTACCCCCACCATGCACGGTGTACCACATTGTGAAGGGGGTGGATCCGGTGTACTCTATCTGTGGAGTCCTCCTCAACAAGAACAATGAAATAAAAGCTGGGAAGATCCACATGTGGTGGTTCAAATCAAAGAAACATCATCCACCATCAGATTGGGGATAATCAATTACAACTGCCCCTCTGGAGGCAGTCAAAACCCAGGGCCCACTTGGGGGATTAAACCAAGTTTTATCCTTCTATTCTCATCCTATTTCTATTTTCATTTATTTTAATAAATATCTTATGTTTACTTTTATTCTTTTATTTGTAGGTTTTCAAAGTGAAACACTTAGGAGATTAACTCAATGTTGCACTATGAATAAATCAGGTTGTACCTCTCTTTCACACTTTCTTGATGTTGTGATTAATTTGAAAATTGACTTACATGTTATATCCACTTGAATGAATCGAGGACACTGTATCATTTAAGTGTGGGGAAGAGAACTTTTGTAGTATAGGATTTTCATTTGATGTTTGTTTTCAAAAAAAATGTGTGTTTTAAAATTTTTGTGTGTTTATTTTTCAATTTTTTGTGTGTTTCTAAAACTTTTGAGCTGAAATGATTATCAATACCATTTTTGAAACCCATTTCAATGAGTGAA
This sequence comes from Viscum album, assembly GCA_963277665.1. Taxonomy (NCBI): domain Eukaryota; kingdom Viridiplantae; phylum Streptophyta; class Magnoliopsida; order Santalales; family Viscaceae; genus Viscum; species Viscum album. The sequence goes on from OY728121.1 coordinate 766,670,040, forward strand.
CCAGTCTATTTCATGAAACTGATCTTAAATGAATGCTGAAATAACTTTGTTTCAAGTTCAAATCTTTTGGAAATTCATGAAAAGTACACTGATTTTTGAATCTCATGCCATATTTCACTATCTATATCTTTGAAATAACTTTCCTGTGAGGCTTCTGAACCATTTTCGTCATATTCTTTTCATTCACCTCATTTCTTGAGAGAACCAGACTATGCTTGCTTTAACCAGAATTTGATTTATTCCTTTCAAAACTTGTGGGTTGGGGTACGTGTGTTTTAAATGATTGAGGCATTTATTTTGTTTAAAGCCCCCTTTTCAAAATAATCCTTTTCATTATGGCCCACCTTTACATTTATCCTTCATTGTAGCCCCTAGTAGCCATGAATTACCTGTTAGGTTAGCCACATTACAAGCCAATTTTCCCTATCATACCTGCTCTTGAAGTAAAATTGCATGATCAAGTTGAACTTAAGTGTGAGGGAAGATGTCTTGTGGTGTACTACCTCATTTGGTTATACTTTGGGTGGAAAATAAATTGTGGAAGAGATGTGTGTGATGCTGAAAAATTATTCTGTTGAAAGCTGTGCCTTTTCTGGAGCTTTTATGAAAAGAGAAGTTGTGCCTTTCTGGAGCTTCCAATGTAAAAAGAAAGCTGTGCCTATCTGGAGCTTTAAAAAAAATTATGTTTGAAAAGATTGAAATGTTTGCTGCTGAGCTGATTGAATGATGATGGAGCCTATTTTCAACAAAGGGGAAGTGAAGGAGACCATATTTGAGTGAAAACTAGAATCTTGCAATTTTGCTTCAATAAGAGCCAAGCCTTCCTTTTTCGGCCTCAGAACTTTTAACATCTAAATCCTACCAACCGGAAGCCACAGAACAACCCTGAAAAGTCCTCATGAGAAACACATGTTCTTGACTCACATCGGGTGGAGAAGTAGGAATTTATCAAACCTATGGTGACTCTTGTGTGAGTTTGGATGAGAAAAGCCTTGTTCAACCTTTACATTTGTGAGATGAGAGAAAATTCATGTGAGGTAGGTGTTTTGTGTGCATGGGATAAGAAATGAAGTGGAAATATATTAAAATCTTAAATGGAGAACTTGAAATAATAGTTTTTTTATGAGGCATGATATCTTTTTGTTTCTTGAAATTGATTTGATTAATCTCATTGATATGTGTTTTGGATTTGATTTGATTTGATTTTTACTTGTCCAGGAGTCCAAGTGCTAAGTGTGGGGGAATTGATAGAGCAAATATTTTAAATTAATTTATATTGAATATCATTGTTTTAAACCCACAAAATTGTTCCTCTAAGATGAATTGTTTCATTTTTTTGATAATGGTGTTATTTTGAGCTGAATAATAAAAATTGGCCATTTTGGATTTTTTTAACAGTTTTAAATTATTTCTGTAGATTGGCCATAACATTATCTACACTGATCCAAATTGCAAAATTCTTTCTTTTTCAGATTCTCCACATCCAGGGCTTCATTTAATATATTTGGACCAAAATCTGAATCGGCCATATGGAAGCTCAAAGGAAGCTCACAAGTTGGCTCAAGAAAACTGTTTTCAGTTCTGCCTAGTTTTGATGTGGGATCCATAACTCAACCACTGTGGGCCCAAAGCTTATGAAATTCGGTGGGTGGACGCGCAAGGAGTTTGGGAGCATCCTTTATGAAGGAAGAACCGAGTGAATGGGCCGTTTATGGGATCATTAACTCACCCTAATCCGGAGGAGTTCGTTTTGGAGAGTCTGACTGGACAGAATATATTCTCATTGTAAAACGGCCATAACTCTCGGAATACATGTCCAAATCCGCTGAAATTTTTAGGGGACACGGCCAAAGGAATTATGAACAACATTCATAAAGGACGCAACGCGTGAAGATGTCATTTAATTGGGCTAAAACGCGTCGACATTCGGGGGAAGAATTCTGGCTATAAAAGGAGGAGAGCTCCACACTCTCAAAGCATCCATTCTCCATCCATTCTCCATCCCATTCCTTCCGGGACACCAAGAAGGAGAACTTTTCGGCTTTCTCTTTTATTTATTTTCTTTTTCATAGTTTGTTAATGTCTTCTTCTTCCCCATTCAACTCGATTACCCTTACCATGGTGGGGTAAACTTTTGGAGTGATTGGGGAAGGGTTGGTTTTCTACATTGTAATGCTTGAGTTCTTGGACGCAATTGAATAAATTTCTCTATTCTTCAAAGTTGTTTTCAATTTCTTATAGCAGATTTTATAATCAAGTGCGATCGTTCTTGAATATTAATTCCGTTATTGATTTTTGCCTTGGTAAAATAATCAATATCTCCCTCCACTAATTTCTGGTTTATATACGATGGAATAAACCTGGAATTAGTGGTGAAATACTCGACGATCGTCAGTGCGTGTAAAAGGTGTAGTGAATGTTCTTGATTGTTTGGGATAAACAAAACCCGATCAGGAATTGCCCATTTCAATTAAGGATATTCAATACAACTATTTTACACATGGAAGGAGAGTTGACCAAACCAAGATCTTGGTAAGGTTTTCTCTCACAATAATAATTTCACCAAGGAAGTGAGAGGAAGCGATTGTGGAAACTCACTTTAATCAACTAAGAAGAAGAGGTTTGAATTAAATTGAACAAGGATAGCATTATAATTTGGAAACCGACCCCGACCTAATCACCCTTTTTAATTTCATTGTTTTTCAATCATTTGAATTTCAAATTTCCTTTCACAACATTTTTACCCCCGTTTTAAAGTGACAACCCATTTTGTGTGCACTCCTCTTCGAGAGACATCCTAGGTCAACCACATTACTACATTTTAACTTAGGAAAAAATTGTTTTGCCACGCCCTACGACAGGCGTGCGTCAAACTTGGCGCCGTTGCCGGGGAGGAAGTGCCGCAATATTTTTGTAAATTTTTGACATTTTGTTTTCTTAAAAAAACACAAATAAAATCTTTCCATAATGAATTCAAATGATTATTATTCTACATGGAATGACAATTACTCACAGGTGAAAGAAGAAGTCTACACAGAGGAGGCCCTCCAACGAAGAGCTGATGCACTGATGATAATGTTCAAGCAGGTGGAAAGAGGCATAACAACATGGATCTCACCGGAAGATTTGATGGCCATGGTCAATGAACTCCAAGTTGACTTAAAAAGATTCAAGGCCAAAAAAGAAGTGCCACTGGTCTTCCCGGATTTCACTGAAGACATCCATGAAGTTGAATCCAAACTCGAGGTGGAGGAGCATGACTACCTACCTCTATCCATTGATGATCGACTCCAAGAGGAACTTTCAATTGAAGAGGATATTAATGTCGAACCAAATCAGGGAGATGATACATTCTTAAACTCATATTCTTTAAAAGTTTCTGAAACTAATTTGACTATCTCTCCCAAATCTATTGGATTTTCAGATTCATCAAACTCATATTACACCTTGGAGGATGATGTGAAAAACACAACACCTGTTGAGGAACTTCTGGAGCTCCCTGAAGTCATTGAATATCAACAAGAAGAGCCCGATCATGAAGAGATCCAAGTTGCTGAGCCTGAGGAAAACAGACAAGAGGCTGAAGCCTCCTTGAAGCCAGCACTAGAAGACAAGATGGTTGCACAAGTAGCAATAAAAGAAGAAGAGGTTCCCTACTTCATCCTACCCCCACCATGCACGGTGTACCACATTGTGAAGGGGGTGGATCCGGTGTACTCTATCTATGGAGTCCTCCTCAACAAGAACAATGAAATGAAAGCTGGGAAGATCCACATGTGGTGGTTCAAATCAAAGAAACATCATCCACCATCAGATTGGGGATAATCAATTACAACTGCCCCTCTGGAGGCAGTCAAAACCCAGGGCCCACTTGGGGGATTAAACCAAGTTTTATCCTTCTATTCTCATCCTATTTCTATTTTCATTTATTTTAATAAATATCTTATGTTTACTTTTATTCTTTTATTTGTAGGTTTTCAAAGTGAAACACTTAGGAGATTAACTCAATGTTGCACTATGAATAAATCAGGTTGTACCTCTCTTTCACACTTTCTTGATGTTGTGGTTAATTTGAAAATTGACTTACATGTTATATCCACTTGAATGAATCGAGGACACTGTATCATTTAAGTGTGGGGAAGAGAACTTTTGTAGTATAGGATTTTCATTTGATGTTTGTTTTCAAAAAAAATGTGTGTTTTAAAATTTTTGTGTGTTTATTTTTCAATTTTTTGTGTGTTTCTAAAACTTTTGAGCTGAAATGATTATCAATACCATTTTTGAAACCCATTTCAATGAGTGAACCAGTCTATTTCATGAAACTGATCTTAAATGAATGCTGAAATAACTTTGTTTCAAGTTCAAATCTTTTGGAAATTCATGAAAAGTACACTGATTTTTGAATCTCATGCCATATTTCAGTATCTATATCTTTGAAATAACTTTCCTGTGAGGCTTCTGAACCATTTTCGTCATATTCTTTTCATTCACCTCATTTCTTGAGAGAACCAGACTATGCTTGCTTTAACCAGAATTTGATTTATTCCTTTCAAAACTTGTGGGTTGGGGTACGTGTGTTTTAAATGATTGAGGCATTTATTTTGTTTAAAGCCCCCTTTTCAAAATAATCCTTTTCATTATGGCCCACCTTTACATTTATCCTTCATTGTAGCCCCTAGTAGCCATGAATTGCCTGTTAGGTTAGCCACATTACAAGCCAATTTTCCCTATCATACCTGCTCTTGAAGTAAAATTGCATGATCAAGTTGAACTTAAGTGTGAGGGAAGATGTCTTGTGGTGTACTACCTCATTTGGTTATACTTTGGGTGGAAAATAAATTGTGGAAGAGATGTGTGTGATGCTGAAAAATTATTCTGTTGAAAGCTGTGCCTTTTCTGGAGCTTTTATGAAAAGAGAAGTTGTGCCTTTCTGGAGCTTCCAATGTAAAAAGAAAGCTGTGCCTATCTGGAGCTTTAAAAAAAATTATGTTTGAAAAGATTGAAATGTTTGCTGCTGAGCTGATTGAATGATGATGGAGCCTATTTTCAACAAAGGGGAAGTGAAGGAGACCATATTTGAGTGAAAACTAGAATCTTGCAATTTTGCTTCAATAAGAGCCAAGCCTTCCTTTTTCAGCCTCAGAACTTTTAACATCTAAATCCTACCAACCGGAAGCCACAGAAAAACCCTGAAAAGTCCTCATGAGAAACACATGTTCTTGACTCACATCGGGTGGAGAAGTAGGAATTTATCAAACCTATGGTGACTCTTGTGTGAGTTTGGATGAGAAAAGCCTTGTTCAACCTTTACATTTGTGAGATGAGAGAAAATTCATGTGAGGTAGGTGTTTTGTGTGCATGGGATAAGAAATGAAGTGGAAATATATTAAAATCTTAAATGGAGAACTTGAAATAATAGTTTTTTTTATGAGGCATGATATCTTTTTGTTTCTTGAAATTGATTTGATTAATCTCATTGATATGTGTTTTGGATTTGATTTGATTTGATTTTTACTTGTCCAGGAGTCCAAGTGCTAAGTGTGGGGGAATTGATAGAGCAAATATTTTCAATTAATTTATATTGAATATCATTGTTTTAAACCCACAAAATTGTTCCTCTAAGATGAATTGTTTCATTTTTTTGATAATGGTGTTATTTTGAGCTGAATAGTAAAAATTGGCCATTTTGGATTTTTTTAACAGTTTTAAATTATTTCTGTAGATTGGCCATAACATTATCTACACTGATCCAAATTGCAAAATTCTTTCTTTTTCAGATTCTCCACATCCAGGGCTTCATTTAATATAGTTGGACCAAAATCTGAATCGGCCATATGGAAGCTCAAAAGAAGCTCACAAGTTGGCTCAAGAAAACTGTTTTCAGTTCTGCCTAGTTTTGATGTGGGATCCATAACTCAACCACTGTGGGCCCAAAGCTTATGAAATTCGGTGGGTGGACGCGCAAGGAGTTTGGGAGAATCTTTTATGAAGGAAGAACCGAGTGAATGGGCCGTTTATGGGGTCATTAACTCACCCTAATCCGGAGGAGTTCGTTTTGGAGAGTCTGACTGGACAGAATAAATTCTCATAGTAAAACGGCCATAACTCTCGGAATACATGTCCAAATCCGCTGAAATTTTTAGGGGACACGGCCAAGGGAATTATGAACACCATTCATGAAGGACGCAACGCGTGAAGATGTCATTTAATGGGGCTACAACGCGTCGACATTCGGGGGAAGAATTCTGGCTATAAAAGGAGGAGAGCTCCACCCTCTCAAAGCATCCATTCTCCATCCATTCTCCATCCCATTCCTTCCGGGACACCAAGAAGGAGAACTTTTCGGCTTTCTCTTTTATTTATTTTCTTTTTCATAGTTTGTTAATGTCTTCTTCTTCCCCATTCAACTCGATTACCCTTACCATGGTGGGGTAAACTTTTGGAGTGATTGGGGAAGGGTTGGTTTTCTACATTGTAATGCTTGAGTTCTTGGACGCAATTGAATAAATTTCTTTATTCTTCAAAGTTGTTTTCAATTTCTTATAGCAGATTTTATAATCAAGTGCGATCGTTCTTGAATATTAATTCCGTTATTGATTTTTGCCTTGGTAAAATAATCAATATCTCCCTCCACTAATTTCTGGTTTATATACGATGGAATAAACCTGGAATTAGTGGTGAAATACTCGACGATCGTCAGTGCGTGTAAAAGGTGTAGTGAATGTTCTTGATTGTTTGGGATAAACAAAACCCGATCGGGAATTTCCCATTTCAATTAAGGATATTCAATACAACTATTTTACACATGGAAGGAGAGTTGACCAAACCAAGATCTTGGTAAGGTTTTCTCTCACAATAATAATTTCACCAAGGAAGTGAGAGGAAGCGATTGTGGAAACTCACTTTAATCAACTAAGAAGAAGAGGTTTGAATTAAATTGAACAAGGATAGCATTATAATTTGGAAACCGACCCCGACCTAATCACCCTTTTTAATTTCATTGTTTTTCAATCATTTGAATTTCAAATTTCCTTTCACAACATTTTTACCCCCATTTTAAAGTGACAACCCATTTCGTGTGCACTCCTCTTCGGGAGACATCCTAGGTCAACCACATTACTACATTTTAACTTAGGAAAAAATTGTTTTGCCACGCCCTACGACAGGCGTGCGTCAAACTTGGCGCCGTTGCCGGGGAGGAAGTGCCGCAATATTTTTGTAAATTTTTGACATTTTGTTTTCTTAAAAAAACACAAATAAAATCTTTCCATAATGAATTCAAATGATTATTATTCTACATGGAATGACAATTACTCACAGGTGCAAGAAGAAGTCTACACAGAGGAGGCCCTCCAACGAAGAGCTGATGCACTGATGATAATGTTCAAGCAGGTGGAAAGAGGCATAACAACATGGATCTCACCGGAAGATTTGATGGCCATGGTCAATGAACTCCAAGTTGACTTAAAAAGATTCAAGGCCAAAAAAGAAGTGCCACTGGTCTTCCCGGATTTCACTGAAGACATCCATGAAGTTGAATCCAAACTCGAGGTGGAGGAGCATGACTACCTACCTCTATCCATTGATGATCGACTCCAAGAGGAACTTTCAATTGAAGAGGATATTAATGTCGAACCAAATCAGGGAGATGATACATTCTTAAACTCATATTCTTTAAAAGTTTCTGAAACTAATTTGACTATCTCTCCCAAATCTATTGGATTTTCAGATTCATCAAACTCATATTACACCTTGGAGGATGATGTGAAAAACACAACACCTGTTGAGGAACTTCTGGAGCTCCCTGAAGTCATTGAATATCAACAAGAAGAGCCCGATCATGAAGAGATCCAAGTTGCTGAGCCTGAGGAAAACAGACAAGAGGCTGAAGCCTCCTTGAAGCCAGCACTAGAAGACAAGATGGTTGCACAAGTAGCAATAAAAGAAGAAGAGGTTCCCTACTTCATCCTACCCCCACCATGCACGGTGTACCACATTGTGAAGGGGGTGGATCCGGTGTACTCTATCTATGGAGTCCTCCTCAACAAGAACAATGGAATGAAAGCTGGGAAGATCCACATGTGGTGGTTCAAATCAAAGAAACATCATCCACCATCAGATTGGGGATAATCAATTACAACTGCCCCTCTGGAGGCAGTCAAAACCCAGGGCCCACTTGGGGGATTAAACCAAGTTTTATCCTTCTATTCTCATCCTATTTCTATTTTCATTTATTTTAATAAATATCTTATGTTTACTTTTATTCTTTTATTTGTAGGTTTTCAAAGTGAAACACTTAGGAGATTAACTCAATGTTGCACTATGAATAAATCAGGTTGTACCTCTCTTTCACACTTTCTTGATGTTGTGATTAATTTGAAAATTGACTTACATGTTATATCCACTTGAATGAATCGAGGACACTGTATCATTTAAGTGTGGGGAAGAGAACTTTTGTAGTATAGGATTTTCATTTGATGTTTGTTTTCAAAAAAAATGTGTGTTTTAAAATTTTTGTGTGTTTATTTTTCAATTTTTTGTGTGTTTCTAAAACTTTTGAGCTGAAATGATTATCAATACCATTTTTGAAACCCATTTCAATGAGTGAACCAGTCTATTTCATGAAACTGATCTTAAATGAATGCTGAAATAACTTTGTTTCAAGTTCAAATCTTTTGGAAATTCATGAAAAGTACACTGATTTTTGAATCTCATGCCATATTTCACTATCTATATCTTTGAAATAACTTTCCTGTGAGGCTTCTGAACCATTTTCGTCATATTCTTTTCATTCACCTCATTTCTTGAGAGAACTAGACTATGCTTGCTTTAACCAGAATTTGATTTATTCCTTTCAAAACTTGTGGGTTGGGGTACGTGTGTTTTAAATGATTGAGGCATTTATTTTGTTTAAAGCCCCCTTTTCAAAATAATCCTTTTCATTATGGCCCACCTTTACATTTATCCTTCATTGTAGCCCCTAGTAGCCATGAATTGCCTGTTAGGTTAGCCACATTACAAGCCAATTTTCCCTATCATACCTGCTCTTGAAGTAAAATTGCATGATCAAGTTGAACTTAAGTGTGAGGGAATATGTCTTGTGGTGTACTACCTCATTTGGTTATACTTTGGGTGGAAAATAAATTGTGGAAGAGATGTGTGTGATGCTGAAAAATTATTCTGTTGAAAGCTGTGCCTTTTCTGGAGCTTTTATGAAAAGAGAAGTTGTGCCTTTCTGGAGCTTCCAATGTAAAAAGAAAGCTGTGCCTATCTGGAGCTTTAAAAAAAATTATGTTTGAAAAGATTGAAATGTTTGCTGCTGAGCTGATTGAATGATGATGGAGCCTATTTTCAACAAAGGGGAAGTGAAGGAGACCATATTTGAGTGAAAACTAGAATCTTGCAATTTTGCTTCAATAAGAGCCAAGCCTTCCTTTTTCGGCCTCAGAACTTTTAACATCTAAATCCTACCAACCGGAAGCCACAGAACAACCCTGAAAAGTCCTCATGAGAAACACATGTTCTTGACTCACATCGGGTGGAGAAGTAGGAATTTATCAAACCTATGGTGACTCTTGTGTGAGTTTGGATGAGAAAAGCCTTGTTCAACCTTTACATTTGTGAGATGAGAGAAAATTCATGTGAGGTAGGTGTTTTGTGTGCATGGGATAAGAAATGAAGTGGAAATATATTAAAATCTTAAATGGAGAACTTGAAATAATAGTTTTTTTTATGAGGCATGATATCTTTTTGTTTCTTGAAATTGATTTGATTAATCTCATTGATATGTGTTTTGGATTTGATTTGATTTGATTTTTACTTGTCCAGGAGTCCAAGTGCTAAGTGTGGGGGAATTGATAGAGCAAATATTTTAAATTAATTTATATTGAATATCATTGTTTTAAACCCACAAAATTGTTCCTCTAAGATGAATTGTTTCATTTTTTTGATAATGGTGTTATTTTGAGCTGAATAATAAAAATTGGCCATTTTGGATTTTTTTAACAGTTTTAAATTATTTCTGTAGATTGGCCATAACATTATCTACACTGATCCAAATTGCAAAATTCTTTCTTTTTCAGATTCTCCACATCCAGGGCTTCATTTAATATATTTGGACCAAAATCTGAATCGGCCATATGGAAGCTCAAAGGAAGCTCACAAGTTGGCTCAAGAAAACTGTTTTCAGTTCTGCCTAGTTTTGATGTGGGATCCATAACTCAACCACTGTGGGCCCAAAGCTTATGAAATTCGGTGGGTGGACGCGCAAGGAGTTTGGGAGCATCCTTTATGAAGGAAGAACCGAGTGAATGGGCCGTTTATGGGGTCATTAACTCACCCTAATCCGGAGGAGTTCGTTTTGGAGAGTCTGACTGGACAGAATATATTCTCATAGTAAAACGGCCATAACTCTCGGAATACATGTCCAAATCCGCTGAAATTTTTAGGGGACACGGCCAAGGGAAGTATGAACAACATTCATGAAGGACGCAACGCGTGAAGATGTCATTTAATTGGGCTACAACGCGTCGACATTCGGGGGAAGAATTCTGGCTATAAAAGGAGGAGAGCTCCACCCTCTCAAAGCATCCATTCTCCATCCATTCTCCATCCCATTCCTTCCGGGACACCAAGAAGGAGAACTTTTCGGCTTTCTCTTTTATTTATTTTCTTTTTCATAGTTTGTTAATGTCTTCTTCTTCCCCATTCAACTCGATTACCCTTACCATGGTGGGGTAAACTTTTGGAGTGATTGGGGAAGGGTTGGTTTTCTACATTGTAATGCTTGAGTTCTTGGACGCAATTGAATAAATTTCTTTATTCTTCAAAGTTGTTTTCAATTTCTTATAGCAGATTTTATAATCAAGTGCGATCGTTCTTGAATATTAATTCCGTTATTGATTTTTGCCTTGGTAAAATAATCAATATCTCCCTCCACTAATTTCTGGTTTATATACGATGGAATAAACCTGGAATTAGTGGTGAAATACTCGACGATCGTCAGTGCGTGTAAAAGGTGTAGTGAATGTTCTTGATTGTTTGGGATAAACAAAACCCGATCAGGAATTGCCCATTTCAATTAAGGATATTCAATACAACTATTTTACACATGGAAGGAGAGTTGACCAAACCAAGATCTTGGTAAGGTTTTCTCTCACAATAATAATTTCACCAAGGAAGTGAGAGGAAGCGATTGTGGAAACTCACTTTAATCAACTAAGAAGAAGAGGTTTGAATTAAATTGAACAAGGATAGCATTATAATTTGGAAACCGACCCCGACCTAATCACCCTTTTTAATTTCATTGTTTTTCAATCATTTGAATTTCAAATTTCCTTTCACAACATTTTTACCCCCGTTTTAAAGTGACAACCCATTTTGTGTGCACTCCTCTTCGGGAGACATCCTAGGTCAACCACATTACTACATTTTAACTTAGGAAAAAATTGTTTTGCCACGCCCTACGACAGGCGTGCGTCAATATATGAATAACTAAATTAACATATTAATATCATCATGTTAATAAATATTATTTGGGTACCACAAAATGTATCTCAAATTGTAATACTTTTAAAATTTTCAATATCATTTATTTGGGTTTTCCATTAATTGAATAATTAAAACGTTGCTATTGTATAAGCCATTAATGTATTTATTTCTCCACAAAAAATAAAAAATACCTGATGAATATAAATAATTAATCAAACAAATATAATTTATATTCAAAAATATTCTCTTTAAAAACCCTTATTAGTATGTCATAGTATTTTTTTAAAAAGTGTCCCATCATTGAAATTTATTTAAAGAAAATATTATAAAGTGCATAATATCATCTACATGTACCCAAGAGGTCATAAATTAAATAATTGGTTGACTATAGTCATGATATACTAATAAAAAATGATATATTAATTTTTTGTGCGGAATTTATGTCTTCTTATAATTTTATTTGTAACCTAATTTAACATATTTTCCCTTTAATTTTGTAATAAAATCACTCTCTTTAATTTTTATAATAACCATAAATAAAATGGACATATTTACGAAATTTCAACCAAATAATTCTATATATAATTAATTTTTTAAAAATTAAAAACATACAATTTCATAAATCTAATGTAAAATTGGAATGGAAATATGCAACGAAAAAATGATTTTTGAAAAAACAACATTTTTAAAATAAAATTTTTTTAATCCTAAATTAATGTATAAAATCCATTAAAAAATATAATTTTATTAGGATAACTAACAATATACTAAATAAAAATTAAAAATTAGATTCGACTTAATTTTACATTACAAAACAATAAAATCAAATAAGGTTTTCATTAAATATCATTATTTTTAACTATTTCATGAAAAGATATATTTTTAGAAAATTATACAAAATTAATACTAAAATAGTACTGAAATGATTTATTGAAATATTAAAATTATTTTTACAAATACCATTTATAATCCTATCATAATTTAATTATAATTTATACTCAAACGAAATACTGGTTTTGGGTAAAATCTATTTTTGAACAATAAAATGACTTCCCTAATAATGGAATGATTATTAAAAAATAATGTATCAGTACATTTACAATTTTTAGTGCATTTATAAATATTTAATAATTAATCTAAAAATATTAATAACTTCCAAATTAACATCTTTTTTATAGCATATAAATTAAATAAGATTATTTTAATAGAGTATCACATTTAGTTAAAATTTGTTGTTGCATGTAAAAAAATACATCAGTGAAATAATAATATATAAAGTGAAATAATTTATAAACTCATTTTGTATAACATTTCCCACTGAAAATTAATAAATTTCATGCATTAATTTTCATTATATCATCAATAATTAATGTTTCTTACAAATGGAAATTCCATTATAAAAACCAGCATCTTTAAATGGGGTAATAAAAATTTATCTCCAAATCAATGAATGTTAAGTACGAAGGACATATTATATTATGAATACCATCTTTCAAAATAGATGATTTTTTTTTCAAAGTTAAGATATGGGAAATGATGAAAATTAAAAAATAAATATCATTAATTATAAGAAATAAAATGATCATGATAATGTTAATCATTAGAAAATATTAAACAAAAAATGTGAAAAAACTATCAATTCATCAGAATTTATAGTCATTGGAAAAAAATTGTCTTAACAACATTTCAAAGAGTTTAAGAATTAATTTAAAATCTATACTTGAAACATCAAGAATTAAAATTACCTAAAAAATATCATTTCATCATTTAATCAATTTCCACAACAATCTTTTATTTTTTAAAATTGAAGAATAATATGAATATTTAATATCTCATGTTCTAACAGATCAAATAATACACAAAAAAATAACAATATACACCTCATGAACGTATATATTTTCCCAGACCATAATGGTTATAAAAATATTATTCAATATGGAAAAAAATTAATAAATTATATATCAATAAAAATTCCCCTACTCTAACATAATCCAATCCAAAAGTAGTTAATCATAAAATCCCTAAAAAATATTTATTTCTACATTCAAGATCTAATAATTTATAAATAATGTCACTGTGATTCCTAATTCAACATAAAATTATTACTAAGAATTAGATATTAATGTCACATATTAAAATTTTAAACACATAAATCAAATATTCAATAAAATATAGAAATTATATGAATTATAAAAAATCCTAAATGAAAAAAATGAATTTCTCAAAACATTAAATTTATTATTTGTGACAAAAAAACCATTGACTACTGAATATATTCCTTAAATACAAATTAAAATAAATAGTATCCATGTTAAATTAAATTAAATTTTCAATAAATCACTAACTAATTTCTTGTATACCAGCAATATCCCATCAGTTATTATCATTTATTGATAAAAAAAGATCATCACCTCACTAGACACATAAATAATGTTAATTATTACCTCAACATTTTGTTTTTCAAAAATACCATTATTGTATAAATAAATTATAATTGTTATTGGTAATGTTAAACATATAATTTAAATTCCATAAATAAAAAAATTAAGGAACAATCATTAGTTGTTTAATGATTATTATAATCTAGAATATTATTCATGAAATTATTTCCCAACATAATTATAAAATAACAGTACATAAGTGTTTCAATAATTACACATAAATCATAATCCATTAACCACGATTCATCATCATATTCATTTATATTAATTCCATTTCATTTTTAATTCATAGGCCCTCCATCGTCAATGAAAAACCATTACTCATACAACATTATTGATCCTTTTCTTGAGATTTCCCTAGAGGACATTGGTTTTTATAATTCCCAGAATTTAAACTTTGAAAACATTCATCCATCAATGATACAATGTTGAAACCATTATTACTATCCTATGTGTTAACTAAAACACTCACTATTATTCTATAATTACATTCACAAGATCCATTATTTCAATAAAAAAATTATATTCTTGTTCTATTGAATCATTCTACTCTAGTTATCTACAAAAATTATTAATATCAGGAAAATTAAATTCTATTTCCACAACGGTTATCATAAAACTCCCTTTACATATTGTAATATGTGTTAGAAAACTCACATATGTTGAGACTATTGATCATATTACGACACTACTAATTAAGCCTAATAAAATGTTTTTTCATTCCAGAAACCATTTCATTTTATTTTTCAATAAGAAATTAATTCCATTCTCCATCACATTCACCATTAATTTGAATCCTCTAATTTCCATCCATGCTCAAAATCAAAAATAATTCTATGAAAAACAATAATCATAATGGGAATCTGCATAATCATTTTTTGGATATCAAAATCATAAAATTTTCTTCATAGTATATAAAACCAAATGTTTATCATAGGATATACCTAGTTATCATGTAATCCAATCCTTAATAATGACTCAAATAAAAAATATTTTTTATCCTCATGAATATCCCCCAAGAGTGTAAATCCTATTTCCCATCAAGGACCACTATCATGTAATAGGTAACTTCCATATCTAGATCAATGAAAATTTTTTATGGTTATTAATCCTTGGTAAAATTGTTCTAAAGCCACATGCACATTTAGTATCTAATCTATAACAGCCCAAGAATGTGTGAATTATTTTTTTCAAATTAATTTAACCATTTTGATATTTTTCATTTCACACAACACCGAAAATAATGTATTTTATATTTAAGAAAAAATATTGGCTTTCTTTTTACACAATACCATGTTAATTTTGAACTAAATTCTACATAAATTTTATCTTTCCCTATAAGGAGCACTGAGGTTTTCTTTTAATACATGAAATTATGTCTTTTCTCTATGTCTTGTGTGACACGTAAGACTGAGTTTCATAGAACAAGAACATATTATCAAAATGTTATTATTTAAAATAATAAGATACAACCTAGATTTTAAATTAGAAGTTATGAATATTATTAACTAATATATGAAAATATATAGATTATAAAAATATAATTTGAATTCATCTTTTATCAATTAATTAGAAATGATTCTGAAAACTAATGGAATATAATAGAACATATTTTTATTTGTATGGTCATAATGATATTTTACCCTATTAAATTAATTAATTAATATTAGTTACTAATATTAATGTCATATATATTTTATATATTCAATAAAATAATCTATAAATTTATCCAATATATTTTTTTACATAAAATAAGAACAAACCCAATTTTATGCCTAAAACACAATTTTTTTATTAAGGCATTTTTATCTTATTTTAATGGAGAACCCATTACAAATATAATTTTTTGAAATTTTATAGATTAAATATTTAAAAATAAAATTCATATTTTAAATAGAAATTTAAAATTTTATTTATTGAAAAATTTCGGTTTTTTCTATGAAGTTTCATTTTTAAATAAATAGTGAAAATCCTGAAATTTAATTAAAATTCCTTTTAATATAATTTATTTATATGTTTAAATAATATTATAATTTTATTTCAAATTTTAAATATTTAATTTTTTTCAATTTATCCTATGCAGTTCATTGGAACTTATTTCACATATAAATTGGATATAATAACATAGTAATCATTTGAATGTTTTTACTATAAAAACCTACATTGTTAGCCCGACTACTAGATCCAATTTAAATTTTTTTATTCCATATGTGTGAATATAGAAATAAATATTACATAATTGAAATAATTATAATTTATAATGTCTAATCAGGCCATGTTATTTTTTTTCAAAAGGATGAGTGAAATTAATTAAAATTAATTACATCAATTAACATGAAATTAAGTTTAAATAAGGACTTAACTTTAATGATATGGGAATAAATTAACTAGAATATTTTTCAAAATCCATTTAATTTCAATATATTTACCCTTTTATAACTTTTATATTCATTGGATTATTATTGGATCCACATTCCTTGGGAAAATGTGGGTGGAATTCTTTTTCCCAAAATTTACAAGAGTGCCACTCCTCCTCTACTATAAAATGCTCCCCCTCCTCCAGCTTCCTCAAACCTCTCAAGCAACATTGGACCAAAATATCTTCTCAAATATCTCCTAAAATCCACTCCTTCCTCCTTGAAGCCTCAAATATTTCAAAAATTCATCCATGTATTCCATTTGGGGAAAACCAAAAAGAGTTACCCAATTAAGAGGTAACAACCTCCCTCATGCTTTTTTCTTTGATTTTATTCCTCCGCCACATAAATTATTCTTATTCCATGATTTTATAACAAAACAATTAAACATAATATACTATAATGATTTTATAATAAGGTTTATACCCAAAATTTCACACATATCCATCTAATGGGTAACAAACATATTGTTTATGTATAGAACGATCTACAACCTCACTAAACGATGACTGTTAATTTTTCCATTACCTCTTCCCATGATGGAAATTATGATGGAAATCTATTTATATATGTTATATATTATATTTATCATGTATTTAATAATATATTATAATTTTACAACACATATCTTTATTCTCTCCATTTGGTGTAAATACGATAAATTCGTTTGAGGAAGTGTGGAGTAGTACCCTCTCAAAGCGATGTGATTCGTTCACACCCTACATGGAATGTATTAATGATGTTTTTAATGAAATTATATGAAATATATGATATAATAACGACTCTTTAATAATTATATATATACATATATTTCATTTATATTCTTTATTTCTTTCAATAATGAAATTAAATAGAAACAACATTCATATATATGTATGGTCTACCATCTCCATGAATAGTGTATTCAATTTCATTATTCAATATTATATAGATTATTAATATAAAAATATTATCAATAAAAATGATATTTATATCATGTGTGATATTCTAGAAATCATTATATAATTATAAGGAGAAAAGATAAAATAAATGAAGACACATGTTTTAAACAAAGCGAATATTACACAAAGCTCAACCTGAACATGGAATTATTAACAAGCAGGGAATATAAAGTTATAATAAAACCATATATTAAAATATATTTTAGAATAATTTTATATGATATATTTATCATAAATTTATATTTATTATAAAGTATTTTTTACAAGTATGACAATTTTCAAGACATAGGGTATGTAAATTTCATCTCAACTATTATTACCATGAGATTCCTGAATTATTCATCCCTCACTTTTATTGTGGGGTATATATAATGATCTTTGAAATGATATAACATGAATATTATTTGGTTCCTAATGTTATAAGAATTATGAATTTTTATTTTCATAAATGGATAGTATTATTCTTTTTTACTATGAGGTTAGTGTCTATTTAAACAATCTCATCATTTATTAAGATTGTTTACGATTATGCTTAAATTGATGAAATCTCATTATCATATCTATTGAACACCTATGAATTATATCATCATTTGTTATTTTTGTAAATTCATGTATTTTTACCCTTTTCACTATTTTTTATTTATGATAAATAATAAAATTGTTTAATGAAAATCCAACTTCATTTCTCTATTTGACCGGATATTTGGGTTCTTTCAAAACCCTGATTTCAAAAAAAAATTAAAAAATATAATACTTTAATCATATGATGTTAAAGGAAATTTTTTCCAATTTTTGACCTTCTATAGTATTATAAGGAATCTTCTAGTAATTTTCTTATATGATTACTTTTAATAACATTTACGTTAAAAAATGAATGTTCAGAATGTACAAAATTATAACCACTATGACCATCATTTTATTAAAGATTACATTGTACATTTATACATTTAATTTAAAGGAAAGAAATGTTTTATTAATATTATGGACATTTATTGTTTTTAAATTGGATTATAATGAAAAGGTTTTCATAATGTCTTATGGTTTTTAAATATTCCTTCAAAATATTTCAGTTTAATATTCAAAGAAAAATGTATTCAATTTTTTTTTTATGAAATCTTTTAAAGGATTTCAAGAAATAAATATAATATTAAAAAAATTAATCCTTAATTTTTTAAAAGGTTTAATTTTAAATTTTGTACTTAATTATCAAGGAAATGGGTTTTAGAAGGTTTTTTGTTTTAAAAAGTAAATTTTCAAATATGTAAGTATATTTCCTAAAGAAGTTTTTTAAGAATATTTTTCCAAAAAAAAATTCCATCTACGATGAAATCAGTTCATATTACTAATTCCATTTTATGGAAATGAATCAATTATTCCATTAATATCCATTCAATTAATGGTTAATATTTTGATGGAACAATGCTTATAAACAATGTTTTTCTTTCATAGTTTATATGCTTTTGAAGCATTTTTCTTTTCACAGATGTTGTTAATGAGACATAAATCTTTTCTATATGTAATGATATGATTAAATGTACATGATGCCTTTATCATTTCATGTATTACAATATTATTATTTATAATAATCATGTGGTGCTCATATGTATGATATTTTATGTTTTGGGTTTCATCTCTATCTCCCATGTATGTATTGGAAAATGATAGATGACTCACGATTATATATGTTATTCATTAACCCGATTTCATGTTCACAATTTTATGCATAAACCTGATTACATGTTCACAATGTTATTCATGGACATGGTATCATGTTTATAAGTTTATGCATGAACCTGATTAAATGCTCACAATGTTATGTGTGATCCTTATTATGTGTTCACAATGTAATGTATATACCTTGTTTCCTGTCATTATGTTTATGCATGAACATGATTACATGTTCACAATGTAATGAGAGAACCTTATTACATGGTCAAAATTTTATGCAAGGAACTAGTTGTTACCCTCTGACCCTAAATTCTAGAGTCAATGCATTATTTTATTATATTTTCATGATTATAAGGAAGAAAATCCTGAAGGACCATTCATTTATGCTATTTTAAAAAACCAAATTTTATACACAACACCAATAATACATTGAGAAATTGTAAATACATAGATGATAAATACTAAAAAGAAATTATAGGAATCCTTGAATGATTATTCAATTATTTCATCTTCATAACCTAGGGAAAGGAAACATGATGGGGGTGATGTCAAATGATCAGTAAGGGTATGTAAAATGTAAGAAAAAATGAATCAATAGGAATAAAATAAAATTTAATGGTAAATATATAATACCACATTACATTAAAATAACTAGATATGGAAATATCAATATTCAATGGAAAGAAACTTATAATCCTTCCATCAAAATCAAGAAACTGGGAATGAAATTTATCCATAGATATGTCGATAAAAAAGATCATGGATGAGTAATAACTGAATCTAAATGAAAGAAATGATTAATTATAGGATTCCATGTTTATTATGTACATGGTAAATTTTCTATCAATACATTTCAAAATAAGTGTTTTAAATTTTTGGGCAAAACCCCATTTTTTCCAAATTATTCATCTAATGAGACTACTAATGCATCGAGGGGGTATCTATAACATGGCCCCACTAATGTCATACTAGTCTAAAGTATTACTCATATTCATAAATATTGTGCCTTATAAAAATACATGAATAGAATAAGAGATATAATTATATCAATAATTCCACAGTGTCTTCAATGTAACTATGAGGGTTTTTTACATAATGAATGGAAACAACATTTAATAATCATAAAAAAAATACTGAGGGAAATGGAATTTTAAACATTCCATTGTGTCCTATACCATGTTGAAACATTTAAATAATAAAACCCATAAAGTAATAATGTTAAATATAACTTATAATATCATTAGAGTAAGGATTTTTAGGAATTAAAAATTTATTTTTTAGTAAATAAACCAAATCAAAGTGAATTATTTTTTAATAAAAAATAAGTGTCAATGGAATGTAAATTGATACAAAAATCCCTTAAATTATCTTTACATTTCATTGTGTGGTATTTATCCTACTCTATATTGGTTTTAAATATGTTACTAAACTATTCCAAAAACATAATCATGTTTATAATCACATATATTAACATGTTATAATATATTATTACCTGTTTGTTATCAATATTTCATTATTTTGACTATTTCGAAGGTTAATTGCCTAGTTTTCTGAAGTGTGTTTTGACTTGTGGTCTTTTATTTCTTTTAATTAGATCATGATTTCAATATCTCAAAATTTTAAAACATGAATTAATTAAAATATATATTTAGTATATATGTGTTTTTTAGTCTATAATTTTTTTACATTAGAAATGAAGAGCAACGTTTAGGGAGATGGTATGTTGTATGTACGCATGAATGCTACATTAATTTATTTATATCATTTAAAGGATTGTAATTAAATTATAGTTATGTAAATTATAATTATATAATAATATATATTTCATATATGTTACATAGTTTTATTAAATTCATCATTTATATATTCCATTTATGGAATGAATTAGTTATATCGCTTTGAGGGGCCGGTATTCCATTGTTTCTAAACTGGAATTATCATATTTACATACGATGGAAAACAAAAAGGTATTTCCTAAATAAAAATTACAGAAGAATAATGAAATTATTAATATCATTTATAACATATATAAAAATAGTTTCCATCATAATGGATTATCTGATAGGTAGAATAGGAAAAACGAACAGTCATCATTTCATGAGGTTGTTGTCCGTCGTACATAGAAACAGTATATTTGTTACCATTTAGATGGAGGTGTGTGTAATTTTAGGTTGAAATATTTACATAAAAATAAAAAATTATATTTCAGATACTATTTTTTTATATAATTATGGAATAAATATATTTTATGGGTTGAATAATGGAGATGAAACTAGTGAGTGTGAGAGAAGATGTTACCTCTAAATCAGGTAACTTCAATTGTGTTGTACCAAAAGGAATTTTTGGTATTATTTATAGAAAAATATGGATTATAGGATGACGAGGGGGGATTTTTCGAATTTTATTGGGTATATATTTTCTCAACCTTAGAAAGTTTATAGGTTTTAGGAATTATAAGAGGATGTTTCCTTTTATAGGTAAGGAAAGGGACTAACTTGTTATTTTAGAATAGAAGTTAGCTATACACACGTGTTTACCTAAAAAAGATCTAAAACCCCCCAAAAACACCATTATAGAAGGTTAATTGAATAATTATCTCCATATAATGGTAATAGGAAAAAAAAGGATCAGTAATTTGTGCCCCAAATTTAAATGTTTAGTCCATTATTAAGCTTAATTTTTCGTTATAATTGTAATTAATTTTAATCACATTCACTAATCTTTTGGGTAAAAAAATATGGACTCATTTGAAATTATAAATTATTATGATTATAAATATTTAATCCATTTTTTCAAATTAAAATCATTAAAGTGGTATAAATTAATTAAAAATTCTCCCCCCATGCGAGACGACCATGTGAGTTTTTAATGTGAAAACATCCATAAGTTTTCCATGATTTTTAGTCAATTTCATAGTGAAATTTCTTACAATGACCTAAATTATAATAATGGATAAATATATTATTTAATTATAACATAAAAACCAATATAAAAGAAAATTTATTCATATAATTAAATTATATGAAAATAGTTTTGAACTAATATTCAGTATTTTTTAATATTCATTAAAAATAAATTGTTTCTGTAAAATATATAAAAATTCACCCTAACCTAATTTTTATGTTTATATTTAAAATATGATTTTTTATTTTACATATTAATTCAACTAAATAATTAAAATTTATATTTAAAATTGTTTCCCTACTAAAATGTGGTAAATATTCCATAATAAAAAATTTAATTTTTATGCAAACAATTGTGTTTTTTATATAGATCCTATTAAATCTATTGGATAATTATAAAAAAATTATTATTGAATATATAAAATATATATTTCCTTATAATAAATAAGTAATTTTATTTAATTATATTTATTAAGATAAATCTCCATTGTAATAATAAAAATTACTATATTTTTTATACCCAATTGTTTCTTATTTTTGTTTCCCACTAATTGCTAACCCATTAATTCATTTTATATTCACATAAAACATAAATTATGAAAATTTAAAAAAATTAATCTTAAAGGATATTTTATATCTTATTATATTAAAAAAATATTTTAATAATATATTATTATTCCATACGAGTCGGTCTTACACGTAATGCAAGCTGTTGATGATACTCGATATTTCATGTAACATACACTAAATCATTTTGTAATATATTGAATTATATAAAACATATTAAAATTTTAAAATTAAAAAGTACATTATAAATTATTCGGATATAATATTCTCTTATGTGCTTTTGGATTAACGATATATACACTATTGAATAAAACATTATTACTCCCGAATTTCTGGCTTTTACATTCTCCCCACCTTAATTAAATTATGTCCATACAATTTGAGATTTATCTCAGTTATCAGGGGGTTGGTATTTTAAAATACCTATTTTTTAGAAACCCACATCATGAATATGGTTAATAAAACATCTACTTAATATTAGATAATGGTAAAATAAAATGGTCACGTAACATGGTTCCCTAGTTTGAGAACATATGTGGGAAATGGAAACATGGATATAGATGAGAAAATATTGCAATCATGTTTGGTATGAGGGTGAAAAATAACAAATTTATATGAAAGTTGTTGACCATAAAACTATAAACCATATTTCTGAATAAAGGCTATTGATATAATCAAAATTGATGATAATAGGACATTTTTTTAAAATACACTTTCTTTCTATAGTTTAGGAACTAATTAACTTTGTAATGAAATATATGTTTCTATATTATAATCTCCATGTTTGATTATTCCTTAAACTATTTCTGATTCATCTCCAAGAACATGATGCTGCATATTATGAAGTAATACATTAACCTCAAAAATCTAATCTAATTACCAACCATTTTCTGAACAGTTAACATTTCCAAAATATTATGATCCAATTATTGGGAAGCAAGATAACTGAATATCCAAAAGGTTATTATCATTATCATTGAATAATCATGATGAATCTCTAAATTTTCCCATTCCAAACATGTGAATCATGAAATCACATAAAATATAGTAATTAATCGAATCACCATAAAACCTAATTAGAGACAAGAATTATTCATTATTTCTTATGTAAGAAACATGTTATATGATATATTACTTAAATTTAAATGTGTTAAAAAATCTATCAATAAAGCATATACCACTTCTTGAAAAGTCATTAATCGATTCCAAGGTAGTAAACACTTATCCAATTTAATCATTTCATCATCATTATCTTAACAACTGGAAAAAATTATGGGTTTTATTTCCATTAATCACGTGTTTCCCAAGAATATTAACATTCAACTAAATTACATTTCATGGTTCAATTTAGTATATTATCTCAAACCATTAACGAAAAATAAAGTAGAACAATCCTCATATATTCAATAATTCTTATAACTAGTACATTGCTAATAAAATATTCAAATTATATAATTACTGAATAACAATATTAATCACTAATCTTCATCTACATTAGTAGAATAAAATGATCATCATTAAATAGAATCATTTGGGGTATATTTCTTTGATGCTTTGGACATTGATTCTAATAGTGTCCCATATCCTTTTAGTAAAGTAATTGAACATTAGAATCCTTTTTATTACACATGGAATCATTAAATTAATGTCTCTTTTCTCCAAACATATAACAAACTCTCATTCCCTTCAGGAATGTACAAGACTGTTTCTAGAAATAATTATCACATTTTTGTAAAATCTATACTTCCCTTTGTCATCATTGACTCATTCCTTTTTACATGGTGCTCATATAGCCTCTTCTTATCTTGGTTTACTTTTAATAAATAGGACATGGTGAATTATTTACCCATATCATTGTAATATTATACTATGTCCTCATATGATGAGAATGATAGGGGAACTGTTTACCAAGGAAATATTTTCTTAAGACCATGCAATATTTTATCGTTCTTACTCTTTAGATCATGTGTATTGGTGATACTCACATTCATTCAACTAAGAACCATTTATAAAAAATTTAATATACTAGACTAAATTAGGACATAATGTATAAATCCAAATATATTATTGCACAATAATTGATGCACAATAAATCCTATAATCATAAAAATTTTCTATGTTTGGGAAATAATTACTTCAAAATCCATCAGAATAATAAGTAAAGAAAATGTGTGCTATCTTATGTGTATCACCTGGGATTGTCTAAATAGGTGCAAAATAAGGCCCTTAATCATGTACCTAGTTACCATGAGTCAATCCCATAAGACCTTGTCGGAGTTTCTACTCCTAGTACATCTGTTCTAGAACCATGACTATTTGTTGTATCCAGATAGGGATGTATTTCTAAAATTAACCACATAATATGTACTTTACTAAAATTATAGATGGTTCTAATATACATACCCATAATATATATCTTGGGTTACTCTCAATAATAATTTTTCTAAAATATATTTTTCAATGTTGTTGCTAAACATTCTTTGACACCAATTATAACGGCCATACCTAGAAACTCGGTGCTCGTGAATTATTTTATTGCATTGGCATGATTATTAAGAATAAAATCATGAAGGACCCATTACATTAGTAGTATTGGAAAGATATGTTACATACATGATACCCATAATACACTGGTAAATAGGAAAAAACATGATACATAACGAAAATAAATAAGCAACATCCTTGAAGGCTTATTCAAGGATTTTTTCTTCATGACATGGGGAAAAGGAATGACAATAAGGGTGATCTCAAATTCCTTGTATGGGTAAGTAAAATGAGATAAATAATGAATCAATTGGACTAATTAAAAATGGAAAGGAAAATAATTGATAACACATGCCATTAAAATAATGAGATAAGGTAATATAAATATAGAAATGTAAGAAACTGAAACTCATACCATTTAAATCAATAAACTAAGAAAGAAATGTATCCATAGATATGTTAAAATAGAATCTCATGGATGAATAATAGCATAATATAAATATAGGAAATGATAAATTATTGGACTCCATGTTTCTTAATAATATGGTACCTTTACCATCAAGTCCATTCAAAAAACAATTTACAATATATCTATTAAAAAACATTTATATTTGGTCAAATGAATCATCTTATGAGACAACCGATGCATTAGGGGGGAATCTGTAACCGAGCCCCACCTGTGTCGTACCTATCCAAGGCATTTCTCATATTCATGAATAATATTAATTATTAAAATATCCATGATAAATAAAAGATATTGATTTATAAATAATTACCTAGTTGATTCTATTTAAAACAAAGTGGTTTGACCTTAATAAATATAAATAAGATTGAAATATCCCAAAAAAAATATTGATGGAAATGTCATTTTAAACATTCCATTGTGTCCCACAACAAATTGAATCATTTAAATCATAAAAAAGAAGGTATAATATTAATTGAAACATATAATATTATTAGAGTTAATATATTCATGATATAAAATGGTAAAGTTTAGTAAATACACTTAATAAAAGTGAATTGGAGTATAAAAACAAATATGTCTCAATTGAAAGTAAATTTAGACAAAATACCATACCTTATCCTTAATATCCATTGTGTGGTCATTAATCTTCAATATAACTGTTTAAAATGTGTTACTAACTTATAACATAACAAAACTCATGTTCATAACACCATATATTAACTTCTTATTTTCTCTTATTACCCGTTTGTTATCAATCATTCTTTTTTTGTCTATTTTTGGTGTTACTTGCATAATTTTCTCATGTGTGTTTTGAATTGTGATTTTTCATTCCTAATAATTATAAAATGATTTAATCATCTAAATAATGTTATCCATGAATTAATTATCTTATATATCTAGTATATATGTATTTTTAGTAGTCTATAATATTTTGTGATTACAAATGAAGTGCAATGTTTATAAAGACTATAGATTGTATATACACCAAAATGAGACATTCATTTATTTTTTTATTAAAAGAATAAAATATAAATGATAAATATATATATTATAAATATATTATCATATATATCATAAAAAATTTACGTAGTTTTATTAAAACAATATTATATATGTTCCATGTATGGCATGAATGAGCCATATCTCTTAGAGGGGGTAGAAATCCACACATTCTCAAAAAACATTTTCTTATTTACAAAAGAAAAAATGAATGAAGGTATGTTATAAATAAAAATTATATATGAATAAAGATATTATTAATATCGAATATAAATATAGTTTCCATTATAATGACCACCATGTTAGGTAGTAAAGGGAAAATGAATAATCATCATTTCGTAAGGCAGTAGTTCACCATACATAGACATAGTATGTTCATTGCCCATCATATGGAGGTCTATATAAGTGTCGGTTGAAAAATTTACATATAAGTAACCCTGTATAATGAGTATACTATTTTTGTTTTATAATAATTGAATAAATAGATTAAATGGGTGGATAATGGAAATGAAACTAGAGAGCTCGGGAGAAGATGTTACCTCTTATTCGGGTAACTTCATTTGGTTTGTTCCAAAAGTCTTCCTTTGATTTCTTTAAGAACATTTAGTGGCTTCTATGAGGAATATAGGGATGTATGGAAGTGTATTTGGTATAATTTTTGTGTCCCTATGTGGTTTGATAATTGTGAGGAAGGGGGAGAGTGGGTGGCCTTTTATTCTCAATGAAAAGGACTCATTTGGTATTTTTGATAAGAAGTTTGGTGTACCCACGTTTTTACCTAATAAAAGTAACCCAAACCAACAAATAAAATTAATTTAAGGTAAATAGATTAAATATTTCTATTCAATGGGTGTTGAAAAGTTTATATGTCCTTTGATCACCTAAAGAAAAAGGTTTCATCCTTTACTAAGCTTATTAATTTTAATCACATTCAGTAAAAGATTTTCTTATTAGAAACTATAAATTATAATGATTTGAAATATGGAATCATTTTTTCCAAATTATAATCCTATAATTTTCATAAATTAATTTAAAATGCATCCCACATGTAGGACAACAATGTAGGTTTTTAAATTAAAAGCATCCAAAAGGTTTCTATGTTTTTACAGTGAATTTCAAAGTGAAATTGATTCCAATGACCTATATTAGATTAAATGATAAAAATAATATATAATTAGACATTAAAACCGACATAAATCATAATTTAACATTATAAATAAATTAGTACAAAAATTAGAGGTGAACTAAAATTAAGTATTTTTAACTATTCAATAAAAGTAAAATTTTCCAAGAAAATATCATAATTTAATTCTAACCTTATTTTTATATATAAATTTAAAACATGAATATTATATAGAAATATTATATCAAATATGGTTTCCAAATTCATATTTAAAAAGGGTTATCCACTAAAATTTGGTAAAAATCAGTTAATAATAAAATATAATTTTATGCACAAAATTTGGTTTGTTTTTATATTAAACCTCTAAAATAAATTGGATGAATATAAAAATTATTTAATTAAATCTATAACCTATAATATTCATTAAAATCATTATATAATTTTAAATAATTATGTTTATTAAACTAAACCTCCGTTGAAGCATAAAAATAAAAAAATTTCTTTTTATATCCAATTGGTTCTTATTTTGGTTTCTCATTAATTTGTAACCCTTGAATTGATATTATATTTCAATAAATCATAAATTTTCATAAGTAAGTTAATAATATTCATAAATTATAGTTATATATTATTATATTAAATAATAAATTTTTAATAATATATTATTATTCAGAAAAACACGAGCTTGCATGTAACAGAATCCCCAGAAAAAACTTATTGTTGTGTGTAAAATATGATATCTCATTTCTATGTATATTGAAAGATATAAAATATAATTAATACATTAAAATATTATGTATGTTATAAAATTTCATGATATTATATTCCCTTACACACTTGGTGTTTCCAGTCATACAGAGTATCAAATACAATATTCTTACTCTAGAATTTTGGGGTGTTACACTGGTTTCATGTCCATAAACTTATACATAAACATGATTACAGGATCACAATGTTATGCATGAACCTTATTACATTTTCACAATGTTATTCATGGAACTAGTTTCATGTCTATTTGTTTATGTGTGAAACTAATTATGTTTTCAAAATGTTATTGATGGACCTAGATTCATTTCCATAAGTTTATGAGAGACCTTATTTCGTGTCCTCAACATAATGGGTAGACCTATTTCTACTTATACATGTTCAAAATTATATAAACCACAGTGCAGACCAAAAATTCCATGTCTTTTTCCAATGTTAAGATTTCATGACTTATGCAATTAATTCTCTTATGATCAATGTCTTATGAAATATAAGTATTTTTTATGATCTCAAATATGTATTGTATGATCTTTAAATGTTTTTCTAAAGTTCCATACCCTTTTGTTCATGTTATGATTATATATTTATTTTATTTACCCTTACTGAACATCTGATCTCACCACATTCTTATGTTTCCATTCCCATGTTATGAATAAATATTTTAGGTAGAATTAATAAATGTGGAGATCCTTATGGGAGATGTCGAAGATATTTCATTGGGTTATAATATTTTGTTTCATGTTTCCAAATACACTAAACTATTATGGTCCTACAAAATTTATTTTTTTAATGTGTAGAATATTCATATAAAATGATGTAATATACATGTATGTGAATTCTGGTTCACTATAGTTGGTTTCAAATAGAAGGTTTAGTCAACCAGTGTAAAATAGTATTATAAAACATTAATGAGATTGGTTGGGGTATTTTGAATAACATTTATATGTATGTCTCTAATGATTAGTCTAAGGATAAAGAAACGTATAGGATAATTTCATGGAATTTTTTGTAAAGGATAGATAGAGTGATTTCCAATTAATAATTCAATATATGAATACATCATGTGGATATGGATCTAGTATAGATGTATAGAGAGTAACAACTCCAAAGACATGTTCAGGGTTTGACTGGGGAAATTTGGTTTATAACAATGAGCCTTACCGCACACCTAGTTTGACACCCCCGGGTGATATGTTTTGGAAAATAGAAAACTCTTCATCCACAATTATGATGTATTTGAATAGAATATGACTATGAATAACCTAAGATAAACCTAAGGTTTTATTTATTATGTATGGTATCTTAATTTAGACATCATGTATGTAATTTTTAGTGGTTATGTAGTTTTCTTCTCTAAAATGTGTTTATCACCCCGTACTTTCAGGTTTGATCCAGTAAAGAGAACTCGAATGAACATGGTTAACATTGAATGTTTTAGATGAAAAAATTATGGACTTTACAAAAATAAATTTCCCATTTGGAAATATCATAAATAGAATCATGAAGTTGATATGATATTGGTTATACTTATAATCATAGCGATACCTCAAACTACATGTGAAATATATGTGATGTTCATCCAAAATTATTTATATTAAACATAAGAACCACAATTAGATTGAGGTTTATAAATGTGAAGAAATGATTAAAATATCATATTCTAGGAAATAGGTATTAAGGAATGTTTTTATGAAGCCTAAGTAATGGTTTAAGAATAAATTTTGATGAATTAAGTACTTATGTTTTGGAATTCAAAAATTATGGTATATGAATCATGAAATATGTAGGTATTTTCATCATAAGTTTTCATTATAGATTAAAAAGGAAGTTTTTAATGGTGATGAAGACTTATAAAAAGTGATATTTTTATTAAGGGATTGTATGCCATAATTTTATCAAGATGTTGAGAAAATTGTATTTCTCTAGGGTAAAGAGATGATTGATTTGGGAAAAGTAAATTGGATAACACTAATTACCCTATATCTGATTACTGATTGGCTGAGAATGTAGTCTATGTCTTCATGGTAGAAGATTACAACTTCTTGGATTTATGTAATATATCATGTATCCTTGGAATAAGGAAGTATTCATGTTTTCCAATAGGATTTACGGTAATTCAAATTATTTCCATGTTTCAAGAGAATATATGATGAGGGTATTCACATGTAAGGGATGTGACAACCGTGAGGTAATTTTTCATATATGGGATATCAATTTTTTAAATATTTCATGAATTTTTTTCTAATGATTGTAATTTCATCTTTCCGAAGCATTATATTGTTAACCATCTATGAAAATTTTAATTTAATCATCTCAGTAAGTATTTATGTATTGATTTTATATTAAAATCCTTTGTTAAAATTCTATTCAGTGATTAAACTTATTTAACGAATTTCCATCATAACTATTTTGGAGATTATATTAGTGTTGTTTTAGAAGATGATGTCATGTAAGTCGGGTGACAACCAGCCATGTCCGACAAGGGTGCATGTCTTAAACACATGACCAAAAAAAGATAAGGGTTTCACACCCACCACTAGACTATGAAATGTTCTGGTTAACATATAATTATATTGGATGAATATATGTTAATGATGAACCAATAGTGTTAATTTTTATGTTTACATATGATTATATCAAACATTTTGATTTTGAAGAATAATTAGAGACAATTAGTTATTCGTTTCTTTCTCTTTTAGGATATAAGATCTGCTAAAAGTGTATTTTAGTACTTCAGACAACAAAGTTAATTTATAGAGATCCATTTCATAAAGTAATGGATGAATTAGAAATATATATAATCAAAACTAAAGAATAATTTTTTGTATAGGAATATATCAAGTATGTATATTTCCTTATATTATTTTTCAATAAAATAAGTAGTCAATGTTAGGAAACGATAAAAAAACTGTGTTGTCCTAATAACATGATTTTTGTTAAATTGATGGTCTTTTACATCATCTCATATTTATGTATTTGAGGCCCTGAGCATTTATTTGATTATTCAATATTTTTTTATTGATTTCCTCAATCACTCCCTATAAATATTTATAATTTTCCTCCACGTCCAGTCTTCACTCCCAATCTATGATCTCATATGTCGAAACCTAGTTATATGATACATTGGGTAACCGTTATGGTTCAAAATTTCAATTTTTAAGAAAAGGTTTAGTATTCCTTATTACAATGTGGGTTTTTATGAATGAAATAGTAATGTTGTTAACATTTGATAACTAAGATGAATTTTTAGGTAGAAATTCATTTTAAAGGGGGTATAATGTAAATCCCGGTGATTTTGAATAATTTTTTTAATTAATTTAGCCTTTTGATATATTTAATTTCACACAACATTGAAAATAGATTATTTTATATTAAGGAACTATGATTGGATAGAGTTTTATGTAACACCAACGTAATTGTGCACTATATGCAACCTAAATATTATCTTTCCCTATATATAATATTGTGGTCACCTTACATTACATGCAATAATGACTTCCCATGATGGTTTTCCTAACACAAAAGATCAATTTTCACCAAACAATAACATATTATCAAAATACTATTTTTTAATATTTTATGATATAACATCGATATTAAGTTAGAGATTATGCATAATATTAACAAATTTATGAAAATATATGGTTTAAAAATATATATGAATAATCCATAGGTTTTAAATTTATTAGAAATGAATATGAAAACCAATTAAATATAAATAATAATATTAATAATTGTATACTCAACATGATGTTTTACCATATTAAATTAAATTAAATACCATTAGTGAGTGATATTATGTTAATATTCATTTATATATTTAATAATATAATTATTTTATTTATCCAATAGATTTTATAGACCTCTAAAAAGAAAAACCCCAATTAAATTCATAAAAACTTATATATTTATTAAGGCATTTTTACCAACTTTTTATGAGGAAAATATTTTAAATAAATTTCATTGAAATTTTATGGAATATACTGGTCAAAATAAAAATTATATTTTAAAGATAAAAATAAAAATAATATTAGGGTAAATTTCTATTATTTTTCTGTGAAATTTAATTTTCATAATGAATAGTGAAATATACTTATATTTAATACAAAACTCCTTTTTAATATAATTTTTCTTTGTGAATAAATTAAATATTAAATTGGTTTTAAATTTTAATTAGATATTATTTTTATCAATTTATATAATTTATGTAATTTTAACCAATTAAACATTGAAATTGGATATAAAAACATAACAATATTTTGAATATTTTTACTTCAAAACCATGTAATGTATACCCGACTATGGGTTAAATTTATAATAATTTATGCACTTCTATGATTGTAATTATGAAAAATGGATTCCATAATTTTAAAAATAATACTTTATATTATCCAATATGGTCAAATTACATTTCTACCAAAATTAATAGTGAGACTAATTAAAAGAAATTAAATCAATTAAGGTAAAATGAAGATTAACTAAGGTCTAAAACGTAAACTTAAGGGACTAAAAAACCTAGAAACATTTCTAGAAGAAATTTAATGGATATATTTTTACCATATAATCACTTGGATATAATGTGTCCCATTATAGGATCCACTTTTCATGGGAAAACGTGGGTGGAATTCCCTTTCCCAAAATTTACAAGAGTGTCACTCCACCTCCATTATAAAAAGGCCTCCACTTCCACATGATTCTAAAGCCACATTTTTACAATAAAGATCTTCATAAATATTACCTCAACATACCTATCTTCCTCCTTTAAACCTAGTATTAGTTATAAATCCTTCCATGGAAGCATTTATGTGCAATTTAAAAGGAGTTATCAGATTAAGATGTAACACCCTCTCTCATGATCCATTATTTTATTTACATTCCCCACAACCTAAATTCATCTTATTAAATGATTTTATAAAAAAATTGTATCCTAAATATACATGTATTCTATTATGACAAGGTTTTTTCCTATACTCACACTCACATTTATCTAATTGGTAACAAACAAACGGTTCATGTGTATGGTAAACTACCACCTCACTAAACGATGATTTTTCATTTCTCCTTTACCGCCTCTCATGGTGGAAATTATAATGGACACTGTCTTTATATTTATTTTTTATTATATTTATTATGACTTTAATATTATTCTATACTTTTACCACACATACCATTATACATTCCATTTGGTGAAAATATGATAATTTCGTTTAAGGATGTGTGGACTATCGCCCCCTCAAAGCGATGAAATTCAATCATGCATGACAAAAAATGTATAATTGAAGGGTTTGGTAAATATATTTGATATATAAGATATAATAATTTTTATATACTAATTATATATGTGAGTGTTTGTGTGTTTTTGTGTCATTTACCATGTTACCTTCAATAAAACAATTAAATTGAAAGAACATTCATGCCTACATATGACTTACCGTCTCCACGAATGATGTATTCCGTTTCAAAATTTTATATTATATAAACCATTATAATAAAAATATACTAAATATAAATGATATTTACATCATTTTTTAATTTCATTAAATCATTATTTATGAATAATGACTAATGATATAACATAATAACACACATGAAAAAAACAAAGCGAATCTTACCTGAAGTATAACATTAACATTGAATTATTATTTAGAGGGTAATATAATGTAACAATCAAACAATATATGGTATAATATGTATGAATATTATTTTATTATATATCTATAATAAATTTATATTTATTATACATTATGTTTATACTAGTAAGATGACAGTTAATACATATGTTAAAAGAATTTTGTCACTTTTTTTATTACCATGACACACGTGCCTTATTCTATGATAAATTTTACTTTGTGATATATAAGATGGACTTTGAAATGATATATCATGAATTTTATTATTTTAATTATATTATTAGCTTCATGAAATTTCAATATATTATATGGTGATAACGATTCTAAGTTATTACGTGTTAAGATTCTATTGAAACAATCCCATCATTTATCGAGAATATTTATGAATATGATGAAATTGATGAAATTTAATGATATATCTATCTATAACACACATGAAAAATATTGTCCTCTTTTTTCCATATATAGTTTTATAATAATACCATTTACAACTCTTTTTTAGTTATTAATACTAAGAATTTTTTTAATGAAAATCCCTCTTTATTTCTCCTTTCAATTGGATATTTGTGTTCTTTCAATACCATGATTTCAAAAAATGATTTAAAAAATATAATACTTTTATCACATGATGTTAATGGAAATTTTTAACCATGTTTTACCATCGATGATTTGATAATGAATCATCTTTTCATTTTCCGTTCAAGGAACCTTTTGGAACTGTTAATGAATCATCTTAATATTTTTGAACTTTATTGTTTTTAAATTCGTTTTAAATAAAAACAGTTCACAAACATGTTTTACAATTTTTTTCAAAGCTTCTTTTAAAACATTACAAATACATTTTTAAGGAAAAATTTATTCAATAATGTTTTATGTATATGAAATGTTTTAAAAAAAATTATTCATTATTTAAATGATTTCAATGAAAAATATTTCCAAAATAATTTAAAATATATCTTTATAACTTTATATGTTTTTTAAGGAAATGTTTTTCAAAAAGTTTTATGTTTTAAAAAGAAAATCTTTAATGATGAAATATATTTTCCTAAAGATGTGTTTTTAAAAGATCGTTCCAAATTAGATCCCATATAAGATGACAGATATTGGTTTTACTGATCGCTTTCTAGGAAAATGATTCATTTGTTCCATTCATATTCTTTCTATGAATGGTTAATGTTTTTATGGAATGGTGTTTATGAAACCCATTTCTCTTTCATGAGTTATATGCATTTTAAACCATCTTCTTTTCATATGTGGTGATTATGATACATACATATTTTACATAGGTAATGATATGATTAAATTTTTGTGATGCCTATCTCATTCCATGGGTAAGGATATGCTTATGTTTTTTAATATTTTTGAACTAGTTTCTATGACTTCATAATGTCTTGAGTGGGATATATATCACCCTCTAATGCATGGAGAAATTATAGATGAATCATCAGTATATTTGAAACACATAAACTTAATTTCTCGTACACAATGTTATGCCTGAACCTATTTAGACATTACAAATGTTATGAGTAATAATTATTACATGTTCACAATGTTATTCATGGAATTGGTTTCATGTTCTAAAGTCTATACATGAAGCTGATTATAGGTTAAAAATGTTGTTATGGGACCATATTATGTGTATCGAATGTTATGCATAGACTTGGTTTCTTGTCTATAAGTTTATGCATGAACCTAATTACATGTTCATAGTGTTATTCATGAACCTGATTACATGTTCATAATTTTATGGATGGGCCCAGTTTCATTTCCATAATGTTAGGTGTAAACCTAATTACACGGTCAAAATGTTATGCATGGACCTAGTTGCGTGTCCATAAGATGATGTGGGGGCCTGATTTCATGTCCTTAACTAAGTGAATGAACATGTTTCTACTTATACAATTTCACAATTCTATAAACCAGCCAACATGACACAAATTTCTTATCTCATTACTATGTTGTGATTTAATGACTTATTCTCTTTACTATTATATTATCCATGTCTTATGAACTGGAAATAAATATTATGATCTCTAATATGAAGGGTATGATCTTAAAATATACGTTTCATAACCCTTTATTCATGATTTTGTACAAATTTCATTAATTTAACCTTACTGAGAATATGGTCTCACCACTTTATTAATTTTTCCTTTGCCTTTGTTATAAAGAATGGTTTTAGGTAGAAGTGCTAATGATGGATATATTTGAAGGAGTTGTTGAAGATTTTTCTCATAGATTGATGACTCTGTTTCCAAGGTTCAAATGAGACTAAACTATTGTAGTCCCTAGGCATATATTTATTTAATGTACTAAATATTCATATAAAATGATTAAATATATATTTATGTAAATATTGGGTCTCAAAATAAACATGGATATAATTTATTGTAAAATCATAGATTCACGTTGTTATAGAAACATTAGGATGTTATCATATACATAAAAATATATGCATGGATTTAAAAAACATATTCTAAACCTAATAACCAATTATTGAATGGACCATTCTCCAATATGAACTATAACATCTTCGGATTTTCATACATCAATATTAAAACATAATAGTTGAATATTAAATATTTTTTATAGAAAAATACATATGAGTAATGTATAAGTTTAGTTTATTTGGAGAAAATATATCAATATTATTATTTTTTAAAATATCATAAAAATATCCTAGAATGATCTTCCCCCATTTTACACTTCATTTTCATACCCTAATTAAACTATATTCATAACCTAGGGAATGAAAACATTACAATGTTTGATCTCACCTTCTTAGTAAGTGTAAGCATGAGATATATCAAATGACAATCATATGAAATTATAATATAATCATAATGGTACTAGATGTTTAAAATTAGTTATAATGTTTATTACTAATCATTAAATGATTATAAAACATGATTTAAATCATGATACTTTATTATTTAAATATAAATAATTCAAAATAATGATATGTCCTCAACCCTCACTCATGAACCAAATGTTCATGTCATAAATGTTATTAAAATAATCATAATAAAAAGAAAAAATTTCCGTAGTAGTGGAGGATATTTACCATGGAAAAAATAGTATAATGGGTTTACTCTCCCACACCATATCATTAGTCTAGGTTCACTCCCTATAATATAATAGTGGACAGTGTCCCATTCCAAACTGGTATCAGTCCCCATTCTAGTCCGGTTTATCCCTAGAGATACCAATCATTATATAAAACATTGGAATAAGATATTGGTCACACCCATATTTTAATGTAAATTATTTATATGTCCTCTATAATTTCATAAATCAACCAGCATATCATAACTCATAAAAATGGAATCTCACATGTATTTCATAATAAAAAACTCTTGGATAGGAAACATGGTTTATAAGCATAATTTTATCATAATCAAAAAACATCCAGAAATATAATCAGTATGGTTTCGATGGATCATATTACTAGAAAAAAATGTAAATTCTAATTAATTTTTCATTTATGTAGACTTTTTTTAACGAAGTCTTGGAATAATTGAACAAAAAAATAAGGTTCTGTTTTGAAATATTTTTTTCAAATATAATCCCCAAGATTATAAAAGAAATTTTTTTATTTCAAAATATCTATTTAAACATGTATTTTAATATTCAATTCATTATGGAATCATTATATTGAGGAAATTTTCTTATTTCATATCAGTTAAAAAATATTCCTCAAGTATTATTTCTATAATAGTAAAAAATTACAACATTAGGAAAATGAAAAAAGTTTCATCTCAAACAAATTTTAAGTAATACATGGATTAAAATAATGTTAAAACTTTTAAGGAGAATAAAAAATTAAAATAAGAAACAATTTTAAAAAACATGTAAATAGAAGAGAAATATTCCCTTATAGAGACTTAATTATAAACAATCTTATATAATTTATTGATTTGGTAATAAATCATTATAATATTAGTAATATTTGAATAAAAATCCCCATGAATGAAATAAACCTATATGAATAAGAAAATATTTTTATCATTAATATGATGAATCTTAAAAGGAGTTCATGGGAGTTATATATAGTAATAAAAATAAAAAATTATTGGATAAGGAATATTTCTCACATAAATAAGTGATAGATGAAAATCCCTTACCTTATGTCTGATTTCCATTGACTATTATTTATCCTTAGGAATAAAAAATTGATATTTATTATAGAAATATTATAGAATGATTTATATTATAAATATATTATAAATAATCATTGTATATATCTATATTTAATGTTAAAAAAATGATTGACATATAAAATGAATTGTACTATTCAAGGAGACGATTATCGTACATACACAGGAACCATGTGTAATGTTTTTTATGTACGGAATGAATTTAAGGTAAATAATAATGAACCCATCATGTTATCATTATTATATAATATATATCATAATTTTTTTTCAATTACTTCCTTCTTTACCATTCAAATGCGATAGAAATTGAAAATTAATCACATCACTTTGTAGAGGTGGTAGTCTAAAGGAACGG
The DNA here is from genome assembly GCA_963277665.1 of Viscum album. NCBI lineage: Eukaryota > Viridiplantae > Streptophyta > Magnoliopsida > Santalales > Viscaceae > Viscum > Viscum album. Next base: position 766,708,446 of record OY728121.1, read on the forward strand.
ATAAGAAGCATTTTCATTTTCCAACACTTTGGAGGGTAAGAAGGTATATATGTTATTATTAATTTATAATCATACTTTTTTTCTTAAATATAATATATATATTTTGACCACATCATAATACTCAAAAATATAATATGGTGGTGAATAATTAATTGTATTGCTACATGGATATGGTATGTTGTACATATACACAAGAGATAATTTCACATTCTATTTTATGGGAAAGAGATAATAAATTCGTTTGTTCAAAGAAATAATAACATTTAATGATAATTTAGATAGTAAAGATATCATTTTATTTTAAATTATATTCATTTTTAGGAGTTAAATAAGAGTAGAAAAAGAAATTAATTGGTTAGGTTGATTACCTATTCATTTAAATGACTCCATTTTATCTCCTCTAAATGGAGCCAGGGATTATCATTTGGTAAATAAAATAACACTTAACTACAAATAAAAAAGGTGAGAATAGAATTTTTCATGGAATGGCTCATCTGTAATTCTCAATGTGGTGTAAAGATATTTGGGAGGAGGGACCGTTTTATAATTGATGTTGGGGTTTTTTTCGAATTTCTAAGAAGATTAAATTATGATAAGACTATTCTCAAGAAAAATGTTTCATAATGCCCTATAAACGAACATGGTATGGAATTGTACACTATATCATTACCTATTTTTCTTTTATTAATATTTTTAATTATTATAAATAATTTAATAAAATATTCTTTTCAAAAAATTTCATTATTGTAAATGTTAACACTATTAATTAAATTGATATTAACATCATCAAAAAATTATTGAAATTCAATCCAATTACTTTAATACATCCCAAAAATTTAATATTCATTAATTACATTCGTGTATCATGAAAATTATATAAATTTCTAATAATTTTAAAAAATTTAATATCATTTATTTGAATGTTCCATTAATTGAATAATTATTATGCTTGTGTTTTGTAACCATTTAATGTCATTATTTTGACACTAAAAATTTATTGAAATGTTTTATTTCATAGATGTTCATTTAAAAAAAATATTTATAGTCAAATATATCCTCTAGATAACCACATATTAACATATTAAAATTATTTAAAGTAAGAAAGTAACATTTTTCACATTTAATTAAATAAAATATAATAATAGTAATCATCTCATAAGTGTGACTCCAAATAGTTATAAATTACACCCGTGTATGGTTAGTGTCATGATATAATCATCCAATAAGATTGTTTCATGTGTTTTGGTCATTTAATAGTAATTATCATTTTATTTTTAACATAAATTACCAAATTTTCCCTTTATCCTGATAATAAAATTCAAATATTTTCTATTTATATGGAAAACGGGAGATATTTTATAAACATTTGATCGTTAATTAAAATATGTAATAATATTTTAAAAATTAAAAAAGTTATGATTTATAATATAATTTAATATTTACCGACTAACGCAACCAAAATAGATTTTCAAAAAAATCATTTTTTCATATGAAATGATTTTATATGAGATTCAAGCACAAAATAAATTTCATGAACCATAATTCAATTTTTTGAAATAGAATGAAATTAAATAAAATTAAAATCTAATATAAAACATAAATATTGATTTTACATATTTTAATATAAAATAATGTTTCTAATAAAAGTAATTGTCTTTCATTATTTCATGTAAACAAATATTTTTAAAAATTTATCAAAAATTCATCCTTTGATAATATTTGTATGACGTATTAAAAAAATAAAATACGTTTTTCAAATATATTTGATGTAAATTTCAGAATAAATTATAATATTCACTCATAAGAAAAACCATTCTGGAATTAAATGTTTTCTGAAATGTTAAATGACGTTACTAAAAATTAAATGATTATCTAATAAGAATTTATCAAGGAATTTATATTGAGTTTGAAATTTATATATATATATTTATATAATTAGTTAATAATATTAAATCCCACCAAATTAATATCTTGGTTATAACATTCACATTATGTAATAATATTTTAAAAGTGAATCACAATTTGTTTAAACACAGTATAGTGTACAAAAAAACCAACAATGAAATAAATATATTTAAAGAGAAAAGTTTTCGAAACCATCTGGGTGTTATAATTGATCCAAAAAAAATTATCATTGATTATGTCAATTGAAATTATTCTATCAACCATTTTTCAAGAATATTCATTTGAAAATTAAATCTAGAACGACTCCTCAATCAACTATTCCATATAAAGTAATAGAAGTTCCAAGGTGTTTTCATTATCTTCAACCTCTGTAGGTACAACCATTCAAACACCATAATCCGAATTAAGATTGTTATTTGGATAAAAATTAATTTGAAATTTATATTCCTTGACCTCATTAAAGTAGGTGTTTCTTTCTTTATGGTAATTTTAGGTTCTTAGACAACATCTGGTTTAGGATATACTACATCTAGCATTTTGAAAAACCTTTTTATGTGCACAATGTGTTTTTGTCTCAAAAATTTCAATAAACCCCAATTTTTTTATTATATTAAAAATAATAATTGAATATATTGTTGATTAAATATTGAGACGTTGATATAATAGTTTATAAAACAAAATAAATTGGAAAAAACATGTTTAATGCTGAGAAATTCATTAAAAAATTATTTTTCGTTATGATTTGTCGGTGTAATTTTAAATGAATTTATAAAAATTATATATATATATATAATTAAATAAAATATATTCCATATTTGATAATTAAATATCAAAATTTGTTAATTAGGGAGTATTATTTTTTAGTCAAAAAATAATAAAAATATTTAAAAATTACATTAAGGATTAAATTGGTTTTCTAAGGGGGTTGTTATACTAAACAATAGTGGTAATAATTTCATACTAAATTTTCTATATAATACCTTTTTAAAATTCATAGACAATATCTTTTTCTAATATCATTTTCATGTTCATTTTTCCAACTTACCATTAAAGTTATAGTATATTATTTTAACAGTTAAATTAATTATATATGTTTATCTCCCTATAATTATAAATTGGGGACATCAAACCCACACTTTTTTAGATAGATTTACCCCCATATATCATCCATTCCCCATACAAAAACCTATCTATCTTCATTATCTTCTTTCTTGAACTCATATTCATAACCCAAGTACGTTGAAAGATTTCATAAGTTGTATGCCAAATAAGGTCTTTCAATTAAGTGGTATTTGGAAATAATGAACTTATAAAATATTTTTTAAAGATAAAATAAAAAACAAATATATTTCATCAATAATAAAATAATTATTATAAATTCATTAATATACTAAGATGTCATTATAATTTTTGGAAAATCATTTTCTACCACTATTTTTTCAAATAAAAAATAAATCTATTCCACATCAGTACATATGGACTACCACCACCATATAGGGTATTATCTCATATTATATAACCTTGATTCAATTTATTTACTATTATGTATGTAATTTTTTTATAAAACCCTTATATTTAAAAGAAACTATTTTTGATAGTATACGTGACACACAATAATGAACTATGATCTGTGATATAACTGTTAAAATATTAATAATTAAATAAGACTATTATAACATAATCCATGAATTGGAAGTTATGAGTAAGAGTAACCATATTATTATTATTATATATATTTCATCCCAATATAATACATATTTTTGTTACAAATTCTATGGAAATTTGAGCTCAATTATTTGTAAATTCATTTTAGGTTTTTAAACTATGTATTCCTCAAAAACTGGGTTTTATTACTTTTTATGTCTGCATACTATAAATAATTTTTATGAAATTTATAAATTTTTATGATAATAAGTGTAATATTTTTTAAATAATTATATTAAATTTTCTTTGGGTGATGTATTATATTTTTAAGAATTGTTTAATTTTTAGTAACTATTAAAAAATACTAGTTTTATACATAACTATTTTTTATATTTAATGAATATATGACATATTATTTTTTCTTGAGTTTATATTATAATTTAGTTATTTATTCATACTAAAACGCTCTTATAAATATCTTATTCATTATGAATAATTTTTTTGAAAATAATTATATACATAATATGAATTATCTGGAAAAATTATGTTTCAATACATTTCTTGGTATTATTTAAAATTTAATATCATCAAATTATACAGTTAAGATTTGATATAATGGTTTACATATATTATTTCAATAATTTCAATTATTTTGAAAATTTCAGCATGATTTTTTGTCAAAATTAATAGTACCGATTTTAAATATATTGTCACTATGTTATATATAAAACAAGATAAACATCGTAAAAAAATTGAAATTTGGAATCACAATAATCCATACACATTCATAGATTTTATTTTTCGATATAAATTCATTAAAACCCATCATAAATTTGGAAATATTAAACTTTTGATCCATTTCCCTTTGATGAATACATTTATAATATTTTTTGTGAAGGAAAATCTCAAAATGAATCTTTCTTTATATTAGTACATAAAATATTTCTTATAAAGACAACTACAAGTTGTGATTTATTATAAAATATTATTTTAATAAAAAAGATATTTTATGATGGAAATTTATATTTTATTTTTACTAAACATAAAATTACATTAAATTCTTATACAACACCGACATAATTCATATGAAATGTGTAGAAAAAAAGTAAATCAAATAATAGAATTTTAATTTTTTTTAAAATTTATGGTGTTACATGAGTTTTTTATATAAATATAATTTATTAGTTACGTGTTTAATGTTTATATTCAAAATAAATTCATTTCATAATTTTTTGTAATATAAAATTTTGAAAATACGTTTGGAGATGAATTTTTTAAATTTAATGTAAAATAGTTATTTAATTAATGATTTTAATTTCATAAATATATTCATATATTTCATGTTAAAAGGATATGGTTTAGAATAAAATCATTTAACAATTTATGGTCAAATAATCCTTTTATTGAATTTGTCATGACCACTATTTGGTGAAAAAATATTTTAAAATAATAATAATATAATGTAGTTAATAATGGTTTGAAACTACGATATATGGGTTAGAACATAAAAAAACAATTATAAATTTTATTGGATTAGAGGATTTGTACATATCTCTGTCCTATATTGTAAATTTATAAATATAGTTCCATATAAATTTAAAAATCTATTTATAATAATTTAATTCATTAAGTAATTCAACCGGTTCTCTTCTCGTTACATGTAATGATACCTCACATCTCTTCATTTACTCATACCACAAATGAAACTTAGCTCAAATAACCTGTGAAAATAAATCTTCATTAATACCATTGAAATATTTTTGAGTTTTTAGTCTTCATAAATTTCCATTAATATTCTCCCCAAGGAGAGATAAAAAGGTTGTTCATCAATAGAATATATTTATCTTAACTTATCATTTTAAATTTACATCATATTCAACCTCATTAAATTCAATTAAAATCCATAAAAATATGATAAAATAAGTATTTTGAATATAATATGATGTTATAAAATTAATTTCATAACTTTATTAATCACATTTTTCAATAGAATGTGAAACTCAACAACCATTTATTCTTACAAGAAAACTAAAGCCTCATTAAATGATGAATTCCATTTCTCATCACCAACTTCATGGGATTCTAATAATTAATGGATTAATTATATTTATATGATATTCAGAATATAATTATGTTTTTTGAAATATTATATATCCAATATCATCGTAGCATTACATGCATTAAATATGTTATCATCGCAAATGTGTACTTATGTAATATTGTGTCAACATATCAATAAGTTTTTCATCAAATAAGCCCATCTCATGGATTATAATTATAATATATTTAATGGAGTTAATTATTTTTAAAAAAATTATAATGATTATATAAAGAAAATATTATATTTTTATCATTATTTTCAATCTAATGAAATGTAAAATCATTAATCATGTGTATGAGCCGACTTCCATCTCTCGAACTAATTTCTTTTGTTAACAAGTTTCTATAGATGACCCTAATATTTTATTCCATGTATAAATTTTATAATGATTTGAAAATTTTTATTCACTATAATATTAAATAATGAAAACATTTTCCTTCATTAACAAACCATACTCATTTTCTAATTTCTAATCGAAATTCCTTAAAATACCCGACATGGATAGAAATGATTTTGTAATTAAATATGTACCGAAATAAATAAAATAAAAGAACATAATTATTTAATTATAGTGTAATATGATTATAAAATTGTTATTAATGTTTTATAAAATTAATATCACTTTATTATATAAGATTTAAATTTGATAAACAACATTTTGGAAATATAGGTAAGGGGTTTTGGAACAAAATATTTCTTTCATTTGTTAATAGCACATCATAATTTACTTTGCAGTTACATTATTATTATTTAATTGTTGTATAAATTGTTTTATATTTTATTTCATAATATTTTATTTAGATTTACATAAGTTCCCATATTCAGTTCAATGACTAATTATCACTTCAAATGTTTTTATCATTTTATGGGTTTCTTAAATCATAATTTAATCTTCATTGGAAAAGTGTAATTTTGTTCACTATTAATATTTGATATTATGGTACTAATATCCATTGATTCAATTTGGATAAATTAATTCATGTTATTTATTTTAGAATCTGGTTTTCTTAATCAGAATAAAGTACAAGAATTTTTAAACATCATCATTTTCCAGATTTTTAATATTAAAAAACGAGCTTTAGAACTTAATTGTGATCATTGGAACACTTATAAGTGTTTTTTTTGGACATGGGTGAAGGATTGAGAAGTCTCCCAAGTTGATTGAGATGTTTCGGGTGTGCTAGACCAAAAAAAAGGTTTTAAAAGATAGCAGAGGGCGCATGGTTTGTGAACTGTTTTACAAACCTTGAGGCCCACTACAGGTAACTTGGTGACCCTTTTTAAAAAGGTGTAGTGGATTTGTGCATGGCCTATGCACAGTTTTTTTAAATAGTATTACTATCCAATGCGGGGTGAGTCATGGATGTAGAAGGCACCAAACAACTTGCGCACGGTTTGGAAACCGTGCGTGTTAATCCATGAGTGACACTATATTTTAAAAAAATAAATTAAATGAAAATAAAATAAAAATTAAATTATAAAAACGAAATAACTCTATCTCCCCTCTCATTTTAGTGCACACTATTCTAAGGGGCTCTCCCCCTTTGTTGTGCGACCTCCTACCTAAAACCTCCTCTTCCTCCTCTGTTTTTACTGGGATTTCTTCCATTCTTCACACGATCCTCTATGGTAAGATCCTATATCCCTTCTCCTCCCAATTTCAGACCATATTTCAGCCTCTTCGTCGCACTGTGAGAATTTTCTGAACAATAGGGTTATGGGGTAATCTGTTTTTTGGTTCTCTCATGTTCAAGGTTGGTGTGAATGGCCTTTCAGGTCTTATTGGTGTGTTTTTCGGCAACCCCCACTGAAGGCGAGGTGGTTCGGGTGGTTTCATTCCACCAGCTTTGCTTCAAGGTAAGTTTTCTCCTTGTTTCCTCGTTACTTTTTAGGTCTTTTGAGGTTTTTGAGTTACTGGTATGTTGGGTGTAGTGTGTTGGTCCCTGATTGTTGGTTTCATGTGATTTCACTTCATTTTGGTTTATCACCGACACTTGAGTTAAGGGATTAAGCCAATTTTTTCTATTTGAACCATCTATCATGGTCTATTTCTGTGTTACAAGGTTCCCTTTTAGTTGCTCGATAGTGTGTTGGGACGTTTCTTACAGTCTTGATTATCCAATTCAAGGGTGTCTCACCTGTAGGTGCATTGGTATGTGAATATATATATGTGGATTCCCCCGTTACATGTGAAATAAACCATGGAAATTATTAAACACGTCTGGGGCTAGTTGTTCCCATATATATATATATAAATAAATGAATCAATAATTTATTGGATACATACATATGAATATAAGCATATATGTGAGGATCCCCTTGCACATGCCCATGGCCATGCTGGAGTGTGCAGAGGGGCAAGGGATCCTTGCATATATGTGAAATTGTTTATGATTAATGGGGTAGTGGATGCTTTTAATTATAAATCTCCAAGATCTGAAGTGGATGTCTTGGTTTCAGCCTGAGTAGGGTCCCATTCCAAGTCCTCCAATTCTATAAATGCATTAATTAATTACTTACTATACATTTGTTTGATTTAAATTGATGTAGTGAGGTTTTTAGACATAATGCATGTTGAATATGGAATTAGTATGCTTCATGATTTAAATGATGAATGTGAATAGTGATTTTTTTGGTAAACTATATAATTATTTTGTAATAAAACCACTCCAATTGAGTTCCACTACATTGAAGCTAAAATGTAGTGGATAGACCTTTCTTGCTTGACTTTTCATGTTTACAATTATTTTTCCTTGATATTATGTTAAACTATGGCATGTTTAGGATATGGCCCTAAGGGAATTAGAAATACGACATTACCTTATTTAATTAATTAAAAGGGCAAAGGCAATGCCTTAGTGCCTAGCTGAGTTTTGAATTAGATTTAAACATGTGTGATGTTTTCCATAGTTGTTGTTTAGTGTTTTGAAAAATTCGATCCACCATTCGGGTGTGCCTTGTATTAAACATTATAAATGTGAAACCTTCTATATTAAGTGGTTGAATTATCCTATTAATTGAATAATGGAATGTATTGCGTATTCTCATCACTTTACCCAACTAAAGTAAGTGCTTTGAATTGAAAATTTAATGTGAAATGTGAATTGGAAAGTATACAGAGTATATCACTCGGCCTTATTAGGAGTAATCAAATAAGGGATACAAGTCCATAGCACCCCTTGAAATGTTCATGGAATGTACCAGAGTGAACCTTAATTTTTGAATATTCCATAATAGATTTAACAAATAAATCGTTTCAATTCTATATGATCTTTCCACACTAATGGAAGGAAAATCTTGAACTAATAAATAAATGGTTGCAATGATACTTGTCCTTTACACACTAATGGATGGAATAGCTTGGACCAAAAAGAATTATTATATGAATTCTTTATTAAATAGGAATCGTTATACTCATTCTTGTATTGGATTCAGATCGGAGAATAACTTGAGCACCTGCGTACCCCATTCCAAATTCATGGATGGGTTCATAAGCTTCTGACTCACCTAGAACCCGTTATTTGTCTTATCATTGGATGCCTAATATACCACCATTGGGTCCACCATGTAGTACAATAGGATTCCTTGGATAAAATCCTTTGATCCTGCATTTAAAAGTAGGAGCCTTAGATACACTCCTTTGACCCAGTCCTTGCATAGCCCCAGTTTACCTTGGATGCACTCCATGGACTCGGTAGGTGCCACATTGTGGAATGCATCTGACAATTCACCTTAGATTACACCATTACCCATTATCTAGATTCATATACTACTATGTTAGCATCCCTTTTGGCTTATGTTTCGTTTGTCATTACCATTGGACTTTATTACTAAATGTCATCATAGGATTCCTTCGATACACTCCATGCTTATAGAATTGAAAAGTTGCTATTTTGGTTATAACCCTGTGGGCCTGGTCATTATATTGCTCCATTCAATCATGGAAGAAACTCCTCAGAATCGGTAGTCCACTTTCTCACATGGTACTTATGAATAAACTGTAAGTAAAAAATTAATTAACTGATTAAATATCCAGAAACCTGGTGAGGGATAAAGCAGGTACTTGGGTATCTCGTTACATTATAATACTTTATTTATGTAGGCTTGCACCCTGTTTCATTTATATTACACTGTCAATATTCTTATAGACACCGGTGGTGTTGGCCTAAAAAGATTTATGTCTCACACCATACTTGGGACGCCATTTCACTTGGCTACCCAAGTAGATATTTATTGTTCGTAGGTCTACAAAACATGGTTGATCTTTGAATTTCTTGTACATGGATTTAGGATCAAGTTACCAAGATGGAGCTCAAGATTCTTGTAGAGATAGCTCTAGGGCATAACCATCTTTTCATTATTATAGAACTGTATTTTAAATCTTATTGTTGTTCTTACTACTTTCATTTTTGTGTCATTAACATGTCATGCATTCATCTATTGTATAAACTAGCATTGTAAACTTTTGTTTATTTATTAGAAATATATCTTCCCCTACTTTATTATTTTTATTTAATTATTCTACTCTTGATTTCTATTTACATTTTTATATGGCTACAAAACTCTGATAAGAGGCTATAGTCTCCCCACTAACGATCCTTACACCCTCGCTGCCAGTCGAAAGCCTATGGCATATGAGGAGACTCCCTTGAGGCCATGTGACTCACTAGTCTGACCACCATCTTAGAGGTGATCCCGGCCGGGACATTACAAAGTTGTATCGTAGGTGGGGTTTTTCATTTTGTCTTACTATTTTGGGTTGGTAGATATAATACTATGAATGTTTTGGTGCTGAGTTAATAGTCATTCTTGGTACTGATCACCCTACGCATAGGGAATAACCATGTGTCCAGGACTGGGATTGTTTTTGTTGTTGTTCACTGGTACAATTGATATGATTTCACTTATAGTGTTTTCTGTACATTCCACTACATTTGATTTATGGAATTGTCCACATTACCCTTGACCTATTATGACATTGATGAAACATACATACATCACATTAGGCACTTAGAAATTCACATGCCATGCATATATTCCATACCATGTAGTTGCATTAGTAGGTTGCCTTCTAATTATGACTTTGTACCTTATTGTTATGCCAATATTAGATTTATACAAATTTAGGTAACAATATTATCATGCCTTCTATGCTTACTTATTTTTATTACATAATTATTTGATTAAAATTACATGCATATATGATTTCATCATGTTTCTATGTGTTAGCTTCTTGTAGTGCCATGCTAGCTTACTTTGATAAATGGGAATTATTTCATGGGATAAGTTATTGGTAATAGTTATAACAGGAGATAGTTTTTCATTATAAGGTATATGGGCGCCTTATAGATGGTAAATGGTAAGTCGTGTAATTGAACCATTTTAAAATTACTACTAAATTCTATTTCTAAAGTAAGTTGGTTTGGAATAATGGGATCCAAATTCCAAACTATAAAGTGTATGGGAGCTTTCTAGGTTGGTAGATATCCACCCATATAATTTGGACCATTATGTTTGTCAATGTTAAATTCTGAATTGATATTGGTATCAATTAATGGCATCCAATATTCAATTCGTGGAGTGTATGGGAACTTCATGAATTGGGAAATGACAACCCATATTAAATGTGATTATATGAGGCCTTGTGAAATTATAATAAATGTAAAAGTGGTTTGAATTTGATATGAAATCAAACGGTTAGATTTTAAAAAAATGAAATAGGACCGAAGTAGGTCAGTTGAGGAATGTTTTAGTGAGACAACAAGTTGGGTGTTTGATCTTTAATAAAAATGTGCGATTGCTATTGGGTTGCTTTCTAGAGGACATAGGTTAAAATTGGACCCTCATAGGTAACCTTATCTACATAAAAGGAATTTATTTTCATAAATTTCCTAACTTATGAGGGTTTTAATAATTGTTTAATTGTTAAAAGGGTGATTCTATAAAACATTCATATTTTATTCATGTCTAGAGTTTGTTAAAAACGAGTACCTTGTGACTTGTTTCACAAAATGATATCTTGAGGTTTTCATTAAATCTTTTGATTCTTAGTGATTAAATTTTATTAAATATTATAGGATTAGGAATGGAACCTTCAGTGATGTCCCCTATAAAAACCCTCGTTTATATGTATTTTGACTTCTCTTTGAGTTTTATAGGAACATTAGTGAGCACTTTCTGTAGGTATTCTTTTATTAGAAATGGATTTATTATCAACTTTTGAGCCTAGTGACTTTTGTTTGATGTGACCCGGTGTCATCATTGCATCATTTAATTCATAAGGGGATAACACAAGGTTGGTAGCACCCTCATAACTTAAATTCCTTTCCAGTGTTGTGACATTTCTCACTTTATTTTGTGTTTTGGTGTCATTGTCCCAAGTAGGACATTTTGTTTTAAAGTGAAACTATTGTTCAGAGGGGTGTTCATTTCTTTCATGACCTTTATGTGGGTTTGATCATCGAGTAATTCTCATTTTCATCTGGTTTGACATGCCTCAGGCATGGTTGGATGCTTCATAGTTCGTTTGACCCTCTCTTATCCTTAGTGATGGATGACTTGGTATGGCGTCATCTAGGAAAATGGTTATATGAAGTAATATAACTCTGAAATAATTATTCTTATAATATTTTGTATGGCCTCTAGTCATCTCCAATTATATTGAATTGAGCGTTAAAGAATCAGTTTCATCTCAATGCTCGGAATGGTTTTGGAAACACTTGTCTCATTGTTAATCTTGAATGCTTATGAGTAGCTAGTCTTATTCCCTTTCGGCTATGAAACTCCTAAGGTGGGTAGTGTCCAATTGAGTTTGTTAAATGTGCCCTTCCAAGTATAAAGAAAACCTAAGATAACCATTGGTAAATGGATGGTTATTGCATGAATGACCTTGTGGCTTGAATGTTATAAATCGTGTCAGTTCTTTCTTGGCAGCATGACTTTAGTTGTGTTCGATTGTTTTACCTTCCAGTCTATGGGTGGGTGTGACTGGAAACCCTATGTTAAATCCACTTAGTGTGCTATTTTTAAGAGACGAGCATGTAACATGTCTTTATGTCATTATTGATGCACTAATAGAGCATATGTATTACATCATGCTAAATCATAATAATATATTGAACTTGTTGGGTGACCTTTTTCAGTGTTACAAGCTAAATAGTGGTTCTTTTTTAGTCATGGTATGTCCAAATTATTTTTGGGTTCCCATGTATAAATTCCTTGGTTGAACTAAATCACTCCCGCCACTTATTTTGATTTGTGCCAGTAATCTAATCTGGACAACTTTGAGATACATCAGCCAAGTGGATCGACTCATTCTATCTACCTTTGGTTCAATGTTTACAATTGTATAGAAAAAATTTAAATTATATTTCCTGGTGATGGAAAGTGTGGTTTTAATGTCTATAGAGTCTTATGAGAATTCTTTCTCGATCAGTTCTATTAGGTCTATCATAATTCGACCATTTCTTTTTAAAGAAATCATGTCAAGAGCATCATAGGAAATAATAGTGTTGTGCATTGTACAACAATTCCAATGAAGAATGTATTGTGGCATGGAATTGACACCTTCTTTATGTTAATACCAATGTTGGGAAGAACCATTGGTTTAGTGATTACTAATACATTGATATGATCATGTCTCTATCTAAATAGGCTCAAGTAAGCTATGTTTCTATGTTTAAATTATACCTTCGACGTTGGTTCGGGTTGTAAAAGTCGAAGTGCAGAATCCATAGGAAATGATTAGAGTGCCTTAGGCGTCGAAAACACAATGAAACAGTTAGAACGAAGTTTCATGACCCTTGTAGGTTGAATGATGTTTTCATTGTTCTCAAAGGATTCTCGAGGATGAGATGTTTTTATGGTGCGTAGATTTCAGAATCCTCTATTTTTAAACTAGAATAAACTATGAAATATTTTAAATTTTTCATTTACTGGTTGGGTTGGATTTAAAACTAAGATTCAGAACATAATTTCAAGTCTTGGAACACTTATAAGTGTTGTTTTTGGGCTTGGGTGAAGGCCAATGAAATATCCAAAGTGGTTCCAGATGTTTTGGGGGTTCTGGAACTGAAAAACATTACATTTTAAAAGATAGAAGAGGGTGCATGGGTTGTGCACGATTTTCTAAACCGTGTGGCCCACGATATGTAACAGTGCGACCCGATTTAAAAAATGGGGTTTGTCTTTGTGCACGAGCTTTGTATTGGAAGCTGTAGGCACCACACCAGCTTAAGGGTAAACCGAAAAATGTAAAAAAAATTGTAATAAAATTAAAATTAAAATAAAAAAATAAAAGCCTAAAAACTAAATAAAATATACTATTTTAGAAAATTAAATTAAAAGTTATCATGACACCCTATTTTAGAAAATAAAATAAAACTAAAATAAAATATAAATTAAAACATAAAAATTAAATAACTCCTCTCCCCTCTCATTTTAGTGCACACCAGCCTGAGGGGATCTCCTCATTCTCCGTGCAACCTCCTCCAGATGAACTCATCTTCCTCCATCATTTTCCACAGATTTCCTCCATTCTTCCCACGATCCTACATTGTAAGCACCTATATCTCTTCTCCTCCCAATTTCTGGCCGGATTTCGGCCTCTTCGTCACTCGGTGAGAATCGGTTGAACCCTAGGAGTGTAAGGTAATTCAATTTTTCAGTTCTCTCTTGTTCTAGGTTAGTGAAAATGGCCTATCAGGTCTCATTGGTTCGTGTTTTGGCAACCACTGCTGAAGGCGAGGTGTTTTGGGTGCTTTTGGTCCACCAGATTTGCATAGGGGTATGTTTTACCATTGTTTTCCAGTTAATTTTTAGGAATTTTATGGTTTATGACTCCCTGTTATGTTGGGTGTAGTGTTATGGTCCCTTCTCATTGGTTTCGTGTGATTTAAATTTGTTTTGTTCTATCGTTGACATCTAAGGTAATGGTATATACCCATTTTTGGTTTTCACTCCATCCGTCTTTCTCTCTTTATTGTTATAAGGTTCCTTTTTAGTTACTGTGTAGTGAGTTGGGCTATTTCATGTGGTTTTGAGTGGCCAAGTCAAGGGAGACTTGCCTACAGGTGCATAGGTATGTGAATATATATATGTGGGGTCCCTCTTTATGTTTGGAATCAACCATGGAAAGGATTAAACACGTATTGGGAAAGGTGTTCCCATGTGTGTGTATATATATATATATATAAATGGATCCATATGTGAGTGGAGACGAACATATGCATATAAGAATATATGTGACGATCCCCTTACACATTCTCATGGTCATACAGGTGTGTCCATATGGGATATGTGTCCTCTAACGTATGTGAAAGTGTGTATTCTCAATGTGGGAGTAGCCGGTTTTAGTGAGAAAACTCCTAGAGTTAATGTCGATGGATTGGTTCCACCCGAAGGTAGGGTCCCATTCCATGTCCTCCAACTCTATTAATGCATTAGTTAATTACTTACAACACTTTTTATAGATTTAAATTTATGTAGTGATGTTTTTAGACATAATGCCTCTTTAATATGTATTTAGTTTGTTTCATGTTTTACATTCTAAATGTGACTAGTGACTTGTTGGTAAATAATATAATTATTTTGTAATAAACCCCCCCCCCCATGGTGGATTGCTTCCATCATGCTAATAAGTAGTGGTTATACTTTGCATGCTTGACTTATCATATTTATAATTATTGTGACATGATGTTATTTTGAACTAGTTCATGTTTAGGACATGGTCCTAATGGAATTAGAAAGACAGAGTTACAATCCTAAAATAATTGAAAGGGACAAGGCACCGACTTTGTCCTTGGCCCTATTTTGAATTGTATTTAACCTGGTTTGATGTTTTCCATAATTGTATTTTAGTGTTTTGACACATTCGAGAAAACATTCATGTGTGCCTTGGATTGACCTTTATAAGTGTAAGGCCATTTATATTAATTGGTTGACTTATCCTTTTAATTGCATAATGGAAATTACCAATTATGCTCATCACCTTACCCGCCTAATGTAAGTTCTTTGAATTTAAAATTAAATGTGAAATTTCAATTGGAAAGTATACTGAGTATACAACTCAGCCTTATTATGAGTAATCTAATAAAGGATTCTTGTACGTAGAACCCCTTTCCATGTTGATGGAGGGTAGGAGAGTGGAACATAATTATTGAATATTCCTTACTGGATTTATTAAATAAATGGTTACAATAATACATGACCATTCCACACTAATGAAAGGAAATTATTTAACCAAATAATTAATGGTTGGAATTCTACATAACCATTCCACACTAATGGATGGAAAGGATTGCACAAAAATGAAATAATATATGACTTCATTAATAAATAGGAATGGTTAGACTGAATCTTTTCTTGGATTCTAATTAAAAAATACCTTGAGCACTTGTGTACCCCATACCAAATTCAAGTACGAGTTTCTCAGGTTAAGACTCACCTAGATCTCATTCATTTTATTATCATTGGATGTAGAGTATACTAGAATTGGGTCATCCATGTAGTACTAGTAGATTCCTCTTATACAATCCTTGGATTAATCATTGAAAGGTAGGTGCCTTGGATATCCTCCTTGGAACTAGTCCTTGCTTATCCTCATTTTACCTTGGATGAACTCCTTGGACTCGGTAGGTGCCTAATTGTGGTATACCATGGACTATGCTCCTTAGATTACACCCTAACCCCTAGGTAGACTCAAATACTTCTAGGTTAGAGGCCCTTGGATCATATGTTACCTTGGTTACTACCTTGGGAATTTAATGGTAAATATCATCATAGTATTCCTTTTATAGACAACATGGGTCCAAAAATGACATAATGGTTCTATGGTTAAAGCCCAGTGGGCCCGATCATTGCTTAGCCCGGTCTTACCTTTGAGGAAACTCCTTGGACTCACCAGACTACTTTCTCACATTTGACTTATGAATAAACCAAAAATACTCAATTAATGAGCTGATTATTTGTATAGACACTATCCAAGCGAAAAAGCAGGTACTTGGGTATTTTGCTACATGGTACTACTTTATTTATGCACACTTGAACCTTGTTCCATTTATATTAATCCTTCAGGATTGGGCTAGACAACGGTTGTGCTGGGGTACTATGACTTATATCTCACGCCCTACTCGGGCTGCCATTACATTGGGGTATCCACAATGATCTTTCTTGTTTACATGACTACATACCAGGGTTGATCACTGTATTGGTTGTACCTGGAGTTAGGAGCATGGGGCCGAGCTGGAGAAGTAGATTCTCATGGAGATAGTAACGGGGCGTAGCTATCATTTATTTATTATAACACTGTATTTTAAAGAATGTTGTTGTGATTTATGCATTCCATTTTATATGGCATTTACATGTCATGCATTAATATATTGTATAAACTGGCATTAGACACTTTTGTTCATTTATATGAAATATTTCTTCTGGTGCTTTGTTATTGAAATTTACTTCTTCAACATTTGATTGTTATTTACATTGTTATATCAATGAGAAACTCTAATAAGAGTGTATATTCTCCCCACTAACTATCCTTACACCCTTTCTACTAGTTAGTAGCCTCTAGTGTATGGGGAGATGCTCTTGAGGCCATGTGACGCACTGGTCTGGCCACTATCTTAGAGGTGAGTTGGGTCGGGATGTTAAATATATTTTATTTATATATCCATTTCTGTTTTTTAATTTAAATTACTTTTGATTTTATCTTTAATAGAATGATTAATTTTTTTTTGAAGAAACCTCATTTATTTTCAACAATGATTATATTCAATGTCAGTGAGAGGTAACTTTTATAATATTTACTTCATGACCCATATCTAGTTTCTTCATATATTTTTAGTTATATGGATTACCTAATAAACCTACATTTCATTCCCTATCGTACATAATAACATTAATATAATTTGATAACCATAAACTGAACTTGTTTTTCTTTTTAGTTTGGAATCATGTCTTTTTAACATAAATAATATTTTAAAAAATCCATGAATGATTTTTTTAATGTATTAATTATTTTTTAAGAATATTTAAATTATATTCTACATTATTTATAGTTATTTAAATGGAATATTTTTTAGATTTCCAGACATGGTGCTTTTGGTATCTATAAGAAGTGTGAAAGAGATCGTTGTTTTAATATTTGCAAAATTAATGGATTTCCCCACAATCAAATCAATTGTTTTTACTGAATATTATATTGTATGTTTAAATTTCTATTTGTGAACAAAATATTTTTCATAATATTCTTTTAATTTTTAAATAAAATGTCATCAAATGAAAATTATAGTTTCCATATTTTTGATAAATTTATCAAATGTTTTTATGGTATTTTAATTCTATGGAAATATTTTTTTCATTATACCTAAGGGGATATGGTATGATATCCCAATCCAAATTCTTTATTTGGTTCATTATGACTATTTTAATTTCATTTTTAGAGTACATATTTTAATCTCTGGGTTAATAATGCTAAAATATAATGATTCTTGTTATCAAAGGAGTAATATTGATAAGTAAAACCTTATAAATGATTTGATAATAATAAGGTACATGAACAAATTATTGGATGATTGATGGGTGGAACTGTAATATTCATAGTATTGGTGGGTCAATTATTTCCCTCCAATGCCTTCAGTATTGTGATAGTGTTATTAGATTTTATGTCACACCTTATAGATGATGAAGTAATATTCTATTTCTTACACCCAAGTGAAGGAATAGTTAATTTTTGTAAATTAATACTATAATATATTATAATTAAAGTATATGTTTTAATTCAATAATGAATTCTACAAGGTGTAATTTAACAAAAATTCTATCATATTATTTGTAATATATTTTATGTTATTCCTTTAAAAATTATTAGAATCACATTGATCATGATTATTGATTATGATTTATCTTTCAATTGTCAAATAATATTTCAATTTGGAATTTCTAATGATCCATGTTTTGATTGGTGAATTTTATAATTCTATTCTCTTTCACATTTAATATTTTCTCACACCATTATGCCATTATAGTCCTCTATAAAGATATTAGATTATTAATGCCTACATTATCCCTAATGAGAAATATGATGTCACCCTTCTTATTTTTTTTCCAATGGTTATTGTGAAATATATATTGTATTTTATATCTATAAGTGGATTAGGAGGAAAATTATTATGACTTAATGCAGAATAATAAAATATGGTTAGAGATGAAAAAATTCTAAATAAATGACCTAGGAAATAATTTATTATATTTTTTTCTTAATTATAAAAAGATATAAACCTAAAAGGTACATACATATGTAAGTGATCAAATATTTAATTTTTATGTTGTGATAATTTTTCTGGTATATTATATTCTCTTAATTTTTTTATATCGATTCAATAAATTATATTATGACGTTCTTAGAATCAAATCTTGTGTACAGGTTTAGGGATGTTTTAATTTGTGTAAAAGAAGAGTTCAGAAATCTTTTTAGATTAGGATGTCTTCATATAAGGTTATATATGGAGTTATGTATACTATACTGGGTTTGTAAATTTCATGTTTATCATTTTTTCAAAACTATTGAATGCCCTTTTGATGTTTTATGTGGTTTGATTTTAAAATGATTAATGGAATTTGGGGAAATATTTTACTCAGTTTTAGTAAAAGTAAGAATTTTATAAAACATTGACTTTATATGAAAGGTTATTTTTGATTAATTTCAATTCATTATTTTGGAAATATGGTTGATTGTATTAGACAAATATTAAGGTGAAAAATTTATTAGTTTTCTGGTAATTGATACTAATAGGGGTTTACCATATTTAATTTATTGAATGATCCATATTAAACTATTTATGTTATTTTATTGATATTGGAGTTAAATGTTTTATTTATCCAGATGAATAATGAATAATTTTTTTATTTTAAATAATTATATTATAAATTTTTGATTTATTAAATAATATCATATTAAAATTTTATCTATCTATAAATGATATGATATTTTAAAATTTGATGCTTTAAGAATAATAATTATTCATCATCGATACCAATCACTTGGGATGTTGGATTAGATAGTGGTAGAAACATCTTTAAACATGAAACTAAAATGTAAAATTTAGTTTATGGGTTTGTTGAAAATTGAGAGAATATATTTTTCTATATTCAATTATAGGAAAAAATAATTTATAATTTATTAATAATGAAACATTTTTTACAATTATATCTAAGTAATAGATTTTATTCATTATATAAATTAATTCTTTATTTTGGGGTCATTATAATTCTTGCGATAACATACTATATCAACCCCATATTTATATATAAATTTAATTTCCCCTCCAATTATATATATAATAGAAAAAAATGTTCCTCGATCTATGGACGTAGATATGTGTTGTTGAAAATAACTTTTTTATTTTCCTTTTACTCTGTTTAATTGACATTTTATTAACCGTTTTAATTATTTTGGCTTTCAATAATGTTATTTTAACATATTAAACCCTTAAATTATGATATTCTACATCAAATAATGAAAATTCAATTCTTTTAGAGGTAAATTTAATATCATATTATTTTAAAAACTATTTTATAAAATATATAGGACACCCAACACCATGATTTAGGTGAACCCTAATTTACTATAAAAATATTTTTATATAACAATTTTAGTTACACCATAGCTTCTAAATTAATGGGTGTGAATATGAGTACTTAAATTTTGAAATACATATAAACAAACATATAAATATATAATGGTTCAGATGAATAGAAATTTATTTATTATTTTAAATTAAATATGATCAAACATTTTTATTAATTTCATTTTTTCAATTAATAAATTGTTTTTTCCAAAAATTTATTTTATATTTTTGGGTGTGAATATTATAAATAATTTAGACAACTATTAATAATTAAATTTGATAAATTTTTTATCATTAGTTAAATCATAATAAAAATATTATCTTAGGCTTTGGTGCTTATATTATTTTGAAATTTTATATTTTTCAAAAAATACAAGAAAATATAAATTTTATGAATGAGACTCTTTTCCATTAATATATTTACTAACACCATTTATAATTTAAATTAAATTATAAAATAATTACTCTATTGATCATAATAATAATAATAATACAATTAAATTAATTGGAAACAAATGTTTGTATAATTTTCATATTAAAAATTATTAATATATTAAATGAATGTTCCGGGATAACATTTTTAATGTATTTTTCCTATTTATAGGAAAATAAATTTCCTCCACCTATAGGTTGTAATGTCTCAGATTTTACATGTATTAATTTTTATATATTATATGGAATTATTCTAAGACCAGACTTTTCAACGACATTCGATTCCAAGGACTGAAGTCCCCGGAATAAATCTATGAAATAAATTAAAATTTTAAAATTCACACATGAGCCGTTTTCTAGAAAAAAATTTAATAACATTTAAACAGGTTTCCAGATCAGAAATATGAGAGCACTGTTGCATTGAACCCAGTGACTTTACCTTAGGAATGGCCAAACATCGACCGACATGGGTCAACTGCAAATGTTAGTTTTTGTAATTTTTAAAGTAACTAAATTTAATTAATAATTTATTTTATTTTAAATGATTCCATAATGTAGAGACACATATTTTCATTAAATAAGAGGGGGGCCAAGGTTAGACTCATAACATGGGAGAACTCCCAATAATCCTCTGGTGCTTTGGAGAGGATCCATGCTTGGGGGATTCTTGACTGACACCAACGAACGACAACACGTGGATCATCGCACATCGATATTGAATCCGGATCAATGATCGATCTCCCTCTTCATCGATGACCAATGTAGGGGTTGTTATTTCTATTCATCTTTTCCCAGTTATTGGATTAAATGTCAAACGAGGATCAACCCACAAATAGGTTAACCCATAGATTGTGTGTTCTTACGAGAGGGTGTTAATTTCCATTTCATATTGGGGTTTAAATTCATAAATTGATCTCATGTTATTTTTTGAATTGTTTTTGATTCACCAGTTAGTCCAATTAATGGGAGAGGATCAACACCGCGATTAAGGACTATGGAGGTGCATTCCTCCTTTATTCATTGAAACTTTTCCTTCTTTTTAACCCTACGTTCTTAACATTTTTCATAGGGTTATGAACAATGGATCGTTGTGTGTCCATTTCACAATGGAACGATCCCAAATTTGAGATTCAACATCACGAAGACTCAACAGAGATTCCACGGTGATGGTGGAAAATGAATCAAAAGATTTCATAAGATATAGTTCTTCAAATATTCTTCACATGGATGATCGAATCAAGTTTTTGGGGCTGATCGAACCCATGAAACCTCCCGGAACATTGATAGAATGGTAGGATGGTCTTAAAATTTGCGTTTCATGGAAAATATATTGTCATATCAAAGATTGGAGCATCACCATGGTGTGGCAGATTCAGTTCGCATTTCTTGAAATTTCTAGAACATAGGGCGTGTATAAGGAAGAATATGATGTGTGGTACCGATGGCAGTGGCATGAGTTTACACACTACACACGATGAAGAACATGGTGTGCCTCTGGGGGACATAGTGTGTGGTCCCCATCCAGTGGAGGATGGATTTATGGGAGACGGGATGCACTAACTCAACATGTGACCACTGTCACGTGGTGTGTGGGTCCTTACACAGACTCGGTGTGTATCTCAGAAGATACATGGACTCGGGGTGGGTACACAGTCGTGTAATCCACCACACCGCTAGACCTGGAAGGCTGCATGGGCTAACCTATGTACCAGTAACATGGGATGACATACATAGGTTGAAACTGTGTATGGGAACACGACCACATACATGAAGGGAACCACAGTTACATAGACCTGGTGTGTGGTCCATACAACACAATGTGTACTTTCTTCTCTAAATGGAATGTTCTTCTGACTCAGTCCATTTTACATGGGTAGTACCTAGAGTCGAGAGATGTGGCGTGTGACCCTTATATTCATCGTGTATATCCTAGAACATGGCTTCATCCTCTTTTCCATCGTATATTGGATATGTTTCATTTTGGTTAGTACCCTTTTTTCTCATTCCCATGAAGGTTATATATAATTTCCTTCAATAAGAGTATGATCCCTTCTGCCAAACATTTTGAGGATGAGTCACGTATCCCTCCACGGGGCGCTAAGTGAGATCCTCCATCAATTCTTGACACATTGTAGAGTCAGGTATCGACTTGTCTTCTATTAAAAGACCCTAATCCTTTACTTAGTAGGTGAATCCGGAAGAGCGTGGTATCCGCCAAGGCCATGGAAGTGATCCTCATATGAGTATCATGATCTTTCACCACTCAGGATTATATTCTCTCAAAACAAGTTAACCTATCTCTCGTGACCTAACCGGACAAACTGTTTTTCTCGGAAGGATGTTATCAGATCTATCAGACTCATAGAGTGAGTTCTCCTAGATGAGTGCTTTGTGGAACCTTAAAACTCAGTCCCATGAGGGAGTATGCAGTTGTGTGACTTGTCTCTAGATTACAGGTCTGAGTATTGATTATATCTAGATTGTGTTTCTCATGATATATGCTAAGTAGACATATACTGTGTAGAGTTGACTATACCATTACATTGTGTATTTCTATTTGGTTTTCAGGGTCCTCTATTAAGTATTGTTATACTCACCCCTACACGGGATTTTCCCGCACGTATCGTGCCTTGTTCAGAAGAGTGGACTTTTGATGGATTCTAGGGAAGAATAGGGCCAGACTGAGCATTTTGAGTTCATTATAGGCTGAGGTGTTCCTATATCTATGAGCAGCATCCCAATTACAGCTTTGTGTTAGTAAATTATACTTTGATGTTTGCAGACTATTGTTTTTGTGGGAATGTATTCTGGCATAGTTTTACTTTCTGCACTTTACTTCCGTTATACTCTATTTTTTGGGTTTATTTTTATACATGCATATCATTCCATAATAGTTTTTACATTTAATCATTTGTGGACTCAGAGATGTGTGCTTGTGTATAGTAACTTATGAAACATATCCCATGTTAGTGATATGACAACTCAGTGCTAGTCACCATCCCATGGCCTATTGGAGGTAGGCTTGGGGAGTCACGGCTTGGGCCCCAAAGGGATGGGTCATGAAAGAGTGGTATCAAAGGTGATCGGTTCAATATTAGGACCTAGATTATATGATATTGGTTTGGGGAAACATTGTTAAGTGTTTCAAGCTCGACATTTTGGGTTGAGACACCAGTGTTGGACTGGGCGGCTAACATATCCATACACCATGACTCTAATGACTTGACTTTCAACTTAGTACAAGAAATCACTAGTTGCATGGAAGTAAAATAATGGTACGTGCATCATATAGGAATAGGTTGTGTTTTTCATGTCCTTTTTGTCAGTGATCCAGATATACTCCTTGACTAGGGAACATCTTGTTTCTTTACAGGATGCCTTTGTGATGTATATCTGCTAGGATTCAATAACGTGATCACGAAGATGACTCCCATAGTCACGAGTCTTTGATAAAGGCACCAATTCCCAAGGCGTTTCCTCCAGGTGGTGCACCTGCTATACCACCACCAGTGGAGAAGCCTTGGGTACCTGTAGTACTGAGAGATGAGGGGCATAAGCTGAGTGCGCTCCATTAGTTCCAAAGATAGATACCCCATAGGTTCTGAGGTGAGCACGACCCTCAGGAAGATGCTGACTAGATTGATGTGGTGACTAGATTTTTCCATCTAGCAAGGACTCCAACAAACCAAATGGTGGTCCTAGGAGAAAGACTCCTTCAGGTTTCAGTGGGACAATGGTGGCGTCTGACCACACAGACACACAATGAGGAGACTCTTTCATGGATGGAGATTTAGAGACTCTTTAGGGAGGAGTTCTCTTAGGTTATGCTGAGAGATGTGCATATCTATGAGCTTCTTCAACTCTATGAATGATGTTTAACGGTGGATGGTTGTTCATTAAGGTTAACAAACCTATCCATGTACTCTATGGATATGGTTAGCGACCATTACATCAGAGCTTGGACCTTCAAGCATGGTCTACAATGGGACATACAAGATAGTGTCACTCCTATATTCATTTTGACTTATGTGGGAGTTCTCGAGCGGGCCTTAGAGATTGAGATATTCATGGTGGAGCAGAGACTGCCGATAGTAGTCATCAGTAGGAAGACAGGTGTAGAGACCTCAATAGAAGGGAGATGACATCAGGAACAAGGATCAGGATGTGAGAGACATCATAGGAGGACCCAAGATTAGGGATCAATAGTCCTAGGAACTAGGATCGATCCAGTCATCCTAGGGAGATGTGATGCTTCTACTGAGACAGTAGGGGACATCTCGCTAGAGACTGTCCAACCATCGAGCTGCTGACAGAGAGGCGGTGGATGGACCACCGAGTCTGAGGCAGAGAGTGGAGCAGACAGACCCTCCAGGTGACAGACATGGTATAGGTGCATGGAGAGATGTAGGTTGTGGTAGATACTTCAATACTTCCACCACCACCCCCAAGAGGTCCTCACCAGGATCAGAAAGTAGGGGGACAGTGGTGGGGACAACAACATGTAGTTGAGTCATATAACCCAGGGACTCCAAATATGATCCGAGGTATTATTTTTTACTTTTCTACCTTAGCTACCGTACTTATAGAAACGGGTTCCAGTCAATCTTTCCTCATCACATGTCATGTGCGAAACCTTGAAATTATGGTAGAGCCATTGACTCGACATTTATGCTTAGACACACCTAACAGAGGATACTGGATGATCACACCCCTTTTGAGATAGTATGATCTTACCCTTGGAGGCGAGAGTTTCAGTGGAAACCTCTTGGGTGCAGCGTCGAGGCCTTACAACATCATTCTTGGTATTGACTGGTTATCTTCGGCCCACACCCTAATTGACTGCTTCAGGAGAAGAGTGTGGTGAGTCCACAATAATGGGATGAGGTTTTCCTTTTTTATAGAAAAGGATACCCAGGAATCATATAATGGGGTCATGCATAGGAGGGTGCAACTGATCACTCATGTGTTGGCTCATCTTACCCACGAAGCAGTAGATTTTGTGAGCTACTAGTTCCTAGCAGTAGTGGTGGAGTACGAGGACGTCGTTCCCAAAGATGTTCCAGGACTACCTCCCTATGAGGAGATCGAATTATGCACCGACTTGCAACTTGAGTCGACACCAATATCCTCAATAGCATTCTAGATGGCTCCCACAGAGCTGTGTGAGATATGGTAGTAGCTAGAGGATTTCTTGAAGAAAGGGTTCATAAGACCTAGTGTTTCAACCTGAGTGGCCCCAGTTTTTTTAAAGAAGGAAGACAGAAGTTTGAGGTTGTGCGTGGATAACCAATTCCTAAACCTGGTGACGGTGGAGAACAATTATCCACTATTGTGGATCGAATACCTCTTCAATCAGCTGAGAGGAGCATAGTGGTTCTCAAAGATTTAACTTTAGTCAGGTTACCACCAGTTATGTGTTTGGGATGAGGATATACCGAAGACGAAATTCAGATACCCCTATGGTCCCTATGTGTATTTTTTGATGCCTTTCAGTGTAACAAACGCCTTCGATCTGTTCATGGGACTTATACACTAGACCATCCAAATGTTTTTATACCTGTTGATAGTAGTCTTCATTGACAACATACCTATTTACTCGGCATTAGTGGAGGAGCACATGAGACACCTACGAATGGTTATAGACATACTCTGAGAGCACCATATTTATGGGAATCTCTTAAAGTGTGAGTTCTAGATTCATGAGGGTTACTTTCTGGGACATGTCATCTTAGAAGATGGAGTAGTTTTGGACCCAGCCATGGTGGAGGCAATGTTTGCCTGGGAGCCTCCTAAGAGTGTGACAGAGGTACATAGCTTCTTTGGCATAACGTGATATTACTAGAGATTCATTCCTAATTTGTACCAGATATCAGCAATGATGATATCCTTGACCAGGAAGGGGAAACCCTTCATGTTGAAGGAAAAGTTCCAATAGGCTTTCAAGCAGTTGAGGAAGGGATTGATGAGCTCCTTGATTTTGAGATTTCCAAAGGAGGGTGTCGAGTATGTTGTTTTCTATGAAACCTTAATGATTGGGATTAGTTGTGTCCTGATGTAGAGACAAGAAGTGTTTGGTTATGGTTTACACCAGGTTAGGCCACATGTGCAGAACTATGCAACCCATGATCTCGAGTTGGCAGCGGTAGAATTCACATTGATAATGTGGCAAAACTACCATATGGGAAAGCAGTTTATCATCTAATCTGACCACAATTTCCTCAAATACTTCTTATCGTATAAGGATCTGAATCTCTGGATGAGGTGATGGCTAGAGTTCTCCAAGATTATGATTTTGAGATCATCTATATTCCTAGGAAGGGGAACGTTGTGGCAAATGCATTCAGAAGGAGGTCGAGCTCACAGCTTTTGATTGAGGTGACAGAGTATTTAGCCTCATTATAGTTATCCTTTGTGGATATAGAGGATGTATCTTATCTTTATTTTATGGTTGTCACCCCTCCACTCTTACAGCTAGTTAGAAAGGCACAACATCTGGATGTCGACTATGAGGCTTAACGTGCTCAATTATCCATAGGACATACTCCGGATGGATATTGACAAGGTGTCGAGAACATTGTTATTTTCAGAGGGCACAATATTGCACTAGTGGCATTGGGGAGGAGGTCCAAATGGAGTTTCATACATCCCACTTGGAAGTACACTCTAGAATAGAAATGATGCACCAGGATCTACAAAGACAATTCTTGTCGTCAGGTATGATTAAGGTAGTAGCAATGTTCATTTCTCAATTCCTTAAATGCCAGTAGGTGAAGGATGAGCACTAGGTTCTAGAAGGTTTACCTCACCCCATGAAAGTTAAAAATTTGATGTGGGAAGGAATATCAATGGACTTCATGATTGGATTACCACAGACATCCAAGGTGGCATGATTCCATATGGGTGATCATTGACTGACTCACCATGTCAGCCCAATACCTAGCTATAATGGAGCAAAGTTCCGTAGAGATCCTGAGATGCCTCTTTGTGGAGAATATAGTTCTACATCATGGATTCCCTTTGAGAATAGTCTAAGATCGAGTTTCCCGCTTTCACATACCAGTTGTGGAAGGGATTGGAGGAGGCTTTCAGGAATCATCTACGCTTGAGCACAACGTTCCATCCCTAGACATATATTTAGACGGAGAAGACCATTCAGGTTCTAGAGGGTATGATGTGGTCCTATATCTTGGACTTTGGTAGTAGTTGGGAGGACCAACTACCACTGGTGGTGTTTTCATAAAATAATAGTAGCCACTCCTCCATTGTCACGACACCGTTCGAGGCCTTATATGTGCGACCCGGTCGGTCACCGCTTTTCTAGGCCAAACCAAAAGAGTTTGCGATCATCGGCCTAGAGTTGAGGTGAGCTACCACCGAGATGGTGCAAATCATCCATGAGAGAATGAATACTACACAGATCCTATAGAATTCTATTGCGGACAAGAAACAGAGATATCGAGAGTTTGAGGAGGTAGTCAACGTTTTCTTTTAGGTCTCACCTCAATGAGGGTTAAAAAGCTTTGGTCAGGAAAAAAATCTCTCTCCGAGGTTCATCGGACCTTTCCAGTTACTATGCAGAGTTGGAGAGGTGGTGTAATACTTAGCTCTAATGCAATTTATGCACCAGGTACATGATGAATTCCACATTTCACAACTGAGGAGGTACATTCATGACCCATCGCACGTCATCGACGGGCGAGAGCTGGACATCGAGGATGGAAAGGACATTTCTGAGTACCCAGTAGAGATCGATGATCGGTTGGATATGATCCTTCATGGGTAATCGATTCCCTCTATGCGCGTTAGGTGGAAGCATGAAAATCTTTAGGAGATCACATGGGAGTGGGAGGCTCAGATTCATTCCTAGTACACACATCGGTTTGAGTAACCTTTTGTTCTAGCTTTTCAAGTACGTAGAGACCTAAGGTGGAGAGAAATAAATATCATGAATTTTCCATGTATTTTTTTTAAATATTATAAGGAATTATTCTGAGACCATACTTTTCAGAGGCATGTGATTCTGAGGCCACAAGTGCCCAGAATAAAGGTTTGAAATAAATTAAACTTTTAAACATCACACGTGAGCAGTTTCCCTAAAAAAGTGAAATAAATTTTAAAAGAGTGTCTGGATCAGAAATCTGAGGGCACCATTGCATTCAGAGAAGAAACTTTACCATAGTTTGGGCCTAACATCGACCGATATGGGTCCACTGTAAAAGGTAGTTTTTTGAATTTTTAATGAAAATAAAATGGATTATTAATTTATTTTATTTTAAATGTTTCCATAATGCAGTGATTATTATTGTATTTAAATAAGAGGGAGTCTAGGGTTAGACTCATAACCATAGATAACTCCCTAGAATCCTCTGGAGCATGGGAGGGGATCCAACCTTGGAGGATTCTTAATGGACTATGATGAATGACGATGCGTGGATCTGTGTTCAGCGAGATCATATCCTGATTGACAAATGATCTCCCTATTCATCGATGTGCAAGATACAAGTTGTTATTTCAATTCATCTTTTCCCCATTCTTCTATTAAACGATGAAAAAAGATCATCCCACAAATATGTCAACCCGTGGATCGTCTATTCTTATGCGAGGGTGTCAATTTCTATTTTGTATTGGGGTTTTAATTCATGAACTGATCTCAAGTTAATTGGTGATTTTTTATTCTCCTATTAATCCTATTAACAGGAGAAGATCGACGTCGTGATAAACGATAGTGGAGGTGTGTTCCTTCATTGTTCATTTAATCTCTTCCTTATGTTTAACCCTGTGTTATTCACATTTTTTTCAGGGTTTTGAACAACAGATCCTTACACGTCCGTTTCACGACATAACAATCCCAAACTCGAGATTCGGCATTGTTAAGAATCAATGGAGGTGTGATGATGATGGTGGCAGACGAATCGACATGGTTCAGATGAAATCTTTCTTTGACTATTCATCATGCGGATGATCGAATCGAGTTTTCCGGGCCAATCGAACCCACGAAACCTCTGGAAACATCAATATCATGGTTGGGTGACCTTATCTTTCATGTTTCATGGCAGACAGATTGTCAGATCGAAGATCGGATCATCACAAAGGCGTGTAGGATCAGGTTCGTTTTTCTAGGAATTTTCAAAACACACGGTGCGTATCACAAAGAACACTCCATGTGACACCGGTAGAGTTTCCTAGGGTTTTCACACTACCCGCAATGAAGAACATGATGTGCCTCCGGGGAGACATGGCGTGTGGGACCCAACTAACGGTAGTTGGAGTTCTAGGAAACAGGAATCACTATCATGGTGTGTGACCATTATCACATGGCATGTGGGTCCTTATAAAGATTCAGCATGAATTTCGAAAGATACACAGACACATGGTGGGTACACGGTCGTGTACTCCACCACATGGATAGACCAGTCCGGCTGCATGGGAGAACCGATGTACCGGTTACACAGGATGGAACACACATGATGAAACCGTGTATGGGAACATGACCGCATAAAGGAAGGGAACCCTAGTTACTCAAACACGACGTGTGGTCCATACTACACACCATGAACTTGCTTCTCTACACAACATGTTCTTCTTACTCAGTCCATTTTACATTGGTAGAACATAGAGTCGAGAGACACGGTGTGTGACCCTTTTTCAAGTTGAGTATATCCCGGAACATGGCTTTAACCCCTTTTCCGCTGTATCTTGGATATGTTTCCTTTGGTTTAACACACTTATTTGTCTTTCCCGTAATGTTCAGGTATCGTTTCTATCAACAGGAGTTTGATCCCATTAGCAGGACTTTCGGAGGAAGAGTTAGGTATCCCTCTGAGAGGCCAAGAGTGATATACCTTATCTATTATTAACCCTATATATAGTCATGTATCAACGTGACTACTCATAAAGGATGTTGATCCTCTACATAGCAGGTGAATTCGGATGATTCATGGTATCTGCTGAGGCCCTAGCAGGGATCCGCGTATGAGTATCATCATCTTTCCTCACTGAGAAGTTTATTTTCCCTGAATGAGTGTACCTATACCTCGTGACCTTTCTTGATGAATGGTATTTCTCAAACAGACATTATCAGAGCTATCAGACTCATGGAATGAGTTATCCAAGATGAGTGCTTCATGAACCTTCGAACTGAGTCCCTAGTTGCGATGTGTCATTCTGTGACTTGTCTCCAGACCATGGGTCTGTGTTTTGAGTATACCTAGACTATGTTTCCCTTGATATAAGTTTAGTAGACATATATTGTATAGAGATGACTATAACTTTACTTTTTGTATTTCTTCAGGGTTTTTGAGGACCTCTACTGAGTATTATTATACTCACCTCTGCATGAGCTTGGCCTACACATTTCGTGACTTGTGCAGATGAGTGGCCTTTTGATGGAGATCAGGGTGGACTAGGACTAGACTGAGCTTTCTTAGTTCCCTACCGGCCGAGGTATTCATATAGCTACCAACATCAGTTCGAGTACCTCTTTGTTCTTGCAAGTTAGACTTTGTAATTTGAAGACTCTTGTTTTATGGGCTTGTATTCTAGCCCATTTTTTCTTTCTACCCTTTTTACTCCGATGTACTCTGTTGGTTGGTTTTAGTTGTATACAAGCAATTTTTTTATTTAGTGGTTTTTACATTTCATCATTTGTGGGCATGAAGATGTGTGCATGTGTACAGGTACATAGTTAATGCCTCCCATGATAGTGACATACCTACTCGGTGCTAGTCACTAGCACATGGCCTATTGGAGGAAGGATTGCGGAGTCGAGGCACTGGCCCCACTGGGATGGGTCCGGACATGTGTATTTTTTTGACAAAATAAACTACATAGTTGGAATAATATTTGAATATTTTTTTAAATAATTCAAATTTATTTTCTTCATTATAAATTGTATCATTAGTAAAAACTTTGTGACTATAGTAATGGTAAAACAATTAAAACAATGTGAAAACAAAAAAAAAATCTTTAAATTCATCGATTCACATTCCCATATTTCATTTGATGTGTTAAGATACACCATATCCATCAAATATACTAATATAACAAACTTATGTTGAATTTTTCGTGGATAATGTTAATTATATTATATTATATAAATAAAATATAAATTATATCTCTTTCCATATTTTAATATCTATAATTTAACATTACATGGATAAAAAAATATGCAAGGTTATAAAATTTTAATTTGAATTTGAATATATTTTTATTATGATAATTTTTTTTACTTTTATGTGATTAAATAGTTAACTATGATTTTTACAGGATAATGGATCTATTCCTGTACATAGAGTAAAAAATATAGAATATTATTTTAAATTATTTAAATTTAGTTTTATTGAGTAAGGAGTAGTGATAAATGAATTGTTTATATAATTATATTATATAAAGGATGTGTTAAATGATTTAATTTAAATTAAATTACTTTCATGATTGTTTTTATGTAAATTATGTGAATTATAACCGAAATGATATTAATGGTGTTTTTATTAAAAAATATGTTATTAAATTGTTAAAAAAATAATCAATATATTATAAGTGATAATGGTAATTCGATATGAAATATTATATCATCCTTTTTTCACGTATTTTTAGATTTCCATTTTTAATAACATCCCTTACCCCAAATGTGTAAAGAAAATGTTATCAAAATAATTATTATATAGGATTGAAGAGGGTTTATACATTGGCGAAAAAATTAAAACATAACCTAATATTTTCTAAATTTTAATATATGAAATAATTTTTACTTATGTAAAGACCTGGAAATTTCAAGGGAATTTTTTTTCTTATATACTTTGGAATTTTACGAGTCTGTGGCTTCTGACAGAACTTGATTCCAAGGCTCGGTGTGCCCGGAATCAATTTCTGAAGTTTATCTTGGGTGCGATCTGTAAACAAATGAGCATGTTTTTCTATCATTTGAACCGGTGCTCAGATGTGAAATATGAGGGCACTGACGAACTCACAACGCCGGTAATGGTTTAAGGGGACCTTTACCATAGATGTGTTTGTATGGTAGGAGAAGTTAAAAATTTGTGGATTAAATAAGAAGTGAATAAAATTGTGGAACAATTTTATTTTATATCTAATGTTGTTATATCCTACAAGGGGGAGTTGGGGTGGGACCCATTAGCACCTAGCTACCAAAGTGAGGATATTTTTGAGGTGGGGCCCACACGAGCACCAAACTTTCACATTACCTAAACACCTTTTAAACCCCATTCTTAATTATTAACACCCCTTTAATTGAGTAACCCTTCTTCTCCCATCTCTCCCTCTTTAATTTTTTCCAACACTAACTTTAATTAATTGATTGAACCACTTCAATTAAATTAATTAGGTTTTAGAATTTTAATTTTTTAATGCATGGAAAGATTAAATAAAATAAGGAGAAGACTTATTTTATTTGGGTTGGAAATTGTTGTGTGATGAGGAATTGGGAGAACCCTAGTGTTTTTGAAGAAGGTCGTCCTCAACGAAGGACATTTCTTCTCCGATGAAAAACATCGACCCTTTAACGTAGAACGACTCGGAAACCACGGTTCTCCATCCTCTTCTTTCTTTGCGACAAGTAAGGAGACACTGACGTGGGTAATTCACCAATGATGATGTGCCTTATATTCTCTTCTATGCGAAAAGATAGGGAACTCCATTTCTTCCTCGAGCACACTCCGACGACATCCACAGATTCTCACTTCACGACATCTTCTTCCACGACGCCGATGTTCGTCATCAATTTTTGAGGTAGGGCTAATTGTTCCAATTTTATTTGAATAAAGTTGTTTAATGTTCTTCTTGAAACCTTTTTCATCTTCGGCCGAATGTTACGGCCTATCACGGAGGGTGCGGTCCGAACAAACACGGCCCAAAGACCCTCCTTCATTGCTTGATATTTTTGGAATTGGAAACTGAATGTGGAAGAAGCACGACACCATCGCGCCCTTCCAAGAGCGTGGTGGAGGAAGCTGGCGCCGACACGCTGGTAGTACAGTGCCTCGTAAGGTTCCATCCCGATGGTGGAGTGGTAACTATTGTTGTACGCAAACTCTACCAAGGGTAGGTGATCCTCCCGGTTGTGACCAAATTCGAGGACACATGCACGGAGCATGTCCTCAAGAGTTTGAATGGTTCTCTTTGTCTGGCCATCCATCTGAGGATGAAATGCAGTGCTTAGGCATAGCTAATTTCTAAATGCCTCCTGAAACCCCTTCTAAATTTGGGACGTAAAGAGAGCGTATCGATCGTAGAAGATAGACGATGACACACCAGGAAGCCATATGATTTTCTGAATGTAGAGGCGTCCCAAGCTCTCTATTGAGCCATGCTCTCTCATCTGTAGGAAGCGGGCCAACATGGTGAGTCGGTCTACGATCACCCAGATGGAGTCATGTCCTTTGGTAGTACGTGGAAGCCCCATTACGAAATCCATAGATATCCCGTCCCAATTCTAGTCTTGGACCTCAAAGGGCTGCAACATGCCTGCTGGTACCCAGTGCTCCGCCTTCACCTGCTGGAAGGTGAGGTATCGAGAAACGAACTCTGCCATAACCTTCTTCATACAAGGCCACCAGTGCTATCGTCTGAGATCCTGGTACATCTTCTCCACTCTTATATGTATCGCAAGATGTGAAGTGTGAAACTTCCTCAGCACTACCTCCAACAGTGCAACTGGTACCATGGTACATCCCCTGAAGAGGATGACGTTCTCTCCTCCTTCAGAAAATCCATCAGGTTCCTGACCTTTGGAAATATGAGCACATCGCGTATCATAGTCAATGTCCTCACAATGTGCCTCTCTGACCTGATTATGTAGTGGAGGAGTGACTATGATGGACTGTAGGAAGGCTTCCCCATCTCTATCCATGAAGGTTATCTGCAAAGTGGATAACTGCTTTGTCACCTCTCCAAGTAGCTGAATGCCCGACCTCCTTCTGAGAGAATCAGCCACAACGTTCCCCTTCCTAGGAGTATAGACTATCTCAAAGTCATAGTCCTGGAGGAACTCGAGCCATCACCGCTGTCTCAGGTTCAGGTCCTTCTACGAGAAGATGTACCTGAGACTCTTATTGTCAGAGTAGACTGTAAAGCGCTCACCCATAAGATAGTGCTGCCACATCTTCATGGAGAAGACCACTGCTACTAACTCCAGATCATGGGTATCTTAGTTCTGCTCGTGCTTCCTCAACATTCATAAACCATAGGTGATCATTGCCCGCTCCTGCATCAGGACACACCCGAGTCTGGTCCTTGATGCATCGCTATAAATTACATACCCTATGCCCTCCTCCGGTAACCTCAAGATGGGCGCACTGGTCAATCTCTGTCTCATCTCCTGGAAGCTTTTCTGACATCTATCTGACCACACGAAGGGTTTCCCCTTCTTCTTCAAAGCTGAAATCAGTGCTGAAACTCTGGAGAAGTCTGGTACAAATCTTCGGTAGTACCCATCCAGAAATAAAAAACTCCGCAACTCTGTCACACTCCTAGGTGGCTCCCAAGAAATTACTGTCTCGATCATCGGAGGATCCACCACAACTCTAACCTCAGAGATGAAGTGCCCCAAGAAGTGTACCTCTCGAATCCAGAACTGACACTTCGAGAGCTTACCATAAAGCTGATACTCTCGGAGTGTGTCCAGTACTACCCACAAGTTGTAGGCTTGCTCCTCCTCAGTAGTCGATTAAATCAGAATGTCTTCGATGAAGACTATGAAAAATCGATCGAGGTAAGGCTTGAAGATCCTGTTCATGAGACTCATGAAAACTGATGGAGTGTTGGTTATGCCGAAAGGCCTAACCAAGAACTCATAGTGGCCATATTGACACCTGAAGGTCGTCTTCTACACGTCCTCGTCTCGAACTCTTAGCTGGTGATAGTCTGACATGAGGTCTATCTTCGTGAACCATCATGCTCCCTTTGTAACGCCCCGACCCCAGCTACCCAGAGTCGGTGCAATAATTACATAACATTGGCATGATCACAAGAAAGATCAAATCCTGAAAGACCGATTGGTTTAGTAGCCTTGGAAACACTAGATATAATCATAAAGTTTTACATTACATTTCAAAGTGAAAAACTACTACAACAACAAAGTCTTCATATCCACACTATTAACCCCTCATAATATCCCTGCAAGTCATTCATAAATTACTTCTTCACTACCTGGGAAAAATAAAACATAGAAAAGGGGTGAGCTCAAATGCCCAGTAAGGATAACAATATAGCGGAACATTCAAAATAAGCATAAACATTTAAGGCAATGAATTACTAAAACAAAAGCCTTTTAAAATTGAACTTCAACATAGTATGGCAAAAGTAAAATGAAATAATGCCATTTACTTGTTCACATGGATATTCTACTAATCGAATAATCACATGCAATATCAATAACCACTTTCATAATGTTGGAATGCATAATGCCAGACTATCATAACCACATAGCCAAGGCCTCGTGCCAAGACTACAAATAAGATTTTGTCAAGGCCTTGTGCCAAGACACTAGTTTGTCTCATGAGACCTACCGATGCATCGAGGAGCTATAGCGGGCTCCACCCGTCACTTATTAAGTCCAATGCATTCCCATATGAAAAGGTTTAAACATAACATAAACATTCGTATTAAAACTAGCATACGAAATGTCAATACTTTCACAATAAACTATGAATGGTATAAAAATAGCACATCCACAGTCAAACATATCACAAAACCTTCAATACAATATAGAAGTTTTGTATCATAATAAATCAACTTCAAATAATCTTAAAATCCATCAAAGGATGTTGACATAGATGAAATCAAAATTCTTTTTAAAGAAATATCTCCTTTTATTTTGAAATCATTTAAGATCCATATAAAATAAAACATTTTCTTTGAAAATATTCTTATAATCTTGTAAGGAAAGCTTTGAAGATTTTATAACGGCGTAAAATAACCGCACCCGCCGTATAAGTAAAAAAACATTCTTATCTCAATTCTGTCGAAAAGGTTAAAAAGGACCTTGTTTTGAAAACGACGGAAAGATTCCTTTATAAACCTCTTATAAAAATTCAAACAAGGGTATAAATGACTTTAACCCATATTCTTGTAAATAGTAAAAATGTTTTGAAATACATTTCGAAGAAACATGGATGTGGATGATAAAGAGATCCCAGTAGATTATTACGTATAATACAACCTCGGATAATGAAGAGATTGTGAAATAACCCTTACCTTGTACTTTTTCCTTGGTTGGGGTAGGTTAACCTCCTGTATAATGGTGAAATAATTGTTATTAAATTATACAAGAATCATATACATTAATATGATATCATATATGATCTTTTAATATTGATTTGATAATAATATCTTAGTATTATCGTTGTTTCGGGTGTTAACTTACTTGTTTTCTTTCATATGTTTTGTTACGTAAGACATGTTTGTAAAGGATAGGTTGTATATTATTCATATCCAGAATGATATCAAGTCCTTAAACATCATTGTTAAATCATAAAATGATAATTACGCTTTAATGGTTACGATGGAGAATGAATCTCATCGCGTTCGTGGAGACGGTAGTCCGTACGTACGCACGAGCGACAATATCATTCTTTTGATATTAAAATAATATATAAATGGATGGTATATCATATATACAGAATCATTAACATGTTATATTTATTATTTACATGAGTTACACATCATTATTATACCCATCCAAATAATATTATATTGAATAACAATTACACCACGACGTGGAGACGGTAAGCCGTACGTACGCACGTATGGTGACATGTTATTCAAAGGGTGGATAGAATACTGAATATGATTGTACCGTATTTATAATAACATCACAGTATATGTGAGATACTGGAGTTATTATTTCAGAATGGTAAGAACAAAGGAAGAAGAAGTGGAAGAAGAAATGAACTTAGAAAAGGGTGGTGAAATCATTACCTCTTCTTCGGGTTCTTCCTTTTGATTTGATCAAAAGGGCTCCTTAGGTTGGCTTTCTGATCGAACTAAGGCCTCTAGGTTGTATTGAGGGATGTTGGGAGAGTATTTGGGCAGAGTTTGGCCGAACCAAAAGGCTTTTAAGGTGTGAAGAAATGAGAAGGAGGAGTGCCCTTTTATAAGAGGGGTGAGGGGCACCTTTGGAAAAGCTAGAAATATTAATTTATAATAAATTCATATTCGGTTTCTAAAGGCTCCAAAGTTGACTATTCAAAGGATGAGGTGGGGATAGGTCGAAAAAAACTCATCCAATAGAATTTAGACAGGTTTGGGTACTTATATTAACCTTATCTTTAAGTATTAACTCTAAGTTAATTAGTTTCACTTTTACAATGTCTCTTTGTATTTTATATATTATGGTTAATAAACTTACTATATACATCCAAGCGACCCCCAAGTGGTCCATTAATGATTAACCTATCATAACATAAGTCTCTTGGCCGAACCCTAGATTTTTAGGAATTTAATATCAATTAATAATATAATATTTGTTTTAAGAACTCTTTTATGTCAATTTTGACACTATTCAATAGTTGATTTTTGTGAAACTCCTAACAGATTGATTACTTCGAACAAAGTCAATTAAATCAATCCTAATATATCATATTATCATAGAAAATTAGTTTAATTCATTAAAAGTTTCATATTATAATTATTTGGGTATTTATAAGATCAATTATTTTTATTTTTCACTATTTTAGTAATTACTGCATCATCATTGTGTCATAAATAAAATAAATTATATAATGTCTAAAAATTATAAATAAAATATAATTATGTAGGAAATCCTTTTAGCTTTCTAATGAATATTTATAATCGAAAATCCAACATGTATAACCCTATGTAAAAATTGTTCTTCTAAAAGATGTAAGCTTATGCCATTTTTATTTTTATTTTAACTTTATTAATATAAAGTGTCCCTACCACATACAAGTGGCTCCAAGGGGTCCCCAAATTGACCAAAGGATGCCCATGGTCGGGTATGTGTCCACCAATAAGGTTAGGACACGTTTTAGGGTAATTTTTTATTATTATAATATTATTTTTTTAACCCTTATTTACCGGATTTACCCTTTAACCATGGTAAATAAAATATTTACCACAGTAACTATTCAAAATGTCTAAAAATAAAAGTTACCTATTTACACAATTTGAACATCCTGATTCCAAATATGGAATCCATTTTCCTAAATTCAAAACACAGAAGTGGCAGAAATTAATTTAAAATTAATTCCCGCTGTTAAAACAAAAAGCGTGTTTTTAAGAGATAATAACTATCAAAAGATTGACACTTGTTTATGTTCGGTTTAATTGTAAAATTATGTCCAATGACCAAAATTATATTAAATGGTAAAAATATATTCTAAATATACTTTAAAACCACTCAAATTCATAATTTATCACTAGTAATTAATTTGATTAAAAAAGTTGTTTTTAATTAAAATTTAGTAATTTTCACTATTCATCAAAATATGAAAGTTATCCGAAATGTACCAAAATTTCACCCTAGGCTAAATTCGATATTACGAATCCAAAAATGAAGTCCATTTTCAAATATAAAATATATATAATTTCAAAAAGTAGGTATTACTATTCATAACGGCTAGTTTGATTAGTTATGGTGTGTTAAAACTCGGTGTTGCGTACAACACACGCTATCACATTATTCGAAGGGAAACGTACCGTAGAAGCTTGGGGTGTTACATTCTCCCCTCCTTCAAATAATTGCGTCCTCGCAATTTCTAGGGTATTACTGCATAAAAAGACTCGGGTGGTTCTTCATCATAAGTTCCTCGGGTTCCCACGTTGCCTCTTCCATCTTATGATTTCTCCACAAAACTTTTACCAGACGCGTCGTCCGGTTTCTCAGTACTTGTTCTCTTGTATCAAGAATCCTGACGGGCTCTTCGCAATAAGACAGATCGGGTTCCAGTTCTAATTCCTCATAGGTGAGTACATGCGTTGGGTCAGGCATGTATTTTCTCAACAGAGATACGTGGAACACATCGTGAACTTTGGAGAGACTTGGCGGCATTGCCAATCGGTAAGCTACAACCCCAATTCGTTCTAGAATTTCGAAAGGTCCGATGTACCTGGGACTCAATTTACCTTTCTTACCAAAACGTATGACTCCCTTCCACGGAGATACCTTCAGGAAAACATGATCACCGACTTGAAATTCCAAATCCTTCCTTCGATTATCGGCATAGCTCTTCTGCCTACTTTGAGCTGCTTTGATGTGATTTTGGATTACTTTCACCTTTTCCACCGTTTCCTCCACCAGTTCTGGGCCTACAAGTTTTCTTTCACCAACGTCATCCCAACAGGTTGGTGTACGACATCTCTTTCCGTATAACGCTTCATATGGTGCCATCTGAATACTCGAATGGAAGCTATTGTTATAGGAAAATTCTACCAGAGGTAAATATTGATCCCACATACCCTGAAAATCAAGTGAGCAAGATCTCAACATGTCTTCTAAGGTTTGAATAGTCCGTTCTGATTGTCCGTCTGTCTGAGGGTGGTAAGCAGTGCTCAAATGAAGTTCAGTATCCAGGGATTTCTGAAGACTTTTCCAGAATCTTGAAGTAAAACGGGGATCACGATCAGAAACAATCGATAGGGGTACTCCATGAAGTCTCACAACTTCATTAATATATAGTCTTGCTAGACGTTCCAGGGGTAGATCTTCTCTTATAGCAAGAAAATGTGCTGACTTGGTAAGACGATCAACAATAACCCATATTGCATCGTTCCTTCTAGGAGTCTTTGGTAGCCCCATGACAAAGTCCATCGTAATATTGTCCCATTTCCACTCCGGTATGGGAAGAGGTTGCATGACTCCTCCAGGCTGTTGCCTTCCAGCTTTCACTTGTTGACAAACCATACATCTTGACACAAAATCAGCAATCTCCCTCTTCATATTGTCCCACCAAAAATGTTCCTTCAAATCTCTATACATTTTGGTGCTCCCAGGGTGTATAGAGAAATTGGAACTATGAGCATCATCCAGCAATTCCCTTTTTAGATCAGGTATATTGGGAACACAAAGTCTCTTCCCGAATTTCAAAATTCCACCTTCATACGCAAAGTCTCTCAATCTCCCATCATTCACAGCTTTAATCTTCTTCTGAAATTCTTCATCATCGGTCTGAGAACTCTTAATCCTTTCTAGTAAAGATGGTTTGGCAACCATTTGAAAAAGCATTGATGTTTCACCTTCCCTGGTTATTCCCATGTCCATCTTCACTAGATCCATGAAAATTGGATCCCTTTCAATTCTCATCATGTTCAGAACTCCATGGTCTTTTCTGCTCAAAGCATCTGCCACCTTGTTTGCCTTCCCCGAGTGGTAGTGTATCGTACAATCATAATCCTTGAGTAATTCAAGCCATCTCCTTTGCCTCATGTTGAGTTCTTTTTGTGAGAAAATATACTTCAAACTCTTGTGATCAGTATAAATCTCACATTTTTCACCATAGAGGTAGTGCCTCCATATCTTCAAAGCAAAGATCACAGCTGCTAACTCAAGATCATGAGTAGGATAGTTTTTTTCATGAATTTTCAACTGTCGTGATGCATAGGCAATAACTCTATCATTCTGCATAAGGACACAGCCAAGTCCTTTCTTCGATGCATCACTATAAATAACGAACCCATCATTCCCCGATGGTAGAGTCAATATAGGAGCATTGACTAATCTTCTCTTCAGTTCTTCGAAACATTCTTCACACTCTTTTGTCCAAACAAATTTAACCCCTTTACGTGTGAGCTTCGTTAATGGGTTAGCCAATCGGGCAAAATTCTGGACGAAACGTCGATAATAACCTGCCAAGCCAATAAAACTACGTACCTCAGTTATACTCGTAGGTGCTGGCCATTCTTGGATTGCCTTGGTCTTAGAAGGATCAACAGAGATTCCATCTTTAGAGACAATATGGCCAAGAAAAGAAATCTCCTGAAGCCAGAATTCACACTTGCTAAACTTTCCATATAATTCATGCCTCCTCAGAGTCTTCAAGATAATGCGCAAGTGATTTTCATGATCTTCGTAGGTTTTGGAGTATACCAAGATATCATCAATAAATACCACCACAAATTCATCGAGATACTCCTTGAAAACTCTATTCATCAGATCCATGAATACAGAGGGTGCATTAGTCAATCCAAACGGCATT
Organism: Viscum album; assembly: GCA_963277665.1. Taxonomy (NCBI): domain Eukaryota; kingdom Viridiplantae; phylum Streptophyta; class Magnoliopsida; order Santalales; family Viscaceae; genus Viscum; species Viscum album. The sequence goes on from OY728121.1 coordinate 766,750,325, forward strand.
ACAGTAAACTCGTAATGCCCGTACCTGGTTCGAAATGCTGTCTTCGGAATGTCTTCCTTCTTTACACACAACTGATGGTATCCAGATCGAAGGTCAATCTTTGAAAAGTATTGAGCTCCATGCAGTTGGTCAAATAAATCATCAATACGAGGTAGGGGATACTTGTTCTTTATCGTTATAGCATTGATCTCCCTGTAGTCAATACATAACCTCATAGATCCATCTTTCTTTTTAACAAAAAGAACAGGGGCTCCCCATGGAGAAACACTAGGGCGAATAAATCCCTTATTACTCAATTACTCTAGTTGTTTCTTTAGTTCGACTAGCTCTACAGTGGCCATTCTATAAGGGGTCTTCGATATAGGCCTTGATCCAGGAATTAAATCAATGGAAAACTCTACTTCTCGTTCTGGAGGATGTCCAGGTAAATCTTCCGGAAATACATCTACAAACTCTTTCACAATAGGTACATCCTCTATTTGAACATTTCTTTCCTCACCGACAGTTATTTCATTCTCTTCCTCCCCGATAATTGAATTAAGTTGAGCTACAGGGGGTGGATCTAAATAAGAATTAGGTGGTGACGATTCTGCTCTAAAAATAAGGTGCTCCTTATCATTATCATCAAGAATCGTAACCTCTTTTTCTTACAATAAATCTTCGCATCATAGTCCGAAAGCCAGTCCATACCGAGGATTATATCAAACTCAATCATAGGTATGACGATGAAATCAGCAGATAAAGAAAATTTATGTGCTCTAATGGGGACTGATTCACAAAACTTTGTTGCAACGATACTTCCCTTAGGAGTTTTAACTGACAACTCCCTTATTAAATCAAATTGGAAATATCTAATTTTCTTAGCAAACTGGGAAGATATGAAACAATGCGATGATCCAGAATCAAATAATGCATTTGCTAAACTTGAGGAAACCATTAAATTACCTGCCACCACGTCTTTCGGAGCTTCTACCTCAGCAGTAGTGATAGCATAAGCCTGGCCTTGATCCCTTGGCCTTTTCTGAGGTAAGTTCTCCTGACGCTTAGGACATGCATTTGCATAATGCCCCATCTCCCTGCAATTGTAGCACTGAACGTTGGTAGCTTCCTTCTTCCCCTTGCAATCATGAGCTTGGTGGCCTTTTTCACCACACTTGTAACAGACTCCCATTCCCTTCAGGCAAGCACCAGGGTGTTTCTTCCCGCACTTACCACAAGATGGATATTCAACCTTTCCCTTCTTCCCCTTATTTCCATTCCCAGATTGATCAGCAGGTCTCTTCTTCTCTTGCTTTGCTTTAAAGTCATAAGACTTAGAGAATTCCTTTTCGGTCTTGATAGCACATGAGACAATGTCTTCGTACGATGAAAAGGATTGTGAGACTAATGCTCGACGGAGAAATGGTTTTAACCCATCAAAGAAACGATCAATCTTACTTCTTGGGTTGCGAATATAATCACCAGCGTACCTCGCTAACCTTGTAAAGTTAGCCTCATACTTTGTGACATTCTCATCCTCCTTTTGTCTCAGACTCAGAAATTGCCTTTCCATATCTGCTCGATGGTCGCGAGGAAAGTATTTTTCTAAAAACAGATCTTTGAACTGCCTCCATTCCATGTTTGATACTTCATCATCTTCCTTCATGTTTTGAATCAATGACCACCATTGATCAGCATCTCCAGTGAGGCGGTAAACTGCCATGGTAACTTTTTCCCTTTCACTACTCCCCAAAGCCTGAAATATTTTCTCTAGGGAAAATATCCATTGCTCAGCTACTAAGGGATTTGTACTCCCATTGAACGTTGGTGGTTGTTGTCTCATGAATCGATCTAACATTGATCCTCCACGCTGCGGATCAGGGTGCTCCATACGGGTAAGGTTATTATTCATAACCTGAGTAAGTTGTCCCAGAACGGTGATTAGCTGATCAGCACCAGTTGCATCACCAGCCCCACTATAATTATCTTGAGCAGGAGGGCAATCCCTACATGGAGTGCGTGCATTGATACGGTTTCCATTTCTTCCACTAGGCGCCATTTCTAAAAAAAATGGCATAAACTAGATCAGTTTATGCATCAAAATACATAATCCCATACTTATAAAACACTTAACATAAATTGAACTATTTATGGATATAATCCATAATCATAAAAATGTTTTCTTTGAGGAAGTATATACTCATAAACCCTTCATAATGATTTGTAAAGATAGTGAGAGTTATCCTAAGCATATCCCCCGGGAGTGTCGTAACCAAGAGTGCAGCAAGGCCCGTTGTCGTGCACCAGTTCCCATTCGAGTCTAGCTCAAAGCGGTGTTTTCGGGTTTTACCCCTAGGTACATCTGTGCCAGAGCCGCCTCTACCTGCTCGTATCCAGACAGGGATGTATTGCTCGAAAAACTCACAAAATCTCTACAATACCAAAATTCTAGGAAGTTCTTCTATACTAATCCTCAAAGTTCATCTTAGGTCTACGTGCTCTAATCAGAGTTTATCTAAATCTAGCTTCCAAGGTTTGTACTAAACTTCCTCTGATACCAACTGTAACGCCCCGACCCCAGCTACCCAGAGTCGGTGCAATAATTACATAACATTGGCATGATCACAAGAAAGATCAAATCCCGAAAGACCGATTGGTTTAGTAGCCTTGGAAACACTAGATATAATCATAAAGTTTTACATTACATTTCAAAGTGAAAAACTACTACAACAACAAAGTCTTCATATCCACACTATTAACCCCTCATAATATCCCTGCAAGTCATTCATAAATTACTTCTTCACTACCTGGGAAAAATAAAACATAGAAAAGGGGTGAGCTCAAATGCCCAGTAAGGATAACAATATAGCGGAACATTCAAAATAAGCATAAACATTTAAGGCAATGAATTACTAAAACAAAATCCTTTTAAAATTGAACTTCAACATAGTATGTCAAAAGTAAAATGAAATAATGCCATTTACTTGTTCACATGGATATTCTACTAATCGAATAATCACATGCAATATCAATAACCACTTTTATAATGTTGGAATGCATAATGCCAGACTATCATAACCACATAGCCAAGGCCTCGTGCCAAGACTACAAATAAGATTTTGTCAAGGCCTTGTGCCAAGACACTAGTTTGTCTAATGAGACCTACCGATGCATCGAGGAGCTATAGCGGGCTCCACCCGTCACTTATTAAGTCCAATGCATTCCCATATGAAAAGGTTTAAACATAACATAAACATTCGTATTAAAACTAGCATACGAAATGTCAATACTTTCACAATAAACTATGAATGGTATAAAAATAGCACATCCACAGTCAAACATATCACAAAACCTTCAATACAATATAGAAGTTTTGTATCATAATAAATCAACTTCAAATAATCTTAAAATCCATCAAAGGATGTTGACATAGATGAAATCAAAATTCTTTTTAAAGAAATATCTCCTTTTATTTTGAAATCATTTAAGATCCATATAAAATAAAACATTTTCTTTGAAAATATTCTTATAAGCTTGTAAGGAAAGCTTTGAAGATTTTATAACGGCGTAAAATAACCGCACCCGCCGTATAAGTAAAAAAACATTCTTATCTCAATTCTGTCGAAAAGGTTAAAAAGGACCTTGTTTTGAAAACGACGGAAAGATTCCTTTATAAACCTCTTATAAAAATTCAAACAAGGGTATAAATGACTTTAACCCATATTCTTGTAAATAGTAAAAATGTTTTGAAATACATTTCGAAGAAACATGGATGTGGATGATAAAGAGATCCCAGTAGATTATTACGTATAATACAACCTCGGATAATGAAGAGATTGTGAAATAACCCTTACCTTGTACTTTTTCCTTGGTTGGGGTAGGTTAACCTCCTGTATAATGGTGAAATAATTGTTATTAAATTATACAAGAATCATATACATTAATATGATATCATATATGATCTTTTAATATTTATTTGATAATAATATCTTAGTATTATCGTTGTTTCGGGTGTTAACTTACTTGTTTTCTTTCATATGTTTTGTTACGTAAGACATGTTTGTAAAGGATAGGTTGTATATTATTCATATACAGAATGATATCAAGTCCTTAAACATCATTGTTAAATCATAAAATGATAATTACGCTTTAATGGTTACGATGGAGAATGAATCTCATCGCGTTCGTGGAGACGGTAGTCCGTACGTACGCACGAGCGACAATATCATTCTTTTGATATTAAAATAATATATAAATGGATGGTATATCATATATACAGAATCATTAACATGTTATATTTATTATTTACATGAGTTACACATCATTATTATACCCATCCAAATAATATTATATTGAATAACAATTACACCACGACGTGGAGACGGTAAGCCGTACGTACGCACGTATGGTGACATGTTATTCAAAGGGTGGATAGAATACTGAATATGATTGTACCGTATTTATAATAACATCACAGTATATGTGAGATACTGGAGTTATTATTTCAGAATGGTAAGAACAAAGGAAGAAGAAGTGGAAGAAGAAATGAACTTAGAAAAGGGTGGTGAAATCATTACCTCTTCTTCGGGTTCTTCCTTTTGATTTGATCAAAAGGGCTCCTTAGGTTGGCTTTCTGATCAAACTAAGGCCTCTAGGTTGTATTGAGGGATGTTGGGAGAGTATTTGGGCAGAGTTTGGCCGAACCAAAAGGCTTTGAAGGTGTGAAGAAATGAGAAGGAGGAGTGCCCTTTTATAAGAGGGGTGAGGGGCACCTTTGGAAAAGCTAGAAATATTAATTTATAATAAATTCATATTCGGTTTCTAAAGGCTCCAAAGTTGACTATTCAAAGGATGTGGTGGGAATAGGTCGAAAACAACTCATCCAATAGAATTTAGACAGGTTTGGGTACTTATATTAACCTTATCTTTAAGTATTAACTCTAAGTTAATTAGTTTCACTTTTACAATGTCTCTTTGTATTTTATATATTATGGTTAATAAACTTACTATATACATCCAAGCGACCCCCAAGTGGTCCATTAATGATTAACCTATCATAACATAAGTCTCTTGGCCGAACCTTAGATTTTTAGGAATTTAATATCAATTAATAATATAATATTTGTTTTAAGAACTCTTTTATGTCAATTTTGACACTATTCAATAGTTGATTTTTGTGAAACACCTAACAGATTGATTACTTCGAACAAAGTCAATTAAATCAATCCTAATATATCATATTATCATAGAAAATTAGTTTAATTCATTAAAAGTTTCATATTAAAATTATTTGGGTATTTATAAGATCAATTATTTTTATTTTTCACTATTTTAGTAATTACTGCATCATCATTGTGTCATAAATAAAATAAATTATATAATGTCTAAAAATTATAAATAAAATATAATTATGTAGGAAATCTTTTTAGCTTTCTAATGAATATTTATAATCGAAAATCCAACATGTATAACCCTATGTAAAAATTGTTCTTCTAAAATATGTAAGCTTATGCCATTTTTATTTTTATTTTAACTTTATTAATATAAAGTGTCCCTACCACATACAAGTGGCTCCAAGGGGTCCCCAAATTGACCAAAGGATGCCCATGGTCGGGTATGTGTCCACCAATAAGGTTAGGACACGTTTTAGGGTAATTTTTTATTGTTATAATATTATTTTTTTAACCCTTATTTACCGGATTTACCCTTTAACCATGGTAAATAAAATATTTACCACAGTAACTATTCAAAATGTCTAAAAATAAAAGTTACCTATTTACACAATTTGAACATCCTGATTCCAAATATGGAATCCATTTTCCTAAATTCAAAACACAGAAGTGGCAGAAATTAATTTAAAATTAATTCCCGCTGTTAAAACAAAAAGCGTGTTTTTAAGAGATAATAACTATCAAAAGATTGACACTTGTTTATGTTCGGTTTAATTGTAAAATTATGTCCAATGACCAAAATTATATTAAATGGTAAAAATATATTCTAAATATACTTTAAAACCACTCAAATTCATAATTTATCACTAGTAATTAATTTGATTAAAAAAGTTGTTTTTAATTAAAATTTAGTAATTTTCACTATTCATCAAAATATGAAAGTTATCCGAAATGTACCAAAATTTCACCCTAGGCTAAATTCGATATTCCGAATCCAAAAATGAAGTCCATTTTCAAATATAAAATATATATAATTTCAAAAAGTAGGTATTACTATTCATAACGGCTAGTTTGATTAGTTATGGTGTGTTAGAACTCGGTGTTGCGTACAACACACGCTATCACATTATTCGAAGGGAAACGTACCGTAGAAGCTTGGGGTGTTACACCCTTGAGCTGATCAAAGTGGTCTTCAATCATCAAAAGTGGATACTTGTTCTTTATGGTCACCTAATTCAGGCGACGGTAGTCGACACATAGTCGTAAGATCCTATCCGCCTTCTTGGTGAATAAAATCCAAGATGATGAGGGTGAAACATTGGGTCGGATGAATCCATTTCCCTGTAAATCCTCCAGCTGCACTCACAGCTCACGAACCTCGGTGGGATCCATCCGATATGTTGGAGTAGATATCGATGCTGTCTCGAGGTACAGGTCAATGTAGAAGTCTACCTCTCTATGAGGAGGTAGTCCTGGAACGTCATCAGGGAAAACGTCCTCATACTGATCCACTACAACAGGAAAACACCGAATCCTCACATCAAACACTCTGAGGATGAGACTAGCCAAATGATGTGTGATTGGCTGCCCTCTCATCTAAGTAAGTCCATCATGCACTGTAAAGTCTCCCTTCACGCCGATGAATGTGAACCTTCTCCCATCTGTGCAGACACACCACACTTTGGACCTAATACATTCAATCTGGGCATGGATTGTAGATAACCAATCAAACACATGATGACGTCACAAGGCCTCGACACTGCTATAAGAATATCCCAGTCGAAGCCCTTTCCTCCTAGAGTAAGCTCACATTGCCGGCACCAGTGTATAAGCATCGAGTCTTCTCCTGTAGGAGTCTCTAGCTGTAAGGATCGAGCAAATGACTCCATCAGAATCTCCTAGCTCTGAACAAGGGAAGCAGTAATAAAAGAATGGATCGCACCCATGTCTATAAGAACATCAGAAAGGGTGGAGTAGGAACATATAGTACCTCTAATCATCTCAGGTGTGCTGTGGTCGTAGGCCTCAACTAACTGGAGCTGTGCCTGCCCCTGTCTTCCAGCTTCCTGTGGTCGTGGAGGATGACCTGGTGGTTGTTGTTTTACTTTTCAGCTGTTGTACGTTTTTTCTCAGTTGTAATATACATTCAGTTGGGTATGTATACTGGCCCATTTACATTTCAGCACTTACAAATGTACTCATTTTACTTTGTGTTTACTCCAGCTTGCGTACTCATTTGTGTTTGTTTACTTATATAAAGGTAATGCCTTCCCTTTTATCGGAAATTACGCCTTTAGTGCTAGTCTCCAGCCCCTGGACTATGGAATGAGGGCTTGGGGTAGTCATTGCACCGGCCCCGAGGACAGGTCGTGACAACTTATATAATTCTACATTTGGTATATATTTATTTGGTTCTATATTATCATCAAAAGTATTATATATAATATTTTATATTATATGTAATATCAGGGTTACCCCTCCCAAATATTATGAAATGAACCCATATATCCTTTATTCCTCACATTTCATGAAAAAAAACTCAACGAATCAATAATAGAAACACTTATTTTCCTCATTAAATACATTATATAATTGATTTTGTTTTTAAAATTTCATTTCCATGGTATCTAGGGAAGGATTCAAATGAGGTTTTTTATAAATAGTGCAATCATCTTAACTAGGAGTTTTCATTTTTCTTATTATAATACTTATATTATTTATATAAAACCATTAAATTATAATATCATTATTATTAATATTATACGAAAATGTTTTTATATTAATTACAACACATTATTCCCCTCCATTTCATTAAAATTTGAAATCATTTCATCAATTATGAGTATGTGTGGACTACCACCTCATGAACATATATATATATATATTTCCATGAGGAAATTTAAATGATAGTTATTATAATGTATTTAATGATTATATATTATTTTAATGAAATAATTATAAATTTTTAAATATAATATTTAACATGTCTTTAGAACTTTACATTTTGTAATATTGTAGTCACCATGAATGCATATATATGGACTACCGTCACAACATATTGATGTATAATGTTTTTAAAACCCCACATATAGTTGATCGTTATAGGGGTATTTTTTATTAATTAATATGATTTATATTAATTTATAATGATTATGGACGTATAATTGTGTGTGTTTTTATTTTTTTTCCTTCTAAAAAAATATAAAATGATTACTCATGTGCATGTCCACACAACCACCCTTGCTAGTTGGTGTTTTTTATGACCACTTTTCATGTCTAACTACAATTTTTTTTCATTTATATAAATAATTATTATGTTAATATTAGTATCCTTTTTGTTATTGATTACTGAATATATTTATTATCATCGACCTAGAAAAAAAAATTTACATATTGAACTCGATGTCGACAAAACAATCTATGTCAAAATTACTATATAAATAATTAAATATGTCATCGAGTAAAATTAAATAAAGTATTTAATGGTAAGAGATTAAATGTATTTGTTGTATTTATAATATAAATAACTAATATATTTTTACAATATATAAGATGAGGGACAGTCAAGGTGATTGGGAATCAATGTATGGGGTTTCATTACTAAATTTCCTTTTATTGGGTTTTAAAATATCATCTTTGAAATTTTTACACAATGAATATATGTGTATTTATATTAAAATAATTTACAATATATTTACCCTTTATTTATATATATTAATATAATAAATTCCTTAATTAATTTTCTTTTCTTATATTATGATATTTTTAAGTGTTTTCATTATATAAATCTCATTTTGACAAGATAAGTTGCATATTGTGCACCATGCTTTGTTTTTATGTTTAATTACTACACCATGATGGAATATGGAAATATTAATCAATTTAATAAATTATATTTTTACATCCAAGTCATAATCATTTTTTCAATAATATTTTCTAAAATGTTAGCAATGTATTGAAGGAATGTTGATATAATCTCATTTATTTTCTGGATTATTAACTTAAAAAATCATTTAGGGAAATTTTATAATCATAATTTCATGAAAAATAATATGTATACTTATACTATGATGATTTTTTAGGATATAATTAATTATTTTATTTTCCTGATATTTCTGAAGGGGGATCAAAATAACACTTTTTAATGAAAAGATGGCCTTATTTCTCTTCGTAGTTTGAAAACATTTATCATTGATATCCACAATTATAAAAACATTCCATGGATGTTCAGTAACATGATTAAATTATTTAGTAATTTCATTTTGAAATATATTTTACTTTCCTTACTAGGGTTTAAAATGATTCATTCTTCTATTGCCCCAAAAGGTTACTTCTGGTTTTAACTTGAAGTGATAAAGGAATCCTTGATTTAATATTTTTAAAATGATATTCATTTACCACTATCAAAACTACCAATTTTTTACGCTTCCTTTCTATTATTCCACAATTTTTTATAAATAAATATATATTTTTCAATATTCATGGAATTAATAATTAAAATATTATCAAATTAAATCATATTATCCATGTTTTCAGTAGAATTTTTCAATTGTAATTGAAAAAATAAATTTTATTTATAGATATATCATTTATTAATTTCATATGATCCAATTGTGATATATTCCAATGAATTAATATTTATTCTTTTTAGAGATGGGTTATTATTATTATTATATTTTCATATAAGACATATGTTTTCTTCTATTCAATCATGTTATGAAAAAATGATAATTAATTTCATGGTAGTTATGTTGAAATGTAAAAAATTATAATTTTGTTAATTATATTATACTTGGACATATTTAAGGATGATTCATGGGTGGTTCTTTTAGAAACCAAGTATTGGTGGGTCTGTTATATCCTACCAATGAATATAGTGACTTGATGGATTTAATTTATTGTATGATTATACTAAAATATAAAAGAGTTAACCTATATAATTTACTCTTATGAGAATGAAGAGGAATCGTTTGTATGATATTCTTAAAATATATTCGAGTAATCCTATTTCTTTATTCCATGATGTTTGATTGCTTTTTCAAGATACCAATAAATTTTCCCTATGGGGTCTCTATGTTTCTGATTCATCAATTACTCATGATTTTACTCAAATGAATCATTATTGTTGATTCAATTAACTATTTAATTTTTAATGAATTATTAAATGTCAATTTTTTAATGACCAATATTTTTATCTAAATGAATTCTCTTATAAAATGATCACACACATTGAATATTCTCTTAACCAATTATGATCATCTTGTAACCTTTAATGTATTGAATTATTATGGCATATATTTACCTTTACAAGGAATTTTAGCTCATTGTTCTTATATTTCTTTTTCAATGGATAGAAATAATGGTTTTTGATAAGATATGTCTAGAAGGATTATATACTTGTGATGATGTAGACAGAATATGGAATATAAAAATTGGAGTATAATGGACAAAATGATCACTTAAATACATGGGAATGTTTATGAGAAAATCTATTAAACTAAATTGTCTTTAGATATATAAGTTATCCAATATTTTTTTCCATGTTGTAAAATTTTTTGAGGTTTAAAAAATGGTTTATGATTATTGGAATCAATTCCATAAAAGTAAAGATTATATTTTGGGAATCATTTTTCGGGGTACATGTTCGAGGATATAATATTTATATATGATATTTATGCCATAATATTGATTTTCTAATTATATTACCTTATATATATTCTTTTTAATTTTTTGGAAAATGATAATGACCCTCACCGATATGTGTGGATAACCTCATCCACAATGTAATTTCATATATTATTCATTTTTTAATTAAATGGAATGTAATGAAGATAGAATTAATGAATATATATATGGTATTTTTGATACAATAATTATTCTATAAAGGTGAATTATAATTTACCATTCTTTTGTTCTGTCAATCGAAAAATAGATACGTCAGTTTTGCGTTCATAGAGACATTTATCTCCATAATATAATGTAATTAAATTTTTTTCATTGATTTATATTAATGGATATTAAAATATATATAATTATTAAATCTTATACATATTGAATTAGTGATATTTTTGAGGTGATGGAACCATGATAAAGTTCCACGAACCATAAATGGTGTACTAAAACATACATAAAAATCCATTATATAGTTCTTAATTTATATTACATATCATGAATCCCACATTAATAATTGTATTCAATGTTTCATTTGATGTTATTTATTTCAATGGTTTTATTATTCAATAGTAACCCAAGAGGTTATGGCCTGATATTAAAATCTCAATATTTATAAAAAATTTTACCCATAATTTTCTGATGAAGAAATATTTTGATCCATTTAAAATTAATGTCATCTATTCTCATATAATATGGTTATTTGGGTATATTATATATTTTTTCCTTTCTTGATCCCCTATCTATGAAGATAAATTAAAGAAAAAATATTTTTATGGAATACAAACATTATTTGTCTCTTCATATGGGTAAATTTTTCTTTCAAAAATCTATATTCATTAAAATATTATCCATAGTTTTGTTAATATTTTAGAAGATTTAATAAATTGAGTCTTTACAATATCCGAATTTTTTTAAAGAGACATTAAATTATTATTCTCATCATTTTATAGATAATTTATTTTTTTCAAAATGAGTGTATATAATAATTATTTTAATGTTTACTACTAGGGGTGTCCAAATATAACACAACAAGATCATCCAGAACCAACCTAAGCATGTTAGAATATGGTGGTCAAGATTACTCTTTGATAAATATGGGATTGGTAAATTATTATTTTTATGGGATCAAGACAATTCAGTTCTAGTTTTTGAAAAAATAATGACCCAACCATACCGAATCAACCCTAAAAATATCAAATTTATGTCCCATATTTTGGTTTGTCTATGTGATAATAATTTTCAATGGTTTTTATGATTCTATTAGAACCAGAAATTAATGATAAATTTTATATTTATTATTCATTAATTTTGATGATTTAAATGTTATAATATTTTTTAGTTATAATTTATTAAATAGGTTTAAATAATTTTTGATATTTAATATAGTAAATTTTTATTAATATAACTAATAGACCATACCCAAAACATCCTTATACACCATGGTTCCTATCATGTTGGTTCATTACCTAAAATATTTATCTGATTAGACCATGAAATACTAAGAACAACCTGATCACTTTTTGTAGGTTATAGTGAAAATATTTTTGAAACGTGGCATAATGAAGCCCAATAAAACCCATATTTACAGCATAAAATCCATTAGACACTACCATTAATATTATTATACATGATTATTACGTTATTTTTTCTTATATTCCATTTTAATGAATATTATTTCTTGAATAATTTGTAAATTTTTATATTTTTTAATTGTTATCAAAATGAAATTTATATTTTCCCCAACCATTCATGTGATAATTTAAAGATATTTTTAACTAGGAAAAATAAATTGATATTAAATATTACTAACTAGGTATATAATGAAACAAAAAGTGTAAAACCCCCTGATTTCATAGTATGTTATATTTTTAAGATTAATTCAACATCTTACGCTACATGCAGCATTGAGTTCGAGCACACCACAACTTACAAAACTAGCCATTATAAAAGCAGTTATGAATAGTATTTATTAAATTTTGAATTTTATATACTCTATAAAATTTTAACATCCATACTATGTGTTTCATAGACATAATATAATAACAAATTCAATTTTCCAGATAAAAGAATTATTTTTCAAAAAATGCAATTTTACATCCTTTTAATGGAGAACCCTTATTAAATAAATTATTTGACACTTTTATATATTTAATTTGACAAAATAAAATTATTCTTTCGAAGCAGGACTTAAAAATTTCATTTGAATAAATTTTCAACGCTTTTTTGATAACTTTTATATTTTGATGAGTAGTAAAAAATAATAAATTTTAATTGAAAACAATTTTTTATAAGAATAATTTTTAGTGATAAATCATAAATTTGAATGGTTTTGATGTATAATTATTTTATATTTTTATCATTTAATATATTTTTGGTCATTATAATTAATTTAAAATTTAAATTGGTCTTAAAAACATATCAAGGTTTTGATTCTTTTTACTTTTCAAAAACTAGTGTTCTGGTTTTGACGATGGTAATATTTTTTAAAATTAATTAATACAACTTATATGTTTGAAATTTGGTAAAATACAGATCATTTTTGAATTTGGAAGATCAAAATTAGTTTTGGAATAATGTTTTGTATTTTTCTAATAACACTCAATTTTTTGTGAATAGTGAAAAACACTGTGTTATTATTTAAAGATGGCTATTTATTTCAATAAATATTTTTTTATTTAAATTTAATTTAAATTAAAAATAGATAAATAATACCTATATTATTCCAATTTAATTCATTGAATTCATTTTATAATAATATTAGATATATAAATATTTATTGAACTTTTTACCATCTCTTACCCACCTTCTAGGCACTTTTGCAAATTTTTATAAAATATAATTTTACCACTTCTGTGAATTAAATTTTTGAAATCTGAGAGACGCAGTTGAAATCAGTAAGTAAAATGTTGTTCTCTTGGATGAAAATAATTTTTGGTGAATAGAAACTTTTAAATTTTATTTACCACGGTAAAAATTAAATAGGGTAATTAACAGTAAAAATAATATTATAATTACCATAAAAAATGTCTTAATTCTATTGGATAGGTGTATTTTGACAAAAATAATCCATAAGACAAAAATATGATCCTTCTTTATCCACTTGGATTATATTAATACATTTATCATATTTTATTTAAAGAAGAGTAAAAAGTGTTAAATTCAATGATTAATAACAATTTTTTTTAATATAGTGTTACAAATATGATAAATTGGACAATAAATATTCATTATAAAGATAAAAATGTTTAAAATATAATAGTATTTTTTTTATAATTTTTAGACACTAAATAATTAACGTTACTTATTAGACAATGATGATGCAGTAATAACCTAATTAATGATAGTCTAAAATAATTGATGTTATAAATAATAAAATAAATAAAAATTGAAACTTTTTGATTCATTCCACTAATTTTACAGGATAGTATGACATGTTATAGTTGATTTAATGTATTTTTTCGAAGTAATCAAGTATTTTTTACTTTCACAAAAACCAAAAACTAAATAGTGTCAAAATTGACATAAATGATTTTTATTAAAAAATGCTATATAATTAAATTATTTAATATTCTTAAAAATATAAGTTTCATCTAAAGGACTTATATAATGATATATATGTCAATAAGGAACCACTAGTGATTTTCTTGTAATTTTATTGTATTTTTATGAACCATGTAATATAAAAATACAAGAAGACATGGTAAAAGGTAAACTATTTAACTAAGAATTAAATATAAAAGATATGGTTAATATGGTTACCTAAACTTGTCTAAGAACAATTGGTTGAAAATATTTCTACCCATCCCCACATTATCCTTGAAATAAATCCATTTTTAGCCATTAGAAACCAAAAAATATTTTATAATACAATAATATTTCAATCTTTTTCTAAAGTGAGCCACACCTCTTTTATAAAAGGGTACTTCTCCTTCTCTCAAATTCACACATCCTAGGACATTTGGATTGGCCAAACCCATATCAAATATCCTCCCAACTACCCTCATGTCAACTTATTAGACTAATATTGATCATAAATCCAATCTATGGATCCCTTTTTATCATATCAAAACGATGCACTCGAAGAAAAGGTTATAATTTCCCCACCTCTTTCAAAGTTCTATTCTTCTTCCAATTCCTATTTCTTTGTTATTTCCATATAAAAATAACAAATCCAGTACCTTATAAATAATATGATTTTATTAGAAATATTTAAGGACCATATTAATTATTCTACCTATCCTTTGAATGACAAAGTTACCATACGTGCGTAGGTACGGCTTATCGTCTCCACGTCGTGGTGTAGATTGTTATTCAACAATTCATTATTTGGATGCATATAATAATGAGTATAATTGATGTAAATAATAAATATAACATGTTAATTTTATTTTATATATGATATAAAATCCAATTACATATGATTTCACCATTAATAGAACGATATGGTTGCTCATGCGTACATACAGATTACCGTCTCCACGAACATGATGAGATTCATTTCACATCGCAACCATTCAAGGATAATTTTAATTTTACGATTTAAACTAATGTATAAGAACATAAAATAATTTTGTATATGAATCAAATACATCCTATATTTAAAAAAATGACTTATATAACAAAACATATAAATGAAAAGGAATCATTTAACTCTCGAAACAGTGATACTACTAATATATTATTAACAATGAAATATTAGAATATTAGATATGATATCATATTTATGTATGTGGTTGTATTATAATTTGATAAAAATTATTTAACTATTATTTAGTATGTTAACATACCCAAAATAAGGAAAAGTTCAAGGTAATGGGTTTTCATCTCACTTCGCATTCCCGTGAGATTTATGTTATATTGTCGTTATTTCCTTTTGTGTGGTGTATTTACTGCCCATGATTGTCTTATTTGTGTAATATACATTAATTTATGTGTATTTACATATTAATTGTATGATCCTTCTTTTATGGGGTGTATGTTTCATAAGTTACCAAATCTGTAAGGGAATTTTTAATTTCGATTTCCACTCATTGGGTTCTATGAAAACATCATTGACTATCTTACACCATGATTATGTGTGAAATCACTATTTATATATTTGTGTAGTAATTTACCATCCCCATTGTGTGGATATAATTTTGATACACATAATCACTCCATTGATAAATTCTCAAGTCCTCAATATGAACTTGATAAGTGTAATCCTAACTCAATTTCCATTCATTGAGTTATGCATCCAAGTCATTGATGTTGTTTTTCCAAGAATATGTGTGGATGTCCTATATTTGATTTAAAATGAATATCCCATCATATTCAGGGTGTTTATATTTTTCATGCATAATTATATCATTGATTTATCCTTAACCTATGAATATTGTCTTTATAAGGGATTTCATCTCAATGTACGTTCCATTGAGACTTCATTATTATTATGCACCAATTTAATTTTCTATGGTGAAGATAATGTACTTTGACATAACATATCATGAATCCATTTATATTCATGATACTATAATGTTTTTATTACCTCAATTATCTATATTCATGTGACTCTCATTTATTTAGTAATTCTAACTAAAATATGATTTTAAATGTTTTAATGATTCATTCATCTAAATCATTATCATTAATGTTCATGTTTTAAAAATGATTTCAAGGATTTATTTATATGGACATGAATGTTTTAAAATTAAAATAACTTTTAAAAGTTTCAAATTTTTATGGAAAACTTCGATTCAAAAATCTAATTTTACCAACATCTTGATAAATAGTGAGAGTTTTAAATGTTTTCATGGGAAAAATGATATCTTTCTCTCATAGTTTTACTAATTTTTTTCATCTATGTCAATATCGTTCATTATTCATGATTAAGGATGATTTGTTATAATAAAATCTTCCATATTGTATTAAATGAGTAATTTTTTAATGTGGATATTTTATTTTTATATAATTCATGGTTTGTGGTTAAAATATTGATATTTCGTATGCTAGTTTTTATAAGACGATTTTGATTATGTTTTAACCATTTCATTTGAGGAATGCATTGGACTAAGTAAGTGATGGGTGGATCCCACCATAGATCCTCGATGAATCGATAGGTCTCATGAGACAAACACTACGGGAAATATAGATAATTTGCGATGGGTCATTTGCGGCGGGATCCCGTCTCAAATAGCCTTTTGCGACGGGGCCCCGTCGCAAATCGCCCATTGCAGAAAACGCCGTCGCAACTAATTTTTTTTTGCGACGGGCCCATCGCAAAAACAGGTATTTGTGACGGGAAATTGGCCCGTCGCAAATAGGTTTCTGGTTTTTTTAAAAATCTTCTGCGACGGGCCCGTCGCAAAAAGTATTTGCGACGGCCATATTCCCGTCGCAAATGGTTACTTCGAAGCGGGTATTTGCGACGGGGCCTTCGCAAATAAGTATTTGTGACGGGAATATATTCCCGTCGCAAATAATAATAATAAAATTAAAAAAAAATTAAAAATTTATTTATTATTATATAAATCAATAAACCTATTTATATTGATATAAATATAATATTTATTTTTTAAATATGTTTTAGAAAGGAAGAATGAAAATCAAATATGAATGTATAAGATGTTCAGTAAAAGAGGCTTATAAAATAAATTAAAAAATATTTTTAATTAGTAATTATGTAATTTTTATCATTTAATTGTCATTTAATAACTCTTTGAATATAAAAAAAATAAAAAAATTAATGAAAGATGGAAAATAAGTTAAAAATGAAACCCAAACTTCAAACGGACATAACTTTTGAACCGGGACTCCGTTTGAGCTCCACAGCATATCAAATCGAAGCCTGCGACGAGCTCTACGGCGCTATGGACGGGTGAAACCCGTCCAAGGTTGTTTCAAGGCAAAAAAATGCCCATAAGGCCTCCAAAACTGAGTTTTTAGTCGGGGTACCCCGATTGTTCACCGTTTAAGGAGATATAACATCTTCTCCCAATGTCCGATAAACCTCTACCATATATCATATCGAAGATCGTTTCATGTTCTTCGATTTGACTGATTGTGGAGCTGAAACGGACTTCTGGATTAGAAGTTATCGTCGTTTAAACATTCAAATGTCTATAACATCCGATCCAGATGTCCGTTTGGCCTGTACCGCATATCATATCGAAGATCATTTCATGTTCTTCGATTTGACTAGTTGTGGAGTTGTAACGGACTTACGGATTAGAAGTAATATCCGTTTTAACATTCTCGGTGGATTTTCACCCCCTCATTCCTATGTATTCATTCATAACTATACATATATATATGTGTGTGTGTGTGTGTGTGTATCTATTGTATATATGTATTTATTTATTTATTTATTTATTTATACATATACATAAAAACCCATATTTTATAAATTTATTTAAAACTAAGCTTATAAATATATATTAATTAATATACAAATAAATATACGAATAAAAACTTATAACTACATATATATATATATATAGAATAAATATATATTAATATACAAATAAATAAATAAATAAATAAATAAATATATTTATATAACAAAATATATTTATATTAATATAAATCTATATTAATATGCGAATAAATATAACTATATATATATAGATAGATCATTAAATGTATAAAAAAAATGAAATGGCTTAGTTGTAAAGGTTAATGCGTGCATGGGGGAGGTTTATTCCTATTTATTATTAATTATTTCTAATTATTATTAATTACTACTAATTACCATTAACTATGAAAAATTAATACTAATAATTTAAATTTATTAAATAACAAAACAATATAAACACAATTAAATTACAACTAATTAAAAATAAATAAAACTAATAAAAAATTTAAATTAAATATTAAATTAAAAAGAAAATAATTACCTTTAAAATTGACCTGAGGTTGATCTCTGATAATTGTTGAAGACATCAATATCAAATCTGGAAATAAAAATTAAACTTAAGAAACTGTGAACTCTAAAAATAGAGTTTTGAGAGAAGTTAAGAATGAATGGAAAATAACGGGTGGGGGTATTTATAGGTTAGATTATTTGCGACGGGAGTATTTGCGACGGGATACCCGTCACAAATAGTATTATTTGCGACGGGACCCGTCGCAAATACTTGAGCCCGCATTTATCACGGTCAACGGTTAAATAGTTATTTGCGACGGGTCCCGTCGCAAATATTAACCTGCCGACATACTATTTGCGACGGGGGGTATATTCCCGTCACAAATAGTTTTTACCGCCGCCAGGTATTTGCGACGGGGTATATTCCCATCGCAAATGGTTTTTACCGCCGCCGGTTATTTGCGACGGGTGGTAACCACCCGTCGCAAATAACTTTCCCGCGGTTTGGCGCTGTTTGGTGCGCTTTGCGCGCCAAGCCTTTTGCGATGGGTGAGATTTCCCCGTCGCAAATAAGTGGTTATTTGCGACGGGAAAATACCCTCGTCGCAAATAACACGTCGCAAAAACCCCTTTTTCCCGTAGTAAAATTAGTGTCTTGGAACTAGGCCTTGACAAAACCTTATTTGTAGTCTTGGCATGAGGCCTTGTCTATTTGGTTATGAAGTCAGGCATTATTTGTTTCATCATTATGAAATTATCTATTGATATTACAAGTGATTATTCAACTATTAGAATATCCATGTGAATAAGTAACTGGAATTATTTGATTTATATTTATCATATTATAACGAAGTTTATGTTTAAAAGGCATGTGTTTTAGACTTATACATTGACCTAAATGTTTGTTCTTATTTTTGAAAGTTTCCTCTATATTATTATCCTTAGTGAGCATTTCAGATCATCCCTTTCTTGTGTATTCTTTTTCCCAGGATGTGAATATGTATATTATGATTGACCTTTTAGGATAGTTTAATGTACATGAGTGTGTTCAAAGAGGAAACAATGTTTTTGTTAGTTTATTTCATGATTTAATGAAAAACTTATGTATTTATCTAGTACTTCCAAGGCTACTAATCTAATCAGTCATTCAAGACATGATCTCTTGTGATCACTCCAATGTTATGTAATAATGAACTGACTTTGGGTAACTATGGTCAGGGCATTATAGTCAGTAACAGGGGAAGTTTAGTAAAAATCATGGAAACTAGATTTAGAAAAAACCGATTAGAGAACATTACCCTAAGATAGACTTTGAGGATTAGTATAGAAGAATTTTTTAGAATTTTGGAAATGTAAAGATTTAGTGAATTTTCAAAGAAATACATCCATGTCTAGATACGAACAGGTAATAGAAGCTCCAGCAGAAATGTATCTAGGAGTAAAACCCGAAAACACTACTTTGAGAAAGACACGAATGAGAACTAGTGCACGACAATGGGACTTGCTGCACTTGTGGTTACGACACTCCTAGGGGATATGCTTAGGATAATTCCCATTTTCTTTACAAAACTATTCGAAGGACTTTAATAAAAGGTGAGAATAAATAACCTTGGTTTATCCTAATGTTTTTTAGATTTAAAATAAGGTGTCATGATATTATCTAAATTATTTTATTACTATTGTTACTAAAACTATGCTTTCTGGTTTTTGTTAATGGCTAGATTCCATGTAATTCATAGTATCATTGAACATGATATACTAGGTGGGAATGATGGTGAAAATGAGAAACTAAATGGAATGTTGATAGGCATAAAATATATCATTTTTATTCTGAAGTTGGATTCCAAATATATAATAAAAAATATATACATTAACCAACACCCAAACTCAACAAAGAAGAGAAATGCGGAGAATTAAAAGAGCTCCTGTAATGGAGACCATGTAGAAAAGAAAGATTAATTTCCATCATGCAGGAAATGTATAAGGAGACACCCAATAATGTGTCTCAATGCCAAAAAGAAATGCTTTATGTGTGGTAAAGAAAGACATAATGTAATGAATTGCCAAGGAAAAATGAAGAGTACTATGGACGAGAATAAAAATGATCCTAAGAATTCAATTGCCGTCATTTGACATAAATGTAGGGGACCTAGGAATTACTCGAGTCAATGCCATATTTTATAGGATAACCACTTGGTCATGGAAGAACCTATGTGGAAATAAATTGATGGAGAAATGTTTAAAAGTATTAATTCCCTTTGCTGATGAGATTAGTTTGGAATACATTTGTTTTGCTTGTGTTACCCTAAAATTTTTTATTTGAAAACTCTATTTGAGGAAGAATTATCCTTTATTTTGTGGATATGGTTATAAAGAAACATTTGGGTCTATACAATCCTTGAATTTTGAGGCAATTACAGGTTATTAATTTTTGGGATGAATATGCGATGTATGAGATAACATTTTTTGTTAAATTATTTTAGGGTTATTTTGAGAAATTTATTTCATTTTAGGAATGTTATAAAATATAGTTTTTGAAAAATGACAATACGATGATAGTGAGACAACACATCATGTCAGAAAAAGATGCGGGAATCGAACCCACAACCAATGTGCGACTGGGATTTATGGCCTACCACTGGACTACGTGAAGTCCCTGGTTAGTGTGGCTAATTTTTTTAGTTAAATTATTTTATTGAACCATAATAAATTGATTTGGGATCTTCTGTTTTATTAAATGGATATTCTTAGTATAGGAAAATGATTTAGTTAATAAGTGAATAATGTTATTTTGGAAGACGTTAGCTATGTTGGGAACATTATATGCCAAAGGAAATTAGAATACCATGGGATTTCATTTGAGGAGTAATGATGGATTTTTATTTTGGAAGAATCTATAATTTTTATAGAGATTCATGTTATTAATGGAAATGAATATCCTATCATATAGAATATGTGATTTGGTTAATTACACTTCAGTTTGAGACTTTGAGAGTAGTTGATGTTATTAGGAGATAAATGTTAAGATTTACTATGAAAGACTATGTGATTAAATTCTTCTCAGTTTTGGGTTTCAATCTTAGTTTGGATTATATTGAAGGATTTTAAAGGCAATTGTTTATTGAATGGTCTTTGTTGAACATTGGGTATTGTTTGTTTAATTTTGGAAATTAAGATTAGTATTTCATTCTATAAAGGATTATCACTTTTGGAGGTCATCTAATCTTGTACTAACCATTTTGTTTTTAGTTAATATCTAACGTCAAGAGAAATATATAGTTCATCCTTTGTGGATTATGTGATTCTCTAGAAGTTGATTCTAGCACTTCATGTGTGACCAAGTCATCTTGAATACTCATCATTTAGAGAAAACATGATTTAGTGGTAGAAATTTATTAAAGGATGAAACTCTACAAGAAAAGTATGTATATATTTTTATTTCCCTAGTCAATATCATAAATAAATTCCTCAACTTTATGAAATGGATCTTAAAACAAAAAAACATTGTCTGTTTACTTTTCCTAATATGAAACTAATGACCATTTGAACTATCACAAGTTTTTGGTTTTCTTATTTTTAACCTTATCTGGATCATATTTTCTATCAATATCCATCAAAACTTGACACTTAGTTTATCATCCATATTAGTTCTTTTCTACGTGTAATCCTAGTATGGGTTATCTCTGGTGACCTTTTTACTTCTCGTACATAATTTTAAAGAGATAGTTTTATTGACACTTTTTCCGGTATGGGACTTTTATTGAATTTCCCCCACCAAATTTAAAAATTTCTATGACGTAATTTCCAAAATGGGGGAAGAATGTAACACCCCAAGATTTCATAGTAAGTTATTTTCTTTAAAGTAATTCAATATCAGGCGCTACATGAAACACTGAGTTCGAGCACACCACGACTTAATAACTAGCCGTTCAAGAAGAGGTAATGAATAGTATAAAATTAATTTTTAATTTTATATTCTCCAAATAATTTTGACATCCATAAAATGTGTTTCTTATATATAATATATGAAAAAATTCAATTATTTAGATAAAAGAAGTATTTTAAAAAAAATGCAATTTTACCGCCATTTAATGGACAACCCTTTTTAAATCCAATATTTAATACATTTATATATTCAATTTGAAAAAATAATCTTCTTCATTAGAATAGGGACATAAAAATTTAGTTTGGATAAGTTTTCGGTGCTTTTCTGGTAACTTTCATATTTTGATGAATAGTAAAAAAATACTAAATTTTAATTGAAAACAACTTTTTAATAAAAATAATTTATAGTGTAAAACTATAAATTTGAATGGATTTGAATAATTAATATATTATATTTTTATTTTTAATCCAATTTTGGTCATTGTAAGTAATTTTACACTTAAATTGGACACAAACACAAATAAATCTTTTGATAGTTTTTTGCTTCTCCAAAACCCGCATTTGGGTTTTGATAGTGGGAATTTTTTTAAATTAATTAATAGAACTTCTATATTTTTAATTTTTTAAAATAGACAGTGTTTTTGAAGGTTTAATATAAAAATTTTCGTTGGGGGAATTTTATGGCATTTTTCTAAAAACTATCAGTTTTTGATGAACAGTGAAAACCACTATGTTACTATTTAAATCCAACATTTAATTTAAATAATCATTTTGATTTAAATTTATTTTAAGGCAAAAATAGTTACATAATAACTATAATAGTCCAATTTAATTCAATGATGACATTTTATAATAAGAATAGATATACAAAAGTTTATTGTACTTTGAACCATCTTTTACCCACCTTCTAAGAACATATTCAAATTTTCATAAAACATAATTTTACCACTTCTGAGAATTAAATTTCAAAATTCAGAGAGACATTGTAGACATCAATAAGTAAATTTTGGTTCAATTTGATGAAAATAGATTTTGGTGAATAGTAACTTTTGAATTTTATTTACCACGGTTAAAAGTAAATATGTTAATTGCAGGTAAAAATGATATATTATTTATACTAACACATGTACTAATTCTATTGGGTTAGTGTATATCAACCAAAATCAAACATAAGACAAGAATATTATACTTTTTGATCCACATGGATTAGATTAGGACATTTATTATATTTTATTTAAAGAAGAGTTAAAAGTGTTATATTCAATGATTAATAATTAAAACATTTTTAATATAGGCTTACACATAACATAAATTTGACTGTAAATATTCATTAAAAATATAAAAATATATAATATATAATGGTATTTTATTTATAATTTTTCTACATTAAATAATTAAAATTATTTATGACACAATGATGATGCAATAATTACCTTATTAATGAAAGACTAAACTATTTGATGTAATAAATATTAAAATAATTGTAAATTGAAACATTTGAGGCATTCTAATAATATTATAGGTTAATATGACATTTTAGGGTTTTTTTAATGTATTTTATTCGAATTAATCATTTTTTTACTTTCACAAAATCCTAATACTAAATAGTGTCAAAATTGACATAAATGAGATTTTAGAACAAATACTATATTATTAAATGATATAATATTCCTAAAAATATAATT
Source organism: Viscum album (assembly GCA_963277665.1). Taxonomy (NCBI): domain Eukaryota; kingdom Viridiplantae; phylum Streptophyta; class Magnoliopsida; order Santalales; family Viscaceae; genus Viscum; species Viscum album. The sequence continues at coordinate 766,774,561 of OY728121.1, forward strand.
TTAGGCAAAATGAATTATATAATTATATATATATATATATATATTTAATTAATGAAATAGTTGAGGTTATCTTGTCATTTTATAGTATGTTTATTAACCATGTAATATAAAAATACAAGAAGACATGGTAAAAGTTAAACAATTTAACTACGAATTATGTTTAAAAGATATGGTTAATATGGTGAACTAAAGTTTTCAAAAACCTATTGGTTGAGAATATTTCACCCAATCCCCACCTTATCCTTGACATAAATCCATCTGGATCCATTAGAAACCGAATATTATGTTATAATAAAATAATATTTCATGCTTTTCTTAAAGTGGCCCTCACTTCCCTTATAAAAGGGTACACCCCTTCCCCCAAATTCACACATCCAAAGCCATTTTCCTCACCCAAACCCTACTCAAATATCCTCTCAAATACCCTCAATTCAACCAAGAGGCCTTACATTGATCATAAATCCAATCTCTTAAAAAGTAGCAGTAGAATAAGATGTAATAATTTCACCACCTCATTCAAAGTTCATTTATTCTTCCACTTCCTCTTTTTCTGTTGTTTCCATACCAAATTAATAAGGGGAGCACCCTATACATACTGTGATGTTATTATAAATATGGTAAAACCATATTCATTATTTGATCCATTCGATAAAAGACAAATTAACCATACATGTTTACGTACAGCTTACCATCTCCACATCGTGGTGTAGTTAGTTATTCAAGACTTCAATTTTTGTATGGGTCTAAAAATGATTATAATTGATTTAAATGATAAATATAACATTTTAATGGTATTTTATATATGATATACCATCAAATTATATACTATTTCACAATCAATAGAATGATATTGTTGCTCGTGCGTGTGTACGGATTACCGTCTCTATAAACACGGTGAGATTAATTTCCAATCGTAACCATTCAAGAATATTTTCCATTTTTTGATTTAAAATAATGTTTAATAATTTAATATAATTCTGGATGTTGATCAAATACATTCAATCCATAATGCACATGACTTACGTAACAAAACATATTAAGGAAAACCCACCAGTTAACAACCAAAACAAAGATACTACTGAAATATTATTTACAAGGCAATATTAAAAGATCATATATGGTATCATATTTAAGTATGTGGTTCTTTTATAATTTAATAAAAATTATTTAACTATTATACAGGAGTCTATCGTACCCTCTACTAAGGAAAAGTACATGGTAAAGGGTTTTCATCTCACTTCTTATTCCCGTGAGATTCATGTTATAATGCCATTATTTCCTTTTGTGTGGTGTATGTACTGCCCATGATTGTATTATTTCTGTAATATACATTAATTTATTGGTATTTACATATTAATTGTGTAATAACTATTTGATGGGGTGTATGTTTTCTATGTTACCAAATCGGTAAAGGAAATTCTAATTTTGATTTCCACTCATTTGGTTTTATGCAAACTTTATTGATTATTTTACTATAAGATTATGTGTGAAATAAAAATTTATTTATTTCTGTAGTAATTTCTAATCCCAATTATGTAGATATACTTTTGATACACAAAATCAGTCCATTGATAAATTCTCAAGTCATCGGTATGTACTTGATAAGTGTAAACTTAACTGAATATCCATTCATTGAGTTAAACATCTTAGTTATTGGTGTTGTTTTTATAAGAATATGTGTGGATGTACTCTAATTTATTTACAATGAATTCCCAATAATATTGACTGTATTTAAAATTTTCAAACATAATTATGTCATTGATTTATCCTTTACCTAAGGATACAGTCTTTGTAAGATATTTCATCTCAATTTATATTCCATTGAGACTTCATTATTATTATCTGAAAATTCACTTTTATATGGTGTACATACTATACTTTGACATATTATATCATGAATACCTTTATTATATTTATATTATAAAGTTTTTATTACCTCAATTATCAGAATTCAAGTGTCTCTCATTTGGTTAGGAACTCTATCAAAAATATCCTTTTAAATGATTTAACGATTTATTATTCTAAAACTTTCACATTAATGTCCATGTTTTAAAAATGGTGTTAAGGATTTAGATATATGTATAAGATTTATTTTAAATTAATATTTATTTTAAACTTTTCAAAGTGGTATGGGACACTTTGATTCAATAAACTATCATTAACAGCTTCTTGATAAATAGTGAGACTTTTAAATGTATTCATGAAAAAGGGGATATTTCTCTCAAATAGTTTAACTAATTATTTTCATCAATGTCATCCTCATTCATTGTTTTTGATTTTGGTTTGTTTATTATTATAAAATATTAAATATTTTATTTAATGACTTATGTTTCACCGTGAATGTGCTATTTTATACCATTCATGGTTTGTGGTTAAAATATTGACATTTTGCAAGCTACTTTTAATACGAATGTTTAGATTATGTTTCAAACTTTTCATATGAGGAATGAATTGTACATAGGATGTGACGGGTGGAGCCCACTATAACCCCTCAATGAATTGGTAGGTCTAATTAGGAAATCTAGTGTCTTGGAACAAGTCCTTGACAAAATCTTATTTATAGTCTTGCACGAGGCCTTGACTATGTGGTTATGATGTCTGGAATTATGCATTCCATCATTATGAAATTATCTATTGATATTAAATGTTATTATTAAACTAGTAGAGTATCTATATGAATAAGTTAATTGTATTTTTTTTATTTATATTTTCTATATTATACATATATTTAAGTTTAAAAATCTTGTGTTTTATTCCTATACAATTCCTTAAATGTTTATGATTATTTATGAAAGATGTTGCTATATTGTTATCCTTACATATCATCTGAGCTCATGACTTTATTATGTTTTCTTCTTCCCATGATGTGAAGAATTATATTATGATTTACATACAATGATATGCTAAGGGATATGAGTGTGTTCAATGGGGACATAATGTTGTTATTTTTTATTTTATGATGAAATGTTGAACTTATGTATGTATCTAGTACATTCAAGGAAACTAAACTAATTACTCTTTCGAGACTTGATTTCTTGTGATCATGGAAATGTTTTGTAATAAATCATCGAATTTGGGTAACTAGGGGTGGGGAGTTACTAAAAACATATTTGTTCTTTATATGTTTGGTTATTGATTTTGATTTTGAAATATTACAGAAAATGGGTTTTCTTTCCATGGGTCATGTTATGAAGAAATCATAAGTGTTTTCAAGATAGTGTGGCCTATATATAAATTAATTTTTAATATGTGAGGGGTGGGTCTACTATATACCTCTAATTCATTGGGTAATATTTATTGTTAATGAACCTAAAGATTACACCTGTGTTTATCTAATGACAAAAAGAGCTTACAAAAGTGGTTATCTAAATCCCAATGAGGGTACACGTGTCGTTAGAAAAAGAAAAAAATATGATGAATGTTTTGGTATATAGGATTGAAAATGATTTATATTATTATTATTACACCAAACCTTATGGAACAATCATATGATATGTTAGTATGCCAATGTTATATTATCATTGCAAACAAAAATTGGATATCTGATGATTTAAATCATATAAACTCCCAAAAATTTATTTCATGATTAATGTTTATGTTATAATATTTTTTAGTATAATATTATAATGTTACCACAATCCTCTCATACCATTATACTAATATTATACTTACATATGATAACTAACTGATATCTCCCATGTTTACATTTACAGATTATATAAGCTCTCCATTTATTATTATACATTTCCCATGTTATGAATAAATTTAATTTTTTTTTTGAGAATAAGAAGTATACTTTCTAAGAATACACCATGGGAGATGTTGAGGATCCTTCATCAAATTCTAAGATTATGTATTCTATCTCCAAATTAATTAAAACATTATTTTCCATTGGCATGTGTAACACCCCAAGATTTCATAGTGTGTTATTTCTTCAAAATAATTCAATAACTTTCACTACATGCAACACCATGTTCAAGAACACCATGACTTACCAAACAAGCCGTTCAAAAGAGGTTATGAATAGTATTAGATAAATTTTAATGTTTATATAATCCTTATAATTTTAGAATCCATATTATGAGTTTCTTAGATATAATGCAAGAACAAATTCATTTTCAGTATTGCACTTTTATCAACTTTAATAGTGAACCCTTTTTAAATACTATATTTTAAACTTTTTGACTAAATGGGGACATCAAAAATTTAAAATGAAACATCCCAAGCTTCCACGGTACGCTTTCTTTGAATAATACAGTAGCGTGTGTTGTACGCAACCTTGAGTTTTAACACACACCACAACCAATCAAACTAGCCGTTATGAATAGTAATACCTAATTTTTGAAATTATATATATTTTATATTTAAAAATGGACTTCATTTTTGGATTCTGAATATCGAAATTATCCTAGGGTGAAATTTTGGTACTTTTCGGATAACTTTTATATTTTGATGAATAGTGAAAATTACTAAATTTTAATTAAAAACAACTTTTTTAATCAAAATAATTAATAGTGATAAATTATGAATTTGAGTGGTTTTAAAGTATATTTAGAATATATTTTTACCATTTAATATAATGTTGGTCATTGGACATAATTTTACAATTAAACCGAACATAAACGAGTGTCAATCTTTTGATAGTTATTATCTCTTAAAAACACGCTTTTTGTTTTGACAGCGGGATTTAATTTTAAATTAATTTCTGCCACTTCTGTGTTTTGAATTTAGGAAAATGGATTCCATATTTGGAATCAGGATGTTAAAATTGTGTAAATAGGTAACTTTTATTTTTAGACATTTTGAATAATTACTGCGGTAAATATTTTATTTACCATGGTTAAGGGTAAATCCGGTAAATAAGGGTTAAAAAAAATAATATTATAATAATACTAAATTACCCTAAAACGTGTCTTAACCCTATTGGTTGATACATGGTCGACCATGGGAATCTTTGGGTCTATTTTGGGACCCCATGGATCCACTTGTAAGTGATAATGACACTTTATTTTAATTTAGTTAAAATGAATACAAAAATGACACAAGCATATATCTTTTAGAACAACATTTGTTACATAGGGTTATATATGTTGGATTTTAGATTATAAATATTAATTAGAAAGCTAAAAAGATTTTCTACATAATGATATTTTATTTATAATTTTTAGACATTAATTAATTTATTTTATTTATGACACAATGATGATGAAGTAATTACTATAATAGTGAAAAATTAAAATAATTGATATTATAAACACCCAAATAAATATAATATGAAACTTTTAATGAATTAAACTAATTTTCTAGGATAATATGATATATTAGGATTGATTTAATTGACTTTGTTCGAAGTAATCAATCTGTTATGAGTTTCACAAAAATCAACTATTGAATAGTGTCAAAATTGACATAAAAGAGTTATTAAAACAAATATTATATTATTAATTGATATTAAATTCCTAAAAATCTAAGGTTCGGCCAAGAGACTTATATTATGATAGGTTAATCATTAATGGACCACTTGGGGGTCTCTTGGATGTATATAGTAAGTTTATTAACCATATTATATAAAAATATAAAGAGACATTGTAAAAGTGAAACTAATTAACTTAGAGTTAATACTTAAAGATAAGGTTAATATAAGTACACAAACCTGTCTAAATTCTATTGGATGAGTTGTTTTCGACCTATCCCCACCTCATCCTTTGAATAGTCAACTTTGGAGCCTTTGGAAACCGAATATGAATTTATTATAAATTAATATTTCTAGCTTTTCCAAAGGTGCCCCTCACCCCTCTTATAAAAGGGCACTCCTCCTTCTCATTTCCTCACACCTCTCAAGCCACTTGGCTCGTCCAAACTCTGCCCAAATAAGCTCCCCACATCCCTCTCCTCCTCCTTGAAGCTTCCCCTTAGGCAGAAAGCATTTCAAGAAGTCCTTTGGTTCCAACCAAAGTGAGTTACCTAAATTAAAGGTAACAATTTCTCTTAAAGTATTTTCATTTATTTTGCTTCTCCAACCCCCAAAATCTTTTTATTTCCTTTATTTTATAACAACACCAGTATCCTAAATATACTAGGATGTTGTTATAAGAAGGATTCAAACTACACATTCACACAACTCCATCTAATGGATGATGAACATAATGTTTCTGTGGATGGAAAACTAACGCCTCACGAAACGATGATTGTTCAAATACATCTTACAGCCTCTCATGGTGGCCATTAGGATGGAACTGTAATTAAATATGATATTAATGATATATATTTTATATATAAGCTTCTGTAATTCCATTTTATTTCATACCATTATTCGTTTCATGTTGTATATACATACGATAATTTCATTTGAGGAAGTGCGGACTACCGCCCCCTTAAAATGATATGACTCATTCATACCACACATGGAACGTATAAAGGATGGTGTAAATGAACTTAAGTAACATATATAAAATATTATATTATACTGGAATAGTAATATACCTATGTATAATTTGGATTTGATTCTTTTAAAATAAAAATTAAATGGAAGTAGCGTTCGTGCGTACGTACGGACTACCGTCTCCACGAACGCGATGAGATTCATTCTCCATCGTATAATTTGATGATTTAAAAATGATGTTTAAGAAATTGATACCATTCTGGATATGAATAATATACATCCCATTAATAACGAATATGTCTCACATAACAAAGAATATAGAGTAAAATGAACCCGTTAACACCCGAAATGACGATAATTCTAAAATATTATTAACAAATAAATGATAAAAGATCATATATGATATCATATTAAAGTAAATTTTTCTTTTATTATTCAATAACAATTATTTCACCATTATACAGGAGGTAAACCTACCATCGACCAAGGAAAAAGTACAATGTAAGGGATTTTCTAATCTCACTTTTAATTTCGTGAGAATTCTATTGTTCACCACTTAATTATTGCATGTGGTGTATGTGTACTGCCCATGATTGTATTCATTGTGTAATATACTTTAATTTATGGGTATTTACATCATCATGGTATGATACTTCTTTCGTGGGTGTATGTTTCGAATGTTACCTAATCGATAAGGGAATTTGAGATTTCAATTTCCACTCATTTGGCTTTACACATATTTCATTGATTATATTACCCCAAGATTATGTGTGGAATCACTATTCATTTTATTATGTCATAATTTCCACTCCCCTTCCTGTGGATATAAGTTTGATGCACATAATCACTCCATTGGTAATTCTCAAGTCATTGATATGAATTTGATAAGAGTAATTTTAACTCATTCTCCATTTGTTGAGTTAAACATCCAATTCGTTGGTATTGTTTTTACAAGAATATGTGTGAATGTCCTTTGATTGTTTTACACTGAATATCCAATCATATTTAGTGTATTTATATTTGTCACACATAATTATGTCATTGATTTATCCTTAACCTAAGGATACAACCTTTACAAGAGATTTCATCTCAATTTACATTCCATTGAGACTTCTTTGTTGATATACACCAAATCACTTTTATGTGGTGTATATAACGTACTTTGACATAGTATATCATGAATCCCTTTATTCTCATGATATTACAAAGTTTTGATTACCACAATTATTTGTATTCAAGTGTCTCTTTTGGTTGGAATCTCTAACTAAAATACCATTTTGAAAATTATTTAAAGACTTATTCATCTAAATCTTTCTCATTAATGTCCATGTTTTTAAAAATGGTTTTAAGGATTTATTTATATGGACATTAAAGTTTTAAAATTAAAAATCCTTTTAAAAAGTTTCAAAGTGGTATGAGACACTTTGATTCAAAAATCTATTTTTAAATGGCTTTTTGACAAATAGTGTGACTTTTAAATGATTTCAAGAAAAGGGGGATATTTCTCTCAAATAGTTTTGATGATTATTTTAATCTATGTCAACATCCTTCATTATTCTTGATTGAGGTTAATGTGATACAATACAATCTTCCATATTGTATCGAATGAGTTATGTTTGACTGTGGATGTGCTATTTTTATACCATTCAAGGTTTGTGGTAAAAGTATTGACATTTCGTATGCTAGTTTCAATACGAATGTTTATGTTATGTTTAAACTTGTTCATATGAGGAATGCATTGGACTTAATAAGTGACGGGTGGAGCCCGCTATAGCTCCTCGATGCATCGGTAGGTCTCATGAGACAAACTAGTGTCTTGGCACAAGGCCTTGGCAAAATCTTATTTGTAGTCTTGGCACGAGGCCTTGGCTATGTGGTTATGATAGTCTGGCATTATGCATTCCATCATTATGAAAGTGGTTATTGATATTGCATGTGATCATTCGACTAGTAGAATATCCATGTGAGTAAGTAAATGGCATTATTTCATTTTACTTTTGCCATACTATGTTGAAGTTCAATTTTAAAAGGCTTTTGTTTTAGTTATAAATTGCCTTAAGTGTTTATGCTTATTTATGAAAGCTTCTGCTATAATGTTATCCTTACTGAGCATCCGAGCTCACCCCTTTCAATGTTTTATTTTTTTTCCCAGGATTATGAAGAAGTAATTTATGAATGACCTGCAGGGATAGTATGAGGGGATATGAAGACAAGATGTTTTTTTTATGATGTAATGTAAAAATTTATGGATGTATCTAGTTATTCCAAGGCTACTAAACTAATCGGTCTTTCGAGACTTGATCTTTCTCGTGATCATGCCAATGTTATGTAATTAATGCACCGACTCTAGGTAGCTGGGGTCGGGGCGTTACAGTTGGTATCAAAGGAAGTTTAGTACAAACCTTGGTAGCTAGATTTAGATAAACTCTGATTAGAGCACGTAGACCTAAGATGAACTTTGAGGATTAGTATAAAACAAAACTTCCTAGAATTTTGGTATTGTAAAGATTTTGTGAGTTTTCCGAGCAATACATCCCTGTCTGGATACGAGCAGGTAGAGGCGGATCTGGCACAGATGTACCTAGGGATAAAACCCGAAAACACCGCTTTGAGCTAGACTCGAACGGGAACTGGTGCACGACAACGGGCCTTGCTGCACTCTTGGTTACGACACTCCCGGGGGATATGCTTAGGATAATTTAAATTTTCTTTACAAACCGATTTAAGTAATATATACATAAGATGAGAGAAAATGACCTTGGTTAATCCTAATATGTTTCAAATTGAGAATATGGTGACATTTTAATCTCTAAATGATTTTACGACTACTATTACTCACACAATGCCTTCTGGTTTTAGTCAATGGATGGATTCCAAGGAAGTCATAGTGACTTTGAGAATGATGTACAAGTTGGGAACAGTGGTGGCAATGAGCAACAAAATGGAATGTTGATAGGCGTGAAAGATATCGTCTTTATGCCAAATCAGTTTTCCAAAAATATGATCAACAACATATATATTAACCAACTCCTAGACTCAACAAGGAAGAGAAAGGTGATAAATGATAAGATCTCCAGCAATGGAGACCATGGAGAAAAGAAACCTCAATTTTCATCATGCAGGAATTGTGGAAAGAGACACCCAGGAAAGTGTCTCAATGGGACAACGAAATGTTTTACGTGCGGGAAGGAAGGACATAAAGTGAAGAATTGCCGAAGAAAAATGAAGAGTACTATGGAAGAAGATAAAAATGGTCCCAAGAGTCCATTTACAGTCATTTGTCGTAAATGTAGGGGACCTGGCCATTACCCGAGTGAATGTCCTATTTTATAGGATATTTTCTTGGTCAAAGAAGAAGCTATGTGGAAATAAATGGCTGGAGAAAAATTGAAAAAGTATTAGCACTCCTTGTTGATGGGTTTGCTTTGGAATAATTTTCTCTTGTATTTGTAACCCCGCAGTTTGCCATGTGAGAATGATATTTAAGGAAGAATTGTCTCTTCTCTTGTGGATATAGGTATAAATAACCATTTGGTTTTATATGATCATTGGGGTTTGAGAAAATGATAAGTTATTATAATTTGGGATGAAAATGCAAAGTATGATATAACATTTGTGGTTAAATTATGTTATTTTGAGGAATTTATCTCATTTTGGTAATATTATAAAATATAGTTTTTGAAAAAGGACAACACGTAGACCGTGTGACAACCCATCGCGTCGGACAAAGCCGTGGGAATCGAACCCACAACCAAAGTGCGATTGGGATTTATCGCCTACCACTGGACTACGTGAAGTCCCTGGTTAGTGTAAATATTTTTTTTTTGTTAAATGATTTTATTGATCAATAATAAGATGATTTGGGTTCTTATGTCTTATCAAATGAATACCCTTGGTATAGGAAAATGATTTGGTGATTAAGTGATAAATGTTATTTTGGAAGATGTTCGTTTTGTTAGGAACACTATATGCCCAAGGAAAATAGAATACAATGCGGTTTCATTTGTAGAGTAATGGTGGATTTTTATCTACATTTTTATTGTTGATTTATAGTGATTTGGGTTATTTATGGAAATGATTAACCTATAACAGAGAATATGTGATGATTACTTTTAAGTATGTGACTTTAAGAGTATTTGATGTAATTTGGAGATACAATGTAACATGGGAGACTACATAATCAAATTCTTCTATGTTTTGGGTTTCAATATTAGTTTGGATTATATTAAAGGATTTTAAGGACAATTGGTTATTGAATGGTATCTATTTAACTTTGGGGTATTGTTGGTTTAATTTTAGAAATTAAGATTAGTGCATATTTATCTCAATGAATATCCTTTTGGGGGATCATTAGATCATTCAATAACCATTTTGGTTTTGATTAATATATGGTTTATCCAGCATGGATCATGTGATTCTATAGAATTTTATTCTAGCTCTTCCAGTGTGACCAAGTCTTCTTGAATACTCATCGTTTAAAAAAAAATTGAGTTAGTGGTGGAAATTTATTAAAGAATGAAAATCTACTTAAAATTTAAGTATATCTCATAATGTTCTTAGCCAATCTCATAAATAAAATCCCCAACATTAATAAAAGAAACATAGAACAAAAATGTTGTCCTAGATGGTACCTTAAATCATCACAAATTTATGGCTTTGGGATTTTTGGCCTTTTCATAGCCATGTTCTCTACCACTCTCCATCAGATAATTGATGGTTAGATTTCTCCTCCATATCCATATTTTCCTTCATGGAACCCTAGTATGTGTTATTTTCGGTAATCTTCATACTTTCGACTCTTTATTTTAAATAGAGGCCTCATTAATTCATTTTTCGATGTGGGATTTCAACTAAGATATTTTGAAACGTCAAAAATGTGTTATCCTAATACCCTATGTTTTGTTGAACCGATGGTATTTCAAATCATCATAGATTGATGATTATAAGGACCTCAATTTTACACTTGTTTGTGATTTATGACCTCAATCACCACCTATAAATATTTACGTTTTTCCTCCAATTATATGTCTCTAGTTGCCACCAATGTTCTCCTAATCGAGATCATAATTTGGTGGTGACCCTTTGATTTCTCTTTTTCTCATATTAAGACTAAATTTTAGTAACCCAATTTCCGATGTGGGTTTTCCCACAAATATATTATCTATTTTCAACATTTTTTTTTCGAAGAACAATTTCAAATTGCGAGGACGCAATTTATTGAAGGAGGGGAGAATGTAACACCCCAAGATTTCATAGTGTGTTATTTCTTCAAAATAATTCAATAACTTTCACTACATGCAACACCATGTTCAAGAACACCATGACTTACCAAACAAGCCGTTCAAAAGAGGTTATGAATAGTATTAGATAAATTTTAATGTTTATATAATCCTTATAATTTTAGAATCCATATTATGAGTTTCTTAGATATAATGCAAGAACAAATTCATTTTCAGTATTGCACTTTTATCAACTTTAATAGTGAACCCTTTTTAAATACTATATTTTAAACTTTTTGACTAAATGGGGACATCAAAAATTTAAAATGAAACATCCCAAGCTTCCACGGTACGCTTTCTTTGAATAATACAGTAGCGTGTGTTGTACGCAACCTTGAGTTTTAACACACACCACAACCAATCAAACTAGCCGTTATGAATAGTAATACCTAATTTTTGAAATTATATATATTTTATATTTAAAAATGGACTTCATTTTTGGATTCGGAATATCGAAATTATCCTAGGGTGAAATTTTGGTACTTTTCGGATAACTTGTATATTTTGATGAATAGTGAAAATTACTAAATTTTAATTAAAAACAACTTTTTTAATCAAAATAATTAATAGTGATAAATTATGAATTTGAGTGGTTTTAAAGTATATTTAGAATATATTTTTACCATTTAATATAATGTTGGTCATTGGACATAATTTTACAATTAAACCGAACATAAACGAGTGTCAATCTTTTGATAGTTATTATCTCTTAAAAACACGCTTTTTGTTTTGACAGCGGGATTTAATTTTAAATTAATTTCTGCCACTTCTGTGTTTTGAATTTAGGAAAATGGATTCCATATTTGGAATCAGGATGTTAAAATTGTGTAAATAGGTAACTTTTATTTTTAGACATTTTGAATAATTACTGCGGTAAATATTTTATTTACCATGGTTAAGGGTAAATCCGGTAAATAAGGGTTAAAAAAAATAATATTATAATAATACTAAATTACCCTAAAACGTGTCTTAACCCTATTGGTTGATACATGGTCGACCATGGGAATCTTTGGGTCTATTTTGGGACCCCATGGATCCACTTGTAAGTGATAATGACACTTTATTTTAATTTAGTTAAAATGAATACAAAAATGACACAAGCATATATCTTTTAGAACAACATTTGTTACATAGGGTTATATATGTTGGATTTTAGATTATAAATATTCATTAGAAAGCTAAAAAGATTTTCTACATAATGATATTTTATTTATAATTTTTAGACATTAAATAATTTATTTTATTTATGACACAATGATGATGCAGTAATTACTATAATAGTGAAAAATTAAACTAATTGATATTATAAACACCCAAATAAATATAATATGAAACTTTTAATGAATTAAACTAATTTTCTAGGATAATATGATATATTAGGATTGATTTAATTGACTTTGTTCTAAGTAATCAATCTGTTATGAGTTTCACAAAAATCAACTATTGAATAGTGTCAAAATTGACATAAAAGAGTTCTTAAAAAAAATATTATATTATTAATTGATATTAAATTCCTAAAAATATAAGGTTCGTCCAAGAGACTTATATTATGATAGGTTAATCATTAATGGACCACTTGGGGGTCGCTTGGATGTATATAGTAAGTTTATTAACCATATTATATAAAAATACAAAGAGACATTGTAAAAGTGAAACTAATTAACTTAGAGTTAATACTTAAAGATAAGGTTAATATAAGTACCCAAACCTGTCTAAATTCTATTGGATGAGTTGTTTTCGACCTATCCCCACCTCATACTTTGAATAGTCAACTTTGGAGCCTTTGGAAACCGAATATAAATTTATTATAAATTAATATTTCTAGCTTTTCCAAAGGTGCCCCTCACCCCTCTTATAAAAGGGCACTCCTCCTTCTCATTTCCTCACACCTCTCAAGACACTTGGCTCGTCCAAACTCTGCCCAACTAAGCTCCCCACATCCCTCTCCTCCTCCTTGAAGCTTCCCTGTAGGCAGAAAGCATTTCAAGAAGTCCTTTGGTTCCAACCAAAGTGAGTTACCTAAATTAAAGGTAACAATTTCTCTTAAAGTATTTTCATTTATTTTGCTTCTCCAACCCCCAAAATCTTTTTATTTCCTTTATTTTATAACAACACCAGTATCCTAAATATACTAGGATGTTGTTATAAGAAGGATTCAAACTACACATTCACACAACTCCATCTAATGGATGATGAACATAATGTTTCAGTGGATGGAAAACTAACGCCTCACGAAACGATGATTGTTCAAATACATCTTACCGCCTCTCATGGTGGCCATTAGGATGGCACTGTAATTAAATATGATATTAATGATATATATTTTATATATAAGCTTCTGTAATTCCATTTTATTTCATACCATTATTCGTTTCATGTTGTATATACATACGATAATTTCATTTGAGGAAGTGCGGACTACCGCCCCCTTAAAATGATATGACTCGTTCATACCACACATGAAACGTATAAAGGATGGTGTAAATGAACGTAAGTAACATATATAAAATATTATATTATACTGGAATAGTAATATACCTATGTATAATTTGGATTCGATTCTTTTAAAATAAAAATTAAATGGAAGTAGCGTTCGTGCGTACGTACGGACTACCGTCTCCACGAACGCGATGAGATTCATTCCCCATCGTATAATTTGATGATTTAAAAATGATGTTTAAGAACTTGATACCATTCTGGATATGAATAATATACATCCCATTAATAACGAATATGTCTCACATAACAAAGAATATAAAGTAAAATGAACCCGTTAACACCCGAAATGACGATAATTCTAAAATATTATTAACAAATCAATGATAAAAGATCATATATGATATCATATTAAAGTAAATGATTCTTTTATTATTCAATAACAATTATTTCACCATTATACAGGAGGTAAACCTACCATCGACCAAGGAAAAAGTACAATGTAATGGATTTTCTAATCTCACTTTTAATTTCGTGAGAATTCTATTGTTCACCACTTAATTATTGCATGTGGTGTATGTGTACTGCCCATGATTGTATTCATTGTGTAATATACTTTAATTTATGGGTATTTACATCATCATGGTATGATACTTCTTTCGTGGGTGTATGTTTTGAAAGTTACCTAATCGATAAGGGAATTTGAGATTTCAATTTCCACTCATTTGGCTTTACACATATTTCATTGATTATATTACCCCAAGATTATGTGTGGAATCACTATTCATTTGATTATGTCATAATTTCCACTCCCCTTCCTGTGGATATAAGTTTGATGCACATAATCACTCCATTGGTAATTCTCAAGTCATTGATATGAATTTGATAAGAGTAATTTTAACTCATTCTCCATTTGTTGAGTTAAACATCCAATTCGTTGGTATTGTTTTTACAAGAATATGTGTGAATGTCCTTTGATTGTTTTACACTGAATATCCAATCATATTTAGTGTATTTATATTTGTCACACATAATTATGTCATTGATTTATCCTTAACCTAAGGATACAACCTTTACAAGAGATTTCATCTCAATTTACATTCCATTGAGACTTCTTTGTTGATATACACCAAATCACTTTTATGTGGTGTATATAACGTACTTTGACATAGTATATCATGAATCCCTTTATTCTCATGATATTAAAAAGTTTTGATTACCACAATTATTTGTATTCAAGTGTCTCTTTTGGTTGGAATCTCTAACTAAAATACCATTTTTAAAATGATTTAAAGACTTATTCATCTAAATCTTTCTCATTAATGTCCATGTTTTTAAAAATGGTTTTAAGGATTTATTTATATGGACATTAAAGTTTTAAAATTAAAAATCCTTTTAAAAAGTTTCAAAGTGGTATGGGACACTTTGATTCAAAAATCTATTTTTAAATGGCTTTTTGACAAATAGTGTGACTTTTAAATGATTTCAAGAAAAGGGGGATATTTCTCTCAAATAGTTTTGATGATTATTTTCATCTATGTCAACATCCTTAATTATTCTTGATTGAGGTTAATGTGATACAATACAATCTTCCATATTGTATCGAATGAGTTATGTTTGACTGTGGATGTGCTATTTTTATACCATTCAAGGTTTGTGGTAAAAGTATTGACATTTCGTATGCTAGTTTCAATACGAATGTTTATGTTATGTTTAAACTTGTTCATATGAGGAATGCATTGGACTTGATAAGTGACGGGTGGAGCCCGCTATAGCTCCTCGATGCATCGGTAGGTCTCATGAGACAAACTAGTGTCTTGGCACAAGGCCTTGGGAAAATCTTATTTTTAGTCTTGGCACGAGGCCTTGGCTATGTGGTTATGATAGTCTGGCATTATGCATTCCATCATTATGAAAGTGGTTATTGATATTGCATGTGATCATTCGACTAGTAGAATATCCATGTGAGTAAGTAAATGGCATTATTTCATTTTACTTTTGCCATACTATGTTGAAGTTCAATTTTAAAAGGCTTTTGTTTTAGTCATAAATTGCCTTAAGTGTTTATGCTTATTTATGAAAGCTTCTGCTATAATGTTATCCTTACTGAGCATCCGAGCTCACCCCTTTCAATGTTTTATTTTTTTTCCCAGGATTATGAAGAAGTAATTTATAAATGACCTGCAGGGATAGTATGAGGGGATATGAAGACAAGATGTTTTTTTATGATGTAATGTAAAAATTTATGGATGTATCTAGTTATTCCAAGGCTACTAAACTAATCGGTCTTTCGAGACTTGATCTTTCTCGTGATCATGCCAATGTTATGTAATTAATGCACCGACTCTGGGTAGCTGGGGTCGGGGCGTTACAGCATGTATTATTGTAAAAATGTATTGAATATCCACAAAAAATGATTTAATCATTATATATGGTATTTTTTGTTTAAATAAGTTATATTAATAAGGTAATTATGTTGTTATAGTTATAATATTTTTAAATTCACTGGAGAAATATTGGATAAAAATGATATGTAAAATGAGTTTTTGGGAGATTTCAAAAAAACTCATCAAGATATATCCTTGATAGATTTTTAATGGTCTTTTGATGGGATCAAAAAATATATATCATGGGAGAGAGAGTTTGTGGGTGTAGATTTTGAAATAGGTTGGTTAAATTGTAGGGTAATTGTGTGATTGGAATCTCGAAAATAATGTCTCCTTTTATATGTCTGAGGGGTATCACTATTTTGAAATTGCAAACATTGTACTAATGGAATTTAACATTTAATATCATGTGGCCCCAAAAATTGAAAATAATTTAGTGGTGAAATACATGAATTATCCAAATCACCTACACAGAAATAAATAATAAGGATGCATATATTTTTGGTCTTTCATCCTTAATTTTACTATTTTTTGAATTCTAGGTTTATCGCATAAAGTATTTTTTTAACATTGGTATCATGTTTTTTATAAATAAAAAATAAATTTTTTTGTTACCATATATGGAAATTATAATTAAAAAAATTAAATACACTTAAATATTTCAATAATATAATATTTTTAATAGTTAATAATAAAATATTACATTTATAATGTTTAACAATATTTTCAGATTAAGAATAACCATTGATCTAAAAAGTAAAAAAATTGTTTCTAAATTATAAAAAATTAATTATAAAAAATTACGTATAAATTAAATTTATTCTATATAAATATTTTTATATTTTTTAACATCATTCTAAATTTATAATGATGATATATATGTAATGGACGTTGAAAAAACAATTTTTAAATTATCATCTAGAATGTATTTTTTTAAAGAATTATTTGTATCATATTCTAAATTATAATGAAATGTAAGAAAATGTATGATCAATTTTTTAAATTAAAATTATAAAATATTGAAGTTTATATTTTAAATGGTAATATATAAAATAATGAAAAAACAATTTTATAGAAAAAATATTCCCTTAAAATATATACTATTATTTTTATTTCTTATCAATTAGAAATTACATTACTAAATAAGGGTATAAAATATCAACATTTTATCGGTATAATATTTTTTTATAAAATAATTCATTACACAAAAAATAAGAAATTTTAATTAAAATAATATTATATTCATGAGTAATTAATAAAATACAACACATTAAAAATTATTTAATGAGACAATTTATTACATTTATATGAAATATTAATTTATAAAAATTTAACAAATTATCTATGTTTTAAAATTTAAATTTAATATTCCATTGAAATTAATATCAATATTTAAAAAATTACAATATGTGACACATAATAATATATATTTTTGATAAAAAATATTCTTAAATAAAGAACATCCATTTTTTCATTAATGTATTCCCATAGTGTTTGTAAGCGTGTCTTCTAATATTTTTTCTAATAAAATATCATTGTTTTTAATTTTTTTGGGGCATGTGATATATCATAATAAAAATTTTATTTAATTATACTGAAAATAGTAGTAAAATATTAGTGTGTTACATTATTTCCAACACATAAATAAACCAAATCTCAGGAATTTTAATTTCTAATTATTAATAGATAAGTATATGATTGAAGATATAATTTATTATCGGATATCAACCAAACTATTTGAAGAAATTATATGAAAAGAATCATACCGTCATAATAATAATTTATGGAGAGTCATAACCATTTTTTCAAAATATGTCTCCGCAGGTAGCTATAATTCGTATATTTTTGTAAATAGATACCTTTTATTGATTTATTTTAATGACCACTATTCCAATTTAATTATATAAAAAATATGGTATGTATAATATCCAATAATATTTGTGAAATTATCATGTTAGTTAGAGAAATCGATAATGATATATCATCTTTAATAAAATATTAATTTTAATAGATGATACTTCTGGACCAATTATGATACAATGGGTAAAACTACTTATCCTTTTATTTTTTTAAACATAGACTATGTTCAATTCTCCATTTAGTCTCTCCAAAAAAATAGTTATATGCTATCACCTCAATTACAATCAAAATACATATAAATAATTCATAAGATGATTGTGACTAAACCCAATGTATATCCCTGAAGAGTGTCTAACCAGTTGTGAAGTAAAACACAATTCTTTTAACTAAATGAAGATCATGTTAACAGTCAATAAACATTTTCCATCACTATAAAACCCTATGTGAATCCATTCCAGAGCGTAAGTGTTCTGCAACATTATAATGTAAAAATGATCCAAGAAGTATAACAATATAAATGATTGAGATCAAGTAGCCAGTACCGGAGAATCTTATCCATATGAAACCAATGGTTGAATAATAATTATATGTTAAAATGTTAATGTATTGTGGAATATAAATATTTCTCCATAATTTTTGATAAAATTATATAAAAACTAATATATAAAAATACTTTACTGTTATATTTTTCAATCATGATTCAATATTCATGTGAAATAATTCATTATAATGTAATTTATATATTTGGCACAAGCATACGCATTGAAAATAATATCTTAGTAGAGTAAGAATCACTACCTCCACTCGATAACATTGGGGACCAGGAATAACTACTTAACTCCTATAACATAATGGGATTGGGATAAAAACATTATTAACACCATAGGATTGGGATTATAAGACTTGGAAACTCTTTGGATTGGTAAAGTACATGTGAAACCTATTTATCTAAGGAAACAACATTTTTCCCCTTATGGTAATTACCAGCATCATCTTTACCCTCTTGGTAATTGATAGGCATACAATATTCCTTCATGGCCTTGTGATACTACCCTTGTAACCACATGTTCTTGGCCTAATACTCACGTACCATCTTGATCTTTGGATATATTTTGTGTACCCACCAGAATTCTATAGATATAAACATAGAACAACGTTTTCATGCTAAATATACCAAAGTAGTTATCACTTAAAAATAATCTATGTACAAGTACTCCACATATGAAAAATCATATATATTGAATCATGAATCAATTTGGGAAATAATGTCTGATTTGTGTAATTTCCAAATTGTATCACATAAAATGAATTCCAGAGTTAGATCTATTAACACAAAAAAAATTATTCATACAATTCGAGTATTTTGAATGGGGTTAAATATATTTATTCATGAAAAATTACTCCAAAGGAAATATATTTCATTTGAAGAATTGGGAAATTGTATTTAAAATCATTATATGTTTTTCCATAATTTTTTTATCATTATATTAAAATATAAAGATATGAGTTACATTAAAAAATTAAAAAAATTACATTGTAAAACATTTCAAAACACTATTTGGATATAAATTTAAATAACTAAACCCATATAAATATATAAATAATATCAAGAGTAAATAAGGAATAATTGATAAAATATGTTACTGGTAATTGAAATAACATTAATATGTAAAATACCATTGTGAAAGCAAATATCATAATAAAGGATAAGAAAATTTTCCTTCAAATAAAAGAATGGATTAATAAAAAGGTAACATAAGGTAATGAATATATCAGATTCCAAAATATGAACGGAATACATTTTTGGAATGATTTAATATTTAAAAGTAAGATAAACTTCTATCAAAGAGGTTAATAATAATTCTTAGAATCATTTCATTTATATTAATAAATAAGGTTGTCATGGAATAATTTATACAATAATAAATCAAAATTATCTTTTTGAAACAGATAGGTAAATACCAATAAAATAAGATTATGTAAAATATAATTCAATCATATTGTATAATATACATAACTTATATGAATAATTTTCATGAACAATGACCATAACCCATTGAACACAATTTTTATATAAAAACCCTCACTATTTCTCATAATATTAATTGAAATGATTTAATAACAAACATAATATATATATATATATATACTAAAAATAATAATTATTACCGATTATATTTAATAAACGTTAATTTTAATCATTAATTATAACGTTTTTATTTAGTTACTATTACTATTCATCATCAGATGTTAGTGAATAATATTTTTTTATAGTAGTTTTGTTATGTTGTTATCAATTATTATTCATTGGTAAATATTTTATGATCAAAAAATTAATAATGTTATAGGAAGAGATGTTACCTAATTATTTATAATGATTTAATTACATAAACCTTAATATCATATATATTCATTAATTTAATTATTTGATCTTTCTATTTATGGTGGGGAGGAAAATGAAACACACCATCCATGGAGAGAGGAGTCTTTATGTGCATGATCATCATTTTCATTTTCAAATTAATTGATGGGGGAAGAAAGATAATTGTTTAACATTGTAAAATAATAAATATTTAAAATTTAATAGGTTAATCATTAAATATATTATTACATCTATTATAATAAGATGGTAATGAACAATGGAATATATTATTCATGGATTTAGTTGTTCCATCACACACATGAGTCATGGATTAATTTATCGAATGGATTGAAGTAATATATAAAATGGTTAATAAATAAACACAATGACACATAACTATACTTATTATATAGATGAAGTAATTTTTTTATTCAAATAATACTATAGTAATGGTTAGATGATGAAATATGGAAACAATAATTTATTGGGAGTGATTATGAGTTTTCATCCCACTCCTCGAGATAAAATACTCATTCATAGAATGGTGTATTTGTGAGAACCATTCCTCAGGATCATGAGGGAGATATTTTTATGGTCATTTAGGTATAGTTTTTTCACAATAAGTGGATTGTTCATTGATGATAAATGTGACGGTGAGTGTAACATCCTATAACTGATAGGGCACAACATTTATAAATATTCTTATATTTATATTAATTTCATGATACATACAAAGGGGTGTGGATAAAGTTGAGTTCAATAATGTAGATGGAGTATGTCATGGAATATCCACCTCTCATCCACATAAATAATGGATATTTTTATGAGCTTTTTTTCCTTTTCCACTTAAAATAACTTTTTTACCATAGTTTCTCATATTGTAATCAAGGTGACATATTTTAATGAAAGGAATGTGATATCACATATTATCTAATTTTGAGATTCAAATTTAATATATTAAAACCTTTTTGTATTATTAAATACCTAATAAACATAAAAAATAATTTAAAATAATAAATTTATATTACATCAATAAAATTTTAAAAGTTATATAATCTTGGTTCAAAAATAACAAACATAGGTTTATAATTTTAACATAAAATATTTATAATGGAAAATTTAGTTATAAAATACATATATTCTTAGTTATAATGCTATATTAATTTTTAATTATGTATAAAAAAATACAATTTCAATAAATATTAATTTTTTTTGAAAACTATTTATTAATATTTAATTAATTAAGAGTAATTTTAAAAAATAAAAAAAATTCATCCAAATAACATTTTGGAATTTTATTTCAAAAAATAAAGATAAATTTATCAAATTTATTTTCTTAAATTTTATAATTTACTTTTCAAATACAAATATATAACATAATGAAATAATAATTTTATAAGAAATTAAACTTTTTAAATAATAAATTTTATTGTTCTTGTAGACATTATATTTTACACTAATTTTTTTATTATATTGAATTTAACAATACACATTTGTATAATTTATCTAGAGTCTATTTAGTTTCACTTAAATAAAAACATATAGCTCATAAAAATGAAATTTTTCAGAAAATACATTTGGATGAATAAAATTATTTTATGCTTAATAACTACATACTATTAACTATTGTATGAATGCAAATTTATATTTATAATAAATATTACTAATAAAATACAGAAATTATTCTTCATTAAAAATAAATTAATAATATAGCACATATAAAAAATGATCACTGTAAAATTAAATTTATTTTAAATAATCATTACGAGAAAAAAAGTAAGATGGATATTTATATTACACTTATTTAATTTTAAAAATCAACTAAATTATCTATAGTTTAATTGATGGTAAAATATATGTAACAGAAAAAATTTATAATTTTTTAATAATTATTCCTAATTAAATTTAATTAATTTATGTTTTATTATTTAATTGTGATAATTTATCATTATTAAAAATATAATATTAATCTTAATGAAATTTATAATAGATAATTTTAATTACATATTTCATGTATTATATAATATTAATTTCAAAATTTATTTTTGTTTTAGTTAATACTGAATGATCACGTTGTTACAACACAAACTCTAATAAATGGATAATCATGTGATGCAATCCAAGCAAGGAGATATAAAAAGTTAATTTTTATATATATTAAAAATCCATCCCTATAATATGGTGAATTTAGTTTTCATATACGTGAGTTTATAAACATGTTGACTATGTATCCAATATCATAGTTAGGTGACTCCCTGCATTATGTTTTTAGGGTGGCACCAAAAGATAGTGGTAATATAACAATACCATATATTGGTTCTGTCATTGACCAATTCAAATGGATGTACATAACATTGTTTCACATGGGAGTGCATTGTGAAATGTAGTATGTTGGACCCACACCATAGTTTGATTTTGAGGTAATTTAAAAAATTACTAAATTGAAATCACATATTCCTATAATTGGTTATTTATGCTACATTATCCCAAGGAAAGAGCCAAACTATATACTAATATTGGGGACTCATAAAATTTTGAGAAATTTTTTCTAGTTGAGGGAATATCTACACAACCCATAGAGAAACCATACCCCTCCAGGAGGGGTTTTACTAGTTTAAAAATTTATATATAAAAAATGTCACTCATAAGAATCACTAACCCAAAAATGGGAGGACAACCATCAGTTCCTCTAGGTTCATACAAACTCCAATATATTGTGAAAGGTGTCAAACAATGAGGGATAATTTATTACCAAATCTAATCCTATATTAAAGAATAATGGACCAAAAAATGTTGTATTTACACCATTATTCATAGAGTAGTAATAAATTATAAAATCTACTAAGTGGGACACACACCCATGTTTTAAAATATCCCTAGGGGAATTGAAATCCCCCTACATAGATGACTTATGCCAATAATTTAAAGGGGTGTATTATAACCCATTTTATTCTGCATAAAGAATTGGGGAACACTTTCTTGAGCATACACACCCTCAATAGCGTGGTTACCAACCCTGTTACAAAACTAATTTATATAGATACAAGGATATATATCTCTCTATTAGTGTAATTTTAATAATTTTCAATTCACACCTAACCAATAAAGAAACATGGAAATCACAAAATATTTAATCGAATATTGAGTGGTCTAGTTACACTTATAATCTATTAAAAGGTCTTACCATACCACTAGAAAAATAAAATCCATTGTGGAATAAAAATATGTGTTTCATTTAAAATCATAAATAATTTTTATGGAATTCCATATCACAAGCATGACATTTATATCTATGAGATTCATTTTATTACCAACTATGAACTTTAAAATATACAATAAACACCTTTTTTTTACAACAATATCAGAGTTTTTGTTTAGGAATGTGTAACTAACACACACTACATGGATTCCCTTGTATATATTAAATAACATTTCAATTAATTTATTATTACAACACATTTATAAATGTATAACTCATGATACATGTATCTCAAAACTCCATTCCTATGGGAAACTCTCTATGTTACTCTTTTTACACTACTTAACCATCCATTACCTCACCTTGGTCTATGGTAAATAAAGGATGCCACCCCATGACCACCACCAATATGGTGGTTGATTGTAACAAGAAAAATAAATTAATAATACATATATGGTTTCCATACCATATATATCATGCATCAAACATATGAAACATTCTAACCATCATATACTTACTTATGTTGGATGTATTAAAAAAATTGAAATTGAGAATGAATTATGTTATGTTATTCATCCCATAAAAATATTATATAAATACAAGTATAATTATGAATTATTATAGAATTCACAATAAAAAATAAATAAATAATAGACCCTAGATTAATTCTATTGTAGAATAACAATTTCATATCAATATAATATTAGACATCACTAATATGGGACAACAAATGGATCAATAATACTATATAACTAAAATCTCCCCAAAAATTATAATTTCCCCAAACAAGTTTTCCATATACAACAACATAACATATTTGGATTCAAAACTAATGTAAGGATTAATATAAAAACTCTCAATATGATGTGACTATAAAAAAATATGTTTCCAGTTAATAAAAAACCAAGGGTTTTTTTCTAGCACCAAACACACGAAAAAGGGGAGAAAATATGATTCTAAAACAACTATGGTTTCACATAACAATATGAATTAATCCTTGACACACATGGGATTATTGGGTGTCCAAAAATTCTAGTACTTATATTGTATGGTACCCTATAGATAAATTCTTCACTATAGTTGAGTACACCACAACTCTTCTAATTTATTATAATACTTTTCCAAAAAATAGTCTATATGGATACTCCACAATCAATATCACATTGTCATACCAATGGATATATAATCATGAATAATCCATGTATAATGTTCTCTCACAAAACCATTAAGTACACTTCATTGAAAAAACTATACATTATCCCAATTCAAGAGGTAACATTCAAACGTACTACCAAATTTTTATAATCAGAAAAATTCCACATGCTATTAATAAGAATCATACATATCTATATTACTAGTTTGATCTAATAGAATTATGTTAGTGGTGGATTCATAAAAAACTAAATATGAATAACTATCATCGGAGGGGATTGGTGAACTCAGGGAAGGGTTCCCACATCCCTTCTGAGGGGGGAGTCCCCGAAACCATATTTCTTGATGGTAACAAGACACCCAAATATCATTTAAATCATAAATGATGTATCGTGACCCTAATATTTTTCAATGTATTTTTTATGTAGTAATATAATTAGTTATGCTATGATATAGGTAAAATTCACAAGAGCGGACTAATAAAGTGGAATCATAGATCTACCTTTGAACCTGAAGTCCACAAGCATTCATCTTATTCTATATAATCAATTTTAAAATAAACATAACTAAATTATTAAACAATACTATGATACTCAGAACTCATTAGTGTGTGTAAAATGTAAAATGGGGTTATAATCCCTTTTTTACAAATCTTTTCATTGGTTAAATTCTTTATTTATTGATGATTACAAAATTATTTTCAATATAATAATTAACCAAGAACCAAATGTGTGCTCAAGGAAACTATTTTAAATTATATATAACTCACAATCACCATATAATCTATAATACTATATTATCAAATGTAAATAATTAAAATTCCCAAAAACCAACCCTTTTCATGGGGGATTACCGAAATACCATATCTATTATACTATAAACTCACTTTCACCAATGTCATTCCACTGATAAGAGGGCCTCAGAGGGAACACAGAAATATTTGGACTCTATATATCACATCCAATCATGGTATGGTATTTGATAGTGAGTACCCAAACTATACACAATCAATTTAATCTAAGGGGAACCAGGAAAACAAGACTAAAAAGACTCCACATCCATTTATCGAACTATCTTTACAAACAATAACATTGTGGAACATTTAATATATAGGGAATCACTATCAACTGAACTTAAAAAACCATATCCCTTTAAAAATTATTATTTAAATTATGGGATGACTGATGTTTATCAACCCTCTCTTTTTATACATTATCATTACATTCCCATTTCTAGATACATAAAACATCATACGAATAGATATCCAAAGTTCATATTTGTTTAGTGCCTTGAGAAACATGGTAACATTAACACTAGTATATATGTGAGATCTATTATCTCACACAAGGTTTTTCATAAATATAACCCTTCATAGACACATAATAAATAAAAAACATCATCATAAACTTGGGAAGGAAATATAAATAGGGGTGATCTTAGATTCTCAGCAAGGGTAAAAAGGTGAAACATGTAAAAATAAACATGAGAATTGTGGTATGATAGTGTGATCATGAAATTTTAAGATCACACCCTTCCTATCAAATTTCATAAATTTGAATCATGTCACAATTATTGGAATTACATAAGAAATAAATCATAAGGAAAAAAACAACATAATCCATGAAAGTGTAACATAGGAACGAGACATGGAATTTGTGTAAAACACAAAAACAAAGTAAAAAATAAGTCAAATAATCCCACCAATTCCTTCACAACATGTTAGTATTGGGATATTACCCATATACTTTCTTGTTTTTGGGATTAGGGTACAACTCGTGTACCCGATTACTTTTATTCTTTGTCTATAACCTATGCACCTTCTTATATTATGCTTAGACAAAAAACCCATGTACACTCTTGGTTTTATAATTGGGATACAACCCATGTACCTTCTAGTTTTTGGGATGGTTCAACATCTCATATACCATCTTAATTTTATGATTTGGATATAAACCATGTAACATTTTTTTGGCCTTGGTCTATAACCCATGTACCCTTTGATCTCACATATAACTTATGACAACCCAATACATTGAAGGGAGAAATGGTTCTAACCCATCTCATTGTGAAATCATACATACATGTGACACAAGTTCATTAAAAATAATATCATAACCCATTAAATGATATGGGTATCATAATAATTTAATCATATGATAAACAATGGAAAATATATATGATTAATTATAATTTCATCATATAATAACTAATTAATAAAAGTGGGTTTCGTAGTTATTTATCATGGCGTAACCCATAAAAGATAAATGGTTTTTATTAGAGTATAACACATGGAATAGAATCATATTTCATAAAAAAATTACACATGAAAGAGAATTGTTTTCATAAACATCATACCATAAAAACAATACAATTTTGATAAATAATATGAATTTAACCATTGTATAATTTATGAGAAATGTGCTACTAACATCAATAGAAGTCATCTTATATGAAAAATAATTTTTAGATACCTTTGAAAAAAAATTCTTGAGAAAAATAACTTTTATTATTTAAAACCTTATTTTTAAAATATAACACTTTTTGGAATCCATTTTAATTGAAAATAGTTTGAAATCATTTAATGAAATATTGAAAACATTTTGGAAAACATTTCCTTGAAAACACTTTTAAAAATTATAATTAAATCATGAATTCATTTCAAAAACCATTTCCTATGTAACTTATAAATTAAGCCTACAATTTTTTTAAAAACCATTTATTTGAAACTGCATTAAAAAATAAATAAATCTTGAAAATGTTTTTATAATACATATTTTGAATGAACACAAATTTCCGACTATGGTGATGGTAATGTCAGGAATTCATCTAAACAGTTTCGTATATATCATATGTACAAAAGAGTGGAAAAATGGATCCAATACATTAATATTTCTTGGATAACCATATAATAAGATAATTCATGTTTTTTCTTTATTTATTGATCATATAATTTCATTAATAAAATCATAACAATAATCATTCTTGAAAATTAATAAGATTGGTTGAATAAAATATCACCACATTTTAACTTTTAACAACACTCCGATTTTTTGAAAATATAATTAAATTAATCATAAAATAACATGAAAATAATGAGATTCATGATATAACATTTCAAAGGTATTTTATATATCTCAAGAAAATATAATGGTGTATAACATGTCATGTGTCTCAAAGAAGTTAAATTGAGAGAAAACTACTTTACTAATTTAGTAACTATTGAAAAATAAATTACATTAAAGAAAGATCAAAAAATGGATATGTAAATAAAAATTAATTTAATTATAAGAATAATATAATTAATCCATTGGGAATAAACACACCACAAAAAATTAATGAGTGGTGAATTAATCATATATCACACAGAAATAAACAGTTATATGAAATTACATTAACTTCCTTATTGACTCTGATCATACTTGTTAAATACTCATGTATAATATATAAATTTTTATTATAAATATATAAAATAACCATATAATTATATGATATAACACAAATGGTTTTATTATGACATTATATAATCCACTTTTTAAAAATTATTTGTGTTGATATCACTTCGGGTAATAGCTTCTTTGTTCTTCGTAAGTGTCTTAATTTGTTATATCTATGGTACTTATTCTTATATAATTATTTAAACAATTTATAACTTGATATTAATATCAATTATATTTGGTATATGTGTTTTATAATAATATATTACATATAAAAATATAAAATGAAATATATTATTCATAGAGATGGTAGGTTGTACATACACATGAAAGATGCTTCAACATTACTGATGTATTGAATGAAAGAAAATAAATGAAAGACAATTATATTTTATAATTACATTAGAATTATTCTTTCATATATATAATATATTTTCAATATATTTATCTTTAGTATATTCCATTCATGGTTTGAGTGAATCACATCGCATTAAGGGGGTGACAATCCATACTTCCTCAAATAAGATTGTCATTTTACATCAAATGGAATGTATATAAAATTTTACTCAAATGGATAAAATAAGTTTAAAGACATAATAATTATAATATATAACATATATAAATACATTTTACACCATAAATCCTACCATGGGAGTCATTAAAGGGAAAATGAACAATCGTCATCTCAGGAGGTGGTAGTCTTTCGTACATGTAAAAAATATGGTCATTACCCATTAGATGGATTTATGTGTACATGTTGGTCAAAAAATTATTATAAAAACATAATAGTATATTTATTATAGTTTTTTGTTATACAATCATGTAATAATAATATTTTAAGTGGTGGATAAAGAAAATAAAAGAAAAGAGTATGAAGGATAGCGTTACCTATTAGTTAGTTAAATCCTTTTGTATTTCACCAAAGGGATTCCTTGGAAGGATTTATTCAAACAAATAGGATTATAGGTATATTTGAGTTATTTTTGAGAATAAATTTGGAAATAATATAGATGGGACAATGTGGCTATAGATGTTTGTGGAAGGGGTACAAAGCTTGCTTTTTTTTATAGTAGAGGGGGAGTGGCACTCTTGAAAATACCAGGTGGTATTCAATAATGGGAGGTATCCTTTACCTAATGCGTCTAAAAAATTGAGAAATATTTTATTAATGTGAATTTATTGACTAAAAAATCTAAAACACACTATAATATGTTCATTTTTATTATTTGGTTCCCTAACTCCTATGATTAACCAATTAAATTATTTTATTTTTATTAAAGAATCTGGTTTTCTAATCTATATAATTTAACCATTAATACTAAAATAAAATTTTATTTACTATAAAATATAGTTATAAATAATTATAAATACTATTAATAATTTTGAAAAAAACTCTTGTGTTTTGGAAATTAAATTTCAAAACAAGTGTGTGTGATGCGCAAAACACTAATTTAACTTGGACTATTAAAATTATGTTTTTACAATTTTTGGGTCAGTATTTAAATTATAAAAGAAAAAATGGTCCATTAATACACTATATTTATAATTTCTTAACCCTTAATATTCACTAGGAATAATACAGTGTTTTCTTGATTTTAAATCCTTTAATAAAATATCATTTATTGTAAAAAATAAATTTTGTCAATTTTGAAATTATTTATTTATTTTTAATTTTAAAATATCTAAATAACATTGTAATTAAAATATTTTAATTTTAGAGATTTATAACCAGGTATATTCATCTTTAAAAAATAATTAATGAAAATAATTAAATCAATTCACTTCTCTTTTGAAATTTTTATTATCATTTATTTTAGTAAATTATTGACTACATAATCACCACATTTTTTTTCAAAACAATTGTAAGTAACTAAATCATTTATAATGTTTTTAATACATTATTAATATAAAAATAAGCCAAAAATCATTACAATTTTCATGTATAATTTAAAATATGTTTTTTTTTACATATGACACAGTTTTATAAATGTAAACAGTAATGAAATATCCCAAATTGTCTTTTTTTATTTACTTGTCCATTTATATAGGTAAATTATATTTAAAAATATTCCTATAAAACATAAAATTATAACCAATAGGATTTATTTTCTAAATATTTTAATAAAATGGATTGTATACAAGTTTCAAGGTCATTTGGGTCCTTATGATTAAGGTTTATTCCCTTATTTATCTTAACATTTCCTTAATCACTTTAATTAATTTTAATCACTCTCACTAATCATTTTTATCAAATATAAAATTTATCTTATTATTAAAATTATAATATAATAACTAAAACATTGCATGTCCATTTATTAAATTTCCAATAAAAATATTGGAAAATTTTGATTAATGCTAATCCCGTATAAATGACGAGAAAGCTGTTTTTTAATGTAAAGACCATAAATAGTTCAATAGGTTTTTATATATAATTTTAATATAATAATCATAAAAATAGAACAAATTGGAGTAATATATTCATAATTTATCAATTCTGACTTTAAAAAAAATAAAAATATCATGTCATAGTAATCATAATTTTAATGTGAAGGCTGTTATTAACTAAATTGTAGTACTTTTTACTATTCACCCAAAAAAGAAGATTCCCTAAAAAATCACAAAATTTCACTCTATGATAATATCCACATTCTATATTAAAAGAATTATTTTATTTTATGAAATTCACTCTATATTAATTTAGAAAATTGATTATATTATTATTCATAGAAGGACATAAAAAGTTTTTTCCTTAAAAAATAATTATTTTGAAACTTATGAAAACATTACAGAATGTTATATATATCATTATAAATATGTTTTATTTATGTTAAACTTTTATAATTAATATTTTATAATTATTTATAAAATTTATCTTCAAAATTTTAGCTGCAGATATATAATTATCTCGTTTAAATAATTATAAGAATAAAATGATGTTTTGTAGAAACCCAATATTGTGTATAACACACACCGAGTTGGTCTTGTGTGTTGTTCATAAAAAGAGAGTTCCATGTGAAAGAAATATTTGACATAGTGTAATTAAATGAATAAATCAAAATAAATTTTTCATAAAAAGGTATAAAATAATCCTTGGTGTCACATTTTACCCCCTTAAAAATATTTCACCCTTGAATGTTTCTTGGGTCATCAAAGGTATAATACTTTAATTTTTCATTCATCTAACCCACATCATATAGGTGAATACTAATACATAACATAAAATATAATGTTTTAACCATAATTATTACCCAATGTAACATATTAATATGTTTCCACATAGGAGAACTTAGATGGGACATTAAAACATTGAAATTGAAGAGAAATCTATATATCTTGTTCTAATGAAGATTGAAAGTTATCATTGTTAGGATAAAGTTAACAACCAAAAATCCATAAACTTATGATTATCTAAGAGAAGATTTTCTTAATTAGAAAATAAGGTACTGGGATAACCTTTTTTGTTTCAAAGCTCTACTTTGTCTTCACATTCCAAATATGTTAAAACCCAAATCGTATATTTCCATGAGTCCTTGCAATAACAAAAAAATTCCCTAAATAATTTTAGAAAATATGAATACTTCCTCATTAAAATGATTACATGATACATTCATTAAATACAAGAAGATTGAAACTTCATCCTCTATGTTATAGACCACTTTTCAATAATCAGTTCTTAGGTGATCTGTTCCATCAGATTTACTTATTCATATCCAACAAATCATTGTAGAAACATCATTATGTCAACATCAGGAATTTATTAAGGGTTATCTAGCACTAATCAAAATATCACCTTACCATGAAATCATGTTTCTATGTATTCATCACAATTCATCATGTCTTTTTCTACCATTAATTAAAATTTATATAAAAAATACTTATATGTTTTAGGATTCATATACCATAATCATTGAATTAAAAAACATAAATACTTTATTCATCAATCCATATTCATTATCCATTAATCAATCATCGTCAAACTATTCTATAATACAAATTTCATAGAATATGAAATAATAATAATGCTTTAAGGTTCCTCAACCATAATCTATTCTTGATTTCTATGTTAACAATTCTAAAAGAACATAACATACCGTTCAAAAGTTTTTTTCAGTCTCTTTATCATCATAAGTATAGCCAATAATCATACCTCTTTCCTAATTCTATTCATTTTATTTCCTATTGGTGTATATATTTTCATAATTCCCATACTTTGCACATCTGAAATGTTGAATGTTAACCATGTCCCTTCTAGTTCATTCCATTTACAAAAACTAGATACCACTATGTGATAAATACATATCATA
Organism: Viscum album; assembly: GCA_963277665.1. NCBI lineage: Eukaryota > Viridiplantae > Streptophyta > Magnoliopsida > Santalales > Viscaceae > Viscum > Viscum album. Next base: position 766,807,356 of record OY728121.1, read on the forward strand.
GAAGAAAATAACATAATCATAAAAAACTATATATAGAATGTCCAAATCACGAAACAAAATTTTTAATTGATGACACCATAGATTTATCCGAGGTTATTCTTAACAAACTTATATTTAAATCCTTCCAGATGGTTCATGAAGAGTTTGTGAATTCCCAAAGCATTTCCCCAGAAAGTGTCAAACCACCTGTGTAGCAAGGCTAGTTATCATGTACCAGAATAACCTAAGTCAATCCTGAGACATCATTTTAGAATTTTTACTCATGTTTACATTTCATCCAGAGCCACTTCCACTTTTTTGTATCCTTACATGGATGTATTTCTAGTAAACCACACACTCTATCCTTTACCAAAATTTATGATATTTTTTATAACATTTTTTATTTATACACTTATCCTTAAACATGTCCTTTTAGTTCTAACTAAGGTTTTCTCATTCTAGATTCCAATGATGACTAAAACATTTATCTGATAAAAACATAAGAAACCCTCACTTTTCATACATTAAAATTTCCCCACTTGTGTGGAATACAAAAAACAATATACAAATAGTTTACTAAAGACCACATTTGTTTAGTGCCTTCGGAAACATGGAAACATAAAGACTGGAATATAAGAAAGCTCCATTATCTCCCACTGGGTTCAATATGATTAGAACCCTTATTAGACACATCATACTCAATACATTTCTTCATAACATTGAGAATTAAGCATAAAAATGTGTGAGATCAGATTCCCAGTAAGGGTAAACTAGGGAGAAATGTAAACATAAACGTGGGAATAGAGGTATGAGAACATTATCATAACATTAGAAGATCACACCTTGCATATAAATGTTCATTGACATGAAAAATGGAATAAATATTGATAGTTCATTAGTCATGAATCATAAGGAAGAAAATAAATAATCATGCAAATCATAACATAGGAATAAGACATGGGATTTGTGGTATACACAAAAACATAGAATATCAGATGTAATGGAAACATACCATGATATTCAAAAAATGTTATGCATGGGCTAATGTACCTTCTTTTTTTGGGTATTTGGATAAAACATGTGTACCCTATTACATTCAACCCTATATTCAACCCATCAACCATTTTATTTTTGGGCATGGGGAACAACTCATATACCCTCTTACATTTTTTTATGGGAAACAACAAATGTTCCATCTTGTTTTGGGGATTGTGAAACAACCTGTGTACCCACTAAAATTTATGTGTGGGATTCATTACATTTATATTCTTGTATTTGGGATTGGGGTATAACCTCTGAACCCTTTGATATCATATGCAACTTATCGTTACCCAATTCATTTGAGGGAGATATATGACCCACCAATCTCATAGGTAAATTTCACATACATGGGCTTCAAAATCATTAAAAAAATCCTAACCTAGAAAACAGATAATATCCTAACTCATGAAATGAAATGGGTATCAAAAAAATATAATCATATGATAACCTATGAAAAATAAATAGATTTTATAATCATTTAATCATATAATAAAGCATGTAAGGAAGAGGGTTTCATAATCATTTATCATGGAATAACCCACTGAAGAGAAATAGGTTTTATAAGCATATAACATAGGGAATTGGAAAGAGTATCAAAAAATTATAAGTCGTAAAAAAGAAATGGGTTTTCATAAACATTACACCAAAACAAAACCATTCTTATAATGAATATGAATTTAACCATTGGAGAATTCCCCAGAAAGGCATGAGTTACATCAAAAAATGCTTTATTAGATGAGAAATTGTAAAAACCAGATCATCTTTTTAGGTATGTCATCATTTCTAGTTGTTTTTGAGAAAAATAGGAAATTATGAAAATTTTAGGAGTACACGTCGTGTACTTATAAATACAGGCCATATACACTTTTTTTGTGGGTTTCCGTGTGCTAGCCGTGTAATGGTCGAGCACATGGTCGTGTGTGGTGACATAGAGACCCCCTAAAGCATAGGCTAGTTTTCGAAAGTACCCACCATGTATCCGTAGGGATCACGCCGTGTACTTTTATTTTTCTTTCATAAAAAAGTCTGGGGTTGCGTCTCATTCAAGAATTTATCTTCTTCTCTGCTCGTCTCATCCAGGAGAGTCTGTGGATAGAAATTCTTCTCTGATCCCCCAACTGAAAATCCTTCTCCAAATCGACCGCAATCGATTTCAATGAAATTGACATGGAGAGATATTCCTTATTCTAGAGCCTCTTTTTCCTAATTTATCCGCTTTCATGAGATATCATCAGTTGAGCATTATTAGAGTTTTTTTGGATCAACAATGTTCTTGGGAGATTAAAGGCTTTAGGTTCACGTATTTCATCCATACAATCCCAAATTAGGTGGTCTGTGCCTTTACGTAGTTATTTTTTGAATACTATTTGAAAAAGTGCCCAATACCCAAGAACAAGGTATTGTATGTTTAAGGATTTCATCCCTGTTAATGCCTACTATTCCTTATGTTCCTGAGTAGAGGTTGTTTGATCATGAATATGTTTTTCTAAAATTCTATTTTTGTTTTTTCCCATGCCTATTTGATTTTTACTGTTTTGTCTAGATTTACCAGTTATGATATTTGTTTACCATTCCTAGTGTTGTTAGGACGAGGTGATTATTTATCTGATATGATGTGCCATTCCTTGTTGCTAATAATCGATGTAGTACTTTGAGGTTTTCTTTGGCTGCTGATTATCATTTCTGTACGATTTCTTTACACTGGGTTGTGTGAACCTAGTGTAGTGAGACCATAGGGGAAATGGACATTGAGGTCTTTCCCAGAGTGTCTGTTATAATTATAACACTACGATACCATAGTGGTGATTAATGTTGAGTGCCCCCTCAATGTTTATATAGATACATGGGGGATTGACAATGAGTGCTTCCTCCATGAGTCTTAGCTATATGATTATTATAAATTGAACCAGAGGGTCATGCTGTTAGAACTACCCAGAGGGTTACTTGTTATTGTTGGCTGAACCATAGGGTATAGGCTATGAGAACATTCCTAGAGGGTTGCTCTTATTTGTAATTGGTTTGTTAAATCGTTAAATGTAAATGATTGGAATTGAAAATGTAGGACTGTTTAATTTAGTGTACTATCTTGTTTATTGCATCTTTTTCATATTGCCTACCATATATATTCACTGAATGTTAAGCACAGATCTTTGGGTGGTTTCCAAAAAGGATTTCTCTCACACCCTGTTAGGGTCATTCATTTGGGCCCAAACATATTATATTGTTCCAGGTCTAGATATGGGAAAGCTCCCTTCTACTTCAGGTACTCGACTGCTTTGGATCTGGAGAGCATGAGACCAAGATGAGGATTGTTATGCTGAGGAGAATTTTACTTGTTTTTTCTTGATTTTTGGTTTAGTACTATATTCCAGCATTGTGAATTGTTTGGCTACTTTCCTTGACACATGTACTATAAATCATTTATATATGTTCTCCAATTATTTATTAATTCAGTCTTTTGATGTCTACTTATTGTAAGTTATTACTGCATTCGCTATTGTTAACTATTTATTTCGGCATCATTACTCTACCAATGAGGGAAAAATTTCTCCACTATCAAACCTAAGGCCCTCGCTTCTAGTTGAAAACCTCTTGTGTTTGGTGAAATGTGCTTGAGTCCATGTGAACAACCAGGTAAGGGGCACCTCTGGTTGTTCTTGGAACCAGGGCGTTAAAAGTGGTATAAAAGGGAGGATTTTATTCTTGACATACCATTTGAAGCCTATAGCTTGGGATAGGAACGAAAAGGTAATTGGTAATAAGATGTTCCCAGGAGTAGGTAACCTGTGTATAGGGAAAATCCAAATTACCTCGTATATTGTGATTTTTCGGGTTTTTTAATTATTACAGTTTATTTGATTTCAATGTTGGGTGATTCACATGTTTAGTGCTTTTATTTTTGATATTACTAAGGTTCTATTACTGTTTCAACCTGATGAGATGAGGGTATTCCATCTCACACATCATATAGGCACTTGCTGATGATCACATGTCATGCATTCTTTCCATGCTATTTAGGGTGAATTACTAATTTTATGTTGTCGTGAGATATGGTGTTCTAGATATGAAAGATGTTGTGATTGATTCCTTGATAGCATACCTAATATTTGATAGGGTATTGAAAATGTTTAAAGTTTACTTGAATGAATGCCAAACATTGGTCCTTGAGATGTTATGGGCCCTCATGTATCTGAAATGTGTGTATCATTTCACTATTATACTTGTTTATGAGATGTAGAATATTCCAATCTTTGATATGTGGGGAGTATGGGCCCTCACGGATCAGAATATGGAACTTTAATATTTTTCCAGTGTTTTTCGGGGTTCTAGAGTAGTATTTGAGGCTTATTGTCTAGAAAAACATAGAATTTGTGGCATGTAATGTTAAATACATTCTGTGTATCCTTATATTTAGGAATGAAATGTTTTTCTTATGTACACAATGTGTACTACATGTACACGCCGTGTAGTTTCTAACAGTGTCACTAGCAATGTGGGCAGTTAAACAGGGTTGGGAAATCTTTGGGGGGACACAGAGGGTACCGGTAGTACATGTCGTGTTGTAGAGACCATGTATCCGTTTGTGTTACTAACAACACTGGTGTATGATTGGTAGATAGTACACGCCATTTCTATAGAACACACTCTATGTAGTGTCAACCATGTAACCGTCCATGTGACTAACAACATGGGTTAGTGAAGTTATTTATAGTACACGTCGTGTCTGGCAGAAACACATCATGTAGTCTGGTTTTAGGAGAACCGTGTGGGTTAGTCATGTAGAAGAACTTGGGTAGGGGAATAGGATCCAAGTACACGCCATGTGTTAAGACAACACACTGTGAGTATTGGGTGTTACACGACCATGGGTGGAAAAAGTACACAACCATGTGAAGGCTTAAAAGAATGCGTCGTATCAGAGTCATAGTCTGTAACAACCCAATGTTTTTCAAAGGAAATTCCCTTCTTATAAATATACTATGAAATCATTGAATAATGAACTACTAAGTGATAAGTAACCTTTAAACATAAGTTTTTCACTTCTATGTTTGGAATTTGGAAAATCAGGCAAACACGTTTGTGTTCAAGATGTTTTTTATTGTCTAATAAAACAAAAATATTTTTTTTGTGAATAGCAACCTACCCTAATGAATAGTAACATACCCTTATGAATAGTGATATGCCCTAATGAATATAATCCTCACATATGTTGGTATAAAAATTATATTCAAGTTGGAAGTATGGTATACCTATATTTTAGAATGAGTTAATGAATGTTTTAAAACTGGTATGGATAATAAATTATTATTTTAATTAAATATTAAAATAATCATATTTAGATAATTTTTTTTTGAAAAATGGACTTCATTTTTTGATTCTACACTCCGAAAAATGGTTAGGGTGAATTTTTAGTATTTTTCTGAAATACATGAATTTTTGATGAATAGTAATATATGGTAATGTACTGTATATATACATTATAAGATAAATAATCTATTCCTAGCATCATGGCTGATTTCACCACCCAAGGTTCGAATTTAGAAGACCCGTTTATTATTCTTGGTCATGTAATACTAACTATTTTTGGTCTTGTGAAGAAATAATAAATTAAGTATTATAATAGCCTGAAATCCCTCCTCTCCTCCACTATAAAACCCCCCTTCACTCCCTCTTCTCTACACTCTTCTGAAGATCCAAGACTTCTCTAAATTCAGCCCAAATCTATCCCCAAGGTCCTCCACCACATTCAAAATCTCTTAGCCTCCTCAAAATACTAAAACCTCTCCCCTTAAGAGGTTCTCAAAGGAGGAAGTCTCATGAGGTAAATTCCTCTTCCTAAATTTCATCTTTTCTTTTAATTTGTTTTCTTTTTTAATTTCTTTCCTCACCACACTTCACCATATTATTATGATAAATCTAGTAACATACTCGTACTAGAATTTATTTATGCTAGTGGTAAATGTAATTATCTTCTCTCCTTTCCCCACCCTTTTATTTGAATGAAATGAAAGCACCATTTGAGATGTGCTAATTTAGCACATTCAAGGACAACCGTTTATCCGTTTTTGTTATTATCTTTATTTCTGGTCATGAAACAATTTTGGTTATGGTTGAAATGGATTATTATATATGTAATATATCCTTTATTTGGTTCTGTAATATTTTGGAACAAATGGAATTTAGTTATAATGAAAAACACATTCTTTGTAACCAAATCCACCAATTAACAAAAATGGTTATCACTAAGGTTATATATATAATAATTCAACATCACTCTAAGTAAATTAATTAAAATTAAAAACATGTAATATTCAGGATATGAACTGATGAATCTAACTTCAATTTTGGAGAACCACATTCATATTTCTTATAATCCAAAATTGAATATAAGTGAACTGATTATTTAAAGCCAAGTAAAAAAATGAACCCAAACAATGAAATTGAACATTATAACTAACCAAAAATGATTTTAATCAACTAAAAAGTGTTATAATAAATCAATTACATATAGAAGAGGTTATGGACTTATTAATTAATAATCCTAATTTATTTATTCTGTTCATTAATAACAAGTGGAGAACACCACCGGAATTGATGTATGAGATCCTCTCCTTTTCTCTCTTAATCAAGATTTTCCTCTATACTATGCCTTTATTTTTCTAATAGAAAATGATGGGGTATTTTGAATAACCTCCCCCATACTTCCTTCTAGATTTATAAGTGATGAGAAACCCCATTTTTCTCTCAGAAATCCCTCTTGGTCACACCCGACACCTTGCTGATAAAATCGTAACGAATTCTACTCGAACCTTCTTTATTCTTTCAGGTTGCCTTATCTTTATTTCAAAATGTTTTTATCTTATATATATGTGAGTCTTATGAATTTTGGTTATTTGTACAATATTATTATATCAAGACCCTTTCATCACATTCTTTCGGGGATATACATGATTTTGAAGGATTCCCTCAGAACTTTCGGACAAGCCAACCTGTTTTTAAAGGGACTTCCAAAACTTTTACCCAAATTTCAAGTATACTATATCCTATGTTTTAAAACATAGTTATATTTATAATAACATTATTTTTATTATGAAAAACTTCTTGGTTCAATTCTAGTTTTATATAAAATAATGTCATCTTTTCAATTTGAAAATCTCTAGAGTGTTTTCCTTAAAACCGCACAAAAATGTTTTAATGCTAATGTTTCTAAAATACATTTTTATATGTTGTCACTTATATTTGACACCACTTTCAATGTTATATGCCTATTTTACCCTATTAATTTCCATGTATGTTCTAATACCTTCCTTTCATGTACAGTTTCATGATACGCCCATTGGATATGTTTTATGTCATGATTGTGGTACCCAATTATTTCCATGGGTAACCTTATGTTTATGTATGGATTATTATGTATGATTATTTATGTGGAAATATTATTTATCTGGAAAGAATATTCATGAATATGTTGAGATGGGTGTGCCCAGATATCTCTCTGATGCATTGGTTAAGGATAAGTCTCATGATATGTGATGTGAAACGGGATTGGCAGTTAGCCTTGACCGGTACTGAAATGGGAAACAGGATTGGTGGTTATCCTTGAACTGTGCTAAAGATAAGATTTATGATTCTGCCACATTTATGTGATTCCATGTTTATAAGATCCCAAGATTATATTAAATTTTTTTATAAGTTTAATGCTTTGGATATCATTATGTCATGCCTCTTAACTCTTGTGCTTGAGATGTATCATTATGTTCTTTCCTTTACTGGGATTTTTAGCTCATCCCTTTGTTCATGTGTTCCCAAGGGTACCCTATGTAGATGTAAGAGCTCAAAGGAAGTTAGAATCTATTTATGGAGATTAACTAAAGATGTTTTTTCCCATGTTTTATGTTATATGTAAATAGTCTTCAAAGACACTAGACTTAACGATCCTTGGCTTGTACACTGATGATTAATTAAGCTTAAAATCTTGAACTGTTTTATGTAAAAGGATTGGGTTGTAATAGTTGGTATCAGAAGTTGGTCTTGTTATTTTTGGAGATTAGGAATAGAGAACCTTAGTAAGAACCTTAAGGATGAGACTAATTATAAGGAAACAGTCCCAAATTTTGGTGAGTATAGAGTAAGTGGTATATCAAGAAAATATATCCCTATCTGGATACTAGCTGGTAGAGGCAGCTCTGGCATAGATGTATCTAGGTGTAAAACCCGAAAACAAAGCTTTGATCTAGACTTGAATGGGAACTAGTTCATGATAACAGGCCTTACTTCACTCTTGGTTATGACACTCCTGGGGGATATGCTTTGGTAGATTCACGAGCTTAGTACAATCCATTATTAAGCAACAAAAAATCCTATAAGAATATAAGTTAAGAAATAGATCGAGGATAACCTTGATATAAACCTAAGGAATCACAAGTTAGGATGTACTTCTTCTTCATAATTTTACCATTTAATGTTCAATGTTTTCTTTTTATGCTTAAGAGAAAAGTATTGAAGACCTCTTATTATACGTTCTTTTTCATAGTTAATGGCTGGAAATAGAAGAACATGTTCTAACAACCAATGTGATAGGAAATGTGATGATTTCCCTAATGACTTGCCTGATGTGATGGAATCAGGTGCTCAAGACATTATGGATATACTTTCTCAGCAGGCTCAAGTTATGAATAATAACATGAATCAAGTACAATTTCCCCCTCCTATAAGGAAAGATCAAGTTTTCATAGAATCCCTATTGTGTAAAAGGCCTCCCATGTTTGGCAGGCCTTCTAACCTCCTCCTCACAGAACAATAGATTAACTCCATTGAAAATATTTTCTCTATCCTCCAATGCTCGGAAGAATCGAAAGATGTACTGGCAGTCTACCATTTTTATGGGGAAGCTGATCAGTGGTGGAAACTGATCAAGAATACAATGTCCCAAGAGGAAATTGATTCCATAGATTGGGAGTAATTCAAGAGGATGTTTTTCAACATATACTTTCCTCAAACCCTCCATCTCAATATAGAAAGAGAGTTCCTTGGACTCTACCAGAAGGAATATGAGTCCATCGGGGAATATGAAGAGAACCTTACAAGGATTTTAAGGTATGCCTCTGGCTTTGTCATGGTCACCAAAAGCAAGGTGGAACACTTCTTTAGAAGACTAAAGCCGAGTCTACGAAAGGTGTTGGTGATTTGAGTCTTCGAAAGCTATGAGGAGATTTTACGTTGTTCCCTAAAGGTTGAAATGGAGATTGGTGACACTCAGTGGTCTCATGGTCCTAGTGACAAGATGAAGAAAATTGAGAACAACAAGGGTGGTTCATCAAACAAATCCCATGATGGAAAGAAGCCTCACTTTCACCTTTGCAAGAATTGTGGGAATACGCATCTTGGTGACTGTCTCTAGGGAACCCAGAATTGCTTCAAATGCAGAAAGTTCGGTCATCTGGCCAAGAACTGCCAAAGGGATATGAAAAATCCCACTAATGTAGAAGAAGAATGGATGGTCAGATCAACACTCAGCCTGCAGTGCAGTTTTTTAACTGCAAGGGGCATGGGCATTATGTGAACAATTTCCCTAATCCGATGGTTGTCAGAGGCAATCTGCCACAACCTCCAACGCAACAAGGAAGGTCTTATGCTATCACTACTACTATGGTGGAGCCGAAAAATGATGCGGTGATAGGTATGATTGTTATTCATTCAGTAATAGTGAACATACTATTTGATTTTGGTTCTACACATTCTTTCATATCTTGCAATTTTAGCAGAACTATTCAAACACTACCTCAAAATTTGGAGGAAAAGATATCTGTGAGAATAGTGAATGGGGAAATTATTGCATCCATGGTTTATAACTCCACCCCGGTTAATGTTTGTGGACTGAACCTCCCAGAAAATATTGTCATAATTCATTTTGTGGAGTTTGACATTATCTTGGACAAGGATTGGCTATCTTCGTACAAGGAAAACAACAACTGTCGGGAAAGGGAGATTACACTTCACAATCTGAAGAATCCTCTGATTAATTACAATTGAAAGGATGAAGATGAGTCTCCTTTATAATCATTGTCTCTCGTTTGGATATTGCTTCCTTTTGATCATGAATACCTAGCTCAAATGATTGAGACAAAGGAGAGAATCATGCATGACGACATTCCCATCTTGAGGTATTACCCATATGTATTCCCCGAAGAGTTTCTAGGTCTTCCACCTAATTAAGAGGTTGACTTATCAATTGAATATATCCCTGGATCTCTTCCAATCTCAAAGAAACCTTATAGAATGGCCACTATAGAGCTGGAAGAGCGGAATAAACAGTTATAGGAGAAAATGGAGATGGGATTTATACGCCCGAGTGCTTCACCGTGGGGAGCTACAGTACTCTTCATCAAGAAGAAGGATGAATCAATGAGCCTCTGCATTGATTATCATGAGCTCAATAAAATCACTATAATGAAAAAGTATCCCCTTCCATGGATAGATTACTTGTTCGATCATCTTTGTGGGGCTAGTTATTTCCCTATAGTGGACCTTCTGTTGGGATATCACCAACTAAAGGTGAGCAAGGAAGATATTCCCAAGACTGCCTTTCGAACGAGGTATGGACACTCTGAGTTCATAGTGATGACCTTAGGACTCACTAATGCTCCAGCAATTTTCACGGATTTAATGAATAGATTCTTTAGAGATTACCTCGACCAATTTGTGGTGCCCTTTATTGATGATTTTCTAATATACTCCAAGAGAAAGGAGGAACATGAGGAGCATTTGGAAATTGTGTTAAAAACATTGCGAAGGGAGAAGTTGTATGAAATGTACAGTAAAGGTGAGTTTTGGATGGAGGATGTATCATTCTTGGGGAATGTTATCACCATGAAAGGGATATCTGTGGACCCTTCCAAGACAAAGGCTATTGAAGAGTGGTCGAGGCCATCTTCTGTAACAGAGATCCGTAGCTTTTTAGGTCTAGCTGGGTATTATCGATGATTCGTGAATAAATTTTAACGATTGTCAAACCCAATGAACAAGCAAACACGGAAGGGAGTAATGTTCTTCTCGACATAGTAATGTAAAGATAGTTTCAGGGAGTTGAAAAAGAGGCTTATCATTGCGCCAGTACTCACACTCCCTTCAAGTGGAGAACTCTTTGTGGTGTATATTGAAGCATCTAATAAAGGCTTAGGATGTGTGCTAATCCAAAATGATAAATTGATAGCCTATGCATCAAGGAAGCTGAAAATACATGAGAAAATCTATCCCACGCATGATCTGAAGTGGCGGTTGTGATCATTGTGTTGAAAATCTAGCATCATTATCTCTATGGAAAAAATGTGAGATATATACTGACCCCAAGAGTCTCAAATATATATTCACACAGAAAGAGCTTAATATTCACCAAAGAAGATGGATAGAGCTCATCAAGGATTATGACTACTCAATCTGCTACCATCTTGGTAAGGTAAACAAGGTGGAAGATGCTCTAAGTTGAAAGGATCATGCATCTTTATCAATGATGAGAATTGAAAAGGATCCAATCATCTTATATTTGCAAAGGATGGACATGAGAATCATTAAGGGAGGAAAATAATCAATCTTTTCTCAAATGATTGATCAACCATCCCTCATGGAGAAAATAAAGGTTGCTCAAAAAATGGATGTGGAAATTCAGAAAAGGGTGGAAGCTGTTAAAAATGGGAAATCCTCCGATTTCTAAATTGCGGAGGAAGGAGTTGTAAGATTTGGGACCCGATTATGTGTACCATCTGATCCATAGATAAAGAAGGAGTTATTGAATGATGTACATAGCTCGACCTTCTCTATCCGTCCTGGGAGTACCAAAATGTACCACGATCTCTGAGAACACTTCTGGTGGGATAACATGAAGACATAGATTGTGGAATATATATCAAGGTTCTTGATATGTTAGCAAGTTAAAGTTGAGCGAAAAGAATTCCAATGGTATGATCCAGCCATGGCCTATACCCATGTAAAAATGGAAAAAGGTTACTATAGACTTTGTCATGGGTCTCCTGAAAATGTCAAAGGGAAATAATGCGATATGGGTTGTGGTTGACCGACTCACCAAGACATCCCATTTCATCGCTATTTGGGATGATATATCTCTTGAACAATTTGCAATGTTATATGTGAAGGAAGTGGTGAGACTGCATGGTGTTCGACTCTTAATTTTCACTGACCGTGATCCAATGATCACATCTAAATTCTGGAGGAGCCTTTAACATGCTTTGAGTAATGAATTAGATTTCAAGGCGTCCTATCACCCCAAAACTGATGGCCAATCTGAAAGGACTATTCAGATGCATGAATATATGCTAAGAGCCTGATCTCTTGAATTCAAAGGTGGTTGGGATCAGCATCTCCCATTGGTTGAGTTCTTATAAAACAATAGATTCCACTTGATTATTCAAATGGCTTCATATAAAGATCTGTATGGAAAGTGATGTAGAACTCCAACCTGTTGGGTTGAATTGGAGAAAGAAAGCTACTTGGACCCGATCTTGTTCATGAGATGACAGAGAAGGTTTAAGTCATCTAGAAACACATCAATCTTCTCAAAGTCGGCAAAATATCTATGGTTACAACCGTCCAATAGGCTTGGAGTTTGATGTTGGAGATAAAGTCTTCCTTCATATATCTCCATGGGAGAGAGTCATGTGATTCGGGGTGAAAGGGAAGCTAAGCCCAAGGTATATTGGCCCCTTGCAGATCCTTGACCACATAGGAGTCGTGGCCAATCGGTTTGCACTTCCACCGAATTTTTCTCCAGATCATGATGTTTTCCATGTATCACTCTTGAGGAAGTAGATACTTGATCCCTCACAAGTACTAAACTCAGAGGTGGTGCAACTAGAAGATGATCTCTCCTCTGAGGGGTAGCCATTAAAGATTCTGGATCAGAGAGATAAGGTTATACGCAACAAGAAAACCCATCTTGTAAAAGTGATGTGGAGGAACCATAATTTTGAGGAAAAAACATGGGAACTGGAGGAAGCAATGAAGGAAAATTACCCACATCTGTTTTTGGCCTAGAATGTAAAATGAAATTTCAAGGGAAAAATTTCATACAGGGGGAAGAATGTAACAACCCAAAGTTATTCAATGGAAATTCCCTTATTATAAATATTCACTAAAATAACATAATAATGAACTAATAAGTGATAAGTGACCTTTAAACATAAGTTTGTCACTTCTGTGTTTGGAATTTTATGAATTCCAGCATACACAGTTGGGCTCAAGATGTTTTTTGGAGTCTAATAAAACAAAAATAATTTTGGTGAATAGTAACCTACCCTAATGAATAATAACATAACCTTATGAATAGTGCTATACCCTAATTAATAGTAACCTCACCTATGGTGGTATAAAAAAATATTGAAGTTGGAAGTAAGATATACCTATATTTTAGAATTAGTTAATGAATGTTTTAAAACTGGTTTAGATAATAAATTATTATTTTAATTAAATATTAAAATAATAATATTTAGAAAATTATTTTTGAAAAATGGTCTTAATTTTTGGATTCTACATGTCGAAAAATGGTTATGGTGATTTTTTGGGATTTTTCTAAAATAAATGAATTTTTGATGAATAGTAAAATACGGCAATTTACCGAATATATACATTATAAGCTAAATAAAAAATTCCTAGCATCATGGATGATTTCACCACCCATGGTTCGAATTCACATGAGTCATTTACTATTCTTGGTCATGGAATACTTACTATTATTCTTCTTGTGAAGAAATAATAAAGTAAGGATTATAATATCATGAAATCACTCCTCTCCTCCACTATAAAACCCCCTTCACTCCCTCCTGGCCACTCCTCTCAAGCTCCAAGACATCAATAAATTCTGCCCAAAACACTCCCCAAGGTCCTCCCCCACGTCCAAATTCTCTTAGCATATTCAAAATACCAAAACCTCTCCCCTTAAGAGGTTCTCAACGGAGGAAGTCTCAAGAGGTAAATTCCTTTTCCCAAATTTCTTCATTTCATTTAAGTTATTTTCCTTTCTAATTTAATTCCTCACCTCCCTTCACCATAATAGTATTATAAATCCAGTAGAATACATGTAATGGAATTTATTCATTATAGTGGAAAACTTCATTATCTTCTCTCTTTTTCGAACCCTTTTATTTGAAAGAAATGAATGCGCCGTTTGAGATGTGTTAATTTAGCACATTCAAGGACAACAGTTTATCAATTTTTGTAATTATCATTAATTTTGGTCATGAATCCATTTTTTTAGGGTTGAACCAGATTATTATATATGTAATATATCCTATAACCATGTATTCTCCTGGATATGAACAAAATAATGTAACTAAAATTCTGGAAAACCACTTTCATCTTTCATATAATCCAAACTTGAATATAAGTAAACCGATCTTTTAAAGCCAAGTAAACAAACCAAACCGAACAATGAAATTGAAGATTATAACTAATCAAAAAGTATTTGAATGAACTAAAAAGGGTTATAATAAATCAATTAAATATATAATAGTTTCTGGACTTATGAATTAATAATCCTAATTAGTTTATTCAGGTCATTAATAACAAGTGGAGAACACCACCGGAATATAGGTTAGGGATCCTCTCCTTTTCTTTCTTACTCTAGATTTCCCTCTATACTATGTAATTATACGTGTACTAGAAAATTATGGGGTATGATTTATAACCTCCCCCATAATTCTTTCTGGATTTATAAGTGATGATAAACCCCATTTCTCTCTCATCAATCCCTCTTTGTCACACCCGACACCATGCCGATAAAATCGTAACGAATTCTACCCGAACATTTTTTGTTCTTTCGGGATGCCTTATCTTTCATTAAAACTGGTGTTATCTAATATATCTTTCTGAGTCATTTTACTTCTGGTTATTTGTACATGATTCATATATAAATACCCTTTCATCATTTTCTTTTGGTAATATACATGATTTTGAATGATTCCCTCCTTTGAACTTTCTGATAATCCCAACCTGTTTTAAAGGGACTTCCCAAATTTTTACCAAAATTTCAAGTGCACTCAATCCTATATTTTAAAACACCTTTGTATTTATAAAATCAGTATTTTTATTATGAAAACCTTCTTTGTTAAATTCTGGTTTTATATAATAGAATTTCCTCTTTTCTATTTGAAAATCTCTAGAGTGTTTTCTTTAAAACCGCACAAAAATATTTTAATGATAATGTTTCTGAAATACACTTTTTATATGTTGTAACTTATATTTGACACCACATACCATGATATATTCCTATTTTACCCTATGAATGTCCATGTATGTTCTAATACCTTTCTTTCATGGAGACTTTTGTGATACGCCCATTGGATATGTTTTATTTCATGATTGTGGTACACAATTATTTCCATGGGTAACCTTATGGGTATGTATGGTTAATATGTATGATTCTTTATGTGGAATGATTATTTATGTGGAAAGAATATTCATGTATATTTTGAGATGGGTGCCCCCAGATAGCGCTCCAATGCATTGGGTAAGGATATGTCTCATGAGATGCGATGTGAAACGGGGTTGGCAGTTAGCCTTGACTCGTACTGAAATGGGAAACGGGATTGGCAGTTAGCCTTTACCCATACTAATGATTTGATTTATGATTCTTCCACATATATATGATTCCAGGTTTATAAGATCATAATCTTATACTAAATGATTTTATATGTTTCATGCTTTGGATATCATTATGTCATGCCTCCTAACTCATGTGCTTGAAATGTATCCTTATGTTCTATCCTTTACTGGGCTTTTTAGCTCATCCCTTTGTTCATGCCTTCCACAGGGTTCCCTATGCATATGTAATAGCTCAAATGAAGTAAGAATCTCTTTATGGAGATTAAATAAAGAAGGTTTTTTTAGTCCCATGTTTTATGTTATATGAACCTAGTCTTCAAAGACACTAGACTTAACGATCCATGGCTTGTATTCTGATGATTAATTATGCATAAAAACATAAAATATTTTATGTAAAAGGATTGGGTCTCTATATACACGTCGTGTACCCATGTTTTAAAAAACATGAAAGCTTTCATTTCTCTGGTTCCCTTCTTTCACTTCTAAGATTCATCCCTTGATAATGTTGAACTAAGGTGTGAAATTGACCATGTAGATTCATGACACCGAGATGTCCTGTGGTTGTACACCAGTTATAGGGTAGTGACCAGACACTAGACATGGTAGATTAGGGTTTACCAGCAGACCATCTCGTTGTGTCTGTCTTGGCACCAGCCATCATTCTCAATACAGGTGCTGATGCACAGTTCTGAGAGGTATTTTTGAGGATGATGCAGACCTTACACGGAGCACCGCCTAAAACCCCGTCGATGGAAGAATTGACGTGGATATTTTAGCAGCAGCATCCTCCCACTTTCTCAGGGGATGGAGGATTCCAGGATGCAAAGTCATTGCTAGAATCCATGCTGACAATCTTTGAGCATCTCGAGACACCTCCGGAGAGGTGGGTTAGGCTCGCTATATATAAGCTGTGAGATTCCTCCAAGAGATGGTGGGATGTGATCTCAGAGGTTGGATTCCAGAAGGGTATGGCATGGAAAGTGTTTTAGTGTACCTTTAACGATTACTTCTACCCTGAGACTTTGAGCGCCAACCGAGCCCGAGAGTTCATGAGTCTGGAGTAGGTTACTCTCTCAATTATAGAGTATTCTTCTCTCTTCATAGAGAAGCAGTGCTTCACACCCATCCTAGGAGGAGATGAGTTATTCCTAGAGGGGAAGATTGAGGATGGTCTTAGTAATGACATCTGATATTAGGTGAACATCATTAGGTTGATGACCATATCTTCCATAGTAAACTAGGAACTAATCACATAACGCAACCTGAGGGATTCTAGAGCTGTGGGACAGGGTGGTTCCACATCCAGAGTTAGTGATTTTCTGGATAATAGTAGGAAGCACCGCAGGGAGTCTGCATGTGTAGATTCGAGTAGGAAATATACACATATAGGTATCCATGTGGTATGCTACCTGTGTGGGAAGGGAGGGCATACAAGGCCACTATTCCCGAGATACCCATTCGAGTGACGATCTTGCGGTAAAATGGGACATCATTAGTGGTTCTTTCAGTTTTTCTCACCAGTAGCTAGTGACAGGGGTTCTTCTATGACTCCTTGTTCAATAGTTGCAGCACTAGTTTCGTATCAGTATGGGAACTAGAGTTCTTCTTACCGTTCAGGCCAAAGAGGAGGTCGCGAGCACGGTAGCTTATTACTAGGCATTCAATAAAAATAGGGTGAATCAGCTCAGGGTGGTTAGGTAGGGTCACATGTCCCCGATACATGCCAAAATATTGCAGTGGAGTAGACCAAATGAAATAAGGATCCAAGACCCTCTACAGTTGAGTTATGACCCTAGTTTCCTCAATTTTAGCTTCTGTACATTTCGATACAGGGGATTCCAATAGTTTCACATTTTTTGCTATTGTGGAGAGCCTTGGTATATGTATCTTTTCTTCTGCTAATGTCTTCACCCTGGACACTCTGTTGGGGATAATAATGGCTAGTGTATGATTGTTCAAGGAGTTCCCTCTTGGGGTTGGTGGGTGTCACTTCTTATGGGACCTCTATGTCTTAGAGATGATAGGCTATGATGCCATTCTTGGAATAAACTCGTTAGTTACCTTGCAGTCTGTTATTGAATTATATCATCGTAAGGTGAGTTTCACATCACCAGAGGGTGGACCATTTCTTCATAATGGGGAATGGGATGTCCAGGTGAGAAAAGAAGGGCCCACACATCATGGGTTGTGAGAAATTATAGCCCATAATTCTTGTATATAATCGGATGACCAGGGAACACCAAAATTGGACTTTCCTCCAGTGGTAGATCATTTACGGGATGTCTTTTCAGGGGAATTATTAGGTTTACCTCATGAGAGAGAGGTATAATTTTCTATTGAGATCATCCCAAGAGCAGAACTATTGTCCATTCTTCTTTATAGGATGGCTACACAAGAGTTAAAGGAGTTCAAGAAGCAGTTAGAGGAGTTACCAGATAAGGGTTTCATTAGACCCAGTACTTCTCCATGGGGTTCTCCAATCCTTTTGGCAAAGAAGATGGATGTTACCCACATACTTTTTGTGGATTATTAGAAGTTTAACCTATTGATGGTCATGAACCGATATCACATTCATAGGATTGATGATCTCTTTGACTGGCTTTGAGGATCACGAGTGTTCTCAAAAATTTCTATTCACATCTGGATTTCATATGTTCCACATTAAAAAATTACATATACCTCTTATATCCTTTCAGATTATTTATGGTCTAAAAAAGTATGTGGTTATTCCATTCGGTCTCATGAAGACCCCTACCGTTTTCACGGCATAGATGAACCATGTTTTCCATCCATACCTGGCTTATTTTTTGGTAGTCTTCTTGGACGATATATTGGTGTACTCTCATAATTGACACAACCATTCTGCACACCTTGAGATCATTTTTAGGACACTGATAGAGCATCAGTTATATGAAAATCTCTCAAAATGACACTTTGGATAGACCAGATTCACTTCTTGGGCCATGTTATCTCAGAGAAAAGAGTATCAGTAAACCCATATAAAGTGAGAGCAGTAGTTTCCTTGGAGTATCCAAAGAACATCATTGAGGTACAAAGTTTTCTAGGGATGGATAGTTAGTACTAAAATTTCATACATGGCTTTTCATGCTTAGCAGTGCCACTGACAGGCTTGACTAAGAAGGGTGTGAGGCACTTGTGGTCAGATTCTTGTTAGTTATAGTTTCAGGAGTTAAAAGGGAGGTTGAATTCATCCCCGATACTAGTATTTCTATAGCTGAGAAAGAGTTATATTGTATACCATGATGCATCATGTATCAACCCAGGAGTAGTGCTTATGCATGGGGAATGAGTCATTGCTTATGGGTCTCGACAGTTGAGACCACATGAGAGGAATTACCCCACACATGATCTCAAGTTGGCTACAGTTGTTCATGCTCTGCACTGTTGGAGACATTTTCTCATGGGAGATCATTTTTTGGTTTTCACCAATCACAAAATTCTCAAGTACATATTCACACATCATGATCTTAATTTGATATAGAGATGTTGGGTTGAGTACTTTCAATCCATTGAATTTTATATTTCCTATACGCTTGGGAAATGCAACGCTGTGGCTGATGCGTTGAGTAGGAGGACATAGATACCAACAGTTCAGGAGGACATAAGTTAGTAGAAGAATATGAATCTATTCACTGATATTCATTTGGTGTTTCATTATAGAAAAGGGAAAATGTTTCATTCTTATATAGTTGTTACCTCTACTCCACTTGATCGATTGTGAATAAAGAAACTATTAGGTTCTGAAGGATTTTCTCTATAGGATAGTGTGTAAGGGGAGAACCCTATTCCTCGATGAATTATAGGTGGGGATGAGATCTTGTGTTTTCATGGGATCATTTGGGTGCCAACAGACTTACATGAGGAGTTGATGTGGAACTTTCACTCCTCAGTTTTGGTAGTTCATCCTGGTGTCACCATGATGTATCCTGATCTTCACCATCAGTATTGGTGGCCAGGTGTGAAGAGAGGTGTTGATGGGGTTTTCATGAGGTTTCACATCTATCAGTAAGTGAAGGTAGAGCATCAGCGACTAGTTGAGATTTTTCCGCAATCATCCATTCCCAAGTTGTAGAGGAATGATTTCAATAGGGACTTTGTGAAAGGCTTACTGAGGCTGCCTCGAGAGAATGATGCAGCAGGGGTTGTCATTGACAGAATCAAGATGTTTTCTCACTTCTTTCCGATCAAGGGGACCTTCAGTGTTGATGAGATGGGATTGATGTACATATGGGAGATTTCACATCAACATGGGGTTCCATACTCCATTTTTTCCGATAATGATGCACACTTTACTTCTTGGGTCTGGCAGGGACTACATGCGACTTGGCAACACATATACTTCGGAGTACAGCTTACCACCACCATTCAGATGGCTAGTTCGAGCATATGATTCATGTACTGGAGGAAATTCTTCGAGCATGTATCCTAGATTTGGGAGGTTCTTGGGAGAAAAACATACCTCTTATGGAGTTTTCCTATAATAATTGATTTCAAGAAACAATTCAGATGACACCTTTTGAGGCTTTTTATGGTAGGCCATTTCAATCACCACTATGTGGGATGGAGGTATGAGAGGTAGCTATGTTAGGACCTCGTCTTGCTAGGACATCACAGAGTAGAAAGAGCTGATTTGGAAGAGGATGAATATTGCACACTCACGTTAGAAGTCTTATGTTGATCGACAGAGATGACCTCTGGAGTTCGAGGATGGAGATCAGGTTTTCCAGCATGTCTCACCGAGGTTGGGACACAATAGGATTAGGATACAGGATAAGCATTCACCGAGACATGTTGGGCCATTTGAGGTTTTGGAAAGAGTCAGACCAGTTTCCTATCGGCTGCAGTTACACCAAAGGTACCGGTCTATGCACGACGTTATCCACGTTTCTCAGATTAGACTTCACTTCTCAGACCTGTCTCATGTTTTTCAACCCGAAGATGTTGAGTTAGAGGTGGACGCATCATTCATGGAGCATCCTATCCATATTGTAGATCACAATGCAAAGGTTCTCCATGTCTGGTCTATTCCTCTGGTATGGGTACTATTGCAGCAAGGGAGAGTACATGATGATACTTGGGAGAGGGAGATCGATATACAATCGTAGTGGCCAGAGGTGTTCGAGGATTCATCTTCTACGCCGACTTTCTAGGGAAATTCAGGGAAACATTTATTTAAGGGGGGAAGTTTGTAAGAACCCAAATCTTCTTTTTTAGGTATGTCTTCATATATTTTTGTTTGGGAGAAAAATAGGAAATTATGAAAATTTCAGGAGTACACGCCATATACTTATAATCACAGGTTGTGTATCAAATTTTCATGGGTAGCATTGTCCTAGCCGTGTAACGAACGAGCACATGGCTGTCTGTGTTGACCTGGAGACCACCTAAAGCGTGGCCTGGTTAAGGAAATTACATGTCGGGTATCCCTAGGGAACATGCTGTGTACATTTATTTTTTTTCATTAAACAGACCGAGGTCGCATATCGTTCACAAATTTATCTTCTTAGCCATTTTTCTCATCCAAGACCGTCTATGGATGAAGATTCCTGAATCACCATCTATTCTACGAATTGTCTTCCGTCGATTTTTTCAGAATCTCCCTGGTAATATCTTCCTTCTTCTAGAGCCTCGTTTCCTGATTTCTTCTCTTTCATGACATAACCTTGGTTGAATTGTTTTGGCGTTTTTATAGATCTATGACGTTATATGGCGATTCAATGCCTGAGTTTCATTTATATCATCCGTAAAATGCCTAGGTAGGTGGTTTTTGCCTTTCCGTTGTTAGTCTTTTAATATTATGAGAAAAAGTTCCCAATATCCTAGAATGGGGTATTTCATGTTTAGGGATTTTATCCCGGTTAATTCCTCTTATTCCTTGTGTGACTTAGTAGAGGGTTTTTGATCGGGAATAGGGTAATTTTCCATGATATGAATGTGTTTTCCCATGCTTGTTTGATTTTGACCATTTGTTCTAGCTTTTCTAATTAGGGTATTTTTTCCCATTCATAATGTAGTAAGGATGGAGTGATTATTTATCTGATATGATGTTTCATTCCTTATAACTAATTATCCAAGTAGTACTTTGAGTTTTACTTTGGCTGTTGATTATCAGTGGTGTATGCTTGCTTTATAAGGGGCTGCAAGAACCTAGTGTAGTGAGACCATTTGGGAAACGACGTTGAGGGATTTCCTAGAGTGTCTTTTATAATTATCGCGCTATAAGACCATAGGGGGGATTGACTTTGAGTGGTCCATAAAAGTGTCTATAGATAAGTTATGAGACCACATGATGACTTGACGTTGAGTACTTCCTCAGAGTGTCTGTAGTTTTCCATTAAAAGACTATAGGGGAAATTGAATGTGAGTGCTTGCTCAGAGTGTCTTATGTTACACGAGACCACATCAGGAATTGATGGTGAGTGCTTCCTCAGAGAGTCTTAGCTATATCCTAATTTTAAATTAAAGTAGAGTGGTAAGGCTGTGAGAACTACCAAGAGTGTTACATGAGATTGTTGTTTGAACCATAGGGGATAGGCTATGAGATCTTTCTTAGAGTGTTTCTTGTTTTTTTAATTGGTTGGTTAAATTTATAAACATTAATGATTTTAATTGAAACTGTAGGACTACTTACTTTTGATCACTTCCTTTTTTATTACATTTTTTTCATATTACTTTCCATATATATTCGCTTACTGTTAGGAACAAATCATTTGGTGTTTGCCTACTGTGATTCATCTCAGTCCATGTTTGGGTCATGATTTTAAGCCCAAAAAGATTATATTTTTGCAGGTCTTGATAAGGTAAAGCACCCTTCTTCTTCAGGTACTTGACTACTTTGACGCTGGAGAGCATGAGACCATGCAGAGGCTTTCTATGCTAAGGAGTTGTTTACTTGTTTTTCTATTACTTTGGTTTAGTAATGTATTCCGTCATTGTGACTTGGTTGGCTGATTTCCAAGACATATGTTACCACGACCCGTCCTCGGGGCCCGTGTCATGACTACCCCAAGCCAGCCTTCCACAGGCCAGGGGCTAGCGACTTGCACCAAAGGCGTAAATCCCTATAACTGGGAAGGAATTGCCTTTATAAAAGTAAACAAAACACCACAGTGTACGTGAGGAAGTAATACACTAAAAACAAAAGGAAGTGATGAAAAGTAAATGGGCCAGAATACAAACCTAATCGAAAGTTCTGCTACAACTAAACAAAAGAACAATAGAAAAGACAAGCAGCTGGAAGAATAGAAGCAGCTCCTAGGTTGTCCACCACGGATCCTACCTGAAGAGTAGGTACAGAGAGCACATCTCCTGGATCGTCCACCATGGATCCTACCTAAAGGGTAGGTACAGATAGCGCAGCTCCTGGATCGTCCACCACGGATCCTACCTAAAGGGTAGGTACAGATAGCGCAGCTCCTAGATCGTCCACCACGGATCCTACCTGAAGGGTAGGTACAGATATCCTCTAAAATGCTCTCGCCCTTCAACCTAATCTGAGTATTGTCACATCGTGAAGTCCACCTCTGGATACTAACTCGTCATGAGATCCACCTCCGGTACCGTCCAGTCCTCGAACACTCGTCCTCGATCAGCACTACCCGTCATCTGCAACCGACACAAAGAGGTGTGGGCATAGCCCGTGTAGGGGTGAGTATAAAAATACTCCGTAGGGACCCCGAGACCCTCAAGGTCTCACTAAATCCAACAAGGATAACCATAAAGAAGATCTCAACAGATAACCTCTACTTAAGTATATCCCCATACATATACCTAAGTTATCATGTAACCCATCTCAATCATGAGAAAACACAAAGATTATGAAATCAACAGATGAACACTAACCAGGAATATGCCGATACATATACCTAAGTTATCAAGTGACCTATCCCAATCATGAGGAAAACACAAAGGTTATAGACTCAGCTCAAACTAGGATTTTCATTATCGAAACCGTAACTGCTGAAGAGCCCCATCTCTGGAGAGTAAAGTTATCCTATCACGACTCTGAGTTACTACTCACTAGCCTATGACTGATGAGGTTCTCCTAATGTCGAGTACCGCGGGTAAGCCACCCAAACACAGTAGTTCTTCCCACCGGGGACTTCCACCCAAACACAGTAGTGCACCCCCCCAAATAGCCTGTAGAGGTACTCTTTCTGTTGAGTGCCATGGGTCTGCACCCAAACACAGTAGTGCTGCGTCCGCCATGGGTCTCCACCCAAATATAGTAGTGCTCCGTCCAATGGGCTAGTCGACTCACTCCAAGTTGAGTCGGTCAAGTAATCGTCAGGTCTCAGCCAGCTACACGGTCTCCGTACTCCGTACGCTCGTCACCGAGAGGGTCTGCTCCACAAGATACAGGTCGATAATCCAAGTATCACAAGGTCCCACGAAGAAGTATCTCAAAGGACCACCTTGTCATAGGGGTCTCAACGCAACAGACAACGCGTCTATCGGACGCCCGGTTTGGGAGTTATTAGCTTTTCCATCCGAGGGGCCCGGTTGGTTTCGTGTACGAACCAACCCGACCGTATCTCAACTGTACCCTGAACTCTCATAGGGTATACTCATAGGGACCGTTTCTAAACATGATCACCAACGCCGCTGACGGTTCGTCAAACGGACGTCCGGTCTGAAAGTTATCAGCTTTTCCGTTCTAGGGGCCCGGTTGGATTTTGGGTACAATCCAACCCGGCCATACTCCAACTACATCCAAACCTCAAGATAAGTATGCCAAATGTTCTGTCTCATCAAGAGGAATCCAACAAGTCAACGACACGTCAATTAGAAGTCCAAAGCTCAAGTTATAAGCGTTTCCGCTCCGAGGGCCCAGTTGGTTTCTGGTTCGAACCAACCCGGCCGTACGCAAATTTTTCCGAAACCTTGACTATAATATAAAGAAACGACCGTCTCAATCCAAGGATCGCATCACAACTGACGGTGCGTCGATCGGAGGTCTGTATCCCATGTTATGGGCATTTGAACGAAACCTGCCGAAAATAGGGGTTCGGGCCCGGTCCGACCCGGCCCGAGGCCCCCCTGGGTCGGCCCGAACTGGGTCGAACCGACCCGGGTCCGGGTCCGGCCCCCTAGGGTGAGGCCCGGCCTGGCTGGCGTGGCTTGGCCCAGCCTACGCGGCCCGGCCCGGTGGCCGGTTGGCCGGCCACACTGGCGCGGCCCCCGTGGCCTGCTCGGCTGGCCGAGCTGAGCGGAACATGGGTGGAGCCCCCCCCCCCCCCCTGATTGAAGCCCCCCCCCCACGTGGCAGCTACTCCCTTGAACTCTAGGGGTTACAACCCCCGGTCTCCCCACTGGTCCCACGCGGCCGCAGGACCGCTGTCTGCTGCCTCGGGTTCAGCCCCAGCAGATCTTCCTGGCGGCGCGCCGGGCGCCGCCGCCTCCCTCCACCGGTGCCGCCATGCCAATGTGGCTCGCCTGCAGGCTCTTCCACGGACCACTGGAGTTGCTCTGATGGTCCGTTTTCAATTCTGTCTGCGCCGGTGGTCCTCCCGGGAGCCGATGATTACTGCGAAGGGTTCAAAACGCCTTTGTGGCCCGCCTCATCATCGCCCATCAATCCGCACTTCGACAACAAACTGCGGAGGGTCCGAGGTTTGTTCGTTAGCCCGTGCCCTCCGCGTTAGAGGTTTTGAAATCAATAACAAACACAACAAATCCCGAATATTTACCCTTCAACCATTCCACATGAACGAGCGATCCGCGGATCAACTGGCAGAGATTGATCCGCGCTCGTTGTCCTTTTCTCAAATGATAAAACGTTAAAATCAAATATAATTCCCCTACCTTGCAAAGACGTCGCACGTCGTCGAGCCATGGAAATAGGCAAGCGTCTCGATGATCGGACAGCATTGAAGATCAGTGCCAATTCCGTTGACGTCGAAGGGTGAGTCACCGTCGATGGTGAAGTTCCCCGCGGTGGTGTCTCCTCCCTTGACGTGGAGGAAGAAGAAGAGAAGGCACTTCGTCAGTGACTTCATGTTCTCCATCAGAGGTGTTTTTCGTCGGAGGCGTTGTTCTTCATCAGAAGGAGGGATCTCTTCTAAATTCTCCAAGAATTCCCCTCACAATATTTCCCCAACCAAATATTAAAATGAGCTTTCCCAAATTTTAAAAGGAAATCCAACCATTCAAATTAATTCAAAGAGTCACTCATTAATTATGTGTGTAGACTACATAATTAAGGAGGAGTTTACAAATTAATTTAAAGAGTGATAAAGGGGGGGGGGGGGGGTTTGGGAGTTGAGGGGGAGTTGAGGAGTTAGGGTCTCGTGTGGGCACCACCTCACTAAACCCTCCCATTTTGTACGATTATAATCACCCTCAACAAAAATAAATCTACCATATATTTAAATATAATTTCATTTCATCAATTTTATTTATTCTAAACCAAATCCCCAATTTAAAAAAAAAAACTCATCCTGCTTCAAACTCAACTGCGGTAAAGGTACCCTTAAGAAATTACATGTGCTATGAGTTCATCGGTGCTGTCAGATTTCGATTCCGAGCACCAGTTCAAAAGTTAGAAAAACCTGCTCATTCGTTCACCGAACGTACCCGAGCTAAACATCAGAAATTGATTCCGGGTACACCGGGCCTTGGAATCAGGTGCCGTCAGAAACTGAGTTCTTGTAAAATTCCAATGAAATTATGAAAAAAATTTCCTTGAAATTTTCGGGTCATTAAATTACTCCCAACTCAGGTCTTTACATCCTCGTAATTATTTAACTCAAACTAAGGATACAATGGTGGTACTGAGCACACATGTGAGCAATCTGCTCCCATGTGCTCACCTGGAGGTTCCTGTGCTGCCTACGAAAGCGCACAAGAGGAATTTACTATCCTCGTAGAACCCGCTCTTGTCGATCCTCAACCTCTACTAGAACCCCGCAAAAGTCACCCAATCACCAAATTCTAGCTCCCCATGGTCAATGATATGCGAAGGGTCGTGCTCTTATCTCCTCAGTTGAGATACATGGAATTCGTCGTGCACCTAGTTCAACTGAGGTGGATGGGTCAAGTGGTAAACCACCCCGGCTACCTCGCTGAGGACCTAGAAAGGTCCGTTGACCCTCGGAGATAACTTTCCACTTTGGCCACATCTATGTAAACCTCGTCGAGGTGAGACCCGTATAAGGATGTGGTCATCATCCTTGAACTCAAGAGGCCTCCATTTCCTGATTAGAACAGAAAATCAAAACTCTCACTGCCACGAGGGTAAGGTTGGATGACCCAAGAGTGATTGGCCAATCCCTCCTATGCATGAGTTTATCCTGTTCTGCCTGGGGTTTCCTTTTTGCCGACCAAGGAAAACTCATCCCGACATCGTAGTTAGACCAAAACCTTTTTTCCTAATACAGTCAATCTGAGCATGAAGTGTGAATCCAATCCATACTGAGACCAATGTCGTGAGGCCTCAACGCTGCCACCAAGAGATTCCAACTGAAACTCTCACCATTAGGGTCAGACCACACTGTCGGCATAAGTGTGATTATTGAGTATCCTCCCAAGGTATCTCCAGACGTGAGGGTCAAGTCTATGGCTTACCGGAATCCCTAGGTTTGGGACAAGATTCATGGAAGGAATTAATGATTCATATCAACCACTGTTACTAAGGAAACTAGTAGTGGACACATATTGTCCCTTGAATCATTTTTAGAGCCATTGGGTCACATTCCTTGACCGCATGCAGCCGCACTATTCCCCTACCCTCCAGCTCCCTGAGTCTGGCGGGGACATCTAAGGCGGGTGGTTGTAGCATGTTGAAATGTACACCACCTCATGCTGCTCTCCTAGCTCTGCCTCCACGTCTGATACTTCGCAGACTAATCTCTCCTTAATTCAACCTCTTCTTGAAACATTTAACATGCCCGAGTCTCTAAGACTGGCGCGAGTTTCCTGTTTCTTACTGCACTGTGCAGTCTTCATCCACTCCTTGATGATCTGCACCTTCTTTGCCTATGATATGTAAGAGCTGCTAATATTTCTCCTTTTCCAAAAAGATAAACTCAGTCTCATCCCCTGGATGAACCACGCCCATTGCCTAATATAGTAAATCCGGACCTGAATGATGCATTCATGCCATGGATGACGTCGTAAGGCCTCGACGTTACTACCAAGAGATCCAACTGTCACTCTCGCCTCCAAGGGTCGAGTCACACTGTCGGCATCAGTGTGAGGTCACTGGGACTCCTCCAGTAGAAAAATTGAATGTGAGGGTCAATTCAACAGTTTTTAACTAGGACCTCTCTGTATCAACTGAACAAAAGGACAGGAAAGCAAACATAAAAAAGATATGTGTTTTTTTACTGCAACTCATAGTACAAAGACACAAATACAACAGAAACATGGAACTAGAAGTACCAAGAACAAAAAGGAATCCACTAGTTCTTCTCCTGTCCGCATGCTCCCAGAGCTCTACGGTCTTGTCCACTGCTCGGCTATTGCTCAAGAACCCGCCGCTGCTTATGCCTCGGTGGCTCCTCCAATGCCTGCGGATCAACAATGCGGGGGTTCAGGCAGTCACATGCCAGGCGACCCTTCATGCCACATTCATAACACTTCCTGCTCCTCGTATAGCTAGATCTGTTCCTCTTAGACCTCTGCATCATCTGTCTACTGCCCACAGATGACTCAACTATTGATGGAAAATCCTGCGGCAAAGGCAGCAACTCCTGTACACGCTCGGGGTGCAGAGCTACTGGTACAAACTCTACCTTGAAAAAGGTCTCGAAGTCTCCCCATGTGAAGGTCATCTCATCACAAAACTGGAACAAGTGGCTCCACCACCTGCCCGTTGCTTCCTGAAGGAGGCTGGCAGCAAAGATCACCATGAAGTCTGCTGGCGTCCCTACTAGCCTGAAGTCTCTCACCACAGCCTCCAGCCAATACTCAGCCTCCAGTGGGTCCGTCTCTCCCCGGAACCTCTGTGGCCTCTGGCACTGGAACTCGTGCAGCACGGTCAAGAGACGTGGATCACCTACTACTAGGGATGGTGGCATCAGTGGCCCAATGTATGGTAGTACTGCTGGTGCCTCCGCATGTACCTCAAATGTAAGAGGGCCCTGTACCAAAGCCTCGTCGCTCGGTAGGCTGTCAGTACGCACATCCCTCTGGGCTCTAGCTGGTCATCCTTGGAAAGGCATCCTGAAAAAACAGACATGACATGGTCAAACGATTTATACCTTGTGAGCTGACCTGGTTGAGCTGTTTTAAGGGAAAACCATTGAAAACACACACGTAATTAATGTTTTTGTGCACTGAGTCAAAAATCAGAAGTCAGGGTCCTGGTGTATGGATACGTTGGCCTCCCGTCCCAACACTGGACTCCCTAAACAGAAAACCACACTCGTTACCCTTAACACTATTTTTTCACAGAAAGCAAATATCAGAGTTATAAGATCTGCGGTAGAACCAACTCCTCTGATACCAATTTGTCACGACCCGTCCACGGGGCCTGTGCCGTGAATACCCCAAGCCCGCCTTCCATAGGCCAGGGGCTGGCAACTAGCACCAAAGGCGTAAATCCCGATAACTAGGAAGGCACTCCCTTTATAAAAATAAACAAAACACCACAGTATACAAGCGGAAGTAATACACTAAAAACAAAAGGAAGTGCTGGAAATTAAATGGGCAAGAATACAAACCCAATCGAAAGTACAGGTACAACTGAACAAAAGTACAATAGAAAAGACAAGCAGCTAGAAGAATAGAAGCAGCTCATAGGTCGTCCACCACGTATCCTACCTGAAGGGTAGGTACAGAGAGAACAGCTCCTGGATCATCCACCACAGATCCTACCTGAAGGGTAGGTATAGATAGTGCAGCTCCTGGATCATCCACCATGGATCCTACCTGAAGGGTAGGTACAGATAGCCTCTACAGCGCTCTCACCCGTCAACCTCCTCCGAGTATCTTCACATCGTGATGTCCACCTCCGGATACTGACTCATCATGAGATCCACCTCTGGTACCGTCCAGTCCTCGAACACACGGCCTCGGTCAATGCTTCCCATCGTCTGCAACCAACACAATGAGGTGAGGGCATACCCCGTGCATGGGTGAGTATAACGATACTCAGCAGGGACCCTGAGACCCTCATGGTCTCACTAAATCCAACAAGGATAACCACAATGAATATCTCAACAGATAACCTCTATTTAGTTATATGCCCATACATATACCTAAGTTATCTAGTAACCCATCTCATTCATGAGAAAACACAAAGATTATGAAATCAATGGATGACCACTACCCAGGTATATGCCCATACATATACCTAAGTTATTAAGTGACCCATCTCAATCATGAGGTAAACAAAAAGGTTATAGACTCAGGTCAAACCGGGATTTTAATTATCAAAACCGTAACTACTAAAGAGCCCCATATCTGGAGAGTACAATGATCCTAGCACTACTCCGAGGTACTACTCACTAAACAAAGACTGTTGAGTTATTCCTCCTGTCAAGTACCACGGGTCAGCCACCGAACCACAGTAGTGCTTCCCGCCGGGGTCTGCCACCCAAACACAGTAGTGCACCCCCCCTGACAGCCAGAAGAGGTACTCCTTCTATTGAGTACCACAAGTCTGCACCCAAACACAGTAGTGATCCATCCACCATGGGTCTGCACCCAAACATAGTAGTGCTCCATCCACTGGGCTAGTCGACTCACTCCAAGTCGAGTCGGTCACGCAGTCATCAGGTCTCAGTCAGCTACACGGTGTCCGTACTCTGTATTCTCATCTCAGTGAGGGTCCGCTCCACGAGCTACAGGTCGATACTCCAAGTATCACAAGGTCCCACGAACAAGTATCTCAAAGGACCACCTTGTCATAGTGATCTCAACGCAACAGACGACGCGTCTATCGGACGCCCGGTCTGTGAGTTATTAGCCTTTCCGTCCAAGGGGTCCGGTTGGTTTTGTGTACGAACCAACCCGACCGTATCTAAACTATACTCCAAACTCTCATAGGGTATACTCATAGGGATAGTTTTTCAACGTGATCACCAATGCTACTGACGGTTCGTCAAACGGACGTCCGGTCTGAAAGTTATAAGCTTTTCCATTCTTGGGGCCCGGTTGGATTTCTGGTACAATCCAACCCGGCCATACTCCAACTACGTCCAAACCTCAGGTGAAGTATGCCAAATGTTCCATCTCATCAAGAGTAATCCAACAAGTTGATGGCATGTCAATCAGACGCCCGAAGCTAAAGTTATAAGCGTTTCCGCTCCGAGGGCCCAATTGGTTTCAGGTTCGAACCAACCTGGCCATACCAAAAGTTCTCCAAAACCTTGAGTATAATATACCAAAACGACAGTATCGATCCAAGGATCACATCGCAAATAACAGTGCGTCGATCTGAGGTTCGTAGCCCAGGTTATGGGCGTTTGAACCAAACCTGCAGAAAATAGGGGGTTCGGGCCCGGTCCGACACGGCCCGAAACCACCCTAGGTCGGCCCGAACCGGGTCGACCTGACCCGGGTCTGGGTCCGGCCCCCAAGGGAGAGGCCCAGCCCGGCTGGCACAACCCAGCCCGGC
Source organism: Viscum album (assembly GCA_963277665.1). Classification (NCBI taxonomy): domain Eukaryota; kingdom Viridiplantae; phylum Streptophyta; class Magnoliopsida; order Santalales; family Viscaceae; genus Viscum; species Viscum album. Next base: position 766,838,572 of record OY728121.1, read on the forward strand.
CTGCGCGGCCCGTGTGGCCTACTCGGCTGGCCCCGTTGAGCGGAACAGGGGGGAGGTACGCGCCACCCTGATTGAAGCCGCGACACCCCCCACGTGGGGGCCACACCCTTGACCGCCAGGGTTACGACCCCTGGTCTTCCCACTGGTCCCGCGCGGCCGCGGGACCGCTGTCTGCCGCCACGGCTTCAACCACGGCGGACCTTCCTGGCGGCGCACCGGCGAGCTCTTCCACGGACCTGCGGAGTTGCTCCGGTGGTCCGTTTTCAATTCTGTCTGCGCCGGTGGTCCTCTCGGGATCCGTAGATTACTGTGAAGGGTTCAAAACGCCTTTTCTGCCCGTCTCATCATCGCCCGTCGATCCGAACTTCGACAACAAACTGCGGAGGGTCCATGCTTTGTTCGTTAGCTTGTGCCCTCCGCGTTAGAGGTTTTAAAATCAATAACCAACACAACCAATCCCGAATATTCACCCCGCAACCATTCGGAATGAACGAGCGATCTGCCGATCAACTGATAGAGATTGATATACACTCATCGTCCTTTTATCAAATGATAAAAAGGGAAAATAAAATATAATTCCCCTACCTTGCAAAGACATCGCACGTCGTTGATCCGCGGAAAGTTGTAAGCATCGCGATGATTGGACTTTGTGGAAGATCGATGCTGATTCCGTTGATGTCGAAGGGAGAGTCTTCATTGATGGTGAAGTTCCCCTCGGTGGTGTCTCCTCCCTTGACGTGGAGGAAGAAGAAGAGAAGGCACGTTGTCGGTGACATCGCGTTCTCTGTCAGAGGCGTTCTTCATCGGATGCGTTGTTCTCTGTCATGAATGTTCATCATCAGAAGGAGTGATCTATTCTAAATTCTACAATAATTCCCCTCACAATATTTTCCCAACCAAATATTAAAATGATCTTTTTCCCATTTTAAAAGGAAATACAACCATTCAAATTAATTCAAAGTGTCACTCAATAATTATGCGTGTAGACTACATAATTAAGGAGGAGTTTACAATTTAATTTAAAGAGTGATAAAGGGGTGGTTTTGGGAGTTGAGGGGGAGGTGAGGAGTTAGGGTCTCGTGTGGCCCACCCCCCTCACTAAACCCTCCCATTTTGTAGGATTGTAATCACCCTCAACAAAAAGAAATCCACCATAGATTAAAATAGAAATTGATTTCAATAATTTTATTTATTCAAAACCAAATCCCGAATTAAAAAAAACTCAACCTGCTTCAAACGCAACTGCGGTAAAGGTCCCCATAAGCAATTACCAGTTCTACGAGTTCATCGGTGCCCTCAGATTTCAATTCCGAGCACCGGTTAAAATGTTAGAAAAACCTGCTCATTCGTTCACTGAACGTACCCGATCTAAACATCGGAAATTGATTCCGGGCACACCGGGCCTCGGAATCAGGTGCCATCAGAAACTGAATTCTTTCAAAATTCCAAATAAATTAAGCAAAAAAATTTCTTTGAAATTTCTGGGTCTTTACAGATGTACTATGCATCATTTATATATGTACTCTAGTTTATTATTTCAGTCTTTCGATGTATACCTATTGTAAGTTATTACTGCTTCTGCTATTTTAATCATTTTATTTCCACTGCATTACTCTGTAAATGAGGTAATAGTTTCCCCACTATGACACACAAGGCTCTCGCTACTATTCGGTAACCTCTGGGATTTGGGGAAATTCACTTGAATCCATGTGACCAACTGGGTACGGGGCACCTCTGGGTGGCTCCAGGAAATGGGAAATTATAGAAATATTGATTAGATATCTTTTAAAAACAATTAATAAGGAAAATATAATTTCATTATTGAAATTTAATTTTAAAACATAAAACTTTTTAAAATAATTTTCTTGACAATATGTATTAAAACATATAAATAAACCATTAAAAATTTCAGAACCGATTACTTTGAAAACACATTGAAAACATGTAAAGAAATATTGAAAATGAAATGAACATAATTTTCCCAAAAAATTTATAAAATAAACTTGAAATCCTTTTGAAATCCATATCTTTGAAAAGCTACAGAATAATAAATAAATCTTGAAAACATTTCTTATGGAAACACAATCTGAAAGAAAACCCATTTCATACTGAAGAGACGGTAAATTTGAGATTTCATTACAACATTTTCCTAAAAATAATATGTCCAAATGATTTGAAAAATATCCCCAATACATGAATATATAATTAATAACTAGAGAATAAGGTATGTAATTAGTCTTATTGAGATATGAAGGAATATATTTCATTAAAGGATACATAATTATGAACAATCATTAAAAGCAATGATATGGTTTCAATAAACTCTTACCACAAGGTATCATTGAAACATAATCCCAATTTATGAAAAACAATTACAATAATCAAGAATATAATTAAAATATGGAGATTAAAGATATAAAATTTCAATGGATGTTGGTAAATGTCATGAAAAAATATAGGTGCATTGCACAGAATGTTTCTCAAGGAAGGAAATTTGAAACAACACTACTTTACGGATTTTGTATCTTTTGAGACATAAAACCCATGAAATAAATATTATAAAATGAATATTTAAATATATATAAATTTAATTATAATCATCATAAAATCTATTCATGGTTAGTATAGAAAACACTAAAAAGGAATGTTTGGTGAATAAATCATGTGTCTCATGGAAACAAAAAGAGAGATGAAATTCCATTACCTTGTGTCATGACTATTGTTGTACCAATTCAAAAATAATTTATAATAGAAAGAAGTATATTATAAATTTATAAAAAAATCATATTCTTATATCTAACACAAAATATGGTTTTATTAAGAATTTATATTCTCTTATTATTAACAAATATATGATAGGTTTTCACTTCGGGTAATATCCTCTTTGTTTTCACACGTATCTAAATTTGTTATATCATTGCTTCTTATACTTATATAATGATTTTTAGAATATAAAACATGATAAAAATATCAATTATATTAATTATATGTGTATTATAATAATCTATATTATATAGAAGTATACAATGGAATACATAGCTCATGGCGATGGTAGGCCGTACGGACGCATGAGCGTTGCTTCCACCATATTGGATTATTAAATGTTTTTATCAAGGTTGAGGTGAAAAGGCCTATTTATTTAATAATTCTAATGTGAAATAATGATGAAACATAAAAAAATTAACAATATTTTTGAGCGGCTACTCATTCCATGAAGAGAAAGGCCTCCACCCAGCCGTTGGGGTGACTTCTTCTCCTCCAATTATAAAATCGCATCTATAAACGATCACTATAATCAGTTTTATCAACATAAATATCAGTCTAGTTACATTAATCTTATAAAATTTCTTCACTTTTCTTCACATATTCATCACTTCTCATTGAAGTAAGGATATCAATATATTTATATGTACTAACACTTCAATTTATCATATACTTAAAAGTTTGTGAAGAGGTGCTACTAATTATAGTCTTTTCTTTCTATAACCTAATCACCACTAGATTTTGTGGGGGAGGATGATCACCTAGAGATAGATGATTTTTTGATTCCATTATAGCACTATCCATAGTAGTGTTTGCTCCTATTAAAACCCAATTAATGGGATTAGAACACCCCTACCTCCATGAAAATTTGGTGCTAGAAGTGTGGGTGTAACCATTACATTTTGAGTCTAACGATATGTCTTAGATACTTCTATATGTAAAGGAGGGGAGATGATAGAAAAAAATATCTTTAACGGAGTAGTATACATGTCCTTCAGTTCAGTAAGAGACATCTCCCTTTCATAGCAATGATATTTTTAGTTGGAAGATCCTTTATGTGAGTGGTTGATGAAGCTTTAGATTTTGAGAAATGTACCCTGTAAGTAGATCCAACATAGATACCAGTGATCATTAATGTGATGGAATTGTTGACCCTCTCATGGACCTTTAGTAATACCGTTTTAGACATATAAAATTTGGAATTACCCATTTGGGCATAACCCTCTTTTCTATTACCACATTTCTTTTATCATTACCCTTTCAACTTATTCAATTTTCCATGTGTAGTTAGTCCCACAAATTTAGGTCATACTATAGCTGAGTAGAACACTCTTTAACATCCTGAAAATAATTAGATTCCATTTCCTCTTCACCTGGGATTCCCATAGAGATAATATCCTTAAATTAAACTCCACTTATAATGTCATTGAAACTATCAATATCATCATTTAGTTACCCATCAGCAAGGTCATCCAAATTTAATTTTGGATTATTAATCATAGTAATAGGGGAGATTGCTGTCGTGGGTTCACGAATAATGAGAAAATACAATAAGGAGGGGTCATCAGCCTCTGTCTTCCTAAAATCCTCAACATGATTCACATCAATTCGCTGAAAATGACTAACTAGTGATTTTGATATTTCGGATTCATCCAAATAACTAATAGTAGTGTCCATTTAGCTAACAATTATTCAGTAATGTTGAAAATATCCACCCTTGATCTAACACTGAGATAAAACTAATTCCCTTCTAAATTTATCAATTGGTTTTCTTGTAATTTTATAAAGCACACAAGGGGGTTATACTCTATTCTAAGGTAGATTTAATCTTGCAGTATGGATAGAGCCACATTCTCACTTTTTATAGAGATTAAGTAAATTTCTACTATGACACACATATAACGACCATATGAAAAAAATTATACTGCATTGTCCACTATAAATGGAATTCCAATTACAGGACAAATTTTAAATAAAATCTCAACATTCCGTAACACCCAATTAAGGCAGTGAAATTTGATACATACCTATGCATAGGTTTCTATGAGTTCTTATAGATTAAAATCCAATTTCCAATCATTAATAAAATGTGTTCCTTATATGATATTAATGGGTCCAATACTCCATGATCAACTTTTAAACTCCCTAGAAGGGAAATATATATGGAAGAAACCTTGTCCATGAGAGACCCACATAAATTCCTTAAATTCACAAATATTAACAAGGCATGAAACTATATTGGTATTCTTACAAGGTTTCATAAATTTCATTAAAAAATTCGGGCAGTGAAAGAGTGCTTCTAAAGATTATGTGAGGCTGATAGAGCATCATTATAGGCTCTGAAATGAGCTGTTGAAAAGATTTTTATAATTCTATTGGATGATTAGTTAGAAATAGGTATTAAGGATCCAACTGAAACATTGAAGGAGTATAACCATATCAAATCATCCTTCACCCATTCTTTGTTTTTCACCATAGAAGAAGAGTCCAGCAGATTATTGTGTTGGGTCGATTTAGCTCTCTATCAATAATAAAAGACCATGGTATATATTTTTTTTCTAGGAAGAATCCATGATGCTTTCCACCTACAATTTATAATTTGGATCATGAGGATGATCTCGACATTGTTGAGGCATTGATATGGGGACTAGGTCTTGAGACGTTAACTCATGGTTATGCACAATCCATACCACCACTTATGCAGCAGCATGTGGTACATGTAATTCTAGTGGATGAGGTGCACATGATGAGTGTAGTTGATGAGTTTCATAGATAGTGGCCACTCATGTTAGGAGGCAATCACAAACCACATGTGCAAGTGTACTGGTTTGAGGTGGTGACTTATGTTTTTCATCTATTTAGGAAACCATCATATCAGACAGTGTTCCTGGAGGTGAACCTTATTCACTGATTAGTAAGGAAATAATGGGGTTTTGTTACCCAGTCTTAAGTTGAGGAAACTCATTCGTGGACAATGTTCAAGTTCCTTATCAATTATTAGTTATCACTAACTATTCTGAGGTATGTATGTATCAAAAAGATTCTACAGATCTATCATGGTAGCTTGGGAGTAGGCATACATTTATCATGGTTTACCAACCACCCCAGGTAGTCCATGGATGAAGCTCGTGATTAGTTTATCAGGTCATGTTCCATTGAGAAAAGTTCAGCGTAGAGACATCCAAGAAAGTTTTATCGCATTATACATTCTTACAATTTCTATGATGCACGGGAATGTTTTTTTGTTTGAATGTTTCTTAGTTGAGAAGACACAACTGCTGGTTGTCCGTAGTGGAAAAGTAGGAGTAGAGACATTGGTTGCAAGAATTCAACATCAGTCTCAAGGTCATGGACATTACATAAATTTTAAGATGTTGTAATAGGATAGAGAATCTATGGTGTTTCGGTCATAGGGTGTGTCTAATCATCATAAAGAGAGGCAATTCTACTCATGTGAAGGTAGGGGACATCTCATCCGAGATTGTCTGACCTTCTATACCGATGATATGCAGATCCTGGATTGGCCACTGAGGTCAATAAAATGATAGGAGAAGGTAGGTTTGTAGGGTTGAAGACATGGATGTGGAGATGATAGAGCGGTATAGGAGGTGTTCGAAATTTTTAATTGTTACCACCACGACACCCAGGTGGGACACACATGGCTTAGATAGCTGGAGGAAAGCGGCAGGGATAGAAGCATGCAATCAAATAATACAACACATAAGCACCATGAATGATTCTATATGAGATATGTTCCTTTATATACCGTAGCTGCATTACTTGTAGAAACAATTTCTAATCATTCCATTTTTTTGACACCATGTCCAGGACATATATATTTTATTTGATCCTTTGGCTCATACCATATTCTGGGAGTCACCGACTAGAGAAGACATGATGATCATAAACATGTGCTAACAGTAAGTCATGAATCATGATGAATATTTGTTTTTGTGGGAATCAGTTTTTATTATCATCAAGGGCTCATGATGTAAATCTTGGTATGGATTGGTTATCTATGGTTCATGATTAGATGGAATATTTTATATGAAGGGCGTTGTGTGTCCATAATGATGAAACCATGATCTACTTTTTTAGGGAAATAGAAACCCAATCAATGAAATATGGACTCATGCATCAGAGGGTGTCTGACTCATTAGTCGGCTTGTATGAGCCTTGGTGTAGTAGCTGTTATGAGTTCCCAATTTTCTATAGTGGTGGTCGAGTATGAGGAAGTTTTTCTTGAAGAAGTTATCATTTTACCTCCCCATCAAGAGATATAAATCTTCATTTATCTACACCCCGGGATGACATTGATATCTATTCCAACATATTGAATGTAATCTATAGAGTTTCTTGAGTTGAGGGTTTAGTTAGTGGACTTATGGTGGAAGGGATTTTGATATAAATAGTGTTTCATGCTAGGAAGCCCCAATTTTGTTTTCCAAGTAGGGAGATAATAGATTGAGGTTGTGTGTGGACTAATTGTTCTTGAATCAGGTGACTATGAAGATTATGTATCCATAAACAGGGATCAATGAGCTCTATGATTAGTTGATATGGGAATGATGTTTCTTCAAGGATGACCTAAGTACAGTCTATCACCAGGGGTGAGTACTGGACAAGGATATATTGATTATGGAATTAAGATGTCTCTATGATAACTATGAGTAATTGGTGATTAACATTGTCATGAAAAACACTCAATCATTATTAATGGGACTCAAGAACCAAATTATTAAACCTTATATAAAATAGTTCAGGGTGGTCTTCATCGACGAAATATTTATATATTCGCTGATAGTGGAGAAGCATGTTAGACAATATGGAATAGATATACATGTAATCTGAAAGCACTATATATATATATAAATCTTTCTAACTTCCAGTTTTAGATTCTGCGGTCTACATTTAGAGACACAATATCTCATCTGATGGAGTGGTAATGGAATCGACCACTGTTAATGAAATGGTAGCCTGCGAGCTACCTAGGAGTGTTATGGTGGTGCAGAGCTTCCATGGTCTTGTAGGATGTTAGACGAGATTCAAACCTTATTTTACATTGATATCAATACCCATGACATCATTGAATCAAAAGGGACAACCTTTCATGTAGAAATATAAATTCCACGTGGAATTTCAACAGTTGAGGAAGAGTTTGATGAGTGCTCCGATTATGAGAAGTTCAATGGAGGTTGTTGAGTATGTAGTGTTATTCCATGTATTAGGGACCATGAATCATTTTGTTCTGATGTACATGAAATTTGTTATTTTCTATGTTTCATCCCAGTTTAGAAAACATGAGAATAACTACATGAACCATGATAATGAGCTATCCATTATAGTATTCTCTTTCATGAGGTGGCGTAACAACCTGATTAGAGAGCAGTAAATCATATACATTGATCAAAAGAATCTCATGTACATATTCAAATAGAATTATCTCAACATGAGGGAGTGGATATGGATTGATTTTCTTAATTATTATGACTTCAAAACTGACTATAATATTGGGAAGGATAATATGGTAGAAGTTTAGCTCAAAATGATATATTGTTCACAATTTCGGAATGAGCATCAGAGTAGTTGGCCTCATTACAGTTAGCCTTTCACACCTAGAAAATCGACATACTTCCACAGATCTAAAGCCCCAATTTTGTGGCCTATATCCATTGTTCTGCAGCCTATATCCACGGTTCTAGGTCCTATAGAATCAGTTTTAAAATCGTGTCTATATGCCCAATTTTGGTGGCCTATGGCCACAGTTTTCAGAACTGTGGCAACATCCCCTGGTTATTGCCATAGTTTTCCGAACTGTGGAAACAACCCATGGCTATCGCCATGGTATTTTGGACTATGGCCTGTATTTTCAAAACCGTGGTGATATGCCATTTTTTTCAACACCCTTTATCCACAATTTTCCAAAATGGTGGCTATAGGGTTCTAACACTTCCGTGGGAACAAAAATTCCAGCCAAAAATTTTCCAGGAAGCCCTACCACCATGGATTTGAGTCTATTCGCATGGTTTGTTTTAATATATATATATATATATATATATCATAATATATATATACCTGAATTGTGGTGCGGTGTAGTGGTAAGTGCACTGTATTGAAAAGTGGATGTTCAAAGAACAAATCCCGTCGGGGACATTTTTTATTTAGGTTATTGCCACAGTCTTCCAAGGAAATAGGCGTGGTTAAAACTGTGTAAATAGCCACCTATATCCACATTTTAAACTGTTTCTATAGGTCAACCTCCATGGTGTCAAATTTGGAGGCCTATTTCCATCATTTTCAAAATCGTGGAAATAGGCTAGGACCTAGTGGCACGGCGATAGCGGCCATAGTTGGCCAAAACTGTGGTCATTGCCTATTGCCACAGTTTTGAGGCATATTGAAACAGTTTTGAACCTTGAAAAATAGCCCTTGTTTTCAGTTACATTTTTGGATGAAGATGGAACTGCTGAAATCAATTTTATGATTGCAACCCCTTAGTTTCTTCTGTGAGTAAGGGAGTTAAAACTTGAAATTACCGATTGTGAGGCCATACATTCTCAGATGTCCATATGGATTTATTTTGATTGATCATGTCATACTTTAATGAGGGATAATGATTATACCAGTGATGTTGTGGGAGGATTTTTTGACAGAGTTTTATACATATAATTTTGTGGAACATCTAGGTGTGGAAATGATATATAAGGATATACAACATCATTTTTGGTTGATGGGGATGTAGAATGTAGTTTAGTTGTTCTCCTCTCAATGGAATACTTTTCCAAAAGTGTAGGCTGAGCACCACATTCCAGTGAGTTTATTGCAACCAATTGATGTACCATTATGGATGTGGGAATGGATATATTCATACTTCTTAAAAGTATTGGAATTCACATCCATGAAACACTATTCCATATAGGTGATCATAAATTGTCTCACAATGTCGGACCACTTCCAAGCTATATGAGATTAGTCTTTAGTAAAGGTCATATAAAGCCTATATATTTAAGAGATAGACTATCTCCATGGAGTTCCATAAATGATCATTTGTGACCACAATGCGCTTTTGAAAAACTGGAAGTGGTATGGATTTCCAAAGGTGTTCGTGACCCAGTTACACTTGAGCACAATCATTGTCCAACAAAATGATGTCCTTATAGAGTGGAATATTTAGGTTCAGGATGAAATGCTGCAAGAATTCATGTTAGACATCCGTCATAGTTGGGAGGATCACCTACCACTGTTGGAGTATGCGTACTACAATAGATACCATTCCACCATCAGTATGGAACCATATATGGACTAGTATTGGTAACCATCTAGGTCACCACTTTGTTGTAATGAACTAAGAGAGTCAGCACTCATGATCTTGGAGTTGATGAGGTATTCAATAGTTAATGTACAAATCATCCATGAGTGGATAAAGACTACACAGAGCCGTCATAAGTCTTATAAAGATAGGTGATAAAGGATTTTTCTGTTCAAGGAGAATGACCATGTGTTCCTATGCGTATCACCTAATATTGGATTATTGATATTTAGTAGAGGTGGAAATATATATATGAGGATCAAATTCCCATTATATATATTGTGTACATTTTTCGAGGTGGTGATCACATAGCTCTAACTCTATAGTTAGGTCAGGTTGATGACATTATCTATGTGATATAGCTGTGGAGAAACATGTATGACCCATCACACGTTATCAACTAATTTGAGTAATGCATAGAGGATGGATTGACCTTTGATGAGTATCCATTAGAGATCATGGATGGATAGTAGATGATACACCATGCATGATAGGTTCCTTTAGTGCGTGTTAGGTGGATATTTGTGAATCTACCAGAGGGAACATTGGAGGATGATTCCCAATTTTGTGTTCTGTACCCACATCTTTTTGAATAGCCACTATTTATGATTTTCTAGGTCATAAAATTCCAATGTGGGGAGAATGAAATATCTCATATTTTCCATTTAGTTCTTTTGAATATTATATAAATTATTCTTGAGACCAGAAACTAAGACAACATGCGACTCTAATGCCTTTGAGTTGTGAAATATATTAAATATATTATATATATATTATATATATTAAATATAAAATAAATATATTAAATAACACATGTGTATAGTTTTCCTAAAAGTGTGGAATAACATCTAAATGAGTGAATAGATTAGAAATTTTAGGGCACCATTGAATTTAAAATGTGAGGATTAATCTAGGGGTGACTTAACATTAGTCGGTGTGGGCCATTTGTGTAAAATTCATCATGCGTGATGAATTGACTAAAATAATTTAAATAAATTATTTTACATAAATGGTATTGAAATTGTGATTAAAAATCTATAAATTAATTATATTTTCAAAAGTCTGGGGTTATATACATAACACGGTAGATAATGGAGAACCCATGGAGAGACTATTGGAGAATTATCTCAGGAGAATGATAACGAGATCATGAATCCACAATAGAAATGCATTAGATTCAAAGGATATCACCAATAAATGTGAACAAACATTTTTCTTAATTATTGATAAATCTGAATTGAGGTAGGGAATGTTTTTTTATTTTATTATTCTCTATTCATGATTTCTATAGGGAATGTAAATCAATCAAATAATAGATTCATCCATAGTTCAATCGTTATGAAGTATGGGTTTATTTTTCTGTGATTTTAGGGGATAATTTATTTTTTATTTGACCTATTTATTTTACCATTATAATGTAAATTAACTAGGATCCGTACAACATCAATCTATTTATATTCCACAAAAATATTTTTTGTGCTACACCCATTCATTGTTTGTCATGGGAATTATTTGTTTGTTATGAAGCTCGACTAATCTTGATTAATCGATTATTGTGAACATTTTTCATGGAGAAAAAATAATGATATCATAGATGTAGTATTGACCCAATATAATGGAGGTTTGACTACAAATAAGGATTGATTTAGACGTTGGTGTAAACGTGATTTTCTCTTCTTCAGTGCACAGTGAAGAATGGTGATTAGATCCATTTTTTGATAATATATTAGGGAAAAACAAATTTTTGATGATGGTGAGGCTTGGAAGAGTTGGGATATTTTATCTTATAGGAGACTTATTACCATATTGAACACTGGTGGGAAAAGATACTAAGATAGAGAAGATCTTGAACATTGAAAAATCTAGAACAACAGAGCATGTAATCTAGATCAACACGTTCTGTGGGACCCCTTATGGTGTAAAGGGTTTCAAGAGAATGTTAGGTATCCAACATTGTTTGACCCCAATCACATATTTTGTGGCCACCACAGGGTGAATCAACATGAACATTGGGACGTACAAAGTCATGTGGTGGAGTAAACAGACTATTTACTTGGCCTGTCCTCCCCCACATGGCAAAATCCTGGACTAGGTACACGAGAAAATGTACTCAAGATGGATCTATGTATTGGAACAGATGAATACTAAACATGCAACCAAAAATGCCATGTAGTACTACAACGACATTGGTTGATGACATGGGCTATTTACACGGGAAGAACCAAGGGTGAAAGTACATGGCATATGATCCCTACTACATGTTGTGTCCTATTTTAGACATGTCCTGGATCTCTTTTAATGAATTCATGAAAAGATTCATTAATTTTCATTATCCATATTATTTTCCTAATGGACCGTATGGAATCATTTTCTACTAGAAGGAATACGAACCCTTCAATAGGACATCATGATAGTATCATTAGAATCCCTCTGGGAGGCCTACAGTGAGATCCATTATTCATCATCTTTCCATAGGATGAGTTCTTAGAATCATCATGACTAACAAAACATGAGAAATGATCCTCTAATTAGTGGGTTAATCCAAATTGAGCTACTGGTATGAACCCACTCCCTTAGAAGTGGACCTCATCTTTCTATCATATTATCTTTAGACTATCAGTGTGTTCTTTCACATGAAGATACTAGATGAGTAGTACCTCTTGTACGTACATCATCTGTACTACAATACTCAAAAGTGTGATATCTAAAATGAGTTAGTTGTGGATTATTTTAGATGGAATTCATGGATGTGTACTATAGTTAGGTATTACCACTAGAAATTGTGTCTTTTTTGATTATATCGAGATATTCTAGTTATATGTGTTGTAGAGATTTACCAATGTAGAGTTAACAGTTTCACATTGTTGAATGATTTTGGGTTTTGGGGTGTCCTAATAAGTATTTTTAGACTCACCCATGACCAGTCATTTCCCACATGTGTCGTGTCGTGTGGAGATGATCGAACTTTTGACATAGTCATAGGTGGACAAGGACTCAACAGAGTTTAGTGAGACCGAACCGACCGTGTTCTGTTCTTGAAGATTTCTAAAATATGTCTTATCACAGATATTCATCTTGGAATTTTGTTTTTATACTCTCTATGGTGGTCTTTTATTTATCATAGTTCACATCCATTTACTTCTTGTCATACTCGGGATAGGAGATTCAGATGTATGCATCCATGGTTGTTGAATTATTTTTACATTCTAGAATTATATAGGAATGAAGATATATTTATGTGTATTGGTATATAGGCTCTTTACTCCCTTGTCAGTTATATTCCTACTCATAACCAGTAACAATCCCCTAGCCTATTAGAGGGGGGGATTCTATAGTGATGGAAAGGGGCCCACTGGGATGTGTAATGATAAATTTTCTCATTATTTAAAAGCAAGTATCAGAATTATCTCACCCAAAACCTCGATTTTATTTATTAGTATTCATAATTTGAACATTATATGATCCATTCAAACCAATACAATCTAATGGGAAACATTTGTCTTTATTAATTTAATTACATATTGTATTCAATAGATAATAAAATACATAAAACTCTTTTTGTACATTTTTCACCACTTTTTCATGGATCTTCTTATTTATTGGATGCCAATTTTTTTCTTATTAAGATTGAATATTTTATTGGTTGCATATTTTTTAATATAGGTTTATAATTGAATTCCTTTTAGTTTCATTGTTAAATAGATGGATATTCCATAGTTATCCAATACACTTTGTTCATTTTTCAATAAATGTAGTTATCATCAACTCATTTGGCATCATTTATTCTAGAATTTGATAATTTAGATGTTCATGAAATGATATTTTTAGTTTAGGATAATTAATTGATTCTATGGATCCTTGGAATATATTTTCATTTTGATTCATATAGGTGTTGGTATACAAATCATTTTATGGTGGATGGTTTCATGATTCAGATATCTCATTAAAACAATAATTCCTTTCTCTTTGAAAGTGTTTCTAAATTAGTAAAAATAAATTTTATTATTTTTAATCTTAATGAAATTTTTTTAAATGGTTTCAATCGATTCACATTTAAAATTTAGTGGTATTGGTTATATTATTGAAAATGGTTTCCAACTATGGTTTTTTAAGAAAAAAGGTTTTTAATTCATTGTTTCTATATTTCAATGTTGGAATAAACATTTGATGATTTCTAATTTTGATTAATGATCATTAAAGAATCTATATATAGGGATAATATAAATCCCCAATAAAATTTTGGCTACATTAATGTGTGAAAATGGGTTCTTTTGTTTGTGAAAGGAGACACTCCTACTAGTGAAATATTACCCCTTAACAAATTTTGGTAGGTAATCTTCCTCAATAGTTGGCCCTATGATCATATTTTTCTTATGATAATCACTAATAATTTATTCAAGATAACTTAAATGATTGTTTTTCAAATTTTTATCTTTGAAATTTGTTTAGGTTGTTTAAGAAATTCATTGAAAACCAAGTTATTGGAATGTTTTCAAAAATTCAAAAGGGGTGAATTTACATCTTTCAAATTTTATTATATGAAGATATATATTCTGAATATTTTATATCTATATTAGAAGAAATATTTTATTTTATAATTTCTATATATAAATTTTTTGTGTGATCTAACAAGGATTGTATTCCCCTCAATATACATACACCATTATGTGCGTGTAAAAATATTTTGGTCTGATGCAGCTAGTGGAATTGTGATTTAGGGAAGAAAAATGTTTTCTAGTTAATAAAGTGTATCAGTTTATTGAAGAATTTTTTTTACATGGATTTTGTGTTTTATATTACTTAGTAACTATGATTGGGGTTTCAGATTTTTGGAATTATAGTTTTTATTAAAAAAAGTCAATCCTCAATATTGTTTTTCTATTAGAATGTAGATATTTACTTTATTTATGTTTATATATTTATATACAATCATGGAAAAAATAACTATGGTATTTTAGGATTCAGATGCTCTTATCTCCATCTCATTGGGGTTAGGAACACCCATTTGGACAAGGGGAACTAAATCATGCTCTTTATAGTTTGGAAAACATGGCTGGTTCTTGTAATATTAAATTCAATGATTTTTTTCTATATTTAATTTTTTTTGAATTATGAGTTTTCCTGGTAGAATAGATAAATGAATGTGGGTACATAAGTGTATTTTTATTAGGGAGTTCTTGGCTTCCCCTCATAGTGTCCATCTATAAGTAATTGTTAGTTGTCATGAAATATTCCATTTGGGATTTAGTGTGCATCAATCCCATTATTTCATTCCCCTTGAATATTTATTTAAGATTAATATATGTTAATAGAAAACAAAATATTGTTCGGTATACCCAACTCCTTTTCTATATATATATTGATGTTTATTAATACTCCGTATGGAACACAGAAATCAATTTCATAGGATATTTCTTCCTATAATCCTCGGTAGGGGAACACTCAAGTTGATCCATATATAATAAAATTAGTTATTTACTTAATTATAGTTATTGACTAAGTTCTTGAACCAATATCTATCTAGGATAGGGTGATAAAAACTAGAAGGAATAATGAAATGAATAGTTAACAAGAGATTCATTAACAAAAAACACCATCATTCTAAGGGATGGATGATCCCTAGGAGGTGGGTATTTATTAGGGTTGATAGAAAGAAACTACAAATTATGGGGACACCAAATTCAATCAAGGCCAGGTATATTATATTCATCATTGAATGAATAAATATAATATTCAAGGAATTGGTTTTTAGAATAGAATAATAGTTCCTTGGAGTATAAATACATCATAGGTATTTTCACAATGAAATTCAATCTGATGAAAGTTACCATTGTGAAATTAATGGAATTTAACAAACATTACAAAGGGAGTTGTAGAGTGATAGATTAATCTAGTATCATTCTCATACATTCATTATATTGAACATAGGATTCCACTAAAAAGATGATGAGATATCAGATTCTATATACCATTGATGAACCATTAATCCGGTCACATGTAATCATACTAATTTTTCCACTGTTGTCGATGTGGTTAATCATGTGTTGAATATTGAGATTGGCTTGTTGGATATGTTAGGGATGAATAAATTTCCACAAAAAAATGGTGGTATTAGTTATCGCTGTTTAATAGAAAATATTATTAAGAGTGACTTTGATAGTTGAAATAGTTCTGGTTTTCTCAGAACCCATATCCAACACAACCATATATAGATCAAGGCTTGACATGTTATCAGTGTGGCTAGATAGGTACCACAATAAATTGTTATATCTAGCCCCAAAGACATTCATATCATATTGAAACAATGTTCCTTTATTGAGTTTCTATCATGATAATTATTATATATACTAATGTATATGAATATAGGAAATTAGTGTATCTATTTTACTGTAAAAGTTCATCGTGTACAATTTTGTTTAATCCACAACCCTCTATAATGAATAAGTTACATATATTGGAGGAGTATCTAGTTTATATTGATGTAGGTCCTACTATTTTGTGATGAATAGTTTCATTTTCATTGAATATATTAAGACGTTTATTTGACCCATGTGAATTCCATTCCTTCTTAGTGAAAGATATGGTGCATTATGTAAAACATACAATGTGACTGATGTCATTTGTTATGAAATTTTTGATTAATCTACGAAATATTTTTCTAAAGAGATTTAGATATTCCCCATGTTATTTTATTATCTATTATGTGTAACAAGTATTTTATATTTGGTTTTGGACCTTAGAATCTATGATGTTATTTTCAAATTAAACAAGTTTTGTTATCATAAGTCTTCAATCTATTGTTAGCATCCTATGAATTTTTTTAATTACTCAGATGTGAAAATGAATATATTTCAGGTTGACTTATAGGTATTGTTCAGCTGGGTGGGGCCATCACACCCATATCTCAGAAGGCTGTTTTCATTTTATATGGTGGAATTTGTGAAGAAATATTTTCTTAGTGTGATTAACTTTATATTGAATGGTTCTATAAAAGTATTTATGTACGACTTTTCATGTTTTCTGAAAAAGTGAGAGGTTGATTCATCAATTGATCTTATTTAGGGAACTCACTGATACTAGTTCCATATAATTATATTGCACCACATAAAAAATAATCAATAAAAATCCATTTAGATTATGTAATAACCATGGGAATAATATACCTTATTTTTTCACTATGGAACTTGTAAGATCCCATCTTTTTTCAGGTATATACGTCTTTCGTTTTTTTGTTACATCCCTAGTAAACATGTATTTTTCAGTGAATGAGAGCCTTCATTGAAAAAAATTATATAATGATTGGGGATATATTATTGTATGAATGAATGGATTCTAGGTGTAATGGGTTTTGTGTTACCACAAGTTATTAGTATGTTTAGTATCCTTAAAGGGGGTATGATGTTTTACAAGGAATCTGGGGTAAAAAACAGTATGCAGAAAAGTTACAGATCATGTAACCTTAAAAAATTCCATGAAATTTAAGCCAGAAACTTGTCATGAATTATTTTAGGTGAAGAACTAATTCTAGAGAAGAAGAGAGTACACATCATGAAATTATAATACACATTGTGTAATTTTCCATCAGAATAAATAAAAAATATGAGGTAATTGGTTTTTTGGCATATCCCACTAAAAATAATTTCGTGATGTGTAACTATATTACACAATGTGTATATACATGAACTATAGTTTTTATGTGTGTTGTATGGTTGATTTTTATTTCTAACTAACATTCACCTTCTTCCTATCAAACTATGAAACCCTTCGAGGAAATTTTAGAATCCTTCCTGATAGTTTGAATGTCCTGTTTGTTTCATCTATCCTTGTGTAAGTGGTTCTTATTTTATTCCATCGTCGCTTCAACCATCCTCTCTAAATTATAGAGTATTCTCTTGATCATGATTTTAGTTGGTTTTGATCTTGGTCAGTTAGGATCTTGGATCCTTTTCATGATCATCTACACCTTCATTCTTGTTAGATATTCCCATTGGAAGCATTTTTTTAACATTAGTAAAAGGTATGATGTGAAAATAATAACCATATGGTCGGATTACTGTCATGAATGTTTCATATATTACACACATTTACATTTCATGCTATAAATTAATTAAATTACAAATTGAATTATTCCTTGTAGTGCCTCTGGATCCAACTAGTTTTTTACATAGCATGTTAGAAACCATTTGAGTGAGTGAAACCAATATTAATAATTAATTTATTAATGTCTTAATGTGTGTTTAGCATAAAATGGATTTTGTGTGATTTCGTGAAATATATAAACATTGGATTATTATTTTTATTGAGATAAATGGAATGTTATTTCCTATGAAAAAATTAATAAATTGAATTTTTAATTGAATGATCAATGGTAATTTTCATAAATAACCACTAATCCTGATGTTGTGGGATTGTGATATCCTTGTTCTTATGAAATGTGATGTCATTAAATTATGTAATGCCCATATGGGGAATTTTCCTAGTTTACTAGCTAAAATTCCTAAATACCTGGATATTACATGAGACATGATGAAAATCTTATATATTAGGATATGCCTAGTTAAATATGATGAAATTCATATATACTAGTCTCAACAGTGAGACAGATTCTAAAATAATTATATATCAGTTGTGACCCTGAGGAATATGCTTCAATTCATATATATTGGGCTCATCCCTAATGAATTACTTAAATGCTTATATAGTGGGTCTCGACCTAGATTTTTGTGATTTATACCTTGGTTATAAGGTTATGTTTTACCATGGACATATGGTAATGGTTGTAATGGTTGTGACAATTGGTCATAAACATTTCGTCACTGTGCCGAGCAAGGTATTGTTTAAAATAGTTTATGCATATGGTTTTCATGGTTTTCATATATGATAATATAAAATATAAAATGGTTCTAATATAGGTTGATGTGGTATTAATTTATTTGTCTTATTAATTAATACATCGATTTACGTTATTATTGCATACACTTTTTTCCATGTTCATTATGATTATAAGGGTATTAGAGTCTGGGATGTGATCAAATAGCCCTTAGTATATATATAGAAAGAGTTAAAAAGGATGTTTTGGTCATGGTAGGTAATGAGGTACCCCTTATAGGAACAAAATTACTATGAAGATTATATAACTCAGGGGATTCCTGATGGAGACCAAGTAAGAGGGTTTGTTCAGCTACACGCTATGAATAGTACTCTTAATACTGTGGATTTAGGGCAATCTACTAGAAGAGGTACGACTGTTGTATCATCTACCTTTTTTTTGTTTTGTTTGATACAAGTTCATATTTTTTTTAAAATCACATTTTAAAAATGGGTTGGGATTTGATTTGGAATTCTAGGATGGTGGTTTGACCATCGAAATGCTATTGGGAGTGTGATAAGAGAACATCAAATGATACAATTAATGTTCTCAAGATATTGGTAATTAGTATTTATTTTTTGAACCATTAGTTCTGGAGATAACAATATTTGATATAATTCATGGCATGGATTGGTCAGTACAATACTAAAATCACATATAATATTAATAGATAATAGATTCATTTTTATCTCTAGAAGGGGGTATCTATTCTAACTAAGCTAAGTTGGATCTTTAGGATGGTCATGCAGGAAAAATTTAGTGAAGGACAGATTGTCTCATGGAAGAGATAATCTAACATTCTATAGATGATCGTGGAATGTAGATGGGTTTATTTTCTCTAGTTTTAAATTTTTTTACGGATTTTTTATAAATATTTAAATGTATTACCAGAAATGTGAGTGATTGAGTTTACAATCAAGTTTATGTCAAAATCAGAGCCAGTTTATATCCTATCTTATAGAATGACACCAATAGAGCTTCGGGAGTTGAAATTTCCCTAGGATTATATAGAAGTGAAAGGTTTCATATAGACATGTAGATATCTTTTGGTTTTCTAGTTATCTTAACTAATAAGGGTAATTGGTCATTGCTCTTATGTGTGTAAAATTAGAGATTAAACCAGATGAAGATCAAGATCATTTATCCACTTGTTTTCATTGATGATCTTTTAGATCATCTGAGTAGTGCTATGATCTTCTAAAAAATTAATTTATAATAGGATAAAATAATTTTTGGGTGATAAAATCATACTTACCCTATAATTCATTTAGTATAAGATATATATTTTATGAGTTCATAGTGATTCTATCCCGTTTAACAAATACAGAAGCAATATTCATGAACTAGATGAATCAGATATGTCCTTATATTGATGATATGATTGTGGTGGGTTTTTTGACTGCATCTCAACATTATCCCAGTTAGAAAGTGATCGTTCACTACATCTTTACATCATCTGATGAACATTGAGGGAGGATATATATTATTCCAATCTATCCAATTATTTTTTCTGGTTTGATAATGTTTATTACTTATTTCATGTCATCTAGGAGAAAGTGGTTTCAGTGGAACTAGCTAATGTTTCTTCAGTGGTATATTGGAGTGGCCCAACAATTTCATCAAGACATAGCGAATTATTTGTTTTTTATGGGTTCATTATCTAGGAATTATCACAACTGTAAGCACTAATGTTGGATATAACAATGAAGGGGATGAACTTTGTTTGGTTTGATGCTTGTAAGGGTGCATTTTAGGAGCCAAAAGGCTAGTTTACAATATCACATATCCTAAATTTTCCAATACATGGTAATGAATATATAGTTTACAATGAATAATTCAATTTTTGACTCATAAGAGTATTGATGTAGGAATACCTTTCTTTTTATTACAACTCCATCCATTTGAGACCAAATGAGTGGAATTAGCATCCTCCAGAACTAGAGTTATCAGGAGTGGTATAGTCCCTGAGAAGCTTGAGGCATTATCTCATGGGTGAGTGGTACTTGGTATACAAGGACCATAAGAGCCTCAAGTATATCTATCTCAGAGAGACATGATCCCTAAATAGATGAGGTGGGTCATGTATCTGTGATATTTCATCATTATGTTTACTTATACACCAGACAAGGGAAACATAATACCAATTATTTCATCTATACGAGGTAGAAATTTGAAGTGTAGGAGTCTTGTGATGAGTGGTGGGTGATGACCCTCTTTCCAGAAAATAATCTTGATGTTCAACATTCATAGGTATGTGTAAATATGGCATCGAAATCTGTTATAATCAAGATTTTTTAAGGGATAAAGACCATATAGATATCTAAATTAGAGTTCCTAGATTTTAGAGACAAAGTATATAGTGGGGAGCCACCATTAGGATGGTCACTTTTCATTATGTTTTGGAAATCAGAAACAAATTTCATTATTAATTCATTCTATTTATAAATAAATTTATATGTTTTTTAGTTTTATATCTAAGTCTAACATTTGATTTTATAAGTCAGAATAGTTAATAGTATAAATAGGATAATCATAAAACTTAGAAAATTTTTTAGATTTTGTATCATATATAAAAACTAATTTTGAAATAGCATATTACATAGATTCTGAATAACATAGAATAACCAATTCTAAATCAGAGCATTTCTTAGATTCTGAATCAGTTATAAAAACTGATTTCCAACTAGCACATTTCATAGATTCTGAATCTCTCAAAAAAAACCAATTTCAAAACATCTCTTTTTTTATATTCTGAATCACTCAGAAAAACAGATTTTATATCACACTATTTCTCAGATATTAAATAACTCATAAAATAGAATTCTATTCACCATGATTCCTATATTCTGATTCCCAATATTTTTTCAAATCAGATTCATAAAATTATTAGAATCTAAACTCACATCTTTCTTAATGTTATGATTTCATAACATTAATAATGATTCTATATTCCATTAATGTTATGTTTTCCTAACTTTTTTAATGTTACTATTTTACCTTAATGTTTCTAATATTAAAATTCTTATATATTATTGTAATTATTATTTTATATGTCACAATAATTTATTTTTACTATATTGTGTCATTATTTCATTTTCAATATGACCGTTAAAAATGCAACCTGTCCAAGTCCCTCTGAGATGTCATTGAAAATATGACAATTGGAGGAAAATGTGGTCATTGGAGACCTTAGCTATAAATATGAATTCATTTGAAAGTTTTAAATACATTGAACTTTTGGAAGAAATAATACTCTATGAGAGCTCTTCCACATTATCAATGTGTGAAATCCTTGAATAGTTTATGTTATGAATTTCTTATTCCACATACTTAAATTTGCAATAAGATTTATTATGCATAGTGTGATTTTGATTATTTCTATATAAAATCAGGGGCTTCCAAGATCAATTAAGAGAGAGGTGATGATTTCCTACTTAATTGAGGGCTTTGAAGTTGATGGATGATAGAGGAGCTGATCAACATATAGATCGAAGTCTTGGGAGGATTGCATGACAGTTTCCGACCATCGTATAGAGTGATTTTCCAGATGTGGTTAAGATAAACTTTCTTGAATGTATAAATCGAGGTCCTATTATCCAAGGATTTTGGATACCCATCTATTTGGGTTAAGATATTTCATTACACATGTATTACTAGTACAATTACATGTTCTTTAAATTATGATGCAGTTTTGTTAAACACAGAAAGTGTAACATTCTAAAACTTTTTTATTATATTAACTTTGATTTACGATTCTAGATGCTTTAAGTTAGAATCTTATTAAAGTATTCCTATTTTATTATTACATTATGTTATCCTTATAATAAGACTTTGGACCCTTCTAATTTATTTATTATAGATAATAGAGGGTTTTGGGAATCTTGATTGTTTAATTTTATTAAAAAAAGTTTCCTTAAGGATAAAAAGCAATTTATTTAAACATACAAGTCACTCCCTACTATAATTGAGTATCTTAATCTTATATTTCTATCCTATATAGTCCGACTATTTACAAATAGTTCATGTTACATATTTCTAAGGGAACTTGACCTAAATGATTCTGGTAAAGATCATTATGTTATGTAATGAATTCTACCATATTTTTATGTAATTTTTATGTTTGAGAGGGATGTAGAATTTTCAATTAGTATTGGATAATTTTTTAGATTTTCATCAGAAAATGGGATGAGAAAACATTAGTGAGTACCCTAAGGATGATATTTTGAATAGTATATCATTATTCTATTTTTGTAAATAAAATATTTTAATATTTATGTAATAGTACATCCCCATCTAAATATTACATGTTTACTTGGTTTTGGAATAGATGTTCCAAGGTGTAATAATTATTACATAAAACATTAGTAGTTACATGACCCTTACACATTACATGAAAATGTGCCTTACTGTGCATCTGCATCGACACACCAAGGGTATGGTCATTGGATAATTCATATATTCATTTTCAACCAACATGAAAGAACTTTTGATCACATATTGACTATGTTAAACCAATGGGGTAACTATTTTAAATGAAGGTGAATTTATTTAGATATCCTATAAATTTTTTGTAATTACTGTTTGATTTCCAACAACAATTAGTTTTTTTCACAATATTCATTTTTGTTTTTTTCAATTTGATGATTAATAAGGAATCATGATAGTGTTGAATTTTATGGAAATTTTTATGATTATGAGAAAACAAAATTGATATGATGATATAGAATGTTATTGTAATTATACTTAACCACATATCTTGATATATGTTTAGAAACAAAAACCTTAACCAAATATAAGCCCCACCAATTAAGATAAGGATTGTGATTGATGTGTGTTCCAATACTGTATACCAATGTGGAAAAAAAATTCCATTTCCTTTATGTCAAGAATTTGTGATATAGAACATGTGAGAATATATAAAATCAAGGATAAAAAGTCTTATATATGGATAAGAGGGGAATATATATTATTATTTCCAAGGAAAAATGAAATTTATTGTCAACTCAATTGATTAGTGTAATGGATTACCTAATCCATCATTAATGGATGAACATTAAAATTTAGAATGCATATGAATTATTCAAATCAATTTAGTAGGGGTAACTCCCATGAATGAAATCAAAACGGTTTAATGAGTAATGTTTTTTTGTTGACAATGAAGTGAATACAAATAACATATAAAAGTAAGGATTTCTCAAGGAATATAATGAAGAAGCTAAAATAATTGTTAAATAATGAAATGGAATCATTCATGTTTTTTTATTTTTTATTTTAATATTTACGATATATTTAGGGATTTTTATTTATAGGTTTTCATTAAGGATTTTTAATAATACTTTTAATGGTACTGATGACCAAGAAAAGTATTTTAATGGAATGTAGATATTATATTGAAAACAAGTTCTTAAGAGAATGATTTTTTATATGTTTTTAATGGTGAGATAGTATTGTTTTGGTTAATAGATGGTTGATATGGATAATTTAAACATCATAGTACTTACTTCCATGAGAATGATTAATGATGCTATGATAATGTGATTTATTTTATCACTTATGGAGTTTACAAAATATTTTATTTATGTTATATATTCACAAATCTATGATATTATTTAACAAGTTAGTAATGAGTTAATTAGTAAAGGAATTTGTTTTTTCATTAATTTTTTATAATATTTTATGATATTGTTGTGTTTCTGGGGAATATATCATCAATTCACTCACATTTCATGTATATGAAATTAAGAGCTATATCAAATAGTTTTTGAGATTAATAATATTTTGAACTGGGAAATTTAGTGACCTTCTTTATTATTTTTTTAAATTCCCAATTTTAAACTAATATAATACTTAATTTTAACTGTTACGGGAATGAGTTTAGATGACTATTAGATGTTATTGAATAACTTGTGCAATAATTTTTCATATTCTTAAATATTTATAGGTTTATGGAAAGAATTATGCGAGATCCCAATGATTTAGTTATTCATAAGTATCCGTAGTTAATTATACCAATGTGATGAAATTTTTAAGAATAAATTCCTTTTATGAGGTATTGAATTTAACACCCCATAGATCTTTTAAAATTTTAATGTACTGATAAACTTAATTTAATTAGTATCATTCATTATATGATGCACGAAGATCTGAATGATCATGATATACTATTAATATTATTATTTTAATGGGACCATTATTACCAAGATGGTAAATTTGGTAAAATGAATAAAAATAATCCCATTTTTTCTATTTTTTATAAATTTTAAAGATAATTAATGTATATTTATATATAAGTGTTTACTTTTTAGTAATTTCTTTATATGTTTTGAAAATCATTTTTCTGATGGAATAATTTTTAATTCTCTATCTGAAAAAAATAATAATATTAGTTTTTTGAACCATTAATAAAATTTATTTGTAAAAAGTAACATTATTGTTAAAATAATCATATCAGAGGGTGATGATTCATGAATTTCTTGAATAGATAATTTTTTCGGTGTATAGATAAAAATTCAAATATTTATTAAAAAAACATTTCATTTAAATAATTTATGATCATCCATTTGTTATGTTTTTTTATAATGTAAAAATATAAAAATTATATTTCTATTTATCTATTATTTTTTATTGGTAAAAATTTCATAATGAATTTTGATATAGAATTATTTTTCTCATTTGGAAATAATTTCTTCAGAAAACTATTTTTTCATCACATTTGCAGGTTTAATATTAACTAAAATATATCTATATAGAAAAATGGAATATGGAAAAGGAATTAATTATTTGGAATAATTATATTTAGAATCATAAAATAAAATAAATATATATTTGATCATAATGAAGAGTAATATATAGTAAAAGAATTAATTATAGAGATTAACATTAAAATAAGTTTATTGATGGGTTTAACTATAACGATAATAGGTTAAATGACATATAAAGTTGAATGAATTCCATTTTATGGATAAATTTATACCATATAAAATAAATGTTTTTTTTATTGACCATTTTTATCCTTTTGTAATGTGAAAATTGTGGGTAGACTTTATTCCATTTAAAAATTCCATATTTTTCATCTCCCCCTCTTATAAAATGATACTCCCTCTCCTCCCCTATCACACTACCCAAACACTTTGGTTTAACAAATTCCTATAAAATTAAATTTTATAAAACCGTCCTCACATCCCTTAGGTTACATTTTTACTAGTAACCCTAATAAATATACTTTAAGAATATACATTGAATGGATCTATGAAGAAGAATTGAAATTCATAAACATGCATTTTTTTTATTAATATTCATCCTTTAGGCATTACTAAAGTAGGGTAATATATTATCACCAATATATCCCATAAACTATTATTTTTATAATTTATTGTAATGACATAAAACCATACCCACTTTTATCCAATGGGAAAAAATTGTAGATCCTATGCACAAAGGACTACAACCTCAAAAGTTAATGTGATGTGTTTTCCATTTCATCGTTAATATAATGGCAATATGGATTGGTTAAATTAATATATCTTAATTTTTAACATATTTATATTTTTGTAATTATTATTTCACATATACCATTATACATTTCATTCTGTATGGGATGTGATAGTGTCGTTCATGTGTAAGACAGACTACCACCTCATAAAGTGATATGATATTTTCATCATTTACACATTACATAGAAGTTAATATGGATAATTTTAATAAAATTTTAATAGATATGCCTTAAAAAATATTTTATAAATTTCATGTATTATTTACCATTATATATTTCAATACAAAGTGAAAATTGAAAAAGTTTTCATGCATGTGTATTACATACCATCATAATCAATGATGTATTTAAAATTCTATATAAATCATTAATTTATTACTATAAACATATATATATCAAATATATTTTATAATTATATCATTAATATAATTCTAGTCATTATATTACCAGGATCAAATTATGATTATTTCAAATAACAAATCAAATAATACATAAAAATCAATACTATTATTACCGACGACGTGAGTTTAATAAAGAATTTTTTATAGAACGGTAATAAATGGTGATAAGTAAATCATATACGGTATCATATATATAATTTTGGTTCAATAATATATTTATAATATAGATATATTTATTATAATGATTTTTTTGAATGTTAAATGCAATTTAGAACTTGAGGAAAGGTATTTTTTCTTAATTTGTCTCTTGGGGAAATACATTGTGTTATGCTCCTATCATCTATTAGGAGGTTTATAAAAACCAATTTCACATTAAATATCATTTATTTATTTATTATCACACTATAATTATTTTTGAATAATTTTATTTCTTTAATTGATCTTACGATTCAAAATATTCAATATGGTTAAAGGTTTAATTTTACAATCTCATTGTTTATTAGGGCAGTTTATGGTATGCCAAAAATTAGGAGAGATTATGATCTACCTCTAATGAAAATATATATGTTTGTTATCCTGGTATTATTTAAAAAAACATTTTCAATTAATTTTCAAGTCATAATGGTTTAATGTTGCCAAAAGATATGTTTTATGAAAAATCATTTTTATTACTCTCTTCGGCCGAAAACATATTTTAGTCCATATTCATGTTTTATAATAGTTCATTCAATTTTTATTAAAATTATCAAATGTATTCATAAAATTATAATTTAACCATTTCTTTTTTCTTAATTTTTTTTAAAATAAAATATTCATGTTCATTTCCAAATAAGCATGTTTTGATTTTTCAAAAAATGTGAAAGGAATAATTATTTTAAGAAATATGTCATTAATATAGTTTCCTAACATCATGACCATTAATGTTATTGAAATACTCAATTATGTTAATCAAATGTTATTTTCCATGATATTTTATTCCAAATTTGTAATGAATTTTTAATTTTAAAATTCCCTTTTCATTAAATATGTATTTTCATCAGGCAATGATCCAAATGATTTTATTTTAAAATCCATCTCTTCTAAGATAAAATTATTTGATGTTGAAAAATCATTAATATTAATTTGATACAATGTGACAATATTTATTATTTATCTCCATGGTTAATCAGAATGAGGAAACAATGTTTATGAAACATATTTCCTTCCATGGGTTGTACTATGAATATGTTTTTATAAAAAATTATTCCATGTAAGGGGATATGAAATATTTAAAACATTTTAACATTTTTTGAAAATAATATAGCTATTATGTGGTGGTAAAAACATATAAATCTTTCCAATTCATTAGGTAATTATAGATACTTCATTGGTAAAAATTTTATTCATGAACATGATTATATTTTCACTGTGCTATGTGTGAGGCCAAACACATGTTTAAAATTTCATTCATGAACTTGATTTAATTATCTATTTATTATGTGTATAACTAGATTTCATGTCTATATGTTTATGAATCAACCAATTTTCATGTAAATAAATTTATAAGAGGGATGATTTCATTTACCTAAAAAAGATGGAACTTGATTCCAAATTTATATGATCATAATGTTATAACCGTATATGTATAGTGAAAACCCGTTTGATATGCCAATATTATAACCGTATAACTTATAAATTTTTATTACATTATGATTCATTTCTTATTAACAACCTGGATTTATGGCCCAAATAATTCTCTTAAACTATAATAAAAAGATTATATTTTTATAATATTATTCAGAGTTTCTAAAATGATTATAGTCATGTTATGTTAATACCTCCCTTTTTCATCCTTACTATAAATATAAAATTAACCATTATTATTTCTCCATTATTATGAGTAAATTTATTATGTTTGAAATGTATATATGGGGTGATAGACATGAAAACATTTTCGGTGAAGATATAGTCTACCTATGAACTAATTGTTAGTGTTAAAAGCTTCCAAGTTCCTGAAAGCTATATAAATTTTGAGGGGATAATTATGATATTTAATGAATAATAATTTATTGAAATTTAGTATTCATGTAGGTTATGATTGAGTTCCTTATAATCATCATACATAATCATTAATGTAGTAAATACTATTTTCTGAATCCCTGACTATATATATAATTACCATTTAAATCTTTTCAATTTTTATGTTACGTGAATAAATTTACAACAAAATAGTGAACACTAAAAAATCTATATTATATTTTATGGTTTCAAGAACAACTGTTTATGACCATTAATCACTCTTAAATAACTAATTGTGTTATTTTATAGAGAATAGTACAATGCACAATAAAATATTTTTATTCGCCAGATTTTTGTTGAAACCATGGGAAAATTCATGGGATGTCTTTTTTTGAATGTTTTATTACATAATTCCCTAAACCTATGTTTATAAATAATTAATTAATTCATGTATCTATTGAGGTAAATAAACACCCATCCTCTAATTCAAATTTGAAAAAAATAACCATTTGATCATGAAATTAATCCCATGGGGTTTCCATTTAGAAATATATCCTACCATGATTTTAGGAGAATGCTCTCTCGGTTTCGTATTTTCATTAATTACAAATTTAATCAAGTAACCTTTTGTAATATTCCTTTTATTTTCTAATTTTCCATGTTTACATCTATTATTACGCATCCCATTATAGTACATATATGTCCCATATAATGTGATACCAACTTACAATAAAATTAATACATTTCATGAATGTTTATATATACAATTTATGCTAATTAAATTATACATTGATTTAATTTTTCAAACTTCATTAATATAAACACACATCCCCACTTCCACTAATGGGTATTAAACATGTTATAACTAAACATAATTTATTTTGGAATTCTATATATATATATATAACACTCTATAATCAAGGGATTAAATATAATGAAATGCATTGTAATTATATATGATCAATGTGGCACAAAAATTTACATACATGACATTAATTTCATATTTTTTACATGAATAATAGATCCATAAAATACATTTGGTAATTTTTTATCTCATGATATTACATGTATGGTTCATTGTGGTTTTCCTAAGAACACTGTGTTATTATCTCCTAATTCATAGCTTTGAATTATACATATTATTTAATGTTGTATGATTTTTACACATTTCTAATATTTCTTTAATACTTCATTTTATATTATGAAAAAATGTTAAATTTCTGGATTCCCACCTATTTAGGTTAGTATGATATGCCTCTTGTCTCATTTGTAATAAATTTATTATGTTATCCTTAATTATTACCATATTAGTCTATATTTCCCAACCATTTAATATGTATCTCCACATGTTATACCATGAGGTTTTAAAATATCAATGTTGTTTTATTTAACTTTTATGGATTTTATAAATAATATCATATTGTCAAAATTTTCAGTTTTATTGATATATATCTAATACCCCAAGACAATAGGCCTATTAGTATTTTATTATTTTTTTAATTTTTATAATAATTTAATAGATCCTTAAATAATGTGTATAAATTATACAGGTTTTCAAACAATTATTATCATTGTTTATCTTATCAATGAAATCTAATAAATCATAAGGACTATGTATTGATTAAAAAAATATGAAATATTTGACTGTTAATAATAAATATAAATTTCATTATATCAATTTGATTTTTTATATGTTCATGGAACAAAGTTTAATTAGTAATATATATCTTAAATCATTATTAAAAATTCATAAGTGAAGGAGGATGCTATTTTGAGTATCACTATGAATAGAAGGTATAGTAACTATAAATATCTATTTAATCCCATTGTCCTCGCAAGTGATATGATAATATTCTTGGCTCTAATGAACCACATTTTACATAAATATATAAATTCTTTTCACATGGTATTATGAAATTTATCTATAAAATATCCACAAACCAACACTCTCGAATGTGGTACTAAAACTAAATTAATTAAATTTATAGATTAAACATTGATAATCATGACCCAATTTCCAACATCCAATATTAAAAATATCATTGAAATATATTTGGTGAAAGATATCCCCAATGACTATTTGGTTTTTTTATTTTATAGAATTTGGAAAACTCTAACATAACAGTACCCATATCTTCAAGGTATTATTTTTTACTACTATACCAAAATTATTTTATTTTTATAAAATGTATTAAATATCTCTCATAATATTCATTTTAGATGAGTACATTCTAGAAATAATCCATTTATCGTCATTCATCTAACAAAATAAAATATAAAATATAGTAAGGATGATATCAGAGACAATGTAATTGTATATATATGCTTTTACAATTAATTTTACAATATAAAAACATTTGCAATTATTATTATATAATAATACATAATTTTTATGAATATCAAAGGATTAATATTTACAATATTTATGAACATCATTAAATTACTGAATGATATAAAAAATATTTTGATTATTTATAACATGAGACGAATATAGTGAGTGATACCAGGTTTTTGAATCTATATTAATGATGTAGTTGAGTCAAAGTCATTTTAAGGCCATCTCACATATTTCAAAATGAATAACCAAGTTCAATTGGATTATAATGATCAGGAAAACATAATTACATGTCGTTTAGGTTATTCAATAAGTTTACCATGATGTAATACATGATGTGAAAGCACTTTGTCCAATAAGAAGTGAAATTCTTCGGCCCCGCACATTACGTGTTCTGAATACACTGTAAACAATGTGAAATATTTCATAAATAAGATGTATAAACCCACACTTTACATTTTATGTATCACTTACATGATGTGACAATGGGTAATGGAATCATAATGTACATATTCAATTTTGGAAATGGATAAGACCACATATAATCCCAAGTCACCCCATGATGAAATTTTAAACCATATTTTGGATGAGCTGATGGATCTTACATGACAATACATAACTATCTATGGAATTTATAATGGTTTAATTGGTGAAGGGAATATTTGTATGACATCATGGAGGAGATTTATTTCCTCTCATTTCTGTCACTTATAATTTCTTTTCTTCATTATATAATGTCTACTTTCTCCCCAATAAACATGAATTTCTAATCAATTTTGGGGTAGCTCCATTGAATGTTTGGAAAAGGATGATTATTTACAATATTCTATGTCTAAGTTCCATCATTTAATAGAATAAATCTATTTTTCATCATCCAAATAGATGGAAATGTTTATACAATTTGTAAATACAAATTCATCTAATATTTGTTTAAATTAATTTTATTTTAGTTTCCTTGTGCGATGAACCATATATCACTCCAAAACAGTCTAATCTATTTTCCTTAGAATATATTAGGGTTTGGTGGTGCGTGTTTATAGATTGCATGTATGTGAGGGATATTGTTATGGGGAATGTATAAAATTAGTGAATAACCATTCAAAATTGAGTATTTAATTAATTTATAAACATGGGTTGATATAATCCCAAACACATTAAAAGTATTTTTTATCAATATAGAATTGATTAATATTTCCCATACCATATCTATCTAACTATGGGTAAGAGATGATTCAAAAGTGGAATATCCCTCTTATCAGCCAGTGCATTTAGAATTAGTAAAAATAGGAAACCATGATAGCATAGAACCAGGTTTTTACAAACCCATTCCATTCACCATCATTTGTAAATTTCATTACCATTAATCATTTCAAAAAAATTCTTTTTTTTAATGTCTAAAACCAATCAAAAAAAATTTCATAAAAATCAACCACAAGTGATAAGCTATTATTCATGAAATTATAATCTAGAGATAACCTATGGTTATCTTCAATATTATACTAGGAAACAAAATTCAACACCCCATGATAGGATAACATCAATTTCATTAGAGATAATATGATGTGTGTATCGGTATGAAGGAATAATCAATGTTCATGAATATAACATATAGAAATTTAAACCTATCGAAACCAGGATCATTAGATATTTGATGTGGAATAGAACATTATCAATGTAATGATATATTTGAATCAATAATAGTGATAAATTCTATCTTTATTTTCTTTTAAATAATAAATAAAAACCAATATTTAGTGTAGAATAAATTTATTGGTACCCTGTAAATTTTTCATAATAACCTATGAGAACACTCTTGATAGGAATTATTGGGGTGTAGTTAAAATCATAAGAGGAACATCTTCTTTTAAATCCCTCCTTATTTCAATTATTATAAATGAACATTTCCAGTGGTGTTATTAAGCTATATCAATCTCAACTATCATAAAAGTTGTATCTATATCACCCTTATTAAATATGTATTAATTCAGCCATCGTATAAGCTCTAATAGGATCTCAATTTATATAAGATATATTTGGATCAAAAATCATTATTTATTACATCTGACTCAATGATCATCATCTGTAATATTTCTATACCGTACATAAATTAAATACATGGAATCAGAAATTTTCATTATAATTAATTTTAAAAAATCATTAATTCTTTTATAACTTGATCTATGCAGGTAATAGAAACAAGTATCATAAAAATCAGTTTAGAACATCATCAAATACCATTTGGGAATACAGGGAAATTGTATCATAATATTATATCTCAGAAATAGTGTTTGAATCATTTTTGTACTTTTTTCATATATGATAATACCATGAAAAGAAAATTTAAAAAGTAACTTGTAAATAGTGGAAAAAACTCTAATATCGATAACATTAAAAAAAATGATCTCACTGAATATTTTTAAAATATTTTTAATTCAATATAACAGTTGAAAAATATTAAATAATCATGAATTAAAATAATGGTCACGAAATTATGAAAATTTGTTCATATCATAATTTTTATAAATAACAATTCTTTTAATATTTAATAAAGAGAGTCAGAAAGACCTTGGTAGATATAGTAAAGAAATTTCCATTTACAAAATTCTAAAATAAATCCAATGATCCTTTAAAATGAATATATGGAATAATTTAATATTATAAAATATCATTAATTAAATATAACAAAAAACATATAGGTTGAGTTTGTATAAATTTTTTTAAATTTATTAAAACAATTTCTTTAAATAAAAGCAAATTGATGCCTTTTAAAAATAAATAATTAAGAAAATTAAATTAAATAGATGAAAAACTTATTTTATAATAAGCATATTAGGATATTGTATTTCAAGAGTCAATATATACACCATATAATTAAATTTAGGATTGTTAATCAAATCATGTCTCGATTATGTATGTTTTTTATAAGAAACTTTTAAAACATTGGTAATAATTCAAAAAAATGTATTCAATGAATTATCAATTAATTATACTATATAACCAAAAATATGTCTGACTGAATATTTTAAATCATAATAATTTTGTGGTAAGAAGACAATATATAACAATTCAGGGTATATAACATGAATCGTGTGACAAAGAATTGAATTTCAGACCACAAAACCCTTAAAACATTCGTAACATTTGAATCAATGTCTCTCGAAATGGAGAACAAAATATGAAATTTTAATATCAATATCTCATTTTTAGGTACGATATAAAACCTCAATAGCTAGTATATAGAAATTTTTAACTGAAATATATGTAAACTACGTGACATACTCATACAAACAATATTAATTACTAATGTCATTAAAAATAATTGTATAATTAATTTTAGAATATATTCAATGAAGTGACTATGTGTAAAAATTGAAAAAAAATTAAAACAAAATTTTAAATACACCATAATAAAATCACAGTTCATTTCATACATAATTATGGAAAAACATAGTGAAGTTGAAGTATAACCTGATGATTTGAAATTGTGGTAAGAAACCTCTTACCTTGAGTCAAGACATGTTTTGAACATACTTATATAGATTTTTTATAAACTTATAATATTTTTTATTTTTTGAGAAAATAATTCATGTTTAATACAAAATAATTAATTAATTAATATCATTTATTTTTATTCCCTATTTAATTACATTATCACATAAGTCAACATCAGGAGTTTTGATATCGTAAGTTTCATAATTTCAAAATGAAATTGGTATGATGAATTTGGTCATGGGGACTGCTGTTAAATTTTCAATGGAGTAAAAATGATTAAATAATTAACATTTTTATGTATAAAATATAATTTTATAATTATATATGACTGTAATACATGAGAAAAAAAATCCAAAACATTGTGGGTGATGTAATCCACCGGTATGAATGGATGATGATATCATTTTCAAATAGATGAATGGGCAATAAAATAGTTGACATATTATCTTTCCAAAAAAATATATTTGTCATAAATGTCATATTTATACATTAAACTGATCGGTTTAATCATCCATGTGATGAAGTGATGGAAAATGACCCAAATCTCTTCATCGTGGTGGTAGTCCTCATGTATGCCTGAACTATGTTTTTATTCACTCTTGGAAAGTAAAATCGATAAATAATGTTATGAAAACTTAAAATTAAAATACTATTATATTGGATATATTTTAATTATTATATTTTAATTTTTACGATATAATTTATGGAGATAAAAGAGGATGTAAAATTAAAAAGAAAATATAAAATGATTACCTCAACTTTGAGAGATATACAATATATATTTCTTAAAAACCTGATGATTTATATTTTTAAAATAAAAAATCCGATAGAAAATATATAATGATTTATATAAGAGGTTTTGATACAATTTTTTTGATCTATGTGTCTAAAGGTTTCTTAATGAATGGATGATATGTGGAGTCCATTAATAATGTTGTAAGTGAAAAACCTGGAATAAGTCAAAGGAATTAAATATAATCTTAATTCATTAAAAACTATATCAAAGTGGGAAAATTGGAATTTTGTGAACATTATTATTTTAATTTTTTAACGAAATATAATTCTGATTGGTTTGTAAGGAAATTTCTGAACTATTTTTTATCAACACTTTTGTTAAAAAAATTTAATCATCCTAAAAACGTTTTCAATACTAATGAGTTATAAATTTTGGAATAATTTATTAACTTTCTCCAAATTTCATCAATAATATAATATGGATTCTTGTTAAAAATCATTTACTTTTTTTGTATCCCTTGAACATGCACAAGGTCATCATTGTTTTAACTTTTATGGTAATTATAAAATAAAAAGTTTTCAAAAAAATGAAATCAATAAAATAAATTTGATTGGTTTGAAATATTATTAAATATTCATTAATATCACCCTTTTATCCTTATATGGATATATCGTAAAAAATTAAATTCCATAGAGTGAAATTTTGGATATTTCATTTACTAAAAATAGTATAAAGTCATTTATCAATGATAAATGAAACAAAAATTACAAAAATTAGAATACAATATTTATCTTCCAGATAAAATACATACCATATAAAAAATTATGTTTTATATTAGTTGTTAACATATTTATTACATAATTTTTTACCATAATTTTTGATTTACACTTTTCAAAGTGATTAATATTTTGAAAAATTACAATTAATTATGATAAAAAATAAAGTTGAAATATATTCCAAAATTTATCACCATTATTCCTAATATAGGAATAAAATTCTTTATTCACTTTTGAGATGTTTCTGAAAAATAGAAATGTTTGATACAGAATGAAAGGGTGTTTTTACAAAACAGTGTTTTGAATCCCTAAAATGACTATATATAATGATCGTGTATAATTATAATTTAATTTTAAGTAATTATAGTATTTATAATTATTTATTACTAATCTTATTAAAATTTAAAACTGAAATCCTAATGGGTTACTTCAATTAAAAGAATATATAGGTTTATGAAATTTTTATCTTTCACTATTCATTGAGAAATTAATATTTTCAGAAATATCAAAAAATTTCAAGCTAATATTATGTTGATATTATGTTTTCAAAAGCCTTATATATTTCATAATTTTTTTTAAAACATGTTTAAAATAATTTTAATATTGACTACCAAAAATCATTAAAACATAGTTTTTTACAAAATCAATTTTGGACGTGTAAAATGAAATTACTTAAATGGAATTCCTATTTTTTACACCTTAATCAGTAATGTTTAATTATATTGAACCTTAATAGATATTTTTTAATATTTTGTTATCCATTTTCATGCATAAATTTTAATATATTGGTAATGATAGTTGTATGTTAAAATATTATTTTATCATTATTTGTTTGAGATCGGTGGTGCATGTCGGATATACTGTCGAACATATGTTTCATTTAAAAAATAAGAATATTTCCTTCTTAAAACCCATATTAATAAATTTTCTCCTCTAAAGAACTTATTGATCTTAATAATAAAGTGTTATTCATTTTTAAATACATATGTTGAAAACCTAAATTATAAAAATTGTTTGTGAAACAAAATTTTGAATAGTGATAATGGGAAATAATAAGGTCATATTGAATAAACCAAAAATATGTTCAAAAATATGAAAATATTAGTGGGAAGTTAGATTATGGAAAACATGGATAATAGTACTATACAAATAATTGAACTTTGTAGTGAATTTGTTCAAAAAAACAAATGTTCAGAAACCATAAATTAAAAGGGGATTAAGTATTCCCCCATTTAATTTTAAATAAAGAGAATATGATGAAATTTAAATTTCAATATCCATTTCATAGGGTTAAAGAGTTATTTTACTATCTAGTATAATAACATAAGGAATTATAAAAAAAATATTTTCTTTTAATCCACTAATAAAGTTTCACCAATTCATGATTCAATCTATTTCCACCATTATCACATCTTTTACTCCAACCTATGATCATGAATATTTAATATATAAATCACTATGTGAATCTTCTAGTTAACCATGTGGTATATAAATGTATAAAAATAATTTATTACATTATATAATGAATAAACAATTATTCTTATAAGGTAAGATAATAAAAAAATGAATAATCCATTATATGAATAAATAATTCATTAATCTCTAAGTTTTATAAAAATAACCATAGTACAAAATGAATCATTCTAAAATTAATTAAACCTATATAAGAACTGATCTACAAAAGAAGATATTAAATTTTATTATTATTCTATATCATTCACATTACATCTCAAAATTAAATATACTTTTTCACAAATAATTTTATATTTTAAATCACATGATAAAACCAAGGGTTCCCTATTATTGATCCAAAGAAAAATTATCCCAAAATTCCATTAATCATTTTCAAATCCCCTTACATAATCCACCAAAATGGTTTTTTGTTCCATTGAAATTATTATTATACTTAAAAATATAAACCTCTAATTCATTCAAAAAGTCTAAATATTACCTCACATGAAAATATCACAATTTTATGATTAATCTACACCCTATCCTGATAATAACAATAACATACTCTTACTAGAAATTTTAAATCTGAAACTAAAACCATAATCCTTAGATTTCTAGTATCAAGAATAATAAAAGACAACCAATTTTATACATACATCAAATAAAATATCCAATGGAAATATTTGATCAATAACATCCCAAAAGAAGATTTAGGATTACTATTGTAGATAATTAGGAAACCTATGGTTTAATATTTTTAGTGTACCGTATTTTTAACTGTAGAATATATTTTTCGAAAATATGGTAATGTAACTTTTAGATATATAGTATTATATAATGCACATGAACCACATGACAAAACCATTATTTTATGATTATAAAAATTTTAACACGAAATTTATAGTACTTTGATAATGATAAAAATTTAATGTGATATAATGGTATAAATTTTTGAAAAATAATAAATTAAAATGAGAATTTTTTTTTCTTACCTATCCCCCAGAAAGCATACACTCATGCAAAATAATGTAAAAAAGAAACACAATATACATAATAAAATAGATATTTTGAAAATGAAAATATATATAATGTTGTGAGAAAAAATATGTGAACGAAGTATGATTAAAATAATAGGTTTTTATAGGAATTATGGAAACATGATGGCCATTATAAATCTGATTGATGGAATAGTAATTTTAACTTTAATAGAGTAATCTGACTACCATAATAATAACTTTACAGTTGAAATGAAAATATGGGAATTGATAATTGTACCCTATCAATTTGAATTGTAACCTTAATAATTTAAATGAAAAATAATGTTTAAATATCTTTTCAAATGTTGATATATGTAATTTATATAATGATACATGAAAATAGTTGTTATAAAAATAAAAAATATGTGTTCATATGGCCATATAAAAAATATTTTGTTTGATTAATTTTTGAACACATATAATGATTTAATATAATGTTTTTATTAAAAAAATTAAAAAAAATTATATTATTTATTTAAACTGTGATTATAATCCTTTATGATAAGTTAATAAATTTTCAATGAGTTATAAAATTCCTCTCAATATAAATACTATAATTTTTCATTTAAAAAGAAATTTTTTATAAAAACTAAATTTCACATATTTATTTAATTATTTTCATGAATTTTCTTTCATTTATAAAAAATATTTTTAAAAAATTTGGTGTGGTGAACTTTTTTATTTTTCTAAAATATTTGAATATTATTGGGTCTAAAATAATAATCTAGTGAATATTATATTCAAAATCACCCCTCCCTAACTTATAAATACCATTCCTTATCCTCACACCATATAAAGATTTAGGCTTTCCAAATTTCTACCCATTACTCTCGGTAAAATAATGAAACACTCCATGGTTTTTAGGATCCCACTATAAGATAAATTCCAATGTAACACCCAGACCCAAGAAACCTAGAGCCAGTTCATTATTTTATTACATTATCCCAATTACAATGAATCAAATCTCAATAGGCAGTTGAGATTAATCATATCATAAATTTAGATTTTATAAATTATACTATTAATAAATTGGTAAAAAAAATAAAAACATGATATATAATAATATGAAATAAATTTCATCATTTAATGTTTATTCAAATATTTCATCTTTATAACCTGGGGAAATGAAACATAAAAAGGGTGAGTTCAAATTATCGATAAGGGTACCTAATGAGTATGAAATAATGAAGAAATGAAAGTAAATTAACATAGAAAGGTAAATTAATGATAACACATTCCATTAAAATAACTATATATATAAAAATCAAGATGTCATGCTATGAAATTGAAGTATATTCCATTTAATCAATGAACTGAAAATTAAATTTATCCATAGATATATTAAGGAAAAATCTAATGGATTGATAATAATATAAACTATGTTAAAGAAATTCATTATTAATGGAATGTCTGTCCGAGGCACATGAAAACATATATGATCAAGAACTTTCATAGGATTGTTTAAAACTATGGATAATAATCCATTTAATTCGGCCAATATACTTGTCTAATAAGAACCAATCGATCCATCGAGGAGCTATATACTGTCTGGGATCCACCCTTCATTGCCACTCCAAATAATTCCTAATATTAAATAATAAAAATAAATAGTATACCTTATCAAATTTCTATATTGAATAATGAATACAGAAATATAAATATTTCTCCAATTGGTCAAATAACAATCAAAGTAGACAATATATGTAAAATGATATATGGTTTAGAAAATATTAATAACAATTTTATGAGAATATGTATATTCAAGTAATATTAAAATTAAAAATTTTGAAAATAATTTTATTGTTTTAAGATAAATTTATCAATCAAAAATTGATGTGAGATCCCAATGGTAATAATTAAGAAACTTTTTAGGAGTAAAATCGTTAAATATTTCTATGTATCCCATACCACATTGTAACATTTGAATTATAATATATAGAAAGAAATGAAATTAAATAAATCCTATAATGTCATGATAAACATGTTATATATGATATAACATGAAAAGGGATGTGTATATACCAAATAATAGGTAATTGGTGCGTTCTAACAAACAAGTCTCAATAGAATATAATGTGATACAAAAGTCCCCTACATTAACTTTACATTTATTATGTGGTATTTATCCCCATCTATAGTGGATTAAAATATGTTA
Source organism: Viscum album (assembly GCA_963277665.1). Classification (NCBI taxonomy): domain Eukaryota; kingdom Viridiplantae; phylum Streptophyta; class Magnoliopsida; order Santalales; family Viscaceae; genus Viscum; species Viscum album. The sequence goes on from OY728121.1 coordinate 766,879,387, forward strand.
CTAACTTAGAAAATAACCATAATATGGTTTATAATATTATAAATGATCTTCTTCTAATGTTTTATTACCCTTTTGTTAATGATGATTCATTATTTTCACCATTTCATGTGTTGGTTGCCTAGTTTTCTCATGTATGTTTTCATTGGATATATGGTTATCCTATTACATATATCATTAATTAATCATTTTAATATTGTAATCCATGTCATAATAAACTTATGTATTCAATAAATATATATATATAGAACAATCTATATTTTTTTGAGATAAGGAATGAAATGCACCGTTCTTGGAAACATTGAACCGTATATATGCATTAACGCTACATTAATTTCATTGTTATATTAAAAGAATGAAAATGAAATTATAATTATTTATATTTTAATTAAATTATTAAATGTAATTTATATAAATTACACAAATTTATTAAGACCAACCTTTATTCACCCCGTGTATGTCATAAACGAGTCCTATCCATTTGATGGGGCAGTAGTCTACACTCCCTCAAATGAAATTATCATACATAAAGAAGACAGAAACCATACAGTAATTTCCTAAATAAAAATTAAAAATTAATAATGATATTATAAATATCAACTATATCATATATAAACATAGTTTCCACCATTAGAGGTGCTAAATGAAAAAAATGAACAATCGTTATTTCATGAGGTAGTAGTTTACCGTTTACAGAAACAATGTGTTCATTTCCCATTACATGGAGGTGTGTATAGGTGTAGGTAGAAATAATAACATAAGAAAAACAAAATATATTTTCAATGATATTTTTTTTATGTTATAATGGAATAATATGAGTACAATTGTTACAGAAGAAAATGAATGAAAATGGATCACTGGAAAACATTACCTTGAAATTAGGAAATTATTTTTTGTTTATAAAAAATGGATTACAATGAATGATTTATTCCCAAAGAATGGATAAAAAACATTGGAAGGTATTTCTGGAATCTTTTTTGGTAGCTCATGGCCAAACCTATATGGTTTGAGAGGTTAGTGGAATGGGGCGAATTTGTGGCCTTTTATCATGGAGGAGTGGAACTCTTGTAACATTTTGAAAAAGGACTTATTCCCACGTTTCTCATTTTAACAGTGGGTAAAATTATTCAAAAAATTATAAAAAAGGATGTATATGGTCTATATATGGCCAAAAATAGGTTTTGGACTAGTTTATAGGTTATTTTTGTCCTTGTTGTTATTTTTAGTCCATTATTTTGATAAATTTGTCCTTCATCGTTTTTATTAATTTTAATTACATTCAAAATTATTTTTTGTAAAAAACTATGTTACTATTATTATAAATAATATATTATTATTATTCATAATATGGAATCCATTTTTCTAATTTCTAATCATATAATTGCTATTAATGAAATTAAAATTCATCTCGTAGGTTGGATGACAAATACGAGTTTTTAATGTAAAAACATCTGAAATTTTTATATGTTTAAATAATAAATTTAAAAGAGAAGTTTGATAAAATGACATAATTTATATAAAATAATAAATATGTAATATAAATAATCCTTAAAAAAACTAAAATTTATAATTTAATATTATAAATAAATTATGTAAAAATTTAGTTTTTAACTAAAATTCTATATTTACACTATTCATTAAAAAAATGAAACTTTATAGAATATATGAAAATTTTAACATGACCAAATTTTTATATTTCAATTAAATATATGGTGTTTTAATAACATATTCAATTCCCAAATGGTCAAAAATTGGATTTAATATGGGTTCCCAATTAAAAATAGACAAAACTACCTTTATAAAAATATAGTATTTTATGTGTCATATTGGGTTTGTTCTTATCTTTGGACTATCAAATCAATTGTAGGAATAGAAAAAAATATTTCATTAATTATATAAATTTTATATCTCATTAATATCAATCAATAATTGTAATTAATTTAATTTAATGCAGTAAAAAAACGTTAAGAGAATAAAAACAATAATATTTTATTTGTTCTCAACCGAGAATCATATTGTCTGAAATTAATTTATAACCCATAAATTCATTTTATATTTGTTTAAACCATAAATTATCATAATATAGTTAATTATTTTTATAAAAACTTATTTAATAGATGTTTTAATTCTTATTATATTATATAATAATATTTTAATAACAAATTATTGGTCAGTTAAAAAATGGTCTTTCCAGTAAAATAAGCTTCTGAAGAATTAATCTCTTGCATGTAACGCAAGATAACTCATTATTGCATGGATTAAAAAAACATAATATAGTTAGTGGTAGATATATAGGTCCATAGATTTATACATTACATTATCTTGAGTTTTAATCATTAATTCACTCTGAGGATCATTTCATGTTTAGATTTTTATATAATTGGGACATAACTATTATATAATAGACCCGAACATTACATGCATAGAGTTACACTCATTATCCAATTTCATCCACCAGAGGAAAACCCTTAAAAATACGATTTATATTTCTTGATAAATTTCTTATTGACCTCTATTTTCTCTTACCCATCCTTATACCAAGTGGAAAAAATTTCTGAAACTTTGGATAAGCATAAATACACAGTAAGGAATAAAAAATAAGAAATAAAACCACTAGTAAATGAATATTTAAAACCCATGAAAACATTTTTAAAAATCATACTTTTCACCCACAAAACATATACTATTTATCTTACTTCAGGAAATCATAAGATTCATACAAAACATCATAGAAATCAGAAAACATAAAGTTAACTTGTGGAATCCTTACCATACATAAATTGTTGCTTTTATAACTACATAGTGAGTAACCATCATGGTTATGATTTGAATCCCCATTACATTATATTCCCTAAATATCATAGTAAAACCTTAACGATTAACTCTATCTCATGACCCAACCCATTAGAGCGAAATCACAGGCTCACCCACCCTCAATTTATCACATAACCACATATATACATATGAAATTCCCAAGAACCATAACATAATCATAACAGATAGAACATCAATAAAGGGAAAGTAACATTTCCACATTGAAATCATATAATATAATTTCGTGAAATAATCAATTCATTATCAAAACCATTTCCAACACCATGATACATAACAAGTTAATGTGGTATTTGCTTTTCTTTTAAAAACATCATAGCTTGTATGGGAATCCAAATACCAAATAATGGTTGTCGTGGTGGAAAAATTCAAAGTCTCCATGTATGTTAAAAATATTCCTTTTGTGGTTTAGTATAACTCTTTAAAGAAATAGATTCTGTTTGGAAACCATTTAATGAAATTAAAAGTCAAAATTTGATTATAAACCGTATAAAAGGTTGTTTATACTATCAAATTATGCCTCAATGAGAGGATATTAAGACAAAGTCCCTTACAAATATCATATCATTAGATTAATGATAAATGAATGAAATAATCTATTTGTAAAAAATATAAATACACCAACTATAAGTGGATATTCAGTGTAAACCAATCAGATATCATTCACACATATTCATGGAAAAACAAAATAGATTACATGGATATCTAAATCAATGAAATGATATTGAGTTAATATTTATTTAACCTCGAGTCGAACATATCTTGTTAATCCTTTATATTCTTAAATAATAAACATAGTTATATTTATAATTTCATTATAACATTTTTCTAGTATATTATTCAATTTATAGTACATATTACAATGTTATATCAATTAGTTAATTATTTGAGTTTATATCATATGTTTTTCCGATGTTCGGTACATGAATGAAAAACGAACTTGTTATAATTACAAATTGTTAATGTGTTCACATTCCATTATCTCCAAAATATTATTAATGATTTAAATATCATATATATATAATATATATCTATTTATAATAATTCATACCATTTGGATATAAGAAATGAAATGTACATCTCATGGAGATGGTAGGTCGTACGTACGCAGGAACGCTACATTCTTTTATTTTTCATATTAAAATATAAAAAAATAAATGTCAAATATGTATATAATAATTTCAGTGTAATATAAATGTTATATATGTTAAATATGTTCATTAACACCATTCATTATACGTTCAATGTATGGCATGAATGAGTCATATCACTTTGAGGGGGTTGTATTCCCCACTTCCTCAAATGAAATTATCATATTTACACCTTATGGGATGCATAAAGATATGTTATAATTAAAATTACAGAAGCATAGAGAAAATAAAAATATAATATATATCACATATAAATTCTTTTCCATCATAATTTCCACCATGATAGGTGGTAGAAGAAAATTGAATAATCGTTGTTTTGTGAGGAAGTAGTTTGTTATGCACATAAGTAGTATGTTCTATATACATTATATGGGAGTCTGTGTATGTGTAGGAATAACCCATAGAATAAAAAAATACACAAATATTGAGGACACTATTGCTTTTATGTAATAATATAATAAGAAGATCATAGGTAGTGGGTAATAAATATAAAGGAATGAAGCCACATGGAAGACATAACCTCTAAATCGGTTAACTCCTATTGATATGAGCCAAAAGGAATTCTTCAATTGCCTTATACTAAAGGTAATCCTTCTAAGAGGATGAGAGGTATTTTGGGAGCTTATTTTTGTAGATTTTGGTTGATCTAATGGGGCTTTAGGGTATTGAGTATGTGGGAAGACATGGTGTCCTTTTATTAGAGGGAGGAGGGGAACTTTAGGAATTTCTTGATATATTATTTTATTATTAATTGATCATGGAATTATAATATTTAAAAAGTGAAATATTTCAGGGATAATTTTTGTATGGTTCATATCCTCTCAACCAATAGGTTTCATACATGTTTATTTCAAAAATTTATCCATATATTTTAGCATTAACCCTTAGTTAAATAAATTAACTCTTACCATGTCTTCTTGTATTTTTACACTACATTGTAAATATATTTACTATAAAATGATAGGATAACATCATGTGGATCATTAAAGAAAATTTTATCATTATATATGTAATTTCTGAAAATCAAATATTTTTACGACTTTTATATCATTTAATAAAATAGTATTTGTTTTAAAAACTCATTTATGTCCATTTTGACACTCTTTATTCACTGATTTTTTATAAAGTCATATATATTTTATTAATTAAAAAAACTACATTAACTCAAAGATAAAATGTAATAAAAATCCAGAAAATTCATGGATAGAATCAAAATATTCAAGTTTCATTTACTTTAATATTAAAAATTTCATTTATTTTAATCATTCATTAATAAAGGAATCACTACATTATCATTGTGCCATTAATAAAATTATCGATTTAATGTCAAAAATTTATAAAAAAAATACCATGTTGTAGGAAATATTTTTAGAATTTTATAAACTATATATAGTCACTGATATTAGTTATATAACCCCATATTATTTTTTATTACGAAGATACATGTTTATGATATATTTCTCATTTTTTTAATTTATTATTATAACATGTCATTATCATATCCTAGTGGCCCCCAAATGACAATGGTTTATCCTAAGGATTGGTTTGTCCTCCCATGACTCATCCAATAGTGTTAGGACAAATTTTAGGGTAGGTTTATATTATTATAATATTATTTTTACCCTTATTTACCTATTTGACCCTTTAAGCATGGTAAATAAAAATAATTACTAATGTTACTTTTCATAATGTCTGAATAAGGTGCATATTTAATCAATTTAGAACTTCTAATTCCAAATATTGAATCCATTTTTGCAAATTCAAAACACAGAAGTTGCAGTAATTAAATTAAATTTTAATTTCATTATCAAAATATGATAAGGAATATTTAAAATGTAAAAACCATCAAAAGATTGACACTTGTTTATATCAAATTTCATTGTGAAATTACATCCAATAACCATAATTTCATTAATTATAAAAACATAATACAATTACACTTTAAAACCAATTAAAAATAAAATCTAACTATACAAATAAATTAGATGAAAAGGCAGTTCTGACTTAAAATGATGTATTTTTCACTATTCATTAAAAAATGAACTTTCTTAGAAAATTACCAAAAATTTGACCAATGTAATTTTTGATGACACGCTTCTAAAGAAGAAGTTTATTTTTTTTCAAATTTTACAATTAAATGTGATAAAAAACTATATTTTAAAAGGGATTTCCATCAAAACGTGGTAAAACTACATTTAAAAAATATTATAGTATTTTATTTATAAAATTGGATTTTTATTCTCATTTCATGCCTCCAAAATTTTCAATATGATTGTACACACTTTTAAAAATATGTGTAAACATAATATAGTTTGTTGAATTCATTCTTTAAAATTAAATGGATATTATTTAACTAACATTTTAAATAATAATAATATCAATATTGTACTATTTTCTGTATAACAAATTCTTTTGTGTGACATAAGGTTTCAGAGAAACATGTTGTTGAGTGTAGCATATACTATTGAAGATAGTGTCCCTGTTAAGGTAAAACCACTATTTATTTCATAATTATAATTAGATATGGAAATGTTTTATTCAATAATTATTTGGGATCTTACATCCATCCCCCCTTCTGGAAATTGTTTCCTCACTATTTTAAATTGTGGGATTGGAAACTACGATTTCAATTTTCAAAATTACTACATTGAAATCCAATATCAGAAAAGATTCAATAAAACTACCACTTTATTAAAAGCTATCAAAAGTTAAAAGGTCATCCTAGATGATACATACTAGGATTCCATGTATGAAAATGTGGATATGGAAGAAAAACTAATCATCACGTTCTGATGGAGTGTGATAGAAAACATGATCAGGATAATGTTAACAATAAAAAAACCACAAACGTGTGATGGGATAAATAGTATTTGATTTCATATTAGGAAAAGTAAGCCAAAAATGTTTTTGTTTTAATATCCATTTCATAGAGTTTAATAATTCATTTACTTCATAAACTAAGGATGCAATGTATCATTATTACTTGAGAATTAGAGTTTCACCCTTTAATTAAATTCCACCACAAACTCATCTTTTTCTCCAAAGGATGTATATTTAGGATGAATCAACTTATTAATCCATAGAAGATTAACTATAAATTTCTCCAATCTTGAAACAATAACAAAAACAAAAATAGTTAGTATAATATCAGATAATCCAACATAAAAATAATCCTTTATATGGAGAAGGACTACTTTTAATCTCCAATGTTCAACATAAATACCCAATGTTCAATATAGATCATTCATAAAAAACATGCCCTTAAAATTCCTCAAATTAATCCATCTAATATTGAATCACAAAACTCAAAATGACTTGATAAAATAGTCTTATGAGAAAAAATTTATAATGTATCTCCAAATAGAATTGTTCACCCTCAATGTCTTATACTGAAAAGTAATTAACCTAATCACATATTCTCCATGATAGGTTAATAATTTCCATAAAGAACATAATTCCAATAATTCCACAATTAAAATCATAGATTCTTCAAAAATATAAGTAAACCATTATTTCTTTAAAATCTCATAGTGTTATATTTCCCTTAATCATATAATGATCCTAAACAAGTGAACATCTTCCAAAATTCAATTTATTACATAATCCCTAAATAATTATTCAATATTAAGGATATCCAGTCAATAAAATATATGTATCCCAGATAAAGTTATTCATAATCCATAAAATAATTTAACTAAATAGAATAATTCATACTAACCAGGGACTTTATATAGGCCAATATATGTGATAAAGTCTCATCGCACTCAGATTGTGGGTTTGATTCCAACAGAATTGTCTGATGTGACAGGTTGTCATAGGGTCTTCATGTTGTACATTTTAAAAAACTATATAATTCTTATAACATTAAAAAATGAGGTAAAATCCTCCAAAATAATCATAACATGTTTTATCCTCAAAGGATATTCGATAACTTTTATTTTTCATCCTCAAAAGTATTAACCCATGACTACCACAAAAATAAATGTCTACAATAATACAGTTAATTACTGTGATATTTCATATCATAAGACTCAAAGGGGGTATCTACGATATTGAACATATGATCATCATTATAATTATAAACCCATGATGATATCCCTAACTCTTAAGAAAAAATCCAAATCTCCAATGTTCTCCAAACCATCCTCTAATATCAACTATAAGGACCCGACATTAAACATTACATAATCTTGAGTTTGAATCAAGAATTCACATTGAGGATCATTTCAAATTTATTGTTTAAGAGAATTAGGCCATAACAACTACATAATAGACTGAGACATTACATGTGTATATTTACACTTAGTATCCATATTTTCCATCAAAGGAATCCCTTTAAACAAACTTGACTTAATTTACATCATAAAATTATTCATGAAATATTATTTTCTCTTACCCTTCCTAATACCATGTGGAATAAATATAAAAAACCTAGGATTAGCATGAAAACTCATTAATGAATATTTTACATGGAAGAAAACAGTAAGCCCATGAATTTTTAATAATCATGAAAACTTTTTCACAAAATCATACTTTTCAACCATAAAACATAAAATATTTAGATCACATCATATAGTCATAAGATTCCTACAAAACATCATAGAAATCATAAAACATAATGGTAACATGGGAATCTATATCATACTTATATTTTAGTATTCATAGATAAATAGGGTGTAACCTTAATGTTTACATTTTGAATATCAATCATAATATATTCCCTTAATCTCTAAGGGGAATCCTTATCAGTTAATATCTTCTCATTAACAAATTCATTAGAGAGCTATCATGGGATCATCAGCTCTAATTTTTTCATGAAACCACCAGTAAACATAAGAAATTCCCAAGAACGATAATATAATAATAACACATAAAACATTCATAAATGAAAAATAACATATCCACATTGCAATCATATGATACCATTTCAAGATATAATTATTTCATTCTAAAAACCAATTTCAATACCAAAATTATGAAAAATGGAATATGGTATTTACTTACCTTTTCAAAACATTATGGCTTGTAGGGAATCCAAATATCAAATAATTATTACTATGGCAGAAAAAGTAATTATCACCAAATATTTTAACAGAATACCTTTTGTTGTTTAGTAAAATAATATATAGAAAAAGATTCATTTTGAAAATAGTTTAAGGAAGTTAAAAGTCAGAGGTTGATTATAAACCGTATAAATGGAGGTGTATAATATCAAAATATTCCTCAATTAAATGATAATAAGATGACATCACATTCCAAGATCGCATCATTAGATTATGGATAAATTAATGACATATTTTATGAATGAAAAATATAAATAAAAAAATATAAGTGGATTCTATGTGTAAAACAGTCAGAGGTCGTTTACATATATTCTGGGAAAAAAATCCAATGACATGGATATTTAACAAAATGAAATGAGTTTGAGTTAATATTTCTCTTCACTCGAGTCCAAATTGTCTCCTTAGTTTTTTATATTGCTGAATAATAAACTTAGGTTAGTTAATACATTGTTCAGAACGTTTATCATTTTTAATGTACATATTTTATTACTTATTACAATGTTATAGAAATTAGTTAATTATTTGAGTTCATATCTGATGTTTTGTCGATGATTAGTGTATGAGTAAAAAATGAACTTCTTATAACTACAAATTGTCCATGTGGTAAAAAATCCATTATATCAAAGATATAATTCATTATTTAAATATCATATATATCAATTATATATGTATTTATAATTATCCAAAACATTTGTAGATATGAAATGAAATGCGTTCATGGAGACAGTTGGTCGTACATACGCATTAGTGCTACATTAATTTCATTGTCATATTAAATTAATTAAAACTATAAAATAAAATTTATATTATATTTTAAGTATCATATAAATGTTATATATTTTAAACTGTCTCATTAATACCATCCTTTCTATGTTTCATGTGTGGCATGGACGAGTCTTATAACTTTGAAGGGCAGTAGTCCACACATCCTCAAATGAAATTATCATATTTACACATTATGAAAAGCATAAATATATGTTATAATAAAAATTAAAGAAGAATAGAAAAAATATAAATATAATATATATCATATATAAATATAGTTACATCATAATTTCCACCATGATAGGTGGTAGGAAAAAATTAAACAATCATTGTTTTTGGTGCTATTTGTTCACCGTACATAGAAACAATATGTTCTATATCCATTAGATAGAGATGTATTTATGGGTAGGTTAAACCCTTAGAATAAATAAATCCTTGAATATTATGGATAGTGGTTTTTTTATGAAATCATAGAATATGATGAGCATAGGGACTGGAGAAGGAGAATAAAAGAAATGCGCATGAGAGAAGACGTTGCCTCTAAATTTGGTAACTTTTTTTGATTGGATCCAAAAGGCTCTATTGAATTTTTTTATTCCCATGGTAAGTCATATAGGATTAAGGGAGGGATTTTTTGGATCTTATTTTGAATAATTTAGATGATCCAAGGGTCTTTAGAGGTGGGTGGATGTAATGGCCTTTTATAAGAGGGAACATGCGCACTTTAGGAAAGTCTTGAAATATTCTTTTATTATAAATTGATTTTGGAATTATAATGAACTAAAAGTGATATATTTCAATTATATGATTATTATCGGTCTAAATAATCTCATCCAATAGTTTTTATACATGTTTAGGGGAAAAATTTGACCACATATTTTGGCATTAACACGTAGTTAATTAAATTAACTCTTACCATGTCTTCTTGTATTTTTACACAATATGGTATATATATTTATCATAAAATTCCAAGAGAACCCCATGTGGATCCTTAATAAAATTTGAAATGTTATCTATTTCTGTTGGAAAAATCATATATTTTTATGACTATTATAACATTTAATAAAATAGTATTTTTTTTAAAACCCATTTATGTAAATTTGGACTCCATTTAGTAATTGATTTTCGTTAATGTCATAAAAACTTGATTCATTAATAATTAAAAAATTACCAAAAATATAAAATTTCATAATCATCCAAAAAAACCTGTGTGGCCAAAAATGTTTCGAATTACATTAATTTTAATATTTATTAAATCATTTATTTGAATCATTCATTAATACGTAAATCACTATATCATCTTTTTTTCATAAATAAATTTGTTGATTTAGTGTTTGAAAATATTAAATAAAATACACTGATATAGGATAATTTTTTATCTTTCTAATTAATATTTATAGTAAAATATAACCATTATATAATCCCTTATTAAATTTGTTTTATTAAGAGGATAGATGTTTATGTTATATTTCCATTTACTTGAAATTAATTATTATAACATGTCATTATCGCACCCAAGTGGCTTCCAAATGACGATATCTCAGCCTAATAATTTTTTTGGTCGTGAATGACTAATCAAATATGATTAGGACACATGTTATCATAGATTTATATTATTGTATTATTATTCTAACCCTTATTTACCTAATTGACCATTTAACCAGGGTAAATAAAAATAATTACTGAAGTTAGTTTTCAAAATGTACAATAATAAAAGGTACCAATTTAATAATTTTGGACTTTATGATTATAAATTTATAATCAATTTTTAAAAATTCAATTCATTGAAGTTTCATTAATTAATTTAAAATTAAATCACATGGTCAAAATGAGAAAACATGTTTTTAAAATGTAAAAATGATCAAAATATTAACACATGTTTATAACAAATTTCAATGTGAAATTACATCCAATGACTATAATTTGATTAAATGATGAAAACATAATTTAATTACACTATAAAAACAATTTTAAAGATAATCTAACTATATAAATAAATTAGATTAAAATGCAGTTTTGGATTAAAATGTTTTATTTTTTCACTATTCATTAAAAAATTTACTTTATCAGAAAACTACCCATAATTTAGTAAAAGTAATGTTATATTTCACACATCTAAAGAAGAAGTTTATTTTGTCAAATTTAATATGTAAAAGTGATAGAAACTATATTTAAACATGTTTCTCCATCCAATGGTGGTAAAACTACCTTTAAAAAATATTAGAGTATTTTATTCATAAATATGTATTTCATTATCATTTTATGCCACTAAAATTTATTGTATGAATGTCAAAACATTTAACAAACATATTTAAACATAATATAGTTAGTTATATTTATTCCTTCCAATACAATGTCTAAGATTTAAAAACTATTTAAAATAATAATATTAATAGTGTATTATTTTGGGTTGAAACTTAGGTTTTTGTCCAACGTAAGATTTCAAAGAAACCCATTATTGTGTCTAGAGTATACTATTAGAGATAGAGTCCCTAGAAAGGTAAAAAATTATCTAGTTAATAAATATTAATATATAATAAAATGTTTTTTTCTATATTTACCCGGAATGTTACAACATATATGTTATATTGTTTGGGTATTATATCCCCTAACGCATTTGGTGTCTCATGTAATGTTTCTATAAAATATAAGGTTCCTACATTTTAATTTCAGGCTGTCACATTCTCCCCACATTAAATAAATTGTGTCCTCTTAATTTAAACTAGTATTCACTAATACAAATATTGAAAATAATCAATCATTGAAAAACTAACATCCTAAGAAGGGTCAATATCAAATATTATTAATAAGGAAGAAAGATAAGTACAATGGTCTCTTAACTGGTTCCATATTAAAAGAACATAGGTGGAAATTTTAAACATGTATATAAAAGAAAAAACCCAATAATCATATTTTTTTGAGAATTCTATAAAACATGTTCACATGAATGTTCTCGACCAAAAAAACATAAACCCTATGTGTGAATAATAGATATTAATATAATCAACAATGATGATAATAGGGAAATTTTTTTGCCTCAACCCCCCTAATTTTGTAGTTGAGAAATACTATAACTTTATAAGTATACAAGTAAATATATGTTTCTATAAACATTACCTTTTCCTTTTATTATTCCATGAATTATTTATTATTCCTCTCTTAGCACATGAGATATCTTATGGTGAAGTATTAAATTAAACTCTAAAATCTCATCCAATGATCAGATACTTTATAAAAAGTAAACATTTATAGACAATTTTCATTCGACACGTTAAGAAGGAAGGTTAATAAATTTTGAAATTGAACATATCATTAGCCTACAATCTATAGGTAGTATCTCATTGGATATGTGAACTCCTTCATCATTTATTCTCTTCAAATATGTAAATAACCCTAATTTCCCTAAATACTTATTAGAATAAATAATATTTCTAAATGGCCCATGTAAGGCACATGTTTTTGGATATATTCCATAAATCCAACAGTGTTTTATAGACCACCTTTCGACAAGTAAATCCAACAGTGTTTTATAGACCACTTTTCGACAAGTAAGTAATCAGTTTCAAGGTAGTCATAAATTTTCCAAATTTATAATTTCATCATCATTATATCCAAACCATGTACCTATTAAGTGTATTCCTTCCCTCAGTTATGTATTTTAAAAAAATTTCATTATACTAAATAACATTTATTTCTTCTATTCAGTATATGATCTCAAATCCATAATAAAGAGTTTCTGTATTACAATCCTCATATACTCCAAAATTCATTAACCATTACATTAATGATAAAATATTAAAATGAAATTATTATTTATTAGGAATACTAATTATTCCCATTCATCTTCGGATGTAGAATAAATTGATCATTATCCAATATCACCATCTTGGTTATAAACCTAGGAAGATTAAGACATATATTTAAATATTGTCACATCTTCTAGTAGCTATAGAATTGTACATTGGAATCCTTTTTCATACACATGAAATCATTGAAATTGTTTACTTTCACTCCACACATGTAGCAAACATTCATTTCTTATAAGAAAGAACCATCATATTTCATTCCACAATTATCACATGTGGTAAATTACGTCATTCCTTTCATCCCTTCAAATATCTTTTTATATGTCTTTTTATTATTCTCTTGCAACCCTTCAATGTAATAGGACATAGACAATTGTTTACATGTATCATTAGAACATGGTAAAATATCCTCTCATGATGAGAATATATGGTAGATTATTTCCTTTTGAAATGTTGGCTAAAGACCATGGATGATATTTCCCTTCATACATCTTAGATCATGTACATCAGTGGATTTCAAATTCTTTATGTTAGGTTCCATTTCTTAAAAAATTCATACACTAGATTAAATCATAAAACCTTTTATAATCCCAAAACTAATGGAACATGTAACATAATTTTAAAAAATTATTAATAGATAATCTAATTATTTTAAACATGGTTTGTTGGGGATATATTTACATTCATTTACTTCATAATGGTTTGTAATGAAAATATTAATTATCCAATGTGTATCCCCCAATAGTGTCAAACAATGTGTGTTATAAGGCCCCTTTTTTGTTATAGGCTACACCAAGTTAGGCCCAGAACACCATGTCCCTGTTATTACATCTTGGAACATTTGTGACAAAACCACATCTTCTTATAGTATCTAGACAGAGATGTATTTCTTAGAATACCAACATGATCTCTAACATACCAAAATTATTGGATGTTATTCCATATTTATGCTCACATTCTATCATAGGGTTTGTTACCTAATACTTGTTTTCTAAATCTGGTTTCCAAGGTTCTTTCTAAACAACCTTTTATGATAATTGTAATCCCCTGACCCTAGATGCTCAGTGCCGATGCATTATTTTATTAAATTGGCATGATTACAAGGAATAAAAATTCAAAGTACCAATAGGTTTAGCAGTCTTGGAAATATATATTGCACAAAAGATATCCATAATACATTAAAAAAATATAAAATACCAACATGATACATAACAAAAAAATAAGCTACATCCTTGAAAGCTTATTCAATGATTTCTTCTTCATAACATTGGGGAATGAATCATAAAAAGTTTGAGCAGAAATTGTTCGTAAGGGTAAGTAAATTAGAAGAAATAATCAGTGAATCATAATTAATTAATAGTTAATGGAAGATAACTTCTAAGAAATTCTATTCCAATAACTTGATAATCCCCGATAAATATGGCAATGTAAGAAATTGAAATAAATTCCCTTTAAACAAATAACTGAATATTAAATCCAAATATATGTATGTCGACTCAAAATAGCATGTATGAATAATAATTGAAACTAAATGAAGGAAATTATTTCTTAATAGATTTCATTTTTGAGTGACATGAAATCCTTCATTGTCAACATATTTCATAAGATATATTAAAAATATTTATAGTAACCCGTTAATTTTGGCCAACTAATTCGTCTCATAAAAAACTATCAATGTATCTTTTGAAATTTGAAGTCCATGATCTACCAATAATTACCATTTCAAATAATTTTTCATATCGCATAATAAAATAAATAATATTCCTTATCAAATATCCTTATAAAATTATGAATATGGAAATTTCAATATTTCCCCAAATAATCAAATAACTATCAAAGTAGACACCGTATGTAATGTGATATATGGTTTAGGAAATACTAATACCCATTGTACAGTAACAATGACATACAAGTATAATTATAATGAAAAATTGTTAAAATAAATTTATTTTTTAAGATAAATTTATCAATCAAAAAAGTAATTGAGGTCATAAAGATAATAATTGAGCACATTCATTACGATAATAATCTTTAATAATTTCAAAGTATCTAGTGCCATATTGAAACATTTGAATAATTGTAACGGGAAATAAATGTAGTTAAATTAAAAATAAAATATCATGGGAATAATATAATTCAACAAATAACAAGAAAAATGTAGTATATAAACCAAATAAATGTGAATTGATGCATAATAATAAATAATTCTCAATGCAATGTAAATGGAGATTAAATCACCTTACAAAAAATATCCCTTTTTATTATTGTCGTTATCCTCCTATACAGTCATTTATAATATTTTTATAACTTATTATAGAACCATACTCATGTTTTTAATATTATATATCATTTTTTATAATTTCTTATTTCCCATTTGTTAAAAATCTTTCATTATTTTCACTATTTCAGGTTTTAATTTCCCAGTTATTTCTAGTATATTTTAAATTGTTATTTTATACTCATATTTACTAGATCCTAATTTCACGAAATCAAAAATTTATCAATTAAATAATTATATTATATATCCTGTACATTTTTATTTATAATAATTTATAAAGGTTTGAGATAAGAAATGAAATGCACTATTCATGGAGATGGTAAGTTGTATGTACGCATGAACACTACGTTCATTTCTCTATTGAATTAAGAGAAATAAAATTAAATGATAAATATATATATTATTATTCCAGTATCATGTATACATTATATATGTTACATAGGTTTATTAATATCATCCTTTATTCATTCCATGTATGGCATGAATGGGTCATAATTCTTTCAGGGAGCGGTAGTCCACACATCTTGAAATGAAAGTATCATATTTACCCAAGATAGAAAGATTAAATATATGTTAAAAATAAAAGTTATTGAAGTATAAATATTACATAAATATAAAATATAAAATATATAAGCATATTTTACATCATAATAGAAACCTGTTTAGGAGATAATGGGAAAATGAACAGTCATTATTTCATGAGGCAGTAGTTCACCATACACAAAAATAGTATATTTGATACCAATTAAATGGAGGTATGATTGAGTATATGTAGAAATCATGACATAAAAAATCCTATTATTTTTGGGATATTTTATTTCTTATATAATCATGTAATAGGACTTGAATAGGGAGTGGATAAGAAAATGAATGAAAATAGATCATTGGAAAATGTTACCCCGAAATTTGGTAACTCATTTTGGTTTATAAAAAAAGGGATTCATTGATGGATTAATTACTAAAGGGAGGGTTTTTGGTCTAGGGGAGTGATTTTGGGAAGATATATGTGCGTATCTTGTCCAAGACTATTTTATATTAGTGTGAGTAATGGGGAGAAGTGGTGGTCTTATATAATGGAGGTGGAGTCATTCTCGTGTATTATTTAGAAAAAACAATTCCTCCCATGTTTTCATGTCTAATGTATTCCAATTGTGTACCTAATTCATGATATTGAAGTATATGGTAAAAATATTTCCATCCAATAGCCTTTGGAAAGTTTAATAGGTCATTTTGGGCATAGAGATTTAGTTTTAGCCCCTTATAAATCATACTTTAACCTTAATTGTTTAATTAATTTTAATTACATCCACTATTTTTTTTGTAAAAATATTTGTTTTAATAATCAATTTCAAAGGGAAATTGATTAATATAAAATAAATTATATTAATTTTAAAAAATATTATCTAATTAAACATTAAATCTATCTAAAAGTATAATTTATCCATGTAAATAAATTAGATAAAAGCCAAGTTTTGAAATAAAATTCATTTTCTCACTATTCATTAATAAATGAAACATTATAGAAAATTATGAAAAAATTATCCTGACCTAATATTTATTTATCTTACAAATGTGAATTTTATTTTAACAATTTATATTTATAAAATGGTAAAAATCGGATTTAAAATCGGTTTTCCATTAAAAAGAGGTAAAACTGCATTTATAAAAATATAGTATTTTTTTTTGTAATATTGGATTTGTTCTTATCTAAATCCTACATAATATATTAGATGATTATAAAAAATAAATGATTAAAAATATTGTATTTATATCACATTAATATCACTCAATAATTGTAATTAATTTCATTTTTTAGGGTAAAATAACTTTTTGGGTATAAAAATAACAATACATTCTATTATATTCAATCAGTTTTCATTTCATTGTTAAATAATTCATAACAAATGAATTCATTTTATATTTTTTAACCCATATTTTTTATAATATAGTCAAATATATTCAGAATCACTAATTTAATGGCCAATTTATGTTTTATTATTTTAATTAATATTTTTTTTGCAATATATTATTTTTCAATTATTACTTGGTCATTTGTGTGATGTATATTTTTCAATAAAGTGTCAGTTTTGTGTAACACAAGATAAATCAGTGTTTCATTAATCAAAAAAAATTATAATATATCGATTAGAAATTTTGTTTTAATGTATTAGGTTTTTATGTACCCGTATGCATTTGGTGTCGCGTGTCATGCACACTATCAAATATAAGGTTACTTACTAAGAATTTCATGTTATTAATTCCCGATTATATAAGGATTATTTAAATGAGACATTATTTAAGAGGTAAAATCCTCACAATACTCTTTCAAATTCATTTTTTCTACCATCCCATTACCTACCTCATCAATCAAGCATTAATGAGTCCAGTATTATACATATAAATATTTAAATTCCATGTTGATAATGGAATTTCTACCATATATCTTATTATTTTCTTCCCTTATTCTATGAAAAAAATTATTTCCCTCATTAGGTAGGCTAACAATCTCAATTTATAATGACCCTTTATTTTCCCTTACCTATTTAAAGGCCAGTCTTAAAAAAATTTATTGTTAAATCAGATTGTAAAAATAATTTTAAAACCTATTTCCTGTTCTATAATTATAATATTGACATAATAATAAATAAAAAAATTACAATGTGATGGGTGTTAGAACTGTAAAAAAAAGAAACCATATAATATTAATATTTTTTATTGTAGGTATATTCTAAATATCAGGACACTATAAGAAATTTTTGACCATTAATATTTAGATAAGTACTTTATTTAAATTTATTTTTTCTTATGGACATGAATTATGAGGTAACATGAACTTAAATATTTATATAAAATTGATCAAACCATGGAATCAAGAAAAAAATTCCTACACAATATCAAAATATAATACCACATTTCAATAAAATAAAAATAAATAAAAATAATGAAAATATAATAAATAAAAATTTTATAGATACTTTATTGATTTAACAAATTAATGAATGTAATTTTATTATTCTGGTTATTAAGGTAGTGTAATGAAGGGTTATGGAATGTTAAGTAATATATCTCTCTTAAGATCCACATTTTCATTGGACTACTCATTCTATATGAACGTAAATTTATCTCTTAATTAGACTTACAATTTTTTTAATATTATATATATATGACACACCCATATATACCATGTTAATTTAAGATTTCCTTGATAGGGAAATACATTTTTGATGTTTCCCTTCTCAATTATTTTTGAAATTCTTAAAATTAGAAAAATAACTTTTTTCATTAACTATCTTAATGTAAAAGTAAATTATATTTTGAAAAAATTGACAATTTATAAACAATTTCCTCTTAAATACACATTACTATTTTAATTTAATACCAACTTATGGGGAACATTTCCAATGATACATGACAAACTTTTCATATAATGATACTTTTTTTAAGGAATTTATCACGATCTATTTTCATTTTTCATTTATGAATGTCCATAAAAGAATTAATCCACTATTTCAAGGAAACTGTTTTAATATTACCATTTTATATCCCATATGATGTTATTATAAAACCAATTACATTATATTTTTCATCCTTATGTTTAACATTTTTTTTACTTTTTTATGGTTCCCACAAATGCATATACATGTAATGATTGGATTTCACACATAGTTATCCATTACATTTGGTATATTTTTATCTCATTATATGATATTTAATGGATTAGAGAGTAAACATAATCTATTAGGGGAGTATGTCCACCATGTGATATTGTTTGGGTAGTTATAATTGACTTATGTTCATGTCATGTTATATGATCTTGAAACATAACTATGATTCCATGATATTATGATTTATAATTTTATATGATATACATCCATATGATTATACACGATCCATTACCTTTATGTCATCATTTCCTTCCTTATGACTCATATGTATTTTTTAATTTCCATTTTTATTCACTTGATGATATTTTTAGCTCACCCTTTCTGTCTGTGTATTCCTCACATGAACATCTTGAGTTTTTTGAACTCAAGGAATGTTATGACTTCATTATGTAGTTTAACATGATGAGTTTTTATTATATTTTAATTTTATCTATATATGTATATATTATCGTAATGAAACTAGTCTATTCAATCCTTTTTGAATTCAAATAATATTTATGTTAAAAATATTGTAATAATCTAATTAAAATTTTTGGGTATCTAAAGTTGGAATAAAATAATGATATTTCTCTTTATAGGGATTATTATAAAAAATATTTCTTATAACATTTGTATAATTCTAATTATTTGAATAATTAACATATATAACCTACATTGAGACACATGGAATCATTTGATCAGATATAATTTAATATATATTTTATTACTTTCATGCTCATTCATGAATTTCTATATGATCAATTGATATGTATTGATAAAACAAATATTATTTTACATTTTTAGTTAATATAGGGAAATAAAATAATGACTTATTATAAGAAATGTGGTAGACAATTTGATGATTTCTTTAATGAAATGACAAACCATATGGGAGAAGAAGATCAGAAAATCATGATAGTACATGATCAACATGATCAAGTTATGAATAGTTGCTTGAATCATGTGTAATGCCCTCCGTCTCTAAAAAAGATAATTTTTGGATCAAATAATTTATAAGAAAATACACTCAAACCATTACTGTATATATTGAACCCCCATATTACCAAATAATAGATTAACTATTTCGAAGTTATATTTTATGACCTCCATTGCTACGAAGAAGTTAATTTCATGATGGGACTCTATTACTTTCATGGGGAAAGTAATCATTGAAGGAAACTGAACAATACCACAACGTCCAAATATAAAATGTGTTCATGGAAGATGAATGATTAAGGAATATATTTCTCATTAAATTGTTTCCAAAAATCGACATCTTAAAAGGGAGAATTAGGTACATCAACTAAAGTAAAATGTAGATTAGTCTCTTGGGATGTACATGGAAAACATTAAAAGGAATTCATAATATGAATCTTGAATATGAATTAACACTATATGTAAGGTTAATTTATTATTTAGTTGATTAAATATAGGTATATAAAAATACAATATGATTCAAGAGACTGATAGCTATTACGATATTGTAAGTTTTGTCTTTAAGGTCCAGATGGAGATTGGTGACACTCAGTAATCCCATGTTACCAAAGTGAAAAACCGGAATTGGTGTTTCCATTAGGAGGATACAAGTATAAATATCATCATTAAAAGAAAATACAACACCCATCATTTTTAAATTTTAGAAGAATATTCTTGATAAGTATATTAAGTGAAAGGAGAGATGCATCAACTATTGAAAAGGGGGAATTAAAATAATTATTTTTGAAGGGATATAATTAATTCATCTAATGAGGATGAATAAATAGATGTTTAGATCAACATGTATCCTTTTTTAATTTATTTCAACGACAATTGACTACAAAATTATTTAATATAATTCCATAAGCCATGGGTTTTTAGAGAACATATATTACAAAAACCACTATGGAAGCAATGAGGTGAATACAGTTTCAATATAATTGAGGTAGATCATCACATCTATGTGGTCATAGATACACCAGTAATTTATTCAATAATAATAATAATAAAATTTATATTCTAGTTCTATACATTTTTTCATATTATTCATTCTTTTTATAATTCTTCTAGCTCAACCTCAAAATATGATGCTTAAAATAACAATGATAAAAATGGATAAATTATTAAGTCTCAGGTATATAACAACTTTCCATTAAATGTTGGTGGACGTAATATTCCATAAAATTTTATATTACATCCATTTTTGGAGTTTTATTATTTATTTGGATTGTATTGGATATCCATATAAAAATCCCACATCAATTATCTGGAAATTTATATCACTCTTCACATCATGAGTTATCCTTCGATTTTTTTAAAATATTTAGATGGGGGTGGATATCCATTGATATAATCATGCCATGTGTGGATACTAACTCTATATAAAAATCAATATCATGATAAAATCATAGAGATTAAGGATACTGTCATTCTTCATGACATTCACATCGAGAAAGATGATACATATTTATTCCATAAATAGTATCATATTCTTCCCTATAACCAAGATGTGGAATACCCAATTGAATACATACCTAGATATTTTCCCATAACACAGAATCCATAGAGTATATCCATGATTGAGTAGGAATGGATGAAGATACAATTATTATTGAATCTAGAAAGAGGTTTTTACAACATATTTCTTCACATTGCAATGTGTTATTCCACTTCATCAACATGAATGATGGATTATCGAGCCACTATACAGATTTTCATGATCTCAAAAAATTCTGATAAATAACTATTATCCCATACCATGAATAAATGAATTTTTCAATCAAATATGTTGGAAAAATTATTTCTTTAATATGGTCCTATGTCTAGATATAAATAATTAATCATGATAATTGATGATAATCCAAAAAAAAACAATTTTAAAATGTATAGAATCAATGAATTTATACTGACTCATCCCTTAATAACTAAATCACTATAAATATATATAGATTTAATAAATTTTTTAATTATATATATCTATGAAAAATATGTTGCAGTTTTTATTAATTATATTATTTTTTACTCCACAAGCAAGGATGATCATGAGTAGTACTTGAATGGTGTGATAATGTCTTTTCTAAATGAAAAAAAATATTCAAAGTATATTAAATTTAAATTATAAATGAAGGACATATGATTATTTGATAATGATATTTTAAAAAACTAGAAAATATTTATACCCTGCCATGACAAATTCAATTAAGGAGTGGCACAATATTTCATCTCTAATAGAGAATCATAGTTTCCTTCAACTCGTAATGTATTACTGATTATTTATTTGAAAAAAGTAATGATTGTCAAACACAATATCCCGGATGTCTAAAAAAACTATGATTGATTAGAAAATTGATATCAAAGGGATCTTCATGGAGTTGAAATGAAAGATTTTCACTACAATAGTATGTACATACTGACAATTCAGGAACACCTAAATATATAATATGATGCTTCAAAAAAGGTAATAAATTGCATAATGATTAAAATTGATGATGTGATGGACTATGACTAAAGGAACAAAATTTTAAAGAGATAAACTACACCCCACACGACCTAGATTTTTTGATTGTTACAATTGAACTGAACTCTGGTGAAATTATCTCTATTGGGATAAGTGTGAGATATATATGGATAACACAGTACTCAAATATATATTCACATATAATGAGTGTATTATGTTCTAATGAATATAGTTACAAAGGATTAAATATTAAGATATCTCAATCCAATACCATCCTAGGAAATTAATGAAATTGTTAGGATCTATAAGAATAAAAGATCATTTGTCCATATAAATTACTAAAATAGAGAATGATCCAATCCTTATAAAAAATAAAGGGATATAATTGAGAATTATAATGAATGAAATTCATCATTTCATTGAATATATAAATGGATATATAAAACATTGTGTATATATGGATAATTCCCAATAAATCATGAATTTGTTTCTTGCTGGGGTTGCAAAGCTTCTTCATGGGATTTGGAATTATATAAATGCAATTCGTCACAATAATTGTTCACTCAACATTACTGTAGGTAAAATGAGGATTGTCATTGCTATTCATGAAGTTGTGTTGATTCAAATAGGTAGTTGAAACTACTCGATACTTTATTTTATGACCATGAGACATCTTCGAGTTGATTCTATTTTCAACCTCCCACAATACACATTTTAGTTTTTCTAGTGACCACTGCTCCCAGGATGGATTAAAATCAATGTTGATGGTTCCTCTATGGAAATCCAGGTCCTAGAGGATGTTTCTCCATCTTGAGAAATCATCTTGTTTATATTGTTGGGGGTTTTTTTGGAGGATGCAGTATTGCAACCCCTTTGGAAGCCGAAATTATGATCATCATTCATTCCATCACTTTCCCCATACACCAATAATGTAACAAATTTAGGATTTAAAGTGATTATGCTACTATAGTGCAGGCCATTTGGAATGTGGTTATTAATCTATCTAGGCCAACCACTATACACTGGATTCATTGTCTTTGTTCTCTCCAAGACATCAACTACATTGAAACCCATACCTACCGTGAGGTGAATATGGTTGAATATGGCCTCTCCAATAAGGGGGTTATGAAAGACATAACCTAGCTCGAGGAACTCCCTATCAATTTGATTCCAATGCTAGAAAAAGATTTTAATATGTTCCCATATTTTTGAATATTGTATTCTCTATTTTTAAAATAAACTTTTCTAGGGTCATTTGACCAAAGGGCCACCTTCATAAAGAAATTGGAAAAAAAGATGATGGATAATGAATGATATTATATCAAAATACATATGTAGGTTTCAGAAATAAGGAAAGGGAAATCCATAGAGTATAAAATATATCGTGACGGGGTAATAAGATCTGGTTCATGACTATATACACCATAAAAATATGAGATAAAGGAGTATATTTTTTATGATTAAAATAGCACAACCATCAATATCCACACATGGTGACTAAATATGTATCTAGATCTATCAGAACATAACTTGTGGGAATGTATAGAAAGATTCCTTAATTTTCTAGTTATATTAACTTTGTCTTTTGGTTATGCGCCTTATTTTTTTTTGATTATTGTTTTTTAAAACAATAGAGGTCCAATATCATTCTCAAGGATAGATATAAGTTTTTGGGGAAGTTGATTTAATGTTTTTAAGTGTATATTTTTTCTAATTAATAGACTCTATGAATAATTATTTCTAGGGATATTGAGGATTTTTAATAGTAATAAGTATTAACTGGATTATTAGGATCATTTTGTAGTATATAGTCTAACATATGTCTTATGAACAACTTTCACATCCCCAAAATGGTACAAAATAGGAAAATAACACCAAGAAAATTTCATGCACTTGATTAGATCAATAAATTTTTACACACTGTGAAACTAATGCATGATATCATTTGGATGATCAGGTTTATTATAACCCTTGGTGATTTATTTTTTCATTCTCTTAAATCTAGAAATTAATATCATAAAATGGTTTCACATCCTGAATTTATTCATCTCTGAAGTTTTAAGCCATGCATTAAAAATGATTTTATTTCATTTTATTCATATCTGTTCCTTAGAAACAGTGTAATTTACAAGAAATGTTAGGCAAATTTAAACCATTATGGATTTATGGATCATGAATGAAATATATGATGAATTCAAACTCGTTTTTATTCCTTTATATTATTATTTTCAACTATTATAATATAGTAATATCATGATAATGTTTGTTTTAGGTATTCACCTCGATGTTGTTTCATTTAGGTTTTATCTTATGATAACTATTTACTTTTTTGGGTGTTAACTAATGGAATCACTTCTTGATCAAAGTTTATGCAAGGTTTTCCTTAAGAAACCCATTTAGTCTATTTCTATTTGTTCATGTATGTGAAATATTATTCACTTGTGAAAAAAAATAAGCTTATTAACTTATAAAATATTTTTTATAATAATAATGTATTTGTAATATTTGGTTGATCACTTAGATCATGTAGTGTTGAGACCTAAATTATGGCTAATGATAGGTGGACCCAACCTTTGAAAAATAATTAACTGGATAATGTAATAAATATGATTTATCCTAACATGAGACCATAGGTGTTTCATGTGATATATTCAATATCAAAAATAGATTAATTACTTATATAAATAACTAATTATTTTGTTTCATAAAATGGGGTTGTACACTTGTAGGATAACCACAAAAGATAACTTGATAAATGAAACACAAAATTGATAGGGAAATGTAAATCACATGAATGGACCGTTTTGGATTATGATGATATGTTATTGTATTCTTGATATTATGATTTCTATTTTGGTGATGTTTATATTATTATATTAATGTATATTTTAGGTGATGTTGAACTGATTATATAATGTATTTTATATGTGGTAAATGAATTCATATATAATGGACCTTACTCAGTGATGACAAAATGCCTATATAAAGGGGTTTTTTATGTAATAATAAAAAACTTATAAACGACTTCTCTTGGTTATTCTATACTAATTATAGGTCTTGAGACATATTTTTATGATGGTTTGTTTTTAAGGTATGGTTTTTGTGGCTATACTACAAGATCTGATATATTTGATCATGGTGCCAAAGAAGGTTGTTTGATGAATTGTATTAATTGATTAATTAATTCACATGTTCATCAATTTAATGAAATTAATATCAAAATATTTTTTTTGAATTGTTGGTGTCAACATACTATGTTTTAATCATAGAATATTTAGTCCTCTATTAGTTACATGAAATGATTACATGGAGGATTCTTTAGACTATCAAAATGGACCTTGTTATAAATTTTCATTGTTTGGATGTCTTGGAGCCTAGAGATAGGGATAACCTGGGGTTTGAGACGTGAGTTTTTTTTTTGGTTTTTTACAGCTTGGTGTTTTGTATTTATTAAATTCAATTTTAGATTTAGAAACATTCCATATTGTAATTTAATTGTACATGTTTATGAGGAGTACTTGGTTCAAGCATTTTTGTCATAGTGTGTGATGTAATGTTTCCACAATATTAATTACTCTTATATTTATATGTTTTATTCCATAGTATAATAATAATATAGTAGGGGTACTGTCTCCCCACTATTTCGGTTACCACCTTTCTTTTTTTATGACAACATTAGATATGGTGTTGAATACATGAGGTCTAGTAAACAAACCGATTTTTCCTCATGAGATTGTGCCAGAACATGGGATGCTACTAATTTGTAACCTAGGAAACCTTTTTTTCATTTATATTTCCCCACTATTTTAGAAATATGGATAGGAGACTAGGATATATTGGAACTAGGTAATGATATTGTTTATGGGAGTATCTAACCCATATACAGGGAAAATTTTGAATTCGCATAGATGGTATTATTGATCATGATGGTTTCTTAATAAATATGTTATTATTTCTGTATGGTTTATTCAAATATTGTATAATGTTTCTGTATTTTTATATTTGTACATACGGAATGATATATCATGAGTAGTGTATGAATGTATAATGATAGAAACATTGGTATATAACTTTTTGTGGACTATCACTGATATGTTCATATTTACGTCCTCTAATAAATTATCGAATAAAATCTATGAAATGTGATTCCTATTATATATGATAATTGATATTGAGTGAATTTTTATGTCATGCCAATTCCTTCATAATCCATGTTTATATATTCCATGAGATACTAGATCTATTTTTTATAACCTAATTAGATTTAACTTTTTATCTAGTTTTATAATGAGTGAATTTTTATAATAAATAAAAATCATCATCATCATCTTTTATTTGAGCATTAAAAGATCAGTAATCATCATACTCCAATTGAATCTAAGGAAAAAAATAATTATATATATTGAGGATAAGATGGATGTTCAACATTGTGAATGCTTCATGGGGATCTTTCAATCTAGAGAAAGGGA
Organism: Viscum album; assembly: GCA_963277665.1. Classification (NCBI taxonomy): domain Eukaryota; kingdom Viridiplantae; phylum Streptophyta; class Magnoliopsida; order Santalales; family Viscaceae; genus Viscum; species Viscum album. Next base: position 766,906,825 of record OY728121.1, read on the forward strand.
GATTACTTGTGTCATTCCTTCTATGATTGATATAATTAAATAATTTTTATTGCAACATCCTATAATGTTCATGTGGGAGGGAAACCCCTAAGACCACAAGCCAATGATCAAGTCAGTCCAAATTCTCTTCAAAATCCTCATAACAACAATTAATATGATCGATAATTTTACTACATAAAAAATTATGGACTATCCAAGAATTATATGGACACTTTAGATAATGATTTCTAGAAAGATGATTACACCTATAATAACATCAATAAAAACGTTTTGAGACACTTCTATCATGATTTATTGGGAAATTATTAACCTAATTAATTCATTCACCATACAGTGGAGGGAAGTTTAGTGATAGACTACATAGTATTTTTCACAGACTTGATGTGCCTTGCTCAATATTTATTAACTGATGATATATACAAGGGAATAATTTTTTATGGGAATTGCTATGATATCATGTCATTGGTTAATTTTTACCCATTTAGTATCTTTTTGGACATACTTAATTAGGCTCTAATCATGGAATTAAATATAATAGTGGACTCGAGCATCAGCCAAGCTATTTTAGCTAGGAAAGAAAGGATTTCTTCTTCTCGTAGAAGGAAGAACCACTATAATAATAATATCCAAGGAAATAGAGGGAACATTATCATTCTCAATTGAGAAGTAATAATTCTAACATGGTAATCATACTTATGTGTAAAAAAAATGGTAACATGGTCATTCCAAATTGAGAAGTATACTTGGTAACATAGTCATTATTCGGATGTGTAATCTAAATGGGAACATAGTCATTCTATTTAGGTGTAATAATGGTAACATGGTCATCTTACTTATGTTTCTGATATTGGTATCTTTAGAAATGGAGATTATAAATGTAAATTTAATGAATGGAAATAATGGTACTCCGAGTTATAGAATCACACGAGAATATTATAACTCTGGAATGGGTCAAATCTGGTACTGAGACTTTGAACATCAGTAAGAATATGGTATTAAGATATGATATTACCTAAGTAATAATTTGGGCTCTAGATCGATATTAAGTCATTATTTAGGTACGAGTATCCTTATGAACCCTAGAGTTAATTTTATTAGATAAAAATAAATTATAATGTAATAACTAGTAATATATGAATTGTATTTATTTCATATAAAACTATATACAATATCTTTTGATTGGACTAGTTTTAGATACCATTGGTGGTGGCCTATTTAGTAGTACTCACACACTTTTCTGACTACGTAATCGATAACCAAACAAATTATATTGTTTCAAGACTAGATAAGGCAAATGCACTGGGATGGATTGCAGATTTTGGATGGAACATGCATGAGGTGACTAGACATCGTTTGGAACCCACTTGGGGAGTTGTTATGTATTTATTTGTAGTTTCATTATATAAACATGGACCTAATATTAGCATATCATGTATCCCCATTTAGTTGAATATTGTATTTCTTTATCAGTTATCTTGTGAAATGATTGTTGTTATGGTTATATATGATTCTTTTAATTATATTTATTTTTCTTGGTGGATTAATTTGATAAATTAGGGTATAGTATCCCCATGACTGACATACCAGACCCTCACTACTAGTCGACAACCTCTAGTGTACAGGGAGGTGTTCTTGAGGTCATGTGACAAATTGTATTGGGTATTCGTTGCATGGAGCCTTGGTCAGGACGTTACAAAGTGGCATAAGAGGTTTAGTTTTCTTGTTTCTTATTTTGTATTTCTATTTTGGGAATGTTATATAGGATACTAAGAAGATTATTGGTTTGGTAATGAGATCAATAATATGATATACAAACTCAAGAATGTGGGGAAACTAAAGTACACAGGGTGGGATTGTTGTTATTGCTTTTACAATTAAAGATGAATATTATTTCACCTTGGATTATGCACTTGTGGTGTGATGTGATTATTATTTCTGAGAATTTGTTAGTAATTGTTTTCCAAATATGGCATACTAGTTGATTCTGAATGCATTATCTGAGGCACATAGGGAAATTGTGACATGAAACAGTCAAGGAATGCATGAAAATATGTGCTTGGGTAAATTGTTGAACTTGATCTATTTTCCTTATTGTGAGATGAAAATGAAAAATCGCATGTATCACAATTTTAGAAATATTTTAAAATGATGAAAAATGAGAAAAATTTGGTTTCTAAATGTGAACCAAGATTATGATACTATGTTTACCCTTGTTATCCAAATCCAAGGAGTAGGATTGTTAAGAGTTGTAAAAGTGCCTTAGTTTTGACCATGAGGCAAGGTGGGGGAAAGACATGATGTGATTATTTCCAGTAAGGTAATTGTTATAAGTTTGTATTATGAGACCGGAGACATGTGTTTGGAATTTTAAACAGTATTCCACCCGAACACTTGTTGAGGTTTTGACTGAGGGGCATGCCTATGAATGATTTTTATATTAAGGAATATGAGGAAATGATCATGCCATCTGAAGATGAAGGGTTTTAGTTCTGAGAAAACTTCTCTTTATTTATGAAATTCATGTAATGACAACTAGGGTGAGTTGTGAAAATTATGTTTGAGTTTATAGGGGAGTTTCAATTGGATCAACATCTTACATTTATTGGAAATGGTGGACATGAGGGATCATAATTATGGGTCAAGCCTATAGTGAAAATACTTTACCATTTGAAGAATCTGGCAAAGAGGATGGTCAAGTTGGTTGCTTATATGATATGGATACTAGAAAAGCACTTATGGGACATTCACGAATGAACTGAGAAAACTAACAGAATGTTCTATAAGGACTTCTTGGAGTGGTTTTTATAATATTTTTATCCATAGATGCTGGTACTAGATAAATCTACAGAGTTTGTTCATCTGACATAGTGGATCAGGTCAGTGATGGAGTATGTTTGATTCTATACAGATCAAAAGTTCTTTTCTTCCAGATTCGGAAGTGATGAGGTAGAAACAAAGAATCATTTTTCAGATGGACTTATGTGTGATATTGTTTCCAATTTGAATATATTTAGGGTCACTACTATAAAAAATGGGCTTCATCAATGCTCAAAACGGGCTTTAACAGTGCTAAAAAGCACTCTAAAGATCGGCACTGATAATTAGGGGGGTCCCCCTTATCAGTGATAAAAACGTGCTGATAAAGGGATCCTTTATCAGCGCATTTTTAGCACTGATAAATGCCCTGCCTGATATAGCATGAAATTCTACAGTAGCACACCCAAACAAGTCCTTCAAAAAAATCATCATATCAAACAAGCAGTTTACACAGATAAAATATGTAGTGGTAGTCAATTTGGGATCAAATGATCAGAAAAAATCCATTCCAAATGTGATGTATTAATTATTAATTATGATTATCAAAAGTTACCTTGAAATACTATCACCTCCAAATGATATCTTACATTACCTCAGATAAAATTTATAGAGAGAGTTCAATGTCAGAACCTTACGAAAAATTTAATTAAGGCATCAATGCAAGTTATTCTTCATGTTTTTTGTGGTTAAGATTCATGTAATTCTTGGATATGAAATTGGATAATAGATTTTTAGTTCCTTTTGGGATATTTTTCCTTAGGATTTAGAGATTTTCTGCTAAAGAAATATCATGATAGATGGATTTGGGTGATTCTTGGGACACATAAGGAAATGTGTTCATACGGTTGATGCCTTTATCTTATGGTTTTTTTCTTTTTTTCATGCCATTTATATAATTTATAAATGGTGGGGAGATATATTATTATTCTTTTTCCATACTAGCCTCTTGATTAGAAGGCAGGTAATGCTTTTATTGGGGGACACAATTTTGAACAACCCATATGGGTACACATTCATGGGGAAGTTTTCTATTCATTTTGAACTTTTACTATTTTACATACAAAGGAAAAGGATGGTTTGAATGACTCCAAGTAAATACCATGCGACATACCATTTTGATGGGTTTTTAGGATCACGGGTTGTTCACGGTTAAGAGAAACCATGACATATGAATATATAGTTTAACTAAGTCATTTTGAACAATTGGAACATGTTTAGTTAACTGTTTGTCCACACTGTGCAGTAGAGGGTTTCTTATGCAATGGCTCCCAAAAAGTTGGTGAATATTTTGGAAAACTGCCCAACCAAACCATGAATGTTGAAGCTAATATGGCCTAATTTAAGGTATTTCAACCTATTTCATCCCATCCCCTTCCCAAAACTTATTCTAAGATCCATTTATCAAGAAAATTTATCCAATTTAAATCCTCTATTATTATTTTCTTTCCCTTTCATTCTTCTCCCTCTCCCTTTCCTCTTTGTTTTCATCCCTCACCATGAAATCTATAGATAAAGGTTTATATTTAGGGTGTGTGATGAATTATTAATGGGGGTTTATTGTCTAAGGACTACTTAGGACTCTATGAGGCTTGTATAGGTGTCTTATTTCATAGGTAATGTCTTTTGGATTGTTTTTCGTAGGTCAGTTATTGTTTTCAATTAAAAATTATGTCCATTTTAAACAAAAGAGAGACACTTTGAGTGATACTGGTTACACCGTGACTCAGATTGAGGCCAAGTGGACTCGTACACATCAAAAATGACCTCTGGATCGTTCTCCTAAAGTATCAACACAATCTAAATGTGTTTGGTCATTTTTCTGTATGTCAATTGTTGTTTTAACATAAAATTATGTCCATTTTAAACAAAAGGGGGACACTTTGAGTGATACAGGCCACACCGTGTCACGGATTGAAGTGGGGTTGACTCGTACATGTCACACATGACGATGGATCATTTTCCTAGAATATCAACACAATCCAAATGCGTTGTTCGGTGTACCGTATGTCATTTGTTGTTTTAACATCAAAGTCTATCCATTTTAAACAAAAGGGAGTCACTTTGAGGGATATCGGTCACACCGTGCCTCATATTGTGGCATGGTTGACTCTTAAACTTCAAAAAGGACCCATGTATTATTCTCCTAAAGTATCAACAGAATATTAATGTGTTTGGTCAGTTTTTCGTATGTTAGTTGTTGTTTTCAATTAAAATTATTCCCATTTTAAACAAAAGAGAGACTCTTTTAGTGATACTAGCCACACCATGCCTCATATTGAGAAAGGGTTCAATATAACATGTCAAAAATTAACCATGGATAGTTTTCCTAATGTATCAACTCAATCCTAAATTGTTTGGTTAGTTTTTCGTATGTCAGTTGTTGTTTTCACTTAATGTTCTGTCCATTTTAAACAAAAGAGAGACGCTTTCAGGGATATTGGTCACCCTGTGACTTGTATTGAGGCGGGGTTGACTCATACATGTCACAAAGGAACTATGTATCGTTCTCCTAATGTATCCACACAATGCGAATGTTTTTTGTTAGTTTTATGTATGTCAGTTGTTGTTTTCATTTAAAATTCTATCGATTTAATACAAAAGAGTGACACTTTGAGTGATACCGGTAACACCGTGCCTCGTATTGATGGGTGGTTGACTCTTACACATCAAAATTGAACCATGTGTCATTCTCATAAATTATACACACAATCCAAATCTGTTTTGTCTGTTTTACATATGTCAGTTGTTGTTTTCACTTAAAATTCTGTCCATTTAAAAAAAAGAGAGACACTTTGAGTGATACAGGCCACACCATGCCTCAGATTGAGGATGGGTTGACTAGTTCATGTCAAAAATAACAAATGGATCATTGGCCTAAAGTATCAACACAATTGAACTATGTTTCTGTATGTCAGTTGTTCTTTTCACTTAAAATTCTATCCATTTTAATCAAAAGAGATAACCTTTGAGTGATACCGGTCACACCATTTCTCAGATTGAGGCGAGGTTGACTCATACAGATAAAAAATAACCCATGTATTATTATCCTAATGTATAAACACAATCATAATTCATTTGGTTAGTTTTGAATATGTCAGTTATTGTTTTCACTTAAAATTATGTCCATTTAAATTAAAGAGAGACACTTTGAGTTATACCAGTCACCCCATGCCTCACATTAAGGTAGAGTTGACACATAAAAGTCCATAATGACTCATGGATCATTGGACTAATGTATCAACACATTCTGAATGTGTTTTTTGGGTTTTCTATATGCCAGTTGTAGTTTTCACATTAAATTTTGTCCATTTTAAACAAAAGATAGGCACTTTGAGTGATAACAGCCACACTGTGCCCCATATTGAGGCGTTGTTGACTCATACACATCAAAAATGAACCATGGATCGTTCTCATAAAGTATCAATATAATCCGAATGTGTTTGTCTGGTTTTTTATATGTCTGTTGCTATTTTCAATTTCAATAATGTCCATTTTAAACAGTTGAGAGACACTTTGAGTGATACCGGCCACACCATTCCTTAGATTGTGGCTGGGTTGACTTTAACATGTCAAAAAGACCCATGTATCATTCTAATAAAGTATCAACACAATCCAAATGTGTTTGGTCAGTTTTCCGTATGTCCGTTTTTGTTTTCACTTAAAATTTTGTCATTTTTTTAAAAAAAAAGATAGACACTTTGAGTGATACCAGTCACACCATGCTTTGTATTGAGGCATGATTAACTCTTACACATAAAAAATTACCCATGGATCATTATATTAAATTATCAACACAATCTAAATGTTTTTGGTTGGATTTTTGTATGTCAGTTGAGGTTTTCACTAAAAATTCGTTCCATTTTAAATAAAAGAGAGACACAATGAGTGATACCGACAACACCATGCCTTAGATAGAGATGGTGTTGACTCGTACACATCACAATTGACCCATGTATTGTTATACTAATGTATAAACACAATCTGAATGCGTTTGGTCAGTTTTCCGTAAGTCATTTGTTGATTTAACTTAATATTCTGTCCATTTTAAACAAAAAGAGAAACATTGTGTGATACCATCCACACCGTGCCTCCGATTGAGGCCGGGTTGACTCTTACACATCAAACATGATCCATGGATCGTTGGAGTGAATTATCAAATCAATCCAACTACGTTTGGTCAGTATTCTGTAGGTCAGTTGTTGTTTTCACATAAAATTCTGTCCATTTTAATCAAAAGAGAGACACTTTGAGTGATTTCGGTCACACTGTGCATAATATTGAAGAAAGGGTGACTCATAAATGTCAAAAATGACCCATGGATATTTATCCAAAATAATCAAAACAATTAGAATGTTTTTGGTTAGTTTTCCGTATGTCAGCTGTTGTTTTCACTGAAAATTCTGTCCATTTTAAACAAAAGAGAGACACTGTGAATGATACTGGTCACACCGTGATTTAGATTGATATGGGATAGACTCCCACATGTCATAAATGACACATGGATCATTCTCATAAAGTATCATCACTGTCCTAATGTGTTTGGTCAGCTTTCCGTACCTCAGTTGTTGTTTTCACTTAAAATTTTGTCCATTTTTAACAAAAGATGGACACTTTGAGTGATACTAGTCACACTATGACTTGGAATAAAGCAGGGTTGACTAATACACATCACACATAGCCCATGGATAATTAGAATAAAGAATCAACACAATCATAATGCATTTTGTTGGTTTTTCTTATGTCAATTGTTGTTTTTAATTAAAATTCTGTCCATTTTAATCAAACGAGAGACACTTTTGGTGATACTGGCCACACTATGCCTCAGATTGAGGCAGGGTTTACATGTACAAGTCAACATTTACACATGGATCTTACTCATAATGTATAAACACAATAAAAATGTGTTTGGTTGGTTTTCTGTATGACCGTTGTTGTTTTCACTTAAAATTATGTCCATTATAAACAAAAGAGAGACACTTTGAGTGATACTGGTCATACTATGCCTCAGATTGAGGAAGGGTTTTCTCGTACAAATCACAAATGACCAATGGATCATTGTCTTAATGTATCAACACAATACTAATGAATTTGGTCTGTTTTCTGAATGTCAGTTTTTGTTTTAACATAAAATTTGGTCCATTTTAATCAGAAGAGAGACAATTTGAGTGATACTGGACACACCGTGCCTCGGATTGAGTTGGGGTTGACTTTTACATGTCAAAATTTACTCATAGATCATTCTACTAAACTATCAACTCAATCTAGATTTTTTTTTCTATTTTCAGCATGTCAGTTGTTGTTTTCACTTAAAATTCTGTCCATTTTCAACAAAAGAGAGACACTATGAGTGATAATGAACACACTATGCCTCTGATTGAGGCGGGGTTGACTCGTACCCATCACATATGACCCATGTATTGTTGGAATAATTTAGCAACACAATTCGAATGAGTTTGGTCAGTTTTTCTTAGGTCAGTTGTTGTTTTCACTGAAAATTAATTCCATTTTAAACAAACGAAAGACAGTTTGAGTGATACCGGTCACACCGTGCCTCAGATTTATGCGGGGTTGGCTCATACACATCATAAAATCCCATGTACCTTTTAGCTAAATTGATAACAATTATGTGGGGGGGAGACCCTATGGAGGAAGGAGGTTCCATCTATGTTCATTTTCTAATTATATATAATTAGGAAACATACTATTTCTACCAATGAAAATGATCAACGCATGGGAATCCATTTGAAATATCGATGCTCATACTGCAATCATTTTAGGGAGGAGGTGTTTACTCATCTTTTCTATGATTGTGAGTGGGCATCCATGATATGAAGGTATTTTGGAGATTTTACTGGTTTTTCTTATCAAATCCCAAAAGAAAAGGGGTTCATCATTCTTGCATGTTGCTAGTGCATTTCATATGTTAAAATGAAAAATGAATCATTTGAGAAAGGATGTCCTATTTAATAAAAATTAAAATTTTCCATCAATCATTTACATACAACAATGTTTCATCTTTTGATATATGTGATCCCCTCTCAAAAATTTCTGCTAATTTTACATGTCCCCAAGTCAGATATTCATGATATTTATGTACAATATTCCATTAGGTATGTGTCCCAATCGTTTCTAAACAAATCTATATCGTCTTGTGAATATGAGTCTTTTCGACAGTTAAAGTTTTACTCATAAATATATAAATAAATAATTAATAAATAATTTAAATGAAAGTTGTTTTTGAAAATACCTCTTTAGGGATGCTAGTTTGTTGGTGGAAAATGATATCAATCATAAATTTACAAACATAATAACCACAATCATTATAATTAGTTTTTTTGGACACTACAAAAACATTGATGATTATGAGAATAAGTAACTTATTTTGATATGTTTTTGGAAAGTGAAATTTTATTATATATACCATGATACTTGTCCAGACTTAGTACTTGATCACCTCCTTATACATAGCCCCTGTCCTCATTTATTTTTTTAGAGAATATTGATCCACCAAACTATAATAACTAAATCCTCAGTAAAAGATAATATAAATTATATAACTTTACATTTAGACCTAAAACATTGGATACCGTGTATTACTAATAGAAAAATTCCATCATGTGTGGTCATTTTATTGGATATCATTGCATTGAATCCTGAAAATAAATCTTTGGAGTATCCAAGTTCACGACAATTAGTAGCCAATGTTTCCGAAAAACACAAAAAGGAATAAGTAATGAAAGGTTGAAAATATAATTATTATGATTTAATAATAGAGTTTTACCCTTTCAAGGGTGGTATTAGGAAGATTCTTCCATCCATAATCTTGCTTTCAAATGTTTTCAGCAAGCCTTTCCCTATTTCATCCCTTTTTTACGGCTCTTATTTCGTTAGTTGTGTTGATGTTGTATGAGGTCTAATGAGTCCAAATTTTGTCTCAGGGGAAAATCCCATCAACTGTTTTTCATATATATTCATGCCAATAATATAAAATTCATTTAGAAATAATTAGAACATTATATCAAATTATAGAAAATCAATTCATGAAAACATACCTCATATATAAATTTACAACTATGATGCCTAGCCAATCGTATTCAATGATGTCATTTACATTTTCAACAGCAACAAAATATTGAATTTCCTCTCCATATATATTCTTTTCATAAAATATTATATGACTACACCGCTTTTTATCTTCGTATCCACATGAGTCTTCAATGCTAGTAAATGTTTATAGGGAACAAGCGGTGTTATTATGCTTTCAGTAGATCTTTTGGATCAGTTGGTCGATCCATTAGATTCTTTTGAGATTATGTTTCTTGTCACCTTCTTCCCTTTATCCTTCTATAATAACATTCATTTTTCAGACCTTTTTTCATTAATTTTTAATGGTTTAGCATTAAAACTGGAAATAAATACCTCTTTATCCACATGTACACATAGAAGTTGTGACTGCAATGAAATGAATATCCAAATAGCCTTTTCGAACCTATGAATATCATCGTCATCAAGTGGAATAGGTAGCTCGGCATTTGGATCATGAGCTATAGTAATTTTCACTTTCAGATGATCGGTTCGAAGTGGTCTATTATGCAGCTTGTCCTCTGGGATGTTGAACACCATATCCCTTGCTACAAGGTGATTGGTGGGTGTTGATAGATATAAATCATAGTCATTATCACCATGTAGAAGATCAGTATAGGAAAAGTATCAGTGTTTTTCTGATTCATATTTCATGGGAACAATTATTATAATATTGGTTACCATGGATAAGTAATCTCTTTGAGGGGAATGGCTCACCTCAAAGAAGGTGGGGGGTGGGGCGGGATCTTCACTCGCTGGTTATTCCTGATTTGTGTATTCTCCTTTCTTCTCACGCATTAATGTTTCTAGAAACTCTCCCTACTATTGAAATCATTCTTCAAGAAATTCTAGTCTTTCTCTAATTTGTTTCATTTCTAAATGTCTATCATCTGTTTGTTTTTTCTCAAAATATACTCATGGTGTCACCCCATTCCCCGCACATCAGACATGACCGTATTGTTCTGGCCACTTCAAAGCTATCGATAATTGGTTTGCATTTTCTACAGAAGTAGCTTATTCTTGTTACTATATGATATATGAAAATAAGTAATTATTATTATATAATAGCACTTTAAATAAAAACATTCTATCGTGTCATTCATACAAATATTTACCACAATTTTTTTTATTTTTTATCTACTAGCTTCCCTTTTATATTCACACGTGCCTCCTTCCAATGCACGTGACGTGGGATGGAAGTGTATTTTTTATTAGACTCATCAATCTACATATAAATATAGAAAGATAAATATGATGTAGTTTCTTGGAACATAAAAATATTATTGTATATTTAAAATATGTTCCATTTTATTTTCTAGTGAAACGTACCCCATCCTTGCTTTATGATAGGGGTATGTTTGTTTTGATGCACGTTCCTTATTTTCAGTACTGATTTGTTGTATTATAAATGAAATATTGAAAATAAAAGTGATGAATTCACATATCCTCAAACAACGTATTATCAGCCACAATGTACCTGAAACTTCTCATCCCACCAACGGCAACTAAATGCATCCCATGGTTCTTGGGATATCATGTGAGCATACACAAGAAGTGGGTGTGGGTTTATTATACCATTTGAATCTTCTGTGTGACATTTTGTTATAATATACTGAAATCTTTGATGAATCCTTCCTGCAAGACTTAGTACATAATTATTGAGAGAATCATCTATAATAAATGTACTCTACAAAGGATTGAGAAGAGTAAGAAATTGTTTCATTATTTTATTTTCTAGTAAATTAAAGAAATAATATCATAATGTTACAATAATTTGTTCCTCGATCACATCCTTCATCCCATACACAACATGGTGCCATGAATCTATATCAATCGTCACGTGTTTCCGAATGAAAATTCCAATGTAACTACTAAACATAGACTTGTTGAGATTCACATGTTGACCCCATTCATTCCAACTGACATCTCATTTTGATGCCTTAGATATTTACCTTAAGGAATTTGGATAACACCATCAAACTACGATGCACTTGTGTTTTTTGCTACGTCGATCTTTCATCCCCCACCATTTCATCGATATCAACATCATCAATATGTTCATCTGAAATGGTAGTAACAGCAAGAGATGATGGTTGTTTTACTGCAACACTAAAAGAAACAATAGGTTCAGAAACATGGTGTTGCTTAGCACTATGAGCAGCAGCAGCAGCAGCAACAGTAGCAGCATCTTGAGATACATGTTCAGCCTCAAGGTAAGGAGCATCAAAATGTACAGAAGTCATTATCTTCAAAAGTGGAAGACAGTTAATTTATATTACATAAATTCCGTAATGATAAGATAATAACATGAGATAACAAGATCTATATTACAAAAAAATATAACCTATTTATTTAAATCACATTCTTTTTTTCAAAGGATGAAGTGATTTGTCACCTCTATCGAATATCCAAATCCCTCCATTGTGATCTCCCCTCACATAAAAAATGTCATCTACATTGGGACTACTGTGAAATGATTGCGATGTACCATTGAAAGGATAGTCCTCAATTAAATTTTCCTCGGACCCTTCAGTATTTTTAGACAATCATAGAACAGTCGACCACATTCATTTTGTGGGATTTGGAACATAAAATACTTGTACAACATGTGATGCCATTATAAATTGTTCGTCTTTGTACCTTTCCAGACTAAAATAAACTTTCAAAATTCCCAATTCACCTATTTTAACACCACTATTATTATCAACCCTATTTAATTAGAAAATCAGTAATTGGAATGTTTTAAAATCCAACTCCCATATTTCTTTTAAAATTCCAAAGTATGACATATTCACATAAATTTGATTTTTGTTCTTACTACCATAAACATGCATCGCTTTAGCAAGAAGTGTAACTACACTATTTTTCATGGTACTATTTTAATCATGTTCATCTGTATAGAAGGTATAACCATTTATTACATAAACATTGTCAGATCGTACATACACACTTGGTCTAGAGGCTAGCCATCGAAGTCGTTCTGAAATTGAATTCTGATTTTCATCTAACTCCTTAAAAATACAGTCCCAAAACCATCCTATAAACTAGTGATTATGTGTATTTGACATATATTTTCATCCCTTGATAGATTCAACTACCAAAGAATTTTTTTTGTGGGCTAAAATATATGGGGAAACCTCCCAAATATTATGAAAAACATAAAGGTGGTCCTACTCCTGGTTGGTAATATTGTTTGTCCCAATATCTCTTCCCGAAATTCACTCACCCTCAATGCATCCAGTGTGACGAGATTTCAGGAGACCAATGTTTTCCACATCAGTTAGGTATTCGGTACAAAACACAATGTCATCTTTAACAACATATCTCTCCAAAATACAACCCTCTATAAGACTTCGATGTTTGACACAAACTTTCAAAATCTTCATATACCGTTCAACAGGGTACATCCATCTACAGTGCACAGGACCACAAAGTTGAATCTCTCCCACCAAGTGAACCAAATGAACCATCATATCAAATAATGATTGTAGGAAGAACATTTATAATTCACATAATATTATGAAAATATACTTTTCTATAGATGGAAATTTCACTAGGTCTAAAACTTAGTTGTATATAGCTTTGAAAAAGAAACAATGTTTGGTTAACATGTGATGAACATTCATGGAAAAAATGAAACATAAAGCTATAGGAATTAAATCTTTCTTCAAAACATGTAAATCAAGTGATTTCAAACATTTTAACTTCAAATAATTCATTGGAACAATGGTCTTTGTATTTGATAAATACCCCTTTGGATTCTTTATATCATTGAAGAAGATGAAAAACTGATACCTCTCCTCCCAGGAAAAAGTGTAAGCATCAAGAGGAAGAGCCATTCGATTTTCACCCTTCATGGGATCCAACTCTTCTCATATTCCCAAGTCAACCATGTCCAACCTTGCCTTAATTCCTTCCTTTGTTTTTCCATGTTCATTTAGCAATGTTCTGATAATAGTATCGCATACATTTTTTTCCACATGCATCACATCAAGAAAATGTATGACGTACATACAATTCCAGTATGGAAATTCAAAAAATATATTTCTTTTTCCAACCAATTTTCGTATGGTTATTTGAAAATGGTTTCCCAAAAATAGTGTTCACATATTTTAATTTCTCAAATAGTTGATCACCTGTTAATGGAGATGGTGTTGTGCGTCTTTCATAACTTCAATTTAATGATGTCATCCAAGATCGGTACTTATGCCAATTGGGTAGAAATATATGATGTCCTCGAAACACAAATTTCGATTAATGTTTCTACCTAGTTGATTCTGTATCTTATTCGCACACGGGACCCCCTTAATTTCAATTAATGCTATAGCCTAAAAAATTTAAATAAGAATGGAAATAATTTATCATCCCTTACAAACATCGCTCTAAACATGAAGTATTCACTTTTATAATCATCATTCAATATAACACTTGAATCCCACAATATCTTCAAATCATCGATCATATCATCTAAATAAACATCTATATCATTACCTGGTTTCTTTGGTCCAGTTATAAGTGTAGATAACATGATGATTTTCCTTTTCATGCATAAACATTGTGGAAAGTTATAATTTACCAACATATCTAGCCATGTACTGTGAGTACTGGTTTGAAAACAAAAAGGATTCACCCCATCTGTTGATAAGACAAGACCATGGTTTATCAGCTCATTTCCAAATTCAGTATACTCATGATCAATTCTGTTTCATTAAGGAGAGTCGGCTGGTTGACGTAATTTCCCATATTTATTTATTTTATCAGCATTCCACGATAATTGTCTTTTAGTTTTATCACTTATATATAAACGATTAAACCTTGGAATGATTGGAATGTACCATAAAACTTTCATTGGACTGTATTCATATTTCTTGTATCGAGAAGAACCACACTTGGGGCATTATTTAAGTGATTTATTATCCTTGCAAAACAATATATAGTCATTCGGACAGGTATGTATCCTTCTAGAAATCATACACATTGAGTGTAGCATTAGTATAGCTTCATATGTCTGCCTTGGGATCTCATTATCTCCTAGTATCATGCCACTTAATAGAGAAAGTAGTTCCGTAAAACTGACATCACTCCATCTATTTCCTGCATTCAATTTATAGAACTTCAGAATAGCTAACAATGCTGTATATTTAGTGAAAACTGAATACAATGGCATGTTTGCACAACTCATTAACTTCTCAAACAATTTTCAGCAATCACTGTGTTCATCTTCAACTGCCCTTTTCATTTCTTCAATATGATCTTCAACATCATTGACATCTATAATCACATCCTCCATACGGTCTTCTTCATTATCTATATTTGTAATCATATCTGATGATCCATAAAAGGTAGTTTTATCCTAACCAGTAGCTACATTCTCTTTTTCTCCATGATTATAACAACATTTATAACTCTGATATATTCGGTGACATTTCAAATGTTCTCCTAACTCATCTAGAGTAATTAGTCTTGAATAACAACAACATAAACATGTACAACAGATTTGAGAGGGATCCTTATGTGATCCTTGGAAAACTTGATGAACTCTTTCACTCCATTCTCATACTCTATTTTCAAATAATTAGCATCAATCCAATCTTTTTTCATCTCCATCCTATTTGAATCTCAAATATTTCTATTTATGATTCAAATACACAAAAAATACTTCCAAATATAGTAGAATAGAGCCAATTCCATATATAAATAGATATTAAAAGAATCTAAAAATTTCCAACAAAGATTTGGATACCAACCAAACTAGGATAGGCTCCCCATAAAAATCAACACACTTTCCAGCCCCTTAACAATAGTTTGTAAACCCACCACCCTTTCAGGAAAACATTAAACATCATTTTGACCACCCCTACCATCCACCTCATTCATAATAAGACAACCACATTAAACATCCCAAAACTAATGACCAAATGAAATAAAATGAAAACAAGGATAAAATTTTGATTAGTAAAGTAATATAGTAGATACATTTCCAAACATAAAGGGTTTCATGGGGGAGACAAATATCCTTGGTTGATCCAAATTTACTATGGAATTTCATAGGTTTTGTTTCCCAAATTTATAAAGGAAATGGAAAATTGAGTTTAGTGAACATAAATTATATCAAGAACATATAATTAATATGTAATAACTCTCCCTCACCTTCCCTAAACATGTATGTAATATCCACAGACACATCTTAAATCCATTATAAAAAAAGAACATTCCCATACAAATGGATAAACAAGAATTCCTTAGTGTTAAAAAACCAACACATGCGGGTATAAAAGTATCAAATAGTGATAAAAATTCCATCACAAATGGGTGAATGGTTCAAGGGTAAATCATTAGGGCCAAACAAGATTTAAAAGTAACAGTATATAAGGTTTAATCTAGACATTTACCATAAACAATAGAATATAATTCCGATATAGTTCAATCATCATAAATCCACTCTTAATATAAATGAAAAATTATTTAGAATCCCAATCACACCATAAAAACGTTTCCATGACATCATTTAAATAATTTTTCTTTCTCCTTAAAATATGAAACAATCCAATGAAGGATCCATGAACCCTACTCCTCCAGAAATCAATGCCCAAAATTTGAAGGAAATATCTATTTTCTATAAAAAAATCCATTTTATATTTTTACTCCCAGCAAAACCCCTTTCAAATACATTTTACATTACCCACACATATGAAAAATTCCATTTTTATGAAATAGAAGGGGAGAATACAGTTAATAAACCAACTTCATGGGTTAATCCCCCTTTGAATAATCAAACATAAACCAAGAATAATCTCAAAACATACCTTTTATAATTTCAGCAACATACAACTCCTATTTAAAAATTTACATCAATCCAATCATGCTAAATTATTATGTTTCATTTTCAAAACCTACACCCAAACCCATTCGCACCTCTAGTTCCTTTGAAAACATATTTCAAACATTTTAAACAACCTGTAATACCATTTCTAAGAAGTATTAACTTACAACACACACAAAACATATCCATTTCCTTTTATTAATGTTCATTTCAAACACATAGGCATGCATAATAATAGAACCGACAACACCTAAATAGGTCAACTATCCACCCCAAAACTCACCATGTCACATTCACAAAATAATGCATACAAAGTAATATAAGATGAATAGAATAATATCGATAAAGGGTACCCCACACCAATTTCTTGCTGGTATGACGCTGTCACACCCAAACATCAAAAATCCTGGTGCTCTCATCTCTTTCATATACCATATCGACCCACAAGAACAACAACATCACATCTCGCCCGTAGACACCAGGGCCATCAAATTGTAATCACTATCAAAACCAAAGTATTAGGGTATTGGGAACATGTATGAAATCAACTTTTTTCCCCCCTCCTACAATGCACGTACCCCTCCTAAAGCCTCCCCATATGAACATTCATATAACCCCTTTCCAAAAACACTTGGTCCACCGCACCACAAGCATAGTCACATCTCGCCAAAAAACACATGGTCCACCACCCCAAAATCATGGTCACGTGTCACCTGAAAAATCATGGGCAACCACAACCACGATCTAATGAACTAACAATCCTTCAGCCATCACAGCCAGTGAAATACCTACCTCTTCTGGAAGAGAGAGAAGGAAAGAGAGGGTACCCAAACATCTATCCTCCTCACTAGATGCTAGGAAAAACACAATTCACCTTGCTATTTGGGTTTTAAAACAATGTGCTGGATGTGTGTAGGGTGCATACATAAATCATGAATAATATACAAGTATATACATATAGTGACACACACAAGCCCAACCTATGGGTTTACAACCAAACACTATCCAACTCACAACATTTCCACTATTGCTTCCACCTCTAAATGCATAACACTACCCTATAATGCACAATCCACATTTCACATTTCCATAATATTCACATTATCCAACCAATTCATTTCATTATTTTTCATCAACCACATTTAACCACCCAACCCACCATTTAATTAATTATCATTTGATTCCATCCCATTAACCAAACCAACCAATCCCATTTAAATCATTATTAAAAAATTATTAATTACATAACTAACCAATCATTATTACTAAGAAACCATAACCTCACCACCTCAAAAAGCACGGCCAAACAATACACCTCCCTACCCAAAAATCCCAACAACAAACCACCTCACTACCCCGAAATCATAACCAACAATAATAATCCACACATTCCCAACCACACATTGCCACCCCACAAGCATGGCCACACATCACAAAAAATTAATATCATTTTCTATATTTACAATGGGTCTTTGATAACATTCCACTTTATTTTTAAGGGATTTATCAAACAAACCTTAATCCAAGGGAAACCATTTTATTATCCAAATGTAAGTGTTTAAGTAATTTCTATATTAGGGTGATATCACAAAAATCACAAATAAAGAAGCAATCACATAACATATCATTTAGTGTAATTAAAGCCCACAATGGACATAATTTTTAGTGTTACATCTATCTTTTGCAATCATAATACCATAAATAATAATAATTCTGTAAAAACATGAAAATAAAACCCCTTTACCCATTAATTTCAATTTGTAAATTCCTTATTTTTTATTAAACCATAAAAACCATCTTTTATAGATTAACATGAGAAGTCACCCCTCCCACATGATACACAATAAAGAGAAATGATGTATTCCATACCTCAATGAAGGTTTACAACTCATTGCACACCGCATAGTGAAAAAGAAATTTCCTCCAACCACAACTGCACAATGAGAAACCACTAATAAACCTTCTAAACCAAAAAATCATCAAAATGTAGCCCAAACCCAAAACACAACCCAAACCAAACTAAACAACCCTATTGAATATTTTAATAAGAACAAAAGGAAACACATGAGGATGAGAAGAGAAATCAAAAAAGATAAAAGATCCGAAGTTGAGAATCTAACCTCATTAATAGGAATCCAAAACACATGAAGTAGGGGCTGCGGGTAGTAGGGTCCAGAGCGGAGGAAGAGAAGTAGGTTTCAAGGGGAGGAGGATCTATGGAAGGGTTTTGAGGTGGAGGATAATGTGTAGGGTTCAAAGCAGTGTAGGGCTAGCTCCGGAGTGGGGCTAGGGGAGGAGGTCCAACAAAGAGAAGATTGGGGAGGAGTTTTTATATGGGTATAATACCACAAGAGCGTGAGGGCGTAATAAATAGCGGGCACTGTGAACTCTATATTATACAATGGGAGTATGGATTTATCATCACTAGAAAATCACTAAAAAAGAATCCCTTTATCAGCACTAAAAAGCACTGATAAAGGACCCATTTATCAACGCTCTTTGAGAACTAATAAATGTATCCTTTTTCAAAACATTTAACTGTTACTGATAATGAATTACCTTAATCAGCACTTTTTTTCTTAGCGTTGATAAAAGGTGGCACTTCTCGTGCTCGTAATAGTAGTAGTTGGTGGTGATGTTTATGGAAGTGGTGGACCAGGTTGTCTTAGTTGAAGGGATCTCGAGAGAGGCTTCATGTTTTTGACAATTAGTTGTTATTAGAATATTATTTTGTGCAACTTATAAGTGTCGTAAGATCTATTATGAAATCTTCATCAATGAAATTATAAAGCAGAGAATGCAGGGAGAAGAGTCGGTTGGATATGTCCTTACCGGGGAGACCTGACATCATTGTGATAGTCCATGAAAATTTCGTTGACACTGGTCCTAGAAACTAGTAGAGTGTCGATCTTTCTGCAAGATGGGACATCTGCAAAAGTTTTGCATGTCACGATGATAGAGTGCAGTTGAAGGAGTAACTAGGAAGATTAAGAGTATTGGAAGAACACCATATACAATATATCATGTTGGATGATGGAGTTCTATAGTCCACAGTGGTAAAGGTAGTAGATTAGGTTCTTCTAGGTATTATCCCCTGCATCAACAAAGTGTTTATACTCATGGGAGTTAGAAAACATCACATGGAGAGGGGAAACAAAATTACATGTTGTATGACCTAAACATGTGGATATTGAGGCTAGACCGTCGACAATAATAAGTACTATTATAGTAGCTTCTACATTACCTAGTACCTTGTTTGATAAATTTTCTTCTTAATCCTTTCTATCTAAAAAACAAATTAATGGTTTGAGCCAGGCGGTGATGTTTTTGATTGGGGTTATGTCTATAAATACATCGATGGGATTATGGTATAGAGGTATCTTTCTATGTAAAGGATGTAAACTTGATATTGGGGAGTATTGTATCCATTGGGATATCAATATTCATGATATGTCAGGCTTTGACCAAATTATGGGTATGTATTTTCTAGTCGCATAGCTTGCCCACATTGAATCTTACAGTATGAGAGTTACATTTACATCACCAAAGGATGACTGGTATATTCATCGTGGAGTGCGGGATATCTAGATTGTCCTAATATGAATAATTACTCAGAAATAGGGAGATTTCACATCCCTAGTAGCACATTGATTTTTTGGATTATGGGGGAGCAGGAAAGATATCCTTCCACTTGTAGTGGACATGATTCAAGACGCCATTCCTAAGGACTACTTCGGGCTACCACCTAACAGAGATTTGGAATTCACTATTGATTTCATGATAGGAGCAGAGGAAATAACTATTACACCGTACAGAATGAAAGTAATGTATCATTAAGATATCATGACTTGGTTGGATGAGTTAGATTATATGGGATTTATATGTCCAAGTACATCACCTTAGGGATCACACATTTTGTTTACAAATAATAATGTCCTGAGTTTATGATTGTATGTGGATTACTAGAAGTTTAAGAAAATGACTATTAAGAACTGATATAATCATCCATGTATCCATTTTTATTTTGACCTATTGAAGGTATATTGTGTGTTCTCAAAGATTAATTTTATATTTGGGAATCATAATATGAGATTACGATCTCCTGATTTTTTGAGGGCATATTTTAAAAGTAGGTGTGGCCTCTAGGAGTTTTTCGTAATGTAGTTTGGGTTGAAAAATTCACCAGAATTTGTTTTGGATTTTATGAACATGATCCTTCAAACGTGTTAGGATTAGTTCATGGTGGTGTTTGTGGATGACATATTAGTGTACTCTATGACTCATGACGATCTTGCCAAACATCTTGGAACTATCCTGGGTTCACTACGAGAGCATCAGTTATATGCCAAGCTATCTATGTGATATATTTTGATTAACTGAATACACTTCTTGGGGAACATCATCTCAGATGAATGAGTGTTAGTGGACCTAGAGATGTTTTAGGTAGTGGTTTATTGGCATCCTTAGAGGATTTTTTTATATATTAATCTTCTGGGGATTAGGTAAATATTACAGGTTATTCATCCTTGAATTTATCAACTTGGTTGCACAAAATTAAGGCTTGAAATATGGGAGTAATTTTTAAATGGTTAGAGGCTTGTGAGAGAGATTTTCAGAAGTTGAATAAATGCTTAACTAGGGTACCAATTTTGATCCTACCTATGTAATGTGAGGAGTATATTGTTTTTAGTGATGTTTTTTGGATCAGATCTGGAGCTGTGTTTATTTAGGGATATCGAGATGTGGTGTATGTGTATCAGAAGATGAGGCTTCATGAGTGGAAATAACCTAATAATTACCATAAGTTAGAAATACTGTTTTATGATGTTTTGTGTTGGGACACTATATTTTTGAAGAAACTTTTATAGAAAATACATATCACAAGACCTTGATGTATATATTTTCACAGTGTGATTTAAATCATCAGTAGTGGGGATGGGTTTTGTATATGCCGTTTTTTGATATTGAACAAGAATATATGCCTAGGAAGGGAAATAGTGTAGATGATTCCTTAACTAGGAAAACACAAACTCATATAGTTTAGGAGTCGAGTTTTGAGTGGAATATGATGACCTTAATAGATGAAATTCTTGTGGTTGTTCAGGAGAGTCAGGGGAAGATGATCCTGGTTTCAGTTGTAGTGGAGACTGTGGTTTTGAGTTAAATCACGGATATAAAGTGTGAGGATCCATAGTTATTATCCTTGATGGAATTATTTGAATGTGTGGAGGTATCATTATAATGGTTGATATATGATTATGAGGTCATCATATGAATATTCGAGTTGTGGTTCCTATGATCATGTGAGAGGAGACCATGTGGGAATTTCTTGTCTCGAAATTAGTGGTGCATCTAAGTGATTCCAAAATTGACCGTGACCTATGATGATTGTTTTGGTGGCTAGGCATGAAAAAAGAGATAGCAAGGTCAGTGAAAAGATGCTTCACCTCTCAGTAGGTGAAGGTGTAACATCAATGACACGGTTGATTTCTATAATCCTTTCTTATTCTGGAATGCAAGTGGGATGACGTAACCATTGGTTTTGTGGTGGGTCTCTCGTAGACGCATATGAAGATTGAATCTATTAGGGTAAATGTGGATTGAGTAATAATGGTATTTCATAACCAACATATAAGAGACACCTTTACAGCTGAACAAATTGGGAGAACAATATGTTTAGGAGATTGTGTATCTTCATTGAGTGCTAAAGTCTATAGTTAAATATTGTGATTCATGTATTAATTTAAGATTCTAGTAGTGAATTCTAAAGTGATTAGAAAACTGCAATTGTGGACTATGAGTTTCCATAAATATATATATGGGAAGTCAGAATGTACTATATAGGTGATTGAGGATATGTTATTGGAATATTTTCATGATGTCTGTGGTTATTGGGAAAATAATTTCCATAAATATATATAAGGGAAGTCAGAATGTACCATATTAGGCACATTATAGTTTATGATATATATTACCTCTATATTATATAGGGGCTAGAGAGTCAGAGTTGTGGGGACCATTTCTCATGCAAGAGACATATGTGCAAGTACATTTGATTTGGAAACATATGGCTACCGATTTGAGTAGAAAAATGTCTTTTACTGATAGATGGAGATTACCTTAGATTTTATATGTGATGATCATGTATTCCTTTAGGGTGCTTCATATGTTGGGTCAAAAAAGGATATGTTGGTAGGGAATATTGGAACCATAGTTTTTTAGACTCCTTAAGATAGGTGAGAGAATCAGGATAGTGGTTTACTAGTTGTATCTTCCATAGATATACATCACTGTGCACCGATGAGTTCCATGTATCAAAAATTTGGTGTTATCACTCCTACCTTTCTCATGTGATCAATATGTATGATGTTGAAAAGAGATTAATGTGTTCTTTGCGGGGAATCTTATACATGGGTTGGATCACAGAGATAACGTGTTGTGAGGAGGATTTGTGTGGATAGATTGCGTGTAATGGAAACATTGTCATGGGAAATAAGAAACATGGGAAATAGAATTTGATATGAGGGATAAATGTCCTGATCTTTTTGGCACAGAATCATAAAAAATAATTGTGACATGTAGCTCTTGGATGATCTTTTATAAGGTGGGGATATTTTAATATCCCAGCCTTTTATGGGGTTATCTCAAGCACGATTCTAGTAAATTTTTGTTTTTACTTATGTAACATTGATCAGAGTTATGGCTTGGGGTGTGTTTTGGTGATGACTACAAAAATTTTGAGTAAAATAAGTTGTGAATGATTGGAACATGGATTTTACAAACAATATATATCTTCCTATTAGAAACTATGTTCCCTCTGGTCTTTTGAGTTAGTGTATTCGTCAGGGTAAAAGCATGGTATGAGAGGCCATGAAAGGTAGACAAGTGAAGTACCCCCTTGAATATATGGGTAACACAAGGTAAGTGCACAGATTACCTAACCGTGTGAATCCACCATGCACAGGCCAATAGTGACATCCTAAAATTGATGATCTCACTCATTTACAACTTTTAATTACCTATTTCAACTCCTATGAAACCCTAAATTGGAATTTTACATTCCACTGGGTAAAGGATGCTCATCCCAGTATCTGAAAATGAATAATAGGGCCATAAGAACATTTTTCATTAATATAGAATGACTAAATTTAGTATCTTCAATTCTCATGGTAAGTGGGTTTCATCTACATGATTATATCATTCTTTCTTTTATTGTTCATTGATATTTTCAGTGATGATTTACTCTATTTCCTTATACATAAACCTATTCGGTGATATCTGGATCTAGGATTATGGATCTAGCTCAATATTAGTGATATCATTATGTCTTTGATCTTGATTTTGGTTTATGGATTTAGATCTGGAACTCATATCTATTTTATTGTGCAGCTCAGATTTTGTGAATTTCTATTGAGAAAAGATATTCTAATGATTCCAGGTACGTGCTATAAAATCTATTCCCATAGTCATGTATTATATATGGGTAGGAAAAATTTTACATGTTCTAGAATCTTTCAGAAACTGATTTTATTGAGTTGGAAAAATTAGATTGGCCAATTTATTTTTCAAAGAATTGTTGAAGTATGTGATTAATTGTGGCTAAATTCATTATAACAGTTAGGGGTTTTAGTCTAGATAATTAATCAGGCGATTAATTTTAATATTTTGTAATAGATAATTTGGGATAATTAATTATAATATATCTATGTGTCTTTGATAATATTATCTAGATAATTAATTGTGGTATTAATTAAGTCAATTTGAAATTTGAAAGAAATAATTAATTCTGGAAAAATAATTATAGAATATTAATTGTGATATTGATTAATTAATTGATGAAATAATTAATTGTTTGAATCCAAAAAATAATTGTTGATATTACTAATGGAATGGAAGTGCTCAACTAACTGTTAAATTAGTAATGGTATTTATTTGGTTAATGAATCAGTAAATTAATTATGTGATAAATAATGGGATCATGGTCATTGTAAATTTTTAAGTACAAACAGTAACATGGTCGTAATTCTTATGAGTAAAGAGAATGGGAACATGGTCATTATAAATTGAGAAGTATAAATTGTAATAAGTTCATTATTATTATGTGTAAAGTGAATGGGAAAAAGGTCATTATATTGAGTAGTAACCATTTAACATGGTTAACTTACTTATGTTTGTGATATTGGTTACTTTGGAAATGTGCCTTATCATAGTGAAATTAAATAATGGAAATAATGGAACTCTGAGTTATGGCCTCACACCAGAATATTCAAACTTTTTAATAAGTCAAATCAGATACTGATATATCATAGGACCTTCAATACTTCCAACGTCATAAATAATTAGGTATTAGGATATTATATTACCTATGGAAGAATTCGATCTCTGTTATGAGATAAAGTTAGTATTAAGGCTTGGGTATCCTTGGGAACCCTGTGGGTAATGTAGTTAGGTAAATATAAATTATAATGTAATCACTAGTTATTTACACAATGTAATTATTTATTATAGAACCACATACAATATCTTATAACTGGATTGGTTTTAGACATTGTTGGAGGTGGGTGACTATGTTGTACTAAAACCATATTCAGGCTTCCTGATCGGTACCCGCATAGATTATATTGTTATAGGACCAGATAAGGGAAAAGGCCCAGGAATGGGTTGCTAGTTTGGGATGGAGCATTGATGTGGGGACCAAACAAGGTTGAAACCAACATGAGGAGTCATAGTTCCTTTATATTAAATTTAATTATTAAAACATAACACTTATATTGGAATAGAATGTTTTCTCTTTCAATTGAGTATTGTATTCTTGATTTGGTAATCTTATTGAATGAGTATTAATTTATTTATATATTTTTTTGTGTTTGGATATATATTTCTACTGGTGTTTTACTCTGATAAATGAGAGTATAGTTTCCCGATGAATGACTTACCAAAACCTCACTGAAAGTTAGAATCCTATAGCATATACGGAGGAATGCTTGAGGTCTTGTAGAAAACCAGCTTGGGGCACCATTATGTGGAACCTGGGTAGAGATGTTACAAAATTAGACCTTTTATTCTACACACATTACATCAAATTAATTTATGAAACTATACCATTTTCCCCAAATAATCCTACTTCCTTTTAATAATTTTCTTCTGTCCATTAGTTATCCTATGTCAATAATTCGAAGGGATACATTGAAGATAAATTTTAATGTACCAAATTGAGTATCACCTACTCTTTAAAATTTATTCAAAATAACTATCATTTTAAAAAACTGTAAAAAATAAAAAAAAAAGATAGCCTTAGTATCATTAAAATATATATTATTTATTATATTAATTTAAATAAACAACTTTTTATTTATTTAATTCCACTTTTAAAAACAACAAATAATTAATCAGGAATTCAGTAGTCTAAAACTAACATGATGTAATGTTTTTTAGTTTTTTATATTAATTTTAATTCTATATTCAAACCACATAAAATATTATTAACCAATATAAGAACATCTATTTAATATTATTATTAATCAGATAAAAATATTTTGTAGGAATCCTTATCCATAATGAAACACTGAGATATTTCTAGTTTAGGTTTGACTTTGGTTTTCCACCTTCATGAATAATTCTATAAAACTATATAATAGTGAAAAATGGAAGCATAAATAATAATATTATATCATATTAATACGTAATTATTTTTTCCTATAAGGAATATATAATCTATTTATCTAATGAAAATAAAAACATTTCTCACCCAGATTACCAAAATATGCCAGAATAGATTCAATTTGGACACAAACATATGTGATAACTATAATATAATTAAATATCATATATTAATAAATCTACCACATTAAGTAAAATATAGAATAATAATATCCCACATATTTTATATAATAAACATAATTTTATGATTCAGAATTTTAATAACTTGAATAAGAAAAAACTAGAACAAGGTAAAGGGTTTCATCTAATATTCATATCTTTGAGTCGTGTTTGATATTATTAACTTAATTTCATTTATTTTTTGTTTATAATTCCTATTTTATATTTTATAACATGAATAATATTTTACTCATGTAATTTTATTTTAAATTTATATTAATTTCGATCAATAGTTATTAATTAAAAATTTACTCAAGTAGTATGGAATCCAAGATTCAAAATTTAATTCAATGACTCTTCATTATGTTATAAAACATATATCAAAATGAATTGGGTATTTTAATACAATTTTATAAATTTTATATTTTAATATTTTTATTCATGTTAAATAATAATCTAACTTAACTCCTTTGGAAAAAATTATTTTTATTTTTTTGTAATCTTAGAGGTAATGAATTTGTGTATCTCAATTTTTGTTTTTCTAGTTTTGATTATCTTCAGAGTCATAAAAATTTAAAAAAATTCAAATTTATATTTTCATAAAAATTCCTTCTTTCAATTTACATTTATAATTTTTTTTACTGTTTTAATAATATTGTTACTTCAAAGAGTATGTTTACCATAAAGAAAAATTGATATATCATATCTCATTTCCATTAGTTACATTATTTCATGATTAAAATTTCTCATCCATT
Organism: Viscum album; assembly: GCA_963277665.1. Classification (NCBI taxonomy): domain Eukaryota; kingdom Viridiplantae; phylum Streptophyta; class Magnoliopsida; order Santalales; family Viscaceae; genus Viscum; species Viscum album. Next base: position 766,934,122 of record OY728121.1, read on the forward strand.
CTTGAGTTAACAAAATATAATATTTTATTGTATGGTAATTTTTCTACATGATTTTGGAAGATATATTTCATCACTAGAGAATATTTTATTTTTATTTTTATAGTTTAGTTTTTAATGAAAGGAGAATTTTACAATATTAAAAATCATTTTTATGTCACTTTCATATTTTTTTTGTTCCTATAAAAGTTTCCTTGAGACAATATTTATATAAAATCATCGACCAATTATGGGATATTATTTATAAAAATAACTTTTTCATTAATTTTCTAATACCCGTTATGAAAAAGCCTTATGAAATTTACATGACACATCATATTTTATAATAATGATATAAAATGGTTTTTAAATACGAATTAAAATTTCCAATTATATTTTCTAATTAATTTACAATGTTATTTAAACTAATTAAATTTATATTTCGCAATTTATTCACTAACATACATATATATATATCATTTTGTTTAATGAACTGATTATTAAAAGCATTTTTATTCTTAATCTATTTTTAGGTCATATCCTTCATGTACAATTTTTAAAGGATTCTATTAATCTATGACAACGTAAAAAAATTATTTTCATTCTATAATAGGGATATTTCAATTTAAAACAATCTAATATCATCTGGTAGACATAATATTATCATGTTATTCAAGAAATTAAATAAATGTATACTGTCAACCAACAAATTTTCAGCTTGATTGGTTCTTACATTGAATATGGTTCCATTTATTAATGGGAGAAATATTTAAGAACCATATATTTTTATTATTTCATTAATTTTTATTTAAAATCTAGGAAAATTTTATTTTTATTTTCTAACCATCCATTTTATTCTCCTAGATGGTTTTTGATAATGTTATCTATTTTATTGACATGTGGTAAATTATTTTCACTCCATGTGTTGTAATTCAATTATAGATGATTACTATAAAGTTAAATATGTATAGGTTGATCATCCACCTTATTTCTATGGATTGATTATGATCATTTAATCTTATTTAATTTCCTGGAGAAATATATTGATTTTTTATTAATATTAAAATGGAGATGAACATTATAATTATTACTATGTATTTTTTTAATGATACACCTTTTTCTTCATAATGTGGAATGATCATGTTATACATTATATTTACAAGAGTAAATTATTTTAATTTTGATTGTAATTTTTTTAATTTGGATGATTATTGGAAATGGGTATTATGATTATAATTATTAAATGTCTCATATGATGAATTTATTTGACCAAAATATGTTATGGTTTGGGCCGGATATTAAATATCCCATTGATATTTTGATAGGTCTCAAGGGATAGAATAGCTTAAATTTTATTGTATACCACTCTGCATGTTGTTATTGTTATTGGTATGACTCCTTAACAACATGATTTGATATTTGATATTTGTCATTCCATTAATAAGAGACCATTAATTATTATTACACATGTTTTTATTTTTTTTATTTTAAATATAATTCTTTTATCATTTTTGGAAAATGGAATTATTTATATTATTTATTGTTTTCCTTCTATGAATTATATTTTTATGTTTGTGATAGATTTTTTAATATTATCCCATAAGTGGTTATTTTTTAACGAATTCTTATGTTTCCATTACCAATGTGATTAGGAATGTCAGTACAGATGATATATCTAGTAGGATATCATATGTGGAAAAAAATTTATGATATATTAATTTATTATTAATATTTATTATATTTTCTATTATATTGGAAAAAAATTATTATTTTTAGAATGGGCAAGGATTTTTTAGTTTTATGATTTTTTAAATCCTCTAAATATATAATCCATAGAATATATCAGAGATATATGAAACTTAATTAATAAAATTTATTTTTTAAATATACTATTGTTACACCTAAGATATTACATTTACATTCAATGTTAGATTGTAATGTATTATTTACCATAATAAGACTCTAGAGCATGGTTTAGGGACTCAAACGTTTAGATAAATAATGTGGTTGCAATAATAATATTATATCCCCAATGAAGTATAATCACAATTCATGTATATTTATATATATTAGAAAAAAACATATTTATAGAAACACTTAAAATGGTTTTAATATAAAATCGAAACAACTATTTTCTCTTACAAACAATTAAATCATAAATTTACCAAAAATTAATAATTTATATTAATTATATATCTATTGAAATCTTGTAAATAATGTTTAATGATTAATCTTTGTTGTCACCATAGGAATTTTTTTTCATTATTTATTTGTTAGATGTGAAAATTATTTTGACACTTTTCAAAGATATAAAATATTATTTGTATGAAGAATATTTTAAAATATTTCAATTATTAAATTTCATAAATATTTAAAGATAAATAGTTAAACATTATCAAATGTTTATTTATTAATAAAACATCTTTAAATAATATTGATAAAAATGGACGTGGAGGAGAGATATTTCAGATCAAAAAATGAGAAATTGTATGCAACCGGCCTTATTCATTACATAATCTATTTAATTTGACTAGAATTAACTTCCACGAATTCCCAATGAAATTTTATGTTTAGTGTTTTATATAAATTGTTTATAGACACATATATATAAACTCATATATTACAATGTGGACACTTTTACTAAATATCAATTTTTTTACAATATGAAACTTTAAAAAAACATGATTTATTCCCATAATAAAAATTCATAATTTTAAACATGAATTCATCACTTCCTTTACCCATCATCAAATCCTTTTGAATTTTTAATTAATATATTGTTTGAGAAAAAAAACTGTTCATTAAGGGACATAAGAGGAATAATGAAACCCTTATTATATAAATGAAAACTTTTTTATAAACCTGTAACTTTTACACATACAACATAAGCTCATTAGCATACCATGTGAAATAATTGGTATCTTTTAAAACCATTTAATGGATATATAAATCATAAAAGTTATCTTATTAAATAATTGTCATATCATAATTACATATAATGTAGCTCTCTCATCTACACAGGGAGTAGCCATCGTGGATACACTTGAATAATCATCGTAGTATATTGCCATAACCTCTTTGGAGAATTCAAACTTGTTATCTCCATCCCATTACACAGTTTACTGAAGATATATAATGGAAAATCCCATGCTCAGTTTATTACAGAATCACATATCTTCAAAACAATTCCCATGAACCATAACAAAATCATTACACATAAATGATGCATTATTGAATCATTAATAAGAAAAATTATTTTTCCATTTTGATATCCAATTTCATTTTAACAATCCACACACTTATAAATTAAATCATTAAATCTTAACACACTTGTAAATGAAATATAAAATATATAAAACATTATTAAAGTGTTAAAATATCCTTATAATGATTATCTAAAAAAATTAGTTCTTTAATAAAAAGTGTTTTAACTCAAAAAATGTTTTTCAAAAATAAATTCCTCTACATTATATCTGAAACAATTCCACACATGTACATAATATCATAGGAAATAAAATTAGTTTCATTAATGAAATAATTAGTTATCTTTTCCACATATAATTTATTTATTAAAATTTTATAAATTTCCATTATTATCATTTTGGTTAGTAATAAATATCAGAATCATCAATTATATGAGGGTATATTTCCTGGATTTATGGTATGTTCCCTAAAGTATAATTATGGGAGTTCATGTGAAATGGAAGAGGACCACTAGATGTGGGAATAAATTTTATTAATATGTTTCCAAAGTATTAAATTGTCCAACATAAATTTTTTTTCTTATATGAGGATGATTGATTATACAAAACATTAATGATAAATGATTAGCTTGTTTTTGGATGTTTTTTCAAACATCAAAAATTACTTCCATTTTTTATTTTATTATATCTATAAATTACTTCTAGAAAATTGAAAAGGTTAAAATATAAATATTAAATAGAGTTTTGACAATAATAATTTTTATATGACTATCCTTGATGGTTGTAATGGAAACTAAAAAATCATCATCCATGACAACAGTGAATCGACACATCAAAGATGATGTTTTGATTTTTTTGAATAAGATAATAATAGAATAGGATTGATGAGGCTTTTTCCATTAATAGTTTATAATTCCATTATATAAATGAAACTATAATTATTATTCCATTTTTATAGTGATGGTGAAGATAAGGTTGAATGAAATAACGAATGAATGAATTTAAAGGATATAAAAGGAGTATTTAGCCTCTTGAATATCATCTCCTTGAGAACCTCTTTCAGGCACTTGGTTTGCGTCATTTGGTCAAACCATAAGGTCTAGGATGTGAGGAAGTGGATTGGTAATGGAAAATGGAAAATTGAGACATGACTAAAGGCTTATATGGTGTGAGGAGAAGAGGTATTGTGGGTTGAATTTATTGGGAGAGGAGAGGGGTGTTTTGATTATTTTAATCATTATTTTATTATTTTGGACCAAGACTATTGATATTGTTCATAATTATAATTAATTAAAGTAACATCTCCATGTTTTGTATAAATAATTTTTTCTTATATTATGAATGATCCAGAATTTTAGTTTTTACTTTTTATGTTAAATACCGCAAAACATTGTTTTTCACTATTCACAAAAATTAAACTATTTCCAAAATTTCAAAAAAAATTCACCCTAACCATTTTTTAACACATAGATTTACAAAATGTATTAATTATTATTTTTAAAAAATTTGAAATTTAATATTTTATCAATATCCTCTTTTGTTTGAAAAATTCTGAATTCAATATTATAACAAATTGTACGACACATTAAAAAATAAATTAAGGCCCCACAATTTTATTTTACAATTATAAAAAATGAAATATTATTTTTTGAATCTACTCTCTAAAAATTTAGTTTATTTTAAAACATAATATTAGTTCTAAATATGTAAATTAAAATTTTCATTTCACAATAATTTCAATAATTAATTAATCGTTTTTAAAACATTTATATATTAATTCAATGATATCAACATATCATATTTTCCATTTTGAGATACATAATTTTAAGTTACATGTATAGATGATGATATTATTCTAATAGACATATTACTATTACTAATTTTCATTTTAAGTAATACACTTATAATTTATATATTACATTGGTATAGATTTCCAAATTTCTTATATATACCAATTATTTCATTACACATTTATAATGAATTTGTGTATTTAATTCAACAATCAAATAAAATATTCTATATGTACCCAGGTTGTTAAATTTTCCACAAACTATTCAAGAAATTATTTCCTACTAATTTTATTTATTTATTACATAACTGAGGATACATTTCCCTCATAGAATTTTCAGATTCCCATTTGCTTTTGAACCATGTGGTTTCTCCAGAAAATCATAACCCCGAAGTTATCTAACTCAATAATATATTCTATTTAACATTTAGAATCGGAACAAGATTTCTATCTTATGATTGATTATCTTATAACTAAAAACCATAAGGATTAGAACCTAATATGAACCCTATATAGACCTTCATAATATCGAATCCCGATAAACACTGTGCTCTTGGGATAAACTTAGAGAAAATTTCAATTGGTATGAAAAATGAACAATATTTATATAGAATTTAGAAGGGTCTACTAAAATATGGACTCATATTACCCTGAATAAAAATAAAAATCACAATTTTAAATGTTTAACCCTTGAAAAATTCTTTATCACCCACCTCAGAAGGAAATTATTTAATCTGGTTATCCACAAAACTTTTATTCCTACTTTCAGCTATCATCTAGTGTTGCTAAATTATATGAAAATTCTTAAATGTTTCCTCTAAAACTTCTTATCCCATCAACTATATGTCAACTATATATTCACAACATTTTGATTTTTTACACTTCATTCCATATAATGGAACAAAATGAGAAATCAATAGACTTGATGAAAAAAATTATAATATAAAATCTAAACAAAAAATGTTGTTAATCCAAACTTCCTTGGTAGTCTGTTGAACATGATTGTAGTATTTTATCTCTGAATATCAATCTAATTAATGATGAAAAATAGTTTTCAAAATTTATTTTGTTCCCAATGACTTATGAAGGCCTTTAAAAATGTTAGAAGAGAACCATGGATCATGATCAGATACAATAGAGAGAGGATATCCATATAAACTGACTATCACATTGTAGTACATTTGAGAAAGAGAATATAAATAAATAGTATATTGAAAAGATTGAAAATGTGATGATTCGGGCATTCAATCAGTAATAACCCAAATGAAATTGTTACCTAGTGAATTTTTTGGTAATCCCACTGCAATATCCATGGATAAATTTTTTATTTTCCACTATAGAACTAGAAAAAACTAAACCATCCCCTTAGGTAATTTTTGTTTTTATTTTACATGTTGACAAGTTAAAAAACTCATGGTAATTTTAAAAATATCCATATTCATTATATAAAATTAGTTTTACTCTTTATGGTCTTTGTACATCATAGTGCATTGAGGATGAATTGAAAATGTAGAATAATGTTTATTAATTAATAATTATTTCTACAAATTTGAATCACAAGGCATGAAAAATCGCTTCCCAAATCTCAAAACACAATCATTATCACTATTATATTCTGAAAACATAGACTTTTTAAATAATTCTACATTTTTATATAACTCAATTTCTTCCTTGTGTCCTTTTTAAAATATATCTGATAAAGAGGATTTCCATGAAAACATAAATAATAGAGATGAATTTCATTTAAAATTAACATACATGCCAAAGTGAATCAAATAATTAACCAAGGTGTCATGATTCAAACATATCAGGGTTAATGTGTAATTATGTTTTCAATAAAATGAATTTTCCACTTTATTTTCATTTCTATCATGGTAATTTAGCATGAAATAATAATCAATTAAGATCTCAACTATATTCTCTTCCTCATGTTCAATTCCTTCAAAAGTGAATATATAATTCAAACATTTATTATCTGTTTATATTTCACAATTTTCACCATATATATATTTTCACAAAAATCATAATGTAAAAAACCACAACATTTAATTCTATGTCTTTTTGTGGGATACATTAACTAATGATGTTTTAGTTCCAATGTATCATAAGAAATTACCTGATCATTCTTTATCTGAATGCATCAAATCCCCCTTAAAAATCATATCTATAGATTAAAAATTTCCATTTCTAGAATTAATGTCCAATAATAGATCATTCACCCTTCATATTTTATGTTACTAGAAATAAGAATCACATTATTATATAGAAATAAGTTTAACCCATTTCATTTTACACTAGTTAGTGGAATAGATATCTATGAACTGTTTTTTAACAATCCATTCTTAATAGCCGAATAATATAAGAAAACTACGATTCATTGTAATATTTATTTGTCTTTTTCATTAATAAAATACATTTATTTCCTAGATTAACAATTATTCCATCCTTATTTAATATTAACCCATCAAAATACAATGATTCTAAAAAAAATTATATTTTGTAAAATTCACTTAAAACTTATTTTTTAGGGTTTGTAGAAATATCCTTAGAAGTTTTTCAGGATCCCCATTTGATTTTTTATATACCAGAATATCAAAAATTATAACAAAAACAAAATAATCCAAATATACATAGAATATCCTATTCATGGGATCCATAATTTCGGAAATATAATTTTTCAAACCAAAATTCTTAACTACAAACTCATAATGTTCATATCTACTCTAGAACACTCTTTTTGGAATCCAATCCTCCATTAGATTCACTTGATAACACCTTGACCTATGATCAATCATTAAAAAGTAACAGACTCCATGGATGTTATCAAATAAATCAATGATATTCAAAAATGGTTAAATATTCATAATAAAAATTTTAATAAAAGATTTATTATTGAAGAAAGACCTCATAGAATGATGTTTATTTAAAAAAAGTAGTAGCCCCCTAAGGTGAAGTACTCAAATGAATTAAACCATTATGTAAAAAATCTAACCATTACTCTTTTAATTTTAAATGTCTACTAAATCAATTCGATAAGGGGGAATTGAAATATGATTAGCATGAAGGACTTAATAAATTGTAAATGTAACCTCCCAATTATGTATAAGACCAAGAAAATCCTCAAGAGATACATCTAGATACTCATTTAATATGGGTAAATCATTTACCGAAATTGTTCCCTTATTTTTAATGACATTTGAAAGATAACTTTATTTCCATAATTTAACCATTTTCAATCATCTTGATATGTTATCAATGGTATTGGATCATTAATATACCTAAACCTAGACAGTTTCTAAAAAAATATTCATTATCTGTACAATCAATCTCATCATGCTAAAGACTAAGTCAGTCTATAACTAAAATAATATCAAATTATACTAGGGGAAACACATCAACATTTTAGGTAAATTCTTTCCACGAATGTCAATAAGAATATAGTTATAGTTTCTTTTTTTCAAAAATATTCACCCTAGTATTTTTACAATATGATTTAGATTTATTAATTAAGGTGGAATTTTAAATTTAAAAGAAACAACTTAGATAAGATGAATTTTGTGGACCTCGAATCAAATAGGACATTAGAAAAAAATGAGTAATCAAACAACATACCTGATAACACATCATTAGATAGAACAAAATCATCTGAAGTAGATTCAAATATTTGGCCACAATACTGCACATATAGTCTAGTTGCTTCCCATAATTCATGTTCCTCATTAGAAACTCAATTTCATAATGACCAATCTCATTACATTTTAAAAAAAAATCTATCTGTATATGATTCTTTTTCATAAAATAACATGATCTTTTTCGTTATAGTTATGAGGTATATTCCCAAAAATACCACTATGGAAACAGTTACCATCCTTCAAAATAAATTCACCATTGTGTTTTTATCACAAATACCACAAATTGCGTAATTAGTTCTCTTACCATCTATCTTATTTTATGACTTATTCCCTTTTTCGTAACATCAAGACCTATTTCTCTGTATGTTATAAAGAAAAAAATGATTAAAAAACATCATTTCCACCTTATCTTTACATCAATATTTTTTTTGTTAACATTTTATATAATGAGAAGCCAATGACCTTTGATATTTTGAATTCAATACTAATAATTTTTTTGTAATATGAAGATCCTAGAAAAAAGTTTTAGCATACCATTCCCATTGGATGAATTTTTATTCATATGCAGCCACTAAATCCTCCTCTGATCTCAATTACCAGAATTTTTTTTCCATCCAAAGTAGATTTCTATAAGGGAAATATTTCATAAGGAAAGTATTTTTTAATTAATCCCATTACAAAGATTAAATACCCTTGATATCTATATTAATCGTGACCATTGAACACCACTAGTCAGTTTTACCATCAAAATGGTAAATTTCAAGGCAAAACATTTGATTATCTAAAAACCCCATGATAAAAAAAATTTATAGGGATTTAAATCCCCCATTCATCTACCACTAAATCAAAAGAACCAGTAAATATGTGAGGGTTTTGGCATATATAGTCTTCCACCATTGATATATTTATACGAGGGTTATCTAGATGATCTCTTGCATAGATTACACCATAATTTATATAATATGTCACCTGATCTAGTATTATCAAAAATAGATCGGTCCCAATTTCATCCATTCCATGATGTAGATCTTGAAGTATATTGTCATGTTCGTGCCTTCTTACTTCACATTATCTATTTCTTACATGGAAAAAAATTCTCAATAGATATATCTTAGATGAGTAATCAATAAAATATTTAAATTATATACCATTTTTCCTTAACCGATATTTAAAAATAATTTATTGGTATTATATTAACATTATCAAAACACATAATGTTATGTACAAATTTATATGATACAAAAAATAACTATATATCATTAAACATTGAATAATATGGTTAATTCAACTAGAATTCACATTAATACATTCCAAAAGAACTTCTAAATTTATCATTGTAGAGAATTAGTTCATAATGACATACATAGAAGATCACATATTATACAGTATACAGTTCTATTCAACATCCATTTTTTCAAAATATTAAACTTTTAAAATAAAATTTTATTTATTTCCATAACAAAACATCACTACATTTGACATGAATTCCCCCCATCCATTTCTAATTCAAAAATGTTGTGACTTTTCAAAAAACATGAGATGAGAACAAAATGTTCACTGTGGTGCATAAATGGAGGAAATAAAATGTTATTCAATGAAAGAATACAATTTCACCAAGTTTTCACTTTTACACATAAAATATAATATCTTTAGCATACTTTATTATGTCATAAGATTAATTTAAAACCATATATATATTACATAAATATTAAAAGTTAAATTTTGGTATCATTTTCATATAATTATTATGTATAATGTAGATTACCCATCTATATATGAATTAACCATCATGTTTACACTTGGAAAAGAAACTACAATATATTCCAATAATCTCTTAAGACAAAACACAAATAGATAACTGCATCCTATTATCCAATGATTTTGAGAGCTGTAATGGGCCGAGCCACCCTTGATTTATCATGGAAGAACTAGTCATCGTAAGAATTTTCAGGAACCCTAACACGGTCAGTATACATAAATCATGTATAAAATAATTTATTTTTAGGAAACTATATTTTCCAAATGGAAATAACTTCTGATTTGAATAACTCAGGAACATATAAATGAGAACACTTTATTTAAAAATAAACATGTAAAGCTGTAAAAAACATCTGATCAATATGTTCTCATGATATTTTGAGAATATTCTTATGTTTTATTAGTAAAAGAAAACATTTCTATAATCGAATGAGTTGTAACATGAGAAGATTATTTTTAAAAATAATGTCTCTATCATTATGAAAAATATATTATTCATATTTACTTTATATCATAGATAATTAACATAGTTTCATTAATTAAATAATTCATAACATTTTTTAAATATATTTTATTTATGTTAATTTTATTAAGTTAATTTGTGTACATTTTTAGGATTAATAAATATTAGAGTCATCCTTCAAGTTGCTTTTTATTCATATTTTTTTGTCATTTTCATTACTATATTTATGTGAATTCTTGTCAAATGGGGGAAAACAATTAATGTGTAAGGAAACAGAATTAATATTTTTTAATAGTTGTAATTGGCATGTTATATCATTATTTATTACATGAGGGCCATTAATTAGATAAAACATTACTCATAAATTTTGGGTTTGTTTTTTGCTATTTTTTCAACAATCACAAACTAGTATGATTTTATTTAATTATTATGTCTTTAAATTCTGTCAATAATAATTAAAAAATTAATTCTATACATACTAAAAAATGGTTTATCAATAATTATTATTTTATGAGATTTCGTGAAGGTAGTAAGGGAGAATCAAAAATCACTGCCCTTAAAGGCTATGAATTTACACATCACAGATGATTAATCCATATTTTAAAATAATAAGAGAAGAGAAGAGCATTCATTATTGATATTACATTAACAACATAAAATTTATATATATATATATATACATATATGATAATATATTAAAAATTTCTTTTTGGATAGTGTAGGTTTGGATAACATACATATAAATAATTAAATAAATCATTTAAAAGAGGAAGAAGGAGGATTTTACATATTTAATATAATTTAATTAAGAACCTCTTTAAGGAAAATTGTTTTGGTCTATTGGTGGGCCAATAAATTCATGGATGTGGGGAAGTTTCTTAGGAAGGTAATTAGGAGGAATTTGAACAGTAATAAATTCTCAAATGTTGTTATGGGAATATGTGGGAGTGGATGTATTTATAGGGAAAAGATATGGGTGTTTTTTATTATTTTTTTCACTTGTTTATTATTTTTGATCAATAATTTCAATAGACTTGACTCGTGTGATTGAGTATAGTAACTATAACATGTAATATTGAACTAAGGGGTTATTAAATTGGCACTAACTTAAAAATTCATCTATTTATCAGATAATGCTAATTACCATAAATTTTTGGATTTCACTATTCACCAAAAACTTATCTATTTCTAAAATTTCCAAAAAAAATAACCCTAATCATGTATTGATGTGTATATATAAAAAATGGACACATTTTTTTTGTAAAAAATTTTATAAATTTGTTAATTTAAATTTTTAATTAACATCATTATTTATTAAAAAATATTGATTTTAATATTATAAATGATTTTATGACACTTTCAAAAATTAATTAACATATTACCAAAAAATATATAAATCTTATTCAAAAAAATATTATTTTATGAATATATTACATAAAAATAAATTTTAAATTAAATGACTATATTAATTATAAAATTATAAACAATATTTTATGTTTGAAAAAAATTATAACCAAGAATTTATCATTTTTAAGACGTTTATTTACTTACTCCATTATAATGATTTATTATATTTTTATTGATTATATACAAAATTTTATTTATAATTTCATATGTGAGGTTATTATTCTGTTGGCTAGATTTATTTTCATAATATTCACATCACTATTCCAATAGTAATGTTACGATTTTATTAGTATAGATTTCATAAATTTCTATAAATTCAACTTATATTATTATAGATTTATAAAGAACATAAAATTATAATTTCACAATGAAAACAAATTATTTTTTAAGTACCTGGGTTGTAATAGAAATAAGTTCATCGTTTTATAAAAAAAATTCTCAACCATTTTAAATAAAAAAGTAGTTGTAAATGAAAAAAAATTAAATCACAATAAATAACTATGATAAATGAAAAGATATGTGTTTTAAAGAATAATGATAACATAATTTCCCTTATTTGATATTTACCATATACAATCATAAATTGAATTCATATTATGAACTGAACTATTACCTGATGTCTATTCATGAATTCTAGGTGTTCAATTCCACAATATAACAAATATATTGTTCCATTAATGTACTTAAATAAATATTCACATATATCCCACATTTTATTATTTCATTTTAATTTCAAATTACCCTTTTATTATGAATTATTCAATCAAACCATTGATTTTTTTAAATTATTCCATTTTCCAAAATTGTTTTGATTTGACGGTAGTGGTCCACACACAATGGGAAAGGATTTTTCATATCTCAAATATAAATCATTTAATTAATATAAGGATTATTCTATATATAACAATTTATATCCATCCATATAGGGTGATGATGAAAAATTAATTACATCCCTTAATAGTTATGGTAGTTTATATGTATAATTGATTAATGCTTTCATTTTCCAATGGTAAGTATGAAAGAAAAGTAAAACATTATTCAGTTTTATTGAATCATTATGATATTATAAATTATATATATATTCCATAAACACAATTGAATTTAATTCAATTAAATATGGTTATGAAAAATGGAATAAATTGTGTTATTGAGCTGTCAGTTGACTTGTACAATAGGGTGATGTATTTATTTCTCATACGATGGAAAATGATATAACATTGTTTTGTAAAATAAAAATAATAACATTTCATAACATTATATATAAAAATATTGTTATTAAATAATGTTTATCCTTGTATTGATGGTTTTGGAAGAATAAATAATCATGAAATAACTTCATTAAGAGTTATATCCCTCATTTGGAAAACCACATTTTTCTTAAAACTTAATCATTATATGATGGTCTTATTGTAAAAATTTAACTTATAATAATGCATGATGAAGATTTGTAGGCTATTATGGAAGACAATTACCATGATAAATTTCATATGTGTGAATGGATAATTGAGAATAGGAGGCTACCCTTTAAATGCGTGGTGGATGGAATACTTGTAAATAAATGAGTCATAATTATAAAAATTATGACATACTCTTGTATGATGATCCAAATTTCCAAATCATATTAGATAAGTAGGGTATGTAAGAATTATAATCAACTAAAAAATATATAGTTATCCAGGAAAATGTGAACCTTACATCTTAGGTTATCCCCACATTTAACCCTTTTAACCATTTTTCATTGTCGCATGTTTCTTTCCATATGAATATTCTTTATGGGAAACAATAAAGTTAAAATTATCTATTAATATTTTTCCTAAAGATTCCAATTATTCAATACATTTTAACAATGATGTATAAGAATTTATTTATATTACCACTAAACCATACATGTAAAATACTTTTTTAGGAAAACAATATGTTAAAGAATAATAAAGATTTTTTTCATTTAATTACTTGTAAAAACCATTTGATGAATACTAATAAATTTAATTAAACAAGTTATTATCACGTTTCATTTAAATCATTCATCAAAATCCAGTAATTTGATATATTAATTTAAAATAGATTCTATATAAGAAATATTTGTCTACAAATTATATCATCTTACCACCAAATGATTTTATCTTAATTTTTAATCATTTTATAATATATGTGAAAAATTTCCAAATATTATATTGAATAACAATATATATCTACCTTTTATAATATAACTAACTATTTATGTACATAATAAAAATTTGATTATGATACATTCAAAAGATTCATCTTTAATAATAAAATGATATTGTTCTTAGAAAATATAATTGAGTATTTATTGACCAAAAAATAATAAATGTTAAATAATTAATGAAATATTTTATAAATTTTTTAGTAATTTAGGTATTGATATTAAAACATACCAATAAAATATCAATGTGATAACTCGGCCCTTTATAATTACATTTCAGTAATAAATAATGATTTTTTTTCACAATAAGGATTCCTAAAAAAATATGTATAAAAAAATTAATTTAATAAATACAATTATATATGTTAAATATAGAGGGTATTAATGTACAAAATCTTTTTGTCTATATAACAATTATATATTAATAACATATTTCTTTACAACATCATGAAATTTATTAATACATGCATAAAAAGAAATCCAAATGAAGCTAAAAAATAAAAATATGGATTATACAAATTATTAAGAAATAACTAGCAAAAAGAAACTCATATCATTAATCCTCCTTTATTTCGTTCAATATATTCATTCAAACACAAAAAAATTACAATTTTTGAAAACCAATCCACCATCTGTCATATCACCCAGAAAATTGTATATGAAATCCTTCTAAATACATAAACAATAACTATATAATGCTTTATTTGAAAAGTATTAATTGGAAGAAATTCAGCCATATCAAGGAATTAAGAAATCACATCATCAACATGGTACATGAAATTTAATCAACTGAGACAGTAACTTAACACAAAAAATTGAGCATTCATTAGATGGAGAATATTATGGGGTGTGTATATGGCATATTCATAAACAAAATTCTCATTATTACTACATGCATAATAGTACTCACATGAAATAAAATTATATTATTAAGAAAATTAGATGTATTTATATCAATTAACATTGTATATTTTCCATCATTTTATAAATAAAACATAACCCACTCATAGATTAAAAAATCACATATATATTTGACTTATGTGTTACTAAGTGAAAACCTTCAAGGACAACATGACATAAACGATATCATATGATACATATTATATCAATCATTCATAATCCTTTATGTAGGATTTTATGATCGTAGACATAATGTATATAAAAATTACTTTGTAAATAAGACACTTATTAATAAATTTAAAACATGAAAAACTAATTTAGTTTTAAAAACATATTTTATTAATAATCACAACCACTCAGTGAATATGTATTGTTAAATAAAAATAATTCATACTATATAATTTTGATTTATTAAATGGACACATAAGTACAAATTTAATAAAATTACCATAGTATTTATGAATTAATATGTTTATTGAGAATAAAAAGTACTATTTTATAATTAGATGTCTATAATATTGATGATGTTGTGAAAATATTTCACAACAGATCATTATGTTCAAACAATATTTAGAAATAAAATACATTCTTAATAACTATTATCCCAATAACATATGCATAGAATATTATTTCTTATATGGGTGATTTATCATTAAAAAATCATACAATCTTACCATGATATTAATTTTAAAAAAATAATTTTTTTTTAAAAAATATCATAAGGTTTTATCAATTAAGATGCATCAAAATTTAAAAATTAAAATATGATATTTAAATTTCATGACATAGAATTTGTATCATATATTATGATGAATTTTATGAGATAATGTTAACACTATCATAGGTTAATTTATCATAATGGACCCATCAAAAAAATAATTACAAAAAAAATACATTAGAAGTTATCATAAATAAACAGTCATAATAAAAATTAATAAATATTATTTAAATAATTCTAATGACAATGATTTATAAAAAAATGAAATATTTTACCCAGTTATTATTGAATTTTATCCTAAATTTTCTTAGTGAAAAGTAAATTTTCATGACATGGATAAAAGGGGTCCTAATACAACTGTACTAGATGGTTTTCATGACATTATCATCATAGATTTATTCAATAGGGTATGTACATAAAATTGTTTGATCCAATATAATTCCTCAGTCATTGGTTAGGATAATGCATCTAATTTCCCTACCAACTTGATAAATGTCATGCTTGTGAAAAAATCAAATTTCCATACTCTCCATAAACCAAACATTATAACCACTATATAAAGAACCACTCATAGTAGAAACCCCTCCACCAACCATGTTGGAAATGAGTTAATTAGTGTCCTCAAAGTACTATTTCAAAATCATCAGATGTTTTCTGATTATCACTTTGGGAATAGATCAAATGGATGTAAGGTATTTCACTTATATAATTCCAACAAATAATTAAATGAAACCACCAAACACACACACACAGATATATATATATAGTTGTACAATTAGTGTAATGACCCAAACATTTGTTAATCAAAATTCCTCATGATCTAATTAAATGTATTATTTTTTAAAATAGTTATATATAATATTCACTTACATGGTTATATTTTTTTGGATTTTAGAATACCATTAAGAGTGGTTACAGTTTCTAATATAGCTGTTGAACTATGATCGCATGATTAGTATAAATTTAGGGCTTTAACAAATCCAATTTACCCAAACAAATGAAGCGATGGTCCCAACCATTAGAATGGATTCATATAAAGCACATTTGTTAGAGCACAGAAAGGAGGTGGTATCACTGGGATTCTCCCTTGCCAAACCCATGAAAAGCTTCAACGCGTTAAGTTTTAACAGAACTACTTACGGGATAAGTGGCAGTTAATATAGATTAAAACTAGAGCGATGTTATCTGAGCCTCCCCATGAGTCTATCACCATCACATACCTTACCCTTTGGCCTTAAGAGGGTTTTATAAGGGGTTTTGTAACAATACCCTAGAACTACGATTATGTTCATTATTTTTCCATAGAATAATTAATATACATTCATTTTATTATTGTTACCTTGTTAACAATTTCTAAAGAACAAATACTATTTTTAATTAATATTCAATTAAGAATTCTATATTAATGAATTAATGGAATTTTTAATTAAATAATATTTTAATTAAATATTACTACTATAATACTTTCTATTAAATATAAAGGATCGTATAATTTTTTATAAATATAATTGTAATTTTTATTAAGGTTTGAAAGCCATTTTTTTTAAACACAGGAATTTTAGATAAATGTCGGTTTTTATTTTAAAGGTAAAAATTAAAATCTATAGAAAATTATTTTCATAAAATGAATATAATTTTTGGAATCAGGTTGTCAAAATTAACCAATGGTTAATTTTTTATCATTTTCCAAGATAGTCGAATTTTTGGGTAAAACGTAAATACCTTTTAAATATATAATGTGTTTTATGACATCATAATGATCCAATAGTGACATAATAAAATAATGTAAAAGTTATGTTAGGAAAATATATGTTTTAACTTAAAAATGTGATTATATATTTTTTTTGATTATTTTTACGGTGCCTTGGTGGACCCCCCAAGAGTTATAAACCATTTTAACATTTTAAAATGGTTTCCTTGAGAGTGTGACTCACCCACACATAACAAAGCATAATATTTTAATATGTTCTGCCATTTTCCTTATAGAATAATATTTTCCACTACCATTAGGTAAAAACCATGGGCAAAAACAATGGGTTGGTTTGTAATTTTAATTAGTTTAATGTGTAATGTCCAAACCCTATATAATACATTATTCCCCCTATTTTCCTATATAAACCCATACAAGATCTCACTTATCTTCAATAAAAACCCATGTAGGACGTTCATACCCTTCCATACTCTCTCAAAAATCCTATTGAGGCTCCCTATTCCCCCAAGAAGCCTCTCTTAGGCCCTTCCCAATCCTTTGGGTTCACACATCCAATTAAGGGTTTTCATCATCTCTCATTTTTCCAAGATTATTTATGTTTCCATACCATTGTATTTTAAATTACAAATTTTTGGGTTTAACATATAACCTCCAATATAATTCCCTCCTTATTTTTGAATGATGATAAGCCCCTTTCTCTCTCATTAATGATTCCCATTTACACCCGTGGCCATGATAAAATTCCGTAAGGGATTTCTCTCTCCTCCTTTAAATCCAAGTAATTATTTTGTTTTTTGAATATAAATTCCATAACATATGTTGTGACATGTATATATATGAACCCATTACTTTTAATTTCATGTACATATGATGAGACACCCCTTTCTCTCTCATCAACCATTGTTATGAATTCTTATTTCACACCATTATGCTGTCGAAATTTCACCGTGATTTTCAAAGTCAATGTCATTGTGTGGCGAATACCATGCCCATTTCTCTATCATGGGTATTTACCATTATGAACATTTACTTATTGATTATAGAGTTTCATGTATGAATTTCACATTCATTTATCATGGAATAAATGATGATGTTTAATGAATCCGTGTTATATGATCCATGTGGCAAACATATGCATGAAATGAAAGGATTAATAAGGTTGCATCCAGATAGCACTCAATCTATTGGGTAAAGACTAGTGTCACGATACATCAAGTGAAATGTGTGTTTAAAAATTATAATTCAAGTCCAATGTGGGTTTACTCATTATCCATGTGCAATGAACATTGGTTCATGCTAATATCATGTTAAATATTTTTTCCACAATTCCATTTTATTATAATCATGATATACTATGCATTTAGGTTCGTGTTTCTCTTGGGCTCCATTGATATGCATGTTTCATAACATGTAATATATTCTTCATGTTATTCCTTGATTACTACCTTACTTGGTTTTATATATCACCCTTTTATTATACATGTCCTCCTGTAATCCCATGAAATGCTAAGTATGAAAGAATTATGGGGTCAGGTAAAAGAAGTTTTTCAATAAAGATGTTCAGTTTTATGTTCCAAGTTTATATGTAATGTTCCAAATTTCCTTCAACACTAGACCTCCCAATCATCAGAGTTTTCTAAAATAATATTTTATGTACTAAATCCTGTTTAATTTTCTAATAAAGAGAAGGTTTGTTATAGTTAGTATTAGAGGATAGGTTTAGTTATTTTTTTGATTATGATTAGAAAACCCTAGTAAAATATATTGGTATAATACTAATTATAATAAAAAAATTCCCTAAAATTTGGTGAGTATTGAGTAAGTGGTTTTTCAAGAAAATACCTCCTTATCTGGATACGAGCAGGTAGAGACGGCTCTGTCACGGATATCTCTAGGGGTAAAACCAAAAAACACTGCCTTGAGCTAGACTCGAATGAGAACTGTTGCACGAAAATTGGCCTTGCTACACTCTTGGTTACGACACTCCAGGGGGATATGCTTTAGTATATTTTTATGATTATTATGAACCTTTATTATGTGAATAAAAAAAATTCCATTAAGAATATATGTTGGGAAGTAGATCACGGATAAAATAAATTGAATCTAATAAATTCATATGGCATGGAAATAAATAAACCTTATAAGTTATCCCTTTTTTCCTTGTATTCCCCTTTATGTGTTACCCCTAACTATCCTTTTATTCCACCCAATTTCAGATAATATGAGGACTTATTCGAAAAACTGATGCGAAGAACAATTTGATGATTGTTCTAATGAGATGCCTAATATGATGGGAGAAGTAATCTCAATCATTGTAATTATACTCTCTATGTTAACTCATGTTTTGAATAGTCATGTGGGTTAAGAGTAACGTTAACCCCCCCCCCCCCCCCCCTATAGAGAGAAAAATCCTCAATTGAGTGCTTCATGAGACAATGAACTCCTACTTTTAATGGATATTATGATCCCTCAATCGCTGAAAAATAGATCTACTCCATTGAGAAGATCTTCTCCATCATTCAATGTTCTAAATAAGAAAATGTACATCAGGATGCTTATCATATGGAGGGTGAAGCTGATCAATGGAGGAAATTATTAAAAAAAATACGAAGCCTATGGATGAGTTCAATGTGTTTGAATGGAAGGATTTCAAGAAAAAAAATCGATTAATATTTTCCTTGCACCCTCTGACTTAGGATGGAAAGGTACATCCTTACCCTCAATCAAAAAGACGATGAATCCTTTATAGCGTATGAGGAAAACTTCACAAGGCTTGCACGATATGCCTCTTGCATTGTTGTTACCACGAAATGAATGGTTTACCACTTATTTGGTGGGTTAAAACCTAGCATATAGAATTCCCTAGAAATCCGTGACTTTGAGAGATATGAGGAAATTTTTAGATGTTCCCACAAAGTTGAAATGGAGATCAGTGTATCTTAGGGTTTTCACAGTGATAAAAAGATTAAGGTGAACATTAATTCTCATTGTCTGATGGATAAATACAACAGTGATATAAAAATCTAGCACCCCACATCCCAAAGGGGTGGAAAGAAGCAACCTGAGTATTGAAATAAGGGGATGAGGAAATTCATTAAGAGTGGTAGATAATGGTATCCGGCTATTAACTACCGACAAGAAAAACTTGCATATGTGACATAGGATATGAACACTCCATCCGACCCTCATTTCATTTTTTATTACTTCAATTACAATGAACCAAGGAACTTTGCAAACCAGTTCCCTATGAAAAGTGTTTTCATAGGAATCCAACAACTTCCAATGTATAAAGGATGATGTTTTTTCATCACTACCGCCGAAATGAACTTCGACAATGAAGTGATGACATGTACACTAGTTATTGTTTAAAAAATAAAAAACTTTTTTATTATAGTTTTACATATTCTTTTATATCACGAACATTTGTTAGAATAATCCAAACACCACCACACATCATGGATGTAAAGATGTCAGTGATAATTGAAAATGGGGAAATCATTGCATCCCATGAATATAACTTCTCCCCTATCATATTTTTTTGAATGAAATTCCCAGAAAACTCATCAAATTACCTCTAGTGTAATTATATGTAATTATTTTTGTGGATTTACTTTCTTTATATAGAGCCAACATAAATTTTCTTGAGGGGAAAAATCATTCTCCATATAAAGAATCGACCTCGTATTTTGTACTAGTGCAAGGAGGAGGATGAATCTTCTTTAGCACAATCTTCTTAAGTGTGGATATTATTGCCTGATGATAACACATATATTTCTTTGATGATAAGGCCTATAGAATAAACCATCCTTGAATACATGCCTATTGTGATGGAATTTTCTGAAGTTTTTCTTGAGGAATTGGCTGGACTTCCTACTAGAAGAGTTGTTAAATTCTCAATTGATCTTTTACCAAGGGCATTACTGATATCCAAGACTCCGTATAGAATGGTTTTTGTGGAGATTGGGGAGATGAAAAAACAACTACAGGATAATCTGGATAATGGGTTTATACACCCAAGTGCATCTCCATGGGGTGCACTTGTCCTCTTCATCAAGAAGAAGGTTGGGTAAATGCACATTTGCATCGATTATCATGAGATCCAAAAAATCACGTTAAAAAAAGTGTCATATGCCATGAATTGATGACTTGTTTGATCAACTATGTGAATCACAATACTTCTCCAAGGATTATATATAGTTGGGATATTATCAAGTAAATGTTAATAAGTAGGATATCCCTAATATTGAATTTCATACAAGATACAGGCACTAAAAAATCATAGTAATGCTTTACGGATTCACTAATGCTCCAAAAATCTTCATGGACAGGATGAATAGAGTCTTTAGATGTTACCTTCACAAATTTTTTGTTGTATTTAAAGAAAATAATATTATATATTCCAATACTAAGGAGGATCATGAGGATAATCTAAGAATTGTACTAGAGACCATGAGAAACGAGATGTTCTATGAAAAGTACAACAAGTGTGAGTTTTGGTCGAAGGAGGTCTCATTTTTTGGTTATGTCATCACAAGAGACGTGCTATTTATGGATCCCTACAAGACAGCTACAACTGAGGGATGTTCGAGGCCAACATGAGTAGTAGATATCCGTAGATTCCAAGGGTTAGTTGGATATTATCACCAATTTGTGAGAAATTTAATTGTCAAACCCTCTTACTAAGCTAAATTAGAAGGAACTTGAGCTTTCATTGAGTGGTTAATGCTAAGAGAGCTTCAAGGAGCTGAAAAGGATGTTTATGAATTCCCATGTTCCCACACTACCCAATATTGGATAATGTTTTGTGGTATTCAGTGAGGTTTTGATGAAGGGCTTGGGCGGTGTGTTGAGGTAAAACGGAAAAAGTCATTGCCTATGCATCAAGGAAATTAAAAGTTCATTATAAAAACTATCCAACCAATGATCTATAGTTGGCTATAGTAATATTCTCATTAAAAATATCGTTGGATTACCTATTTGGGGTGTACTGTGAAATATACACAAATCACAAAATCCATGAGTATATATTCACACAGAAAGATTTGAATATGTGCTAATGAAGATGGCTAGAGTTGATCAAAAACTACGACTACTCAATAAATTACCACCATGGGAAGGCGAAAAAGGTGGAAGATTATCTAATTATAAAAGACCAAATAATTCAATCATTGATGAGAATTGAAAAGGATCTCATATTCTTAAATTTGTTGACGATAAACATGGGAATCATAATGAAGTGAATATCATCAATCCTTTCGCAAATGATTTCTCACCTGACTCTTTTGGAATGATTAATGGATTCCAAAAAGGATGTGGTGGGAATTTAGAAGAAAGTGTAATTTATTAGAAAATTAAAATCCCTAGAGTTCAATCTTAATGAAGAAGGAATTGTGATATTTGGGTCATGACTATGTGTTCTATAAAATTTGGAGTTAATGAAGGAACCATTAGATGATGCACATAGTTTGAATTTCTATATTCACCTTGGAAACAAAAGGATGTATCAAGATCTACAAGAGAATTATATGTGGGATAATGTGATGTAAGAGATGGTTTTGTATACATCAATGTACCTGGTAGGTTATCAAGTTAAGGTTGAGAGGACGAAGTCTAAGGGAATGCTGCAACCATTACCCATAACAATATGGAAAGGGGAGAACATCACCCAGTACTTTTTTCACTAGACTTCTGAATGCATCCAATAGAAATAATGATTTCTGGGTTGTTGTGGATCGTCTTAAAAATTCTACACACTTATTTTCAATTTGAGAAGATATCTCATTGGATCAACTAGAACAGATATAAATCAATGAAGTGGTAAGGCTGTATGGAGTTCCACTATCAATTGTATCCGATCGAGATCCAAGATTCACCTTTCTATTCAGGAAGAGTTATCAACACGCTCTGAATGGTGAGATGAACATCAGTACAACATATCTTCCTAAAAATGATGGCCAATCTAAGTATACTATCCAAACACTTGGGTATATATTGAAAGAATTCTCAATGGACTTCAATGGAGGATGAGATCAACATCTTCCTCTGGTTGAGTTCTCTTAAAATAACCGTTTCCACTAAAGCATCCAAATGGCTCCTTATAAAACCCTATATAGAAGAGGTGTAGAACACTAGCATCTTGTGAGGAAGTAGAGGAATGAAAACTCCAAGGTACATAAATTGTATAATAATTAGTGGAGAAGTTTAGTACCATCCAACAACATATTATAGATGCTCTGATTTGACAAAAGAGTTATTCATATAATTGTTAACAAGGTCTAGAGTTTGAATTTAGAGACATTGTATTCCTATATATATCACCATGGAAGGGTATTATGAGATTTGGGAAGAGGGGAAAGCTTAATCAAAGGTAAATCCGCCCTTTTTAGAACATTGATCACATTGGAGAAGTGGCCTATCGACTAGAACTCCCAACAATCCTATCTTAAGTACATGATGTACTCCTTTTATCACTCTTGAGGAAGTACATATCTGACCCATCACATGTACTCAATCCCAAGGTGGTACCATTTTTGAATGACCATTCCTATGAAGACAATCCCGTGAAGATAATATATTGTACAAAAATAGTTCTACAAAATAATACAATGCCCCTTGTCATGGTTTTTTGGTGAAACCACACATTTGAAGAAGCAACATGGGAACCTGAGTATGTGATGAGGTAGAGTTACCCAAATCAATTTTAGTGTGGGAAAATGAAATTTAGCGGGTGAAATTTCTTAAGGGGGGAAGATTGTAATGACCCAAACTTTTATTAAGGAAAATTACTCTTGATATAATTAAATGTCTTATTATGTAAAACGGTTATATAAAGAATGATCTTCTTTGGTTTTATATTTTTGGATTTCAAAATACCATTATGCATTGTTACCATTGCTTATATGGACATTGAATTGTGATCACATTATTTGTATAAATATAGGGCTTTAACAAATACAATTTACTCAGAAAAAGGATGTTATAGCCTCATCCATTAGAATTGATCCATAAAAATCCCATTTTTCAGAGCTTATAAAGGAGGTGGCATCACTAGGCTTCACCCTTGACCAATCCCAACCTGAGATTCAACACGTTAATCTTAAATGGAACAACCTATGATAGAAATGGAAGTTAATAGAGATTATCACCCAAGAGATGTTATCTGAGCCTCCCCAAGAGTTTGTGACCATCACACACCATACCCTTAGGAATTATGTGGGTTTTATAACGGGTTATGTAACAATACCCTAGCACTATGATTATGTACATTATTTTTTTATAGAATAGGGAATATATATTCATGTGATTATTGTTACTTTTTATATTGTTTTTAAAGAACAAATAGTAGTTTTAGATAATATTTAATTAAGAAATCTATTTGATGAATTAATCAATTTTTGAATTAATTAATATTTTGATAAAATATTATTTCTAAATTAGATTTTATTATATAGAAATGATCGTATAAGTATTTATGAATAAAATTTTATTTTTTATTATAGTTTGAAAGCTGTTTTTGTCAAGCACAAGGAATTTTTAATAAATGTAGGTTTTTATTTTAAAATTAAAAAATCACATATTAAAAAAATTATTTAGATAAAATTAAAATTATTTTTGGAATCAGGACATCTAAATAATCCAACGTTGAGTTTTTCCTAATTTTGCAAGATAGTCAAATTTTTTGGTAAAAATTAAATACCATTTAAATATATAATGTGTTTTATGAAATCATAATAGACAAATAGTGATATACTAAAATAATATAAATGTTATGTTCTCCCAATATATGTTTTACCTTTAAAAAATATGATTTTAGATTTGATTTACTAATTTTATGGTGCCTTAGTGGACCCTCCAAGACTTATAAAACATTTTATCTTTTTAAAAAGATGTATTTAGAGTGTGACTCACCTCTATATATAAAAGCCAATATTTTAATAATTTAGGACATTGGACTCATAAAATAATACTTTCTACTCCTCTTTGGAAATATCCATGGGCATAAAATGTGGTTTGGATTATGGTTTTGATTAGTATAATGTGTTGTATCCAAAACCTAAAAATAAAACAATTATCTATCATTTCCTTTATAAACCGACTCAAGTTCCCACTTATCTACATTTATAACTCATAGATCAAATCCCTACCCTTCCCTCCTCTCTCTAAAATCATTTGAAGGAACCCCAATCACCCATGAAGCCTATCTCAAGCTCATCCAAAGCCTTTGGGGTCACAATTCTGTCTATGGGATTTCTACCTCTCTCATTTTTTGTCCTTGTTTCATTATGTTGTTATACCCTTTTATTTTAAATTGAAAATGTTGGTGTAGGAACTAGATCCTCGACCAAAAGTCCCTACTTATTTTTTAATAATGATATACTACTTTATCTTTCATTAATGCCTCCCATGTTCACCAGTTACGATGCCGAAATTCCGTAAGGGTTTTCTCCCTCCTCATTTATATTCAAGAAATTATTTTGATTTAGGAATATAAATTCAATTAAATATTTTTGAACATGTATAAATATGACCCCCTTGCAGTAAATTTCAGGTAAATATGATGAGACACCCATATGTCTCTCATAAACCATTTTTATGAATTCTTATGTCAAGTCGTTATACTGTCGAAAATGCACTGTGATTTTTTAGCCAAAGTCATTGTGTAGTGAAAACCATTCCCATTTATCTATAAAGGGTATTCACCATTATGCTCATTTAATAATCTATCATAGATATTCTTGTATTAATTCCACCTTCCTTTATTGTTGAATAAATTATCATGTTTAATGAATCTATGTAATATGATGATTTTGTGAACCGTGCCCGTGCCTTCATTGGCTTCGACAACGATGCCCTAGCCTGGAGATTCCTGAGGCTTCAACCCCCTCCACCCCAATTGGGAATGGGATCCTTACCTCTTTTTTGATGGCTTGGCACTTCATCCCATTCACCATATCATCTTATCTTTATCCTTTCATGTCAATCCCTAATTTCCCTAAGGTCCCCAACCTTGACAAAGGCCCACCCCAGCTTACAATTTCTACAAGGGAGTTCGACACAACTTCAGATCATCACAAATCGATGCTTGTGGATCGATTCAGGGTTCTTCATCCATATCTTGATTCTTTTGAAAATTTGTATACAATTCATGGGGTCTTCAAAACCGAGTGGTGGTGGGTCTTATCGATTGGCGTCAATTGATGATTCTATTTTCATCAGATGAGGATTTGGTCACCTCATTGTCTAGCTCTCCACGGGTGTTCGATGGATGCCGATTTTTTTCCTATGATGGTCCTTTTATATCAACCTAAATCGTGATCCGCCTTCAGCTATGGTGTGGGTATGTTTTCTCGGCCTTCCTCTACTTTGAAGAATCCTATCATTATATGTATTCTCGGGAATATGGTTGGAAGGTATTAGTGCTCTGATAATTGCACAAATGCAATTTGTCACCATATTTTTCCTCTTGTGTGTGTTGAGGTTGATGTTTAAAAACCTATAATATATTGGCTTTGGATTTTGGTTGGAGAGGAGATACGATGGAAACATTGGGTGTTGGTCAACTCAAGGAATGTGTTCTGCTTGGGATGCAACATGCTAGGCCATTTGGCCTCTCGATGTTGTCGTGTGAATAGGGTCATGCCAATTGTTGTGCAGGTAGATCCAATGGTCGAATACCAGTCGTGGGATATTATTGGTTTGGGGGCACATGAGGAGGCATGCAGGGAGGTTCTAAAAGAGATGGAACTTAGCAGGCTCAACGATTCCCCAGTTGTGGAGGCCAGTACCTGGTGGGCTCAAAAGAAATGGCCTCACATGATATCTATAGTGGATGTGAAGAATGTGAATCATAATGTGTAAGAACCGTGGGTCAATGATATCATGGCTGGTTGAAACATGATTTAGTTATCAATGGAGTTAAAGAGGAGAGTCCCTTAGCAGTGGCAATGTTGAATCCACTAGCTACATCCAACTCTACCAAGTAAGGTGAGGTGAGAATGATATTAACTGATGTTTAATATCTTGATGGCCCTCAAAGTAGAGTATAGGAGGACGCTTTGATGAAACCACAGTTTATGGGTAAAAGATATGATAAATATAGTGGATCAGACTTTTTCAAGGGATTTTCTTATTGTTGGCTGCTACATCTCATAGTGGACAAGGGAAATTGAATGGAGTGAATTTATTGAGGACCTTAGACCCAAACACCCACGGTGCTACCCATCTGAAGGCTCGGTCTGGGGGAATAAATCTGGATTTGGGAATATGGAAGGTAAGGATGAGTCTCTATGTAAGTAGAGGCCCTTAAAATAAGGAACGAAGATAAATATGGGGAACCGTTTAGATGTCTTAGAAGTACAAGAACCGCCATTTTCTCAGGTGGGTGATTCCTCCATTGATGATAGTGATAGTCACCTTTCAGTTGACACTATGGATAGATGTAAAGGGAATGATCCTCACAGTCCTCAAATGAAGAAAAAGAAGATGCATTAGACATTCCAGGAAATGTATTCTGGTTTAGGAGAAAAGACACATGGGTGCAAGGATTACTCTCAATTTCCAAAAACAATAGAGACAAGGTCCACCGTGAAGGGTAGAAATAAGGAAATAATAGGCCTACCAAAGGGAGAAAGTGAAGAATCATGTAGGTATACAAGATAAAGATATAAATAGGATGGGGAGTTCATGAATATTATCCTTAACTCCATGTAATAAATGATTGGGCAAGATATACCACACAATGTCACAAATGAGGATCTCAAGAGAATTTATGAACAAAAGTTGTTAGTTGATTCCCCAGAGGATAAAGATGTGTGGTTAGATAAACAGGATAGATTACTAGATCGATGCTTCAATCAGAGTAAAATCTACTCATATGAATTTACTAAGACAATGTAAATGATGATTCTTCACATTAAAGATCTTATTCTGGAGGATACATATATCCAGGTTAGTAGGCTACATTAGGAACATTATAGATTAAATGAGTAAATTAATATTAGTCTTGTGTTTAACCATTTTGTGAGATTTTTCACCATGTAGTGGTAGCCTGTTTGTGCTCTTTGGTTTCCCATTTTTACTAAAAATTGATGAATAAAAATTTAAATTTCATTGGATGTTATATGATCCATGTGGAACACCGTTGCATGAAATGAAATTATTACGATGGGAGTTCCCTGATAGTGCTCAAATGCATTATATAGATACTAGTATCAAGATACGTTATGTCTAATGAGGTTTTACTCATGCTAATTCACATGCAATGAGGGTTTATTAAACTTACTTGTGCAATGAGCCTTGGATAATTCTAAAATCATGTTAAATGATGTTTTCACATGTCCATGTTATGATAATCATGCTATATGATGCCTTAATTCTCTTTTTTCTATTGTGATCTATTGATGTGCCCGTTTCCTAACATGTTCTATATTCATCACATTTCTCCTTGTTTACACTCTTTCTATTCTTTATAGCTCAACCTTTTTTATGAATGTCCTGATGTTGTCTCATGAAATTATAATTAAAACAGTATGATGTGGTCATGTGAAAGAATTTATTAATAAAGATATTGTGTTTTATGATCTATGTTTATATGTAATGTTTCTATTTTCCTAAGACACTAGTCCTTCCGAACCTTGGAGTTTGATTATGTGCATGTTTATTTAATAAATCATGATTAATTATTTAATACGGAGAAGGGTTATCATAATTACCATATAATAACCATATCTATAGGGGTGGATGTAAAAAAGTAGGGAATGTCCAGGATGACCTTGTTGTATCAACTCCATATTTTAGAATAGAAACACTCCCTATCTTCATTGAATTGTCCTATAATCAAAACAATTGAACTGTAGATAAGTGGAAACATATGATTACTCGGTAGGATCATATTTCTATGGACTGAAATATACATTTAGAATAACTATGTTATGATATAGATCAATGAGAACACATATAAAATGCTGTAACCCAATGGAGGATATAATGTTAGCATGAAAGAAATGATGGAAGAAATATATAATATCATAGATTAACAAAACTACCACTTAAACTGATTCACCTAAATTTATCCTATCGATTAAATAAATCAATGAAACTTAATAATCAACTCTTAAATTATATATTGGGTTCATATAACAATAATAAGGCAGCATAGATAATATTTCCAACGTCTTGAGAACTCACAACTCAAGGATTAATATTATAATAATTTTTTTAAATATTATTTCCGTAGAATGATAACTAAAACAGATATGTTCAAGAAAATAATAAACATATAATTATGTTTAATAAACAAATCATAATATTAAAAATATCAAGTCCATATCTCATTTATAATAGATCACAATAAAAAAACCACATCTCCCTCATAAACACATAACATCATCATAAGAAGATAACCATAACCAATGCATCACCCCTATAAATAAAATTGTCAAGACCACATCCCCGTAGGAATTAAATCATCATGATCACACTTTGAAGGATAATATATTTTCATATGTTTTAATTTTTTATTCATAATATTTATCCACCCATTTATATCAATTCATTAGAAAATTACCTATTTATCATTTTCATAAATACTCTTTATTATAATTATTAAATGTGGAATATTTTTATTTATAGTTGAAAATTTCATATTTTTTATTCTTAAAACAATTATGACATATATTTTTGTTTTTTCGATAGTTATTTTAGGTGGGTGAATTATTTTTTGAAGGAAAAAATGGATCTATGTTTAAATGAGAAATAAATAATATATAGAATATTTTATTATTTTATAAGGAAAATGGGTGTCTACCTAGATATATAGAAATAGAATGTGACATTCACATATTTGTTTGATGATTACATTTGTTGAAATATTTCAATTGATCTTCTTGGGGTCCTTATTATCAAACAAATATTGATGATTAGTTATGACTATTGATGAAAGAAAATGATATATTTTTTTAAAATTTATTTAACATTTGGTATCTTGTTCCTATGTTTTGACACATTAGAGTTTATAAATCAAACAAATCATAATACTTATAGAAAAATAGTATGAATTTGAACTCAATATTAAGATATTATTCCATACCATATGATTTTTAGGGTATTGTATGAATTACATTGACGATTAAAGTGTTCATAAAACATTGGTGGTTTCTATCATTCATTTTTGGGGATTTATATCATATTAATTTGGATAGGGAAACATTGAATGATATTTGATTCTGTTTTACTTTTTGACATTTTAATTGATTTCATGTGTTTAAATTGATAATTTTGGCACTACCTATTATATTTTCCCTAGGGGATCATGCTTTCCACCTAATAGAATCCTACCAAAAATCACTATGGAACTTTCATGAGGGAAACAGGTAAGAGAACAAACAAAAAATGAAAAATTTAAACATAAGGGAATCACTAAGGAGTTCAATCTGAGTAGAACACTAAAATGATTATATTTAAAAGGATTTCATTGAGGGTATTATATAATGTGGGTTATGATATAGGAGAGGCTAGGTTGGTGGGGAATTTATACAAAAAAAGAGTGAAGAGATATTTTTATTCATTTAAACATGTATAAATAAATATTTTATAATTGTTTGAAACTATTACAATTCATCATGATTTATTTTTCAATC
Source organism: Viscum album (assembly GCA_963277665.1). Classification (NCBI taxonomy): domain Eukaryota; kingdom Viridiplantae; phylum Streptophyta; class Magnoliopsida; order Santalales; family Viscaceae; genus Viscum; species Viscum album. Next base: position 766,965,483 of record OY728121.1, read on the forward strand.
AATACATTGTGTCGTTATAATATCATCTAGAATGCATACATTTAGAAAAAACTATAACAAATAATCAAGTCAGAAATACCCACAACACAAGGAATCAATGAACAACTATTGTAATTATCTAAGACACAAGTGAATAGTTTTTTATGATCTAATAATTCACTATGAAATAAGTTAATAGTGATGGATTAATAACTATATTTGTATGTTATGATGTGACATAAATAAATCCAGATGGAGGATTAAATTTTTTTCATGTAGCAAACCTCAGAGGGAAACCTATGTAATGATGAGTGAATCCCTATGAAGGTTAATGTTATTACCTGAAAATGGATAACCATCATGCTTTATTAAATTGTATCTTGTGAAAAAAAAACTAATGGTCTATTTATATAATGCTTTAACTAGTCTATCTGTGAATGAAAAGTGATTATATGAAGGTATAAAATAATTTTAATTTTGTATTGTGAAGAACTTTATAAATTTCAGAATCATGGAAATAAGCTAGATAAAATAATTTCTATGAGTTAACACTTATACAATAATTGTTTTTAAAAGATACTTAATGGTAAAAATGCAGTTTAATATGCAATAATAGGGAAACATCTCAGGGGTGATAACTGATAGTATGGATCCCCTATTTGTTAGATGGTTATAAAAGTATAATTTTGAGACATAAATTTAGAAATACGTTATTTGATGGGTAAATGATATATAATGGGTAATGAATATTAACATTCACAAGCCTTCAGGTATGGATGTTAAAGATTCAATTTGGATCAAAGAGAGGACTCAATCGAAATGAATACATGTGAAATTTCACCATGATCCTTGTGTAATAATTTTTTATATTTCAAACTTTTATTCCAATCAAGAATAAAATTGGTGAACAATCTTAATATTATTATAAATTAATTTCATAGAGAGTTAATATATATTTGAAATATAGAAACAGCTGATTAATAAAATGAGGATGAATTGGAAGGATATGGGAGTTCACAGAGGGTGTTAGGATGGAAAATTTCTTTTACTAATATATTTCAGTCCACTAGATTAATTAGTTCTATAATGTATTTCTCTAGATTATCCATTTTTAACATTCTAAGGGAGTATTGAATATCATATCATTATATAAAGGGATTGTTACCTTGTATAAATCATGAATCTCTATAACATGATATATAATGTTTTCTTTTATTTTTTAATAGGGTTTAATACTGAAGAGATGTTTTTATGATGATATTTATTATGGTTGTAGATATCTTATTTTTTAAAAAAATCATTGGTGAATGACCAATAATATTACATAAAATAATTATATTGTATAGATGATGCAATTTAGAATGGTTGAGAATTGAATTTAATGGGTATTGTTAGCACAGGTGAACAGAGCAGTGGACACCATGGATTGTCAAGAATGATAAATAACCAAAATGGGAATTACATATATTATTTAGAGGATATTAATTTAAAATCTATCACATTAATGATGGAGGGTAGACCATGTTTAGAGATTATGTAGGGTTCTTCTCTCAAAAAAATCATAAAAGTGTTAGAGGAAAAAATAGGATCCACACTTTTACGAGTTAAAATAAAATATATGTTGGGTAAATTTGATGCTGGGATATAATTTAATTTAAGTAACAACCATGACCTGATCCCATTTCCAATATAACTATATTCAAAATCATGAATTATTTCTTTTTCTAAAATCAATCTATTTGAAAAAAATACATTTTTTTCTGTCTTATGTAACATATGATGATGGTAAATACCCACTAAATTCAACCCTATGGCATACAATTTTATGGTATTTAACCATAGAATAATTTATTTTTTTCCACTCCCCATAATAAAAAAAATTATAACATCATCTTATTTCTACAGAGACAGTTCTAAATAAGGTTAAATATTGGATTAACTAATTCCAATAATATTTAACATTATACATGGTAATTTATAATTATATAAACGATCATAACTAAAATTAGAGATATTAATTCACTCATTAAAATTAATTAAATGTATATAATAGAATCATTTGAAACTCAATGTGTTCTCTATAATCCAAAAACTATGAAAATAAACATTCAAAAGTCACATCAAGATATATTTTTCCTAACATTTCAACCTGAAAAACCTAATTGTTGTTCAATTCCTTTAAAAATATTTATTATTTATAACTGGACTAATTGAAATACATTAATAATAATTTCTCATGTAAGGATAATATTGCAATAATCATTTTAAATATTTAAATATTGTATAATCCACATTAATTCAATGATGAGCAACTAAAGAGTAATATAATAAGATTTTATTACCATTTATACTCAATGGTTTTGATATATATTGAATGTGCCATATGAAAAACTAATTATTTATATCTATGATTATAGAAAATATGAATCCATTAGATATTATTACCCAAATACAAAAACAAATTTATCATGAATGAACTATATTAAATTAGAAAATATATTTGAGATACTTTTAATGAGTAATATAAAAGATTGAAGAATAAATTTTCTAGTTTCTCACATCATGAATTCAAGGAGAATCACTTCCTTATGTTCAATTTCCAAGGATTTAATTATAATGAGACAAACATGTTTTATTACTCATCTACAAGTGATTTAATATGAAAATGATCAAAATAAGCAAAGGGATTGATTAAAAACATTACATAAAACCCAAAAATAGTTCATCACATGTGATACAGGTTATAGAGCCATCTATGTTATAATGAATTAGATAAAATATTTCTTATTATAATTTAGACATAATGATCTAAAAATCATTCTTATAAATATGTAATTTAAGAATACAATTAATGATAAATAACTTTTTGTGGTGTTTGGTTTATTCCAATTATCTAACCTATTAAATGACCAATGTGCGGATGTCTAGGGCACAAATACATCTAAGTATCCATCTAGACAAGAGAATTTCTTAATAAATAATTTTGGATTGATTATAAATAACCGATTTCAGTTTTCACGTGTAAATAAAAAAATATAAATTAATGAAAACCTAACGATAATTTTACCAATAACAACCCCCTTTTAGGAATAAAAACCAATAACACAAACATCTTCCATAAAACCACTATCATTATAATGAATATTATATATTACCATAATATAATCAATCCCATACTTTATAACATAATATTCTTTATTAATATCGATCCATGGGTAAAAACCCCCCCTGTAAAATAGAAACAAATCTTATATTGTATAATCTAGGCACTAATGAATTGGGATTACGAAAACATATTATAATCATTATGGATTTTTTTTTCAAAAAAATATCATGGGCCATAGAAAAAATAGTCCTTCAGAGAAAATAAAACATGTGAATGATAATAAGAAAATTATATTAAATCATTCACACCATTATCCCACCTAATGTAGTTGGAAATATATTTACAAGTTACAAATAAAGGGAAAAATTTATATAATCTGACCAAAAGCATCCAAGAATCTATTATACTGTTGTGGAAGAAGTAGAATATAACCAAGGAAAAATTTTTATTCAATAGCCTAAGAAGTTATTCAATGACTCAGAATGTAGAAGATAAGAGATAGGATAAAATTAAAATAATGAGGAAGAAAAGATACAAGATATCTCTCTAGATGTAGAAATGGATGTAGAATAATATTCAACATCCTTACCTATCATGGATGATTCAATCCATGATTATCAATGAAGAATGATTACAAAGTGAAATACCATAAAAGTTTAGAAAGTATAGATCTAAACATAGTAACATGCATTTATTAAGATAATTATTAATTATTCAATGTCCATAATGATTATTTCTAAAAAAGGGTAGTCCTTAATGGAATGGTGAAAACCTAATTTTCGAATATGTTTCTAAACCATCATTAATCTAAAAACTCCAAAATCATCCAGAATGTAAGGATATTTTATATCCCTTACAAAATTGTTTTCTTTATATTTTTAGATGATTTTGTGAACTATGAGAATCTTAATATTTTATTACTAATGTTTTTTAATTCCTTTACGACATGAGACTAGAATCATTCACCAATGGTTGTGAAAATAACTAATATATCTAATGATAAATTAGTGAGTCTGTTAGAGAATGTCCATTGAGAGATTAAGATCTGATTTTTATAGCTGAAAATCATATTCTCAGTATATATGTGGAAATAATCCCAATATTTTTACATTTTATTTTCGACAAAACATTCTTGATGATATACTAGGCAATTATTAGTGTACTAGAAGGAATAATCGACATGGATTTGGGAGAAATTAATAACCATTTCAATAAATATGTCTCCATAAGTCAAATATCATATGGCCATTCGCTTTTTAAAATTTCCCATATTTAACATAATAAACCCATTGTTTACATAGGGTTTTTTGAGGTATTTGTTCCTTTTGAAATCTAAATAACTATTAAAAAAATTAATGTTGATGATTATACCTAGAATAGTAGAGAAACTATTTTTACATAATCTAAACTTCAAAATTTTGATTCATTTGATGAATATGTTATTTGTTTTTGGAAGATGATGGTGATATGATATCTTGAGTGCAATTAGTTCATGATTTATATGTTTATAACCCAAATTTAATTTCATCTCTTAAACATACCCAAAACCTATAATTAAATCCACTTCCAACTAATTTAATATATATATATTTTATAGAAATATAAAAATTACAATTAGTAATATCTAACAATCTATACATGGGATAACCGAAAAAATTTAAAATTTATTGAAAAATGGTTAATACATAGGTTGTAGAATATATTCTATTTTAATAATTTGTCCCACAATCATCCCACATATAATTTTTTAGGAGGTAGAGTCAAAACATTTTTTGGAACCCAAAAAATTATTTATCCAACTATTATTAAGGGAGTAAAGATGGATATTGATAATCTTTTAGAATCCAACAACACAACCACATCATTGAATAAAAATGGGTATGCCTGATCTTTATTTTTCACAAGAAAACTATATTACCCCTTGTGAGAAATGAAAAAAATAGTTAATCCCCATAAGAATTTAGAGATATCATAAAATATATAAAATCTATAGAAAATGAAATCATGTTCAGAGGAAATATCATTTTTGAATGATATTAATTGATAATATGAAATAGGCAGTAATAGGCCAAATAAATTATTGTTTCTACTGTGGTTTTGCAAAATATATCCATATTTCCACTGATTTAGAGGATCTGGAGAATGTGGACTTTACTTTTCTTGTTTCAACCTTTTTATACAGAAGGATGCTAACAATTTGTGCAATTTCAAAGGAATATTTTAAAGTATTATGGTATTTTGTGTTTTTATCACATTGAAGACTTAATATATTAATTCCTAGATAATTTTATTATTATTTTTTATTCATTTTTTCATTTCATGATTAATATGGAGAATATTTTTAAAACACATATTGTGATGAACCGTGTTTTTTATTTCAAAAAATTTAATTTAATAGTGGAAAATGGAATTTTCTTTCTAATATTATTTTCAAACAAAGGATTTTAGGTCTGTATATCAAATATGATAGTGATTAATTATTTACATTACCCAATACTAATAAAACAAATCTGGTATTTTCTAGGGCATACTAGACATTATATGAGGTTTATAGATGACTCACAATATATTTACTACCTAGTTTTAGATTACCTATGATTTAAGACGAAATTTAATTTAATATATAATTTTGGGAAGCATTTTAGGAATAATAGATAACATTAACTACCCCACTGAGGATGCATCCACATTTTATTAACAGTAATTTTGACATACATTTTGATTCCTCCAATAAATATATGGGAGAAGAAATTCAAAATTGAAATAAAGAAAAACAATTAATTTAATTATTATTATTTAGTATCCCTAGATGATTCCCAACTGGACTACAAAACAACATAAAAATTTTCTCTTTGAATTTTATTCAATAGATAAATCTATATACGAATTTCATGGAATTTATTTAATAATATTTTATATTCATCAAAAATTTATGTATATGATTAATATAGATAAAATAATTAAGATTTTAGGTAGTATTTTTTTTATTTAATAAATAAATATTGTGGTAAAGGAAAAGAAATGATCAATGAACCATGTTTACTATCACCTTGGTGGGATTTCGAACACTTATAAAGATAAATTTACAGATCATGAACCATTTATTAATGATATTCTAGTAAATTAATTGAACATTATTGAAGGTTTTGTTCCCTATTATTATAATGTGGTGAATATTTTGCAATAATTTCTTAATCATCTTATATTATCCCTCACAATATTCAAAGAACAAAAATTAAAAAAAAATAATTTGAGAGAAACTATATCCTTAGAAAATAATAATTTTTCATATGATAAGATATTTTTTAATGTTAGATAGAATCTGTTTAGGAATAAAGTAAATAATGATCTTGTATAGAGTATTTTTTATCTCAAAAGACAATAAGAAATTTATTAAAAAATTTAATTATTGAACTAACTTGTTCATAGGTTCATGTGAATTTTTTAGAGAATCATTGAAATGTAAAATCAATGGAAATCTTCAAAAAAGACCAAAAATTACATATAGACCAGTTAGTTTGTGTCCAATTTATGATTTATTGTCATTATATTTTAATGGAACATTTCCCATGAATTTTGGAAATTGTAAATAAATTTAATTTCGTATTGTGTTTTAAAATTATGGGAATTAAAGGTAAATTCAATTGATGAATTTAGTTTTTGTATTCAGTTTTAATAAATAAACAATTTTTAGGTTTTGTGTTCCTTGAGTTATCATCAAAAATCAATGTACACATGTTTTGAATGGGAACATGTTTTATTTTCAGGTGAAATTTTTATTTCATCATAACACATCATTTCACTACTATCTGCTGAATAATAGGAAAACTAATGTGACAAATAGGGACATATATAATATATTTTAGGAAACTAACAAAGTAAATATTGTAAAACACAACCAAATTTTTGATAAAACCTCATTAGATTTTAGTAATTCAAATAAATCTTTTCATGTTAATTATTCCCAAATATAGTTATTAATGGGAAAAATAAGCCACCTTTTTAATGGATTTAGAGAATAATTTTAAATGGGTTAAAAGATAGTGCAATATGGATATGGAAAAAGCTATAAATAAAATAATATTTTATCTTTATGAAACAATGGATATCAGAAGACAATATTTTGATAATCTAAAAAATTATAAACAACAGTAAAGAGTGTCTCGTGAAAAATAGTTTCAATAAAAGTACATCTGTTCATGAGGACATGTAGTAGTGTACATATTAATTCCTAATATAATTATTTGTAAACATCATTCATGAACGTAATGTACCCTCATAGTTACAAAGGCATATTATTTTTGGGGATGTTTTGATTTTTAACGATGGAGGAGGAAAAATATTATAAATGGGAACAAGTTAAAAATATTCCAAGGAAATATTCACTATAATGTAGTGGGGGATATCAGACATCTATAATCTATTAATCAATAAAAATATCATTTTTACCTCCCCCTAAAATCCACATGTTTATGATTTTCCATTTAATTTTTTTCTATATTTATTTTCAATATTAGGATAAACTATTTCATTTAAATGTGTGAGAGGGAACTTTTGTTGTTTTGAAATTTCATTCTTTTGTTTGTAATTTTTTATTTTTTTTAAATGTTATGACCTTTTTTCATTTCAACTTTCAGTGTGTTATTTTTTATAACATTTTTAGCTTTAATTTATCACCACTACATCATTGAATCTATTCCAATTTTGAGCAATTGATTTTATGATTTAAATAAATTTAAATAAATGTTAAATGAACATGTTTTTTGATTAAATGTCATTAAAAATCATGAATGGGCCACCAAATATTTATAATCACATCATTATATATTTTTTATCAATTTAATGTCTTATGGAAATGTATTATAATGAAAATTTAGAATATTTTTTATAATTCCCAATTTCATTAGTGTATCAATACATTTTTTAATAATAAAAAATTAATGATTAACAATGTTGCTTTGTCTGAGTATTCTAATAAATTGGGCTAAAAATGATTCTATATTTTATTTATTTTAAAATCCACTTATTTTTTTATCATTATTTTTCATTTCATATATTATATTTAACTTTTTAATTTATAAATATCTTTAAATTATCCTTTTATGTAGTCATATAATAAGACAAAAATAAAAATGAATGTTTCCCTCGAATATTTTTCATGATCAGGGTTCAATTCCTATGTGTGAAAATGAATAATGTTAGACCTGACAATATGTTAAGAAAAATATGGTTTAGAGAATTTAAGAAGTGTTATATCATTCTTTTGATCATTTATAAAAAAAGTTATACATTGAAAGATGGTATGATTTGTTTGATATCACACTAATCCATGAATATATCCCCACAAGTGTTTTTAAGTGAAAGATATCTTCATTTCCATTTTGTTATCAAAATATGCAAGTATTCTAAAAATAAAAAAATCGAAGAAATCCAATTTATTGTTGAGTAAATATGGAAGATATAATTTATGAATCTATATATTTTTTCTGGTGAACTTATAAAGAGGTTATAGAGGAGTATATGAAAAAAGATGAGATAAAATATAATTTTAGATGATACTGGAATGAAGTATTCAAGTTATCTAAAAAATTATATGGATCATATCAAAAGGGAGGTAAAATAGCACTATTTTGGGATGAGGTATACCTCAATACTAAAAATTAAATCAAAATTACATCCTTAAATCATAAATACAGTTGAAAAATATTAATATATAAAACTATTGAAGGAAAATAAGAATGGGAATGTGTATTAGTGATAAAATATATAAACGGTGTGCATTTTATATAATGATTCAATTAAAAATGTTTCATATCAGTCGATGGGGATATATGATAAGCACGTTCCTGATGGAATCTATAAACCAGAAATTTCCCTTATACTCAGAGACAAAATATCTTAAATGTACTTAAATCATTTTTTAATATTTGAAACACTATCATTTAAATAAAAAAAACACAGCAAAATATCATCATAATATTAAAAAAATACATTATATACTGGTTAATATTTTATAAAAATCATAACATCTGTGGTGAATCATGAATGGTTGTGGAATGTAAAAAACATTTATAGAAATTAAAACATGATTTGTTGAGTAAATAAATCACTAAATGGTAACAAAGAACTCTCATTGTATGATTACTATTTTGGAAATGTATTTAAATTAATAAATGAATAAAATATAACCCTGATCAATAAAATGGAATGATAATTAGATAACCATGGTTTTCAAAAATATGAACTCATCCTAGCTAGTGTTTGTATTTTTTTAAAAAATTTATATATCATTTGTGTTAGAAATAATGGTCATAGTGTTGGGGAATTTATAACTACAACATTTTCATATATTTTACATTTGAATTCATAATTATTATCCCAATTTTCTGACCATTTCATCCATTAATATAATTTTTTCTTTTTTTTGAACGATCTCAATCCAAAATTTTGATTACTTTTAATATTATGTAGTGTATTATTTAAATCATTGAATTCTTTAAATAATTTTAATACACTAACCTAGATGTTTGGATAATTATTTTTGGTAAACAAACTATATATTTATGAAATTAAACATTTTTCAATGTAAGTCAGAATATACATAGCATTACACATAATGTATTTGAAAATATAATTTCATACATAAAATAATATAGAGGAATGTAAATTTCATGTTTGACTTTTAGATTTACTAGACATAAAATATGGAAAACGAAATTCCTAGGAAATTCCAATTATATGAATATAGATTATTTCATTGGGGGTTTGATAAATACATATGTATAATGAAATATCTATTAGTTCATCCAAATTTTTTGAATCCTTTCTCGATCATATGAATATTTAGGTCAAAATTATTTTAAAATTATAAGACATTGGATGAATCTTATTACATTAAGAGGAATTGTATGATATTTCCCAATCAAATATCTTATCCTCATGAAGAGTTTATATGAATTTGGCTAGTGTGGTGTTCTTAAGACATCAGTGGACACCATCATATGACTTTATGGATTTCTATCATTTAACCTTTTCTATCAAAACATCATATTTATTTTAATGAAATTACTATGATATTGAATTCAATCTTTTACTATGAAAATTCGGCTCAACACGAGACACTAAACATAAGAGATAAAGCTACCAAAAAAGATGGAATCATTAAATCATCCTTACTATAATGGTAATCATATTCATGGAAAGGCGCTCTAATGGGACGTCATTGGGTGAAGAGGTCTGAACTACTGGGGGAGTTATGTTCATTGAAATAATAAAATAAATCATTATAAATAGATTTCATCAATTGACTAATTTTTAATTCATTATGATATAGAATAAGTTTAATGTTTAGAGAATCAAGGTTTTATAAGGAGTAAAGAAATATTATTCATCATTTTAACACATAAATATATAATTTTCATAATATTGTCAATGCTTACTTCTTATCTATATTAGTATTCATCATCCACACTCAATACAATATTTATTCCAACTGATGAATATTTAATGATTAATGGAATAAAATAAACATGATGTTCTTATCCTTGAACTACTGGGAAGCAATTAACTACACCCGTAATTCTTGGAGTAAAACATAAAATTGAGATTTGGATTGAATGAGACACTATAAAACATATTGATTACCATAGAATCATGAAAAGAATCCATGGTCTTGAAGTGAAACTATGACTGGTATTGGGAGGCGTGAAACTCCATTTCTAAAATTAGTAAATATTTAGGGATACATCAATGATGATAAATTTGGTCATGTGAATGGGTATAATTTCTCTAAGATGAGGTAGAACCATTATTGTTTTTCGAAGGGGAGCTCGAGTTAACTCTATATATACTATTTTTTTCATTGATATATTATAACCATGCAATGTGTGAAGGAATAAATTCTGTTTTAGGGTAAAAAAATTCATAAATAATTACATTGAAGTCTTCTATAATGTTTATACTCAATTAAAGAGGTTATGTAAAGGATAGGTTGTGGCTTATGACAATTTTGACTGTATGTTTTCTAGAATTTTAGATTCCTCAATGATATTGAAGACAATATGTAAGATTAATATTTCATTGGTTGGACCATGTGTTTTGTTAACTCTGTTTTTCTAAAGGGTATGGAAGGGTAACACCATGGAAATAATTTTTGAAGCCTATAAACCCTTTTCCATGGTTTAGGTTATATAAATAATGTTTCTATCAATTGTTCATGACTTTTTGAAGTATAACACCATCCATGATATTTGATATGATTTAACAAAGAGTAATATGATAACACATTGACCATAATATTTTTGTGAATATTTTTGGGGTATTTCCACTGAGATCCTCATATAAATTAAATTAGATGATTTTAAATATTCTATGTTGAATTAATCTAAGAGTATTTACTAATTTAATAAGAATTTAGAAACAAATTATATAATAAAAAATAAAAAAAATGAAAAATAATATAGAGTTCTACAAGTTAATCGAGCTCCATATCTTCTACTATATATCTACATTTATTATAATGATGTTATACAACCCAATAACTCATGCTTTTTTTCAAATGAATGTAAGCCATTATGTATTGAATTGAGATTATTGTATGATCATAAACCATTAAAAAATGAACTAAAATTAATTTGTTAAATAAATCCAATATCAACAAAAGATAATAAATGATAAAACTTTGGAATTCTAGAGAAGAATACTAATAATTACAATTGATGATATACTAACCACATCATTTCATAACCATGTAATTACAATAATAATAGTCTTTTTAGCTCTTTGGTATTATATTAAATAGAAAGACTAGTTTTTTCATTCCAATAAAATATTTTGTTATTCATGCCTAATTAATTATTTATTTCCAAACAGATAGACACATATATACAAGGGTTTTGGAGTAACACATATTTATGTTCACACATAACTCTCCTAGTATAGATATATAAAAACAAATATAAACATAACGCATCAAGTACAACATATACATAACAATTATAATTCAAAGAATAATATCACTCTGAATTACCCAAAAAACTATAGTTTTCACATTATGGATGGGTAATAAATTATTTTTTGAAAATACTCCCAGAATTATAATAATAATAAACCTACCCTAACTAAAATTCTAAAAAAATACATAGTTGAAATAACCATCTTGGAATAAATTTATCTAGGGGTCAAAAAATTCCAAATTATTATATTATTAATAATTTTACTACCTTGGTCATCCAATAATATTACTCTACCCATGAAATCATCTCAATCCTATAATAACCTAATGTCTTTTACAATATAAAATTTTGAAACCAATAAATTATAATTCTAGGGTTTTTCTTCATGTATTTTTATGATGTATTATAAATTTCATTAATTCAAAGAACTTATTAATATCGAAATACTATTTTCTTATCACATCCCATTTCAAATGTAATTTCAACATATTATTATCAACCCAATACATAAACATATATACATGATTATGTTAATTTTTATCATGAGAATACACCATTGAATATAAAATTCTCGACAACATAACATCTCCGATTTATCTTCCTTAAAATATTTTATTATTCCATATTCTTATCCTCAACCTAACACCAAAAAAATTTCTCAAATCCTTATGGATTGTAATATATATATATATTATTTAATGACCATAATTTTATATCATAATGATTGTATTCTTTTATATTGCATCAAAATAATTAATGAATAATTAGAAAAAAATGAGCAAAATGAATTGATTTAATGCAATGATGTAAAATTTAAATATGCAATCCAATATACCAAACCAAAATTGGGTCCAAGAGACTAGAATGACAATACAAATAGTAAATGTAAAAATAAACATTCAAACACGAACAATCCATCACCGCTGATTATAAGGACAGGTAATAACCATACCTCCACATGAGACAATTTTAGAGTAGTTATATTAGTAATGGATGATGTGGTACTACAATAATGGATAACAAAAATAAACACAAATACTTAAATTAATGAGAATTGTAATGCCCCGACTCCAAAAGCCTAGAGTCAGTGCATTATTATTTAACATTGTTATGATCCCACGAAATCAAATCTTGAAATACCAATCATTTTAGTAGCCTAAGAAGTACTAAAAACATTCATAAGTTCAACATTGCAACATGAAAAGAAATAAAACACTAATTTATTACTTTAGAAACATCCTTGCATCCTAAATTATTCCTTAAAGTCACTCATAAAAATCTTCTTCATATCTTGGGAAAAAGAATTATAAGAAATGGGTGGTATCAAACTCTCAGTAAGGGAAAGAAATACAGTGGAAGATAAAATTAACATTAGGAATAGCGAATAATTGAAAACAAATGCCTTTAAAAATAATAAACATGAACACTTTATGGCAGGAATATGATATGAGTAAATAATTCCATAATAAAACATAGTCATTGGTATTCTACTAGTTGAATAACCACATGATCCGTCATTATTATTTTCATAATGAGGGAATGTATAATGATGGACATTCTGAAACATCTTGTCAAGGCCTCAGCGAAGACGTCTACAAATGATTTATGCCTCGGCCAAAACCATATATCAAATTGGGAAATTCATCATCCAATTCCACATATAATTGTCTCATGAGACCTACTGATGCACCGAGAAGCTATAGTGGGCTCCCCAATCAGGTAATATGTCAAATACATTCCACATATGAAAAGGTTGAAACATAATTTAAACGTTCATATTAAAATAGCATAGGAAATGTATATACTTTAACTATAAACCATGAATGGTATAAAAAACATCCAAAGTATAAAATATCAAAAAACCATGAATAAAACATGAAGACTTGTATCATAATAAATCAACTTCCATCATGTGTAAAATTTATCAAAGGATTTTGACATAGATGAAATGAAAACTATTTTAAAGAAATATCTCTTTCTATTTTGAAATCGTTTAACAGTCAAATAATTATAAAAGAAAACCTTTATTTTGAAAATATTTCATAACATTGTAAGGTAATCTTCAAAGGTCATATAAGGGAGGAGATTGACCATACTCTCCATATAAGTTAAAAAAACATTCTTACCTTAATATTCTGAAAACTTCCTAAAGTACCTTGTTTGGAAAACCATAGAAAGATTTCCTTCAATATATTATATAAAAATTCAAACAAGGGTATAAATGACATTTAAGAATATTATAGTAAAGAGTATAAAAAATTTGAAATAAATTTTTAAGAAAACATGGATGTGGATGATGAAGAGGTCCATGTAGATACTTATGTAAAAACAACCTCAGATAATAGACTGTGAAATTAACCCTTACCATGAACATTTCCTTGGTTGAGGGTTCATTAGCCTCATGTATAATAGTTAAATCATTGTTATTAAATTATTCGAAAACCATATTAATAAATATGATATCATATCTGATATTCTAATATTGTTTTGTTAATAATATTTTAGTAGTATCATCATTTTGTGTGTTAACTAATCCATTTTCCATTATATGATTGGTTACATAATTCATACTTGTTATGTATAGGATGTATTTTATTCACATACAAAATGATATTAAGTAATTAAACACTATTTTTAATCATAAAATTAAAATTATTCTTGAATGATTACAATGGGGAAGGAATCCATCGTGTTCAGGGAGACGGTAATCCGTACATACGCACGAGCGACAATACCATTATATTGATGGTGAAATATTATATAATTGGATGGTATATAATATATAAATAATCACTAACATTATATATTTATTATTTACATCAGTTATACACATTATTATACCCATCCAAATAATTAAGTGTTTGAATAACAAACTACAACACGACGTGGAGACGGTAAGCCGTACGTTTGCACGTATGGTGACTTTGTAATTTATAGGATGTATAGAATAATGAATATGGTTGTTATATATTTATTATAACATCATATTATTTATAAGGTACTTGAGTTATTATTTTGGTTTGGAAACAAGAAAGAAAGTGCAAGTGGAAGAAGAAAAGAACATGAAAGAGGGTGGTGAAATTATTACCTCTTCTTCGGGTGTTTCCTTTTTAGTTGATCAAAATGGATCATTAAGATGGCTTTATGATAAAATTAAGGAATCTAGTTGTATTTGAGGGATTTTGGGAGAATATTTGGTGCTGGTATGGACGTTCAAAATGGCTTTGTAGGTGTGATTTTCAGAGAAGGGGAAGTTCCCTTTTATAAGAGGGGTGAGGGTCACTTTAGGAAAAGATTAAAATATTAATTTATTATACAATCTTATTTTGTTTATAACGGCACCAAATAAATTTACATCGAGCCTTATATGGTTATGGGTCTATATACACTCAACCAATATGTATTAGATGTCTTTAGGCTACCATTTTAACCTTATCTTTTAGAATTAACTATTAGTTAAATAGTTTAACTTTTACAATGTCCTCTTGTATTACTATAATAAATGGTTTATAAACATTATATAAAATGCCAAGAGAACACCAAGTGGTTAATTATTGGCATATATATTATTATATATATCCTTTGGCCGAACCTTTTATTTTTAGGATTATTATGTAATTTAATAAAATAATATTTTTTTAAAAAACTCATTTATGTCAATTTTGACACTATCTAGTATTTGATTTTTGTGAAAGTCATAAAAACTTGATTAATTAGAAAACGATACATTTAATCAACTCTATCATGGTATATTCACATAAAAAATTCTTAGATAGCATGAAAACTATGAAATTATATTTATTTTAATATTTACAAAATCATTTATTTGATTGTTTTATTAATAAGGAAATTATTACATCATTATTGTTTCATAAATAAATTTATTAATTTATGTATCAAAATTATAAATAAAATATCATCATTTTGGTAATCGTTTTATATTTCTAATGAATATTTATAGTCTAAGAGATCAATTATATAGCCCCTTATAAAAATGTTTTACTAAAAGATACATGCTTTTGTTATTTTTGTCTTTACATTAAATTAATTAATATAAAATGTCATTATCACTTAAAAGTGGATCTATGGGGTTTTAAAATAGAACCAAGGATTCACATGGTCAGATATGTATCTAGAAATAGGAATATGACACATTTCAGGGTAATTTAGTATTATTATTATAATATATGTTTACCTTTATTTACCATATTTACCTTTTACAATGGTTTATAAAGTATTTACTAAAGTAAATATTCATAATGTATAAAAATAAAAGATAACTAATTATAAAATTTTGACCTCATTATTCTAAATATGGAATCAATTTTTCCATATTGAAATAACAGTTGTGGCAGAAATTAATTTAAAATTAATTTTCGTTGTCAAAACAAAAAATGTGTTTTTAAGAAATAATAACTATCAAAAGATTAACACTTTTTTATGTTCAGTTTAAATGTGTAATTACATCAAATGACCTAAATATTATTAAATGATAAAAATATAATCTAATGATACTTTAAAACCACTCAAATGTTTAATTTAACACTGTAAATTATTTCAATTTTAAAAGTTGTTTTTTATAAGAATTTTGTATTTTTCACTATTAATCAAAATATGAATGTTATCAGAAAATAACAATAAATTTATCCAAACTAAATTTTTATGTCCCGATTATAAATAATAATTTAATTTAATTTAATTTATTATATTAATGTTTCAAATATCAGTTTTAAAAATGATTCTCCATTAAAAGGCGGTAAAATTGCATTTTTTTAAAAATACTTCTTTTAAATGATAAAATAAATTGGTTCTTAGATTATGTGTAATAAAAAAATAATAGGGATTCTAAAATTATATAGAGTATATATATTTCAAAATTCAGTTAATAATATTCATAACCAATTTTTGAACGACTAGTTTGGTAAGTCATGGTGCGCTCGAACTCAGTGTTGCGCGTAACACTAGTTATTGAATTTTTTTTGAAGAGATAACGTACTATGAAATCTTGGGGTGTTACATTCAACCCTCACTCAATAAATTTCATCCTTGAAATTTGTAATTGTTTTTCGAAAATAAATTGTTAAAAATAGTAAAATACCTTTGTCGAAAACCCACATCGAAAATTGGGTTAATAAAATTTAGTCTTAATAAGAGGGAATGAGAAATTAAAAAGTCACCACCAAATTATAATCTCAATTAAGAGAACATTGGTAGAAATTAGAGAAACATAAGTGGAGGGAAAATGTAAATATTTATAGGGAGTTATTGAGGTCATCAATAGAAAACAATTGTAAAATTGACGGCCTCGAAGCCATCAATCTATTATGATATAAAATATTATCTATTCAACAAAATATTATGTATTAGAATAAATCATTTTTGGTTTTATAATCGCTTCCCTAATGTTTAAGAATTAATTTATTCATATAATAAGAGGAAAAAAATATACATGACAAGTAGAGATTCCTCCTTCAACTAATTCCTACCACTAACTCATCTTTCACTCCAAAAGATAATACAATTCAAAAATATTATATTTGTTCTAATCGTATAGGGTTCCAAATATAATGAATTTATAATTCATTTTTCAGACTATTAAATAACTACATTATACGAACCAGGACATCATGTAGGCTAGTGGTTGGTGATTACCCTTGTCTCCCATCGGTTTCAGGTTAATGTCTCCCAGATTTTCCGGACATTACGGGTTGTCACCAGACCCCCGGGTTGTACTTTTTATAACAATCCAAAAATAATCTTAAAAAATGTATTAACCTTAAGAATAGTATCCAATGTCAAACAAAATCCATTAAAAACTTTATAATTATCCAAAATACTTTTTTCCAAACTCATAGTCCAAAATTTATTTGGAATGTAAACACAATGAAGATATTCCCTTCCAAGTAATAACATGTGATGTAAGAACCTGTGTTTTGAGCCTGTTTCTTGATGTTATTTCAGAGCAGGGTGTTCAGACAGCGTGTGATTCAGAGCCCCGGTGTGGCCAGATTAAATTTTATGTGCATTCAGACTGGACATTCCAAATAAACAGAATAACTATTAAAAGGTTGCTTGGATGGGAAAACCAAGGATCCATTGAGTCTGGAACATGCTGTTTACCCTAAGAGGGGTGTAACTTTCGTGGGCGCGACCCTTCTGAGGAAACCGCCACAAGGGGTGTTTTTATAATTTAGAATCCTTAGTCATGACCATTACAAATTCTTAATGGAGGCTCGGATTAAAATTCTGAGACCTCCATTATGCTCAAAATGAGGATTTTACCCTAGAGGCGGCTTAACCCTGACCCCGCCGAAAGTTCGTGTACGGAGCCTACTAGTGGGTGTTTGTGTTTCTCTACTTAAAAAATTCTCCCAATCCTCCTCCTTCTTCCCCCTTGATTATCCCTAGAGGAATCCCTCTCAAGAATCTTCAAGCCCCTCTCCCCACCTCTCTAAGTAACGGCAGCTCTGACGGATCATCGACGAAGCAACGAGCTATGACCTGCGAGGTAGGCTCGTAGTTTTTTTATTTTTAATTTCTACGCCATCCTTAAATTTAATCTGTTGCTTTGAAATGATTTTTACCAATTGAGTGAATCTAATAGTAGTGTATTATTCGATCTGATATTTTTAACGCTCTTCTCGGATCAAAAATCCAAGTCCCAGGGCGCCCGGGGTGGCACCAGGAAGTTTTCAAGCCATTTTTACCCCTGTTTTCCGGTGGTTCCAGGGGTTTCCGGGGGTCATCAGGCGGTTCGGGACGGAGGCCAGTGATGGCAGGCTCCCAGGCGGTGGTGAAGGGCTCCCAGGCGGCGGTGGAGAGATTCAGGTAGTTAGAGACGGCGGCGTACACAGGGTGACACAGGGGGGCCAGGCTGGCCGGCTTCACCGGTCAGCAGGAGGCTCGAGAAACTGGGGTCGTCGCGACCCCAACCAGCCGACAGAGACCCACACTTCATGGGTCTCATGGAGAACGTGTCGGACTGGCCAATCTGGTCTAGGGTGATGTGGGGTGGCCCGCATGGTGAACCACATGCCGTGGTGTATCGGGTGGTCCGGGAGGCCCAGCTGCAGACCACCAGCATAAAGGGGGGGGGGGGCCCAGACCCACCCCGTCTCCGTCTGATGACGTTAAAAACACCATAAATCACAAACTGAGTGTCAGATTCACATGTCGTCTATGGAGACGTGATACTTGGATCGAGAAGGAGGTTCGGAGATGGTGCCGGGGATTTATAATTCCCTAGATGGGATCTCGGTGGCACGACACGCTTGTTAAGTACCTCGCCGAGATTCTTCTTTCGGATGGCACGAACCCATCCGGAGTCAGTTTAAGGGACCATAAGCATCGTTGTGACCCTAAATTCAAGACTATGTTTTCCAGGATAGTTTCAGGCATTGAGTCTGGAGTTTAGGTGTGGGCCCCACGTGCCTTCTTTTATGTTGTGAGCAGTGTTTTGCGACTTTTTCATCAGACGTCCGTTCGGGGCGAATGAGTAGTCATTTTTGTGTGTTTTATTGAGAGCATCACAATGGAGCATTTCTCCCGCCCTCTTTAAGGACTGAGGTGTGGGCCACATGAGATGTCTTATGGGAACAAATCGGGTATGAATAACGTTTTAATCGGGTGTCCGTTTCCAGCAAGTATGTAGTCTATCTTGCTTGTTTTTCCCTGAGGATTACGATAGTGTAATCTGTTTTGGCATGCAGAGCCTCTTTCAAGATCTCGTTAAATGTGGAAACATGAAATGGAATTTTTTTAAGGTTCCATTGATGCACTCCAACCCAATGCAGGTTCGTGATGTTAGCAACACCTAGAGATGGTTTAGGCAATGTGGATTTATCGGACCAGTTCAGGGTTTACCGTCTAGCGGGGCTGGGTAGTGGGTTACCCACCGGCATATCAGGGTTTACCCTCCAGTGAGGTAGGGCAGTGGGATACCCATTGACCTTAGGGTATACCCTCCAGCGGGTATGGGCAGTGGGTTACCCATTGACTTTAGGGTTTACCCTCTAGCGGGGCTGGGTAGTGGGTGGCCTGATGACCTTTTGGGGTTTACCCTCCAGCAGGGCTGGGCAGTGGGTCACCTGATGACCTTTTGGGGATTACCCTCTAGTTAGGCTAGGTAGTGGGTTACCCGATGATTTATTTTAGACTCTTCCCTTTCTATGTGGATAGTCAGTGACTTCTCACTGTGATTACTAGAGCGGGATCCTTGTATGGAAAATTTAGTGATGAGATAGCTTTGACGTGCGGGACATTTAGGAATCAGTGTTGGATATCCTTAGAACTGTTGACAACTTTTCCTGGAATGATCTTGGAGATCGAGATCCCCTTACACAGTCGTTCGGATTTTTTTGTTGAATATATATATATATATATATATACTACCTATTTTTTTTCCCGCCCCTTGGGTTCAGTTACTCTACTTCTAAGAGGGGAAAATAAACGCGGGGTATACCATGTGATTTCCATGTCTAGCTTATCTTGGTTGGGTCGATTCTACTTCCTTTCTTTTGTTGGGTTGAGACGCACTCTATATATTGAACCCTTACATTGTTCTCTGTTCTGTCTACTCCTCACCATTTTAGTTCCTCGTTTGTTGCTTCCTCGATCTTTCGGGGCTTCCTACTGGGTATCATTACAGTCACCCCTTCTTGGGCATTTCCCGCACTTGGTGTGTCCTTGTAGATGACGGACTGGTTGATCGAGACTACGGAGGAGTGTAGAGGACACTGGAGCATGGGCTGTGTTCAGTGGTCATAGTAGGACTTTCAGGTGTGATACTCACTAGCTTTTTACTTTTGTTTACCTGTTGCCGGGTTGTGGCACCTTTGGTGTTGGGTGCGTGTTTTGTCCTTTTTTTGGCTCAGTTATCCTGTCAGTACTTTTAAGCAATTTACTCTTTCTATTTATAGGTTGATGCATGACTGAGGTTGGGTTATAGTTATTTGTCCTTGGGTTTTATTTTTACACTTCACTTCTGCATTGAGTGGGATATGTGTGTGTGTACAGGTACTTAGGCAAAGGCCTCCGTAATAATGTTACACCTTTGGCACTTTTCGCCAGCCCCTGGCCTATGGAGGCTAGCTTGGGGTAGTTGCGGCTAGAGACTGGTTGGGTCGGGTTGTCACAATGTGGTATCAGAGGTGGTTCGTTCCTTGGGGAGTTATTCGGACGTCCCTTATAAGAAATTGGTTGGGATTTAGGGTAATATTGTCGACATGTATCAAGATTAGCTGTCATGCTAGGGAGTCCTGTGATGGTATGGGCGGCCATTGTATTCATTCACCAGGACCCTGATAAACCACATGTTGAATGAGCACGTTGAGACACTTGTTGCAGGGAACATTGGATCATGGATCTAGTAGGATTGAGTACAAGGATCTCATTTTTGAGTCAGTTTTGTTATTACTGATATATATATATATATATGCTCATATGATCGTAGTAATCCTTGATAATTTTCAGGATGCCCCCACGATAGTAGCCAGCTAGGTTACCCTCTCCAGTTCATGACGATGAAATGGTGAGAAACGAGGCGTCAGTTCAGGGACCCTCCTGCGATCTGCTTCAACCAAGTGCATCATCAGCAGCCCCTACACCAAGAGAGTGGCAGTTAGTACTTATAGTACTGGCCGATGTTGAGCGCAGGCTGAGTGTGATCTGAGGCTTCCAGCGTCAGCCACCATAGAAGTTCCATGGGGACCCAGATACCAGGGTAGCGGAAGACTGGCTAGAGTCTGTAGACCAACATTTCATGCTGGAATGGACACCAGCGGACCAGATGGTAGCCCTAGTTTCTAGCCTTTTCCTCGGGACGGCTAGGCGTTGGTGGGGGTTGGTTATGCTGACCCATGATGAGTTGTCTCTCACATGGGATAGCTTCTACCAGCTCTTCCTAGAGGAGTACTCACCCTCTTGTTTACGCTCTATTCAGATTCAGGAGCTTTTGGAGCTGAAGCAGGGGGGATAACTGTGGGTCAGTACTCGGCCTGGTTTTCTTATCTGACATGCTACTCACAGGATATGGTCTGAAATAGTTTCTTCCTGGTGCGGAATATTTAGTAGGGTCTTCGTAGTGAGATCTGTGCTAGTGTAGTACCCCTATACATCGCTACTTATGCCGGGATGCTAGAGCGGGCGCTTGTGACAGAGAGCTTCTTGGATGAGGGACGCCAACTGGCAGGGTCTAGTAATGGCCACGTCAGAGCAGAATCATCAGTAGCAGGCATGCGGCAGGGAGCAGAGCCTCAGTCGAGGAGACACTTCCATGAGCAGACTCAGGGGTAGGGTCATACACCTTCTTGGTGTCGTAGAGCACCAGGGAAGTCAAGATAGAGTCGGTGATATGCATGTGATAGATGGGGTCACCTTTCATGGAACTTCCCGACCAAGCGTACGGAGCAGCTGTGGCAGGTATTGGGTGCACCGCAGCGACAGAGGCAGCGCCATGACCAGGGATCCCCCGGGTGAGGACAGGGTGGTCCATAGTGAGGTGGCGTAGGCAGATCGGATGGACCTGGAGGTCCGGGATGGCGTTTTGAGGTCCTTCTATTGCCACCACCGGGCAGCCCATGCCAGGCTCAAGGAGCTGGCAGTAGGGGCCGTCGGCAGCTTTAGGCTATGGGTGTTCGTGACCCCCCAACACATGAGATGGTCCGAGGTACGATTTTTGGTTAATTTACACTTACTTCAGTACTTGTAGACATAGGCTCCAGCTACTCCTTTATATCACATATATTGTAATGGGAGTAGGGGTTTCTAGTAGAGGCATTGACACCTGCATTTAACCTTGAGGATCATATGGGAAGTGCCTCATTGGTGACCTTTATCTACAGAGAGTGTGAGATGTCATTCGGAGGAGAGATTTTCACGTGTGACCTACTGATCATCACGATGGAACCTTATGATTTCATCTTGGGCATAGATTTTCATTCCATGGTTCATGCCCAGATTGATTGTCGGTGCAGACTAGTCAGATGTGTCTGTTCTAATGGGACAAGGTTCACCATCCTTGGTGAACAAGACCTCATGGCAGAGAAGACGGGTACTCTAAGAAGGAGACCATGACCTTTTTCTCACTAGTTGGTGAGGATGGATCTATGAGCAGAAGATGCTATAGGCACCTAGATCCCTACCGTTGTAGATGACTACATGGACATCATTCCCATGGATATCCCAGGACTGCCTCTGAGGAAGGAGATGAGGTTTTTCATTGACTTGCAGCCAGGGACTGCCTCGATATCATGTTCAGAATATCGGATGGCACCCATAGAGCATCGAGAGCTAAGAATTCAGTTGGAGGACCTTCATGAGAAGGGATTCATCAGGTCCTATGTGTCCCCCTGGGCAGCTCTAGTTTTGTTTGTGAAAAAAGAATATGGGACCCTGTGGCATTGTTTGGATTATCGTCACCTGAATATGGCTATGATAAAGAAAAAGTACCCTTTGTTGAGGATCAAAGACCTCCTCGACCAGTTGAGAAGTGTGAAGTGGTTCTCCCAGATTGATCTTTGATCTAGCTACCACCAGTTGCGGGTTGGTGAGGCTGACATCTTGAAGTTGGATTTCTGTTGTCGTTATGAGCATTACAATTTTATGGTGATTCCCTTTGGTGTGAAGAATGACCCTGCTGTTTTCATGGCTTTGATGAACCATATCATCCAGCTGTACATGGACCAGTTTTTGGTTGTCTTTATTGATTACATACTCATATACTCTGTGACGGAGGAGGATCACGCGGAGCATTTGAGGATGGTCATAGACTTAATCTGAGAGCACTCGTTGTATGGGAAGCTCTCGAAGTGTCAGTTCTGGATTAATGGAGTTCACATTATAGGGAATGTCATTACCAAGTAGATATTGTCCGTAGATACCACCAAGATAGAGGCAGTGCTTTCTTGGGAGCCACCCAAGAAAGCGTCATAGGTGCAGAGCTTCCTTGGTTTGGCCGGGTACTATAGGAGGGTTGTGGAAGATTTCACCAGGATTTCTGCACCTTTTACCGCATTGACGCGGAAAGGACGACCGTTCACCTGTACTGATCAGTGCCATAAAGCCTTTGAGGAGTTGAGACAGAGGCTGACTAGTTCTTGAGTGTTGAGACATCCAGAGGAGGGTGTTGAGTTCGTGGTGTACTACAATGCTTCAGGAGCTGGGCTCGGGTGCGTGTTGATGCAGTAGCGGTCAGTGATTTCATATGGGTGGATGCAATTAAGGTCCCATGAGAATAATTATGCAACTCACTATTTGGAGCTGGCATCGGTGGTCTACGCCTTGAGGTTATGGAGACACTACCTTCTCGGTGAGCATTTTGTGGTCTACTTAGAAAACCAGAGCCTCAAGCACATCTTCACTCAGAGGGATCTGAATCTGAGGCAGAGGTGCTGGACGGAGATTCTGCGGGACTATGATTTTGAGAAAGTCTACACTCTAGGGAAGGGAAACGTAGTAGCATATTCCATTAGCAGGAATTCCCGGGATCGTTTAGTGCGGGACGCTTCAGAGTAGTTGGCTTATCTATGGTTGACCTTGGTGGAGCAGGAGGGTATGGCTTTTCTGCAATCGATGGTGTTGACTCCTTCGCTACATGAGAGTCTGAGAGAGTCGCAGTTGGGGGATGTCAATAGTGAGGTTCTTCGTGATCAGATATCAATGGGTGACGTACCTGATGGGTATTCTAAAGGGGGGAATCATGAGATCCTATTCCACGGGCGAGATATAGTACCCGTGGAGATGTGGGAGGAGGTGATGCAGGAATTCCACACTTCTCCCTTGGTTGTACATCCCAGGGTAGGGAAAATGTACAGAGACCTTCAATGGAAGTTTTGGTGGTCTGGCATGTAGCAGAGCATAGCTGAGTTCGTTTCTCGGTGTCTTACCTGTCAGCAGGTGAAGGCAGATCATCATGTTCCGACAGGGTTGTTACAACCCCTCAATATCCCGGAGTAGACGTGGGATGTCATATCTATGGACTTCTTCACAGGGATTCCATGCACAGGGAAGTGCCATGACTCCATTTGGGTGATAGTGGACCGAATCATGAATTCGGCGCACTTCCTCTCCATTTGGGAGTTGTTCATAGTATAGATTTTAGGGAAGCACTACGTTCGGGAGATCGTCCGCCTTCATGGAGTACCCCCGATGATCGTTTACGACTGTGACCTACGGTTTACATCACGATTGAGGCGAGGCCTATCGGAGTCACTCTGGACTCAGCTGTGGATGAGTACAGCTTTTCACCCCCAGATGGATTGGTAGACCGAGTGCACTGTCTCGGTGTTGGAGGATATGCTCAGGGCATGCATGTTAGACTTTGGCCTAAGCTGGGAGGGTCACCTTCCCTTGGTGGAGTTCGCGTATAACAATAGTTACCACTCTAATATCGACATGACACCTTTTTAGGCCCTCTAGGAGAGACCCTTAAGGTCACCATTCTGCTGGATGGTGGTTGGGGAGACATCCCTCATGAGCCCAGAGTTGGTGCAGGAGAGGATGGATAAGGTGCAGGTTATTTGTGAGCGGATGAGGATGCCTCAGAGCAGAGAGAAGCCATACGTAGATCATCATCGCAGGCCTTTGGAGTTCTAGTAGGGGGATCATGTCTTTTTGAGAGTCTTTTCATGGCATGGAACAAGGAGGTTCGGCAGGGGAGGCAAACTGTCCCCAAGGTTTATTGGTCCCTTGGAGATCGTGCGCAGGGTTGGTGAGGTTGCCTACCGTCTTGTTCTACCCATACAGGTGGAGAGGGTGCATCATCTCTTCCACGTGTTGCAGCTTATGAAATACGTGCACAACCCCTTGCACTAAATCGACTAGGGAGAGTTGGACATTGAGGATGGAACCACCTTTGTAGAGCACCAGGTGGAAATTGAGGACCGACAGGAGGGGAAACTGCGTGGATGGACAATTCCATTGGTTTGTGTGATGTGGCAGTATGGGAGGGTGCATGAGAGCACCTGGGAATGAGAGAGCCAGATGTGGGCTAAGTATCCCAAGTTTTTTTTTGTAGTTTTGTTTTTTGGGGACAAAAAACATGAAGGAGGGAATGATGTAAGAACCTAGGTTTTGAGCCTGTACGACTTTGAAATTTTGTTGATGTTATTTCAGAGTTGGGCATTCAGACGCCGTGTCATTCCGAGCGCCGGTGTGGCCGAAATTAAATTTTATGTTATTTCAAACTGAACAATAAAAATAAATAGAATATCTCCTAAACAGTTTCTTGGATGGGAAAACGGAGTTCTCCATTGAGTCTGGAACATGCTTTTTACCCTAGGAGGGGTGTAAATTTTTCCAGCGCAGCCCATCTGTGGAAAACGCCACCAGGGGAATTTTTGGAATTTAGTAGCCTCAGGCGTGTACTTTACAACTTCGAAAAAGGAGGCTCAGATTAAAATTATGAGACCACCGTTATGCTTAGAATGTGGATTTTACCCTAGAGGCAGCTTAACCCCGACCCCACGGAACGTTCAGGTACGGAGCATACTGGTGGTTGTTTGTGTTTCTCTACTTTATCACTTCTCCCACCCCTCATCCTTATTCCCCCTTGATTCTACCTAGTGAAATCCCTCTCAAAAAGCTTCAATCCCCTCTCCCATCCCCTCTAAGGTGTGGAGACTCTGGCGAATCGTCGGCGAAGCGACGGGCTATGCCCTGCGAGGTAGGATCGTGTTTTTTTTGTTTTTAATTTCCACAACTTCCTTAAATTAAATTAGTTGCATTGAAATGTTTTTTCCCAGTAGAGCGATGCCCATTGATGTGTAGGATTCAATATGAGCTTTCTAACTCTCTTATCGAATCAAAAATATGAGTCTCGGGCCACTCTGGATGGCCCTGGAAAATTTTCTGGCCAATTTTTTCCCCGTTATCCGGTGGTTCCAGGGGTTTCCAACAGGCATCAGGCGGTCCTGGATGACGGACGACAGTGGAGGGCTCCTAGGAGGCGGCGGCAGGCTCCCATGTGGTAGTGGTGGGCTTCGGGCGGTCCGGTAAGGCAACATACATGGGGTGACATGTGGGGGCCAGGCTGGTCAGCTTCACCGTCCGCAGGGGGCGCGCAAAACTGGGGTCGTCGCGACCCCATCCAGCAGACAGAGACCCTCACATTGTGGGTCTCATGGAGAAAGCACCGGACCGGCTGAGCCGGTCTGGGTGGCGTGGTGCAGCCCTTGCAGTGAACCGCGAGAAATAATGGATCGAGCGGTCTGGGCGGCCCAGCTGCGGACCGCCGGCTTAAAGGGGTGTGTCGGCCCAGGCCCACCCCGTCTCCGTCCGATGACGTTAAAAATTCCATAACTCGCAAACCGAGTGTCAGATTCGTGTTCCATCTGTGGTGATGCAATCCTCGGATCTAGACGTAGGTTTCAAGATTGTTCGTGGGATTTTAAATTCATGTTACATGTGCTCGGTGGCACAACACACTCATTATGAACCTCACCAGGATTCTTCTTTCGGATTGCATGAACACATCTGGAGTCCATTTAAGGCACCATCAGCGTCATTGTGACCCCTGGCGTCGACACGAACATGTCCATGGTAGTTTTAGGCATTGAGGCAAGTGTTGAGGCGTGGGCCCCATGGGCCGTCTTTTATGCTGGGAGCAGCATTTTGTGACATTTTCATTAAACGTCCATTCGGAGTGAATGAGTAGTCATTTTGGCATGTTTTTCCGAGAGCATCGCGATGACGTAGTTCACCCGACCACTTTTGGGACAGAGGTGTGGGTCCCACGAGACCCCTTATGGGCACAAAGCGGGGTTGAATAATTTTTCATCGGGAGTCTGTTTCCAACAAGTAAGTAGTCTATCTCGCGTGTTTTTCCGAGAGGATTAAAACCATGTAATCTATTTTGGTGTGCAGAGACTCTTTCAAGATCTCATTAAATGTAGAAACATTAAAGGGCGTTTGTGGGAGGTTCCTTTGATGCACTCCGACCCAACGCACAGTCGCGATGTTAGAGACACCGAGAGATGGTTCGGGAAATGTAGAGTTATCGGACCAGATCAGGGTTTACGCTCCAGTGGGGTTGGTTAGTGGGTTACCCACTGGTGTATCAGGGTTTACCCTCCAACGAGGCTGGGTAGTGGTTTACCCGTTGACATTAGGGTTTACCCTCCTGTGGGGCTGGGCAGTGGGTTACCCATTGACTTTAGGGTTTACCCTCCAGTAGGGCTGAGTTTTGGGTTACCCAATGACCTTTTGGGGTTTACCCTCTAGTAGGGAAGGGCAGTGGGTCAGCCAATGATATTTTGGGGTTTACCCTCCAATTGGGTTGGGTAGTGGGTTACCCGATGATTTCATTCAAACTTAGACCTTTCTATGTGGCTAGTCAGTGACTCTCTCTATGATTATCAGTGCAAGATCCTTGGTGGTACGATTCACTGATGAGACAGCTTTGACGTGTGGGACGTTTGGGCATCAGTGGTGGATATCCTTAGAACTGTTGGTGACTTTTCCTGGGATGATCTTGGAGATCGAGATCCCCTTACACACTTTTTCGGGTTTCTTATTGATAATATATATATATACCCTACTTTTGTTCCCACCCCTTGGGTTCAGTTACTCTCTTTCTAGGAGGGTCAAAGACACACTGGGTATGTCACGTGCTTTCTATGTCTAGCTCCTCTTGGCTGGGATGAGTCAACATCCTTTCTTTTGTTGGGTTGAGCTGCACTCCCTTTATTGTACTCTTAAATTGTTCCTTGTTCTGTCTACCGCTCATCATTTTAGTAGCTCTTTTGTTTCCCCCTCACGCTTTTGGGGAATCTTACTGAGTATCTTTATACCCACCCCTTCTTAGTCTTTTCTCAGACATGTTGTGACCTTGCAGACGACGAACAGGTTGATCGAGACTACAGAGGAGCATAGAGGGCACAAGAGCTTGGGCTGCGTTCAGTGGTCATAGTGGGACATTCAGGTGTGAGACTCACCAGTTGATTACTTTTTTTACCTGTTGTCGTGTTGTGGTGCAATTCAGGTTGGGCACATGTTTTTTCCTTTTTTATGTTTAGTTATCTTGTCAGTACTTTTCAGAACATTACTCTTTCTATTTAGAGGTTTCAGCATGACTGTGGTTGGGTTATAGTTGTTTGTCCCTTGGTTTTATTTTTACTGTACAGTTCTACATTGAGCGAGCAGTGTGTGTGTACAACTACAAAGGAAAAGGCCACCCCAAGATTGATATGCCTTCGGCGCTTGTCGCCAGCCCCTAGCCTATGGAGGCGGTCTTGGGGTTGTAGCGGCTCGAGACCCATATGGTCGGGTCGTGACATGTGAATAAATTCATCATATATTATTTTAAAACACGGTAACACCCTGAATTAACATAAAACCTTATTGATTACATTCATGCACCCTTATTCTTTATAGAATGTTGTATATACTCCTTATATCCAATAATGTTTTATACTCCAACAAAAATGGAACAAACAAACAATTAATTAGTTTCAAAGTAGTCTAGAATATCAAATATAATTTATCCAAATCAATCATATATTATTCCAAAATCACTTCCTCAGAATCAGAACCATATTATGATTTATCATTCCAACAACCATCTATTTTCCAAACAGTTCAACATGCTATTGAGAAACTTTTCATATAACCATATAATCTCAAATACTTGATGAAATAGTATAGTAGTACAATCCTTATTTATTTCCATAATTCATATAACCAATAAATCATTGATAAAACACTCAAATGAAACAATTCATTAATAACAACATAAGAACACTAGTCATTCCTCTTCATATGTGGTAGTATAATAACATGATTATTTTCCAATATCATCATTTGGGGTTTACTCTAATGATTTGGGCATTGATTCACTTAGTATCCCAAATCCATGCAGATGAATCATTGTACATTTGAATCATTTTTCTTACCCTTTCAATCACATACTTGGTGTCCATTTTCTCCACACTCACAACAAACTCCCATTCCCTTCAAGCATTTACCAAGGTGATTCTTTCCACAGTTATCACATATGGGAATATCATTATTTCCCCACTTACCTTTATCCATCTTTCTTTCTTCCATCATTTTCATCTCTTGAATCCCTTCAAATCCATAGGACTCATAGAATTATATACTTATCTAATTTACACTTGATATTATTTCTTTATATGATGAGAATACGTGGGAGACTATTTCCCTTCTAAATGCTGTCTTAAGACCATGAAAGATATGATCATTCTTACTCTTTAGATCATGCGTATGGCTGAAGTTCTCATACCTTCTACTGGGTGCCATCTCTAAAAAATGGAGTATACTAGATTAGTTTATGAATTGTAATACATAATTCCATTCTTGTAAAACACTTAACATAAATTGAACAGTTTATGGATAAAATCCATAATCATAAAAATAGTTTCTTTGAGATATATACTCCTAAACCATTCATAATGATTTGTCATGAAAATATGAATTATCATAAGCATGTCCTTGGGGAGTGTCATAACCAAGAGCGTACCAAGGCCCGTTGTCATTCCCTAGGATACCCTGGCCCAAGCCTAAAACTCCTTGTCGGATTTTTCACTCCTAGGTACATCTGTGCCAGAGCCGCCTCTACCTGCTTGTATCCATTCATGGATGAATTGCTTGGATATTACACAAAATCTCCACATTACCAAAAATCTAGGACGTTCTTCTATAATAATCCTCATATCCTATAATAGGGTGATGTTATCTAATCAGAGAATATCTAAATCTATTTCCATTTTTATTGTCAAACTTCTTCTGATACCCACTATAATGCCCTGACTCCAGAAGCTCAGTGTCGATGCATTATTACAGAACATTTTCATGATCATAAGGAATCTAATCCATAAATACCGATCATTTTAGTATCATTGAAAGTACTAGATACATTCATATGTTCAAAATTACAATATCAACAGAAATACAATACTAATTTATTCTTTTAGAAACATCTAGGCCACCTAAACTATGCCTTCAAGTCACTCTTTACTAACTTCTTCATATCCTGGAAAAAAGAAACATAAAAAAAGGGTGAGATCAAACACTAATTAAGGCTAATAAATACATAGGAAGATAAAATTAACATTATTCATGGTGAATAATTGAAAACACATGCTTTTACAAATAATAAACATGAACACTTTATGGTAGGAATATGAGATGAGTAAATAATTCCATAATAAAACATAGTCATGGGTATTCCACTGGTCAAATAACCACATTAACCATCATTATTTTTTTAATAATGATGGAATATCTAATTCCTAACATTCTGAAGCATCTTGTCAAGGCCTTGGCCAATACGTCTAAAAATGATTTAGGCCTTAGCCAAAACCATTTATCAAATTGGGAATGGTCTCAACCAATTCCACGTCTAATTTTCTAATGAGACCTACCGTTGCACCGATGAGCTATAGAAGGCTCCACCAATCACTTACTAAGTCCAATACATTCCTCAAATAAAAATTTATAAACATAACATAAAAATTAGTATTAAAACTTGCATATGAAATATCAATACTTTAACCATAAACCTTGAATGTTAAAAAAATAACACATCCATACTATGACATATAACAAAACCATAAATACAAAATGGAATATTTGTATCATAATAAATAAACATCAAAATAGTGTAAAATTTATCAATGTAAGTTGACATAGATGAAATCAGGGAAAGAGGAAGTGGAAGAAGAAAAGAACTTGAAAGAGGTTGGGGAAATTATTACCTCTTATTCAGGTGTTTTCTTTCGAGTTGATCAAAAGTCATCCTTAGGTTGGATTTATGATCAATGTAAGGACTCTAGTTTGATTTTAGGGAAGTTGGGAGGATATTTCTTTAGGTTTTGGCCGAGACAAATGGCTTTGGAGGTGTGATTTTGAGAGAAGGGGATGTGCCCTTTTATAAGAGGGGTGAGGGTCACTTTAGGCCAAGATTAAAATATTAATTTATTATACAATCTTATTCATTTTATAATGTCTCTAAATGAATTTATTTCGAGCCTCTGGTGGTTTTGAATCTAAATAATATCAACCAATAGGTTTTAGAGAAGTTTAGGTTACCATTTTAACCCTATCTTTTAGATTTTACTCTTAGTTAAATTGTTTAACTTTTACCATGTCCTCTTGTATTACTTTAAAAAATGGTTAATAAACATACTATAAAATTCCAAGAGAACCCCTTGTGGTTTATTAATGAGATATATATTATTACATATGTCATTTTTCTGAAACTTATATTTTTAATAATATTATATAATTTGATAATATAATATTTGTTCTAAAAACATATTTATGTCAATTTTGGCACTATTTAGTATTTGGTTTTTGTAAAAGTAATCACAACTTCATTAATTAGAAAAAGATACATTGAATAAACCCTAACATGTCATATTAACCTATAAAATTGGTTGATGCCATAAAAACTAGGAAATTTTATTTAATTAAATATTAACATTAACATTTATTTGATTCTTTTATTAATAAGGAAAATACTACATCATTATTGTGTCATAAATAAATATATTTGTTTTATGTCCAAAAATTATAAAGAAAAAATCAACACGTAGGAAATATTTTTATATTTCTAGTGAATATTTATAGTTTAAGAGATCAATTATATAACCCCATATACAAATGTTTTACAAAAAGATACATGCTTTTGTTATTTTTGACTTTACATTAGATTAATTAATATAAAATGTCATTATCAATCCCATGTGGCTCCATGAGGTCCTAAAATCTACCCACGAATTCCCATGTTCTGAAATGTATTAAAAAATAGGAATATGACACAATTTAGGGTAGTTTAAGATTATTATAATAATATTTCATTACCCTTATTTACCAGATTTACCCTTTAACCATGGTTAATAAAATATTAAATGAAGTAATTATTCATAATGTCTAAAAATAAAAGTTACCTATTTACAAAATTTGGAAATCCTATTTAAAAACATGGATTCTATTTATCAAAATTCAAAACATAGAAGTAGTAGAAATTATTTTAAAATTAATACCCTTTGTCAAAACCAAAAACTTGTTTTTAAAAAACCATAACTATCAAAAGATTAACACTTGTTTATATCCAGTTAAAATGTGAAATTACATCCAATGAATTAAATAATAATAAATGATAAAAATATAATCTAATTATACTTTAAAACCACTCAAATTTATAATTAGGAATTTTAAATGTTTTTTATTTAAAAAGTTGTTTTTATTTAGAATTTAGTATTTTTCACTATTCATAATTTTTTTAAAGATTTCATA
The DNA here is from genome assembly GCA_963277665.1 of Viscum album. Taxonomy (NCBI): domain Eukaryota; kingdom Viridiplantae; phylum Streptophyta; class Magnoliopsida; order Santalales; family Viscaceae; genus Viscum; species Viscum album. Next base: position 766,998,777 of record OY728121.1, read on the forward strand.
AAAGTTCCAAAAAAAATTCCAAATTTTTTTTATGTCATTATTCTAAATAATAATTTTATTTCAGTAAATTTAATATATGAAATTGTCAAATATTTAATTTAAAAATGATTCTCCATTAAAAGTTGTTAAAATTGATTTTTTTGAAAAATACTTCTTTTATCTGAAAAAAGGAATTTGTTCCTATATTATTTCTAATAAACACATAATATAGATTATAAAATTATATAGAAAATATAAAATTTATAATTAAATTAATATTATTCATAACCGCTTTTTGAACCACTAGTTTGGTAGGTCATGGTGCGAGTGAACTCAGTGTTATGTGTAACGCAAGTTATTGAATTTATTTGAAGAGAAAACATACTATGAAATCATGGGGTGTTAAAAGAATTATGTTAATTATAAATTTCATATAAAAGGGGAACAATAAATTTTTTTAGAGTAACAAGATTCAATATTGATAAAACTCATTTTTTCTATGGATTATTATTTACTAAGATATTTCATTACATGAAAATAAAAATAAATTCTATAAGATAGTATAATGGATTTGAAAGCCAAAATAATAATCGAATCGTCACACAATTTATAAAGGAACATTATGATGATGGAAATTGAGAATCTAAAGAAAACATAATGGATGATTTTCAAAACTAGATCAAAGTGATTTCCTCATAATAAAAAAATTTCAAGTCCAAAAAAATCAATAAACATTATTATCAGATCAACAAATGGAATAATGAAATAAATTAAACCTAGGTGATAAGATAAGACACTCACATTAGAAATCCAAAAGAAATTCACAAGAATTTATGAATAAATATATATAAAAGATTCCCATGGATATCAAAATGAAAACCTTTGATCACACAATTCTCTAGAAGAATAACTGTAAATAAGAAGAATTTGGAAGTGATTCTGATGTTATAACGGTACTAATAATTATGGAATAGTTAAATGATACGTTATTATCACTCTGTGAAGTGGAAAACTTGATTAACATACAAATATCTAGTCTATGATCTCACATATCTCCCCAACATATATATTTTTGAGAAAATTTAACAGTACAATAGAGGAAGGGTCATGTTGCAACCAAATCATACTATGTGATGGCACCCTAATATCTAAAACATCAAAAACCTACATTCCATACCCATTGTAATGTCACATGATGATCATATTGGAATCTCAATTCATGAGAATAATTTTATCACCACACCAAAAACATTTCCTCAATATCAAACCACACCACGATCATAAATCATAAAATAGTTGTACATATTATATTTTAGTCCATATATTTTTTCCCACTTTAGTGTAAGGTTTTCGAAAAAACCAAAACCCTCATCATGAACTTGAAACTCTATTACACATCCATAATTTTTTTACCCATCTACCTAATCTAAAAAATGTATTTCCTAACCCACATTGATTTCACCCCTAGTATGGGACACTTTAATCCCACCCCATCGAAATTCTCTATTTCATGAATCACGAATCCATAGTGCAATAATAAAAAGTTACAAATAATTTAAAAATATAGGTTCCCTTAATGTCTTGGTGAAAAAGTACAGGCCTTGACACATTTCCTTTTGGAACCTAAAAATAATGTAGTTTAATTACTCTTTCATATTCAAGGAAACTATTATTAACTCTAAGGAATCATTGAAGGATTTATAAATTTAAAATTAAAGTTTCAGGGAAATATGGGATCATAAATTAGATACATCATAGATTGTTCTCACCAATAAGAATCAATGAAATATTGAATTTAGAAGAGAGAAATATTAAAATCTATGTGAAGGTACCTCTCAAATTAAAAAAACTCCATATTAATAAATTATATAGAGGATTTATAATATTAAACCAATTAAATTTTAATATGAAAATATCCTTCATTTCATAATATAATGAAACAACTCTAAAATATAATTATGCAAACTAATAAAGAAAAAAACTAAATGATATATAAAAATAGGTGATAATTACTCATAAATGTCCCCAGAGTAACTAGATATTTTCATCAATCATGATTTAATTAAATACACACATTAAATATTCAACAATCCATTTATAATGATTTACGCTTCATGATGTACCACCATTAGTTTTTTAAAATTTTCATTATTTATTTAAATTATGAAACTATTGATTCATTTTTATAGAAATTATGGAACAACATGTTTAAATTTAAAATAGATTTCTGGACAATATTAAATATATCATTTGGTTTTTATCAGTATGGAACATAATAATAAACCTCGGATATGACTTAGTCCATGATTCATAACCAAAAAATTGTGTTTATATCCTATTTTTTTTGGAATCATGTCACATCCAATATATATATATATATATATATATTCACGAAGGACCCCGGAACACCCCGAGAAGGGATGGGTGAATCGGGGTGTCATCTTTTTCTTTTAAATGTGTGGATCTTATTTCCATATTGGTAGGGAATAATTAAATTTTTCAAAGAAATGAACGCAGGGAGATGACACACCACATTTACTTTTCTCACCGCAAATCTCTACGTCCAAGGAGCATAGGTCAATATTGTGTCGATCGTACCAAAATCCACTAATATTTACTATTTTGAGGATTACAAGATTTGGTCACAATCACTCTGTGCTAGGAACACTGACTTTACAAAGTTTTAGGGATAGCTCACTGTGTCCCTCAGATCACTTCCCTCAACTCCCCCTAGCTCACTACCTTATGAGAATTCAAACATAGTTTATCGACTTGATGGGAACTTTTATAGATTTTCATTGAAGTATTTTTCTCTCTTGAGAATGAGACACTGCATTCATTGAAGTTCTGAATTGATTCCCTTGAAATCATTGACCCACTAAACCGGATATTAAGAATAAGTAATCAGTTGTCACTGACAATTGCACGTAATACCTACCATGTTCATGGAAGATCAGAATTTTGGGATTAAGATTTTCTTTTCCCATGGAAAATATTTCATGTAACTTCACCCTTTACATGAAATTGTTACTTTTTTGCTAATAGATTAAATATTTTCCATTCAATAGTATGTTTTCCATGTTACTCTAATTTTTCTACAAAATAGTAATTTTTCGATGCAATAATAATTTTTCCATGCCACTCTATATTTTTCGTGAAACAGTAATTTTTCCACACAACTCTAGATTTTCTCCAGAAAAGTAATTTTTCCACAAAACTCTAGCTTTTCTGTGCAACCGTAAATTTTCTGTGCAGCTCTACAATTTCCATGCAACTCCCTTTTTGTGAAACTTATAGGCACATCAGAACTCAGATCATCTCTAAGTCTTTTGTCCTATCGAATTAGGGGGTAAACTCTTATTCATAGGAGTTGATGACCCCCACATACAAAACCCACTGTGGTGCGCAAAACCTCTCATTCTTGATGCAAAACTTTTTCCGCAGGAACTATTTTCGACGTATATCTCTTGGTTTTTGTGTATCCCATGACTTTTCCATTTTTCGACATTCTGATCCCGAGACATGCTTTGCACGCCATTTTCCATGAACCTAAAATATTGCATGCAACATACTTTTAGAAATACACATTTGTCCGTTTTCTGATTTTTAGGGCCAAAAATTTGGCAAACACAAAGAAATGATGTGACCTTCAATATGGTTGTTCACTTGAACTGTATGATTCCTTTCCTAAAAAAACATTCTGAACATCCAATGAGGATTGAAAACAAACACAAATCAAAACCCATTACATTCATTGAATTGTCATGGTTCTAACAATATCCCCATTTGGTTTTGTTCGCAATCTCCAGATAAATTCAATTGATCACCAGCAACTATGAAAACCTAAAATGAATGAATCAACTCAACCAACACTCTATGCCTAAATTAGAAATTATCCTTGTATAAAAATTAGGGGAATCTTGAATTGGATCCCTGTGTTTTTGAATTCTCAATGACGCCCAAGAAATGAACTTACTATGTCATAGAAGCATTACATGTCTATCACATATCCGGAATTTTTTCCTTCTCCCCCATTGAAAAAAAAACCCAAGGACCAGTATTTGTCCATTGTACATCTCAGAACCCCATCTGGATAGTATCTCCCCCATGAACCTACATCACATCCACAAATATATTAAAAATAGTTAGCATAACTAGGTAGAGGGGTATTTTTAACCACCTCATACACTTGGAGGTGGGTGAACACTGAGGTTCAACCGATGTTTCTCGAACACAACTGTTGTCTGTAGGTTGGTTAAGATATCATCCACTTGCTCATCTGTTCCCACATGATCCATTATAGTCATTCCTTGTTCAGATTTTACCTTGATAATGTGATATCCTATTTCAATATGTTTTGTATGACAATACTGAACATTATTTTTCATAAGATCAATTGCGGTCTTGTAATCAAAGAAATTCACCATTGGTTGTTTCACCTCATCACCAATATTTGCAAGTTGTTGCTTCATCCACAGTAGTTCAGTGCAAGCCATTTTAGCTGAGATATACTAGACTTCAGTCGTACTAAGAGAAATACTTTCTTGTTTCTTTCTCATCCATTAAACACATTTTTCTAATAAATAATGCTCCAACACTAGTGGACTATCTTTCCACTACATCTCTATCCGAGTCAGCAAAAAAACACTGATAATTCATTGTCCCATCTTTCAGAAATGTATAGCCTATAATTATGAGTTCCTTGAATGTACATCATGATTATTTTTACTTCTTTCATATGTTCTACATTCGTATTACTCTGAAATCAGGTCACTAAGCAAGTCACAATGAAAATATCAGGCTATGTTGCCATTTGGTATAGTAATCTTCCAATAATCCTCTTGTACATGGTGGTATCTACCAAGGTCCCGTCCTCAGGGTTTATATGTTTGGGTCCAACTGTAAGTGGATTTGACATTGAATTGGAGTCATGCATATTAAATCTCTTCAGAAACTCTCTTGCATACTTTTTCGGGGAAATGAAAGTGTAATCCATGTTTTGAATTACCTGCAGTCCCAAGAAATATGTGATCTCCCCAATCATATGCATTTTAAATTATAATTTCTTGTGATTGGAAAATTCATCCACTTATTTCTCCCTACCTCCACCATATATGATGCCATCATCATAAACTAGAACCATGAATTGATCTTTTGGAGAATTCATCACATATATATTGCGATCTGCTCCTCCTCTTTTGAATTTCACCTTCTTGAGATAAGAATCCAGCCAAGAATACCATGCTCATGGTGCTTGCTTCAAACCTTATAGAGACTTCTTGAGTTTAAAAACCATTCTTTCATTAGTATCTAGATGAAAACCAACTGGTTGTTCGATGTAGACATCTCCTTTGAGTACACTATTCAAGAATGCTCTCTTAACATCCATTTGATATACTTTATATCCTATTTGGATTTCATTGGAAATAAAAATCCTTATAGACTCTAGTCTAGCCATTGAATCAATTGTTTCATCAACATCAACACCATATATTTGTGAGTATCCTTTACATACCAGTTGTTCCTTGTTTCTGATAACACTTCCATGTTCATTAAACTTGTTCTTGAAAATCCACTTTTTAGAAATCACATTTCAACCTTCGGGTCTCTTGACTAGATCCCATGTATTATTATTAACAATATGATCTAACCCTTTATTCATGGAAATTACTAATGATTAATCCTTTTCAACTTCTTCAAATAAGGATGGTTCCACAACGGATAGAAATGCAGATTGTGTGTTGTTTATCATTCCCCATGTCTGTGGGGATGTAGTAAAATCCCTAAAAATGTAGGATTGACAAATTTATACTCTTTAATTCATCCATTGAGATTCAAATTCATTATCTCCGTCTATGGTCTCCTCTTCATATTCTTCTTCTGATTCAACATCATGATGTGACTCCATAGTGTTTTGTACTCTATCCTCTATTTCTGTATTTACATTTTCTTCACGTTCACCTTCATCCACATTTCTGTCACATCCTCATATGAAATACTTGAAGAATTTTTGGTTTTCTATTCAATGATATTTACATCTCTTCTTTCCAAAATCCTTCCTAAGTGCACATTGACTCACTTGTAGGCTTTTCTATTCATTGAGTATCCAAGGAAAATTACGTCATCTGCATTGTCACAGTACTTCCCTTGATTTCCTTCTTTGTTTCTAATGAAGAATTTATTTCCAAAAAAGACAAATGTAATTCAAAGAGGGATTCCTTCCATGCCATAATTTATATAGTGTATTTTTCTCACCAATATAAATCCCTATTTGATTTTTAATATACACTTTAGCTTGAATGACCTCTTTCCAGTAATGTTGTGGAATACGACTCTCAATTAGAATGGTTCTTTCTATGTTGTTCACCTATCAATTCCTATGCTCAACAACTCCATTTTTCTATGGAGTTATCAAAGTGGATACCTCATGTTTCATCCCATGATTCAGTAGGTAATTTTTAAATTCAACTGACGTGTACTCCCCTCCATTGTCAGATCACATCACATTGATTGTTCATTTATTATAATTCTCAGTGATTCACTGATCTGGATTCATGCAGTCAAGAACTTGTCATTTATTATGTATAACCATTACACATGACATTATACGATAATCATCTATGGAAAGGATTATGTACCTTTCTCCATGAGTTCTGACAACATTTATTTGCTAGCATACATCTATATGAATGAGATCAAGAAACTGAGATGCCCTTTTCTTCTATGGATCTTATGAATTGTAGACCATATTCCCCCGAATTCAAGCATCACAAGTCTATTCAAATTCATGCTTAAGGTTGGAATGTGTAGGAAAATATTAAAATTTTATATTTTTCCCCTATGTTGTTGATTTATGTTCCCCAATCTCCAATGCCATAGGTTATTTTCTTCCAAAATAGTCATGTATAAAATGGTTTCTTTACTGTCATCCTGATATAGGTTTCCTTCTGTTTTGCATCCCTTTATAAGAGAATTTCCTATATTTTCTTTTATAGTGCATCCTTTCTGATTAAAAGTAACAATATGTCCTGAGTCATAGAGTTGACTCGCACTGAGAAGATTATGACGTAGGCCATCTACATAAAGGTCTTAAGTTTTCTTTATATCTCCATTAGCTAGTTAAATAATTCCACTACCTTTGATTCACAGAGCTTCATCACTTCAAATCGTACTGTTCCATGAACCCTCTTTTTGACATATGTTAACAGGATTGCATTACCTGTCATATGAGATGAACAAACACTATCTAGAATTTTGATGCTGTTTCATTTTGTAGATTTGAGGTCCACCTCTACAAGGTTGGATTCCTCAATGTTCTTATTTTCATACGAGGATACATTGGATTGAGTTTAGAACACAGTCGGCCTTTAAATTCTCTATTCCATGTACATGGGTTCTTAAAAGGTGAAATTTTATTCTAGAGGAGAGAACCTATTGGTAAGAACAACAGATTCTAGTTGATGAGATTTCACATGTCACAGACTCTGGTATTAGGTGACTGTGTCCCTCCTCGTCCGGAAATCAACGACCTTATGACCAAAGATAGAACAACAAAAACTATATCCATTGAAACTATATATTCAAAAATAATTAGGATATGAATTTGTTTTCATTTGATAAACTCCCATATTTTCTCCATTCAGATATCTTCTTTCCTCTTCGTAATAAGACATGGTATGGCCCAAATATCCACAGAAGTGGCACTTCATAAGAGGAAATGTCTTCTCACTTCTGTTTGTCCTCATTCCTTATTTAGTTGTATAATAGTTTGAGTGCCCCTTATTCCTAGAGGCTCGAGTATAGTCTTATATTCTTCATTAATATTCAATTGGAGGTTTCTTTTTAAGCACATCAGGTAACTTTTCTGCATGATCCACTTTCATCATTCCTTTATTTTGGTCCCCTTTGTTTGCAGCATTTGACGATTCAGACTCACAACTAATTCCACTATTTCCTATGGAAGCTGGACTTTGATCACCCAAAAATACTTTCAAGTATATTAGATCCATGTTTTTCTCTCTCCAAAAGATCATCATCTGAGAACCTTTCAAACAGTATTTTCATCCTTCGTTCTTTTGAAATTGATTCACTCTCAAGTTTACTCTTAAGAGTAACAACTTCCTCTTCAAGACCGTCAACCGTCTTGGAAATTTTTTCCAGTCTGGAGGTGAGGTCATTGGTGACCTTTTCCTGATATTCAATTATCAGCTTAATATCCACTACATCATCATTTCATTCAAGGATTTTAGAGTGTACATTCACGAATTCTTCCTGTTGTTCAATTTCAGCTTCAAGCTGATCAACTTATTCAGTTGATTCTTCTACAATTTATTTACACTTATTGAAACTCTTACATTTAATCTTAAGATTACTAATACCATCCTAAACTTGAAACTATAGATTGGAACTAGTTGTAAAATGATTTTATCCACCATTATCTTCTGATATTTCAACTATATCCATCAGGGAATCTTGGTTTTGAGTTTTAAATTGGGCTTCTACTTCTTAATAGAATTCATTATCATCATCTTCCACATCATAGACAGAACTCATCTTTGGAACTTTCATTCAAGATTTGAAGTCTCCCTTTTTGAAAAACATTTTTCTTACGCTTTTCAATGTTTTCAAAATCAGAATCTTCATCATCAATCTTTATTAAGCCCTGAGAGGCAATGTGCCCAACTTTTCTACATCGAAAGAGAGCTAGTGGTAACTTCCCATTGAATTTCCATTTTACCTTCTGGAACTTCACGTCAATGAGAGAAATTATTTATTTTTCTTCATCATCTCCACCAATAATATCTTTTTAAATTTTCAGTTTCTCCATGGATTGGAACGCCATTGGATTTCTCACTCAAGTCGAAGCATCTTCTTGTTTGAATCTCATTTCATATGCCACCAGGATGCTCAGTAGATCATCCAGAGAATGTTTGGAATGATATAATTCCTCAAGGGATGACACCATTGCATTGTACATGGGTGGAAGTATTCTATATATTTTCTTCACAATGTAAACATCATTAATTTCTTCTCCTAGATCCCAAATTTCTCCAACCAATTCTGCAATTCAATTGAAGTAGTCGAAATTTCCATCATGATGCATCTTCAGATCATCAAACCTATTGTGCAGGACTTGTAGTTTCACCTTCTTAACCATTATATCTCCATAATAGATATTTTCTTTTTTTTCCCTCATGGACTTTTCTGAGATGCAACTCATCACCATTAGATAGATTTAATTAGAAAGAGCAGTGGTGAGAGCATTCTGCGCTTTAGTATTTGCATCAAGAATTTTTCTATTTACATCAGTCATAGCCAGCCTTGTGGGATTAGTAACATGTATACGATCCCTAGTTGAAAATAGGACTCCAATTTCACAGGATCTTAGTAGAGATCTCATTCTATTCTTCCAAATCAGAAAATTAATTTCATTAAATAGGGGGACTCCCCTATCACTGGCTGAATTCTCCTTGACGGTATAAGACATATCAAACATCAGCAACCTCCCTATGATACTGTAACATCCTAGATAAATAAGCAATAAGACACTTTTCATATTTATTAAAATTTGTGAATTAAATATTAATTTTACATTAAAGGAGTCTCTTTGTTCTACGGCGTACCCAATACACAACAATGGGTTTCTTTGAAATCTAACATTGAACACTAACAATATGATATTATTATTTTAAATTGTAGTTAATGCCTAGCCATTGAATTGGATGAAATAAATAGAAATAACTAAAAAATGATTATATATGTTTGTTAAATGTTTTTACAATTATTCATTAAATGTTAGGGGCTTAAAATATTAATAAGTCTAATTTTAAGCATAAATACACTAATATTCAGTAAAAGGTCGATTTACCGCCTTTTGATGGGGAACCCACATTAAATCTAGTTTTGGATATTTTTATACGTTTTATTTGAAAAAATAAAATTCTTCTTTAGATTCGGGACATCAAAATTCACTTTGGGTAAATTTTTGGTATTTTCCTGATAATGTTCATTTTTAATGAATAGTGAAAAATGCTATATTTTAATTCAAAAGTGCCTTTTAATCTAATTTGATTATATGGTTAGATTTTCTTTTTAATTGTTTTTTAAAGTGTAATTATAATATATTTTTACCATTTAATCTAATTTTGGTCATTGGAAATAATTTCATTTTGAAATTGGACATAAAAAAGTGTCACTCTTTTGATAGTTATTATTTCTTAAAAACACGCTATATGTTTTGACAAAAGGAATTAATTTTAAATTAATTAATGAAACTAATATGTTTTTATTTTTTTAAAATAGACATCATTTTTTATATTCGAATATCAGATATTTCTTAGGCGGAATTTTTTATATTTTTCTGAGAAACGTCAATTTTTAATGAATAGTGATACCACAGTGTAGTAGTTAAAAAAACAGAACTTTTCATTTAAATGAAATTTTACCACTTTTGTAAATTGAATTTCCAAAATTCAACATACATGGTTGTTATTAGTAAGTAAAATTTGGTTCAATAATATAAAAATAATTTTTGGTGAATGGTAAATTTTGACTTTTTTTTACCGCTGTTAAAGGTAAATAGGGTAATTCAAGGTAAAACAAATATCATAATAATATATAATTACCTTAACACTTGTCCTAACCTTATTGGATGAGTCATGACCGGCCATGGGAATCTTCAGGTCTATTTTGGGACCCCATGGATCCACTTAAGTGTGATAATGACACTTTAGATTAATCAATTTAATGTAAAGGCAAAAATGACACAATCAAATATCTTTTGGTAAATTAATTTTTAAATGGGGTTATGTATGTTATATATTCAACAATAAAAATTAATTGTAAAGATAAAAATATTTCCTACATCAGGATGTTTTTTTATAATTTTTAGACAACAAATAAACTAAATTATATATGACACAATAATGATGCAGTATATACCTCATTAATAAATGATTTAAATAAATAAGATTATAAATATAAAAATAAGATTCAAAACCTGTTCAATTCTTATTGGATGATTTTATTTCAACCATGAGTCATCTTATATTCGACTTTAACTATTTTCGGACCTTTAGAAACCGAATATCATTATATAATAAAATAATTTTTTCACACTTTCCTAAAGAGCCCCTCCTCCCCCTTATAAAAGGACACCACTTCTAACCAATTCCTCACACCTCTCAAGCCTTTTGGATCATCCAAAATCTTCCCAATTAAGCTCCTTGAATTCCTCTCCTCCTCCTCCTAGAAGATTTACCTTAGGAAAGAGGCACATCAAGAAGTCATTTTGGTTCAAACCAAAGGAAGTTACCCAAATTAAAGGTAAAAGTTCCTCTTAACTTATTTTCTTTTATTTTTCTTCTCCAACCCCTAAACTCTTTTTATTCAATTATTCAATAAAAACAACAGTATCATCAATATACTAGGATGTTGATTATTTTTACTACACTTACACACACCTCAATCTAATGGGTGAAGAACATATTGTTTCTATGGATGGGAAACAAACGCCTCACGAAATGATGAGTGTTCGATTATCTCCTACCACCTCCCATGGTGGACATTAAGATGACACTGTATTTATATATGATATATACTATGTCTATATTTTATTTATGATTCTGTATTTTACATTTATATCCTACCTTTATAGTTTCCATAACGGGTAAACGCGATAATTTCATTTGAGAAAGTGCGGACTACCGCCCACTCCAAGTGATATGACTCGTTAATTCCATATGTGGGATGTATAAAGGATATAGTTAATGATTTTATATATTATATTATACTGGAATTATTATATAACTATGTATCATTATGTTTTAATTCCATTAAAATTCTAAATAGAAATGAAAGTAGCGTTTATGCGTACTTACGGCTTATCATCTCCATGAACGGTGCATTTCATTTCATATCTCCAAAATGCAATGTACTATTATAAATACATATATATACTGGATATATATGATTTAAATGATATCTAAATCATGAATATAATTCTTGAGATAATTTACTATATACCACATGGATGACTTGTAATTATAAGGTGTTCATTTTTGACTCAAGTACCAAATATCGACCAAACAACCATAATTAACTTAAATGATTGAATAATGTTTATAACATGGTAAAAAGTGATATAAAAAGGATAATAAACTTTAAAAAGGTTCTTAAAAAGTAAAAATTAAATATAATTTATTATTCAGGAACAACAAGGAACAAACGAATCAAGTTGTACACGAGGTAAGAGATTTTCTTATCTCACTTTTAATTCCGTGAGATTTCCATTGTTCACCACTTATTCATTGAATGTGGGGTATTGTGTACTTCCATTTTATATATATTTACTATATTTTCATTATATTCATGGTATTAGGTGATTAATTTGGTAGTTATTACCTTTTGGTCATATGACTCAGGTGATAACAATGTGGTAAACTGTTTCATCTCACTTTTTATTCCCTTGAGATTCATGCTATATTTGCCACTACTTCCTTTTGTGTGGTGTATGTACTTCCCATGATTGTAATATTTGTGTAATATAATTTCATTTATGAGTATTTACATCTTCATTGTATGATCCTTCTTTCATGTGGCATATTTTTTGTAAGTTACCAAATCGGTAAGGGAACCTTTCACCCTCCTCTTTTTAAAAGACTTGTTTTTGTTATGTATTTTAATTTACATATTATTATGTTGGGATATGTTCTTATATATCCTTATTGATGTAAAAATTATTTCCAAGTGATGAGATACCCCTTCTTATCTCATCAACTCATTTTCTGAATTTTAATGTGACGCAGTTAGGCTGTCGAATTTTTACAAGAGAACTTCTTAACCCAATTTCAATTCTTTGGCTTCAACATGTACTTCTTGAATATGACATCCTATTAATATGTGTAAATGACCGATGATAGTTTTACACATAATATCCACTTATATTGGGTGTATTTATGTTTTTCACACAAAATTATGTGATAGATTTATCCTTAATTTAAGGGCACCATCTTTTTAAGGGATTTCATCTCAATTTACATTTCCACTGGGACTTCATTGTGGTTATTCACCAATTCACTCTTATATAGTGTATATACTGTCCTTTTACATATTATATCATGAATCCCTTTATTTTCATGATATTATAAAGAACTGATTAAATGTTATTCCTATTTTATTTTTATTCAAGCATCTCACTTTTTGTTAAAAAACTCTTTTACCAAAATATTGTACTAAATGATTTAATGATTTGTTCCTCTAAATATTTCTCATTAATGTTAGTGTTTTCAAAAAGAGTTTTAGGATTTATTTATATGGAAATTAAAATTTTCAAATGAAAATTCATTTAAATAATTCAATGTGGTATGTGACACTTTGTAATGGTCCAGACCCTCCTGACCCATTACTTTGCCTAAATAAGGCTCTACCAAAATAGGGGCACCATGATGGTGGCACCGTGTCCTCACCCAGCCCTCCATTTTAATTTTCCAATCCCACTCATGCAACATATTTTTTTGACGTAAATTAATTCTTTTACCCTTTTAAAGCCATTTAAAGACCATAATTAATTCCTAAAAATACTGAGAAACCTCCCTGATGGGGGGTACTAAATAACATCTTAATATCATCAAGTGTAACTGCCCAAACCATGTGGGAAACCACGATCCGACTTTCAAGACATTCAAAGATTCCATATCCCGTAACAATAGGATCTCATCTTTATATCTCCCACTAGAGATTCTTCTTTTTTTTTCTTCTTGGATGGATTCATTTCTTCTCCATGGTGCACCTGGAGGCCCTCCTTCTCCAGACTTGTGGTGTGCTTGTGCTGGAGTATTCTGCTTGCCCATGGAGTCCCTGACATTTCTCCCCTGCAAGTCGTGCATCCCCTATTATTGGCGCATGGAGAAGAACTTCGATCCTTGATCAACCAAGTAGGGATTTTCTTTCGTCTCTCCTTACTATGTATCATGCGGGGTGGGTACAATATTGTTTCTGTGGGGATTGATGAAACCAAACTTAATGAAGATAAATAACGGACCTGTAAATAATGAAGGGGGGTGTGATCTATGTTCTAATGTACTTTTTTATGTTGATATGTATTGTGAATTGTGCAGGCATATGCTCACTAAAAATCAAGGACGTTGGTGGTATTTCCTTGCACACTAATGAACTATGTCTTCTGTAATGATTAAATAACTATAACATGAAAATTGGTTAATCACATAATCTCGGCTGGTTAAATGGATTCCCAGTGAACATCAACCCTTGGGTGGTCACCCCGGTTAATCAAAAGAAAGAAGAAACTAATGAATTATGTGCTTCAACCTGGAAGTTTCCCCTATTCTGTTTTGGTAGTGGGTGTGTTTTCTTGCTAGATGCTCATGGGCAAAAGTGGGTGAGGATGTGATCCTCCATTTTGGTATGGTTTTTGGTTGTGAATTTGAAGCTGTGTGGTTTCTCAGCTATGACACGAACTTGGGTGGGATCCTCTATTGTTGAAATATCATCGGTTCCTAGTTTTGGGGACATGGGGCGGTGTCTTGATGTTTTCTCTATTTCTAGTACTTTGCGGGATCCCACTTATCCCTTTTGTGAGATTTTCATTGGTTTCAGTACTTTGAGGGATCTCACCAATCCATTTTTGTTGTTGTAACATTACAAGAGAACCAGGTGTGAATTCTTAAGTTGATGTTGATTGTTTCTCTTTTCCTCTGGCTTGTGGTTACACCTTCTAGTTGCCCAGTAGTGTAGAATCACTTAAATGGGTTTGATTGAAAATTAAACCAGAATGATTTAAATGGGGAATTGGTTTTGGGAATGAGTTGTGGCTAGGCCATGAGTGTTGTGTTTCTTACGAATGAATAGTCATGAGTTTGTTTGTGATTAGGTTTGTCTTTGGAAACCCTAGTCTAGGATGAGTGCTTGTTAACTATACATATATCTGTAGCTTTTATGTTCCTTATTCGCGCCCCACACAAGTTGATCACTTTAGTTCCGAACACCTCCATTTCATGGGGGAGGGTGTTTTTTCCAACACTCTTATGAGTGGCTGGTTATTAGCTCCTTTTCTATTCCCTTTACCGAATAGCCCAAGACTCTTTAGGTAGGCTGTGATGGCCTGATGTCCATTACTAGCACTAGAAACTTTAGGCAGGGTAGTGCGATGATTGGCCCAGGGGTTTGCGGGCAGGTTGTTTCCCAAGTGTCTTCAGGATGACGCCCAGGTGTCTTCGGGCGTGACAGTAGCATTATGTCCTAGGTGTCATCTGGCGCTATAATAGTTTTTCTAACCCAGGTGTTTGTGGGTGTGGTTATGTGTGGCGGTTGTGGCCCAGGTGTGTGCGGGCAGGGTGTGTAGTGGGACTTCAGTGAGAATGGTGGGATTGGTTTGATGCATAGGATTTCATCAATAACCAGTGGGAAAGTGGCACGGGGTACCCCAAATTTCGATGTCCTATTACTATATATTACTTCACTTGTGTTATTTGGTGAGTGTTCCTTGGTGAGGCTTGGGTGGTTTGTTTCCCTTACTAGGTGCTTTGGTTATTCGTCTCTCACCAGGAATTAGAATGCCCCCCACTTTTGCATGAGAGACTTTGGTTTTCCCTTCTGAGTATACTTGTATGCTCACCCTACGTATATAAAACTACTTTTAGGTTTCCAGGAGGACTTCAGTGACCGAGCGGGGTCATACTTTCTCGAACATTGGGACAGTTTCAATTTCTGTTTTTCGTTCATTGGTACTTTCCCTTTGCAGTCTCCTTGTACTTTTATATCATTTAATTTTGGAACATGTATCTGGGAATGGTTTTTTTGGGATTTACTTGTACATTCAGTTTTGGTGTTGTGGGATTTACTATCTTATCTCCCGATCCTATTAAAGAAAAAGGAAAATTCCTTCCATCTAGTGTGTGATTTTATACCCTTGGTGCTAGTCGCCACTCTGGGACCTATTGAAGGCGGGTCTCGGGGGGTCATTATCTCTCTTTCAACTTGAAGAAGGAAGGTTCTGGAAATCTGTTGTCCCTTCCCTCATCTTGATGAAGGCGGGTCACGATAGAATGGTATCAGGGGATAGGTTTATAGATAGGATGTATTCTGAAGTTAGGCACCGTGACGAATGCATGGGATGGTAGGGAAACATTGTTGGGTGATCTTGGTGCATGAAATAGACTAGGGAAAACTGGCTAGGACACAGGATTTTAGGGCCCCCCGTGATCTGATGCATGGACTCTGGACCTATCGAACGACCAAGTGAGGCTACACTGATTGCAGGGTAGAGACCCTATAAAAGGTACATGCATCATTATTACTTTTATTCCCAAGTTTCATGGGTGTTTTGGGGATTTAAAATGAATAATAAGTCTAAGAAAATTTAAGAACAATATTCTACACTACTCGGGCTTAGGAATTCCTTGTTTACATTGCAACAATGACACCTAGGGGGGGACCATGAGTAGTGCGGGCGATCAAGGCCGAGGAGGTTTACTTGGCTGATCGACAGAAGGCTGACCGAGAGGAGGAGGACGTTCCGTGGAAGATGACACATCGTGCATTTCAGCAGCAGACCCTTGGGATGTACGAGGGAAGCACCTCGAATATGGAGACAGAGAGCTGGCTCGGGGAGCTAGTGATAGCTTCCTACCTGATTTGGGTTCCGATGGAGTACTGGGTTCCTCTGGCCGTCAGGCAGATGCATGGAGAAGAGCTTCAATGTTGGATGCTTTATCGTGGGGAGAAGAGGGATGCTGAGGTGACGTGGAATGACATTGAGAAGTATTTCTGGGTGGAATACCTCTCTTCCACGATGAAGGCTGAGAAGAGGCAGGAGCTGCTCTCCCTCCAGCAGGGGAGCATGTATGTGAGAGAGTTGGGGATCAAGGTCATGGATCTCCTTCGCATTGCTCCCGACCTCATTCCGGATGAGGAGTCTCAGGAAAGATGTTTGTAGGAGGAACTTAGACCTTCTCTTCAGTATGATGTTACTCCCTTCACCCTGCCGATGTACATAGAGGTCCAGAAGAAATATGAATTAGTGGAGAGGATGCACACGCTGGATGGTTTATCGCGAGAGGGAATCCACTTGGGCTTGTTGACGGGGAAAGCTATTCGCAGCAGGCCTCCAACAATAGGGCCCTCTAGGTTCTGACCAGTAGGGAGCAGGGCTCAGTAGTTCCAGTTCTAATCTCCCGGTCCTCCCCATTTCTTTTGGGTCCAGGACCAAGGTTCCTCATATGTGGCAACCATGGGCACCTTCAAAACCAGTGCCAAGACAGAGTATAGTACGGTGGGGGTGGGAAAGTTCAGTTCCCACCTCAGTAGCAGCAGTTTCCAGCTCGTCCCTTTCAGTAGCAGCCGGGGCAGTGAGATCCCACTCCAACGAGGGCAGCTGTTGCAGGATGAGGCCGACCTCAAGGTGCTCCACAGGGACCCCGACCAGGGTGTGGTATGGGACATGGCCGACAGCCAAGACGGAGAGGAGCTTGGCATGGATAGTTGCACTCCATAGAGGCAGCAGTTCCAGAAGGGCCAGAAGTTGTTTGAGGTACGATAAAATTGTTTAGTACTCTTGCCTATTTCTTGTTCGATACAGGTGCTTCGCACTCCTTTGTTACACCTAGTCTGGCCTGTACTCTGTGTCTAGATGTCGAGAGACTTCCAGTTCCCCTGGTGTTGAGTACACCAGTCAGAGGTCAGACCGACTTGTTGTATATTTGTCGAGGATGGAGGCTGATGATAGGGCCACATCAGTCAGTCAGGGATCTTCTACGGTTGCAGATACAACCATTCGATGTCATCCTAGGCATTGACTAACTGTTCTCTGTATGTTCCATCATTGACTTATTCTGAGGAAGGGTCATGTTTTCAGACTTGGGCGACCGACGTGTAACTTTTATCGGTGAGAGGGGTGGCGAGAGGAGTAGCAGGCGAGATGAACCCCTCCTTTCTTTGTTAGCTGAGTTGTCAGTGGAGTCAGTGGATGTAGAGATGGTGGATGTCCAAGGGATCATCAGTGATTTTATGGATGTCTTCCTTGAAGAATTAGTGAATCTACCCCTTCTACGTGATATCGAGTTTGGGATAGACTTGTAACCCGGTGCTCATCCGATTTCGATGGCTCCCTACCGTATGGCACCTTTTGAGTTGCGGGAGTTATGGATTCAGATTGACGATCTGATGAAGATTGGTTATTTTAAACCAAGCGCATCTCCATGGGGTGCTCCAGTATTATTCACTAAGAAGGAAAATGGTGGTCTCATGCTGTGTATAGACTACCGGAGACTGAACCAGGTAACAGTCAAGAACTGTTACCCCCTCCTGAGGATAGGCGATCTCTTTGACCAGCTGGAGGAAGCATGTTGGTCCTCTAAGATTGACCTGTGGTCAGGATACCACAAGCTGAGGGTGACAGAGGGTGACCTCTCGAAGACTGCCTTCAGGTGAATATATGGGCACTTCTAGTTTTTAGTCTTGCTGTTTGGTGTTACGAACACACCAGTTGTGTTCATGTGACTCATGAAATCCGTCTTCCAGGAATATCTGGACCGGTTCGAAGTCGTGTTTATTGATGACATCCTAATATACTCAAGATCAGAGGAGGATCACACTGAGCACCTGAGAACAGATTTAGAGGTCCTCCGATGGCACAATATCTATTGTAAATTGTCCAACTGTAAGTTCTGGATGTGATAAGAGCATTTCATTGAGGACGTAGTGACTGAGCAGGGAATAGTAGTGGACCCATCGATGGTCGAGGCGGTTGTTTCTTGGGCAGCACCCAAGAACTTGGCAGAGGATCATAGTTTCCTTTGTCTGATAGGTTACTATCAGAGGTTCGTGCCCTAATTCTCTCAAGTTGTGGCAGCTTTGACATCCTTGACCAAGAAGGACCAGGATTTCGTGTGGGATGAGTTGAGTGAGACGACCTTCAGTTATCTGAAGGAGATGTTGGTTAGTGCCCCAGTGCTGAGGTTTACAAAATAAGGGTTGGCGTATGAGGTGTTCTTTGATGCTTCAGGGAAAGGCCTCAGATGTGTGTTGATGCAGTGGAAATGGGTGATCTCCTATGGGTCAAGGAAGTTACGTCCCCATGAGGGTAATTATGCCACCAATGATCTGTAGCTTGCGGCAGTCATGGGTGAACTAAAGTTATGGCGGCACTACCTCGTCATGGAGCACTTCATGGGCTTCACCAATCACAAGAGCTTGAAGTATGTCTTCTCCCAGCGGGACCTGAACATATGGAAGTGGTGGAGGATGGAGTTCCTTCCGGACTACGACTTCAAGATTTCCTACAACTCAAAAAAGGGGAATGTGGTGGATGATTCCTTGAGTAGGATGTCACAGAAGGATGAGGTTCGAGAGTCGGCAGATGCTTGGAAGGAAATGGAGGATTTGGATGCCCTGCACCTAGATGCAAGGATGGAAGGTGGAACAAGATGCATGTATCAGATGACAGTGAAGTCTTGTCTACTGCGGCAGGTGGAGGAGTCTCAGTGGGGAGACTCAGAAAGCGAAGTGGTGTGTGACCAGGTTAACCATGGTGATGCTCCGGAAGGGTGGATGGACGATGGTTAGAATCCGATGTTTTTCCGAGGGAATATGTTTGTTCTGGAGATGATGCACAAGAGAGTTCTTAGTCAGTTCCACAACTCACCCCTAGTGGTTCACCGGGGAGTTTACAAGATGTATCAAGGCTTGAGGAGAAAATTTTGGTTGCCCGGGGTAAAATGGGTGGTGGCAGAGTTTGTGGCTGGGTTCCTAGTGTGTCAGCGAGTGAAGTCAAAATATCGTGTTCTAGGAGGCTTTTTGCAACCTTTGGATGTCCTCGAGTGGTAGTGGGATGAAATCCCAATCGATTTCGTCACAGAGCTACCCAAGGTTCAAGGAGTCTGTGATGCTATCTGGGAAGTGGTGGACCAGTTGAAGAAATCGGTTCACTTTCTGGTGATCAAGAGTCCAGAGCAGTAGATGCCTTAGCACAGAGGTATCTGGATGAGGTGGTGTGGTTTCACGGAGTTCCGAGGTCCATAGTCTCGGATATGGATGCACATTTTACCTAACGATTCTGGAGAGGATTGCAGCATACTGTTGGCATCCGGCTATGTCTTAGCACTTCTTTCCACCCCCAGACAGACGAACAGACAGCGCGCAACATCCAGATGTTGGAGGACATGCTACAATCATGTATTCTAGATTTTGGGGGATCATGGGCGTGACACTTGCCTCTGGTAGATTTTTCCTACAATAATGTTTATCACTCTACCAATGGCATGGAACCATTGGAAGCCTTTTACGGGAGGCCATGTCACTCAACCGTGTGCTGGACAGAAGTTGGGGAAATAGGTGTTCTTGACCCGGAGGTGGTGCAGAGTACGATAGAGAAGGTTCAGCTTATACTGGAGAGGATGAAGGCAGATTAGGACCGACAGAAGTCATATTTCGATAGAAGGAGGAGACAGTTGGAGTTTAAGGTCTAAGACCACGTGTTCTTGAAGGATTGCCCTCGACGTGGGAAATGAAGGTTCGACAAGGGGAGTAAGCTTTCTCCCAGGTTCATCGGACCCTTCGAAGTGTTGCGGCGGGTCGGCGAGGTGGCTTATGAAGTGGCATTGCCGCCACCACTAGAGAGGGTTCAAGACGTCTTCTATGTGTCCCAGCTCTGACGATATCTACACGATGATTCACAGGTCCTCGACTAGGGAGAGATAGATATCAAGGATGATACAACGTTCATGGAGCGACTAGTGGTGATCAAAGGTCATGAAGATAAGGTGCTTCGTGAATGAACCATTCCTTTGGTTCATGTGTTGTGGAGGCATGGGGGGCTTGAGGAGAGTACCTTGGAACGGGAAGCATAGATGTGTTCCAAATACCCTGAGTTGTTTTGAGTTTTGGGATGTTCTTTTTGTACTTGTTAGTGATTGAATGTTTTACCTTGTTGTCTGTGAAATGTGTGGTTTTATTTATTCTATGAATGTGTGTGAAATGTCCTGGCTATAGGGAGGGGAGGACCCAATCCCTAATCAAGACTCATTAAGGTGGATGTGATTAAACCCGTGTGGGGGAGTCAGTGCCGCCCAAAGCAGATAGTATCTTGACATGGAAGAAGAGACTCCCCAGCCCAAATAACTGGGTAGTTTGACCCTTGTATGTTGCCTGGCTTCTTGAGGGAGATGTGTTTCTAGATGACGATGAGGATCACTCTTGAGAGGTATCTATCGAGGTGGTTGTTTAGACCCTCTCATTTCTTCTAGTTTGTTTTTGATTCTTGATGGAGTGAATAGTTTTATAGGAATCTAATGTAATGGCTCAGACCCTCCTGGCCCATTACATTGCCAAAATAAGGTTCTACCAAAACAGTGGCACCGTGATGAAGGTGCTGGTCACAGTGGCATCGTAAGGGTGACACCATGACGGTGGCACCGTGTCCTCACCCATCCCTCTGTTTTCTTTTTCTACTCCTGCCCCCACAACGTATTTTGACGTAAATTAATTATTTTACACTTTTAAAGCCATTTAAAGATCATAATTAATTCCTAAAAATCTCGAGAAACCTCCCCGATGGGGGGTATTATGTAACACCATAATATCATCATGTGTAACTGCCCAAAACACGTGGGAAACCATGATCCGACTTTCAAGACGTTCAAAATTTCCATATCACGTAACAATAGGATCTCATCTTTATATCTCCCACTAGAGTTTCTTATTTGTTTCCTTCTCAGCGGGATTTATTTCTTCTCCCTGGTGCTCCTGGAGTCCCTCCTTCCTGAGACTTGTGGTTCCCTTGTGCTGGAGGTTTCTACTTGTCCTTGGTGTCCCCGAAATTCCTTCCCGGCAAGTCGCGCATCCCCTGTTCTTGGAGCGTGGAGAAGAACTTCAATCCTTGATCTACCATGTAAGAATTTTCCTTTTTATCTCCATACAGGGTATCATGCGGGGTGGGTACACTATTATTTATGTGGTTATAGATGAATCCAATATTAATGAAAATAATGAATGGACCTTTAAAGAACGAAGTGGGGTGTGATCGATGTTCTGCTATACTCTTTTATATTGATATGTGTTGTGAATTGTGAGGGCCTATGATCACTGAAAATCATGGTCATTGGTGTTGTTTCCTTGATCACTAATGAACTATATCTTCTGTGATGATTAAATGACTGTAACATGGAAATTGGTTAATCACTTAAACTCGGCTATTTAAATGGATGCCCAGTGAACATCAACCCTTGTGTGGTCACCCAGATTAATGAACAGAAATAAAAAACTAATGAATTATGTGTTTGAACCTGGAATTTTCCATTATTATGTTTTGGTAGTGGCTGTGTTTTCCTACTAGATGATCATGGGGGAAAGTGGGTGAGGATAGGATCCTCCGTTGTGGAATGCTTGTTGGTTGTGAATCTGAAGCTGTGTGGTCGTTCTGTTGTGACACAAACTCAGGTGGGATCCTCTATTGTTGAGAAATCGTTGGATCATAGTTTTTGGGACATGGGGATGTGTCTCGAGGTTTTCTTAGTTTCCAGTACTTCAAGGGATCCCAATTTACCCTTTTGTGAGGTTTTCTTTTGTTCTATTACTTTGAGGGATCTCACTAATCCCCTTTTGTAGTTGTAACTTTACAAGAGAACCAGGTGTGAATGCTTAATTTGATGTTGCTTGTTTCTCCATTCCACTGGCTTGTGGTTATGCCTGGTAGTTTCCCAATAGTGTATAATTAACTTAAATGGGTTTGAATGAACATGAAACCAGAATTATTTAAATGGGGAATTGGTTTTGGGAATGAGTTGTGGCTTGGCTGTGAGTGTTGTGTTTCTTACGAATGAATAGTCATGAGGTTGTTTGTGTTTAGGTTGGTATTTGGAAACCCTCGGCTTGGATGAGTACATGTTACCTATACATATATTTCTAGCTTTTTTGTTTCTTATTCGCGCCCCACCCATGTTGAGCAATTTATTTCTGAACAGACCCATTTCATGGGGGAGGGTGTTTTCTCCAACACTCCTATGAGTGGCTAGTTATTAGCTCCTTTTTCTCCAATTCCCAAATAGACCAAGACTCTTTGGGCAGGCTGTGATGTCCTAAATTCCATTATTATCCCACGAATCTTTGGGTAGAGTAGTGTGGTGGTTGGGCCAGGTGTTTGCAGGCAGGTTGTTTTCCAAGTGTCTTCGGGATGAGGCCTAGGTGTCTTCAAGCATGATAGAAGCTTTTTGGCCCAGGTGTCTTCGGGTGTGGCGGTAGTTGTTCTGACCCAGGTGTATGGGACTGTGGTTATGTGTGGTAGTTGTGGCCCAGGTGTGTGCGAGAGGGGTGTGGCAGTGGGACTGCAGTGATAATGGCGGGATTGGATCGATGTGTAGGATGTCTTCAATAACCAGTGGGAAAGTGGCGCAGGGTACCCCAAATGTCGATGTGATATTACTATATATTACATGACTTGCGTTATTTTGGGGGTGTTCCTTGGTGAGGCTTGGGTGGTTAGTTTCTGTTTCTCGGTGATTGGGTTATTCTTCTCTCACAGGGCATTAGAATGCCTCCCCACTTGTGCATGAGAGCATTTGGTTTTCCCTACTGAGTATACTTGTATGCTCACCCTACATATATAAAACTGCTTTCAGGTTTCTAGGAGGACTTTAGGGATCGTGCGGGGCCGTACTAGCTGAGATGTTAGGACAGTTTCAGTTGCTGTTTTTTCTGTGGTACTTTACCATTGTAGACTCCTTGTACATTTTTATCATTTATGTTTGGAACATGCATCTGGGAATGATTTGTTTGGGCTTTACTTGTACTTGAAGTTTTTGTGTTGTGGGATTTACTATCTTACCTCTTTATCCTATTAAATAAATGGGTTATGCCTTCCATCTAGTGTGTGATTTTATTCCTTTGGTGATAGTCGCGACTCCGGAACCTATTGAAGGCGGGTCTCAGGGGAATTATCTATCCTTCAACTTGAAGAAGGAAGGGTCTGGAAATCTATTTTCCCTTCCCTAATCTTAGTGAAGGTGGGTTGTGACACACTTTGATTCAAAAATATCTTTTTAAATGGTTTTGAAAATGATTTGATAAAGCATTGTTTATTTAAATATCTTGATTTGAAATATTGGAATGTGGAATTGTTATCTTTCCTTTATACTTGTCTTATGTGTTAGGATTAAGTTATGGTAATTGGGCATTGTTTACGTATATGGGTGGTTCTATAATAATATTGGGGTAGATGAGCCCAAGATAGCTCTCCAATGCATTGGGTAACGTTATGGAGGTAAACATGACGTTTCTCATAAGAGATTTCAGGAATATACTGTGATGGGTATTCCAAGTGTAAATCCTTATGTAGCTGTGATAGCTAAAATTAATGTTTGATATTGATTCCATATATAACCATTATGATTTAAGATTTTTGTGTGTTATTTTAAATCTTATGATTTCGTAAGGTATGTTATGATTGAAAATTACGATTTCAATGATTTTTATTTATTGATGGGCTAATGTTATCCTTCCTTATTTTATAACACTTAATGATCTTTTTATACTCATTCCATGTTTTTGAAATGTTTTCCATAGGACTTAATGATGAATAGGGTCAAGGATGAGATTATGCAAAATTCATGTTGTCTAAAACAAGGAACTAGGCATGTTTCTTTTTAAGGGTTTTTATTTTATGAAAAAATGGATATTGAGTAGTAGTGTCTACTTGTAATATTCTAGTTGTTATCTAATAGTTATGGCCTAATTATCTAAAACTCTAAATCTGAAACGATCCTCAACGTGAATTATTCATTTAATTCAAAACTATGTAATGTTTTAAGGCCGAGTCCTTATAGTTGGTATCAGAGGTCTGTTTATATAACTTTAGAGGATATGTTGTTCTTTAAGCATAAGTGACACTACCATAATGGTAAGGATATTAGAATGATTCATAGTTATTTTTGATAAATTGAATGAGTTTAAGATAACATGAATAAGTATATCTTTTTATCTACCCTCCTCATATGATATTATAGGAGTATTTTACAAATATTCCCCCCACTTACATTTTTTGATTTAGTAAATGGATGGATCTAGCGGGCTACAAAGTAACATTGGATGTGAAGAAAGTTGTGATGGTTTTCTGAATGATAAACTAAATGAAATGGGAGCTGCAATGAGAACACTTGTGGTTATTCTCAACAAACTATCTGGAGTCATGATTGACCACCTACACCTTAGGAATTTTAATAAGGCATCGTATATGCGAGAAAGAAATCCCCACGAATGTTCAGGTGATAGTCATAAAGGTATGTATATTCAAAAATCTATGTGTCAAGGATGTAGAAAGAAACACATAGGAAAATGTTTCAAAGGGACAGGAAGATGCAATAGATGTGGAAGTGAAGGTCATTAAGCAAGAACATGCAATGAAAAAAGGATGCATCCAGTTGACAATAAGAAAGGGAATGTAGTTCTTTCTGAGGGATCGGATGAATTTTTTAAATGTGGTGTACATGGTCATTATAAAAACAGATGTCTAAGGAAGAAGTTTTAGCAATTGGATCCCTATGATCATACAAATATATGTTTACTAATACCTAATTCCATTCCAATTGAGGATGAAGTAACTGACAATGAACAATGAAAGGTATGGATTATTTCTTAAGAAATTCATTGAAAATATTGAATTTTCGAATATGATTCATGATTTTTAATGTAGGAATGAAGTATTTCAGAATACGTTTTTAATGAATGGTTAATGGATCATGATGAATTTTGAATGAGTAATAAGTCAACATATAAGGGATACAATAGTTATGGTAGATTTTAGGATGGTGAAATGCTTAAAATTATTAAGGCTATTTTGATAATGGGATTACATTGGAAGTCTTTTTATAGTATGTGTAACCGTGAAGTTTGATATATGAAAATGGTATTCAAGGAATAATTATCATTTTCGTCTAAGGAGTAATGGTGGAATTTTATTTTGGGAGAATATATGTTTTTATTATGGAGATATGGTGATTTGGGTTTTTTATGGACATGATTAACCAATCATAGAGAATATGTGATTTGGTTAATTACAACTTAGTACGAGACATTAAGAGTAGTCTATTTTATTTGGAGATAAATGTTAAGATTTACTGTGGAAGACTATGTGATAAAATCCTTCTGAGTTTTGGGTTTGAATGTTTTTTTGGATTATTTTGAATAATTTTAAGGACAATTGTTTATTGAATTGTCTTTGTATAACTTTGGGTACTTTTGGTTCAATTTTTGAGATTAAGAGTAGTACTTCTTTTTGTAAAGGATTATCCTTTTGGGGATTATCTGATCTAGTACTAACCAATATTTCATTTATCTAATGTGTAAGGATAGGGGAAATATATGGTTTATATTTTGTGGATCATGTTATTCTCTAGAAGTTGATTGTTGCGCTTTTAATTTGACCAAGTCATTTTGAATACTCAACGTTTGGAGAAAATATGAGTTTGTTGTAGGAATTTAGTAAAGGATGAAAGTCAACATGACATGTAAGTATGTTTCCTTATTTTTTTAGTTAATCTCATAAATAAATTCCTCAACATTATGAAAACTAACTTAAAACAAAAACTTTTTCTATTAACTTTTTCTACTAGGGAATCAAGGACCGTTTAACCCATCACATGTTTGTGATTTTCTGGTGGATAACTTTCTCCTAATCATGTTTTCTATCACTCTCTATCAGAACATGACCATTTTTTCTCCTTTCTATATACATGTTTTCCTACAAGGAATCCTAGTATGGGTTATCTCGAGTGACCATTGTACTTATGTTCCTTTTTTTAAGTGATAGTTTTGTTGACTCTTGTTCTGATGTGGGACTTTCAATGATGTTTCAGAGCCCAATTTTAAAACTTCCGAGGACGCAATTCCCAAAAGGAGGGAGGATGTCACATCCCAGATAAATAATAAATAATAAACTTAACATATTTATTAATATTTTTTAATTAAATATTAAATTTACATTAATGGGGGTGCTATGTTCGATGGCGTACCTGATACACAACAACATGTTTCATTAAAATCTTACGTTGCACACTAATAATATAATATTATTATTTTAAATGGAAGTTAATGCCTAGCTATTGTATTGGAGGAAATGAGTAGAAGTAACAAAAATATGATTTCATATGTTTGTTAAATTTTTATACAATTATCCAATAGGAGTTAGGGGATTAAAATGTGAATGAATCTAATTTTACGAATGAATACTCTAATACTGTGTAAAAGAATGATTTACCACCTTTTGATGGAGAACCCTCTTTAAATACAGTTTTGGTCATTTTTATATTTTCTATTTGAAAATATAAAATTCTTTTTTAGATTCGGGACATCAAAATTTACTTTGGGAAAATTTTTGGTATTTTTTTGATAAAGTTCATTTATTAATGAATTGTGAAAAATACTGTATTTTAATTCAAAAGTGCCTTTTTATCTAATTTATTTATATGGATAGATTTTATTTTTAATATTTTTTAAAGTGTAATTAGAATATATTTTTAATATTTAATCTAATGCTGGTCATTCGAAATCATTTAATTTTGAAATTAGACATAAACAAGTGTCAATCTTTTGAGGGTTATTATTTCTTAAAAACACACTATTTGTTTTGACAATGGGAATTAATTTTAAATTAGTTAATGAAACTTATATGTTTTGAATTTTTAAAAATATAAAAAAAAATTGAATTCGGAATATCAAATATAGGTCAGGCTGGATTTTTGGTATTTTTCTGAAAAACATCAATTTTGGATGAATAATGAAGCCACTTAGTAGTAGTTATGTAATGGCCCGGACCTCTCTGGTCCATTACTTTGTGAAATGTTGGTGTTGGAGGTGTTCCGGGAGGTCAAGGGGACTTATCCCCAACACTTTGCCAATTTTCTAGTTCTGTGAACAGTGTTTCCAGTTTTATGAACAGTAACAGATCAGTGAGACAGATCAGTTTCACGGATCGGTGAGACAGATCAGTTTCACAGATCGGTGAGACAGATCAGTTTCACAGATCGGTGAGACAGATCAGTTTCACAGATCGGTGAGACAGATCAGTTTCACAGATCGGTGAGACAGATCAGTTTCACAGATTGGTGAGACAGATCAGTTTGACAGATCGGTGAGACAGATCAGTTTCACAGATCGGTTACACAGATCAGTTTCACAGATCGGTGAGACAGATCGGTGAGACAGATCGGTGAGACAGATCGGTGAGACAGATCGGTGAGACAGATCGGTGAGAAAGATCGGTGAGACAGATCGGTGAGACAGATCGGTGAGACAGATCGGTGAGACAGATCGGTGTGACAGATCAGTTTCACAGATCGGTGTGACAGATCAGTTTCACAGATCAGTTTCACAGATCGGTGAGACAGATCGGTGAGACCGATCGGTGTGACAGATCAGTTTCACAGATCAGTTTCACAGATCGGTGTGACAGATCAGTTTCACAGATCGGTGTGACAGATCAGTTTCACAGATCAGTTTTATGTACAGTAACGGTGGGTGAACAGTGTTTCCAGACTCCTACAGTTTTGCCCCTTTTGACGTTTCCTTTGACGTAAAATACATTTATAGCCTTATTTTAAGGGCTCATAAGGCCGTTTCAAATGCCATAAATCCTAATATTAATTATTCCTAAGGCTTGGAATGTTTTACTTGGTCAAACCGCGTGGGTTAATGTGATCCGTTTTTAATGGAGAATTAACCGGATCTTAAACCGTCACCTCGTTAAATCTTAAAAAGGGACGAGATAACATTCTCCCTTGTTCCTTCCCTTTTGTTCTTAACTAAGAGGCGCTAGAACCTTTCAATCCTTTCCTTAGGAGTTGCACAAACAACCCTTACTCCTAGGATCAGTCCCGCTCTGTTGGATGCAACCAAGATGTGTCGATCTTTCTTCCACATAAGTTGTCGCGAGGGGAGGATCGTGACCTGCTGTGTGGATAAAGGACGTCAAGAACTCTTCGAGGTAGGGGATTCATGGCTTCTCTAATTATATATGTGCAATCGTAGAATTAGCATTATTTATTCCTTTGGATCACAATGAAATTGACCTAATTAAGTACTTGAACCGGATTAAAAGAATTGGTTGATCGCATGCTGTTGCTTTATACCGTGATAACGGTTTGCCTCATGTTTTCCTAGATATAGTGATATCTATGTTTTCTTTGATTTATTGTTCGTTCATGATTGAAATTGATAATGAACGTAAAGCCAGAATTAATTGTTGATTAATTGGCTAAAGATAAAGAGGCATGTAAATTAATCTGGTTGTTGTCGTTGTTGTAGTTGTTCTAATTTGAGGATAATCAAATTAGGGAAGTAAGCATGGTTATTTAATTGTGATAGCTTACTGATTAGGTATCCATGATTGGAACCTACGAATAACAAATCTGTTAATTCAATATGGTTTAGAGAATAGATTATGTGGGAATTTCAAAAAGGGTTCTGAGTTACCCTCTTGTTTGTTAAAGGGCCGAGAGCCCATTTTGTGATGTTTGTTTTCCTACTGCTTGTGCTGTGATGTGAGCCTGGATGGTTGTTGTGATATGTGGAGGCATGGAGGCCTTATAGTTGTGGCAGCGGATGATGCCTAGTGTGGCGAGATGCATCGGTTTATGCATATGGGTGTCAGGGAGGACACCAGGGGTGATGGAATGGGACGGATGTGGTTGCTGGTTGCTTGTGGTTTTCTTGAATGTTAATCTGCTTTGCTTTTCCCCACTGCTCAAGGCAGCTGGTCTTGCTTACCCTCATTCTGAAGGAGGCGAAGACACGCGGGGTATGCCACGTGCTTTCCGTGTTTAGCCTCTCGATGGAGGATGGGTCTATGCTCTTTCTATAGGCGGCAAAGACTCGACGGGTAGTATATCTACTCACCGTGTTGAGCCTCCTTTGTGTTTAGAATCATAGGATGTTTTTCTAGAATTCCTGGAAATGTGGAAAAGTATTTCTGTATTGAATGTTTGATTAAATGGTGAAAATCCACGGGGATGGAGATGCTAGAATTTAAAGGTGATGTGAATCTTAAAAAGGAGCAGTTGTATTGAAAGTGACGCCATTTCAGTTAAATGGGGAATTGTTCAATCTTAATTAATGCTTAAAGAATTAACTAATGTACAGTGGAACTGATAAATGAGAATGGAGTAATCTAATAAAGCTCTTCAATTGGTTGTGTGCTTATAGGATACCTAGTCTTAGAAGTAGCAGCCTAGAGTCTGAGAGACGTTAGCTGCAGTTGTATCTATGACTAGGTAATGCCCATAGTGTGGATGTGAGTTACTTATATATTCTGTACTTTTTGTGTTTCTATACGCTACTCCACCCTGTCGGTAAGGGAAACTAACACCCCGGGGATTCTGAGCCCTGGGGGGTGTTTTCCCCAACATTCTGATGGGAGGTTGAATGGCTGACTACCCCCTTTGGCCCCGCTCTCTTCTCTTGGTAGATCTAGTGCTGGTAGGTACAGTGGTTAGTTTTACCCATATATGTGTGTAGAGGGCTGTAATGGCTTGTGGTTATTTCACACACATATATTCTGGATATAGTATCCTATGGACTACTATAGGTGTAACGTGTATATTCTGTGATGGCTTGAGGATCCTTACTCGGTGTATGGGCTGTAATGGCTTCAGGTATAATACCCGACGTATGATACACGTTATGCGAGTTGTGGTGGCTCCCGGAAACTACCTGGTTACTTTTGGTTGTGAGGATTGTGTGGAGCTTAGCCCAGATGTCTGCGGGCAAGCCTATGTGGTGCACGTGGTGCAGATTGTGGAGCTTGACCCATGTTGATACGGGCAAGCCTTTGGAGAGAGATGCACAGGACGTATGTCGTTGGGGCAAAGCGGCAAACCAGTGGGGAAGTAGTAG
The DNA here is from genome assembly GCA_963277665.1 of Viscum album. Classification (NCBI taxonomy): domain Eukaryota; kingdom Viridiplantae; phylum Streptophyta; class Magnoliopsida; order Santalales; family Viscaceae; genus Viscum; species Viscum album. Next base: position 767,029,650 of record OY728121.1, read on the forward strand.
CGGGGTACCCTTGACATTCTTTACTATATGCTATATTCTTGTATGTGTTACTTGGTGAGAGTAGCCATGGTGAGGTTGGGAACATAGTATACCTGTTTAGGTGACGAGTTAGTTTCACTTGTTGTTCACTGGGCTTTAGCATGCTTTCTTTACTTTTGCACGAGAGTCTTGGGGAGGATCCTACTGAGTATACTGTTATACTCACCCTATGTACATATAAACTGTTTTTCAGGTCACTTGGAGCAGGTTGGAGATCAAGCTGGTTACTACTAGCTTGCGGTTGGAGGAGGAGCTGTTCGGGCTTGTGGTCGCTGTCGTTTTACTTTCTTTTGGGTACTTTTAGTTTCCCCTTTCATTTGTAGTACTTTTTCATGACATTTCATATATGTACTTGGGTTTCTTTTACATTTCAGTTATGAGTTGGAGTTGGTTGGATTCTATTCTATCTCTCTCTTCTGCATGTGTTCTCTTAGAGGGTAATGCCTCCCATTTGTGTGTGTATTATACCCTCGGTGCTAGTCGCCAACCCGGGGCCTACTGGAGGCGGGACTCGGGGGTTATTATCTCCCTTTTCACATTGCCGGCCCAGGAGGGGTACACTTTGTGGGGAGGGGGTCGTGACAGAGTGGTATCAGAGGTCTGGTTGAGTGATAGGATGGAGTTTGGAGTTAGGCACAGGTGAGGATGCATGGGATGGTAGGGCAACAGTGTCATTCATGTTTAGCAAGTGGGGTAAACACTGGAGACCGGCAGAGACATAGGCGTTCAGGTCCCCCTATGATCTGTTGCACAGACCTTTAAGTTTACGATGGCTACTAAACAAAGTGATACTGGTTGCAGGGTAGAGACCAAGGAAAGGATCATGCATCATTATTCCTTGCGCCTGTGTTTGAATGGGTAGACCTTTGGATAGGTAACCTAAAATTAATAAAACAAAATAATTAATTAATTAATGTTGAGTCTTCCATATTCCAGGCTTAGGAGCTCTAACGATTGTTATTTTACAGGTATGGCTCCAGGTCGGCGTCCCCGTCAGGTTTGCGCAGAAGGTGCCCAGCAGGCTGTTCCAGCAGATCGCCGCCGGGTAGAGGTTGACGACGATGACACTTGGAGGAAGACACTCCGAGAGTTTCAGCGCCAGAGTCTACAGAAGTACGAGGGCTCCGTTTCAGATGCAGTCACAGAAGACTGGTTGGAGGAGGTCGAGATAGGCTTCAGTTCGATTCGTGCTCGGAAGGAACACTGGGTGTCCTTAGTTGTGACAATGTTGCGTGGAGCAGCGAGACAGTGGTGGTTCTTGTTCCTCGGGGATCGTGAGGAGTCAGCGATCTCATGGGAGGAGTTTCGAGACAGGTTTAGAGTCGAGTTTCTTTCATCGACTGCGAAGGCATCCTGTCGCCAGGAGCTTCTTACCCTTCGACAGGGGAGCTCCAGTGTTCGGGAGTTTGGAATCCGTTTCAGGAACCTTCTACGATATGCTTCAGACCTGTTACCAGATGATGAGGCCAGGGCGAGGCATTTCGAGGAGGCTTTGCGTCCAGAGATCCAGCGCCAGGTCACCCCATTTATGCTGAAGACATATCTTGAGGTGCTGGCGAGGGCAGAGGTTGTCGAGAGGACTTTGGATAGGACCGGATCGTCACGAGAGGGGAATCATCATGATTCCTCAAGAAGCAGAGCTGTGGTCCGGGGTTCCCGGTTTTCAGGACAGAAGAGTTTCCGTTCACCTGGGGGTAGGTCCCGGCCCTTCCCATCTCATTTCTCCGGAGGTAGCAACTCTCAGACCTATGCCAAGGGATCAGGCGCTTGTTTTTCTTGTGGTGGACGTGGTCATCAGCAGCGGGAGTGCCCAACTTCTCAGAGCAGTCATCGTGCACCAGGCGCTCCACTCCAGGTTCCTCTGTTGAGGCAGTTCCAGCCGAGGCAACAGCAGCAGGTTGCACCAGCTTTAGATCACCAGAGGGTAGATGGAGCAGGCAGAGGACAGCCCCATGACGCTCCCCGTCCTCAGAGAGCAGATCGCGGCCGTGGTGGTGGTCGTCATCAGGGTCAGAGAGGTCGTGTAGGTGGTCGTGGTCAGCTTCATGCTCTAGCGTTGCCAGCTCCAGGCGAGCCAGACGTCGTCCGAGGTACCCTTTGCTTGTTTTCTACCTTAGTGTATGCCTTGTTTGATTCAGGAGCGACACACTCCTTTATATCCCCTACCCTTGTCCACGCTTTGGGACTTGAGGTAGAGAGGCTTCTAGTGCCCTTGGCGTTGACTACGCCAGTTGGAGGTCGAGCTAGCTTGTTTGAAGTATGTAGAGACTGTGAGCTAGTGTTGGGGCAGCACCGCTCTTGGGGAGATTTCCTATGTTTACGAATACAACCATATGATGTCATCCTCGGCATGGATTGGTTGTATTCGGTGCAGGCTATTGTGGATTTCTACAGGAAGAAGGTCGTTTTCTTTGATGAAGATAGAGAGGAAGTAGTGTTTGTTGGTGAGAGAGATCCTCGGATGAGTCATAGACGAGTTTCATCCTTATCATCCATGATGGCTGGGATGATGCTGAGTTCTTCAGAGGTTCAACAGCTGGCGTTTCCTAGGGTCGTAGAAGAGTACCCTGATGTCTTTCCAGAAGAGGTTGTATCCTTACCCCCTCGACGGAAGATCGAGTTTGGGATTGAGCTACAGCCAGGAGCGTCTCCCATCTCTATGTCTCCATATAGGATGGCCCCTTCTGAGTTACGAGAACTACCTATTCAGCTCGATGGTCTGTTGCAGTGTGGTTTTGTTCGGCCAAGTGTGTCACCGTGGGGTGCACCAGTCTTGTTCGTGAAAAAGGCTGATGGCAGTTTGCGGTTGTGCGTCGATTATCGTCGCTTAAACAAAGTGACAATAATGAACCGTTATCCTCTCCCGCGGATTGATGACCTATTCGATCAACTGAAGGGTGCAAGTTGGTTTTCAAAGATCGACTTGCGGTCAGGATATCATCAGATGCGTGTAAAGGATGAGGATATCCCGAAGACTGCTTTCCGCTGTCGTCATGGGCATTATGAGTTTGTTGTAATGCCATTCGGCGTGACAAATGCTCCAGCTATTTTCATGGGGTTGATGAATGCTGTGTTCCGTGAATTCTTGGACAAGTTTGTTGTGGTTTTCATTGACGACATCCTTGTGTACTCCACATCTGAAGAAGAGCATGCAGAACATCTACAAGCTGTTTTGGGAGTTCTTCGCCAACATCGGTTGTTTGGGAAGTTGTCCAAGTGTGAGTTCTGGGCTCGAGAAGTTCGTTTCTTGGGACATGTTGTGTCCCAACAGGGAGTAGCTGTGGATCCTTCGAAGATAGAAGCAGTGGTGTCTTGGCCAGCCCCCAAGACCGTGTCAGAGGTGCGAAGTTTCCTTGGTCTCGCAGGCTATTATAGGAGGTTTGTGGCTAATTTCTCCCGAGTTGCGACTCCTCTGACAGCTTTGACCAGGAAGGATCAAGCGTTCATATGGACTGATCAGTGTCAGACAGCTTTCGAGTATCTAAAGGAGAAGTTGGTAAGTGCTCCAGTCCTTTGTCTTCCAACGGAGGGAGTCCAGTTTGATGTTTTCTGTGATGCTTCACATCTGGGGCTAGGCTGTGTTCTCATGCAGCAGAGGTCAGTTGTTTCTTATGGGTCTCGGCAGTTGCGTCCCCATGAACGCAACTATGCCACCCATGATCTTGAGTTGGCAGCCGTGGTGTTTGCACTGAAGTTGTGGAGACATTACCTCATTGGAGAGCGCTTTGTGGTTTTCACCGATCATAAGAGTTTGAGGTATGTTTTCTCTCAGCGGGATTTGAACTTGCGGCAGCGTCGGTGGATGGAGTTCTTGCAGGAATACGACTTCGAAATATCGTATACACCTGGGAAGGGAAATGTTGTTGCTGATGCACTGAGCCGAAAGTCACGTAATGATGTTGTGCATGAATCTGGTGATTCCTGGAGAGGGATGGAAGAGCTAGCAGCTTTGCATCTTGATATGGGAGAAGTTGGAGGAAGATGTTGTCTTTTCCAGATGACGGTGCAGTCATCCCTGATGCAAAAGGTGGAAGAGTCTCAGTTGGGTGATCTAGAGGTGGAAGTTTTGAGAGACAGAGTTGTTTGTGGGGAGGCCCCTGATGGTTGGTCAGAGGATGAACAACACCGAGTGTTGTATCATGACAGGATTTTTGTTCCCCTGGCGATGCGCGAGACGGTTCTCCGAGAGTTCCATAGCTCTCCCTTAGCTGTACATCTTGGTGTGACGAAGATGTATCGATCCTTGAGGAGTCAGTTTTGGTGGCTTGGGCTGAAGCGTTCAGTTGCAAAATGTGTGTCTCGATGTTTAGTCTGCCAGAAGGTGAAGGCCGAACACCGTGTTCCTGGTGGTCTTCTCCAGTACTTAGAGATTCCTCAGTGGAAGTGGGAGGACATCTCAATGGACTTTGTTACAGGTTTACCTCGAGCTCCGGGAGGACATGATGCTATATGGGTGGTAGTGGATCGTTTAACTAAATCGGCCCACTTCATAGCAATCAAGGAGTCGAGCTCAGTGGAGGTTTTGTCGAGGCAGTATCTGGAGGAAGTGGTGAGGCTTCACGGAGTTCCTAAGACGATCATTTCTGATCGAGACCCTCGTTTTACCTCGAGGGTGTGGAGAGGTCTCCAGCATGCTTTTGGCTCTCAACTATGCCTTAGCACTGCTTTTCATCCTCAAACGGATGGTCAGACAGAGCGAACCATCCAAACTCTTGAAGACATGTTGCGCTCTTGTGTTCTTGATTTTGGAGGTTCATGGGTGAAGCACTTAACTTTGGTAGAGTTCGCTTACAATAATAGTTTTCAGTCTACCATCGGCATGGCGCCATTTGAAGCCTTGTATGGCCGGCCATGCCGTTCTCCGTTGTGCTGGACTGGGGTCGGAGAGTCAGCAATTCTCGGACCAGAACTAGTGCAGAATACGACGGAGATGGTTCAAGTGATTCGTGAGAGGATGAAGATAGCACAAGATCGTCATAAATCTTATGCGGATCAAAGAAGGAGACCCTTAGAGTTTAATGTTGGGGATCATGTGTTTCTGAAGGTGACTCCCCGTCGTGGGCAGCGAAGGTTTGGTCGCGGAAGTAAGCTTTCTCCCCGTTTTGTTGGGCCTTTCGAGGTGTTAGCTCGTGTTGGAGCTGTGGCATATCGAGTAGCACTTCCCCCTCGGATGAGTCGGATACATGATGTTTTTCATGTATCGCAGCTCCGTCATTATCTTCATGATGAATCTCATGTTATCGATTGGGGAGAGATCGATATTGATGATGATGCAACCTTCGAGGAGCGACCTGTGGAGATCCAAGACCACAAGGAGAAGGTGTTGCGTGGGCGTTCTATTCCTTTAGTTCGTGTCTTGTGGCGACACGGTGGCATGGAGGAGAGTACCTGGGAGCGTGAGTCACAGATACGTGCTCAGTACCCAGAGTTGTTTAATGTTTAACTCCATTCATGTAATGATGTTTTCTCTGTGGTTGGACCTTTCATGTTTTATTTATGTACCTTTGATGTGATGTTGTGAATGAATTGTTTGGGTATGGATTGTTTGTTCCCGGATGTCATAGTTTTGTTCCAGCTTTCGAACAACTCATGGTGGGTTTCCCCTGAGAGGTATCTTATGGGGTGGTTGTTCGGACCCCTCTTTTCTTCTGGGTTGGTTTTTAATTCTCGAGGACGAGAATGTTTTGAGAGGTATCTAATGTAATGGCCCGGACCTCTCTGGTCCATTACTTTGTGAAATGTTGGTGTTGGAGGTGTTCCGGGAGGTCAAGGGGACTTATCCCCAACACTTTGCCAATTTTCTAGTTCTGTGAACAGTGTTTCCAGTTTTATGAACAGTAACAGATCAGTGAGACAGATCAGTTTCACGGATCAGTGAGACAGATCAGTTTCACAGATCGGTGAGACAGATCAGTTTCACAGATCGGTGAGACAGATCAGTTTCACAGATCGGTGAGACAGATCAGTTTCACAGATCGGTGAGACAGATCAGTTTCACAGATCGGTGAGACAGATCAGTTTCACAGATCGGTGAGACAGATCGGTGAGACAGATCGGTGAGACAGATCGGTGAGACAGATCGGTGAGACAGATCGGTGAGACAGATCGGTGAGACAGATCGGTGAGACAGATCAGTGAGACAGATCGGTGAGACAGATCGGTGAGACAGATCGGTGAGACAGATCGGTGAGACAGATCGGTGTGACAGATCGGTTTCACAGATCAGTTTCACAGATCGGTGTGACAGATCAGTTTCACAGATCAGTTTCACAGATCGGTGAGACAGATCGGTGAGACCGATCGGTGTGACAGATCAGTTTCACAGATCAGTTTCACAGATCGGTGTGCCAGATCAGTTTCACAGATCAGTTTTATGTACAGTAACGGTGGGTGAACAGTGTTTCCAGACTCCTACAGTTTTTCCCCTTTTGACGTTTCCTTTGACGTAAAATACATTTAAAGCCTTATTTTAATGGCTCATAAGGCCGTTTCAAATGCCATAAATCCTAATATTAATTATTCCTAAGGCTTGGAATGTTTTACTTGGTCAAACCGCATGGGTTAATGCGATCCGTTTTTAATGGAGAATTAACCGGATCTTAAACCGTCACCTCGTTAAATCTTAAAAAGGGACGAGATATCATTCTCCCTTGTTCCTTCCCTTTTGTTCTTAACTAACAGGCGCTAGAACCTTTCAATCCTTTCCTTAGGAGTTTCACAAACAACCCTTACTCCTAGGATCAGTCCCGCTCTATTGGATGCAACCAAGCTGTGTCGATCTTTCTTCCACATAAGTTGTCGCGAGGGGAGGATCGTAACCTGCTGTGTGGATAAAGGACGTCAAGAACTCTTCGAGGTAGGGGATTCATGGCTTCTCTAATTATATATGTGCAATCGTAGAATTAGCATGATTTATTCCTTTGGATCACAATGAAATTGACCTAATTAAATACTTGAACCGGATTAAAAGAATTGGTTGATCACATGCTGTTGCTTTATACCGTGATAACGGTTTGCCTCATGTTTTCCTAGATATAGTGATATCTATGTTTTCTTTGATTTATTGTTCGTTCATGATTGAAATTGATAATGAACGTAAAGCCGGAATTAATTGTTGATTAATTGGCTAAAGATAAAGAGGCATGTAAATTAATCTGGTTGTTGTCGTTGTTGTAGTTGTTCTAATTTGAGGATAATCAAATTAGGGAAGTAAGCATGGTTATTTAATTATGATAGCTTACTGATTAGGTATCCATGATTGGAACCTACGAATAACAAATCTGTTAATTCAATATGGTTTAGAGAACAGATTATGTGGGAATTTCAAAAAGGGTTCTGAGTTACCCTCTTGTTTGTTAAAGGGCCGAGAGCCCATTTTGTGATGTTTGTTTTCCTGCTGCTTGTGCTGTGATGTGAGCCTGGATGGTTGTTGTGATATGTGGAGGCATGGAGGCCTTATAGTTGTGGCAGCGGATGATGCCTAGTGTGGCGAGATGCATCGGTTTATGCATATGGGTGTCAGGGAGGACACCAGGGGTGATGGAATGGGACGGATGTGGTTGCTGGTTGCTTGTGGTTTTCTTGAATGTTAATCTGCTTTTCTTTTCCCCACTGCTCAAGGCAGCTGGTCTTGATTACCCTCATTCTGAAGGAGGCGAAGACACGCGGGGTATGCCACGTGCTTTCCGTGTTTATCCTCTCGATGGAGGATGGGTCTATGCTCTTTCTATAGGCGGCAAAGACTCGACGGGTAGTATATCTACTCACCATGTTGAGCCTCCTTTGTGTTTAGAAGCATAGGATGTTTTTCTAGAATGCCTGGAAATGTGGAAAAGTATTTCTGTATTGAATGTTTGATTAAATGGTGAAAATCCACGGGGATGGAGATGCTAGAATTTAAAGGTGATGTGAATCTTAAAAAGGAGCAGTTGTATTGAAAGTGACGCCATTTCAGTTAAATGGGGAATTGCTCAATCTTAATTAATGCTTAAAGAATTAACTAATGTACAGTGGAACTGATAAATGAGAATGGAGTAATCTAATAAAGCTCTTCAATTGGTTGTGTGCTTATAGGATACCTAGTCTTAGAAGTAGCAGCCTGGAGTCTGAGAGACGTTAGCTGCAGTTGTATCTATGACTAGGTAATGCCCATAGTGTGGATGTGAGTTACTTATATATTCTGTACTTTTTGTGTTTCTATACGCTACTCCACCCTGTCGGTAAGGGCAACTGACACCCCGGGGATTCTGAGCCCTGGGGGGTGTTTTCCCCAACATTCTGATGGGAGGTTGAATGGCTGACTACCCCCTTTGGCCCCGCTCTCTTCTCTTGGTAGATCTAGTGCTGGTAGGTACAGTGGTTAGTTTTACCCATATATGTGTGTAGAGGGCTGTAATGGCTTGTGGTTATTTCACACACATATATTCTGGATATAGTATCCTATGGAATACTATAGGTGTAACGTGTATAGGCTGTAATGGCTTGAGGATCCTTACTCGGTGTATGGGCTGTAATGGCTTCAGGTATAATACCCGACGTATGATACACGTTATGCGAGCTGTGGTGGCTCCCGGAAACTACCTGGTTACTTTTGGTTGTGAGGATTGTGTGGAGCTTAGCCCAGGTGTCTGCGGGCAAGCCTATGTGGTGCACGTGGTGCAGATTGTGGAGCTTGACCCATGTTGATACGGGCAAGCCTTTGGAGAGAGATGCACAGGACGTATGTCGTTGGGGCAAAGCGGCAAACCAGTGGGGAAGTAGTAGCGGGGTACCCTTGACATTCTTTACAATATGCTATATTCTTGTATGTGTTACTTGGTGAGAGTAGCCATGGTGAGGTTGGGAACATAGTATACCTGTTTAGGTGACGAGTTAGTTTCACTTGTTGTTCACTGGGCTTTAGCATGCTTTCTTTACTTTTGCACGAGAGTCTTGGGGAGGATCCTACTGAGTATACTGTTATACTCACCCTATGTACATATAAACTGTTTTTCAGGTCACTTGGAGCAGGTTGGAGATCAAGCTGGTTACTACTAGCTTGCGGTTGGAGGAGGAGCTGTTCGGGCTTGTGGTCGCTGTCGTTTTACTTTCTTTTGGGTACTTTTAGTTTCCCCTTTCAGTTGTAGTACTTTTGCATGACATTTCATATATGTACTTGGGTTTCTTTTATATTTCAGTTATGAGTTGGAGTTGGTTGGATTCTATTCTATCTCTCTCTTCTGCATGTGTTCTCTTAGAGGGTAATGCCTCCCATTTGTGTGTGTATTATACCCTCGGTGCTAGTCGCCAACCCGGGGCCTACTGGAGGCGGGACTCGGGGGTCATTATCTCCCTTTTCACATTGCCGGCCCAGGAGGGGTACACTTTGTGGGGAGGGGGTCGTGACAAGTTAAAATAACTGACCTTTTCATTTAAATTAAATTTTACCACTTCTGTGAATTGAATATCGAAAATCCGACATAAATTTTTGTTATTAGTTAGTAAAATGTGGTTCAATAAGAAGAAAATAATTTTTTTCGAATAGTAACTTTTGACTTTTATTTAACACGGTTAATGGTAAATAGGGTAATTCAAGGTAAAAAGAATATCTTAATAATACATAATTAACTTAAAACTTATCCTAACCTTATTGGATGAGTCATGGCTAACCATGGGTATCTTTGGGTCGATTTTGGGACCCCATGGAGTGACTTAAGAGTGATAATGACACTTTACATTTTTTAATTTAATGTAAAGGCAATAATGACACAAACAAATATCTTTTGGTAAATTAATTTTTACATGTGGTTAGGTAAGATATATTTTCGACTATAAATATTCGTTTGAATGATAAAACTATTTCCAACATCATAGTATTTTTTTATAATTTTTATATAAACAATAAATTAAATTATTTATGACACAATAATGATGCAGTATATACCTCATTAATAAATGATTTAAATAAATAAAATAATAAATATTAAAATAACATCCAAAACCAGTAAAATTCTTATTGTATGATTTTATTTCGACCATGATTCATCTTATATTATACATTAATTAGTTTTTGACCTTTAGAAATAGAATATTATTATATAATAAAATAATATTTTTACACTTATCTAAAGAGCCCCTCCTCCCCCTTATAAAAGGACACCACTCCTAACCAATTACTCAAACCTCTAAAGCCTTTTGGCTCTTCCAACCTTTGCCCAATTAAGCTCCCCACATCCCTCTCCGCCTTTTAAATGCCTTACATTAGGCAAAAGGAACTTCAAGAACTCCTTTTTGTTCAAACTAAAGAAAGTTACCCAATTTATAGGTAAGAGTTCTTCTTAACTTCTTTTATTTTATTTTACTTCTCCAACCCCTAAATTATTCTTATTCCATTATTTTATAAATACAACAGTATCCTCAATATACTAGGATGTTGTTATGAGAATTATTTTAACTACAATTACACACACCTCTATTTAATGTGTGAAGAACATATTGTTTCTGTGGATGGAATACTAACGCCTCACGAAACGATGATTGTTCAATTATGTCCTACCGCCTCTCATAGTGGCCATTAAGCAGCACTGTGTTTATATATGATATATATTATGTTTATATTTTATTTATAATTCTGTTTTTAACATTTATAGTTTACCATTATGGATTCCTTAATGGGTTAACGCGATAATTTCAGTTGAGGAAGTGCGGACAACCGTTCCATCAAAGTGATATGACTCGTTAATGCCATATGTGGGATGTATAAAGGATATAATTAATATATTATATATTATATTATACTGGAATTATAATATACCTATGTATCAATATGTTTTAATTCCCTTAAAATTCTAAATAGAAATGAAAGTAGCATTCATCCGTACGTACGGCTTACCGTCTCCATGAACGGTGCATTTCATTTCATACGTCCAAAATATTATATACTATTATAAATACATATATATATAGGATATATATGAGTTATAGGATATATAAATCATTAATATCACTTCGGAGATAATGTACTATTGACCACATGGACAACTTATAATTATTAGGTGTTCATTTTTTACTCAAGTACTAAATATCGACCAAACAACCATTATTAACTTAAATGATTGCATAATGTTTATAACATGGTAACAAATGATATAAGAATGATAATAAACATAAAATGGTTTATTATTCATGTATAAATTATCTTTAGTTTATTATTCATGAAGGACAAGGAACAAACGACTCAAGTCAGACACGAGGTAAGGGATTTCTTATCCCACTTTTAATTCTACGAGATTTCCATTGTTCGCCACTTATTCATTGCATATGGTGGATTATGTACGGCCATTTGTTATATATAATCATGATTTTAATTATATCAGTGTTATTTTGTAATTCAATTTGGAGGTTGTTAACTTTTGGTCATACGATTCAGTTGATTACAACGTTGTAAAGGGGTTCATCTCACGTTTTATTCCTGTGAGATTCATGCTATATTTGCCACTATTTAATTTTGTGCGGTGTATGTACTGACAATGATTGTACTATTTGTGTAATATACATTCATTTATAATTATTTATGTCTTCATTTTATGATCCTTATTTCATTTGATGTATGTTTTGTATGTTACCAAATTAGTATGGGAACCATTCACTCCCTATTTTTAAAAGACTTCCTTTTGTTATGTCTTTTAATTTACATCTTACTATGTCAGGATATGTTCTTCTATATCATTATTGATGTATACATTATTTACAAGTGACGTTATATCCCTTTTCATCTAATCACCTCATTTTCTGAATTTTAAAGTGATACCATTATGCTGTCGAATTTTTACAAGGGAACTTTTTAACCCAATTTCAATTCTTTGGGTTCAACTTGTACTTCTTGAATATGTTATCATATGAATATGTGTGAATGACCTATGATTTTTTTAAAAATAATATCCACTTATATTGGGTGTATTTATATTTTTCACACATAATTAAGTGATTTATTTATCTCTAATTTAAGGATACCATCTTTATAAGGGAGTTCATCTTAATTTACATTTCCACTCAGACTTCATTGTTTTTATGCACCAATTCACTCTTATATGGTGTATATACTGTCCTTTGAAATATTATATCATGGATACAATAATTCTCCTGATATTATAAAGGTCTGATTAAATTTTATACCTCATTTATCTGTATTCAAGCATCTCTCTTTTTGTTAAAAAACTGATTACCCAAAATATTATTTTAATTTTTTTAGAGAATTATTATTCTATATATTTCTCATTAATATCCATGTTTTCAAAATGGGTTTTAGGATTTATTTATATGGACATTAATGTTCTCAAATGATAATTCATTTAAAATCTTCAAAGTGGTATGGGACACTTTGATTCAAAAATCTCTTTTTAAATTGGTTTTAAAATGATTTGATAAAGCATTGTTTATCTCAATATTTTGATTTGATATATTGGAACGGGGAAATGTTATCTTTCCATTATAATTTTCTTATGTGTTATGATTATGTTATGGTTATTGGGAATTTTTTACATATACAGGTGGTTCTGTAATAAACATGGGGCATGTGAGCCTGAGATAGCTCTCCAATGCATTGGGTAACGTGACAGAGGTAAACATGATGTTTATCCTAAGAGATTTAGAGAAGATACTGTGATGGGTATTCCATGTTTAACTTCCTACGTAGATATGATAGCTACAATGTACGTTTGATATGGATTCCATACTTAACCTTTATGATTTATGATTTTTGTGTGTTATTCATAAATCATATGATTTCGTAAGGTATGTTATGATTGAAAAGTATGGTTTCATTGATTTGTATTTATTGATGTTCTAATGTTTTCCTTCCTTATTTTATAACCCTTACTGAGCATTTTATGCTCATCCCATGTTTTTTGAAATTTTTTTCATAGGACTTAATGTTTAATAGGTTCATGGATTGGATCAAGGACAAGTCATGTTGTTTAAAACATGGAACTAGACATGTTTCATTTTAAGAGTTTTTATTTTATGAAAAAATGGATACTAAGTAGTAGTGTCTACGTGTAATATTCAATATGTTATGAAATAGTTATGGCCAATCCTCAAAAACTTTAAACTTCAAAAGATCCTCAATGTGAATTATTCCATAAGTTCAATATTATGTAATGTTTTATGGTCGGGTCATTACAGATACAACTTGAAGGACCCCAGAACACCCTGAGAGGGGAGGGGTGAATCAGGGTGGGAACATTTTCTTTTTAATGTTAGGAATATTGTTCCTACATTGGTAGGGACTTGTTAAATATCTTAACAAAATGAAAGCTGGGAGTGGACACAACACTTTTACTTAGTCTACCGCAAAGGGCTACATCCAAGGAGCATACACCAATAGCATGTCGGTCATACCAAAATATATTAATCTCTAATAGTTTGAGGATTATATGATTTGGTCACAGTAACTCTATTCCAGGCACACGACCTTTACAACGGTTTATCGATAGCTCACTGAATCCTAGGAATTACTTCCCTTGACTCTCCCTAGCTCAATTTCTTAAGAGACGTCAAAATGAGTTTATCGACATGCTGGTCATTTTTACAGATTTTCATTGAAGTCTTTGTCTCTATTCAGCATGAGACACTACTTGCATCGATGTCTTGAATGGATGAATATGAAAGAACTGTACCACTGAAATAGATATTCAAAACAAGTAATCAACTCACACTGTCCATTACACGCAACACCCACCATGTACGCGCAAGATCAGACTTTTGTGAGCAAGAATTTTTTTCCGTGAGGAAAATAATTCACGCAACTTAATCATTTACATGAAACTATTAATTTTTGCACAAAGATTAAATCTTTTCCACCCAATAGAATGTTTTCTGCCAAATTATTTCTTTTCCACAAAAAAATAATTTTCCACACAACTCTTGCTTTTCCGTGCAATAGTAATTTTTTTGAGCAACTCTATCTTTTCCACGCAGCTATAAATTTTCCACGCAACTCTATATTTTCTATGACACTCCCTTTTTGTGAAACATTTATGTGCATCAAAACATGGATCATCTTTAAGTCTTTAGTCATATTGAATGGGGGTGTCACCTCTTATTTATGGTTGTTTCTGACACCCATGCACAAAACCCACCGTGGAGTGACAAACCTCTCATTCTGTATGAAGAACCTTGTGCATCGGATTTTTTTTCCTTGCACATCTCTAGGTTTTCCACAAAGCCCATGACTTTTCCATTTTTTGAAATTCTTATCCCAGGACATGATTTGCATACAATTTTCCAAGAACCTACAATATGATGCCACCTTCACTACTGTTGTCCTCTTAAACTGTATGATCCATTTCCAAGAAAACATTCTAAACTTGTAATAGGGATTGACAACAAACACAAACCATACCCCATTTCTGTCATAGAATGGTTGTGGTTCCAACAATTCATTCATATACATATATATGTTTTACATTCAAAGGACATTAATTTGTGTATAAAATTAGACAGAAAAGATAAAAATTAAAATAACCACAATATTTTCATTCATAAAGGAACACTATAATAAAATTTCATAAAACCATTATCAATATACCATGTAAGATTAAATATATTGAATGTCCACATATTAATATTAAAAATTAAATAGAAGATAAAATTTTCATTTAATGTATGATATCTCTTAGATGATATTCACACGTACGGATAACCATAATTATAACAGATTATACGATAGAAAATTAAAACATAATTGGAAAATGAATTTTTTCTATAACACCCAACAAAAATTATCTAATCTGAGAAGTGTAGGGACATGACATATTGTGCACCTGCCTATATACTATATCATTCAAAAGATAGTTGTCAACCTAAAGAAATTCCATTATGAAACTATTCTAAATATTAAAAATGTATAACACAGTATCTCAATAATTGTTTTTTCAAAAATTTGAATATAAAATAAAGTTATTCACTCAAATAATACATCATAATAAATAAATTCGTTATCAAATTCTATAAAAATGTATTAGCATATCTCTTTTCATGTATAGTACTCAATAGGGAAACCACATGTGGTGTACTATTTTAACAGAATCAAACACTAAAAAAATGTTAAAGAGGCATGAATAAATACTCTAGAGTATATCCAATTAAAACCGTTATTTAACCCTCTCAACTCAACAGGTTTCTTGAGGTAGAATGATTTCCATTAACTATATCAATGATCGTGTGTCTATTGGTGCATTGAGATTCTAATTAAGGGTTTGTGAATTTAAACCTTAGGATGCCACTTGAGGCCACAAACCATGAATTTATGAAATTAATAATGGGGTACAAATCGGTAGAAAATTAATATGTAATTGAACAAAAAAAATGTGGGGCCATCGTGTATTAATTTGGGTTCCTCAAAGTTGGACAAATCTATTTCATCTCCATTCAATACAAAAGGGCTGTTACATTATCTCAACCAGTGCACAACACAAATCCCATTCTTATCATCATGTTCCTGGTCTTTTCAATTATCTCCACCCGTCTATACTAACTCAAGAAAGTCACCATGGCACATTTACACATAAAAAAACACTCGGTAGGTCACGTTATCTCTTTGACCGTTCCATGTAGATACATGGGAAGTAACCATCAAGAACAGAAACTCATCCTTGATGACATTAAATATTACCAAAAAATATAATAGGTATCAAGTAACAACCTCAATATATATGAAACAAAAACTATGGGAAATACCATACCCAACTATACAATAATTACATAGGCCATAAAAGCCACATTATTTCCTGAATGGTTCTCCTAAGGATACATTTATTGGGTCAACAACCGATAACTCATTCCTAAAAAAAATCCTCGAATCCACTATAAATAACCAAACAGCTCACAACCCCCCACCCTAAACAGGGTCTACCATATCTATATGGATCTACCCAATCATACTGTTGTTATAAGAAGATGTTTTATTTAGATACACAAAAAAACATGAAAAAAATATGTAAAACATTAGAAAATTTAAAAAAAAATTATATAATTTGATTCTTAGGTACATATGTTATGAATATCCTATAATTTTTACATGAATGATGCTCAACATAACAAATATCTAAAAAATCTCTGTAATAGGATATTAGTTTTTGGGGAAATGATAAAATAGACAAACGATGATAATAATATATTTAGGTATAGAAATGATGTCTATTTATCCAAAGAGGATGAAGGAGATGATAAATGTTAAAACAGATTATGAGAATATGGTAGGAATGAAAATTATTCCAATGAGTGCTCCCAACAGACAAGAATCTTGTAGGGGTTTGATGGAAAGAAATGGAAAAATTAACATGAGTTTTGAAGAAATTATCACCTGTACTTTTAATTAAATTCTCAAAAACCCAATTACAACACAAACATATGGATCACAAAGTGAAACCATTTTTTGAAATTGTCCCAAGGGTTTTATTTGTGGAAATTAATTTGGTGAACTATACCATTATGTTATGCAAAACATCATGTAGTGAAACTCCAAATAATTTATATATATATTTCTAATAATGAGTTCTATGTTCAATACCATTCCCTATATGAAAAATTAAACAAAAAAAGTAATATATTAAATGAACATTATTAATAATATTTATGAACAATTAAAATTATAAATAAAAGTTTATGACCCAATATAAATTACATTTATTTAGAGGTTAAATAATTACAATAATTTCATATAAAATGGAGATGTTCTTTTATGTAAAAATGTTTTTCTAAATATATTGTTAATTTTCTCCAAATAAATTATATCAATACATATATTTGACATATACAACATATCAATATTTTATATAATATATAATAATTTTTTAATTTTGAATTGTTTTGAGAAAATACCAAGAATGGTTACTGTATTAAAATGTCATTTTCTATTAAAGGGAATATTTCATTATATCTTACTTCCATATAAAGGATAAATTTTTTTATATTATATTTTTATCTTCTAAAAATTAAAATATTATTTTTATTTAAATAGTTTAATATTATCCAAAAGTAATTTTTTATATATTTTTAAAAATAATTGATATTCGGGTGGATTGTTATAAATGTTCTTTTTTCTAAAATCATCGTTTGACTATATAAAGAAATAATTAAAACATAAAAACATATAAGAATTTTTGTATATAATAAATATATATTTATTTAATAAAACCATAATTTTTTATTAATATGTTTAGTTTTAAAAAATGTATTTTAACATTTTATTTGAATAAAAAAGAATTAGAAAAAGAATATTTTGTCATTAGGATTTAATTGAAAATTATTTTGGTATGATTCATTTTAAGATATTGGAATAAAATATAGAATATAATTACTATATACAAATATTATAAATATTAATGAAATTGACATGATTACACTAACTTAAATTTTACGCCTTAAAATACAATTATTCTATAACATGTTTTTTATTTTTTATATTCTCTATTGATAAAATTTATTTCCCATAGACATAGATATTTTATTTGATAAATTAGATTTAATAATTTAATATTTTGGATAATATAATTTAATATGGTCCATGTTATTTTTTATTAAAAATATATTACTTATGTATTGTTTAGTTATTACATAATAACCAAAAATGATAAAACATAAAATAATAAGTGTAAAGGGAATAAGGAAATTTGTGGAAATGTATTTGGTGTTATAAAAACCTTATCAAATATCATATTATAGTAATTTATTATTTTTATGTCTTCTTGACTTGTGAAACCAATATAATCAATATCGTATATTGTAATATAAAAAAAATCATCCTCACCACTTATAAAAAAGGCCTATGTTACACCCTAAGATTTCATGGACTATTTTTTTTAATTAGTATTAATTTTTTTAATATCCTGCATTACAAATGAAAATGTTTTTTAACAACCCACAATATACTATTAATTTCATTTTTCTATCATGATCATTATAAAGGAGAAAATAATGCGAGCAATATAAATTGATATAACCACATTATTAAAATTAATTATAATGTATTTAAATATTTAAAATATATTTGTAGATATGTACTTAATTAAGGGAAGTGTGTTTATAATCAATGAAAATAAATTTGTTCATAAACATTATTTTCAATTTTTTTTTCAAAACGTAATAAAATTATTTATATCCAATTTCGTAATGTGTATTTAAAAAATTAAGATTCATTTTTGGAATCATCATGTAAAAATTTAATAATGTTGAATTTATGATAATTTCATTTCATGGTAAATTTTGGGATGAGTAGTGAACAATACTGATTTTAATTAAAAATACAATTTTAGTTTAAATTATTTATAGATTTAAATCAATTTTTAAAATTTATTGAATATA
The DNA here is from genome assembly GCA_963277665.1 of Viscum album. Classification (NCBI taxonomy): domain Eukaryota; kingdom Viridiplantae; phylum Streptophyta; class Magnoliopsida; order Santalales; family Viscaceae; genus Viscum; species Viscum album. The sequence continues at coordinate 767,048,031 of OY728121.1, forward strand.
ATATTAGTTGAATTATTTTATTATTAATCAAAATTATTTAATTTTTATAAATATTTTATTGAAATTTCATAAATTGTTTTCTTTTTTTTCGGTTTATCATTTTGAAAAGTGTTTTTTGACATGCCAATATGTTTTATTTTAAATAAACATCTTCTAATTATGTGTGTTTATTCTGGTAAAATATATCACGTATTTTTAATTATCATATTTAATATTACATAGTAATATAATATTAATTTTTTTTCCATTAATAAATAAAACAGTAAATAATAATTACTTGGGTTGATGTTAAGAAGTCTGTATCCGGAGTTAATATAAGACTGTAATTTTTAAAATAGAATTAGAAAGGAAAAATTCCTATATATTATAACAAATAAGACATTATATTTGGAATTTTTTTTTACAAATTATCCATTATGGATCCTTTTTTTAATCTTTAATATATGGGTACACCTTTCTATTTTGAATAATTTCATGTGTGAACCCTCCCCAACCTATTAATAGGATCCTTTTTTTATCCCCTTGACACAATTTTACCCATTTTGATCAACCATGAACTGACCAAATCCCTTCCTTAATTCCCTCCCCATGACCTATATACCGTATTTTTATTATTTAAACCCTCTATACTGTCTTTTTTTCTCACATATGGAGGTTTCCTCCAAAAGATATATCATTCTTAACTGAGTGTATTTATTCAATTTATTCATCCACATCCATCAAATAATATTCAGATATTATGATATAAAAACATAAATATCTTATATATACTGATATATAAATATGTTAGTGGAGTAACCTACATCTATATTCTCTTCCATCAAATAAGAAACAAAACTATCGATCTAGTGTACAACAGACTACCGCCTCATGAACAAATGTAATTTGTTTCAAAAACTTCCTCTCATTGTTATTTAAAATGAATTATATATCATTTTTATATGATAATTATTAAATAATTATATTCCATAACATAATATCATAGCTAACTTCATAACATCAAATACACTGTAAAACAATGATGACGACCATGCATAAGTTTGGACTACCGCCTCCACGAAGAGATGTGATATTTTATTCTAACATAGATGTAAATAAGTATAGATTTAGTGAATATAAAAGATATAAATTAAATATAAATGACTCTATCAAGGTTATATATTATTTACCAACCTCTCATTCACACCAATAAGAAAATGGAAACATTATTCATGGGTATGAATGGCCTAACATATATACGAACGATGTACTTCACTTTGAATTGATAAATTTTAATGATAAATATAAATATATATTTAATGAATATATATGATATTTATATCAAGGTAAAAATTCAGGAAAATATTTTATGATGATCCATAAAGGGTATCATTTATACAAAAAAATATTTATATAAAATTTTATGTAGTTTTTACCCAACATGAGCTTTTATCATGGAATTATAAACAAACCGTTAATAAAAATGTAATAATTAAATAATTTATGGTATTATATATATAATTAATATATATATATATATATATATATATGAAACTAATATTTATAATATACAAGTTTCAAAAAATTATCAAGGAATTTGAGAGTTAAGGTAATGGATTTTTATATCACTTTTATTTATGTGGAAACAAATCCACATTCCTCACTTATTTTTTTGGGTGGTTTATATAAATCCCAAGAAGTTTTTTTTTGATTATTAACAATAAAATGATATGATAAAAATCTCCATAATAATTTTTTACTAAATCGTACATTAAATTATAATTTTCCCATAGTAGTAAATCATTTATGTCAGAATATCACTATTTATCTGTATTGTTTATAAATAATCCTCTAATGATGAAACATTATTATCCATATATCAAGAAAAAAAATTAATTTAATTATCATCTAGAAATTTATATATACCATTTATTTTCCATTAATTTAAACTCATTAAAAACTAGAGATACCAAAATAATTTTTTATAGAAAACTGAAATTCATTCTCTTCAGAAAAAAATCATTTTTCTACGATGCAATTGTTTTCTAAAAATGTTTTAATGAATTTTTTTATTATTATTCAATGATTTTCTAACCCATTTTTATCCATTGAATAATATTTTAAAAATGTTATAAAATAAATTGTATTATCTTTTCTCAAGTAATACCCCTTTTAATACTAACTTAGCTATTATAGGAATCGTCATTATGTTGTATACTATATCAACATTATTTCTAGAAATTCAGAACACAAAATGATTAAATGATTACATTATTTATTAAAATTTTATTTTTTAAATAATTTTTTTAATATTTGGTTGTTTTTATATTTTAATAAAAATATTTCATAGTGAAATGTCTTTTTTCTCTATAATTATTCTACTTGAACTTTTAAAATCATTTTTACCTCAGATGACATCCGTGGATGTTATATATAATATATATAAGATATGATCCAATGATACCATTATTAATAAATCAATGGATGATTTATGTTTATTAATAACATATTTTTATAAAATTCTTTCCTTTTCTATAGAGTCTACTATGATTTAATGATTAAATGTTTATTGAAAACATTATATTTAAACTTATTATACTATGATGACAAGTTTATGAAATCCATTTCATAACATGGGGTAAAATATGTTATGAAATGGGGTCATTAAAATTTATTAGGTTATGATGGATAAATAATTAGAAAATATGTTATGTATGTACTAGATATATTATTCAAAAAAATTTCTAGGGACCTTCTATTAATGTCTCTATAATAAATCATAGTCTTGGTATTGTTTTCATAAGTTTATCTGTGGTCCAGGCTATCATAGTTATAAAATTATGTTTCAAATTTTATTTCATGCCCATAAGTTATAAGCGGTCCTGATTTCATGTCCTTAAACTAAAGAGTGTACATGGTCATATTTATATATGGTCAAGAATCATGAATCTTTTTTGTATGACACATATATATCTATTATTCCAATTTTCTAATATATAGACCATTTTATTTGATTCAAATAGTATTCATTTCTTATTCACATCAATAATTTATTCCCTAACTAGAGGATATGATATAAGATATATTGGATAAGTTTTTGAAATTAAATTTTTGTGTTCTCATACCATTAAGCTCAGGTTATATTCATATCCCCATTTCATACCCCACACATAAGCTATGTTCGTAGTTAAATATGATACCATTTCCAATGTTAAAACTATTGAATTTTTACTATGGCATGTCCATGAAGTGTACAATATTGGATGATCATTATGGTGTATACTGATGATCTATCAAGAAATTTGAATATTATTTTTATATTCTATAAATATATAAAATCATTATGTTCTTTGAGATTATATTTGTGAAATTTATTTAATATTCACCTAAAATATTCAATATTTACGTGTGAATAGTTCAGTTTAAAAAAGATGTTTTCAATTGAAGGTGCTAGTTGTCCCTTGTAAATAATATTAGAAAAGTTTACTATAAATCCTAGTAATAATCCTAAGTATAATTCCAATTATAACAAAATTTCATGGAATTTTAGTTAGTGATGGAGTGAGGGGATTCTAAAAAATTGCCTACCAATTTGACTACAAAAATTTGATGCAGCTCTATAATAGTTTTTCGAAGGTGCAATAACTCTGAAATGGGGTGATTAGGCTTTGACCTGATCATCACCTGGTCCTTGAAAACAACATTTTCTAATTTTTTGATTCCACCAGTATATATGATTTGTAATTTCATAAACTATTTGTTCTTCTTTAAGAATAATTTTAATAAATGATTCCCATGAATGGACTAGGTTAAATATACAGTTTAATATATTGGAAAAAATGATTCATTATTTAGACATACTATATATTTTTTTCAGTATTATTTTGATTCTCTCTATAAATCATATATATTGATGGGAATGTGAAAAAATTCTCTACCCGACATGAACGTTCCTCATGTATCTATTAATATTTAATTTTTTTACATTGAGAGGAATTGTTCACCAGCCACATGAAAGGCGGTACTTCCTGCATCTTTTTCTATTATTAAGAAGATTCATCTAGTTTAACTATCTACCTATATGCCACCTAATTTGTTGGTTTGCAAGCTAGGGTTTGTTCCTTCAAGGAGGTCCTTGGTCGAACTTCTTTTGTGCTTTATTCACATCAAAATACATTCATTATAGGTATTTCTACTGATCCCATGTATACAATAATGTAAGATGGGTGTCCAGTGGTGGATGTGACATCAGCTAAGCTAGTGAGGTTTATGTTTATATTATTTTTACCTTTCTGGTGAGATTCACTCAGTATTGGTCATTGATTGGATTATTTCATTCTATTTTGGCTTGTTGGAATCTCATTCATCTAGTAGTGGTGTCCTCTATATCGTGAAACATCATCAGTATCATTTATTTTTCTTGTGATGATTTCCTAATGTTGTGGTTATGAGAAGGGATATTATGAGGATGTTAGAGTTTCCCCTTGTTTATATGGACATGGGATGTCTATAGAGGCAATGATTTTAGATATATGGTGGCTAGGTTGATGTTACTTGATCTAACTCTTCCACTTGTCAACCTAATGATTCTTCAGTTTATGGGAGATGTGTTATGTGGATCCTTGTGTACTGATGATGAGACTGATAGCCTTCTGTCCTCTTCAACAACCCACATTTTCATGGATGTGGATAAGGTATTTACTATTCTGGAGTGCATTATCATCCCTATGGGAGGGTAAATTTCTAGGTTCCCATGGACTATATATCTGTTGATGACTCGATTTTGCGAGGTATATCATTTGAATTTTCATACACTCTAAAACTTCTGGTACAAGTCCTTGGAGAATGGGAAGTTTCTAGTATTGGATGGATTCTATGGAGATGCTTCTATATTTTCTAATGACATTGGGGTTCATGTTCATTATGTTCATTTTCTTTCTTTGATGAATAAGGATCCCTCTAATACTAAACAAACTCCCAAAATTAAGGAAAAATGTCATGCCTTCTCTAAATATCTGGATCAGGGGCATCTTGGGGATTTGGGGGAGATAGGAGTTTCCAATGTTGATCTATTTGAGAAGCAGGTTACCTCTAAGATCCCATCATCGCCACTCACTCATATGGAAGAAATGGTCACCAACAAGTATTATTTACATGGTTTACTTTACCCTCCTCTTCTTTTTACATTGGATGCTCTAGTGGGAATGTCTTCAATATTTCATGATCATTCAGGGGTGGTTTCCTCAGCCATCTACACAAGTCACTATACACTCCAAATCGATATACTCTGTTATCAAATGTAGGAGATAATCATGGGTACCCTCCCATAGTGATCGAGAACATATATTTTCCAAGCTACCATCAATATTTGGCAATGAAGGCAGGCTCACTCCCTCCAAATCCATAGAGTCAAAAAATTCTCTATTACAATGTTCTCCCTCTAGTATATTCAATGGAATAAACACCAAAAAATCACCCCAATAAAGTTATCAATTATAATGTAAAATTATATGGCCATGGGAGCTGGATCTAAATCCTAATTCATGGTGAATGTGATTTGGATGCATCAGGTCTCATTTATGGATGATGATGAACACGAAACAAATAGTCCATGCCAATCTTTTCTAGGAACATCAGATTTACTCACTACATGCTAGCGTGCCCATACAACAGACCAAATTTCTTTTCTGAAATCACAATGTGTCTGTGGATATAATGAGGGTTTCTTCCCTATATATTAATAGTAAAGTATATATAACTAGTTATATTTTTCTCATTATAAATATTTATGAAAAATGGGATCCTTCTAAGAGGCTAGTTTTGTGAAATTAGCATTCTTACTTCAAATATAGTAACATTTCCTGGTTTTTTTCTTGAAACAATAAAAAAATAATCTATGGGTCGGAAAAGATGAGATTTTTGGAGAAATAAACCAATGAAATTCATGATTTCAATTACATTTTGGCAGATATTTGGCTCATGGACACGATATTCAAGGGAGATCTTTTTACATGGTGCAACAATAAAAAATAAAATTAGGAATCTGGTTTAGTTTTGATAGTGTCATATCCAATCATCAAGGAGTTGAAACGTTTCCCTTGGATATTGTCTTTTATTTATCGTACATCCATTCAAATCATTCCATACTCCATGTATATCTTAAGAGGTAAGAAATGAAACTTCACGATGTTAGATTTTTTAGAAGCTGGGTGGGGGATGATGGTTTTCATAAAATTCTTAGGTATTGATTTGATGTTAAGGTTCTTGGTATGGTTTCTATGTGAAATTTTGCTTAGTTAACATGACTTAGAGGGAACCTCTAGGAATAGTACTAAACCAGGGTATATTCTAATATCTCTTTTAATGCTCTCAAATATGAATTTTTTTATCAGTATGGTAATCATTATGAAAATAGTGTTGATGACATATTTTATTCCTTAATGGAAAAACAAAATAATCATTGGGGAGGGAAGGAAAAAATTGATCGAATAGAATGTGATAAATCAAGTTAACATTAGATAATGGGGGGAAACATAAATAATATATTTTCGACTAAATATTATAAAGAGGGGATGGATTCAAAGATGATTATTCTTCTACTAGAGGACAGTTCCTATTCAGGGGATGTGGAACTTGTTGGTATTCTTAATTAAATTCACATTGAGTACCTCCATTCTAAGATGAGCATAGATTCTGATTGTATACTCTTGACGGGTTCTAGTGATGATCGATTCATATGTAACATTCATATGTTGGATGGTGATCGTGATAATGAACAAATGGAGGCTATACCAAAAGAGAAGGAGATCAGAATGACATTTTTGTCTCTAAATGTTGAATGTTCTCTAGGACAAGATTATATTCCTTGGTCTTTTTACATTTCTAGTTGGGATATTAATTTTACTTAGGTGGATAAAAAAATTCATTAACTCTTATGAGGGGAACATCATTAAAGAGCGGTTTTTCATTTTATCTAGTTATTATCCCAAAGGTGAAGGACCAAACAAGATTGCTCTAATACAATCTGATTTGTCTTAGTAATTTCTCTTCTAAGATACTCAATAGAATCCGGAAAAAAAGGCTATAAATGGTCATTATACCAATTATTCTAAGAGAGTATAAGTGGTTTTATTCTGGGGATGATCATTTAGGGGTGATTACATATGAGAATGATATGGTGGGTGGTCTCAATAGAAAATATATAGGCTCTAATATCATGATAATGGTGGTTATAGATAATACATATGATATTATGGGGTGGGGATTCATTTTGAGAGTTATGGGGATGTTTGGCATCATAGTGTGGACCTGTGATATATTTCTTAGGTGTTTTCCTTCACCTTGGAAGTTTATAAATCTCCTCACCTTCAACATTGGATTCTTTAAATTTATTAGAGGTCTCTCGGAAAGGGATCAAGTCTCTCAAAATTTAGTTATCTTATATCCAGAGGAACTCACAAGGAACCTAATGTGTGGAATAACAATAAGGTATATTGTTTCATTCAGGAATAGATCTCAAAAATTCGTTATTTTCCATCACTTATTTGGTGATGATATATTATTTTTTCTAAATGGAGGGAAAAAATCCATCGACAACTTCAATAGTACTATGAAAATGTATTGTAGTTTTAGTGGGAATATAATCAAAATTCATAAGGGTAGAATATACATCTTATAAGAAAGTTAAAATAGTAGTTCTTGGTCTACTTATGAGAAGTTTTCTATATATATAATAATCCCCCAAATGAATTATTTAGGTGCTCATATATCTGATGGGATGATTAAGAAAGATTTAATTGGGGATATGGATCACAATTTGTTCGAGTTTATTTCTCAGAGAAGAATGTTTCCTTATTTTTTGGGGTAGTATAACATTGGTTATTAGAGCCTAAAAACCATGCCTATGCATGTTCATTATCTTATAAATTCCCTATAATCCATTATTGTTGGATTGGAAAAAATTAAGAGTGATTTCATATGGAACATCAAATACGAGGGGAGGTGTCACTCGGATTCCTAGTAGAGATTGGAAATACCCATCAATGTGGTCGGTAATTACTTCAATAATATAGATAAGACCATGCACTACATGAGTGGTAAAATGACAAGGGAAATTTTAAGAAGGATATTATATGTGGAAAATATTCATGAAGGATAGGTATGGTGTCGAATGGGGGAAATGGCAGTATCATCCCGGTAGAATATCATGTAGGGTGCGATCTATGGTTTTGAAATTTTATATCATAAAGGATAGTGTTCATTGGGTTTTTGGGATATGGGATATAAATTACTGAAGGGATAGTTGGGTAGGTCCCCCCATCATCTTCTTAGGTTTCCAAATTCTATAATTCTCTTTCCATCATGTAATATTCAATCAAAATATTCATTTAAACAACTCTTGATGAGGTTAAAAAGTCCCCATTTGAGAGGATCATTCTTGTTGATGAACATGACTGATGTGGGTTATTTCATATTGGTATATGTATTTTCGGTTCTCGAGACAAAAACACTCTAATGCAGGTTTAAGGGGAGACTAAAGAGAAGTAAGCCAAACATAGGTGGAATAATATTCCATAAAAGTCTAATTTCCTACTTCGGGGGATTCGTTAGTAGTGAATTTCAACATAATAAAATATTAAAAAAAGATGTGTATTTGGCTTCATACTACATTTTAATGAGAAGAAAATATTGAAACAACATAGAGCATATTATTTGAGAGCGAGTGGGCCGGATTTTTAAGGGATCTCATCTGAATGTGGCATGGCATTACATGTCAGGGCTGCGACATGTGCAGTTTTCTTACCACCTTGTTTTGTGGGGATGAGAAATATCTAAGTGAAGGTCAGTTTCAATGAATGGGTTTTTCATTTTTTCATTTGACTATATGGTATTATAAAAACAATATTAGAGAAGTTATGTTCCCCACTGTTGGGTTTCTCAGAGTCCTTATTTATTAACTAGTGAAGGAGACGGTTCCTGTGAACCCAGGGAATGAGGACTTTGTTCAATTTTGGGGGCTTCATTAGAGGGTTAATCTCATTCCTAGATGAAGGGTCTTCTCCACACAATGTATATGGTTTAAGTATATTACACATCTTGAGGGACTAATGAATAATGTTAATGTATATTTTCACTAGGTTTCTAGGATTTGGGGAGGTCCTGGTGTGTTATGTTAGGGGATCAATGGTATTTTTTCTCTTAATTGTGTGATAAAGGTCATTCTATTTAGGAATAATTTAGAGAAATTGTTATAAATTTATCTCTTTATAGGATATTGAAAATAAAAATTCCAATAGACAAGCCATGATTTAAAAATCTAGTCAGATTCCTTCTTGATAACAAAAAATTTTAGTTGTCTAAAGTGTATGATATCAGAATGTGAATGTTCCTAATATGAAGTGAAAATGAGATCTATCATATGTATAGGGAGGGTAAATTCACCACAGACAATTTATAAATCCAGTGTGTTTCCAATGAGTGACTCTTTATTTTTCATTATATACGTTCTTTTTCAAAATATTGTAATCTCATTATAAGGGTTGATTCTCTTGGGCTCCATCAATTTCATCCTCTCAGAATTTTCATGTTTTTGGAATAATAATTTTAATGTGAGTGACTTAGTGTGGATTCCATATATGATTATTGATTCTCACACTATGGTTTTTGGTTTATGTCGATGACTATATCCTAAAAAATCATGTTAATTCATAATATTATTGAAAATTACAATATTGTCACTCGAAGAAATGAAATTTTGTGGGATCTATAATAAAAAATCACAATGTTGTTCTCAAAGAACATTATCCTAATATATATCATATAGAATATTTAATAAAGTAATGGTGGTGATGATGATTTATTTTGTCCTTCAGGATTCAATGTCCACCATATTTTACCAGTTCTATTGTTCCACTAATATCTATGTAGTGGATTAGTTTCATTAACATGATATTTTACATTCACAAGTATTTGAAGAATAAAAATAACATTTTGGTTTTCAATCATTAGATGGATAAGTAAACTAGTGGTGGAATCTAATTAATAACACAATCAAGATAAAGAAATTTCCACCATGGAGTGAGATGTTTTTAAGGTCAGATTTTTTAATAAGTAAATTCCTCATATTCGTCATACAAAAAAGGGGAGGTAATTCATTGAGATAAATCAAAATGATGATTAATCACTTAGTACCTCAGAAGAAACTTTTAACTGAATTCATAGGTATGAGTATAAAATTAAAATCCACCCAAAATATATGGTTGATCAACTCTTCAGTGGATAAAAACATACTCTATAAATGGAATTATCTATAAGGGACAAAAGTATTTATGAAGAAATCATATAATGTGCAATCAATATTGAAATAGAGATTACATTTACCCATCAATATCATGGTTTTGATATGAAAATTAAATGAAAGTAAAAGGAAACCATAAATCCATAGAGAAAAGTTGATGTTCTTTCCATTATGATTGTAATGGGGAATGAGTCATAGTGAAAACTACCAAAAGAGGGATCATAAATAGTTGAAGTGTGGAAAGGATTGTCATCATGCAGCTAAATTATAAGGTGATGAGAACAAATTAGCTAATTTAATTAATAGAGATAAATCACTATTAGATACAATACCAATGCAAGTGTTTTTCAAGGGAATGATGTGTGGGAATAATTCAAAATAGTTCCCAAATATGAAGGAAAATAGTGATGATTTACATCAATAACTTATTAATACAAGAGACAAATGCATATATAATAAGGAAACTATTTATGGTGAGGGGAAGGAAATGATGTGGTGATATGTACCCCAAACAAACACACTATAACTAATATTGTCCTATTTGGAAACGGATATACCCAATATTTTATATATAATGACTTTTATAAAAATATATATGTTTTAACTAAAAATTTAGTTATTTAATTATTAGTGAAAACCCCTAATTTAATTATGATCCCATATTATTTATCAGATTCATATATAGTTGATTTTTTTGAAATGTGGTTATTGAATATATATTTATTCTACACCTAGTTGAATTTTATGTTATCACAGGAATGGATATGATTTATATATATAAACATCATTTAACAATCAAAGGAAGGAAAGTAATATTTGAAATTTAAAAACAACTAATAACATATTTCAATGTGATGACAAACATGAATTATCGATGGAAACTAAATACATTTAATGGGTCATGATTCCCATTCCAAAGGGATGTTTATCTCATATGGATGGGGATAAACTCTCTATTGATTATATGGCTATTTTAAAAGCATACATTGATGACTTTTTGATATATATTCCCTATAATCCACTAAATCATGACTTGAGTTATAAATAGAACTCATTCCTTCTAAAACAAATATTTCAAATACATTTTATATATTTTTTCCAATAGAGTTCCATTATTTGAAAAGAAACTCCAAGAAAAAATTGAGAAGGGTTTTTTTCATCCAAGAGCATCAGCTCAGTGTGAACCAAACCTTTTCATTAAAAATAATGATGGCTCATTGTGACCCTACCTTAATTATCAGGGGATAAAATATATTACAATGATGAAAAAGTATCATTTAATGAATATATATGCCTAATATGATAATATTTATATATCTCGATATTTTCCACGGATTTATATGCTTCAGAATATCATCATTTGAGTGTCAAGACAACGGATAAACACAAGAAAACATTCTATATAATGTATATACAATATGGATTTATATTGATTAAATTTGGTCACACTATTACCTCAGTTATCTTCATGGAGTTAATAAATAGTGTCTTTAGTGATTACCTAAATTAGTTTGTGGTATAATATATGGAGGAAATTTTTATATATACAAATAAGAAGAAAAACATAAATATTACTAGATATTTGTATTGAATACCCTAAGGATAGAGAATATATATTTAAATTTAGAAATTTCCAATTTTGGTTAATTTTTGTAATTTATGGTTTATATAATATCTAGAGAGAGTAAAGCAGTCTATCCATTATGGAGGGGGGGGGGGGGGGTATTTCACCATGAACAAGACCATCATAGGTTACTATGACACCCAATTTTCATGTTTGTATTCGGTATTATCAATTATTAGTAGAAACATTTTCACCAATGTCAAATACAATCACCCTACTGACTTGGAAGGAAGAAAATAACCATTATGTAGTTAAATTGGTGAAAAATTTCATGAAACTGTTGAAATTGTTTGTAAATGAAATTATTATTATATTACCATCAAATAGATAAGGTTTTTTAATATGTAGGGATGAATCCAAGAATGTATTTTGATGAATTAGCTTGATTACTGATGTGGTTATAACTTATATCATATTACAGTTAAAGGGTAATTAGAAATTACATAACTCATGATTTGGAGTAACATGTTGTAATATATGAATTAAATATATAGAGTAGTTATCTTTACATAGAAAGTATTGATATATATATATATATTATAAAATTTTAACATATATATTCACAATGATGGTGTTGAAAATGAGGTAGAGAAGATGGTTATAAATTATTATTGATTATCATCCATCCAATACATTTTTTAATTTTCTAAAAATCCACTTTAAGGAAAGTGGGAACCTCACATAGTGATACGGAAACTAGAAACCACATGCTAACCACATTCCACCATGTCCAGAATTCAAAAAACCATGTAAATATCATGAAGTTCAAAATTCAAAATGGAAAACCCAAAACAATCAAATTCAAAAATTCAAAAACCCCCACTGAAAGATTATCAAGCCACCACCAACTATGATAGAACTGGATCATCCATCATCTGACATACCCATCGGGTCTCCATCATCATCATCCATGTCAGTTGTGTCCCAAATCCATCTAACATCATCATGAAACCTACCGCCATCCGTTCCATCCTCATATTCGTCGACCTCACCATCCGAACACTATCTCAGTCTCTGGGCACTCCTAATGCAGTCGAAAAACCCCGTCACAATGTCTTCACGATCCAGAAAATTCCGAACCATCAACATAAAAAACACAAAATCATCAAAATGGCACCGTCGTAAACAAAACCACTGGCCTCCCCAGAAAAAACACCGAAAACAAGGGGAATAAAACCGAGGAAAACGAAACCATCCCCTAAAAATTTCATTTGAACAGGAGAGATAAAACATCATCAAAGATACAAAATGACTTAGACCACACTAAGAGCACCGTGGGATGTAGCATCCCACCTCCAAAAACCTCCGAGAAACTGCTGGTCCCATTCTAACATAGAGGGGGAATGAGGGAATTGAGGTTAGGGCAGAGATGTGAATGACCTAGGGCTCCTAGTAGTTTCATCGTGGTGAGGTTGAAACCATCATCCAAAGACATGAGAGATCCCAAAAAGGAAATGCCTGAAAAATCCACGGCTGCCGAACTTCTTAACCCAAAACCACAGTGATTCCATCGCTCCAGATCCTACTTGGAGAGGCACGGTGTAATATGTGGTTAGGCCAGGGTAGAACCAGCATGGGCCTTCAATAGCGAAAACCTTCGTCGGAACCAACATATGCCCCCTGTGAGATGAACACCTTGAAAAATTCACCGTGATGAATGAAGAGATATGGAGGAAATATTATGTTTACCATATTAGTTCTCAACCATCTCTTCATGTGAGGATTAGAGCGGCATATGAGGTAGATGTATGGCTACATGAGAAGGATAGATATGTTCATGATTTTAAATTTGATAATGATAGATTAATAAGCTCTATGAACTATGAATGTGTTTTATTGATACCTGATTTGAAGGTGTAATTTGTAGAATATCATAGTTCTTCATTCTCTATTCATCGAATAATTAAAAAAGAGGCATATTTATTGGAAGCAGTATTTATAGTGGGTTGGTATGATGAGTTATATTGTAGTGTTTGAACCTAGCTGGTTGGAATTTCAATAAGTTAAGGTTGAGAGAAAAAATTAAAAGGGGATTTAATGATCGTTACCCACACCATAATTGAAATAAGATATCATCATAATGGATATTGTAATTGGACTCATAAAAAAATCTAAAAATAATAATTCTCTATGAGCATCAATTTATCTCATTAAAAATTCAATACACATCATTAATATAAAAATAGATTTTCATTTTGATCATATTTAAAGAATTAAATTCAGTTAGTGTTAGTGATATATAGGGCACCACAATATTCTATATATTCATGGGATCTGAGGTTTACCATGACATTCTGGTGAAGTATTCCACATGATTTAGGTGAAGAGATATGTTCCGAAATAATATATCATCCTCAAAAAAATACTTAGTATGTCATAAAAATAAATCCTCATTGGTTTTGACATGATAATGTCCTATTTATTTCATTAGTGAATGGGATTTAAGCTATCCTCTAGTTGAATTTTGCTTACAACAATAGCCATCACATGAACATTCAGTTGGATCATTATAAGGAACTATATTGAATTAATTATAAAACTCCGAGGATTTGGGATGATGTTTGAGAAATAATGAAATTGGGATTATAGATTGAAATATAAATGGCATATAATGGTAGATTCATTCATTAAATCATAAGGGAAACATAATGTGCACATAAAATTTATGCTAATATTTGTCAAAGGGATCAATAATTTGAAGTTTGTGAGAAGGTGTTTCTACAAACTTCTCTATAGAAGAATCTGATGTAATCATGGTAGAGAAGAATATTGAGGCCTTATTATATTGTCCACATAAATATTATTAATCTATTATATATGGTATCTTATCGCCAAAAACATCCACCAAACCATTCTAACATCCAAGAAATGTAACATCTATCTATCTGGAAAAAGGTCATATATGAACAATAACTTGTACTGAACTCAGATGTCATCGTAATGGATCATTATATTTCACATAATGATGAAAATATAGAGATTATGGATCTAATAAGAAATTTCCTATGAAACATGAACACCCATCTAGTCAATATTATTTGGCGAAACCGCCAACTTATAGAGGCTACTTGGGAACATGGGATTATGTTGAAACATAATTATCCACAATTTCTTGTATCAATGTTATGAAATTTCAAGGGGAAATAATTTTAATGGTAGTAAAATTTGAAACCCTAGGAATTTATTAAATATTTTTTTGAATAATTTTAATTTTGTTTATATCATTAAATACACCCAACCCCATGTTTTAACAAGCCACAATATATTATTAATATTACAATATTAAACATTGACATTATTACCTATCACGTATACATAAAAGTATGAATAAGAATTTAATTAATTGGAAAATTAAGTAAAATTTATTTATAAGAAGAAATTATATTTATAAATAAGTGATTAATATTTTTAAGGTCGATATATTCTATGAAAATACATTTGACCAA
Organism: Viscum album; assembly: GCA_963277665.1. Lineage (NCBI taxonomy): Eukaryota > Viridiplantae > Streptophyta > Magnoliopsida > Santalales > Viscaceae > Viscum > Viscum album. The sequence continues at coordinate 767,063,377 of OY728121.1, forward strand.
AAAATTGTATTTCCGATATTTTTGTGAAAAAATAATTTTTACCACATTTATAATTTTTTAATGAAAAAAATAACTAGAGTAATTGATTTAATTATTTCAAAATTATCTGTGTTTTAATTGTTGATTTTTTTCATGGAAAATTAAAATTTTAATTAATATCAAAAAATACTTATTTTTATAAAAAAACAATATTTTTTATATTATTTAATAATGTATAAAATTTATTGATTAGTTTAAAAGAAAAATTAATTCAATTATAGCATGATTAACATAAAATAGAAAATTGTAAACAATTTTATATTTAAAGATTATATAAAATATTTTATACTTTTGAATGTATTATCATTTGAAAACCAGTTTTTCAACGCATATTCTGTTAAATTTTAAATTAAATTATTCCCCTTATGTGAATTGAATTATAAAATTTTATTCCATAATTGGAAACAACATATTTACTATTATATTAGAATTTAAATGTAATTTTTGGTCATAATAAATAGTAATAATAGTAAATAACAATTACTATTGCTATGGTCAAAATAATTTTATCAGGGTTTAAGAAAAAATTATTAGGGTTATAATGACATATAAACATGTATAATTCTCATTGGATGGGAATTTTAGATATTATATAATCTAATTAATGATAATTATCTCTATTTTCCTTATGTTAGGAGTAAAATGTGTGTATACATTTTTCTTTTAAAAATTCAAAAATGAGTCCTCTCCCCGAAAAATAAAATAAAACCCCCTCTCCTCTCATATTCACAGTTCCAGATCATTTGGATCATAAAATTACTACCACTGTATAATAATTACATCATTATACATATCATTAATACATTTTTTTATTAGGAAAATATTCTTTCTCATCTCACAAATCAACTAGCTAATTGGAAAGGGAAGTCTCTCTCCATGGCTGGGAGAATCTGTTTGGTTAAATCGACCATTGTTTCTAAAATGGTTCATTCCTTTATGTCCTATAAATGGCCCATTTGTATTCTTAAAAAAATTAACACTTACATTAAAAACTTCATCTGGTATGGAAGTATTTTCGAAAAGAAGCTTGTTACTATTCCTTGGAACACTTGTTGTAAACCCATGGCTAATGGTGGAATAGGCATTAAAAATTTAAAGTTGTTCAATGATGCTTTACAGGCCTGCCTTATATGGCGCATCATTAACTACACTTCTAAAGCTACTGATTTTCTAAAACATAGATTTTTCTCTAAGCTGTCAAATGGTAATCTTAACTTCATCAACTCTTCTATCTGGCCTTCCATTCGGGACTCTTTTCACAAAATCATGCAAGATTCTAGATGGATTGTCAGTGCTGACTCTTCCATTAATTTTTGGTGTGGTAAATGGTGTGGTAACCCTCTGATCTCTTTGTTGCCTCCGTATTTTCTTCCTGATGATACTCAACAGTCTATAAAGGAGGTCTTACAATCCTCTGACTGGGATTTTCCTGATATCATTATGCAAGCTATTGAGAATTATAATTTTTCTTTTGTTGGTGATTTCCTTGTCTCGGAGCCTTCTCCCAATGGCATCCTGGATTCTAAAAAGTTTTATAAGCAAAATTTCTCTGATCCTGAATCTATTTATTCTTGGGAGAATCACGTCAATAAACCCTACATCAAGCCTTCAAGACTCATCCTTATTTGGCACATTGCGCACAATAGACTACCCACGGATTCTTGCCTACAAACTTTTGGCATCTCTCTTTGTTCCAAATGTCGTCTGTGTAACCAACATAGGGAAGATGCAAATCATCTCTTTTATCTTGTGCGATGGCCTCTGCTCTTTGGAAGTACATATTTGATCTTTTTAATTGCAGAATACCCATTACTGATTCTATTTACTTGTTTTTAATGCACTGTACTAGACATGATTCCTCTCTACAGGTCAAAAATCTTTTTCTGGCGGCAGTGGCAGAACTTCTACATGAACTCTGGTATGTTAGAAATGATATTATTCACAATAATCACTCATTCCATCTTAATGCAGGGAATTCCCGAATCCTCCTTGTGATTCATGAAGCAGCATCAATTCAAAAAGACTGTTCCAACAACTCGGTTGGTGACCTTATGATCCTTCGTCATCTTCACGTTCCTGGTATCTTCCCAAAGCCAAAATGCCTCTTTGAAGTTTTTTGGCAATCTCAGATGCCAGGATGGATCAAAGTGAATGTTGACGGAGCCTCCAAAGGCAACCCTGGTCCTGCCAGTTGTGGTTCTATCTTCAGGGACTCAACTGGGCAATTTCAAGGTTGTTTCTATGTTGGTTGTGGTCACTCTTCATCTCTGGAGGCGGAAATGCTCGGAGTTATTCATGCTGTGGATTTTTCTCTTCAAAGAGGTTGGAGAAAGCTTTGGATTGAAAGTGATTCAACCACCATCATTCATGCCATCTGGAGTGGCAACATTCATCTATCCTGGTCGCTCACTGCTCGCTGGATGAACTGTCCCAATTTACTTTGTGGGATCGATTTTATAGCTACTCATGCCAATCATCAAGCAAATTCCGTTACTGATGCTCTAGCCAACAAAGGTATCCATCAAAGCATGACTTGGCAGGACTCTATTCCCTTTGATTTATTTTATCTTTTGGATAGAGATTGTAAAAAAATCCCTTCCTTTCGCTTCTTGTAATCTCTCATTTGCTTATCAATAAATTTTTTCTTTGGTCCTTGACCAAAGCTTCACAAAAAAAACACTCTGTATAATACTTTCTAGGATAACATAATGAGGTTGATTGAAAATTTTGAATCAATCCTAACAAAGAATTTTTTATTTATTTTTCAACATACATCAAATCATAATAATATATTATTATATAATAAAACCAATATATAAAATTTATTGAGATATTTTTAGGTAATTTTAATAATCAAAATAAAAACCATTTTCCATCAATTGAGAATCAAATGTGTTGGTAATGTGTACGGTGTACTTCTTCCTCAACATTCGATGTATTTATTTTTCCATTACCACCTCTCATGGATGAATATAATTATGTATTTTAAATATTTATATTAAATTTTTGAAATAATTATTGTTATATAATTATAATATCTAATAAAAATACTTTACATCCATTGTTTTGGAAAAATATAACGTTGCTCATGTGTGCCTGTGGACTACGCCTCCATGAAGAGATATGATATGGTATTCATTTTATTATAACATTTTTTTAATGAAGATCTATTTTTTCAATATATATATATACACGATATATATGACATCTCAATTATTTTTAAAATTTATTCAGTATTTACCCACCATTCAGTCAATATTCCACAAATTTGGAAAGAATGTTTCTGAATTTATAAGTTATGCCTTCTCCAAGAATGATATGATTCATTATCTACCTCTAAATTTTATGGATTACACTATATACATATATAATAACTATGTACTATATTTATATCAATGATAATATTGGGGATATGATATAATGGTGATCATTGTAAAATTACTGAATATATCAAACCAAAACATACATGAAAAGGATGTGGTAATTACTAGAAATGTGATTTTAATAAGGAAAATTTATTAAATTTTAACTAAACGATCGGAATGAAATAATATATAGTATTATATATATATTTTTTATTCTATTATTTGTTTGTTATTAATTTTTATTTATGATTAATGAGGTTCAACTATGTACATTGGAATTCTTGAATCCATGTAAGGGATTTTAATCTAAATTTTCTTTTCCTGGGCCACATTAAATTTTGGAAACCGGTTTCTTTTGTGTCCTGTATATACATCCAATGACTGTATTTTATGATTAATATACGGATAATTATTGAACATATATATCTATCAAATATTAGTTATTAATTGGATTATAATTAGAATTTCTCTAAACTGGAAAATGTTTTATGTTATATATCATCATTTATGAGACTTTTTTCAAAAATATGTCTATGATTACAATATCTTATGATCTACCTCTCTTGAAAATTCAATAGAAATATATTATAATATGGAAATTTCTGAAAAAAATATATATTTTACATTCATTTACTTCTCCCTAATGAATAATGAGTCTAAAATAATATATTTTGTAAACCAGACATTATTTCTCCATTAGATAAAAAAATTATTTTCATAAAAGTTCGTTTTTTAAAAAAAATTAAGGATTTTTATCCTTTTGATATTTACTAAAATTGTTAAAAGAATTTTTATTTAACATGTTAGAATTGAACTATTTTCTGGACATTGAGACCACTCAATTATTTAAAAAATCCATTATAATTTCGATTATTGTTATCGAATATAATATTTTCATTAATATATGTGACACTTTATAATTTAATGAAGTTATTTCAATGTGTAAATGATATTTACCTGCCATGATATTCCAAGAAATTTTTCCATATAGTTACCCCATGAAACAAATACCATTTTATGTTACTGAAAAATCCTTGATGATATGATACAATGATTCCTTCCATATTATATCTTTTTTTGGGTTATTCAAATTATGAAAATATTTTTATGAAACATGGTACTTTTCAATGGGTTATGCTAATTTGAGTTGAAAAAATATTAATTAAAACATTTTCATGTCCATGTGTTATGAAATGATTAATGTTTTTTGAAATATATAGCATTTTATGGGTTCTGATATGATGAATATTATTTGATGATGTTGAAAACATATGTATAATTTTTATTAAGGGATTTATGAGAAATGTTGATACCTATAATGAGTTGGGTAATTATGGATATACCATGAGAAATGATTTTATATTTGAATCAAATTTAGTCATCATATTTTTATACATACAACTCGTTTTCATGTCCACATATTTATGCATGGTCGTTTCTTTCATTCACATATGTTCATGTATGGACCTTGATTTTATATTAATAGGATTATGTTTGGATTTGTAATTCGGGACCATAAGTTTATAAAAGGAATTGATTTTAAATCCATTTCTTAATTGATGTACATGTCACTTTTTGAACAGGTCTATAATTTTATCTGATTATATTTATACCAAAATTCTATGTCCTATGTCAATGTTATGTTACCATGGCTCATTTTGATTAATTCTTTAATTATCATTTTCTTATGAAATATAGTGTTTTATTCCATCTATAAGGTTTATGATCTATAATATGAAGGGCATGGTTTTAAAAATACATTCTAATATTCAAATACCCTTATTCTAATGTTATGAATAACTTTTCCATTTTTTTCCTTAATATGCATCTATGATCACACTCTATTGGGTTTTCTTTCCCCAATTGAGATGAAATGTTTTAGATTCGGTATTTCTATGATGTGTAATATATGGAAAGGTAATTATGAGAGAAGATACATATATTTCCTTAAATAAGAATATATTTTTTCATGTTTCTATTGAAAATAAATTATTATCTTTCATGCGTATGTATTAATTAAATTTGATAAATATTTATCTAAATTCAACAAATATTTGTGTATGAATATAATGTTTGATACAACCCCTCAACATCAATTCAGTACCATAAGTAACATTTATTTTCCACAGGAAACTGTGTTCACTTTCATTAATTTGAAATATTTTTCATTTTACATAAGATTCTATAACATGATTTTTTTAACCTCCAATTTTACTATTCATCCATATAAAATGCAGTTATTTCTATTCATCTCCTCATTTCTCCTAACATATTTTCCATTCCATCAAAAAGTTTCAATTAAATTTTTTTCATTTATATTTATAATAAAAAACATATTTTTTGTATTCTAACTTTTATTATTCTACATTAATAACTATTAAAATCTATATCCCCATTTCTATAATGAAAAAATAACATACATTTATACATTTTTCATACTAAAACCATTAAGAAATTACAACATCCATTTTTCATACATTAAAATCATCAATAATTATATTTTTGAAATAAAATAAAATAAAATAAAATAAAATAAAAAATGATTTATTTTTATGATTATGAATAGGGAAAGTACAATCCACATTATTTTTATTTGTTAATTTAGAAATTCAAATGTAATTTATGCATTGTGAAGAAAACTACCTCCACAAAATACTGTATCTTGTTTGTAATCTAGTTTCTATATCTTTCACTGAAAAATAATCAAATCTAATTAAAAATAAAAAATAATTATAAAAAATAATTATATAAATATTTAATACTGATTTCATTCTAATATTCACCCCTTTTATAATCATAATCATCAATAAATTATGGTTTCGTAATGTTTAGGTAAGATTGAGGTCCTACATGATAAATTTACTAAAATAATATCTTTGAAGAATATGGGAACCAAATTAATGATAATATATGATATAAAAAATAAAATAAATATTTTAATATTTTTCCATTTTAATGAAATTATTCGTCTCGTTAACTAAGATATTACTTCATGTTTATTAAAAATTGATTAGTCTTTTCGGCCAATGGGTTCATCTTAAATTGACACAACTCAAACTTCCAAATAATGAAATAATTTTTTTAAATAATAATTATTAATCAATTATATTAATGGGAAAGATATTGAAATTATCCACAATTGGGGAAGAAAAAATATAGAAAACAATATCATAAACCCATTTTTAATTTATCATGATTCATCATACATGATATTGAAAAAAGGTAATAAATTATTAATATAAACATATATAATCATTTAATAAGAGGAGTATAAATGGTTAAAATTGTGATTTTTTTTAAAATGTTATATTTATAGTTAAATTCCTCATACATAAGTTGAGAAAATATTTTAGGGGTAAAGATAAATTAAAATATGTTTTAATTTAATTTTATTCCATTGTGATAAAAATAATACTAAAAAATTGATTCTCTTTTGACTGTATAAATTTTACATGGATTTTTCATATAATGTATTCAAATAAATGGTATCCATAAATACAAATCAGGTTATACCATCAATGGGTTTTATACAAGATTGATTTTGATATTGTAAGGGTTTCTTGTCTAAATTTTCAATCATATCATAAGAATATAATATTATTCACCATGTATTCATCTGAATAGTTTATCAACTAACTTTATTTCATTTCAAAAATCATCTCCACATTCATGGAAATTAATATTTTTAAATAAGAAATTAACGCCTTCATGTATTTTTCATTCAAATATTTATAATTTTTTGTGGGTTTCCCTGTCATATTTTTAATTTCATGATTTATATTCTATATTGTGCCCAATGAAATATTTTATAATCTGTGATTTATTACTAAATAATATATTTTACCATGTTAATATATTTAAATGGGTTTTATATTCATCATTTTCACCTTCTTTTAATTTCATTCAATAAATATGTTACTAATTTGGAAAGTGGTTTGATTAAAATTTTCCTAAAAAAGAATGGTATTTGATTTGAAATAATATTTTGAAATCAATATTGTTTAAAAATAATTTTTTTTTGGTATTTTATTCATCCAAAATCCCATATTTATTTTCCATATATATTCATGGGGTTTTACATGTTTCCTAAATATTTCATTTTCCCTTAGACCTATATTTTACCAGAATAATTTATTGTATGTCAAATTGAGACCATCTATTATTGTAAGTTCAGAACCACCATTTTTTTATTTTAGTTTTCATTACTATATTTTTAAAATTGTCCTTATCTATCATTAAATAATCTATTAAGGATGTTTTACACTAATTTATTTCCTAAAAAAGTATTAGATACATTTTTAATTTTTTCTGCAATGATCATTATTATAAAAATATAAAAACCTTGATTTCTTAAAATTTACATGTTTGAACATCATTCCACCGTATTTGAAATTTCATATAAATAAATCTCACTATTATGATTAAGGTGATTGTAGAGTGGTTAACATAACCCATATGTCCTCATGAATCCCTTGATGAATTCTTGGTGGATGAATATTTACATGGAAAATGTATTACTATTCAAGAAGGGACATTATGGGTACTGTAGCATCTGGAACTATTCATATGCTTGGGTGTCAGGAAACTGGTTTGGGACTGTGGGCCAGAAAGGCCTCTAGGCCATCAAAGGGAGGTGGTGACATATGTATAATGGATGTGTGGTGATGCATAAGTGATATAATAGGGGTTTTCCAGCAATCCAATCATGGGAATGCATGCCATGTAATTGGATTCATTACGAATGGGCCTTTGAGTCGTAAATCATCATAGTAATAATGTGGCTAGTTTGGTGTGTTATTCCCTTAGGGGGGTTATGAACAGACTTTCATGCCTGGGTGTGTAGTGTATGTTTGATTGATTTTATTTTTACCCCTACGAAACTAATATAATATACTATAAATAAATCACTATTAATTTTTATGGTTTCAAAATGTAATTAATTATCATCTTGTTTCATAAAATATTCTTCTATATACCTCAAATATATCAAGGATAATTCTGATTTCTAATTTCTTTTATATATAAATTATTTAAAAGAACATATAAGAAATTATCCACTAACACATTTTATTCTTGATCAAGAATATTTTTTAAATCATTTAATATTCTTCTTTAAGAAGATTTATTTAGAAATTTTCTTCCCAAAAATTCAAATGATTTAACACTTCATATTCATTACGTAGTCATTGATTATTTAAAATCTGTAATTTTATTCTAGAATCTTCCCATTTTCAATATGATATTAGTGAATATTTGAATAAATTTTTTTCACCCGGATTTCATACACTAATTGATTGAGTTAATTATTGACATAATTGCATACCATTTTTTACACTATATAAATACGATATTCATTAACATTGTTTATTGGTATTTTCCAAAAAATGTTTCTTGCTATTGATGGATACAAATAAATTTTCTATTGGTTTGTAATTTTATGATAATTGATGGATTTATAAATGATTACTTATGTGAATCAAATATGAAATTAATATGAAACCCATTTTCCATCAAGGTTTATTTGTGACATGATCAATCAATTGATATTTAGTGGAACTCATTAATATTGAAAATGATGGGAGGGGTTATATATATCCTTCCTGAAAATTGTGTAATGTTTTATATCTCATGAGATAATGTTACATGATCCACCATGTATTTTATCATGAATAAATGGGTGAACCTTGTTTGATATACTCACAATGTAGGGGGGGCTTCTTGGATTTCCTTACATAGTAATGGGTGATACCTATTTGATATTATCACAATATAAATGATGGAAATTCTTTTATATTATCACAATATTAGATCTCCTATCCTTATATTTTCACAACTGGTCAATATTATACCATGTATCAATAGAATAATATATTACATGAAATATTAATGTGATTATACTATATGGATCATGTATACTATCATATAATTTAAGCACTCATTGTCCATGGTTTATGTCTTCTCTAGCATGGTCAATTAGCCTGGCTAATAGGCAATCCATATAGTATCAGGTTATTTTGAATAAGATATTTATCCATCGACTATGTTTTGTCTTATTATTAGGATCAAAACCATGATGAAATTATGATATAATATCCCTTTTTGGTCATTTGTCATCACTCAATTCAAAATTTTTAATCTCAACTGTTTTATGGTAGTTATAGATTATATGAATTCTATAAGGGAGTTTAATGTGGCCGAATTTTGGATTAATTTTCAAAGGTTTTTTTGAATATATTTCATTATATAGCTAGTCCTAAAATATATTTAACATTACCTTACACGTATTGTCAAATTATGTCTGAGATTTGATGTTTATCTTATTTAATGAATGTAAAACAAAGACTTGTTTAAAATTATGTAATAATAATAATAATTTTCCCTACATAATGTATGAAAAAAATAATCTATACTACTCTTGGGATATCTCACAAACCTAAAAAATTAGAAGAAAAAAATTATGTTTTTAGTTTGAAATTACAAAATAATTCACCTAAAAGATGAGGGTTGTAACAAACACCCCTATGAATTTTTCTTTTTTTAAAATTTCTATATGTAATTTATATGGAAAAAATGACCATTTTTCATGTTATATATATCTATTTATATGGAATCCTCATGGTTCAATACATAGTACGACAAAACTAGAACAATATGTATTTTATTCCAACACATTACATTATTGATTTAGTCATCAATAATTTTTAGATAACACGAAAATGATGTATCATAATCCAAATCACTATCACCATAATCAACCAGGTGTGCATGGATAGGCTTATACATATGGAGCTATGCCACATAAAACATACCATTCATTCATCAGTTTCACAGAGGAAGTCCAAACCTGAAATCCACTATCTCAATTTATTCTAATATCATGACCGGATTGTTGATCATGAGAACTAGATTACCCTAGTTCCCCATACATCAATTCCCAAAATTTTTAAACCAACAATAATAGATATTCTACCCTGGACAACTCCATAGATCATTACATATGGTCGTCATCTGAAATTTTTCTTCTTAGAGTGGTCTATAATACCTTATAAATCTTCTAAACCTTCTCCGAAGTATCTATTGTTAGAATCACCTTGATCAGTATAAATCTAAATTCCTTAAACAAAAAAATATATAATGACATGGTTAAAAAAAAGAAAAAATGTATTCCATATTAATAAAATCCATGAAGTGGTTAATGTAAAAATCGTCATTCATTATAAGGGGATCATCACATGACTTAGAAAAATCATATAAAAAAGTTATGACCAAATATTCTAGATTTATATCATTCGATAAGACTATTCATATGTCATTAAGTTGTATATTTTGCCTATATTTTTTATTATCTCATATAATTTTATAGGATATACCAAAAAACTAACGTGAAACGTACATCTCTATCGTAAATGAAACATGTAGGCACACAATGATGTTTTATTTTTTCATCTATATATATCAGATCCTTCTAATCCATCCAATGAGGCTCCTAAATCAGATGAATTAGTGAACCCTTCATAAACTGATCAACCACTACATACAAAATACCTCAACTTCATAGATAAATCGGTATTCTAGTTATGGAGTTCATCGTCACCCATTGGAATTTAAGGTCATTGTATGATGATATTGAATACACCCCTAAGATGATGGATTTCCATATCATCCTTCTGAAAAATAAACATACAACAGAAAGACCATGTACTATCCTTCTACACTAATCCATAAGTTATAGTTCCTCATTTAATGATGAATCTTAGTAGATCCTATATGAACATCCCTCTAATAGTTATGATATTTTCTCATACAATATTATCTCATGGGGAGAGGATTCATTACAATTATACATACATAAATCATGTCCTTCCATCGAACACTATTATAGAACAACATTATATCCCATAAGCCACTCCCAAATCACATTTTAATCTATATCATTTTCATTGTTGAACAATACCCATTCAAATATTGAAGATGTGATGATCATTTTAGTGGATTTTACCATCCATGGATCTTCAATTTCTCCCACTTTCCCATCATATACTAAATTAATAATATTATATTAATCTTATAATGTTTGTATCCCTAATTCCAATTATTTGAGCATAGGGGAATCCATCATAATTCTCGCATCACTATGGATTATTACTTCTCCAAATCAATAATGTAAATGAAAAAGACTAAATGTATCTATCAGGGGTCATGTCTCAATAATATTGATATATTTGAATATTTTATTATCATTTCTAATGAAATAAATATCCCAAATGGAATAATAGAGGGAATATGTAAATGTATAATGCATGACAAATAACACAAAGTTGTTAGTATGTTAGTTATTCTCATAGTTATAAAGATGATGAGACTTGTAAGAAAACACAAGATCTCACTACATTATGATTACCCCAAAACCAAATCTAAAATCATCATAATGAACTATATACCTAATTATGTGTTATAAAATAAATTAATAAAATGTGAAAATTATCCACCCCATTTACTCAATCAATGAATCCTCACATTGAACATAAAAAATAATAACTACTCCCATCCTAGGAATCATGGCCCAATGTATAGACTTATGGGAATAGTCCTGAATAGTCCTCCAATAATATTCCACTAAACCCAGACTTCTCTTACTTTTAATCACATTCATGAGTCTATCATAAGACATAACAACCAGTAACATCAATGAATAGAAATAAATTCCACTCACAAAGACCATGCTACCAATGAATAAATCATTATCAAACAAAAAAATACTATTCATTAATATATCATTTAGAGAAAAAGTGCAATGATTGGAAGGAATGATCTCAATATTCATATAAAGCAACTCTGGGGACTTTGAGTATACTAGTATATGATCAATTTTGACAGTGATGATAGAGTGTAGAAAATGATGAAAACTAAATTCAAGATATATAGTGTAAATTAATCAAAATAAATTCTACTATATGGTTCTCATACAAATTATACCTCCCATCGATGGTCAAATTTGGTAAAATTTTAATGAAAATATGTATTTAATGATTGAAAAATTATATGATATTCTTGGGAAACTAATTGGATCGACTCATCTATTGAAATATATCATCAATCCTTAGTAGTGGACACATGATTCTCATTATGAAATTATAAAATTTCTAATAAAAAATATATTGTTTAATGCATCCATAAAACTTTTTAATGAATAATATAAATGAAAACCATAGATGATTGAATAAGAGAATAGATAATTTTACCCCTAGTTCATCAAGCTATAGCTTGATATATTTCAACTCCTCTAGGGTCATAGGATTTGGGGAAATAAATATAGATTTTAAATCAAACATGATTTCAATATCAAACTGAATCCCCCACCTGTGAGATATTTCTGAGAAACATTTCTTGAAAATAATAAATTAATGATCCACCAAAAGTGTAAAAATGGATATGATAATTATTTAGCCATATGAAATAATAATACCCACTAATAATGATAATATATAACATATCTAGAAATAGTTTGTTCCTAATATTCATTTCTCTAGACACCATTCCCCGCCAATAACATACTCTTCAACCCTTTATGTGGAATATTTCTCCTGATATTAATATTATTCTACATTTTTTTCAAAATAGGTCAAAAAAACAATTTCAAAGAAGACATTGAAACTAGTTATATCCTAAATCCAAAAAATACAATGGATTTTTTTAGCTCTTACCTATTGTAGGACGCACTAGGACCATATGTATATAATCGAACTTATTTTAAATGGGTGTATCATGGGGAAAAATCTAGGGAAAAAATTATTTCAATGATAAACTAGTTATCGTATGGATAGAGATGAAATATTGAGACTCAAATGAATTAAACAAAGCAGTTCAGATAATTGAAATAATAAAAACCAAACCATTGTGTGCAGAAGGTCCCTCTCAACCATCATCTAGAACCTAATCCAATGCATACACCTTTCCAGCCTCATTTCGAAGAACATACCCTAGCAATCCCTAAATAATTGGGGGGAATTGAACTGCGTGAACTCTCAAAAAACTACTTATATGATTCCAAGAATAATTCAATTCTAGAACTCCCCAAAGAATACCAACTATTTCTCTATGGTGTACCTGATTATTACATGAAGGCATATTTCTTCTAGAATCTAAAATTTTAGAGATATCCCTTCATACCTTAAGAGTTATAGTATCCCAACTAGAAAGTTCAAACACTATGGTAATAACCTGGTTTCCAAAACAAGAATCAAATGGAAGTTATGTCACATAACGTTGAAACATAGTAACTTCAAACCTATATTAACAGTGTGTAATATATTTTTTAAATCATATTTGATCTTTAATTATAACAATTATATATATTTAACATTACTCCCATCAATAGGCTAACATTAAAGGGGTAAGGAATAAATACATTAATATCCTCTACCAATCTCATCCAAATTATAATTTACTTGAATACTACAGCTGAATATGATTAAAATAAAAAAGTTCATACCATACATGTAAAATATTAACAATGACCAATTTCAATAATTTTTTCCTACTTAGCAATACTATAGGTCAACAATAGTGTAAATGGGATCAAATCTATGAATTGTGTTTCATACATACCCACATGAATCACCCACAATAAGTGTCTAATGAACTGCTATGATCGAAGATGCCATAGTGATTTTAAAAATAATATATAAAATATATAGTCCCTAAATGATTTTCATTATAATCTCTCATATCTACATGTCTAGAAAAAATCACCCCACCACCCATAAAAATTCATTTAAATATATCAATTCTATATTTTTCGAAAGATCAATATTGTTCTCTATAAGGTTAATGATCACATAAATTTACTCATACCATTCTATGGAATGTTGTATACCATTTATGTTCAATAATGATATATGGTGTTATAAATAAAATACCCATGTATAATTGGGAAATTTGGTTCTTAAATAAATGGAACCTCGACCTGCTACAAGTACATTGATGAAAACACTGGGATGAAAAAGATATGTTTCTTGGATTGTTGGGTCATCCACTAAACCATTCATAGATACATCCTCATCTCTATTTATAAGGACTAAATTTTTGTTTTCTCATTTGGGAACATTAAAACACTAGTACATTAATGAAACCATTGGATGTCGATGTTGAAGTATACTTTTAAATTCCAACAGTGATAATAAAAAACTCTCATAATGTATAAAATATTTAAAAAACATTAGAACTAATAGGAACAAAATACCCATAAAATGATTAGAAGGAAAACACCATGAAGCTACTAATAACAACTTAGAATAAATCTCATAAAACCAACCCATTTCCAAACCCCACATAATTATTCATCCAAGCTAGTCATAATAAATTAAAAAATAAATATAAGAATGGTTGGTACATGTTTATTATATTTAAATAATTTTGTATTCTATAAATCATAGTTTACATGAATTTTATAATTTATTTAATTTAAACCTATATTAAACATGAGAAATATGGAATTAAAAATGTGGTCATGTATCCCATGGAATTATTCAAGGACTCATATGAACATTACAATCTTCTTAAGTGATGGTCCCATAAACTATACCCATATATAAATCTCAAGATTAACATGAAACCATAAAATCACAACTCATTATATCAATCCCATTAAATGATAATTATGTGTTCCACTAAATGATTGTTGTCCATGTAAATGTTTATCTACCATACCCAAGTTCGATCCATCCTTTTTTCTAACCAAACCACAAAATGATAACTAATGGAAAATAGGCCCATTTACATTTCTGAAATTTTACAACCCTAATAACCCTTTAAACTAATAGGTCATGCATTGCCTTAGTCCCACATCCCAATTTGTAGGAGGCTACTAAAATGTAATCTGGGCCTAGAAACCCATGGGTCACCATGCCTATTGGATTCACTATCTATTAGGGTTGCACATAAAATTAAATAAGTGAAAAAATTTGAATTAATTTTTGATCTGAGCATGTTAGACATTATAGATGAATAAATAACATCATTATAATATGATATGAAAAAATTCCATTTAATATCCAATGTCATAAATGTTAGTTAATTTTTTTTGACAAGTGGTGGGTCAATATAAAAAATGGTATGTAAGAAAAAAATTAAAGAAGATGCATGATTTCAAAATAAGTCATAGTTTATCTTCGTATCATGAAAATCATTCATGTTAAAATTATCTAAATCTTGAGTTCGGGATAATAAACAAACCTTGATGATTTTTCATAAACTATATGCAAAAATAAAGATTCTATTACAGGGTGTGGGAGAAATCATAATATTACACCACTATATAGACCTTGAAATTAATGTAGATAGTGAATAATGGGGTATGTATTAGTATAAAATAAATAAAAAAATAAAAACATATCCATCATTGTGAATTTCCTTTGAGAAGGAAAACATAAATAGTTTAACTACATACTTCGATCCATTACCAAATTGAATGTATTTCAGAACATTATCAGTAATGTACATCAAAAATAATTTTTCAAATAGATAGGTTATTTTATCATAAATAAACATGATCCAAATTTACACGATCATAGATGGCCCAAATAAAAATTGAACCATACCTACATTCACTATGGACTCCACCATTTCTCATTGAATGGTTTATATGTATATAAAGGAGGTAATTATCATGCACATTTCCCCATCCCCCTGTGACTCCATGGAGATTCCTAACTTGTAACAAAAATCAAGAAATATTCCTTATCAAAAGACAAATAAATAAGGGGAATCACCACATGTACCCATATTTTATTTAATTAGACCCTAGTTGATTCAATAGATCCCAAATGGGTTCTAGGAGGACACATTAAAAAGTTTAAAACCCCAAACATCACTCCCTAAAAAATTATAAATACACTATAAAAATAATAAAATCATCTCTCCAACTATAAATTGTATACCACATATATAATGGCATACACCGTAACATTGATAGTCTATAAATAATTCTTAGAGGTCTATAGGCAAAACAAAAAGAAAAAATACAATCAAAATCAGGAAAAAATGGTATTATTGTAATTACATCCATCTTTAGTTACAATGATGGTTTATAACCATGAATTTGATGATGAAACTATACCATCATGACAAATACTAAAAAATGACCCTATAATCATAAATTAATCTCCATAAAAAAGGGAAATAAATAAAAATAATAATAAAATCATATTAATGTTAAGAGTGTTGTCAGATTTACCAAAATAGGACCCCTAGAATAAATATCATTAATATATAATATTTGAAATGGGAATAAAAATGAAATTCATAAAAGAAGGATCTAGACATGAAAATTTACTCTAAGGGTTTTGAGAGAAGGATAGAGGAATGATTATTAAGGGATATAAAAATAATGAAAGAAATCATTACACAACGAATAATTGAAAATGAATGAAATCATTTTTAAAAAGAGATACCTGTCACCCATTTAAACATACTTCGTGAAACTGGAGATTTCCATGATATTTAAACATAATATAAATAAAATAAATAGAACCATAATGGTATCTTGGGGAATTACATACATAATATTGTAATCCAATCATCTACCATGTGATTTTTAGCCCTAGGGAAACCCTATAATACTACCATTATGGATACATTATTGTGTAACCATCACAGTAACACATAGAGTAACAATACGACTAACCTCCAACATACACATACCAAATGCGTTAGAGGTAGATATAGGTACCACCATTAGCCATATACAATTACCAATAACCAGAACATAATCATACAAAATTAATAACTACAAAAAAATTGCTTTCTGATTTCGTAAAATAAAATTAAAAAGAGTATTTTGAAAGGAAAGTCCTTTAAAAATATCATATAATTGATGTGAGAATTAATAAAATGGATGGAATATGTATATAAATTATAATTAAACAAAATTCAACATAATATAAAAAAATTTATAAATGATACGGTTTTAATACCACATAATTATTGAAGTAGATGGTTAACCAAATGATGGAAAATGGGTTAAGTATTCACTTACATTTTGTTCATCTTAAATAATACGTGTTTAATCCTCTAGTATAATGTTTAAAAGAGTTTTATTAATATATTAATGAATTATATTCATATATATAACAACTTATATAATCATTTCATAAAATCATTCTCTCCTTTCATTTCTAGTATTTTGTTCCTTTCATTGTTTATGGTGCATTCATTAAATGATTTCCATGGAAAGTTTGTATTTAATATTCATGTCATGTGGAAATGAAATTCTATAAGTGGAATGAAATGGTATTAATTTGTTACCATCATAATAAATGATTCCATAAATAATTTTCGTTTTATGGTACGAGGATGAATCATTAGATAATTCATTAGTGATATTGGTTTAGATCATTTTGGCGGCTCTTGGATAATCACGAACAAGTTTCATTATATAACCTAATATTATGTATATATGTTAACTCCAAAACATGAAAAAGGATATATCATAAACCCTAAAATATCTGTCAACCGTTAAAATGGTTTAATAATTAGTTTTGATGGATGTAATGGAAATAGAAGACACATAGTCCATGATGTCGGTAAATCGACACATCACATACGGTGTTTTTATTTTTAGAATAAGTGGAAGAGAAGAGGGAGAATGAAAAAAACATTTTCCATAAACATGATAAAAATTTAGAATATATATAATATTTGAGATTGATACCTCTTGGATAAGGGGAGGATACGAGTGTATAATAAAAGAAAATAATTGAAAAGAAAACACTAGAAAATGAAAGAGGATCTTTACCTCTTGATCTCTTCTCCTTGAGATCCTCCATAAATCCCTTGAATATAGGCATCTGGTTAGACAATAAGATCATGTATGCGGTGGAGGGTCTTGGAAATATTATTCGGTAGAAAATATGTAGGTCACAATCTTGATTGGTTTGAGAGGAAGAGGTGGTGGGGTGTATTTATAGTTGAAGAGAGGAGGGGTTTTACATTATATTAAAAATTAGTTTAATATTTCTTGTAAATACTATGAATACTATTGATTCATGTGACCCTAAATATTAATAACTACATATGATTTCAAAAAAATGGCCATTTACATCATCAATGACTCAACAATGCAGCAAAAAATCATTTATTTAGAATATTTTGTAACTTTCTGTATTTCACTATTAAGAAAATCCAGTATTTCAAAAAGACAGAAAAATTATCCCCAACTATTTTCAATGTGTGGAATTAAAAAATGAATTCCATTTTTCAAAAATAGTTTATAAATATGATTAATTTAATTTTTAAATAAAATCATAATTTATTCGAAAAATATATATTTCAAAACCATAACTGATTTTATATCCCCTTGAAAAAATAATCAATATCCCCTTATATTATAACAATAATAAAAAATAAGAATAATAAAATTTACTAATAATAAGGGTTATATCACAATTCATATTATTATTCATAATTGTATGTTACTATTAACAAAAATACAAGTACGTTCCATCAGAATCCAAATAACTCACTAATGACAATCAAAGTTGTCCATTTCTCGAAATTCAAATCATAGAAGCTAAAAAATTATGTTTTCAACTGGGTTATAAATATCCACATAAAATAATGTTCTACTATGAGAAGACTCAGAGTTTCATGAATTTCATTTATTTTATATGTAAAACCCTGGGGTGTTGCATTCTATCCACCTTAAAGAAATTGTGTCCTCGCAATTTTTATTTACTTATTAAATAATGGAGGGTACCTTTCCCTCATAGCATTTTCAATTTCCCTAGTCGATTCTTCAACCATGTAGTTTCTCCAAAATATCTTTACCTGGTGGATTTACATAATAGTCAATATTTTCTCTCTTGGACAAGTAATTCAAATTGGTTTCTCTTCATAAGAAATGTTCTCTTCCATCTAAAATGCTTTTGGTCTCAAGAAATTAAATGAATCTGGAACATATTTTCTCAATATCAAAACATGAAAATCAATATGTGCCTAAAATAAACATAGAGGAAAATTTACTAAGTAGGGGAATAGTCCAACATTCACAAGGATTTCATAAGGTCCAATGAACCATGGACCTAGCTTTCCTTTATAAAAAAATGAATAACACATTTCTATGGGGATATTCTACGAAAAACATTATCACCTTCGTCCAAAGAAAACCTTTTCCACCTATTTTCTTCAAAACTTTTCTTCATTATCTAAGTTTTCCTCAGGTGTTTCTAGATCATAATCAATTTCTTATCCATGTACACTACTATTTTTGGTCCCATAAACTTATTTCCCCCAAATTCATCACAAAAATATGGATTTCGACAACACTTCGTAGATAATTCCTCAAAAGGTTCCACCTATATATTGAAATGAAAAGTACTATTATAAAAAAAACTCAATTAAAGAATGATTTTGATCCCAAAATCCCTAGTGGTCCATTTAACAAGCATGTATCATATCCTCCAATGTTTGAATCATTCTTTCTGACATACTATCTAATTGAGAATGAAAACATTTACTAAAATTTAATTCTTTGTCTAATGACTTCTGAAGGCTGAACCAAAAATTAGAAGTGAACTTGGGATGATAGTCATATATAATGGAAAGAGTCACTCCATGTATCTTGAAAATCTCTTTGTGGTACATTTGAGAAAAATGATCCAATGACATTATATATTGAATGGGAATGAAATGTACAAATTTTTTTAGTCGTTCAACGATCACCATAATTTCATTATTACATCTAGATGTCATTGGTAGTCCCACCACAAATTACATGGATTAATTTAACCATTTCCTCTCTAGAACTATCAAGGGATGAAGAATCCCATTTAGCATCTGCAACTCTACTTTAACTGGTTTACATGTCAAACATTTCACGGTAAAATCTGCAATATCTCTTTTCATTCCATCCCACGGGTAATACACATGAAGGTCTCTATCCTTTATAGTACTGTCTTGATGAACTAAAAATGGAGAACTATGATCTTCACTCAATAAATATTTCTTCAACTAGGAATCAAAAGGAACACAAAATCTTTTTCCACATCATAAAACACAATCTTTTTCAAGGTTAAAATTTTCCATTTTATATATTTTTAACCAATTCTATTTTTTTGTAGCACACGATCCTCCTTCGGTGGTTTCATTACAAAATAATCGTATTTCCTGCATCAAAAAATTCGTATAAAAAATTCATCATCTCATTAATCAAAGGACTATGTTCTAAACATAACATGATTAATGATTTATGATGTTTTCGACATAATGCATCCACCACTTTTTTTCTTCTCTACAATGGTTATTATTCATGAAATAATAATCCTTTATCTATTTATTCCATTTTTTCTACCACATGTATAATTACATATGATTGAATATATATGTCATGAAATTAGGATTAGTATATATTTCACATCTAGCTCTATATAAATGAGGCATTCAAATTTTCAAATATAAAACAACATATGATAATTTCTAATCATGTGTGGTATAATTTAACTTATGAGGTTCAGTTTTCTTTAAGCATAATAAATTACCTGATAATTATGCATTTGAACACAAAAAAGTCCCTTTAATGAAGAATCACTATAGATGAGTAAATCACCATTTATGGAAGGCAGATCCCAAACTCAAGCATTCCCCAGTCTCATCATTAGTTTTTAAAAACAAACATCACCTTTTTCTATGAAAATAAATTTAACCCCTTTTCATGTTAACATAGTTAGCGGCTAGATAACCACAAAATATTTTTAAACATCCATCAGCGAGAACCAACTAATCCTTGAAAACTATGAATTTCGGTAACATTTAAGCTCATGGTTATTCAATAACACTTTTTTTTGAAATGATCAACTGTTATTCCATCCTTATTTACAATGTTCCAAAAAAAAGAAACTATTTGAAACCAAAAATCGCACATTCTTAAATATACATATTGTATGTTGAACAATATGGCTTTAAAAACAACTCTTAGATGTTTTTCATTCTCCACATTACATTTATAAAATACCAAAATTTCATCAATAAACACAACTACAAAATTATCCAATAATTTATGAAATACTCTATTCATAAGATCCATGAATAAAGTACATGGAATAATTAACCCAAATGACATAAAAACAAATTCATAATTCCTTTGTCTGCTACAGAACAAAATTTTTGGGATGCCTGATTCATTTACATTCAATAGATGTTACCCGACCTTAGGCCAACATTTGAAAAATACACTGCTCTCTCGAGCTAATCAAACAAGTCATTGATATAAGTAAAAGGATACATATTTTTAACAATAATGTTATTCAAGGCTCTATAATGAATTAAATGTCTAATGGAACCATCATTATTTTTAACAACCAATATAGGATAACCCCATGGTGATGTGCTAGGACTAATGAAGCCTTTATCAAGAAACTCATGAAACTGATTTTTCAATTCAATATGTTTCATTTGAGTCATTCAATAAGGGGGTTCTAAAATTGTCTTAGCAACATGAAATAATTAAATTGTGAATTCAACATCTCGATGAGGTGTAAAACTGGGGAACTTATGAGGAAAAAACACAATATTCATTTTCCACTAACACATCATTAATCTAAATAGTTCCTTTGTTGTCATTAATATGAAAAAGATAACATTCAATTACATCTTTCAACAGTTTCACATCTTCATGATATGTTATCATTTTTATGGGTATATTCTTGTATAAAAACAGAAATTAACTATGAGAAAACAACATTTTTAGCTCCACAATCAATCTTAACATAACAAACAGAAATCCAATCCATACCCAGAATGACATCAAACTCTACTAATGGAGAATAACAAAGATTTCAGGTAATTTCTTTCCATACACCACACAAGAATGATTCTTATAATTCTTTATTGTTATAATATATCCCCGTTATGTTTTAACAATATGTTCTAGTCTTACTTGTTTTGGTGATATTTCTAATTTACTAGAAAATTTATCAGAATTAAAGGAATGTATAGTCCCTGTATCAAGAAAAATGTTAGAAAAATATTAGTAATCAAACAAGGTAACTGACAGAACTTCATTGGATTTTCTGACATCTACTATTGTAGTGGAAAAGGATCTCACTACATCATTCTAATTATAGTTTAGCTTCTTTTAATCATTCAAATATCTCTTTGGGATGGCATTTTAATAATGACCCACCTCACCACATTTAAACCACTATACAATTTTCTTATCATGATTAGTCATAAGATCATTTTCATTACAATCATAAGACATATGACTAAACATACCACATCAAAAATATTTCCCAGTTTTGGTAAGGCAATCCTCGGGGTGCTTTCTATCACACAATTGACATACTATAATATATACTTTCTTACCATTATATTTCATTGATTCACTCTTACCATTATATTTCATTGATTCACTCTTACCCATCTCTTTCCATATATACCTCTTCTTTTCCTTGTTTTAAAACGACATGTGATCATAAAAAAACACCATTTCTACCCTCTCAGCACATCAGACATGTTTTTCTAACTTTTTAACACATGAGAAGCCAATGGACATCGATATTGTGGAATAAATCATGAGTGACAACTATTAATTTTTCAATCAAGATCCATAATATGATTTGAAGCATACCTCTCTAGTTGGGTAATGTTTGATTCATAAACCAACACTAAATCATCTTATTTTCACTTCAAATAACTGAATTTCATATCCCTCACATGTTGAACCACCATAGGAAAATATTTATCATGGATAAAACTTTTAAATTTGACCCACTCTAATGTGTCAATCTCTTCTCTATCGTTGATATTCATGACCGTTAACCACTGAAAATCAGCTTCAGCATCAAAATGATAGATGTAAATAGTTACATTCAGATTATCTGAATATACCATAATGTCGAGTATATTTTCAAGGGATTTAATCCATCTTCAAGTTGAAAATTGGTCAATATATCCACTCATATCAAGAGGGTGTTTCCTAAAAAAAATGTTCTACTCTTATAATTTTTCATTGTGGTAGATATGGTTCTTCTCATACATGGAGGAAAATACCATATATTTCCTATGTAAACTAATCCATTACTATTATAAACTAATTGATGGTACTTCCCCTAATTCTCATTTGCTGATTTGGAATGATATTAGCCACTCAGTTCCTTCCAAGATTATCTTCCCTGTTTCTTCTATATAAAACAATTATGAACAATAATATCTCAGTTGAAGAATCATGGAAATTATTAAATTCTATAACATTTTACCATAGAGTAAAAATCATTTATTGTATTCTATTAAAATCATCCTAACCCCTAATATCATCTAAACCAACCTCTAATACAAACTATAATGAACAGACCTTATTACATTACATAATCATGATTTTTGTTAAGAACTCACATCCTTTTACATTGAGGATCATTTAAAGTTTAGAGTTTTAGAGAATTGAGATATAATAAAAACATAACATTCCACATTAATATTGATTGGATACCATAAAAATAACATCCATTTCTTCCCGAATATAAAATATTTCAAATAAAACATGTTTTCATTGACAAATATTCATAATATTTAATAAGGACTTCGTCAATGTTTTAAACATCCTTATAACCAATTAATGAAATTTAAATACTTTGTATGATCAGAAAAACCTCAATAAAAGATATAAAATTATGGAAATTACATATTATACAATGAATACAAGTAAACGTATGAAATCATTTTCAAAAAGATGTCATTTTCACCCATATATACTTATATTGTGAAACATCATATTTCCAAGAGATTTACAAAATATTTAAATATAATAAATTGAACCATAAATGTATCATAGGTAATTAATTACAAAATATTGTAACCCTATCAGCTACCTTATTATTTTTATACCTCACGGCTACCTTAAATTATAACCATCACAACTTTCTTACTCTGCAACCATCGTAGTTACACATGGAGTAAACATACAGATGACCTACAACATAAACATACACGAAGAATTTGATGAAGATATAGGTCCTAACATTCATCATAAACAATTACCAAAAACCAAACCATAATTATACGATATTAATTAGTGTATACAAACTTTTCTTATGAATTTCGTAAAATAGAATTTTGAAAAGGTATTTTAAAAGGAATGTCCTTCTTAAATATCATATAATTGAAGTGAGAATTAGTAGAATGAATGGAATATGTATATATACTAAAAATAAAAATAATTAAACATAAAATAAACAAAATTCATTGCACAATCATTTTTAAAACCACATAATTAATAATGTTTAAGGTTAACCCTAGGAAAATAAAATTGGGTTAAGAATTTCCTTGCCTTGGCTTCTTCTGACATCAAATTTTTTTAAAACTCATTTATAATGGTCAAAAGAGCATTATTAATATCTTTTATAAACATATTAATGTTTATAATACCTTATATGATCATTTCATAACATAATTTTATCCATTAATTATTACTATTTTTCCTTCCATTGTTTCAAGTGCACTCTTTATATGATTTCCATGGACTGTTTTTATTTTCTTTTTTGTGTCATATAGAAATGAAATTTTTGAAGTGGAATGAAATTTTATTCAAATTAATCTACAATATTAAATGATTTGATATATCATTTTTGTTATATTATATAATTTTCAATCATTAGATAAATCTTTAGTTATATATGTTTAGATAATTTTGGCGTTACTTTGATTATCAAAAACTGGTTTCATTAAATAAAATAATATTATGTATATATATTAAATAAGGGACATTAAAGAGGATATATCATAAACATTAAAATATTTTTCAACTATTAAATGGTTTTATATTAAGTTTTGTAGAATTTAAAGGAAATTGAATACACATCAACCACGATGTTGGTAAATCGACACATCACAGATGATGTTTTTATTTTTAGAATAAGAGAATGAGAAGGGGAGGAATTATGATTATTTTTAAATAATAATGAACAAAATCTTGAATATATGTAAAACTGGAGCTTCATTTCTCTTAGATATGTGGTGGAGAATATAGTAAATGAAAATAAAATAATTGAAAAGAAACACAAGGAAATAAAATAGGATAATAAACTCTTGATCGCTTCTCATTGATATCCTACATAAGGAACTTGGTTTTGGCCATTTGACGAGACCATATGGTCTTGGATGTGGTTTTGGGGATTTTGAAGAGTATTTGGATGAACATTGACAAGGTTCAAGGCTTCAGTGGTGTGAGAGGGAGAGGGGTGAGGTTGGTATTTAAGGTGGACAAGATGATATGTTTTACATTATTTTAATCATTAGATTAATATTTCAGCAAAAGACATTGAATTATCTTGAATTAGGTGACCCAAAATAGTAATATGTGCATATGAGTTTTAACCAATGGAAATTTACTTCAGCAGTGACCCAATATTGATATTGAAATTTATTTATATAATATATTTTGTAGATTACCATATTTCACTATTCTAAAAAATTCTAGTATTCTAGAAAAATACCAAATATTTACCATAAGAATTATTGAACGGGTAGACTTCAAAAATGAACTCTATTGTTTAAAAATAATTATCAAACTATGATTAATTTAACTTTAAAATGAAATTAAAATTTATTCGAAAATTAAACATTTTAAAACTAGAACTAATTTTATATCGCTTTGAAAAATTAATCAAGACCACCTTATATTATAACCTTTAGGAATAATAATAATAATAAGATTCACTTTTCATATGGGTAATATTATTATTAACATTACTATTCATATGGAGATGTTACTCTTCACCAAGAACAAGTTGGTTATATCAAACTCCAAATAACTTACTAATCACAATTGTAAATATCCATTATTAGAAATTCAAATCACAGAAGAGGAAAAATCTTGTTTAATAGATTTTTATGAAATATTATATAAAAAAAGTCTCAATATGATGTGACTCAGTGTTTTATTCATTTAATTTAATTTAGTGGTAAAATCTTGGGGTGTTATATTATTCCCACCTTCTAGAAATTGTGTCCTTGAAAATTTTATTTGCATATTAAACAACCGAATGTACCTTTCCCACATATAATTTTCATATTTTGATATTTCTCCTTAAACCATGTAGTTTATCAACAAAACCTTTACCTAGTAGATTATATTATCCTACAATAATTGTTTTCTAAACTCGAGAATCTGAATAGTTTCCTCTTCTTAAGAATGTTTCTCTTATAGCTGAAGTACTTATGGGCTCAAGACATGAGATGAATCTGGAACATAATTTCTCAATATCAAAACATTAAAAACATTTTGTACCTCAGATAAACATGGAGGAAAATATACTTAGTAGGCAACTAGTCTAAAATTATCTATGGTTTTATAAGTTCAAATGAAACATATACATAGATTTACATTCATACAAAATGAATAACACTTTTCCAATGTGAGATTCTTAGAAAAACATGATCACCTTTCTCAAATGAAATTTTTTTCATCATATTGTCTATATTTCTTTTCTACCTTTTTTGAGTTGTCCTTTTGTGTTGCATGATCATCGTCACTTTCTTAGCCACTTCCTCTACTAATTCATTCCCCATCAACTTTCTTTCCTGGTCTTCATCCCAAAAAAGATATAGTTCGACAATGATTCCCAAAAAATGCCTTAAAAGGTGGCATCTATATATTGGAACAAAAACATTTATTACAAGAAAACTCATGTAAAGAAGGATATTGATTTCAACTTCACTACTACTCTATTTAACAACCTCAAAGAATGTCCTCTAATGTCTAAATCATTCATTTTGACAGCCCATCTGGTTGAGGATCAAAAGCTGTACTAAAACATAATTATGTGCCCAATGACTTATAAAGGCCCTTCCAAAAATTATATGTGAACCTGTGAACAGTGTCAGATAAAATGGATAGAGGCATTCCATGTATCCAAACAATCTATTTGAGGTATAGTTGATGAATCTAATCCAAAGACATTGTATATCGAAGAGTAAAAAAATTTAATATTTAGTTAGTTGGTCAACAATCACCCTAATCACATTGTTACCTATAGAAGTATTAGTAATTCACAATATAAAGCCCATGGATAAATTTTACCATTTTATCTATGGAACTAGAAAGGGATTAAGCATCCCCTTTGGTACCCTCCACTCTACATTAACCTATTGACATGTCAATCATTTCACTGTAAAATCTCCAATATCTACTTTCATTCCATCCCACCTGTAATACTCCAAAAGGTCTATGTACGTCTTAGTTTTACCAAGAAGAACTGAAAATACAAAACTTTGAGTTTTAGACGATATATCTTTCTTTAACTAAGAATCACAAGGCACAAAAAACCTTTTTCAAATCACAAATCACCATTTTTATAAAGGTAAAATTCTTGAATCTTACCCACTTCAATAAATTATTCCATTTTTGTAGCTCACAGTCATCCTTCTTCAATTTTTTAAATCTTTTTGATAATGATGAAAACATTGAAATTTGAATCAAAACAGAGGTATTTCCTACAAAAGCAACATCTAAGAAAAAAATCATTATATCATTAATCAAGGTACCATGTTACAAACGTAACATGGTTATTGATGCATGATGTTTTTGACTCAAGGAATCTACAACGTGTGTTTTGTTATCATATATGGTAATTTAGCATTTAATCATAATCCAATATCAGTTCAAGCCATATTATTTTCCTCATGTTAAATTCTATCTAATTGAATATAAACTTTAGACTTTTTTGGTCATTATATATTTGATATTTGGATTTGTATTAATGATTCCTTCAAATAATAAAGACAAAACCACAACTGCTAATTCCAAATCATGTGCTGGATAATTTACCTCATGAGGTATTAGATGTATTGAAGCATAAGAAATTACTAGATAATTCTACATTAGAAGACTAACATGTCCCTTTAATGAAGCATCATTATAGATGACAAAATCACCAATTTTGGAAGGCATATCCAAAACTGGAACATTAATCAATCTCTTATTCAGTTCCTAAAAACAAACATCACATTCTTCTCTCTAAATAAATTTTACCCCTTTTCGTTGTAACATAGTTAGCATGCCAAATATTCATGAATTTTTTTTATAAAATTGTTCGTAATAACCTATTAATCCATGAAATATAGGAATTTATATTATATTTTTTGGGCTTATCCAGTCATCAAACACTTTTTTTGGTATGATAAATTATTATTCCATATTTATTTATAATATGCCTAAGAAAATAAATCTATTTCAACCTAAAATAACACATTCTGAATTTTCCATGTAGTTTTTTTACATTGTGGTTTTAAAAACAACCGTTAGATGTTTTTCATGCTCCACTTTACTTTTAAAAAATAACAGAATGACATCAATAAACACAACTACAAACATATCAGAGAAATTATGAAATATTCTATTCATAATATCCATAAATACAATAGGTACATTAGTTAACGAAAATGGTCTAACAAAAAATTCATAATGGCCATATCTAGTAAAAAATGTAGTCTTTGGGATGTATGATTTTATTACATTCAACAGATGGTACCCCAACCTTAGGTCAACCTTCGAAAAATAATTTTCTCCATAGAGTTGATCAAACAAGTCATCGATATGAGGCAAAGGATATACGTTCTTAAAAGAAATGTTATTCAAGGATGTTTAATTAGTGAAATATCTCATTGAACCCTCTTTTTTTAATAATCAAAACAGGAGAACCCTAAGGTGAAGTTGTAGGATGAATGAATCATTTCCAAAGAAACTCTTATAAGTGATTTTTCAGTTCAATAAGTTCCATTTGAGACATTATATAAGGGAGATCAGAAATTGGATAAATATTGAAAAATAATTCAGTTATGAATTCTACGTCTTAATCAGGAGTAACATTAGGTAACGCATCAGAAAAAACTTATAGATATTCATTTACCACTAGAACATCATTAATCTGAACAGTTACCCTATTTTCATTAATATGAGTAAGATAATGTTCATTTACAACATTCAATAGTTTCTAATTTTCTGGATATATTACCAATTTTATGGTTTCATTATTGAATAAAAACTGAAATTCCTTCTTAAAAACAACTTATTTATCTCCATAATCAATGTTATCATCACAAAAAAAGTTCAATCCGTACCCATAATGACATAAAACTCAACAAAGGGTAAAAACCCCGGTATGGAGGTAATTTATTTTTACAGACCACAATTGAAATATTCTAATAATTCCTATTTGCTATATTATTTAAGCCCATTAGTTTTAACAAGAAGTTCAGGTCTCATTTGTTGATGTGATATTTCCAATTTACTATAATTTTACTTTGAAATAAAGAAATTTTTAGACCCCATATCAAACAAAAAATTAGAAAAATACGAGTAAACAAATAAGGTACATGATACTACATTATTGGATGGCCTAACACCTACTGACGAAGTCGAAAAATATCTCACTACACCTTTCTGCTTATAGACTTTCTTCTTTTTGTCATTCAGATCACTCTTTGGGCAGGCATTTGCATAATGAACAATCTCACCACATATAAAACACATTATAGTTTTCATATGAATATTAGTTATAGGATCATTCTCATTACAATCATAGGACATATATCAAATCATACCGCATAAAAACCACTTCCTAGTTTTCATAAGAAATTCCTTAGGGTTCTTTTCTCCCTATATTTCACAAACTAGAACTGGACATTCTTACCATTAGATTTCTTTGATTGATTCTTACAAATTTCTTTTCATTTTTCCCTCCACTTGTCCATTTTTACAAAGTGCATGTGATCATCAGTAAACTCTATTTCTATCCTCTCAACACATCATAACAGTTTCTCATAACATTTTAACTCATGGGAATCCAATTCCCTTCGATATCATGGCTTCAATCCTATGTAAAAATGGTCTATTTTATGATCAAGATCCATGATATGATTAAGAGCATACCTCGCCAATCCAGTGAAGTTCACTTCCTTCCAATCCACTAAAAATCAAATTTTTTCTTCATTTCATGTAATTCCATCTCCATCCTAAGACTGACCACCATCGTAAAATATTTTTCAAGGACAAGGCTTTTAAATTTATCTCTTTCTATTGTATCAATCTACTCTCTATCCGTGATATTATTGGCCTTTGACCAACACTTATCAGCTTCACCATCAAAACAATGAATGGAAATACATTCCATTTTATTATTTGAGTCTTAAATAACATCTAATATCATTTAAAGGGCTTTAATCCATCATCTAGCTGCTACAGGGTCAGTAGAGCCACTGAAACCATTCAGGTGTTTCCCTATAAAATGATCTACCTTCATCATGTTACTCTTTGTTAGATTTATTTTTTCTATTGAATGGATTACATGACCATTTATTTCCCATGTAGATTTATCCATTACTATCACAAACTATTCGGCTCATATTCCCACCATTCCTAATTAGGGATTTAGAAAGATATCAGCCTCTCGGTTCCTTCTAACTTCATCTTCCATGTTTCTTCAGTGTAAAACCATTCTGAACAAGCATTTCATAGTCAAAGAATCAAGTTAATCATTAATTAATATACCATTTAAAAATAAAAATATAGTAAAAATCATTTATGGTATTTTTTTAACATCATTCTAACCCTTAATTTTATCTAAGCCATCCTCAAATTCCAACTATAAGGAACCGACTTTATTACATTACATAATCGTGAATTTTAGTCAATAAATCACTTCCTTTAACATTGAGGATCATTTAAATTTTATATTTTTAGAGAATTAGGATATAATAAATAAATAAAATCCACATTTATATAGTGTGGATAACATAAAAATAGTATCCATTTCATCCAAAATAAAAAATATTCAGATAAAATATTTTTTCATTGACAAATCATCATAACATTCAGCTTGGTTTCCTTATTATTCATATAATTCCTTATAACCTATGAAAATCAATTAAAAATGTGGATTTATAATCAAAAATATTATTAAGGGATATAAAAATAAGGAATTAAATCACTTGATAATGAATACATGTAAACATATGAATTAATTTTAAAAAAATATATACCAGTCACCCATATATACCAACACTGTGAAACATGAGATTTCCATGAGAATTCCAAAAAATTTAATGAACATAAATAGAATCACAAATTTATCATTGGTAATTACTTATATAATCTTGTAACCCTCCCAGGTACCATATGATATGTATCCCTCACAAATACCTAACAATATAACCCTTATAACTACCTTATTGTGTAACCATCACAGTTGCACATGGAGTAACCATACGTCCGACTACCAATATACACATACCAAATTAATTTTAGGGAGATATATGTCCCCAAATTCATCATAAAAAATTCCCAATAACCATAACATAACCATACAACATTAATATCTACATAAAAAACATTGATTTTGAATTTCGTAAAATAACATTTTGAATGATGATTTTAAAAGAAAAGTCCTTTAAATACTTCATATAAATGAAGTAAGAATTAATATAAAGGATGAAATATCTATATACACTGTAAATAGAAATTATTAATAATAATATAAATAAAATTCATCACATAAGCAATTTTAATAGTTGATAGTTAATGTAGTAGAAGGTGAACATAATGAACGGAAATTGGGTTAAGAATTTCCTTATCTTGTGTTCTTCTTACTTAAAACATGTTTAAAATATCTATATAATGGTTAAAATAGTGTTATTAGAATCTTAAAGAAACATAATATTGTTTATAACACCTTATATGATCATTTCGTATCATCATTTCACCCTTTAATTATCGGTATTTTGTTCCTTCCGTTGTTTCAGGTGCTTTCTTTACAATATTTCCATGGCAGGTATGTATTTGATTTAATTGTTGTAGGGAAATAAAATTATAGAAGTAGAATTAAATGGTAATAATATCTTTGAATAATATAAAATTATTCCATAATAATTATGTTTATATGATATGAGGATGAATTATTAGATAAATCTTTAGTGATATCCATTTAGATCATTTTGGTGGTTCTTTGAAAATCAAGAACTAGTTTCATTATATAACATAATATTATGTATATATGTTAACTCCACATCATGAAAGAGGATATATATTAAAATTTAAAACCTATATGAATAATTAAAATGAGATTATAATCTGTTCTGAAGGATGTAAATGAAATTGAAGACACATCTTCTATAATGTCGGTAAATTGACACATCACAGACGATGTTTTTATTTTTAGAATGAGATGAAGAGAAGAAGAAGAAGAGTGGTGATGAATTTTTTTATTATAATGTTAATAATACAAGATATATATAAAATACTAAAGGTTCATTCCTCTTGAATATGGGGAGTATAATAGATTATAAGAAGAGATACGAATTCCAAAGAAAACACAAGAAAATGAAAGACGATTTTTACGCCTTGATTTCTTTTCCTGGAGATCATCCTTACGGACCTATGTTTTGACCATTTTGAGAGACCAGAAGAACATGGAAAGGGTTATGGTATTGGTAATTTTTTTTTAAAAATCATAGATAAGTTTCAAGGGTTGAGTGGTTCGATAGGAAGAGTGGGTTAGGGTGGTATTTATTGTAGAGGAGAGGAGGGGTTTTACATTATTTTTGTAATTAGATTAATATTTTTACTAAATACTATGAATAGTCATGATTAATGTGACCTAAAATATTAATATGCTCATGTGATTTAGATTCAATGTACATTAACATCATCCATGACTCAAGCATGATTATGAAATTCATTTATTTAACCTATTTTTTAAATTACCGTATATCACAATTCACAAAAAATTAATGTATTTTAGATAAATCCCAAAAAATATCCCTAAATTTTTTTTGACTCTTAGAATTCAAAAATGACCTCCATTTTATGGAAATAATTTTCTATGTATGATTAAATTAATTTTTAAATAAAATCGTAATCTATTCGAAAAATTACAATTTTTAAAACTATAACTGATTTTATATCACCTTGAAAAATTAATCAAGATCCTATTATATTATAACCATAAGAAACAAAAATTAATAAGATTTAATATTTATAATGGTCATATTACAATTCATATTACTATTCATAATGGTATGTGACTATTCACCAAAAAATAAATTCGTTCCATCTGAAGTCAAATAACATACTGATCACAACTGTATAACTCTATTTTAAGAAATTCAAATCATAGAAGTGGAAAAATTATGATTAATGGATATATTATAACAATATCCATAAAAAGTGACATTATAAAGAGGAACAACATTTCATGTGTTTTACATAATTTATTTTTAAATCCATAGGGTGTTATATTTATAGTACATACATAAATAAAATTAAATAGTATTTTTTATGGATTGTTTAATATAAATTTTATATATTTCAGATAAAATATTTTTATAGTTTTATTTGTTTTCAAATAATATATACTAATTAAATATTATATGTGATGTTTATTGACTATTACTAAAAGATAAAAAATCATATTTCAATCAACAATTAGTATAGGGAATGTAATAAGAATAAGTTCGTTTTATTTTTCAAAGTACTTTTTTCTAAAAATTGATTTTATGTTCTTTTTCATGTATATATTAATTTTAAAATATCACATCAAGAAATGGAATCTCCAAAATCAGATTTATTATATGTAATCATCAACTATTTTTTTAATAAGTATATTCTCATTTTTAACATAAAATATAGTCAGTGGGATTAATATTATATACCATGGTAAAAAAATACTTTTTAACAAATTGTAATTTTTTATATGTTGTGTATTTTTACAACAATAATTATTCATTTTTAATATTTAAATTACATAATTAATTTAATATATAAAGTAATAAAACAATATAATAAACTGAATTAATTAGTAATTTATATAAATAAGTAAAAAATAAGACAAGTTTTAAAAATGAATTTTTCATTGAATGTTTTACTATATATAATATAATTTAATTTATATTTTATTTACTCTTAATTATAAATTAAATTAAACTAAATATACTTCAAATTCATGCTCAAAATATTGATATTTTATAAAGGGATTCATATTAATCATTGTTGAAAAAAGTTGGCATAGAAAATATTTTATCAATATTAAATGGTAAAAGGAAAGTAATAAACCATGGCCAGAATTTTACAAAATCAAGGTCACTCAATTTCATTATAAAACACCATTTAATGGTAATAATTTCAACAAAAATATTTTTCATTCATTTTCTCAAATAACTCACCTAACCCCCAAGTGATTCCATATTTTCCATTTACCTTACATAAATTTCCAAAGAAATGAATTAATTTTTAACCATTAAAATGAGATCACTTCCATCCAATTGAGGCTACACATATCCTTTAAAATTTCATTAAAAATATACTTATTTAATCCACCATTAATTATAATTAAATCTATAGAACTTTTTAATGTAATAATGTGTGACAAGTTATCCTTTTCCATGGTTTATTTCAAGAGATGATTTGAATCCTCAACCTTACTACTATCCACTCCTTAAAATTTATCTTATATACTTTACTCATAAAACACTTCTCAAAACATATTCAAACATTATTCATAAAATTAAATATTTATATCTATTATGCAAAAAATTTAATATGTGGATTTAACAAAAACTATTTTTCTCCCTCCCATCCATTTGTAAAGGAAAGAGTCTCTCATTTTTAGTGGGGATTTCCACCTCCAGGAATGATGTATTTTATTATTCATAAAAAACTATTATTTTTTATTCTAGTGGTCATTTAAGTGAAATTTTATTATATTTATGAAATAATTTATATTTTAAAAATTGAAAATATAAATTCAATTAATATTTACCTCATTTTAATATATGAATATTTTTAATAATAATTTATGAAATAATCTCCTATCTGATTTAATCATCATGAATAATTACAATGACCCTCATCAAATTAAATTAGATATTTATAAATAATCCCATAAACATATTTTAGTGACTTAAATAATCATTAAATGACAAAAATTGTTATCAGATAATGTGGATCATCAATAAAATTAAATGGAATGTGTGAAATATAAAATATCACTTACATGTGTGGATGAAAATTTATAAAAACCAGTTAATAAATATATAATGGTTTTTAAAAATTAAGTACAAAAAATTGTAATGTCTATGAATATTTTTTCCAAATAATGTATTAAATCGATTAAAATTTTTATAGGATATTAATGATCTTTAGTGGATGTCGAAAGTACCAAAAATTTAATTTGATAACTCAAATATCTTCTATTTGACTTATATTGCTTCTTCGTAAATATATTTCTTGGATATATATTGTTTCATTCACCCCAATATTTAATTATATCGTAATTTATCCCTACCCCTTGTCATAATTACATTGTTATCATATTTATTCTACTTTGATTGATTCCTTAACTCATAAATATTAAAATTTTAACCAATAATTCTCAACCAATTCAATATTATATTTATCATTCATATCCATATTCATTTATCCCATCTTGTCTACAATTCATTATTTATTATTTAGTTTTAACATGGTTAGGGAAAAATTCATCATCATTCCTCTATGGAGCCGGCCCCCGAGTTCCTAGAGCCGGTGCCCATGGGACACGATGTACCATAATTATTAAATTACATTTACATTTATCCCATCTTGTCTCATACTACAAAGGATCGTGAGGTTTAGGTTCTGGGAAAACCAGCTTCATTCTGAAACTTCTGTGAAGACATTACTGAAACCTAAAATTTTTCATTTAAAATGTAGGATGAGCATACGAATTCCCAATAAGGGATTTAAAAATAAAATAATATACTCATCATAATTTTTGAAAACTATATTTAAAAATTCCATAAAACATTTTACCTAAAGAGAAGCTGCGACACTAGTACAAATCATCGAAGTTCTCAAATCAAAACATGTTTTTGGAATTACAAAGATACATAATTAACTTTTAGCCATGCAGAATAAAAGGAAATCTAAACATGTCTGACATGAGAATATATAGCATAAATTAAGCAGCTATGAGTAATAAATGATCATAGATGTACATAAAGGTAATTAGTTCATTTTCATACATCAAATTCTAAAATCACTGAGTGCTATACATATGTCATTCCATAAAATTTTTCTTTTCTGATACACATAAATAATGGATCTTAATCAACTTACACATATTGACGGATTATAATGCTAAACATTTTGTAAACATGTTGTCAAGGCCTCATCCAAGACATCTATTGATTAAGGCCTCAGCCATAATACATACGCTCTTTAATCAATATTCTACTAATTGAATATTTTATGGTTAATTAAAATACATAATCATAATGAGGAAAATTAATATGTTAGACTTTGTCAAGGCCTCATCCAAGATATCTAATTATTAACGCATTGGAAAAAATCCATAACTCGTAGTGGGGAAAGGCCTTTTCCAATTCCCCTACTAGTTGTCTCATGAGACCTACCGATGCATCGCGGGGCTGTAGCGGGCTCCACCCATCACAAAATAATTCTAATTCTTTCCTCATACCTCATAAATCAAAGTGCACATACCACATTGATTTATTTAAATAAATTATCACATTCAAATTACTTGGTTTCTTAAGTCACTTTTTATTTTGTTCATGGTGTCCCATACCACCCTGAGCAATTAAATCCATAGACTCAAAAAAGGGAATAAGGTTTTATCATTACAATTTATTCACATTTATTCATATGTAGTGAGTCTGCAACAAATCTAATAATTATGTGGTCAATTAATTAAATTGTGCATAAATTAAGAGAACTTATGTTGATATCTAACACAAAAGAAATACCAACTTGTCTATATAAAATGAAAAAGTCTAATTACATGCCATTAAATAACATTCATAATTAATTAAAGGGGTGGACTTACCATAATAACAAATTGGGTAACATTTCATGAGGGATACTTAACATTTTATGTTAAAAAACTAGAATGTATAAACTCGGCCTAAAAAATTATTTAATTTAATGGGTAAAGTGTAATTAGTACACTTAAATATGAAGTCACGAGTTTCCAACATCTATGCTCATGAATTAAGTACACTAATAGAAAACATTTGGAATTCCATGGTTAGGGTTTCATGTGTTGAAGAATATTAATTAAATGGGGTATACATTATAGTTTTGATTAGTCGAGCTGAAAACGTTTATACTGAGTAATTTCTTTATAAAAATAAACATAGGGTTTTTATAAATAAAATGGTAATCCACGTTGGAATACTTATATCCTTATGTATACATAGATGGAAAATTGTGGTTATATTATATATACATGTTTAAGAATATTAATAACCGAGTATTAAATGACCCATGCATTTCGGCTTTTCATTAACTCATCCTTGGATAATCGTTATCCCTGGCATATGATGTTTATTTAAATCCAAGTGTTGTGTATATTACATTTACATATTTTCATATATATATATATATATATATACATATCTGTATTCACTTTTAAGGTAAAAGAAACAAAAAAATTTCATTTTCATGGGATGTTGATACGTAGGGTTTATCAATACCCTATAACTCAATATCCTGTCACTTTTAATGAATATAAATTCAAATTGTGAGATTATGTTAACTAGTTTTACAAATATATATGAATATGTATATATATGTTAGCCGATTATATATTTAAGGCATGAATTAAATTTGCATGGGGTGTCTGTGCATAGGGTATTTTACTACCCTATTAAAAATGATTCCACAATTCTTAGGGACAAAGTTAAACCACAAACCTTAGATGATGTATGTTGTTTTATAAGTTCGTATATGTGTATATTTTCATACAACTTGGAACGGAAAGCAAGACAAAGCTAAACCCTTACCTTCATAAAAAAATCCTTAAAACATGACCCTTTTAGGGAGGGTAGGAGTTATGAAACCGCATAATAAGATTCAATATGATATATATTAATATAGGCCGTATATATATATATATATGTATAAATTTGAAAACCATTTGCATGAGGATATAATACAAAACACGTTTACCAGAGTGTGCTAACCTCAAAACAGGAGGCATTAGAGGAGGTTAGGGTTCTAAAATTGTTGGAAGTGTTCTTATACATATATATACATATCTAAATCATATTTATATATATATATATATATATTAAAACCAGTTTTCATGTAAAATAAAAAATTAAACCTCCCTTAAAACTTTTTAAAAGAAATATCATTTTAGGATTAAAATCAAGACTTTGAAGGCTTTAAAATGGGATAGGAAAGGATATTAACAGTATGTACAAATATACAAAGTATACAAGAGTTTTCATGGTATAGGCAAGATAGAATTCACTTACCTGTAATTTGGAGAGATTTCCACTTTACATCATGGCGTTAATCCCACAGAACACATTCAAACACTACATCTAACACTTCTCTTATCCTCCAAAATCTGAAATACAGGGCACTATTTACTCAGATGGAAAGAAGCTCGAGACACAGTTCCCCTGGGAAAGAAAACTGAGACATATATTTATATTCAACATGACTATTTCATATATATATATATATACTTTAGTCCCACTTGCCTATATATGGGTTGGAGTGTAGTAGAAATAGATGCCAGTTTTCAAAGGTGAAAGAAATAGCAAGGGAGAATATTCAATACATCGAATAAGATTAATAATTTTAAT
This sequence comes from Viscum album, assembly GCA_963277665.1. NCBI lineage: Eukaryota > Viridiplantae > Streptophyta > Magnoliopsida > Santalales > Viscaceae > Viscum > Viscum album. The sequence goes on from OY728121.1 coordinate 767,102,418, forward strand.
TCAAACTATGTTTCGTTCAATGAAAAACTGACTCTTCCACCACATCATCAAGAAAATTGGACAGAAGTTGGTACATTAATGTCAACCACAACAGAAAATCGATATATTCACCATATAAAATAAGATCCTAATATTACCAATGAATGAAAAATACCATATCACGACAAAAATTAATGTCAAAAACATAATTTAAACACTGACAGGTGACATCAAACGTCGATGGATGAAGAGAAAGAAGAAAATCAACAAAACACGTTGTTATTGCCCTGATTTTATGAAGATTTAGCCACTAAAATACACAAAAACATAGATTTGGACAATCGGAAAGAGATAAACCAACCTCACAGAGGTGAGAAACCCTAACTGTGTCTCAAAGTTGGCCGGAGAAGCGACTCCATCTTGAAACGAATCCTTCGATTTCTATCGAGACCACACATGTCATCGACTCGGACTCCAAACGATCTCCCCGCGGAAGCCCCCTCGACTCGGATCGGTTCATCAAGGACCTCAACCAGCGCCTCGGCTTCAAAAATCAGGTGCATGGCCACGTATTAGTGAAACCCCATCTACCCTGGCAGAGTCTCTTCTCCCACGATGAAGATGGTGGACACTGCAGAAACCCTATGCTCAACCTCGTGATAACCTATGTCGGGATTCCCAAAATCGGGACCCCTCTTCACGGATACCCTATGATATTTTTTTTATTTTTTCATTATTTTTTCAATAATCTATCATCATTCATATTGTCATATATTTAATTTATAGGTATGTATAATATATTTAACCAAAAGATTGACATAATATATATATATATTCCATGAGTTTCTCTGTATAATTATTACTTCCTATATCATATTATCGTAAACCAAAATATAAAACCTAACCAAAATCATTATAGTCATTCATGTGTTAGATTAAATATTTATTTTCATAAATTAAAATGTGAATATTAACAGTTGATTTTTTTAACAAAATAATATTAATTTTCAATGTCATGTATAAAATTATAATTTTATAATAGCATTTTCATATAATTCAAATCTGATATACAAACACATATATATATTTCACATTTTGGAATACAAACAACAAATCAGTTATACTATTATTTTAAGTATTCTACTAAATAATTATTTGATAAATTCTGTTTAATAGTTATTTTGAATTATTCTTTGAACAATGTGAGGTAATGTTTACTTTGAAAACCATACAGGTTCGTTATGAAATTATTATTACATGTGAAAAAGTTTGGGGTGTCACATTATTCCCCCCTTCAAAGAATTAATTCCTCGCAATTATAAAATATTTATACATAAATCACAGAAACACCAGACACACATCACTCTCGAGGTCCCTCTACCGGGAACACCACCGATAGTAGGGTGCTGATGACCTCAGGTGGATTCCTAAGGTAGTATTCAGCTGATCAATCTCTTTGGCCCAGACTCATTGTGAACAACAGGTGTCGTACCAGTGCCTAAAGCACTTAGCCTTCCATAAAGAGGAACGAGAAGTGTGGATGTTAGAAATTTCAGAGTGGACTTAATCCCTATAAGTTCCACGAACCTTGTCGCTCTTGAAAATATAAATTTCGTAGAGTTCTCCCAACATACTAAAACTCAAGTCCTGGAATAGGTAGGAATCTTGATGGTCACCATCCAAAGTATCTTCTATAAATTTACCTACAGCTCGGTAGTTATCAACCAAAGTGAAACATAGAAAAAGAGATTCATGAAACTTCCATCTTCACCTATATGCTGCAAATTGTGAATTTTATATGCGGTAAAGGACAAGATTGATTCCTTGATAATGAAGGAGAATGTTTGGGTTGCTCGACACCCGATGTAGTTGTTTATAGGACAAAAATAGGTTTAAAAAGTCTTGTAGTCTCCTGAGCATGACTTCGACACTATAGATTCTACTATCTCCATTAGGAGAGACAGAAGGCGTGATGCATCAGCCATCTGAAACTTTAAGGGAACTATTACTTAGTAACACATAACAAAGTTTTCAATATTGTTCTAATTTTATCGGATGTCTTTGAAGATACATAATATTGGAATTTTTTGTTTTCCAAAAAAATATCATACCAATTAATGCTTAAATAAATTTTACTTTGTACGGTTTTGTTTTTCTAGAATTATCCAAATAGAACCCTATGATACCAACTGTAAGGACATGGCCCCTGAGTTCCTAGATCTGGTGCCCATTAGACACAATGTACCATAATTATTAAATTACATTCCCATTTATCATATCATGTCTCATGCTATAGAGGATCGTGAGGTTCAGGTTCTGGGAAAACCAGCAGCATTTTGAAACAACTTTGAAGACATTACTGAAACCTGAAATTTTTTCATTTTAATTGTAGGGTGATCATACGGATGCCCAATAAGGGGTTTAAAAATAACATACTATATTCATAATAATTTCTTATAACATTATTTAAAAATTCTATAAAAAATTTTGTCCAAAGAGAAGCTACGACACTAGTACAAATCATCAATGTTCTCAAATCAAAAACTCTTGTTGTAATTACAAGGATACATAATTAACTTATAGGCATGCTAAATAAAAGTAATTCTAAAAATGTATGACATGAGAATATGTAGCATAAATTAAAAATCTAAGAGTAATGAATTATCAGAGATTCACATAATGGTAATTACTTAATTTTCATATATCAAATACTAAAATCACTAAGTGCTATACATATATCATTACATTAAAATTATCTTTTCTGATACTCTAAAAAAATGGCTCTTAATCAACTTACACATAATGATGGATTATAATGTATAACATTCAGTAAACATATTGTCGAGGCCTCGGCCAAGACATCTATTTTTTAAGGCCCTGGCCATAATCCATTAGCTCTTTAAACAATATTCTACTAATCAAATGTTTTTTGGTTAATTATATTACATATTCATAGTGAGGAAAATTCATATGTCAGACTAGGTCAAGGCCTCGGCCAAGACGTCTAATGATTAAGGCCTCGGTCAAAATCCATAACTCATAGTTGGGAAAGGCCTCGGCCAATTTCCCTGCTAGTTGTCTCATGAGATCTACCGATGCATCGAGGGGTTGTAGCGGGCCCCACCCATCTCATAATAAGTCCAATGCATTCCTCATACCTCATAAATCAAAGCGCACATACCAATTTGATTTATTTAAAAAACTTATTACTTACAAATTAATTGGTTTTATAATTCATTTTTCATTTTTTTCAAGGTATCACATACCACCCTGAGAAATTAAATCCATAGAGTCCAAAAATGGCATAAAAGTTTAACATTACAATTTATTCACATTTATGCATAGGTAGTGATTCTGGCACAAATATATTAATTATGTGGTCAATTTATTAAATGGTTCTTGAATTAAGAGCACTTTTGCAGATAGATAACACAAAATAAAAACCTAATTCTCCACATAAAATGACAATGTCTAATTCCATGCCATTAAAGCACATTCATAATTAATTAAAGAGGTGGAATTAACATAATAACAAAGGGGTTAACATTTCATGGGGGATACTAAACATTATTTGTTAAAAAACATGAAAGTATAAACTCAGCCTTAAAGTTTATTTAATTTAATGGGTAAAGAGTAATTAGTACACTTAAATATAAAGTCACGAGTTTCCAAAATCAATACTCATGAATTAAGCCCATGAATAGAAAACATTTTCAAGACCATGGTTAGGGTTTCATGTGGGGAAAAACATTCATTAAATGGGGTGTACATAATAGTAGTGATTAGTCTAGACAAAAATGTTTATACTCAATAATTTCTTTTTTAAAAGAAAAATTGGGTTTTTATAAATAAAATGGGAATCCAAGTTGGCATACTTATATCCTTCTGTATACCTATACTGAAAATTATTGTTATACTATATATACATGTTTAAACATATTCATAATCAATTATTAAATGACCCATACATTTCGGCTTTTAATTAACTCAACCTTGGAGAATCGTTATCTCGAGAATATGATCCTTATTCAAACCCGAGGGTTTTGTATATTACATTTATATAATTATATATATATATACATGTATGTGTATAGACGTTTAAGGAAAAAGAAACAAAATAAATTCATTTTCATGGGATATTCTACTTAGGGTTTATCAATACCCTATAACTCAAGATCCTGCAACTTTTAAGGAATATAGACTCAAACTGGGTGATAATGTTTACTAGTTTTAAAAATATATATGAATATGTATATATATGTTAGCCGATTATATATTTAAGGCATGAATTACATTTTCATGGGGTGTCCGTGTGTAGGGTATTTCACTACCCTCATAAACATGATTCTGTAATTCTTAAGGAAAAAGGAAAACCTCAAACCGAAGATGATGTATGTTGTTTTATAAGTTTCTATATATGTATATTTTCATACAACTTGGAACCAAAAGAAAGACAATGCGAAACCCTTAACTTTATAAAAAGAAAAATCCTTAAAACAGGACTCTTTTAGGGAGGGTAAGAGTTCTAAAACCGCATAATAAGATTAAATATGATATATATAAATATAGGCCGTATGTATATATGTGTGTATATAAATAAAAACCATTTGCTTGAGGAGATAAAACAAAACATTTTTTCCGGAGTGTGCTAACCTCAAAACAGGAGGCATCAGAGGAGGTTAGGGTTTTAAAACTGTTGGAAGTGTTCTTATACAAATATATACATATCAAACCCGTATTCATATATAGAAATATATGAAAACCCGTTTTCACGTAAAAGGAAAAATGGAACCGCCCTTACACATTTTTAAAATAAATATCATTTAAGGATTAAAATCAAGACAGTGAGGGCTTGAAAAAGGGATAGGAAAGGATATAAACAGTATGTACAGATATACAATGTATACAAGAGTTTTCATGGTAATGGAAAGATAGAATTCACTTACCTATAATTTGGAGAGATTTACACTTGACATCATTGAGTAAATCCCATGGCTCGCATTCAAACACTATATCTAACACATCTCTTATACTCCAAAATTTGAAACATAGAGCACTATGTACTCAGATGGAAAGAAGTTGGAGATACAGTGCCCCCGAGAAGGAAAAATGAGACATTAATTTATAGTCAACGTTACTATTTCATATATATATATATATATTAGTCCCACTTTCCTATAGATGGTTTGGCGTACAGTACAAATTGAAGCCATTTTTCAAAGGTGAAAGAAATAGTAGGGGAGAATATTCAATGCATCGAATAAGATTAACAATTTTAATTCAAACTGTGTTTCGTTCAAAGAAACACTGACTCTTCTACCACATCGTCAAGAAAATTGGACATAAGTTGGTAAATTAATGTCAACTACAATGGAAAATCGATATAATCAGTATATCAAATGAGATCCTAACATTACTGATTAAACAAAAATCACATATCGTGACAAACATTAACATCAAAAAGATAATATAAACACCGACATGTGACATCAAACGTCGATGGATGAAGAGAAAGAAGAAAATTGACAAAACACATCACTATTTCCCTAATTTTATGAATATTTAGCCATTAAAAGACACAAACACATAGATCTGGACAACCGAAAAGAGAGAAACTTACCACACAGAGGAGAGAAACCCTAACCGTGACTCGAAGTCGGCTGGATAAGCGATTCCATCTTGAATCTAAACCTTCAACTTCAATCGAGATCACACCTCTCATCGACTCAGACTCCAAACAATCTACTCGTGGAAGCCACCATGACTCGGATCGGTTCATCAAGGACCTCAACCAATGCCTTGGATTCTAAAATGAGGCACATTGCCACAGCTCGACGAAACCCCATCCGCCCTCGGCATGGTCTCTTCTCCCACGATGCAGATGGTGGACGCCGCAAAAACCATAGTCTCAACCTCATGACATCCTACTTCAGGATTCCCAAAATCTGGACCACTCATCACGGATACCATATGAGATTTCATTTCTTTTATTATTATTAATATCTTAACAATCTATCATAATTCATATTATGTTATATTTAATTTAACGGTATGTATAATATATTTAACCTAATGTTTCAGATAATATATATATATATATTCCATGAGTTTATCTGTATAATTATTAATTCCAATATCATATTTTCATAAACTAAAATATAAAACCCAACCAAAATAAATATTGGCATTCATGTGTTAGATTAAAAATGTATTTTCTTAAATTAAAATGTGAATATTAATAGAGGATTTTTTTTAACAAAATAAAATTAATTTTCAATGAAATCTATAAAATTATAATTTTATAATAGAATTTTCATATAATTCAAATATGATATACACACACATATATATATTTCACATTTTGTAAAACAAACAACAAATTAGTTATACTATTATTTACAAAATTCTATTAAATAATTAGTTGATAAATTCTGTTTAATATTTATTTTGAATTATTCTTTGAACAATGTGACAAAATGATTACCTTGAAAATCTTACAGGTTCTTTATAAAATTATTGTTACATGTGAAAAAGTATGGGGTGTCAAAATTCCTCCTCTTGTCTTCTTCATATTCTAAAAATAAAAACACCATCTGTGATGTGTCAATTTACCGAAATCACGGATGATGTGTCTTTAATTTCATTTTAATCCTTCAAAACTGGTTATAAAACCAGTAAACTTATTGAAACATATTTTAATGTTTATGATATATACACTTTCATGTTCCAGTGTTGAAATATATACAAAATATTATGTTATATAAAAAACAAGATTGTGATTATCAAAGAACCGCCAAAATGATCTAAATAGATATCTCTAAAGATGCATCAAATGATTCATCCTCATAAAATATTACTAAAATGATTTATAGAATCATTTAATATTATAGAATAATTGTAATACCATTTATTTGCAATTCTATATTTTCCTTTTCATATGACAGTAAATAAAAATACAAACCGGCTAAGGAAATCATGTATAGAATGCACCAGAAATAATGGGAGGAACAAAATTCTAATAAATAAAGGTTGAAATGATGTTATAAAATTACAATATAAGGTATTATAAAAATGAATATGTTTATTTAATATAATCAAAAAAATATTTCATCCATTATATAAGAGGATTAAAAATATTTGAAGTAAGAAAAACATGAGTTACAGGAACTCTTAACCCAATTTCCATTATTTGGGTTAACATTCTACGTCATTAATTACATGGTATTAATATTTTTGTGTGATTAATTTTTTTATATAATTTTTTATTTTTTTATTTATAGTGAATATACATATTCTTTCCACTCTATTAATTTCTTCTTTAATTTTATGATATTTGTAAAGGATATTTCTTTTAAAATTCTCTTTTAAATTTCTATTGAATAAAATTCAAAATCCATGTTTTTATGAAATTATTATTGTTGTATGATTATTATCTGGATCTTGAGAATTGTTTATAATGATTTTTGGGAAATATATTTCCCTCTAATGCATTGGGTATGAGTATGTTGGATGTCAATCATATGGTTACTCCAAGTGTAACGATGATGGTTACACAATAAGGTAGTTAAAAGGATTACATTGTAAGGTTTAGGTGAGCGCTATAAATCCTATGGTAGTCGTGGGGGTTAGATAATTTTTTATGTAATTCCCCATGATAAATTTATGGTTATATTTATGTTCTTTAATTTTTTTGGAAATCTCATTGAAATCCCATGTTTCACAATATAAGTATAAATGGGGGACAAGTATGTCTTTTAGAAAATGATTTAATATGTTTATAAGTATTCATTGTCTAATGTTTCGTTATTTATTTTTTTATACATTAATATGTTTTTTTTTGTTCTCATACCATGCTTTTAAATGATTTTCATAGGTTATAAGGATGTATATGAAAAATAAGGAAGCCGAATTAATTTTTATGAATATTGGTCAAATAAAACATGTTTTATTTGAAATGTTTTTTATTTTGAAAGAAACAGATATTGTTTTGGTGTTATCCACTATCTATTAAGGTGGAATTTTATGTATGTATTATATCCCAATTCTCTAATAATTTTAACTTGAAGTGATCCTCAATTTTAAAGGATGTTTTTTCATGAACAAAACTCAAGATTATGTAATATATTAAGACCGAGACCTTATAGATTCTAAAAACATATAAAATATTATAGAATATTAATGAAATATATAACATTTGAAACCATACTTAGACATCCATAACCTCATCATTAAAGAAAAATAAAAAATTATCATATCATAATAACATAAAATAAATTCAATGATAAAATTATAATCTTTATGTTATAGACATTAAAATGTTTATAAAAGCTCCAAAATACTTAATCAATCATATAATTCATATGTTGACTGAATCAGGAACTCCACCTTCTCATGATTTTTTCCATTATAATGTACATTTGTTGTTTCTATTCTATTTAAACCACCCATCCAAAATCATATTCCGCTAATTTATATGGTCTAAAGAATTAAACATTTCTTCAATAAACTCTATTCTTTTCTTTACTATGATAGATGTACAATCACTCTTTAGTATAGATTTGTCTGTGTGATGAGTACGAATTTCTATATCGGATGGGATTAGAATATCATGACCAATGATATCCACACCACTTATGATGTGATATTACATAATGTAATTTATAGGACATAATGTAATTTATAGGCCACAATAACATCATATGTGTATTTGATATCAAAAAATTACGTTCATCATATCATCAACATTTTCTGTGTAATAAAATCACATTTCTCTATTTCATGCTCATGCATCTGATGGATTTTCTATGGGTCATATTTCTACTATTAAAATCTAAATTACGATGGAAATTTTATAATAAATATAACATAACAATATCTCAAGGTTCATAAATTTCCCTCTTCTATGAGAAAATTCCTAATTATCTGGTGGTTAACATTGTAAATCTGAATCCTATTACATCATGGAACTTCATCTAGTGGTTCATTATCATATGGACACAAACCGATGGAATTAATTCATAATTATCTACTCAGAAACATAGCATAAAATATAGTATTGTTTCTGAAAAAAATATATAATATACATGAAACATTCATGAAACATGTATATCTTGTATATTATTGTTATTATAATATAATCCTTTCTATGTAGGTTCTATAATAAATTTCACTAAATATTTGATTGTATTTCATGAATTCATGAAACTAACATTATATCAAGTGAATTATATTCTTATCTTTATAAAAACTTATAAAAAATTAAACTATTTTTAATTCTGTCCATGCTCTGTCCTATAACTACTACCCAAATAAATCATTTTACAAAGTGAATCATTTTATGTTGAAATATAATGAAACATTGTCAAATAAATTGTATTTGGTTATCTATATTATCAAAATAATCCATAACCATTAGTCTGGTGACCTATTTCTGTTTTTTGAACTAAATATTAAATCATGAAAATCATCACGATGATAGTAAAAATGGGAATGTCATGGAGTCATAAGACATTTAGGGAGTTACCTAAAATATTTATAGAAACATTCCATTATCTTGCATTAACTCATTATGATTTATTCCTCAACAATATATGAAACTCATAATTGAATATTCCTATCATTCATAATTTTATTTTCATAATCATTTCCAATAAAAAATAATAGAACTATTTTTATGTATGATGGTTTTACCATTGGGATAAATTCCTTCATTATTAATCTTCAATTTTCTTATCAGATATCATTACAACAAGATTTTTTATTGATTTTAGAACATAATATTGACAATATAAGAAACATTACATCCCTATAAATTAATAGGAGCTTTAGATTCCAACAATGAAATATTATAGATATTTTAGAATGTAGAGAATACACTTAATATTAATATTCTCTCTATTTTTATCCATTATATCCATTTCAACATGAAATATCAGTTGATGTTTTAAATTAATTTTTAATACATCGAAAACCGTTAATTTCATATCAGTATATTCAACATGACCTATAAAATGAATAATTTTACTGGTAGATTCCCCAAAACATGATCTAACTAGATTATTGGAATACTGGGCTTTTTCAAAATCATATTTTATAGTGTTACAGATTTTTCCCCTTAGAGGAGCCAAGATATGTAAAACATGGGGATGAAATTTTTTTTGAATAGAATTGAATTCCTTTATCATAAACATAATTTAAATAACTAAATCCATGATGTTTAATATATAGTCTAAGGAGATAGATAACTAATGAGATCCCCTCATGAAATGATTCTTTACTAAATATTAGTTGGCTAAGAACACCCCTACACAACCTTTTATGTATTAGAAAAAATATCACGTCTATATTAGCAATTTAATGTCACAAGTGGTTGATACAAGATAATGAGATATTGATTTAAAAAAACATGATCCTCTAATAAAAATTTTCCACAGAACGACATAGGTTATTGCATAATGTTATCTAAACTTTCTCTTCACAATGCCCAAAGTAAATTCCTTATTTACATGAGCATGAAGCAACCAAATGGGTATATAAAAACTGTTATGGGAATTTTTTCTCACTCCCAATGACATTTGATGTGATTAAAATAATTTGTAGATCTCATAATATATCTATAATACATGATATCTCCACCATGGAAACTAAAATAGAAAAAACAAAACAACAAGTTACTAAGCTATGAATGAACACCATAATGCCCTTAAATATGGAACTCAATGAATACATGGGTAAATATCCTCAGGATCATTACAAATAATCCCCATAACATATTATAAAGGAAACATAATCATTGAGATGCAGTCTATAAAAGAAACTACTCCCATTACATTATCCTAAAAACCATGAATGGAAACCCCTAATGAATATAATTAATGAGTGATAATAAAAGCATAGTATGATAAAACAAGATTATTTATACAATTTTCAACAACATGTGTCGAATAGTTCATATTTACAAAAAATTATAAAACCAATTAAAATGTAATCATTTAAAAAAAATTATCTTTTTTTCTATTAAAATAACATCCAATTATTTAAAAGTGATAAAATATTTAAATAAATGGAACAAAAATAATTATCACTTATATAATTGGATAAAAAATGAAATATATTTCATCGATCAATATAAATAACACGGTCATGTGGGATTACAATCATATAAAATAACCAAACACATAATGAAATCCCATAGAAACTATTGTATGAAATCTATGTCATGGTGGTGTACACAAATAAACTACTGAGGAACACAAAATAACACAAGTATGAATATGAGACATCTAATGTTTAGTAATAAAAATCCATTATAAAGGCTACCCATATCATCAATGGCATTAACAGAACCTCCCCTAATGATATATCACACCACACGGGCTCATCCTTATTTATTTATTTCTGATAACTTAAAGTCTCCCATCCCTTTCAATATCATCACTAAATTTATGGATACATTAATTGTTTATAAGACCCCTTCTAATAGAAAATCCCATTCAATTTTATACCCTAATTTCATAAAAAAAATTATATATTCATTCCAAACTATAACTACGGTTGAAAAAATGATATCATTTTTGATCCTTCTATGACTAATTTTATCGAACACAAAAAGATACTCAATCCATTTTTTCCAGAAACCTAATTTTAAGATCCCTATTAATTGAAACTAAAAATTTAAACCAATCTGAATAGTAAAAAACTAAGGAAATGATTCATAAGAAAAAAGGATTGCTAATAGACAAAATATATGATACAAAAAACTACATAAACAAATATGAAAATGGTGTTTCCTAAATAACTAGGGATAAGAGGGAATGAGATTAGATTTTATTGAACATAGATATAAGTAAAAAAATTCATTTCTCAATTTTAATTCTATATACAACGATATAATTTCTATAAACATCATATGATTAAATATGAAGAGAGTAAAATTTGTCGTAAGGTATTGGTGTACTGTACATCATTAAAAGTGTACAAAAATTCTCACAAACTCAAAGGGTCATCAATGAGATGAGGGATATATAAAATTATTTCACCAAGGAGCTATAAAATGGAATGATATTGAATTACAGTGTTAGTGGTCAGATTACTAAAGATAAAATGAAATTTGAATAGAAATGAAAATTTATACAACTACCAAATCACTAACATAGTGGAATCACTTGGGAGATTCAACACATCACCATATATTTGGTGGTCCAATAATAGGCTGGTGTTGGCCAACTATATTTATTGTGGATGTAATCAAAATTACTGCACATATAGGTCTTACATAGGGTATTTAGATGAATATTTTCGTTTAGTATATCGAATCCCACCATATAGGCGACGATTGCTGAAAAAAATGAATACACTCATTTTCCTCGCACATACTCACTAGTGGGATCCCGCAACCTAAGTGGTGGTACATATACACATAAAGGTGTACTTATAACAAGAAATGGTGTGCTAGTGATTAACACCCACTAGATGGAGTCCTCATACTACAACTAACATTCCAATAGTGATCTCCAAATATATGCACGACCCAAAATTTAAAATGTCAAAAACAAAATAGAGCCTTGTACCTATACCCCTGAACAATTTTCTGACTATCACATTCTATTTTTTAATGGTTTATAAATTTCACTAGTGTCATTATATTAAATGTATTCTGAATAATTTTGTAACACAAAATTTTCAAATTATTTTTATACTAATAAATAAATATTTCAAAAAAGTGATGATCATTATTTATTACGATTTTATTTAAAAAGTAACTTATCAAAATTCAAAAAATTTACTTTAATAAAATGGGGTTTACGGTTTGAAAAAAAATTTCAAACTTTTTTCCTTAACCGTATAATTGGATCTAAATTTAACAATATAATTTTCCTTCTTTTTGAAATTCTTTATATTTTGTAATGTAGTAATATAGAAAGCACAAGCAATAACATAAAATAAACAAGAAAATTTATATTATTTTAAATTGGTCATTATAATTTGATAATAAATTTATCCATAAAAATAGAAATTTATATAATGGGATATAATATATAATGTAAGATAAGAAAATATCATATTTTAGATTGGATTGATCAACTAGTATTACCTCATCTAGGAAAAAGATATAGAAATGATGTATAGTATTATTAATTTATATTTCATCATAAAAATGAGAATATATATAAGGGAAAATAGAAGTGAAATTAGAAAGAATTAAATATGTGGAAATTGAAAATAGTACATAACCAACATGACATTAAACAATATTTTTGTTGGAAATATAATCATTCAATTTTTAATAGTAATATAATCATTAGGAATATTAACCATAAATTTAGGTTATTATACTCCACTTTGGAAACTTATATTTACCATTTTCTCTTATAGAATTTCAATATGATTTATCGATATCCTGAAAAAACTAAATTAATGTCTTCTAAATAGTAAAATTAGTTTATATATTTTTCTAGAAAATATAATATAATTTATAAATATAATTTATTTTTATTTTTAAAAGTAAATAAATATATATTTGAAATTATTATTTAATAAAATTTGTTTATAATTTTAGATTTAGTAATAATTTATTTTGAAAGAATATGTAATTTTTCATAGGGTTATAGAAATGACCATATTACTAACATTTGTATTTTCAAATAAATAAAGAATTTATTCAAATGATAAATTTCTCATTTTAATAAATACCTTTTTTTTGAAAATATATTCATTCTTTAAATCTCCACTAAAAAATTTATCGGGTGAATTTAATTTAATTTTTCTAAAATATTTGGACTATTTTCTAAATATAAGTTAAAATAATGTAATTCTCCTTATAATATAAATACATTAATTTATATGTATTAATTAATTTATACATCCCTTATTATGATATAATATGTAACATTTATTTAATATTGTCATAAAATAAATAACTATTGGTAGTCTTGAGCCAAAATTTTAAACTAATTTTTTTAATATTCAAAAAAACCACTCTCATCCATTTAAAAACACCACCCCTTCTCCTAAAATTAGGAAATCATTATTTATTTTAACATTCATTTTTAAATCACTCTTCACCACTCCCCATACATCTTAGTAATCCTTATTCTTTTAAAAATACCATTCTAAATATTTCTTACGGAGTATTAAAATAGGTGACCTTCAAGTGATAATATTCAAAAATATCTATTTTGAATTATATTCGTATTCTATATTCTCATTGAATATTTCATAGAGTAGGTAATAATTACAACATTATCAAAATTATTCTATAATTTTATTTTTTTTAATGGAATATCAATCTTGAATCATCTTCACTTATCAAATTATTTTTAAAAAACATTGCCCATATAAAGCCAATTAACTAACACTATGTATGTTGAGTTTTCATTTACCATTACCAAAATCATGGTAGGATGAAATTTAAAAGTAATGGTTTAGGAGATATAAATATTTATATTACATATCTTTTCAAATTAGGAAACGAATAATATTCATTATAATAAATAAACGGAAACTAGATCCTCATTGTTAGTACAACCACATAAATGAACTAAATTTATAACATTTTAGTTTTCACCAAAGAATAATATATATAATAAAGAACAAAAGTATTTTAAGAGCCATTTAAATGTATTCAACGTCACTAAAACAATTTCTTTTATTTTCTAGTGTCTTAGTTTCATTTTATAATCACATAAAAATTTATCCATAAGTGATCAAACTGTGGAACCATGAAACGAACACACTAAGAATGGGAAAATTAAACATTATATATCATTGAAAATGTTATAAATGAACATATTATACATATATTAAATCATAAAAGGAATATATATTTTTTAATTAAGTTAACAATAAAAATAAATTTATTATTCATTTGATGAAGTGAGTGCACATGATGAATCTAGAGATGAGGTATGGAAAATCTTAGAACCATCCTATTTTAACTTTTATATGAGATTTCACACTATTACTCACTTTATATATATATCATTAATGATAATCATTTATTATAAATTTTTAATATATTTAACATACATATATATCAGGATTATTATCCATTCATTTTACAGGGTAAAATGAGCAATAATTTCACTTCATGAAGCATTCTTAAAAATGAATCCCAATTATTGGTAACCTTTCAATACAATAATACATATACATAAATTTCATTTGAAATATTTATTTTCATTAATTATTTTCATTAATAAATTAATATTTTATTGAAACCCTTTCATGTTGTATATAGTTTTTAATGAAACTCCTTTTTCATTATTATATCAAATTTCATTACAAAACACATCAAAAAATCATTTCATATGTTTATACCAATACCAAAATATCAACCCATTACCATGTTATTTTTTCAATTGAATTTTTTTTAGACCTATGAATATATATTAACATATGAATGTCAAGAAAAATTAATTATATTTATGCATTGGATTCTATTTTAAATCTCATCAAATTGTGATACATGAAAAGGTGATATAGCCACTTTTACTATATAGATATTTATTATGTCTATACCAAATGTATTATTTGAGTATATGGAACACATATTATGGTACATGATATTATGAAATATCATTGGTATCACTCTATTATGTCTTGTAATCTTTAAGAATCATCAAAAGTAATATATGGGATTATAGAGTAAACTGATTCTATAATGGAAGCCTATATACCATATTATATTCCCTTGTTAATTACCATTGATATATGCTTATGTAATGTTTTATATGGATTCAATCATTCATATGATTCCAAGATCTTATTATTATATGTTTTTTATCCTATGTTATTATATTATTATACATGAGACATACCATTTAGGTTTTCATAATATCCCTTTTGACTAACATGTTATTCATTGCTACCATCATTATTCTTTTTCTGATATTTAAAAAAACCATTTGTTTTTTATTTCCCATTTTATTAAATATATTTTTTAGGTTCTATATTGTATTTAGGATCAAATTATGTTGAATAAATATATAATTTATTGGCCTCAATTTTTTGAATCATATCATCCAACTCTTGATCATTGGGTTGTATTTATATGATATTTAGGTAAAAAATATATATATAATATGTGAAAATGGATTAGTATTCAATAATGGTTATCAAAAAATGGTATTTTAATTTTTATTGATTAATAATTTCATATATTTGTAAAATATATAGGGATAATTGTATGTATAGTAAATTATCGTGATTTCTTTAAGTATAGAGGGTCTAGTTTTTTAACCGCAATGTAAATGAATGGATACTATATGGGGATGTTTCTCGTGAAGAGAATCCCCAAGTTTTAATTTTTACAAAATTTCCATATTAGGTGTTATCCCAATCATCACATATTCTATGAAAAGTATTACTTGAATCCCATCAATTGTGAAACATTTTAGGGTTTTGTAGTGGAAAATTCAAAAACTATATATATACCATTATGAAGGATGACAATAAATATTTATATTATAGAGCCTTATAATAACATAAAAATTAAAAAACTATATGAAAACATAGAGACTAGTATATTATGATTTATTTTTAAGTTATATGTTATTCCATAAATGTTCATATTAGTCCATTGTATATTATTTTTAGTGACATTATTTTCATACATAATTTTATTTCCATTATTTTATTTATTGTAATGAATTAATATGAAACATGAAAAACAATTCATATAAAATGTGATCATTTCACAAGAGATAGGACTAATTTTATAGGATTTATTTATGATAACATAACATATTTATAGAAAAACTAAATCTAGTTATAAAAAACAACATGAATTTTTGTAGAATTCCATCCACAAAAGAAAGTTAAAATAATTGTCTAGTCCTATAATAGGAAAAGGCCTCACCCATTGGATTATATTAATATCCCCTCATTATGGTACAATTAATTATCTATATTAAGAACATAATTTATTTCATCTAATGATTGAAATAATATGAATTCATTCTAGTGGTTATTTTACGACAAGGAAGATTATTAGTGGTCTCCACTGGTTATGAATATGGGCCCATTATAGAAATACATTCCATAGTATAGGAATAATTTGATAAAAAATATTCATGTCATTCCATCTTAAAATTTAGAGATAGTTACACGGATGGAATAAAATAGACTATTAGATTATTTATTATATGAGGAAAATATCAGAGAACTTTCATGTCATGTATTTAGTAGTATCGTTAAAATTTTATGTATGGTGTACCTATTAATTAAATTATTAACATAATGCATATTAAATGAATTTAGGATTTGATACAATGATATATATGTATATATTTTATGTTATTCCATTACGATTAAGATGTTGATTGGAGAATCATAGTGGTCACGAGGGTTTTGTGATAAAATTATGAAATATAGTTCTATATAGGTGGATCAATATATAGTCCAATGGGAGATAGAAAATCCATCTACCATAGTGTCTAAACTATGGGAAGAAGCAACCCAAATACTATATCATGGTAATTGAGAGATGGTTCAAATATACAAAATAGAGGCATTTGGAAAATCAATGTCAATTGGAGATGAAGAATACCACTAATGTAATAGAAGAAATGAAGGTTCTAATCAAAAATCATATTGTGGTTCTTTAATTTAACTAATAGGAAAACAATATTTATGTATTAAAATTCTATTATAAATGTGTTATCACATTCAATAAATAATAACAACCCTGATGGAGTAGAGAGCCAAGATGTTTATTTTTGTCACTACAACTATGTTGTATCCCAGAATTGACATTGTGTTAGGTATGAAATTTAATAATTAATGAGTAGAGAACATTAAATTTTGTTATTGTTATTTAAATCCTTTCATATATTACATTTTTTGTATAATTATTCAAAATCCACCACAAAATCTGGTGGTTGAGCTACCTGTGAGAACACCAAACTGAGAAATTATTTCATCCCATGAATATACCACCTACCATTTTTTCGTTTGAGGACTATACATCCTATAATATCATAAATGAAACATTTTAGTTGAATTTTATAGTATATAGGGAATTAATTATTTTTCTTTATGTTAAGGAAACATCAATTTTCAGGATAAGGGGTCAATCATTAAATCCATATTATTATCCTATTATGTACCTAAATTAGAAGGGAGATAAATCTATATTAAAATATTTAAATAAATAAAGGATGATTTTCCTTATGAGAATGAATATCTATCTCCAATTATAGATATAAATGACTGAATCATACAAGATGACATAAAATATTTGAGGGTCTATACATATGAATTCATTAAAGAGTTTTGACATCATCATTTTAAAGGCGATTTTGATATCTCAGTTGAAATTTTACATGTATATTTCCCATATCCAATAACCCATATATAATATCAAACATTTTGTATAAATAATTAATGAAAATGATACAATATAATCATGAAAAGGTTTTTATATTCCCATGTTCTTCAATGTGGGGTTTGTTGGCCCACTTGATAAATAAAAAGTGTGTGTCAATACAACACTTCATTACATATCCTAAACTCAAAAATTCACGATAATGAACGTCTATATACTACCTAATATAGATGAATTTATTGATATAAATTGTCGGGCCTATTATATTCCTAATATGAGGATTCAGTCAAGATATCCCGGAATAAAAGTGTACAATTTTGTTATCCCTAGTACCACATTGCAAATACACTAGAAAATACAATGAGTTCATAGTGATTTCATTTAGAATAAAAAATGATCCATCAATCATTATGTATATCATGAATAGTTTCACTAGATAATACCTTCGATATTTTGTGGCAGTCAATATACAGGATATTACATTATACTCTATGTGGATAGAGTATTATTAGGAGGATATATGTAATTCAAGAAATACATTTTAAAATAATATAGTACAAGAAATGCATGGTAAATATTCTTTCTAGATGGTGGAAGTTTCATTTATGGGGAGAGATATCACTAGAAAAGGGAAATATGTTTACCATTCAAGTATAACAGTAATTAAGTAGTGTCTAAGATAACAATTATTATGGGATGTACTTATATACCTATGACTAGTTGGTTACTATCAATGATTTGTTAATGACCTCCATAAATTCTCAAAACTAATGAAAAAGTTGATGTGAAAGGGTTTGATGATTGTTTGGACTGATGAAAGTGATATAGTCTTCATGGAATTGTAAAATTATTTTATAAATACACCAGTACATACAATAAAATCATGTAGGTAACAATCTATGACATACATGGATGATTCATTGAATGTATCGTGTTGTATACTTATAAAAAATTAGAAATTATTATTCTATGCCTCATCAAGGTTGAAATTATCTGATCAATGATATCCAATAAATGGTTTTAAAATAGATTTCATAGTATTCATGTTGAATAATTTGTGGAATTATCATTGTGGGAATATTTTTTAAATATATATGGATCATAATATTGAAAAATTTATAATCACATAGAACGTTCTTAATATGTCCATCCAATGATGGTTAGAGTGGACCAAGGATTATGACTTCTTAGTGCACTATTTTATTGGGAAGTAAAATAAATGGAAATATGATATATTTATAAGGGATCTATTAATATTATATTAACATATAATAAAAAGGGATTAAATCATCTAATATTTCCCAAGGACCACACACAAATTATAATTTAATGAACATCATCATTCTTTTCTAAAATTATTAATCAATCATTACTTCCATAGATGCTAATGTATGGTTATATATAAGATGTATAAATATGAAATAATATTTAATTTATATGAAATAGTAAATTTTCATTGTTAAAAAATGATGACAAAATGAGCTTAAATATTTCTTTCAAAACTATACGGGCTATAAGATTCTGAGACAACGAAAGAGTTGATGAATGATTCACAAAGGTTGACAATTTCTGTCAACCCTAGGAGAAAAAATTATGTCACGATCCTAGTATAAATATTTGACATTAATTATTTTTAAAAAATGATTATTTTGATAATCAATTTATTTCCCATACTATTATAGATCTTTTAGTATTAGAATTTTAGATAATTAGTTAATCATCCTTCCAAAATAATTATTACCTTAGAAGGTAGACACATCCACATAGAATCTGTTTCCCAAAATACATAATTTCTATTTTAATATTTTCTTTCTTTTCCAAAAATACGATAAAAAATAATATTTTTACCTCATTCATGTCCAAAGGCATCATTAATAACATTTTATAACATTTTAAAATGTGTCAGGGGAACAAAAATCATGAATAGGGTCAATAAAAAAAGTAACTAGTTTGTCCATGAATACTATAAATAAATTACTTTGTAAACAAAACATTTTTCTATAAATAATAATTTTCATAACCAAGAAATCAAGATATCATCCAAAATATTTACTAAAAACATTTTATAATAACCATAAAAACCTAATTAATAATCATAACAATGTTTTTTTAAAATCCTGAATAATCAGAAAACAATTTCCACAAAGGTATACATTTTACCCTTAAAAAGTAGAATCAAATTCTACTAACCTTATGTTCATTATATAAAAATTTGACACAAAAATATCGATAATAATATTGAAATCATATAGAAATAATTTCTATAATTTATTACTTCATTTTCATATCACTCATAAAATAATTCTTATAAATTGAATTTCCTACCCAAAAAATACAATAAAAAATTTGGGAAATCCTATAACTCGTTAACTATATCTATTTATTCAATTAAATGAAGATCTATGTTATGATCACCCAGCATAATGAGCTATATTTTTCTCACTGGACAATATAAAATATTTCTAAGAACCATAAAATAATAATTATACATGAATCATGTCATTTCTATCATTATAATCATTAAAATTCTATTTTCACCCCTAACAAATGCATTTATCGATATCTAATTAATGACTCATTTGAAAACAATATTGAAAATCCCTAGAATAAAGAGAAGGGTTATTTTTTCAAGGATAATAAAAATCATGTATTTGAATCCAATCATTAATAAAAATTATTGTCGAGGGAAGTGTTTTTGAGACAACATACATTCAAATAGAACATTCCATTTTTATTTCTATCAAAATGGTCCCCAAATTTGTTAATTTTTTTTAAAAAAACAAAAATATAGTAATAAAATACATAAAATATATATTTAAATCGAATTACATAGGTTTTAATATATCCATATAAGAATTTTATCAATTAGTATATGAAAGTGAATTATTTTTAAAATAAATATTTAATATAATTATTACATTGTTCTTAATATAAATTGATCCTTACCTCAAGATTGAGTCATCGAATGTGTTACTTATCACCAGTTTAGAAGAAATAGATCATTTATTTAAATAAAAAATAACAATTTCTAGGATTATTACCATATAATTACACATTTTTTTATTTTTTTAGTGATATATTTTATTACATAATTTGTTATGTCTCAATCCGTTGTTTCGAAGATATTCTATTCATATGTCCAAAATGACTTTGATAGGATGACTATGGGCCAATTGGTAATTATTAAAGAATATATAGATTAATAATAATGACATAATAATAATTTTAAGACATTAATTATACATTCAAAACAAACCATGAAAGTTAGTTATGAAAAATGAATCATTTTATGATGATTGAGATTGGAGGTCATATGTATGTATGTGTAATGTTATCATTATTCAATGATCATGAGGGAAATAATGTTCCCACGCTTTAATAAATAAAAATGAAGATTTTATCCTATATATCATATTCCATTATTATTTTCACTTATATTTACATTCTTTGTGAGGAGTTGATGAAAAATAAATCACATCGTATCATGGAAGTGGAAATAAATAATTTTACATGATGGGCATTATCATTTATCAATGGATGGAAATATTGAAATATAATTGCTACATATTATTTATAGAATTATAATTAGGTAATTAATAAATAATTTCTAAATTAAATCAATAATGGTATCTATCCTTTATTGTAGGTGATGTAAAATAAATAACACAAGTTCCTGAAGTTTTAGTGTATCATACACACAAAAAGTTCTTTTATTTCCCTTTTTTTAGGAGGAGATCGATATAGGTTATTCTATTAACTTGATGAAATAAAATTATATATAATTTTTTTATTAATTTTTAATTCATGATGATTATGTTAGGTAGTTATAATAAGAAATAATATCAGGAGACTCTGTAAAGAATTGCACCTCTTTTTCAGAAAAATACTTAATTTTTATAACTAATTCTATCCTAATATAGTTTTATAATCAATATATGGAATCTCATATATGTTTAGGGATATTAAAAATGGAATTTTCCAGTTTTTGGATGATATAGAATGTTCATAATCCTTTAATTAGAGGGCATGTGAGGGGAAATAGATAGTTGGAATTACATAAATATATTAAATAATATATGTGATAATCATGTAATGTGGGACACAAGAACACCAAATTTGAATATTTGATGTTATAAGATCATAATATAATAATATAATAATATTTAAACATTTTTTGGATAACTCTTTTCCCATATCTTATAGTTTAAAAAATTTAAACTCATTTTAACAATAAATGTGAGAACTTAACTATTTAATCGAGAAGATAAATTATATTAACAAAAATAAAAGTGTGAATCTATTAGAATTTTTTAATTCAGATTCAAAATATAGAATCCATTTTATGAAGACTATAATATAATATAGTATGCAATTAAATTTAATATAATAACACAAAACTCATGGAAATGAGTTTTTTTAGAAATAATAGATTTCATTGTAAAAGTCAATTATCTTGAAATAATGTAACAATTTTTTTACATGAAATGTTGGAAAAATAAAAAATTGATTTCTAGGAATTTATATCTTTTAAAATATAATTTTTTCATCCTACAAGGACATTAAATACAAAGTTGAAAAATTACTTGTAATATGGAATAAAATGTAACTTATCATTGAAAAAATCATTTTTAGATTACTAATTTAAAAAAAAATTCCTTAAAAAAAATTCTTTAAAAAAAATTCAAAAAACAAAAAAAATGATATATTGACGTTTTTAGAAAATTATATCCCTTACCCCTTTAGTTTGACCCCCTGAGAAACCTTTTTAACCATTAATATGATATCATATTTTTTACGTTCTTTACAAATCAATATGAAAACAATAATTTGTTGCTATTAAATTCTATTAATTATTAAAATAGAAAAAAATGTAATTATTTTATTTAATTTCAATTTGAAGATGTATAATATTTTAATTTAAAATTAATCCTGCATGACATGATGAAATGGTGTTTTCTACAAAGATTACATTTCATGTGTAAAAATATTTTTATACCAAATTCAAACATCATGTTGATTCTAATGGAGTTTATCTTTTTATGCATAATAAAATAGAACTAATTAAATTTTAATTGTTATATAAAATATATTTTTATTTTTTAAATATATTAATTGAAAATATAATTTTCAATTAAATCATAATAAATATCTATTATTTCATAATCAATATTTTAAATAAAACTAAATTATTTATGAAAACCCAATTTGGTTATAAGTTATTATTTACCCTTTTTTATAAAAAATTACTAAATATAATCATCACAAATTTATTATTATAAAAAGATTCATAATTAGTAATATTTAAGGAAAAAATATTTGTTTCAAAATTAATGGTATTGTTATATTATTCCCCCATATAGGATTGTGCGACCTAAAAAAATTATTTTCTTATTAAACAATTCGGGGTATCATTGCCCCATAGAATATTGATAATCCAATATTACTTCATCCACAGTATTGTTTTTCATTAAAAAATTATCCTTGTAAATTGATTTATTATGCTAAACATTCTATCTATATTTTTGAATATGTAATGCATATTCAAGGTAACAAAGTGTTTATTTTGAATGATCTAATTTCATTAAAAAACATGAGATCCATGAAGAATATATTTTAATAAAAACATCTCATTAAATACATCATGTACATGAGATAAAAATTATTCTAAAGATGCTAATGAAAAAAAGATCAAATTAACACTACAATTTCACTTGGTCTAACAAATCAGGTACATAACATTCCTATTTTTTTTTAAAGAAATAACACATTTATATAGAGAAACATTAATAAAATAATGATCACCTACCTCAATTTAATTATCATTAATTTGGTTATCTCTATAAATTTTCTACTCACTCTAAGCCTTTCTAATGTATTATAATATCATCATCACCTTCAAAACCATTTCTTCAACCAATTATAGACCCAAAAAATTTCATTCCTTAACATCATCCAAAAATGTTGGAGTCTAAAAATTATATTTATATAATGCCTCAAAAGGTTCCATATGATTACTGAAATGATAACATTTATCATAACAAAATCCAACCATTGCGAGATATTGATCCTAATTTCCTTGATAATCTACTGAAGAATCTCATAATCAATCCTCGAAATACTAGATAATTATCTATAACTATCCATTAAAATTAAAAAAATTGTTGTAATAAAATTTAATTCATTATATAATGACAATATAAGTCATTTACAAAAATTAAAGGTGAATCATGGAAAATGATCAAATACAATGGAAAAAGGGACTACATGTAATCTGATTATCACTTTATCAAAAATTTGAAATAGTTCGTATCAATACATATTATCTAAAATCTGTAGAAAATTAGATGATATAGTTAATAAAAAAATAATTACCAACCTCAAATGTTTATCGCGTGATTTGTTTGGTACTCCAAAAATGAAATCCATGGATATATTATCCCATTGTGATTCTGGCATTTAGAAATGCTAAATAATCCCCATTGGTTATAATTATTTTGATATAACATGTTGACATGGAAAAAATTTTATTAAAGAATAATAAAATTGTTTTTTTCATTCTTTCCCAGAATAAATTTTTGCGTAGGTATCTACAAATTCTTGTCATGAGTGGATGAATTTAAAATGGAGAGCTATGACCCTCACTAAATTATTAAAGCTTCAACTAGTGGTCAAAAAAATATATTACCTTTTTCAAAATATCTAAACAAATTCATTTTCATAAATAAATTCATTAAAATAACCTTTTATTTCTACCATTCCTTTTCCTAATAACTAAATTATTTTTTGAGTCTTTTTAATGTTTTCTGATGTATAAGATTGTATAGAAACCTAAAGCAAGCCAAGGAGAGTTTTTGAATTATTTATTTATCTGAAAATATTAATCAATTCATTATCAAAAGACCATGTTGAAGACATAGCATAGTTAATGATGCATTAAATTTATACCTTAATCAGTCAACTACTCAACTTCCAATCTAT
The DNA here is from genome assembly GCA_963277665.1 of Viscum album. NCBI lineage: Eukaryota > Viridiplantae > Streptophyta > Magnoliopsida > Santalales > Viscaceae > Viscum > Viscum album. The sequence goes on from OY728121.1 coordinate 767,127,700, forward strand.
GGTTTTTAATGACTTTTGTGATTGTAATATTTTATCAATTTCACCCATTTCCTATATCGCATATTCAACTATTTATAAGAGAGTATCTACTTTTCATATTTATTGTTAGTATAAATTTATCACTATAACCCATATAAAAAATTTCTAAAACTTATTTATAAAATCACTATAAGTTCTGGGTCAAGGATCTATGAATTCTATTTTTTCTCATGAGGATTTAGTTACAATAAAGAATAAGAAATCACTATATTATTCCTCATTAAAACAGAATCCATTTCCTTCCATAAAGCATCACTTGAGATAAAAAAAATTATCTATTTCTCGATTTTATTGTTAAATCTAATGTATTAACTAATACTATTATCAATTCCTATAATTATTCATAACATTAATTTTAATAGATTGAAATAAATACATTTCATTATGAATTAGTAGCTGGATATATAAACATTAAATTTTATAAAATAACAAGAAATAATAGCTCAATAATACTAAAATACTATAAATCTAAATATTATTTTTATATTTAATATAATAATTATCCAATATAGGTTTAATGGGATCAATACTTAGACCATCATTATAATTAATATTCTCATGGATTGTTGTTTTTTGTAGTAAGAATTCAAATTTGTTAAATTGTCCTCATATCATATTTTCTATCATGGATTTTTGATGAGTTCATAATGTTTTTCATAATACAAATAACATTTTGAGTAAAAAAATTATCATAAATAATCACAGCCATACATATATCTAAATATTATTGAAAAATAATATTTATAACATCCATGAATATTGTTGGAGCTTTTTTCAACCAAACTATCCTAAACAATTTCTCAATATTCAGATAAATATTAAAAAAATATTTAATATGGATGTAATTCCACATCACCTTCAAATTATGGCACCCATACCTTAGAAACACATTTAAAATTACTAATCTCCATATAGACAATCAAACAGGTCATTTATATGAGGCTATAAATACGTATACTTTAAACAGATTCAAACAAATGAACCACCCACATGACAATTATTCAAATTCAATGATTGTTGGAATTATTCTAAAAAGAATACAAATATGACTGATAATGATGATAATTAGTTTCAATAACCTATTAAGATGACGGATAAATGAAAATATCATGTGAACAACCCTTCTAATATAGTTTTTGATAATGATATTGGGGAGGGTGTGTATATCATTTACTCTAGGTCAAGAATCCTTGAGTACATCCTTTCTTTGTATATTGTCAGATTTTCATAATATTATATCCCCTTTCTATATATAAACATTGGCTTCATCCTCAACATTTGGAACAACTTTTTTATAAATTGAATCTCGCTCTACCGACTCACAAAAAAAAGTTTGAATGATTTATTCTATTGAATAGTTCTATGCATATATCTGGATATATACTTTGATTTAGTGTAGTAATTCTACATATTGGAACCCTAAACAAAATATATTAATATTATTAATATATTTTATATCATGATTAAAAACAATTTTTAAATTTTTTTTTACCATGGTTTATGTCCTCTAATAACAAACCATATACCGTAATTGATTCCAGAACATGGTGTTTACTCTAGGAATGACCAATAGTTGGTTAGCATTAGACATTCTATGGGAGGAGATAGTTTTCAGGAATATTTAATTGAAATGAATAATTGAAAAATTAATTTTGTTTTAAAAGACCAAATTACATCTCTAAAAAATCACAATTTTGGAAAATCTCTAGGGATACCCCATAAACAATGAAGGATTTAAGTGGAGTAACATTGTTTGTATTGGTGGATTAAGATCGAAGAATGAATGAAAATATGTTCAATTTTAAATGAGAGATAGAAAACTTAGTGGATCTTCATCATCATAGGAAAATTCAATCTTCTGAAAATATCTTATCCTTAACCATGATATGTTATCTTATTATATAATTTCCTAAATTTTTTATTTATAATCATCCATTCAAAATTTATCTTTTTATTGATATTTAATTTCACACCATTCTGATTATCCTTTCTAGACTAATTGAATTGTTTAAATAAATTTATTTCTATTATTTTATATATTCCCCTCAAATAACCCATTTAAATTATTTTTAGAAGATAATACTATAAAAATGATGGATTAACATTGTTTCTATTCATTTGTCCCTATATTTATTCACATTATTCATCATCTCCAAATAGAATAAGGGTTTTATATTGTCAGGTAAGATTCCTATATGATATATCCCATGGATACATGGTGGTTATAGTAATGATTAACAAAATATTGATTCATGGATAGATTACGATTTTTTTTTTCTTTTAGATAAAGAATCCATAAATTTGGTATATCGATAGGATGTGTCTGGTGGGGTTTATGTGGTCAAAATTTATCCACCAATGATAGATTGGGAGCAACAATCCCCAAACCAAAAACCCCAGAGGCGATTAGTTGTGGAAATGATAGAATAGGTGGAATGGATAGTTTTGTGGCTATTTCATGGGGTTTTTTTTTAAAAAACCTCAATACGTGGAGTGAATTCCTTGGAAAACTTTAGGGAGACTCCTATCGTCGGTGGTTAATGTATTGGGAAATATTAAGAGCACATGATATGTATGACCCTAAACATGTCATGTGACCAAATGATAGGGTCTCATTATGTACCATGGGAGGACACTGGAATATGAATCGATAGTAATAATTGAATAATCCGGAGAATTAGTTAAAGAAGCTAGTACTTAGACCTAGCCAGGTATATGGAATTTACTGAAGTATATAGGCATAGCCTCGTGTTCATGAGCATGACCAGAGGAAAATTTAAATGGCTAAGAGAACATATCCATGACCTATATTGACTTGAAAATCCATGTATTACCCATACATATAGATTCAAAATATATTTATTTCAAAAAGATGAATAGGTTAGGATATGAAAAGGTGTCTAGGGATTGTCGTGAACCATGTGACCAAGGGTCACATCTTATTCTTTTCTTGGTGTCTTCCACCCTATAGATATAATTCATATAGATTCATATTTTCTCACAAGAGTACCATTTACTTATTATTTATTGATATAAAACGTTATGTTAGAATTCATAGTTTATTTTTTGAAATGAGATGAAGTTTATCATGTGTGAATCTTCTTCTAGATATTCTTGACTCATTGTGTTTGTTTGCTGTAATCATTACAGGTATAATATGATAGGAATCCTACTAGTCTCATCATATATATTTTTCCCATGTTACCATATATAATTAGTAGTACCCTTATCATAATAGGGAATTATTTTTCTATAAACAATGTTGTACCCCCTATCTCAATAGGGTGTATGTCAACTATCCACATAATTTCACCCCACCCCCACCCCCCCACAAATTGTACTAGGGTCTGGGTACTCTATTTGATATTATTCAACCTAACCAATTGATTAAAATGGTGAGACTTGTTTGCTCAACATCAATTCCTTTTATGATCACTTGAGACATTGGAAATTAGATACTTTTCTATGGAACTACTGGAAGAATCATCGTCTGAATGTGGGGTTTGGAGATGGATATCCCCATTCTCTTTCTTCTAGTCTTCTTTATGACCATATATATTCTTATGTCTTCAGTTTACATTTCCCTATTTTTTGGGTTGTTATGAAATAATTTTTTCTATATTTCCTAATTAATGGTTTTTATAGAATTCTAATGGGTATGCATATACTAACACATGCAAAGAATCTACCTACAAATGTCAGGTCTTTTGAAGACTAAAATAGGATCAATCATAGATTCAGTAGATGATAGTGATATATTGGTGCACATGCTGAATTTCAGTGTCATGCATGGATATTATGTTCATGTTAATCTCAATTTTCCTATTTCCATAGATGGGTATAGGTTGGTATTTCCTTTTTAATTGGGCATCTATTTTACACCTTTATGATTTTTCTTACATCTTCATACACTAATGTATTCTGTAGACTTTATTTCATTTATGGTTATACTATATATTTATTAATGTTTATTATATTCCTCAAAAAAATTCATTCATAAGATTATATGTGTGGGTATAAGTCCTTATTACAAGGAACCGGATTATATTTATTTTTTCAAAATGATTATTGCCATCCCATAGTGTACTAGAGGGAGAAATGTGGTTGTCACACCCATCCTTCCCCTAGTAAGGCTTGAGAAAGGGGGTTTGTCTGTGAATGAGTGGAATACTATTGGGTTAATACATAGTTTGATGTAGATATATGCCCACATATATGATTTTATGGAAATATTCTAAAACTATTTCAATGTTTCTTGAGTGTATATTTCATGTTACTAAATCCTTTGATGGTGTGGCAGATAATGTATCAATATAGTATTATACATAGAAAATATTTTTCTACTCATTATAAAATCAAATTATATGCATATAACTATCAGTATAGGCATCATATTGGATTGAGTCCCTTAAATTTTTTTCATGAGTCTCCCCATATATGTGATCTTGTAATCATAGATCTTAATGATAACTTTCGATGATCCTATTTGAATTCAAATCACCATGTTATCATGTAGGATCATGATTGTGAACCACAGAGATATGAGGCATTTTTAGTGTCAACACATTAGGTATTTCCTCCGATAAGACATGGATCATCATCCATTACAATCAAGAATATGATAGTAACATAAGGCTAGGTTGACGGTGTTTCTAATATTATAGTGATTCATTAGTTTTTGTACCATTTAACAATTAGTTTCCATGGTGAGATAGATACCCATGAAGTAAAGGATTAACTTGAATTCGTGATCTAGATCTTCATGGTTTTGTGGACCATGGCCGATCAAATGGTTGGGAAGGAAGCTAATCTATTTGATGGAGAATTGGGGTGTTGTGGGAGACTGATGATTGAAAACCATAATGTGATTATCCTTTCATGGTCATACATCAATTATATATTTAGAGATTATTAATAACCTTCATTTTGACACCTTATGTGGATTCATGATCTTATTATGCCACAGTAGAGTGGTATAAATTTTACTGAGTTTTCTTCGAGGTTTACTCAAAACATGAATTATTCATTCATCAGGGAATGTGATGGATTATTCTGATTGAAGAAGTTATAGTGGGTTCTCCACATAGACCATTATTCTAGTTTTTATCTCTATTTATTTTAATAAATTTTGGTGTTATTGAGAGGGGTGTGGTTGTAGATAACATTATTATGAGTAGATTTCGATCTAATCGAGCTGGTGATAGTCATTATGATTATTAGTAATCTATAGTATTAATAAGAAACCAGGTATTGGGGTCTTGATTTAGGGGACTACACCACATCTGAAATCAGGAACATGGAACCATAGAGTAAGGATCTCAAAAAGGATATTGTTAAACATGAGAGGGTGATTATTATGAATGTGCGGGGTTTGGTCAAATTTAATGTTATTTATCTACTTGAAATTTTATAGAAGGAATTCATAAAATATAAAAACCACCACTATATATGAAGCACTATGATAAGTGATATCCCATGCTTGGCCATGGATGCCCAAAGGGTGGTGGTTCTTGTAATGGTGAAAGTATATCTATAGCGAGGGGAGCAGGTTGTGGAGGTTGATGATACTAGATACTTACGAATAAACCACTATGTAGAATATTACAAGATCAAGGATATGGAATTTACGGTTATAAAGGATTCATGTTATATGGGGTTATAAATTATCTAACCATTATATGATTCTTGGTACAATGTCAATCTTTTCTACCCCTACCTGAGTACTTTTAGATATTATAATTAGTCTAACCATTATAAATTTATCTATTGTGTGAGATTTGGAGATTCTAGTTGAAACATTATCAATGGAATTATTTCTATATGTTTTTATAGGGAGTGATTCTTCAACATTGATTATCTTTAGGAAGTGTTAACTAACACTTGATTGAGTTATTTTCATGAGTGACACCTTGTTCATCATGATGAAATCCTATGAGATCATATTATCTATAAACAAGTTTTCAGTGGTTCAATCCTAGATTGACTATCATTGTTGAAAAATTATATTCTTTTAAACATATGGGATGAACCTCCCATTTTCTATAAAAAGATATATCTATGTTGAGTGAGTGAGTATTATCGTTAGTATGATACATATCCTCACCCATCAATATAATATATTTTTCTATATAGAATCAAACTCTTTCGGCATATGGGTTACTTAAGTAGTGGAGTAAAACAAATACCTCTTCCCCTATGAGGATTTTTGGATAACTATATATATAGATATGGACTTATATATTGATATTCATACTAGGACTACAATAATATGTTGTCTCAAAATTTATGATAGACTCTACAGAGAACTGGGAGATGATGGAGTTGTTAGAGAACCATTGAGAGAAAAGTTTTATAAAACCAAGTGGGTTCTGCAACGGACCTCCAATTTTGTTCTTGAAAAATGAGGAATGGGGAATGAAGAATTATATCAATTATTATTGCATGAACCATGTAACTTTTATAAATAAGTACAACATTTCATGAATTGGAGACTACATCATTCAGTGGAGTGGAATTAGTTAATTTTTTAAGATCTATATCTGGTCCAGCTTTCACATGTTGAGAATTCTCAATGATGATATTATATTAATGGAATTATAATGTTTCTATGATCACAAATGATCATGGTGGTTCCTTTTTAAATTGATAATTACCAAGAATAATCTATAAATTTTATCAACCAGGCCATCTAACCTTATATGGACTTCTTTGTGGTTGTCTTCAATAATGAGTGTCTGATTTAATCTATTCTAGATGATGAGAATTATGAGAAGAATGGGATGGTATTCAGAAAACTATATTATTAGTATCTTGAATGTATCCTATTGAATTTATATATTTTAATCCATGAGGTTATCTTTTTGTAGCATGTCATTTTTGATATGGTTCTACTATAGAACTAGAAATTATTGATGCATTTATTACATGGAAGTTATCCAACAGAATATTACAGGTTCAATGTTTTCATGGATAAGTGAGGAGTAATAGGGGGTTCATTGAAAAATAATAAATTATTAAAACCCCTATGACCACCCTGCATGGAATGCAGAAATGATTAACTTGAATAAGTTATGTCAAAGACCCTTTTAGGAGATATGGATGGTATATGATCATGTATTTCCCTTGTAATGAAGAGTTCATTGAGTTCATAGTTTCTTTCAATGCCTCTACAGTAGTCCTTGGTTGTGTGTTAATGAAGAGGATTTTATCAATCACATATGTTTCAAGGGTATATATGACATAGGATAAGAACAACATGAATTGATATCTATGGTTGACAGTGGTAAACTTCTCTTAGATTCCATCAGGGCACCGTATTCTAAGGGGATATTTGGTTGTATACTCAGACCACAAAATCCATAAGCATATCGTCACATAAGGATACATGAACCTTAGATAAAATTTTGTTTATATTTCAATTTTAATATGTTTTTTAGATAGTCTATACACTTATGATGGGAAAAATAGTGGAAAATTTCCTTAGTAATAATTCATTGAATCCCTTGTTTGAGGAAGAATGAATGATTAAGTTTTCATAACATCTAACACTCGTATAGTAGGGAGTGAAAATATCATTTAATATAATGTGTTCACTCCTCTAATAATTTAGTGTGTGAGACTGGCTCAATTGCGATATGTAAACTATTGAGCTCTATATTACTGCAAATCCTTGGTAGATGAACCAGATAAGTTTTATAAAGGAGAAGAGCATGTCATCCACTTCTAGGGATGGATGGTCGTTCCAGAGACATTTTTAGAGGATGTGTTCATAGTATTTCTTAATTCACCCTCGGATTTACATACCGGGTTGGTAAATATTTACAAACACTTCAACCATATTTTTTATGGAATTGAATGAGTTAGATTATTTTGGAGTTTGTATCTTTCTCTCTCACATGCTTCTAGGTAAAGGCTGAGAACCGGTTTTTTATAGGTTTAACACATCCTCCTGAGACCTTATAGTGGAAATCTTATGGAATATATATTGAAATTATTGTGTGGAATTCTTGGATAGGGAGAAGTAATTATTCTATGTAGGTGGTTGTGTATAGACTCATGAAGTCGGAACACATTCTCTCTAACTATGAGTATATTTAGGTTGAGAGTCATGGGGGAGTATGTGTGGGGTATCATCCAATGTCATGTGGTTCCCTCAATGATTGTCTCTAAATATGATACTCTATTCTCATCACAGTTTTGGAGAGGCTTGCAGGACGCCTTCTGGACCCAATGGAGGATAAGTTCACTATTTAACTACCGGAGACAAAGGTAGGCCAATAAGTCTATAAAGGTGTTAGAAGATATTCATAGGTCATTCATGTTATATATCTGATGGTGATATGATGTAACAACACACAAATATGAAAATTACTTTCTTTCCTGAATATGTATGTATTACTTTGTCATAATCAAGAAAACATTATAAGTATAAATGAAATGTCACTATTGATTTTTGACTATTATATGACTATTGGTTAATATGACCACTGTAAATAATAATATTTTTTTATGTTATAATGATTTATTATAAATAGAAATGATAATGGTTAATTAATGTAGAATAATGATTTTATGGCATTATCCAGCAGAAAATTTTCATAAGAAGTCCATTTTTCATATCATTGGAATGATATAGCACCACTAGGATTCTCTTTTGAGCAAGTGCAATATGGGGGTTTAACATGATAATATTGAACGAAATCACCTACGAGATAAGTTAATGTTAGTGTAGTTTACCACTTGAGTGATGTCACTTGAGCAACCCCAAGAGTTTATCACCATTACTCACCTTAACTATATCTGGAATGTATTTGTTTTAAGGGGTTAGGAGTCAAGGCCCTAGTTTCGTAAAATATAATAATTTTTTTAATAAAAATTTTATCTCGTCATTTCTATTTTATGAATAGCCTTTAATAATAAAAAATATGTTTAATTGAGAAAATTTTGATAAATTTATTTTTGAAGAAAGAAATTTTCTTTTTAAATATTTCTCATTCTTATATAATTATTTTGTTTATATAAACATCATTTTTTTAATTTAAAATGTCAAAATTAATCTATGGTGAATTTTTAGTATTTTTCTACAAAGATTCAATTTTTTTGATTATTTTGATTATTTGATGAGTAGTATTTGATGAATAATATATTTTGATGAATATAATTTGATGAATATTGTTATTATTAATGAATAATAAGAAAAAAATTCAAAAAAATATATAAAATAAATTATTCTAGGAAATGATTTTCAAAAAATGTACAGTCATACATGATATCAGTAAGATAGCTAGAGTCTAATATGATATCATAATTTTTTAGTGAATATTAACATGGCCCTTTAGAATTGTTTTGTATCCCTTTTGAGTAGTAATTTGACTAATGGAATTTTAACCTCTCATATGAAAGAATATATATATTTTAGTCATCTGAAATGGTAATGTGATATAATTATATCAAAGTATAAGTAATTAAATGTTTTTAAAATTATTATTAACCTTTTAACATTTTATTCATATAAATAAATTCAAAATAATATACAATTTTATGAATTTGAGTCCATTTTTGAAATTTATATGTCGAAAGATAGTTAAGGATAAGTTATTTGATTTTTCTGAAATAGATGTAATTTTGTTGAATTGTTAAAATACAATTTCGTGTTTTTGGTATGTTTAATGATATCATAATTGTGTGATAAAAATTTAATGAGTATGGTAAAATACTGGTCTACTCATTTGGATTAAAATATGATGTGAGGTTTCCTATTTGGCCAATACAATGTGAAAATACCTTGGGCAAACCCATGGTTTTCCAAATACCATATATGAGGTGTCCTTTGAAATTAATAAAAAATACCTCTCTTTTACAATATATACGCACTCATTCCATAGTTTACATTGATTAATAAATCATTCCCCTATAATATATGATTTTATAACCTCCCAAGGAGTCCAACCAAGGTGTCCTCAAGCCATAAAGGTTCCTATCATAGAGTTTTATAAGTTACTCTTTAGGGTATGGGAATTATCAAATTGTATTTTCCATTCCATTTGTCTATTATGTGGTATGTCATTAAATATTCCATAAAAATTTTTGATTTCTATTTTATTATGTCCCTATACTATATTAAGTTACTTTTATTAATGAGTGACTGTGATCACTGATCTTTTTAATGTTTTATAAAACCATGTTTCATACCCATTAGGCTGCAGAATTTCCATCAAATAAACTCTATTTTTTTCAATAAATTCATTTAATTACATTATGTGAATACCCAATCATATATCATTTCTATGGTTATTCATAAATACATAAAAATTATTTATTTTATTTTATAATTTACATACATAAAACAATCATTTCATTTCTATGGTTTATAAATAACATAATGATCATGTTTTTAAGCACTTTTTAAAACGACATGACTTAGATATAAAACTCATTTCTTTTCTTATATTAGGGTTATTTGTGAAATGTTTGATTATTTTAATGTCCCGACCCGGGAGCCACTAAACTAGTGCTCTGAGTCGGTTCACCACAAGGCCTCAAGAGCGCCTCCCCATACGCCAGAGGCTGCCGAGTAGCAGTGAGGGCCTAGGGTGTGATAGTGGGGAGAGTATTCCCTCATACCAGAGTAAGGAAATAGCATAAATAACAATGTATCATACACAGCGGAATTTAAAAAGAGTGTGGAAGTATTAAAAACTGAAATAGAAGAAGTTGTAATAGTAAAATGTTGTAAAATACCGAACAGCTATGAAATACAATATAACACTGGTCACCCACCAGGCCGACCATACAGATACCAGTATGAAGATACTGAAAGTAAACGTACAGGGCTCTGCTACTAACTCTGAGCCAATCCACATGCCCAATCTCTAGACAATATCGAACCGCAGCAGCCCGATCAGTAGAACCACTTGATCAGCTCCGCTCGATCATGCAACAATGGGCCTCAGCCCTATCCACGATTCATCCTGTGGTCAACCTGAAAAGAAGACATAAGGTCTACATGTACACTGCAGTGAATGTGCATGGGTGAGAAATAATCTCAGTAGGTCACCCCGGCATGCAACCTACAAATGTGCTACTAAAAGTGTATGCAATAACAATGTGCTCAGCCTAGCTGGAACACTACAAAAGGAAGTAACTCAAACGTGCAACCACAGTTGAAATCAGGTTATGTAATCCATGTCAACTGGGAAAGTTCCACCATGGATGTACATATCTATATATGTACACATGTATAGTCCCATACCTTTACACATATACATAAATATGAATATTCATGATGAAGTGATTCAAATAACAAGAAACAACATCAGCAGTCGATTTTTGGGACCATAAGCCTGATCTCTTAGACATCCTATTCAAGGGAATTGAGCTGGATGTAGTTCCTCTCAATCCTTATATCAAATAAGTCGATCTATGGGTCCGTAATCTCATCGAAATGTACCTACTTTGGCCAACTCCAGAAATATGTCTCTGAACACGATAAACAAAAACATGTAACCCTATGGGAAGTACTCATATCTTGTCCCCTCTGGTTCATCCAAACAAACACAAGAGAGAAGATAACATGATCGGCAACCCTCTGGGAAGTACTGACAGCCTATCCCCTCTGGTCCTACCTAGCATCACAAGTAACCCTCTGGGAAGCACACACAGTCTTACCCCTCTAGTTTATCAAAATCATAGACTCTCTGAGGAAGCACTCACTGTCAATTCCCCCTATAGTCTCATAACATACCAAGGCACAGACATTCTGGGAAGAACTCAGGTTGATTCCCCTTGTGTTCTTTCCACGATATCTATAGACTCTCTGAGTAAGCACTTATTTCTAATTCATCTTGTATTCTCGATACGTAACTAAGTACACTCTAAGGATGGACAATGTCCAATTCCCGTAGGCCCTACGAACGATACTAATTTACAACAGACTCTCTAAGGAAGCTCTTAATCGTCAATTCCCTATTTAGTCTACCATACTAGGTTCACACAGCCCTGATCAGTCCAGTCATGCGTAATCGACTGCCAGCAGCCCTAAGTAAGTTCAACAAACTACTTGGATAATAGCTACAATGCATCAAAAGCATATAAACAGTGGGCAATACATGCAATCAATTATATCAAGGTAGAAAATCAATTTAACAAGGTCTGCCTAACAGGAAACCTAATCCAAATGGTGATAAACAGCCAAAACAAGGGAAACACCCATGGGGTGATCCTTAAACATGCTAACAAGAAATCATTATTCATCTAATAGCCACATGCATACAATCAGTCTAAGGCGGATAATAATGAAGGATCAAAACCCTAACCCAACATACTCGATACATGGGTATCTGTTACTTTTTCACAGAAACTCAAAGACATTCAACGTATGGCAACAAACCACCTACTTAGGACCACAATGAAAAATAGGCATCCCAACAAACAAGAAAGACGCATCGCATCAGGCTCAGTAGCCACCAACCATGAATTACCTCTCTTAAACACTACAGCATCAGCAAACCAAGTTAGATATAAATAAACAGTTCGGGTGGCCCGAATGCCCAACCCAACAATATATTAAAAGCAAAAAAGGAATAACCAGTTTGGTACGGGTTCTAGGTGACACCCAATCACTATCTCAACCCATACCCGACATAACAACTCAGGGTCGGTCAAACAATGGGAACCCACTGGGTCCCTCAGGTCAAACACAGAGGAGCCATCACACTCAGGATCCTCTAGGTAAACATGAGTGAAGGCATCCTACGTGGGATTCATAGAAAAGAGTAAGGGATTAATCACACAAGGGATACTCAAAGTAAGGACACCATATGCATTCCATAACATGGTTTCTGTAAAAGTAAGAATAAGAGAGAGATCCTACAACGGACTCTCTAGGTCAGTACACTAGCAAAGGCATCCCTCAGGGGATCCTTCGAAGTACCTGGTCTCAAAACCTCATAGGCCAGAAGGGAACATCTCACAGGGGAAGGTCCTATAAAACATATGTTACTGGAGATATCTCATAGCCGATCTCTTATTAATGGTCTCAACTAAGTTGTTCTAAACACCTAGCTTATCAACCACACCAAGTCTCACTCTCAGGTGACAAATGAACTCGATAAGTGGAGGAAGAACCACTCCATTTAAATTTAATCCCCCAAAACCACCGTAATATGACCTCTAAATGTAAAAATGATTACACCAATGCGATCTATGTGGAAAAACTCTCAGAATCGACTACTCACACGCCCAATTCTGACTTCCAGAGCCCAAGATATCTCAAAATTACTAAACTGAAGCAATACATGGCCCGAGTACATGGTTAGAGCACAATGGCCTGCCTATGTAATAGTACACAGCGTGTAAATTACAGTACACAACATGTACTGTTCAAAAAAAGTTAGGTTGTGTCTGTTTTCACCCAAACACATGCCCATGTTCCACTACACAGTGTGTACTTAAAGTACACGGCGTGTACTCGCTAAAAACCACTATTATGTGCGCTATTTCACATGGACAGCCACAGAGCTACCCACTACACGGCGTGTACTCAAAGTACAGGGTGTGTACATAAGAAAAATTCTACTTCTCCGAACTGGAAGAACACATGGCGTGTAACCCTGGAATACACACCGTGTATACTGGGTTTTCCGACAGGAAATCCCTAAAAACGACCGATTCTCCTGTTTTCGTCCCCGAAACAACAGATCGATCCCCATGGGATTACAAGAATAAAATAGAAGGATTTAAATAAATAAAAAACATTTTTTAAGGGTATCAATGGTGAAAACATAAATGGCCCTACCTTTGGGCGGAAGCCGCCGAAGCTTCGGTTGATTTTGCGGCTCACGATTGCCGCACGCCGCCTCAACGCATCGAGAGGTTCGAATCGGTAGACTTCTTGGATTCCAACTCTCAATATTACTCAAAATACACATCTCCCGTAGGCCACATCCAAATGGGTGATGTAGTAGATGTGCACAAGGAGGAGGAGGAATGAAGAGAGAAGAAAAGAAAAGGATAGAAGAAAAGAAAAGGAAGAAAAAGGGGCCTGGGGCAGCCCCGACACCCAACATGAGTTTATCCATAGGCTAAAATCCCCATTCCGGACTCAAAGGAGAAGGAAAAATCTCAATATGACACTACGTTTAAAATTTATTGCCAAACGAACCTACGTGAATAATTTAATATTTAATTTAATAATACAAAATATTAAATATTCCGCCAAAATTCAAACAGCTCAGATTTCCTCCAAACTCCTGTCCTAGGGTAAACTCCCTATTCCGGGACCAATAGAGCTTTTAGAAAAATTATCTAAGATTAGATGGTAGGGTAAAGTTACCGTTTTACCCCTCACGAGTGTCCAACATCAAAAATTCAAATTTCTGCTCAAAACAACCGTCCGAAAAAACACGGGTTCTTACAAACTCCCCACTATAAACCTCCTAATCCCTAAGAAGGCTTGTGGAAGAACCTTCCACCATGCTCATAACCCAAGAATCTGTACAACCAAGATATCTAGATTGTACAATGACTTGCCTTATAGCATTAACCACCAGCTTCTACACAGAGGATATTCAACTATGACCAACTGGTACTCCCCACCATAGGAACACCCATGTCGACAACTTAAAAGAAAACTCTGAGCTCAAAAGACGACTAGAAAACACCAAATTTTAACCTAAACAAAGAAAACCACCCTCAAAAGGGCCAATGGTTCACTCCCCACCATATGTCTTTCCTTACACTACTTTGAGAGCACAACCAAAATAGGTTTCATCCGCCACACGAATAAACATTAAGAAAGAATAAGGAGCTCGATGTAGGGTCGAAGCGCTCTCAGCATACTCAATAAGAATCAAGATAGCACATGATCATCTCTTACAAGAGTACACTAAGATTTCACTGATGGCGTGTCTATCTCCCTTAGAGCCACACTAACATCCAACCAAATCCCGAACAAGATTGAATCATGGGTCAACCATTTCACGGTAACCCTGAATTTCACAAAGTCACCTCTATAACAGCAACATCAGAAACACTGGTTGACCAGGCCAGGCACCCAAATTGGCATGCTCTTTGAAACCAGTCATGAAAACAAACACCACCAAAAGGCATTGGAAAATTCTTTCCAACCTTCTCACCCAGGTTTCCCTGAAATGGAACAGACATCGATCGATAAGGGTTCGATTCAAAACCCATGGTCTCTATGACTTCCACCTATCCCTACAAATAATCCTCACAACTGGGTCACAAGGCCTAACCACCTAGCCCAAAAGATCCAAAACCACTCAGAAGATGGAAAACATCATAATGAACCAAGAAGGTCAAAATCAAAACACAACCTACAAGGGCCCTGATCCTCTCCAAGAATCCTCGGAAGGAATGACTCTTTGGAGGTCACAAAAAAAACAGAAGAGACAAGCTGAGCTAACACCCATTTGGTATCTATATACAGCAATACCACAAGGATTTGCAGTTCACATGAAAAGCCTTGTTATCTATCGACATCGTTGTCAACGATCCGACTGGATAACTACAGACCTAAGAAACAACACCCAGTAAGGGGTTAAACAAAAATGCATCACATTCCACATAGACAAACTAGGGTCACTGCACCCCCTGTGCAAAAGGACCGAGTCACCATCCTCTCACCAACACATCAACGTAGATCCACATAACCTATGATCAGAGAAAGAAAGTATGTGTAAGCATACCCAAAGGTCTTAGTCGTCAGTAAAAACACAAACTATCAGGCCTATATGTTGTGAATCCTATGTTCCTTGAATGATGCATGAGACGCCTCTTGCCTGTTCCAGCCAAGAGTCCAAATCTATCCATGGAATCTTACCAATGGCCAGGAGCCAGATATCCATAGTAAATCAAAACACCAAACAAAATGTAAGTCGCTCATGGGGAAAATAATATACAACTGTAACATCGCAAAATCAGAACAACAATCCCAAACCCTGGAAACCAGGACTTCATACCAAAACAAGTGTTCGCGACGCACCAGCCCGATATCCATCACAGGTTCAGACACATTCATAATACTCTTGTCTACCATATACTAAATAGTAAAGACCAAGAAGTAAAAACTCCTTTGATACCACATTGTAACGTCCCAAACCGGGAGCCACTAAACTGGTGCTATGAGCCGGTTCGCCACAAGGCCTCATGCGTGCCACCCCATACACCAGAGGCTGCCGACTAGTAGTGAGGGCCTAGGGTGTGATAGTGGGTAGACTATGCCCTCATACCAGAGTAAGAAAATAGCGGAAATAATTGAGTATCATACACAGTGGAAAGTAATTAGAGTTCGGAAGCAGCAAACAACTGAAATAGAATAAGTTGTAATAGTAAAATGCTGTAAAAGCCCGAACAACTATGCAATACAATACAACACGAGTCGCCCACCAAGCCGACCATACAAATACAAGTACAAAGAAACTGAAAGTAAAAGTATAGGGATATGCTACTAACTCTGATCCAATCCACGTACCAGATCTCCAGACAATATCGAACTACAGCAACCCAACCAGTAGAACCACTCAAGCAGCTCCGCTCGATCATGCAACACTGGGCATCAGCCCTATCCACGATGAAACTTGTGCTCAACTTGAAAAACAGAAATAAGGTCTACACGTCCACTGAGGTGCACGTGCAGGGGTGAGAAATAATCTCAGTAGGTCACCCTGGCAAGAAACCTACCACAGTGCTGCTAAAAGTGTATGCAACAACAATGTGCTCAGCCTAGCTGGAACACAGAAAAAGGATGTAAAACAAATTTGCAACCACATTTGAACTCAGGGTATGTATTACCTGTCAACTGGGTAAGTGCCACCATGGATGTCCATATATATATATGTACACATGTATAGTCTCATACCTATACACATATTCATAAATATGAATATTAATGATGAAGTGATTCAAATAACAAGAAAAACATTAGCAGTCGATCTGTGGGACCTTAATCCTGATCTCTTGGACACCTTATGCAAGGGAATTGAGGTGTATGTAGTGCCACTCAAGACATATATCAAAATAGTCGATCTCGGGGTCTATAATCCCATCAACATGTATTTTCTTCGGCCAGCTCTGGAAATATGTCTCTGAACAAGATAAACAGAAACAAGTAACCCTATATGAAGTACTCACTACTTTCCCACTCTGGTTCAACCAAACAAACACAAGGAAGCAGATAACATAACAGGTAACCCTATGGGATGTACTCACAACCTATCCTCTATGGTCCTACCTATCATCACAAGAAACCCTCTGGGCAGCACACACAGTCTCACCCCTCTAGTTTAGCTAAATCATAGACTCTATGAGGAAGCACTCATTGTCAATTCCACCTATAGTCTCATAAAAAACAAAGGCACAGACAATCTGGGAAGCACTCATGTCGATTCCCATGTGGTATTGTAATGATGGCTATAGACTGTCTGAGGAATTACTTACGTCTAATTCCTCTTGTAGTCTCGATACGTAACTAAGGACGCTCTAAGGAAGCACAAAGTTCAATTCTCGTAGGTCTTGCGAATGATACTAATTTATAACAAACTCTCTATGGAATATCTTAATAATCAATTCCCACTTTAGTAAACCGCACCAGGTTCACACAGCCTTGAGCAGTCCAGTCATGCGTAATCAACTGTCAGCAGCCCTAAGTAAGTTCAACAAACTAATAGGTTAATAGCTACAATGAATCAAAAGAATATGAACAATTGGAAATTCATGCAATCAAATATATCAAGGAATACAATCAATGTAACAAGGTCTGCCACCCAGGCAACCTAAGCCAAATGGCGATAAACAGCCAAAATAATGGAAACAACCATGGGATGATCCTCAAACATGATAACATGCAATCATTATTCATCTAATATCCACAAGCATACAATCAGTCTAAGGCAGATAATAATGCAGGATCAAAACCCTAACCCGAGATACCAGATACATGAGTATCCAGTACTTTTGCATAAAAACTCAAAGACATACAACGTAAGGCAACAAACCACCTACTTAGGAACACAAGATAAATTAGGCATCCAATCAAACAAGAAAGACACATCACGTCAGGCTCAGTATCCACCAACCTGGAATCACCTCTGGTAAAAAATACAACATCTGCAAACCAAGATAGATATAAACAAATAGTGTGGGAGGCCCGAACGCCCAACCCAACAATACATCAAAAGCCGAAAGGGATCACTAGTTTGGAACGGGTTCTAGGTGACACCCGATCACCATATTTACCCAAACCTGACATAACAACTCAGGGTCGGTCAAACAACGGGCACCCACTGGGTCCCTCGGGTCAAACACAGAGTAGGCATCATACTCGATATCCTCCAGGTAAACACGTGTGAAGGCATCCTATGTGGGTTCCTCAGCAAAGAGTAAGGGAGGAATCCTACACTGAATCCTAAAAGGAAGGCCAACATAAGCATTCCATAACATGGTTCCTGTCAATGGAATAACAAGGGAGAGATCCTACAAGGGACACTCTAGGTCAACACACACGCAAAGGCATCCCTTAGGGGATCCTTAAAATTACCTGGTTTCAAAGCCTCATAGGCCAGAAGGGAATGTCTCACTTGGGAACGTCATATAAATAATATGTTATGGGAGAATTCTCATAGACTATCTCCTATTAATGGTCTCAAATAAGTGGGTATATACACCCAACCTATCACCCACACCAAGTCTCACTCTCAGGTGAAAAATGAACTCGATAAGTGGAGGAAGAACCCCTCCATTTAGATTGAAACCCCAAAACCCATTTAGATGAACTATAAATGTAAAAAGGATTACACCGTTGAGATCTACCTAGCAAAACGCTCATAATAGACTTCTCACATGCCCAATTCTTACTTCCATAGCCCAAGATATCTTAAAATTACTAAACTGAAGCTGTACATGGTCAGAGCACAATGGCCTAGCTGTTTAATAGTACACGGCATGTACTTTTCTGTACAAAGATTGTATTGTTCACAAAAAGTTACGCAGTGTCCGTTTTCACCCGAACACATGTCCATTTACCACTACACGACATGTACTTAAAGTACACGGCGTGTACTCGCTCAAAACCACTATTCTGTGCTCTATTTCACACGGCCAGCCACACGGATACCCACTACACGACGTGTACTCAAATTAAACGGTGTGTAATTAAGAAAAATTCATCTTCCCTAGTCAGAAATAACACATGGCATGTACCCCTAGAATGCACGCCGTGTATACTGGGTTTTCCGACGGGAAATCCCTAAAAACGCCTGATTCACCCGTTTTCACCCCCAAAACAACAGATCATGCACCATGGGCTTAAAAGACAGAAATATAAGGCATTAAATACATAGAACAACATATTTTAAGGGGATATATGTCAAAAACATAAATGTCCCTACCTTTGGGCGTAAACCGCTGAAGCATCGATTGATTTTGCGGCTCACGGTTGCCGCACGTCGACTCAGCGCGTTGAGAGGTTCGAATCGGTACCCTTCTTGGCTTCCAAATCTCACTTTTTCTCAAACTTCATATCTCATATAGGTCACGGCCAAAGGGTAGTTATAGGAGACGTGCGCAAGGAGGAGGAGGAAAGAAGAGAGAAGAAAAGAAAAGGAAAAAAGAAAAGAAAAGGAAGAAAAAGGGGCTCGGGCCGGGCCCGATGCCCGACATGAGTTTATGCCTTACCTAGGCTAAACTCCCCATTCCGGACTCAAAGGTGTAGAAGAAAACTCAATACAACAGTCTGTTTAAAAGTTATTTCCTAACGAACCTACACAAATAATTTAATATTTAATTTAATAATATTAAATATTAAATATTCCGCCAAAACTTGAACAACTCAAATTTCTTCCAAACTCTTGTCCCAGGGTAAACTCCTTATTCCGGGACCAACGGAGCTTTTATAAAAATTATCATAGATCGTCTGGTAGGTTAAAATGACCGTTTTACCCCTCACAAGTGTCCAACAGCAAAAATTCAAATTTTTCCTCAAAACAACCGTCCGGAAAAATACGGGTTCTTACAATTAAGATAAATTTATATTACATGAAGATAATGACATATTAAGGATTCCCCCTTATTTCTCTCCAATTTATTGGGTAAAAAAATTAATCTTTATAGATGACATGTGTTACCATACCTTTGTGAATAACCTTTGTAAATTTTAATGACACCTTGGGGATGGACCTTTGTGATCTGATTCTGATTGTATAAATTAAATGTTGTCGCCAAATTTTCATGTTATTTCCATGTTATTGTTATTATATGCCTATTTATAAGTATTTTAAGATATTACTCATGTTCTAATTGATATCCCACAAGTTCACATGTAAACAGTTTCACATGTTTTTCCCTTACTTGGAATTCTACTCACCCGCTCCGTTGATGTATGATCCGATGTTATGAGATGAAATAAATGTAGTATGGTTGAAAATTGAAGAGGCCTTTCATTTGGAATATAATAATGTATTATTTTTTCCCTTATTATGTACCTTAAATACAAGACCCTAATCATTAGAAGACCCTTTGCTGTAAAATATCATGTAAAGTTTTGTAATAAAATGGTGGGATTCTGTAGTTGGTATCAATGGATTGTTTAGTTATTTTTAGGAATAAATATATTATATAATTAGGAATAACCCTATAGAAAAGATTTAATATATGAAAACATCTTGATATTTTGATGAAATATTATGTAATTGGTTTTTAAACAAATAAATCCATATATGGATACATACAAGTGGATGTGGCTCAGCCACAGAAATATCTAGGAGTAGAAACTAAAAACTCCTCTTTGAGATAGACTCTAATGGGAATAAGTTCACAACAACAGGCCTTTATGAACTCATATTTTGACACTACCAATAGATATTTTTGTTTAATCACATTATTTTATTGAACCATTTTGAATTATTTAGAGATAACGTAATTGTTGAAAAAGAGTTACGTGTATAAGCATGGTGTTTTACAAAATAAAAAAAATTTACAGTTATAAGATTATTAAGGGAACGAATTTTCAGACTAATTTTTTCTACTTTTATTAAATGGTGTGTAATAGGAGGAACCATGTAAATGATGACTGCATCAGAACATGCACTACCGGTCCTCTGCTGGAAGCCAAAAATGGAAATTTTCAACAGAATGATGAATCAAATAACTTAGGTTATGGAAAATAAATTGAATCGAGCTAAGATACTAAATTCAACAAGAAGTTAAAAACATATTTTGAGTCCTTTGTGCATCAATAACAACTAACATTCAATGGATCTACTGACCATCTAATTATAGAACATTTTCTAAGATCTATAGAAAAGGTGTTTTCAATACATCGATGTTCTAAACAATGTAAATCCATCCTAGATTTTTACTCCATAGAGGGAGAAGCTGATAAGTTGTGGTCACTAATTAGAAACATGGGTAAAATTGGGTAGATTGAATATAAGGAGTGGGAAGTGTTCATAAAGATCTTCTTAAATAAGTTTTTCCCTCATTCGATTAGAAAAAAAATGGACAAGGAATTTCTTGAGCTAAGGTAGGTGGAGAATGTATCAATGAGAATCTATAATATGAATTTCTCAAGGTTCTCACATTTCACCTCTATCATTACCATGGATCCTAACGTGAAGTATGATATATTTTTCAGTGGTCTAAGACATCAACTACAGAAGAATATAGCCCAAAAAAACTATGACAACTATGAAGAGATATTATGAAGTACAGTAAAGGTTGAACTAGAGTTTGGTGGGATGAAGTGGTCCACTAAAACCTATTAAAATAAGAGATAAATGAAACCATGCCTGGGGGATCTTTGATCATGGATGAGTTTGAAATCATGTCCAACTTCAAATGTGTAATAAATATACGAAGAAGACTATGGGGAACTTCCTGGTTGGGATCAGGATGCGCAACCTATATAGAAGATATAGCCATATTGCTTTGAATTTCCATAGAGAGGTTATGACTCATCTTTCCAACACTAATGAAAAAATTAATATGGTGGATTCTCTACCTAAATTCCAATACTATATGTGTGGGAAGATTGGGCACTTCTCCAATCACTATCCAAATCCTAGGGAAGTGTAGGGGAATCGCCATCAACCTCATCATAGGCCATTGAAAAAGGAAATTTTTTTACTATCACAATGTCTAATGTTGAATCTCTAAATGATGTGGTGTCTGGTACTCTTGTTGTTCTCTCGAAGATGTAATGTAATTTATTTGATTCTGGTTCAATGCATTCATTTATTTCCTCCATTTTGTTAAAGAATAAATAATTAATCCCTAAACTTCTAGAGGTATAAATTTATGTCAAGACTCATAGAGAGTTATCAATTAATAAATAGTGTATAGAAACTCTAGTATTTACTTTAGCAAGAATAATATTATCATGAATCTAGAAGTTATTCACATGTTAGAATTCAACATTATACCAGGGATGGAAATAATGTCAATGTATAATTCTATTATCAAATAAAGAACAAATTAAATATTCATATTCTTAAATGGAAAACCAATATTTGTATTCAAAAGAGATATATCTCGGCCTGAGAAATGTTTAGAAAAACAACCCACAACCATATTTATTGAGTTGATCGGTGAAGAAGAAGAAGGAACAGAGAGTATAAGGATTGAGAATTTCCCCTTCATTCAATAATTCATTGATGCATTTCCTACTGAGTAACCTAAAACTCCCCCAAAAAGAGTTCTACGGTTCTCCATTGATCATATTCCTAGATCCAAGTTGATTTAAAAAACACCATACATAATGTTGATTGTAGAGCAGGATGAATTAAAGAAAAAAACCAACATATTTTTGGGGAAGGGGATTATCTTGCCAAGTTTGTCTCATTGGAGAGAACACAGTTACATTGTCAAGAATTAGGATGGATATATGTGGTTATGAATTGATTATAGAAAACTTAATGGGGTCACAGTGTAAAAGAAGTACCCTCCTCCAAGAATTGATGATTTTGTATCTACTTCTTGTGGATCAATTCTTCTCCATGATTGATCATCATTCTGGTTATCATCATTTGAGGGTGATGAATGTTGAAATTAAAAATTCCGCATTCCAATCAAGATATTTTAATTATAGGTTTTTTATACCCATGGGCTAGACTATTTCTCCAAACATTTTTATAGATTTTTTAAGAGTCTTTAAGGATTGCCTTGATAATGTTGTGGTAGTTTTTATTGATGATATTATAATTTATTCCAAATGTTGTAAAGGGTCTGATGATCAACTAAATATTATATTGAAAACACTAATGAAGGATGGGTTAGTGGGAAAAATTAGTAAATGAAAATTTAATTTCAAAAAGTTACTTTCTTGGAGCACATTGTAACAGATGTAGAAATCTCAGTTGACCCTAAATAAGACAAAGGTGGTGGAGGAGTAGAATCATCACAAATTAGTTACTGAGATTCATGATTTCCATGGATTACACGGATATTATAGGATTTTTTTCAAAACAATTTCATGAATTTAGAATCTATTAACCATTTTGACTCAAAAAGGGGTCATGTTCATCAGGACAACGAGTGTGAAGAACATTTTTAAGAGCTAGAAAATATTTTGGTTATTGTACTCATGTTTACTCAAACATCTATTGATGGATGATTTGTTTTTTTGGCGATGAATATCTGAAAGGACATGGGTGTGTACTCATGACAAATGACAAGGTTGTGCTTATTCATCTCCACAGATGGAGCCTCGTGAGAAGAACTTTCCTAAACATGTTCGGGAGCTGGTGGCCATTATTTTTTCTTTATGGATATGGAGGTACTATCTTTATGGGGAGAAGTGTGATTTATACACAGAACATAAAAGTATAAATTATATTTTCACACAACAGGAATGGAACATGATACCGAGGGGATGGTTGGAACTTTTTAAATACTATGGATTTCAATTCATTATCATCTCAAGAGTGAAAAAAGAGTTTTAGATGCATTAAGTAAGAATTACACTATTTTACATGAAATGATAATGATTCAAGGGGACGCATTAATCTAACACCTAATTAAAATGGACATGGGAATTGTATGAAAATGGATATCATCAACCCTATCCCAAATTATTTCCCAACCATCTTTACGAGATAATATTAATAAATATAAAAAATATGATTTGTTATAGTATATGTTTGAGGTTATGAATGATGGGATATTTCTTGAGCTTAATATTGATCAAGAAGTTATACTTAAATTACATAACAAACTATTTGTTTATCCTCTTCTAGAAATAAAGAATGAGTTAATGGGTGAATCTCATATCTCCACTTTCTCAATACATCCGCAAAGCACCAAAATGTATAGTGACCTTCTTGATCATTATTGGTGGGGTAACATTAAAATGGAGATTATTAACTACTGTACCAGGTTCCTGATATGTTATCATGTAAAGGAAGAGTGTGTCTCACCCCGTCCTTTGAAACTAAATTATTTCATTATTTTCATGGCTTTAGAAAAAATTTCTAGGGTTTAGGTTGATTTCTACTTTTAATTTTAGTGTTTTGAATTTAAAATGAGTGTTTTAGGGTTGGCGGCATCTGGCACATGGGGATATCATGGTTTGGATACTATGCCGCTACGCCCTAGTCACTGTCTGGCCTATATGGTGGTCAAAATAAATTAAATGTTAAAGGAGAAACAAAAATGAAATTAAATAAATTTTAAAAACAATATAACAATTAGGGGATTATAATTTAAAATTTTTGTTCCAATAATTATAAAAATATTATTATTATTATTAGGAACATTATTATTATTTTTCTTATTATTATTCATAATATGAATTATTAATATATATTATTATTATTAGGAATTTTGGTGGGTTGTAGGATGAGTCACGGGCACCAAAATGTTATAAAACACCATTCATTATTCCCAGGTGACTGTGTGACAACTTCTAGAATAGGGAGATGAAAACACACCGTTTTTACATGGTCACTTGAGTAGTTCGCCAACGAAGCAGTTTCCCAGTATTCAAATAAATTAATTAAATGAAATAAAAATGAGATGTAAAAACTAATTATTATAAATAAAATGGATCAATTTAATCATGATAATAATATTTTTTTGTTGATGATAAAATTATTATTATTAAATATTATGAAGGTTAGTAATGTATTATTAATAACATTTTGTTTTTATGATTATTATGTTAATAATTATTATTATTATAAAAAGTGGAAAGAATGTTATTATTTATTTCATAATTATGTTATTATTATTGTTATTATTATTATTATTATTGTATATTATTATGAATTATAATTATTATTTGTTATGTTTGGGGTTTGATTAATATATTCTTCTTATTAGTCTTATTATTAGAAATTTTTTATTTTTTATAGGGCTTCCTCTCTCTCTCTCTCTTGAATATCCTCCCTTCATCCAATGAGATTTATTAAACCCCTACTATATAGTTTGGCATGCAACCCCTTTCCATAGCACTTATCTCCCCTCTTATGGGTGTGCACACCCAACTCTGGTGGCCTTCTTCTCTGGAGAGACCTTTTCTATGCTGTAACATCCTACTGGCGCACATACGGTTGGTAAACCTGCCTCCAACACAGCCTCAGATTCCATCACCCACCCTTCCAGCATGATCCATTCCCATGTTACCTCCTACTACCAAAGAACCCCCTTCTGGCATAGTACCTTCTTCAGCAGCTTAACCCCACTAGCTACTGTCACCATCGGGGCCCCTTCTTTTTGATGCGGCCTCCCTTGTGTGTCGCACACTCCTCTTGTTACCTGTACTACCAGAATTCCCACCTCAAATAACCAAAACTATCTACACAACCTCTCCATCTAGCTACCTCACTAGTATGACCCTTCTCTAGAAGCGGATTCCTCTTTTAGTCATGTTTCTTGTCTCTTGGGATCCCGTTTGGGTGGGTATTAGTGTATTCCACCAATGGTGAGCATTTAAGACCATGTCAAGTAGGCTCCACCATTTTATGTTAGGTTTTTCTTTATATAACTTTCTTTCATAAAGTATTATGTAGAATTTTTAATGTTTTGACTTCTTGAAGTTTATTTGGTATTGCATTTGAATTTAACATGTGGTTCAGGTGGTCTCCGATAAGTTTGTCAAGTTCGTCATCTAACATTGTTCTCCTTTGAGGTATGACACCTTTCCATAGTCCTTTAATCAATATACATATTTATTTGTTCTTTTTCGCACTCTTATTTAATTTTATTTAGTAATTTATGGTTTCTATGATAATTTATTATTTTGATATAAAGTAAGACCCTCTTTTTTCTTAAATTTCTTGAAACATTTTTATAGTGTTGTGCATGCTATGTGTTTATCAATTTTTTGGTTGGCTCTTATAAATTTATTATGGATTTTATGTGGTGGTTAATCATTCAAAAATTAATTTCCATGTGTATTTTTGTCTTTCTATTTTGATAGTGTTGTGCGTATTATTTTAAAATTTATTTTTAACGTGGGATGTATTGTTGATGAGCTGTGCAAACCACGTGTTGGTTAAATCACCCAGTTGGACTCAATAAATAGTATTAATTTTTTAAAGAATTGTTTTGATTTTTTAAAAAATAGTTCCACATTTAAATGGTTGTTGGTGTTTCCAATGTAAATTTCAAAATTTTTCATTTTATTTGAAAATGGATTGTGTGTAGTTGTTTGTTAATGATTTGATGCATTAAAATGACATGAGGCCCATTTGGAATTTTAATTAAATGTTTGTTTTGAAAACCATAGTGGGAGTGTTTCATTACTTTTTCTTTGGTCAAGGGATTTTAGTTTCCTCTATATGGATCATCCCCTATATAAATATTATTTTAAGGCTTGGTCTAATCCGTGAAATGGAGCCTGGATGGTGTCTATTTTTTAGTGTTATGTGTGATGGTCTATATATTGATTGTTTCATGATAATATTTGGAACAAACCTTTATTAACACAAAGGGAACCAAGTATAGCTACAAGGGTTACTTTTAACAACTGATTCACTAGTAGTGGACGTACTTAACAGTGGCCCATAGTAGGTCGATATATTTGTTATTATTGTTATGGAATTATGCCCCTCAGTCTGTCCGGAGATAGGGTGGTTATGAATTTGAGTGTTTTTATCTCATCATGTGTGGAATTCTACTGGCGATGGGGTCTCATGTATTAGTATGATCTAGTTCTCCTCTGAGTTCCTAGGATTTCTCATGTTTCACTGATACAAGTACCGTTAGTTTCATTACCCTCATTGTGTGGAATAATGATCCTTGTTCTTGGATTGGTGTTATTTTGTGTAAATTGTGAATGTACGGTTGTGATAAAATGGATTTATATTTGATGTTTTAATAGAGTATACATTTCCCTTTCTTTTACACTATTATGAAAAATGAATGATTTTTATATTTTACCCATCTCCCTTCTCCCCTTGACCCTTGTTTTAAAATAATGATGGAAATGGATTTAGGATTTTTATTCCATAAAAAGAAAATTGTGGAAAACCAATATTTATTTGTAATATTTCAAACATGACAATCAATGTTCCTTTATTTAATGAATGTGAATTTATAATAGAGTTAGTCAGGCCTACCCACTGAGTTATAATACTCACACATAATTTTTTCATTTCATTTTAGTTTGTTCTACAGGTTACATCTTGGGCTCAATCACATTGAGAGATATTTTGTTTGGATTAGAGATTGACCCTTAGGGTCACATGGAGGTTCCTTGGGAGTGAGGTTTAGTTTTTTTCATCTAGTTTTTTTTTCACATCATTGTACCATTAATTGAAATGTAAAGGGATTATAGTTTTAATGTTCATTTTTAGTTAAGCTTTAATTTTTATTTATCCTGTTATTTTGTTTATTTTTATTGGTAGAAAATGTTCCCCATGTATCTATTGATTCCCTCGGTGCTTTTTACTAGCCAGGGAGGGTCATGAATGCCTCTTATTCCTTGTTGTAGATCATCTCAGGTGACTGGTTCAGGGTTGACCTAAGTTGGTTCGTGAAAGAATGGTATCTGAGAAGGTAGGAAGATTAGTGGAACATTCTTTTTAGAGCACCCATTGTCACCTTGTGATGTCGAGGTAGATGGAGTATGATTGTTGAAGATTGGGATGTAGGAACTGGAAGTGCATAATGAAAACTTTCTCATTCCGAACCTCAGGTACCCATGGGATGCTTGGGTTCATTGGTTTCCTTTGGTTCTTGTGGATTTTATAGTGTGGGGAAATGAAATGTGGGTTGGAAAAGTGGCCTTTGTGACCTTGCAAGGCCTTGAAATCCATTCGGAGCCAGGGACATAGTCCAAAATAACTCTTCATGACAATCAAGTGATTGGAATATGGTAACCAACCATATGACTAAGTCACCTATCAATAATATTTTCCCATTCTGAATAGTTTTGGGACCTCATTAATTCTAGATTTTTATTTGATTATTATTTTTTTGTGGGTATTCTAGAATTATTAATTTAGAATGGTAATGACTTTTTTTGTCATGGTTTCTTGCTTCCCTGTTTCCTTAATTTCTAGTGTCCATCCCAATAAATATTTTATGGATCCCCAATGTGTAGCTTTAGGTGGTGCATCAGTAGTAAACACTACATTTGATCAAACTGTAGACTACATCCTTCAGTTTCAAAAGTTTAACCCTCCTCTATTTTAGGGTAACATGGATCCTCTCGAGGTGGAGGAGTGGATATTGATGATTGGGAGAGGATTTATTATCCTTGTGTTTCCTGGGTCATTGAAGGCAATTTTTTCTACCCTTATCCTCGAAGTTCCAACATGTAAATAGTTAAAGTATTTTTCTTGAATCAAGATATATTAATATCTTAAATTGGATTTCGTCATGTAATCGTTCATCAAACAATATTTCACTTTGGTGTTAAAGGTGGTACTGAGAGTGGAGTTGTGTGGTCTTTAGTAGGATGTTGGATTGGTGCTGGATATCTATTGATGATTTTGGGATCTATTTCCATATTACTCAGGGTATTTTTCAATTGATCTCATGAAGGCTCAACACATTGAGTCTGGTTTCCATCCTGAATTTTAGTCAAAGGTGATAAAGATCAACCTAACCACTTTCTGTAATGTGGTGAGACAAGAATTTGGGACGAACCTAAGTTAGCTTGAGGACTTGATATTGAGAATCCCCATATTGAAATTAGAAGTGGTTAGGAGGATACTGATAAGATTATTTCAAAGTGTCATGATGCTGGTGGGGTTAATAGAGTAATTTAAGAGGCCTTAGGACATCTAGTAAAATTCTTTATAGTGCAACATAATGATATATTATTAGTGTAGTAAGAAAGGTCATAAGAGGACGTTATTCCCCAATGCTCCAATAATCTGCCACACTAGTGGATGATTTGGTCACATGAAACAGTTATGCTTGGGTGTATCCCTGAATCCACATAAATACAGACACATCCTTTCGAAGAACACCTGATACCTTTCTAGGAGTAAGGAAATGTTTGGGAAATAGTTCAGGTCCACTCTCATTGTAATGTTATTTTAATGTAATATCCATGTTTGGTGGTCTTTTTGGTGATTCTTTATTTTTCACTTATAAGGTTGGTTGTTATTGAAACCTTTTAAATAAAATTTCAATGGAAGTGTCTTTCCAACATTTTTTTATCTATATTATATATTTGGTTGTTTATAATTCCTAACTACAATGTAAGATATTATTGAAACATTAGAGCTCCATCAAATGGTTTCGGAGTGAACATCGCAGAAATTCAGGTGAACCCAACAGTCTAAAAAGGCCTTTATTTAATTTTTGTCTTTAGTGATTCATGGTTTGTGTTATTATGGGAAGGTGATGTGGTTGGTATGTTGTCAAATGTGGTTTTGATTCCCCGTTAGTTGGTCCCTTCCCTCCCCTACCCTTGTGTTGGGGGTTTTTGGTCCATGTGTGAAGTCTTTGAGTTTGGTTAATCTCATTGGTTCTTATGGCGGGGAGACCCATCACATGTCATGTTTAATTCAATTTTTCCAAGTTTAGTTGGGAGGGGAGTCCATACAAGCCTCCCTTTGTTAGTATCTTAGTTCCATTCTTGGTATCAGTTGGGTGGTGGATGGTACCGTACAGATCCACCTAATTCAATGATTTCCATTGAGTATGTGTTGGGAGGGGAGTGTTACGGTAGTTAGTTAAATCATGGTTGTGGTGGTATCCCCAATATGGGGTTTGAAATTCATTAGTTAATTTCATAGGATGGTATGATTATCATTTGATGATTTTTGTGGTCTTCATCTTTTCAAGATGGTGTGGGCATTAGGAAAGGTCTATGTCTTCTAGACCGATAAGATGGGGTGTTCCAAATTTTGCGGGTGGGTGAAACATAGCAGAGATTCGATTCTGGGTATCCCATATTTATTTTCTAAGTCTCTTTCATTGTTGACATGGATTTTGACCCTTCATGTTTTCCAATTTTTTGGGATCTCATAAAACAATGAAGGGGTATTGTTTTTAGTTTTTGTGGTAAACTATATTGTGGATTTTTAGGGGAAGAAATCATTATGGTGGGGAGATTTTTCACACCTCATTCTTTTATACTACATTATTTTGATATTTTTTGGCTTGGGATAATAATTTTGGGGTTCATGACGAGTCCCAGATTGAATTTTTTATGTTTTATTTAAAAATTGGTGGTGCGGGCATGGGGGAATATGGAGCATAAGAAGAGAATAGTTTGGAGACCATCCGTCTAGGCCCCAGTCACCATGTGACCTCCCTAGGTGTCCAAATAAATTAACTGCTAAAGGAGAAAAATTTGAAATTAAATTGAAGTTAAAAATAAAATAAGAAAATGTAAAATAAAATTTAAAATTATTGTTTCAATAATTTTATTAATACTAATATTTGGAATTTAATTATTATTGATATTTTTATTATTATAAATTTTACCTATTAATTGATATTTTTATTATTGGGAGTTTTTTTGGGTTATATGCCTATTTACGGGTACCACACAGTTAGCAGAGATCATGCGGTCAACGTAGGTGCTCGTGCAATAACATAATGAGTGGCTGCAAGCTACTGCAGAGTTTGTGAACTATTATTTGAGTCGTCTGTGGACCGTACAGTTTCCCAGTGGTAAAAGAAATGAAATATATGAAATAAAATGAAATGATAAAAAATTATTGTAAATAAAATGGAGTGTTTTAACCATGAAAATGATATTTTTTTTTGATTTTAGATGATAATAATAATATTATTAAATATTATGAAGGTTATTAATGTATTAGTATTATTATTATTATTTTAATATTATAATTTTCCTTATAATTATTATTATTATTAAATGTGAAAATAGTATTATTAATAATTTTGTAATTATGTTATTATTAATGTAATTATTTTTTATGATTATGTATTAAATTTATTATTTATTAAGTTAGTGTTATTATTAATATAATATTTTTTAGTGTTATTATTAGATTTTTTTTAATTTTTAATAAGTTTTCCTCTCTCTCTCTCTCATATCCCCTATCCTCCCATGTGATTTCCTCCTACACTCTTACATGGTTCAGTACACACCCTTAGCTCTAGAGCCAATCACCCCTCCTTTTGTGAACACAACATGCTCTGGCAGTCTTCATCTCCAACAAGACCTCTCCTGCATCATGACATCCTACTAGTGAACCTCCTGTTGGCATAGATCCAGCCATTGTGGACTCCATCACCACCACATACTCAACCATCATGATCTCTTCTGGTGTCACCACCTCTTGCCTGCAGACCCCCTTTCAGTGGAATACCCTTTGCCGGTTAACTCCCCTTCAACTGCAATCTCTAGTAGTACCCCTTCTTTTTAGCATGCCCTCCCTTGTGTAGGGTTCCCTCATTCGATGACCTACCTCATCGGCGTGCCCTCCACTAACATCAATCCCAACTGGTGTTATCTCTCATGCATGTAACCTCAACATCACGGCCCACCACTAGAGTGGCTGCCTATTTTAGGAATGCATCATGTCCCTCAGGACCCCTCTAATGTGGGTTTCAGTGTTCACCATCAAAGGTGATGGTTTTTCACCATGTTGGGTTGTCGTCTCCATTCAAGGTGAGGGATTTCATCCTGAAACATGGTTTAGATCATTATAGTATTGAGTCTTTATGTGTTTTTATTTCCTAACATTTATTTTTTTAGTTTATTGGACAATATCATGTGACTTAGGGTTGTCACCAATAAGTTTATAAGGTTTCCCATTTGGATTGGTTCCCCCTTCAGGTAGGATCCATTTTCATTATCCTTTAAATTAATGAATTATTTATTTCTGGTTTTTCACACTTTTATTAAAATTTAGTTTGTAATTTGGGGTTTCTAGAATTATTACTTATTTTTAAATAAAGCTAGGCCCTCTGTGTAATTGAATCGCATGAAACTTATTTGTTGTGTTGTGCTTAATAAGTGTATATAAAATGCCCAATTGGATCTTATAAATGTATTTTGGATTATTTGTGGGGGTTAGATCTCCTCAAATGGGGTTCCAAGTGGATTTTTGGAATATGGTTTTCAAAGTGTTGTGTATATGATTTTAAAATGGATTTTTTTGTAGTGGTGTTTTTTTAGAAGTGCACACCATGTGTTAACAAAATCAAATAGTAGGATTTTATAATTAGTATATGATTTCTGAAGGCATAGTTTGGTTTTATAAATAATATTTTGGAATTTAATTGTGGGTCAGTTCTTCCAATTTGAATTTCTAAAATTTTTTTGGAATTGAATGTGGCTTTTGTGTAGTTGTGTATTAGTGGTTTGATTATTGGGGATGAAATGAGGCTAGTTTGAATTTTTATTAAATTATTATTTTGATAAACCTCTAAGTAGTGATTATTCCATTTTTTTTGTTAGTGGGATGAGAGTTTGTTCAGTATGATACTTCTCTTATATAATCATTGTTTTAATTCAAGTACTACTCATTGAGATGGAGCCAACGTGGTGCCAGTTTGTGTGTGTTATGTGAGATGGTGTATATATGGCTTATTGCTTGATCCTGTTTGGAACACCCCCTTATAAACACAACATGGGAACCTAGCACAACTATAAGGATTACTGATAATTATTACTATATTTTTTTGTTGATGTACTGACTATTGACCCATAGTAGGTTGATATATTTGGGTTTATTGTTCTGGGATTTGTCCCCACGGCCTGTCCTTAGTTTGTGTGGTGGGTTATTTTCGAGTTTTGATATCATCATGTGTATCATGATACCAAGGATGAGGTATCATGTATTAGAATTTTATGGTTCTCCTCTTATTTTAGGATATCCCATGTTTCTATGATACAGGTACTGTTAGTGTCATTTCCCTTGTTGTGTGGAATCATGATCTTTGTGCTTTGATTGGTGTTATTTTCAGTAAATTTTGAAAGTGTGGTTTTGATAAAAAGGTTTCCAATAGGATGTTTTTAATGTGTAAATATTTCCCTTTATTCATCACTATTACGATAAAAGAATGATTTTTTATTTTGAACATATATGCCTTATCCCCTTGAGCCTTGTTTTAAAAACATGAGGTAAACAGAATTGTGATTTGTTTTCCATAATAAAAAAAGTTTGGAAACCCAATAATTATATATTTTATTTAAAACATAAAAAATATATGTTCCTTTATTTGTAGCATTGTTACTGGGAATAGAGTTAGTCAGGCCATCCTATTAAGATTTAATACTCATGCCTATAATTTACTCTGGTTTTTAGTTTCTATTTTAGGTTCCATTATGGGCTCAATCACCTTGGCCGATGTTTGGTATGGATTGGAGAGTGATTCTCCAGGTCACATTGATGTGTCTTTGGTGTCAGGTTCAGTTTGTATTTTTTTGGTGATATTGTTATACAGTAAGGTGTACCCTTTAAAGAAATGCAAATGATCTAATGTTTTAATGTACATTTTTAGGTTGTCTTGAGTTTTTATTTATCCCATCATCTTGTTTATTATTACAGGGAAAATCTATTCCCCCTATCTCTATTTATTCCATAGGTTCTTATCTCCAACCTGGGAGAAACGAGAATTCCACTCAGGAATTTCTATGGATCGGCTCGGCTGATCAGTTCAAGGTCGACCTTGGTTGGTTCATGATAGACCATCAATTTCCTAAAGGGGTATTACAACCACTACCAAAACCAGTATGGATGTAGGAAAATATCACTATGGACATTGGAATTGGTCTCCTAGGAACATCCTATGGAAACAATGCATTATGGGTAATAGTGGACCATCTTACCAAGACAACCCATTATATTTCTATCCATGAAGATCTCTCTCTTGATATGATAGCTAGAATTTACATGAGGGAATAGGTAAAGCCACATGGTGTACCACTATATATCATATCTGATCACGATATGAGGTTCACATCAAATTTACGGAGATGTCATCAACTTTAATTGTGTAATGAACTGAATTTCAGTACAACCTATCACCCCCAAACTGATGGACAATCTGAAAGGACTATTAAAACACTAGAGAACATGCTCAATGTAATTAAATGGTTGATGGGATCAGTATATCCCATTGGATGAGTTATCTTACAACAACATCTCCAATTCAAACATTCAAATGGAACCCTAGGAAGCTCTATGTGGGGGCCGATGTAGGACTCCTACTTCTTGGAAAGAAACTAGTGACAAGAAAAATTCGTGGTCCAAATATTTTGTATGAGATGATAGAAAAGGGTCATGCCATCCAACAACACATTTAGGCTGCTCAGAGTCGGTAGAAGAGATATGCCAACAACCCTCAAAGGGACACAGAGTTTGATTTTGGTGACATGGTCTTCTTTAATATTTCTCTATGAAAGAGATTCATGCAGTTTGGAACGAAATGGAAGGTCATCCCCAGGTACATTATCACTAATTAAATCCTTGATCGCATTGTAATAGCGGCCTATTAGCTTAAAATTCCTCAAAATTTAGATTGAGATCATGATTTATTCAATGTTTCCATCTTGAGGGAATACATAACTGACCCGTCACATGTACTAAACCTAGAGGTGGTACAACTGGAACACAACCTCCTTTATGAGATACAACCAGTG
Organism: Viscum album; assembly: GCA_963277665.1. Lineage (NCBI taxonomy): Eukaryota > Viridiplantae > Streptophyta > Magnoliopsida > Santalales > Viscaceae > Viscum > Viscum album. The sequence goes on from OY728121.1 coordinate 767,162,774, forward strand.
GAGAAATTGAATCATAGAGAAAAGGTTCTAGGCCACATGACTACCCACCTTGTTAAAGTTTTATGGAAAAACCAAAAATACATATAATCCGTTTGGGAACTAAAAGAGACAATGAGGCTAAAGTACCCAAAACATTCCTCTTCTTAATTTACGTATAAAAATTATTGAATGAAAATTCATATTGGGAAAGAATTAAATGACATGAACTTTTGAATAATATTTAGTTTCCAAAATATGTATGTTTTACCATGTAATAATCAATAAAAATTTAAAAGTATAAATTAAATGCGACCATTGAGTTTTGGTCATTATATGACTGTTGTTTAATATTACCGATGGAAATAATAATAATTTTTAATCTTATAATTTTTTTATTTAAATAAAAAAATTAATGGATAAATATTAAAGAAATAGATTTTATAGCCACATACAATAGCCTATTTCCATATAAAGACTATTTATTGGGGATTGGGAAGGTGGTAGTGTCACTAGTCTTCACTCAGAACTAATACCAAGCTAAACATCAACATGTTATTCTTGAAGGAAATCACATGTGGGAGATGTAAAAGATAGAAGAGATTACCACTTGGGTGGTGTTATCTGAGCATCCCCAATAGTCTATCACTATCACACACTATACCCTTAGGTCGTATGTGGGAGTTATAATGGGTTATGTTATGATCCACTAGTTACTTAATATTTAATCCCTTTGTTTTAATAATATTTTCATATGATGATTTCCAATTTAAGAACATATTTTCATAATAAAAATATATTTTTAATTGATAAAAATTTGATAAAATTATTTTATAAGTAATAAATATTCCATTTAAAAAAATTTCATATTTATTGAATTATTATGGTTAAATAAACATTTTTTTCAATTTCAATGTAAAAATTACTCGAGGGTGAATTTTTAGTAGTTTCCAAAGAAGATTCTTTTTCTTTGTGGATTATTATTTTTTTGATGATTAGTATTAGAAGAATATTATTTTATTATGAATAGTATTTTAGGAACATTATTATTTTTTTGAATAGTAAAAATGTATTTTTTTTAAAAAAATTGGCTCTAGGAAATTATATTCAAAAAACAAACATACACAGTTATGATCTGTATGATATTTTCAATCTAATAGGATCAACCTAATTGATTGGTGAATATCGACTTGATCCTTTACCATATTAATGTTACCTTTATGAATAGTAATTTGACTAATGGAATAATATCCTCACATTAGGAAGTACAAATAAATTTTAGTCATCTTAAATGGTAAGGTGATATAATTATATCATAGTACAAGTAAATAAATGTTTTAGAAATTATTTGTTATGTATTTTTATTTTATTTGTTTAATTTATTTTAAAATGAATTTCCTTTTTATATAAAATGGATTTTGGTTTTTAATTCTACCCATTGAAAAATGGTTATCGTGACTTTTTTTGATTTTTCTGAAATAGATGAATAGTAAAAATCCATTTTGGCGTTTATAGTTTGTTGGATAACATAATAACTATGTAATTATGATTTTCATCATATGATAAGATTATGTTAGACTAATTTGGATGAAAATATGATATGAGATGTCCTATGTGTCCAATACTTTGGAAAACCCAATGACATTTCAAATACAACCAATGAGGTATCATTTGAAATTGAAAAAAAATCCCTCTTGTTTACTATAAATACCCCACTCTTCCTTCATTTCCATTTATTCCAAAATCATTACCGTCAAAGATATGATAGTATTTATTCCCATGGAGTAATCCCAAGGGGTCCTCAAGCCCACAAGGTTCTGATTCAAGAGTTTTAGAAGTTACTCCTCAAGGGGAAGGAATTATCAACTTCTCTTTTCCTTTCATGTTCTCTTTTATGTAGTATTATTTCAGATCTTCATACCTTGTTTTTATTTAAATTTTATTGTATCCTGATATTATATTATGGGTTTTTTGAATGGTTAACCATATCCCCTCTATTTTTTATGTTTCATAAAACCATGTTCCGTACCTGTTATGCTATAGAATGTTCATCTCAAAATCCCTATCTTTTTCCCAAGAAAATATTTTATATTTTATGTGAATACCAAAATCAATTCCTTTTCTATGGGTATTCATCAAGATAAAAAATTATTTATTTTATTCTATAATAGAAATAAATAAAACCCTAATTCTCTTTATTTGGGTTATAAATGACATAATTATCTTATTTTTAAGCACATTTTAAAATTGTAGGATTCTGATATGAACCCCATTTCATTTCTTATCTTTTTTTTATTTACTAAATGTTTGATTATGATATATTTGGTTCACATAAAAATAAATAAACATATAGTTTTGTCTTAATATATCCCTAATTTACTGAGAGAATAAATTAATCTCTATGGATGGAAGGTTTTGCGATACATTTGTGAATATCTTGGGTAATTTTTGTGACACCATGGGGAAGGACCATGGTAATATGCTTATGAATTTATAAAATAAAAGTTTTTCAAAAAAATTAATGTTATTATTCATGTTATTATTATATTATTCCTCTTTAACATTCCTTTATGATATTCCTCTTGTTCTTACTGATATCGATCAAGTTTGCATGTAAATTGTTTTTCTTGTTTGCCCTTACCAGGCCTTCTTAGCACCCTTTTTGTTGATGTATGTCCCTAGGTTAAGAGATTAAATAAATGTACATAGGATGAATCTTGAAGAAGCCTTTCTTTTGGAATATAATATTTTTTTATGTTTTCATGTATTATGTACCTTATATCCAAGACACTAAAATTTTAAAGATCCTCAGCTGTAAAATGTCATGAAAAGTTATATAAAAATGGCATGATACAATTTGGGAGGATAACATCTCATTGGTAGTGTTTTCATATAATTTAATATCTCAATATAAAATTAGTATAGAACCCTTTGTGATCCAATTTTATAGACCCTATAGGTCCCCTTAGTATTATACTGAGGATAGTAACAGTAGACTTTTTAGGCCTAAGATGGACTAGGTGATGAAAAGAAGATTCAGGTGATCCATGAGTATATTAAGATGACATAGAGAAGATAGAAATTATAAAATGATAAAAAAAAATATTATTTTTTATTTTGATTATGGATACTATTATTTACATAGATTCTCCATATTATGAGAATTTCATAGTTTACTTTCTGGAATAATGTTATAATCCCGATTCATCAGGTTAATTGAGATACTACAAAATGTTTGTCAGGTAGCATGATACCATCACTTTCCCCCATAGTTATACTATGTGTGTGACAAAATCCATTTGTTTCACTAGACAATATTTGTTCCTGAAACTATGCATATTATTTACTTGGGAGATCTGGATATTTAGTATGTATCCACTTTTACAGAGTATGCTAAAGAAGTCTTGGACTAGAATTAGAAGATCTATTTTAGGTGGAAAATACTTTTAGTTTGAGTTCTTTGGATACATGGGTGCATGAAATAATGATCGTACAAGAGAGAGCCTCTAAAACCCAAAAAATTTTCCGATCTTTGTATATTCCACAAATCGTTGAAAAAATACAAAAAATATTGAATGAATCTAATAACTTTGTTTTATTAGATTTATTCCTCTAAAAAATTCTATGAATATATCCAGATTAATCCATAAATAATCCTCCATTTTTGGGTTTATATATACCGAGTAAATAATATATCAATAATGTAAATATATTTTATTGCACAAGCAACCATCATTTTGAATTAAATTATTTTCTATTTTTGTGACCTTTGAAAGGAAATATAATACCATGTTTGATTTCTGAATGTGGGGTTTAACATAGGCATGACCAAATATTGTTGGGGATCAGACATTCCATGGGAGGTGACTGATGGTGGTTTTGTTTAATTAAAATAAAAATTTAAATTAGGTAGATTAGTTAAAATTACATAATTCACTCACTATAATATCCCTATATAGAAAATACCAATTATAAGATACATGACTGTTGGATTATTTCAGTGGATGTGTACATTTCTTCTGTGAATAATTTTTATTGGAGAAAGAATAGTTATCAAATCATGGAGAATCGTGGGAAAAAATGCATCACATCATCTTCATCACTATTGGTCACATTATTCAAAAAATATTGGTCCTTAATTGAGGTATGAAACATTATTTATAATTTTACCCCATTTTTGATAGATTATAATGTGTTTCCATATCATCATTTATTGATCAATAATTTCACATCCTGAACATTATCATTTTTGGGTAAATTGAAATGTTTAAATAAATTAGTATTTTTATTTATTGGCATCACCTTTGGATACCCATGTAATATATCATTGATATTTAATTCTCATCCAACATTGGATTCATATTTTTTATGTTCGTTTTTCCCCATATTTCTTCAAATTTTTTGATGTTGGGCCATTGTGTCATAATTTAACATTTCCGGGTTAGGTCCTAGGATGATCGAACCCTTAGAATCATGGTGTTTGTTTGAATGATGCCCAATATTGTTATTTGAGGATGAATTGGGATTTTATGTGGGTTTTTGTGTGATACATACCTGTATTAGGGTTCCCGAGTATCAAAAGAGAGTTACATGATACAACGATATTTTTCGTTTGGGGTACATGTGGCTTGAATCTAGAAATAAATGGTGGATCATGAATAGTAGGTCGCATATCTGAGACACAAAGTATGATTAATATATGGAAAATAATTCCATGATATCACAGAATTATTTATGATTCCTTCCCAATATTCTATGAAAAACCCTGAACAATAAGACTTGTAGTCTTAGAACACAAGATCTGTAGTGAAATGGACATGAATGAAAAAGTTTTGTTAATGATAAAGATGGAATTCATTGTATGACCCCATACATTCTTTGTAAAACTGTGATGGTGAATCGGCATGTACTCCACGATTAAATTGGCACAAGAATATATAAAAATCTAGGAATGTAAAAGAGTACACATTCATGACCTAGTACTCAAAATCCTCATTGTATGTGGGAATTACCCAAAGAACATAGGAAATGCTAGATATAAAAGGGAACAATTAGATGTACACTAGAACATCCCAGAGCACATGTGTAGAGACCATATGGTTGTGACATTCAATGTACTATCTATACATGTTTTCTAGTACTACATGGCCATCCAGTCCATGTGTAGTAGAGGAAATGGCTTACAGTCTAGGCGATCTCATGCGATGTGGGACCCTGGGTGAATGTCATGTACATTTTTTGGGGATTTTACACATTTCATGTGCCCTTATTCTAGAATGTGATATTTTCTCATGATTAGTTTATAATGAGTATTTCCCCCTATAAGGTTATTTTAGCATTCACAGTAACTTTCATCATATTAATTAAGGTTTTTAGTGGTGTTCTTATTTTAGAGATGCTTTATCCATTTTTGTTGGATGAAAGTGACCATTAGAGAGGTATCATGGACGGTAATCCCCTATTTCACTAGGGAATGGGTGTTATGTGTTCATCTATCTACTATATAGTAACCGATATAATTCTATGTTTTGCTTCCTATATATATTTGGTGGCCCTAATATCACTATTGTGCATTCCCTCTATCCATAAATTAGAACGAAATATCAAGATAATGTATGTTTCATTTGACATAGATAGTGATAATTTAACTATGGGGTAAATGGGTGAAGTGTGGGTCACTAAAAAAGACATCATTCTATGAATATTCTAGATTTTGGGAATTTGATATGGATATTTCGAACTATAATAAAACTCATACAACTAGTTTGGGATATGGATATTGAGACTCTTTTCACTCTAAAATGGGTTTTTTTATGAGTATATAAATATATATTATCATTTAATTTCCCAACTTATATTTGTTCTTTAGACTTTTTTATCACTATAATGATATTATTGTGGTTTTTAGAGAATCTAATGGTGTATGTATATACTAACCCCCGTATGGGCATTTCATGCATATGTCATTTGTTATTTAGATAAACTAAACATAAATAGTTGCAGCAATTGAAAATAGTTATAAATGGGTGCATAGAACATATTTTGGGGTTAGAAAAGCAGATTAAGATACATTATCTCCCAGTTTCCCACATTTTCCATTTTCATAGGTTAGGACTCCAATTCTTATTTTTCATGTATATTTTCAATTTACCATTTATCTTATATTTTCATATACAATTATATTACCTTGTGTCTATTTAATTTATGGTTTTAAACTAGATATTGTATTATATATTATATTTCTATTAAATTTATCATAGATGCTTATTTATAGTTCTATGTAGAAAATTATTCTATATAATCCATTACATTGATTCCTTCTTAGTGAATGTCACATGCCACAAGCTTATAGGAATAAATCAAGGGGCTGTCAAACTTGGTCCTCTACTATCCTTGAATGCCCCTATGGGTAAATTCATGATTTTTTTATATAATTTGAATTTAATATGTGTATGAAATTAAAACATCATTGATTAGATTTTCAGTTAGCATTAAAAACAGTTAATGCAAAAATGATCGAATATCAATTCGACAGATCCTATTAAATATAAGTGTTATTGAATCATCTTGTTTCAAGTCTTATGATCCTCCATGTATTTTCATTTGATGAGTTTTTTTCATGGATTTATTATATCTGTATTGATACATATCAATTTTTGTTTAATTTAAGTCTCAATTGAAATTCCAAATCAACATATGATCAAATTTTAGTGTGACGAAGACTATGAATTTCCAATGGAATTTACACATATTATATGGGTAATACAACATATTGATGAGGGATATTTATCTTAAATTGGTAAAGGGAAACTTAATATTGATAAAAATAGAATTTTTGAAGATTATAATGATTTATCTTTAGAAAACTTGTCTACAATTCCCCAAATTGATGATGTCCTTTTTTCAATAAATCTAACAGTTGGTGTTTTTCCAATTTCAATGTCACTATATAGACTGGATCCGATTGATTTTTATGAATTAAATAAGAAATACTAGGTTAATCTTGAAAATATTTTCATATCGCAGTGAATCACTTAGAGCTCCACTTGTTAATTTTTTTAAGAAGTTAGAGGATTCAATTTGTATTTTAATTGATTATTAATAACTTAACAATATTACTTTCATGAAATGGTATCATTTTCACTAAAATTATAATTTGTCTAATCTATTATGAGTTGATGAATAAATTTCAATGATTTACCTTTATTATCAATATAATCTAATGTGGATGAAAAAAAGGAATAAATTCCACATAAAAGAATATTTCTAGGGTATAAAATTTTTGAATTTATAGAGATTCCATTTAGACATACTAATTCTCCAATTTTATTAAGGGATTTAATTAATATAATATTTATAAATCACATCATTCATTTTTTTGTAGGCTTTATATATTATACTAGAATATATTATTTGAGAAAATAAATGTTTGAAGATCACGTATAAATATAACTAATGATTCTATGAAGAGATATAATACATGAATAATTTGAACTATTTGAATTTTTCTAAATGTCTATTTAATTTTTGTGTAATATAATTTCAAAATACGGTATATCACTGGTTCATTCAGTGATGAGAGTTATTATAAAATGGTATCTACCTTACATGGTAACTAATGTCAATTGTTTTCCAATGATTGATAGATATTTTCAGTTATTTATGAGTGATTTCTCTTGGATGTGAAATACGATAATCATGTTGACACATATGGTTCCCATAATCCAATGGGAATATAAATGTTATGAAAATTTGAGTGATCTAAATTGATACTTTCCCAGAGAACTATTACTATCAATACCTAATAGTGTAAAACAGTTTGTGATCTATTGGGATTCATTAATGATAGGACTATGATATTTCCTTATGAAAAATGGTTGGTTGATATCATATTACTCTCACTCATTGAAAATGCATGAGAAAATTACCCGACTCGACATTTGCAGTTGATAGTTGTCAATGCTTCATTGATGATATGAAGGAATAACATACATCATGAAAGATGTGGAGAATATATATAGATCTTAAAATAATAATGCATATATTCTCATATAAAATTAAAAATATGTGTTAGAGAAGATGGTTTGAAATGATATAATATTAGGATATTCCTCTACATTACCAAATGGGAATGGAAAACAAGGTAGTTGATGATATACGTTAAAAGGGAAAAACATTTTTTTAACATCTTATGGATTAAAAAAGAATATTATATTTTTGAACATGGTTAATATGGATCTTGAAATAATGAGGAAATAGGATTGATGATATCTCTATTAAATGAATGTGAAATGATCCATCGTTGTTAGGACTAAACATGTGCATAAGGAAATGTAGAGCTGTAGAACAAATTGACAGTTGAACATATGTTCAACCATGATTTTGTGGTAATGATAAGGTTCAAAAACCAATTTTGTGACACACTGATATTGGACATATATATGAAATATTTTCATAGTTATAAATGTTTATAACTCTCCCATCATCATTGAAGTATGATGATGTATAGTGATTTTATGGAATATTTTTTTTTGGATGACCTCAAATACGATATCGTGGAATATGTATTCGAGTACCTGGTACATCTAAAATATATGGCTATATATAATAGTATATATGGAAAATACAACCATTTCCCATACCATAATGGAAATTGAAATAATAATCATGGATTTTGATACAGGACACCCTACATTATATGACGTGTTTAATGTTATATGTTTTATAGTTGATCAATATGTAAATTTGTCTCATATCAAATTTTTTATAAAATATTTATTTCTTGATCATCATATATTTTTATAAAATAATGATATTCCTATAAAATATATATTACCACCATCAATTATATATGACCAGTATTCAAGATTTACCATGGTGTACTGAAGATTTCTTTAATAGGATCTAGTGATGGAGTCGAGTATCAATGGTTCCTTTCATCATTTAATATAAGGTTTGTTTAAAAGAACCATAATTTTGTTTAATATATGTTGATATATCTACCTATAAATTTCAACGTTTTATGGGATCTGAACTATGCACTTTTTGAATTCTCTTACCATTATATCTATATGTAATGAATTCATATGGATATTTCAAATTCCTAATATAGAAGGACGTGTAGAACTCCAATATTCTAGGATGATGCCTGAGAAATATTTTTATATTTACCTAATCTAGGAAAATAATTTTCTAATATGGATAGATATATTAGAAAAACACCTCATGGAAGCTAATAGTGGGTACAAAAGATATGATAACTATCATTGATGATATCTCGTTTTTGAAGTTGGAAACAAAGAATTCATATGAATATATAGTTGGAATATATTTAGGAGGGTTGGAAAGAAGGAATATCATATCCATGTATATATCCTGTTGAAAATTCCTAAATGTATTGGGACATTTTCTTTTCACATGATTATTCCACTCAATCAATCACGAGTTCATTATGTTTACCACGCATCTCTCTAGAGGTAGTATGTACCCGAACCTTCACCTTTATTAAACTAAAAAGTCATACCACAAGATAATGATCTATCAAATTATTTTTATTTGGTGGGGATTGTTTCTTTTTTGTGATAATTTTATATGAAATAAAATCAAACACATAGTCAATATTTCTTGGAGAAACAGTAAATTTGAGGTTCTTGTGTTGATATTAAAGGATGTGATCAGCCGAAAGTATCAACTATTTTTTATATCAGAATGATGGTATTTCAATGGTGGAATTAATATAACGGGTTATAATGTATCACACTGATATTTTAAAATATATTTCTCTTTAAATAAATTATCATTTCTTAGGTAGATTTGTTTATATGCCAAACTGAATATAAATGAACTGAGATATACTACTAAAATATTATTATTTAAATTTGATCATCATATCCCATCAATTAAAATTTTGATAATAATTGAAAAAAATGTTCTGGAAAAATTTATAAATTTTTAATATTATTTACTGTTTTTTAGTAATTCATAAAATTAGTACTATATATTTAGACAATTAAATTTTTTATTCAAAAATATTTTTTCCATAAAAATGGATTCTATTATAATTTTTATCATGGAAATCATTTAAATTAAAAAAAATATAACAAAATATTTGAGGCAATTAATTTCTTTTTCCAAATTGTAATATAAAAAGTGACATAGGTTGAATGTTTCATTCAATTTAAAAAATTATTTATTTTAATTGAAATTTCACAAGAATGATGAATAAAAACATTTTCATACTTATAAATTAATTTAATCATAAAATAATTTATGTTGGTTTTTTGGGTTTTTTATGAAGTTAAATTATTACACATATTTAAATGTATTTTTATAAAATCAGATCAATATTTTGATTCCTAACATCCAAAATTATTAATAACACCACTTTCATTTTATGTCACTACGAATAAAAACATTTTAAAAATGTCAATTACCATAATAAGATTCCAAACTTTTTAAAAGTCTAAAAATAGTATGGATAAAAATTACATTAATATACTCTAAATTCTATTTTAATGATATATTTTTACCCAATCACTTTTCATATTTGAGTGTGAGGCATTTTTTAGATATTTTTATTAAATCAGCCATTACAATATTTTCATCTTTTGAAAAATTCTTTACTTGTCATCTCCTTCCCTTATAAAAGGGAAAAATATATTATCAATTCCTCAAAAAATAAGGGCCTTCTAGATTAGATAATCCAAACCCAAATACATTCCAACCATTCATCCACATGTATTGTATCTTTTTTTTTCATAATACTATCTTATTATGGATTCAGGAAGAAATCTTAAGGGATTATCATAGGAAGATGAATTATTTGTAAATGAGGTCATTCAATTTTACTTCCCCATAAATATTTTATAAACCCAGTGTACCCACAAAAACCTGATAAATCATGTATTATTGTTATTATTATTCATTATTATGGTGATTTAAAAATATGTTCCCATCGCTGTTCAATCAATTGTGAAACGAAACTATCCTCACTTGGCACTTCTGTTCTACACCCTCCGAATAGAAATATGATTCATTTTACATAGCCAAATCACATTTCTATTTATAATGATGGATTAAATGAATATATATGAAATTTATTAGATAATTATTATAATTTCATGATAATATGTTATTTATAAGCCTTTTCTTATTTTCATTAGAACTTGTAATGAATTTTTATATATAGGTTAGGACAACCTTCTCTACAGATTACATAATTCATTTTCATATCTACAAATTCAATTGATTATTATATATATTTATATAAGAAACATATTACATATATATACCATGTTTAAAATGAGGATTTGATATATCAATGAAAAATATTAAATGATCATAACAATTAAACCAAAACATATAACAAAAATGAAATAGTTAATACCTAAAAGATGTGGTTATATAAAAGAATTATTTATTAATGGGTATTGAAAAGTTGTATGTTCACCATTTTAGATATTATAATTATAGATATGATTCATATAATATAATAATAAAATTAAATTAAATTTAAAATTTTAGAGTGCATATAACAAATATTAGACTTTTAGAAAGTGCTTATGTTTTAATCTCCTTTAGTTTCAATAATTCTTATGAAAATTTTCAATTTGTGTAAATTTAATGGTTATTATCCTTTAATCCCCAAATATATTCTTCCTATACAGATATTCTAGGAATATTCAAGTATTACTGTAATTTCTCTCTCATTGGTACTTAAAATGGTTAGGATAATGGTTAAAAAACCATACTTCATTTTCACACTGGTCATTGATTATTTTATTCCATGTCTCTACACAAAAAAAATATGAATTTTAATAATGTATTAAATTTTTTATTTTAACTACCATTGAATATATTTACATGGATTTTAATTTGAGTCTTTCTAAATATTTTTTGAACCACTCATTTGTCAACTTATTCAAAGAATGAGATGAATTATTTGTTTTAACTTTTATGAGTTGAATGAATTTTACCATTATCATGGCCATTCATTGAATTTAATTTTCATTTTTTTGCTTTTTATTTTATTTTCTAAGAAAATTATTTTATTAATATTGTAGAAATTTACAGTTGAATTGTTATCAATTGAAAAGCATATTTTCTCAGGTTTTCAATGTAATAGTTAAATGATCTTTTAATTGTATTATTTTACTACATCAATATCCATTAAATATATTTATTCATTATAAGGAATATAATCCAATTATACCACCATTAATTTTTCCATTATGGTATATTATTACGATTAATAGTTTTTTATGGAGCCCATTTATTTTCCATAGGATATGTTATGATGATATGATAAATATTCAGTTATCTTCAAGAAAACATATATATATATATATATAAATGTTTTGAATTACATGATTATGGGTCTATAAATTATATAGATATCCAATTTTTTGGCTAAGTCCATATATATCATGAATGACATATAGGGAAAAAGCTGATGTGATCAATCCAAGAAATTATAATAGGTTTTTGTTCTCATATTATATTGTAAATGGTTCTTGAATCATGATATTATTTTATATTATAGTTTTAGTTGTCAAACATGACATTTGAAATGGTTTCTATTCACCTGATACTTCAAATCTCTTATTAATTTTTTATATTCAAATTATTTGAACCCATGACTCGTGATTTTTTTTTATGTTTCCCTAATCTTCTAACATAATAATTATTTATTCCATGACAAATTATGAGAAACATAGAATTTTTTTATAAGAATTTATATTCATATTCACATGTTATCATACCATAATGATCATGACATTTTATATTTTATCGTAGATTAATATCTCTCAAGATTACCATTACTAATAATCTTATATCACCCTTTTTTATATTTAAATTATTCCTCATTATATGAATATGTTTCTCAAATTAGTGATTCTGGTTGGGTAAATCATATAAATAGATATGCTTTAGGTGGTTTATATTTTAAATATATAATATTTTTATGTATATAGTCTCCATTTACACCAACCATTAAGTATTTATTGCATGTTTGATTGAGAAATATAATGAACATTCATTAAAATAAGAAAAATATATGTATGTAATGATTGGGTCTCTATAAATATTATGATAATTTTGGGGAATAAATTTAAAGTTATACATATCCTTCTTGTTACATGACCTAATGAGTAATAAAAGATGTTTTGAGATATTTAAATATTTTATTTTGGATTAATTTGTTATCAAATATTAAAAAACATTGGTTTCTAAATTCTCCTAGATGTAAATTATTAATTTTTAAGTTTACTAGTTTTAGATTTATTTAATATGAATTTTGGATTTTTTGTAGATTTATGAATGTTTACACAATTCAAGATTCATTACATCATGGGAAATCCTATTTTTCATTTCTAATGATATATTGATTAAAATGAATCTATTTTATGGATTTAATTATCTATTATGTGTTTGTATTTGAGAATAATAAAGGAAAAAATTCAACAAGATCATTGACCATCATAAATTTGGAATAAATAATATGTGTAAATTTCTCAAAATACCCAAAAAAGAAGAAGATTCATTTGTGTGATTTTGAAATCATATAAGAATATTTTATTATATTATTATGATTGATGGTAAATTAATACCTAAAAAAATAGTCTTCAAATGAGATTCTTTCTTTTATGGTCACTTTAGTTGATTTTATAGTATTCTTTCATTCATAGATAATTATATTTTTATATCATTATATATTAATCTTTGATCTTAAATGGGTATTTTTTTCATGTCTATATTTCCACTTCATCCCAATGTTCTCCATCTTATTTGGAATCTCAAATTATATGTTATACTAGGAGACCAATATATTAAACTCTTTATCTTTTCTAGAGGATGTATTATTATACCATTTTACATATCTGTTTTTAAGAGGTATTAAATGGAAATTTCCTTTCATGATAATTTGTTTCACCTTCCAATACACATTTCCTCTTAGTACCCCTTATGCATTTTTTCAAAGACACCACATTTAGGTTTTTATTGAAGCTTTTAATCTTTAATGTCCTTTTTAACCAATTTATAATCATTTTTAAAATGTAGTAATTTATAAAAAATATAATCATACGCCAACTATGATATAGGAAAAATTTTGATGATGTGATTTCATTAATATGGGCAGAATTTGAAACCCAAATAATTTATATTGGATATTTCATTAAATAAAAATTTTATTGGAATATTCAGTTTCAAGAAACACTAAACATAATTTAAATGAAAAATGTTTTATGGGATAAAATATTTGAATTCATAATAAAACAAAATAATTTATCATACTACTTAACAATCAATTGTATGAAAAATTCAATTGAATTAAATAAAAATTCATATACAAATACCTTGAGGACAAAATTAGCATTACATTAGTGTACCTTAAAGTAATAATCCTAGTTACCAATACTGATAAAAGGATAAAAATTAGAATAATTATTGACAAGTTAAGAGATATATAATTATTTTAGGGATTTATATAAATTATATATGAAGGTAATATAGTAGGTGAGCTTATATAGGGATTGTATTCTTATTGTTGTTGGTCTTTCATATTTGTTGGATATATATGAATATTAGGAATATATTTTTTTGCAGAATAATAGATTTAATTTTCAAAAATGTAATTATTTGGTAGGATTGAAAAAAAATCTAGGAGAGGTTCTTAATGCGTTGGGAATTAAATAACTATAAATTGATCACAAACAAAATATGATTATGAGAATATGTGATATTTCAACATAAGATCTAATATATTTATATTATTCTAATGGGGGTTATAATGAATTTAATTTATATAAATCAATTTTATACTTCAAATGTATGTTTTCTTTAAAAAATGGTTTTATTGAATAATATGTCTGCATATTATGGTAATTTTATTCAACTTTTATAAATTTTATTGGATGATATATAATTTCTTTTAAAAAGATTATCTAAAAAAATCAAAGAATTTATATTGTTTTATTTTAACAGGGTTTATTTGTTTTGTGAAAAGGGAAGAAACTAATTTAGAATTTATTATCACTTTAATTAAATTTTCATGATTTAATAATGGAATTAATTTTTTTAAGGTGTTTAAGAAATGAATTATTAATTTTGATGTAATATTAGTCATTTGAAAATAAAAAATTTATAATATAAGTATTTGTCAAACATTTTATAAATTCATGCCCTATATTATTCAAATTAATTTTGATTAGATAAATGAATTGAAAGAATTATTTATAGGGGTTAATTTGTTTTGGATTGTTTTAATGTAATATAAGTATCCTTCTATTCATCATAATTCAATTAATTCCATCTAAATCCATATCAGAATTTATTTTTTTATAAAATCTATTTTCTTCATAAAATAAATATATTTTTAAAAAAAAATAATTACAATCGTTTTACATATCATACAGATAATTTTTACATAATTTAAAAGTTTAATAAGGTAAAATTGATTCAATATTTGGAATTAGTTCCCTCGAATTTTTTAATATTACCAATTTCACTTTTTTCATTATAGATGTCCTAGATTTTTTAGGTGACTTGTGGATTATTTCAAGCCATTATTAATTTTTTTGTTAACATTTAGTTGTGTAGGCTATGATCTAAGATTTTATAGTCATATTTTGGGATTTTGGGGCCTTATTGGTGGTCAGTAGTTGTGGAACTATAATGGGAAACCATGTGACTCTTCCTAGGAATCCATAAGTCATGTTTGGAGAATGATGGAGGATAGAACCCAATCAGCATAGGGAAACTGAAAACTATGAGACATTTTACAGAAAAAGTGTGTCTTGGAGTACTGAATAAAAGGACCATTGGTCTATAAATTTTTAAACTATGCAACAAAATCATTGTGGTACCCTTGAGAGGTAAAAATCCTTTCAAAGTAGGTTATCAGTTTTGAAAACTAAGTGGCCAAATTGTATGTGCATGATTTAATGAACAAAAATCAACATTAATCATCACAAATAAACATATTTGACACATTATTCACTTTATTTATTGCTAACCAAAATCAAGAGACTCAACTAGCTCTCCATACCAATTTTCTTCACTATTGATCTTGATTTCATGGGATCTAACATGTTAATTATAATAAAATTGTGTTTGTGAACTACAAACCTTCTTTATTTTCTTTTATTCATGATCACTAATTATTCCCTTTATATAAATCATTCATCATTTTTAATGAATATTTATGTGTAATATAATTCCATTTGATTATTATTTCACATATTTTTGAATGATTTTTTATTATTACAGTACATTGGTGGGATTTCTTAGATCAATCATAGATTTAGAAACATTTGTGAATTCCAAGATGCCTATTAATGTAGATCTAATAAATTTAAAGTGGAATAGAATTTATTCAAATTACAAATACATTCGTATGATCGAAATTGAAAATTTTATATAAGTGGATGTAATGTGGTCTCAATTAGGTCGGTATGTGAGAATGAATCATGTGTCATCTCATGAAAGGTCTCAGATATTGTCATAAAAAAAATGTGTGAAGTAATTAACATATAGGGCATTGGTCTTATATTGGATTTAATTTTTTGTCATATATTCGTTAATATTTATTGGTTCTTTATGTGATAGCATATTATGGCCCATTTTTGTACATGGTATATAGAACCATTATGTGATATGGTATGCCTATCTTTTCATGTGTATCCCATGAGACACATTCTAGTTTTGATCTTCCTATGCATATATGCTACTGACATGATTACATTTTCAGAATATAATGTATTTGATATGTGTTATATATTTTTTATTCATGCTACTGAAGTGAATTATGGACCCATCATGGATTAGTTTTCCAAGAGAGGAAGATCTTTCCAATGAAACATGTTATATGATAATTGAACAACATTATATGACATGATATGATGGAATGGTTTGACCTAACCTAGGTTATTATGTTTCTTTAGTGACAGTATCTTAGAGGAAGGAGCAGATATTGGGAACAGTAAAATTATATGAAATATTATATGGAATTAGGTATTTATTTCTACTAATAAACCATGGGGATTAAACCTCTAGTTATGATATTTTTTGGATAATTCAAATATTAAATTTTCATGGAGTTGAATAGGGTATGTTCAATTATCATTGAGTATTTATTAGAAAATGATCACCTGGTATTGTATTATTTGATATTATTTAAATTTATTTTATTATCATTTAATACACCTCTATATACAAGTTATCTATAGTTAAAAATGCACATGTGGGGGCCTACTGGGTTATAGTCACACCATTGATGGAAATGACAATGTATCTAAAAATTTAATGATTAGTGATCATGGTAAGCTCAAGGGGGCCATGAAAGATAGTTTTATTGTGGGCCATAGAGGAAGTAGTGATACTAGGATGGAATCTGGAGGTATCAATGGTGTTTAAATATTATTCTTCCAACAAATTTAATACTCTATATTATATTTCAACGTTGGGATACTATTTTATATATATGAACAATTTTTTTTGAGTTTTGTTACTAAAACATAGATGTTATATGTTCCTCTATGACATTCTGGGATGCTATATTTTTATTTTGTTTTTATAGTATGGTTATGATTAGTAATGTTATAGCCTCCCCACTACACCCTTAATCAATCACCACTAGCCTACAACCTCATGCATATAGTGCGGAACACATGTTTTCATGTATGATCTCAACTTAGGTGATGTTCAGAAAAATATTAATTAAGTCTCTACAAAATTGTGTATATAGTGAGCTTCCATTTTTTATTTTCTATTTGGGTTATAGAATAATATATATATATCAATGTTTTGGAACTAGGGTTGGGGATTTTCATTGTTCTTTTCCATATCAGGTATAAAATACCATTGTGTTACTAGTGACGGTATTACTATGACTATTTTATGGGTGTTTTTCCATCCATGATTCATGTGTATTAATTTAAAATCACAATCCATATATATTAATATTTGGTACTAAATAGATGTTATTTAATTAAATTTCATTATTTGTGTCAATTGTTTAGTGATTAATCAGTATTATCAGATTGTTTTATATATTCATGTAATTAGTTAGATGTAATTGAGAATTTTTTGATGTGATACATATTTTTGTGACTAATGTGTAGTTACTAAGAACTAGAATTTTTCTTTGGGTTGAAATTTATTGGTTATACCTTTCATCATTGTATCCATCAGATAGGTCTTCTAATAGAAATATATTATGTGTTCATTAAAACATCACTACAAACCCTATTAAGAAAAATGGGATATTAGTTTTAGACATTCATTTAGTGTTTAATAAATTCCCTCTTTGGAGGTAGTTGATGGGACCATCTATAATATTGGAAGAGAATTCCATCATAAGGGATAATTCTCTTATTCCACACAAAATATTACAAAATGGGGTGTCAAGTCATGCTATGTCTCCTCACATAGTGTTTTAGGTTGTGGATATGATATATTCGTGTGTTATTATGATTTAACCTTTTCAAGGTTGTGGAACACTATGGACTACGGTTGATTAATCCATAGATTTCAAGCTCCAATGTCACACAAATTTATAAAGAACTGTATATCTCAACAGACGTACCTTTAGATTGACATAAATGATGGAATCGTCAACTTGGTCGAGACTCCAGATGATAGGTGGTTCATGTTTATTTATTTTATGTTATAGGCACCCACTTGGAGATGTTGGAGTATTAAAAACTAATATATTGTATAGAGGGTTCATAAGTTGACTACATTTCAAAGATTTCATTGAGGAAATCATTCCTGAATCAATTAATCTAGATAGAGAATATGATTTCATGGATCCTTAATTGGGTATGATGTGATTACCATCCTTTTTTTCACATGTAAAATAGTTTTTATTATGAAACATAACTATCATGGGGTATGGGAAAATAATCTAATTTTCTATGGGAGTGTAGTAGTTGAAATAAACAAATTCATCTCCAAGGTATATGTCTAAAATCTAGTTTTCAAATGTTAAAATGGATGAATATGGCCAATATTTTAGTGAATATCAATAAATGAATGAGGAAATTGGTAAATAATAAATTTGAGAGATAAGTGATATGTTTTTTTGTTTATCATCCCATTTTTAATGGAATTAGGTTATTTTTCTAACAAAACATTAATAGTTTTTCGTTGATTAAATGAATGGTTCTAGAATATCTTCCCCATTTTCAATTTTGATTATGTTTTACCATAATGAGGTTTATCCTCAGCATTTCCCTGTTTTGTGTTACCCTCCATTCAATTTGTGAAATACAAAATTATCCTTATTTTAATTACATAATAAATACCTAATCATGTTTGGAAATCCCTAAGCATCCATATTGGAACATTTTTTCTTTATCATGTCTTTTCTAATCACAAATAACACTCCTTTTGATTAAATAAAATTTTATCAAAATTATTTAAAATAAAATATATTGAGAATATATTTCATGGCTGAGTTAATATAAAAAAGTAAGAATTAATATTAAAAATAATAAAATTAAACTAAATTTATGAAATTAAATACTAAAAACTATTTAATAGAAAAATAGATCAATAAATTCAATTAAAAATCCTCTTCTCATGTATTAGAATTGGGTCATCTCCACGTCACCAAATAACTAGTGTATTATACCCCAAATATAAGATAAAATAAATGGAATTTTACGGGTAGAATGTAATCAAGAAAATATAAATGAATGAAAAATGGATTAGAAAATTCCAGAGTTATTATGGATCTTTCTTCTTGCCTTCTACCGAGTTGTCTACTGTCGATATATTTTGTTATAGAAATGTGTTATTATTTGTAGATGGATGAATCACCCATATATTTTAATTTACACATTCTTATATATTGGTAATTTTTTCTCTTTATAAAAATAAATTTGGTTCTTGATTGATAATCTTGGGTATTAATATATTTCTCTCATTGATAACGGTTAATAAATAACAAAATTTTAACCCTTATTGCAACATGGGTAAATATCATGGGGTAGAACACCATCCTTATCATTCATGGAAATAGTGTTGTGGTGATAGCACTCCCAAGATATATTAAATCCATATAATTATATCAAAGATAGAACAAATGGGTATTCTTCCACCTAAATTCATATATCTTCCAATTAGGTTCTATAGCTTTCTTCCATATTTTTAAATAAATCAACATCAATGTGGATTTATTATTTTTACTCAATAAAATTTTCATTTTTATTCTATAAAATTCACAATGATGATTCAATTAAAATTTCATTCATATAACAGTTTTCAAGATATTTCTCCATGAAAACATACTACAAATCAATTTTTTCCCATTTTCAGAAGCCGGTTTATGGGTTCCGGTTCCCCAAACCAGTTTAAGGAAAACCGGAAACCGTACAAACACTTCCCAAACTCAAACAGAATTCAGTGAAATTCAAATTTCAAATTTCAAACCAAACATGATCCACCGTACACCACGTGCCCCACCTCGAGCCGTGAGCCCATCATCACACATCACCAGCCTCGAGCCGTGTAACCACCTCGAAATGCGAAAACCACCACGCCACCAATCAAGCCACCATCGAGACTTGTTGGACGGGAGACGTCAGAGCCATCGCCGGAGACACATCCATCATCTTCGCTGAAGCCCAGATGACTACCACCTTCATCACGCCCACCAGAGAAACACAGTAGGGAAAACCGCATCAACCGGAATGTAGGTGAGCTTCACCGACGTCTGTCGTCATCACCTTCAACGATCCAGATCCAAACATGTAGAGACCCAAAGCATGACGTACATGGACATTACATTACTTTAGTGGAATACATAATACATAACAAAAATAGACACACAAGGACCGTAATAGTTTAGTCACTACGGGAAAATGGGTAATAGCGATGGGGTATTTGCGACGTGAATACTTCCCTTCGCAAATACCTTTTGCAAAGGAGTATTTGCGACACGCAACTATTCCCGTCACAAATAACAGATTATTTGCGACGGGTTTTTTTACCCGTCACAAATAGTTTGGCGCGAAATGCGCGCCAAACCGCGCGAGGGTTATTTGCGATGGGGTTCTATCCCTGTCGCAAATAACCGACGGTGGTTAAAGCCTATTCGCGACGGGTCTGCTGTCCCGTCGCAAATACCCCGGCGGCAGGAGTTATTTGCGACCGGCCCCGTCGCAAATAACCGTTTTAATGCCGCCCATAATTAAATACGGTCAGGGTTATTTGCGACGGGTCCTGTCGCAAATATCGTTATCTGCGACGGGTTTTCCATCACAAAAGAGCCCGTTGCAATTAATCGAACCTATAAATACTGCCAACCATTACAATTTTCTCACTCCCAACTCTCAACCGTTCCTATTTTTTCGCTCTGATTCTTTTACGACTTTCAGTTGTAAATTTTTTTTCCAACTTCGAGGATTCAGTTGGTGGTGTTATACAATTCCAGCGGCTCGACATTGACATCAAGTTTAAGGTTTTTATCTGAATTTTAATTTAATATTTATTTTATTTATTTTATTTATTTAGATTAAATTTTTAGATTTTTTTTCTGTTTTCTAATTAGAAATAATAATGAATAAGTATTAATAATTAACAGTAATTAGAGACAATTAAACACTTATTAATTTAAAATAGTTTTCTATAATTACAAATAATTAGCAGTAATTATGAAAAATTAAAATGAATTTGAATTAATTAATATTAATTAGAAATAATTAACATTAATTAGTAATAATTTATAACAATTACCAATAATTAGTAATAATTACTAATAATTAGTAATAATTACTAATAATTCCCAATATTCAATAATTTGCAATATTTGTAAATATTTGTCAATATTTGTCAATATTGTTTCCAATAATTACCAATATTTACCAAGAATTCCAAATAATTGTCAATATTTACCAATAATTAGGAATTATTACCAATAATTAGGAATAATTTCCAATAATTAGGAATAATTACCAATAATTATGAATAATTACACATAATTACCAATAATTTCCAATAATTAGTAATAATTCGTAATGATTACCAATAATTTGTAATAATTACCAATAATTACCAATAATTACCAATAATTACCAATAATTAGTAATAATTTCAATAATTAGTAATAATTACCAATAATTAGTAATAATTATCAATAATTATTAATAATTAGTAATAATTACCAATAATTAGGAATAATTAGTAATAATTAGTAATAATTACCAATAATTCGTAATAATTATCAATAATTAGTAATAATTACTAATAATAAGTAATAATTAGTAATAATTAGTAATAATTACCAATAATTAGTAATAATTAGTAATAATTTCCAATAATTCGTAATAATTTCCAATAATTCGTAATAATTTCCAATAATTCGTAATAATTTCCAATAATTAGTAATAATTACCAATAATTAGTAATAATTAGTAATAATTTCCAATAATTAGTAATAATTTCCAATAATTAGTAATAATTTCCAATAATTAGTAATAATTTCTAATAATTAGTAATAATTTCCCATAATTAGGAATAATTAGTAATAATTACCAATAATTGGGAATAATTAGTAATAATTAGTAATAATTACCAATAATTAGTAATAATTACCAATAATTCGTAATAATTACCAGTAATTTGTAATAATTAACAATAATTAGTAATAATTAGTAATAATTAGTAATAATTAGTAATAATTATTAATAATTAGTAATAATTAGTAATAATTACCAATAATTATCAATAATTAGTAATAATTACCAATAATTACCAATAATTAGTAATAATTACCAATAATTACCAATAATTAATAATAATTACCAATAATTACCAATAATTCGTAATAATTTGTAATAATTATCACTAATTAATAATAATTCGTAATAATTATCACTAATTACCAATAATTAGTAATAATTAGAAATAATTACCAATAATTAGTAATAATTACCAATAATTACCAATAATTACCAATAATTACCAATAATTAGTAATAATTAGTAATAATTATCACTAATTAGTAATAATTCGTAATAATTATCAGTAATTACCAATAATTAGAAATAATTAGTAATAATTAGTAATAATTACCAATAATTACCAATAATTACCAATAATTATCAATAATTAGTAATAATTACCAATAATTAGTAATAATTACCAATAATTAGTAATAATTCGTAATAATTAGGTATAATTACCAATAATTAGGAATAATTCGTAATAATTAGTAATAATTAGTAATAATTACCAATAATTAGTAATAATTATCAATAATTAGTAATAATTTCAATAATTACCAATAATTAGTAATAATTACCAATAATTAGTAATAATTACCAATAATTACCAATAATTACCAATAATTAGTAATAATTAGTAATAATTACCAATAATTACTAATTAGTAATAATTACCAATAATTAGTAATAATTACCAATAATTAGTAATAATTACCAATAATTAGTAATAAGTAATAATAATTAGTAATAATTATCAATAATTAGGAATAATTAGTAATAATTACCAATAATTACAAATAATTAGTAATAATTAGTAATAATTAGAAATAATTACCAATAATTAGAAATAATTAGTAAAAATTACCAATAATTAGTAATAATTACCAATAATTACCAATAATTAGTAATAATTACTAATAATTAGCCTTAATTAGTAATAATTACCAATAATTACCAATAATTATTAATAATTAGTACTAATTATCACTAATTACCAATAATTAGTAATAATTAGTAATAATTACCAATAATTAGTAATAATTAGTAATAATTACCAATAATTGGCAATAATTAGTAATAATTACCAATAATTAGTAATAATTACCAATAATTACCAATAATTAGTAATAATTATCGATAAGTACCCATAATTAATAATAATTACCAATAATTACCAATAATTAGAAATAATTAGTACTAATTATCACTAATTACCAATAATTAGTAATAATTACCAATAATTACCAATAATTAGTAACAATTAATAATAATTACCAATAATTAGTAATAATTAGTAATAATTACCAATATTTAGGAATAATTACCAATAATTAGGAATAATTAACAATAATTATTAATAATTACCAATAATTAGTAAAAATTACCAATAATTACAAATATTTACCAATATTTACCAATATTTACCAATATTTACCAATATTTACCAATGTTTACCAATAATTACCAATAATTACCAATATTTACCAATATTTACCAATAATTACCAATAATTACCAATATTTACCAATAATTAGGAATAATAACATTATTAAATTATTAGTATATATTATTATTAATATTAAAATAATATAATTTTCTATATTATATAAAATTCTCCTTTCATCTGTGTGTTTTCTGTCTCCTCATGTAATATTTGCATTCTTTATTCTCAACAAATTCAATTCTTAAAGGGTCAATTTTTAGGTCTATCTCAATAAAAAGTTTGCATCAGTCGTGTCTGATGTAAACTCTATAGTTATCTGCTTGAGTGTTTTTTCTAACAAATTATTCAAAACCAGTAATGCTTTTATATTTTATAGAAAAATATGGAACATCGAGTTCGTCAACAGTTATTATTAGATGACCGCATATGCATAAATCAACGTAGAAATCCAAACGGTTCTGGTTTAAATCTAGTATATATAGAGGGTGTGGAGACTTTTTTATCATTTGCGGCATCAAATTCAGAATTTTTTTCAGAAGGCAAAATAAAATGCCCTTGTAGAAAATGTGCATTGAGAACGTTTGACATGTTTGACAAAGTGGGGGGACGTCTCTTGCGTTTTGGTTTTCAACCAGATTATTTTTTTTGGTATCAACATGGTGAACGCAGTTCCAGAGTAGGTGATACCAACTTGATTATGGATCCATCCCAGTTTCAAGATTTAGTACATGATGTTGTAGGTTCATCTGTTCAACATACAGAAACTTTGGCTAATATAGCTTCAAATCTCAAGTTGGCACCGTCTGAATTTTATGAGTTGTTGAGGTCTGCTGAGGATGCATTATATCCTGGCTGCAAGATGAGAAAATTAGAAGCAGTTTCAAAATTTATGGCTATCAAATCAGATAATGGAATGTCAAACACATGTTTTGACCAGATATTTTCTTTGCTTAAAACACGGTTACCCAAAGGAAATGTTTTTCCTGCAAATTACTATTAGAGTAAGAGGCTGGTTCGAAATTTGGGACTTACTTTTCAAAAGATTCATGCATGTTCAAATGACTGCATTTTATATTCTGGGGAAAATGATTCGTTGGATAGTTGCCCCACATGTGGGAAACTAAGATATAAAGAAGGGAAACATGGGAAGTCTGGTTTGATTCCTGTAAAACAGTTGAGATATTTTCCGCTTACATCCAGACTTCAGCGTTTATTCATGTCTATGAATACAATGACAATGATGTCATGGCATATAGCGAATATTTCAACCGATAAAAGCTTGAATCATCTAGCCGATGGTGTTCATGAAAACATTTTGATAGAGTGCATCCATCTTTTCTTTAGAAGCTAGAAATGTTTGACTGGGCCTTTCCACTGATGGTTTCGGTTTGTTCGGATCTTAGGGTAGTCAATATTCATGTCGGCCAGTTTTTAACTCCGTACAATTTACCTCCATGGATGTTGATGAATGAGCCATATATATTTTTGACTTTACTAATTCCAGGACATCCGAAGAAGAAAATTGATGTTTATTTGAAACCATTGATTGATGAGTTAAGTTTAATGTGGAGTATTGGTGTTAGTGCATATGATGTTGCTACGAAACAGAATTTCATACTGAGAGCAGCATTAGTGTGGACAATTAGTGACTTCCCGGCTTATCGGATGTTATCTGGATGGAGTACACATGGTCAGAAATAATATCCTTACTGTATGGGAGAGAACAAATCATTTATGCTCATTCATGGAAAGAAACCTTGTTATTTTGACTGTCATCACAGATTTCTTCCAACTGATCATCCTTTTCGCAGAAACAGATCTCATTTCAGAAAAGGAACAGTTGAAAGGGATGAACCTCCAAAAATGCTATCACGTTTGGAGTTATAATCAGTTGTATTTTCATTACCACCCATCACTTTTGGTCCCACAAAAAACCAACAGAAAATTTCTGGTTTTGGGAAAGAACACAATTGGATTAAACGTAGAATATTTTGGGATTTTCCATATTGGCCTGATTTGTTGGTCCGCCACATGTTGGATGTCATGCATATTAAGAACTGTTTTGATAATTTGTTTCATACAGTTTTGGATACGCCAGGAAAGAGCAAAGACAATGTAAATGCACGTTTAGATCTTGCCCAAATTTGCAGGCGTCCAGAATTGGAACTGTTTGAGAATGTCAGAAAAGAAAGGTTACTGAAACCTAAAGCAGCTTATACACTGTCTAAAGAAAACCGTTTATTATTTTGTCAGTGGATTACAGATTTGAGATTTCCAGATGGTTGTGTTTCCAATTTGGGTAGATGTGTAAAGAATGGTCATATTACTGGATTAAAAAGTCATGATTGTCATGTTATAATGGAAATAACTCTACCCATTGGATTAAGAGGTCTGTTGAATTCTGTGATTTGGGATTCTAGAAAAGACATGTCTCATTTTTTTTTGAGAAATTTGTGCGGCTACAGCATATTATGATGCTCTATGAAAACTTGAAGAAGATGTTGTAGTAATTATATGTAAACTGGAAAAAATATTTTCGCCGCCTTTCTTCGACTCAATGGAACATTTGATGTTACATTTTCCATATGAAGCCAAATGTGGAGGTCCAGTACAGTTTCGATGGATGTACCCATTTGAAAGATTCATGCAAAAATTGAAAAGAAAAGTACATAACAAAGCATCTGTTGAAGGATCTATTGCAGAAGCTTATTTGAAAGAGGAAATATCTTTTTTCTTCTCCCATTATTTTGAATCTGAGTATCCTTCAAAACACAACCGAATGGGATGGAACGATAGGAATATTGATGAAATTGACAATCAATTATCTGTTTTCAACCAGCCGGAGCTTGGTTTTGGTGGAGTTTATGAAGGTTGGATTTCAGATGATGAACATCACAGAGCTCATACGTATGTTCTGCTCAACTGTGAAGAGATGACATCAGTTGTACTGTAAGTGTTTATATCACTTATTCTATCATTTATGTTACAGTAAATAACTTTGTTTTTTATAGGTTGTATGATAATCATATCAAGAAACAAATTCCACAAATAACAACAACTTCTCTCGAAGAAAGCCGACAGAAAAATTTCTCTCAGTGTTTTCAAAAACTGGTAACATAAATTCTTTATCTTTTAGCAACTCATTCAATGTATAGTTTATTATATTGATAATTATTTCACAAATTTTCAGGTGTCTTGACATGCTGATAAAATTGAAAAACGGATGTGTATATTGAGTAACCCACCTTCTAAAATTGTTAAAAATTATAATGCATATGTGGTGAATGGATTTTGATTTCCCACACATGTATATGGGGAATAAAAAAACAATGAACAGTGGAGTTATCTTTAGAGGATCTCATCATCGAGAAAATGAAGTTGACTTTTATGGCCTACATGATGAAATCATTGAACTCTATTATCTTGGACAACATTACAAAACCATGTTCAAATGTCAGTGGTTGGATACAGATAGAGGCATGTGTGTTCATCCGACTCATGGAATCATCGATATTTAATGTAAAAGTTTTCTCGTAGTAAATGAACCATTATTATTGGCTCAACAGGCACATCAAGTTTATTACGCAAAGTACTGTGCTACATCAAGAGACTTGACTGATTGGTGGAGTATAATAAAAATCAAAATTCGAGACAATCAGTTTAGTCAAAGTGAATGCGCTTTCACTGATGTGTAAAGAATTGAAATTTCTCAAGAGAGTACTCA
This sequence comes from Viscum album, assembly GCA_963277665.1. NCBI lineage: Eukaryota > Viridiplantae > Streptophyta > Magnoliopsida > Santalales > Viscaceae > Viscum > Viscum album. Next base: position 767,190,648 of record OY728121.1, read on the forward strand.
AAATCAATCTTTTTTACAAAGAGACATGAGTATCGATGACGACACCCCACATTTAAGAGTCGGTGATGACGATGATGTTAATGATGTCACATATGAATTTGAAATGGTAATAGATAAAGCAACTGGAAGTCGAATGGATATCGATGATGTTGAGGAGGAATATGAAGATGACATTGACATATATGAAGATGATGATGAAGATGAACACTGATAGAATTACATGGTAGTTATATACAATAATAACTAATATATATGTATATATAAACGTAATTATCAATTATTTGCTAACAACATTATCATTTTCTGTTTCAGATGGACGACGACACATTTTGTGAGTTGGCGGATGCTGTCCTGTCTTTCGATGCAGATGAGTTGCTGGCAGATGACCCTCGGCCTGCAGGCGCTCTAGGGAGTACACGGAGGGGGCGCGGTCTTGCACGATTGATGATTCTGGACCCCATCCCCGAGCGATGTCCACGTCTTGGGTTTGATCCACGCACCGGGAGGTGTGATAACCTGTGTGATAACCTGTGGATTTGACGAAGATTTCATTAATCTATTCACATAATAAATGTTTATTATTTTTAATGTTTTTCCCATATAGCAGTCGGACAGGGCAGTGCTATTTTGCGCAACTATTTCTCTCAGCCTTGGACCACTAGGAGCAGATTCCCATTGATGTGTAGCAGGCCATTTTCAGCCATTGGTTGGTACATACGTAAATAAGTAATTTTTATTTTGAAAATTATTATTTCATTTCTAACTTGAAATTTTGATTTATTTGTATGGTTTATCGTATCCGATTGAGGATACCATGCATGATGCCATCCACGAGGCATGGGAGGTGGCCATGCGTGATCTCTTTCATCAGTTTTTGCACAATTTAAGAAAAGCTGCGACGAAGAAAGTAGGAGTGTCAGTTTTTGAGGAGTCATGTAGAGCACACCGACCAGAGTACATTTCATCCCATGTATGGGATGGATTATGTGCGCACTGGTTGAGTGATGCCTTTCAGAGGAGATCATCAGTGGGGAGGCAGAATCGGGGGAGACAGGAGGTGACTCATCGAGCTGGGAGTCGTACTTTCAGTACTCATAGACAGCATCTGGTACGTACATTATTTATAAATATTTTATATAACTATAAATATTAATAGATTATTTTTTATTTTTATAGGCTATCGAGCACCCCGATATTTCAGAGTACGACGTATATCTGAGGATGTATAGTGATCCTGCTACTGGAGAGCTCAGAGGTGATCATCAGCGTCACATCGTGGTCAGTATTATTTGTTTTCATGTTTAAAAATTAACTGCATATAATATATTCACAATTTTAATTTTAAATTGCAACAAAAGGAGTCATATGAGGCCACAACGTCACAGACCCAGCCTGAGAGTTAGGCCACGTCATCAGATCAGACCACTGGTCATCAGTTTGATGAGGCGGCATGGATGCAGGCCACCTAGTATGCCTTCGAGAAGGGCCGGGTAGTTGGTATCCGCTCTCGACTGACTCGCAGAGATTATTATGGAAGTGCTGTGATGTCAGCGTCCAGATTGAGAGGAGCTCGTGCATCTTCTTCTGCTACATAGTATGAGGATCAGTTGTGATCTCAGACTGCACAAATAGAGAGTCTCTGACAGGAGTAGGAGCAGAAGCGTCAGCAACAGCAGCAGCATGAGGAGGAGCGTCGATGCCAACAGCAGCTGTACGAGGAGCAGATGAGTCGGTGGCAGCAGCAGCACCAGGAGCAAATGGAGTACATGCGCCGACTCACTAATGCTTTAGGGATGGAGTTTCCTCCACCAGCATCTGCAGATCCCCCCATCCCCCTCCCCCCATCCTTCAGATTTGAGTTTGTTTTTATGTTATAAAGTTTGTTAAATCAAAATCTGATTTTTTTTTCTATTCGTAGTTTCAGTCTCATTATAAAATATTAAAAATATTATATTTTGAAATAAAAATATTAATATGAATAATAATATTATTTATATTTTATAATATTAAATTTTATATATATATTAAAATTTTATAATATTATAATTTAATTATATTTTTTTGTAATATTAGAATTATTTTAATATTTGAATGTAAAATAATTCTATTATTTTATTTTAATTAAAATAATTTATTAATATTTTTTTATTTATGAATTATAATTCTAATTTTATTATATTAATTAAAATCATTTATTAATATTCTATTATTTTTTATTTTTGAATTATAATTTTATTATTATTATATTAATTAAAATAATTTATTAATAATTTATTATTTTTATTTGTGAATTATAATTCTATTATTATATTAAATAAAATCATTTATTAAAATTTTAGAATTTTTTATCTTTGAATTATAATACTATTATTATTATATTAATTAAAATAATTTATTAATAATTTATTAATAATTTATTATTTTTATTTGTGAATTATAATTCTATTATTATATTAATTAAAATCATTTATTAATATTTTTTTCATTTTTGAATTATAATTGGATTATTATTATATTAATTAAAATAATTTATTATTATTTTTTTATTTTTTATAGTATTTGCGAAGGGATACTATGCCCGTCGCAAATAGTATTATTATTATATTCATTAAAATAATTTATTAATATTTTTTATTTTTTCTTTTTTAAAAGCAATTGTGACGGGCCCGCTGCAAATAGTATTTGCGATGGACCCGTCGCAAATACTATTTTAAAAAGTTTCTTACAAATATATGGACTGATATTTGTAACGGTAAGGATCTCCGTCGCAAATAATACCTTTAGCGACAGGCCCGTCACAAAAAATTGTTGTTGCGATTCCGTTTTCCGCAACGGGCTATTTGCGACGGGGGCCTGTCGCAAAAGCCTATTAGCGACGGGATCCCGACGCAAATGCCCTGTCGCAAATTCCATTATTTCTAGTAGTGAGTGTCTTTGGAGACTTGGAACGTAATCTTCTAATCGTGGTGAAAGATATTCAACATCTCCCATAAAGATCTTCCCATTTTTGTTTCCTTACCTATACCCTTTCTTTATATCCCGGGGAAAAGAAAACATAAAAATGGTGATCTCAAATGCTCAGTAAGTGTAAGCATGGATAAAATAAAACATACCATATACATTTGAACTTAAAAACATGAATATAATGTTTAAACATCAAAAGCATGAGAAATGACATAAAACATGGAAGTACGTAAGGCATAGATCATAAAGAAACATTAAGAATGATAAAATAGCATGGGAATAAAACATGTAATTGTGGAAACCATTAAGAACATGATATTATTTCCATATTAGCGAAGACATTGCTGCCAAGACCATCTTAGTGGACAAAGTCCCTTTCTGAATCGAGTTCACTACTCGTTCCAGTCCTGTATTACTGAACCGGTTTAACTTGCCGTTCCATCCATGTCTATCTCATGAGATATAAATCTTTACCCAATGCATTGGAGGGAGATATAGGTCCCACCCATCTCATAATGAAATCATTCTTACTTGTGCCACAAAATAAACATACATCATTCATAATAACCCAATGAATAAAATGGGTTTCATAAATATCATCCCATCATCACATAATCCATATAGAAGAAATGGATATCATTTCATAATAAGAAAAGTGAATCCATGTAAATCATAGAGACATTATACTTGAAACATACCCATATAAAATAATGTCATCTTAGATGGAAAAACGGTTTTGATAAAACATTTGAAATGAATTCGTGAGGAAAATATCCTTTCTTCATCAAAATCATTTTCTTTTCAAAAAATTCCATGAACTTTTAAAATAAAAGTATTTTGTTGAAAATAGTCATAAAATCATGTAGAGTAAGCTTCCTGAAAATGAGGCATTATGAAACCGTAAAAATCCGTTTACGCCGTATAAGTTAAAAATAACATTCTCCTTGTACTTTTGTCGGAAAAGTCAAAAAAGTACCTCATAATGTAAATAAGAGAAAGATTCCATACATGCCATGTAGTAAAAGTCAAAAATGGGTAAAAATGACTTTATACATACATGAAAACACTTTTATAAAACATGGACATGATAGAAATAGCCCACGTAAATACTTAGGAATAAGCAATCTCAGATAAAAATGAGATTTGCAAAATTATCCCTTACCTTTGGTCTGATGTGCTTCGTAAGTATCCGAACCTCCTATATAATGATTTAAATAATGTTATTGACTTATTATAGAATCATATTAATTGTTATTATATCATATATGGCTCACTTATGACTTTATATTACCCGTTTTTTCTAAATTCCATGTTAAAGAGCATTTTGGGTAAAATCGTTTCATTTGTCGTCCGTGTTTTGACTTGTAATTATTCATATGATTACTTAGATCATGATTAATTACATCGAGAATGTACAAAATGATTTATATATAATATATATTTAGAATATACATTTATATAATAGATCAATAAATGGAAAGAAATACACCGTTCATGGAGACGGTAGGTCGTATGTACGCATGAACGCTGTTTTCGTTTCCTCATTGAATTGAATTAATTTATTGGATGACATACATATACATAAATCCAGTATCATTATAATTTCATATATTTCATGATTACTTATTATATATACTTTATAATCATTTATGAACGGTTAATCATTGATAATGAATCTCATCGCGTCCTGGAGACGGTATTCCGTACGTACGCACGAGCGATGATATCGTTCCCATGATCATGGAATTTTATTGGAGTTTATGTATACTATTACAGAATCAATATCACTTTACAATAATCATATATATTTATTATTTACACCATTATACCCATCCATGTAAGGTGGTGGTGGAAAATAAATTACACCATGGCGTGGAGAAGGTATTCCGTACGGACGCACGCGCAGTGATTTCGTTTTCTGTAGGATGGATAGATGGTGAAATAGGTTTTTTTCATACTTATAATAACATATCAGTATATGAGTGATACTTATGTTATTACCTCATAATGAAACAACCTAATAAGAAGAAGAAATAAAGGTGAAATAATCGGTAACGAAAATTACCTCTTCTTTGAAGCGCCTCTTTGAGACATCATCTTAGGGCACTAAAATTGGTCTTTGAAGAAGACCAGGACCTCTAGGATGTTTCTATGGAAGTGGAGAAGAGAATTGGCAGGGGTTGGCCGAGATTCAAGGCTCAAAGTGGTGTGTGGAAGAGAGGGAGGAGAGGGGAACCTTTGGAATTCTTAAAAATATTAATTTATAATAAATCTAACCCCACTTAAAACCCTCCAAAAATGACTCATATCCAAATATTAGACAAGATAGGGTTGTAATATCATCAACCAATAATATTTAGATAGGTTAGGAATATATTTTAAACATTATCAACTTGATTTATCCTTATTTAATCAATTTAATTTTATTTGTGGTAATAACATTCTAAATTTTAAATTATAACAAATAATTACTTATTTGTTGTTAATTTTACATGATTGGATAATTTATTACATTTTATACCATATAAATTTAAAATAATAATTTTTAAATAATTTTGTGATTTTTAATCAATTTTATAATATGTTATTTTTATAAAATAACAATAGTGTCAATTTTGACACTATTCATTTATTTGAATTTAAATAATATATATACAGAATATATGTTCGAAATAAAACCTTTAATAGATTCATAAAAGGTCATATGTATCTATAAAATTAGTGGATCCCATTAAATAGTTCATATAATATTTATTTTTTTATTTTTAAAACCATTTATTTGGTTTATCTCTTAATAAAATAATTACTACAACATTTTTATAAAATTATTTAATATACTGATTTGTTGCATAAAAATTAATCCTAAAATCCTATGATGAAGATAAATCTATTAAATTTCACAATAATACTTTTACTCAAATTTATCATTTAAAAATCACATTATTTAAATTGTTATATTTATTAAATTATGAAGGTGATAACTTTGGCATCATTTAAAATAAAATAAAATAAGTGTCATAATCACTTTTATAAGGCTCCAAACAGTTATATATTAGTTCATTGGATGTTTAAGGTGTAGATATACACTAACAAGAAGTGTGGATCAGGTTTGTGGGCATTTTAATGGTTATTATTATTTCAATAAAAACTATATTAATTATTTCCCACTTAATAAATAATTTCTGTATCATTAATGTATCACCATTAATGACTATTATTTAATCTCTAAAAATTCTAAATAAATTATCATGATGTAGATAATTGTATTAGCTTTTTGGAGACTATTCATTTTCTTAGTTTTATGATGTTTATCACAAAATTAAAATTATTATACTTAGAAGATTTAAGAGAGTGACATGTTGTCACTTTCTTTAGTTTTAATAATAATTAAATTATTTTCATGGTCAGAAGTCCAAAAAAATGAATCTAATCCGACCCTTAGGTTATATGTGTCTATTTTTAGCCATAAAATATAATTTTATCATGTTTTAGGGTAATTTTATAATATTATATTTACCCTTAATTACCTAATTTACCTTTAACTATGGTAAATAAAATTTATCGTAGTTACTATTCATAATTCCCAAAAATAAAAAGTATCTTGTTAACATAATTTGGACCCACTGATTCCAAATATGGAATCCATTTTTCCAAATTCAATACACAAAAGTTGCATAAATTAAATCAAAATTAATCCCGTTGTCGAAAGAAAACGAGTTTTTCTTTAAAACATTGCAAAAGATTGAATTGATTTAACCTACGAATTTAATGTAAAATCAATGCTAATTACATACATTATATGAAATGGTAAATATATATTCTATTTATTCTTTAAAAACATTCAATATTATAATTTAACCAAATAAATTATTGAGATGAAAAAAGTTGTTTTTAATTAAAATATAGCGTGTTTTTACTATTCATCAAAATATGAAAGTTACCAGAATAATATGAAAAATTTATCCAAAGTAAATTTTTATTTTGTGATTCCAAAGAAGAATTTTATTTTGTCAAATTTAACTTATAAACATTTCAAAAACTAGATTTAAAGTGGGTGCGCCATCAAAAGGCGGAAAAACTGCATTTTTTGAAAAATACTTATTTTACCTGAAAAATTTATATTGTTCTTATACCATGTTCTAGAAAATGTGTAAGATGAATAATAATGTTATAAAATTAAAAATTTAGTTAATACTATTCATAACGGCTAGTTCATAATAATATTATAAAAATATATCATTGTTTAGTAAAACCCGGTATTGCGTATAGCACACGCTATCGAGGAAGGTCGCGATTGCATATAATGAAAGCCAAGTCATGGTTGCGTGTTGTGAAAGAATCATTAATTGTTTCTTATAACATAATCCAACCATATATCATTTATACATTGAATATATATATATATATATATTAATATATATACTCAATGTTGTGTAGAATAACTATTATCAAAATTGTGTGTAACACGTTCCAAGCATAGTGTTGCGTATACTGCAAGCTAATACGGTGTTGCGTATAGTGCAAGGTAATCTTGGTGTAGCATACAACACAAGACATTAATGAAATTAAAAGAATATTTTTCGTAAAATCTCGCGGTGTTACATTCTACCCCCCTTAAAATGAATTTCGCCCTCGAAATTCATCGGGGTTATAAATGGTTTACAACTCAAAAATTTGTTTAATAGAAACCCACATAGTAAAAAGGAATACCAATACATGGCTTAAAAAACTAAAGTATGAAATATAATGGTTACCCAAATTAACTCATCACGGGGTTTCCACGTAGGAGAACATAGGTGAAAATATGGATATGGAAGAAAAATCTAAGCATCAAGTTCTGATGGAGAGTGGTAGAGAACATGGATATGAAAAAGCCAACAATCACAAAGCTATAGATTTGTGATGATATAAGGTACCATATGATTTATTGGATATAAGGGAACTAGGACAACATTTTTAGTTTTCAATATCATTTCCCTAAAGTTGATGAATTAAAAGAAATACTTACATGATTTTGGTACAATCTCACTGTTGTTCGTGAATTGAACAATTTCGACTTCATCCCTTAAAGAAATGAAGTTGAATTTGTTATTCGTGATGTGTTAGCAGATCATGTGATAGAATTATGGGTCATTCCATCTCTTTCAAACAAAATGTTATCAAAAGTTATAAGTCTATCTTATGGTTAGATTAATCGTATATGGTTCCAAAAATGAACTTATACTACATATATCATACCACTTAATAAAACAAAACTAGTTTCTACTAAGCAGGGACTTCCTGTAGGCCAGTGGTAGGCGATAAAGGCCAGTCGCACTTCGGTTGTGGGTTCGATTCCCACAGCCTTGTTTGACGCGATGGGTTGTCGCCCATCCTGCAGGTTGTCCTTTTTATAAAACTACATTACTATAACATCCCACCAATAATATCGAAAAAAATTATATCCTTAAACAATACTAACTTATGTCCAACATAATCCATTCCAATCTTTAGGATTATCTATAATACTGTAGTCCACTCTCATAATATAGTGAAAACGATTACCAGAGATATAATACCATCGTTGATCCCCATATATCATAAGATATGTCTTGTTGGTCACATTCCAAACATTCGAAGGCCTTAATCATGTATTCTCTTGAAAAATGAATACCCATTGAGCCTTAGTGAAAACATGAATGCAGTTAAAAGTTAAGACTTTCCACATACCAAAATCCTCAAAATTCTATATACTCAAACCATGATATCACATAGTCCTTATATCAATCATGAGCTCATGAATACAATCAAACATCTCATTATCTTCTTATTCCTTCATTATGCGCATATCATCTACTTTACAAAAATATCTGAATAACCTTTCATGGTTACTAGTACCATTCAACATATACTTTCAAATACTTTTAGGAAAAAAATAGTGTAACAATCCTTAGATGATTCTTTATTCTATAGTACAATTAACTATACAACATAACTATCGATAAACATACAATCATTCCACTGCCTTCTAAAACAACTGACTGAGCTTCAACACTTCTTTCAGCTCATATATCATTTGTAGTCTCCTCATCATTATCCACATAAATACTACCCATATGACCATGCTGATTCTCTTCATGAGATTTTCCATTACGGCATTTGTTTTCATAATGCCCGCACATTCCATATTAAAAACATCTAATCATTGTTGATGTCGTAGCAATACCATTATCCTTGTCCATGGTGTTAACTGAACCATTTCCTTTGCACTTACTGGATTTGTGTCCTTATTTTCCACACCCAAAGCATCTTACAGTTCCTTTGAAACAATCTCCCTGATGCCTCTTCCCACATGATTTACATGAGGGAAATTTAACTTTCATTCCTCTATGATCATCATGAAAATCTATCTTTCTCTTATTATCTGAGTCGGGAAACTTACCAAAGTTAAGATTATTGATCGTATTAAGAGATTGATGATTAGGCATAATAACAATGTTTAGACTTCTAGATCCCATTTCATTTGGTTTCTCATGAAGAAAATCATTCCATTGTCTATCATATCCTCCATTATCGTGAATCTTCCTGTTTCCAGCCATTTTCTAAAACCCAAAAAGAATAGTGTGAGAGAAAAAAATCATGCTAGTGAAAACAACATAGTAAAACGGGAGTTCCCTCATTATCAAACATCTTAGGGTAAATTCTAAGATCGTTACCGTAGTTCTAGGACTATATACTATATGTATACTTATCCTTAGGGACATCCCTAAACATACCGTAGAAATATCTCTAGGGATCTCACTAACATTTTCGCATCCTAGTTTCCAAAGGTTGAATAATCCTTTCCTCTGATACCAATTGTAGAGACCCAAAGATTGACGTACATGGACATTAAATTACTTATGTGGAATACTTAATACATAACAAAAACAGATACACAAGGACTGTAATAGTTTAGTGTCTTTGGAAACATGGAACGTAATCTTCTAATCATGGTGAAAGATCTTCAACATCTCCCATAAAGATCTTCCCATTTTTGTTTCCTTACCTAAAACCTTTCTTTATATCCTGGGGAAAAGAGAACATAAAAATGGTGAGCTCAAATGCTCAGTAAGGGTAAGCATGGATAAAATAAAATATACCATATACATTTGAACTTAAAAACATGAACATAATGTTTAAACATCAAAAGCTTGAGAAATGACATAAAACATGGAAGTACGTAAGGCATAGATCATAAAGAAACATTATTAATGATAAAATATCATGGGAATAAAACATGTAATTGTGGAAACCATTAAGCACATGATATGATTTCCATATTAGCCAATACATTGATGTCAAGACCATCTTAGAGGACAAAGTCCCTTTCTTAATCGAGTTCACTCCTTGTTCCAGTCCTGTATTACTGTACCGGTTTAACTTGTCGTTCCAGCCATTTCTATCTCATGATATATATATCTTTACCCAATGCATTGGAGGGAGATATAGGTCCCACCCATCTCATAATGAAATCATTCTTACTTGTGCCACAAAATAAACATACATCATTCATAATAACCCAACGAATAAAATGGGTTTCATAAATATCATCCCATCATCACATAATCCATATAAAAGAAATGGATATCATTTCATAATAAGAAAAAGTGAATCCATGTAAATCATAGAGACATTATACTTGAAACATACCCATATAAAATAATGTCATCTTAGATGGAAAAATGGTTTTGATAAAACATTTGAAATGAATTTTGAGGAAAATATCCTTTCTTCATCAAAATAATTTTCTTTTCAAAAAATGCCATGAGATTTTAAAATAAAAGTATTTTGTTGAAAATAGTCATAAAATCATGTAGAGTAAGCTTCCTGAAAATTAGGCATTATGAAACCGTAAAAATCCGTTTACGCCGTATAAGTTAAAAATAACATTCTTCTTGTACTTTTGTTAGAAAAGTCAAAAAAGTACCTCGTAATGTAAATAAGAGAAATATTCCATACATACCATGTAGTAAAAGTCAAAAATGGGTAAAAAGGACTTTATACATACATGAAAACACTTTTATAAAACATGGACATGATAGAAATAGCCCCAGTAAATACTTACGAATAAGCAATCTCGGATAAAAATGAGATTTGAAAAATTATCCCTTAACTTAGGTCCGATATGCTTCATACGTATCCGAACCTCCTGTATAATGATTTAAATAATGTTTTTGACTTATTACAGAATCATATTTATTGTTATGATATCATATATGGCTCACTTAAGACATTATATTACCCGTTCTTTTGTAAATTCCCTGTTAAAGAGCGTTTTGGGTAAAATCGTTTCATTTGTCGTCTGCGTTTTTACTTGTAATTATTCATATGATTACATAGATCATGATTACTTACATACAGAATGCAAAACATGATATATATATAATATATATTCAGAATATACATATATATAATAGATCGATAAATGGAAAGAAATACACCGTTCATGGAGACGGTAGGTCGTACGTACGCATGAACGTTGTTTTCATTTCCTCATTGAATTGAATGGAATTAATTGGATGAAATACATATACATAAATACAGTATCATTATTATGTCATATATTTCATTATTACTTATTATATATACTTTGTAATCATTTATGAATGGTTAATCATTGAGAATGAATCTCATCGCGTCGTGGAGACGGTATTCCGTACGTACACACGAGTGAAGATATCGTTCCCATGATCGTGGAATTTTATTGGAGTGTATGTATACTATTAAAAAATCTATATCCCTTAAAAATAATCATATATAGTTATTATTTACACCATTATACCCATACAAGTAAGGTGGTGGTGGAAAATAGATTACACCACGGCGTGGAGACGGTATTCCGTACATACGCACGCGCGGTGATTTCGTTTTCCGTAGGATGGATAGATGGTGAAATAGGGTTGTTTTATACTTATAATAACATATCATTATATGAGTGATACTGACGTTATTACTTCATAATGAAACAACCTAATAAGAAGAAGAAATAAAGGTGAAAGAATCGGTAAAGGAAATTACGTCTTCTTTGTGGTGCCTCTTTGAGACCTCCTCTTAGGGCACTAAAATTGGTCTTTGAACAAAGACCAGGACATCTAGAATGTTTCTAGGGAAGTGGAGAAGAGAATTGGGCAGGGGTATTCTGAGCTTGAAGGCTCAATGTGGTGTGTGGAAGAGAGGGAGGAGGTGCCCTTTTATAAGGGAGGAGAGGGGCACCTTTGGAATTCTTAAAAATATTAATTTATAATAAATCTAACCCCACTTAAAAACCACCAAAAATAACTCATATCCGAAGATTAGATGAGATATGGTTGTAACCTCATCAACCAATCAAATTTATACTAGTTAGGAATTTATTTTAAACACTATTAACTTGATTTATCCTTATTTAATCAATTTAATTTTATTTGTGGTAATAACATTCTAAATTTTAAATTATAACAAATAATTAGTTATTTGTTGTTAATTGTACATAATTGGATACTTTATAACATTATATACCATATAAATTTTAATATATTATTTTTAAATATTTTTGTGATTTTTAATCAATTTTATAATATGTTATTTTTATAAAATAACAATAGTGTCAATTTTGACACTATTCATTTATTTGAATTTAAATAAAATATATACAAAATATATGTTCGAAATAAAAGCTTTAATAGATTCATGAAAGGTCATATTTATCTATAAAATTAGTGGATCACATTAAATAGTTCATATAATATTTATTTTATTATTTTTAAAACCATTTATTTGGTTTATCTCTTAATAAAATAATTACTACAACATTTTTGTATAATTATGTAATATACTGATATGTTGCATAAAAATTAAAAATAAAATCCTATGATGAAGATAAATATATTACCTTTCACAATAATACTTTTACTAGAATTAAAAATTTTAAAATCACATTATTTAAATTGTTATATTTATTAAATTATGAAGGTGACAACTTTGGCATCATTTAAAATAAAATAATATAAGTGTCATAATCACTTTCATAAGGCCCCAAACAGTAATATATTAGGTAATTGGATGCTTAAGGTGTATATATACACTACCAATAAGTTTGGGTCAGGTTTGTGGGCCTTTTAATGGGTATTATTATTTCAATAAAAACTATATTACTTATTTCCCACTTAATAAATAATTTCTGTATCATTAATGTATCACCTTTAATGACAATTATTTAATCCCTAAAAATTCTAAATAAATTATCATGATGTAGATAATTTTATTATATTTCTGTCAAATATTCATTTTCGTAGTTTTATGATGTTTATCACTAAATTAAAATTATTATACTTATAAGATTTAAGAGAGTGACATGTTGTCACTTGCTTTGGTTTTAATAATAATTAAATTATTTTCATGGTCAAAAGTCCAAAAAATGAATCTAATCCGACCCTTAGGTTATATGTGTGTACTTTTAGCCATCAAATAGAATTTTGGCACGTGTTAGGGTAATTTTATAATATTATATTTACCCTTAATTACCAGATTTACCTTTAACTATGGTAAATAAAATTTACCGTAGTTACTATTCATAATTCCCAAAAATAAAAAGTAGCTTATTAACATAATTTGGACCCACTGATTCCAAATATTGAATCCATTTTTCAAAATTCAATACACAAAAGTTTCAGAAATTAAATAAAAATTAATCCCGTTGTTGAAAGAAAATGGGTTTTTCTTTAAAACATTGCAAAAGATTGAATTTATTTAACCTACGAATTTAATGTAAAATCAATGCTAATGACATAAATTATATTAAATGGTAAAAATATATTATATTTATACTTTAAAACCATTCAATATTATAATTTAACCATATAAATTATTGCGATGAAAGAAGTTGTTTTTAATTAAAATATAGCGTGTTTTTACTATTCATCAAAATATGAAAGTTACCAGAATAATATGAAAAATTTATCCAAATTAAATTTTTATTTCTTGATTCCAAAGAAGAATTATATTTTGTCAAATTGAACTTATAAACACGTCAAAAACTAGATTTAATGTGGGTGCTCCATCAAAAGGTGGCAAAACTGCATTTTTTGAAAAATACTTATTTTACCTGAAAAATTTATTTTGTTCTTATACCGTGTTCTAGAAAATGTGTAAGATGAATAATAATGTTTTAAAATTAAAAATTTAGTTAATACTATTCATAACGGCTAGTTCATAATAATATTATAATAATATATCTTTGTTTTGTAAAACCCGGTATTGCGTACAACACATGCTACCGAGGAAGGTCACGATTGCGTATAATGCAAGCCAAGTCAGGGTTGCGTGTTTTGCAAGAATCTTTCGTTGTTTAATATAACATAATCCAACCATATTTCATTTATACATTGAATATATATATATATTTATATATATACTCAATGTTGCTTAGAATAACTATTATCAAAATTGTGTGTAACACGATCCAAGAATAGTGTTGCGTATACTGCAATCTAATACAGTATTGCGTATAGCACAACGTAATTTTGGTGTAGCATACAACACAATACATTAATGAAATTAAAAGAATATTTTTCATAAAATCTCAGGGTGTTACAAAACACAAACATCCCTCTATGGCCAAGAACCAACCACCTCGGGAGACGCTGACACTCTACCAAGAAGGAACCAGAATGCTCCGAAGAGTATGCCGGTGGAAACCCGGTCTTACAACCGTAGATCCAACCAGAAGTTCTGTCAAGCACCACCACCGGAGTAGAGATCCAGCGAGGCCAACAACCGAGAAGCATTTCCATCCCCAGCCAGAAATCACCAGGAGAAAGATCCAAAAAATTAAAAATCACACATTTAAAAATCAAAACTCAAACCTTCAAAACCTATTCGGAATTCATCTCTGTATTCAGATTCATCAGCACAAAACATCACCATCAAGATACCAGGATCCACCAAACACAAGAGAACAGGAAGCCGCTACAAGCAGAGGAAACCTGTAACCCAGATCCTGTCACCGCCGTCCTTTTCGACCTCAAGAGCCGCCGCAAAACCCCACCCGCCCACACCGGAAGCAAGGAAAAGTCCACAGGGGAATGGATCTGGAACTTCGAACTCTGACCAACACCATGCCACCAATGAAATCCCTATCTAGAAAATAAATCATGTAGGATAGCAAGAAATGAGAGCGGTAGAGCCGAAGGAAACCCTGAAGCCACCGGAGATGAGGATCCTCCAGGACCCAGCAAGCAGAAGGAAGGCCGCCACGAGAACCCCAGGGAAGGAGGTGGCGACGAGGAGAGCACCCAAAACTATTGTGCCCCTTATCGGCCCATCCGCTCCTGATAGTTAATATCCACCTAGAAAACATGCGATATAGCTATATTCTACTTGCTTAGTTTTTTCCATATATTGGAACTGAAAATTGATAATTTGATATGTATCTATTTTAATAAACTGCCCTCATATCCATTTTCATAAAAGGTCTAACATATCCCCTTTGGAAAATAAAATTAATGTAGCTAAACCTTTGTTTTTAACAAAGCCATTTGATATAGTTTGTGTGAGATGTATCCATTTTCTATAATAATTTAGGATTATGGAGGAAATATCACCAACATATTAATTAATGTGAAAACCCATTTCCTGATCCTTGTGGAGGTGATGCAATATAGGGCCGCTCATGAATTTCATATAGCTTTAATAGTTTTTATATTAATATACATAGTTTCATTCTTTTTCAGATTGTCTTCATGGATGTTATCTTAAGATCCCAAGGCAATCTATAATGAAACATATCCTTGGTAGTGGTAAAAATATTGAAATCGAGATTATCTTATGGTAGAAAATAAATCTACAGTAATCATAGTTCAGAATCATGTATCATTGTGTGGTTGAGACTGAATAAAGATTGTGTTCAAGTGTTGTTTATCAAAACTAATGCATGGAAACACCATGTTCATAATTGATGAATATTTTCTATGAAAAAATTTCCCACATTAGATATGAGGATGGTTTATCTCTTGATTATAGGTTAAAGAATAACATTGGTAGAAAACAATATTTCACCATGGATAGTCTCCCACATCACTCTCACATTTGTACATGGTCTGTAGCAACAATCATGGCATGCAGAGGCCTTGAACCATATATTATGTTCATAATGTGGAATTATCTCCTCCCTGTAACTCAATAGGGCCTCTGTAGTACCCCTAATATCGAGTGGGATATCCTCTCCCATGAATTTTGGAATCATTCAGGAGCCTTTCCATGGTGTTTATAGTATAATTTGTTGCGGAGAAGAGATCTAATGAGGTTATGTGAATTTCATACCTGTTTTGTTTAGATTTCTTCCTATATTATCATTTTTCATCAATACCATCGAGGTAGGTGGCTTCACACTCAACACATCTTAGTTGAACATATTGTAATACTTTCAAATTTATTATCTTGTGATGGAATGATTGGGAATTGGCCATTGTTTATTGTTAGAAACCTTTATGAATTTTGGTTTCTGGAAATCTGGAAAATTGGTGTTCTTGAATAATTATCTTGATTATTGATTTTAAAATTATGATTTTAAATTGTAATTTTCTTGGATTTCTGTAATTTGATTAGATGAATGCATTTTCAATAAATGGAATGGTTCATTGGAGTTGTTTTGTTTAATGAATTTCAAAAAAAAATAACGATTTATTGAAATGATTTTAATTTGTTTATTTGGAATGATTTTGAAAAACTTTGGGATGTTTTGTGAGTATTTGATTGACATTCCCCTGAATAATTGATGTCTACCATTTTTGGTACATATTACATGACCCTAGATCAGGGATGTGTGCCAGTGGGACCAAAAAAATTTTGATGAGACACTACTCGTTATTATGGAAATGTCAAACATGCATGAATTTTTTGGTGCGTAGGAAACAATGGAATGGTTATGCCAAAATAATATTGAGAAATGGTTTTATGTCTTGTTTGTGTGATTTTTTTTTGGAAATGTGACTTGCTTTAAAATTGGATAAAATCGCACTAGTGTACCTTTCATAATAAATGGTTTTTGAACAAGAATATATTTAGTTTTAAACAATATTGTAAAATTGTTTCATATAAACTATTTTATATAAAGATTATAAATTTTCTATTCTAGTGGGATTATTAGGGAATTCATTAGTGAAATCCTACTAAGTTTTATACTCACCCCTACTTTGGTACATTAGTTCTATTATATATTTTATCTTCTATAGAATGGGAAAAGTTAATGTATCATGCATATTTAATACCACCTCATGATACTCAGGTTTTTTGGTGATTGGAGCATGGAGCATGTGGCGCATAGATTCTTTTCATCATCTTATAGTTTATTAGTTTTCTTTCAACTAATTACTTTTATTGTTTATTTGTCTCCCGGTAAGGTTCACATTGGTGTGGGTTGGATAAAATGATGTGGCAACATTTTCATTCATTTATTCACGCATTATATAATGAGTTGTTTTGTTATGTTATGATGGGTCAATAATTTTAGTTATTAATGGGTAAATTTTCCCCCACTTTCATTTTAAACCCAATGGTATTTATTTCTATCAATTGGTTTCTTGGGGATGTCCCTTAAGGCCCTGTATCATCTAACTGCCTACTCAAGCCAATGAAAAAGTGGCTGGATTTTACAAGTTGTATCATTTTGTTAGGTCCATTCCTAAAAAGTGGTATTTAGTTTCTTGGTATTGGAGTGGAATTCATTCTTATTAATTTCGTGGGTTTGAATCTTATAAATGAGTATGGTTTTTGAGACATAAAATTTAGGAGATAAAAATACATTTCGAACATTTTTATGTTGAAATTCAAGTTACCATGGAGTTAGGTACATAAGTTTTTTGGAGACACGTATAGGATATGGATTCGCATTTCCATTGGTTTATCAAATGACATGAAAATGACATGAATTTTAGTAGAATGAATTCCCACTATGATTAAATATCTCATTTGAAGAAATTATTTATGATTTTTTGCAATGGTTTAAATTTTTGGAATCTATGGAAATTGATTTCAAATGAATGAATTTAAAAAATAATGGTTAATGTATTTTGAAAATGGAAGGATTTTCAAATGGAGCAATAGGTTTTTCAAAAATATATTCAACATGGAAAAGATTGATTTTAGAAATAATTGTTTTGATAGATGATTTGATAGAATTTGAAATTCTAATCCATCAATTACTAGAGAGTGAGAGTTAAAGATATTATTGTTTATTTAGAGAATTTAACTCAGTAGGCATCATAGGAACCAATCGAAAGAAGTTATGGAGAATGTTGTAGCAGCTGAGCCATAGGTGAACAAAGAGAGGATTCAGAGTATCTTCCTTGCTCTCTAGGAGATGGACATGGAAAAAAAGAGGTATGATCTAGTTCATGTGTATCATTCCATCCTGTTCATGAAACATAATCCATATGTATTCTGGGGTGATTCTGGACCAGAAAATGTGGAGGTGTGGCCGAATAGGATGAATTGTATCTTCAATTTCATCCGCACACTAGTGGAGATGAATGTCAAATTATAAATTTATACGCATTAGGATCTTGTATTCCAGTGGTGAGAACTATATATGTATTCCAAACTAGATCAAGTCATGAGTTGTGAGGATTTTGAATAATTTTTCAATATTGAATTTTATCCTCACACATCCAAGATCTTGAAAACGGTAGATTTATTCAGCCTAAAGAATGAAAATAAACCTATCATAAAATACATATCTAAATTCATGAATTTAGTGAACTTTTCACTATAGGTTGAAAATAGTGCATCTTTGAAGACACACATCTTAAAAACATGGTTAATTTATGAGAATCGATCAAATATTGTGATTCTCTATATTTCTGATTAATGAAAAATGTTGAATACTGCATCGGTGGCTGAACATGATATCACAGGTTCTATGGTAGGAATAATTATGATAAAAACTATGGGAAATGGTGTGAATACAAATTATCAAAAAAGGGAAATGGGGGAACCTATTTCCAAGGTGGGAGAAGAATCAAAATCAGACGGTCGGATCAGTGAACCTTCCTCCTCAACCAGAGAGCAAGAAAGGTTGTTTCCAATGTGGCTCGCTTCACTATATAGAGAAAGAGTGTACGAAAAAACCTTGAGAATTACATAACTAAAATCATATGGGACATCATTAGTTCATCCTTTTAGTGCTCTATGTTTAGGTGCTCGAGAAACAACTCAGGTGTCATTGCATCATACGATTCGACAGGGGAAGGATATCAAATTCAGACTTGTCAACATAATATGTCTTTCCATATATATTCTAGGAGCACCATGACTCCTCATCATTGGAAATCTCTATAAGGGAAATAATTTCATGAAAACAAGGATAAGAGTTCATGGTTGAATCAAATATATGGATCTAAGAAAGTTATTATAGATGGTCAAGCTGGATTTTCTATGTTGAGAGGTACGATTCATTTAAATTCAACCCTTTTCCATGTGTTATTTGATACTATTTCATCGAATTCCCTCATTACTTCTCAGGAAATTTATTTTCTCAGTATTACAATTTAAATGATTCCTTCTATGATAAAACATCAAATCTCCTCTCATTGAAAAATAATGTCAATCCTTTATGGGTAGAGCATTTTCTATTACCATCGATTGTGTTTAGCTAAAATGGGAAATCTATGTGTTGTATATGGATGTCAATAATGTTATTATAAGTATGGATTTGTTGACAAAAATCAAGTCTCACATTGATAGTTATAACAGAATGGATAATTTCATTACGGAGAATGGTGTCAAGCTTCTCTTCAATGGAGATATGGTAGTAAAAAAAGTTCCAACAAGTTTTTGGGCACCAGCGAAGTGAAAAATCATAGCCAGTTCATAGAATTGACATTTTCATTGATGAAAGAGATCATGGACATCATATTTTTATCAATTTGGGATAAATTTCCTAATGTTTTTCTCAAAAAAGTCTCAAGGTTACCCCCAATAAGGGAAGTGGATATTATAATTCATATCATTCCAGGTACAAGTCATATATCTCTTCCATCTTATAGGATGTGACCAATAGAATTAAGATAATTGAATGTATAGTTAGAAGAGTTGTAATGCAGAGGTTACATTCATCCAAACATGTCTCTATGGGAAGAACGAGTCTTGTTTCTGATGAAATTGTATAGAACTCTGAGGCATTTTGTAGAATATTGTAATATTATCCTAGTTCTGATCAATAATAGGAATCCAATTCCATTCATTGATGATCTGTTTGATCAATTGAGGGGATCATAGTGATTCAGTAAAATTGACTTGTGATCAGGATGTCATCAATTGAGCATTTGGAAGGAGGATATTCTATGAAATCGTTAAAAGAATATGTTGGCATTAGGAATATGTATTCATTCCTTTTTGGTTTTAAAAATTCTCTAGCTATCTTTATATAATTGATGAATTATATATTTTTGAGATATTGGGATTATTTTTTTGGTGTCTTTTGATGTCATATGGGTGTATTCCTAGATAGGTGTAGGGTAATAGAAACACATAGAGATAGTGTTATGAATCTTGAGACAGTTTCATTTATATTCCATGTTATCATAGTGTGATTTCTAGACACAATAGGTATGCTTTCATCAACAAGAAATTCATGGAAAATGTATTTCAGTGGATCCTAAAAAGATAGAATCAATTATTTATTGGAAAAACCTGAATAATTTCTTTGAGATATTAATTTTTATTAGTCTTGATGGTTATTACCAACTATTTGTGTGTGATTTATCAGGAATATCATTGCCCATGGTAGCATTGGAAAAGATAAACATTACATTCCAATGGACTAAATACACCCAGAAGTATTTTAAAGAGTGTAAATTTCATCATACATCAATACCTATCTTGATTTTTCTAGATACAAGAATGAGGAATTTAGTGTACTATGAAGCTTCGAGATCAGGGTTGGGATGTGTTCCCATTAAAGTATACCATGTTGTTTCTTATAGTGAAATATATATATGAGTGTTCATGAAAATAGATACCCCACACATGATTTGAAGTTAGTTTTGGTCGACTATGCCTAGATGACATGTTTTCATTATATCTTTAGGGATAAATTTATTATGTTAAAGGATCATAAGAGCTTTAAACATATTCTCCAATAGTGAGGTTTGAATATGAGGCAATGAATATTGATAGGGTATCGCAATGTGATTGAATCTGACATGATGTATACACTAAAAATGGAATTATGTGGCAGAGACATTGAGTAGAAAGTCCTTTTCTTTGTAATGACCCGAAACTTTAATGTAATTTTTTTAATTATATTTGAATATTACGAGTCTTTGAAAATTGATGGAACAAGATTCTGAGGCTTGGAGTGCCTGGAATTAATTTCTGAACTTTTTTTCGAGTAATTTCGTAAACAGGTGAGTGGGTTTTTGTAACGTTTTAATTAGTGCTCAGAATCGAAATATGAGGACATTGTTGAGCTCGTAGTGCCAAAATTCTCTTAAAGAGAACTTCACTATGACTGCAGTAGTTCAAGGGTCAAAGTTAGGTTTTTTTATTTCTATGGGAGAAAATACAAAAAATTAACATTATTTTATTTTTTGTATTCAATCCTCTCAAACTGAATTTGGTGGTGGGGACCACACGAGCCTTGAACTACCTCATTAATGAGGGAGGTGACTCTTGTGTTCCTTTAACATTAATTGTGCCAACATCAAATTAATTAATGTGCCAACATTAATTGTATTAATTAAATTAATGTTATTTATTTGGAATTTCACCTCTTGGTTGGGGGATTTGTTGGTAAAGGAGCACTTGGGAGAATTTTGAAGAAACAATCTATCCAACAAAGAACTCGTTCTCCAACGAAGAACTCTGTTGAAGGATCCCCAAATAGGAACATCCTCAACAACGATGAACTAATGTCTATCTTTACCTCACCTTCACTGACTTCATCTAGTGAGAACTCCTATGAGTAATCGAGGTAGGGAATGTTGTTTTGAATAACCCTTACCTCGTTCATGTCCATATTCTTGATTTAAGAACAATTATTCCTCTTGCTACTAATCTAACGCGGAGGGTGCGGGCCAAAAGAACACGACCCGACCTCTCTACAACCATTGTGGTTGATGATGGTATTGAATCAATGGATACATTCCGAGTAATGTTTAAGAGTTTTCCAAATGAAGAACATGTCACTATGGTGTGCTCGGTTACCTGAGGAACATCATCTGTAACCTGTGCTGGTGACAGGAACAGGTGTGGCTCGAGAACGGCGGCCGACACACCAGCCGTCTACGACGACGTCGGTGTCATGACTGCGCCGTTGGAGAGAGGCAGTGGCCCATCGGCATTTGTTGATCTAGGACGGCGGCTAGCACACAGATGGCCACGCGAAGCGGGCGGCAGCGCACGACCAGGCTGTTAGGCATGCAGGAGCCGTGACATGAGGCCGCGGACGAGAAAGAGGGTGGACGACTATCTGCCGGCTGCTGGGGGTGGCATAGCCCGTGACCGCGCCGTGGGGGGGGGGGGGGGGGCTGGCCGTCTGGCTAGTTGGGGAGCCGAGTGGGACCCAAGGTCTCACATGCCTGCTGTCAGTGCCACGTGGCGCTGGTCGGTCAGATACCCAACCCGAACGGACCTGCCGTTCCGGGTACCCAATGGGTGCCTCCCCCTTGGGTGGTGGCTATGGTAGACCCCACCTCGGGGCCACCCAGCCTTGGGCCAGCGCAAGCCAGTGGTCCAGGTCGGACCCGGGGACAAACTTGGGTCGACCCAGGCCGGGTTGGGCTAGGTCGGTCCGACCGAGTCGGACTAGACCCTGACCATCTTCAAACCTTTTGCACACTTTATACCATAACATGAAGTACGGGCATTCATATGATGAACCGTCTCTGGCTCCTGGAACATTGGATCGAGAAATTCCTTTGGGAATACCCCATTTGAGGTTTGGATAAAGTTAGGGTACGGAATGGATGGATTGAACGAAAATCCCATCAAGACTAAAAGGGTAATAACTTGCAGAATGTGTGTTTGATTGATGCACCATATCTCGCATTGAGACCCCTATAACTTGGTGGTTTTTTAGGATACTTCTTCATGGGACTTTGTGGCAGTTGGAATATCGACCTGTGGCATGAGGAGCGGAGCCTCCTGGAATCAAGTGAGCTTAGAGAGGGAACCCTATAGCTAGCTGTAAGATAAGAAATAGATCCTATGTGGGTCGGTGACTTATAATCCTACGTGGGTCTATGCTTTGAGATCCTACGTGGGTCTGTGTTCTAGTATCCAACTTGGATCTTCTCTAGGAATCCCTATGGGATTACTCTAGGATCCTATGTGGGTCATCTGTACTAGGATCCTACGTGGGTCTGAAAACATAGGATTCTATGTGGGTCTTCCTCTTAAAAGCGTAAGATGATTCAATAGTTACTTATAATCATATTTACTTCGATACCTATGTTATACCGGATGTGAACTAAGTCTTTACCAATGTGGTAATCATTTGGGTGGCATACCTTTGTGATGCATACCTTCGGGGTGAAACCTTTTGGGTATTTTTCTATTTCTCATTACCTTTTTGGTACTTACCTTCATGGTGATAACTTTGTGGTATTATTCTATGTGGAATTACCTTTATGGTACTTACCATCATGGTATTACCTTCATGGCATTCTTCCATTTGTGGGACAGTTGATCTTTGGGATTTTGAGTTGGGCCTTGTGTTTCCTCATGATTGAGATTCGTTTACCCGACAACATAGGTATATGTATGGGAATATACCTAGGTAGGGTTATCAGTTGTTTTCATGCTTTGTGTTTTATCTATTTTGGATTTTGAGTGACCATATAGGGTCTCAGGGTCCCTACTGAGTATCATTATACTCACCCCTGCACGGGCTACACCCACACCTTGTTGTCTTTGGTGCAGATGATAGACACAATTTTTCAAAGATGAGGGTACCAGGACTGGAGGTAGCTCAGAGGTGGACATTAGTTGAGGCATACCATAGTGATGACCGTTTGAGATCTGTAACTACCCTTAAGGTAGGATCCTTGGCGGGTGTTCATAGGAGATATTTCAATTTACTTATACATCCCAGTTTTCTTGTACTTTCCAGTTGGGCTTCTATTCTAGCCTCTTCTTCTTTTTGTACAAACCATATTTACAATATACTTATAAATTGTGCTTTTATCCTTCTTTGTGATTTTTTGTGTGATTTTATAGGTTATAAAGGGAATGCCTTCTGAGTTTTAGGGAATACGTCATTGGGTGATAGTTACCTGCCCCTGGCCTATGGAAGGCGGGCATGGGGTAGTCACGGCAAGGGCCCCAAGGGACGGTTCATGACTAACTGGTATTGGAGGAGTCAGTTATACCGTATGAAATTGGAATATTATCTTTTAACGACAATAGTGTTAAGTGTTATGAGTGTGGTTATCAATTTTTGGAATCCAATGTTCGTGCGGTGGCCGACGTATCCATACACTAGGTCCCTGAATTCTAATTTCTGACTCATTGCATGAAAACACCGACTATGTGTGTGTTTTTAAAAATTTCTTTGTGATTTCTTATGTCAGCTCACTAGGTATAACTTATTGACTGTCTTGCACCTATTTTTTCTGGATGCCTCCACGCAGACATCTATCTAGGGTTCCAGGAAAGTATGTGATGACGGCCCACTGAGCGACGAGTCCTCTCTGCAGAGCCCTTTATTAGTAGAGGAACTAGTGGAGGCACCAATGGTACCATTACCCATTGGGAGACTGATACCACCAGCCCCAACAGCAGAGAGTGCACGCCGCTTGAGTGCATTTCATGAGTTCCAGAACCTATGGTTACCCAAGTTCATGGGTGAGATGGATCCACAGGAGTTTGAGGATTGGATGGAGGTTGTGGTGATAGTCTTCCGACTGGTAGGGACACCATCTAATCTCATGGTGATCCTTGCTACCAATATTCAATAGGAAACAACGGGAAGATGGTGGAGCATGATGCTCCAGGTTCATGACGAGGTGAAAACACTCTGGGTAGACTTTGAGAGCCTATTTCAGGCGGAGTTTGTTCCAAAAACCCTTTGTGTAGTGTGTATACAGGAGCTTCTTCATCTGCAACAATGCAACATGACTGTGGATCAGTAGTCAGTGAGGTTCACCGACCTCTCAAGCTACTACACAGATATGGTGTGGGACCCATTCTTTAGGGATCAGAACTTCGAGAAGGGACTTAGGTGGGAGATCATGGATTCGATGATTTCTCTCAACATCCTAAAGCAAGAAGGGGTGTTAGAGTGAGCCCTCCTAGTATACCGTTTTCATGATAAGTAGTCACCAGCCATGAGACCCACCCCAGGCGTCACTTAGTGTAGTTTTCTATAGCTGGAAGCAGAGAGATGTCATAGAGGTCCAAGATAACTAGACTAATAGGTGGACAAATGTAGGATTTTGGGTCGTTTGTGCGGGGCACACGACACAGAGCCAGTTATGCGAGTAGCAGGAAGAGTTATGCATGCGGCGGTTCAGGTCACATGGACCATGACTACCTGAACCACTATATGGATATTCAATAGACGGTCGAAGGACCGCTGAGGCTGAGATAGAGGTTCGACAGAGGAGGTATGCAGGGAGTAGGCGGACGTGGCAGAGGGGATGGGCATGCAGTTGGTGGTGGGTGACAAGTCAAGATGTTACCGCCACCACCACTAGGTGGTCCACCCCGACCAGAGGGAGTAGGTGGACAAGGTCAAGCTCAGCACCAGGTAGCAGAGGCTTACGACCATGACTCTCCTGAGATGATACGAGGTACGATCTGTGTCTACTCCATCTTAGCTGTAATACTTATAGACCCAGGTGCTAGTCATTCTTTTATTGCGACTGTCCTTGTTCGGAGTATGGAAATTTTGGTGGATCTGTTGGATCAATCCTTACAGATAGATACTCCTATGGGAGATGATTTGACGATTACACACTAGTTCTGGAAGTGTCAGCTTAATCTATGAGATGAGATCTTCAGCTGGGATCTCGTAGTAGCAGCGTCGAGGTCTTACAACAACATCTTGGGTATGGATTGGTTAACTACAATCCATGTCCATATCGACTATGTTAGGAACAATATGTGGTCTGTATGCACGGATGTGACTTGGTTTACCGTCACTGGAATGAAGGGATCCTTTGAAGCACTATATGGACTTACCCAGAGGAGAGTGTAGTCAATCCCTCATAAGTTGGCAAGACTTACCCTTGGAGCAGTTGATGTGGAGAGTCTGAGATATCCTGTAGTGGTGGACCATTAATCTTATGTCTTCCCTGACGATGTTTTGGGTCTACCTCCTCACAGAGAGGTGGAATTTTACATTGAATTGTACCACAAGAAATCACCGATATCGACACTAGTATATCGAAAGGCTCCATGGAGCTTTGTGAGCTACGGGTACAACTGGAGGACTTATAGGGGAAGGGGTTCATCTGGCCCAGTGTTTCTCCTTGGTCAGCCCCGATTTTGTTCACCAAGAAGGCAGATGGGAGTTTGAAAAAAAATGACTATTGATGCCTGAACCAGGTGACCATGAAGAACAAGTACCCACTTCCGAGGATTGACAACATATTTGATCAACTGAAGGGAGATCGGTGGTTCTTGACTATATACCTTAGGTCAGGCTATCACCATCTCAGAATACGAGATGGGGATGTGCAGAAGACAAATTTTATATATCTGTATGGCCACTAAAAGTTCTTGGTTATGAAATTCAGCATGATGAAGGCTCTAGTAGTGTTCGTGGGACTCATGAATAGGATGTTTCAGCCATACCTCGATTGCTTTGTATTAGTCTTCATCGATGGAATTCTAATCTACTCGGCTAATGAGGAGGAGCATGCCTATCATTTGCAGGTTTTTGTAGAAACAATATGAGAGAACCAAATTTATGGTAATCTCTCAAAGTGCCAGTTCTAGATCTGAGAGGATCAATTTATGGGACATGTCATCTCGGATGCTAGAGTTACGATGGATCTCGCGATGATTTAGGCGGTACATTCTTGGGAACTACCCAGGAGTGTGACAGAGGTTCAGAGTCTTATGGGTTTGGATGGATACTACCCATGATTGGTGCCAGATTTCTCTAAAGCTACATCCCCTTTTTTAGCGTTGGCGAAGAAGGGGTAACCCATTGGGTGGTTAGAGGGATTCCATTAGAATTTTCAGGAGTTGAGGTAGAGGCTGACCAGTTCCCCCATCATGGGGCTTGATGTTATTCATTTATTAATATCATTTTATATACTCCCTCTATTGATTTTCAATTAAATGAGCATAACTTATGTGAAATACTAGTGCTTTAATATTAAATATTATTTTGGAGTATTGTTTCGAATAATACAGATTCATGTCTATTTAGTATTTTAAATATAAATCTCACCCTACTAATCCAAATTGTGTTATTCTTCTCTTGTAGGGTTCTAAATTCAATTTCCTACAAATCACTCAACTGGAGCATTGGAGAATTCGTCCATTTGAAGGGCCATATGGACCACACAAGATGACCCACCAGATCTGTCTAATTTCTGGACCAGCCTTGAAGATTTCTTTACTGGGCTCAATTTCCCAGACCAAATGAGTGGATATTCTTTTTTGAGCTCGGGAAATTCCTAAGGAGTCATGGATTAAAAATTAAAGGCCCAACTCTACCATTTTGGGGCCCAATAGATCCATTGAAATCAAGCCCACCATTCTGTCCGGGATTTTAAACCATCCCACCATTATTGACTTTTGAACTAATCCACTTGTCCACAGAAGCTCATATTTTGTGGTGTGAAAGATAAGATATGGAGGATCAACTTTCCAGAAGAAATGGTTCGGAGTTGAAGGAATATACATAGCCATAAATGCATTCACATTTAGGCCATGGAAACTTTCTGGAACAAATTGGACAGTAGAAAAGTTTTTAGTAATCCGGCCATAACATTGGCCAAAAAAGTCCAATGACTGCCACATTTTGAGGGTGACTAGTACACATCCAAATATATAATATTTAGGAAGTATATCTCTCGAGATTCTGCTGTATGAAAGGTCAAATTGGCGGGACAACATGAGGGGATGTTTGGGAATGAAAACAGTCCACTACCTTTGGCTATAAATACACTCCCCTCTTCTCCTTGTAAGAGGTTGGAACTTTGGCACTTAGGAGGATATATTGGCACGACCAAGTCATTGACAAGAGCTTGGGAGGATCTTACATACTCATGTTTTTACTTGAGAAACCTTTCCTCCTTCATTTCTTTCCATGTATTTCATGCTCTTTCCTTTGTAATTGTTTTAGTGTACTTGTAATTTCTTTTGAGTTTTAATGCAAGTTTCTCCTTCATCACTTCTAATTATCATACACCTTCTGTAGTTTAATATAAATAGTTTCTTAATTGTTAAAAATCAATCTTAAAACCATTTCCTTTAAATGATTTCTTATTCAATCGAAACACATGTTCCATTCATGATCTTTGTAGTTCGTGTGTGTGTTCGGCACACCACTCTTTTCTTGTCCAATTATTCTTCCTCTTATTCTCATACCCTAATACTATAAACATCCCTACCAGATTAATATCCATCCTAATGGCTGAGTAAATCTCTCATTGGGGTGAGTTATAATTTAGGTATGTTAAGCGATGGAGAGCTTTTGCTCGATGTGTATTATTTGAATTAAAAATGCGTATGTTGGACTTAGCATGTCATGGATTAATGACTTGTTTTGTTTAACATGTGGTTTCCATGGATTATTGGAACCATAAATATGCTACCATAAACAAGATATGATTAATATTAGAACCCTGAGTTAAGTCAAGGCTTGGATTAAAGCCTTAACACTTGGGAATTCCAATCAATGTCAACTTGTGACATGGGTGTTAATTTAATGCAATATAAAGAAAAGCTCAAGGATATCACAAGCTTAACTACCTAATGATGAACTCACCCCAATATTTATCAAATTGTTAAATCAATATTAATCAATCAATCATTTCAATTAAAGCTCTGCAAACAAACCCCCAAATCAAAACACAATTCAAAAACAATCAACTATAAAAAATTGTACCATCGCCGAGGATTCGACCCAAGTGCTGCTATACACATTAGCAGAGCACCAGAACCTTGAACGGTCGATAGGTGACAATCGGCCGTGCTTTCCCGAGGATGGTGCATAATTGTAGTTGATAGTTTCTGATTTTTGAAAAAAAAAGACCAAAAAACCAAATAACCCAAAAAAAATTACACAGAGAAAAACCCTCCATCATCTTCAAGTCTTACTCTGCTCTTGATGCCCCGTAGCCTCCCAAACAATCCCACGGATTTGTTTGATCCTGAGATTGAGCGAACTATTCTCCGATTTAGGAGGAACCTTAGGGACAATCAAAACAACCAAGGCCCACTCATTCCTAGACCAATTGATTTAGAGATGGCTAATCCTAGGGAACATACCCTTAAAGAACTCGCTGCCCCCGATATGAATTACCAACCTCTTGGTATTCAATATCCAAACATCGAGGCTGATTTCGAACTCAAATCAGGTTTGATTCATCTTCTTCCTCATTTCCATGGGCTAGCTGGTGAGGATCCTCATCTTCACCTCAAAGAGTTCCAAGTGGTCTTCTCAACCATGAAACCTCAAGGGGTTTCTGAAGCACAAATCAAGCTTAGAGCTTTCCCCTTTTCCCTAGCGGATTCTGCCAAGTCTTGGCTCTACTACCTCCCACCTGGTTCCATAAACTCATGGGTTGACATAAAGAGACTTTTTCTTTATAAGTTCTTTCCCGCTTCCCGAACTGCTTCTATCTGAAAGGAAATAAGTGGTATCCGTCAATTCCCTAATGAATCACTCCATGAGTATTGGGAGAGGTTCAAAAAGCTTGTGGAAACTTGTCCACACCATCCAATCCCTGACCAACTCCTGATACAATACTTCTATGAGGGTTTATTGGCTATGGAGCGAACTCTCATTGATGCTGCAAGTGGCGGTGCTCTTGTTGACAAAACTCCTGCAGCTGCACGAGAACTCATAAGCAACATGGTTGCAGACACGCAGCAATTCCATACTCAAGCACATGCTCAAGTGAAACAATCCCAAGATAATCAATCCATAGAGCCCAAAAAAATTACTGAGTTGATGAGTGAACTTACAGGTCTTGTGCGTCAACTAGTTGTGGCTTCCAAAGCCCGAAACTCTTCTCCTCAACAATCTCTTTTCACTGGGCCTATCACGAACTGCGGAATCTGCAACTCACCAACTCATCCGACTGACACATGTACACAACTTCAAGATGATCCATCTGATTCATCTAGTCCAATGGATCTCAAAGCGGCATATGGTCAGTGAAACTTCAACCCTCAACAATCAGGTCAGTTTGTTATAAACTTCAACCAACCCCACTCTGAGCCCTTCGCTTCTACATTTAACCCACCACTGAGGTATGGTAATCCCATTTCTCATCCTCCTCAGTTCCCTCATCAAAATCCAAACCAGTTCCAATATGGTCAAAGTGGTGGTAACATCCATCAACCTTATCCTTTTGTTCCTAAACCCCAAAGGAACAATCCTCCTCCTGAATTCCACTATCCTAACGAGCCTTCCCAATTCCCCACCCAATACAATCGCTTTACCAAGAACCAAAATCAAGGCCAACCCAATTTGGGACAAGCCTCTTCTTCTAAACAACCATGGGAAAGTGCTGTAGAGGATCTTGCTTCCTTCACCCGTTCTAGCCTTAAGAACATTGAAACCCAAATAGGTCAACTTGCATCCCACCTTAGCCAGCAACAACCATCCAATTCATCCCAACTCCCAGCTCAACCATTACCCAACCCTAAGGGTAATGTAAGTGCAATTGCAATTAGATCGGGAAAGAAAATTGCTATGCCCCATGTTGATTCCTCTACCTCCCCTTTCGATGTTGATCTAGAAAATGAAAAGAACAAAAAGTTGGAAAAGGAACTTGAATCCACTCCTTCACCTCCTTCCATTCCTCTAAGGAACCCAATTCCTTTTCCTCATTCCATCTCCAAGCCTAAGAAGTACTTTGAACCTGATCCTGAAATGCTCGACATGTTTAGACGTGTTGATGTGAACATCCCCCTCTTAGATGCCATCAAACAAATTCCTAAGTATGCCAAGTTTCTTAAGGAATTGTGCACCCATAAGAGGCAACTTACGAACATTGAAAATGTTTCAACCCAACAGTCCATTCCCAGGAAGTGCAAAGATCCAGGGACCTTCACGGTTCCATGTCAAATAGGGAGTTCCAACTTTGATGATGCACTCATAGACCTTGGAACCTCAATAAATGTCATGCCCAAATCCATTTTCTCCAAACTTGGTCTAGGTCCCCTGCACCCAACGAGTGTTGTCATTCAATGTGATAATTGAAGCACTGCCAGTCCTGAGGGGATAATTAAGGATGTTCTTGTTCGGGTAAATGATCTTATCTTCCCAGCTGATTTCTATGTCCTTGACATGGAAGGTGAGACGACCTCTTCTTGATCTTCCCTAAATCTAGGAAAACCATTCCTCATGACTGCTATAACCAAGATCGATGTCCATTCAAGAATCTTATCCATGGAATTTGGTGACCAAGTGGTCAAGTTCAAAAATTTTCATGCCATGCGATACCCATCAGAGAATCACTCTGCATTCTCTATTCATGCATCTGATGAAACTTCTGAGAATCAACTCACCTCCATTTCTTCATGCTCATCATGTTCTAATGATAGTGGAGACTGTGAAATCTGCTCAATGATTAACCAAGTTATAAATGGAGAAGTTGATGTTGACCTTTCTTTCTTAGACTCCATCAATCAAAGTGAACTTGAAAACTCCCTTGAATCCCACATCAACTCTGATCTCTACTGCTCCACCTTGGACAATGTTTAGGAAAATGAACCAAACCCATCTGGAATCCCTTCTCCTGCTCCTAACTTGTCTAGCACTCAAATCAATGATGAAACTGATCTAAAACCACTTCCTTCACACCTGAAGTATGCATTCCTTTTCCATGATCCCTCCTACCCTGTCATTATCTCTACTTCAATTTCTGAAACTGAGGAGTCCCAACTTGTTCAAGTGTTAGAGGAAAACAAAAATGCCTTAGGTTGGACCCTAGAGGATATTCCAGGAATCAACCCTGCCCTTTGCATGCATCTCATCCATCTAGAGGAATCATCCAAACCAATTAGGCAACCTCAAAGAAGACTCAATCCACTCATACTTGAGGTAGTTAGGGAAGAGATTACCAAGCTTCTTCAAACTGGTATTATCTACCCAATTTCTGATAGTGAATGGGTTAGTCCAATTCAAGTCATTCCTAAGAATGGCGGGATAACAGTTTTCACAAATGAACATGGAGAAGTGGTCATAACTCGAGTGAAAAACAAATGGCGTGTGTGCATCGATTATCGCAAATTGAATGCTGAAACACGAAAAGATCACTACCCACTTCATTTCCTTGACCAAATGCTTGAGAGATTGGCCGGAAAGTCACACTATTGCTTTTTGATGGTTACACCGGCTACTTCCAAATTCCAATCGCACCTCAAGACCAAGAAAAGACCACATTCACTTGCCCCTTTGGAACCTATTCCTATAGGAAAATGGATTTTGGCCTTTGTAATGCTCCTGCAACATTCCAGCGGTTTATGATGAGTATCTTTTCTGAATTCATTGAGAATTTCATAGAGGTCTTCATGGATGAATTTACCATTTATGGCGAGTCATTTGAATCTTGCTTACATTCACTCTCTTTGGTCCTTCAAAAGTGTGTCAAGTGCAACCTTGTGATGAATTTTGAAAAATGTCACTTCATGGTTTCAAATGGGATTGTTCTAGGGCACATAATTTCTCAAGAGGGTATCCAAGTTGATCCATCCAAAATTGAGGTGATCCAATCACTTCCTGAACCCAAATCAGTTCGAGACATTCAGTCCTTCCTTGGTCATGCCGGTTTCTATCGGTGATTCATTCAGAACTTCAACAAGATTTCCCTCCCACTCACTCGTTTACTTCAAAATGATGTCACATTCAATTTTGATGAGGCTTGCAAGAGAGCCTTCATTGAACTCAAATCTGCTCTCACATCTGCTCCAATAATCCAACCCCCAGATTTGTCCTTACCATTTGAATTGATGTGTGATGCTTCTGATAGGGCCATTGGGGTTGTTCTTGGTCAAAGAAGAGAAAACATTCTTCATGTCATCTTTTATGCCTCAAAAACATTGGATGAAACTCAATCACACTACACTATGACTAAAAAAGAACTTTTAGCTGTGGTTTTTGCCTTGGATAAATTACGACCCTATCTCTTAGGTTCCAAAATCATCATCTTCATAGACCACTCAACATTAAAGTTCTTACTTAAGAAAAGTGATTCCAAACCAAGGCTAATAAGATGGATTTTAATGCTCCAAGAGTTTGACCTTGTGATAAAAGATAAACTTGGAAAAGAAAACCTTGTGGCTGACCACCTGAGTAGAATTTCTAATTCTTCTCATTCTGAAATAATTGATCCTGAATTTCCAACTGAACACCTCTCATCTCTCACTCCAAAGTTACCATGGTATGCCCCAATTGTCAATTACTTGGTTTCTGGTGTTTTCCCTGAATATTTTTCAAAATAACAAAAAGAAAAGTTGAAAAGTGTTTCAAAGTATTATTTTTGGGAAGATAATAAACTTTGGAAAACTGGGGCTGACACGGTAATTAGGAGATGTGTTGATGAAACTGAACAATCCTCCATCTTGGAACTCTACCACTCAATGCCGGGAGGTGGCCACTTTGGACCACAAAGGAATTCTCGAAAGGTCCTATATTCTGGATTCTTTTGGCCTTCACTCTTCAAGGACTCACACTAGTTCTGTCAATCATGTCCCACGTGCCAATAGTTTGGCACAATTCCCAAAAGAAACGAAATGCCTCAAAATCCATTAATCTTCTGTGAGCTTTTCGATGTTTGGGGAATCGATTTCATGGGACCTTTTCCCCCTTCCAATGGATTATCCTACATTCTCCTTGCTGTTGACTATGTTTCTAGGTGGGTTGAGGCCAAACCCACTAGGAAAGATGATGCTCAAACAGTGAGTGAGTTCCTCAAAACCCATATCTTCCATCGATTCGGAACACCACGTGCTTTGATAAGTGACTTAGGAACTCATTTCTGTAATAGAACCATAGAGTCACTTTTGAAAAAGAATGGGGTTGTACATAAAACATCCACTGCATATCACCCTCAAACAAATGGAATGGTTGAAATTTCTAACAGAGAAGTGAAAAGAGTGCTTGAAAGAATTGTTAAGCCCACAAGAAAAGACTGGCCCGATAGACTTGGTGAAGCACTTTGGGCCTATCTAACAGCCTATAAGACACCCATTGGGATGTCTTCATTTAGGCTAGTTTTTGGTAAAGCCTGTCATTTACCAGTTCAAATCCAACATAAGTCATTTTGGGCTGTCAAAACTTGTAATTTTGATTGTGAAAAATCTGGTGAAGAATGATTGTTGCAGTTGACTGAATTGGAGGAGCTTCGACTCGATTCGTATGAGAACTCCATTCTCTACAAAGAAAAGGAAAAGTCACTCCATGACAAGCACATTCTTCGAATGGTATTTCATGAAGGTGAAAAGGTAATGCTCTTCAATTCTCGATTTCGACTTCACCCAGGTAAGCTCAATTCTCGTTGGGATGGACCTTTTATTATTACTAATGTTTACCCATTTGGTGCAGTGCAAGTCCAAGACCCTTCTTCAAAAAGAACATTCATGGTAAATGGACACCGGTTAAATCATCACCATGAGAGGCCATTCACTACAGGTTCTACATCGACTTCCATTGACCCACCACTAGATGGAAACAGCGACCCACCAAATCCAAACTAGGGGGAACCTCTTTCCCTTTAACTCTCTCTCTCTCAATCTCTCTCCCCTCCCTTCTTCTATCTATTTCTTCTTCTTCCTCTCTCCCTCTCATTTTTTTACAACATTCTTCCACAACCTTTTTTCTATTTTCTCTTTTGTGTGGATGTGTCATTAAAAATAAAATAAAAATTTAAAATGAAATTTAAAAAAGGGGTGTCATAATTACTCATCATCCAATATTGAAATTCTGTCCAACCATTTTGGGGAGTCAAAAGGCTTGTTTTAAACTCAAATATATTGAATTTTTATCTCAAACTTGGGTAAACAATTTTGTGTCAATAACAAACATTTTGAATGAACAATTTTTGGTGGAAAATGATTCTCCCCTACCATGAGGAATAACATTAGCCTTCATGCCAAGGTCATCTATGGCCATCTTTTTCATTGTGTGTCTTCACCACTGATTGTGAGTCTCGATTTTGTGGACCTTCGAGCTGAATTTCCATCTTTTGTGTGCATTAATATGATAGAGGCATTTTCTAAGACACATGAGAATCAGAATAGCCAAATAGCCTCCCTTTACCCTTACATTGATCCTACTTTTGAAAGCCCCTTTGAGCCTATGAAAACCTTTCTTTTGATAGCCACATTACAAGACTAATACCTTGTCCCACCCAACATCTTCATGTATTTTCATTTTACAATTTATTGAAATTTAACTGTGGGGGGAATGGACTTCATTTTTTGGCGTACTTTCATTGATTTCCAATGTGCCATCATATGCTTGAGGGCAAGCATCCATTCATGTGTGGGGGAGAGGTTGTAATTCTGTGATCTTTGGGGTGTATATGTGTAATTGTAATTTGTACAAAAGTCATTGAAAAGTGTTCAAAAAAATGAAAAAAAATTATATAAAAAAATGGAAAAAAATAAAAAAAAGGAATGGGTTGTGTCTTGGGTGGGTCAGAAATCATTCATCATCAACCTTTGTTCGTGTTATAACTACTAAAATTAGTTCCATGAGGAGATCAACCATGGGCTGGGAGATGACTGTGAGACTTGTTTCAAGAACAACCTTCAAAACAAAAAGCAAAAAGAGGAAAAAAAGAACACTTGAATCATCTTGTATTGGGTCATTATTGGAAGTCTTCCATGTTGTACATATTCCATCATCTCACCCTATTCCATTTTCTATCTCCCTCAATTTTCATTCATCAGACATTCATGACCTTGTAAATATGTGTTTCTATTTCCTTTCAAATCAAATTTCAAAAAAAATGTGCATTGATTTTTCCATGTTGGTGTTTTTAACCCCTCTTTTCCTATGGACATTATATACCTATCGTCCCATAGCCACTGAAAAACCCCTTAAAAGACCTCTTGATTCTTGTACACATTAGATTTGGGAATGGAAGCTGAGAGCTCTTACAAACTCTTGATTTTCACCTTTTGTTGGTGAATGAGTGAACCTCCTAAAATACATTTTTATCATCTTGAGAGGAGTATGTTTTGAGTGCCTACATTTTCCAATTCAAACCTTGAACATGAAAAAATGAATTGTTTCTGATGAATTATTGTGAACCAAATTTGTGATGGAATTCAATATGGATGAGTGAAATATTCTAAACCTCCCCTGATTGGTGAAAACAAAATTTTAATATTTGTTGGTGAATGAATATGGTTTTGTTTTGATTTTATTTTGTGTTTGTTGCACATGAGGACATGCACAATATTATGTGTGGGGGATTTGATGTTATTCATTTATTAATATCATTTTATATACTTCCTCTACTGATTTTCAATTAAATGATCATAACTTATGTGAAATACTAGTGCTTTAATATTAAATATTATTTTGGAGTATTGTTTCGAATAATACAGATTCATGTCTGTTTATTATTTTAAATATAACTCTCACCCTACTAATCCAAATTGTGTGATTCGGGTCTTGTAGGGTTATAAATTCAATTTCCTACAAATCACTCAACTGGAGCATTGGCTAATTCGGCAATTTGAAGGGCCATATAGACCACACAAGATGACCCACCGGATCTACCTAATTTCTGGACCAGCCTTGAAGATTTCATTACTGGGCTCAATTTCCCAGCCCAAATGAGTGGATATTATTTTTCAATCTTGTGAATTTCTTAAGGAGTCATGGATTAAAATTTAAAGGCCCAACTCTACCATTTTGGGGCCCAATGGATCAATTGAAATGAAGCCCACCATTCTGTCCGGGATTTAAAACCAGTCCACCATTATTGACTTTTCAACTAATACACTTGTCCAAAAAAGATCATATTTATTGGTGTGAAAGATAAGATATGGAGGATCAACTTTCCAGAAGAAATGGTTCGGATTTTAAGGCATCTTCATGGCCATAAATGCATTCACATTTAGGCCATGGAAACTCTCTGGAAATAATTGGACAGTAGAAAAGTTTTTAGTCATCCAGCCATAACATTGGCCAAAAAAGTCCAATGACAGCCAAATTTTGAGGGTGACTATTATACCTCCATATCTACAATATTGAAGAAGTATATCTCTCTAGATTCGGCTGTCTGAACAGTGAAATTGGCGGGACAACTTGAGGGGCAGTTTGGGAATGAAAACATTCCACTACCTTTGGCTATAAATACACTCCCCTATTCTCCTTGCAAGAGGTTTGCACTATGGCACTTAGGAGGATATATTGGCACGACCAAGTCATTGCCAAGGGCTTGGGAGGATCTTCCATACTCATGTTTTTACTTGAGAAACCTTTCCTCCTTCATTTCTTTCCATGTATTTCTTGCTCTTTCCTTTGTAATTGTTTTAGTGTACTAGTAATTTCTTTTGAGTTTTAATGAAAGTTTCTCCTTCATCACTTATAATTATCATACACCTTCTGTAGTTTAATATTAATAGTTTCTTAATTTTTAAAAATCAATCTTAAAACCATTTCCTTTAAGTGATTTCTTATTCAATCAAAACACGTGTTTTATTCACGTTCTTTGTAGTTCGTGTGTGTGTTCGGCACACCACTCTTTTCTTGTCCAATTCTTCTTCCTCTTATTCTCATACCCTAATACTATAAACATACCTACCATATTAATAACCATCCTAATGGCTGAGTAAATCTCTCATTGGGGTGAGTTATAATTTAGGTATGTTAAGCGATGGAGAGCTTTTTCTCGATGTGTATTCTTTGAATTAACATTGCGTATGTTGGACTTAGCATTTCATGGATTAATGACTTGTTTTGTTTAACATGTGGTTTCCATGGATTATTGGAACCATAAATATGATACCATAAACAAGATATGATTAAGATTAGAACCCTGAGTTAAGTCAAGGCTTGGATTAAAGCCATAACACTTGGGAATTCCAATCAATGTCAACTTGTGACATGGTTGTTAATTTAATGAAATATAAAACAAAGCTCAAGGATATCACAAGATTAACTACTTAATGATGAACTCACCCCAATATTTATCAAATTGTTAAATCAATATTAATCAATCAATCATTTCAATTAAAGCTCTGCAAACAAACCCCCAAATCAAAACACAATTCAAAAACAATCAACTATAAAAAATTGTACCATCGCCGAGGATTCGACCTGAGTGCTTCTATACACATCAGCAGAGCACCGGAACCTTGAACGGTCGATAGGCGACAATCGGCCACGCTTTCAGGGCTTCCGGAGGAGGGCGTTTGGTACGTAGTCTACTACAACACATCAGGGACCAGGGTCAGATGTGTCCTAATGTTGGAGCGAGTAGTTATTGTATATGGTTCTCGACAACTGAGATAGCCTGAGCAGAACTATGCTACCCAACACCTTGAGTTCGTCGTAGTGGTCTTTACATTGAAGATGTGGCTACACTATCTAATGGGTGATCATTTTATGGTTTACTCTAATAACCAAAGTCTCAAGTATATGTTCTCCCAGAAGGAACTGAACCTGATACAATGACATTGTCTTGAATTCCTCTGCGACTATGACTTTGAGATAGTCTATACTCATTGGAAGGGAAATATTGTAGCAGATGTACTCATCCATAGATCTAGTATACAACTTCTAGGTGAGGTGACAGAGCAGCTGGTCGCTTTGCAGATATCCTTTGTGGATCGAGATGGAGTTTCTTTTCATTAGTCTCTTACAGTCACTCCCCCACTCCTTCAATGATTCTGGGAGGCGCAGCATGAGGACACTGACTATGAGGCTCGACCTGCTCAGATATCTACAAGACAAGCACCTGATGGATTTTATAAAGGTGGGGATCACGTCATCCTTTTCAGAGGACTTACCTTGGTATTGGTGTCTCTTTGGGAGGAAGTGTTGAGGGAGTTCTTCATGTACCCTCTTGCGGTACATCCAGGAGTGACGAAGATGTACTAGGACTTCTGAAGATATCATCGGTGGTCGGGAATGAAGAAAGGTGTAGCATAGTTTGTCTCTCAGTGCCACACTTGTCATCAAGTGAAGGTAGAGCATCAGGTACAAGTATACTTAGTTCAGCCTTTAGAGGACCCAAAGTGGAAGTGGGATGGGATATCCATGGACTTCGTGATAGAACTCCCACATATTTCCAATGTTCATGATTCTATCTGGGTGATTGTTGACCGACTCACCAAGTCGGCCCACTTCCAACTGATCAGAGAGCAAGGTTCAGTAGAGAGATTGGGAGACCTCTATGTGCATAAGATTGTGTGGTTACATGGATTACCCTCGAAAATTGTCTCCGATCATGATCCACGCTTCACTTACAGGATTTGGAAGGGGTTGCAGGAGGCTTTCAGGATGTAGCTTCATCTGAGCACCGCCTTCCATCCTCAGACTGATGGCCAGACTGAGCACACTATTCAGACCCTCAAGGACATGTTGTGTGCTTACATCCTCGATTTTAGTCGCAGCTGGGAGGATCAATATCCCTTGGTTGAGTTTTCATACAATAAAATCCACCACTCCTCCATTGGGATGGCACAATTCGAGGCTCTGTATGGCCAACATTGCAGATCGCCATTGTGCTGGACTAACCCAGGGGAGTTAGCACTCATGTGACCAGATATGGTTCGGGCTACCATGAAGAAGGTATAGATTATCTAGGAGTGTATGAATAATGAACAGATCAGGCATAAGTCTTATACCAACAGAATATATAGACCTCTAGAGTTTGAGTATGACGACCACGTCTTTCTACCATTCTCACCCCAATGTGGTTTGCAGTGATTTGGTCGGGGAAGCAAGTTAGCTTTGAGGTTCATCGGACCCTTTCAGGTGCTCAGTAGAGTTGGCGAGGTGGATTACCGCCTAGCACATCCCTCTCAGTTTCACTGGCTGCATGATTTTTTTCACGTATTCCAACTAAGGAGATATTTACAAGATATTTCACATATCATTGACTGGGGAAAGCTGGACATCGAGGATAGGGTTACTTTTTCGGAGGTTCCAGTGGAGATTGAGGATCGATAGGAGAGAGTCCTTCATGGGCGATCAATACCATTGGAGCGTGTGTGTTGGCATCATGAGAACCTCTAGGAGAGCACATGTGAGGGAGAGGCTTAGATTCATGCTCAGTACCCCCAACATGTTTTTATAGTTTTTTTCATGTAGATTTTGGGGATGCAAACCATGGATGCGGGGAGAATGTAAAGACCGAGAAATTCCAAGTAATTTTTCTTAATTATATGGGAATATTACGAGTCCGCAAAAATTAATGGCGCATGATTTTGAGGCTCGGCAGGCCCAGAATGAATTTCTGAGCTTTTTTTCAGGTATGTTCAGTAAACGTGCAAGTGGGTTTTTGTAACTTTTGAACTGGTGCTCAGAATTGAAATTTGAGGACACCGTTGAGCTCGCAGCACTGGTATTACCTTATGGAGACCATTACCTCGACCATAGCAGGTTGAGGATGAAAGTAGGTTTTTTTATTTTCCTTTAAGAAAATAAAATAAAATTACTTTATTTTATTTTAGAAATTCAATCACCTCAAATTGAATTTTGTGGTGGGGACCCCTTGAGCCTTGAACTCCCGCTTTAATGAGGCTGGAGACTCTTTGGTTTTCTCCAATTAATTGTCCCAACAACAAATTAATTAACGTGCCAACATTTATTGTTTTAATTAACATAAATTTATTTATTTGGCATTTTAACCTCTTGGTTGGGGGATTTGTTGGAAATGGAGAGCAAGGGAGAATTGTGAAAAAACAATCTCTCCAACCAAGAACACTTTCTCCAAGTCAGAACTCCATTGAAGGATCCCCAATGAGGAACGTCTTCAACGAAGATGAACCAACCTCCTTCTTTACCTCTCCTTAACCAAATTCATCTAACGACACCTCCAATGAGTAATCAATGTAGGTAATGTTGTTTCGAATACACCGTACACTGTTCTTGTTAATCATCTTGATTTAATAACAATTTTTCCACTTGCTACCATTTTAACGCAGAGGGTGGTGGCCAGAAGAACATGGCCTGACCTCTCTTCATCCGTTGTGGTTTATGATGGTCTTGAATTGATGGAGACATTCCAACTTGAGTGCAGGAGATTTCAGAATGATGAACAGTCCATTGAGGTGTCCCTAGTCACCTGAGGAAAGTCGCCGACA
Organism: Viscum album; assembly: GCA_963277665.1. Classification (NCBI taxonomy): domain Eukaryota; kingdom Viridiplantae; phylum Streptophyta; class Magnoliopsida; order Santalales; family Viscaceae; genus Viscum; species Viscum album. The sequence goes on from OY728121.1 coordinate 767,232,072, forward strand.
ACCAGTGCCGGTGGCCGGCACTGGTGGGGCTCGGGAATGGTGGCTGACACTCCGGCCATCTATGAAGACATCAGTGGCCTGACCACACCACCGGAGAAGGGATGCGGGCCATTGGCCACAGTGGAGCTAGGGTGGAAGCAAATGCACGACCGACCATGTAGAGGGGGCAGTGGTGCACGACCGTGCCGTCGGGCGTGCAGGATCCACGACATGAGGCTGTGATGGAAAAGGAGGGAAGCCGACTCCCTATTGGCCACAAGGAGTAGTGAGGATTGTGACCGCTCTGCATGGGTGGGATGCTCGTCCGTCCATCCAGGGAGCCGAGCGGCTCCCCGGGTCCTGCGTGCCAACTGCCAGCACCACATCGCGTTGGCCAGTCAGCTACCCAACGCGAATGACCCAGTCGTTCGGGTTACCCAAGGGGCGCCACCCCCTGGGGTGGTGGCTTGGGCGGACCCCACCGTAGGGCCACCTAGCCGTAGGCCAACACAGGCTAGCGGGTCACACCGCAGGCCGCCCAGCGTGGGCCTCCCAGAGCGGGCCACCCTTCTCGGGTCGCGCCGGTGGGCCAGGTCAGACCTAGGGCAGAACCAGGTCGTCCTAGGCTGGGTCCGACCAGACCAAGACTAGCTTTGATCCTTTTCCACTCGTTCATCCATAACATGAGCTACCGGCGTCTGTTTGACGAATCGTCTCCGTCGCCGAGAACCTTGGATTGAGATGGTCCTTTTGGTATACCCCATTTTAGTTTTGGATAAATTTTCGATATGGATGGGATGGATCGAACATGGATCCAACCGGGACCTCTGGACTAAAAGGACTAAGACTTATCGACTGGGCTTCATATTGACACACCATCTATTGTGTTGAGACCCCAATTACGTGGCGGTCCATTGGGATATTTTTTCCTGGGACTTCATTGCAGTTGGAGTATCATCCTGTGACTTGGGAATTGGACCCTCTCGGAATCAAGTGAGCTTAGTATGGGAACCCTGTAGTTAGATATAAGATGAAAAAGGGATCCTATGTGGGTCTGTGCCTTTGGATCCAACATGGGTCTATTCTTTGGGATCCTACATGGTTTTGTATTCTAGTATCCCACTTGGATCCTCTCTTGGAATCCACATGGGATTACTCTAGGATCCTATGTGGGTCTATTGTACTAGGATCCTACGTGGGTCTGATGATTTAGGATCCTACGTGGGTCTGCCTATTAACAGAGAAAGAGGATTCAGTACATACATTTAATCATCTTTACTTCCATACATAAGTTATTCCAAATGTGAGATGAGTCTTTACCTGTGTGTTAGTCATCTATGTGGCACGACTTTGTGATGCATACCTTCGTGGTGATACCTTTTTGGTATTCTTTTGTGTGGAATTACCTTCATGGTGATACCTTTTCGGTATTCTTCTATGTGGTGTTACCTTTGTGGTACTTAACTTCATGATGTTACCTTTGTGGTATTCTTTCCTTCATGGGAAAGTTGACCTTTTTCCTATTGAATTGGGCCTTGCGTTTCCTCATGATTATATGGGTTTACTCAACAACTTAGGTATATGTATAGGAATATACCTTTGTTGGGTTATCAGTTGTTTTCATGTTTTTTGGTTTATCCTTTGTGGATTTTGTGATACCTTCAAGGGTCTTTGGGTCCCTACTATGTATCGTTATACTCAACCCTGCACGAGCTATGTCTACACCTTATTGTGTTTGGTGCAGACGACAGACATCATTGATTGAGGCTGAGGGAACCAGGACTAGAGGTAGCTCGGTGGAAGACATTAGACGAGGAATATTGTAGTGATGATTTTTGGAGAGTTGTAACTACCATTTATGTAGGATCCTTGGTGAGTGTTCATAGGATCTATTCCAGTTTACTTGTACATCCCAGTTTTCTTGTACTTCCCAGTTGGGCTTATATTCTAGCCCCTTTTTCTTTCTATATACACCTTGTTTACTATATATTTTTACTTTTTGCTTGTATCCTGCTTTGTTCATAGTTGTGTGAGTTTACAGGTTATAATGGAAATTACTTCTCAGTTTTATGGAATATTCCGTTTGGTTCTAGTCGCCAGCCCCTGGCCTATGGAAGGCAGACTTGGTGTAGTCATGGAACAAGCCCCGGGGGACAGGTTGTTACATGCATAATTGGAAAAAGAATCTTTAGATGAGTGGCAGTTGATGTTTGTCTTAGCTGATATTCACGTGGAATGAAAATAATGATGATATGTTGTGGTTTTCATTTTAGTATTCATGAATATTGATTTGGTAGAGTTAGTTAAAGAAGTGGAAACATATGATGAAGAATTCCTTGTTATGAGTTCAAAACCCAATAGTGGCGAGACCATTGAGGGCATGAATCTTGATGGGAATTCAGTTTTGTGGTTCAGAAATTGGGCAGTTGTACATATAGCTTGTTAGGAAAAAATTATTCATTATTAAAACGATTCCATATATGTTATACATCGATGAATAAAAAATATGCACAAATCATTGCTGGACCTATTTTTGTGGATTGGTATGAAACATAATGTGGCTGAAGTTGTTGCAAAGTGCATAAATTGTTAGCAAGTTAAGGCATAACGTCATTGAATAGTAGGTATGTTGTAGTATTTACCTATTACTGTGTGGAAACGGGAGTAGATCATGATGTATTTGCTTTCAGATTTCCCAATAATGATTTGAAAACATGATTACATATTGGTGATAGTGTATCTACTTTGTAATGCCCCAACCCTAGAAGCCCAATGCCTATTCATTATTACATTACATTGGAATTATTACAAGGAAGAAAATCCTATAGGACCGTCTAGTTTAGTAGTCTTGTAAATCTATAATATGTACATAATATCAATAATACACTGGGAAAAGTGAATAAAACCTGCTACACAATAAATTAAAATAAAATCCATCCTTGAAAGCATATTCAATGTTTTGTTCTTCCTAACCTGGGGAACGAAAAATAATAAGAGTGATCTTAACTTCCCAATAATGGTATGTACACCTTAATAAATAAAAAATAAATCTATATGAAATTTTAAAAAACTAAGAACACTATACATAAATGTAACTATATAATTCATAAATAATGGAGAAAGTAATAAACTAAAATGCAATCTAAATCAATAAACATATAATGAACAACATCTATAGATATATGAACACAAAATCTCATGGATAATAAATAATTGATAATAAATTAGGGAAATTTATTTCTTATCATATATCATTTCTCAAGAACATGAAAACCTATTATAATCAAGACCTTCCACAAGACAGTTTAAAACACTGATAGAAACATGATTAATTTGGATAACTTATTTGTCCCATGAGATCCTGTTGGAGCATTGATGAGCTATATAAAGTGTTAGATCCACCCATCATTTAATTTCAAAGTAATTCCTCATAAAAAATATAACTAGTATTCCTTATCAAATGTCCTTACTGAATGAGAAATACAGATCTACCAACAATTCAACTAAAATCAAATAATTTTCATAGTGATCACCATTAAAAATTTGTTATTCAGTTTAAGAAATAAAAATATCAATTAAATAAGAATATAAATATTAAATTAAATTTAAAAGGAAAAATCATTACCATAATGGTTATGTGGTAAGGTATGTTAACAATCAAAAAAAGAAGTGAGTTTAAGATCATTTGATGAGAATAATATTTACACATTCCAATGTGTCCCATACCATTTTAAAAACATTGAAATCAAAACATCTAGAGAGTAATGAAATCAAAATAATCCAAAAATATAATTATAATAATTTGATCCATAATAAAATTTATCAAAATGGTCGGTAGGTATGGTATACAAAAAAGTCATAAGTGAATATGACATTAATCTCACTAATTTAAAATGTTAGATAAATATAAATTTCTTCAACCTTCATATTGTTGTGTGGTCTTTAACCTCTTATACAGTGGTTTAAATTATTTCACTAAAAAATACCAAAAAAAATCAATTTTATAATAGAATATATTAACTTCATACAATATTTTATTACCTGTTTTTTAACACTCTTTAATTATATCAAGTATTTCTGGTGTTAATTGAATAGTTTTCTCATGTATGTTTCAAATTTTTATTTATTTTTATTATTTAATATATTATGGTTTAATAATATCTAGAATTTATACCATTACTAAATTCAGTAAATATTTATTTAACAATGGTCCATAATATTTGGATATTAGACATGAAGATCACCATCCATTGAGACAAAAGGCTATACGTACACAAGAAAGCTGCTTTCATTTCATTGTTGTATTAATATAATTTAAACTCAATAATTAATATGTATATTATAATTATAGTATCATATATTTTGTATACATTTTATATATTTTTATTAAAAATACCTTTCATACATTCCATGTATGGCATGAACGAATCATATCTCTTTAAGGGGCGGTATTCCACACTTCCCCAAAAGAAATTATTATACTTACACAACTTGGATATCATAAAGTTATGTACCAAATAGAAAATATTTAATCATAATACATCATAAATAACATATTTATCTTATATAAATATATTTTCTATCATAATTTCCCCCATGAGAGGTGGTACGAAAAAATTGAACAATCATTATTTTGTCAGGTTGTATTTCGCCGTACACAGAAACAGTATGTTCGTTACCCATTAGATGGAGGTGTGTGTAATTTTAAGAATAAAACATATCATAATAAATCTTATTATATATAGGATAATTTTTTATGTAATCATAGAATAAGTATATTACAGGTATTGGAGAATGGAAATGAAATTAGAAAGATTGAGAAAAAGTGTTACCTCTAGATCAGGTAACCTCTTTTGGTTTATACCAAAAGCTTCCTTGAATTTATTTCTTTCCATTGGGAAGATTAAATAATTATGGATAGATTATTGGAGAATATTTCGGTACATATTGGCTTAACATATGTGGTTTTATATTTTTTAGGAATGGGGAGAGGTGGTGGCCTTTAATAGGGAAGGGGAGTGGAACTTTGGTAAATACAAAATAGCATTCCATAATGAGTTGTCTGTTTTAATTAATGATCCTCAAAAATGAAAAAATGGTAGATTAATGGTTAATAATGGTCGATAAAAACCTTATACATGCAAAAATACGTACAATTTTATAATTTACATCATTATCTTATATGATTCCCAATTTGTTCATTTGGGCTTTTATTAAAGCATCTTATTTTTAATCTAATTAATTTAACCATTAATACTAAATTAATGAGATATTTACTATAACATATATAATAAATGAGTTATTATTATTATATAAAATTTATAAAATAAATTTCACATATTTTTTGGGAATTATTTTTAAAACCAGCGCATGTGACGCACAGAAACGCTACATGAACCCAGACTGTGTTATCAACATTTTTACAGTATATGGTTAAATATGTCAATTATAAAGATAAATTGGTAAATTAATATATTATATTTAATATTTATTAGTATTAAAAATTACTTGGAATAATATAGAATTTTTATTAATTTATCATCATTTAAAAAGACTAATTTATTGAATAATAATAATAATGTCAATTTTGAAATTTTTTATTTGATTTTAATTATAAAATATAAATATTATATTGGGATTAAAAAATATTTGGTTTACATGTGTTTAACATGATATATTCATGTAAAAAAATAAATAAATACAATAATTTAGTGAATTAACTTCATTTTTAATATTTTTAGTTTCATTTATTTTTGTTAATTATTATATAAATAATCAATACATTAATGTTTCTTAAGCATTTTACATACCAAAACCATATCTAAATATTATTGATAATTTATTATGAAATAAATAACCTATATATCCTTCAAAATGATATCTATAACTAGAAATATGATGTTTTGTACATATCTTAGTGTTTTATAAATATTAATGGTACATAAAGATCCATTATTTTCTTTTTTCCTTATTTACCCTTATATATTGGGGGAATTCGTTTAATAATGTCCCATTATTCCATATATTTAGAAACAAGTGGGTAAATGGAAAAATATTGGCAAAAAATGGATTTCGGACAATTTTTCAAGTCATTTTGTTCCTTGATATTATGTATTAGTTCCTTATTTAGCTTAGTCATTCCTTAACCACCGTAATTAATTTTAATCACATTCAGTAATCATTATGGTCAAAAAATTAATTCTAACTTATAAGAACAAAAATATAATTCTAATTACATCCATCTATGTCAGAGTTTAATTGTTCTAATCACAGAAGTTGGAAAATTATGATTAATGTTGATCTTACATATGGGGTGAAATAACAGGTCATTATATTAGAAAAACAACCAAAAGATTGTAAAATTTTTATATGCAATTTCAATGTTAAATATATTATAACGAACTTAATTGTTTAAATTTTTTAATAAACTATCTAATGTGACTCTAAAAAAATCTAAAATAAAAGTTATCATTTATAATTATTTTAATGAACAAATTGTTTTTAAATAAACTGTAGTAAATTTCAGTATTCAACCAAAAAATGATCTTTCTCATAGAAATACCAAAAATCACCCTAATATAATTTTAGAATTTTTAATTAAAAATTTATGTTAATTTTTAAAAATAAAATTCATAAAATAGTAAAAATTAAGTTTTAAAACAGGTTTGATGTTAAAAAAGGGTAAAACTAAGTCTTACGTGTGAGACTAGCTAATTTAGTGTTGAATGGAAAGTAAGTTTAACATTATGTATAATGAATTCCCACAATAAAATAATAGTTATTTGAAAATGAAAAAATTTTAATGTCTGGGTGTCACATTCCCCCAACCATAATTAAATTGCATCCTTACAACATACACATGAACTCAGTAATCTATGGATTCAAAATAAAGTATTTTTGGAATACAAACATCGTTAAAAAGGTAAATAGCACATTTTTTTTAATAAGAGTGAATGGGAAGTATAATGTTCTCATATCTAGGTTCTCTAGTAGGAGAAATTAGGTGGAATGTGAATACATTGATAAAGAATAAGTCTAACCATCATTTTCTAATGGAGAGTGGTAGAGAATATATTTAGATTAATGTTGTTTACCACTAAACCATAAACCATAAGTGTGAGTAATGGTAATTGATATTATAAAAAAGCAATATAAGTGGACAAATGATTTGTTTCCAAACTATTGTTTTCTATATTTATGGGATTATTTCACTGTATAAGTATATATGTAAATATAATTTTCTATAAATACAATTTTTTTTTGTATTATTCTATGAAATGTTTATACTTCATCACTTACCAATCAATACAATATTCTATGAAGTAATACATTAAATTATAAAATATCTTCCAATGATTTAATTAATCCATTTTATAAATGGTTAACTTATCCTACTAATTATAATTCAATCAATTCTGAATAAAAGTCACTGAGCTTCAATGTTGAACTATTCATTAACCTCTAATCAACATGAATAATATTTTAATTTTCACATTCCAAACATGTAAATAAATTCATCATGTGTCCTTCTTAAATATGGTAAAAACTCGAATTACTATAAAACCTTATTGGAAACATGCATTCTTCCTTAATCCCTACGTAAGACACATGTTATTGGATATATTCCTTAAATCCAAAAGTGTTTTAAACTCCATCAATGATATCATAAACCACGTGCGGAATAGTCATTAACCAGTTCCAGGGTAATCATCACATATTAAAATAAATCATTTATTCATCATTATCTGTTCATTTGAAAAAGGTTTTTATTCCATCAATAATGTATTTTCTAAAAAATATTAACTTAATACTAAATACCTTTTCTTGGTACCATTCAATATATGGTCTCAAATCCTTGATGAAATAGTACTGTCGTACACTCCTCATATATTCTAGAAATCATATAACCAACAAATTTTTGATAAACTAAACAAATTAAACAATTCATTATTTAGTATATTAATAATTCATGTTCGTAAGTATTAGTATCATAACATCAACACTATCCAATAGCATCATCTGGGGTATATTCCTTGATGCTTGGGACATTGATTCACATAGTTTCTCATCTCCTTACAGTGGAATCATTATACCATGGAAACTGTTTTCTTACACTTGAAATAATAATCTTGGTGTGCCTTTTCTCCAAACGTATAAAAAACTCCAATTCCCATCAACTATTTTCCAGGGTGATTTTTTCCACATTTATAACATGTTGTAAAATAATTATTTCCCTTCTCCCATTTATCTATGTTTTTCTCCATCATCCACTTCATCCATTTAAATCCATAGAACTCAGATAATTTGTTACTTTTCTTATTAACACATGATACTATTTCCTCATATGATTAGAATACATTAGAGACTATTTCCATTCGAAATGTATGCTTAAATCCATGAATTATATGATCTATATCACTCTTTGTTTCATGGGCATTTGTGGTGTTCTCATTTTTACTACACAGTTCTATTTCTAATCATTTCTATATACTAGATAAAATTATGAACTTCTTATAACTCATAAAATAAATTTATATATCGAAAGTCATTGAACAATAAAAATTGGTTTATTTGGGGAAATGTTTATATCTCAATCCTTCATTGTGTTAAGTAAATAAAATGTGAATTATCCAAAGCATATCCCCTAAGAGTGTCAAACCAGGTGTGCATTAAGGCCCATTATCATGTACTAGGTCATCCTAAGTCATCCTCGAACAACTTTTTGGAGTTCTTTCTTCTAGATACAGCTGTTCCAGAACCTTGTCTATATGTAGTATCTAGATAGGGATGTATTACTGGGAATTACCACATAATTTCTATTTTACAAAAATTATAGGATGTAACTATACTCTTATCCTCAACTTCTATATTATGGTTGTGCTCCCCAATCTTTTTTTTCTTAATCTAGTCTCAAACATTACAGCTAAACATCCTTTGATTATAACTTTTGTGCCTCAGCCTGAGAAGCTTTATGCCGGTGCATTATAACATTACATTGGCCTTTGTATAATTGAAAAAATCCCAAAGGTCAATTCATGTTGGTAGTTTTGGAAAGATATATTACAAATATAATACCCATTATACATTCAGAAAATAAAATAAGACATGTTACACAATAAATTGAAATAAATTCCATCCTTGAATTCTTATTCAACGTTCTATTCTCCTAAACCCGATGAAAGAAAAATAATAAGGGTGAGATCAAATGATACTTTTGAGTAAGTATTATGTATTTAATGATATGCTGATGGCGCGGTGGGTGAGGGTGAGGGTTTTCGAGTCGGTAAATGGCATTGATTCCCCCTAGAGAGCGTAGATCTAGATGGGATGTCACTCCCTCATTTTCTTGGAGGATTTCTTCTTAACGAAGATATGGCTGGAGTAGGTGGTTTTCATTCGGGTGATGCGGGGTCCCAAAGATCTTGTCCAGAGCCAGTTAGATATAAGAACTCTGGGACTCCGGTTGTTTTAGGTATCGATTGTCTCTGCACGGGGAGGGTGGAAGAGTGTTGTCCTCCGGCGATAATATTAGGTGGTATTACTCTTGATAGGGCTGCTGTTGGGTTTCATGCCTTGAAGCAGGTTAAAGCTCTGAGCGAGCATGGTGATCTGGTGAGACAGAAGGATGTTTCTTCCGATTTGAATAAGATGAAGGATTCCAACCAGGTGGGTGTGGCGGCTCACGTTGCAAGGTTTCCTCTGACTGGTTATTCGGAGATGATCGGTAGTTCTAGCACTATAGTGGAAGTTCCAATTAATGCTGGAAATTCGGTTTTTCTGAATACTGCATTGAATTCTTCTCACGTGAGGGACTCAAGCAGCAGACATTTAATGGAGTTGAAGGGTGCAATTCCTGAGCGTATTTTCCAAAAGGGGGACATTTTCCATGTGCTCGCAAATAAAGAAGCTATCTATGATAGATTCGAGATCTGAAAATTTTCTATTATTTCCAGGTTGGTTCTTCCCACTGGAAGTATGCTTTGGATGTTTGATGATTTGATTCAAAAGATATCTGCAATCTGGAATTTTTCTGAATGGAGGTGCATACCTATGGGCAGAGTCTTTTTCACATCATTATTTCTTCTGAGAAAATGAAGAATAAGGCTTGGGGGATTGGTTCAATTTCATTAAAACCATGTATGATTTTCTTTTAGGAGTGGGACTTCCGTTTCAACACATTTTCACTAAAGAATACTAGGGCTCAGGTGTGGATTAAAATTGTTGGACTCAACTGGATAATATGGTATCCAAAAATTCTCTTTGATCTAGCCTCCTCTGTTGGTATTCCAATTAAGATGGATCGTGCCACTAAGATAGCCAGGTTTTGACATTTTTCTTGATTGCTGATGGAAGTGGACTTAAGCATGGGCTTAAGTCATAATATCATTCTATCAGCTTTAGATGATGAAATCCCTTTAAAGGTGAAGTACGAGAGACTTCCTCATTTTTGTTCTACCTGTCGGACACTTGGTCACTCTATAGAAACATGTCGTAAAAATGTGATTTGTTACTTCTAATCTCTAAAAGGTCATTCTGAGACACATTGTAGGAAGAAGTTGATGAGACAATTGGTGTAGAGCTTTCCGAATGGTGATGGATGTGCAGATTTGAAGAATGCTGATGTGGCTGAGGTTTTGGGAGATTCTTGGAAAGGAAAAACCTATTCCTCATTGAAGAGGCATGGTCCTGGGTCAACTGTTCCTCATATCAGTGATTGTCCTAATGAGGGCTCACAACAAGGTGGAACTAGTGGTATTACTCCCATTCTATATGTGAATGTGCAGGTGGGTAAATCTGCTTCTAATTTGGGGGGTGATGTCTTACAACATGCTCCAATCAACCACGAGTCGTTGGAGGGTGATGGCCTCCCTAACACTGAATCATCTCAACAGGCTGATGGTCATCACAAGATTTAGAAAATTTTGTTTTCTTCTAAAACATCTGATAAGTGGGGTAACATTTCTGATTCATAAGGGATGGATTGCTTTCCCCTGAAAAAAATGACAAGCAGTGGCCACACATCTTTTAAGGATGCACTTTTAACTAGAAAACATAAGGTGTCTAAGAGTGAGAGACTCACTCTCACTCCTCTGAAGAGAAGGTCAAGGAAGGACTAAACTAATACACCTTGGACCGTGTCTACCCAATCCTCTTCCAAGTTGTCGGGTAAGGTCAATTCTGATATTCTTATGATCTTGAACCAGGGTAATTCCCAATCTGAGTGGGAAACTACTGATGGCTCTGATTATTGGAATGATATGTCCTATTATGATATGTAACTTTTTGATTGGCGAGTGAGGGAAAGTTCCTTTGTTTCCCCTCTCGACTCCTCTGTACTTTTTCTTTTATTTTATTAAATGGTGGACTTATCTGGTATGATTTATTTAATAAAGAATCAATCTATATTTAATGGTAAATAAATGAGGACACGTTCCATAAAAATTACTAGATAACACATAAATAATGTGGAAAGTAAGAAATTGAAATGCATTCCATAAATCAATAAACTAAGAATAAACAAGCTCTAGAGATATGTTAATGGAAAATATCATAGATAAAAAATAATAGATACTAAATGATGGAAATTACTTTCTTATCATATGTCATGTCTCACGAACATAATAACATAATACTTTCAAGTACTTTCACAGGACGGTTTAAAACCCAGATAGAAACCCGTTTAACTTGGAAAACATATTTTTCTCTTGAGAACCTATCGATGCATTGAGGAGCTATATAATGTATACCCTCCACCCTTCATTTCTAGTCCAAATAATGCCTCGTAATATATAATAACAATAACTAATATTCCTTATCTAATATCCTTTTTGAATGAGAATTAAGTATCTCTAAAAAATTCGACAATAATAAGTTAATTGTCAAACTGATCAACATATGAAAAATTTCATATAGTTTAGGAGATAATAATATATATTCTATAAAAATATGTACACTAAATTAAATTTCAATTGAAAAATTATTAAAATAATGTGATTCTATCAAGGTATTGCAAACCATCACAAAAGGAAGTGAGATTAATATCATTTGAGAAGAATACTCTTTAAACATTCCAAAGTGTCCCATACCAAATTGAATCATTTAATCATAATCTTCATAATGGTATGAAATAAATTTAAAATAAAATTATCATGATAATATGTGGATTTTTTATCTAATATATCAAAATTTCCCATAGTTATTCCATAAAAATTATGTAATAATGGAATATGACTTTAATCGTGCATATATAAAATGTGAGATCAAAATCAAATACCTTAACATTACTTTTATTGTGTGGTCCTTAACCTCTATTATAGTGTTTTAAAATAAGTTACTGACTAATAAAAGAACCACACTCATTTTCATAATACCATTTATTAACTTCAAACAATATTTTATTACCCGCTTGTTAACACTCTTTCATCTTTTTGACTATTTCATGTGTTAATTGCCTCATTAAATCAAGTACGTCTTGATTTGTTATTTTTTGTTCCTGTTCAACAAATCATGGCTCAATCATCTACAAATTTTTTTAACATTAATAAATTCAGTAAATATATGTTTTATAATTGTCCATAAAATTTGGATATTAGACATGAAGTGCACCATTCATGGAGACGAATGGTCATAAGTATACATGAATGATTCCTTCATATCTATGTAGTATTAAAATAATTAAAAATAAATTATAAATTTTTATATTATAATTATTGAAACAAATATATTTTTTATATTTTATTTATCTTTAATAAAATAAACATTTATGCATTCCATGTTTGGCATGAATGAATCATATATCTTTGAGGGGTCGGTTTTCCTCCCACCCTCAATATAAATTATTGTATTTGCAGAACATGGATAAAATAAACGTATGTTCCAAATATAAACTCATTAATAATAAGACCTCATAAATACCACATATATATCTTATATAAAGAGAGTGTACATAATAATGGCCACCATGAAAGTAGGTAGGGAAGAATCAATCAATCGTCATTTCATGAGGTTATATTTCACTGTACAGAGACATATTAGGTTTGTTACCCTTTATATAGAGGATTGTGTAAGTATACGTTGAACCCATATCATAACAAAATCCTAGTCCATTGAGGATATTTTTGTTTTTATGTAATCATGGAAGAATTATATTCTAGGGGGTGGAGAATGGAAATTATATAAGAAATCATGACAAAATTGTTACCACTTAATTGGGTTACCTCTTTTTGTTAGTACGAAAATCCTCATTGAATTTATTTTTTCCAAAGGAAAGGATTCATGGTCGATGAGATGGTTATTGGGAGACTATCTGGGATAGTATATTCCAAATGTCAGTGGATTTTGATGTGTTAGGAATGGGGAGATATGGTGTCCTTTTATAGGGAAGGAAGAGTGGAACTTTTGTAAATACCAAATGGTATTAAATAATGGATGGTCTATCTTAGATAAAGATACCCTAAAATTGATAAATAATGGATTGAATGATCATATCAGTCGAGATAAACCTAATCGACCAAAAAATATGTGCTTTTTAATAAGTTTATTCCTTACCATCTAAATTCCCCAATTTTATCATTTAGGTTTTTATTAAAGCATCGAATTTTTTAATCTAATTAATTTAAAAAATAAGAAAATATTAAATATACATTTAATATAAAATATAGAGCCACTAAATTATTAATAATATATATAAATTATATAATAAAATTCCCATTTTTTTGGAAATTAATTTTTAAACAAGTGTATTTGACACACTAAAACACTTCTTGAGCCTGGACCGTGTTATCAACATTTTTACCACTTGTTAATTATAATGATTACCATTAAAGAAACATATATAATATTTATAAACAGTTATAAATCAGTAGGATTAATATAGGTTTTTTATTAAATTTAAATAATTTAATAAGATTCATTAATTTTAAAATAACAACAATGTCTATTTTTATATTATTCATTGAATGTTAATTTTTAAATATAAATATTATATTTTAATTCAAATATATTAGGATTACATGAGATTAACATTATATATTAATATACAACAAATAAATAAATACAAAAATTCAATCAATTAATTTCACTATCAATATTTTTAGTATCATTTAATTTAGCCAATTAATAACTAAATAATCCCAACATTGATGTTTCTTAATCATTTTAAGTACTTAATAATCACTAAAAATTATTCATAATATATTAAGATAAAAATAACCCAAATATATTTCAAAAGGATATATATAACCCAATATAGGATATTTTTTAAAAGACTCAATGTTTTATAAACATTAAAGATATGAAAAGTTACTTTTTGTGTTTTTCCTTAATTACTAATTTATATAGGACTCTTCCATTTAATAATATACCATTAAGACATATATTTCAAACCAACTAGGGAAATTGTATTATTTTGGTAACCAATTTTGTTTTTAAAAAGTGTCCATGTCATTATGGTCCATAATATTATGTTTTAGTCCCTCAATAATCTTAATCATACCTTAATTACTGGAATTAATGATTATCAAATTCACTAAGAATTTTTGTAAAAAAAATTAGTTGATATTGTTTAACGAAAAATATAGAACTAATTACATAAGTGTATAAAACATTTTCAAAATTATAATCACATAAGTGTGAAATTAATATAAATACTAATAATCCAGATGGGGTGAAATATCTGGTTTTTATAGTAGAAAATGATCAAAATTTTGATATGTTTTTATATTCAATTGCAAAGTTAAATTGATTATAATAATATTAATTGTATAAATATATGAATAATTATTTAATTGTGACTCTATGAAAAATCTAGAATATAAATCATCATTAATAAATATTTAATCAAACAGATTATTTTTAACTAAATTGACGTAATTTTTAATATTCATCAAAAAATGAGGTTTCTCACAAAGATCCAAAAAATTCACCTAATATAATTTCAACATTATGAATTCATAAATAATATTTATTTATAAAAATATAACACATAAAATTTTCAAAATTTAGTTTTAAAATAGGTTCCCCATTAAACGGCGGTAATACTCTGTCACACGTTTAAGACAAGCTAATTTAGTGTCATATGTAATGTAAGTTTAACATTGACTATAAAGAATACCAGCACCAAAATTATATTGAATATAAAAGGAAAATATTTTAATGTCTTCGGGTGTCATAGGATTACCATGTTAGCCAATTTCATCTATATTCAACAAACTCATTGTAACATCCCGACCTTAATCCAGTATATACTGTTTTTACTTTATTGTAGTCTAATTAATTAGGCAACATGGGGAATGCGCCTACGCACCTCGATGTAGGTCTCAGGAAGCTTTTTATTTAATTTAAATAATTGCTGATGTTTCAGGAAAAATTCCATGTCGCGCTTTGTCATGGTGTTCGGGTTTTAAATAATTAATTAAGGATTGGAAAAGAGTACAAAGTGATTTAAAAATGATTTAAATGAAAGAAAGAGAGGATAAAAAAGAAATTATGAAATAAAATAAAGAGGGGGTTATGAGAAAAATTAGAATAATTTCAAACGGGGATTCCATTTTGTAATTATTTTTATTATTTTCCTTTCCATTCTTTTGTTTTATTTTATCTTTTTCTTTTATTTCCTTTTGGATTCCATTTTTTAGTTTTTTTTATTATTTTCCTTTCCATTATTTTATTTTATTTTATCTTTTTCTTTTATTTCCTTTTACCCTTTCTTTTTTTATTTTATTTTTCTTTTCTTTTCCTTTTATTTCTTTTCTCTCTTTTCTTTTTTCCTCTCCTCTCTCCCTCTCCCACTCATCACGTCACACCCCTAAATCTCGTCACTCAAACCACTAGCCCCTTCAAAAAGGCCAATTATCCTCCATCTGATGTCTAATTCCTTCACCATCAGGTGTAATGTAATCCTTAAGAAATGGATAATGTTGAGCAAGTGGAATCGTTCGATTCCATTGAGTATTCTGCAGGCAGTTCATCACGGAATATTCTTACCCTATTTTGGGGTTTTTCTAAAATCCTTCGTTTTCATCAGTTTTAGGTCAAATAAATGTCCACCTTGGATCTTAGAGTCATCTATGAATATAAGGTAGGGTTCCTACTCGCTTTCCCTCCATTTCATTGTGATTTATATAAAACGCACCATTATGTTGTTAGTCGGTGCGTACCAGCAGTGTGTAATTTTACCCATTCTAATTACATTAATGGTTCTGTTTAATTGTTTCAGCCATAATCATCTTGAATTAATTTTTTTTAATGGTTGCAACAAGATCAGATACCCCTTTGGGTGTGCTGACATAGTCGGCACATTTTTCAGTTAGGAAAGTTATTAATTTAACTAGCTACGGGTATGGCATAACCCCTTTTTAGTATTTTCATATTAAATGAATAGTGGTTTGAATTGTTGCAACAATGATAGACACCCATTTGGGTGTGCTGGCATGATTGGTGTATTCTATCATTAACCGAGTTTGTTATTTTATTAATTTCATGTGTTGCAAAGCAACATTTTATTATAAATAAATTAAATAAATATTTTCTTGAACATGAACATAAATTATTGGATCATTGGAACTTGTTTTGCTAAACTGTTTATTATTTAAATATGCATTATCTGTTGAGTTTGATCTCATATGTATATTGCCTTTGAAGTTGCTGTGTTGTGCTATTAAATTTATTCCTTGTGATGCATGGGTTTATCTAGTTAGTTTTCAAGCTATGAAATTACATGATGATTATATTATATCTGTTGTAGTGAAAACATCAATTAAATTCAGGGTAGAGAAAGGAGGTGGGTCCTGTATTAAGGGATACGCATAGATCCTCTATTCATGACGGGAAACGTCTATGTGTCGGGGGGGTGCCATTGGCTTTGCTGGACCGAGACTTCCCCAGAATTTCTAATACATTTGAGTGATATTAGTTCCAAAAGGGCCCATCAGGATGGATCCATTGGAAATGTGGCTAAGCCAGCTTCAGATGAAACTCAACCCTTTTTTCGAGATTATGACAGACTCAAGGTAAAGCCATGCCTCGTGCGATTCTGGGTCTTCTGAACGATTGCCTAAGAAAGGCTCGGTGGCATTGGATAAATTGACGGATGTTCCGTAGTGATCCCTTTGGGACGGGCTCAGAATCCAACTCTCAACTTGAACCTTAAATAATGATGCACATAAGGTTTATGTTATTTCTAATTGATTCTATTGAGAATTGAGATATTTCCCCTGACATGTGGATGTGTGCCTGGTCAACATTGGACTTTAACCTAGTGTTAAAGCACAAGAATGGGGTATAATTTTTCCTGGTTTTACCTTTCCTTCTAGGTTATATATATATATATATATAATATGTTTGTGTGTGTGTGTGTGTGTTCGTGCATTTCTGCTGACAGGTACCCTTTCAGACTACCAACTTAGGCGGAAGCAAGTGACCAGGAACGAGTGCCGTTTGGGAGCTGGGGTGACTTATTTATTTTATTACACTACAATTAATTAATTTAAAATGGTTATGTAATGGGACACTGCATTTTTATTTTTTCATGAAATGTAATGATTTAGATATTGTGGGTGCCGAAATACTGGGATTTTATCCCACACCATGCTCGGGAGTCGTCGAAACCCGAGTAGATTACATGCTCACAGGTATTGACAAGGGGAATCTTGCTACTTTTGATACTTGACTGTTCATTACTGCTTAGGATGGAGACTGGGGCAGAGGACCGGGCCTTTCTTGCGATGCAGTTGCTACTCATGTCTTTTCTTTTAGTTGACTGTGGGTTTTAGTTCTGTTTTCCTTCAATTCAGTTTAGACTCATATCAGGGCATGAAAATCTTTTGTGAGTTTCCGCACTTGGTTTTTATTATTCAGTTTTATTATTTACATTGCTTCTACTAGAGTTTATTTATTCACATGCTTCTGCTACTTATTATTAGTTTTTGTTTACATCCACTGTGATATTATCTGTTACCTATGAGGGCATAGTCTCCCCCACAGCCATAAAAATGGTCATCACTGCTAGTCGGCAGCCTCTGGCATTCAGGGAGATGAACTTGAGGTTATGTGATGCACCGGTCCGGCCACCGTCTTAGAGGTGAGCCGGGTCTAGACATTGCAAAGTGGTATCCGAGGTGGTTTTTCCTTTTTTTTATTATTGTTTTGGTTAGACATCAGACTAGGATATAGTGATTTTGGATATACCATGTGCTTGTACGTCTCTAACCCATGTACAGGGGAATCCCAGATCCCTAGGCTGGGATTGCAGTTTTTGATAATACCAGTTACTGTTGATCTGATTTCACAGTTGGGATCCTAACGTGTATTACGTTGTTATTATGTTGGTATTGTTGAGATAATGGGTTTACCAGGCAACCTGATGATACTGGGGAAATACATTCCATGCTTCATAAAAGGCACTATATGATTTTAATACCATGCATATTTCCACACCGTATCTTCTTTCAGAATTCATTTGCATGATTTCATGTGAGTGCTATTATCCCTAGTGGTGAAATTTTGAAATTATAGTTTGTTGAATATAATGTTGTGATAGCCTGTTAGATGTTATCCTGACATAACTGAGGAGTGTACTATAGAACTTATTTAGTAATCCTTTTTAGTTGTCTCTTCCATTTTGAATCCCATCCATTGAGGTGGGTTGTCTACTGTTTAGTGAATATAAGTAGGCTATGTACCTTACCTCTTTTGTGCCTTACATGTTTTTCTCACCTTCTTTACTCCTTTATATCCAATACTATTGTTGAAAATCATGGTTTTAAAATTGAGTACCTTTACTACATCATGTCTCTCGACACCCCTCTTAGGGTTAGGACAGAGGGCATACGCCAGTTCCAAGAGTGCCCCCTCGAGATAGGTGGGTACCGCATTGTTTGGAATTTCTATATCCTCTATATGTCTTCCATTGAAGTCATTCTTGGTATGAACTATAGTTCTCATTACCATGCCCAAGTGGATTACTATCATCATCGGGGTCCTTCACATCCCCTGAGGGAGACATATATCTTCACGAAGGAGAATGGGACCTGTAGGAAGACTGTGCTAAGCCTAAATATGTAGGGTTGGGAAGAGTGACCGCCCGGTTGGCATGTCTCCTCATGGGCGATCAAGGAATGAAACTAGTAAAATTCAATCAAGTGGTGGATCTTTGTAAGGACATCTTCCCTGATTATCTCTCTATCTTACCTCCTATGAGTGACGTGGAGTTCACTATTGGGCTCGTGCTAGGTGTGGCACCAATGTCTATTCCTCCATATAGAATGGCGCCAACAGAGCTATAGGAACACAAAAAAAGCATGTCAACCTTGAGGCTAAGGGTTTTATCAGACCTAGTAGATCATTGTGGGGTTCACTAGTCCTTTTTCCAAGAAGGTAGACGGTACTCGATGTTTATGCATGGATTATCGTTGAATCAACCAGCTCACAGTAAACAATCGATATACATTACCTCGTATAGATGATATATTTGTCCAGCTCCAGGGAGAAACTCTTTTTTTCCCAGATTGATATGAGGTTGGGATATCACCAGGTGTGTGTGCGACCATCTGACATACCACGTATTGCATTCCAAAGTAGGGATGGCTTGTATGAGTACATGGTTATGCCCTCCAGCCTCATGAATGCTCCGGTAGTCTTAATGGGCCTGATGAACCGGGTTTTTTATCCGTGTCATGATTTTTTTGTGGTAGTCTTCATGGATGACATCTTAGTGTATTCACGTTCCAAACACGACTATGCAACCCATATTGAGATCATGTAGAGTACACTGAGAGAGAACCAGCTACACGAAGAGCTCAGTAAATGCCACTTTTGGATTGATAAGGTACTCTTCTAGGGTCATATTATATCTGAAGTAGGGTTTTTAGTTGACCCAGAAATGGTGAGCGTCAGGGTTTCATGGGATCATCCCAAGAGTGTCTTTGAAATCCGCAGTTTCTTGGGGCTTCCCAGCTATTATAGGTGATTCATCTTGGATTTCACCCACTCAGAAGTACCTCTGATAGCCTTGACTATGAATGGTGTAAAGTTCTTCTGGTCAGAAAGTTGTGAAAATTATTTTTAGGAGTTGAAAGGATGACTGACCTCATACCCAATCCTGATTCTTCCTGAACATGGAAAGGGATATACAATTTATTGTGACGTTTCAAGAATTGGAATAGGTGCAGTTTTGATGTAGGGTGATCGAGTCGTGGCTTATTGATCCTGCCTACTGATACCTCACAAGAGGAACTATCCTACACACGACCTTGAGTTGGCAGTAGTGGTTCATGCTCTATGTTATTGGAGACACTATTTTTTGGGTGAGAGATTCATTGTTTACACGAATCATATAAGCTTAAACAAAATATCCACTCAACAAGACTTGAAATTAAGGAAACATATGTGGGTCCAGTACTTGTTTTCATTCGATTTTGAGCATTCTTATACCCCTGTTAAGGGTAATTCTATGGCGGACGCTTTATGCTGCAATACACAAACTTAGGCCATGTAGGTAGCCAGCAATGTGTGGCAGATGATGGCCTTGTTTTCAGAGATGCATCTGGAGGTTTAGGAGTAGAGTGGGCAACTGGTTCTAGCAGCTCTTATAGTGACATCCTCTCTTCTATAGAAATTCCACATGCAATCGTTTATTGACCATGAGGGGCTTGTTTTAAGCGAAAGTGTTATCAGAGATAACCCACCTCCTGGTTGGGTTATTGATGGAAGCGAAAATCTCCTTTACTGTGGCCGTGTTTGGGTACCTTCAGGTATACAAGAAGAGATGATGAAGGAATATAACACCTCTATTTGGGAATTTCATCCTAGGCTAGACAAGATGTACAGAGACATGTGTTGATAGTATTGGTGGCCGGTATGAAAAATAAGAGAGCAGGTTTCATCACTCGGTGCTCCACCTGCCAACCGGTCAAGGTAGAGCACTTGCGACCTACTGGATTCCTATAGCTTCTATTCATTCTTGAATGGAAATGAAATGACATCACCATGGATTCCGTTACAGTATTTCCATGATCTCCTCGATGCAGAGATGCAATATCGGTGGTTTTCGAGAGGTTGACCAAGTTTTTACACTTCTTTCCTATCCGAGAGACCTTTACGATTGATGAGTTGGGAAGGATGTATATCTGGGAAATTGTGAGACTTCATGGTGTACCTAATAATTTTGTCTTGGACATCGATGCCCATTTTACTTCATGGTTCTTGAAAGGGTAGAAAAAGGCACTGGGATCACAGGTACTTCTGAGAACTACATATCATGCTCAGACAGATGGGTAATCTGAGAGAGCTATATGAGTGTTAGAGGATATGTTACAGGCATGTATCCTTGATTTTTGTGGTTCCAGGGAGTATAATTTACCAATTTTTGATTTTACCTATAATAACAGCTTCCAAGAAACAATCCAGATGGCTCTGTATGAGGCTCTCTAAGGTAGACTATGTCGTTCTCCATATTACTGGCTCAAAGCAGGTGAGGCAGCTCTGTTGGGTCCTCATCTCGTTCAAAAGACATCTGAGCATGTTTAGATGATTCAAAAGCTTATGACTACAGCTCAGTCCAGGAAAAAGTCTTATACTGATCTTCACTACAGACCTCGGGAGTTTGAGGTGAGACATCAAATTCTTCTATGTGTTTCTTTGAGTTTGGGCCGTAGGGGGATCAGGATAAAGGGGAAGTTATCACTGAGATACATCGGGCCATTCGAGATAGTGGGGAGATTTGGGCAGGTAGCTGATCAGTTACTGTTATCTCAGAGGCACCATTACATTTACGACATTTTCCATATATCTCAACTTCGACAATATCTTCCAGACCCATCTCATTCTTTTGACCCTAATGACATCATGATTGATGATAATGCATCCTTTGCGTAGCATCTGATCTGTATCGTCGAGGGTAACATGTAATTCCTACGAGTCAAGTCTGTCCTATAGGTCCGGGAGTTGTGGAAACACAGACAAGTTCAGGACGTGATCTGGGAGCGAGAGATGGATGTCCGTGCACAGTGTCCATAACTCTTCTCTTGCGATGTTCCACTACCCTCGAAAGGGAAACTCGGGGAAGAGTTGTTTTAAAGAGGGGAGGTTGTAACACCCCAACCTTAATTAGGTATGGAACAATTTTACTTTATTTTAGTCTAAATAATTATGTGACCTGGGGCGTGTGCATGCACACCTCGCTGCGGGTCTCAGACATCTGTTTATTTAATTTAAATAATTGCAGACGTTTTATGAAAAATGTCACGTCTCTCTTTGGAACGATGTTTGGGATTTAACTAATTAATTAAGGAATAGAAAATAGTAATAATAGATTTATATAAGATTTAAAAGAAATAAATAAAAGTTAAAAAGAAATTCTGAAATAAAATAAAGAGGGGGCTACGGGAAAAATGAAAATAAATAAAATTGGGGGATTCCTGTTTTTAATTATTTTTATTATTTTAATTTCCATTATTTTGATTTATTTTATCTTTTTCATTTATTTACTTTTTCCCTTATCTTTTATTTTTCTCTTATTTTTCTTTTCATTTATTTTTCTTTTTTTTCTCTCTTTTCTTTTTTCCTCTCCCCTCTCCCTCTCACACTCATCACATCGCACCACTCAATCCTATCACACAAACTAGAAACCCCATAGGAAGGCCACCTCTCCTCCTTATGATGTCTGGTTCCTTCATTGTTAGGTGCACAGTAAAGCTTAGGTAAAGGATAGCATTGTGCTAGTGGAATCGTTCAATTCTGTTGAGTATTCTACGTGCAATTCATCGTGGAAGATTCATACCCTATTTTGGGGTTCTAAAATCATTCGTTTTCATCCATTTTAGGTCAAATCAATTTCTACCATGGTTCATAGAGTCATATATGACTACAAGGTAGGGTGTCTACTCACTTTCCCTCTATTTTATTGTGATTTATAAAAAACGTCCCATTGTGCCGTTAGTCGGTGCCTACCTGGTTTTTGAAATTTTACCCATTTTAATTACTTTAGTGGTTTTGATTAATTATTTAAGCCTTAATAATATTAAATTAATTTGTTTGAATGGTTGAAACAAGATCAGGAACCCCTTTGGGTGTGCCGACATAGTCGGCGTATTTTTCGGTTAGCCGGGTTATTAATTTAATTAGTTGCGGGTATTGCAGATCCCCTTTTTATTGTTTTTAAATTAAATGAATAGTTTTTTGAATTATTGCAACAATACTGGACACCCTTTTTGTGTGCCGACATGATCGGTGTATTCTGTCAGTAGCTGATTTAATTGTTTGATTAATTTCATGTGTTGCAAAACAACTTTTTATTGTAATTAAATTAAATA
This sequence comes from Viscum album, assembly GCA_963277665.1. Lineage (NCBI taxonomy): Eukaryota > Viridiplantae > Streptophyta > Magnoliopsida > Santalales > Viscaceae > Viscum > Viscum album. The sequence goes on from OY728121.1 coordinate 767,255,360, forward strand.
AATAGTGGATTGAACATCAACTTCATTTTTTGGATCATTGGCACTAGTTTCCCTGAACTTTTTATTATATAAAGATGCATTATCCTCTAATGTTGATATGATATGTATGTTTCCTTTCAAGTTGTTGTGTTGTACTGTTAAACTTATGCCTTTTGATGCACAGGTGTATCTGGTTAGTTTTCAAGTTGCGACTTTACATGCTCATTATACCATTTCTGTTATCGTGAAAACATTAATTAAATTTAGGATAAGGAAACGAGATGAGTCCCATATTAAGGGAAACTCTAAGATCCTCCATTCCGAATGGGTTACCTCTATGTTCCGGGGGCGGTGTTGTTGTCTTTTCTGGACCGAGACTTCCCCCAGACTTTTTAATACTGTTGAGTGATACCAGTTCTAAAAGGGCCCATCAGGATAGATCCATTGACAATGTGGAAAAACCATCCTTGGATGACACTCGAACCCTTTTTGTGAGATCGGGACAGACTTAGGAAAAATCCATGCCTCTGGTGATACTTGGTCTTTCAAAATATTTCCATGGATGGGATATGTGGAATTGGATAAATTGGTGGATGTTCCATAGTGATATCTTCAGGAAATGCTCAGAATATAACTCTCAACATGATCTTTAAATAATGATGCACTTAAGGTTTATGTTATTTCTAATTACATATATAATGAATTGAGATATTTCCCCTTATATAGGGAAGTGTGCCTGGTTGACACTGGACTTGAACCCTGAGTTAAATCACAAGCTTGGGGTATATGTTTTCCTAGTTTTACCTTGATTTCTGGGTTATATATATATATATGTATGTGTGTGTGTGTGTGTGTGTTCGTGAATTTCAGTAGACAGGTACCCTTTCAGAATACCGGCTTAGGCTGAAGTAGGTGACCAGGAACGGGTACTATTTGGGACCCGGGCCGGCATAGTTATTTCATTGCACTGTAATTAATATATCTGAAATGGTTATGTAATGGCACACTGCATTTTTTTTTGCACAAAATGGAATGGTTTTGACACTGTGGGTGTCGGCCTACTTGGTTTTTATCTCACACCCTGCTCGGGCATCGTCGACACCCAAGTAGATTGTATGCACGTGGGTATTAATAAGGGGAAGCGTGCTGCTTCTGATGCTTGACAGTTCATTACTTCTTAGGATAGAAACTGGGTTAAAGGACCAGGCCTTGTTTGTGATGCAGTTGCTTCTTGTGTCATTTCATTTTGTTGGCCATGTGTTTGATTTCGTTTTTCTGTACACTCAGTTTAGACTCATATCATGACATGACACTCTTTGGTGAGTTTCCTCACTTTGTTTTTATTATTCAGTTGGATTATTTAAATTGATTATGGTGTAGTTTATTTATTCACAAGCATCTGCTACTTATTATTAGTTTTTGTTTACTTCCGCTATGATATTACCTGTTACCTATGAGGTCATAGTCTCCCCCACGGACACAAAAAGGGCCCTCACTGCTAGTCGGCATCCTCTGCCGTTTGGGGAGAGGCGCTTGAGGGTATGTGACGCACCGATATGGCCACTATCTTAGAGATGATCAGGGTTAGGATGTTACACTCATACGTTGGAGTATCCTTCCAAAATATATTTCCATGAAGTGGTTAAGATACATGGCATACTAGTTTCAATCATTTTAGATAGATATCCTTTTTCAGATCATAATTTTATAAATCCTTATTGAAAATCCTTGGGACTCGTTTGACAATGAGTATGTTGTATCAACCTCAGATAGATAGCCAATCAGAAAGGATGATATTAATGTTGGATGTCATGGTGTGGGCTTGTGTAATTGATTTTTGTGGCCCATGGAAAGATCATATTAACTGATTGGATTTCACAAAAAATAAAAGCTATTAGGCCTCAACATATATGGCACCATTTGAATAATATTGTGGTAATCCTTGTCGTTATCCACATTGTTGGGTGTAAATTGGTTAAAATTCACTAGTTGTTTTGAGCCTTGTCCATTAAATAATGGAGGAGTTACGGTTGGTTTCAAAATGGACAGAGATAGCTCATAGTTATTATAAATCATAAGCGGATCAATGGTAAAGTCCGTTTTCATTTTCATTGAGTTAACGTGCGTTCTTAAGGATCTCTCCAAGACTTGGACATCGTCATTTTGGGAAGCAAGGAAAGCTATCTCTTTAATACATTGGTCTTTTTGAGATATGATAACATGTTGGAGGGGTGGAAAATTAGTTGGAATTACCATCATAGTTCAGTGGGGTGAATAATGAGTTTCACATATCTCAGCTAAAAATGTATCAGCCTGATCTTAACCAGGTGATCATACGGGATCGTGTTGACCTATATCCAGATCCTTCATCGGAACATATCCTGGGGAAGAATTTGGATAGGCAAGATAAATTCATGTATGGGAAAAAGAATAGTTCTATTGTGAGTTGTATGGTAACATGATCAGATTTAGTAATAGAATAGGGAATGCGAGAAGAAAATGAAAGATAAATGGGATGAAATATTTTAGGGACACAATGGTTTTCTACCTTCTGATGACAGAAAGACCAGTTAGGGGGAGAATGTTGTAAAACTAGTTTCTGGTTAGAGAACTTATCCATTGTAATTTAGAATCTATCCAAATCCTTTTTCTAGAGTTTAAAGGTCTATATCTTATGGAGAATAGATCTAAGGCTATTTCGTGGATTTCTTACCTGGTTTCATGAGTGTTCTTTGTCCGTTGGTTTTTATCAAAACATTCGAGGAAGGTAGCATCACTCTTGACTCCTCTTTGAATAACATATTGGAATGGTTTGAAATGATTATCCTGTGATAGAATAATGATGAATTGCCTATTTTTAAATGTTAGAAACCTTCTTGAAAGTCGGTTTGAGGAAATCTGGAAAATTTGTGTTTTTGGAAAAAAGTATTTGATTCTTGATTTTAAAATGAAGATTTTATAATGGGTTTTTTTAATTGGGTTAATCATATTTGATGGATGCATTTTCTATAAAAGGAATGATTTTTTGGAAATGGTATGGTTAATTGGAATTTGTTTCTTAATGTATTTTAATAGAATAATGTTTTTACTAAAATGGTTTGAATTATTTTATTTGGAATGACATGGAAATATATTGGGGTATTGTGTGAGTTCATTTCAAGATGACAATAAACAAGATACAAGTGTCATTAGGGTACAAGTTTGATGACCCTGGAAGGTGGGCATGGGTTATTAGGACACGAGGTAATTCGGTGAGATACCGCTCATGAGTAAAAATCTGCCAAAAATCACACATATGTTGTTGTGTGGTGAATAATGGAATGGTTATGCAAAAATAATATTGAAAATGGTTTCAAGGATTGGTTTTGTTTATTTTTATGGAAATTACACTTTCCGTAAAAAAATTTGAACTAACACTTGTGTACCATTTGTAATAAATGGATTTCAAAATTCATTATATATAACTATAAATTTTTTTCAAAAAATGTATTATATAAATTATTTTATATAAATGATATAAGCTTACTATAATAGTGGCTTGAGTAGGGATGTCATTGGGGAAATAAAACTGGGTTTTATACTCACTTCATATTTTTAACCTTTTTTCTTTGAAAAATGCTATCTTCTGTGGCATAGAAAAGGTAATGTATCACATGTATTTAACACCACCTCATTATACTCTGCATGTTTGATGATTCAAACATAAATCATGTAACACCCTGAGATTTTATGAGATATATTATTTTTAATTTCTTTCATATCTTCTATTGTACACTATATGAAGATTATCTTGCGCTATACGCAACACCGTATTAGCTTGCAGTATAAGCAACACTATTCTTGGATTGTGTTACACACAATTTCAAGTTCGTTTGATAGTAGTTATTCTACGCAACATTGAGTGTATATATATATATATATATATTCAATGTATAAATGAAATATGGTTAGATTCTGTTATACGAAACAACAAAGGAGTATTTCAAAACACGCAACCCTGACTTGGCTTGCATTACACGCAATCACGACCTTCCTCGATATCATGTGTAGTACGCAATATCGGGTTTCACTAAACAACGATATATTGTTATAATATTATTATGGACTAGCAGTTATGAATAGTATTAACTACATTTTGAATTTTATAACATTATTATTCATCTTACATATTTTCTAGAACATGGTACGAAAAAAAAATTTGGGTAAAATTAGTATTTTTAAAAAAAATGCAGCTTTGCCGCCTTTTGATGGCACACCCACATTAAATCTAGTTTTTGACATTTTTTGAAGTTCAATTTGATAAAATAAAATTTTTCCTTGGAATCAAGATATAAAAATTTAATTGGAATAAAATTTTCATATTATTCTGATAACATTCATATTTTGATGAATAGTAAAAACACGCTATATTTTAATTAAAAACAAATTCTTTCATCACAATAATTTATATTGCTGGATTATCATTTTATTTGGTTTTAAAGTGTAATTAGAATATTTTTTCCATTTAATCCAATGTTGGTCATTGTAATTAATTTCACTTTGAAATTGGACATAAACAAGGGTTAATCTTTTGATAGTTATTGTTTCTTAAAAACACGCTATTTGTTTTGATAATGGGAATTAATTTTAAAATTAATTAATGCCACTTCTATGTTTTTAATTTGTAAAAATAGACATCATTTTTGAATTCATAAAATCAAATATATCTTAGGATGAATTTTTTGATTTTTTCTGAAAAACATCAATTTTTGATGAATAGTGAAAACACAGAGTTTTTTGGTTAAAACCGACTTTTTATTTAAATAATCATTTATTTGATTTAAATTTATTTTAGGTCAAAATAGATACATAATACTGATATATGTTCAATGAAATAAATTGGAATCATTTTATAATAAATTTATATTTATAAAAATTGTATTGAACTTTTCACCGTCTTATACCCACCTCTTAGGAGTTTTTGCAATTGTTCATAAAACATAATTTTACCGCTTCTATGACTTGGATTTTGAAAATCCAAGAGACATGGTTAATATAAATGAGTAAAATGTGGTTCAATTAGATAAAAATAATTTTTGGTGAATAGTAACTTTTTACTTTTATTTACCACGGTTAAAAGTAAATTGGGTAATTTAAGGTTAAATGAATAGTATAATAATTCAAAATTACCTTAAAACATGTCCAAGCATTATTGTATGAGTAATGGCCGACCATGGGCATCCTTGGGTCGATTGTGGGACCCCATGGAGACACTTATGAAATACATTGACCCATTAGATTAATTAATTTAATGAAAAGACAAAATTGGCATTAAAAAAAATCTTTTAGTTATTAGTTTTTATAAGGGGGTTTATAAATTATATTTTCGACTATAAATATTCATTGGAAAGCTAAAACTATTTCCTAAATTTTGGTATTTTTTTTATAATTTTTAGACATCAAATAAATTATATTATATATGATACAATAATAATGCAGTATTTACCTCATTTATAAATGATTTAAATAAATAAGATTATAATGATTAAAATAGTTTCCAAAACCTGTCCAATTATTATTGGATGATTTTATTTCGAAAATGTGTCATATTATCTTCGACATTAATGTGTTTTGGACCTATTGAAACCGAATATATGTTTATAATAAAATAATGTTTTCACACTTTCCTAAAGAGCCCCTCCTCTCCCTTATAAATGGAGACCACTTCTATGCAATTTCTCACACCTCTCAAGCCTTTTGGCTCGTCCAAACTCTACCCAACTAAGCTCCCTACATCCCTATCCTCCCCCTAGAATCCTTACATTAGGCAGAAGGAACTTCAAGAAGTCTATTTGGTTCAAACCAAAGTATGTTACCCAAATTAAAGGAGTCTTGGACACATACGGATGAAATTGGACATAAGGTAAGGGATAACTATTCCAATCTCGTTCTTATCCGAGAGTGTTTATTCATAAGTATTTACTGGGGTAATTGTTATCATCCATGTCCATGTTTTGTAAAAATGTTTTCATATATGTTTAAAGTCCTTTTTACCCATTTTTTGACTTTTACTACATGGTATGTAAGGAATCTTTCTTTTGTTTACGTTACGAGGTACTTTTTTGACTTTTCGGACAAAAGTAAGAGGAGAATGTTATTTTTAACTTATGCGGGTGAACGGATTTTTACAGTTTCATAACACCTCATTTTCATGAAGATTACTCTACAAGATTTCATGATTATTTTCCACAAAACCATTTTTTTTAAAAATTGCATGGCATTTTGTGAAAAGAAAATCATTTTGAAGAAGAAATGATATTTTCCTCAATAATTCGTTTCACGTGTTTTATCAAAACTATTTTCCATATAAAATGAAATTATTTAATACTTTTATGTTTCAAGTATAATGTCTTCATTATTTACATGGTTTTATTCTTCTTATTATGAAATGACATCCATTTTTTTATATGGATTATTTTATTATGGCATGATGTTTAAGAATCCAATTCTACTACATGGGTTATTCTATGATGTAGGATATATTATTTTGTGGCACACAAAATAATGATTTCATTATGAGATGGGTGGGACCTATATATCCATCAAATGCATTGGTTAAAGATTTATATCTCAGGAGATAGGCATGGCTGAAACGACAAGTAAATCTGGTTCAGTAAGACATGGCTAGAACGGAAAGTAAACCCGGTTCAGTAAGGGACTTTGTCCACTAAGATGGTCTTGGAAGCCATGCCTTAGCTACTATGGAAATCATTACATGTGATTAATGGATCCCACAATTACATGTTTTATTACCTTTCTAGTTTATCATGATTAATGTTGCTTTATGATCTATGCCTTATGTACTTCCATGATTTATGTTATTGCTCATGATTTTGATGTTTAGATTTTATGTTCAAGTTTTTTCATTCAAATGTTTATGGATTGTTTTATGTTCTCTATGTTTAACCTTATTGAACATTTGAGCTCACCATTTATATGTTTTTTTCCCCAGGATTTAAAGAATGGTTTTTGGTAAGAAAACAAAAGGGTAAGATCTTTATGGGAGATGTTGAAGATCTTTCACCATTATTAGAAGATTATATTCCGAGTTTCCAAAGACACTAAACTATTACGGTCCTTGTGTGTCTGTTTTTGTTATCTATTAAGTATTCTGCAAAAGTAATGAAATTTCCTTGTACGTCAAGTTTCGGCCCTCTACAGTTGGTATCCGAGGAAATGTTTAGTCATCCTTTGAAAACTATGATGCGAAAATATTAGTGGGATCCCTAGAGATATTTTTAAGGAATGTCTAGGGATGTCCCTAAGGATAAGTATAAGTATAGGTTATAGTCCTATAATTACGGTAACGATCATAGAATTAAAATATAGATGTTATATATTGAAATTACTCCCCCTTTATTATGTTGTTTTACCTATCATGATTTTTTCCTCTCACGCTATTCTATTTGGGTTTTAGAAAATGGATTGAAACAGGAAGATTCACGATAATGGAGAATATGATGGATAATGGAATGATATTATTCATGTCAAGAAAATGAAATGGGATTTGGAAGGTGAAAATCGTTATTATGCCTAATCAACAATCACATAATATGATCAATAATCTCAGCTTTGGTAAGTTCCCTGACCCAGCTAATAAGAGAAATATGGAGTTTCATGATGATCATAGAGGAAAAAAAGTTCAATTTCCCTCATGTGAGTAATGTGGTAAGAGGTATCAAGGAGAATGTTTCAAAGGAACTGGAAGATGCTTTGGGTGTGGAAAATAAGGACACAAATCTAGTAATTGCAAAGGAAAAGGTTCAGTTAACACCATGGACAATGATAATGTTATTGCTAAGACATCAACAGTGGTTAAATGTTTTAAATGTGGAATGTACGGGAATTATGCAAACCAATTCCCTAAGGGAAAATCTCATAAAGAGAACCATCATGGTTGTATGGGTAGTATTTATGTTGATGATGATGAAGAGACTACAAATGGTATATGAGATGAAATAAGTGTTAAGGAATACATTGATGAAGCTCGGTTCAATGGTTTTAGAAGGTAGTGGAATAATTTATGCTTATCAAGAGTTATATTGTATAGGTAATGGTACTATGGAATAAAGACACATCTTAGGATTGTTACATTATAGTTTTTCTTATGTATTTGATAGTATATGTTGAATGGTACTAGTAACAATGAAAGGTTATTTGAATATTTTTGGAAAGTTGATGATATGCGCATAATGAAGGGATAAGGAGAAAATTAAATGTTTGATAGTATTCATGAGCTCATGACTAATATAAGGACAAAGTGATATCATGGATTGAGTATATAGAAATTTTGGGTTTTTGGTATGTTGAAAGAGTTAACGTATGACAACATTCATGTTTTGAATAAGTTTCAATGGGTATTCATTTTTCAAGAGAATACCTGATTAAGGTATGCACATGATTGGAATGTGATCAACAAGATATATCAGGGATAAGTGATGGTATTCACATGCTCGGTAGATGAAATTTCTATTAATTGTTTTCTTTTTTACTATAAGCTTGGACAAATGTATTTTGGATAAGCCTAATGATTTAAAATGGATTATGTTGGACATAAGTTAGTACTGTTTAATGCTAGAACTGTTTTCGATATTATCGATGGAATGTCATAATGATGTAATTTTAGAAATAGGACATCCTGCAGGACGGGCAACAACCCGTCCCGTCGGACAAGGCTGTGGGAATCGAACCCACAACCAAAGTGTGACATGCCTTTATCTCCTAACACTGGCCTACAATAAGTCCATGGTTAGTAGAAATTAGTTTTATTTTATTAAGTAGAATGATAGTTGATGTATAAGTCCATTTTTGGAACCATATACAATTAACCTCACCATAGATGAACTTATGTATATTTGATAACTTTTGCTAACCTTCTGTTTGAAATAGATGAAATGACCCATCATTCTATCACATGATCTACTAACACTTCACGAATAACAAATTCAACTTCATTTCTTTAAGAGATGAAGTGGAAATTGTTCAAGGCACGAACAAGAGTGAGATGGTACCAAAATCATGTAAGTATTTCTTTTAATTCATCAACTTTAGGGAAATGATCTTGAAAACCAAAAAATTTTGTCCTAGTGTCCTCATATCTGATGAATCTGATGGTTCCTTAGATCATCACAAATTTATGGCTTTGTGATTGTTGGCTTTTTCATAGCCATGTTCTCTACCACTCTCCATCAGAACATGATGGTTAGATTTATCTTTCATATCCATATTTTTACTTATGTTATCCTATATGGAAACCCAATGATGAGTTACTTTGGGTAATCGTTACGTTTCATACTTTAGTTTTTAAAATTATGTTTTAGTATTCCTTTTTTACGATGTGGGTTCAATGAATAGAAAACGATTTATAACCCCGAAAAATTTCAATGGAGAATTTCATTTTAAGGTGGGTAGAATGTAACACCCTGAGATTTTATGAGATATATTATTTTTAATTTCTTTCATATATTCTATTATACGCTACACCAAGATTATCTTGCGCTATACGCAACACCGTATTAGTTTGCAGTATACGCAACACTATTCTTGGATTGTGTTACACGTAATTTCAAATTCGTTTAATAGTAGTCATTCTACATAACATTGAGTATATATATATATATTCAATGTATAAATGAAATACGTTTTGATTCTGTTATATGAAACAACAAAGGAGTCTTGCACAACACACAACCCTGACATTCCTTGCATTACATGCAATCGCGACCTTCCTCGATAGCGTGTTTAGTACACAATACTGGGTTTCACTAAACAACGATATATTGTTATAATATTATTATAGACTAGCCGTTATGAATAGTATTAACTACATTTTGAATTTTATAACATTATTATTCATCTGACATATTTTATAGAACATGGTATGAGAAGAAAATAAATTTTTCAGGTAAAATAAGTATTTTTAAAAAAAAATGCAGTTTTTCTGCCTTTTGATGGCCCACCCACATTAAATCTAGTTTTTGACATGTTAATAAGTTCAATTTTAAAAAATAAAATTCTTCCGTAGAATCAGGATATAAAAATTTAATTTGGATAACTTTTTCATATTATTCTGATAACTTTCATATTTTGATGAATAGTAAAAACACGCTATATTTTAATTAAAAACAACATTTTTAATCGCAATAATTTATATGGATATATTATCATTTAATTGGTTTTGAAGTGTAATTAGAATATATTTTTACCATTTAATCCAATGTTGGTCATTGGAATTAATTTCACTTTGAAATTGGACATAAACAAGTGATGATCTTTTGATAGTTATTGTTTCATAAAAACACGCTATTTGTTTTGATAACGGGAATTACATTTAAATTTAATTAACTCCACTTATATGTTTTGAATTTGGAAAAATAGACATCATTTATGAATTTTGAATATCAAATATAGCTTAGGCTGAATTTATGGTATTTTTCTGAAAAACTACAATTTTTGATGAATAGTGAAAACACTGAGTTTTTTGTTAAAACCGAAATTTTATTTAAATAATATGTTATTTGATTTAAATTTATTTTAGGTCAAAATAGATACATAATAATAATATAAGTTCAATGAAATTCATTGGAATCATTTTATAATAATTTTAGATTTATGAAAATTGAATTGAACATTTCACTGTCTTTTACCCACCTCCTAGGAGCTTTTGTAATTGTTCATAAAACATAATTTTACCGCTTCTGTGAGTTGAATTTCTAAAATCAGAGAGATACGGTTAATATCAAGGAGTAAAATGTGGTTCAATTAGATAAAAATAATTTTTGGTGAATAGTAACTTTTTACTATTTTTTACCACGGTTAAAAGTAAATAGGGTAATTCAAGGTTAAAACAATATTATAATAATTAAAAATTACATTAACACTAGTCCAAACCTTATTGGATGATTAATGGCCGACCATGGGAATCTTTGGGTCGATTTTGGGACCCCATGGAGCCACTTATGAAATACAATGACACATTAGATTAATTAATTTAATCTAAAGACAAAATTGGCATTAACAAAAATCCATTAGTAATTAATTTTTATAAGAGGTTATATAAATTATCTTTTCGACTATAAATATTCATTGGAAATATTAAACAATTTCCTACATGTTGGTATGTTTTTGATAATTTTTATAAATCATATAAATTAAATTATTTATGACACAATAATGATGCAGTATTTACCTCATTAATAAATGATTTAAATAAATAAGATTATAATGATTAAAATATTTTCCAAAACCTATCCAATTCCTATTGGATGATTTTATTTCAAATATGAGTCATATTATATTCAGCATTAATGTGTTTTGGATTTATTGAAACTGAAGATAAGTTTATAATAAAATAATGTTTTTACACTTTCCTAAAGGGCCCCTCCTCTCCCTTATAAATGAAGACCACTTCTATGCAATTCCTCACACCTCTCAAGCCTTTTGGCTCATCCAAACTCTGCCCAAATAATATCCTTACATCCCTCTCCTCCCCCTAGAAGCCTTACATTATGCATAAGGCACTTCAATAAGTCATTTTGGTTCAAACCAAAGGAAGTTACCCAAATTAAAGGAGTCTCGGTCACATACGGACGAGATTGGACATAAGGTAAGGGATAACTATTCCAATATCGTTCTTATCTGAGATTTTTTATTCGTAAGTATTTACTGGGGTTATAGTTATCATCCATTTCCATGTTTTCTAAAAATGTTATCATATATGTTTAATGTCATTTTTTCCCATTTTTTGACTTTTACTACATGGTATGTAAGGAATCTTTCATTTGTTTACGTTATGAGGTACTTTTTTGACTTTTCCGACAAAAGTACGATGAGAATGTTATCTTTAACTTATGCGGGTGAACGTTTTTTACGGTTTTATAACACCTCATTTTCATGAAGATTCCTCTACAAGAATTCATGATTATTTTCAGCAAAACCCTTTTTTTAAATTGTATGGCATTTTGTGAAATGAAAATGATTTTGAATAAGAAAGAATATTTTCCTTAAGAATCCATTTCAAGTGTTTTATCAAAAATATTTTCCATCTAAAATGTCATTATTTAATATTTTTATGTTTCAAGTATAATGTCTCCATTATTTACATGGTTTGATTCTTCTTATGATGATATAATATCCATCTTTTATATGGATTATTTTATGATGGCATGATGTTTAAGAATCTCATTCTATTACATGGGTTATTTTATGAGGTATGATATATTATTTTGTGGCACACTAATGAATGATTTCATTATGAGATGGGTGGGACCTATATCTCCCTCCAATGCATTGGTAAAGATTTATATCTCATGATATAGACATGGTTGAAACGGAAAGTAAATCCGGTTCACTACGACAGGGCTGGAATGGCAAGTAAACCAGGTTCTGTAAGGGATGTTGTCCACTAAGATGGTCTTGGCATCAATTCCTTGGCTACTATGTAAATCATTACATGTGATTAATGGATGCCACAATTACATGTTTTTTCCCATTCTACTTTATCATGATTAATGTTCCTTTATGATCTATGCCTTATATACTTCCAAGATTTATGTTATTGCTCATGATTTTGATGTTTAGATTTTATGTTCATGTTTTTGCATTAAAATGTTTATGGATTGTTTTATGTTCTCTATTTTTACCCTTACTGAGAATTTGATCTCACCCTTTATATGTTTTCTTTTCCCCAGGATTTAAATAAATGTTTTAGGTAAAAAAAACAAAAGGGGAAGATCTTTATGGGAGATGTTGATGATCTTTCACCACGATTAGAAGATTATATTCTGAGTTTCCAAAGACATTAAATTATTACAGTCATTGTGTGTCTATTTTTGTTATGTATTAAGTATTCAGCAGAAGTAATGAAATTTCCTTATTTGTCAAGCTTCGGGCCTCTATAGATCATGGGCAGCAAGGAGTCTTTTTTTCATATTTTAGTTGACTAGTTTTCATTACACTATTTTCTTTGTTAATTTCATTGTCTTCTGATGTGGTGCCTGTTGGTGTGGTTTTAATATAAATGAAGTGGCCGATTGGTATTTCATTTATACATGCATCAAATAGGGAGTTGTTGGGTAATGTTTTGTTGGGTTAATCAATTTAGTTCATAAATGGTAAATTTTTTCCCACATGCAATTGAAACCCTTTGACATTAATTTATAGCCATTGGTATCTGGGGGATGTCTCATAAGGCCAAGTATCCCCTCATCGCCTTTTCAAGACAATGAGGAAGGGGTGGGAGATTACACTTCCCCTACTATATTTTCTTAAATGTCATCTCTTATTAGGATAATAATGTAACTTAATACCCTATTGAATGAGGAATTTATAACTATCATATTTATTTATTATACATTTTCAAAGAAATTTATGAAATACCGGCAACGTATTATATAAATTTTGAAATCTAGAGTACAATATTCTTTTTTATTCAGTCCAGATTTTGTCTTTACCCATTGTTTCCCAATTATTCAATTGAAAACTATTTAAATGGAAGAATTTTTTAAATACCATTGCAAATCATTATAAATTATTAAAAAATTTACAAAAAAAAATGAGTGCATCAAATACCCCATACATGAACTATGATGGTGTAAAATCATTGAATGTCATAATTTAATTACTAAATGAACCAATTAAAATAATATTTAAATAAAAATTTGTGAAATAAAATTAATATAAATTTTTAATCAATATTTTAAAATCCACATAGAACATCTATGTAACAATACATTTTTCAAAAGTTCAATCAATCATATTATTTTACCACCCCCTTATAAAAATGACGTACCTTCTTATTTTATCAATTCAGGATTCAGAATTCATTATTATGTAGCATGACAATCATTATCTATCAGACATTAAATTATTTTATCCCATAAATAACAAAAAAAATCATGTAGACTTATTCTCATTACACTAAAACATACACCATTCCATATAATTTTAAAAAAATATTTACCCACTTTGTAACAAAAAAAGTAACATTTAATAAAGGGGACTTTTTATATAAGGATTTAATTACTGTGAGGCTTATGGTTGGTGTTTTTTTATATTTAAAAATTTAAATTTAAATTAGTGGTTTATCCTTATAGATTGTTTCATGATATCAAAATTTAATTGTAATGTAAATAAAGACATAAAAATGAAAACTCCACTTCCCATTCTCAATATAAAAGTCACTGTAAATATAAGAATAATGAATAATTCACACATTTTTGAATTTTTTTTATTTTAATATTTATCAAACTATTTATTCTAAAATTTTGTTCGAATTTCTTGTATAGAACAAATCACATATCAACTACATAACAACATACGATAAAAATCATTGGTTAAATAGTGGTGATTTCCAATTTCCCCAAGTAAAAAAACATTCATTTGTTATTATTGTTTTCTATAATATAACCCAAATAATGTAAAATGAATGAATCAAAAATATTTATTATTGATAAAAAATTAGAATCCTCATTAAACTTTTTATAATATAGTGTGTAATTTTCACAATAAATTTCCTCACCCCATCACATTTCATCGTTGGAAAACCATTAAATATAATAGTGGAGGGAAGGACGGGATATAAATGGATCCAAAAGTTCCACATTACTATAAAAGTAATATGTTGCCTCTATAGGTTAAACATTGATCAATGTAAATGTTGGCCTAAAGGGAATTGGAATATAAATTAAAATTCAACAATCATGTTAAATTTTTTTTCCATAACAATTAACAATATAAATTCCAATTCAATATCTAGAAGTTGAAAGTACCAAGATCACTCAAGAAATATTAACAAGAGAATATAAAATATATAGGTTCTATAAATCCTATCAGGAATGGAATATATGAAATTTGAATTTCATATATGGGGTAGATAAAAATAAAAATTCAATTAATATGAATTTTTTATATTCAAGGTATTGAATTTTTTTGGGAGATATAATCTATATGAATGAAATCCCCATTGCATATAATGAATTTATCAACTAACTTTTCTTCATTTGTAATTATAGTGACTCCATTCCATAATGGTCCTTTATATGAAAAATAACATTATCTACTACATGAAAAACATCATTTAATATAAATGGGGTGAAGGGTGAAAAAACATTAACATACACTATTTATTATTAACAAAATTTCTATAATTCTATTTCCTCACAGAAATCCTTTGGATAACATATTTGGAGCAACCTAAATATATAAAATTTCCTTTTTATATAGTTATGTGAAGCTTGATCTCCTCCTCTATTTCTTAAGGAAGATTTCAATAGATATTTTTATTCATTTTTACCATTTATAGTGAATGGGTCTCTGACTTCATTATATTCCATTTTCATTCAATTGTGTTTCCTTTTAATCATCATCCCATTAAATCATATTGAAATTTAACTTCTAGAGTATATATATATTTTAATTTAACCATGTTATAGATCTTTTGATATGTTCTTTTACATGAGTTATTTTCTTCATATTCCTACTAATACATGTCCTTGTTTATTTTAAATTTCCACAAAAATAGATGTTCAACCAGAAATTAATGTCTATGTGTCTATTATTACCAAAACACCATCAAAACCCTTGAAATTTTGTTCTTCCATATTGGTTCTATATTTGTCCAGATTGTTTTTTCATTGTCTTGTGGAGAACTAAACCACACGTTAGATAATAGTTTGTGGCCTCTGTGGAATTTTCTTATCTTCACTTAATGTGGATTATTTCCAACTTTCATTGTATTTCTATGTATCCATTTTTCTAGATTTCACATATGCACTTTTAAATAAAATTTATCTAATTGCAAATGGATTTAATGAATATTTACCTTGTTCATGTGACCCATACATCCCATTTATCTAGGGCTATTCTCTTAGTTCATTTGCCACATTTCTAAATCCTTGTCAATCCATGTTATACTCAGGTTTTACTCTGATGTATATCGATTGTGTCTCTCTAATTTCTTTTTCTATAGTAGGAAATTATATTTTAATATCTATTATTATCATATAGTCTTCGACCCCTTTAAAAATGGGATTCCTAATATCCTTAATATAAACTCATTCCTAAGAAAAAATTCTCTTTTTATTTTAATTCTTAGTATTCAATTTAGTTTTCATTAAATTATTTATCTTCCTCATCATCTGATTGTTCTTATTCTTTATCCCCTTCTAATAAACTATTAAAAATCAATAAATTATTAATACATCTAACATGAAATTAGGATTGGAATATTTTGGGGCATATTATGGTTCAATTGTGTTTTCAATATATAAATGTTCTTATAAATATATAAACTCATGATTCTATCATGATTTATCAATGTGATCAATACCTACTTCATGAGAGATTTTAAATACGGAGTGGTTGTATAATGGGATCCTCTAGGTGTCAAGAATTTGTAAAATCACATTATTATCTCTAAGATATAATGTAATGGTCCCTTATTATAAATAATCTCATTGGTTGTATTTAGGAATATTAATACCAAAAAATTGGAGAAATACATTTGAATTTATCTCTAACTAAGTAACAACATTCAAGCTTGCTAGAAAAGTCTACCATTCCACTCCAACTATAAATTATTACAAGTCTCCAACTAGAAAATTAATGGACCTATTTTCTAATGGGATTAAAACTCATGTGGTATTTAATTATCTTACTTTTAATTATGAGAAAATATATTGATACATCACATTTAAGGAATAATTGAGATCACGATAGGGATAAAAATACTAAATAAAAAATAGTGTAGTGAATAGAAAATATCAATGGATCCTGACACATTTTAGGAAATATTGTTGTGGTAATGGATAGGATAGTCATCCCAATTATGATTCTATTATTATAATTTTTCCTCTTTTCTTTGGAGAAAATATCCAAATGTAAATTTGAAGAACTATGAATTTTTCATTTGGATTCTTACATAGATACATTAAATTCAACATTTCTAAATTTTTCATGGATATCCCATGGATTTTTCCATCCTAGATATTATTTGAATCCATGAACCTATAATGGAATGAAATTGTAACACCCTTCTTCTATATTTCATTCCTTTTTAATGGAGTTTCAGGTCCCACATTCCAATACCACCGATGTCACTTTTTATTAGGGTTGGATGGTTTTTATTCAAGAGTATTCCAAAAACAATTATATATATTTCAGTCATGTTTTGATTTATCTTACACGGATTAAGGTGGATAAATAATGTTTTCACTCATTTGGACTATAATATTACCACTCTACATTGAAATTGGAATGGTTTAGAATATAATTTATCCTATATTTTTTATTGAAATTCCATGAGACATTCAATTAAACAAGTTAAATCGATTAATATTTTTAAGTCTCTTTATAGTCCCTATTATCATTCAGATGACGACGCACTTTGTTAGCAGCTACCCATAAGAATTTTTTAGGGGGTGGGTGGGTGGGTTATATGTATTTTGTTTGAATGTCTTCTTGTATAGTTGTTGAAAAGAAGGTGGGTTATAGAATTTTTGTATAAAATTGCACGAATTAAGATATTTATTTGGAATGGGGGTCTAGAATAGTTATGATAACATCCAAATCCTTATTATTTAAGATAAATGTTTTTCACAACAGATTCTGATGAAATTTTATTAGTTGGAACAAGGATTCCCAACATTTCATAACTTTTATTTCATCAAATTGATGATTAAAGATAAGAGGTGATAAACCCAAACCACATACATGAGGTGGGGATGGTAGTTCACTCACATACATCATATACAACTATCTCACAAGACATTTTAATTATTCCATATTGGTTACAAGAGTAGGTGACGAGTTTTACGATCTTACTTCATAAATCTCCATAGTTTATATACCTCTAGTTCCCAAATTACTATAATTTTATTCTATTATCTCAATTGGTTTCCTAAAATCTATTGGTGATTTATCAATGACACCTCCACTGTATGATGCAACCCAGTGGTCAAATTAATTTTCTTGAAATTCTAGGGAGAATAATAATAAAAATTGGTTCTATTCATCCCCTTAAGGATGTCATATTCCACATAGTTTCTTAAGTGTTTCCTAATGCTGTGGATTATGTGGTTTCTTATAAGATGGAATATATCCCCTTCCTTATATCTTTACTCCAAAAAATAGTATGAATAATTAAATGGATATTCCTTGGTGTCCATCCCAGTCATGTAACTCATTGTAATGTAGGCTGTGAAAGATCTCCATGGAGTCTCCCCATGTAAAAATAGGAATTCACCCAACCATAATTTCTCTTAACCTACTCCTATATCATGAAGTATGATAATAATAAAAACTCATAGTGATCCATTTAGGATCATCACCGACATATTCATGGAATTTCGGTAGTACCACAATCATATTGTCATGAAATTCAGAATCATTATACTTGACTTGCATGGATAACAAGTTTAATTGATTGGAAAATTGTAGGGTACAAAGGTCCCTTATAGTTTATATAGGATTTTTTTCATTTTTTATAGTCTTGATATGATCACTTAATGTTTAATTAAATATCGTTAAATTTTAATTCATCAATTTAATTCTATTGATTAATATTTCCATTCCTTGTTTGAAATGACATTCTATCTCAAGATCAAAAGTAAATAGCTACTTTTTTGAGGTCATAGTCATTTAATTGTTTTAATATCTTCATTCACTAATTGAAAATGGTTCTATTATTTTATCCACACCTATAATGGGGTGTGACAAAATTAAATTTAATTTACCCTTGAGGGATTTTTAGTAGTAGTAAGCAATGTAACCTCTAAAAATCAGTGGTTTCAGATGAAAAATTATTATGGTTAATAATATTTCTATGAATTTTAATCAAGGAAAAATAAATTTGGTAAAAATAAACTTTAAATACAAGTTATCCATGTGTAAGTTTAGATTCAATTTTCTAATCCTTGTTTGATTTACCTTTGAAATACCTAATCAATTATTATCATTCCCAAGTATCCAAATTATATCATTATTTCTTCCACATGTGTTTAATAATCAATAAAAACTCTCTAATTGATTATATTATTAATAATAAATAAGAATGAAAATAAAAAATTGGTAAAATATAATATTTATACAAGTAAATTGATAAATTTAAAAATTAATAATAAACATTTGTCACATTTAAATCAGTTTCCAAAATTAAATATTTAAAAAACGTATTATAAGAAATAAATTCTTAAATTCAATTAAATCAATTATACTAAATCATTTTAATTAGGTCACTACCCATTATCCCAATAAAATCATTCTTCTATGGATCCATTATAGAAGAAATAATGTGGTAATTATGGTTAAAAATCATTCTACCAAAAAAATTAATTAATGACTCAGTAAAAAATTCCAATGATGTTGTAGATTAGTTCTAATATCATCCATCAAGTAGTCCCCCACTAATTTGGTTCTTGTAATAAGATTCATCTTTTCTATAGAGATAGGGAACCCAATATATACTAATTCATGTCCCCTTATATATTAATATAATATTAAAATTTCAAAAATAGTTTAGGATCACATGTGTGGATATCATGTATTTATTAATCACACCCACTTATATCCGTTCTTAAAAATGGGTCTATAATATCCAATTATTCCATTGAAAATGCTCCTTTTTCATAAAACCTTCTTTATCATACATTTCCAATTGTGTTGGTAGAAAAACTATTTAAAATAATTTCTTCTACATACGTCTATCATGATGAGAGAAAATAGTGTATTCCTAACTCAAATTCCCCATATTTTTACTTAGGTTATACATCTATCATTGAAAATTTTAAATTAAATCAATATCTGTGAGGATTTATAATTTTTATTATAGTTAATTACCACTTTTATTCCCTTGTATATCTTATGATGATCCCCAAAATTTCTAATTCATGTGGCCAATTTCATGACATTTCACATAGCAAGCATAAAAAGTATCTACTTACTGCCCTCATATTCATTTTTATACAATGTTTTTTTATGTCTAGTGTATCTTATATCTATTTTCATCACTAGGATCACATAGAAATTTTCATCCAAGAGATAAAATTCATGCTTTAGACCTGAAATATTACCTAGCTAGTCTATTATTTTTCATGTAGTCAATAAATTTAGCCGATGTGAGACGTAACTATTATCTGGAAGAATACAGGTTCATGTAAGTGATATCATCACTGTAGTAATTTATCTATAAATATGTTATTTATTTTATTGGTGTTACAGTGGTGTATAGTGATTCAAGTATATTATTTCTCTTTTGTGTTGTCCAGATTGAATTGAATGGAATCATTATTCTTCAACCATCTTCCGGAAATTCATCACATGATCCAAAGTCATCTATGAAGATACATGGAATACGATGTGTTTATAAACTCAAGCACAAAATTATTGAATTACTAAAATGGAATCATTGGAAATAAAAACTGGAATGAAGGTATCTTCGTGTGAAAATTATGTTGTAGATAGTGTGCTCGAGCACGGTGTAACACAATTGAGGAATGAAGTTTCCATTTTTTTGTGTGGAATAATTTTTTTGAATAACTTTTCCAATATTAGAGTTATAGATGGTCAAGATTTATCATATATGATAACACAAAAAATTAGGGACTAAATATCTTACTACATGGATGGGCTCCTACAACACACTAAACATAGTCATGGTCTATGCCGACATATATGGGTTATGCAAGCCTTAGACCCCAAGTTGCATGAAAATATTAACATGTTTTCCTCCCAACTATTAGGTAGTGTCTCCCGATAGGGATACAGAGTAGTTCATTCCATAATTAGATGAATATATTTATTTGTGGCACTATTGGTTAAGAGATGTACAATTGTCCTATTTGTAACAAAAATTTCCATAGCACAATTTAAAATATTAGAAAATAAATAGGTAAATTTTAATATCCATAGTTCCACATTTTTAAATTTATTTTTTCCATATTGACTATATAAATATAATTTAACATTTATTTAATAAAAAATTATATACATTTTCAAATTCATTAAAACCAATTAAATATCATTAAAAAATTAAAAAAATTCATGAAAAAATGAATACATTACATTTTTTCATTCCTCTTTTGATAGGAAACAAAGAAAAATTAAATGAATTTTATGAAAGGAATTATTCTGAATGTCACATATTAGGTCATGAATCTCATCATGACTGGAACATTAAAGGGTTGTGAAAGGATATAAAAACTGAGAATGGGTTGGAATAGTAGTTTTTTGTAGGCATTTTTCATCTACTCAATGGATACAAGGTGAAACAAAATGTGTTCATCTGAGTACATATGGTTTTAGGAAATGAAGGGATGATGATATGTATATGGGTAGTGATACAGATATTTCACACTGTATTTATTTTCTGAATCCCATTGGGGGAGGCAGGTTTTCTAAATGTAACAACTATGGGAGTTTATTATATTACCACAAGGTTATCCGAGATCCTAAGACGAATTTCAACTGATGTGGAATGATGGTGAATCTATATTCTATTTTTCTTGATTGAATAAAATATGATATCCCATATGGGATTGAGTAAAATATAGGAATAAATTCATGGAACTAGTAATTTTTTCAAGGAACTAGTAATTTTTTCAGAACTCATTTTTATACCCCTTTGGTGATAATGACCTTGGAGAGAAATGAATATCATGGATAGGGAAATGGAGGTGAGGAAGGTCAGCACTATGCATTAGACAACATTTTTCTAGGGTTGAGAGGGTTCATTGACTATTTTTTAGTATGACCGTTTTCAATTCATCAATTTTAATCATCATTATTTTATAATAGAGCTTCCCATTATTTTATAAGTAATAATGTTTTTTGTAGTCTCCAGTTTTCAATTTGGTTATCATCTAGGATAAATCTCTCAAGAAACCCCTGAGAAAAAAAGTTGATCATGTCTAGAAATTCCATGAATTTCCTATAGTCATTTCTAGATAAATACCTCTATAAAAATAAATGATCTTATTTATGAGAAGTCTACATTTAATATTTATAACTGATTTATTGAAAAGTTATCATGCTCAAATTTACTCTTTTGGGAGACATGTGTCTTCAAAGTTCGTAGATTATAATGGTATATGGTTAAGGATGAGTTGGATCTCATAGAAATAAGGTTGTGATAGGAAATATGTGAAATTTATTTTTTCACACTTCATATAGTACAAATAAATATACTATAGGAATAAGTATAATCCCATTTATACATCCTCAAGAGGAATATTTTTACTAGGTTGTTTTCCCATATGAATTTCAAAGTCTTCCTCTATAATGATGAGTAATTATTAAAATTGAGTTTATCGTAATAGTGTAACTGATATCATTTCCTCATTTTTTTTGAAACTGTGTTCATATAGATTAATGTGAAGATATATTATTTTAAGGGAAAATGTTTTATTATATAAATAAAATTATATTTTTCTGAAGCCATTTTTTTCTTATATGGAATATGATAGTATAAGGAATTTTTACGGTCTACATGAAGTTCAATTAAATAATGGTAATGTACAAGTACCCATTACCCATGATTAATGATCTATTTGAGCAATTACTAGGAACATTATGTTTATCCTAGTTTGATCTCTATTATGTCTATCATCAACTATATTATATTGATTTGGATATTTCAAAGGCATTTTTCGGGTTATTATAGGCAGTATCAGTATCATTTCAAAAATTTTGGGATGATAAAGACCATTTTGTGGCTATTTATCTCATTAAAATGATTTTCTATTTATATCTAAATTATATTTTTTTTGTGAATGATATACAACTATACTCTATGACTTTTTATATGCAACTTAAGAACCTAAATATTTTACTAAAAAAACATTTACCCATGAACATTATTCCAAACTACTGAAGTGTCACATCAACATTAAAGAGGAACATTTCCTTTTCTATGTTATTTTTGACCAAGGAATGCTATTTCACATGAAGAATGTAGAGGGTGTAATGTCTTATTAACAAACCATGATTATGTTTTTGATTAAAAATTATCTCCGGATCGTAGAATACTATAAATACTACATTAAGGTATTATTTTTGTTCTACCCCAATGTCATAGAAAATAAAAAAATGTTGTGAAGTTTGTTATATTAAATTAGTATGAATATTCCATCATATATCTACAAAAATTCTTAATAGCAACCCCATATTTGATGACTCTAAATAATAGGATTAGATATGAGGTGTATTGTGATGACATGATGTTTTTTAGGGATTTAGGTTGATATATTAAGATTATTTAGTTTCTTATGGGTCACATTAATTGTGACACTATGGTCAAAACTACCTAATTCAAGGATTATTATTTCCAATTGTGGTATGTTAAATGATGTTTTGGTTGAACTATATCTTCATTGATAGTTTTCTAATTAAAATGACATAAAATATTGTTGTATATTTTTTCTTCAGGTTCTCAATATGTGGATGGGATATTGGAGGGTGTATCATTATACATTCAACATTGAGATATATTACACTCTATGTATGTTCAATTTAATTATAGATTCACTTAGTAGGAAAACACCATAGGTGTTGGATCAAGGGGTTAACACTACACTAGAGGAACATATTCAATTGTGTTGGATGGTGGTGTGGCTATTGAATGAATTAGAGGAACATGTTTTTATGACTTATAAGACTTTGGTTATGATTTTTTCTTCATTGTACTATTGAAAATTAAACCATGAGTGTCATCCTTTGTGTGTGGAGATTCAGAAATGATAGAAAGAGATGACTAAATTACAATGTCACCTTTAG
This sequence comes from Viscum album, assembly GCA_963277665.1. Taxonomy (NCBI): domain Eukaryota; kingdom Viridiplantae; phylum Streptophyta; class Magnoliopsida; order Santalales; family Viscaceae; genus Viscum; species Viscum album. Next base: position 767,279,144 of record OY728121.1, read on the forward strand.
ATAGCGATGATGTGACCTACGTAAATTGGATATTAGTTATTACAGCATTCTTGAGGGAGAATCTAATGAGATTATATAATTATTTGAATTGGTTTGTGTATCTAGGATGGAGGAATATATTCTATGATACCTAACATCTGTTTTTGTGTCCTTGTATGATCATAGAAATTACTTGTCTTGTCCCATAATGTATTACTATCCAATGGATAATGGTAGAAAATTAGATTCCTAGTGGGTTTGTTTATCTACATTTGATTCCAATAAGGAACTTGGATAACATGATGATGGGCATCATAAGGGGACCATCTAAGTCCCTTGGGAGCGATGATGTCATTATGGACATATTTAATTGGATAATGACAGTGTTTCATTTCATTAGGATTTGAGATATATTTTCATTAGAATATTTGGGGAATGTATATGTAAAGAACATTATGAATCTACATGGATTTTCATGGAGAATTGTATCATAATGATATTTGTGCTTTTAATTATTATTTTGGAAGTTATTTAATATGAATTTGGTATTAGAGTGGAATTCTGGGACATAATATCATCTATAGACTAACGCTAAATTGGAGTGGAAGGTCAAGATATTGTAATATATGTTGATGGAATGCATTATATATTCCATTGTAGGATGGGATATTCACATATCCTTGGTTGAATTTTTCTAAAACAATAACATCAAATATTCTATTCATATGGAGCCATTTGAATCTTTTAATGGTTAACCATGTCATCAGACACTATGTTGGAATGAGGTTGGTGAGGAAGTTATTTTTGGTTCGAGAATCATACAAGAGTCCACTGAGAGTGTGAATGTGATTAGGAATTGGTTAACACCACTAAGATATGGTAGGGATCTTATAAATGTAGGAGTTGGCGACCCTTGGTGTTCTCTATTAGATATGGAGTTTTTCTTTCAGGTGCCTCTTCAACTAAGGTATCCAATACTTGGGATACAAGGAATCCTAGTGATGAGATTTTTGGGATTATTACAAATTTTTTGTCATGTTAGGATAATGTAATACCATTTTAATTATCCTATATGTCACTATCGTATACATGATGGGTTCAATGTGTTTCATTTTTAGATTTACATAATATATCCAATGTATGAGATTGTAAATAAAAATTTTATGTTGAATCATAACACATAATATGGGGAATATATGGTACTGATTATTGATATGAATGAAAATATATTGGGTTGAACGATAGTTCCAATTGTTTAGATCTTATGGTAGCATAGAGGAATATAGGAAAAAACATTAATATAATGAGTTAAATATCTATAATAAAAGGATTTTTTCTCTAGAAATATTCTTATAGACTCTTCTGGAGGATGATATGTATTTAGACTGAAAAAATTCAACGACCTCATAATTTTAACATTCATTACATGTTAATTTGAGAAAATGTTCATGTGTTTTCAAGTATGATTTTTTTCATGAGTTCCAAGATTTTCTTGTTTTCTATAGATTTTTATATTGGTATCAAATAGGGTTCATGTTAGGAACTTGATTAGTGAAAACCTTGTGATACATGAAGTGAAATTAAGAATCTTTTTTGGATATGTGAAGTGGGTGGAACAAGGTTAGCACCCTATTTGAAAAAAAAATTATGATTTTCATTACAAATTATGTGTCTCAGGACATATCAAGAATTCATGGTTAGAACAAAATTTACTAAATAATGTGAATAAACATTGATGGAGCTTATGAGAGGTAGAAATCCTCTCCTAATTGGTGCATGGTTTGGAAAACTATGTTACCAAAAGAATAAGCCTGATCTAATAACCTGAGAGTCATACTAAGTTTCCAAAAATCACATGATTTGAACCATTATTTTTCTTTTTTCCATTCCTCTAATACTTAGAAACTAAATGTTCTTATTAGTAATTTACATGTCAACAATATTTGATTTTGATGGATCCATGTATGTTGATGATTGGGTATTTGAGTTATATGGTCTAAGAAACTTCAATATTTTGTTTTCTTATTTATATATTCATTTTACATTAGGAAGATTATTATATCTATCATGGTATGTCTATATCAATGGGTTATAATTCCATATATTTAAGAATTCTCGTATCATTGATAGATGGGTGTCAGATCTAGTATATTGGTGGCCTTCATTGCTTTAATACTTATCTAGTGATGTTTTCTGATCCTAATAAATATTTTTTTGTAGATGAAATAAAGTTCACATAGAATATTATTTAAACACAATGAAAAAACCTTGATATGACTATATATGGATTGGTTATAGGGGTCTTTTGTATGCGGGCAAGATACGGATGGTCTGCGGGTGTGGCTCTAGGTTCATTTGATGATGGGTCTCAGAGATTATCTTTAAAAAGATAAAGCTATGAAATTCATACAATATATAGAATGGACCATGATTTGGCTTCCATGTTCCATTGAATATTCAAGAATATTAAAAGAATCGTTAATATAAATGTCATGTTCGCTCATGTGTACAATAGTATATAGTACAATGGTGTGATATTGTATGCTAGTGAGTACATATGTATCACTTAAGAGACATGATTATTGTTAGATACATCAAGATATATTTGAATTTTATGATAACACTATTTCCAAGTAATTTATTCGACATCTATAATATTATTTTCATTCTATAAATAGTGCCAAATGGATAATTGGAGAAGTCATTTATTATCTCCCCTACACAAGAGAGTGTTATGATTCTTCATGAAACCTCATGATATAACATAGTTAGATGATGGGTCATGGTGGTATTACATGTCTTAACCGATTCATATGGTGGAGTCTGGTGACCTAAAAGTAATATTGTTTAGGAAACATGGCTTCAATGCCTTAGGTGTCAGAACATGTGGCCTTGGATTCAGAGATTAGGCATAATACCCTTATATTTCCTAATAGGATTCCATGGGACATTATGGTTACTACTCAACCTTGAGGAATGATTATCCACATATGAATTTCCTAGGAATATTAATATATTCTTTTATCATGGAGATAAATCCTGTATGGTTAGGGTCACGGTGGGTATATTTTCATAGAGATTGTGAGTATGGTTTTATTTTCATGCATGCTTGTTTTTTTATCACAGAATACACATATATATATATACTTGTCAAATTTTATTATGTGTGAATTTTTGGTGTCCAAATATAATATTTTCAAACCCTATAGGTGAATTTCACGCATACCAATTTCATGTTAATGGATATACATATGGGAAATAGGCCCGTAATATATAGTTGAGTTTTGGGGAATAAAGCTGGTAGCATTATCAAGATGAACATTGGGGATTTCCACATTATCTTATCATTTATATGCCTACAAAATTTATATATTGGATAGGATTTCAATATTTTGTACCACGATTAATTTTATATATGGAAGGGTTACTTTGATTACAATATTATGTTTTCATTTAATAATATTGTGATTTTATGGGTTGTTATCTTTTATTTATAATTACAATTTATGGTTATGATTACAGTGGTTATAATCTATCCACTACACCTTTATAATCCCACCAATGGTCAAAAGAATCTTATTTATGGTGAGGTACACATGAGATCTTGTGTTATCTCCACTTAGGTTCTTTTTTGTTAAAATCTACATTGAGGAAATAATGTAATTATAAATATTAATGATGGTAAAACTGTTTTCACCACCATATTGGATAAATAATATTACAAGGTGGTATTAAAATACATAATTTATAAAATATCATAAAAAATATTATATTGGATTTTAAGAGTTTATTTTATATCGAACCCATCATACATTATAAATTTTTCATTTTTTAATCATTCTATATTGAAATACCTATAATATATTTCAATGGTTAAAGTATTTAAAATTGTAACACTACCCATACTCTCTACTCTAATCATCCTAAATCAGACATTAAAAAATATATCATGAACAATCCCTATACATATATATTTCCAACATCCCATCCGACATCCTAGAGGTGCTTCTCTCAACAAAAGGTCATCTTTTGAGGGATTATAGTGTAATCCATTGGAGTTTTTCCAAACAATGGTATAATCATAATCCAAAAACATCATGTATATTTATTCATCTATATCCATAAAATTTCATTTAATTATTCTAAAAAATATAATTGTTAACCTAAAAATTCTAAAATATTATTACGATTATGGGGAAAATATTTTTCACCTCCTTTTCTATATTATTGAAAATGAAAAAACTTATTGCTGTATAAGTGGAAAATACCATGTCCCAAAAGATATGTTCTTAGTTTTTCATCATCAGGTCATATAAAAAGATAAAAAGGCCAACAAAATTAATGTATGTTATATTTTGAATGTTATCAGGATTCTATAAATATAATATGATAGATACCTTCTTACCATATAACCCATTACAAAATGGTAGTTTCATTCATTCATAATTGTGGACAATAATGTCCAAAAATAGATGTGATTCACTTTTCATTCCAATGTTAAATTGTTGGTAATAAATACATTAATGAGGAATAAATATGATTTATTAAATATTTTAGGATTTAATAAATTTAATATAACGTCAAAAATACTTATATTCCACCTAGTATGAATATGAAAATGTCATTCATGCATATGCATGCAGAATCCTCTCCAAAGAATGACATGATTAATTTTTAATGTCCTCCAAACATGGTTTGATTTAATAGTTTATTTAATATATAAATTTGAGAATTATAACACCTTTATATTATGTTTGTAACACCCCCGACTACAGTAACCCTGAGTCGGTGGTTTCTTTATTAAATTTGTACAATATATATGGAATCACATGATAAAAGTCCAAAAAGCCGTGTAGCTTTGAAATACTATATTCCTACATTAATATTACATTATAGTATAAAAAGTAAAATAAATCATATAGAATTATTTTAGGATACCATTAATATTGTTACATATCCTTTCTTATCAGTCCTAATAACATTCTTTCCATAATGGGACAAATGAAACAAAAGAAAGGTGTGAGTTCAAAATATCAGAGTGGGTAATGTATATAAAATAAATCATAAATAAGTAATAATAATTATAGAAAGGTAAATAACTAAAACATAATCCTTTTAAATAATAACTTGAACATAATGTGTCGGAAATAAAAGATGTCCAACTTATGCCACATTAATAGAAACTTGGGAAAGGAAAATTAACCAGGGATATTATATTGTTAAAATAATCACTTATAAATAAATAACTTATCTCATTCCAAGAGAATATAGAATTCTAGACAACTCAACCATATATTCAAGACCATTTCCAATAAATTTGAGAAGAATGGGTAAGGCCTCAGCCATAACCCATGATGGTTTGTCTAGTGAGAGCTATTAATGAGTCGGGGGGCTATAATGGGTCTTTTTTGTCACCAAATAAGTCCAATACATTTCTCATATGAAAATGTTAAATCATAATCAACATATAAATTTTTATTGAAATTATAATACAAAATATAAATAACATTCCACATTAATAAGATATAATCATGATCCATCCTGAGTAATATAGTGAATGGTAACAAAATTTTACACGCTCAGTCAAAATGACTAATAAACCATCAATAAAATACGGTACATGGTATAATTATATATCAACCTAAATTAATTATAACATCAAAATAAATTATTTTACAAAAAAAATACATTAATTGAATTCCTTCAATAATTATTTATTAAAATACATTTTTCTATTTGAAAATTGGGTATGTTTAAAACACCAAAAATCAATAAAATATTACATTTCAATAAAATTAAACCTTATCAATATGAAAAATATGATTCAAATTATTAAATATAAATAATTGTGGTAAACTATGTTCATGATATAAATATAACAAAATATTCTTTTTTAATTAGTAACCTTAATAGAATAATTCTAAAAGATTTTCCCTTACAAATATCATATCATTCAAGTTAGTGCTAATCAATTGAATCAATTATGTTTATTCTATGAAAATAAAAAACAACATGAGGGAATAAAATAAAAGGTATTAAAAATTATGTTCTCAAATATTCTTATCATGATATAATCATGAAGAAGAATATTAAACAAATGGGTTAAAATTAGGTTATAAATTCCCTTATACCATTTAGTTAGTTGAATCCTATACACCATTAAATTAATAATTATCAACTGATAAATTTAATAACATTAAGAAAATGGGACTGATTATATGATTAATAAATATAAATTATATACACCACCAAAACAATTGGGGTGAATAAGGCATATATCTCACCCAGGAAAAAAGTGAAATGAGAAAACCTTACCTCATGCTTCCCATTAGTTTTGTGTAATTCAGCCTCCTAAATAACATTTTAATGAATATAATTAATTCATAAAAAAACTCTATTAATATTTATAATACCATATAATATAATTTTAAAACATCTTTCCACCCATAAATTTATTATATTTCCTTATTTTTTCTAACATTATTTCCTTCATTTCAGGGATTCAGGATCAATTCTCTTGAGTAAAATAATGGATGTTCTTTAAAATAGGTATAAATTCTAAATAGTGAAATGAAAAGATGTTAGTAAATTTCTAGTATTATTAATTATCTTATATATAATTATTTATTCTAACATGATGTTTAATCATTTGAAAAAATGATAATGATAAATGGTTAGATTATCTTTGGGCTTTTTCCGAATATCACAATCTAGTTTTTTATTTAATATTATGCCAATATATTAGTAAAATAAAATGATATAGGATATTATAAAATTATTAAAATATCTTTTAACTAGAATAATATTTTTATTTAAATACTTGAAGGTGGTAATGGAAAATGAACTAAATAATTATTCATGGAGGCGATTAGCAGGAAAAAAATGGCCAATTGATTTGTTTATTAGAATTAGAGGATCTAATAAAAGGGGTGGATATAAGATATTACATTAAAAAAATAAAATTCCTTTGTGAAAATGATTATGGATTTATTATTCCATTATCGATGAATTATATAATGTGAAATTAGGAGAATGAATTAAAATAGATGTGGTCTTTTGAGAAAATTACCCCTTAACTATCACCTCTTTTGAGGACCCCTTGCTGGCCATGGATTTGATATTTTTTCTCAAAACCATAAGAATATGTGTAACACACAAGGTAATTATTGAATAATACTTTTCAATAACTAATCATAGTTATGAATTTGATAGAGATTTTAATTTAATGGGGACACTATCTTGGATAGAATAGTCAATATGCTACAATGGGTCTCTCCAAAATATTACTCTATACACAACACTAAGTTATACTAAAAAAATATTACAATTATTATTTTCAATAATAGATAACACTGATTCATTTCATTTTTTAAAATGAAAAAATAACAATATTATTATCACACAAGTTTTTTAAATGTTTTTTCATTTATCCAATAAAATTTAGAGGCTTAAAATGAAAATAAATCCAATTTTAAGTATAAAATACTCTTATATTTTGAAATGGTTGTTCTACCGCACTTGGATGAAGAACCTTTTTGAAATATTTTTTTGACACATCTATATATTCTATTTTTCACAATAAACTTCTTCTTTGGCAGAAGGACATAAAAATTTAATTATGGTGGTGTTATTGTAATTTAATGATATTTTTTTTAATGAATAGTTAAAAATAATTCATTTTAATTCAAAATGGATTTTTTCCTAATTTATTAATGAATGATTGAAATAAATGATATTATAAAATTAGAATAAATTTAATTTTAAAATTTCGAGTCCATCCACGATTCATTCAAATTATTATGAAATTTTATCTTTGAGTTAATTTAGTTTTTTCCCATGAATCATCTTTTTATGAATTTAACAAAAATAAATTTCTAAATATTGTCAAATTAGATATAATTGAGTTTTTTAAAAGAATTCTATTTTATTAAAATATATAATAGTCATAAAATTATAATATTCATAAAAATGACATATATAACATGAAAAATGTCATTAATGATCCACTTTAGGTTCACTTGGAATTTTATAGTAACTATATTAACCATATAGTGTAAAAATACAAGAAGACGTCTTAAGAGTTAATTTATTTAACTATTGGTTAAACTCAAATGATAAGGTATAATTTATGACCTAAACATATTTAAAACTAGTGGTTGAGTGGTTTTACACACATCTTCATCTTATAATATATATATATATATATATATCACTTTGGAGCTATTATAATTCAGAAATAATTTTATAATAAAATAATAACCCATGAAATTCATAAAGTGACCCACCTCCCTCTTATAAAACGCCACCACCTCTACCCACATACTCACACTTCTCAAACACCTAAGCTCATCCAAATTCGGATCAAATAATCTCTAAATATCCCTCCATTTATTATAGAAGCCTAACCTTGAAAAGCATGCAATTCAAAAAATTATTTTGACTTAAATCAAATGGAGTTACTTGATTTAGAGGAAATTAAAGAACAAACGAGACAAGTCGGACACAAGGTCAAGGAAATAATAACTCAATTTCAATTCATTGAGATTAATATACATTTCATTGGTTTTTTTTCAAATAATTTTTATGAATGACCTTTGGTTTTTTACACTAAATATCCACTTATATTGGGTGTATATGTATTTTTCAGACATAATTATGTCATTGACTTATCGTTAATCAAATGTTTCGATCTTTGGATGGGTATTAGTCTCAATATCCTTTCATTAAGGCATATTTTTATTTTTCTTGATTTTAATTTATATTATATATAATCAACCCCTTGGCTTTTAATTTTTTTCAATGCTTTTCAAAAGTAATATTTTTCTATTAAGTGTTTTACTAAATGATTGAAAGGAATGTTTTTTTCGTATGCGGAAAAAACAACATTTCCACCACTACAAGAATTATTTTATCTTCGAATTACTCTAAAAGACATAATTATTTTAAAATAAAGTTAAATACCATAATAATTTTTAGTTATTTTGGTATTGAAAACGGTTTTTAGAATGAATTGATTATTTCAATATCTTTTAATGATAACAAATGATTGCAATGTGAAAATTTTATTTTCCACTATTCTTGTTCAATTTTTATGATTATGTTATGGTTCATGGGAATTGATTATTCATATGGGTGGATTCATGATAAACAGATAGTGGGTGAGACTGTGATAGCTCTACGATGCATTGGGTAACATGATGGAGGTAAACGTTAAGGATTCTCCTAAAAGAATTATGGAATATACTATGATGTGTATTCCAAATGTAACCATTATATTTACTCCCTATATAGCTATGAAAGACATAATATATGTTTATTGTGGATGACATGAGTTACCTTTATGATTTATTATTTCTATGAGGTTTTTTATAAATCATATGATTTCTGGAGGTATGTTAAAGTGCTTTTCTTTTATGAGTGAAAATTAAAATTTCATTGGTTTGTATGTATTCATGGTGTAATGTTTTGTTTTAATATTTTATATCCCTTTCTGATATTTTTATGCTCATCCATAGTTTTTGAAATGTTTTTCACAGTGTATAATTATGGTTAAGAGAAAGGAATCATTCAAGATGATTTATATCAATAAAATAATTCATGTTTTATTTAAGGTGGTTTATTTTGTGAAATATTTGATAGTGAGTGGAAGAGACTACTTTATAAATTTTCAGTTGTTATGATATATTTATCACGTAATTCTCTAAAACTAGAGACCTAAAAATATACTCATTGTGAATTAAATTCCAATTATTTTCTAATCTGAAGATTGTGTAAATGTTTAAGGCTGGGGCCTTATAGTTGTTATCAAAGGTCTATTTAGATAACTTTAGAGGTTAATTTATTATTTAATCTTAAGTGAAATGTTTTATACAACCACAATATATATCATATTAGAAATTTTCCTATTTATTTTTGATAAATTAAATTATTTTGAGAAATCATTAATAATTATAACTTAGTTTTTATACTCTTTAAATGTTAGTATATGATGTTTTTATTGATATACTCACACTAACCCATTTTTGTTTTAGTAAATTATTGGATCTTATATCGTAAAAAGTAAAAATTTATGTGATGAAAACATGGTGGTTTTTGGAATAAGAAACTGAATGAAATGGAAAATATAATGAGAACTTTTGTGGTTATTATAGAGAAACTATCTGGAGTAATGATTGACTACTTGAACCTTGGTGATTTTTCTAAGGAATCATTCTGCGAGAAATGAATCCATTTGAATTTTTATGTAATAATAAAAATGTTTAGGATATTAAAAACCTATGTTTCAAGGACGAGGGAAGAAAAACCTATTAAAATGTTTCAAAGGTAAGGGAATACGTTATAGATGTGGTAATGAAGGTCATGAAGCAATAACATTACATGGGAAAAGGAAGCATTTAGTTGGCTATAGGAAAGGGAAAACGTTATTTATGAGGGATCAATTGAATGTTTTAAATGTAGTGTGCATGGTCATTACGCAAATAGAGTCCCTACATAAAAGCTTTTGGAATGATATAATAAGGACCATAAAAATATATGTTTACCAATACATAATGTCATTACAATTTAAGATGATGAAATTGAAAAGGGCCTATGAAAGGTATTGATTATTTTTTTCTATCATGTTTTGACATTATTTAATCTTAGGAAAATATGCATGATTTTGTTTATAGGAAACATGTTTTAAATAATAATATTTCAAAACGTGGATAATTGATCGTGAATAATGTTCGATGATTAAAATGTCTACATTATAGGAATTGACGAGTTATATTGTGATTATGGATGATTATTTGATTAAATTTATTAATGACATGATTACATTGGAAGACTCCTAGTATTTGTAACCCTTACGTTTGTTATGTATAAATATTAATTTATGAAGAATTATTTTTTCTTTTGTGGATACAATTATAAGTATCTTTTATGGTTTATATGATCCTTGAATTTGAGGTAATTACGAGTTATTACATTTTGGGATGAAATGTGAATGGCATGAAATGAACATGAGATTAAAATATGTTATGTTTATTTGGATGATATTATGTCATGTTGGGAATTTTATATGAATTATATTGTTTTAAAAAATGATAACCCGCATGATGGAGAAAATGTCGCATCAGGAAATCCAGCGGGAATTGAACCCACAACCGAAGGGTGACAAGGGAGCATCGCCTACCACTAGCCTATATGACATCCCTGGCGAGTAATACTCTTTATTTTAGATTAAACTAGTTTTTTAAATAAAAATAAGTATATTTTGGGAACATTCATTTTATCAAATAGATATCCATGGGAGTGGAAAATGATTTGCGGATTAAGTGATTAATATGATTTAGGAATATGTTCATTATTTTTGGAACTTTATATGATTAAGATTAATAGATTATTATTGGTTTTTATTTGAGGAGTAATTGTTGAATTATATTTTGGAAGAATCTATGATTTAATTGTAAACTTATTATGATTTGGGTTATTTATAGAGATGATTAACCAATCACAGAGAATATGTGATTTTGGAAATTACATTTTAGTACGAGCCTTTAAGAGTGGTTTATGTTATAGAGATAAATGTTATAATATACCTTTAAAGAATATATATTCAAATCCATCTGAAATTTGTGTTACAAACATATGTTGGATTATTTAGAGGTATTTTAAGGATACTTATTCATTTAATTCTCTCTGTTAATCTTGTGTATCAATGTTAAATTCGGGAGATTAATGTAGTACTTGTCATTTAATGGTTCATTCATTTTGGAGAATTATATTACCATTTACTAACTATTTTGGTTCTGGATAATGTCTAATGACATGATAAATAGACTGTTAACCATTTTGGGATTATGTAATTCTCTATATGTTGATTATAGTGAATCAGGAATGAAAAATTCATCATAAATAAACATCAATTAAAGGTAAATATGAGTTTATGGTGGAATCAAACTAAAGGATGAAACTCTACATCTCAAGTAAGTATATTACCTTATGTCCTTATTCTCAGAAGTAAATGAATTCATCAAATCTATGATAACGTTATTAAAAATCTATTTTCCAATTACTTTTCCTACTATGAAATCAACGAACATTTATCCCTTAATATGTTTTTGGCTTTTTAATTTTTAACTATCTCCTGATAATGGTTTCTATCACTCTCCATCATAACATGATAGTTAGTTTTTCATCCAAAAACAAGTTTTCCTACATGGAATCCTAGTATGTATTATCTCAGGTGACCATTGTACTTTTATTAACTTCTTTTTAAAGTAGTAGTTTTATTGAATCTTTTCATATGTGGGTTTACAATGTAGTTATTTTTAAATGTGAATCCTTAGTTATCGAGCAAAAAATATAAAATCGTGAGGACTCAATTTCCAATAGGGGGAAGGTTGTTACATTCTAGGTAATTATATAATAATAAATTTTCATAACATTTAATATATTGGAATCATAAAGTTGTCATACCTTATTGGAGACATGATCTCTGATAGCATAGTCGATATGAAACAATGAGTTTCTCAGAAATTTAATGTTGCACACAACACTAAGTTATACAAAAAATAATAAAATTATTATTTTAAATAGTAGTTAACACCTAGTATTTTTATTGGAATAAATGAATATAACTATATATATTACGATTCCACATGTTTGTTAGATGTTTTTGTATTTATCCAATAAATTTTAGACTCTTAAAATAAGAATAAATCCAATTTGATGCATAAAATACTATAATATTACTATGAGGTAGTTTTACAGACATTTGATGGAGAAAACTTTTGAAAACTTTTTTTGACACGTTTATATATTCTATTATACAAAATATACTCCTTCTTTGTATGTGGTACATCAAAATTTAATTTGGTTCATGTTTTGGTATTTTCATGAAAAAATTCATTTTTAATGAATACTGAAAAATACTACACTTTAATTTAAAATTGATTTTTCATCCAATTTATTTATATAGTTAGAATATTATTTTAAGAGATTTTAAAGTGCAATTGGATTATTTTTTATCATTTAATAAAATTATTGTAAATGGATGTATTTTAATATTTAAATTTTATATAATCACTATTGGACTCCTCATGTATTAATCATGTTTTAATGATCACAAATCCTATTTAGTCTCTAAACTATGTTAACTCTATGTAATCTATATCACATAAAATGTAAAATAGCTTAGTAAAAGCTATCTAAAGCTCTTAAGTTCTATACACTCAGTTTGGATACTATATACTATATTTTGATTCACATTATAATGATTTCTCTGAAAAATGATTATGTTTAAATAATTTCATGAATATAACAGCTTAAATCTTAATATAGATATTTTCCTAAGTCTGAGACACCGTGACCATGATACACCATGACCATGACACCATGAAGTAGACATCGTGAATCATACACTATGAACAAGACATCAAGAAGCAGACACCATGAATCAGACACCGTGAACAAAAAACCATGAAGCAGACACCATGAAGGAGTCACCGTGAACAAGACACTATGACATCCAGATACTGTGACATCCAGACATCGTGACCACAAGACATCGTGACCAATCCAGACACTGTGTGAAGGAGACACCATTTTCATGACATACTATGACACTGCTTCCTAATATTTTTTGTCGTCTTTTGATTTGATCTCTAATGGTCATATTTGAATATTTTAATGAACTGACATAATTAATGTTTCTTTTATGGAAATTTCCTTGACAGTACAAGGTACGAGGTTCAGAATACATGTAACCGATCATCTCAAACACATGCACCCCAATATAAAATAGTAATGTGGCCCAAAAACAAATGGATTATATACATGAGAGTAGTTGCATGATACTGAAAAAAGAAAACAAGCTGGTGGGAATAAGCCCGACAATAGAATAAACTTACAGAATTGTCTCATGCAACTAGACTATGGTGGAGAACAAGGGAAGCATACTAGAATCCTAGGATCCTGAGAACACCTTCGCACTGTAAAACATCATGAAGAATTCAAGTTGGATCTGTCTGACTGGCGACACTCTATTTTCCATACGAGGACTTGAGTTCTGCATCTGCCTCATCTCAGAAGTCCAGAGCTGCAAAGACTAACACTCAGAGCACTTCTAAACCTATCTCAATATTTTTTCTCTGTTACGTATCATTTTATTTACATTCGAGCAGAGTTTGTATCTATATTACAACACACTTTATCTCTTTCATTAAATTGAAGGATACATGATATCCTTACTCAAACATTATTTTACTCTTGTGTATACCTACGATAAGTATGGAAGAGGTCCTAGAGTGTTCTAGTTGTTTTTAGCCACAAAGAACTATGGAAGAGGTCCTTGTGTGGCCTGGACAGTCCTGTGTACTATTGTTAAACCTGATCCAGGGTGTGGATCATGTTTATTTATATAAACTTCTTGGTTGTAGGTGATCACCAAGTGTAGTGGATTAGGTCTCGTCTTGAGACTGAACCACTTGTTTCATATCCGCTGTGCTGATTAATTTAGTATTCTCTGTTTAACTACATTACTATATAATTCAGATATCACTAAATTCAATTTGATAATTAATCGTGGAAAGATGTAATAATTTTCTTTTCATAATAGAATTGCTTCAAAAGCAATCTTAATCACTAACATTGAGATTACTGAGAACTCATCAATCTTCTCAGAAGTTATTCAAATAGTCAAACCATTATAAAAATATAACCTTGATTAACTAGGATGTATTTAATCTTTTGGGGAAACCTTTTAGAAATACTTTTTATCCAGAAATTCTTATTGGTAATCAATTCCCCCCTGAGTAATCTACTCCAACCATCATTTGGTATCAAAGGATGTTTATTAAGACTATTTTAACCTTATTCAACTGTGATTATAGTTTTACTTTGAGATCTATAAATTACTGTTAATACTAAATTTATAGCTCTTTCAAAGTATTTCTGTATTATGGACAATAGATTGGAAGGTGTTGCAACCAAGAGACCACCATTCTTTAATGGATCCAGCTATTCTCAATGGAACATTAAAATTAAAATGCACTTAGAGAGTATAGGTTTTGAAATTTGGTCTTCCATTATAGATTATTATAATATTCCTACTACTGATAGAATCACATGGTATGAATCTATCAAAACTGCCTACAATAACAATTGTAAAGCTATGAATGATTTATACTTCTCCTTATGAGTGGAAAAATTCAATAGAATTTCTCCTTGTAAAATTGCACATGAAATTTGGGGTACTCTTTCTGTCTCACCAGAATGAACATCTAGTGTAAAAGAAATGAGAGTTAATACTTATACTATTAAATATTATAACATTAAAATGAAACCTGATGTGCCAATCTCTAACATGTATCTTAGGTTCAATGAGGTTTCAACACAATTATTTCTCTTTGGAGAGAAGTCACTTCCAAGGAACAAATAATGATAAATCTTAGATGTATCCCTTACAGATGGATATGAACCTCTTTATCTATTAGAGAATCATGAGACATTAGCTAGATACCTATAAAAGAACTCATTGGGAAACTGATGATGTATGAAGAGGAACTGGAAGTTAACAAGGAAGAGGAGGATGAACCAAAGATGAAATCTATTCCATTCAAGACCACCACCTCTAAACACAAGGAGAAAGAGACATTATAAGATTATATAGAAAGATCTAGAAGTGAACAATCATCACCTGATTGTGATAATGAAATGGATCAATTAGCCAAAGGATTCAAGAAATTTTACCAGAAGATGAACTTTTTTAAAAAGTTGAACTTCAAGGGAAAATATGACCAAAAAGGAAATTGGAAGAAGGAATGGAAATGAAGTGAAAAGACTAATGAGATTGTCTTATATGAATGTAAGTTCAGTGGACATATCAAGGCATACTGTCCAAAGCTCAATTACCAAAAGAGATATGAGGACAAGGACAAGAAGAATAAAAAGGCCATGAAAGCAACCTGGTGTGCTTCTTGAGGATAGTTTAAGTGACTCAAAAACATCACATGATGAACATGAAAACAAAGACAATATGTGTTTTATGAAAAACACATCTAAGGTAACACTGGCCTCTACCGTACATAATTCATACTATTCTGAAAATGAGAGTGACTCTGAAAATATGACTGATGAAGAAATGTTTGAATACTGTAACATGCTTGAAGAAACATGCAGTGAAATAAAAGACAAATATAAATCATTGAAGACAGAATATTCTCTTACTGTGACTATTAAATTTGAACTCACAAATAAAAAAGGAAAAAATACTCATCTTCTCAAAGAGAATAATTAATTAAAAATTTTAATGATAAATTGAAGAATAACCTAGAAAAGTTTACAAATGGGAAGAATTCCCTTACTTAAATACTAGGGAAAAAATTTCCCCTAAATATAGCACTGGAATTGGTTATCAACCTAGAAAAAGAAATCTTGGTAATACAAATTTTGTTTCAAAATTTTGGACATATAGTTTTACTCCCAGTTCTGGACACAAATCAACTTGTTCTATTTTTGATACATCTTCTACTATTTCATGTTTTTCTGGAAAAATAGTGTTTATTTTTCAAATACATTATATAATTATTATAGGAAACATATGGGTAGATATGGGTTCATAATTAACTTATTACTAATATTACTGGACCCAAAGTAGTATGGGTACCAAAATCTATTTTTGAATAATTTTTTTGTAGGAAAGATGCTTAAAGAGTTCCTATAAAAGTGTATGGTACATGGACAAAGGATATTCTAGACACATGACAGGGGACTACTCTTTCTACAAGATCTAATAAAAATATATGGAGGACATGTCACATTTGGTGAAAATTCCAAAGGAAAGATCACTGGCCTCAGTCAAATTGGTAACTCTAACACTGTTATAATTTCAAAAGTATTGTTTATTTATGGATTAAAATATAATCTTCTTAGTATCTCACAATTATGTGATGTGGGATTTCATGTTAGATTTGAAGATGATGCTTGAAATGTCATTAATTCAAAAGATGAATTTGTGTTTTCTGCTTTAAGAAATGAAATTGTTTACTCTGTTAACTTAGATTCTCTATCTTTTCAAAATGCATCATGTTTAAGTGTATTTCATAAAGAGTCTTGGATCTGGTATAGGTGAATAGGACACTATAATATTCACTCCCTTAGAAAGATATCTAGAAAAATAATAGTTAAAGACATACCCAAACATCAGTTTCCAAATGAAAAATTGTTATATCCTTGTCAAAAGGGAAAACAACACAAAATTTCCTTCAATCTAATGAAAGAAGTATCAACTTCTCAACCTCTCGAACTGGTTCACATGGATTTATTTAGACCATATAGAGTTTCTATTTTAAATGGGAAGTAATATGTTTATGTTCTTGTAGATGACTTTTCTAGATATACATGGCCCTTTTTTCTGGCTCACAAAAGTGAAGTATTCTCTTATTTAACTAAATATTCCACGTCTGTGGAAAATCTTGGGGGGCATAGAATTTAATCATTAAGAAGTGAACATGGACGTGTGTATGAAAATCAAGAGTTTGAATACTTTTTATCACAAAATGGTAATATTCACAATTTCTCTTCCCCTAGAACATGTCAACAAAGTGGAGTTGTAGAAAGAAGAAATATATCCCTATAAGAGATTTCTCGAACAATTCTTAGTGAAAATAGGCTACCTATTTATTTTTTGGGCTGAATATATCGATACAACATGCTACATAATCAATAGTGTGTTAATCAGACATATTCTTAAGAGGAGTCCTTATTAGTTATGGAATAATAGACAACCCAAGGATAACAACAACAAAGTTTTTGGCTGCAAAGTCTATATTTTTAATACTAAGGAAAATCATGACAAATTTTCATCTAAGAGTGATGAAGGTATATTTTTAGTATATTACATATCATGTAAAGCCTATAGAGTGTTCAATAGATGAATTAAATGTGTGGAAGATTCTATCTTTTTCAAATTTGATGAAACAGTTCCACATGATCCTCAACCCATTCTAGGGAACTTGGAGGATGATGTATCAAATCGGAACATTAATCCAGAATCCTCAAACCATTATGTGAAAGAATATGGGAAAACATCTAGTTCTGGAAATTCCTTAGACTCAAGATATAATGATCCTGAACCTGTTGATGAACCTGAAATCACTATTCCCTCCATTTCAAGAGCTTTTATAACTCTTAAGAACCATCCTTTAGATGCTGTTGTAGGAGACCTAGACAAATGAACTCAAACTAGAGATCCTCTTAGAAATAAAGTTGAACATCTAATATTATTGTCACAAATTGAACCCAAAAACATTAATGATGCTTTCAATGATGAATTTTGGGTGAGGGATATGTAATAAGAACATAATCAGTTTGAAAGGAACTGTCACGAACCATCCCCCAGGGCCCATGCCGTGACTAACCCCAATCCCACCTTCCATAGGCTAGGGGCTGGCAACTTTCACCAAAGGAATATTCCATAAAACTGGGAAGGCATTGCATTTATAACCTGTAAACACATGAAACCAAGCAGACATCAAGATACACATGCAAGTCAACTGTATAGAAAAAAAGAGTGCAGAAACTAAAAAGGGGCCAAAATGAAAGCCCAACAATAATAGTACAAGTACAACTGAAATATAATACGACTGGAGAAATAGAAAGGCATCTACTAGTTCATCCTCCTGGTTCATACCTGAAAGGTAGGTACAGATCGCCTCCACAGCACTCCACGTCCACCCGTCTCCTCTACATACCGACATGTTGTATGGTCCACCTCCAAGCACCATCCAGTCCTGGTATATTCAACCTTGACCAGTGTTTTCCATCGTCTGGATCCAACACAATGAGGTACGAGCATATCCTGTGTAGGAGTGAGTATAACGATACTCA
Source organism: Viscum album (assembly GCA_963277665.1). NCBI lineage: Eukaryota > Viridiplantae > Streptophyta > Magnoliopsida > Santalales > Viscaceae > Viscum > Viscum album. The sequence continues at coordinate 767,297,996 of OY728121.1, forward strand.
GTAGGGACCCCGAGACACTAAGGGACTCATAAAATCCACATAGGATAAACCAAAAAGAATGTAAACTTGTGACAACCCGACTTAGGTATATACCGATACATATACCTAAGTTATCATGTAAACCCATCTCAATCATGAAGAAAATACAGAGACCAACTCAAAGACCAAAGATCAACTGTTTCACAAAGGAAGATAAACCACAAAGGAAAGTACCACATAGGTATGCCAGACAGAAAAATACCACCAAGGTATTACCACAAAGGAAAGTACCACACATGTAAGGACTCATCTCACACTAGGTATTACATCGGTATGGTAGTAGAGATGATTAGTTATAGCTATTGAATCATCTTACTCTTGAAAAAAGGCTCTGCAGCTAACCTACACAGAATCTCTAGGAGCTGATCAACATAGGATCGCTAGAAGCAGACCCACATAGTATCGCTAGAAGGTGACCCACACAGGATCGCTAGGAGCTGACCCACACAGGATTGGTAGGAGCTGACCCACACAAGATCGCTAGGAGATGACCCACACAGGATCTCAAGAGGCAGACCCACGCAGGATCGCTAGGAGCTGACCAACACATGATCGCTAGGAGTTAACCCACACAGGATCGCTAGTCACTCTTCTCATCACAACCACTTACTGGGTTCCCGCTCTAGGTCGGCTCGTCTCTGGGAGGGTCTTCTCCCCATGCCACTGGTCAATACAAAAACTACCACTAAGTCCCACTAAGAAGTATCTCAAAGTACTTCCACATCATAGGGGTCTCAATGCAACAGACGGTGTGTCAATCTGACGCCTGGTATGTGAGTTATTATCCTTTTAGTCCTGGGTTCCCGGTCAGATTTGTGCTCAACCCAACATGACTCTACCCCATCATAATCCAAATCACCCATGGGGTATATTCAAAGGGACCGTCTCGCTCCAAGATTTCTAGCATCGCTGGCGGTTCTTCAAACGGACATCCGGTGCCAAAGTTATGACTAAAAGAGCGTAAAATGAGTCGAAGTGGGTTGAGGTTCGGTACGACCTAGTCGGTCCGACCCAACCCGACCCGGCATGGGCCGACCCGACCTAGGATGACCCGACCCAACCTGTTGGGTCCAGCCTATCCCAGTTGGTCCAGCCCGTCCTGCTAGGCGGTCTGGTAGGCCGTGAGGGTCCACGGAGGGCCGCAGGGGTTCATCCGCAAACAGCGCGAAGCTGCGGGATGGCTCGGCCACAGGCAGTGCGAGGCCAAGGGGCGGCTCGGCAACGGGGGTGTCCCGAGGGTGCAAGTTCATAGGGTGGCTTGGCTAGGGTGGCATAGTGGGAGGGTGGAGGTCGTGGGGAGGCTCGACCGGTGCGGCTCGACCGGGAGGGAGGAGGCTGCGGGGCGGCTCGGCCATGGGTGGGTGGAGGCCGCGGGGAAGCTCGGCTAGGGGGCAGAGACCGTGGGGTGGCTCGGCCAGAGGGTAGAGGTCGCGGGGTGGCTCGGCTAGAGGGCGGAGTCCACGGGGTGGCTCGGCCAGAGCGGATCCACACTGGGGTGGCATGGTAGGGCTGGAGGGCGGCGATGGTCACGGATAGCAGAGCCCCACTGGGCAAAGAGGCCGCAGGTTGGTGGGGCACCGTGCATTCGTCAGCGGTTCTTTAGTTCCACCGGTGCTAACTTCCGACATCGGTCACCTTCACCAAAGTCATTTTCTTTCCCCGCGAAGCACACACCATTCAAGAAGAACGACAGAGGGGTCGGTCCATGTTTGTTTGGCGCACACTCTCTACGTTACAATAGTAGCAAGTGGTTCAACCAGAACAAGCATGAAGAATGTCAAATTCAACAATTTCATATGAATCATGCATCTACTCATTTTTGTGGATCCACGTTCTCCATGCTTTCCAAGAACAATGAATTTAATCGACAAATTACAAGAATCCCATAACAACACCTACCTTGTTTGTTGGATTCGTTGATGTTTGTCCACAGGGAAAGAGACGATGTCATTGGGAATAGATGGATGTTGGTGACATCAGAGTTTCCTCAATCGTTGGTTCATTGATGTTGAAGAGGTTCCTCATCAATGAATGTCCTGAGGATGAATTCAGAATCAAAGTTAGTGTTCTTCATTGGCGTTCTTCGTTGGGGAGCTTTCTCCCAAGGCTCCTTCTTCCCAATTCCACCAAAAAGCAATGTCACCAATTAAGTTGGGTTTCCACAATTTAATTGTTGGCACAAATTTCAAATTGGATTAATTAATTACACTGAGTTGGTATAATTAATGAAGGGGTGGCACAAATTTAGTGGGGGAGTTCAATACGTTTCTCCCCAATATGAGGGGAGTTCAAGGGGGTTTAAGCCTTGGGTGGTCCCCACCACCATAACCTCCCATGGTAGGTTAGGCTCGTTGGTCCCCATCTCCATAACCTCTCATGGGTGGTTTTTAGTTCAGGTGTTCCCCACCTATGAAATATCCACATAGGAGTTTCCAATGAAAAATAAAACTAAAATGTTACACCATTTTATTTTATTTTAGTCTTTCATGAGTATGTGTAATGCTAACTTCCATCGTTGACATACTGCGGTAGAGGTGAAGGTCTCCTTAAGCGAATATCAGCGTTTCAAGTTCAACAGTGACCTCATATTTCAATTCCGAGTACCAGTTCAAAAGTTATAAAAATCCACTCATACGTTTAATGGACGTACCTGAATAAATGTTCATAAATTCATTCCGGGAACACCGGGCCTCAGAATCACATGCCATCAATTTTCGCGGACTTGTAAAATTCCCATATATTAAAAAAATACATGGAAATTCTGGGTCTTTACACTCTCCCCACATCAGTGCTCTATGTCCTCGTAAGCCACAACTCAAACTAGGTAAATAAGTGGGGGTATTGAGCACAAATTTGAGCCTACCATACCCTTGTGCTCTCTTGGAGGTTTCCATGCTACAAACAAACACACACTAGAGGTATAGAACACCCACGAAGGACCCACACTTATCGATCATCAATCTAAACTGGAAGCTCTGAAAAAGTTGCCCCATCGTCGAGGTGTTGCTCTCCGTGGTCGATGACGTGGGAAGGGTCGTGCACGTATCTCGATAGCTGGGATACGTGGAAGACATCATGAAAAATTTGAAACTAATGTGGAAGAGCTAAGCTGTAAGCCAACTCGCTAACATTGATGAGGACCAGAAAAGGTCTGATTAATCTCGGAGATAACTTGCTGCCTCGGCCAAATATCTGCAAAACTCGTTGAGGTGAGACCCATAGAATGATGTGGTCACCATCCTCGAACTCTCGAGGTCTCCGTATCCTCTTTTCATACGACTTATGCCTGCTCTGTGTAGTTTTCATCTGCTTTTGGATTATCTTCACCTTCTCTGTTGTAGCCTGTACCATCTCTGGTCCCACGTGTACTGACTCCCCTAGGTCAGTCCAGCACAAAAGTGATCTACAAGGTCGCCCATAAAATGCCTCAAAAGGGGTCACCCAATGGAGGAGTGAATGATTTTGTTTTTGGAAAACTCCACTAAAGAAAGTTGATCCTCCCAGCTGCGACTAAAGTCGAGGACACAAGCACGTATCATTTCCACGAGGGTCGGAATGGTCCGCCCAGTCTGGCCATCCATTTGAGGATGGAAGGTGGTGCTCAAACGAAGCTGCATCCCAAAATCCTCGAGTAACCCCTACCATAGCTGGGAAGTAGAACGTGCATCATGATCAGAGATGATCGTCGAGGGTACTCCATATAGCCTCACAATCTTCTGCAAATAGAGGCGTCCCAATAACTCTACTAAACCATACTCTCTGATCGGTAGGAAGTGGACTGATTTGGGCAGTCAGTCAACGATCACCCTAATCGAGTCATGCCCTCTAGATGTACATGGAATTATATTCACGAAGCCCTTGGATATTCCATCCCACTTCCACTCTGGGACCTATAAAGGTTGAACCAAGCCTGTTGGAACCTCATGCTCCACATTCACTTGCTAACAAGGGAGGCAGTGAGGGACAAGCTCTGCAACTACATTTTTTATTTCCGGTAACCAGTGATATCGTCGAAGATCCTGGTACATATTTTCCACTCCAAGATGTACCACTAGAGGGGATGTGTATAACTCCCTCATCACTTCCTCCTGAAGCGACACTGGTACCACGGTATGTCCTCTGAATAGAATGACGTGCTCCCAAACTTCTGAAAATCAATCAGGATCATGTCCTATGGATATCTGAGCACATAGAGTCTCGCAATCAATGTCCCCATGATGCGCCTCCTTGACTCGCTGAATAAGTTGGGGAGTGACTGTAAGGGATAGAAGAAAAGCTTCTCTATCCCGATACACAAAGGATATCTGCAAAGAGGTCAACTGCTCTGTCTCCACACCTAGAAGTTGTATACCAGATCTCCTACTGAGTTCATCTGCTAAAACATTCCCCTTCCCAAGAGTATAGACTATCTCAAAGTCATAGTCCTAGAGGAACTCAAGCCAATGTCATTGTATCAGGTTTAGGACCTTCATGGAGAAGATATACCTAAGACTTTTGTGATTAGAGTACACTATAAAATGCTCTCCCATCAAGTAATTTCGCCACATTTTAAAGGTGAAGACCACTACTGCTAACACCAAGTCATGGGTAGAATAGTTATGCTCATGTTGTCTTAGATATTGAGAACAATATTCGATCACCACTCTCTCCTGTATCACGAAACATTTGAGTCTGGTCCCTGGTGCGTCACAGTATACTACGTACCCTACACCCTCCTCTGGTAGCCTTAAGATGGGGGCACCAGTCATCCTCTACCTCAGCTCCTGAAAACTCTTCTGGCATCTCTCCAACCACACGAGGGGTTTCCCCTTCTTCTTCAATGCTAAAAGTAGTGCTTTAACTCTGGAGAAATCTGGTACAAATCTCTGGTATTTTCCTGCCAAACCCAAGAAACTTTGTACCTCCATCACACTCCTGGGTGGCTCCCAAGAAAGTACTGCCTCAATATTCGCTGGATCCACTGCAACTCCAGCCTCAGATATGACATGTCCCAGAATGTGAACCTATCGGATCTAGAACTGGCACGTCGAGATCTTACCATAAATCTGGTTCTCTTAGAGTGTGTCATGTAATAACTGCAAATGGTAGGCATGCTCCTCCTTATTAGTCGAGTATATCAGAATTTCGTCGATGAAGACTACTACAATGCGATCAAGGTATGACTGAAAGATCATATTCATGAGTCCCATGAACACAGCTGAAGCATTGGTTACACCAAATGGCATAACCAAGAACTCATAGTGGCCATATTGACATCTGAAAGCCATATTATGCACATCCGCTTCTCATACTTTGAGTTAGTGATATCATGATCTAATGTCTATCTTCGAGAACCAACGTGCTCCCTTCAACTGATTAAATAGTTTTTCAATCCTTGGGAGCGGGTACTTGTTCTTCATGGTCACCTGGTTCAGGCACTAATAGTCAATACAAATACCCAAGCTCCCATCTTCCTTCTTGGCGAATAAAATCAGGGCTACGCATGGTGAAACACTGGGCCAAATGAATCCCTTCCCCTGCAAGTCCTCTAGCTATACATGTAGCTCACGATGCTCATTGGGATCCATCCGATATGCTAGTGTAGATATCGGTGTCATCTCGGGTTACTAGTCAATGTAAATGTCCACCTCTCTGTGAGGAGGTAGAACTGAAACATTATCAGGGAAGACATCTGTGTACATGTCCACCACTACCGGATAACTCGGACTCCCCACGTCAACCGCTCTGCGAGTAAGGCTAGCCAACTGATTAGTAATCGGGTACACCCTCCTCCAGGTAAGTCTGTCATTTTCTGCAAAGGATCCCTTATCATCGGTTAAGGTAAACCTAGTCCCATCAGTGAAGACACATTGAAGTTTTCACCTAATACAGACAATCTGAGCATGAACTGTAGTTTACCAGTCCATACCCAAGATGAAGTTCTAAGGCCTCGACGCTGCTACCAGGAGATCCCAACTGAAGCTCTCACAGCCTAGAGTAAGCTCAGATGGCCGGCACCAATACGTAATTTTCGATTCTGCTTCTGTATGAGTCTCTATCCATAAGGATCGAGCCAACAGCTCCGTCGGAATCTCAGAGCTCCGAATGAGGGTAGTGGAAATACAAGAATTACTGGAAGCCGTGTCTATGAGTACTGCAGCTAAGGTGGAGTTGACACATATCGTACCTCGTATCATCTACGGAGCACCGTGATCGTAGGCCTCAACTGCCTGGAACTGAGATCACCCCAGTCCACCTGCTCCCTGTGGTCGGGGTGGACCTCTTGGTGGTGGTGGTGGTAACATCTCGAATCATCACCCACTACCATCTGCACGAACAATTCCTATTCCACATATTCATGCTCACTACAGACCACCTTGGTCAATCCTCTATCTCCTCCTGGGTGGTCCCTCGACCATCTACTGATCATCCGTATGGCAGGTCGGACAATCATGAGCCATGTCACCTTACCTGCCGCATGCGTAAAAATGCCCACTCCTGGTATGACTGGCTCCACCTCATGTGCACCACACAACCGATCCTAAATCAATCGGTTGTCCAGTTATAGGTCTGGTCCTATTGGACCTCTGTGAAAATTATTTATTACCAGTTGTAGAAGACTCTGCTACGTGATTTCCTATGGTGGGTCTCGCTGGAGGTGACTTATTAGCAAGGAAACTCTCCACAAAGAGGGCTCTCTCTGACACCCCCACCTGTGTCGGGATGCTAAGAGAAATAATATAAGCTCTGATCTCTTGCCTAAGCCCCTGCTCGAAGGTATGGGCCCTAAAGAATGGGTCTCTCTCCATATCAGTGGAGTAGAGTGAGAGGTCAGTGAACCATGCTGAGTACTGAGCTACAGTCATGCTTCTCTACTGCATATGAAGAAGCTTCTATATGTGTACTGCTCGAAAAGTCTCTAGGAAAAACTCTGCCCGAAACAGGCTCTCGAAGCCTACCCAGAGAAGTATCATCTCATCGTGAACTTGGAGCATCAAGCTCCACCATCTGCCTGCTGCTACCAGTAGAAGGCTGGCGGCAAAGATCACTATAAGATTAGCTGGTGTCACTACTAGTCGGAAGACACTCACTACATCTTCCAACCAATCCTCAGCTGCATGTGGGTCCATCTCTCCCCTTAACATGGGTGGCCTCTGGCGATGGAAATCGTGCAATATGCTCAAGTGGCGTGCACTCTCTACTGCTAGGGCTGATGGCATCGGTGGCCTAATGTGAAATGGTACCGCTGGTGCCTCAGCTGGTGCCTCTACGGGAAGAGGGCCCTACACCGATGCCTCATCACTCGGTGGGCTATCAGTGCATACCACTCTCATAACCCTAGCTATCTGTCTTCGTGGAGGCATCCTAAAAAGAAACAAGTAAACCACTGTCAATAAGTTATACCTAGGGAGCTGACTCAAAAGATTACAAAGAAAAATTTTGAAAACACACACAAAATCAGTGTTTTCGTGCACTGATTCGGAAATCAGAATTCAGGGTCCTGGTGTATGGATACGTCGGCTGTTGAACCAACACTGGATTCCCTAAACTGATAACCACACTCACTACACTTAAAAACATTTCCTTTAAGAGAATGTTCAGAGTCCTATTTTCTATTGTTGAACTGACTCCTCTGATACCAATTTTTCACATCCTGTCAACCGGGGCCAGTGCTATGAGTAACCCCATGCCCGCCTTCCATAAGCCAGGGGTTAGCGACTAGCACCAAATGTGTATTCCCTAAAAATGGGAAGGAATTGCCTTTATAACCTATAAACACACAAAACCAAGCACACAGTAAGATATGAACACAAGTCAAATGTATAGAAAAAAGAGTTCTGAAAGTAAAAAATGGGTTGGAATACAAGCCTAATAGTAATAGTTCAAGTACAACTAAAATACAATACAACTGAAGAAAAAGAAAGGCAGATACGAGGTTATCCTCTTGGTTCCTACCTGAAGGGTAGGTATAGATCTCCTCCACAACACTCCACATCCACCAGTCTCCACTACGTACCAATAGGCCGTATGGTCTACCTCCGAGCACCGTCCAGTCCTGATAGTCTCAACCTCGATTAGCGCTATCTGTCATCTATATCCAACACAACGAGGTGCGGGCATAGCCCATGCAGGGGGGGTATAATGATAATCAACAGGTACACCGAGACCCTCAAGGTCTCAGAAAATCCACAAAGGATAAACCACAATGCATGTAAACCCGTGACAACCCAACTTCAGTATATTCCCTTACATATACCTAAATTATCAAGTAAACCCACCTCAATCATGAGGAAAACACAATGTACAAATCAAAGACCATTGATAAACTATTCCACAATTGAAGAGAATCCATGAAGCCAAGTACCACACAGGTACGCCACACAGAATAATACCGCCAAGGTATTACCACAAAGGAAAGTACCACACTGGTACGGACTTAGCTCACACCATGTAAAACTTAGGTACAGTTGTAGAGATTATTAGTTATAGCTATTGAATAATCTTACTCCATTATGAGGCAATGCTGCTGATCTACAAAGAATCTCTAGGACTGACCCACATAGGATAACATGGAGCTGACCCACACAGGATTTCTAGGAGCTGGCCCACATAGGGTCGCTAGGAGCTAACCCACACAGGGTCTCTAGGAGCGGACCCACTCAGGATCTCTAGGAGCTGACCCACATAGGATCCCTAAGAGATGACCACCACATGATCACTGGGAGCTCACCCATATAGTATCGCTAGCACCTGACCCACACAGGATCACTAGTCACTCTTTTCATCACAGCCAGATACTGGGTTCCCTTACTAGGCTTTCTCGTCTCTAGGAGGGTCCGCTCCCCAACCCACTGGTCAATAATCTAACTTCCAAGAACTACCATGAAGAATTATCTCAGAGGTCTACCACGTCATAGGGGTCTCAACACAATACACGGTGCATCATTCAGATACCTTCTCTGTGAGTTATTATACTTTTAGTCCTAGGGGCCCGGTTGGATTCGTGCTCAATCCAACTGGACCATACCCTATTATAATTTAAATCACCCATGGTGTAAACTCAAAGGGTCTGTCTTGCTCCCTGATTTCCAGTGTCGCTGACGGTTCCCCAAACTAACATCTGGTGCCAAAGTTATGGCCAAAAGAGTGTAAAATGGGTCGAAGTGGGTTTGGGTCCGGTTCGACCCGGTCGGACCAACCAAGCCTGACCCAGAATGGGTCGACCCGGCCTACTAGGTAGTCCAGCAGGCCGCGAGGGGCCCTGGAAGGGCGTGGGGGTTCGGCTACAGACGATGTGAGGCCATAGGACAGCTCGCCCGGGTCGCGAGGCCACAGGGCAGCTCGGCCGCGACGGCTTGGCTGGGAGAGCGGAGGCCGCAGGGAGGCTTGGCCGGCGAGGCTCGGTAGGGACGGCGGAGGCCGCGGGGCAGCTCGGCTGCATGAGGGAAGAGGTTGGGGGTGGCTTCACCAGAGGGCAAAGGTCGCGGGGCGGCTTGGCCGGAGCAGCTCGACTGAGATGGCAGAGGCCGCAGGGCGGCTCAGCTGAAGTGGCTTGGCCATGGGGCGGTGCAGCGAGGCCGCAGGGCAGAGATGGTTGTGGGATGCGGAACGCTGCGGGGCATAGAGGCCATGGTGAGGTGGGGTGTCGTGCCTTCATCGGTGGTTCTCTAGTTCCACCGGTGCCAACTTCTGGCATTGGTCACTAGAACCAAAGTTGTCTTCTTTCATCGCAAAGGATACACCATTCAAGAACAACAATGGAGGTGTCGGTCCATGTTTATTTGGCCCGCACCCTCCATGTTAGAGTAGTAGCAAGAAGCTCAACAAGAACGAGAATGAAGAACTTCAAATTCAACAATTTCATATGAATTGTGGATCAACTCGTTTTGGTTTATCCACGTCCACCATGCTTTCCAAGAACAAGGAATTTAATCTAGAAATTATAAGAATTCAATAACAACCCCTACCTCATTCGTTTTATTCATTGACGTTTGTCCATGGAGAAGGATATGAAGTTGTTGGGAATAGATGGGAGTTGATGACATCAGCGTTTCCTTAATCGTTGGTTTGTTGACATTGAATATTTTCCTCATCAACGAATGTCCTGAGGAAGAAGTCGAAATCGAAGTCGGCATTCTTCTTTGGTGTTCTTCATTGGAGAGCATTCTCCCAAGGCTCCATCCTCCCAATTCCACCAAAAAGAAAATTCACCAATTAAGTTGTGTTTCCCCAATTTAATTTTTGGAACAAATTTCAAATTGGATTAATTAATTACATTGAGTTGGTATAATTAATTATGTGGATGGCACAAATTTAGAGGGGGAGTTCACGAAGTTTCACCCCATTAAGAGGGGAGTTCAAGCTGGTTAAAGCCCCGGTTGGTCCCCACCACCATATCCACTCATGGGAGGTTAGGCTTGGGGTCCTCACCTCCATAACCTCTCGTGGGAGGTTTTTAGTTTAGATGGTCCCCACCTACGAAATATCCACATGGGAGTTTCAAAAGAAAAATAAAAGTAAAATATTACACATTTTTATTTTATCTTATTCTTTCATGAATATGTGAAAAGCTAACTTCCAACCTTGACCTACTGCGGTCGAGGTGAAGGTATCCTTAAGAGAATACTGGTGCTATGAGTTCAACGATGCCCTCAGATTTCAATTCTGATCACTGCTTCAAAATTTAGAAAAACATACTTGTATGTTTACTGAACGTACCCGAATAAATGTTCAAAAATTCATTTTGTCCACACCGGGACACAGAATCACGCGCCGTAAATTTTCAAGAACGTGTAAAATTCCAATATATTAAAAACAATTACATGTAAATTCGAGGTCTATACAGGAACAAAGTTTGGAAACTTGTTGAAAGACCTAAGGACACATTCACTATAGGAACTAAATGGGTGTTTAGAAGAAAGGTAGATGAGGCTCGTAACATAGTTAGAAACTAGGCTAGATTAGTGGCACAAGGCTATAGTCAAGAAAAAGGAATTGAATATGAGGAGACCTATACACTAGTATCTTGACTTGAAGCCATAAGAATCCTGCTTGCTTATGCTGTACATTTGAATTTCAAACTATATCAAATGGATGTTAAGAGTGCATTATTAAATGGGTATATTGCTGAGGATTTCATTGTTGATCAACCAACTGGTTTTACAAACCCCCATTTTCCAAATCATATTTTTAAATTATCAAAAGCTGCATATGCTTTGAAACAAGCTCCAAGAGCATGGTATGATCGGTTGAGTACTTTTCTTATTTTATAAGGTTTTACAAAAGGAATAGATGATCCTACTCTTTTTATAAAACAAATTTCAAATGATATTTTAGTTGTTCAAATATGTGTACATGAAATTATATTTCGATCTTCAAGAAATTCTTTATGTGTTGATTTTTCTAAAATGATGCAAAATGAATTTGTAATGAGTTTAATGGGTGAACTACAATTCTTTCTCAGATTTCAAATCATTCAAAATAATGATGGTATTATCTTAACTCAATGTAAATATACTAATGATCTTATAAAATGTTTTGGATTGGGTATCACTAAAAGTAGTGACACTCCCATGAGTACCACTTCTAAATTGGATCTTGATGAAGATATAAAATTTGTTGATCAAACCACTTAAAGTGGAATGATTGGATGTTTACTCTACATAACTGTTATTCGACCTGACATTATGTTTAGTGTGTGTATGTGTGCTCGTTTTCAAGAAAATCATATGGAGTATCATTTACATTCTATAAATAGAATTTTCAAATACCTCAAGCATGCACCCAATCTAAGACTATTCTATCCTATATGAAAATCATTAGAATTAGATAGTTATTCAGACACTGAATTCAGTGGTTGTATGTTAGATAGAAAAAGCACTTCTGGAACATGTCACTTTTTAGGAAAGTCACTAGTGTCATGGTGTAGTAAGAAACAAATTTCTATTGAATTATCTACTATTGAGGCTGAATACATAGCTGCTGGCAGTTGTTGTGCACCAATCATGTGGATGAAACACCCATTACTAGATTATGGATATCAATTCAGACATGTTCCAATAAATCGTGACAACACAAGTGCTATTAACATTTTGAAAAATCATGTTTCACATTCTAGGACAAAGCATACTTATGTAAGACATCACTTTTTGAGAGACCATTATCTGAAGGGTGATAACACTTTTGAATTCATTGGTACAGAGTATCAGCTTGCTAATATATTCACCAACCCACTAAATTCTGAATGAATAGACTACATCATTCATGAATTAGGAATGATAAATCATAAGTAAATGTCTTAATGGTTTATCTCTTATAGTTTCATGTTTTACTATTTTTTGTCTTACTATGGTATCTCTTATTATTTCATGACTACGGTCTAACAGTTAGTGTTTCGTGACTACTATATAACAGTCACTGTCTCAACATATAGTTCATGTTTACTGTCTCACCATAATGTTCTTGTTTACTGTCTCACCGTAAATTTCATTAATTGTCTCACCATAAAAACATGATATAGTCTCACCATAATATTTCTTTATGATTTTTATTTATGAATTAAAAACCGTATCATGTTAATTATTCATTTCACCTATTTATTTTCAAGTGTTTTTACTTTTGCGACTTTTGGTCTTCCAAAATGATAAAATAAATGAAATATCCTTTGTCCTTCACTCGATCTCTCTTCTAATCACTCAACATGTAAAACTTCATCAACCCTTCAAACCTTCTCTATTGAACCTTCGGTGAATGCCTAGGATAAAATGCCCTTCATCATTGATTCCTAAGAAATGCAGCATAAAGAAGAAGAAAATCACACCGAAGCTAGCACTCTAAGGTCTTCTAAACCCAAATTTGGTAAACTGGATTGTAGTACCTGAGAAAGAGGTTTGCCCCAAAAGGATTTTGACAAGTTAGTCACTGGTTCTGGATGTTTTAAAATAGAAAAGCTGGTTAGAGTGGTTTTCAAAGGATGATAGACCTATCTATCCTATATTAGTGTCTTTGTTTTATCAATATGTTCAGTTTTACTTTGATTCTGAAGATGGGTATGGTGTGAAAAGGTGGATAAATGGCCGGAAATGTTCATTTTCTTCAAGGTTATGGGCTACATGCCTTAGGATACCTCATGAAGGTATCTATGAGGGGTATCAGACTGGACCTCCACCTTCTTGTGAGTTCTTTGTGTTGGATGATGATCTGAAAAGCTTAACTGGAAACAGAACATAGATAAGAGCTATTGTTGTCAAACTAGATGGAGAATCTGGACTATTTTGTAAGTTTATACAGAAACTGATTAGCCCTAGAAATGGTGATTTAGGTATTCTAAAATATCAGGATGTGTTTTCGATTCATCATATGAAAAATGGGCATATGATCAACCTTTTTATGAATATCATATACCATATGCGTGAACTGATCAAAGCCACATCCAAGTCAACCTCCCTATTTTACGCTCGGCTACTCTCATCTAGGATACACGCCAATGGTACGGTTGGACCTAATGAGAATTTTATCAAGGATTTTGTGTTTTTCCTTTCGAAATTCAATATCAAGAGTATGCAAATCAATTGGATTCCTTGAAAAAAGGCATGGGTGGAAGACAATGATAGAATTTATGAAAAATTCAATCTAGTAGAACATCTCTCAATACTAAGAGATATGTATGATCCTGTTTTGGAACTAGATGAGGATGTTGAGTATTCTGAAGAAGAAGAAGAAGAAGAGGTTGTTGTGCCTCTTAGGGAAACTGTTTCTAATAAAGATGTCACTACTTCTGTCCCTCATATTGTAAGTGAAGAAGAAGTCCCTGCTTCGAAAGATGTTGTTAATCTAGAAGATCAACCCGAGGTTTAAATAGAATTTTTAGTCAAAGAAAATGAAAAAATGATGTGGAAGAACCTATAGGAGAAGAATTACCTGTTATGAAAGAAGCTGACCTTGAAGAACACCCAATGGAACAATCTATTCTTGAAGTCATTCCTTCAGCTGAGGAAAGGCTGGAGATGGATTTTCAGCTATCTAGGCTAGAAATGGGTGAGGAACTACGAGTTGAATATGTGTATTTAGATAAATACCCAAAGCTTATCAGTCTTAAGAATGATGCAACTGTTGAGGGGGAACAACCCCCAAATCTAGAATCTACTAAAGTATCAAACCCGATAGTTTCAATCCCTATAGACACTCAGTATAAATTCCATAGTTTTTATGATTTGGATGCCTCTCAGTAAGTTTCAGTAAATTTCCTTGACCTTTCTACTATGTTCTAACTAAAATATTTCTTTGATCATACCCTTGAGAAGGATCCTGAGCCTGTTTCAATCCCTATTTATGAACCTTCATCAGAACAACCATCCTTGGTGAGTGAAGATGATAAAAAAGAATTTGAAGCTACCCTTTTGTCTGGTGTTTAAAATGTCCTGAATTCCCAACCTACTCTTGTAACTCACCTATGTGAGAAAGATGCCTCACTGTTGTTGGATAAAGTTATTTGACGGATTTGACCCAAAATTCTTCATGAGATTTGGAAAGATAGAGTTGATAACAGACTGCTTAGTGATGTAGTGAAGACTCTAAGAGGTATGATTGAAGAAATGATGAAATAGATGCATTCAAGATGAGAGCTTTATTCTCATCCTGTAGAACATGTTGTTCCTCAAACCCCATGGAATTTTGTGTCCGAGATTCAACCTCAATTAGCTTCCATAACTGAAAAGGTCACTGAAAGGAATAAACAGATTGTGAAGGAGATGAGGGAGCTTGTTCATATTCTTAACAAGATCACTAATAAATTTACGGGGTGTATTCAAAAAGTGCTAAACCTACTAAAATCTCTAACCTCATCTGCCAATGATTCTAAGGAATCTGGGAAATCATCTCAACCTTCCCTAGACAGTGACCTGCTAAGAACAGTGGTCAAAAAAGAACATCTGACTGTGCTTAGTGGTTTCAATAAAGATTCACTATATGAAGTCATCAAGAACCATGACAGAGTGCTTGATCTAGTCCAAATCCATTAAAAAATTGCTAATAATTCTCAGTAAGAAATTTCCAATAATGTGGATTTCTACTTCAACAGAATCTTCTCCAAGCATGACATGACCAATCACTTTAAATATCATGTTGAAAATCTGAGGATTCCTTCTATAAATCATGTATTCAAGAACCAAGTTCAAAATCCCAAAGAGTTCACTTGTCTGTGGGATAAGTTTATGGAAAAAAAGGATGACATTGAGAATGCTATGAAATATGGTTGAGATATCATTACGTATTTTATCAAACTTTTGAGGCCCTATCTTCATGTCTAGAGTATAGCCATTGTTTCTTATGCGGCTGCACCTATGAGACCTGTTATTCCTACAATCACCTCTTCCCTAGCATCCACTTCTATTTCTATCAGTCAGGAACTGAGTTAGATTAGTCATGTGATCATTGATCAACAACTTCGTTGGTCTTCTACTACAACTACTTTGGCTCCCTCTATCTTTGATGGAATTCCTTTACCTTCTCTATCAACCATCTCACTCCCTTATTCTACCTCAACATCTACTCCAATGGATTCCTCTTCTGCTGCTATTTCTAAAGGAAAAGAGAAGACCAGTTAGAGAAGAAGGATAGTGATTACTCTATTTTACTGTGAATCTAGATTTATTTGTTTTACTTTTTGTAATGCCACTCTTTTTATCTAATACATTATTCACTTTGCTTATATCTTTTGTATTTCTTTTCCATCTTATATTTTAATAATACTAAAAGGGAGAAAAATATATGAGACATGAATATATGAGAAATATATAAAAAAAATATCGGAGAATTATATGAAAAAAACATATAGGAAAAATATAAGGAAAATATATATGAGAAGAGAACACTCACTCTATATATGTTATATGTATTCGATTAATGTTGTTTGGAAAATTATACACTCTAAATCTACATGGTTTTTGATCATCAAAATGGGGGAGATTGTTCGACTCCTCATGTATTTATCATGATTTATTGATCACAAATCCTATTTAGTCTGTAAACGATTTTAACTCCACGTAATCTATCTCACAACAAATGTACATTAGCTTAGTAAAAGTTATACAAAGCTCTTAAGTGTTATAAACTCAGTTGGGATACTATATACTATCTTTTGATTCACTTTATAATGATTTCTTTAACAATTGATTATGTTTAATTCAATTCATGAATATCACTACTTATGTCTGAATACAGAAATTTGCCTAAGACTGAGACACCGTGACCATGAGACATCGTGACCATCAAACACTGTGAAGCAGACACCGTGAACAGGACACCGTGAAGAAGACACCGTGAAGAAGACACCATGAACTAGAAATTGTGAAGTTGACACCTTGAAGTAGACACTATGAACAAGAAACCATGATGCATACATCTTTAAAAAGTCACTGTGAACAAGACACCTTGACATCCATAAACTATGACATCCAGACACCGTGACATCTAGAAACTGGGACCACAAGACATTGTGACCAATCCAGACCCCATGTGAAGGAGGCACCGTTTCCATGACATAATTTGACATTGTTTCCTAATATGTTTTTTTGTCTTTTGATTTGATCTCTAATGGTCATATTTGAATATAATAGTGCACTGACATAATTAATGATTCTTTTGTAGACATGTCCTTGACATTACGAGGTACAAGGTGCAAAATACATGCAACCAATCGGCTCAAACACATGAACTCCAAGATAAAAGTGTAATGCAGCCTAGAAACAAAAGAGTATATATGCGAGAGTAGTTGCACAATAATTAAAAAGAAAACAAGATAGTGGGCATGAGCGCGACCACATGATACACTTAGAGAATTGTATCATGCAACTCGACTCTGCTGAAGAACACACGAAGCATACTAGAATCCTATAATCTCGGGAACAACATTTCACTATATAACAACACGATGATCACAAGCTGGATATGTTTTAATTGAAACACTCTGTTTTCCATATGAGGACTTGAGTTCTGCATCTGCCTCATATAAGAAGTTGAGTGCTACAAACACTAACACTGAGATCACTTCTAAACCTATATCAATATTTCTTCTCTGTTGTGTGTCATTTTATTAACATTCATATTTTTATTACAACACACTCTAACTCCTGCATTAAATGAAGGATATAGTATATCCTTACTCAAACATTCTTTTACTCTTGTGTATACCCACGATATGTGTGGAAGAGGTCTCTGTGTGGCTTGTTTGCTTATACCCACAAAGAACTATGTAAGAGTTCCCTGTGTGGCCTGGATAGCCTTGTGTTCTATTCTTAACGTCGATCCAGGGTGTGGATAATGTTTATTTATGTAAACTTCTTGGTGGAAGGTAGTCACCAAGTGTAGTGGATTAGGTCTTGGCTTGAGACTGAACCACTGGTTTCATATCCGTTGTGCAGATTAATTTAGTCTCCTCTGTTTACTATTTTACTATATAATTAAGATATCACTAGATTTACTTTGATAGTTAATCTTGGAAAGAAGTTATAATTGTCTTGTCTTAATAGAATATCTTCAAAAGCAATCTTAATAACTAACATTAACATTTCTTAAAACTAATCAATCTTCAAAGAAGTTATTTAAATAGTAAACCCTTTATAAAGTATAACTTTGATTAACTGGGTTGTATTTAATATTTTGGGGATACCCTTTAGAAGTAATTTTTAATCTTTAATTTTTATAGTTACTCATTTCACCCCCCCCCCCCCTTAGTATTCTACTCCGACCAACAAACACATGTTAATAGTTTTATCTATTTTACATTTAACAAACCCCACATTATTGTTTTGACGATGAGATTTAATTTTAAATTAATTACTGAAAATTCCGTTTTCTTTAATTTGGATAAACAGATTAAATATTTGGAATCATAAGGTCCAAATTGTAAAAATAGGTACCTTTTATTTTTGGAAATTATGAATAGAAACTTCAGTAATTTTTTTTACGATGGTTAAAGTGTAAATTAAGTAAATAATGGAAAAAATAATATCATAATAATATAATACTACTCTAAAATGTGTCCCAATATTATTTCAAGAGTCATGGCTGACAAAAAAAACCATAGGCCAAAAAGTGTTGCATTTTGGAGTCACTTGGGTTTGATAATGACATGTTGTAATTATCAATTTAAGGTAAACTAAAATATAACATAATCCTATATCTTATTAATAAAACAATTTTAATATGGGGTTATGTAAAATATATCTTCAAATATAAATATTGATTAAAAATCTTAAAATATTTCCTACGTCATGGAACTTTATATATATTTTTTTAGAAATTAATTATATTTATTTATTTACGACACAATGATGGTGTAGTGATTACCTTATTAATGATAGATTCAAATAAATGATATTATAAATATTAAAATATATATAATTTTAAAATATTAATGCCATACATGAATTTAATGAATGATTATGAAATTTTATCATTGATTAAATGTGGTTTTTTTTGAATTAATAAATATTTTGAAATTATAAAAAATCAATTGCACAATTGTCACAAAATTGACATAAATGAGTTTTTAAAAATATTCTATTTATTAAATGATACTATAGTCATAAACATCTGCGATATAACCAATTGAGTTATATAATGATAACAATTTCGTTACTAGTCGACTTGGTTTTTCTTGGCATTTTATAGTAACTATATTAACCATATAGTGTAAAAATAAAAGAATACATGGTAAGAGTTAATTTTTCTAACTAAGAGTTGAAGCCAAAAAATAAGGTCAAATTTGTGACTTAAACTTTTATAAAACCTCTTTGTTGTGAGGATTTCAACGCATCATCTATTATTTTCAATATATATCTATTTTGAAATATTATAATTCAAAAATCAATTTATAATAAAATAATATTTCTAGACATTCCTAAAGTGTGACTCCTCCCTCTTTTAAAAGCTGCCCACCTCTACACACTACCTCACACCTCTCAACCCCTTGGTGTTGGTTCAAGGTGTAGTAGAAGTGTGGTTGGGCACACACCCAACATTAATTTTTTTCATGATCAATGATTATTCTAGGATCAATACGATGTTGAATGCTAGACTCCATTGAATGGAATCTATGAATTTGATAAAGAAGGAAGAGGCATGAAACCATTATAGAGGACCATGCACATTATTCCTATAATTAATTGAAATTTAATTTTTGGATGAATAAAATATCTGGATCTTCAATATGTTCTTTATGGATTATGTTTATTTTCTGGGATGACCCATTCAGAATGTGCCGGTGTGCATTAAAATATCCAAACCAGAATCCCTCTAGCAATGATGCACACATGCTCAAATGGTCTCTTATAGATGCTATTAACAATTAGGGTTCTTGGACGATGAAGATAATACCTTGTGTCGATCGATCTTGATTACATGTTCATTGATCTTGAATAAAATATCTCATTCTTTAGAGGGAGATAGGAGAGGAGTTGAGAGAAAATTCTTGACATGGAATTTCTCTTATGTCACCAGTTTACATCCATGGCACAATAGATATAGATTTCTATTTATCGAAATGGGGATTTAGTTTTAATATTTAACTTTGTAACATCAATTAAATACATTAATAATTTTATAGAAAACTCATTCTACATAATAACATTAAAAGTGTCATTATTTGTGATGCCCAAACTTATGAAAAACAGAATCATATATGAAATCCTATGAAACATAATTATTACAATGCTTTTATTATTTTATATTGTGCCAACTAGTTAAATAATTATTTATCATCTTAAAAATAATTATTTGACTACTGGACTATCCTTGGTCCTTTGGAACTCTACTTCTATTTATTGAACACCTGAATAAATAAATGAATAATTTGTTCTACTAAATAAATATTTTATTTAGAGACTATTAAATAAATAAATATTAAATGTTCAATAAAATAAATAAATATATTTTTATTCACAATCTGGTAAATAAATATTTACTAAATTTATGAAATCATTTTATGTTGAATAATATTATTCCACTATCTTGAGAAAAATATTTATTCCATTAACTAAATTCAAATAGAATTTCTCTAAGACCAAGAGAAACACTTAATGTGTGACCCTCAAGGATTCTACCTCTTTGGTATCAAGAGAGATTTCATAAATCCAAGAGTAATGTTGAGAAACTTTTCAAGGAACACATGATAAAAAAACATAATGTCACATAAACGAAATCCAAAAACAAATTCTCACGGTTCAGTTTGACCTCTTTCTCTCAATATCATATCTAGTTGGATTAATGATAGTTCCATAAACCATTATGTCTGATATGTCATTAATTGAATACCTAAAATAAATTTGTTATTACACCATGGCCATGGAATTTCTTGTCAATGTTCTATTTTAATCAAAGGGCTGAGATATAAAAATCCATAAATAGAAGGGGAAAATCCTTCCTCCACTTATCCACTAATAACATGATGTTCCTGACATACCCAATGTCTCATAATTCCTGCCAACTATCTGCGTGACGTTTTTCTTCAAAAAATCATAGTGTGTGAGTCATGATACATATTATTGATAATATTAATTTCTATTTACTATTACACATGCTCGTAGATATGAATATCTGAGGACACCAAAACATTTGGAATACATACTGGAGGGTCTGTTCTCATAAACTCATAACATAGAGATTACCAATTTCAAACATCATGAGAAGAAGTCTCATCTACTTATGTGTAATTTCACCTGAAGATATGTATAATACATGTCCTATTATAGTATGTAATCCAACCACAAAAATATATTTAAGAATATTTTCATAGAAATTCAGGGTTCTTATCATAGTGGGGAACTACTACGACCTTGTAAATGTGACAAATACTTCAATACAGTATTACATTATAGACATGCCGAACAATGAACAATTTGTAATAAGATGTTTAATATTTAAATAT
This sequence comes from Viscum album, assembly GCA_963277665.1. Lineage (NCBI taxonomy): Eukaryota > Viridiplantae > Streptophyta > Magnoliopsida > Santalales > Viscaceae > Viscum > Viscum album. The sequence continues at coordinate 767,318,940 of OY728121.1, forward strand.
ATTAAATAATCATGTAATAAATTTACAAACAGTTGGTTCTTGGACACCGACTCGTACAAACTCCCACTTGGACAAGAGCCAACAACCTATGACTTTTAGCGTTCTACACCTCTCATGATGATGATTTTTCTGTTAAGTCGATGATTTATTCAAGGGGTCCATCACATTGTCTTCCATGGGAATACTACTCACTTCAACTTGACCTCTCTAATAAAAATCCCTATTAGGTCCACTAGGTCAAATACCTTGAGAGGGGGTGAATCATGGTATGCCATATTAAAATTTCCTCCGGTCTGGATCTTGTTTCATTGTTAGAAAAAACTCAATTATCTCTTCCTCTCATAGAAACATACGAACAGATATGAAATCATTCACATGAAACAAATATTTTTACTTTGTTCACCCTCACTGGGCTACGTCCGTTGAGTTAATAAGGTTTTCCTTATGACTTTTCCATTCCTTCATATAAGGGGGAGATTGTTAAGTCATCAAGGTTTCCTTATGACTTGACCATTCCTCTTGTTTTGAAAATCGCAAACACCTTATCTAAAGGAAAATTTCATTTTACCCATGTTTTACTTCCATAAGGAAAATTTCCGTCCTAATGGAAATTTACCCCTACCTTGTTTTCATTGTTCAAATCAATGTTTTTCTTAAGTATAAAAATTGGATTCATATCTAAAACCTAGGAATCATATAATACTTTGATATGAAACATTTTGTTTTTGGAACTGAATATCTGTTACGAACTTTTATTATGTTCTACGCTGAATTCCCTATTACGAAATTTTATGATGTTCAACTCTGAATTCTGATTACGAACTTAAATAATGTTCTAACTATGGGTTCTGATGACGAATTCTGATTATGAATTCTCATTACAAATTCTAATGACAAATTTTCATTACAAATTTTCATTACGAATTCTGATGATGAATTCTGATTATGAATTCTCATTATGAATTTTGATGATGAATTTTGATTCCTAATTCTCATTATGAATTATGATGATGAATTCTGGTTACGAATTCTTATTCCGAATTCTGATCACGGTTTCTGATTATGAATTCTCATTAAAAATTTTGATTGTGAGTTCTAATTATGAATTGTGGATACAAACTTTTATGAAGTTCAACTCCTAATTATTCTAATAAAAAGAATATGAATATCCATGTATTATAGACTCTGAATTTATTTTTTATTAGACTCCGAACATTCATTTACATACATTTTGAACTTTCATATTTTCTTACATTCCGAATATCAGTTTTTAGGCATTCTTACACTTGTTATTTTAGAAAAAAATGTCCTGCCTTCTGTTATAAACTAACAATTGTTTGAGAGACACATGTACTAGTCCCTCTGAAAGTCAAGGATATATATGACCATTGGAGGTGGGAGCTGACCCTTTGAGTTTTGCCTATAAATAGGGGCTCATTTGAAAAGAGAAACACTTAACATACTTGACAACATCATTGACATCTGTTCTTACATGTCGTTGAAGTGATTTCTAGAGAGAGACGCTCTTATAAAATCTCAAGCATCGTACAGAATGTTTGAAAGGATTGTTCAAACTTTTCTTCATGAAGACATGCTTCGTGCGAGTCTGATTGTTGTTGTGTACAATCGAGGGCTTCCGGGGATAGGAAGACAGAGGTGCCGACTACCTGATAGTTGAGGGCTTACGAGGATATCATGACAGACTCTAATATTCGTATCAAGGGCTTAACCTATTGTGGCTAAGATAGACATTCTTGAAAGTATAAATCAAGGGACCTCTTATCCAGGGTTATTAGATACCCTTCTCTTTGGGTTAAAAGAGTTATTGTTTGTTACTTTTAGTGTTACTGCTTTGATTTCCGCTGTGAATTTTGTATTATTAAGGAAATTATAACTTTCTTATACTTCCTTACTTGTACTATGATTTAGTTAGATTCTATACGCTTTAGAGTAGAATCTTATTCGATGTAAACTATTATTAAGTTTCATTTCCGGAATCACTTTTCTGGAATCAATCAAGTTAATAGAACTTAGAGGTGTTGTGAATTTTGGTTATGAAAAATTTCTTTAGGGATTTTTTAAAGTATAATTCTTACCCCCCCCCCCCCTCTTGTATTTGAGCATCTCATACTTATATATTTGATCCTACATTTGGTATTATAGAGTATATCATACTCATATACCATCTAATAATTGGTATCAGAGCAATAGGTACAATCTGAATTAATCTCACGATTTGATTCAGAAGACTTTCTTCTTCTTATAACTTTCAGAATTGAATATTCAGAATTGATTTTCCGGATTTATAGTTTTTAGAATCTATTTTTCAGAATCATAGTTCAGATTCTGTTTATATAGAGATACTATTGCTCTATATTTTCATTTTTTAGAATATTTTCTCTTGTATACAATCATATACTACAAACAAGTTTGTGTGCCAAAGACTATCTTAAGGATGGAAAGTTTAAATGTTGGTTCTATTGATAATATAAATCCTACTAGACCTCCTGTTTTTTATGGAAATTATTATGTGTACTGGAGAGATAGGTTGAGGACATTTGTTATCAATAGTAGAGTTGATAACTATTTAATGCAGACTGGAGATTATAAGATTCTGGATGAGGAATTGAGAACCTTTACGAATCAAGAGAAAGCAGAATATCAATCAAATTTCAGAGTCACAAATACTTTGTTGTGTTTCATGACTAGGAACATCTATAGTAAAATATCTTTGTGTGAATATGCAAACAGTATTTGGAAGAAACATTATGTTACAAATTTCGGTACATCTAAAGTCATAGAAACAAGAAGAGCTATGTTGAGAGATGAATATCATAGTTTTAACTTTCCTTATGGAGAACCTATAAGCAATGTTCAGAAAATTTTTATGACTATTCTGAATATCTTACAATCTATGGGAGGGAAAGGTTTGGATGATGAGGCTCTTGTGGAAAAGATCATAGATATTATTCCAAATGAATGGGAGTCCAAGAAGACAGCTATTGTTGAGAATAGGAATGTCACTTAGATTTCCTTAGACGAGTTGTTTGGAACTCTTCTTCAGCATGAAACCAGAATGAAGAGAGATAACGAAAATGTTAAGAAAAAGAATGGAAATAGAGGGGTTGCTTTTACAACCACATATAATCATATGAAATCCAAGACCCCCGAAAGATTAAACAGATCAGAGACAAAGAAAGTCATCATATAGTCAGAGTCTAGTGACATAGAAAATCCTGAGAATGAATTAGCTAATCTTGCTCGAAGAATGAGCAAGATTGTAGCTCAAAGGAACCATCAGAATAATTACAAGAAGAAAGACTATAGAGAAAAGAAAGATGGGGAAGTTACATGTTATGAGCGTAAAAGAACAGGTCATATCAGACCTGATTGTCCTTTGTTGAAAATGAAGTAAAAGAAGGAAAGGAATTTAGAAAGGAATAAGAAGAAATTATATCGGTCAAAGCACAAGAAAATTATTAAAGCTAATGATAATTGGAGTTCTATCTGTGGAGATTTTTCAGAAAGTGAATCTTCTGAATATGATTCATCAGCACAGAAGAATATGGGATTCATCACTACTAATTCTTTCCCTAATACATGTCTTATGGCCAAGGTATGCTCTGCCGAGGCTTTAACAAATTTATCTCTTTATAAGAATTACTATTAAGAAAATAGTAATTCTAATGAAGATACTTCATCCTCAGAAAATGAAGAACTGTCATATGAAGAAGTATCTAGATTTTCCAAGTTACTTGAAGCATAAAATTGTAAAATTTATAATAAATTAGACAAGGAAAATACTAGGGACGAAATTCTTACAAATGAGATTTCAGATCTCTCTAATGATCTTAGAGATAAAGAAGAGTGTTTAGAAAAACCTTCTAAATTCCTTGGGAAAGAAAATTCTAATAAAGAATAAATTTCAAATGATCATAAGAATGCAGTTTTAAAGATAAAGTATTTTGAGGAAAAACCTAACTCTAGGGAAATGATTCCCGAGGACAGGAATTTAGTCATCAGACTGAAATCCGAAATATTTTCTCTTCAGAAGCAACTTGAAAAATTTACCTTTGGGAAGGAAAATTTTGATAAGATGTATTCTCAAATTAAACCTCAAGGAAACACTACTAGAGTATGTTATACTCACCAAAAACCTGTTTTCAAACAAACTAATTTGTTCCTTCTAGAGCACCTTTTTGTTCTATGTGTAAAAGTGGTGGGCATTGGAAGAAAAATTGATCCTTGAATAGAGTGAAATCTCTTGGGTTTCAGAAAGCTTATTTCTTTATACAAATGTGGATACCCCAAATTTTTCTATCTGACAATTCTAGATCCAAGAATGTTCGGATTCTGAAAATCTAACTTTTTTTTATTTTTAGGAAAATAGGGAAAGTACAAACAGCAATACGTATTACATGGATAGTGGATGTTCTCGGCATATGACTAGTAATGGAAACTATTTTGAAAATATTATCAAAACAAAAGGAAGAAAAGTATCTTTCGGAGATAATGCTCGGGGATAAATTATTGGAATAGGTAACATCGTTCTTCTTGAAAAAACATTGATTTCAAATGTTTTATTTGTTAAGGTTCTTAAGAACAACCTCATTATCATAAGAAAATTATGTGATGAAGGCTACCTTGTGAATTTTAGGAATGATAAGTTCTTAGTACATAATTCAAAGGAGGAATTTATTCTTTCTACCAATAGGCCAGAGAATGTTTACAACCTAAACATAGAAGACCTTAAAAGCCAAGACATAACTTGCCTTAGTGAAATGGAAGATCATTCCTGGTCTTGAAAAAAGCAATATTCTGTTGCACTCTCCACTGATGAAGATGAATATGTAGCAGCTGGAAGTTGTTGTGCTCATGTGTTGTGGATGTAACACACACTCACAGACTATGTATTCAGGTTTACTAAGACTCAAATTTTGTGTGATAACACGAGTGCCATTTCACTTAGTAAAATCCTTGTACATAACTCTCATGCATAACACCTAGACATTAGGCATCACTTTCTAAAGGATCACAAAAAAAAAGGAGATATCAATCTACAATTTATCGGAATTCAAGATCAACTTGCTGATATTTTCACAAGATCCTTACCCTCCGATAGATTTGAATACATCAAACAGAAGTTAGGGATGATAACTGTGAGGTAATCTTCCTCCATTAACTCTCTATTAAACCAATCTCTTTACACTAAAAACTCCTTTTCATTGGGCGAGTATATCAGTTATTAAAGTTAATGAAAATTTTCACAGTTGGATTTTCAAATATTTCATAATGAATATTTTCGTAGTTCGTTTTTCAAATTTTTCGTAATGAAAATTTTCATACTTAGTTTTTCAAAATTTTCATAATGGGAATTTTCATAGAGGAAATTTTCATACAGGAAATTTTCATATTGGAAACATTCGTACTTGAAATTTTCGTAATGGGAATTTTCGTACTCATAATTTTCATGATCGATTTTTGGTACTCAATGTTTTTTCAATAAAACATTTAGATTTTATGATTTTCGTAGTGAGTTTTTCATAGTCAAATTTTCTTCAAGAAGAATACCACCTATTACAAATAATATTTCTCACCAATATGAATGGTATGATTTAATTACATAAGTTTTCATAATCATTTTTACTTGCTGGTATTTTCTCTTGTATTTTATGTTTTTGGTTTCATTTTTCCTTAAATCTGAATGTTTTTCTTTAAACCTGAAAAGATCAGATTCAAGATTTCCTTGCAGGTATGTTTTTAACCATCTGATCAGATCAGAGAGTTTTTCAACCATTAGATTATTATTGGAAGTTGAAAGGTCACTTCCATCACCTATATAAAGGGGACCCCCAATGGTTGTCCAACATCGGTTTCAAAGCTTTTATGTCTCGATGCTCTACCTCAGTTCATAAGCCCATTTCGAATCTCTCACAGTTCCACCAGTCCTAATGTATATAGAATCCTCTTCCCAAGAAATCTATACCACGAAGCCAATCTCAATATAGTAAATATACAGGGAAAGGTTAGTGCATCCGAACTTTTTCAAGTATGATTCTATCATTTCTAAGAATATTAAGTAAAATGGATGGGAATATGTATGCATATCTAAGCCAGTTGATCAAGACATGGTGACTCCGGATTTATTCATAGAGTTTTATGAGTCAGTGTGCTTCTTTAAGGAAGATGATAGAGAATGATTTTCATTCAAGCCTAATGAAAAAACCTACAAACTTTCTTATACCAAGGCAGTCATCCTGGTGGGATTATCATATGAATGGGAGGTAGAATTTTTCTCCAACAAACTCCCGGATGTTCAAGGTAGTATCGTTAATGTCAAGGCCTTGCAATGTCTTGGAATTTATAATGTTAGTAAAGCAAAAATTTCACATCTATCTTCTATCAACTGGATCCTTCAGCTATGGGTACAAGGTTTTTTAGCACTGAGAAAAGGTGAAAAAGATACCCTCAAGAAGAGTGACATATATTTCTTAGATTTCCTAGTAAATCTAAGGAAAATCAGTCTGATGATGAATGTTCTTGTTATAATTCAGAACAACCAAAATGGAAATATAAGAGCCCAAATTATAATGTATCATGCCTTATTGTCAAAGCTGATAGTTCGGTGTCTTGAATCATTCAATATTGCATGAAAATACAAGTCTCAGAATTGAAAAGTTATTCCTGTTAGTGATGAATCTCTCAAAAGAATGAATATAGGCTATTCTAGGGAGACAGAAGAGTTTTATGATCTACTAGAGGAAGAGGCAGAAGCCAATCTGGAAAATATTGAAAAATATGAGCCATAAAATAAGGTTGGTAAGAAAAGGAATTTGAATGAAGTGGAAGTTGAAGATAAAACCCCTATGTCTAAGGAATCCCAATCCGCACCTCCCAAACTGAAGAAACAGAAAGTGTATCTGGATGAGGTGGTTGCAAAATGGAGGGAAGATAAGAAATAGAGGAAAGAAGGGGGACCACAGATTGGCTTGGACCCTAGTGAAGCTATTTCATTAAGGGAGAAGACTCCTAAATACTTTGAAAAGAATGAAAAATAGATGAAGATGAAGAAGAAAATGTCTTAGGCCGAAGTTGTGCAATCTCTTTTGAAATCCATAGAAGTAACTTACCAGAATATTCCAGTGCCGGAAACTTTCCTATTCGAGCCATTACATGAGACTCCGGGGAAGAATTTCTTCACTCTGGAAAAATCTATAGAGAAATAAGTTTTTGAAGAAGTGGAAGAGGAGGAATTAGAAGAATTAGAAGAAGAACAAGAAGAAGAAGAAAGTGTTGATTTTGATGATCTCATTAAAAAGTTGAAGAATATCAAGATAAGGCAAATCCATCCTAGAAATTACCACTCCGAACATCTGAGGTCGAGACCTCAAATCTTTTCATTCTGGTAAAGGAAGAAGAGAACGATGGGAAGAAAGATGAAGACAAGGAAGAAGAACAAGTAAATGAATTACCTGAGGAAGAAAGCTATTAAAATAAATTTATTGAGGAAGGAGCAGAAAAAGAGAAATTTGATGATGACAGAGTTGTTCAATTATCTGATAGCGAGCATAAATCTTCTGATGAGAATCTCATACCGAAGTTTGATAAGGGTAAGAGAGTGGTTGTGGATTCTCAAAGAAAATCTACTGTGAAGAGGAAGTAAGTTGTAGGAACATCAAAACGAAAGCTCGTTGAGCATGTAAAACCACTATCACCAAGTAATGTCTTGGATTCAGAGTGATCATCACATGGTCATGATTTTGTGGAGAAGTCATTGAAAATGCTAGTTGGTTCCATTCCGACTTTTACAAACATTAATTCTAGATGCAAGATGCTCCAACACACTCTTAATCAGAAGCCGGATTTGGTGTCCATGGTGATGGAAATGTGTACAAATATAGAATCAGATTTCAAATATTTTCTCATAGGATACGAAGCTCACATGAAGTCTTGCAAGAAAATGACCACTTGGTCAAAGAATATCATCCAAAATATGGCAGAGCTTGATTAATTTCAAGAGGAAGTAAAATAGATATTTGATACCAAAGATTCCATGATCAAGGATCTTACAAACAGTTACTAGGAAAACTTGACCCTAGATCAAAAAAATTGGAATCAACAGGTGAAGGATCTGAATGGGAAGATTAACTCTGTTGCTCAAAGTTGGAAGGGGGAAAGAGATCTCCAGATTGAGATCGAAGAGAAGCTTGTAAAGCAAGACGAAGTTCTTAAAGCTCAGTCTGAGGTTCTGAAGGCTCAAGATGACATGATTAAAGCCTTATAAAAGCAATATGTGGAGGATCAAAAAGAGTTAAAGAAGCTAAAACCCCTTCAAAAAAAATCTTATCACCAAGGGAAAAAAAGACAAATAGACCAATCCAATATTTTGTTGTAATGTATTTCCTTGAAAAATTTCATTCAATCTTAATGAAAACTCTGGTTGCTTGTCTTTTGTGTTATCTTGTACTAATATTTCAGGTACCATATTGTTTTCCATTCCCTCGATCTGATTTTGAAAATCACAAAGGGGGAGAAGGAAAACGAATTCCCAAAGGAAGAAGGAAAATTTCTAAGTAAAAAAAGAATTATCCCTAAGTAAGGGGAAGTTCTCATTGCGAAGATTTCATCATTAAAATAAAATTTCTCCCTCTGGAAATCTAGAATATGATCTATAGAGTTCAAAATCCTAAGGGGGAGTTATTCGTATTCACCATTGTCCATGAACAAATATATATAAGCTTTATTTCAAAGTCTAGAAAATATTATTCTAAGATCGTATATTCTTTTTCGTAAGGATGTTTGTGCTTTACAAAAAATGGGGAGATTGTTGAGTCAATAAGGTTTCCCTTATGAATTTTCCTTTCATTCATATAAGGGGGAGATTGTTAAGTCATCAAGGTTTCCTTATGACATGACCATTCCTCTTGTTTTGAAAATTAAAAACACCTTATCTTAAGGAAAATTTCATTTTACCACTATTTTACTTCCATAAAGAAAATTTCCTTCCCATAGGAAATTTACACCTACCTTCTTTTCATTGTTCATATAAATATTTTTTTTATTTATAAAAATCGGATTCATATCTAAAACATCTGAATCGTATAATACATGGATATGAAACATTCTGTTTTAGGATCTGAATTCCTGTTATGATCTTTTATGAAGTACTACTCTAAATTCCCCATTACGTAATTTTATGAAGGTCAACTATGAATTATGATTACGAACTTATATAAAGTTCAAACTATGAATTCTGATGATGAATTCTGATTATGAATTCTCAGTACAAATTCTGATGTCAAATTCTGATTACGAATTCTCATTATGAATTCTGATGATGAATTCTGATTACGAATTCTGATTACAAATTCTGATGATGAATTCTGATTCCGAATTCTCATTATGAATTCAGATGACGAATTCTGATTACAAATTCTCATTGTGAATTCTGATTATGAATTTTGATTATGAATTCTCATTACGAATTCTGATAGTGAATTCTGATTATGAAATATGGATATGAACTTGTTTGAAGTTCAACTCCTAATTCTTCTGATAAACAGAATCTGAATATCCTTGTATTATAGACTCTGAATTTATTTTTAGTTAGACTCCAAACATTCATTTACCTACATTCTGAACATTCATATTTTCTTACATTCCGAATATCAGTTTTTGGGCATGCTTACACGTGTTCTTTTATAAAATGATGGCGTTCCATTAGTTATCAACTAACCGTTGTTTGAGTGACACATGTACAGGTCCCTCCAAAATTCAAGGAAGAATATGACCATTGGAGGAGGGAGCTGACCGTTAGAGTTGTGCTTATAAATTGGGGCTCATTTGAAAAGCGCAACACTTTACATACTTGACAACATCATTGACATATGTACTTACATGTTGTTGAAGTGATTTATATAGAGAGAGGCTCTTATAAACTCTCATGCTTTGTGCAGAATGTTTGAATGTCTTTTTCAAACTTTGCTTCTTACAGACTTGCTTCGTGCGACTCCAATTGTTGCTGTGTACAATCGAGGGTTTCCGAGGATAGGAAGACAAATGTGCCGACTACCTGATAGTTGAGGGATAGCGGGGATAGCAAGACAGACTCTGATCTTCATATCGAGGGCTTACCCTGGTGTGGGTAAGATATACTTTCATGAAAGTATAATTCAAGGGACCTCTCATCTTGGGTTGTCGGATACCTTTCTCTTTGGGTTAAAATAGTTATTGTTTGTTACTTGTAGTGTTACTACTTTGTTTTCCGCTATAAATTTTGTACTGTTAAGGAAAGTACAACTTTATTATACTTCCTTAATTGTACTCTGATTTAGTTAGATTCTATATGTTTTAAGGTAGAATCTTAGTTGTTGTAAACTTTTGTTATGTTTCATTTCCAGAATCACTTTTCTGGAATCAAGCAAGTTAATAGAACATAGAGGTGTTTTGAATTTTGGTTATGAAAAATTTCCTTAGGGATTTTTTGAGGTTTACAATTCACCCCATCTATTATATTTCAGCATCTAATACTTATATATTCGATCCGAAATTTGGTATTATAGATTATATCATACTCATATACCATCTAACAAGTCCAAGGTGCATACGACGACAATGTGCTGATGTACCAAATTCACTAAGGCTCACTGCCAATAATGACTACAATGTTTGAGATGGATCTTCTATACCTAGGCTCACCACCTTTACAAGGATTGGGGTCTACTAACTACATTCCCAAGGATCCCTCCATATTCATCATTCTCTAGCTCACTGCTAGTGGAGAGAGTCACTGTATTCCACTTCCTACCCTCACTACTCTGGAAAAGAATCCACACATAGTTTATAGAATTATAGGTGAAGCATAGCTTATGGACATGTAGGTCCCTTCATTTGAATTAATTCATGTGTCCTCAACTATTGGTCAATTCTATGTTAATGTTCCCTTTTCAACCTTAGATGAATTCAACTATCCCAAGTACTTCCAGTTACTAGAAAATACATTTAGAAACTAATTTGAAGCATTTGAAAAGATTCCTTGTGTTTTTAGCGAGCCACCTACCTCTTTCGCATACTATGTACCATGATAATAATGCAGACCGCCTACTCTGTGTAATACTACCACATCTGAAAACTTCATCAGGCTACATACTGCCTCTGCCTTCACTGTCGCATACCACCTCCACATACCGATTCCATGAAGCTCCTCAGCAAACATCCCTCTATCTGTGAATTGTTCTCTATTCGCAAAATGCCTTAGCAAACCTCCTCTATGTATCACCCTCTGTCCATGAACTTTTCTCTCTTCTTATATTGTATTTTCTAACATAATTCATTCTATATAGTCTTCTTCCACATATCATGCCATCTTTTTCTGTATACTGCATCTTATCAGGTTACAGTTCTCCACAAAAACTCTCGGCGGAATCTCTTCTGTGTGAACCACTTCAGCCTTCACAAACTTCCTTCAGCCTTTTCCAAAATCGTAGATCCAAAAGATTTTCTATAATGATATTTTATCACCATAGTAATTGGTGGGATTAACAATTCTTATATAAGCAACAATATCCACAAAACTCGATAATCCAAGATTTACCAAATCTTCGATTCAGCCTCCTTTGCATACCAGTCATTCAGTGTCTGCGAACCGCAAGCCACTTGTGATCCATTTTCCTATCTAGTCCATTGTTTTTTCTTTGTTCCTATGAGGTCAATCTCCTCCACCAACGTCTTGCCATCCGCGTACCGCACTACCGTCTGCTGAGAACTGTTTTTCGTTTTGCAAACCGCTCCAATGTAGCATTCTCGCCGCTCCACTTACCGTTCCTGGAAAATGGTACGCATCCCATGAAATATGGTACGTGATTCTCATAAATTTAATGTTTTCTTCAACATTATTCATATCATTCACTCTTATGAAAAAATCATACCATATAGGAAAAATGGTTCAAGATCACCTGACTTTTTCAACAAACACAATCACACCCAAAACATTCTGAGGGGACAACTAGAGGTATTTTTTCCAACAATCACTCAAGATATGATACATGTGAAGTATTTTCATTATCCGCTGATGTGACATTTTTGCTTTTCTGAGATCCACCATAGTATTATTATCACAATGCGATGTGATGGGATCTTAAATACTATGTATCAAACCAAGCTCTTGTATGAAGATATCTATTCAAACGGTTTCCTTAGTTACCATAGAATATTTTATGTACTCGAATTATGATATAGAATCTATGACCACACTCTTGTCTGAGCTCTTACATCTCACTACACCTCCATTCGTAGTGAATATTTATACTATTTCATCTTTGAGTCAACTTGATCATTATGGAAACTAGCATCTACATATCCTCTAATGACTAGTTTTTTATCTCATCCATAAACCAGGAACATATCCTTAATACACATCAGATTATTTAGGATAATCTTGAATTCCATCCTATGGAGGTCAGCTGGATATCTTCCTACCACACTAAATGAGTAGGTGACATCTAGCCCAGTATATTGTATTGAATAAATGACTGACCTAATCAATGATGTGTATAGATTCCTTTCCATTCTCTTTCTTTCCTCATGTGTCTGAGGAATAATTTTATTGGAATGATGAATGCCATGTGACGCTAGAAACAATCCCATTTTGGATTTTTTCGTAACTGAATCTCTTCAGTATATTGTCAATGTATGTACTTTGACATAGTCCCAACAATCTCTTGGATCTATTACGATGCATCTTGGTCTGAAAAAAATATGTTTCCTCGCCCATTTCCTTCATGGAGAAGCATTGATTCAACAATTTCTTAATAGACTATAAGACTGGTGTCTTATTTCAAATAAGTAATATATAATCATTTTATAAAATTAGAAAAATGATTGCACACCCACTAAACTTTTTGTAGCACAAGGCTCATATTCTTTATTGATAAAACTAACTTCTACTGTGGCTTTTTCAAAATGAATATTCCATGACCTAAATTTATTCTTTAATCCATAAATGTATTTTGGAAAATTTCATAACTTATATGCATCAGTTTTAGTCATAAAACCTTCAATTTGTTTCCTATAGAAATATTCCTTAACGTTCATGTTACGGAAGGTTGTTTTGAAATACCTTCTCTAAATATCATAGTCAGGGTAAGCGATAATGGCCCATAGGATTCAGATTGATTTTAGAATTGAAACGGTTGAAATGGCTTCAATATAGTTAATTCCATAACACCTCTTGAACCCTTTTGCAACCAGTAATTCCATATAGGTACTAACTAGTCCTTCCATTTTTAGTTTCTTATTGAATATTAATTTGTAACTAACAAGAATTCCATCAGCTAGAGGATCTACCAAAATCCAAACATTGTTTTGGTAAATGGAATCCATTTCAGAATTCAGGTATTCTTTCTACTTGGTAATGTCTGTCCCACTTAAAGCTTCCTTGTAGGTTAGAGGATCATTATTATCAACAAATAATGAGTCACCATCCTCAAAAAAATAGAAAACAGTATCGTTCAAGTTCTCTTACATCCCTTTTACTCCTACATAGTTCATGTGTCAGTAGAACAAATCTTTCTTCAATAAGGATTTTTGGAATCTTTTTTGGTACCAACTCTTGTATACCACGAGCCTCGAAATTGGTGAATTCTATCTCACTCCCATGATCACTTTTGGGTATGTTCTCCCTCTCAAGTTATATGGAATGTCTTGCTACAATATCGTTTTTGTGTGAGGTATTTTATATGTAATTACACCTTGTTTCCATGGGGTATCCTGTAAAGGTACACTTTTTTCCTTAAGGTTAAAGTCTTCTACCTGATGAGGCCTTAGAAAATGATTCACTTATATACACATGTATATTCAATAACATGGATTTATTTCCACTCCAGAATGTGTATGGAATAGAATTTATCAATTTATTTGGTATATGGTTTAGTATGTGTTTGGTTGTTTGTAATGTGTATCCCCAAAAGGATAATGGAATAATTTCACGACTCATCATTCATCTCACAATGTCCAAGTAGTTGTGGTTCCTTATATCTATCACATTATATGACTAGGGTATGTATGGAGGAGTCAGTTGGGATAGGATCCCCAACTCCCCTAAGTAATAAAAGAAGAATTTATTAAGATATTATCTGGATTGGTCTAAGTGGAGTTTCATAATCTTCTTAACAAGATGCTTCTCAACTTTATTCATGTATTCAATGATCATATCAAAATAATATTACTTATACATCATTATGTTGATATATCTATGCCTACTGAAGTGATCAGTAATTGTTATGAAGTATGAGTACCAACCCCTTACTTCAAATAGAAGTGGTCTACACACATCGATGTGAAATAATTAAAGAATCCATTTAGACCTCTCACCTTTCCCACTAAATGGGGCTTTAGTCATTTTACCTTCTAAACATTCGTGACATAAGCCATGTTTTTTTAGTTTGAAATAATATGAATATCCATATCAATGTAACTTTGTCAAGCATTTCTCGTTTACATGACCTATCCAGTGATGCCAAATATGGCTGTGGTATGAGTGGTGTGTTTTATCTTTGTTATCGATTTACATAACATGTTTTTTCAATCCAATATGTAAAGACCATTGTATAAATGAGACCTAAAAAAATAAATTATATCGTTGTAAAAGAATCAGAATTAATTTGAAAACAAGAATGAAAATCCATATGTAACTAATCTTGATAGAAAAATAATGTTTTTTGTAATAGATGACACATAATTAAAACCCATTAACACCAAGATCATCTTAGTTGGAAAAATGAGGTTGTAGTCCCCGACATGTAAAGTAGCAAGTATGGCTCTGTTGGCTTCTCATAGATATACCTCCTCTTGGTCCATTATCCTGAATCTAATTAGTTCTTGTATTTGGATACATATGTGACCACCAAAACCTGTATCAAATACCCAATTTATAGAAATAGATAGATTTCATTTGATAAAAAACGTACATGAAGCTTCCCCATGCTTCTTAAGCTGGGTGTAGTTCTTCTTCCAGTGGACCTTCTTTCCACATGCCAAACAAACAGATTCTTGTTCCCTTACCTCCCATTTGATCTTCCTTTTCATGGAGGGTTGCGTAACTACATTGAGATTAAGTCTCTTCTCCTTCCCTTTCCTCATATTTACAATAATGACAGAAGGATTTTCGAACATTATAACATTTTCTACTTGGTGAATGATTATAAGAAGATCAGATATAAAATTCTCAATGTTTTTCATATTGAAATTACCAACAAAGCTGGAGAATCACAAAGGGAGTGATGCATGAATGACATCAGTACCTAGTTGTTCGGGGAGTTTAAATGCTAGAACCTTATGGTGATCAATGTATCCAATGATCTTGAGTACATGAGGCCCATCGGGGGAACCCCCTACAAGATTACTCTGAAATACTTCCATGCAGATCTCAAACTATTCTTTTCTTTCCAACACATATTAAAGACAATAGAGGTGTTTTAGAATCCTATAGGAATACATGTTTCTGTGGGGCTTAATGATCTCACTAGACAATAATGATAACATCAAACATTGAACACCGACCACATCATTCATATGTTTCTCATATTCCAAGAACACTTCATCCCTCAACTCTTGGGAAGGCAGATCATTAAATGTTGACTCTATCACATAAGACATCCTTTCATGGAATAGAATAACAGGAAGAAATGAAATCCATTCCTGGAAGTTACTACAAGTGAGTATGTTTTCTTTATCTAGAATCTATTAGATGGATAGTGTGGTTGACATGCATTTCATTATACAATTCAAATAGCAGATGATTAGTATATTTTTTATTACATTTCATAAGAAATAAATTAACTTTATTAAGTCTCCAACAAATTTTTCAAGTCCCTATGGTCCACACCATTGAACGCAAAATATCTATTTTCAATGACATTATAGTGTCAAGGATCCATATTACACTTCACATAACTCCAATAAGGGTTTTTCAAAATATTTGTAGGTTTTTAGGTAATAATCACTTTGTCAACTGTGGGCTTGAAATTCCATGTTCAAATGTGTGGACTCCACAATCCGGAAATCCTGACATGGATTTCCTCACACTTGGCTCCAAAATTTCACCAAGTCTAGGAAGGGATACACCTATTGATGCAATATGTTTATTTCGACCTAAAAACATTCATAATTGATATTGGTATATATGTATGTTCCTAAAAAAGTGCTGGTGAATCACATAGTTTCGTTTAGTCTTGACCTAAATCATGTAATGGATGTATTAGTATGGCATAATTTTTTTTGAGGGATTTTTATCTCTTTTGCATAAATTTACTTTTTATCTTTATCTCAGGCTTGTTAATAATATGTGGAACTTAATTATGTGAATAACCATGTCTTCCTAATATTCATGCTCAATCCTTTTTTTTGTTACATATTCCATGTTTTTTTAGAAATTATGGGATCAAAACAACACATCCATAAAGAAAAAAACAAGCAACTGACAAAAATAAAATAATGTAAAAGGAATGATCTTGAGGATTTTCTAGTGGTTAGTTAATATATTTGTTGATAAACTAATCCTATCCAAGGGGAGAAACATCTTTGTGTTTACATCATTCCACATGTCCACCATTGTATCTCTTAGGACTGGTTTTCCCTCAGTTCATGACATAGACCACCTCCACAAGCTTGGGTGCTCATTCCATTGCATATGCATTTTAACTCACACTCAGGTGAGTGGTTAAAAGGGAGTTTAAATAAATGAAACCATTAGGATTAATTCCCTACATATTATTGTGGATATATGGCTAGTAGGTTAATAATTAATTTAATAAATAAATTAAAAGGAATCCAATCAAACAAAAAGGACTTAGTCATGCTCATGATCACCCACATACATGCAACAAGTTATGAATTTAATTAAACTAAAATTCAAGTAATTTACCATTATTATTAAGATAAGACATTCTTAAATAAATAAATTATTATCTATAATTAATCAATCCTTTTATCTTATTGATTTTCTAAATTTCCTTGTGATTCTCATCCTTGTACATAAAGGAACCTTGAAGGAAACTTGGTGAATACCCATTTAAATCTACCTAACATGTATTATATTCTAATAGTATTTTATTCTCATGAAACATGGAATACAATATGTTTCAATGCATTGAGGAACAACCTACAGTATTATGTACATGTGATATGTAGTTCTGGACATTCAAAAACATTAAAGATCTACTTTTGTGTAATTTGGTAAAGTAAACAATGTGTATTTCTGACTAAACCTCATGTACTACCTTCAATGTCATTCCCAATGTACATGCATAGGTACTTGGTGAGTGAAGCGTACTTCAGATATTTCGGAGTACATGGTGTGTTCTCTCCGCATTGCAAGGTTACGAGTCATCTTAGAAATGTAAGGGATACACGGTATGGCCCTGACCCGAAGTGACTACTGGCCTTAGGAAGGGGGCCACATGGAGTCTAATACAATAAGTGTGTTCCTATCATTCCAGGTCAACATGAGGTGTAAGAATTAACATCACTGTTTATAATAAATGCACTCGGCTTGAGTAATTTATGAATTACTCCCGATATGTTGAACATAACTATAAGGTGTGTAGTCTAGATACATAGAGTGTATGGAAGAGAACATTGTATACGAATCTGAACACACAGTGTGTACTTTCATGTCACCAGGGAAGAATTTTCAATGCCTCATAATGAGTTATCTATTTTAAATATAATCCATAATACATTTTTTTCAATGGAATTTTTGAGAAATGAAAAGAGGAAGAACAAATCTTAAAACCCAGATTACAAGATTGATTATCCTTTAATTTAAAACATAATTATTAAACTATAAATCATCAATTATTTATTTAAATAATAATAAAAAATGATGAAGCCACTCTGATACCACTTGAAGGTTCTGGGTGAAACAGAAGAATGGTTGGGATGATGCCCCACTAAATTTGTAATCATGACCAATGATTACTCTGGGATCAAAATGACGTTGAACGCTAGTATCCACAAAATAGAATCAATGAATTTGATAATGAAGGATAAGGCTCAAAAAACATTAGAGATGATATTTCCCATCATGTTTATTGTTAATTTAAATTTACTTTCAGAAGGAATAAAATTCATGTTTCTTTGGTACAATCTTCATAGATGATGTTGATTGTCTTGGATGATAATTTAAAATTGTCATGTTTTTGTTGTGAGGATCCGAACTAGAATCCCTCAACAGTGATCCACATGTGATGCAATGGTCTCGGATTGATGCCACTTTCTTTTAGGGAGATAGCACGGTGAATAGAAATTTTTGTGTTGATCGATATTGATCACCTGTTCTTCGATCTTAAAGAACGTCTCCCATTATTGAGAGGGAAAGAGGAGAGGAGTCGAGAGGAAATTCCCAACTAGGAATTTCTCTGGCGTCACCAGTTTCCAATCCATGGAACAATACACATACATGTTGATTTATCAAAAAGGTGATTTAGTTATAATATTTAATTTGGTAATGGAAATTAAATAAATTAATTACCTTAGAGAAAACGCATTATACCAAAAAATAGTAACCACGTCACTATTTTTGGGGCACCAACATGTGCAAAATGGAATCAAAAATAAAATCCCATGCCACATAATTATAAGAGAATTATTGTTATTTTGTTTCTTTCCAAATAGATAAATAATTATTTACAATCACAAAAATAATTATTTTAAGATTGTACTATCCTTAGATTGATCGAACTCCACTTACATTTACTGAACACTTGAATAAATTAATAAAAACTTTATTCTATTAAATTAATAATTTATTTACAAACTAGAAAAAATATTATTTATAAATGTTCAATAACATAAATATATACATTTTTATCCACAATATTATGAATAAATATTTATTTAATTTATGAAATAATTTAACATGAATAAAATTATTCCACTATCTTGATAATAATACTTATTCCAAAAATTAAATTCAAATGGAATTTTACAAAGAACACAAAAAACACTTAGCGTGTGACCCTCTAGGATTCTTTCTCATAGGCATCAGGTTAGCTTGCCTAAAGACCAAGAGTACTGTCTAGCATCAAGTTAATTAAAACAAGAGAAATTAACATAAAGTCACAACAATGACATCCACATATGGACTCTCACTTTGTAATATAATCCCTTTCTCCCAATATCACATCATGGTGGTTTCATAATATTTTTATCAACCATTGCGCTTGATATGTTGTTCCTTGACTACCTGAAATAAACTCATCGTTACACCATGTATATAAAATTTTCTGTGATGATTCAATTTCAATCAATGGGCCAAGATATCAACTATAATAAATGGTAGGGACAAATACATCCTCAATTTATCCATTAACAACATGTCCTTTGTGATGCACCAAATATACCTTACATCTCTCCAATTGTCTGTGTGATAGTGTTCATCAGTAAAACAATGTTCGAAACTCATGAAACCTATTAATGATAATATTAATGTCTAAGTAATATTTTATATCTTCACAGTTAAGAATATCTAATGACACCAAAACATGCAGAATTGCTTTTAGTGGGACTGTTCTCATACTCTGATGACTTGAAGATTATTATGTGTGAACATCAAGAGAAAAATTCTCATCTACATATGAGTACTCTACCTAACGTACTATATACTATGTGTCCCATATTAGTATTTCTTCCAACTCCAAAATTATATATAAGAATATTATCATATCACTTCATGGTTATAATCATATAGGGGAGATGAAATGACATTATCAATGTGACAAATACTCCATGACATTATTACACTATAGTCATGAAGAATAATGAAATATATGTAAAAATATATTTAATATATAAATATATTATGTATTCATGTAATCAAATTTCAAATAGTTGGTTCTTGGACACTAACTCTTACACTTGGCTCATCCAAATTATGCCCAAATAATCTCCCAACATCCCTCTATTCCTCCTAGAATATGAACCTTGAGAAGAAGAAAATTCACATAATCCATTTGACTCAAATCAAAAGGATTTATCCTATTTAGAAGAAATTAAAGAACAAATGAGAAAAGTCGGACTCAAGGTAAGGGAAATCATAACTCAATCTCCACTCATTGTGTTAAATATCGATTTTATTGGTTTATTTTTCCCAAGAACATGTTTGAATGACCTATGATTATTTTACATTGAATATCGGCATATATAAGGTGTATATATATTGGTTACACATAATTAAGTCACGGATTTATCATTAATATAATGATACAATATTTTTAAGGGACTTCATCTCAATCTCCATTAATTGAGGAATATTCTTATTTATACATGAATTTATTTTATATAGTATACAATCAACCCCATTGAATATTAATTTCATTGAATGATTTTGAAAAGATAAATTTTTCTATGAAGCATTTTACTAAAGGAAAAAAGGAATGTATTTTTCATATGTGGTGACAACAACATTTTTACCGCCATAATAGTTATTTGATACTTAGCTTCCTTAACATGGACAAATGTTTGAAAAAGAAAAGCAAATAACATATTCTTTTTTATGAATCATCAAATTGAATTTTTTTAGAATGAATTGATTATATCTTTATCTTTTAATGATATATTTTGATTGCAATGTGGAAATATAATTTTCTTCTTTATGATTGTTCATGTGTTATTATAATGTTATGGTTCATTGGAATGTATTATGTATATGGTTGGATCCATGGTAAACTGAGGGTGGGTGAGACCATGATATCTCTCATATGTTTTGGTTAACGTGATAGAGGTAAACATTAAGGTTTCCCCTAATATATTTATGGAATATGCTGTGATGGGTATTCAAAACCTAACCATGGAGGTTACTACCTATGTATATCTAAAAGCTAAAATGTGTGTATGTTATAGATGACATAAGTTACATTTATGATTTATGATTTCTAATAGTTTTTCTGAAATCTTATGAATTAATGAGGTATGTTAAAGAGATTCTGTTTTATGAGTGAAACGTATGATTTCATTGGAAAGTATGTATTCATGGACTAATGTTTCCTGTTATTATTTTATATCCATTAACGTGATTTTTAGGCTCAGCCCTAGTTTTGAAATGTTTTTGACATGGTATGAAAACGGGTAATAGAAAGGACGATTTCAAGAATAATTTTAACAAGAAAAGAATTAATTTTTTATTTATGGGGGTTTATATTGTGAAAAAAACTCATCATGAGTATAAGAACCAACTTTTAAAATTTATTGTTGTTATGAAATATTTATGGCCTAATTATCTAAAACTCTAAACAATGAATAGTTACTATATGTGAATAAAAGTCAAATTATTGACTTCTCTCAATATTATGTAAATGTTATGTTCATGGAATTATAACTTGGATGTGGGGAGAGTTATTATGGGAGTATTTGATAGATACATGACTAGATGAAAATATTTTTTGTCAAAACGGAGAGATGAGGGATGGTATTTATACATAGATATTCATGGGTTTAAGTGATTAAATAATGATTTTTATGTTTAAATCCATCCCCATTGAGGTGAATTAATTGAAAAAAATTGGATAATTATCAATGTTGTAAAGGACTATTAGTGTCTAAACTAACCCAAAAACCTATTTTCTATTATATATCATAGATACAATAATAATTTACAATTTAACATTAACCCTTTTCAGTATTTTACATATATGCTGGGGTAATTAAACTTTTTTACACAGTAAATTTGTTTAAGTATAAAAACGAAAATGAACAGAAAAAATAATTTAGAATATAATCTTCATAATAAGAAATCCATTTTAACAAATTTAATTCACTTAATTGTTAAAATTTAATTTAAAATTAATTCCACTAACACATAGGGAAAATTGATTTGTAATCTGAAATTTTTCAAAATTTTGAAATGATTTTATATCCAATTTTATTGTGAAACTAATTTAAATTACCTAAATTAGAATTATTAGACTATAATTTTATTGAATATAATTTAATACCATTTTAAAATTTAATTAAAATTTAATATTATTTATATGAAATGTCATCGTTCAATTAAATTATAGTATTTGGCACGTTTCATCCAAAAATGAAAATTATCAGAACAATTCCAAGAATTCACCCTATGATAATTTATATATCCCTCTTTAAAATTTTTTTTAAAAGATAATTTATAAAGTTTCAAAATATATATTTAAAATAGCTATTCTACGAAAATGTTCAAAATTTTCCATTTATAAAAATACAGATTTTTTAACATTAAAATTGGAAATCTTTTTAACTAATGATTAAAAAATTATTAGATGAATTTGAATATTAATATTTATATAAGTCATATATATTTCAACAATATCATTTAATAATAGTGATTAATTCAAATTATTATGATTAAATTCCACTATAGGTATAAATATTGTTTTTTATAAAAACACATTCTTTTTTTTCAAAGAGTATTCATTTTATTTTACATGAATTGGTAACCAATGAAACATATTATAAAAATGTGTACATTATATATTCATGATTTAGTTAATCTCATTCATTCTCGTCATTCCAAAATTTATGTGATAACTATCACAAATAAATAAAATTATATAATAGTTTTATAAGCTTGGTGTTCTATGTATTGTATGCTATCAATGAAATAGAATTTATTTAAGAAGAGACATACCATAAAAACAATGTGTGTTACATCCCCCCCCCCCCCGCCCCTCATTCAATAAATTTTCTACTCAAAATTATCAAATGAACTTATAAAATAAAAAGATGATACATGAAAATACCTTTATGGGAAACCCACATCATAAATAGGTTGTAGGAAAAATTACCTAAATAAGAGGTAAATTAAAATGAAAAGGTCACAACAAGATTAGGCATTCAAATAACATAATATTAGAGTAATGGGAAAACATGAACATGGAATAGAAGTCTATATATTTTATTCGGATAGCTAATGATTGATAACGTGGTCATTAGAAGTATAAAGGCCAAAAAACCATACTCCTTATAATTCTGAAAAAGCTCATTGATTTTATAAAAATTTGATGGTAATATGAAAAAAATTATGTTTCAAAATCATTTTATAAGTTATACTTACATGATTTTATCACATAAGTTTAATTTTAGATTTAGATGTGACTTCATCTATCCCTACATAATTTATTATTACATGATATGTTTATTCATGTTGAATTTATATACCTGAATCAAATTATCCAAAGATCTAAAGGTCATTACTTCACCCATTAAAAATTTACCAAGAGAAAAATTGTTAGAATGTGTTATCCAATATGATAAATCATTAATTAACATTAAAAAATAATATCCATAGTTTGTCTTAATCCATTATATAAGTAGTAAATATTAAAACTCAACCTAATAAATTCTATCCAATTGAAAATACCAAAATTTTAGAAGGAAGGTCACTAAATTTTGAAAATAAAAATAAAATTAGATTCCCCAATTAATATAATGTAACTCTTCTTTTCACATATCAAATATAGAAATTCCATGATCACCCTAAAACTGTAATTTAAACATTATTACATTCAAATCCTTAAATAAGAAGAACATAATTACAATATTTATATATTTCATGTTTATAATAACAGTAATATCCTTGATAAAATACATTTAAAACCTCATTCCTGAATCCAAAAACCCGAATTCATTACGTATTCCACCATGATAGTTGTAATAATATAAGAAATACCTTGATCCTTTTAATTAATATAGGTTATATTTCCTTTATTCATTGGTAATTTATATTTATAGTTCCCCATCTTATTATAGTTGAAACATTTAACATTTAAAGATGGTTTTTCCACATTCAATAATGATCCTAGTTAATTTTCTCCCCAAAATTGTAACAATCTATCATTACAATCAGAAAAGTACTATTTGTTTTTCTCCAAAATTTTCACATGTGAGAAATCATAACTTCCTAATTCCAATTTATCCATATCTCATTCCAAATTACTCTTCCTTTCTTTCATTCCTATAAATTTATAAGATTAATAGAATTCTTTTTCTTTATGGATAGAACATGAGAATATATATTCATTAAATTAGAATGTTTGGGATACCAGTTCCCATTGGAGGAATGGTTTAAACCATAAAATAAATTATCAATCATTATCCTTGAGTTTTGTATGTAGTATAAAACATTCCTTACTATTCATTTAAATTTTGATTTGTAGTTATCAACATTATCGTCCTTATTTTGTGACAAACTCATGAATTGTGTATTAATACCATCTCACAATTCACAAGATAAGTATTTTTTCATTAAAAGTTCCTTAAAATCATTCAATTCCATTTTTTCTTTCACCTTCGCTAATGTTTCGAATCACTGACAACAGTTTTTCTAAATTACTAAAGAGATGATAATATTCCATGACAGGCTTCTCCCTTTCATTACATCACAATGTGAGAAATATCTTCTCTAAATAAAGTCTTCAATGCTCACCTACAAATGGATTTTTAGTCATATTGAATTATAGAGGCAGTTTTCATATTATGTTTACTAAAATTGTTACATAACATTGTGGATCAGGTTACTTCATTTATTAAAGGTCACATCTAATAACCTGAATCATTTATTATAGGTAAAAAATCATCACTATCTAGTGCTCTACCTCCAGCGTCAACACCATTATATATACTAGGAGTGAAATAACTACATGTATTTCATGCATTAATATTGTTCTCATTCCTTCTTCTATTATCTATTTTGAAATTTTTTAATACACTAAATTATATCACAATAATATGAATCATAATATATAATCATAAATCCAATTAACATAAATTTAAAAAATATAACTAATCATTCAATCATTATTTTGGTTTAGCTGGGATAAAATCCCAACTCATTCATAGGTATTTGATTTATAATATATGTTTGGGTAAATCTAGTTTCTAATTTTTCTACTAAACATCCTATAATTCCAATTGTATTAACTCCAAACCATGTATATAAGGGTTGGTAGTAACTTTGTTACATTGGTATAATATTCGAGGACTTACCTGTTGAACGACCGAATAATTTAATAGTTTAAGAAAAATATATACTTAAATTAAACATACATTAAAATATAATGTATAAATTACCACAGAGTGAATCCACTAAGGTCACCATTATTCTCCATGATTATCCCTTTATATTAGTCAAAATAATCTTCTTTTCAACCTAGTGACATATTAAACATAAGAACTAGGTGAGTTCAAATTCACAGTGTGGGTAATGTAAATTTGAAGAATTTATTAACAAGTAAAAAAATTATTTCAATTTAAATAACTAAAACACATGTAATTTAATCAATTAATTGAATGTAATATGGTAGGAATAAAATATTATGAAATAATTTTACATTAATAAACACATATTATAGAAAAAAATAACCATGGAAATTCTACTAATTTAATAATCACATTGAAGTCAATATCTTATCTAATTATGATTGAATTCATAAATTCAAACATTTAAAACTTACCATCAATGACTTATCTATGAAATCTAAAAATAAATAATCAAGGCATTTTTCAAATCCCATTTTGTTTTTATTAAGAGTTATATCAATGCATTGATAGTCTGTAGTGGGCCCAATCCATCATTTAAAAATTCCAATACATTACTCAAATGAATGTGGTAAAAAATAAAAAACATATGATTTTTTTAACATAGAATACTACTTTTAAATAAAATTCATTTTTATGTGAACATAATCACAAACCATCTAGTGTAATCTACGTAATGATATAAAAATAGTATATCCATAATCAAATTGTACAATAACCATTGAATAAAATATGGTATATGTAATAGTATGATATCATCCAAAAAAAATTATATGATTAAAAACTCTATGTTATAAAATATGAAAATACTTTAATTGATATCATAAAATAATTATTGAGTAAAATAAATTTTTCAATTTGAAAATCAATTATGTTTAAAATTCCATGAAATAATAAAAGAAAACATTTTATTTAATGATATAACTGTAAACATGTAATAATTGTTTCTAAATATTATATAGAAATGATATATGGATATTTCATTCATGAAATATATATATCAAAAACATTCTTTTCAAATATGTATAATTAAAAGTGGAATTTTAAAAGAATGTTCCTAACAAATATCATATCATTGTAGTAAGTATTAATCAAACAAAATGATTATGTATATTCCCTATAATTCCACATAAAATAGGATTATACACAACATAAGGTGTTAAAAATTCATTTCACACATAATCCTAGCATGAAATATTACAGAAATAGTGGTTTAACACAAATTATGGAAATACAGTTAAGAATTCCAATGTACTCTTCAATCAGTTAAATTGTATATGCCATAAATTAATAATGAAAAAAATAAAACATTGAAGTCCAAAAATATAAAGATATTAAAGATATGATATATCAAAGGGAGGTAGATAGACCAAAATAAATAAATCATTGGTCAATATGGTATATTTCTCTCAAAAGATAAAATGGGAAACAAAATAATCACTGCCCATGCTTTCCTTTAGTTTTGTGTAGATAATCCTCTTGTATAATGTTTTAAATAAAATTTTCCATAAATTATAAAACTATAAATATATTCATAATACCTTGTACTATTTTTTAACATATTACCACCCGTTCATTTTTTTCAATATTTTGGGTGCATTTTTTTATGGTTTCATGATTCGGTTCTCTTGAGTGTAATTACTAGTGTTCTTGTAAAATTGGAATGAAAAAAAATAGTCGAATTAAATTCTATTAATGAATGTTTTAGATTATAAATTTACCAAAAAGTATTTTTTTCTAACTTGAGGATGACACATATGATAAAATTTTAATATTAAATGGTTAGTTTATTTGGGTAGTTCTTTTGAATATCACAAAAAAAGGGTCATTTTATTTAATATTTAGTCTAAATATTACATTCTAAATATGAGATAGACAATTATATACCTCTTAAAATATTACATAACCTGATAAATAGTTTTATGACAATCCATTAAGGTACTATGGGAAAATAAAATATAACATTATTCACGGAGGTGATTAACCTGTATAACGTGGATAATAGTTTTGTTAATTTAAATAAGAGGAGGGAAAACAGGTGTATATAAGGTATCAAATTAAAAAAATTAAAATTATTGAATGTGAATTATTATTTAATTATTATTCCTTATTGGATGAAGGAGTTGATGGTAATTTTGAACAATAAACAGAAACAAGGGAGGTGTTTTTAGAAAACTACCTCTTAAATATCACCTCATTGGATGACCCCTTGATGACCATGTATTTGGAATTTTTAGTTATACTAGTACCACATGGATTTGAGGAGATTGAATAGGAGAGGCTTTGGTATATTTATGTGTACCCTAAAGGATTGTGAGCCAAAATTGGATGTTGAGGGTTGGTATTTTTACATGGGGATATTTTTGATTTAGTCGAAAAATAATGATTATATTTTATTTAAACAAAACCACATTGAGGAGCATTAATTTGATAAAATTTAGATGAAAAATAATAATTTATTTTATTTTTAGGGTTGTCCAATACCTCCAAAAAAATTACTATTGTACATTTAATTAATTTTATTCATCTACCTTTTAACATTAACGACTGTCATTGTTTTACCTATACAATAGTAAATAATTTTTTCCCATGGAATTATTTTTATCTTAAAAAAATGAAAATTACCTAAAAACATAATTTGGAACATCTCATTCAAAACACTAAAACTATTTTACCAAATTCAATTCAAATGATTGAAATAAATTTATACAAAATTAATATCATAGACACAACTGGAAAACATATTTTAAAAGTCAAAATAAAAAAACATTAAATTTTTTAATAAAATGTTTCGCTACATGATTTTTTAAAATGACATAAATATGATAGGATGATTTATTAATGAACATATTATTCTCTAAAAATCAAATAAATAATTTACTATTATTAATTATTCCTATGAAATGTCTATTTCCAATTAAAATGTAGTATTTTTTCCATTTTCATGAAACTTGAAACTAATTAGAAAAATGTCACAGATTCACCCTAAGATAATTTTTGTATCACTATTTTAAAAATTTTGATTATTTTTTCAAATAAAAATTATAAAATTTTTTAAAAAATAGATTTAAAAGTTGTGCTCAATTAAAAGGAAAAATATTTCCATTTTGAAAAATATAGTTTTTATACTTACAATAATATATATTTTTCAATAAAGCCTATCAAGCTTATTGGATGAATTTTGAATCATTTTTTAATATATAATATATATTAATATTTCATTATGAAATTTCACTAATATTTTTTAATTTAATTTCTTAGGTTAAAATTTAATTATGTCCATAAAATTATTTTTTTTCATGAAAACACATCCTTTAGGTAAAATTTTTTTAATTCTTTTTCAAATTAATTTATAACTAATGAATTAATTTAACGAACATGTGTAAAAAATATGATCATTATTTTGTTAATCTCATTCCTTCCATCCATTCAAATGACTATGTGATAAATATCACAATTGAATAATATTATTCAATCATTTATTAGTGGTCAATGTTCTATGTAACAGAATCTTAAAAATAAATTGAATTTATTTAAGAATATGCATCACATAAAATATTGGGGTCTTATAGTGGTGTTAATGAAAACATATCATCTATGACCAGCTTCATTGTTTTAATGTTCTTTTGAGGTTATAATGTAAAGTAATCAAAGGCAACAAATATGAACAAAACAAATTGTAAATAAATAAATAATATAAAAAATTGGGATTATGCGATAATGATATAGGAATGAAAATGAAAATGATTCTACTGAAATTAAATATCTTTAATAATTTTATTTTTTATTTATTTATTTAATGTATGAGCATTGAAAAATATTATGTTTAAGGATATTAAATTAAAATTATATTTTGAATGTTTCAAAAAAATTATCATACATATCCTTGTTCTTTTAATGGTTTCATGAATGCTGTTATTTATGATTGAAAAGTTAATAACTTTAATTTTCCTATATTTTAATTTTATCAATTTTGTAATTAGGAATCTTCTCAAGATTTTCTTTTGTTTAATTTTTTACTTATTTAAAGAATACTAAAAGAATTTATTTTAAATTATATGAAATAATTGTATTTTAAAAATATCATAGATATTATACATTATGAATAATACATTTCAAGTTAATATGTTCTTCCAAATAAAATAATATTCAATAACTTCTTAGAATTTTTAATTTGTTTATATTTTTAAATTGATATTTATCTTAATTATTATGTGAAAATTGAAGGAGTTTTTAATCATGTTTAAAATTTTATTTTCATTTTTTTAGGATGAGAAATGATAGTGAACTATTTTATTAGTTCATGATATAACACACCATAATTATATATAATGATGTGTGAGAGAAATATAGCTCATGATGATGCATTATTCTGATATAGCTCTAATGAATTTAGAAAATATTTAAGTCTGGAATGAGATAATGAGGAACATAGTTGGGTTGAAAAATATTATTTTATAAACTAGGAAATGATTGTTTTTTCATGAATTAAGAGTGATTTTGAATAGATATGAATGTACCTATTTATGATAAAATTTATGCTAAAAATGGTTTTTTATTGAAATATTTTTATTTTTTGTTGTAATGAATGATTTTTTGATCTATTAATTATGAATGTTTTTAAGGGACATTTTTGATCTATTAATTGTGAATGTTTTTTAATGAACAATTTTCCTAATAAAAATTTTCCTCATTATTAATTCTAGGTTTTCATATGCTCAATGATGTATTTCATATATTTATATATGAGTAAGGATTTATATATATATATATATATATTATATTTTTTCTTGTTTATTTAAAATGAAAAATGTAATCATTATTTTCAGTTTTTGTATATTTTCTTAGAATAATGAGTTGTCAGTTTTTTTATATCCCAGTTTAATTTTTTATA
This sequence comes from Viscum album, assembly GCA_963277665.1. Taxonomy (NCBI): domain Eukaryota; kingdom Viridiplantae; phylum Streptophyta; class Magnoliopsida; order Santalales; family Viscaceae; genus Viscum; species Viscum album. The sequence goes on from OY728121.1 coordinate 767,348,902, forward strand.
TTCATCCCAAATATTCTAAGGATTTCTATAGGGCCAATAGATTTTTTGGAACAATTATTAAAACTATATCTGGATAAAATATTTTTTCCATAAAATAATAATGTCTATTATTAGAAAAATATTGTTTTGAACTTTAGAAACCATTTTTAATCTCAAAAAGAGACACTAAATATCTATATTATCTATGTCATTTGATTTTATTCCAAATTATGTATAAATATTATTATAAATGATCTATATAATATTAAAAGGTTAAATCATCTCTATTAAAATCCTATTCATGAGTTGTTTAAGTAACAAATCATTATAGAAAAGTTTGTTTATATAATCAAAAAGATGACATTTTTTGTGTGATCATTAAATAATCAAATTTTTTAACCTTATTATACTAATGATTTATTTTAATCATAAAATTTTCTCTATTCTCAGGGTATATTCCTTATCAAACTCTTTTTTCCCTATAAATATTCCCGATTTTATTCATATTATAATGGGTTGATATCTTATTCCCCCTTTTCACTAATCACACTTTGAGAGGCTTCTTATATGACATCCTCATAACCATATTCACTATTAATAAAAACACATTATTCAACAAACAAAATTTTCCTTATTAATGATCTTAGTGAAAACTATTTATCTCATTATTATTTAGAATATGATGGATCTCTAGTTGTGGCATCCTACAATCACCCTCTAAAATATATTCTACATCATGGTTAATAAGACGGTTTGATGAAAAATTTCCAAAATTTCCACAATTAAAACTTCTGAGTTGGTTTTTACCTATATACACACCTCTATTAACCCTTGCGATATTTCTTGAAATTAGAGTAATATTATCAACATAATCATCCATGTTTTCAACCACATCTTGATATTCATATTTTTCATTAATCCTCATATCATTTTGTGATATATAATAAATTTCACATTCAATCTTTCTACTTTAAGAATGTTTAGGTGCACATCTCATTTCATAGTTAAGGAATATATTTTTTAAGTCATTGAATTTGAATTCGTTAATATTTATATCATCAGGAGTTTAAATATTCACTGAATTTTTTTCTAGACAGAATTTCATAAGATTATTCCATATAGTGAATTCATCAATATTCTCTTAGAACACTTTTATAATATCATAAATTTTATTTCTTGTAGTAATTAATCCCCCAATAATATCATTTTCCAACTTATTATCATCTAAAAAATATTGTCAATATATTATCATCATTCCTTTATTTTCTATTTTCCCCTTAATTTATGTCATAAATATTCATTTAAATTTTATTGTTGATTCTACATCGCATACTCCTTGTCAACTTATTCTTTTGATAAATCATGAAATAAATAATCTCTGGAATCTATGTCTTTTTTTTATTTTTTTTAGTTAGGGTCCATATAAACAACATCTATGGAATAATGAATCTATATAGAATAAAATATTTAACATTAAAACCTATTTAATGATTGTACGATACCATATGTTCATTACAAGATTGAATCTCACTTCAATAAAAAATTGAGATCCATTGGGGTTGCAAGAATTTTAATCATCAAATGATGTTGATTTTGGTAAATACTAGATTATGTTTTCCTCTGTTACAAATTTTATTCACATCAAGGTTGATACACACTAATAATGTGTTGAAACAATGTGTATAGTTTTTTTAGGTTCATTCAATATCATAAATTGTTTATAAATTTTCTCTCATGATACTCATAAAAACAGAAAAAACCAAGAAAGATCAGGGTTTTTAATGAGCTTCACATATATAATGAATATTATAACACCGTTTAAATATGGTTTTATCATATATTCATGTACCCTTATATTTATTAAATAGAAATTGTGAAAGTGTTTGAAATAGACCTCATATAAAATATAGATACAATTTTCTAAAACAAAACATTTACTAAAAAAAATCATCTTAAAAAATGATTGATTTTGAGTGTATAAGCCTCCTTAAAAACTCTATGGAATTATCCACTTCCTCCCTATAACATACTGATCCCCTAAGGATTTTATCAGTTTTCATCGTCATCTTTGATCCAATAGTGAATAGTCTGTCTTCTTTGAATTCTATATTTCTCTATTCCATTATGACATGTCATTTATATAAATTGAATATAAAATGAATATTGCATCCTCATTGATTCTGTAAATATCATTCATTATCGATTTCTTGGATCCTCATATTCATCCTCATCATATAGAACTTGTTTATTTCTCAGTTTAATTATCCGTGAAACATTATAAAAATTCAAGGTATTACTATTCATTTAAAAATTCTATAGAGAAAATTATTTCTATTCTAAAGATATTTAAATATAGTCATAGTTATGAGGAACATCATTTGGAGGTGTTGCGACATCCTAGATTTATCATCTTCGCCTATAGTTATTTATTACTATATCATTTCTTCAATTATAAACATGTTTTTGATCATAATTCATGATTAATGAAAATTATCAAACTTACATCACCTGATTTGATTCATCATTTATTTGAAAAAAAATTAATTTCAATAATCAGGGAAATTTACATAGTAGGAACATCAAATATTCACTATGTTTTATAGAATTATGATGAATGAAAATATAATACAATGGATCCGAATAGTGATGATTAATTTCCATCAATGACATGTCGTCGTAACCCTATTTTCATCCTTCCTCAACTCTCCTACCTCAAGTTAAACCTGTTTGATAACTAAAATCATTGCACTAATGATTTATATTATATATTTAATACATATGATCAACCATTTAGGTGTGAAAAATATTTACATTTGGGGACATTTCAATTATTATTCATCACCTCTATGTTACATAATATTTTAACTTTTCTTTTCAGAGTCCTCAATGAATCTTCATACCATTGTAAATAATTTAAAACATAATCTATGGTTACTCCATAGTGTCCATAAAAAGTAAAAAAATCCTTGATTGAGTTTTTATTGGGTCATAGTATACATATTCCATTTTGGGTAGTATCCCCCATTAATGACCATATCTCTCAAGGTTATACAATGAAGAAGCTGAAAAAACTCTTTCCAAACTATAATAAATACCTCTTCCTTTTCTCTATCACTTTTCCTAACTCCCTAAATAACATTTCATAAATATTCATACATAATATGTATTCTTTTTATATATAACACTATCATCAAGAGGGTGGAATAAAATCTATACCTATTTTATATCCAATCGATAACTCTTCCACATTATGTAGCCCTGACTATAATTTTTTTTTATTATGAAAACACTTTTGATGAAAAAAGTGAGAAACCGTAAATGTCCTCACCACATCACTGATTCATCACATAAAATCATACAATCTCAATAAATGAAATCCATTTATGAAAACCATCATATCTAGAGTTGAAGTCACCATGAAAGGGCCGAGGTACCACAGACCAGGGGGAAAACATCAGGAAAGCTGGAAAAACCACAGAACCGGTCAACTAAAATTCCCACTAATGTGACCATTGACACCAGCCCAAATACACAAACCCAGCGGTGGACTCCAGTCATATTCCACCCAACCCTCCAGCAAAGTGAGATGGCCCTGAAAAGAACACATCCACAAAGGGCGATGAAGAAATCAGAATGGGGTAGACCAGCCCATCCGGACGCTGCACCCTACACTGTAGACAATCGTAGCGAAACATTGGACCAAACGCTACTCTGTTGAACCATTTTTAGCATCTCCATGTTTCAGCATCTCTAAAGCAGTGAAAACCCAAATCCAAGAAATGGGAAAGAAAACCCACAGAAAAACAAGCCATCCTTCCATTAATATATTCACAACATCAACTCAATCAACAATAAACACAAATAGAAATGAGACACCCGCCCATCAACGGATCCATAAAATCAATGCAAATCGACAGGAATTTGAAAACCACCAGGTTCAGACGTGAAGGAAGAGAAAAGGACCGCCAAAATCTAGAACTGTGAAATCCCCCTCCCTTCCACATCACTCCGGGGCTGGCGCCAAGCCACATTGAAAATGATTGGAGTACTTTCACCCGCTGACGCCAGACTAGGACCCTACGCTAAGAAGCCTTCACCTGCTGATATGCCTTCACTCTAGAGATCCAAAAACAATTCCCACCAGGCTGAAGCCTTCGGCCACCAGTACATGCAAGGACCCCACTCCTTGCCTGAGAAAACGAAGATGAAAGCCTCGAATCACATCTGCGCCGAGTCGAGGGAAGCTGATGTCGATCCAAGAGCACCGGAAGCCTCGCACACCATTACGCCTACACCGAGATGAGGGGCACCAACAACTAACCACATGACCGTGGCTAGAGCATAGAGGAGGAGGTAGAAAACTAGATGCCAAAACCCTAGCATCGTGAGAAGTTTGAAGCGTTGCCGCTCAGAGGCCTTTCAAAAACCATCATTATGTATCCCTTGATTGTAGACAACTCATCAAAACCTATTTAACACATAAAAAAATTAATTTATCATAATAATCATTGTAAATATATTTCATCATGTTTATGGAATAATAATAATCAATCTCCCTCAAATCTATGTAGAAATTAAATTGTCATGTGTTCTATGTGTGGTCTAAAACATCCTTGAAATAATTTCATCATATATCATTAAATAATTATATGTATAATAATATGAATATATTAAATGAATATAAAAATATTCAAGACATTCTAATTAATGTAAAATTTATACATATCCCTAAAATTAACATGTAATCTATTTTTAATGGACCACCTTTTGTTTATAAAAACAAATCAAACATGATCACCCCTAATTTCATCACCATTTATTATAAGAAAATCCTTGAATGAAATATGGAAATAATAAATCATTATTGAATATATATTATAGTAGTATAAATAAATATTAATAATTATCATTGATTAGATGAATAAGTATTAATATTATCATTATAATTCTTGTCTGAAATTAATAAATTCTCTAACATATGAATATTAAAATATATATTTCTAATATGATAAATGAATAATGAATTATTGTAATTGAATACTAGAATAATGATATATAGGAATAATGTTCAAAAATATTTTATTTGGATGGTCATGTTTATTATACTGGATTTTAAAGCTCTTTCATGAATTTCAAGAACAAAAGTATGAGATTTTGAAAACTCAAAAAAAAACATTAAATAAAATATAACATTCTTAAGAAACATAATTTTTTAATGAATGGTTTATTCTAACAAATTATTTTATTATAATTTTATTTCCCTCTTTCAATTTCATATATTTACCTTCATTTAGGTATTTTCCATCTCTCTTTAAATTTCCCTTTTAGTTTGTGTGTGGGTTTCAATATTTTGGGGGATCCAGAGAGTTTGATAAGAAAAATAACCTAATGTTTTGGGATGTATATTTTTTTAACTGATGGATTATGGGGATAAATTTGGATAAATTGGTTCCAAAGGATATACATGGGTAGGGAAATCTTCAAGGGATTCTTGGTTTTTGGTATATAATATAGATTTTCATCATCTTGCAAGATGGATTCTAGTCATGAACCAGTTACACGACATAAATTTTGGGTTAATAACATACAGTGAACTAGTTCAGAACATGAATATTTTATAAGACATGATGCTTTATCTCTTAATTAAAAGTTAGTATTGATTTATTTATAATCCAAAATAAAACCTTTTTTAGAAAGGAAAATGACATTATTAAATTCAAATGGTTAAATGGTTTCACATTATTAATGGTGGGGGTCCAGCATTATTAACCATGTTATACATATGACATCCATCACATTGGATGTACCTGATTCTCTATGGAATCCTTGGACCTCTACCAGGTGATTTTGGGGATCTTTTCTATGTTGATATCATTTCTTTTTTATATTAATCTTATTTGTGGATTATTTTTTTATATGTATGTAAGTGATCATTCTTCTTCATTGGTGTTTTTTATAGTAGTGGTTTCGATGTACCCAATTTTGTGATCAATTATTCATTTCATGATATTTGTCGTTATATTTTATTTATATATTGCTGTATATTTTTCTAATGTCTTGTTCATTATTGGTTGGGGTTTGGTGGTCATATTTCCACTGAATTATGTGTGAAATAACCTATCTATCAACCATAATTGTTATGTAATTGGATTATGATGTGTTGAAGATAAGGGTATAACCTCATTTAATTGTTATGCGGTTCTTATAGGGGTTTTGGATCTTATTTTGGTCACTTACAACATGATTTTGAGGTTGGTGGTTTGGTCTATAGCCTATAATATATGAAACATGATTTTCTCTTTTTTTTAAAATTGATTTTGGAATAAAATGTAATGAATTATTTATTGATTTTATTGAGTGATTTGGTTAATATGAAAATTTGGTTTTCCCCTCATTTTTGAAAAATAAAATAATATTTTCAAAAAATTGTGTCATTAATTTTTTAAATGGGAATTTATTAATGGTATGTTAAAATGGTTTAGAAAATATATCACATAAAAATCGAGTGATATTTAGGATAATGGTGTAGTAATAGAAATCAACTGTTGATACTATCTAGTGGTTCACTCTTGGGGTGTTCCAATTATCTCGAGGTACGTTTTTCTAAGGAATTTCTAGACTTATAGGGATGGCCAATTTCTGGAGTGCTCATATACTATCCAGATCTGATTCATTTATCTAGATAACTGTTTCATGTGATTCTCTTGTCGAGGTTTGAGTTTCCTTGATACTGTGACCATTACAGATCCACGATGTGTTGATTCTTGTGTGGTTGGTTTATACTAAATTTTATTTTCTATGACAAGTGATAAAAAATTTGAGATTTAGTGATTTAAATATTATTCTTTTGAATATATTTTACCTGTATTTTTTTGAACTATGGAAATAAGATGACAGGTTTATTTATTATTTTGATATAAAAATGATTAGTTCGTTATCCTGATTTGAATTATTTAAATTTGATCATGTTGAAATTATAGTATAGAAACATGTTATGGAATACCTAGGTGGGATCCTACAAATAATTTTAGATGACTCCATATGCACCATTTAAGTGATGAATATACCTTGTTATGTGTTTGGACATAGGAAATGGAATATTTCCATAATGAGGTAGTGATTTTTCTATCTGTTGAATTGGGTATCGATTCATGAAATAGGTGGGTGTCTTTTGTATTTCATATGGAGTAGTTCTATAACATTTTGGGTTACTTCCTTAATAATGGACCTGTTCCTTTGATTTTTTCTACTTAATATTTGTTTTTATCACTTTTAATTTTTTCCATTAGTTATGAAATATGTATATTTATGTTTATTATTTCGATGTACCTTCTTTATTTATTTATATATAACATTTTTTGTACTAAAGGTTGTAAAAATATCAATACCACTATTTGTTATTGATTCTTTAGTACTAGTTTTTATCTAGTAGGGATTGGGAACACCCTTTGAGTAAGTGGTGTTTTAGTTCAGGTACTCATTTTCCTAGGTATCTTGGTCGATACATTATAATTTTTTATCAGAAGTTGTTCTTGTGTAGTGTTGTAATGTGGGTAGACTAGAGATAGGATTTGAGGGATTTGAGAGGTTAGTTTTATTTAATTCCTAGACAACTCATTTTGTGACGAGTCTCTTATTACTGGGGGTTTTTGGGATATTTTTTCTCCTGCATTTAGTTCATGATCATAATCATAACTATTTTCTTATAGTTTGATATCCAAATTTCCCAACAATTTTATCACTTTTTATTTTTTTAGTGATTTATAATACACCTCCACAATTTCATCCATAGGATCTGTAGGAGGGTGTAGTTAACGCTTCTTCAGGGAATCTTCCTTTGGAACAAAACCTTATATTGACTATCATATGGGAAGTTCCAAGGGTTGATTAAATGTACCTGATGTATGAAACCCAATACTTGATGTACATCATGTAGCCTCAAGGTAAATGCACTGATTTAAGGAGTTATTATGTGAGAAGATGTCATTATATGTAATAATGTACCTCCTAAGAAGGAGTATTGGCTGTACAAGATCGATCAAATCACATAATTCCTAGATACACATGATAATATCATGGTGAAGTGCGTATTGGCCAGACATTATGGTAGCATCATATGACATGGGGATTCCATGGTATATAGACATGAGGGATTTTACATGAAGTGTTTTAATACCAAATTAATCATGTAGTTATTTCTAGAGTCTTTAATGATTGAAATTATCAAGAGTTCCTCTCATTACAGTATGGAGACTATTTGGTGTTGTTGTAAAAAAATAGATTCCTTAAGATGTAGCAATCATCATTTCATGTAGTAAATAATGATCCTCAAAAGACTTAAATATGCATGTATGATTTCAAACCAAATGTTAGATAGTTTGTATTTATGCTAAATTTTCATACATATTACAATATTATAGATTTTGATATGATGGAAAATATATATATGGAAGGAAATGTTTTTGATTATTCATTTCCACTTCAACCTAGAGGATTCATCATTTCACTGTAGATAAGATAGATAACATGTAATGAGCATCGAAGGGGTGGAGAAAATTGTTCTGTAAGAGGAATCTTATGCACCAATAGTTTTTTCCAGTAGTGTTCCCCTGACATGCTATCAATTTATTCATGATTGGACACACCTAGAATTATAATCCAGAACCTAAAGAGATGTGTAATGGTGGTGGATTCTACAAACTTCTACATTTATTCTATTGAGGTATGTCTAAAACTTGTGGTAGTTAGTCATCATAAAATCTAAAGGATATTGTATAATAGTTATATGATTGATTGAATATAGGGATTTAGCCACATATCTCATGATTGAATCACCATCTTTTAGTAGTTTTGTTTTGGATGGAGGTTAACGTAGTCCCAATGATAAGGATTGGTACAATATTTATTACTCTATTTTAGTGGAAATTTTGTTTGATATTGATACCTCCCACTAATTTTATTTCATGATTATTATATATTTAATCCACCAAAAGAATGATTTTCCACTGTTATAAAGATAGATAGATACATATCATGGGAAGCAGGATGGAAAAGGGTTTCAGTTTCATTCTAGTTCACTTTCAATAGATAAAGTAGAGTTAGTCTACGATTTCCAAATTCTCAGTATAGATATGTTTAATGTATTCATTGTGAATGACTAGATTAGTACTCATCATGATGGTATTCGTTGATATATTTCACATTTATTGTTAATTATTATTGATGGGGGATAACTTTTTTAGGGAGAGTTGGATCCCAGGTCTGGTTATGCAATACATTCCCACCCATAGCTTAAGAGTTTGTTGACTACTACTTTAGTTGAGATATATGATATATTTATGTTTTTGATCATAACACTATCATTCAGAAATAACATGGTGTTTTTCTAGATTAATTATTTGATATGTCATCAGAGAAGAAGGCAGAGTTCATGATTTATTTGTGTCTACATAATATATTGATTTTGATACCCTCTTTTCATATAGTAGTAGTTGAACTAGATGAGATAATGATTCATTCATATGTCCTAATGGTGAATGTTTTCATTCTACACAATGCATCACCTTGGTAATCCAATAATACCCCTGATAATAAGGATTATGGTTCACTATTATTTCGTGAAAAATATTATTATTGGAGTAAAGTGATGATTAAAATTTTTATCCTTTTCCCAGTTTGGATAATTTGATTGACCAGTTAATGGGGTAATTTATTTTTTAAATATCAATTAGTGTTCCACTTTCAACATCTTAGAGTTTCGGAGTCTGATATACTGAATATGTATTTTTGGATAAGGATGGAAAACATAGATATCTTGTGGTTACAAGTGGTCTCAATAAGAATCTTATAGTTTTTATGGAAATTATGGAATATGTATTCTATAAGTATGCCAACATATTTTCTTATAGTGTTCTTGGAAGATATTTTAGATTAATCAGGACCAAAGAGTGAGTGTGAGAACCATCTAACATTGTTTCTAAAAAACCCGAGGAGTCACCAATTGTTTCAAATGATTTAAAAAGGATATTTTTTGATAAAATATTTTATTTTATTGGCGGAATGTTAGTTCTCTGTAAGGATTATTAGTTGATCTAGATATGGAGAAGGAGGTATTTTTATGGGAGGATACATGAAAATATTTTATATTAAGAGATTTCATGGTATTTATATATACTCTTGATTATTTTTAATGGATTTCTGAAAGATGGAATCACTATTTACAATTCATACTAGGAATTATACGACATTAATATGGGATAAAAACTAGTAGTATTAATTTGATAAATTGAAATGGATTCAAACAACAGAACCTACTCTAATCTTAAATTATCCTATTAATGGTTATTTGGGTTCTTATGATGCCTTGGATGATACTATGTGTTATGTTCCTTTGATGAAAGTTAATTTTTTTCATATGGATCTCATCATATTCATCCAAATTATAGTTATTATCCCTCTCTTGATTTAGATCTTGAGACGATTATGCATTAACATAAGTGTTGGAGGAACTACATTTTGGTGAATGGTTCTCAATATTTTATAACCATAATAGTTTTAAATATATATTTTCTCATAATAACAAGAATATTAAATAGAGGAAATAAATATGTTACTATTATTTGTTTGAATTTGAAATATCCTCCACATATGGGAAGGGGGATTTCATTTCATATTATCATAGAAGTAAAATGGCATTACATACTATTTTGGAAATGAAGGAAGAGTGGAATATTATGGTACTCTTTGATCAGTTGCATTTGGACACTCATACATAGGCATTAGGTATTTCTATAAAGAATTCTTAGTAACAATAATCTATCATTGAGTATATTATATTGTTTCAGTAGTAGGATGACATGTTTTGATAAATTCGGGAAACCCTATATGGTGGGAAGATCATTTCTTGTTGGTCTCTCCCTTATGATAGAATTTTAATGCTTGGGGATTGGTTTTTCATACTAGTATCTATGAGGAGATCAATTTTTTTTAATATCAATTTTCATTGTGGGATATTAAATTATATGTTGTGTAGATGTATTCTGACATGGGTCAATATTTCTAGTGGTTAGGTATGATGCATGTCATTGTTAATTATTTAACCAATTATTACACATGTCAAAAGATAATGATTGTTCTTCTGAAACCCTTTGGATTCATGTAGCCTCTTGTAGTTCCAGGTTGGAAATGGGATAAGGTGTCCAAAGAAATTATTTTTAGATTACATCAGACTATGTAAGGGAAGAATTCTATTTGGGTGGTGATTGATCAGTTTGAATAGTTCTTGTCCTTTCATTCTAAGCAAGGATACCATGAGAGTTGAATATCATAAGATGTTTTATGATAAGGATGGTGTGATGTTACATGGGTTTACCATTAATTTAATATTTTATAGGGATACTAGGAATACCTAACTTTTTTATATGTGTCTCATGTTTCAATGGGGAATCAGGTTAGGCATAGTAAAACATACCATCCACTGATAGATGGGAAGACATAGAATTGTATTCATATCCCAAATAATATCCTCCAGTATTGTGACATGAATTTTGGTGTATATTGGTAAATTCATATAAGATAGTTCTTGTTTTCTTATAAAAATAGTTATGAGTCATCGATTAGAATGGACCCCCTCTAGGATTTGTGTGGTAACACGTGAATACTACCACACTATCGAGAAGAGGTGGGTGAGTAATATTTTGTGGTTTTGAGTCTCATTCAATAGACATGAAGAGGATCTAGGTTATTTGTTAGTGTATGGTTTCAACAAAAAGTTGGTGGATATTTTATATAGATCATCACCCCCTCCCTTTGGATCACTATTTTTTTATTGGATTATCCTGGTAGTTTCTCTTAGGTCGGCTAACCATCACTATTGAAAATAGGGGAGGGTGGATTTGAGATATGATTCACCGTTTGATGTAAAAAAATTATCTTAATAAGATTTTTAATTGTTCTTTACTTATATTTCAATTCATTCATATGCATAATGATTTCTATATATCTCATATTAAGAACATTAATCCTAATTCCTCTCATGTTAAATGTTGGGAAGAGATTGGGTTTGATTATGATGTTTAATATTTAGTGCCTCCAATGGAGATCATTTACTCTAAAATGGATATCTTTCATTGGAATTATATCCCATTAGTTAGGGTATAATAGATCCATGGTTCGGATTCTCCTTGATTCATGTGTGCATGAAATGCCAATGAGGGAGAAGTGGCCTGACATACTTTTGTTGATCCATTATTCCACAAGAATTACAAGGAAGAAAATCTATAATTATGAGAATATTATAACATCACATTACCATTTTTATGTATTCCTCTCCCACCTTTTCATAATATTTTTATTACGGAGTTTTGTCATATTTTAATGGAGAGTGATCATTTTCTAGGGAAAATGACCCTTTGATTAAGGATGTATATTTGTTTAAACTAATAGAATATATGTATAAATTTGTATGAAAAATGTTTGGGGTATTTTCTTTTGTTTGTAAAAAAAGTATGGTGGTTCATTGTTTTTGTATAATATTGATTGCCAAATTCGTTCATGATACATACACATCATGAACTAGTTACACAACACGAATTTGTTTCAAGGATAATTTTGTGAACTTTTTTAGAGTATGAAATAATTACTATCCACGATAATTTTTCATTAAATGGAAATGAATATCTGATTAATTTTTATTTAGATGTATTGTCTTTTCATAATAATATGTAAATTGGGAAAATCCTAACTTAAAAAAGGTCCATCTTGTAAATTGTTTTTGGAAAAAAAGTATAACGATGCCTCACATATGTTTATCTTTTCATTCATTTTGATGCATTCATTTATGATACATTGGATCTATTCTAGGTTATTTTTTGTTCTTCCACACCTTTCAAATCAGTTAATTTTTCAATTGATCCTAAATGGGGATGTGATACATCTATGTGGGTATGTTATATTTCAAAATGATTATTTTCAATAGTCACATCACTTATGTTGCATTATATTTTAAGATATGTTTATATTGTGGAAATTTACTTCATCGTCCATTCAAGATGTTCTATGCGATATTATTTTTTTGCCTGGTTCTAATTTTTTTCATTATTTTAGATTCATTACCTTTGGGTTATATGTGTCCTAGCCTCTATGCATACCACTTTTATTATGGAGTGCAATTCTAATGAGTAAGAATCATAGGCAGGCACTCCTTTATGTATTATTTTTTCCTTACAGTGGGTTCTGATCTATTTTTGGGTGTTTGAAATCAAATCTAGAGGTAAGTGGAGACATCTCTATAATGTGTGAGATGTACCTTGAAATTTATTGGTTTTATTAAAAAATGAATAAAATATAATGATTTATTTATTTATTATTTCTGACTAAATGGCTTTTTGAGAAATGATGGTTCTCCCCCTTTTTTTAAATAAATGTGTATTTTAAAATAATTATGAAATTTATTAAAATAATTGTATTCAAGGTGTGGTTTGATTAAATGGTTTGAAAAATCATTCACATTGGAATCCTAGGGTACATAGGTGAATTTTTAGTAGTATACCTAATTCGTTGATAATGTTGGGGGCTTCACTCAAGGGGTGTTCCTCTACTCTATATTCTTGTTTTTGTATAGACATTCTTGACCTAATGGGTTATCCATTCTAACAGGTGATTCATTTCTCTCCTAATATGATGCATATCTCTATATACATCATTAGTGAAATTGTTTTTATATGGGTACAATTTTCTTATGTAACCAGACCTACAGTGATCCTTGGAGTGATGTTTACCATTTTCAGGGTTTATATTCTTTTCTATTCTCTATGATTTTTGTTACACACTTCTAGATTAATTTATGCACTTTATTTTTAGGAGACTATTTTACCCAGAATATTTAGAATTGTTAAAAATGGGTATGGTTTCCTTGCATTTGATATAAAAATTATTCTACTAACTATCATTCCATGTTTTCATTAATCATGAGAATGTTCATATTTTAAATGGATACTTTTTTAAATAATACTTAGTTGGATCCAACTTAGAATGTAATCCCACACCCTTATCACCCCTTTGGTAGTCCATATATCATGTTATATTTTTTAGAATAAAGAAATTAAATGCACTATATTCAAGAGGTGAAGTTTCTTTCAGATGATCTGGTTTGTAATTGGTGAAATAGTGGGATGACATGCCCTTATCACAAGGATTTATATTCCTCATTTTGGTTTTGTCATTTTTTTAACAAATCATTATATTTTTTCTAGTTTTTATTGGGTTTTAACGGTTATGTTGTTAATTCTTAGTTGTGGAATATATTTCTATTTTTACACTTACACTATTTCAACCTTCTATGTATACATATACCATGTTTTATAAATTATGTTGGGAGAAATTTTTCCATCTAGTTGTTTTGGGTTCTCAAGTGATATTCTCTATCCCATGGGTATCTAGAATTCCCTTCAAGTATGTGATATGTCAGTTTCAGTACTACTTTTTTGTGCCATCTGTGACTGTTTGTTACACCCCCTCTATAAGGAACAATAAATCATTAATTTTATTCTTCTTTATTGATGTATTTATTTGAAAATAAAAAGTATATGACATTATAAAAATTTTCTATCCACATTATTATGATCTTCTTATTCAATAAAAATATTCTTTCATTCTATTAATATTTTCCATTTTTATTTTGAAACCTAAATATACATTGCATTATCTAAACTTCATAATAATATTCACATATTTAACTAATTAATCATTAATATTATTTTAAATGATTTTAGTTTCACCGTTGATATTAATAAATATTAAAAATTAACTTCATTTAATCGATGTATATTTTATTTACCACTCTATATTTCATTATTTAACTAGTATTTCCTTTTAATAAATTAATTTAATGATTTATTTTTCCATTGTTTCATAGAATTTTTTTAATGATAATTTTTCAGTATTATATTTTTAAGCTGGACTGTAATGTCACTTATTTAAAAAAATGATAAGAAATGTTTTCCAAACAGACATTTACTATTATGAATTATTTCCCATTTTCATTGTTACCCCTAAAATTTATATCCCATATAATGTTATGTTTCAAAATTTAGCATATAAATTATCTTCTGAATTTTTCTTTTGGTTGATTGGGTTTTATGTCATATTCTTATTGAATTCTAGATAGAGAGACTCTGGTTTTTCCATGTAATAATTATAGATATTCCTATGAATATTTCCACATCCATATGCAGAAACATCATTACATTCAAAGGAATGGGTATCCCATACATAGATTTATATAAATATTAAAAATATATTCTATTATGAGCACATGTTTATCATAAAAAGAGTAATTTCTAATAAATGGAGAAAATAATGGGAAATATTATTCCATGGTTGAATAAAAATGGAAAGGCTTACCCTATGTGTGTCCTGAAGTTGATCTATGTCATAAGCTCATATGGGGTAGCCGTTGGTAGGTGAAATTGGTAATTTAATTAATATAATTTATTTATTTAATAAACCTACCCAAAATAACTAATATATAGAATCTCATATTAGAAATCAAAGACAACTATTGAGTATGGAATGTGGAGTTTACCCAAGGTATGACATAATGTTGGTCGACGTAGGATGTCCAACAAAGGCAACTATTGGTGGGTGCATTTAATAAAAATAAATAAATAATTTATTTATTTTAAATAGAATGACCTAAAATATTTTTATCTATATAAATGATGCTATAGAAACCCTCATGGGTTTTCCACCTAACCATGGTATCATTGAGAGGATCCTACACACCTTTTTCATTGGTGCAATTGAGATCTGATGACAACCAGTGATCAGATCGAGTTGAATTGATAGAAGGTGGAATGCAATGGATCATCTTCATGACAAAAAAAATTCATTTTGTTTCAAAAAATCAATCCATAATCATTGAAGAACACATAAAATTTGGTTTCTATACCATTTTATTAAATCATTGAAGAATAAATTTTTATCTTCTTTTATATGCGATAAATCTTCTTTGCATGAGCCCCACAACAAAATTCATTATATTAATCATGTAAAATTATTCCCTAGTTGCACTTGTTATTTCATATTTTATTTAAATGTTGACTATCAATTCATGGAAATTGATGTATCACATTGTTCTTTTACTTTTATCCCATCTATTTGTTACATTACTCATCATTGGGAAATAGGGCCACAATTCAACCTTTTTAGGGAAGGATCAAGCATGAATGAAGCCCCAGATTAATTATAGTATCAAGAATGAAATGTAAATTGAGGATTAGGTGGTGGATTGATATATGGGAAGAATTTGGTTTTTGTGAATGTTTTTTATTGGTGTCAAAGGGTCTGGTTTTTTCATCAGATGAAATTTCTGATGGATCAAGGACCTACATTTTCCCAATTGACAGGAGGTGACAACATTTGATGCAACAAGATTTCTTTTAAGTGGAATCCATGTTTTAGGTCACAAGGCAGAGACTTCTAGTCCTGGATATCCAATGAGAAGTTCATATGTGGTCAAAGTGGTGAGTATTAATAATAATTATGTTATTTTTATTATTATAAATTTAGGAGATTAATATTATTATTGGTAATAGTAAGGGTGAATAGATTATAAACATAAGTGAGATTTAGTTTTATTAATTAAATGAAAAGGGGATGGTGTATCCTCCTATTTCATGGCCTGGATTGGAAAAAGGGAGGTTCATTATGTTTTATTATTTTTATGATTTTTTCAAAACAATAATGTTGATAAAATTTAAAAACAAAATGAAATGGGGAGGGGTCATGTTAAACATGAAGGGGGTGGGTGAAAGGCTTGAGTTCCTAAATAATTATATTATTATAATATTAATATTAAAATTAATATTAATATCATTATTGTGAAAAACTCGTATCTATTATAAACCCTCTTTATGGTATCTGATTGATGCGTTGTGAGCAAAAACATTAACACAACATTGAGACAGTCATTTTAAGCCGAATGATGGATTTTTAATCTAGCCTTATTGTGTAGGTTAATGGAATTCACATAATATTATTATTGTTATTACTATGAAATCTAGAATCATACATATATTTTTCATATAGGGTTTCATTGATGAACCATCTATGACATCGTGATCCGGAATTTGATGTTGATGTTTCAAGATAAATATTAGGTGTTTAATTAGGGTTCATGGATCTAGACCATGAAGCACTATTCCTGTGTTATATGGTGAAATGTTATTTTTTCTTTAGGTATCAGATTTTTGAAATGTTAATAACCTATCGAAGTAGTTTTCAATAGTATTTCAATTGTTTGATATGTTTTTCCGTCCCGAGATTTTTACAGAGCCATCTTATTCAAATTAATTTTTCCCTTCGGACCGATGATATTATCCATATGTTTTTAATTCTTAGATAAGACATGTTCTATAGTAAACATACATGTTTTCTAACACCAAATGGTTATAAATCCATTTTTAAATATGTATATTAATATGATGAGGAGCAGGGACACATGCCTCGTGGGCCCGTTAAAAGTTGTATACGTTTTGAGAAACATTGTCATCTTCTGTCTTCTTTTTCTTCACTCATATTTTGTCCAGTGAGTATCCTATCAAGATTTTTTTTGCGTAGAATGTGATGGTGGTATTTTTCATGGATTTTAGATATGTTGTGACATGTTTTTCATGCTTAGATAAGACATGTTATATAGTAAACATACATGTTTTCTAGCACCAAATGGTTATAAATCCATTTTTAAATATGTATATTAATGCGATGAGGAGCAGGGACACATTCCGCGTGGGCCCTTTAAAAGTTGTATACGTTTTGAGAAACATCGTCATCTTATGTCTTCTTTTTCTTCACTCATATTTTGGCCAGTGAGTATCCTATCAAGATTTTTTTTGCGTAGAATGTGATGGTGGTATTTTTCATGGATTTTAGATATGTTGTGACATGTTATGGGAGTATGCATGTATTGGAAGATGATGGTGATCCAGCAATAAAATAAAATTATAGAGAGAAAGAGAGATGGAACCCCCCCTAAGATATCAGGGATGGGGTCATCTATCCAAAAATATGGTACCCCTATCATACTGGGGTGTGGATTCTCTTTCGTTTTACTATTGAATTAGTTCTTGATTCTAAGGCAATTTCAAAACCCCCTTATCGAATGGCGCAAGATGAACTTTTAGAGTCAAAGAAGCAATTGAATGAGTTATTAAAACAAAATCATATAACATATAAAGGTTAAATGATAATAAGAATTATAAATATTTACTTTTTAAAAAATTCTGAAAAATATTATATCCACATACAGGCTTGTGAACATAGATTAATTTAAAAAATTTCCTTCCAAAATCCTTACATCTTATAAAAACCATAATTATTCCCACACAAATCACTTTGAACATAACATAACCCCAATTATTTTCATTTCCATATTCATTAAATAATGGCATATAAATCATTAACCACTGAATTAGTGGGTGATTGATAACTCCATTGGTCAAGTAATGTTCTTCCATATAAATGTGTGCAAAATAAAAAAGTCCATTTAATTATAAACCATATGAATTAAAATTTGTTTTGTAACATTTCCTCATGTTATCAGAAAAAATGAAATCCAGTTACATGACCGGACCTAGCGGTACTCGAGGCGCAACTAACCGAAGGCAACCTCAATAGGCCAAGGGTGGGATACCTATTCCAGTGGCATGTCATCCTAGGGTCAGCTACACTATGTACATGTACACACACTCACAAACATCATGATACAAAATTATAGAGGAATATAAGTAAACGATTCATAAAATAGGGAACAATAAATCCTATAAAAACACTAGATTGTATAAGAGTACAGTAGTGTAATTATTAATGTAAAAAGAGTCAAATTTCATGTAAAACTATAATGATGTCCCAACCTAAAAAACTGGAATGTACATGTTCTAATAGAACCATTTTCATAATCTACAAGATATAACTCCCATATATGGTCTGAAGCACCAAGTATCCCTATGCTCCTCTATAATCACGGTTGAAATGTCTGTATTCTGGGTAAGAAAATTCATGTGAGGGAAAATATAACACTATAAAGAGTATATAAAAACCCATTAGGAAACCCCAAGATGTAAATTGGGGCATATTATGGGAAACAATATGAAAATATTTTAAAAGGGAAACAGTGAGGGTACCATCCTTATCTGTACAAGAACTATGCTGGAATTATGCCCTGGTACAACAAGGGGGTATTGTCTTCATGGATAAAGGACCCACACCCTAGTGTGTTAGGTGGTACCATTACCATGTGTATAGTAAATATTCAGGTAACACACTTATGTATGGCAGGGGTACCATCTCAATGGATAGAGGACGTGGTTCTTGGTCCTTCAGTTGGTACTGTCTCTATGTGTATATGAGCTTTTGAGGAACCGTACCCAGGTATGATAAGAAGTACCATCACCATGGATAGAGGACCCACAACCTGGTCAATCAGGGGTAACATATGTATATATTGTCTATTATGTATCATCCAATAGGATTAGGACACATTTTATTGTAATTAAATATTATTATAATATTATATTTTACCCTTATTTACTATATTTACCTTTTAATCATGGTAAATAAAATATTTACAGAAGTAAATATTTAAAATTTTTAAAAATAAAAGTTACCTATTTACACAATTTGGAGCTTATGATTCCAAATATGAAATCCATTTTTTAAAATTCAAAACACAGAAGTGTAAGAAATCAATTTAATATAAATTCCCGCTGTTAAAACAAATAGCGCGTTTTTATGAAATAATAACTGTCAAAATATTGACACTAGTTTCTGTCCAATTTCAAAATTAAATTACATCCAATGACAAAAATTAGATTAAATGGTACAAATATATTTTAATTACACTTTAAAACCAATTAAAAAGATAAAATTACCATATAAAAAAATTAGATTAAAAGGCACTTTTGAATTAAAATACCTAATTTTTTACTATTCATTAAAAATGAACTTTATCAGAAAAATACCAAATTTTCATCCAAAGTAAATTTTGATGTCCTTATTCTAAAGAAGAATTTTATTTTGTGAAATAGAAAATATAAATGTGAAAAATTCTAGATTTAAATAGGTTTCGCCATTAAAAGGAGGTAAATCGACCTTTTAGTGAATATTAGAGTTTTTATACTTAAAATTGAATTGTTTACATATTTTAGGCCTCTAAAATTTATTGGATAAGTGTAAAAATATTTAAAAAAATATGTATAATAATATTTTACTTGGTTTTATTCATTACCACATATACAAAGGCTAGGTGTTAACTACCATTTAAAATAATAATATTATATTATAAGTGTGCAACGTAAGATTTCAAAGAAACCGCTTGTTGCGTATCAGATAAGCCGTCGAACATAGAGTCACATTTAATGTAAAATTAAAATTTAATTAAAAAATATTAATAAATATGAAAATTTTTATGTTTTTTATTTACCTGGGATGTTACAATAAGGATGGTTAAAAGAAAAGAAGAATCCAAGAATATTTTTCTCACAAAAAAAATCATGTATTGTTTTAGAAGATTATTTGGTAAAAAAAGTGGATACTAAGTGTAATTGTCCACATGTTATGTATGGGTCTATTATATAATAGTTATGGTCTAATTATCTAAAACTCTAATCTTGAAAACCATCTCAATATGAATTCCCGATTAAAACTAAAGATTATGTAATGTTTAAGGTTTGGTCCTTATAATGTTACCACATAAATTGTTAATTTTCTTCGATTTATTATATATTATAATATTTTATATGTGATTTAAATTGAATACAAGAATATGTAATGGGTTATTTGTTTCATGATATCTATATTAACTATATTACTTACGTCAATAATGTCTTTAGAATGTTGGATGAATTAACATGTCTAGAATGTGTTTCATTATTTAATTTAATATTATTGTGATAAGGCATTATCAGTGTGATTATTTATAATATCATGAAGTCTATTGTTAATCACAGGGAGCCCCATATGCACAATCATTATATGGCTATATTAAAATATACTTTACCTCAATTTTTTGATACAAAAACAAAAACTTCAGAGATATTGTTTTGGGTCAATTTCTTATAATACATACATTACATTGAAACATTGAATCTAAGAGATTTTACCAATTATATACATTAATATATTTCACAAAACATCCATAATATAATGATTACATATAACAAATAATCATATAATAAAAATTTAATATGTTTAATTTCAATGAAAATAGCTATATAGAAAAATTATTTCATATAAATATGAAAAGTTATAAATAATTAAAATATACTAGAAATCATTTTAAACATATCATGATTTATAATCACATTTCTATTCTATGATATGGAAAACATATGAAAGAATGATCTCAAACAGATATCTAGGTGAAATTTTTTTCAATGAGTCATGATGTAATACGAAAGATCAGGGAATCACAATGATCGTTCATATAAATTTTCCTAACCGCTTAAAATAAAATGATAATAACAATTATCCATTGATTAAAACAAAATCATATAACCTATAATGGTTAAATGATAATAAAAATTATAAATATTTACTTTTTAAAAAATTCTGAAAAATATTATATCCACATACAGGCTTGTGAACATATATTAATTTAAAAAATTTCCTTCCAAAATAATTACATCTTATAATAACCATAATTATTCCCACACAAATCACTTTGAACATAACTTAACCCCAATTATTTTCATTTCCATATTCATTAAATAATGGCATATAAATCATTAACCACTAAATTAGTGGGTGATTGAGAACACCATTGGTCAAGTAATGTTCTTCCATATAAATGTGTGCAAAATAAAAAAGTCCATTTAATTATAAACCATATGAATAAAAATTTGTTTTGTAACATTTCCTCATGTTATCACAAAAAATGAAATCCAGTTACATGACCGGACCTAGCGGTACTCGAGGCGCAACTAACCAAAGGCAGCCTCAATAGGCCAAGGGTCGGATACCTATTCCAGCGGCATGTCATCCTAGGGTCAGCTACACTATGTACATATACACACACTCACAAACATCATGATAAAAAATTATAGAGGAATAAAAGTAAACGATTCCTAAAATAGGGAATGATAATTCCTATAAAAACTCTAGATTGTATAAGAGTACTGTAGTGTAATTATTAATGTAAAAAGAGTCAAATTTCATGTAAAACTATAATGACGTCCCAACCTAAAAAAATGGAATGTACATGTTCTAATAGAACCATTCTAATTATCTACAAGATATAACTCCCATATATGGTCTGAAGCACCAAGTATCCCTATGCTCCTCTATAATCACGGTTGAAATGTCTGTATTCTGGGTGAGAAAATTCATGCGAGGGAAAATATAACACTATAAGGAGTATATAAAAACCCATTAGGAAACCCCAAGATGTAAATTGGGGCATAGTATGGGAAAAAATATGAAAATATTGAAAAAGGGAAACAGTGAAAATAAATCTAATCAACCCACACCAAGGGATAGAGTAACCTCATCCAAATAGAAGGGGCTCAACATAGCGGGGATATGGAATGCACATTAACTCTTTCCAATCCATAAAAAGAGAGTAACCCCATACAAACATGATAATCTAAAAATGGAATGCACGTGGCATACCCATGCATCCTCAAAACCCTTGGAAGGAGAGTAACAAAATCTATCATTAGGGGTACAAATATTTATATATTTTATAAATAAAAATAATCCCAAATTAGAGTGAATAGAAATATCCATTTCAAAGGTATTCCCAATAAATGAGTCACCAAATTTCCCAAAAGGTCCATAAATTATGCCCAGTATCTCAAGTGTCTACCCAACAGGAAACATCCAAGCCAAACCAAACCTCTTCACTATTCTATATAGTCAGGGGATGAATTCTCTATGTATTAAACTCATGAACATCCTAATATGGGATAACAATTAGTATATTGAGGACCCAAAACCTCATAAAAATTGGGGTACCATTTATCTATGTATAATAAGTATGGAGGATCTGTGCCCTATTACTATAGAGGGTACAGTCTCCTTGGATAGGAGACCCATGCCTTAGTCATCATGGGAGTACAGTCTCTATATTTATAAAAAATATAGAGAACCTATGACCTGGTATTATAGGGTGTAGGGGTGGGGGGTACCATCTTTGTAGTTAGAGAACTCAATCCCTCATTGTTCATGGGGTACTATCTCTATCTATAAAATAACGCTAGAGGACCCATGTGCTAGTATGATGGGGGGAACCATCTCCATTGGTAGAGGGATGATGCCTTGTCCTGTTGGGGGGTCTCAATCTATATAAAAACTTTGGGGGTCATGTTCCCTGATATAAAAGGGGGTACCAGCTCCTTGGATAGAGGACCTTCATACTATTCCATCATGAGGGTACCATCCTTATCTGTACAAGAACTATGCTGGAATTATGCCCTAGTACAACAAGGGGGTATTGTCTTCATGGATAAAGGACCCACACCCTAGTGTGTTAGGTGGTACCATTACCATGTGTATAGCAAATATTCAGGTAACACACTTATGTATGGCAGGGGTACCATCTCAATGGATAGAGGATGCGGTTCTTGGTCCTTCAGTTGGTACTGTCTCTATGTGTATATGAACTTTTGAGGAATCGTACCCAGGTATGATAAGAAGTACCATCAACATGGATAGAGGACCCACAACCTGGTCAATCAGGGGTACCATATGTATATATTGTCTATTATGTTCCTTTATGATCACCACCATCATCAAGAAATAACTTACACTTGTGAAATCTCACCACATATCTAAATTACTTGGGTGAAGGCCACCATTGTCTATTATGTTCCTTGAACATATGTCATGAGCCCGAATTAAATATAAAATATTGTCCTTAAAATGACTATCTCAAATTTATGGTCACAATACCACTGACGGTGCATCAATAAGATATTGTATGATGGGTTTATTGAGGAAACTGGCATTTGAAAATAATCACACTAATAGTAACTGTTAAATAATTATTAGCATTGTTATATTAATATAATAATTTACACACTCAAACATTTCCCCTTCCCTCATCACACTGTACATTCCCCCTCTCGAGTTCTTTTGGTTTTTTTATTATCATCGTTATTATTTTAAAATAGAAACAATCGTAATAATATATCCAAATGGTCCACCCCTTCATCAAACCAAGTTGTGGGCCATGGACCCATTCCCCCCTTATCATTTTATGAAAAAAAAATATATCTCATTTAATTTTATCAACTCATCACCTTTATTATTAATAATAATTAAATTATTAATCACCCAAAATAATAATAATAATAATAATAATAATATTATTATAAATATTATCCTTCATAATGTAGACCAAATCTGACCACCTCAACAAAGATCCTTGTCTGACCACCACCACATAAACACTAAGAAGCCCCCTCCATGAGACACTTAACACAATATACACTTAGTACCAATCCCATCACCTATAACATAAATTCTATATGTTAATAGGGAATATGAGGATACATGATCTATTCCCAAACAACCTCATATAAAAAACCCATACATGTGGTACTAATCCATACTACACAAAAAACAACATCAATCTATTTCATCAATATGTGCCCGAAACATTGTTTGACATGTCTTTCATGCTACATAAAAAAATCTTGGGGTTTGGCCATGATCGTACCCACCCATGAAAAGTCAAATTGTTTCCCCATTATCCAACAGAGAAGAAAAAAACCAATAGAGAGGGGAAAATCACAAGAACAATGTTAACATTTATGGTCCATGTTTTCTTTGAAAACAATTATAAAAATAGTATGATAACTTGTGAAACAAGGGAATAATTATACATGATGAATATAATCAATAAAATCATGGGTCTTATGCAAGTAATAATTATACCATATAAAGAGTATCTAAAAATCCATGCTTTAATGATTTAATCAAAATGGCATGAGAACACAATTGATGAGTCCTATCTCATATATTGATTAATAATTTTTGTAGAACACATCCTATAGATATGAAGATGATCTGCTGAATCAACCACGTGTCAATTCAGCTCAATCCTATCACTGATCATTGCCTAATATAAATTCTACCAGGGAATAAGGGGTGGAAACTCCTCTTAATGATTCAAGGGTTATATAGTTAACCCTATAGATTCCACCTAGAATATTAAATATATAAATTTGAATGGTTTAGGTAATTTAATTCAAAATAATTCAAAAATTATTTATTTTAATTGAATGATCTCTCTAATAGTTTCATTTACCAAACATCTTGTGCCAACCAATATTATGCCATTACTAGTGTAAAATCAGCATTCCAAACTCAATAGTGCCCTCATATTTCATATCATGGTCTCCATAACTATGTTTTTTTGGGTTACGGTTATTAAATAAATAAATTAAATTAATGATCTTACCAAATTCACCCACTAAAGGCTTCTCCATATGAAAGTCATGTGCTGATCAAATTTAGGTCACACTTAGGGTAAACCCCGTGATCCAAATTCAAATGGGGCCATTTATTTTTGATACAAGTATCTATTTAGGAGATATTATACATTTTTAGGAAACCCATTACTTTTTAATATATTAGATATTTAATATTTTATATAATTAATTCCAGGATCACTAGTATTTAGGATAGCACATCATATCATCACCTAGATTTAAAATTATTCAAAGGAATATTCTAAAGTCTTACAAAGAAAAACCAGAGTCTCTACATTATTACCTTCTTCAAAAATATTCTTCCTTGAAAATCAAAAACTTTTTGAAAATGTGGGATTACTAATCCTACATCATGCTCTCCCTCTCCCCTATGTTCCCTTGATGGTTTCCTATGCTTCCAAAAAAACATGTGATAACAGACAATGTTTTTCTAATGTAGGGTATTTCTCTACTGGTTCTAACATTTTCTTCTCACAAAAAAGGACTCTCCAATCTAATGGCCCAATATGTCAAGGTTGATGTCATATAATCAGTCATGCACATGAGTTATCATCTATAACATGTGGAGTACACCATAAATCATGGATAATGGAATCTAGGGAAACTACCCTATCACCTTGGTCCACAAAAGTGGGTTGAAAAACACTATGTGAACATATTGTTACAAGAAAACAGCTAGGGTGGCCGGAAAACTCACAATTCTACAACCTATGTAGGGTCCACTATCAAATTTAGGTATAAGAAGACGTATCCCAAGAAGTGTACATTCAAATCTAGAACCGACTCACTGAATGATTTCATATGACTAACACTCTGAGAGAATTTCTAAAACAATCCTCTTGTGTATCATATGCTTCATCTTTGACACCAAGGACATGATGGTACCATCATAGAAGTCTATCATGAAATGAAAAAAGATAGGTTAATGATACTTCTTATTTTTCATGGGAAATCTGATGTAGTGTTTAATATTCTAAAGGGTATCACCATAAACTCAAAGAGAACATAGTGGCTCTTGGGAGACATATGCTCCATATATCCTATAATCAACCCAAAAGTTAGTGAAAATCCGACATGAGTAAAAACATCATTATTGTAACATCCCAGGTAAATAAATAATAAATCATTTTCATATTTATTAATATTTTCTAATTAAATATTCTTTTTTACTTTAAAGGGGTTGATATGTTCGATAGCGTGCCCGATACGCAACAACGAGTTTCTTTGAAATAATACGTGGCACACTAGTAATATAATAATGTTATTTTAAATGGTAGTTAACACGTAGTCGTTGTATTGGCGGGAATGGATAGAAATAACTAAAATATGATTATATATGTTTTTTTAAATGTTTTTACTTTTATCTAATAAAAGATAAAGTCTTAAAATAAGAAAATAATACAATTTTAGGCATAGATACTCTAATATTCACTAAAAGGCCGAACTATCACCTTTTGATGGAGAACCCTCTTTAAAGATAGTTTTGGTCACTATTATACATTATATTGGACAAAATAAAATTCTTGTTTAGAATCAGGACATCAAAATTTACTTTTTGTAAATTTTTGGTATTTTTTCGATAAAGATCAGTTTTTAATGAATAGTGAAAAATGTTGTATTTTAATTCAAAACCTCTATTTAATCTAATTTATTTATATGATTAGATTATATTTTTAATTGTTTTTAAAGTGAAATTAGAATATATTTTTACCCTTTAATCCAATTGTGGTCATTGGAATTAATTTCACTTTGAAATTTGACTTAAACTAGTGTCAATCTTTTGATATATATTGTTTCATAAAAACACGCAATTTGTTTTGACAGCGGGAGTTAATTGTTAAATTAATTAATGAAAATTATATGTTATGAAATTTGTAAAATATACATCATTTTTGAATTCAGAATATCAAATATAGATTAGGGTAAATTTTTGGTATTTTTCGGAATAACTTCAATTTTTGATGAATAGTGAAACCACTAAGTGGCAGTAAAAAAAACTGATTTTTTTTATTAAATTAAATTTTACCACTTCTGTGATCTGATTTTAAAAATTCCTACATACATGGTTGTCATAATAAACTAAAATGTGGTTCAATGGGATTAAAATAATTTTTGGTGAATATTTACTTTTAAGTTTATTAATCGCAATTAGAGGTACTTAGTGTAATTTAAGGTGAAAATAATGTTTTAATAATATGAAAGGACCTAGAAACATGTCCTACCCTTATTTTATGAGTAATTTCCGACCAATAAAATCCAGGTGTAAACTTGGGGATCTCATGGAGCCACTTTGTTAGGAATATGACATTTATAACTTTTTATTTAAAGATAAAATAAAAATGTCACAAACATATATTGTTTTGCTAAAACAATTTTTAAATGGGGTTATACAAGTCATAATTTTTACTGTTAATATTCATTGGAAATATAAAAAGATTTCCTACATCATGATATTTTTTTTTATAATTTTTAGACAATAAATAAATTAAATTATTTATGACACCATGATGATGCAGCGATTACCTCATTATTTAACGATTAAAATAAAATGATTATATAATGTAAAATCTAAGACCTACACTTGTCAAAAACCTATTGGATTAGTATATTTAGAACCCTTATCACCTTATACACGAAATATATCAATGTGAGACCTTCAATATCCGAAACTCATTTTAATATAAAGTAACATTTCTTGAATTTCCAAGAGTTCCCCTCCTCCCTCTTATAAAAGGCCCCCACCTCTACCTCCTTACCTACACCTATCAAGCATTTGCTTAATCCAAGATCTGAAAATTTTATCTCTCCACATCCCTATACTAATCCTAGAAGCCTTACCTTGGGCAGAAATCTCTTAAAGGAACCCTTTTGGCTCAAACCAAGAAGAGTTATCCGATTTTAAGGTAATGTCTTCACTTGTGTTCTTTTGTTTTATTTTTCTTCTCCAACCCTCTAAACTCTTTTTATTCATTCCTTTTATAACAAAAACAGTATCTTAAATATACTAGTATTTTTTTATGTGAATTATTTGAGCTACAATTACACACACCTCCGCCTAATGGTTAAAGAACATACTGTTTCTGTGGTTGGTGAATTTCTGCCTCACGAAACGATGATTGTTCAATCTTCTTTTAACACCTTTAATGGTGGCCATTAAGATTTCAATAAATTTATATATGATATATATTATGTTTATGTTTTACTTATGCTTCTGTATTTTTCATTTGTGGCATACCATTATGGTTTCCATTATGGGTAAACACGATAATTTCATTTTAGGAAGTGCGGACTACCTCCCCCTCAAAGTGATTTGATTCGTTAATGCCATACATGGGACGTATAAAGGATGGTGTTAATGATACTATATATGAAATTATATTGGAATTATAATATATCTTTATATCATTATGATTTCACTCCATTAAATATGAAATAGAAATGAAAGTAGTGTTCATGCGTACGTACGGCTTACCGTCTCCATGAACGGTGCATTTCATTTCATACCTCTAAATATTATATACTATTATAAATACATGTATAAGATGGATATATATGATATAATTTATGTACAAATCATGAATATCATTCTGGATATAATGAACCTTTGACCACATGAACAACATGTAATTGTAAGAAGTCCACTTTCGACTTAAGAACCAAATATAGACAAAACAAAAATTATTAACTTAAATGATTACAAAATGTTTATAACATTCCAATAAGTGATATAAAAGGAATAATAAACTTGAAAAAGGTTCTTAAGCCAGTAGAAATTAACTTTAGTTTATTATTCAGGAGATTAAAGAGAAATCGAGTCACGTTGGACACGAGGTATGGGACTTCGTCTCAATCTCATTTCATTGAGGCATATTTTTTTTATACACAACATTATTTTATATGGTGTAAAACCCCCTTTTACTTTGAATTTTTTTCAAAAGGAATCATTTTATACGTATCATTTTACTAAATGACTAAAGGGAATGTTTTTGTCGTACGTATGCGGTGACAACGACCTTTTCTGCTGCCGTGAGTATTATTTGGTCTTTGGCTTCCTCAAAAAGCCATAATGTTTTTAGAATGACATAAATACTATATACTATTTTATGTATTTTGGTATTGAAAAGGGTTTTTATAATGTTTTTTTTGTCAATATATTTAAGTCATACATTGTGAATGAAACATGGAAATGTTTTCTTTCCTTTATAATTGTTATGATTTTATAATGGTACTTGGACATTTGATGGGTGGTTATGTGATAAACCATATGACGGGTGGTGCCATGAATACCAGGATGGGTGGTTACATTATAAACTCCAATGCATTGGGTATGGAAGTCGGCCGTATGGCTATTCCATTTAGTGATATGTGTTGAAGTCGACCATATGGTAATTCCATTTAAGTATGTTTGTGTCCCATGTTATCATTATATGTTATGTGTTATTTATATGGGTTTTATGGTAATATTTTTGTTAAAAAAGGGTAAGTAATGATCTTTTATTCTGTGAAGAGTTTTTACTACTTAATAAAGGTGAAAAGTGTTACTTTGATAAAGTATTCATGGTTTAATTGATGTTTTTAAAAACTAACAGGTTTCCTTCTTTGTATATCCTTTACAAAGATTTTTATTCTCACCCCATGTTTTTTTGAAATGTTTTTCGCAGGACATAATGTGGAATAGGTTCAAGGATGGGGTCATGGAAAATTCATGTTGTCTTAAACATGGAACTATACATGACTCTTTTTTTAGAGTTGATGCTTTGTAAAAAAAAGTGACTTTGTAGAAGTGTCTACTGTGTAATCTTTTGAGATGTAATAGTTACGATCTAATTATCTAAAACTCTAAACCTGAAAATATCCTCAATGTGAATTATTCATTTTTTTCAATTTTAATTGAGGTTTAAGTTCGGGTCCATGTAGTTGGTATCAGAGGTTGGTTTAGACAACTTTAAGAGTTAGACAATTGTTAAATTATAAGTTAATTTATGGTATGATTGAAATGATATAGCATTTAAATATTACCATTTTGCCTCACCTAAGATATTTATGTGTTTAGAATGGTTTTCCGCAGAGAAAACAAAGCATCTATGTTGGGATGACATCAGAAGGAAGACAACCTTCCAAATCCGCAAACTGAGATCGTCAGAATCAGAACTGAACAGTTTGTTGCAGTGATGGCACAGTTGACTCAGGCTATAAATGGTGGTGGTATCCATGCACGAGATCAGCCAAATCAACTGCATAGGAACATGTCAGTGGTGGAACATTTCATGAGGCAACATCCCCCATCATTCAGAGGATCATCTGACAATGTGGTAGCTGAAGGGTGGATTAAAGCACTGGAGAAGATTTTTGATGTCATGGGGTGTTCAGAACATTAAAATGTTACTCTTGATGTTTACCATTTTGAAGGTGAATTTGATCAGTGGTGGTCGATGGTGAAAAATATCAGGGATAGTGATGAGATTGATGATCTTCACTGGGAAGAATTCAAAGGTATGTTTCTTTAGAAATATTTTCCTAAGGTGGTTCGTCTTAGAATGGAAAAACAATTCCTAGAATTGAGGCAGGAGGATGAGTCAGTGGCTTCTTATGAAACAATGTTCACTCGACTGGCAAGGTATGCTCCAAATTTTATACGAGATCTTGATAGTAAAATCAACCATTTTTACTTAGGGTTAAATCCAAGGTATCGAAGGGATTTAGCTTCTCGTGAGTTCAAAAGTTATGAAAAACTTGTTCAATGTGTAGAGAAGGTGGAAATGGAGTTTGCCGATGATCAGGTGTTCTTTGAAAAACGACAGAATAAGAGGTCGAGTTGGTAGTAAAAAGGGAAGAATTCATAAAAGAAGCAAGTAGGTAAGAAAACCAGATATCCAACCTATGAGAAGTGTGGTAAAATGCATCCTGGAGAATGTTTATCCAATTCTGGAAAGTGCCTTCGATGTGGTATGTCTGGTCATATTGCTCATAACTGTAAGGAAGATGATCAAGCGGGCAATGAAAAGCCATCGATAAGATGTTTTAAGTGTAATGAAATGGTTCATTATGAAAATGAGTGTCTAATGAAGAACTCAACTGAGGGAAAGTAGCCAGACTACAAGCAGAAAGGGGTGGTGAAATCCTTTGCAACTACTTCATCAGATGTTGGGCCATCGAATGAAGTAGTATCAGGTACACTGATTGTTTGTTCAGATTATTCCAATGTGTTGTTTGATTCAGGGTCTAAACATTCTTTCATTTCTGAGAAGTTTTCTAGTAAATTGGGAATACCATATCAAGATATGAATCCTGAACTTATGGTAAAATCACTCGGAGGGAACATTGAGACAAAAAAAAATTATAAGAACCTTCCTATCCTTGTGTTCGGAAATAATCTACCTGCAAACCTTATTGTTTTTCCTCTAGTAGAGTTTGATTTTATTTTGGGCATGGATTGACTTTATGTTTATCATTCTAAGATTGAATACAGAGCTAAAAAGGTTTCTTTTCAGAAAGATTTTTAGTTTGTGTACAAGAATGAACATTTGTTTTTGATAACATATCAGGATGTTGAGAAACTAGTAAATGATGGAAATGAATGTTACCTTTCACATGTTATTGAAAATAAAGGAACTGTTCAGATTAATGATGTTCCAGTGCTAAATGAGTATCTTGAGGTTTTTCCTGATGATTTGGCTGGTATTATTCATGATCAAGAAGTTTAATTTACGGTTGACTTAGTTCTTTATTCTGAGACAATTTTAAAACCCCCTTATTGAATGGCGCAAGATGAACTTTTAGAGTCAAAGAAGCAATTGCATGAGTTATTATATAAATGTTTCATTCGACCTAGAACATCGCCATGGGGTGCTCCTGTCTTGTTTGTTAAAAATAAAGATGGTTGAATGAGACTTTGCATTGATTATAGATCCTTGAATAGCATTACTGTTAAGAACAAGTATCCTTTTCCTCATATCGATGATTTGTTTGATCAGCTCCAGGGAGCTGAGTATTTTTCAAATATTGACTTGAGGTCGGGGTACCATAAGTTGAAATTAAA
Source organism: Viscum album (assembly GCA_963277665.1). Classification (NCBI taxonomy): domain Eukaryota; kingdom Viridiplantae; phylum Streptophyta; class Magnoliopsida; order Santalales; family Viscaceae; genus Viscum; species Viscum album. The sequence continues at coordinate 767,381,410 of OY728121.1, forward strand.
AGAAGAAGACGTTCCGAAGACTATGTTCCGTACTAGATATGGCCATTATGAATTTGTAGTTATGCCTTTTGGGTTAACCAATGCACCTGCTGTATTCATGGACCTTATGAATAGAATTTTCCATGAGTTCTTGGATAAGTTTGTGGTTGTTTTCATTGATGATATTTTGGTGTTTTCTAAAAGTAAAGAGGAGAATGATAGTCATTTAAGTGTTATCTTGCAAACCATAAATGAAAAGAAATTGTATGGAAAATTCAGCAAGTGTGAGTTTTGGTTAAAACATATTTCTTTCCTTGGTCACATTGTTTCAAAAAAAGTCATAACTGTTGATCCTACTAAAACAAAAGTTGTTGATGAATGGACAAGACCCACAAATGTAACTGATATCCGTTGTTTTTTTGGATTGGTAGGTTACTACCGAAGGCTTGTTGAAAATTTTTAACGGTTATCTAGTCCAATGACTTAGCTAACTCGGAAGGGTGTTAATTTTATTTGGACAAAATAATATGATGACTAATTTCAGGAGTTGAAAATAATATTGGTGAATGATCTAGTTTTGGAACTTCCTTCCAGGAATGGTGAGTTTGTTATCTAAAGTGATTATTTATTGAAAGGACATGGTTGCATCCTAATGCATAATAATCAGGTAATTTCTTATGCTTCAAGTCAGTTGAAAACTCATGAGGTAAATTATCCAACACATGATTTGGAATTAGCTATTATAGTTCTCTCTTTAAAAATTTGGAGGCATCATTTGTATGGAGTAAAGTGTGAAATATATACTGATCACAAAAGTTTAAAGTATATATTCACTCAGAAAGAATTGAACATGAGACAGAGGAGATGGATAGAATTAATTAGGGATTATGATTTTACAATTCATTAACATCCGAAAAAATCAAATAAAGTGGCTGATGCTTTGAGTCGAAAAAGTAATGCTTCATTAAACATGCTACGTTTGGAATGAGATCCTTTGGTTTTTGATTTGATTAACTTTGGCATGGATGTTGTTTCTGCAAGAAGTTCTTCTGTTTTGTTTCAGGTGTCAGTGAGATCATCCCTATGAGATAGAATTAAGCAAGCACCGAAGAAAGATAGTGGATTACAGAAAAAGGTAGAGCTGGTTCCGAAGAGTAAGTTTCGTGAGTTTAACATTGATAATGATTGTGTTTTGAGGTTTAGGAAGAGATTATGTGTGCCTTGTGATTCACAGTTAAAGGGTGAGTTGTTATGTGAGGCTCATAGTTCCCCATTTTCAGTTCATCCTAGAAGTACTAAGATGTATAGAGATCTACGGGAGTATTACTGGTGGGATGGAATGAAAGAGATATTGCCGATTTTACTATGAAGTGTTAGACTTGTCAGCAAGTTAAAGATGAGCAGCAGTTACCGAAAGGGATACTACAGTCATTATTGGTATCAGAGTGGAAATGGGAAAATATATCCATGGACTTTTTTGTGGGATTACCGAGGACATCTCGAGGTAATAATGAAATCTGGGTTATTGTTGATCGATTGACTAAATCTTTTCATTTCCTTCCTATTCGAGATACTTTGTCTCTAGATAAACTTTCTCGATTGTATCTTAAAGAGATAGTCATGTTACATGGAGTTCCCATCTCCATTGTATCTGATCGTGATCCTAGGTTTACTTCTAACTTTTGGAAAGTCCTTCTAAATTCATTGGGTACTGAATTAAATTTTAGTACAACTTTTCATCCTCAGCCAGATGGGCAGTCAGAACGAACAATTCAGACTTTGGAGGATATGATACGTGCTTGCTCTATGGATTATCAGAGAAGTTGGGACCAGCACCTTTCTTTGGTGTGATTTTCATATAATATCTGTTTTCATTTCAGTATACAGATGGCTTAGTTTGAGGCATTATATGGGAAGCGGTGTCGAACTCCAGCTTTTTGGGATGAAGTAGGTGAAAGGAAGCTGATGGGACCATAATTGGTAGAAGAGATGGAAGAAAAGGTTCAGTTGATTCAGAAACACATGAGAACAGCTCAATGCAGATAGAAAAGTTATGCATATAATAGATGGAATGATCTATCTTTCGAGGTAGGTGATCATGATTTTCTCAAAGTTTCACCATGGAAAAGTGTGATGCGATTTGGTAAGAAAGGAAAGCTGAGTAAAAGGTTCATTGGACCATATTAAATTCTAGAGAAAGTTGGATCGGTTGCATACAGAGTGGCATTACCTCCGAGTTTATCTCAGGTACACAATATTTTTCATGTTTCAATGTTGAGAAAGAATATGCAAGATCCATCTCATGTTTTGGGCCCAGAGGTAGTTCAGTTGGAAGTGAATCATTCTTATGAAGAACAACCGGTCCAGATTCTTGACCGTAGAGAGAAAGTGTTGCGGAATAAGGTAATTCACCAGGTAAAGGTTTTGTGAAAAAACCATATGGTTGAAGAGGCAACATGGGAATCTGAAAATGCTATGAGGGATAAATACCCCCACTTATTTTTATAAGTGAATAAAATCGAGAGGATGCAATTCCCAAAAGTGGGGAAGGATGTAACATCCTAGGTAAATAAAGAATAAAGAATTTTCATATTTATTAATATTTGCGAAATAAATATTAATTTTACTTTAAAGGGGTTGTTATGTTCGATAGCGTTCCCGATACGCAACAATGAGTTTCTTTGAAATCTTACGTTGCACACTAGTAATATAATAATATTATTTTAAATGGTAGTTAACACATAGTCATTGTATTGTAGGGAATGAATAGAAATAACTAAAATATGATTATATATGTTTTTTTAAATTTTTTTACTTTTATCCAATAAAAGATAAAGGCTTAAAATAAGAAAATAATTCAATTTTATGCATAGATACTCTAATATTCACTAAAACGTAGGACTATCACCTTTTGATGGAGAACCCTCCTTAAAGATATTTTTGGATACTCTTATAAATTCTATTGGACCAAATAAAATTCTTCTTTAGAATCAGGAAATCAAAATTTACTTTGTGTAAATTTTTGGTATTTATCCGATAAAGTTCATTTTTTATGAATAGTGAAAAATGTTGTATTTTAATTCAAAACCTCTTTTTAATCTAATTTATTTATATGATTAGATTATCTTTTGAATTGGTTTTAAAGATCAATTAGAATATATTTTTACAATTTAATCCAATGGTGGTCATTGAAATTAATTTCACTTTGAAATTGGACTTAAACTAGTGTCAATCTTTTGATATATATTGTTTCATAAAAACACGAAATTTGTTTTCACAATGGGAGTTAATTATTAAATTAATTAATTCAACTTATATGTTATGAATTTTGTATAATAGACATCATTTTTGAATTCAGAATATCAAATATTGCTTGGGGTAAATTTTTGTTATTTTTCTGAAAAACATCAATTTTGGATGAATAGTGAAACCACTAAGTGGTAGTTAAAAAAACTAATTTTTTTTGTTTAAATGAAACATTACCACTTCGGTGATTTGATTTTCAAAATTCCAACATACATAGTTTTCATTAGGAAGTAAAATTTGGTTCAATGGGATTAAAATAATTTTTGGTGAATAGTAACTTTTAAGTTTATTAATCACGATTAGAGGTAATTAGTGTAATTTAAGGTAAAAATAATGTTTTAATAATAAAAAATGACCTAGACACATGTCCTACCCTTATTAGATGTGTCATGGCCGACCAAGACAATCCATGAGTCAACTTGGTTACCCCATGGAGCCACTTTGGTAGGAAAATGTCAATAATAACTTTTTATTTAAAGTTAAAATAAAAATGTCACAAACATGTATTGTTTTGCTAAAAAAATATTTACATGGGGATATAAAAGACATAATTTTGAATATAAATATTAATTGGAAATATAAAAAAATTTCCTACATCATGATATTTTTTTTATAATTTTTAGACATTAAATAAATAAAATTATTTATGACACCATGATGATGCAGCGATTACCTCATTATTTAACGATTTAAAAAAATGAATAGATAAAGTAAAATCTAAGACCTACACTTGTCAAAATCATATTGGGTGAGTATATTTTGAACCCTTATCACCTTATCCTCAAAATATATCAATGGGAGACCTTCAAAATCTGAAACTCATTTTAATATAAAGTAACATTTCTTGACTTTCCAAGAGTGCCCCTCCTCCATCTTATAAAAGGCCCCCACCTCTACCTCCATACCCACACCTCTCAAGCCTTTGGATCGGAAAATATATTCTCATTTTATCTCTACACATCCCTCTCCTCATCCTAGAAGCCTTACCTTGGGCAGAAAGCTCGTAAAGGAACCCTTTTGGCTCAAACCAAGAAGAGTTACCCGATTTTAAGGTAATGTCTTTACTTGTGTTCTTTTGATTTATTTTTTTCTCCAACCCTATAAACTTTTTTTGTTCCTTTCTTTTGTAACAGCACCAGTATCTTAAATATACTAGGATGTTGTTATGTGAATTATTCGAGCTACACTTACACACACCTCCGTCTAATGGTTAAATAACATACTGTTTCTGTAGTTGGCGAATTTCTGCTTCACAAAATGATGATTGTTCAATATTCTTTTTTAACACCTTTAATGGTGGACATTAAGATGTAACTCTATTTATATATGATATATATTATGTTTATTTTTTCCTTATGCTTCTGTAATTTTCATTTGGGGAATACCTTTATGGCTTCCATTATGGGTAAACATGATAATTTCATTTTAGGAAGTGCGGACTACCGCCCCCTCAAAGTGACTTGATTCGTTAATGCCATACGTGGGATGTATAAAGTATGGAGTTATTGATATTATATATGATATTATACTGGAATTATAATATACCTTTATATCATTATGATTTCAGTCCATTAAATATGAAATAGAAATGAAAGTAGCGTTCATGCGTACGTACGGCTTACCGTCTCCATGAACGGTGCATTTCATTTCTTACCTCTAAAAATTATATACTGTTATAAATAAATATATATTCTGGATATATATGATATATATGATATCCAAATCATGAATATCATTCTGGATATAATGAACCTCTGACCACATGAACAACATGTAATTGTAAGAAGTCCACTTTCGACTTAAGAACCAAATATCGACAAAACAAACATTATTAACTTAAATGATAAAATAATGTTTATAAGATTCCAATAAGTGATATAAAAGGAATAATAAGCTTGAAAAAGGTTATTAAGAAATTATAAATTAACTTTAATTTATTATTCAGGAGATTAAAGAGAAATCGAGTCACGCCAGACACGAGGTATGGGACTTGGTCTCAATCTCCTTTCATTGAGGCATATTTTGTTTTATAAACAACTTTATTTTATATGGTGTATAAACACTTTTTTACTTTGAATTTTATTCAAAAGTAATATTTTTATTCGTAGCATTTTACTAAATGATAAAAGGGTATGTTTTTGTCGTACGTATGTGGCGACAACGATCTTTTCCACCGCTGTGAGTATTATTTGGTCTTTGGCTTCCTCAACAAGCCATAATGTTTTTAGAATTAAATAAATACCATATACTGTTTTATGTGTTTTAGTATTGAAAATGGTTTTATAATGGATTTTTTTATGTCAATATATTTAAGTGATATATTGTGATTGAAACGTGGAAATGTTTTCTTTACTTTATAATTGTTATGATTTTATAACAGTACTTGGACATTTGACTGGTGGTTACGTGATAAACCATATGACGGGTGGTGATGTGAATACTAGGATGGGTGGTTACGTTATAACCTCCAATTCATTGGGTATGGAAGTCAGTCGTATGGCTATTCCATTTAGTGATATGTGTGGAAGTCAACCGTATGTTTATTCCATTTAAGTATGTTTATGTCCCAAGTTACCTTTATAAGTTATGTGTTCTTTATATGGGTTTTATGGTAATATTTTTGTTACAAAAGGGTAAGTAATGATCATTTATTCAATAAAGATATTTTACTACTTCATGAAGGTGAAATGTGTTACTTTGATAAAGTAATCATGGTTTACTTGATGTTTTGAAAAACTAACAGTTTTCCTTCTTTTTGTATCCCTTACTGAGATTTTTATGCTCACCCCATGTTTTTTTTGAAATGTTTTTCATAGGAAATAATGTGGAATAGGGTCAAGGATGGGGTCAAGGAAAATTCATGATGTCTTAAACATGGAACAAGACATGACTCTTTTTTTAGAGTCCATGTTTTGTAGAAAAAAGTGACTTTGTAGAAGTGTCTACTGTGTAATCTTTTGAGATGTAATAGTTATGATCTAATTCTCTAAAACTCTAAACCTGAAAAGATCCTCAATGTGAATTATTCACTTAATTCAATTTTAATTGAGTTTTAAGTCCAATTCTTTATAAAGATACACTTAACCTCTATCCACTTAGAGAAGACGGTATTAATTCTCATCGGTGTATACTCTTCCCAGATTTTCACTAGGTTTAGGTGAAGCCTATCCACATCAAACCTCAACAAATCATCCACCTACTAGGTTAATAAAACAAGGCTTCCTAGATGTTCAAGCTAGGTCTTACGAATCCCAAACATCTGAAACCTCTTCAAACCACAACACTAGCTCTCACAGTCCCATGTGGTGATATAATGTGGTAGCTCAAGAATGGGGATATCCTTATCACAAATCTATTTGGAGGTATTTCTAATGAAGTCGAGGAATTCCTAAAATATCTTCATGAAAGAATTTATCAATCCCCTCTATCATTGTAGGATTACGACAGTTCATAAAATATGATACACCATGGGTAGTACTATCCCACCGATAAGCAAGAAGCAGTAACATGATGTAAATGATCATTTCCTACCCTACAGGGGGATTAATCCATATCAAAGTGGAAAACTCCATCCCACAAATCAGAATAACTACAAAACTAACTGGTAGTAATCATACGATCATGTGTAGTCAATGACTACTCCATAATCATCACTACCTCTATATGAATGTTTTTTGAGGATCTATCCCTCCCCACAGAGTAATTTCACCACATAAACAAAAAGTGGATGATCACTAATCCTCTCTGTATGATACTCTTGAACAATGATAGATAAAAAATTCCTCTACGGGTATCACTAAGTCTTGATTAGGGGATATGTATAGGGAAATGTGTCTTTTCTAATCTATTATATATACTTCATTTCAATCATTGAAGAAATATGTTAAACCATGAACCAAAATCAACCCTCTCATCCAGAAGACCCAAATGTCAGAAACACATAATTTCACATTCCAACTCAATATCCTCACCTAGGGCCTACATTTTCCCATCATCATAATTGAAGGACCTCAATAAAACAAGATAATGTAACTCATTCTCAACCCATCAATACTATCTTCTTTTGGATGACACTGATTCTCCCACATGGTTTTAGATCATGTACCAAGAAATATCTTTGTGGGTTATGTTTCCCCCATTATTTCATGTCTGAAGAAATGTAATACATCCCAATTATGATCTCATTCGATGCCCCATATCACCCTAGGGAAATATCACTGTGATGAACACCATCGAATGGGGTCCAATCCAAATGAGATAACAATACTACATGATGGGTCCTGACCTCAACAACATGAGTTTTGAGTATGGATCAATAAAAACCATAGGTGATCATATTCTATAGAATCCACAATTCACACTTCTCGTTGGTGTGTCATCTACTAGTACTATCACGATAATCTTCTACTCTATGAAGAGAACTGGTATCAAGTGAGACAATTTGATTGATCGGGATCCAGAGAAATCCAAAAAACATGGATCACCAACTATAGTCAATCATCCAATTCCCTTGGATTTAGCACATTGAGAATCATAATTAGACTTTAGCACTGTTAATCATGGTGTGTTCTATTCTTGTATTAATCCTCATCATCCTCATATGGTATTTGATACTTCTCGATAGGTGGGAGTGCTAATACTTGTCAACCAGGAGGAAGGCCCCCATGCGATGGACTATAAACTGAGGCATCCCCACTCATCAAATCATCACCAAGATTTTGAATTGGTAACCTGGCTATCTTTAAAGAGACATCTAGAAATTGATCATGACATTCCATGTTGAAATAAGTATATATATATGTATGGGGATCTTAATGAAGATGTTAAATAAAATAATAAATCCTAAATTATTCTTGTACCAATGTTCCATGCAACCAATTTCTCGGTATGGAGAGTCGAAGAGTAGGTATCCATACTATAGATGTGTATGTATATCGGCCACCCGCACTAGCACTAGGTTCAATTTCATAGGATCCATAATCCATACACATTGAAAATGAACCCTATATCCCAAAAAAATTATTTTAATAAGACTAGTCCAAAAAATTTCTCCGAGATTGAACCAGCTCTCTTATTAATTTTCTACAACCTGACCCAGTGGGGATTGAGCCGCAATTACCCGAAGCCTGCCTCCATAGTCTTGGGGCTAGAAACTAGAACCAAATCCAAAACAAATAGAAGGAGTCCCTTTCCTATATACATGTACAAACACATAGATCCATATCATTTCAAAATTGCATAGGAATAAAAGTAAATGATGAAACAACTAGGAAAAAATGAATTTAAAACCTCCATATAGTACAATAGTATTTTAGTGTAATAGTTAAAGTAAAAAGGGGAAAAATAAATTCCCAACTAGAATTATGTTTTGAAATGAATAAATTATAATTTTAAAAAAAAGTTTTGAGAGATCCCATATCCCTATCTCCATATTATGGCCAGCATACACATTCCAAGGAACCATGTATCCATAATCTCCTCTATAACCCATGGTGAACTATCAATAATATAAATAAGACATGAAACATGTTGGAAAATCCCTCATATGGGTGAGTATATACATACCAGTATGGAACAACAATATATGAAGGGGATATGTAAGGGAAACAATATAAATAGATAATATAATGGAAATAGTGAACAATAAGTAACTCAGCCCAAACCAAGAGTGAGATTATCATTTTCCAAACACAAGGTGATCAACACTGTTTGTAAATGGACATCACAACGACTCATTGGTATTCATAGAAGAATACAATCCTCATCCAACCAAGAGAAGATAAACATAGAATGAATGTGTAATACCCCCTCCATCATTGCAAACCATTATCCTAGTCTAACAGAAACTGACAAAAAAGATTCATATATATATATATATCTCTATGTGTGTGTGTGTGCTCAAAATAGTGAATCCAAAATGAGAGAGAATGGATATCTCCATCTCATTGTAAATCCCATGAGAAGATTCTCTAACTATCCTAGAAGGATGATCAATAATGTCTACTATCTCATGAGTCTTCACTGTAAGAAACATAAAATCCAAATAACACATAATAACTATGCCTCGTAGTTGAGGGGACACAATATCTTGGCAGAGGATCCAGCCAAATAATTTTAGTGGGGTACAACTCAGCAGATTGGGGACCCACACCCAGATACAATAGTGGGTACTGTCTTGTTCTATACGAGAAGGATGGAGGACCCACACCCTAGTAAAATATGGGGTACCATATATATGGATAAAATAATCATTCTCTTGTCCATCTAGGTATAGGTATCTATATGTATAATAAGTATGATGGTCCTGATGCCCTGTACGATAGGGGATATCATCTCCGTGGATAGAGGGCATGTGCTATTGTTTTTCAGGGGGTATCATCTTTATTATTAAAAGAAATGTGAAGAACACATGCCCTAGTAGAATAGAGGAAATTGTATCTATAGATAGTTTAACTGTGACCTAGTCCATCAGGAGGTACTATCTCTTTATTTTTAGTAACTATGAAAGATTCCATCCCTGGTAGAGTATGGGGGTACAGTCTTTGTGGATAGAAGACCCATGAACTTGTCCTTCATGTAGTACTATTTATATATATAAATGAACTATGGAGTATATGTACACTAATACAATATGTAGGGGGTATAATCTCCATTTATAGTGGTCTCGCACCCTGCTCGGTCAAGGGGTACCATATCTAACTGTACAAAAACTATTGATGTCCAATGCATGTGTTAGAGAGGTGGGTACCATCTCCATTGGTAGAGGACTGGTTTCCTGGTCCATCAAGTTCTTCCTTCTATATATATATGTGAATTATTGAGGATCCACACCCCAGTATGATAGGGGTACCATATTTTTGGATAGATGACCCCATCCCTGGTATCTTGGGGGGGTTCCATCTCTCTTTCTCTCTAGAATTTTATTTTATTGCTGGATCACCATCATCTTCCAATACATGCATACTCCCATAACATGTCACAACATATCTAAAATGAAAGAGAGATGGAACCCAAGTAATTTAGATATGTGGTGAGATTTCAAAAGTGTAAGTTATTTCTTGATGATGGTGGTGATCATAAAGGAACATAATAGACAATATATACATATGGTACCCCTAATTGACTAGGTTGTGGGGCCTCTATCCATGGTGATGGTACATCTTATCATACCTGGGTACGGTTCCTCAAAAGATCATATACACATAGAGACAGTACCAACTGAAGGACCAAGAACTGTGTCCTCTATCCATCGAGATGGTACCCCTTCCATACATAAGTGTGTTACCTGAATATTTACTTTACACATGGTAATGGTACCACCTAACACACTACGGTGTGGGTCCTTTATCCATGAAGACAATACCCCCTTCTTGTACCAGGGCATAATTCCAGCATAGTTCTTGTACATATAAGGATGGTACCCTCATGATGGAATAGGATGAAGCTCCTCTATCCATGGAGCTGGTACCCCTTTTTATATTAGGGAACATGAACCCCATAGTTTTCATATAGATTGAGACCCCCCCAACAGGACAAGGAATCATCCCTCTACCAATGGAGATGGTTCCCCCCATCATACTAGCACATGGGTCCTCGAGAGTTATTTTATAGATATAGATAGTACCCCATGAACAATGAGGGATTGAGTTCTCTATCTACAAAGATGGCACCCCCCACCCCTACACCCTATAATACTAGGTCATAGTTTCTCCATATTTTTTATAAATATAGAGACTGTACTCCCATGATGACTAAGGCATGGGTCTCCTATCCAAGGAGATAGTACCCTCTATAGTAATAGGGCACATATCCTCCATACTTATTATACATAGATAAATGGGACCCCAATTTTTATGAGGTTGTGGGTCCTCAATACACTAATTGTTATCCCATATTAGGATGTTCATGAGTTTTATACATATGGAATTCATCCCCCGACTATATAGAATAGTGAAGAGGTTTGGTTTGTCTTGGATGTTTCCAGTTGGGTAGACAGTTGAGATACTGGGCATAATTTATGGACCTTTTGGGAAATTTAGTGAATCATTTATTGGGAATACGTTTGAAATGGATATTTCTATTCACTCTAATTTGGGATTATTTTTATTTATAAAATATATAAATATTTGTATCCCTATTGATAGATTTTGTTACTCTCCTTCCAAGGGTTTTGAGTACGCATGGGTTTGCCATGTGCATTTCGTTTTTAGATTCTCATATTTGTATGGGGTTACTCTCTTTATATGGATTGGAAAGAGTTAATGTGTATTCCATCTCCCCGCTATGTTGAGCCCCTTCTATTTGGATGAGGTTACTCTATCTCTTGGTGTGGTTTGATTAGTTTATTTTCACTGTTTCCCTTTTACAATATTTTCATATTGTTTCCCATACTATGCCCCAATTTACATCTTGGGGTTTCCTAATGGGTTTTTATATACTCCTTATAGTGTTATATTTTCCCTCACATGAATTTTCTTAACCAGAATACAGACATTTCAACCGTGATTATAGAGGAGCATAGGGATAATTGGTGCTTCAGACCATATATGGGAGTTATATCTTGTAGATTATGATAATGGTTCTATTAGAACATGTACATTCCAGTTTTTTTAGGTTGGGACATCATTATAGTTTTACATGAAATTTTACTCTTTTTACATTAATAATTACACTACATTACTCTTATACAATCTAGAGTTTTTATAGGAATTATTGTTCCCTATTTTAGGAATCGTTTACTTTTATTCCTCTATAATTTTTTATCATGATGTTTGTTAGTGTGTGTACATGTACATAGTGTAGCTGACCCTAGGATAACATGCCGCTGGAATAGGTATCCCACCCTTGTCCTATGGAGGCTGCCTTCGGTCAGTTGCACCTCGAGTACCGCTAGGTCCGGTCATGTAACTGGATTTCATTTTTTGTGATAACATGAGGAAATGTTACATAACAAATTTTTATTCATATGGTTAATAATTAAATGGACTTTTTTATTTTGCACACATTTATATGGAAGAACATTACTTGACCAATGGAGTTCTCAATCACCCACTAATTCAGTGGTTAATGATTTATATGCCATTATTTAATGAATATGGAAATGAAAATAATTGGGGTTATGTTATGTTCAAAGTGATTTGTGTGGGAATAATTATGGTTATTATAAGATGTAATGATTTTGGAAGGAAATTTTTTAAATTAATCTATGTCCACAAGACTGTATGTGGATATAATATTTTTCAGAATTTTTTAAAAAGTAAATATTTATAATTCTTATTATCACTTATCCTTTATAGGTTATATGATTTTGTTTTAATCAATGGAGAATTGTTATTATCATTTTATTTTAAGCGGTTTGGAAAATTTATATGAATGATCATTGTGATTCCCTGACCTTTCGTATTACATCATGACTCATTGAAAAAAATTTCACCTAGATATCTGTTTGAGATCATTCTTTCATATGTTTTCCATATCATAGGATAGAAATGTGATTATAAATCATGATATGTTTAAAATTATTTCTATTATATTTTATTTATTTATAACTTTTCATATTTATATGAAATAATTTTTCTATATAGCTATTTTCATTGAAATTAAACATATTAAATTTTTATTATATGATTATTTGTTATATGTAATCATTATATTATGGATGTTTTGTGAAATATATTAATGTATATAATTGGTAAAATCTCTTAGATTCAATATTTCAATGTAATGTATGTATTATAAGAAATTGACCCTAAACAATATATCTGAAGTTGTTGTTTTAGTATCAAAAAAATAGAGGTAAAGTATATTTTAATATAGCCATATAATGATTGTGCATATGGGGCTCCCTGTGATTAATAATAGACTTCATGATATTATAAATAATCATACTGATAATGCCTTATCACAATAAAATTAAATTAAATAACGAAACACATTCTAGACATGTTAATTCATCCAACATTCTAAAGACATTATTGACGTAAGTAATACAGTTAATATAGATATAATGAAACAAATAACCCATTACATATTCTTTTATTCAATTTAAATCACATATAAAATATTATATTATATAATAAATCAAAGAAAAATAACAATTTATGTGGTAACATTATAAGGCCCAAGCCTTAAAGATTACATAATATTTAGTTTTAATCGAGAATTCATATTGAGATAGTTTTCAAGATTAGAGTTTTAGATAATTAGACCATAAATATTATATAATAGACCCATACATAACATGTGGACAATTACACTTATTATCCACTTTTTTTACCAAATAATCTTCTAAAACAATACAGGATTTATTTTTTTTGTGAGAAAAATATTCTTGGATTCTTCTTTTCTTTTAACCATCCTTATTGTAACATCCCAGGTATATAAAAAACATAAAACTTTTCATATTTATTAATATTTTTTAATTAAATATTAATTTTACATTAAATGTGACTCTATGTTCGACGGCTTATCTGATACGCAACAAGTGGTTTATTTGAAATCTGACGTTGCACACTTATAATATAATATTATTATTTTAAATGGTAGTTAACACCTAGCCATTGTATTTGTGGTAATGAATAAAACCAACTAAAATATTATTATACATATTTTTTAAATATTTTTACATTTATCCAATAAATTTTAGAGGCCTAAAATATGTAAACAATTCAATTTTAAGCATAAAAACTCTAATATTCACTAAAAGGTCGATTTACCTCCTTTTAATGGAGAACCCTCTTTAAATCTAGAATTTTTCACATTTATATTTTCTATTTGAAGAGATAAAATTCTTCTTTAGAATAAGGACATCTAAATTTACTTTGGATGAAATTTTGGTATTTTTCTGATAAAGTTCATTTTTAATGAATAGTGAAATATTAGGTATTTTAATTCAAAAGTGCCTTTTAATATAATTTTTTTATAAGGTAATATTATATTTTTAATTGGTTTTAAAGTGTAATTAAAATATATTTGTACCATTTAATCTAATATTGGTCATTGGAAGTAATTTATTTTTGAAATTGGACAAAAATTAGTGTCAATATTTTGATAGTTATTATTTCATAAAAATGCGCTATTTGTTTTAACAACAGGAATTTATATTAAATTAATTTCTTCTACTTCTGTGTTTTGAATTTTAAAAAATGGATTTCATATTTGGAATCATAAGCTCCAAATTGTGTAAATAGGTAACTTTTATTTTTAAAAATTTTAAATATTTACTTCAGTAAATATTTTATTTACCATGATTAAAAGGTAAATATAGTAAATAAGGGTAAAATAAAATATTATAATAATATTAAATTACTCTAAAATGTGTCCTAATCCTATTGGATGATACATATCGGACCATGGGAATCCTTGGGTTGAATTAGGGACCCCCTGGAGCCACATGGGAGTAATAATGACACTTTATATTAATTATTTTAAAGTAAAGACAAAAATGACAAAAACAACTATCTTTTGGTAAATAAATTTTTACATGTGGTTATATAAGATATATTTTTGACTATAAATATTATTTGGAAATATAAAAATATTTACTACATCATGGTATTTGTTTTATAATTTTTTTACATCGAATAAATTAAATTATATATGACACAATAATGATGAAATATTTACCTCATTAATAAATGATTTAAATAAATAAAATAATAAATTTTAAAACCATATCCAAAAACAGTCAAATTTTTATTGGATTATTTTATTTCGACCATGAGTCATTTAAAATTTGATTTTAATTAATAGTTTACATTTTGAAACAGAAGATTACGTTATAATAAAATAATTGTTTCAAACTTTTCTAGAGTGCCCCTCCTCTCCCTTATAAAAAGATCTCACTTCTAACTAATTCCTCACAATTTTTTAGACATTGGGTTGTCCAACCTCTACTATAATAAGCTCTCAAGATCCATCTCTTCATCTTATAATCCTTAACGTAGGCATAATGTACTTCAAGAAACTGTTTCAGTTCAATCCAAAGGGAGTTACCCGATTTAAAGGTAACATCATTTCTTAAGTTATTTTTTTTATTTTACTTCTCCAACCCCATTAACTATTTTTATTACTTAATTTGGTATCAAAACCAGTATAAAAAATATAATAGGATTTTTTTATCAGAATTATTAGAACTACACTTACACACACCTCTATCTAATGGGTAAACAACATACTGTTTCTGTGGATGGAAAACTAATGCCTCACGAAACGATGATTGTTCAATTATCTTCTACCTCCTCTCATGGTGGCCATTAAGATTGAACTATGTTTATATATGATATATATTCTGTTTATGTTTCCTTTATGCTTTTGTATTTTACTTTTATTTCATACCATTATGGTTTCCATTATGGGTAAATGCGACAATTTAATTTAAGGAAGTGTGGACTACTGCCCCCTCAAAGTGATATTACTCGTTCATACCAGACGTGGTACTTACAAATGATAGAATTAATGATATTATATATGATAATATATTGAAATTATAACATAAATATGTATCATAATGTTTTAATTCCATTAAAATATGAAATATAAATGAAAGTAGCATTAATGCGTACGTACGGCTTTCCGTCTCCATGAACGGTGCATTTCATTTTTTACCTCCAAATGTTATGTAATATTATAAATAAATGTATATAATGGATATATATGATATATTTGATATATAAATCATGATTATCATTTTGGATATAATGAACTCTTGGCCACATGAACAACATGTAATTATTAGAAGTCTATTTTGGACTCAAGTACCAAATATTGGCAGAACGATCGTTATTAACATAAATGATTACATAATATTTATATCATGGTAATAAGTGATATAAAATATTAATTAACTTGAAAAAGGTTCTTAAGAAATAAGAAATTAACTTTATTTTATTATTTAGGAAATTAAATAATGAACGGGTCAAGTCAGACACAAGGCAAGGGAGCATCTTAACCCAATTCCCATTCTTTGGGTTGATCGTATCTTTCTTATTTATGTCATTCTTTAATTTATAAAAGACATTATTTTATATGGTTCATAAAACCTTTTGACTTTTATTCAAAATGAACCTTATCTCTACGAATAATTTTTCTAAATGACAAAAAAATCTGTTTCTTTTTAACGTACGCGATGACAATGACCTTTCTTCTGCCTTGATTAATATTTGAACTTTGGATTCCATAACAAGACATAATGTCTTTAAAAGTTAAATAAATACCAAAAGTTATTTTACATATTTTGTAATTGAATTTTTTTTTTGAAATGGATTGATTATTTCAATTTCATGAAAAGATTTCTTGTGATTTCAAATGAAATGTTATTAGTGAAATGTTTGTATTTGAAATACTTTATGTGTTATGATTTCATTTGACGGATGATAACGTGATAAACCAGATGACGTGTGGTGTCGTGATAAACCCAGATGGGTGGTTGGGTAATAACCTCTAATGCATTGGTTATGTAAGTCGGCCGTACTGCTATTCCATTTAGTGATATGTCTGAAAGTTGATCGTATGGTTATTCCATTTAAGTATGTTTATGTCCAAAGTTACCTTTATATGTTATGTGTTATTTGTACAAGTTTTAAGGTAATATTTTGGTTAAAAAAGGGTATGCAATGATATTTTATTCATTTATGAGTATTTACTACTTCATAAAGGTGAAAAATATTACTTATGATAAAGTATTCATGGTTTACTTTTTGTTTTGAAAAACTAATAGTTTTCCTTCTTTGTATATCCCCTAATGAGCTATTTGTGCTCATCCCAAGTTTATGAAATTTTTTTCACCAGAAGTAAAGTGGAATAGGGTCAAGGATGGGATCATGGAAATGTCATGTTATCTGAAACAAGGAACTATACATGACTCTTTTTTTCAAAGAGTTTATATTTTATGGAAAAAAATGGAAACTGAGTAGAAGTGTCTACTTTTTCATCCTTTGAGATGAAAAATTTTTTACCTAATTATCTAAAATTCTAAACCTGAAAGATCCCCATTGTGAATTATTCAATTAATTCAATATTATTTAATTTTTTAGGGTAGGGTCATTATAGTTGGTATCAGAGGTCAGTTTTGAAAAATTTAGGGAATATGAGTTTTCGATAAACACATGGTTAGTCCCTATGTCCATTATTTTAGTTAAATACTTGTTTTATAACTTTTTGAATATCAATTAAAGTTAGTTACAGATGTAAGGAGGAGGATCTCAAATGAAATTCTTATCTCTTCCTGATTACATTCTTGGATTAATTATTGCAAAGTCATGATTGGATTATTTTCAAACTTTCACTAGCATACAACTCACTTGCAAGCAGTTTTTTGAGATATCAAACACCTCCACTATACCTGATTATCATCATGGATCATGGGATGTATTTAAACAAATCCTATTTCCGTAATATTCTCAAATTTTAATGAATGGTAAATATTATCAAGGCATTTACAAATATTTTACCTTATAATAAGAATATGAAGCATGTTATGATTTTGAAAAAGGTGTTGAAGAAGGAGACCCTTACACAACCTATTTATATTTTCTTTTACAATATTAACTCTAACAATATACTTATCGTACTTTAAAAGGACATTAATTGAAATTTTTACACTCATATTTGGTCCGACTATTTAATGGAAATCATGTTTTAACAAATGTTTTGAAATTATATGTCATGCATGATCATTTTCCAGAACAATTGTTTTTTGTGACCACCCATATGACCCAAGTTATAAAAGGTGTATTTGGATGAAAGAAGAAAATGATTTTCAAGGATCTATAAATCATTGTTGCAATGCATTGACCTTCTACCTAAATGAAAAAGAAAATGATAAATGCATGTGGACCCATGATCAAGGTATGATGTTCTTTATTCTGGGGATCATTTCATTTTTTCTTATGGTGGTGAAATTAAAAATAAATGACAATATATATAAGACATCAAGAATTTATATGTGTATATCATAATGATTTGGGATGAAAATAAGAGTTATAAGGAAACCATGGAGGTTAAAACATGTTAGGGTTATTTTTGAGTTTTATAAAAAGGACCACATGCAGACCGTGTGACAACCCGTCGCATCGGACAAGGTTGCAGGAGTTGAACCCACAACTGAAGGGAAACAAGGGCGTATCGTTTACCACTGGCCTACGTCGAGTCCCTGGTTAGTATGAATTATTCTTATAAGTTAAATGGATTTATGGATCAAGAATAATTTGATTTTGGGAAGTTTGTTTCATCAAATTGATATCCATAGTATAGGTTAATTATTTGGTTATTAAGTGATAAAGTTTGTTTCGGAATATGTACTATATTTAAAAAAACACTATATTCCAAAGGAAAATTGAATATTATGGGCTCTCAGTTGTGGAATAATAGTTGAAATTTTATTTTTGGAAGAATTTATGTTTTATTTTTTAAATATGGATATTTGGGTCATTTATGGAAATGACTAACTTATCATAGAAAATATGTGATTTGGTTAATTATACTTCAGTGTGAGACTTTAAGAGTAGTCGATGCTATTTGGAGATAAATGTTAAGATTTACTGTGGAAAACTATGGGATTAAATCCTTCTTAGTTTGGGGCTTCAATCTTAGTTTGGATCATTTTGATGAATATTAAGGAAAAAATTGTATTGAATGGTTTTTCTTGTACTTTGGGTAATTTTTGTAGAATTTTGGATATTAAGAGTAGTATTTTTTTTAATGGATTATCCTTTTTGGGGATTATATGATCTTGTACTAACCATTTTGGACTTATTAGATGTATAAAGAAAAGGGAAATCTATAGTTATTCTTTTGTGGATTATGTGATTCTCTACAATCTGGTTCATTATATTTTGATATGACCATGTCTTTTTTAATGCTCATTGTTTGGAGAAAAGATATAGTTTTTGGTAGAAACTTACTAAATGATGAAACTATATTTGAAGGTATGTATATTTCATTTTTTTATTATTCAATGAATTAAATGAATTCCTCAAAATTATGAAAATGAACATAAAACAAAAACATTGTTATTTTATGTTTCCTATTGGGCAATCAAAGACCGTTTAGCACATCATAAGTTTCTGACTTTCTGGTGGTTAACATTCTCTTAATCAGGTTTCCTAAAAATCTCCCTCAGAACTTGACCATTTGTTCTCTCTTCTATATCCATGTTTTCCTACATGGATTCTGAGTTTGGGTTATATTGGGTGACCTTTGTACTTTTCTTTCATTCTATTAAAGTGATAGTTTTTTCTGAATCATCTCCAATGTGGGACTTTAAATGAAGTTTCCAATCCTATTTTTAAAATTGCAAGGATGCAATTCCCAAAAGGGGGAAGGATATAACATCCCAGGTAAATAAAGAACATGAAAATTTTCATATTTATTAATATTTGGGAATTAAATATTAATTCTTCTTTAAAGGGGATGCTATGTTCGATGGCGTATCTGATACGCAACAATGGGTTTCTTTGAAATCTTAAATTGCACACTGATAATATAATATTATTATTTTAAATGGTAGTTAATGCCTAGTTGTTTTATTGGACAGAATGAATATAACTAACTACAATATTATTATATATTTTTTTGAATATTTTTACATTTATCCAACAAATTCTAGAGGCTTAAAATAAGTAAAGAATTCGATTTTAAGCATAAATACTCTAATATTCACTAAAAGGTTGATTTGCTACATTTTAATGGTGAACCCTCTTTAAATCTAGTTTTTTTCACTTTTATATGTTATATTTGACAAAATAAAATTCTTCTTTAGAATAGGGACATCAAAATTTACTTTGGATGAAATTTTTCATATTTTTTTAATAATGTTCTTATTTTAATCAATAGTGAAAAATACTGTATTTTAATTCAAATGTGCCTTTTAATCTAATTTATTAATATGGTCATATTATCTTTTTAATTGGTTTTAAAGTTTAATTATAATATATTTGTACCATTTAATATAATTTTGGTCATTGGAAGTAATTTCATTTTGAAATTGGACTTAAACAAGTGTCAATCTTTTGATAGTTATTATTTCATAAAAAGATGCTATTTGTTTTAAAAGTGGGAATTAATTTTAAAATTAATTTCTGCCACTTGTATGTTTTGAATTTGTAAAAATGGATTCCATTTTTTGAATTAGTAGGTCCAAATTGTGTTAATAGGTATCTTTTATTTTTAAACATTTTAAATATTTACTTCAGTAAATATTTTATTTACAATGATTAAAAGGTAATCATAGTAAATAAGGGTAAAATATAAGATTATAATAATATTAAATTAATCTAACATGTGTCTTTATCATATTGGAAGATACATAGCTAACCATGGCCATCCTTGGGTTGAATTTGGGACCCCATGGCGCCACATGGGAGCAATAATTACACTTTATATTAATTAATTTAATGTAAAGACAAAAATGACACAAACAAATATCGTTTAGTAAGTAAATTTTTACATGGGGTTATTTAGGTTATTTTTTCGACTATAAGTATTTTTTGTAAATCTAGAATGATTTACTAAATCATGGAATTTGTTTTATAATTTTTGGACATCGAATAATTTTAATTATTTATGACACAATAATGATGCAATATTCACCTCATTAATAATTGATTTAAATAAATAAGATTACAAATATTAAAACAATAACCAAAACCTATAAAATTCTTATTGGATTATTTTATTTCGACCATGAGTCATCTTAACATTGATTGTAATTAGTAGTTGACCTTTTGAAACTGAATATTAGGTTATAATAAAATAATTGTTTCAAACTATCCTGAAGAGCCCATCCTCTCCCTTATAAAAAGATCTCACTTATAACTCATTACTCACACTTCTAAAGACGTTTTCTCTTCCAAACTCTTCTCTAATAAGTTCCCAAGATCCCTCTATTTATCTTATAATCCATACCATAGGCATAAAGTACTTTATGAAACCCTTTTGGTTCAAACCAAAGGGAGTAACCCGATTTAAAGGTAACATCTTCTCTTAAGTTCATTTGTTTTGTTTTACTATCCAACCCCATAATCTTTTTTATTACTTTCTTTTGTAACCACACCAATATATTCAATATAACAAAATGTTGTTATGAGATGTTTTGGAACTACACTTACACACACCTCCATCAAATGGGTAAAGAACATATTGTTTTTGTGGATGGAAAACTAACGCCTCACGAAACAATGATTTTCAATTATGTCCTACTGCATCTCATGGTTTCCATTAAGATGGCACTGTGTTTATATATGATATATATTGTGTTTATGTTTCCTTTATTCTTTTTTATTTTCCATTTATAGCATACCATTATGGTTTCCAGTATGGGTAAACGCGATAATTTCATTTGAGGAAGTGCGGACTACCACCCCCTCAAAGTAATATGACTCATTCATACCATATTAGGTATGTATAAAGGATAGAGTTAAATATATTATATATGATACTATACTGGAATTATAATATTACTATTTATCATTATGTTTTAATTCCATTAAAATTTGAAATAGAAATTAATATTGCGTTCATGCGTACGTATGGCTTACCATCTCCATGAATGGTGCATTTCATTTCTTACCTCCAAATGTTATGTAATATTATAAATACATGTATATAATAGATATATAAGGTATATATGATATATAAATCACTAATATCATTCTGGATATAATGAAATTTTGACCACATGAACAACATGTAATTATAAGAAGTCTATTTTTGACTCAAGTACCAAATATTGATAGAATGACTGTTATTAACTTAAATGATTAAATAATGATTATAACATGGTAATAAGTGATATAAAAGGAATAATAAATTTGAAAAATGTTCTTAAAAAATTAGAAACTAACTTTAGTTTATTATTAAAAAAATTAAAGAACGAACGGGTCAAGTTAGACATAAGGTAATGGAACTTCTTAACTCAATTACCATTCTTTGAGTTAATCTTATCATTATTATTTATGTCATTATTTAATTTATACACGAAATTATTTTATACAGTGTATAAAAACTTTTTACTTTTATTCAAAAGGAAACTTTTCTCTACAAAGAGTTTTACTAAATGAAAAAAAATATGTTTCTTTTTAACATACGCGATGACAATGCCCTTTTTACCGGCGCGAGTATTATTTGATAATTGGAATCCTTAACAATCCGTAATGTTTTTAATGGGTAAATAAATACCAAATACTATTTTACATATTTTTGTATTGAAAATGGTTTTTTAAATGGATTTATTATTTCATTGTCTTGAAAATATTTCTTGTGATTGAAAATGAAATGTTATTAGTGAAATGTTTGTATTTGAAATACTTTGTATATTATGATTTTATTTGATAGGTGGTTATGTGATAAAACAAATGAATGGTGGTTCTGTGATAAACCAGGATGGGTGGTTACTTTATAACCTCTAATGCATTGGGTATGGAAGTCGGTCCTATGCCTATTCCATTTAGTGATATGTATGAAGTTGACCATATGGTTATTTCAATTAAGTATGTTTATGTCCCAAGTAACCTTTATATGTTATGTGTTCAGTTTATGGGTTTATGGTAATATTTTGGTTAAAAAGGAAAAGAAATGATCTTTTATTCATTGAAGAGTATTTACTACATCATAATGGTGAAAAGTTTTACTTATGATAAAGTATTAACCATTTACTTGTTGTTTTGAAAAGCTAACAGTTTTCCATCTGTGTGTATCCCTTACTGAGCTTTTTGTGCTGATCCCATGTTTTTGAAATGTTTTTAATAGGACATAAAGTGGAATAGGGTCAAGGATGGGATCATGGAAAAGTCATGTTGTATGAAACACGGAACTAAACATGAATCTTTTTTTCAAAGAGTTTATATTTTGTGGGAAAAAATGGAAACTACGTAGAAGTGACTACTTTTTCATCTTTTGAGATGAAATAGTTATGTCCTAATTATCTAAAACTCTAAACCAAAAAAGATCCTAAATTTGAATTATTCATTTAATTCAATAGTCTGTAATATTTTAAGGTCGGATCCTTATACTTATACCCTATGAAAAAACATTATAAAAACAAGGTATGAGAATAAAAACTCAGTAAGGAATATAAATTATGGAATAAAACCATTATTTCATGAATATTTAAAACCCAAGAAAACATTTTCACAAAAATCATACATTTCACCGATAAAACATAATGTATTTATCTAACATCATACAATAATAATATTCCTACAAAACACCACAAAAATCATGAAACATAAATGTTACATTTGGAATCTATATCATACTAACATTGTCACTTTGATAGTAACATGGGGAGTAACCTTCGTTGTTACATTTGGGATACCCATCATAATATATTCCATAAATCTATTTGGGGAAACCTTAACGGTTGCCTCTATCTCATTACCAAATTCATTAGAAATATATCACGGGCTCACCCGGCCATAGTTTATCATGGAAATAGATATATACATATCCAATTCCTATGAACCATAATAAAATCATAACACAAGAAAATCATAATTGAAAAATAACATTTACACATTTCAGTCATAAGATATCAGTTCTTGATATTGATATAATCAAACCATTCTGAAAACCATTTTCAAAACCAAAATATGTAAAAAGGAACATGGTATTTACACTTATTTTTAAAAACATTATGACTTGTAGAGGAATCCAGATATAAAGTAATTCTCATGGCTGTAAAGACCCGTAAAATTCTAGGGAAATTTTTTATTAATTTGCTTTGGAATTTTACAAGAGCGCGGTTTCTGACGGCACCAGATTCCGAGGCCCGGAGTGCCCGGAATCAATTTCCGAAGTTTGGCTCGGGTATGTTCAGTGAATGAACGAGCGGGGAATTCTAACTTTTGATCCGGTGCTCGGAATTGAAATCTGAGGACACCGATGAACTCGCAGCGCCGATATTCGCTTAAGGAGACCTTTTCCGAGGCTGCGTTTATTGTGGGTTGAGAGTTAGTTTTTGGGATTTTAAAAGAAGTTAAATAAAAATGTGGAAACACTTTTTATTTTTAACTTGTTGGTTATTTTTCTCCCAAAGGGAGTTAAAGGTGGGACCCACATCCACTTAACCTCCCATGGGAGGATTAAGTGTGGTGGGGCCCACCCGAAGCATAACACTTCATCTTCTCTTTTAAAACTCCCTTAACCTTCTCTTTAAATTAACTTGACTAGTTGGGTTATTAAATGGGTTGTGTTGTCTTAATTCAAACCTTTGAATTTCAAATGGTTTGGTTGAGTAAATAAAATAAGCCCTTAGCTTATTTTATTTGGTTATAATTCTCTAGCCTCTTTGAGAGATTTTGAAGCCTTCTTCTTCTTCTTCTTCTTCAAGCTTTGACGAAGAACGCGAAGAACCTTCGAGCTTCGACGAATAACGCCACGTTCTCGGGAACCGTCTTCCGTGACGCCATACCCGCGACACCGACGACGTCCTCTTCCGCGTCATCTCTTCCGCGACGATTTTCCGCGACGAAATCGTCGTCAAAGAACTTCAAATCCTCTCTTCACGACATCGACGTCCTTATTCCGTGACGCCGACCACTGCGACGCGTCTTCCGTGGGTCGTTGATGATCATCGTTCTTGAAACCGAGGTAGGGGTTTGTTGTTGATTTTTTATTTACTCTCGTTCTTGGTTCTAGCATGATAATCTTTTGGATAAATATTTAAGAGTTATCATCTAACGAGAGGGGGGTTCGGACCGCACAAACACGGCCCAATTCCCCCTCCTTTGTTCTTGATTATTATTATTTTTCTTGTGATGTACGATATGGAGTGGTGCCGCCGTACCATGCGGAAATCATTCGACAAATATTGAGCGGTGCCGTCGCGCCGTGCCGTGGAAGGATTATCATGAACGTGACGCCGCCGCGCCGCGTCGAAGGGAACCGAAGGCACCGCGGCCGGAGCAGGGCCGCAGCGGAGGGGCGCGGTGCCGTCGCACTGCGCCAGACGACGAACACCCCAGCCGGTTCCGGGCCGCTGCGAAACGGGAAGACCGGCGGCTAGCCGGGCCGCCGGCGTCGGAAGCCAGAAAAAGGGACCGGCCTTGCCGGTCCTGTTGAGGGAGGACAGGCCGGCCATGTTGAGCCGGCCGGAAGGGAGAAGTGTCGGGGGAATTAATTCCCCCGGCTGCCCACAAACCGGCCCCCCATAAAGGGGGGGGGGCAACGCCCCCCCGTTTTTCTCAAAGGCGGGCCCCCACGAGGGGGGGGGGCGTGGAACCAAGGCGCGGCTTCAAGCCGCGCCGCCAAAGGGAAGAGGCGGGGGCTCTGCCCCCCGCGCGTGGTACCCGAGCGGCGCCCAGGCCGCGCCTCCGCCGACCGGGCCGCGCCGCCGCACCGCCGCGCCTCCGGTCGGGCCGGGTCAGACCCGGGTCGGGTCGACCCAGGGGGGGCGGGTCGGGCCGGGTCGCCCCGGACCCGGACCCCCTGTTTTCGAATCGATTTTGGTCTTTTGCCCATAACATGAGCTACGGACCACCGATTGACGAACCGTCAGCGTCGATGCGATCCTTGGATCGAGACGGTTGATTCGGTATATTGCAATCAAAGTTTCGGAACACATTGAGTTCAGCCGGGTTGGTTCGTACACGAAACCAACCGGGCCCTCAGAGCGGAAACGCTCATATCTTGAGCTAGGGACGTCCGATTGACGTGCCGTCGGCTTTGTTGTGTTCCTCTTAGTGAGAAGGATCTTTTGGCATACTCCGCCCGAGGTTTGGATGAAGGTGGAGTACGGTCGGGTTGGTTTTTCCTTAAAAACCAATCGGGCCCCTGGGACGAAAAAGCCAATAACTCTCGGACCGGGCGTCTGATCGACGCGCCGTCTGTTGCGTTGAGTTCCTGTTGGCGATACGGAACTTTTGGATACATCAACTCTGGACTTTGTGACAGTTGATGTATCAGCCTCTCGGCTCGTGGAGCGGACCCTCCCGAACGAGCTTGCTGTGTGCGGGAACCCTAGAGCTGGCTGCGACTGTGACTGCTATTACTACTGCTACTGCTACTACTACTGTGACTGCGACGACGACAGTACAGAGATCCTTGGTGGATTCGACGACGACTACAACACTCAGTGATCCTACGTGGAGCAGTGCTACAGGTTCTGTGTGGGCCCGATCCTGTGTGGGTCTGATCCTGTGTGGGTCTTTCCGCTCAGCGGTCCTGTGTGAACCAGCGCCTACAGGTCCTATGTGGGTCGTTGCGGGGGTTAGTTACCTATCGATCCTTCGTGGGTCCGACGACATAGATGATTCAGATATCATCTTTATCGTCATTCGAAAAAGTATACCTGTGTGAGCTGAATCCTGTTACTTTCCTGTGTGGATTGTGTTGTGCTATCCTGTGTGGATTTCGTTTTGCTTTCCTGTGTGGAATACGTATACTTTCCTATGTGGACTGAGTTGTACTTGGGCTCGGAGGTTGGAGCGTATTAAAATTGATGACTTAGGTATATGTATGGGCATATACCTAAGCAGTGTCGGTTGTTACTTCGTGTTTGTAACTTTCATTTGTCGTTTATCCTCTGTGGATTTTGGGAGACCTTCGGGGGTCTCGGGGTCCCTACTGAGTAGTTTATACTCACCCCTGCATGGGCTATTCCCGCACTACGTTGTGTTGGTTGCAGACGATGGACAACGTTGATCTTGGATGAGGCTTGCAGAGCAGGATGGTACCTGGAGGTGGACCACTGGGTGGGACGTGTTCGGAGCGGACGACGGGACCCGAGGAGCAGTGGAGCTATCTGTACCCACCCTTCAGGTGGGATTTCCAGTGGACAGCTTGGAGTACCGGCTTTTACTTTACAGTTGTTGTTTTCCCTTTCGATTTGTACTTTACTTTCAGTTTGGGTATGTATACTGGCACATTTACTTTTCTGCACTTTCAGTTGTACTCTGTTTTTACTTAGTGTTTACTTTCCGCTTGCTTACTCTGTGGTGCTAGTTTACTTTACAAAGGCAATGCCTTCCCTTTTTACTGGGATTTAAGACTTGTTGCTAGTCGCCAGCCCCTGGCCTATAGAAGGTGGGCTTGGGGTAGTCACGGTACGGGCCCCGAGAACGGGTCGTGACAAATTGGTATCCGTGGAGTTCGGTTCTACCGCGAACTCTGATCTTTTCTATGTGAAGCAATAATTTTTAGCGTATTGAGTGTGGTTATCAGTCCAGGGAGTCCAGTGTTGGTGCGGCGGCCGACGTATCCGTACACCAGGACCCTGACTTCTGATTTCCGACTTAATGCACGAAAACACTGATTGCATGTGTGTTTCAAAGTTTTCTTTGTGATTACTTTATATCAGCTCACCAGGTATACTGTTCTGACCGTGGCGCACCTGTTTCCTTTTCAGGATGGCCCCATGACGGCAGCCAGCTAGGGTTCCGAGAGTCGAGTGTGACGACAGCCCACCGAGCGACGAGGCCTCGGTGCAGGGCCCTTTGTCAGCAGTGGCACCAGCGGTAGCTCTACCCGCCGAGCCACCGATGCTTCCAGCACCAGCCGCTGACGATGCACGTTGCCTTGGAGCTCTGCACGAGTTCCAGCGCCAGCGACCGCCTAGGTTCCGTGGGGAGACGGACCCCCAGGCAGCATAGGACTGGCTGGAGGCAGTGGTACGAGTTTTTAGGCTAGTGAGGACACCTGCAGACCTCATGGTGATCCTCGCTGCGAGCCTACTGCATGCAGCAGCGGGCCGATGGTGGATCTTGATGCTCCAGGTGCACGATGAGGAATCTCTAATTTGGACGGACTTTGAGAGCCTCTTCCGCTCGGAGTTCGTCCCAGCCACCCTTCGTGCGGTGCGTATCCAGGATCTTTTTCAGCTGCGGCAGGGCAGCATTACGGTCTCTCTGTACTCGGCGAGATTTAATGATCTCTCACGCTACTCGACCGACATGGTACGGGACCCATTCTTCCAGGCCCGGACCTTCGAGCAGGGTTTGAGACACGAGATCAGGGCATCGCTGATCTCCCTCAGCATACCAACTCAGACAGGAGTACTGGAGCGGGCCCTTTTGATCAAGAGTTTCTTTGCTGAGTCTACACCAGCGCCGAGACCCACCGCAGGGCGGCACGTGGCAGAGTCCTCTGCAGCAGGCAGTCGACAGATGACTCAGGGATCCAGGCAGACCAGACCTTCAGGAAGATGACCTCAGGACACTGGCTCAGCAGTGTGGGGCACACAGCGAGGAGCCAGTCTTTCGAGAGGCAGGCAGTGCTACTCGTGCGGCGGGCATGGCCACATGGCTCGTGACTGCCCGACCCACTGTGCCGAGGATCAGCAGACGGTTGAGGGACCACCGAGGCAGAGGCAGAGGGTCGACTGTGGTGGTCCGCAGGGAGGAGGCGGACGAGGCAGAGGAGCTGGCCGAGCAGCAGGTGGTGGGCGACGCTTTGAGGCTCTGCCACCACCACCACCAGGAGGTCAACCCCGACCACAGGGAGCAGGCAGACAGAGACAGGCACAGCTCCAAGCAGCAGAGGCCTACAACCACGGCGCACCCGATATGATTCGAGGTACTATCTGTGTCTATTCCACCCTTGCTGTAGTACTTATAGACACAGGAGCGAGTCACTCTTTCATAGCCGCTGCCCTTGTTCGGAGCTCGGAGATTCCTTCAGAGCCGTTGGCTCGATCCTTACGGCTAGAGACTCCTACGGGAGTAGACTCGACGATTACGCACTGGTGCCGGCAGTGTGAGCTTACTCTAGGAGTCGAGAGCTTCGGCTGGGATCTTCTTGTAGCAGCGTCGAGGCCTTACGACGTCATCTTGGGCATGGATTGGATATCTACAGTCCATGCACAGATTGACTATTTTAGGCACAAGGTGCGATGTGTACGCACCGACGGGAGCAGGTTCACCTACACCGGTGAGAAGGGAGCCTTTGCAGCACAGGATGGACTTCCGCGGAGGAGAGGACAGCCCATTACTCATCAGTTGGCTAGCCTCATCCTTTGAGCAGTTGACGTGCGGAGTCCTGGTTTTCCTGCAGTGGTGGATCAGTTTGCGGACATTTTTCCCGACGACGTTCCAGGGCTACCACCTCGCAGAGAGGTAGAATTTTATATTGACTTGTACCCCAGGACAGCCCCGATATCCACTCCAGCATATCGGATGGCCCCCACCGATCTTCGAGAGCTACGGGTACAGTTGGAGAACTTGCATGGCAAGGGGTTCATCCGACCCAGTGTTTCACCCTGGGCTTCCCCGATATTGTTCGCCAAGAAGGCGGACGGGAGCTTGCGACTTTGTGTTGACTATAGTCGCCTGAACCAGGTGACAGTGAGGAACAAGTATCCACTACCGAGGATTGATGACCTCTTTGATCAGCTCAAGGGAGCACGGTGGTTCTTGAAGATAGACCTCAGGTCAGGCTATCATCATCTCAGAGTCAGAGATGAGGACGTGCAGAAGACGGCGTTCAGATGTCGGTATGGCCACTATGAGTTCTTGGTTATGCCTTTCGGCATAACCAATGCTTCAGTAGTGTTCATGGCCCTCATGAACAGGATCTTTCAGCCATACCTCGATCGATTTTTCGTGGTCTTCATCGACGACATTTTGATTTACTCTACGACTGAGGAGGAGCACACCTATCACTTGCAAGTTATACTAGACACACTCCGAGAGCACCATCTTTATGGTAATCTCTCGAAGTGCCAGTTCTGGATATGTGAGGTCCACTTCTTAGGACACGTTATCTCTGAGGCGGGAGTTGGAGTGGATCCTGTGAAGATCGAGGCTGTGTTAGCATGGGAGCCACCCAGGAGCGTGACTGAGGTTCGGAGTTTCTTGGGACTAGCTGGATACTATCGGAGATTCGTGCCAGACTTCTCAAGAGTTGCGGCACCACTCACAGCTTTGACGAAGAAGGGGAAACCCTTCGTGTGGTTAGATAGATGTCAGCAGAGCTTCGAGGAGCTGAGACAGAGATTGACTAGCGCACCAATCTTGAGGTTGCCTGAGGAGGGAGTAGGGTACGTAGTCTACTGTGATGCATCAGGGACCGGACTCGGATGTGTTCTGATGTAGGAGCGGGCAGTGATCGCCTATGGATCATGTCAGTTGAGGCCGCATGAGCAGAACTACGTTACCCATGACCTGGAGTTAGCAGCAGTGGTCTTCGCTCTGAAGACATGGCGACATTACCTGATGGGAGAGCGTTTTACAGTCTTCTTTGATCATCAGAGTCTCAGGTATATCTTCTCGCAGAAGGACCTGAACCTGAGACAGCGGCGATGGCTCGAGTTCCTCCAGGACTATGAATTTGAGATAGTCTATACTCCTGGGAAGGTGAACGTAGTAGCTGATGCCCTCAGCAGGAGGATGGGCATTCAGCTACTTGAGGAGGCGACGGAGCAACTAGCCTCTTTGCAGATATCCTTCGTGGATAGAGATGGAGCAGCCTTCGTCCAGTCTCTCACAGTCACCCCTCCACTACTGCAGCGGGTCAGAGAGGCACAACGTGAGGATGCTGACTGTGATACTCGGTGTGCACAGATATCCTCGGGACAGACACCTGATGGTTTCTCCCTTGGAGCAGAGCACGACATCCTTTTCAGAGGATGTACCATGGTACCAGTCGCTTTGTGAGAGGAGGTGCTGAGATAGCTTCACACTTCTCCTTTGGTGGTACATCCAGGAGTGGAGAAGATGTACCAGGATCTCAGACGACAGCACTGGTGGCCGGGCATGAAGAAGGATATAGCAGAGTTCGTTTCTCGATGCCTCACCTGCCAGCAGGTGAAGGCAGAGCATCAGGTACCAGCAGGCTTGGTACAACCCTTGGAGGTCCCGGAGTGGAAGTGGGACGGCATATCTATGGACTTCGTGACTGGACTTCCACGCACTTCCAGAGGTCACGACTCCATCTGGGTGATTGTTGACCTACTCACCAAGTCAGTACACTTCTTACCCATTAGAGAGCAGGGCTCAGTGGAGAGCTTGGGACATCTCTATGTTCAGGAGATTGTGCGGCTCCACGGTGTGCCATCATCTATCGTCTCCGATCGAGATGCTCGCTTTACTTCCCGGCTTTGGAAGGGGTTACAAGAGGAGTTCCGGACGCAGCTAGGTCTGAGAACATCCTTTCACCCTCAGATGGATGGTCAGACGGAAAGGACCATCCAGACTCTCGAGGACATGCTCTGCGCATGTGTCCTCGACTTTGGTCGTAGCTGGGAGGACCACCTACACTTGGTGGAGTTTGCGTACAACAACAGCTACCCCTCCACCATCGAGATGGCACCGTATGAGGCGTTGTACGACCAACCTTGTAGATCTCCTTTGTGCTGGACAGACCCTGGGAAGTCAGTACTTGTGGGACCGGAGATGGTCCGGGCCATGACAGAGAAGGTCCATGTCATCCAGGAGCAGATGAGGACAACTCAGAGCCGGCAGAAGTCATACGCTGGTAGGAGGCGGAGGCCACTAGAGTTTGAGGATGGCGACCACGTCTTCTTGCAGGTCTCACCTCGACGTGGTATTCGGAGATTTGGCCGAGGTGGCAAGTTATCTCCACGCTTCATCAGACCCTTCCAAGTCCTCAGCAGGATAGGCAAGGTGGCTTATCGCCTGGCTCTACCACCTCAGTTGCACCGGGTGCACGACGTCTTCCACGTATCTCAGTTGAGAAGATACGTGCACGACCCGACGCACATCATTGACCATGGGGAGCTTGACGTCGACGATGGGGAGACTTTTACGGAGGTCCCGGTGGAGATAGAGGATCGATAGGAGCGGGTCCATCATGGGCGATCAATTCCTCTTGTACGCATCAAATGGAAGTATGGGAACCTCTAGGAGAGCACATTGGAGCGGAAGGCTCAGATGCGTGCTCAGTACCCTCATTTGTTTCCCTAGTTTTTGATGTATCTTTACGGGGACGTGAAGCCCTGAGGTGGGAGTAATGTAAAGACCTGTAGAATTCAAGGGAAATTTTTTCTTAATTTTCTTTGGAATTTTACAAGAGCGCGGTTTCTGACGGAACCTGATTCCGAGGCCCGGAGTGCCCGAAATCAATTTCCGAAGTTTGGCTCGGGTACGTTCAGTGAACGAACGAGCATGAATTTCTAACTTTTGATCCGGTGCTCGGAATTGAAATCCGAGGACACCGATGAACTCGCAGCGCCTATATTCGCTTAAGGAGACCTTTTTCGAGGTTGCGTTTATTGCGGGTTGAGAGTTAGTTTTTGGGATTTTAAAAGAAGTTAAATAAAAATGTGGAAACACTTTTTATTTTTAACTTGTTGGTAATTTTTCTCCCAAAGGGAGTTAAAGGTGGGACCCACGTCCACTTAACCTCCCTTGGGAGGATTAAGTGTGGTGGGGCCCACCCGAAGCATAACTCTTCATCTTCTCTTTTAAAACTCCCTTAACCTTCTCTTTAAATTAACTTGACTAGCTGGGTTATTAAATGGGTTGTGTTGTCTTAATTCAAGCCTTTGAATTTCAAATGGTTTGGTTGAGTAAATAAAATAAGCCCTTAGCTTATTTTATTTGGTTAGAATTCTCTAGCCTCCTCGAGAGATTTTGAATCCTTCTTCTTCTTCTTCTTCAAGCTTTGACGAAGAACGCGAAGAACCTTCGAGCTTCGACGAAGAACGCCACGTTCTCGGGAACCGTCTTCCGCGACGCCATACCCGCGACACCGACGACGTCCTCTTCTGCGTTATCTCTTCCGCGACGATTTTCCGCGACAAAATCGTCGTCAAAGAACTTCGAATCCTCGCTTCACGACATGGACGTCCTTCTTCCGTGACGCCGACCACCGCGACGCGCCTTCCGCGGGTCATTGACGATCATCGTTCTTGAAACCGAGGTAGGGGTTTGTTGTTGATTGTTTATTTACTCTCATTCTTGGTTCTAGCATGATAATCTTGTGGATAAATATTTAAGAGTTATCATCTAACAAGGGGGGGGGGGTCGGACCGCACATACACGACCGAATTCCCCCTCCTTTGTTCTTGATTATTATTATTTTTCTTGTGATGTACGAGATGGAGTGGTGTCGTCATACCACGCGGAAATCATTTGACAAATATTGCGCGGCGCCGTCGTGCCGCGCCGTGGAAGGATTATCATGAACGCGACGCCGTCGCGCCGCGTCGAAGGGAACCGAAGGCGTCGCGGCCGAAGCGGGGCCGCGGCGGAGGGGCGCGGTGCCGTCGCACCGCGCCGGACGACGAACACCCCTGCCAGTTCCGGGCCGCGGCGAAACGGGAAGACCGGCGGCTAGCCGGTCCGCCTGCGTCGGAAGCCGGAAAAAGGGACCGGCTTTGCCGGTCCCGTTGAGGGAGGACCGGCCGGCCATGTTGAGCCGGCCGGAAGGGAGAAGTGTCGGGGGAATTACTTATCTCGGCTCGCCACAAACTGGCCCCCCATGAGGGGGGGGGGGTTACACCAAGGGGGGGCAGCGCCCCCCCCCCCCCCCCCGTTTTTCTCAAAGGCGGGCCCCCACGAGGGGGGGTCGTGGAACCAAGGCACGGCTTCAAGCCGCGCCGCCAATGGGAAGAGGCGGGGGCTCTGCCCCCCGCGCATGGCACCCGAGCGGCGCCCAGGACGCGCCACCACCAGCTGCGCCGTGCCGCCGTGCCGGACCGCGCCGTCGCGCCGCCACGCCGCCGGCAGGGCCGGGTCGCCCCGGACCCGGACCCCCCGTTTTCGAATCGATTTTGGTCGTTTGCCCATAACTTGAGCTACAGACCTCCGATTGACGAACCGTCAGTGGAGATGCGATCCTTGGATCGAGACGGTCGATTCGATATATCACACTCAATGTTTCGGAATACTTTGAGTTCGGCCGGGTTGGTTCGTACACGAAACCAGCCGGGCCCTCGGAGCGGAAACGCTCATATCTTGAGCTACGGACGTCCGATTGGTGTGTCGTCAGCTTTGTTGTCTTCCTCTTAGTGAGACGGATCTTTTGGAATACTCTTCCCAAGGTTTGGACGATGGTGGAGTACGGTCGGGTTGATTTTTCCTTAAAAACCAACCGGGCCCCTGGGACGAAAAAGCCAATAACTCTCAGACCAGGCGTCTGATCGACGCGCCGTCTGTTGCGTTGAGTTCCTGTTGGCGATACGGAACTTTTGGACACATCAACTCTGGACTTTGTGACAGTTGATGTATCATCCTCTCGACTCGTGGAGCGGACCCTCCCGAACGAGCTTGCTGTGTGCGGGAACCCTAGTGCTGGCTGCGACTGTGACTGCTATTGCTACTGCTACTGCTACTACTACTGTGACTATGATGACGGAAGTACAGAAATCCTTGGTGGATTCGACGACGACTACAGCACTCAGCGATCCTACGTGGATCAGTGCTACAGGTCCTGTGTGGGCCCGATCCGGTGTGGGTCTGATCCTGTGTGGGTCTTTGCGCTCAGCGGTCCTGTGTGAACCAGTGCCTACAGGTCCTATGTGGGCCCGATCCTATGTGGGTCTTTGCGAGGGTTAGTTACCTATCAATCCTTCGTGGGTCCGACAAATGAGATGAATCAGAGATCATCTTTATCGTCTTTCGAAGAAGTATACCTGTGTCAGCTGAATCCTGTTACTTTCCTGTGTGGATTGTGTTCTGCTATGCTGTGTGGATTTCGTTTTTCTTTCCTGTGTGAAATACGTATACTTTCCTGTGTGGACTGAGTTGTACTTGGGCTCGGAGGTTGGAGCGTATTTGAATTGATGACTTAGGTATATGTATAGGCATATACCTAAGCAGTGTCGGTTGTTACTTCGTGTTTGTAACTTTCCTTTGTGGTTTATCCTTTGTGGATTTTGGGAGACCTTCGGGGGTCTCGGGGTCCCTACTGAGTAGTTTATACTAACCCCTGCACAGGCTATGCCCGCACTACGTTTTGTTGGTTGCAGACGATGGATAGCTTTGATCTTGGCTGAGGCTTGCAGAGCAGGACGGTACCTGGAGGTGGACCACTGGGCGGGAGGTGTTCGGAGCGGACGACGGGACCCGAGGAGAAGTGGAGGTCTCTGTACCCACCCTTCAGGTGGGATTTCCAGTGGACAGCTTGGAGTAGCGGCTTTTACTTTACAGTTGTTGTTTTCCCTTTCGAGTTGTACTTTACTTTCAGTTTGGGTTTGTATACTGGCCCATTTACTTTTCCGTACTTTCAGTTGTAGTCTGTTTTTACCTAGTGTTTACTTTCCGCTTGCTTACTCTATGGTGCTTATTTACTTTACAAAGGCAATGCCTTCCCTTTTTACCGGGATTTACGCCTTGGTGCTAGTCGCCAGCCCCTGGCCTATGGAAGGCGGGCTTGGGGTAGTCACGGCACGGGCCCCGAGAACGGGTCGTGACAATGGCGGCAGAAAATTCATTATCGCTGCATACATTAAAAAGAAACATTCTTCTGGTCATTTAGTAAAATACTTCTTAAAAAAATATTCCATTTGAAAAATACTGAATAAAATTTGAATTCAAAGGGTTTTATTATACACCATATAATAGAATGTCATATATAAATCAAAATATGTCTCAATGAAAGGAGATTCAGACAAAGTCCCTTATAAAAATCATATCATTTGATTAATGATAAATTAATGAAATAATATATGTATGAAAAATATAAATACACCAAATATTATTCGATATTCATTTTAAAAAAAATAATATTTAATTAACATATACTCTTGAAAAAACCAAATGAATGACATGGATATTTAAGTCAATGAAATGAGATTGTGTTAAGATTTCCATTACCTTGAGTCTGAAATATCTTGTTCGTTCATTAAATTCCTAAATAATAAAAATAGGATAATTTCTAAATTATTTATAACCTATTTCAAGTTTATTATTAATTTTATATTACTTATTAATGTTTTATAGAAATTAATTAATTACTTGAGTTCATATCGGACATTTTTTTAATGTTTGGTTAATGAGTCAAACATGAACGTGTTGTAATTACAAATTATCCATGTTTCCAAAATTACCTTATCTTCAGAATAGTATTCACGATATAAATATCATATATATCTAGTATATATGTATTTATAATAATCCATATAATTTGGAGATATGAAATGAAATGTATTGTTCATGGAGACGGTTGGTCGTACGTACACATGAATGCTACAATCCTTTCATTTTTATATTAAAGGAATGAATAATAAATTATACATATGTATATTATAATTCATGTATAATATAAATTTTATATATGTTACATAGGTTCATTAACACAATCCTTTATACAATTCATTCTTGCAATGAATGAGTCATATCACTTTGAGGGAGAGGTAGTCCACACTTCCTCTAATGAAATTATCATATTTTAACATTATGGAGAGCATAAAGATATGTTTTAATAATAAATACAGAATAATATGGAAAACATAAATATTATATATATATCATATATAAATACATCTCCACCCTAATTTCTACCATTAGAGGTGGTATGACAAAATTGAACAATCATTGTTATGTGAGGTAGTAGTTCACTATACATAGAAATAATAAGTTATATATATATTAGCGAGAGGTGTCTATATCTATTGGTCTAAACATTAGAATTTCAATATATTATAATATTTAGTATACTATTGTTGTCATGTAATCATAGAATAATATGATCTTAGGGAGTGGAGAAGGAAAATAATTAAAAGGACCTTCAGAGAAGATGTTACCTCTAAATCAGGTAAATCATTTTCATTTTATCCAAATGGCTCTCTTGAATTGTCTTATGCCCTATTTTAGGCTTGTTAGAGGAAGAGTGAAATTTCTGGCCCTTATTTGAGCATTAATTGGATGAGCCAAGGGGATTGATAGGTGTGTGTAAGTGGGTAGAGGTGGGGTTATTTTATAAGAGGGAGGAGGGGCACTTTAGAAATGTCTTGATATATTATTTTACTATAAATTGATTTTGGAATTTTAATAGATCAAAAGTTATATATTATAAGATATGAATGGGTCTAAATCCACTGAACCAATAGTTCTTATACATGTTTAGGTCAAAAATTTATCCTTTTCTTTTGGCATTAACCCTTAGTAAAAAAAATTACTCCTACCATCTTGAATTTCTATACTCTATGGTAGATATATTTACGATAACATGCCAAGAGAACCACAAGTTGATCATTAATGAAATTTAAAACATTATCTCAGACATTTTTCGAAATATTACATTTTTTTGAATACTATATCATTTAATAAAATAGTATTTGTTTTAAAAACTCATTTATTTCAATTTTAAAAATATTTTGTAATTCATTTTTTTAAGGTCATAAAAACACAAATAATTAAAAAAACTGCATTAAATCATAACATCTCATAATAATCAATAAAATTATAATATAGCATCAAAACATTCTTATTACTATTATTTTAATATTTATAATAACATTTATTTTAATCTTTCATTAGTAAGGTAATCACTACATCATCATTATGTCCTAAATAAATTTATTGATTTAATGTCTAAAAATTATAAATAAAATACAATGTTGTAGAAAATATAATGATATTAATAATTAAAATTAATAGTAAAATATATCAGTTATATGAAACCAAATTAAAATTTTTTTATTATGAAGATATATGTTTAGGATTTATTATTCTTTACAATAAAATATTTATTATAACATGTCATTATCACACCCAAGTGGCTCCCAAATGCCAAATGTTTGGCCAAAAAACTGTTTTTGTTTCCCATGACTCATCCAATGTTATTTTTACACATGTTATGGATGTTTTATATTGTTATAAGATTATTTTTACAGTTATTTAATTGATTTATCATTTAACTAAGGTAAATGAAAATAATCAATGAAGTTACTATTCATAATATTTGAAAAAAAAGGTACCTATTTACTCAATTTGATCCTTCTGATTTCAAATATGGAATCCATTTTTTCATATTAAAAAGATAAAAGTTTTAGTAATTAATTTAAAATTGAATCATGTTCTCAAAATAAGCAAATGAGTTTCTAAAAAGTATAAAACCATAAAAAGATTGATACATGTTAATATCAACTTACAATGTGAAATTATTTTTAATGACCATAATTTGATTAATGGATAAAAACATAATCTAATTACACTCTAAAAACAATTAAACATATAATATATCTATATAAACAAATTATATGAATATGATTATTTTACATAAAAAGAAGTATTTTTTCACTATTATTTAAATGTAATATAGTTATTTCACTTCATTCCTTCAAATAAAATGTATAATAGTTAATATCCCATTAAAATAATAATAATAATAATGTATTATTTTTCAGTATAACTCAATCATGTGGGCAATTTAATATTTTAGAGAAAGTTTTTGTTTCATGTCGAGTATGCTATTGGAGATAGCATCCCCATTAAGGTAAAACCACTATATTATTCACAAATATTAATATATATAAAAAATAATTATTCTACAATTACCTATGATGTTACATCATTTCCATATTTTCTAAATTCCATCCTCAAAATTTTAAATTTTGGGCTTGGTAACTATGGTTTCACATTTCAAAATTACTATATTGAAATCCCACAACAGAAAAAATTCCATAAACCTAATACTTTAAAAAAGGCAATATAAGTACAATGGTCAGTCTAGATGATGTATACAAAGATTCCATGTCGTAAAACATGTTTATGAAAAAAACACACCATCATGTTCTGATGGAGAGTAATAGAAAACATAATAAGGAGAAAGTTAACAATCAAAAAACCAAAATATGTGATGGGATAAAAGGTATTTGATTTTTCCGTAGGAAAAGTAAACATAATTTTTTTTTGTTTTAATATCATTTTTATGGTGTTGAAGAATTCATTTTCTTCCTAGAAGAAGGAAATAAGGTAACATGCTTACTTGAGAAGTAATGCTTCATCTTTTAATCAAATTCCACCCCAAACTTGAATTTTTCTCCAAATGATGAGAATTCATGATGAATCAACATATTATTCAACAAAATATTAACAATTTATTTTCTCCTATCTTGAAACATTATCCAAAACTAAAATGGTTACTAAAAAATTAGGTAATCCTCCAAAAGAGTAATCCTTGACAAGGAGAAGGGCACGCTTTAATATCTAAAAATCAATACTAATACCTAAAGATCATCATATAAATTTCAGAAAATGGATTTCTATAAAACTACTCAATATAACTCAACTTTGATTTAAACCCAAAACTCAAAAAAATTGATAACATAATCTTCCAAGGAAAATTTTAACATGTATATCCAAAAAAAATCGATCACTCTTAAAGTATCATACTGAAAAGTAATTAACCTAATCACATATTCTCCATGATAGGTTAATAATTTATATAAATAACATAATTCCAATAATTCCACAGATAAAATAATAGAATCTTCAAAAATATATTTAATTTGTTACTCTGTTAAAATCCCATAGTTTTCTATTAACCTTCATCATATAAAGTTCGTAAAATAGTGAACGTCATCCAAATTACCATTTATAGCGTAATCCTAAAATAATTATCCAATAATAATGATATAAATTTGATAAAATATATTTATCCCAAATCCACATATTCTTACTCGAAAAAATAATTTAACTCAAAATAAAAAAGTCATACTAATCATGGACTACACATAGGCCAGTTGTAGGCGATAAAGGCTCA
Organism: Viscum album; assembly: GCA_963277665.1. Lineage (NCBI taxonomy): Eukaryota > Viridiplantae > Streptophyta > Magnoliopsida > Santalales > Viscaceae > Viscum > Viscum album. The sequence goes on from OY728121.1 coordinate 767,421,298, forward strand.
TCGCACTCCGACATTGGGTTCAACTCCCATATCCTTGTCCGATGTGATGGGTTGTAAAATGGTATGATTATTGTCCTTTATCTAAAAATGTATAATTCTTATAATAATAAAAAATGATATAAAATCCTCAAGAAAAAAAAACATTTTGTATCCTCAAAGGTTATTCTATACCTTTCTTTTTTTATCCCCAGAAGTACTAACCCATAACTACCTCAACCATAAATGTCTCTAAAAGTATATTTAATTAACTATAAATTTCATAACATAGTACTAAAAATGGTTTTCTAAGACATTGAACATATTATCATTATAAAAATTATAAACCCACGATGATATCAAAGACTCTTAAGAAAACATCTTAATCTCCAATGTTGTCTAAAACATCCATTGATACCAACTCTAAGGACCCAACCTTAAACATTACATAATCATGAGTTTTAATCAAGAATTAATGTTGTAGGTATTTTTATGTTTAGAGTTTTAGAGTATTAGTCCATAACTATGACATAATAGACCCATACATTACATGTGGATAGTTACACTCAATATCCACTTTTTCACCAAAGGAATCCCTTTAAACAAAACATGATTTATTTTTCTTGATAAAAAATATTCTTAAATTCTTATTTTCACATACCAATACTTATACCCTATGGAAAAACTTTCAAAAACATTGGATGCACATAACAGCTCATTAAGGAATATAAAATAAGGAATAAATCCATTAATCCATGAATGTTTAACACCTGTGAATTTTTTTTACACCATCATACTTTTCACACAGAAAACATAATCTATTTATCTTAAATCATGTAATCATATGATTCCTAAAAAAACTCATTGAAATCATAAAACATAAAGGTATCTCATGGATTCTATATCATATATACATTTTATCTTTCATATCTACATTTGGAGTAACCTTCATGGTTATGTTTGGAATACCTATCATAGTATATGACCTAAATATCTTAAGAGAAACCTTAACAGTTACCTCTGCATCATTACTCAATGCATTAGAGAGATATAAAGAGCTCACTCGCCCTTAGTATATCACAGAATGACCTATATACATAAGAAATTCTCAAGAACAATAACATAATAAAAACACATGAACCAACATAAATGAAAAATAATATTTTCACATTGCAATCATAATACATCAGTTCAAGATATTTATATAATAATTCCATTCTCTGAATCATATCCAATACCAATATACCTAAAAATGTAATATGGTATTTATCTTTATTTTTAAAAATATTATGATGTGTATAGGAAGCCAGGAATAAAATAAGGCTCACAGTGGATGAAATGTCATTGTCACCACATATATTAGAAAGAAACATTCTTTTTTTCTTTTAGTAAAATGATACATAAAAAAGTTTAATTTTTAAAACCATTGAATGAAATTAAGATTCCAAGGGTATGATTATACAACATTTAAAAGAAGTTCATATATAAATCAAAATATGCCTCAATGAAAAGAGATTGTGACGAATTCCCTTATTATGATTATATCTTTAGAGTAATGATAAATGAATGAAATAATTCATGTTTGAAAAATATAAACACACCAAATATAAGTTGATATTAAATGTAATAAAATCATAGTTTATTCCCACATATTATTTCAAAAACAAAACCAATGACATGGATATTTAACTCAATGAGATGATATTGAGTTTTGATTTACCTTACCATTAGTCTGGCTTATCTCATTCAGTGTTTATATTCTTAAATAATAAACATAGGCTAATTTCTAATTTCTTCATAACCTTTTTCATGTTTATTATTCATTTTTATATTACTTTTTATCATGTTATAGAAATTACTTATCTATTTGAGTTCATATCAAACTTTTTGTCGATGTTCAGTACATGTGTCAAAAATGAACATTCTATAATTAAAAATTGTCCATGTGGAAAAAATACCATTATATAAAGAATAGTATTGATGATTTAAATATAATATATATCCATTATATATGTTTATATAATAATCTATACCATTTAGAGATAATATATGAAATTTACTGTCCATGGAGACACTAGTTCGTACAAACGCAAGAACACCACTTTCATTTCTTTCTCATATAAAAATATTTAAAAATAAGTGATACATATTTATATTATAATGTAATTATAATATCCATGTTATATATTTTACATTGTTTCATTAAAACTATACTTTATATGTTCAATGTATGGCATGAACGAGTCATGTTACTTTGAGGGTGCGGAAGTCCACACTTCCTCAAATGAAATTTTCATATTTACACAATATGGAAAACATAAATCAATGTTATAATAAAAATTACAGAAGAATAAAGACAATATTAATATAATATCCATAATATATTAATATAGTTTCATTTTAAGTTCCACCATGAGTGGTGGTTGGAGAAAATTGAACAATCTTCATTTCATGAGGTAGTAGTTTTCTGTACACAAAAATAGAATGTTCTATATCCATTATATGGAGGTGTGTGTATGTGTAGGTATAACCCTTAAAATAAAAACATCCCAGAATATTTAGGATTATTATTTTTTATGTAATCAATGAATAATAAGTTCATAGGTAGTGAATAACGAAAATAGTAGAAGGAATCTTGAGAGAATACGTTACCATTAAATTCGGTGACTATTTTTGACTTGAGCCAAAAGGCTTTCTTGACTTTTCTTATACCCAAGGTAAGTTTCATAAGAGTAAATAAGGAATTTTGGTAGCTTATGGGAGTCTAATTTGGACAATATAAGGAGCATAAGAGGTGTGAGTAAGTGGGTAGATGTGGTGTCCTTTTATAAGGAGGATGGGTTGTTTAGGAAAGTCTTGAAAAATTATATTATTATAAAGTGATTTTGGAATTATAAATTCTAAAAGGTTATATATTTATAGGATTGTATGAGTATGGGTCTAAATTATCTCAACTGATAGCTTTTGACATGTTTAGTTCAAAAATATAACATTATCTTATTGCATTAACCATTGGTTAAATAAATTAACTCATACCATGACTTCTTGTATTTTTACACATTATATTAAATATAATTACTACATAATGGAAAGACAAACTCATGTGTATAATTAATGAAATTTTTATATTTATCTATGTATATTGATAGAATATTATATTTTTAGTACTAATATATCATTTGATAAAATATTATTTGTTTTAAAAACTCATTAATGTCAATTTTGACACTATTTAGTAATTGATTTTTGATAATCTTAAAAACCTGATTCATTAATACGATCTGCATTTACACAAATTAACATGTCATAGTAATCCATAAAATTTGTTGATTCCATAAAAATAATTAAATTACATTTATTTAAATATTTATAATATCCATTATTTTAATCATTCATTAATATGTTAATCACTACACAATCATTATGCCATAAATAATTTTTTATTTAATGTATAAAAATTATAAATAAAATACCATGATTTTGGAAATATTTTTTGATTTCAAATTTCTATTTATAGTCAAATATATCAGTTATATAAACTCATATTAAAATTCTTTTATGAAGAAGATACATGTTTATGACATATTTCTTTTAATAATAAATTAATTATTATGACATGTCATTGTCACACCCATGTGGCTCCCAAATTCCAAAAGATTAGTTGAAGGAATTTTTCTGGTCTCCCATGACTCATACAAAAATGTTAGGACACATGTTCTGGTATTTTTATATTATTATAATATTATTTTTACCCTTATTTACCTAATTTACCCTCTAACCATGGTAAATAAAAATAATTACTGATGCTACTATTCATAATGTACAAAAATAAAAGGTGCCTATTTACTCAATATGGGCCTTCTGATTACATATATGAAATCTATTTTCCAAATTCAAAACATAGAAGTTGTAGTAATTAATTTATAAGAAAATATTGTTGTCAAAATGAGAAAACAAGTTTTATAAAAGTAAAAAAAATAAAAATATTGACATGTGTTTATATCCAATTTATATTTGAAAATACTTCCAATGACCATAATATAATTACATGATCAAAAATTAATCCTATTACCCTTTAATACCAATTAAAAAGTTAATCTAACTATATAAATAAATTAAATGAAAAGGTGATTTTGAAAGAAAATGAAATATTTTCAAAACTCTTTCCAAATTAACTTTATCAGAAAATTACATAAAATTTAACAAAAGTAATTTTTGATGACACACTTCTAATGAAGATGTATATTTTTTCAAATGTAATTTTTAAAAGTGAAAAAAAAATATTTTTATTTGGGTTTCCCATCAAAAGGTGGTAAAATTTTCTTTTAAAATTTTGGAGTATTTTATGAATAAGATATTTTATGCTTCTAAAATTTATTATATGAATGCCAAAAAAATAAGAAACATGTGTAAACATTATAAAGACAGTTATACTAATTCCCTCTGATACAATTCCTATGTTTTTACTATAATTTAAAATAATAATATTAATTTGGTATTATTTTTCGTTATAACTCAGTCTTTTGTAAAATGTATGATTTAATGGAAACTTGTTGTTGTGTGTCAAGTACTCTATTGGAGATAGCATCTCTATTAAGATAAAACAATTATCTAATTCATAAATATAAATTGTGATGAAAATGTTATTATTCTATAATTACCTATGATTTTACAAACATATATTTTCAATCAAAAAGAACATACCCATTTAAGATAAATGAGTATCTAGAAAACATGGATTTGGAATAGTCTGTAAATATTATCCCTTAAAATTACATAATATTTTCATTCATGTTTAGTTTATTCTACCCATTATCCTCTACAAATGGAATCAATTATAGTGGTAATTATTATATATATTTAAACATCAAATTAATATTCACTATATAGTTCTTTATCATAAATTTAAATTTTGAAAAAAATGAAACAAATTAAATCAAACTGTGAAAAGAAATTAATAAAATAATCTATAAAATTAACAATAAATGGATATAAATATGACAATAGTATAATACTAAAATATCTACTTCAATCCAATCATCACACAATCAATAAAACATTTCTAGTCATCCAACACATTTGATAATCTATTGTATCCATGATGTAATATAATATAAATTGTGCATATGTCATCAAACCAAAAATGTATGATTCATCATTTCGGAAGGAATTTAATAGAAAATCATCAACCACATTGATTCATAATGGAAACATATCATTTTCAAGGAATTCCAATATTTAATCTTTTGAGATAACAACTCTACACAATATAGTAACCCACCACTGAAAAAAAATCATTGGGGTGTAGATAAAATTTTCATATAACATGCTTAGATAATTACCATATTAATATTACTAGAATCATAATAATTGTGGGATCACGCCCATGGCCATAGATTCATCATAACTAACGAAATTTGGATTAACTTACTAAAATTGAAGATCGATTCACATGTACTGTTACTCCCACCATTTCTGAGAACCCCACTAGGGATAAATATGATAGTGGTTATCATAATATCCTCTAAGAGAGATTCTTAGAAATATATCAATAGCTAATCCATTGGAGATAATTACAATAAAATTTCCAGTATGTAATTCCATACTATACCCTCTTAGGGATGAATCAATGGAATGTGGCCTTCTAGAATCTGGACTAAGATAAGGGGAAGAAGCTATCCATGATGGAGTAAATGATGTGTACTAGTAGTTCATGGTGTTTCCTATCAGCAATATTTTTTCCATTGTATCATGAAATGTTATCCTATACACATTTTTGTGTCTGTATACTTGTTCATGTCCATAAACAAGGATATATCTTATTACATGGATCAACCCAAGTAGCCAAGTTGATTAATGCACTTGGTTGTGTTCATGTCCCTATATTCTCTGAGATACACATCAAGACTCTAGTTAAAGGTCACACTGTGTATGAGACATGTCACATGGCATGTTGTGTTTAACATCATGTAGAACCCAAGAACTCTACCCAGGGCCACACACATGATGTGTGATTATCTATTACTAATATTGTAGTGTGGAAATTTATAAAATCTATGGATCATCAAAGATATTCCTCCTCTACCAATTCCCTAAAAATTTACACTGTGAAACATGATTTCTTCCTAGGATTGAGTCATGAAAACTTGATCACAATCAGAGATCATGTTTTCCACCATCCATATCAATCGAGAAACCTTCTGAATCAATTCATTCCATTTTTTCATATGGAAATTGAAACTGGAGATCCTAAAATGAAAAACGAATTTACTCTAATTTTTATCCAAGGTTTATCCCTTTGTCAATCCAAAAATAGATCTTCATCATCAAGTAGGCGCACCAAGAAAGAGGATTTTAATGGTTGATCATAATTTAGTTCACAAAATATCACCCAAAATTATTGATGTTCATGAATGAATGATGAATAGGGGAATAAATAGAGAAAACTTTAACTTTTTGAATGTAATTCATTCAATATTCATGTAGGTCTCAATTAATTTCAATTAAAAATATCAATGAAGATATGAAAATTAATTGAACTAATTTAAATAAATAAATTCCTAGCATGAATATCGCAAACCCTCAAAATGATTGATCCATGAATCAATGAAATTTTTTATTGATTTTCTATCATCATAGGATAATAAAGAGGGGATAAATTCACATTGGATAAATTTCAAACATAGAGATATATATATCATTGATAAGGAATAATCCATGTAGTTTTTGTAGGAGACATCCTCAATCTCCATTGGTGTGAATGATCCTCAATTTTTCTTAATCATTATATTGGTCATCCTTCAATTCACAATCTCAATTATCATGGTTATTTGGATGTCGTGGGGAATTTTACATAACTATAATTATGTAAAACAAGTTTAGATTAATGTGTCCAAATAAAAAGGTAAATTTATTCATTGATTCATTCACTATTTACACCAGCATTAACATTTTGATCAATACATGATACTGAAAATTATTTTTTCATGTCTAGGGTAGAGATAGTATTCTAAACACAAATTTTAAATTGATTTCCAATTCTTGTTTTTATAGGTGTTATTCAACATTTTATGAAAATATTATATTAGGTGATTTAAATATATTTATTATTTTTCCAAAATTAGTTATAGGCCCACCATGCCTCAGAATATCACACTATCTCTGTACTAGTTCAAACGATTTTACTAGATATATCTAAAAACATTACATAGGAAAAAATATACATTACATTCTCCAAAAATTTATTATTTGTTTCCTGAAAAATAAAGATTACTGCTCTAAAATATTTTGTTACTGTGCTAACATCAGGATTCCCCACCCCTCAGTGTTCATCTAAAAATTACTATACTTCCATCAGATATGCACCAAAGTAATAACTTTTCCATAGTTTATATTCTCCAGACATTCCTCAATATCCACTAGATACTAAAAAAGGTTTCTCCACCCATATATCCTATATCTTCCCAATTGATAACATGTGATGATTTAATCATAAATCACCTTAGGTGGAACCCATGGAAGATGTCGTGCACCCCGTCTAACTGATGTGGTAGAGACACGCCATTAAACACCTCGCAAATTATGCACATTATCTGAAAAGGGACAATCAATATTAGAAACATCCTTTTTCCCTTTCAAAATCTATATAATGAACATCATGGTGAGACACATATGAACACATTATTACCCTCCTCAAACAACAGTGGCCTATGTCATCAGTAAATATATGAATTCTAATAGCTCTACACAGTCCTCATCTTATAACTGAAAATATGAATCTTGCCTATCATAGCTCAAACCACCTATTTTCCCCAGAGTGTTCACTTAGCTGGACAAGTCCTCAAAATTGTTAATATGATGGGTCACCCATTAAAGGCATTGAATGGTGCTAAAGAGATGGTGAAATGTGGGATTTTATTATTTGAAAACTCCCATATGGATTGATGATCCACCTATCTATATAAAAACCCTATTATTAAAGATTTGAGCATTCCCTCAAGAACCTAAATGGTCTGATCAGTTTGTCCATCAGTTTGGGGGTGAAAAGTCTTTCTCTAATGCAACATATCCCCAATGTAATCTTGTAATATTATCTATAAGAATTATATGAAGGTATCCATGTGGTTGGAAATTATAGTTTAGGAAACACCATGGATTAAGAATCTCTCATGCATGTAATGGATTCCAAAAAACTCTACTAAACTATACTCTTGAAAAGCGAGCACTTGGGCTGACATGATGAGCCAGTCTATAGTCATCCATATGACATCATTTTATTTTCATTAATGTGTTATCCCCTTAAAATTTTCTATAGATATTCCATACCAATTCCACTACAGGACCTCAATGGGATGAGAAAAAACCCAATAAAACCTAGTGTGTAGCCTTCACCAACTGATATGTGAGGCATATGTAGACTAATATTGTTTCACCCTTCATCTTCTCTGACTACGAAAACTAACACTTTTTTTCCTAATTAAACATCCCTAAACCTGGATTTATCACAAAGGTGTATGTATGAAACTCTATCATCCCCTCTTTAAACAATGTCACAAATACCGTCATCTATCCTATGAAAAGGATTACATTCTCTTTACCTTTCTAAAATACAAATATATAATTTACAGAAATTATATTTGTATGTAAGGACTCACAATGAGTATTTTTTCAATGATCTTCTATAAAACACTGTGAATTCAGTGGGGTAATAGTCATCAATTGATGATATGAAGCAACATTCTTTTACAATAAGAAAAAATGCAATGATTCAAACTAGTATGAAGACTCAACTAAAAACCATGAATAAGATCTCATAATGACCTTCACATATACCATTTACCCCTTCCCAAGGATATAAACTATCTCACTATCACATTATTTGTGTAACTCTATCCAATTTCAATATCTCTCTCGAATGTTTTAATTCTTCTATGATAAGATATACATGAGATTACTATAGTCATAGTAGATGATAGACCTCTAAACCATAAGATAGTATCACCTCATGTTCCGAGAGATGAATAATGCTGCCAACTCAATATCATCAGTCACGTGATTCTTCCCATAATGTCTAAAATCTTGATACCAATAACAAATTAGTTTATTTCTCTACTTTAGCACAAAACCAATTCCATCCCCTGAAACATAACATAAAACAACTCACTTGACACCCACCTCAAGAAATCCCAATATGGGGGTACTCTTCAACCTTTAACTGAAGTCCTAAAAAATTACTAACACATTTCCATCCACACATAATGGAAACACTTTGGGTCAAAGAAGTAAAATAAACCAATATCCTATAAAACTGATGAAAAAATATTTATTATTTCCTACTAAACAATAATAACTCTGTGCCTACATCACAATATTCAATAACTCCCAATCAAATACTATTTCAATAATTTCTATATCCCCTTATAAAAAATCATTTTAAATAACATGGTTGATAAATATAACCTTTTGAATCACGATATAACACTTTTATAACATTCCATAATATTGGAGATCCTAGACTCTATCTATATCCATCCTCAAGTGTCTCACATGATCTTGTTAAGACATTATGATAACTTGTATAACATCATTTTTAAAGGAATCATTATGTTCACATAGTGACCGTAGTGACATCAAAATTCCATATTCAGGATATACTCAATACATACTCATAACGGGTTATAGCCTAATCAAGTTCAACCTTAATGAACAATAACACACCTCTAAAATGATTTAAGATTTAATGAGTCTTCTGTAGTGGATAATTTTTCTTCCTGATATCTAGGTTCAAGAACCGGTAATCCATGGATAACCTTAAACTTTCATCTTCCTTCAAGTCGAACTACACTCCGACTGCCCAAGGAGCGACAATAGGTCACATGAATCCCTTCGTATAAAAATCCAGAAATAGTAACCTTATCTCATTAAGCAACATGTGAGCTATATAATATGTGAGAATTTATCTGAGGTTTTATCTTGGGTGTTCGTAAATGAAGAATATTCGCACATGTTTGGAATATATTGTGGAAATGTCCTCAGAAATTACGTCCATATACTCATCTAGAGAGGTAGAAAACTAATAGTGCATAGAATCCACCACTAAAAGAGTCATTATAGAAAATATGTGACTAATAGGATTGTGCACTTATTTATGAGTCCTTCCTACTACTACCGAGTATCCATCTTTCAAATAAGGTAATACCTTGACCAATCAACATAGACACACCGTACAGTTCACATAAAATAATCTATGTATGCATGAATGGTATATATCCATTCCATTACAAAGATGACTTCATAAGGCCTCACTTCATCCATAAGGAGATCCAAGGAAAAACTCCATTATTTTAGCATCAAATAACAGTATAAAAAATGTGTGGTTGTTGATTCATCTCTGATTGGAGTCTACAAGCATAAGGGTCAACACAAGTGCTACCCTAGAACCTTTTTATATCAAAATGTGATTATATAATAAAATCATTTGGATAAAACCATTATCTATAAAATTATACATAATGTATTGAGGAAACATATCTTTCCAATAATTATCCCTATAGTGTTTGTATCAAAGGCCTCTATAGAATACAGTTATCCTCACCCCATCTACTATCTCCCTATTCTTGATGGGGACTACCTAGGGTGGTGGTGGAAAAAATAAAAACCACATATCCCCTCATATTTAAATTCATTATTCTATATCAAGTAGTCCATAATACCTATATCCATACTCCTACCATTGCTTCTACTTATGTTGATCATCCACTATCTCTCAAATAATTATACGGTGGGTTAGATAATCCTTAATTATATATCCCCTTCCACCAGAAGATTATCTCTACCTCTCCTAAGGATGAATAGACCCATCATGATATCCCCAATCCACTCAACTCCAATCATATTTTCACCTCCGAAAAGATCTTGAATTTATAGATCCCTACGTATTTCATCAACTACCTACTACAAAATTCTCAACCCTTGTGTTCCCATTAATTCCACCCACTAATATAGTTTTCTCAGCTAGAAATCCCTCTACCACCAAGCCTTTATCTTGGACCCCATCATAAGTTGTATAGTATATTGGTATCACACTATGTATAATGTATCTATGTAGACCACAATCATTATTACTTTCCAAAAATAACAGATCCCAAACCATATCCATCATGTATTTTTATCAATTGGTAAACCATTATGAATACTCAGTCACCACCATGTTTTCCTAGCATATATATAAAAACTCTTAGATACACATCAATAACTTCATATATTGAAATTACCAGACCATAAATATATTTTAAAAATCAATTTATAAATGTGACATCTCATCCAAATAACTAACCACCAAGCTCCATCAATTACCTATAGAACCATGATGAAGTCTCACCATCAGGACCACAATCTAGTCTATTGGTTTCAAAATGAGGGGAAGGAATCCCATTACTTCCTTAATAAAATTCCCATTTGCCACTAGTTTTTTTAACACCATTTAACTCGAGGATCCACTAATGTCGAAACTCCTAAATGGTTCTACAAATGTGAACCTCGTATGCGGGTACTTTGTATATCATATACTCATTCATGGGTGGTGGTATAAGTGGAAAATTACTCAAAGGAACAACCTATTTAACATGTCCTCGTACCAAAGACTCATCACTGAGGAGATTGTCCACATGATCCTAATATCTAATACTATATGAAAATCATTACGGAGGTATCATGAGTAGACTAGATGTACCAGAATCAATGAGTTCATTTGAAGATCTCAATCAAGAAGGACATGGAATCCTAAATCATTCTTATATTAATCTTGTACCATTTTTTTCTCTGAATTCAATGTCTATATGAACCCAATTAAAGGAATTGGCTCGATACTTAGAGTACGGATACATCCTCCACCTCGCAAACACTACCGTCCATGACCAAAATGACAAACTTGATACACATTTCACAATTTCCACAAAACACAGACCAATCTCACAACTAGACAAAACTCATAACAGTAGTCGTAAAATGGGAAAAATTCTAATTATAGTATATCACAACCTATCCATCAATATCATTCCTCCCCAATGATAAGAACAGTGTGACTACCCTAGTCCCAGCTCCAATAGGTTAGGGGTAGGAGACTAGTACCGAATCGGCACAACAGTCATATGGTAAGCCTTAACCTAAGGAAACTGTTTTAAAACAAACAACTCTAAGACCATATAATGATAAAATTTAAAATAAAATTGTTTCCAAATTCTTGAATACTTCTAAATCCCCCAATAAAGTTATAGAAAAATAATACTTGGAAACGATAAAAAACATATAAAACCCCAAAAAACTATAATGAAGTCCACCCTAATAGAAAGAGATTCAACTGCTACTCATGGTATAAATCATTGTCAATATATTATAAATATAATATATTCATTATAATTTTCCATGAAGAATCATTTCAAAGGCCTAGTCACCTTCATAAGACATGAAATCATGAAGGGAGATTCCCTATAGGTGTGATTATAACAATACCTAGAAGGTAACCCAAAAATATGATACCAGAAAGAATCGATAGTTGTCATCTCATTAAATGACATGATTATCATAATATGATACATGTAATAAAACATCGAGATATACTTAGGATAAAGACTATGTCTCAAGGTAAGGTCACAACCACATTTCAATTCTATGATTCTTCTTGAGTGTATATTACCACACTCTCTTGGGAGAACTGACACCATGAGTCGGATAGTACTAATACATGTACTTAATAATTTTTTGTCATAAATTTTCAACATAACTAAGTGATTTATGGAATTTTGAAAAGATCGATATAGATATGGGGATCACACCGAGTGCTATTTGCTAATACCTAATAACCAAATATGGATTGACCTTCTATATATAGGATTGATGCCTACTTGTAATTGGAAAAGTGGTTCCAACAACCCCACCTAGGGAGAAATATGATAAAAGATCTCATCCCAAACATTGGTAGAGATTCATAAAATAATATTAAAAAATAATTCCTTTGAGAGGATAGCAATCATTTGATTTGGATTGAATTCCATAATATTCCCTCATTGCGATGGATAAATGAAATATACCCTCAATGAAATGTGTCTATGTTAAGGGTAATAATGTCCCCATGTCATCATTAAAAGAGTGAATGGAATGTAACTAGTGTAAAAGGAATGCCACATCAAAATAGGGTCTACCCCAGTATCACGGCCCATTCATGTGTTATTGCCTTGGTACACCTGGTCATTTCCATGTATCTTGTTATGTCGTTATTCTAGAACATGTCAGAGTACATGGATCAGATCATGTACTGAAGCCATGTCGTGAAACTATCCATGTTTTTTTACATCTATCCTCTATGATACACATTGATCCAAAATCATAGGGCCACATGACATGTGACATGATTCACACGTCATGGGATGTCTAAGTTTCTCATCGAACAATAGAACCATAGATATGCCCTGACACATATCATGTATTCTCCTGTTACACATAGTGTAGTGTAGAAATATTAAAAAAATTGATAATCAAAAAATGAATCCCTCCTCCTCTAGTAACACATTGATTTATTTCATAAAACAGTATGCATATAATTGATCTAAGTCAACTAATTTTGATTCCATTTGAAAATATTGTTTGTAGCCATCCAAATTGATCAGGAAACCCCCTTCATTGATTCTTTCCACCATCGTACATCAAAACCAAAAATAGAGTTCCCATAATAATGACCTGATCCACTGCCTTTTCCATTATATCCTAATCCCAATGTCAACTTAAATTAAGAATAGTGATATCAATATTTTACAGCATGAAATGGGTTCATATTTTTTGATTAATGTGAATTTTTCGAACCAAAACCAAAAATGAATTCCAGTTATGATCAACTAATTATGGGGGATGAAATTAAAAAAAAAAGTGGAATATACCACGACCATTATTTCTGATGGCCTAAATTTTTTATAATTAGAACTATAAATTTTGAGATAAAAATTAATATAACAAACAAAGATTCCAATGTTTATTTAATAATAATATCATATCTACAATACTGTTTATTTAGGAATAAATCCATTAGTTGATTGATTTATGATCAATGTAGAGAACAAAATTTGGAAAAATCCATATTAAAAAAATATTTCATTGATATATATGGATTGTTGATGAAGAAAGAAATTTGTATTACTATCTTTGGTGAGATCCTTTATTTCCGTTATGGAAAATGATTCAAGATAAGTTGAATTCTCTTTCATATCGAACCTCCAATACACACTCTCAATTATCAGGGCTAAGTGGTTAAACATGGGAATTATCCATAATAATTCTTTTGTAGAATAGTGGTTTTTCACTATTTCTATTATAATAAAATTAATTAATTAACTAATTAAATCATTTCCTGTTTCTTCAAAACTGATTTCATAAACATAAGATGAAAAAATAGATTATGTCACGCCTCGGGTAATGAATGCATTATAAAATCAATATGCATAAAAAATATATGATCCACAATTCCATTTTTAATTTATTCTACTTTCTCTTCAATATTCCCTTGTTTCATATTAGTATATTTAGTAATTTTCAAATGCTAATTCTGAGCTCACTGAGCCTCGGAATCTCATGTTTATCTCAGCAAAAAGGTTAAAAAATAGTAATTTACTTATCAAAATTATTTAAATTTAAAAAATTGACAAATTATATGAATAATCATACAATAAAATAAAATTATAACATGTTATTTTTATATATATTTAATTGTTATAATAGTCAGAATGATTACATTTCAATAAAATTACTAAATTTCTATAAATTAGGATATTTATATAAAATATTAAATAATAATATATATATTTATATTTATTTATTTTGAACAAATAATTATAATTATAGGACTCAAGACTTCAAAATAAACTTATGGTGGTTTTTGGTAATTTTCTGACAGTGTTGATTTTTTGTGGAAATAGTATAAACGGTCGGAATACATTATATTGAAATTTTATTACATTAATATTATTTCAATATGAATAAAATTTTAAGAAAACAATTACATAATAGAAATATAATTTAATAGTTTTGTAAATAAATTTTACAATATTAATTATAATAAAAAATTTAAATATTAAATTTTGGAACCAAAAATTGGAATTACCTGCTAAAAAATATTTTCACATATTTTGTGTACTAAATGGGCCAGTTAGGAGGTGTGTTTTAGTTTGTTCTATCCATGGATGTACACCCACAATCTCTAACTGATTAATAATTTTTAAAATTGGTTTTAATTTATTCCACCCACCAGTGGTTTCCTTATATAATAATATAACAATCATTTCAACCATTAAAACCACCACTCCCTAAGTATAAATACCCCTTTCCCCCCCTCACATTCCACACCAAAGAATTGAATCGTTATTTAACTCTAAATATCCCTCGTAATATTCCCTTTAAGGTGGTTTCATTTTTCTAAGGAGTCTCTATCTATCATGAAGAAGCATCCTCCCAAGGTAATGGTAATTTTTCTCTAATATATTTGATTCATGTTCTTAGTTTTTATAATCATAGGAATTTCAATTAATTATGTTTTCAAGGGATTTGAAATACACCTATTTCAAAGAATATTATTTTTTAAAGAGATACTCCTTTTACCAATCCTTTTATATTTTTCTTGTTTCATTATTCTATTTAAATAATGGTTCCCCACACCACATTTATGACGACCATTACATACATTGAAAATTAATTCTCATTTTTATATAAAATATTATTATTTCCCCTCTTTATAATTTCATTATAATTTTTGTAGTGAGAGATAACTATTCCTTGTCAATATTTTACCTTAACTTTTTTTTATAATGTTCATGACTTTCCGTACACATAAAACCATTCTAAATTTTGTAAGGAAATGTGTCTGTGGTTTTTCTAAAATATAAATCCTTTTTTAGATTAGAAATGTGGACATGGTTTTTTATATGATTTTTGAGATTAAAACCACAAAAATAGTTATTCCGGTATATCCTAAACACTATTCTAGTGCATGGTGACCAGGCCTTAATGATAACCTAGATTGAATATCCCGATTGATTTTCTTTGGATCATTAACACACAATGTTTAATCAATAAAAAAGGAATGGAATATGTAGAATAATTTATTCAATAAATATATATAAATATTCCCTGATCATTCCCTTTAGAACATATTTTTATCATTCCTTCAATTGGTTTACCCTAAATTTTATTTGAAACGTCCTATTGTTTACTAAGATAGTTGTTGGATATTAACAATGATAGCCTCATTAGTCCATTGAATGGATTTTCTTCCAGTAATATTTCTAACCAATTTTCATGTTCTCTTTCACTATCAATATTTCACACGTATTTTGTATTTATTATACATTTCCATGCTCCTTTGATCATTTTAATAGATGAAACATGATAACATTCGAGAATAATCCATTTGTTCCTTTTCCATGCCTCATCATCACCAATGTGTAATCATTCCATTCCATGTGAAAACCATTTAGTTTTTCGTCATATTGAAGTTCAATCCCCAAGATCTCCATACATCAATTGAATTTTGACATTATTAACTAAATCATGTACCCATTTTCACTATAGGTTAAATAACCTAAAAATCATTCGGTAGATTGGTCATTATTAATGTAGAACATTACCAAATGTCACTCGATAACTATTTAATTTCATATGGTTATATCATTCATTGATTATTGTTGGATTTATGAATTTTTCCATTTTTTCGCCCACATGATTTACTACATATAAAGGTTGTTCGCTAATATCACCATAATAGATTGGGTAAATAATAAATATCTACAAATAACTTTCTAATAGTACAATAGTATTATTTTTTGATCGTTTCTTATGATACCATTGTGTACACTCATGGTGATAAATCTTATGAAACCATGGTCATATGATTTTTATGTCTCATATCAATGTTTTTGGAACATTTCCATGTTATTCCAATGTTAATTATGATATTTTGTTTCCTTATGTACTTATGATAATGTTATTATGATCACATTATGTCTTATGTACTTATAATATTGTTATACATCATGCACTTTTTAACATGATATTATGAACATGCTAGGTCTCCTCAGCATTTGATCATGTTATGCCTCAGGTACTTAGGATCAGGTTATATCACTTTTCCGCATGTTCAATTTCTTTTATCATGCCTCATGATTTACCAAGGATATCTATTTATGCCCTGTTATCATTATTTGTACCTTTCTAAACATAATATCTAACTCTTTTCCTATGTTTCACTTTTTCAATAGGATTTCTAATGGAAGGGATACATATAAAGGAATTACATGAGTGCAGAATCATTATGGATGAAATTTGTATCATATAATGTGTTTAGATATTAATTTACCTAGAACCTAATGAAACTAATCTTTTAGTCATGGGATTTTTCTATAATTCATTTGATGTAATAAGAAAGAATGAATGTTTAGTACCAGGTCTAGATGTGTAGGTATGGAATATCTCATGACCCCATTCATCTATGGTTGGAATGGAAATAATTAGTGATTATTAAATCAAGTTTATAATTTTTTGTGGGTTACAGAATCCTACAGATGTATCATAGGAATTACCATCATATATTCTCATTAATAGTAAATGAAAAAATAAGGAACACATTATAAAAAAATAATATTCTCAAGCACTGAACATATCTATATTACAATAAAAAAATAAACAAGGGCAATGCCAGAAAAACCAACTAGAATCCAATATATCTTCCTGCATATTATCATCCCCAATCTCTATCTAATTACCTTACAAAAAAAGCTCCCGCAAATTATATAGGAGTGAAATCATAAGAGTACTCAATAAGATCATATTTCAATGAAACAAAATATATATGTGGAGTAAATGAGTAAAGATATACATGAATGGAATCAACTAGAAAATGGAATGTTTCTATCAAATATATAGGATTATAATGTATGAAATAGTGAAAGGCACATATAATATCAAGTAATGAAAAATATAACTTAAAAATCATCACTTACATTTATCAGATCAGACCAATTGTAATATATGGAGATAATCAATAAAACATATTTCCTATTTTTATGGATTGTAAAAATAAAGAGGTAACCCCAATAATTAATATAATTAACCTAAAAATAACAACTCTATAATCCATATTATATAAAATTAGGATGATATTATGTTTTTAAAACAACAAGAACAATTAATATGTTTTAGAGACAAATTACTAGATTATCAACCATCATAATTTATTTATTATGTCTAGAATGTAACTTTTTTTTCCCATTCACTATTGAACCAAACTAATCAACCAAATCACCAAAATTATAACATCACATCATCAAAACCACATCAGTATATCCATAAAATCACCCCAAAAGATCATATTATCATAGAAACATCACCATAATCACTCTGTATCACAACCATATCACCATGAACATAATATAATAATATCCACCATATCATACAATTAATAACAACTATATTTATACATCATCAACTCAATGACTCATGTTATAGCCTTTTTCCATCTTAACCTATATCATATCCATAACCCAAAAAAATCAAAACACATATATTTGTGTACATGTCATAACCAAACCTCATTATTGATTATGTATTTCTTCACATGTCTTAAAATCTGACATTATATCCAACATAAATATATAAATGTGAAAATTTATATCTCCAATTAATATACATGTAAAAATTTAAATTAATATTACAACCATCAGATATTATATCCCTTTATGATTATAATGGTGATAACTAAGAGAAATTAAAATCTATGTGTAAGTACCCTACACATTACAAGATTACGACCCATGAATGTGTCCACATAACTAAAATCCATGATATCCTATATTTATAGTATCATAATAATAAACACGATCAATGAAAACAACTTCTACTCGTACAAGTAATCTGTCAAATAAATAATACATCATATTGTAATAGTATCAATATAATATGGTTTTAAGAGAACTGTCATATATGGAATAGAAAATAAAATAACACAACTGATTCATTTTAAAATTAATACAAATATAATAATGGATATCAGTAATACGTATTATCATAAATAGTATTCTAGATTCGTAACATTGTATTTAATTATTCCATTATTTAATTCCAATTATCAATTTTCTTTACTAGATATAACCTCATAAATACAGAGACCATAATACATCATAGAAGTTTCCCTATTAGTCACTGCCCCTAAATATAAACAAAAAAATTACATTATCCATCAAATAACTTATCCCATCCATATACATCCAAACATTAATCCGACGTCTCGACTCCCTATGATTTTCCCAAAAAGTAGTGTTATTCATCCTATATAAGGGTGATACTTTCTTGGTAGAAACTACACTCAAGAGGCTATCAAACAACACACTTAACACATACAAATATCCAAAAAATATCATAGAAATAACAACCTTTATGGAATTAGATGAAAAAGTTCAATAATAATAACCAACAATTCAATATTTCATAATATGAAAACATTGAAAAAAATAAGCCTACAAATACCACGTAATCCTCTCTACTCTATACATTTATTATGTAAATTTCTTTAAAATTTCTTATATTAATTATTCAGAAACCTATATTACTTTATCATTAACAACAATGCATATGTTATTTTCCATCATATCAATTTAAATTCAAACTTTTCATTTCAATATGATATTTTCTCCAATCTATTTGTACCAATATATCGATTATATAATACAATATGGTGTACAATGTGTGATAAATAGAGTGAAAAAAAGAATTATTGGATATTACAATTGGGAAAAACTATATAATATATAAATAATATATATAATGGATTGACCCTTTAATGTAATTTATGATCATAAAGAATTTTCATAAGGTATAAGAAAAAAATAGTCTTCAATGCCACCATAGTCTCTATACCGGAATAAATAACTCCTATAAACATCTAAAATACATTAGGTATCATTAAATAAAATATTTTGTTGCCTTTTAAACATTAACCCACATAAAGTTTGGGCTCATTGCTTCCTTCCCATCCCCACTAGGAAACTAACAGCCTCCACTGGGTAGTTTATAGGCTTCATAAGAAATATTCATTTCGTCTACTTCAACCATTTGGTTGGTGTACCTCCACCGGAACGTTGGTGTTATCCGAGAGTCTTCATTTATTCTTCCATTTACCACAATCAATC
This sequence comes from Viscum album, assembly GCA_963277665.1. Lineage (NCBI taxonomy): Eukaryota > Viridiplantae > Streptophyta > Magnoliopsida > Santalales > Viscaceae > Viscum > Viscum album. The sequence continues at coordinate 767,441,496 of OY728121.1, forward strand.
TAGTACACCTCATCCTGGTACCTAATGTGGTCCTGCAGGCTTGGGGTACACCTAAGTATTCCACTAGTTTATTAATGTAGCATCTATTCTTAGATTTAAAATTTGGCATGTCAAATTCCTTTCATCAGCCACCATTATTCTTTAATCCTTCATCTAAGGGTTCAAAACATCAATTTATTACATGTAAAAGGATCATCAGAAGGTATTATCATGTTCTCACCATACAAGATTCACATAATATAAAAGAAAATATCAAAAAATTAAGATTTTTTTCTGATCAATAAATTTCTACGAATAATAAGAAGAATAAAAATATAAAAATTTATTATAAAAAACATGAATCATAAATTATTTAAAATATGGAGAATGCATGATTAATATATTATCATGATACTGTGATTTTATCCCTCTAATATTTTTCAATGAATAACTTTTTCTCATAAACATGATAATTATCCCATTTTTCAAACAGATATTTTCTCAAAAAAATATTCTCCAAACATCCAAATAAATTCCCCTTTTATTAAATGGATAAAACATATAATCATTATATATTATCAAAATGTAGCTAAAATAGTGTAAACGAATTTTGAGAAAAATTAAAAAGATATTTTTCATAATTAATTATCATTCAAGAGATTCCAAAATAATTATTTGAAAAATATTATAGATTTTTTTTAAAAAATTTAATTATTGATTTTCTATAAATATCAATATATAAATAATTTTTTAATTTAGGATTTAAAAATAAAAAATAGAAAATGTTTTCAAAAAAATATATTCTCGAAGGAAAAATAAATAATTTTGGTAATTAATTTTTAAAATTAATATAAAAATTCTTGGATCATTTAAATATTAACAAGATTATCTCCCTATGAAAAAAATTTCAGGAGATCCTAAGGGATCATATTATTTAATTAAGAAAAAAATGAAATAAAAAATGTTATAAAATATACTAAAAATTGAAAATAACTTTTTTAGAAACAAAATTTCATTATTATAGTTTAGTAATTACTGTTTTACTAATCTATATAAAATTCCATGTGTCTATCAAAATTAGTATACTATAAAGGCCCACTAATTATGCCTATGTGGTAGAAAGTGTTATAAAAAATATAGCCCCATTTAAGGAAATATCCCTTGGAATGTCATGACTAGAAACACATCCACATGTGTGTATTTAGAGAGTAATTATTATGTTTGTACTATCACTCTCTGTATACATTTCCAAAATTATGAATTTCTTTTGAAATTTAATTTCTTATTTGAACTTTTTTTTAATATAAGTTTGAAAATAAATATTTTAAATTGAAAATTAGTATATGATTTAATAGATTAATAGTTCAATATAACAAGATATTTATACCCAACTCTCTTTTTAGGAATTCAATCCAATCATGAGGAAGGAATTTAGTTGAGATATAGATAAGTTGAATGTTTATTTAAAGTTAGTAAGGATATCAAAATTATGAGAATGATCTCATAAGAAATTTTTCCCAGGAAATTGTTGTTATTTCATGACTATCTGATAGGATCTATATATATATTGATAAAATAACTATTTTCACAGTTGATAGAGACTATAAAATATGTAAACCCAAATTCCGATAGAGTATATTTTATCCATATAACTTCTCATATAATAACTACTAGTTCTTATTTATTCCTATTTTTTTAGAATATTTTACAATGTTTTGTATATTTCTAATCCACTGAAGGTATTATTTTTTTATAAATGAAATATTCCAATACTAACATTCTTATCTTGTTATCTTCTGAAAAAATGCACATCAAAACTTAAGAATGATACAATGAGGTCTTATTAGGATAAAATAATACAAGGTTTTGAGTTAATTTTAAATGATTAAAAAATAGTGTTGTGGATTTCAAATGTTATTCCATTTTAATGGATTGAAAACTAGAAAAAATTAATACACTAAACATGATGTGTGGAATATTCATCGTAAGCTAATGTAAACATCCAAACATACATAAGTAGATCATATTATCAAAGAAATGATCATCTACATAAAATTTTGTAAAGAATTTGAAAATAATTAGAATTATAATTTTTATAGCATGATATATTACAAAATTGTATAGAATTTCATAAAGGTATTTACATTGGTTTAAATAGGATCAGTCAAATCATTTGAAAATTTTCAAAAAATGATGAATTTAATTTCTCTTATGTAACTCATTTCAAAATCATTATTGATTTGGCCTAAAAATTAATTTCAATGTGTTTTTTTAGATGATCCAAAAATAATAGCATCGCCATAATTTATAATTATTAATTTCTCATTTGAAATGATTTGCAGAAAAATACTTGAATCATATTTTTCCATTTTTTAATTATTTATAAATAAAAAATTATTTTAACTATGATACCATGCATGAGGGGGTTGTATTAACATACATATAGATCTGGTAAGGATAAAAAATGATTTGGAAATAGTGTATTTTCAAATAAGGGTTGTCCAAAAGAATTATTAAAAAATTAAACATTTATATCCATTTAATGAAAATGGAAAATAAAATTATGGGAGAATTTTAAATTTATTTAATATATTCTATTTGGGAAACTAATGAAAAGGTTTCACTATAATTAATATCATCTTCTAGATAATATCTATTTTAAACATGTTGATTTTTTAAGGATACTATTTCATTCGTTGTTTGGTTTTTTTCAAAAAATTTCACTTGGTGTAACTAATAAGATAATAGTCATGAAGGTTCATGAGAGTCAAAAAATAACACCATTAAAATCTATTGAACTCCTTTTTCATTGAAATATAAAATTCTCATCACTAATACATCATCAAAGAAATTTGGGTCAATGTGAGAGGGAAAATATTTATATCTAATCCCATTGTATACGAACTGTCAAATATAAGTTTGGGAATATAATTACGCGATATAATTATCCAAAGGATGAACTTTGTATTAAGTTGAAGTCATGTATGGTTAAGGAGAATATATTAATTTGAGATCATCTACAACTACATTGAAATATTTTCGTTTAGAAAGAGTACACTAAGTTTGTTAAATATCATCACCATACTTCAAATGGGAATTAGGAATATTTTCATAACTTTTGATTTGTATTAACTATTATAGGGTCATATTACTTTTATTAAATAAACTAATGGATTTATATTCTTTATAGTACCCATGGAAAATCCCTTAATCTTATTTAGGGTCAAAAATTCACAAATTACCATTGAAATGAAGAATAAATAATTTAAAACCAAAATTTTTAAAGATTACAACAATAGGAATATTTTCTTTTATAAGGTTAAAATGTGATTTTTAAAATGATGGGACTTATGAGGTAACCATTTAAGTTTATTCATGTGGTAGTTAGAACAATGTACCAAAATAATTAAATAATGAAAAACTGATTTATTAGGGTCGTAGAAAATTCCTTTAGGGCCTTATATAGTATTTTGACAAACCCATTTTATTGAGGTGTTTTCTGTGTACATAAATATTGATAATAACCTTGATAAGGACAAAACTCTTCAATTTATTTAATATAAAATGTTTCAACCTAGAATACTCTATGATAAAATGTATTTCATTCAATTCTAAACTTTTATTTTCCATTATATTCATTTAATTACATTTTAGTCCTCATTTTTGTGTGAAAATATTAAATCCCATATAACATCACTATAGTCAATGTTAATTAGAGGGTGTAATTTTTTACCTCCGCTATTGGTATCTTGAGTTTTTTCAAAAATTCCAATATTTACTAGTTCTATATCCTTAAAAAAGGGGATATATATTTTAGATCAAAAATATGATTTCTTTAATTTTATAAAGGTTCACAAAAAATTAATTATTTCAGGAAAAGTTTGGTAAATAATATACTAGTATATAGTGATTGAACTTCTGAAGATTGTTTATGTTATGATTTCATAGGAAATTATTCTAATGCCCAAAATAAATATATTTTTTCTGTAAACATGTCAAATTTTGAATTTAAAAATATTCAATATCAATAATATAATAATTTTAAAATCTAAATAATGTAATTAGGAGATTCAATTTAGAATTAAATTTTCTTAGAAATCCTTTTTAATTCTAATTTTGAATCATATATCACATAATTGGTTAATACATATAAAATTATTCATTAGTCCTTCAGTAAAAAAATCACTATTTAATAAAGAGTCAGAGATGCCAATCATTCCAATATCAATACTTTTCAATTTAAAATCATCTCCAAATTTTATATCTCCTATGTTAAAGCCCTCAAGAAAATTGAATTCATAAGAGTGACCACACTAAATAGTAGAGAACCCATTATCCATTTACAAAGTCACTTTTAGGGTTTCACTCTGGGGACCTATATTCTATAAAGGAATTGGGAGCGAAAATATTTTTTGACACATATCTAGGGCCACAAAAGTTATCTAATAGAGATTTTGGAATCCAAAAATGTTTAGAATAAGTATATAATGTTTTGAAATGATAATAGTGATGAATGGTTTTTTTAACTATTATATCATTCAATTTTATAATTAACTTTATAAACAAGATGAACATTTTCTTTAAAGAAATTATACATTTTATTTCAAGATTTTACTTTTACAAAACTAGGTTTTTGAATATTTGGGAAATTATTATTTTTAGAAACCATTCCAATTTTTAAATTTATTTACTCATTGGGATTTGAATAATTTATATAAGGTGTTACTACCATGGGAAAAATGAGAAAGAGTATTTTTTAGACCTTAAATATAAAATTACACATTTTCAATATTTGGGTTTTAGTTTAATTTTAAAACCAATTTATTTTTTCCATTTATTGTTAACAAATTTTCCATTAATAGTTTAATAAAATTCAATTTATATTCATTCAATTTTCATATACTATAACAATAAAATTATTTAACTTTATCTCTATTGAAATGGATATCATTATATATAAAATAATATATAGAATAAATATATGAATTATAAGTTTAACATTTGGAATTTACATATTCACAAACCTTGGCGTTTTCCAATATGGACATGGTTTATTAATACAACAAAAAAAATATATTTTATTGATACTTTTTTTGTGGTTCGTTTTAAAGACATCAATAATTTTTAAATTTTGCATTGGATCCTCAAAAATCGTTAAAATAATGAATTTTGGTGAATAACATTGCTAATAATATATATTATTATATATATCATTCCCCCACATCAATGTCAATTTATATTGAGATATATATATTAATATATATCAACAAAGACACATATATAAATAAATATATATATATTAAAATATATATATATATATATATATAAACGCACACACACACACAGATATATATATATAAACACATATTTATTTTAAATTTATTCATGTTTTTCTTGAAAATGTAGCTATTTTAGTGACATTTTTACCACTATTTTAAAACATGGCTAATTATTATTATTATTGTTATATATATATATATAATTATTATTATATATATGTGTATATAGACACATGTGCGTATATATATAAACACACACACACACACACATATATATATGAATGTAAACAAATAATATATACAATATATATATATATATATATATATATATAATATAAACATACTAACACACACACACACACACACATATAGATAATATGAACATATATATATAACGTAATATAAATATTTAAATAATCAAAAAATATTAAAATATATATATAATATTAAATATTAACATATATATATCTATATAGTATAAACATATATATATAAATATAATCATAACTTATAATCATATGTTTTTACAATATAAACATATATACAAGTATAATATAATATAAATACATGGACACACATATATATAATAAAAAATATAAACATATAAATTTTTTTTTTAATATATTTATATAATATATATATATATATTATTAAATTTTAATTACTAATATATATATATATTTAAAATAATCAAATTTAATATTTAAAATTTAATAACTTTTTTAAGAAAATTTTTACTATATTTGTTATAGGTGTACTTTCATTTTAAAACATGTATAATTATATATATATATATATATATAATCACTCACATGCATACACATATATATTTAAAGATGCAGACACACACCCATATATAAATATATATATATATATATTAACATAAATGTAATATATTTTGAAAATATGGACATATATATAAACAGACATATATATATATAATATAATCGTATAAATAAACATAATATATATATATATATTAAAAAAATAATATATATATATATATAATATGAACATATAAATATATTTATAGACACAAAATATAAACACATATATTTATAAGTATATAAATTAAAATATAAACATATAAATATATAAACACAACATATTAAATATAACACCATGTTTTTATATATTGTAAACATATATACATTAATTTTAATATATATATATATATATATTTAAATATTGAACTCACATTATCTATATATATAAATTTAAAAAGTACATTTATATATTCATAAGAGAAGTGGGTTGGATGAAAGAAGATCTACTACGGAAGCAGATTAATTGGACATTAGAATCATGCTAGCTTCAACTTTTCATGTTCTTTGGGAGCACATGGACTCTTGGGTAAGAAGAAATTGAGGGAAAATTTGGTGGAAAAGGATGGGGATTTGGTACAGGATGAGAATGGTGAGAAAGGGGGGGCAAAATTTCTAGGGAGAGGGGGAGGATGGAAGGGGGGTTAGGAGACACATGATGAGAGTGGGGTTGATGGGGTATTGGGGTACTTGAGGGTGGGGTTTCGGGGGCACATAATGGGTGTAGGTGGAAGGTGGTATTGGGTTATAGGAGGGGATATAGAAAAATAATTTACTTGGTACAGGTGGGTGATATTGAATTGTGAACAGATGAGATATTTTATTATAAAACAATATAAATTTACAAAAAACCAATTCTCTAGGAAATTATCTATAAAAAATATTTAAATTTCAAAAAAAATATTAATATTTTCTTGAAACAACTAAAAATTATGAGTCACTAAATAGAAATTTTTATAAAAATCACTTAATTTTTTATGGTTATATATATATATATATTTAAGAAACACCAGTAATGTAGGTGTCTCTAAATAGAGAAGTTTATAATATTTTCTAATTTAGTGATGTTAACAGATGTATCTAATTGGTGACTTTAATAAAAATTCCTAAATATGAGACACCTCATATATCATTGTTTCCTAGAAGCATCAATAAATGAAATAGAAATGTTTTTAAATGTCACTATTGTAAAAAAACATCGCTAATTAGAGTTTTATTATTGTTCAATCACATGAATAATATGTTAAAATTAAATCATTCCAGGTACTAAATTTGTATACCATTAGATATATCTTACCTTTATTCATATTTTTTTAATTTTTTTCATTGGAAAATATTTATTGATGTGGAAATTACTTCTGAAACTTTTGAAAGTGACTTTCATGTATTTATTTTCAATTTTGATTCATTATATAGAACATTCTGTATCCATGTAATTTCACACCTTTTTATATTCTCTATCTGATTATATGTTGTTGACATTATTTAAATAAATAGTCTTATCAATTTCATGTACCTCTATAGTTTCATTTTGTACATTCCTTCTCATAGTACACTCATGGGTCCTAAGATAACTAATGAGTCCCTAAACTGCTATTTTTTAATTTATTTGGATTCATGGATCTAAATAACATTAGGTTCCAAATTACATGGTAAAACCAAAAATATTTTCATTAAAAAGAATTTATAAATAAAATCACCATGAGCCTTTCACATATTAAAATTATGAGTAAATTCAGTAATCATTTCAGGGATATATTCACATGGATGAAAAGAGAAAGATTCAACGTCATTTATAACCATATCAAAATGGTTACATAAGACAATTTTAGTTGCTTCATGAGACACTTTTAAATTCTTCCAAATTTCATGATCCATTTTCATGAATAAATTATATTAAATTCTTTTTAACCAAAAAAATATATGGAATTCATATCTTCACCATCTTACTCTGTAGAGACCCGAAGCTTATCGTACATGGACATTACATTACTTTTGCGGAATACTTAGTACATTACAAAAACACACACACAAGGACCGTAATAGTTTAGTGTCTTTGGAAACTCGGAATATAATCTTCTAATCATGGTGAAAGATCTTCAAAATCTCCCATAAAGATCTTTCTTTTTTTTACCTAAAACCTTTCTTTATATCCTGGGGAAAAGAAACCATAAAAGGGTGAGCTCAAATGCTCAGTAAGGGTAAAAAAAGAAATATCAATCACATCATATTCATAAGAACATAACATTTTGGAAATCTTAACCTGCAAAAGAGAGCATAATTTCATAACATGGAATAAATCATGGAAGTGAAATGTAATCACAATAATCATAACTTAAAACATGAAACTTTGTGGCATTCACACATAATCATAGAGAATCATTTCTTGTTAGTCAAGACTCATTGCCAAGACTATCTTAGTGGACAAAGTCCCTTTCTGAATCGAGTAACCCTCGTTTCAGTCCTGTTTCACTAAACCGGTATAACCTACCGTTCCAGCCCTGTCTATCTCATGAGATATAAAATCTTTACCCAATGCATTGGAGAGAGATATAGGTCCCACCCATCTTATAATGAATCCTTTCATAGGTGTGCCACATAATCATAAATCATACATCATCGCATAACACATATAACAAAAATGGGATTCTTGAAACATCATGACATCATAAAACAAATCATATAAGGTAAATGACTTCATAAAAATAATTCCCTCAAAACATAATCAAATCAATGTAATAATAGGGATAAAAACAGAACCCTATATTATCTTAGATGGAAAATAATTTTGATAAAACATTTGAACTCCATTCTTGAGAAAAATATCCTTTCTACTTCAAAAAAACACTTTTATTTTCTTAACTTGTCATACAATTATAAACTAAAAGAAGTTGATTACAAATAAACTTGAAAACGTGTATAGGAAGCTTCTTGGAAATAATGTTTTAAAAATCCATTCATGCCGTATAAGTTTAAAAAAAACATTCTTCGTACTTTTGTCGGAAAAGTCAAAAAGTACCTCGTACGAAAAACTACAAAAGGTCCTTCCATACATATTACTAAAAACTCACCGAAGGGTAAAAATGGATTTAAATAATTTAAGGTGGATGGAAATAATATTACATATTTATGAAACATGGATTTGGATGATAAAATACACCCCAGTAAATACTTACGAATAAACAATCTCGGATAAAAATGAGATTGTGATATTTTCCCTTACCTTAGGTCCGATTTGCTTCGTATGTGTCCGAACCTCCTGTATAATGATTTAAAAAAATGTCATTGACTTATTACAGAATCATATTCATTGTTATGATATCATATATGGTTCACTTATGACATTATATTACCCGTTCTTTTGTAAATTCCATGTTAAAGAAGCGTTTTGTGTAAAATCGTTTCATTTATCGTAGGTGTTTTGACTTGTTGTTCTTGACATTATTATTACTTATATCATGATTTAATTACTTCCAGAATATAAAATATGATTTATATATCATATATATTCAGTATATATATATATATAATAGATAGATAAATGAAATGAAAAACACCGTTCATGGAGACGGTAGTCCGTACGTATGCATGAACGCTGTTTTCCTTTCCTTATTGTCTTGAATGGAAGTAAGTAGATGACATACATATATATATATATACATAAATCCAGTAGCTTTATAATGTCATATATTTCATTATTATTTCTTATATATACTTTATAATCATTCTTAAATGGTTAACATGGAGAATGAATCTCATCGCGTCGTGGAGACGGTAGTCCGTACGTACGCACGAGCGATGATATCATTTCCATAAATATTGAATTGAATTGGAGTGGATTATACAATATATCAGAATCAATATGATGTTTTAATAACTATTTATAGTTATTCTTTACACCATTATACCCATCCATGTAAGGTGGTGGTGGAAAATAGATTACACCACGGCGTGGAGACGGTATTCCGTACGTACGCACGCACGGTGATTTCTTTTTCCGTAGGATGGATAGATGGTGAAATAGGGTTGTTTCATACATATAATAACATATCAGTATATTAGTGATACTGATGTTATTACTTCATAATGAAACAACCTAAGAAGAAGAAGTGGAAGAAGAAATAAAGATGAAAGAATTGGTAACGGTAATTACCTCTTCTTTGAAGCGCCTTTTGGAGACCTCCTCTTAGGGAACTAAAATTGGTCTTTGAGGAAGACCAGAACCTCTAGGATGTTTATAGGGAAGTGGAGAAGAGATTTTGGCAGGGTTTGGCCGAGCTTGAGTGCTCAAATTGGTGTGAGGAGGAGGGGGAGGAGGTGTCCTTTTATAAGGGAGGAGAGGGGCACCTTAGGAATACCTCAAAATATTATTTTATATTAATGTCAAAATCGGTTTATAATGGTTCCAAAGGGTCTTATTTCGAAGCTAAAGTGGGGATGGGTCGAAATACTATCAACCAATAGGATTTAGACAAGTTTAGGGTATTATTTTAACCTTATCAATTAGATTTTACTCTATGTTAAATAATTTAACTTTTACCGTGTCTTTTTGTTTTCTTTCACTATATGGTTAATACACTTACTATAACATGCCAAAGAACCCAAAATTGTTTATTATTAATATATATATCCTTATCTAAGTCATTTGGCAGAACCTTAGATTTTTAGGAATAAAATAACAATTAATAATATAATATTTGATTTAAAAACTATTTTGTGTCAATTTTGACACTATTTGATATATGAATTTTGTGAAAGTCATAACAGAATTATATGTTCAAACCAAGTTGATTAAATCAACATTAATATATCATAGTAACCTAGAAAATTAGTGTAATTTATAAAAAGTCTCAAATTACATTTATTTTTTTGTTTATAACATCAATTATGTCAATATTTCATAAATAAGATAATTACTGCATCATCATTGTGTCATAAATAAATTAAATTATTTAATGTCTAAAAATTACAAATAAAATACCATTATGTAGGAAATCTTTTTAGATTTATAATGAATATTTATAGTCGAATTTAGATTATGTATAATCCCATATTAAAAATGATTTACTTATTAAACTTTGATTTTAACTATTTTAACCCTTCTTTAAATAAATTAATAATAAATGTCCTAATCTAATCCAAGTGGGTCTAAATGGTCATATTTTATTCATAAGGTTGTTTTTGGTCGAATTACACTTATCCAATAGAATTAGGACATGTGTTAGGGTAATAGTAATATCATATTTACCCTTAGTTACCCTATTTAATATTAACCGCGGTAAAAAAAGTAAAAAGTTACTATTCACCAAAAAATTATTTTTTTCTCATTGAACCACATTTTACTTACTGATATCAACCGTGTCTGTCGGATTTTTGAAATTCCATTCACAGAAGCGGTAAAATTAAGTTTTATGCAAAATTCAGTTTTTAACCTACCACTTAGTGGTTTCACTATTCATCAAAAATTGAAAGTTTTCAGAAAAATACCAAAATTTCAACCTAGGCTAATTTCGGTATTCCGAATCCAAAAATGAAGTCCATTTTGAAAAATAAAATTTATAAAATTTCAAAAAGTGGTTATTATTATTCATAACGGCTAGTTATAATAATATTTTAATAGCATATCGTTGTTTAGTGAAACTTGGTATTGCGTACTACACACGCTATCGAGGAAGGTCGCGATTGCGTGTAATGCAAGGAAAGTCAAGGATGCGTGTTGTGCAAGCTCCTTTTGGTGTAGCGTACAACACAAGACATTAGTGAAATTAAAAAGAATATTTTTCATAAAATCTTGGGCTGTTACATACTCAATGTAAAAAAATATCATATAGTGTCTACTTATTATTTTATATACTTTCGAAGTATATACATGATTTAAAATCATGTAAATAATATTTCCAGTAAATATAGGAAAAGTAAACTTATTAATCTTCTAATTAAAATATATATTATCATCAATAAAATTAGATAAATACCCAATGATTTTCCATCAAGACATATCAAGGTGTTTTGAAAAAAAAATTAAAAATGTACATTTCATGAAATATAATTTATAAATTATAAATATAAATTCATTCAATGAATATTGAAAACTAATCATTTTTAGTCTACTATAATACTAGAATTGGGTTTGATTAGCGTAATATGGAATAAGGGATGTATTTTAATTGATAAAAAAAATTTTATTAAATCAATGTTATAAGGACTTATCCTTATAATATTGAAAAAAATGAAATGTTTTTGAAGATAAAATAATCCACAAAGAAATCAAAAAAGAGATAAATAATAATTAAAAAAATGATAGATTTAACACGATTCGTTGATTCATATAAAAATGAATAATTGATTTGAATATAAAAGAGATAACCTGATTTATCATTAATTGATTGGATATATGTTTTAAAAAAATAGGATAATTAAATAGATAAATATTGAAATTATGAAAAGTATATGATATATGATATTTATGGACTTTTTTAAATAGTTTTAAGAGATCTCTAAAATCAATAAAATCAATAACTGAGGGATTAAATGTAATATAAAAATAAATTATATGGTAGTGGGGATAAGAAAACATTCCCTTTCATTTAAATTTATAGTGGGAATCTAGAATTTAAATAGACTCTCGACCTATATTGGGAAATCGATAAACCTCATCAAGAACAGTTCCTTTATTTGTTAATATAATAAAATTAAAAACGTGATCAATCAATTTTTCCCATCTCAACCATTAAAAATATTTTATTTTATTATTTCTTGGATTTGGATATCCTCATTGATGTCTGGTATATGTGTTTATATGAATTTTTTTTAATTTTTGGAATTTTTTGTGGGATTTGGGTAGTGCACGGGCACCACAAGCTTAGTTGTTGCCATGCAGTTTGACCTGGTGATCAGGTGGTTACCCCTAATTTAAAATAAATAAATTTTATGAAAACATGATTAAAATAATGTTTTAATAAGAATAATAACAATATTATTATTATTATATTGAATGAAATAAATATTATTTTTTATTATAATAATATTATAATTATCAATAATGATTATTATTATTATTTTTGTTTTACTAAGGATATTATTATTTAATGATGATGATTATTATTATGTGTATTAAAAATGTTATTATTATATTTTTTTATTAATAATTATTTTATTATATCATTTTAGTTGTCTTTTTCCCCTAAACCTAGGTCTTATAACCCCAGCCCCTTTCATTGTGTGGTGCCACCCCCAACTCTACCCCCTTCCCTTCATATTCCCCACATCATACTAGATCACCTCATATGGAAAGCATCTTGGTGTGGCAGCCCCTATTTTTTTCTCCCTTCATGGCACACACCTCCCTTCTCTAGCGTGCTTCCCCATTCTGGAAGACCTACTCCAATGCACTCCCCCTTTTCTAGTTGACCTTCTCTAGATCACATTCCCCTGTTGGGCCAACATGATCTACTACGCTCCCCCGTGTCCAGCCAGCCTTCTCGCGTGCAGCCCCATCCCCTTTGATGAGTTCTTCCTCTCTCTATTTCTAGGGTTTTGGTGGAGGTTTATTGGTTGACCAAACCCTAATGGTTGGTGTTCACATGGGTCATGGTTTTCCCTTATATCATGGGTGTGTTTAGGGATTGTGAGGAATAGTTGTTTCTTTCACATAAGCATCAACGCATCCTCACTCCATTGGGGTAGGCATTTTCATGGTTTTCTGTTCCAATGAAATTAATTTGACACTTGGGTGTTTTATTAATTTTTAAATATATTTCACACACTGGTAATACTTGTCATTACCAATTTATAATGTTTTTATTGTAGTTGGATTCAAAAAAAGTTGTTTTTGAACTAATTCCATGTTTACACTTTGTTATTTTTTCACCCAATGTTGCTTGCACAATTTTTGTAAATTATTGTCATGCTTCACACACTTGTGGAACCCATATTTATTTGTTTGTGACGATCTGGCATTGGTATAAGTTTCTAAAATTATTTTTCCATGAAATCCCTAATTTTCACCTATGTGGATATTCCATAGTGCATCTCAAAAGATTAATTTTTTCATTATAGTATAACTAATGCTTTTGGGGAATTTTTTAATTGTTTGAGTTGATAAACTAGTTAATTTTTTTAAAAGGTGGAGTGGGTTTTTTTGGTTTCCCATTAAAGTCGAAATAAATTGTTGTGATTTTTTTGGATTATTTTTCTATATTGGTAAATGGTATCGATATGTTTTGTTATTATGTGGTATTTGTGGGTTTTGTTTGATAAAAATGGTGTTTTATCCATTTTAGGTGTCTTTTTAATGTAAATTGTTTCAAGGGTGTGGTTTTCAATTTGATGGACCGTTTGGTGGTACATAAGCCATTTTCTCATCTTGATGTGTGTTATGGGTTTTCATCTTATTTTTAAATAATGTGGGACTTTAATTAATGTGTATTTTTTACTTGTATTTTAAAATTGAATGTTTTTACTAAAGTCTGAAAATTCTCATTTGGAATGTTCTTTGGAATACAGTGTTTGAAATTAGTTTATATATAATTTGGAAATATCTTTGGTAATTATATTTTTGTTTTGTGAAGCTTTAAGGACCATTTTGAATTTGAAGTGTGTGTGGGTGACTGTTGGTTTAACAACCCATTTGGATATGTCAATGTAATATTGTTTTTTTATCTTGGTTTTAGAAATGGACTTTAAAATGTTTTTTTAAATGGATTTTGAATGTGTTGAGTTTAGGGACCTATTTAGAGTTCTGTATTATAAAACAAATTGTGTTAGATTTGTAAAATTATGTGTTTTTGAAAATGTGTGTTCTCAGTTGGAATGCTTGACTGTTTTCAGGTATATTTTAGATGAAATTTTACATGATGGCCTGGTTGGAAACTCAAATACTTTTGTAAAATGGTTTTGATATTGATAGGATATGACAGACCAATTGGCACTTTCATTGAGTGATGTATATATGTATATTTATATAGTGTGAACCCATCTCTAGGATTTCCATTTCTGGGTTATCATATGGGTGCTGTCAGTGTTTGGGGTTGGAAAGTGCGGTGAAGGCAATTAAGGTGAATCACATATGTGAGGGCCTCATACATACATATTTTATTTATATATACCATGGTTTATTCGGCATCTTAAAGGTGATCGAGTGATGGTTTATTGATAGCCCCAATTATATGGGTCAGTACCCTCCTAGATTTGTAGACATATTTGGGGGATGTGCCATTGGTGTGGCTAGGGTAGTGCCGATCGTTTGTTTTTGACATAGGGGCTTCACCATATGGCGATAGTTGGTTCCGAACCGAGTACGCTCAGGGGTCTTGTATGGATGTTTATAATAGACCATGGTTACTCTATTTCCCTATGTTTTTTACATCATATTGTATTTAACCTATAGCAAGCATTGTTTATTTGTTTACCACACTACATGTTTTCAACTATTTTGATTTTGGGTTGGGAGTTGGTATTGAAAAGATATTCTTGTTTTGAAAATAATTGTGTGGTGTGTAGTGTTTTTGAAAAAAGTGGAAAAGTGTGTTTATTTTTAAATTGTGAAAACCCCTATATTTATAATGGTTTTTAAAACTAGTTTTAATGGATTGGTTTGAAAATTGAAAATACATGGATTCCATGGTTTATATTTGGAATTCCTATGCATAATTTCGGTGCTCACTCAAAATTTACCTTTTCCATTTTAGGAACCTCTCGTGATGGATCAATCCGGAAGTGAGAATGGTCTTGTATCAGTTGGTGACCTCCAGGTTAACATGGTTGTATGTTTGGCTACGCAACATTATTTTATTTCTACTATTATTTTTGTCTACATTTTTAGTAATTTTCATCCATTTTTATTTTCATTATTGGCCAAGATCATTCTCAACTATTTTTATTTGGTTCCTAGAACTAGTTGCCAACACTAGAGGATCAGGAACTCCCATTGGTCCATGCTATGGACTAGCACGTGTGACCAGTTTAGGGTTGACATGGATTGGATCCTGAAAATATGGTATTAGATGAGGCCCTTTTTATTTGGGGTGTCCGCTTGGTAGAGATGAGGACTATTGGGACATGTGAGGTAGATACGGGAAGGGCATCTTGTACCCCTACTCATTCTGAACCACAAGTTTCTAGTGGTAGTCTAGGATTTGAGTCATGTTTCATTGTTTTGGATTGAGTAATTATAACAGAAGTGAGCCAGTTCCATGTTGTGAACACACATTGAGTAGTGAACCATGTTGATTCTAAATTCATGGTTCAATTCCCTCTTAGAATTAGGAACTACTTGGGGCATGTCCCACTACCTTGTTGTAGAGTTATCACATGCGCTATTCCCTCTTTCTGGTATTTTAGTGTAATTTAATCTTCATTGTGGTTTTTATTTGGTTGGGTGTGTTTTTGATAATGAAAATGGATGTCGAAACAAAAGGCTTTTCTTTAAAATGGATTTAAATTTGGGAAAATAGTTTTAAAAGAAATCATTCTGGTTTGAAAATTTTGGTACTAGTTTGGTTTTGGAGAAGAAATGAGTTGGTGACAACCTTGGACGATCCTTATGAGCATTTTCATGTGTTTGAGTATGTGTGGGAAGTGCATGTTTGAAGACTTGGATGGAAAAGGAGGGACACACATGTAACGGTTCATGGGATACCATGTGTGTATTTTTAATCAAAAGGCTTGACCATCTTTTTCTATGGCTGATTTTGGAAAGGGGAAAAGATTTTTTAAATTATATTTTGTTTCAAGAGGGGGTTTTGGTATTTTGAAAGTGGCCTTGAAATAAGGCAGTTGTTGAATTTATAATGAAAATGTGTTTCTGAAATGTGGGTTTTTGGTTATGTATTTAATTGTATTGCATATAGCCTATTTTTATAGCTTGATATATTCTTATCAATTATGTTTTGGATTTCTATTGGATTTGATTTTATGTTTCTACAATTGTTCAAAAAATACTACCAAGAATTATTTCAATGATTTATAAAGAGTCATGCCCAGATTCTAATTATTCTAAAATGCTACCTATCCTTTATAGTAATCAAGGACAGTTAGAGGATGTGGAGGGGCATGAGGAGATTGATCATGTCTTTAAGGCATTGAGAACTCCCAATGCTATCTGAGAGCGTGTTTTGTTTGGTTTGTTTGAATGGTCACCTTATAAGAATGGGAGTTTTTCACCCCGCCATCATTTCAATTCAGGATCATGTGGGAAGTTTTTATGTATGTCTTTATTTGATGGTTTAAAACTGAGGAGGAGGATACTAAGAAAGGGGAAGAGATAAGGGGTATTCAATAAAGCCAGAAGACGGTGTTGTCATATATTGACCATTTCAAGGAGATAGTTTCCTTTTCTCCATATATAGCATTGTATGATTCATGAAGACATTTTTTCTTCACTAGGTGTCTTTGTCCAGAGATCCTAGTGCGGGTCCTCTCTTATAAGGACCATCGTTTTGAGAAGCTTGTAGAAGAAGTGTTCCTATCTGAGTTGGTCTCTACAGCACATGTTGTTGGAAGTACAAAATCTGTTGCTACTCATGATGGTTCCCCATCGGGAAAGAAGTCCATACTAGTGGAACTACTTCCTAAGGGGTCATCTATATTTGTTATGGATTATATTATTTCATACCATTTGGTTTTGTGCCATTAGTATGTTCGGTTTGGACACTCAATGTCTTCATGTCGCATCCCTGTAAAGAAGTGCCATTGTTACAATTGTCTAGATCATCTGGAAAAGATTTTCAAGAAGAATTGCCTGAAGATTGTGTTATGATGAAGGGATTCTTGTACATGGCTATCAGATAGGAGATGCTTCAATTGTTAGAAACCTAACAATTTTTCTCAAGGTAAATCTCATAAACATTTAGGATTACACAGGGGTGTGATAACTCAATATGAGTTTTGTGTCCCATGATGGGATTGAAATATTTAATGGTGTTTTTATCATGATTTCCTACTCTCAAAAAATAATAATTCTTTGAAAGAGTGTGGTGAACTTCTTCTATTGTAATCCAAACTATCCTATTTTATTAATATTATTTTCTGAATCATGTGTAATTATTGATGTTTGTTTGGACCTTTTATGGGTTGATCTTGGTTTATCTGGGCTTGTTTAGGGAACTAAGTGGTTGTGGGAGAATCGATGGTTGTAGTTGTACTTCGTTTCGCTATTAGGGATATGTTCTTGAATAGGGTTTTCCTATCCTTGTTGGGGTTTTTTCAGTTAATGTAAAGAATGGGTTTCTATTAGTTCTCTCATCTTAGTGTCCCAGTTTTTCGAGTTCCCTCATTCTAGGTTTCTTGTTTAGGTCATGGTGGTGTGGTTTGGGATTTATTATTCTAGTGCTAGTTTAGTTCTTGTGTTGGGGAGGACCACCTTGTGTTCTCCCCAAATTCTTGGTCTTTCAATTCTTTTTGAATTGTTTCGGTGTGACCTGTTAAGAGTAAGATCATCTCAGGGTTCATAGTTTTACTTGGTTTTGTTAGGGCATGGACTCGAGTTTTGGTTAAATATCTGCTCAGTGACTTTATTAGGGAATAATAATTTTGTGGTTGGGAGAATAGTCACACACCGACAGTTAAAATTATTTTATTTTATTATTTCTTGGCTTTGGATATCCAATTTGAGGATCAGGATGAGTTTTGGTTTAAATTGTTATAAAGATTGGTCATTTTGGGGGATTCGGGTTAGTGAATGGGCACCGCGTGGTTCACAGTAACTGTGCGATCGGCCCAAGGGACCATGTGGTTGCTGAAAATTTAAAATAAATAATTTTTATAAAAAAATATTACTGGAATTTGTTACTAATAATAATAATGATGAAATTATTTTTTGTTAATGAAATAATAATTTTATTATTTTTATTTTTATTATTGTTATATCCTATAATGATAATAATTATTATTATTGTTTAACTGATAATATTATTATTTTATGATGATTATTATTATTTTGAGTATTAAAAATATTATAATTTTATTATTAACTTTTTTATTTTATTTTATTGTTATTTTTTACCTAACCCTGCGTATTCTACCTCTTCCCATTTCATTTTGTCGAACCACCCCCTCACTATCTTCCTTACATTATACATTCCCCATCATTGGCTCAACCACCTCCTCAGGATAACTTCCTAGTGTGTGACCCCCTACTCCGGCCTCCCTTCTTGGTGTGCGACCCCCTTCTCATGAATGATTTCCCCTATCTGGCCGACCCGCTCGGGAACACTCCCCCTGTCCAGTTGAGATACTTCGGCACACTTCCCCCTATCCTGCCAACCAGCTTCAACAAACTCCCCCCTTTCAGAACATCATTTTCGGAAGCACCCCCCTCTAGTGAGATCTTCTCATCTCTAATTCTATTGTTCTAATGGAGGATTTATTATTTAATGAACCCTAATGGGTGGTGTCCATGTGGAATTTGTCTTTCCTTCGGATCTAGGGTGTGTGAAGGGATTACGAGGCTTAGTTCATCCATCTGTTGAAGCATTATCTCGTTCTCATTCCCTTGAGGTAGTTCATTCCATGGTTTTCATTTTAGAAGAAATTTATTTGAGTATTGGGTGTTTCAATAATTTTCCATACTTAATTAGGACATTGGTAATACATTTCAGTAGCTTGTTATGGTGTTTTTATAGTAGTTGGATTTTCTAAAAATAGTTTTTTAAGAAATTCTTTGTTAATGCTTGTTTATTTTTACACCTAATGTTTCCTTCACTTTTTTTATAAATTTATAGACATGTTTCATACAATTGTGGAACTCATATTTACATTATTGTGATAATATTTCATCACCATAAATTAATAAAATTATTTTCCAGAGCAATCATTTATTTTCACCTAAGTGGTTACACCTTTTTGTATCTCAAAAAGATTAATTTGATATTTTATTGTATAACTAAACCCTGTTGTGTTATTCTTATGTAGTGTGAGTTGGTAAACGTGGTTTAGTTTTTTTAAAAGATGGAGTACTATGGGTATGGTTCTATTTTAGTGACTCAATGAATTACGATGAATGTTTTTGGTGGGTTTTGATATATTTGAGAAAGGGGTGGTTATGTTTCTTTATTATTTGGTTTTTTGAGTTTTTTTTAAATTAAAATTGTGTGTAGGTCCATTTATGTGTTTTTTAGAAAATGGTTTCAATTTTGTGGGTTTCAAAGTGAGGGATCATTTATTATCACATAAACCCATTTGGAATATTTATGTGCATTGTGGGGTTTCAACTTCTATTAAAATAATGTTGGACTTGAAGTAAGGGTAATGTCTGGCATGTTATATAAAATTTCACAATTTTACTAATGTTTGGAAATGATCATTTGGAATTTTCTTTAGAAAGTATTGTTTCAGATGACATTATAAAAATTTTGGAAATGACTTTGGTATTTTTATTTTGGGTGTGTGAAGCCAAATGGTTCAAATGGCATTTGATTTGTGTGTGGTGAATGTTGAATTAAAGAACTATTTGGAAATTTTTAATATAAAAGTGATTTTTTATAATGGTTTGGGATATGTATTTTTATGTGTTTTTGGTAAATGTATTTGGAATGTGTAATTATTCAGCGCCCTTTGGGCATTGTGTATTTAAAAAAATGTGTTGTTTTCGATTTGAAAAATAACTAAAATTCTCAAATGTGTTCTTGGTTGTCATCTGTGAATGTGTAGTAGTATGTTTTAGAAGTAATATGACGTGATAGCCCAATTGGAAACTAAATGTGTTTTATAAATTGGTTTCGATATTGATATGATATGACGACCTAGTTTGAACTCTCAAAAAGTGATACACACACACAAACACACACACACACACAAACATATATATATATATATATATATTTGTATATAGTAGGAACCCCTATCTCGTATTTCCCATTATGGGTTCACGTTAGGTTGACATATGTGTTTCGGGTAGTAAATTGTGGTGATAGTAGGTAAGGTGTGTCATACATGTGGGGACGTCCTACTTAAACATTTTATTTATATCTTCATGGGGTTCTTATGTGTCTTCCATGTTATAGAGTGACATTTTCTTGATGGCCCCGATTTTTAGGGTTTAGTTCCCTCCTGGATTTGTAGACATGTTATCATAGTTAGGACACTTGTGAGGTTAGGTTAGAGAAGACAAATGTTTATTAACTATGAGGCTTCACTATACACTGATAGGTGTTTCTGAACCGAGTGTGTCTCGGGGGCATCAAAGAATGTTTAAGAAAGGCTATGGTAAATCTATTTCTTATGTTTTTTTTACATTCTATTTCATTTATCTCTTAGCCTACACTATTTTTTTATTTACTGGACATACTATTTTCAAATGTTTAGAATTTGGGTAGGGATTTGGTTTTGAAATGATAGGCTTGTTTTGAAAATCAAGGTCGGGTGTGCAGTGTTTTTTCCCAAAAGGGGAACAATGTGTTTATTTGTTAAAATATTAAAACCCCTAATTTTATAACTGAATTTTAAAGTACAAATAATGGATTTCTTTGGATATGGAAAATACATGAATTACAAAGTTTTCTTTTGGAATTACTACATAGCATTTTGGTCCTCGCTCTGACTTTATCTTTTCAATTTTAGGTTCCTCTAGTGTTGGATTTCTCTTTCTATAAGTGTGTCCTTATGTTAGTTGGTGACCGCCATTTCCACATGGAGGTATGTTTTGATGAACATATTTTTTTATTTCAAATATTAGTGTTTTATTTTTTTTTCATTTTCATTATTTTTTATTTTCTTTATTGGCCAAAATAATACCCAAATGTTTTTTGGGTGCCCGACAGTAGTTGCCAGCCCATGGGGAACGGGAATGCCCTTCGGGCCGCTTTGTGAACTAAGGTTGTGTGACTTTGTTTTATTTCCACTTTTAGTGTTATTTTTTTAAGTTAGTTTCACTATTTTTTCTTTTCTATATGGGCCATAATATTTATTAACTACATTTCTATGGTTCCCACAGTGGTTTCCAGCCCGTGGGGATCAGGAATACCCTTCGGGCCATGTCGTGGAGTGACTCGGTTAACCGGTTTATGGTCGACCCGGGTTGGCTCATTAAAAAATGAAATAATTGTAGGCCCTTGTTATTTGGGGTGTTAGGTAGATGGAGATTAGTACAGTCATGACTAGAGAGGTAGGTACGGGAAATGAATAATGAACCCTTTCTCCTTCCGATCATTGCGTTGCATGGGGTATTCTAGGATTTGAGTATTGTGTATTTTGTTTAGATTGAGGGATGACAATGGAGGCATGATGGTGTCACATTGTGATATCACATGGAGTAGTCCCCCTTTTAGAGTGAATGTTCATGGTTCAAGTCTCTCTTATTATTATGACATACTTATGGCAAGGCCCACTACCATGTCCCTGAGTTAGGAAGAAAAAGTATTCCCTCTTTCTAGTAGATTAGTGTAAGTTTTTCTTTGTGTTGTATTGGTTGGTGTAATTTTGTTTTTGAAAATAAATTTTATTTCTGTGAAATGGATTAAAATTTGGGAAAAGGATTTTAAGGTCAATCGTTCTAGTTTGAAAATTTTGTTCGTAGTTTAGAGTTGGTGTAGAAGTGGTTTGGGTACAACCACAGGTTCTCCTTTTGAGAGTTTTCATGTGTGTGAGTATGTATGGTAAGTGAATGTTAGAATGCATGGATGGAAATGGAGGGACACACATGTGATGGTACCTTGGACTCCAGGGGTTATAGTTGAAACCAAATGAATGACCTTGTTTTTTAATGTTGATTTTGGAAAGGGGTAATGATTTTGGAAATGATTTTTTTAAAAGACGTTTTTTGGTATTTAGAATGTGGCCTTGAAAGATTTCGGTCTTCAATTTTAGAATGAAAAGGTGAATTAGAAATGGGTATTTTTTGTTACAATTATATGTGATTTTCTTATCTACCTATTTTTTGGGCATGAGAGATTATTTCGGATTATGTTTCAGATTGATGTTGGATTTGATTTTATGTTTCTTGTATTGTTTATAAAATTCTTCCAAGAATGGATCCAATGAATTCTATGGTGTAATAGCTAGTTTTTGATTCTTCATAAATGTTACATTTCCTTTCAGGTTATTTGAGTCCATTAGAGGTAGTGAAGGTTCTTGAAGAGGTCAAGCATGTCATCTCGGAAGTGTGAACTCTGGAAGTTGTCAGAGTGCATGTATCATTGGATGAATCAGATCTATTCTCCACACCATCATTGAATGTTTAAATTAAGTGGGTCGTTTTTATGTATATCCTTGTCTGATGATTCATACACGAGGAGCTGAAGACGAAGAAAATCAAAGAGATTGTGGGTATACACCAAATCTAACAGACAGTGAATGATTATGTTGACCATTTTAAGGATCTAGTTTACATTTATATGGACGTATAATCATAGAATATCTTCAAAAAATGTCTCTTACTTGGGGGTCTTTATCTATAGATCTAGTAGTGAGTCCCCTCTTCTGAGGACCGTCATTTCTAGAAGCTGGTAGATAAAGTGTTCCTAGATAAGTTGGTCTCCAGAGTGTAGGTCGTTAACAGACTGGAATCTACATATTCTGAGGATGGTTCACCATATGGAATGGTGTATATTCCAGAGGAAAATATTCTTATGGAGTCATATCCATAGGTTCTAGCTTCCGTTCTGTCAGAAAATTCGGTTGTGTGCCACTAGTGTGGCAGGTTTGGGCACACAAAGCTGTCATATCATATCCCTCCGAAGATGTGTCGACATTGCGGATGTCTAGGTCACCAAGAGATGTTTTATTTTATTATCTCTTGAATAAATCATTATGACCAAGGGATGATCATTCCTAAATATACATGAGGAGATTGTTCAGCCATCAGAGCCTTAGCCACAGGTCTCAGGGTGAAGATAACACACATTCAAGAGATAATGAGGGTGTGAAGGCTTAGTATGGGTTTTGTTTCCCATGTTATGATTGAAATGTCAAATGAAATTATTATATTGCTTTACTACTATCAAAAAATTCATCAATCGTAGTAAAAGTGTGGGGATCTTGTTCTGTTGTAATCCAAATAGTGTTTTTTTATGAATATGATTTTCTGAATCATGTGTTTTTTTAAGTGTGTTTGGACATTGTATGGGTTGATATTGGTTTATTTGTGATAATTCTAAAGATTTCAATGAATGTGGATGAATTTATGGTTTTATTTGTTCAGGGGATTCCTATTTGGGTTATGTTATTCTTGTAGGATTTCCCCATCCTCTTTGGTGATGTTTTCAGTTAATGTGACCACATGGGCAGTGTTGGTTCTCTTAGCCTGATGTCCTAGTTTGCTGGTTCCCCTCAATATGGGTTTCATGTTTAGTTCTTGGTGGAATTGTTTTGGTTTTTAGTTCCTGATATAATTTAATTCTTATAGAGGGGATAAACCCCTTGTGTTCTCCCCAAAATCTTGGGCTTTGGGTTCCTTTTGAATCGGCTAGGTGTGACCTATACAGAGTTTGATTATATCATGGTTCATAGTTTTCCTCATTTTTGTCTAGGCATGGACTCATATTATTGTTAACTATCATCTTGGTGACTTTCTGGAGGCATATATTTATTGTTCTTGGGATAATTTTCACATCCAAACCTTTAAAAATATGTTTTTCTATTATTTATTGTCTTTGGATATCCTCTTCCTAGTCCGAGTTGAGTTCTGGGTCATTTTTTTTATTTTTGTTTAATTTTTGTGGGTTTCAAGCTGGTACCCAGCCACCGAACAGTTATCAAAAACCATACGGTCATCCTAAGTCACCATGTGGTTTCCTGAAATTTCAAATAAATACACATTATTAAAATAAGATTAAAGGAATGTTGTAATCATAATAATAATTAAGATATTATTATTATAAATGAAATAAATATTATTATTATTATTGTTTTATTAATAATATTATTATTGTATGACGATTATTATTATTTTGAGTATTAAAACTATTATTATTTTATTATTTTATTAATATAATTTTTTTATTTTTTATTTTTGTTTTCCTTTTTTCCTTAAACCAAGGTCTTCTCCCCCCTCTCCATTTATTTGTGTGGCACCTCCACTACCATGCACGTTCCCTACCTCTGACTGGACCACCTCCTCTGGCTAGTATCCCGGCGCGTGACCCCCCTACATTGACCTCCCTTCTCAGTACACAAAAATCTACTCCATTGTGCTTCCAACTATTTGGTTGATCGGGTCTGGTGCGTTCACCCTATCGTATGGACCTTCTCTTACATGCTTCCCTTATCTAGCCAGCCGGGACTAGCATGCTCCCCATGTCTTGCTGGCATGCTCCAGCGCAACCCCCCATCTATCCGGAGAGTGCTTCAAATCTTTATTTCATGGGTTTTAATGAAGGTTTCTTGGTATAATAAACCATATTGGGTTGAGTTCACATGATATTTGAGTTTTCTTATGATATAGGCTATGAAAATGGACCATGAGTCTTAGTTCGTCCATTCACTAAACCATCATTGGGTTTGCACACTGTTGAGGAAGGTGATTCCTTGGTTTTCCTTTTTGATGCATTTTTTTTTATTTTTGGGTGTTTCTATAATTTTTTATACATAATTCGTACATAGTTAATACCGTTCATTATCCTTTTATAGTTTTTTATTGTAGTCTGATTTTAAAAAAATAGTTTTTGATGTAATTCAGTTTTTAAGATTTTATAGTTGTAAACAAAATGTTACGTGCACTGTTTTTTTTAATTTATAGACCTATTCCACATACTTATAGAACCAATATTTAATTCCTTTTGATGATTTGGCATCAGTATAAATTGGTAAAATTAGTTTTCAAAATAAACATTTATTAAAACCTACGTGGTTATGAGTTAGTGGGTCTTGAAAAGTGTAATTTGTGATTTTACAGCAGAACTAAAACTTTTTTTGGGCATTTTTCCTTTGTATCTGTTGTTAAAATTCTTCAAATTTTTTTCAAATGCTATTGCGGTGTGTGTATTTTTGTCTTTTAATTACTCAAATAATCAAGGTGAAATGTTTTTTTGGATACTTGTATATTTTTTAAGGTATGGTTTAGTTTGGTTATTAGGTAGTATTGATGAGTTTGGTTTGAAAAAAATGGTGCGTTGGTACATTTATGTGGTTTTTTAAGAAAATGGATTCATGTGGTTGGGATTCAATGTGATAGTCTGTTTGGTGTAACATAATCATGTTTGACATTATTAGGATTGTTTTAGGTTTTCATGTTGTTTTGAATTGATGTGGGACATGAAGTAAAGGGAATGTTTGACACATTTTAAAAAAATTCATGTTTTTACTATCATTTATAAATACTCATTTGGGATGTTCTTAGAAAAGTGGTGTTTCACATGTATTTAAATTTATTTGGTAAATGTCTTTGGAATGTTTATTTCGGGTGTGTAAAGCTTAAATTCCTATTTGGAATTTTAAGTGTCTGTAAGTGAAGGTTAGTTTTAAGACCCGTTTGCAAATTTACATATAAATGAGATGTTTGATCTTGTTTTTGGAAATTTATTTTAAAGTGTTTTTGGTAAATTTATTTGGAAGGTGTAGAGATTAAGGGCCCATTTGGAATTGTTTTTTTAAAATAAATGTGTTCTACAAGATTTATATTGAAAGTGGTTTGAAAATTGTGTGTTCCCAGTCAAAATCTTTGACGTTTTGAGTTATCTTTTAGAAGAAATTTGATGTGAAAACCTATATGAAAACTCAATGTGTTTTATAAATTGGTTTTGATATTTATATGATATGAAAAGCTGATTGGAACTTTCAACGAGTGATTTATATATTAATATGTATATAGTGGGAACCCCAATCTACGATTTCTCTATATGGGTTATTATATTGTTGGTGTCTGTGTTTGGGGTAGGAAAGTGTGGTGACAGTATTTATGGTGAGTCATGCATGAAGGGTCCTCTTACTTGCACATTTTATTTATATATACCATGGAATCCTAGGAATCTTTTTAGTGATGAGTAACAGTTTCTTGTTAGTCCCAATTAGACAGGCTAGTACCTTCCTAGAGTTGTAGATATGCTAGGAGTGATTTTCCACCGGTGGGGATAGGTTGGAGCAGCCAGTTGCTTATTTATATAGGGGCTTCACCATACGCCAGCAGGTGGTTCTGAACCAAGTACGTCTAGGGGTCTTCTAAGGATGTTTACTAAAGCCCATGGTTTTTCTATTACTTATGTTTTTTTACTTTCTGTTGCATTTAGCTCTTATCCAACATGGTTTATTTACTTACCTCACATCCTATTTTAGAAAATTTAGAATTTGTGTTGGGAGTCAGTTTGGAAAAATAGACTTGTTTTGAAAATGTAGGTGTGTTGTGTAGTGATTTTACAAAATGGGGAAAAGTGTTTTTATTTGTTAAAATGTGAAAACCCTATTTCTATAACTACATTTCAAACACGTATTATTTGATTGTATTGGGAAACTAAAATACATGGATTATGTGGTTTACATTAGGAATTCCTACGGAGAATTTTGGTGCTTACGCCTAAATTACCATTTCAGTTTCAAGTTCCTCTAGTTCTGGATCGCTCTTGTATTTAGTGTGGTCCTGTGTTAGGTGGTTACCTCTAGGATAACATTGAGGTATGTTTGGATGAAAAACTTTTTTATATCAGTTATTAATTTTTTCTCTTTGTTCAATTATATTCATTATTTTTCATTTACATTATGTGCCAAAATCATTCCCAACTATTTTTCATGGGTGCTCTGCACTAGTTTCTAGCCCATGGGGATCGAGAACACTGCTCAGTCCATGCGGTGGACCGAATCGGGTGACTGATTCACAGGTGACCTGGGTTGGTTCATGAAATAATTTATTTTTAATGATCCCCATGTATAAAAGAAAGAGGAGGCTAATGAGATTAAAATGATGTAATAACATTATTTATCAGTCCAATTTAATTTAATGGAATTGAAAAAAAAATCTAATAAGGAATGGTTATAATAGTAATGTGTGATTTGAAGTTGATATTTAAAAAACTATAGAATTATGATAGAAAAATTTAAACTTAGTGAAATTTAATTGATTTTGATGATGAAAGAGCATTAGGGTTTGAGATTTTATGATCATGTCATATTCCAAGGAATAAAATGTCACCAATTATATGCCCCAATACTGTTGGAATACATAAAAAATCCATCAAGGGTATTTAATATTATTACCAAAAGTTTCACTAAACATTTACCAAAATGAATTTTAGGATTAATGATTTTGGACTAACCCCATTGGGTATCCAATATCCTCATCATGTTTCCAGTGGGACACCTATAAATATAGGGGTGCTGGCTAATTTCATTGGCGAGATGGTGAACCTCTACCGGCTAGCTGGGTGTCTCCTTACATCTTTACAGATATTTTCCTTCAATATTATCTATCCAAACTTTATCAACTCGGTAAGACCAATGGTCCTACTATCTTAGGGAGATCGTGGGCATGCCACTAATTGGCATGTGGTAGTACACCAACTGACTGGTCGTACATGTTTCCATGTATTCATGTAATCGGTTTTTCAATTCCATCCATTATCCACTATTGTTATTCTAGCCTTCTTATAAGTAATTTTTAACATCCATTAAGACATTTTTAATTAACCTTAACTATGTTCAACCATGTTTTCATCAAGTAACATTGTCATCAATTAAATTGTAATATTAATCACTATAACAGTGTCTGTTTCCTTTAAAATCAATGAAATATAAAATGAAAAATAGTAACCATGATCATAATACATGAATAATAAATAATGAATCAAAACAATCATTAAAAATGAATTATTTTACTCTTGAAATGCATAGGATAAAGGGAATTTTTAATTAATGGGTAATAAGGTCTTATAAGTTTTCAACATATAGAATTATAAGTTATATTTGTATTTATAACAAAATAATAATAAAACTGAATTTATTTATTATTTTAAGAAATAATATAATAATAATAAATTTATATTTTCTCCAATGAGGGAAGAAAAATTTTATCCTCTAGGATGTTAGTCCTTTTATTTTTTACCAATGTAATAATATTAAAACTATTTTTGGGTTACTGGAGTTTTTGTATTTGACATAACATGAATCCCAATATATTAGTTCAACTAAATGTCACCTCTTTGTCATTACATGAATTCCATTCTTAAAAATATAACAAAATCCATAGACCCACATCATGGTGTGACCAAACACATCCCACCATATCCATAAAATGAAAATTGAAATATATTGGATTTGTTATTATATGAAATGGGATTTCCTCATGAGTTCATGTCAATATAGATTACCAAAAATCTCCTCAATTAATTCATGTCCTAAAACATAGCCATCACGTAATGACCCAATATCCCCATCTAAATAGATTGAATCGTACCCCTAGTATATTTTAAATTTTTCTAAAACATTTTAATCCATTTCAACACAAAATCTTATTCCATAATACAACCAACCATTCCCTAACATAAAAAACTCAAGACCTTACCTCTTCTCAATATATCCCTTAACACTATGACTCATATGAAAACACCAGGAAACCATCATCCAGATGAATATAAGCTCATTGGTATCATATTCTTTCATTTATCATTAATGATGCAATCAATAACTCCAAGGACTCCCTCAATGCTTGAGAAATGAAAAGGAAGGGTTCGATAAAATCCAATCCCATACATTATCTAATGAGATAGATCTTTTACATTATTATATAGAATATATTAGTGTTAACATAGTGTATAAAAATTGGAAATTAATTTACATTGGTATTCCACAACAATATGGTAAGGATTTATTCCCATCTTGATACTTGGGTCATACACACCTTGAATGACATACAAAATGAGGGACCCAAGAACACCATGTGAGGGGAGGGGTGAGTAAGGGTGCCAAATTTTAATTCTCAAGTGGAGTATCTTGTTCCCAAGTTGGTTGGAACATGTAAAACATATCTAATGGAAAATATAATTAATTAAATAAATCTTAATCAGTAAAACAACACAACAATTTTACTTGGTTTACCCCTATTGTCTAGTTCAAGGAGAATATGTTGAAACTGTGTCTTTTGTACCTAAATACAATATTGTTTACTATATGTGGAATATAAATGTTTAAACATAGTCAATCTCTTCCAGGAACGTTGAATTTACAAGATTTCATTGATAACACAATGTGTCCCTCAGAACACTCCTATTGACTCCCGTTAGCTCATTATCATAGGTGAATTCTTACTCATTTTATTGACTAGAAGGTATCTTCAATAGATTTTCATTGAAGTATTTTTCTCTATCTAGAATGAGACTTTTTATTCATAAAATTCATGATTTATTAACTTGAATGATCTGACATAACAAACCAAATATTCAAAACGTGAAACTAGCTCAACATAGTACTTGTGTACAACACCAGCTTATGGATGAATGTTTTATGGTTTTTGTGCAAGTTGACTTTCATACAAACCATATCTTTCACACAAATATTATCTTTCCCAAATCACATATATTTCATATAGATAAACCATATGATTCACTAGATCTTGATAGACTTAAGGAACAAGTTTTTTAGAACTCCCTTATTACATGTAACTCGCCACTCATGCAGAACTCATGGAATACAAGAAAATATATGCTTTCATGTGACTCCCTACATTTTTGAAAATCACCAAATTCACAAGTTAGAGATATTATATTCTCTAATTGTTTAACCTCATTAAATGAGGAGGAATCGACCTGCTTAAAAAAAATTTGTGACCATGCAAGTATCTTGCACAACTTTTCCCCTATCACATAAATATCATCTTCCCATGTATCATTTCATGTATCCCCCTGTAATAATAAAATTTTAAGAAATATATAACTTTCAAAACCTTCTTTCCATAACCATTTTATCATTCAATGAGCATGAAAAATTCCTTGTGCGAAACATCAAAAACCTGCTTTATACTTGCATGCAGCATCTTTTTCCAAAAGTACTTTTCTCCATTCTAATTTTTGAACCAAAAAATTACTCAAACACTGGGAAACAACAAAAACTTAAAATATATTATCATATTGAAATATAAGATCCTTTTTCATTTAGAATCCATGATCTCCCATGTTAGGATAGACAATAAACACATATCATACTCCATTTCCCGAAAAGAACATCCCCAGTCCAACAATCACCCCCATTGTGTTTGTTGGAAATCATTACATAAACTCAATAATGCACCAGCCACTATCAAAACCGAATATGCAGGAATGAAATCATCCAACACTCTATGTCTATGTGGTAAATTCTCAGTTCATAAAATAGATAGGAATCTTGAATTTGGTTATCATGTTTTGCAATTCTTAATGACGTCCAAGCTAAACTCTGATTGTTTCCTCATAACATGGAATTGAATTCTACATTCACATTTTCTCATTATAAACCTTTTAAACTCATATTATCATTGAAATTATCCATTATACCCTCTCCCCCTTTAAAAATATACCAAAAGAGCCTGATTTTGACTTGTACAACACAAAACATACTCCCCATGATCATATCTCCCCCATTAACCTCTAGCATCTCAACAGGAAGAATTAAATGGTTAATTCTACTCGAGAGATGGGAACTACCACAAACTCCTCATGCATTGGGAGGTGGTTGAAAACTAAGGATCAATATGTCATGAACTTTCCCCCAAGGCCCATGCCATGGCTACCCCAAGACCTCTATCCATAGGCCAGGGGCTGGTGACTAGCACCAGAAAGGCATATCCCTAAACTGGAAGGAATTTCCTTTCAACCTACACACACATAGATAGGGAATAATTCATAAAGAAAACCATAACAGAAGCAATGTAGTAAACCCCCCCCCCAAGTACAACAACTAAGAGAAAAATTTGTATGATGAATGTAAAGGGGTCTGAATATAAGCCCAACTGAAAGGAAAGTAAATAAAAAGAAGTACATGCTCGGAAGGTCGACCACCAAGGATCATTCTTGAAGGGTGGGTTCAAATCACTATCGAATGTACTTGTAGCACACCATGTCTATTGATCCTCCCCAGAGCACCATCTAGCCCAGGCTCCCAAAATCCCCAGTCAAAGATGCCTTTCTTATGCATAAGATGCAATAGGTGTGGGTGAAGCTGATGCATGGGTGATTATAAAAATACTCAGTAGGGACCTCGAGACCAAATCAGGTCTCACCTAAATCCATAAAGGAAAATACCAAAATGAATGATCTCAAAGTGTTGCACAAATAAAAATACATAGCTCAAACCAAGTATAAAAATTATGTATATAAGAAAAGATGATTAGTAGTAAAGATAGATCATCTTGTTCTGTTTAGAGGATCTACTATTGATCCATAAAGGGTCTCTATACTGCTGATCCATTTAGGGTTTCTCTACTTTAGATCCATGATGGATTTATCTCTATCTGATCTATGACTAGTAACACTATTGTTCATCCATGAAGGGTCTCTCTTGTGATGGTCCATGAATGGTAACTCTTATGCTGATCCACAAAGGGTTGCTCTTCATTATTCACATCACAGCCAGCCAACAGATTCCCACACTTAGTTCGCTTGATTTCTAGAGGATCTTCCCCTCTATCCATCGGTCATACCTCAACCTCCATGAAGTCTAATATAGAGCAACCCAAATTACCGTCTCATCATAAGGGTCCCAATGCAGCAGATGGTGTGTCGAACGGACGCCTTGCCTCTATGATTTGAGAATATTTGTAAAAAGGGTCCTATTCAATTTGAGTCTGATCCAACCTATCCATATATAAATATTTTCCAAAACTCACCCAAAGAATCACAGAAGGACCACTCATCGTAAGGGTCCTCATTCCATAGATGGTGCGTCAATCAGACTCTAGGTTTGAGAGATATCGTCGTTTTTGTAAATAGTGATCAGTTGTGTCCAGGCCTACTCCAACTCGGTCAGACATACATGGCCAATCCTGGCCCACGATCCCATAGACTCATCTTTTCTGCATGGCCCACTAGGCCTCACTGAACCCGGCTCAAGTTGGCTATGGGTCCAATCCACCGGGTAACCCAGTGACCGAGTTTTATCAGACCAGGTCTCCTCTAGCGGGCATGTCTCCTTTTTCCTACCTAGGCCGCATTGTGTCCTATGTGTCCTAGATTTAACTCATCCACTTGGATCATCATGGTGGTCCATTTGGTTTAGTGTGGCTTAGTGGGATGGCAGGTTCAGCCCGTCCTAGATCGGACCGGTCTGGTAAAGCCCAGAACGATTCGGCCGATCAAGTTTAGGGCACGTGTGGCCAGTCAACCCGGCCACCCCCTTTGGTCAAACATGGCCTACGGATGCAGACCAATCCTCCAGGAAGTTCCCGATGGCACCACATATCTAGAACATTGGTTTTTCCATCAGGCCACTACCTCCTTCTACTCTGACGCAGCGCGCACTAGGCACACCGCTCCCGCCTATCGTCAGCCCATATCGGCGGCCCTTGCTGCACCACCGTAGACAGCTGGCCAAAATTCTCTATCGTAGTGGGGTGCAGAGGGGAACTCAGCCTCCCTCCTCTTGCAGCCATCTCCACGGGCCATCACCAGTCACTTCTCACATCTGTGTGCTAATGGTTCTTCTAGTGGCCATCAGAGTTTCTCTAGTGGTTCATTTGTTGAACTGTTTGCACCTACAGGATCGTAGGGATGTCACGTTTTCTGTGACAGATTCAAACTCTCCTTGCTGGAAGTTTGATAATTTTTCCAAAAAGAAAACACAATAACACAAACGTTATAGGGACTCAGTCCTAGTTAGCATTGGCCCACATCCTCCATGTTAGAGGTGAATAATCAAAGGGTAGGTTTGTGATTTCAACAGATGAATCTAGCCAGTAATTCAAGTCCCCAGATTTAACAACCCTCCCACAAGAACACATGATCCATGGATCAACCTATTCATGGTTTCATTCATTTTCATTGTTTTATAATGAAGAATGGGGAAAGAATATCAATCAAAAATAAATCCTAACCCCTACCTCGTTTGAGGTTTTTTGTCATAGTATTTCCTCCTAAAGTGTTCAAGACATTGATGACGTTCTTTACTTCACATCTTTGTTCTTCAAGGAACATAAAATTCAATGATTTTCCACTGGTGTTTTTCATTCTTCATTGGAGAGGACACTCACCAGAGGTTCATCATATATTTTCCCACAGTTTTAATTCCCACTCTCCAATGTGTTAGCTAATTTAAAGGGGAACACGTCGCAACATATTTGTTATGTTGCGACGTTTCATCATTACACTGTTTAATTTATAAAAAAGCATAACATTTTCACATTCAGAATGATCCATTGAAAATCCTTATTTAATGTGCATCGTCATCTCCTCATCTTCGTGCTACAGCGTCGCCGTCCATTGCTCAACGGTTGACAAAAGAAATAAAATAACTTTTTAAAGTTATTTTATTAATTTTTTCAATGTATGAAAAATAAAATTTATGTTCGACCTATTCCGGTCAATGTTAAGTCAATTCATGTTGAACCCCTATGTTTGATGTTCAATGGATCCCTCAGAGTTTTGACCCGAGCACTGGTTCAAGAGTTAGAAAAACCCACTCGCATGTTTACGGAACGTACTTTAAAGAATGTTTAATATTTTGTTCCAGGCTCACCTGGCCTCAAAATCATGTGCCTTCAGAGTGTGTGATCTAAAAATAATTCTATTCAATTTAAAAATAATTACATTGAAATTATATGTTATTACATTCTCCCCACCTTAATACATTACATCCCTGAAATCCAAAAGAGGGGTTAATCCAACAAATGGGGGAACTAAGCACGAATCTGAGCCTCTTCTTCCCATATCCTCTACTGTAGGTTCTCATGTTTCCACTAAACGCACACTAGAGGAATTGACCATGTATGAAAGAATAACTCCTAACAATTATTGATCTCCCCCGGGAACTCTGCAAAAGTCACCCCGTCGTAAATATCATGCTCGCCCCATTAGAGGATGTGCAATGGATCACGTGCGTACCACCTAATCTAGGACATATGAAATACATCTTGCATCTAGTGAATCTGTGGGGGAAGAGCTAGTTGGTGTGCCACCTCACCATCTCTATTGAGAATCTAGAGGGTTCCAATGAACCTCAGAGATAACTTGACACCCTGGCCAAATATCTGTTAACCCCGTCAGGGTGAGACCTGAACGAAAACATGGTATCTCACCTCAAACTCCATGGTTATCTATCTCCCATTGGCATATGATTTATTTCTATTCTGTATATTACCAATCCCCCCTATATGATCTTCACCTTCTAAGTGGTTGCCTATACTAACTCTAGACCCATTAGTGCTGACTCCCCTTGGCCGGTCTAGCATAGAGGTAACCCGCATGTCCTCCCTTACAAGGCCTCAAATGG
Source organism: Viscum album (assembly GCA_963277665.1). Taxonomy (NCBI): domain Eukaryota; kingdom Viridiplantae; phylum Streptophyta; class Magnoliopsida; order Santalales; family Viscaceae; genus Viscum; species Viscum album. The sequence goes on from OY728121.1 coordinate 767,476,891, forward strand.
TGTCATGCCAATGGTGTAGTGATAGTTTTTATTGTATGAAAAATCCACTAGTGGTATGTGGTCCCCCCAACTACGACAAAAATCTAGGACACAAGCATGTAACATGTCCTCCAATGTCTATATAGTCTACTCCATATCACTATTTGTTTGGTGGTGAAAAGCTATGCTCAAGCACAGCTGAGTCCCAAATGCCTCTTTTAACCCCTTCCATAATCATGATGTAAAGTACGCATCATGGAATAATAAGATCTTCTAAGGCATCTCATTAATTCATACATTCCCCTGGATGTAGGGGTGTCAAAATCCCACTATGGATCCATGGTCTGGAATGTTCAGGAATTGAGCCAACTTAGTGAGTTGGTTGATGATCACCCTGATAGAATCATGTCACCTTTACATGAGTGGTAAACCCATCACAAGGTCTATCATGATACCATCCCATTTCCACTATGCTACCTCAAATAAGTGGTCCAAGACTTATGTAACTTGATTCTTATCCTTCACTTGTTAACAAGTGAGGCATCATGAAAAAAACTATACCCTTTCTTTCTTCATCCTTGGCCACTAGGACTGATGTTGGAGGTCCTAGAACCTCTTCACCACACCAGGATATACCGCCAAAGGGTATTTATGGAACTCCCACAACACATTCTCCCTCAACATCACTGGTACCACCGTGCATCCTCTTAAAAGGATGATGAGCTCCCCACCTATTGAAAATATATCAAGAGCTTGTCCTGATCATAACTGAGCACATCAATCCTTGTAGCTGGCATGTAGAGACCCGAAGCATGACGTACATGGACATTACATTACTTTTTCGGAATACTTAGTACATAATAAAAACACACACACAAGGATCGTAATAGTTTAGTGTCTTTGGAAACCCGGAATATAATCTTCTAATCGTGGTGAAAGATCTTCAACATATCCCATAAAGATCTTCCTTTTTTTACCTAAAACATTTCTTTATATCCCAGGGAAAAGAAAACATAAAAGGGTGACCTCAAATTCTCAGTAAGGGTAAAAAAAAGAAATATCAATCACATCATATTCATAAGAACATAACATTTTGGATATCTTAACCTTCATAAGAGAGCATAATTTCATAACATGGGATAAATCATAGTAGTGAAATGAAATCACAATAATCATAACTTAAAATATGAAACTTTGTACCATACACAGATAATCATAGAGAATCATTTCTTATTAGTCAAGACTCATTTCCAAAACTATCTTAGTGGACAAAGTCCATTTCTGAACCGAGTCACCCTCGTTTCAGTCCTGTTTCACTGAACCGGTATAACCTACCATTCCATCCATGTCTATCTCATGAGATATAAAATCTTTACCCAATGCATTGGAGGGAGATATAGGTCCCACCCATCTCATAATGAACCCATTCTTATGTGTGCAACAAAAATCATAAATCATACATCATTGCATAACCCATGTAATAAAAATTGAATTTTTAAACATCGTGACATCATAAAAAAATTCATATAAGATAAATGAATTCATAAAAATAATTCCATCATAACATAATCAAATCAATGTAATGATAGGGATAGAATAATCACACTATATTATCTTATATGGAAAATAATTTTGATAAAACACTTGAACTCCATTCTTGAGGAAAACATCCTTTCTACTTCAAAGACATTTTTCCTTTCTTAACATGTCATACAATTTTAAACTAAAAGAAGTTGATTAAAAATAAACTAGGAAACTTTTAAAGGAAGCTTCCTGGAAATAATGTTTTAAAAATACATTCATCCCGTATAAGTTAAAAATACATTCTTCTCGTACTTTTTTCGGAAAAGTCAAAAAGTACCTCGTACGAAAAACTACAAAAGATTCCTTTCATATCTTTTACTAAAAACTCACCGAAGGGTAAAATTGGATTTTAAAAATTGAAGGTGGATAGAAATAATATTACATATTGAGGAAACATGGATGTGGATGATAAAATACACCCCAGTAAATTTCAAATTATAAACAATCTCGGATAAAAATTAGATTGTCATGTTTCCCTTACCTTAGGTCTGATTTTCTTCGTAAGTGTCCGAACCTCCTCTTCTTTGAAGTGCTTCTTTGAGACCTCCTTTTAGGGAAATAAAATAGGTCTTTAAAGAAGAACAGAACCTCTAGGATGTTTCTAGGGAAGTGGAGAGGAGAAAGTGGAAGGGGTTGTCCGAGCTTGAAAGCTCAAAGTGGTGTGAGGAAGAGGGGGAGGAGGTGCCCTTTTTTTAAGGGAGGGGAGGGGCACCTTAGGAAAATCTCAAAATATTATTTTACATTAAGGTCAAATTCGGTTTATAATGGTTCCAAAGGGTCTTATTTCGAAGATAATGTGGTGATGGGTCGAAATCCTCTCATCCAATAGGATTTATACAAGTTTAGGTTATTATTTTAACCTTATCAATTAGATTTAACTCTAAGTTAAATAATTTAACTTTTACCGTGTCTTTTTGTTTTCTTACACTATATGGTTAATAAACATACCATAACAAGCCAAGCGAACCCCAAGTTGTTTATTATTAATATATATATCCTTATCTAAGTCATTTGGCCAAACCTTAGATTTTTAGTAATTAAATAACAATTAATAATATAATATTTTTTTAAAACTAATTTATGTCAATTTTGACACTATTTGGTACATGATTTTTATGAAATTCATAAAAGAATGATAAGTTCGAACCAAGTTACTTATATCAACAATAACATTTCATATTAACCTAGAAAATTAATATATGTCATAAAAAGTCTCAAATTACATTTATTTGGGCATTTATAACATCAATTATGTCAATATTTCATTAATAATACAATTACTGCATCATCATTGTGTCATAATAAATGATAATTATTTAATCCCTAAAAATTATAAATAAATTCCTCTGATGTAAATAATTGTATTAGATTTCTGGAGACTATTCATCTTCTAAGTTTCAAGAAGTTTATCACTAAATTAAAATTATTATACTTCTAAGATTTAAGAAAGTGACATGTTGTCACATTCTTTGGTTTTAATAATAATTAAATTATTTTCATGGAAAAAAGTCCATAAAGTGAATCTAATCCGACCCTTAGGTTATATGGGTCTACTTTTATCCATCCAATAGGATTTTTCCAAGTGTTAGGGTAATTTTATAATATTATATTTACCCTTAATTATCCGATTTACCTTTAACTATAGTAAATAAAATTTACCGTAGTTACTATTCACAATGCCCAAAAATAAAAAGTAGATTATTAACATAATTTGTAACCACTGATTGCAAATATAGAATCCATTTTTCCAAATTCAATACACAAAAGTTGCAGAAATTAAATTAAAATTAATCCCGTTGTCGAAAGAAAATGGGTTTTTCTTTAAAACATTGCAAAAGATTGAATTGATTTAACCTACGAATTCAAGGTAAAATCAATGCTAATGAAATACATTATATTAAATGGTAAAAATATATTCTATTTATACTTTAAAACCATTCAATGTTATAATTTAACCACATAATGTATTACGATGAAAAAAGTTGTTTTTAATTAAAATATAGCATGTTTTTACTATTCATTAAAATATGAAAGTTATCGGAAAAATATCAAAACATTATCTAATGTAAATTTTTATATCCTGATTCAAAAGAAGAATTTTATTTTGTCAAATTGAACTTATAAACATGTGAAAAACTAGATTTAAAGTGGGTGCGCCATCAAAAGGTGACAAAACTATTTTTTTTTGAAAAATACTTATTTTACCCAAAAAAATTTATTTTGTTCTTATACCATGTTCTAGAAATGTGTAAGATGAATAATAATGTTATAAAATTAAAAATTTAGTTAACACTATTCATAATGGCTAGTTCATAACAATATTATAATAATATATCGTTTTTTAGTAAAACCCGGTATTGCGTACAACACACGCTATCGAGGAAGGTCGCGATTGCGTGTAATGCAAGCCAAGTCAGGGTTGCGTGTAGTGAACAACTCCTTTGTTGTTGCGTATGACAGAATCCAACCATATTTTATTTATACATTAAATATATATATATATATACAATCAATGTTGCATAGAATAACTTCTATCAAACGAACTTGAAATTGTGTGTAACACGATTCAAGAATAGTGTTGCATATACTGCAAGCTAATAGGGTGTTGCGTATAGCGCAAGGTAATCTTGGTGTATCATAAAACAGAAGATATGAATGAAATTAAAAAGAATGTATCTTATAAAATCTCGGGTTGTTACATTCTACCCCCCTTAAAATTAATTTCTCCCTCGAAATTCTTCGGGGTTATAAATCGTTTACTATTCATAAAAACCCACATCGTAAAAAGAAATACCAAAACTGAACTTCAAAACCAAAAGTATGAAATATAACAGTTACCCAAATGAACTCATCACTGGGTTTCCATATAGGAGAAAATATGGACATGGAAGAGAAATCTAACCGTCATGTTCTGATGGAGAGTGGTAGAGAACATGGCTATGAAAAAGCCCACAATCACAAAGCTATTGATTTGTGGTGATCTAAGGTACCATCTGATTCATCAGATATAAGGGCACTAGGACAACATTTTTGGTTTTCAAGAACATTTCCCTAATGTTGATGAAATTAGAAGAAATACTTTCGTGATTTTGGTATATTCTCACCGTTTGTCGTTCTTTGGACAATTTCCACTTCATCTCTTAAAGAAATTAAGTTGAATTTGTCATTCGTGATGTGTTAGCAGATCATGTGATAGAATGATGGGTCATTCCATCTGTCTCAAAAAAAAGGTTAGAAAAGTTATCAAAAAAAATACATGTGTCCATCTATAGTGAGATTAATCATATATAGTTCCTAAAATGGACTTATACTTCATATATCATACTACTTAATATAATAAAACTACTTTCTACTAAACAGGGACTTCCTGTAGGCCACTGGTAGGCAAAAAAGGCCAGTCAGACATTGGTTGTGGGTTCGATTCCCACAGCCTTGTCCGACGCGATGGGTTGTCGCCCGTCCTGCAGGTTGTCCTTTTTCTAAAACTACATTACTATAAAATCCCATCAGTAATATCGAAAAAAGTTCTATCCTTAATCAATTCTTAGCATATGTCCAACATAATCCATTCCAACATTTAGGCTTATCTAAAATACTTCGGTCCAAGCTCATAGTATAAAGAAAACAATTACTTGAAATTTCATCAACCAAGCATGTGAATACCATCATTTATCCCTCATATATCTTGTTGGTCACATTCCAATCATGTGAATACCTTAATCATGTATTCTCTTGAAAAATGAATACCCATTAAACCTTTGTGAAAATATAAATGCTATCAAAAGTTAACTCTTTCAACATACCAAAATCCAAAAATTCTATATACTCAATCCATTACATAACCTTCTCCTTATATCAGTCATTAGCTCATGAATACTGTCAAATATTTAATTTTCTCCTTATCCCTTCATTATGCGCATATCATCTATATTCCAAAAATATCGGAATATCCTTTAATGGATACTGGTACCATTAATCATACACTTTCAAAACTCAAGGAAAGAAAACAGTGTAACAATCCTTAGATTTCTTTTTATTCCATAGTACCAACATTACACTTGATAAACATGTAATCATTCCACTACCTTCTTAAACCATTGACTGAGCTTCAACAATTATTTCAACTCACATATCATTTGTAGTCTCTTCATCATCATCAACATAAATACTACTCATACGGCCATATTGATTCTCTTCATGAGACTTTCTCTTAGGGCATTGGTTTGCATAATGCATGTACATTCCACATTTAAAACATTTAACCATTGTTGATGTCGTAGAGATACCATTATCCTCATCCATGGTGTTAACTGAACCTTTTCCTTTTCACTTACTGGATTTGTGTCCTTCTTTTCCACACCCAAAGAATCTTCCAGTTCCCTTGAAACATTCTCCGCGATGCCTCTTCCCACATGATTTACATAGGGGAAATTGATCTTTCTTTCCTCTATGACCATCATGAAACTCCATCTTTCTCTTTTTAGCTGAGTCAGGAAACTTACCAAATTTTACTTTATTGATCATATTGTGAGATTGCTGATTCGGCATAATAATGATGTTTGGACTTCTAAATCCCATTTAATTTGTTTCTCATCATTCCATTGTCCATCATATCCTCCATTATCGTGAATCATCTTCTTTCCAGCCATTTTCTAAAACCCAAAAAGAATAGTGTGAGAGACAAAAATCATACTAGGGAAAACAACATAATAAAGGGGGAGTATCCTCAATATCTAGCATCTTAGGTTAAATTATATGATCGTTACCATAGTTCTAGGATTGTATCCTATACGTATACTTATCCTTAAGGACATACCTAGACATACCTTAGAAATATCTCCAGGGATCTCACTAACGTTTTCGCATCCTAGTTTCCAATGGTTGACTAAACATTTCCTCTGATACCAACTGTAGAGACCCGAATCTTGACGTACATGGACATTACATTACTTTTGCAGAATACTTAGTACATAACAAAAACACACACACAAGGATCGTAATAGTTTAGTGTCTTTGGAAACCCAGAATATAATATTCTAATCGTGGTGAAAGATCTTCAACATCTCCCATAAAGATATTCCTTTTTTTACCTAAAACCTTTCTTTATATCGTGGGGAAAAGAAAACATAAAAGGGTGAGCTCAAATGTTCATTAAGGGTAAACAAAATAAATATCAATCACATCATATTCATAAGAACATAACATTTTGGATATCTTAACCTGCATAAGAGAGCATAATTTCATAACATGGGATAAATCATAGTAGTGAAATGAAATCCCAATAATCATAATTTAAAACATGAAACTTTGTGGCATACACACATAATCATAGAGAATAATTTCTTATTAGTCAAGACTCATTGCCAAGACTATCTTAGTGGACAAAGTCCATTTCTGAACCGAGTCACCCTCGTTTCAGTCCTGTTTCACTGAACCGGTATAACCTACCATTCCAGCCATGTCTATCTCATGAGATATAAAATCTTTACCCAATGCATTGGAGGGAGATTTAGGTCCCACCCATCTCATAATGAAACCATTCTTATGTGTGCCACAAAAATCATAAATCATACATCATTGCATAACCCATGTAATAAAAATGGGATTCTTAAACATCGTGACATCATAAAAAAATTCATATAAGATAAATGAATTCATAAAAATAATTCCATCATAACATAATCAAACCAATGTAATGATAGGTATAGAATCATCACCCTATATTATCTTATATGGAAAATAATTTTGATAAAACACTTGAACTCCATTCTTGAGGAAAATATCCTTTCTACTTCAAAAACATTTTTCCTTTCTTAACATGTCATACAATTTTAAACTAAAAGAAGTTGATTAAAAATAAACTTGGAAACTTGTAAAGGAAGCTTCTTGGAAATAATGTTTTAAAAATCCATTCATGTCGTATAAGTTAAAAAAACATTCTTCTCGTACTTTTTTCGGAAAAGTCAAAGAGTACCTCGTACGAAAAACGACAAAAGATTCCTTTCATATCTTTTACTAAAAACTCACCGAAGGGTAAAATTGGATTTAAACAGTTGTAGGTGGGTGGAAATAATATTACATATTGAGGAAACATGGATGTGGATGATAAAATACACCCCAGTAAATTTCAAAGTATAAACAATCTCGGATAAAAATGAGATTTTCATATTTCCCTTACCTTAGGTCCGATTTGCTTCGTAAGTGTCCGAACCTCCTCTTCTTTGAAGTGCTTCTTTGAGACCTCCTTTTAGGGCACTAAAATAGGTCTTTGAAGAAGACCAGAACCTCTAGGATGTTTCTAGGGAAGTGGAGAGGAGAAATTGGCAGGGTTTGGCCGAGCTTGAAGGCTCAAAGTAGTGTGAGGAAGAGGGGGAGGAGGTCCCTTTTTATAAGGGAGGGGAGGGGCACTTTAGGAAAATCTCAAAATATTATTTTACATTAAGGTCAAATTCGGTTTATAATAGTTCCAAAGGGTCTTATTTCGATGATAATGTGGGGATGGGTCGTAATCCTCTCATCCAATAGGATTTACACAAGTTTAGGTTATTATTTTAACCTTATCAATTAGATTTAACTCTAAGTTAAATAATTTAACTTTTACCGTGTCTTTTTGTTTTCTTACACTATATGGTTAATAAACTTACCATAACAAGCCAAACGAACCCCAAGTTGTTTATTATTAATAAATCTATCGTTATCTAAGTCATTTGGCAGAACCTTAGATTTTTAGGAATTAAATAACAATTAATAATATAATAGTTTTTTTAAAAACTAATTTATGTCAATTTTGACACTATTTGGTACATGATTTTTATGAAATTCATAACAGAATGATAAGTTCGAACCATGTTACTTATATCAACAATAACATGTCATATTAACCTAGAAAATTAATTTAAGTCATAAAAAGTCTCAAATTACATTTATTTGGGCATTTATAACATCAATTATGTCAATATATCATTAATAAGACAATTACTGCATCATCATTGTGTCATAATAAATGATAATTATTTAATCCCTAAAAATTATAAATAAATTCATATGATGTAGATAATCGTATTATATTTCTGGAGACTATTCATGTTCGAATTTTCAAGATGTTTATCACTAATGTAAAATTATTATACTTATAAGATTTAAGAAAGTGACATGTTGTCACATTCTTTGGTTTTAATAATAATTAAATTATTTTCACGGAAAAAAGTCCATAAAATGAATCTAATCTGACCCTTAGGTTATATGGGTCTACTTTTATCCATCCAATATGATTTTTCCAAGTGTTGGGGTAATTTTATAATCTTATATTTACCCTTAATTACCCGATTTACCTTTAACTATAGTAAATAAAATTTACCGTAGTTACTATTCACAATGCCCAAAAATAAAAAGTAGCTTATTAACATAATTTGGACCCACTGATTCCAAATATGGAATCCATTTTTCCAAATTCAATACACAAAAGTTGCAGAAATTAAATTAAAATTACTCCTGTTGTCGAAAGAAAATGGGTTTTTCTTTAAAACATTGCAAAAGATTGAATTGATTTTACCTATGAATTCAAGGTAAAATCATTGATAATGACATACATTATATTAAATGGTAAAAATATATTCTATTTATACTTTAAAACCATTCAATATTATAATTTAACCACATAAGATATTACGATGAAAAAAGTTGTTTTTAAATAAAATATTGCCTGTTTTTACTATTCATTAAAATATGAAAGTTGTTAGAAAAATATAAAAACTTTATCTAATGTAAATTTTTATATCCTGATTCAAAATAAGAATTTTATTTTGTCAAATTGAACTTATAAACATGTAAAAAACTATATTTAAAGTGGGTGCGCCATCAAAAGGCAGCAAAACTGTATTTTTTGAAAAATACTTATTTTACCCAAAAAAATTATTTTGTTCTTATAACATGTAATAGAAATGTGTAAGATGAATAATAATGTTATAAAATTCAAAATTTAGTTAACACTATTCATAACGGCTAGTTCATAACAATATTATAATAATATATTGTTGTTTAGTAAAACCCGGCATTGCGTACAACACACGCTATCGAGGAAGGTCGCGATTGCGTGTAATGCAAGCCAAGTCAGGGTTGTGTGTAGTGCACAACTCCTTTGTTGTTGTGTATAACAGAATCCAACCATATTTTATTTATACATTGAATATATATATATATATATATATACACTCAATGTTGCGTAGAATAACTTCTATCAAACGAACATGAAATTGTGTGTAACACGATCCAAGAATAGTGTTGCGTATACTGCAAGCTAATATGGTGTTGTGTATAGCGCAAGGTAATCTTGGTGTATCGTACAACAGAAGATATGAATGAAATTAAAAATAATGTATCTTATAAAATCTCGGGTTGTTACATGGCATCTCCGAGTTTTGGCTTCCCAACTCACTGTAAGAGTGGAGGGGAAACAACCATTGATTGAATAAATATTTTCTCTTCTCTATCAACGAAGGATTTTTAAATCATGGAAACCTCAATGAGGCCTCATTCACTAGCTGTGAACTGGGTCTCCAACTAAGAGAATCCTCTCCATCGTTAATGTTCCCTAAAGTATAGATTAATTTCAAGTCATTGTCTTGGAGGATCTTTAGCCATCGTCTCCATCTTAACTGCTAAAAATCATACGTGATCCTTTCCATCCATGAGAAAGGTTTCCCCTATTAACTGATTGATGTGCCCATTGATAGTTTGGTAGTGGATACTCATTCTTCACATCCAATTCATAAAAGATCCATTAATCCACACATAACCTATGACAATGGGTCTTACTAATCCCTTCTTCTGCAATTCCCCCACCTCCACACCCTTCTCAAAAATCTCTACAAAATACATCTGATATAGTAATGTTGATAACATTGCCACCTCAAGGTATAGAATGATGCAGACGTCCCTCCCTTTGTGAAGAGGTAATTCTAGAAACATATTTTGTATGGACATTCTAGCACTTTGTCACAACTTTTGGGAACTGAAAACTGAAAACATGCACTTCCATGAGGATACTATTGACCGGATCAAGAGTTATCGGCCATAACCTCTTAGGCATTAGTTTATCTGTTGCTATGTGAGCTTCCTTTTACGTCGACCAGGGAAAAATCCATTCTAAAACTGCAGATATACCACATCCTTTTTCTTAAAATAGTCAATATGAGCATGAACTATGGATGACCAGTCCATACCCAAACTACCGTCCTAAGGCCTTAATTCTTCCACCAAGATGATTCAACTGATATTCTCCCCACAAGGGTCACATCACTCTTTCAGAATAAGTTTTATTATCAAGTCTCCTTCCATTGGTATCTCTGTATGTACGGATCAATTCAACTATTTAACCAGAAATGCTAGGTACTCAAAAAGATTTTTGACAATAAAAATTGAGTAGAACCTATTTTAATTAATACGACAGCTAGTAGTAGACATAGACCATACATAAAATCTTTCCTCAAGCCCTTGGGTCATATTCCTTGACCATATGAAGCTACTCCATCCCCATGTCTGACAGCTTCCTAAGCCTTGTGTGGACCCCATTGGGGTGGTGGTTGTAACATGTCAAAATGTATACCACCTCCTCCTGCTTTCCTAACTCTTATTCTGCATCTTCTACCTGACAGATTCATCTGTTCCTATCACTTACTCTGCCTTGGTGGACCCTCCACTATTTCACAGTCAGCATGATGAGCTGGAAAATCCCAAGAGAGATGTCCCCTAATATCTTTTAAAAAGAATTACAACTTTTTAGGATGTCTGGACTAACCATATGATCCCTAACCTGAAGATCCCATACCTTGGGACCTCATCGCTGAATGTCTCACACGTCAAAGTATCTATGACTAATGTTGGATACATGATTTTCCACTACTGACAGCCACTGGCTGTGTCTTCCAAGTAAAAGGACTACCAACCACAAATTCTCTCTATAGCAGCTTAGAAAAAGTAAGAATGAATTGAGAAATAGAACTAACTCGGTTTCCCCTAACAACACCATGCTCAGAGGTCCGAGCCCCGAAGCACAGGTTGTATCATATTCATCAAGAACCCTGAAAAGTAGGCATGCCTCGATGAATAATCAGGTATCGACTTGTCATCTTGTAGAATCTCTTGGGAACACATACCCCCTATCATTATAGAAGGAGACCGTTCTCTGAGAAAGGATTTCAAGATATATTCATAGAAAAGTCACCTCATATTACGATTGGTTAATCTAAACCATGCCATCACCCAGCTGAGCCACATGGATGGATCACTTCCAAGACTGACATCTGATCTAATGGTTCCCTGGCTAGATGGAAACTTGGTCAACACCTCATGAATGTCCTTAGCTACCTATGATTCGGGCTCACATCCAAATCTAAGGAGTCTCTAATGCTGAAAATCATGTAAGCCACAGAGAATACATGTGTCATCTACCGGTAGTGTCAATAGTAAATACTGACTGATAGGTAATGGTATCTCTGATACAACTCCCAAAGGTGCCATCTTGGGAAATAGTCCCTGTACAAAATTCTGATCACTCTATGGAGCATCCTCAGGGTCTTGCACTTGAATCACGGATTTCTATATGCATGGAGGAATCATGAAGGAGAATCAAGATGAAAAATGGTCAATTTATTATACAAGTTGAGCTGGCTCTAATTCAGAAAGATCATGGAAAAAAGAATTAAAGTTGCATGAAACAAGTGTTTTCATGTCTCAAGTCAGAAAATAGAATTCAGGGTCCTTGTGTATTGATACGTCATGTGCCAAACCAACACTGGACTCGCTGGCCAAAAATCCAAACTCAAAACACCTAACACCATTGCCTTGTCAAAAGTATAGACTCATACATCTTCTGGTAGAACTGAACGCTGTTTGATACGACATTATCAGGACCCATCCCCCGAGGCCCATGTTGTGGCTACCCCAAGCCCACCTTCCATAGGCCAAGGGACAATGACTAGAACCAGAAATACATATCCCAAAAAGGGAAGGTATTGGCTTTAAAACTGTACACACACAGATAGATAATACAGAACAATGAAAACCATAATGGAAATAAAGTAGTACAACCACCACAGTATACCCCAACTAAGATTAAAAGGTGTAAAACGAATGTAAATAGGCCAGGATACAATCCCAACTGAAAGGAAAGTACATCAAAAAAGGAAAATCTTTGGTGGTTGTCCTCCAAGGATCCTACCTGAAGGGTAGGTACATCACACTTTCAAATGTCACAGTTGCACACCATGTCAATACATCCACCGCAGAGCACCGTCTAGCCCTGGCTCCCTAATGTCCCAATCAATGATTTTTGTCGTCTACAGATGACACAACCGATGCGGGTGAAGCCCGTGCAGGGGTGAGTATAACAATAATCAGTAGATACCCTGAGACTAAACTGGGTCTCATTGAAATCCACAAAGGAAAATACCACAAAGTAAGATATTAGAGGGATTGAAAAATAAAAAGACATAGCTCACAATAGGTATATAACCGAACTACAGAATTAAACATGATTATTCTTAAATATATATCATCATATTCTGTTCAAAGGATCTACTACTGATCCACGAAGGGTCTCTATGTAGCTGATCCCTGAAGGGTGACTCTGCTACTGATCCACGACTGGTCGCTCTACGGCTCATACACAACTGATCGCACTATTGGTGATCCACAAAGGGTCTCTCTCATTGTGATCAATGAAGGTTCTCTATTTTTCTGATCCAGAAATGGTCTCTCTTATGTGGATTCATGAAATGTCTCTCTGGTGTGGATCCATGAAGGGCCACTCTTCATTTTTTGTGTCACATCCAGCCACTAGATTCCTTCACTTAACATCCTTGATTTATGTAGGATCTAATCCTCATTCCATTGGTCGTACCTCAACCTCCATGAAATCCCACATAGAATAACCCAAAGTCCCATCTCGTCATAAGGGTCACAATGAAACAGATGATACGTCGAATGGATGCCCAGTTTGAATGATTTGAGAATTTTTTTAAAAGTATCCAGGTTGGATTCAAGTCCAATCCTAGCCTACCCTTTTCCAATCTCTTCCAAAAATATCATACAACATCTTGAAAGTACCTCCAATCAAAAGGGTCATCATTGCACAGACAATGTGTCAATAAGACTCATGGTCTGAGAGATATCATTATTACTATAGACTCGAGCTGGTTGCATCCAGGCCCGGTCTGACTCGATCAAACCGACCCGACCAATCCTAGCTGCGGGTCCCGTATGACTCATATTGTCTTCCTAGCATATAGGGAATCATTGGACATGGATCCAGTTGGCCATGGGTCCCAACCATCCAGTCACCCAGTGACCCATTTTTACCCAGCTCGATCTACACTGGTGGCCCAATCTATTTTTTCCTACTTGGTCAGCATAGTGGCCTGTGTGGCCCAGATTTAACTCACCTGCCTGGTCCAATAAAAAGGACTAGATCAATGAACAAACTTGGGTTCTCAGGTGTCCTGTTCTAATTGGATCAGCTCAGCCTGGCATGAATCGGTCTGGACCGGCTCCATCGGTACGGTTGGATGATCACACAACCGGTTAACCCGACCACCCTCTTTGGTCAAACAAGGTTCATGGATGTGTACTGCTACTGCACACAGTGCCCTGTGGCACCACTTCTCCAACACACCACTACAGGCGTGAGGCAACATCCTCCTAATTTTCCACTATGACACACTCTGGGCATGCTTCTCTTGCCTACTGGCAACCCTTACCATACCGCCCCGGCAAGCTGGACGCTACTCTCTTCCCCCGCGGCATGTTAGTGGCTCTTCATCAGGCCACCCGAGTTACTCTGGTAGTCCGTTTCATGAACCATCTATTAATATGGGATCCTAGGGTGACCACCTTTTTTGTGGGGCTTTTTATCTCTCCTTTCCACCATGTTGAAAATACTTCCACAATGAACACACAAGATCAAACAAGGTGGAGGGACTCAAGCCCGGTTCATGATGGCTCGTGCCCTCCGTGTCAGTGGTGCATAATCAAAGGGGAGGTTTGGGATTTTAACACATGAATCTACCCAACCATTCAAGTCCCAGAATTTAATAATCCTCCCGTAAGAACATATGATATTCGAATCACCCTATTCGTGGGATGATCCATGTTTTTTGTTTTAGAACGAAGAACGGGGAATGAAAATAAATAACAAAGAATGAATAATCCATAACTCATTTGAAGTACGTTTCTATAGCCTTCCGTCCTCAAGGGTACAATAGGTTGACGTCGTTCTTTGCTTCCCCACTTCATTCTATGAGGAACGTCAAATTTTATGACCTTGCACTGGCGTTTGTCATTATCCATTGAAGAGGAAGATCTTGAGAGTTTCTTTAGATATTTTCCCTTGGTTTTAATTCCCACTATAAAACATGTTAGTTAATTATAAAGTATCACATCAAAGCATTTCTATTACGCTTTGAAGTTGCGTTGTTATGCTATTTCATTTATGAAAATGCATTGCGGTTACACTTGCAGAATGATCCATTAACGATCCTTATTTAATGTGCCTATACATAGCCTCATCGTCGCACCACAGCATCATCGTCCATTGGTCAATGGTTGAGAAAAAAATAGGATTTTAATTTTATTTTATTATTTTCAAAAAATTACAAAAAATAATGTTTCGGTCCAACTCACTATGGTAAATGTTAAATCCTTTCTAGGAGAATACCAACATTTTGAGTTCAACGGTACCCTCAGATTTTTTATCTGAACACCAGTTCAAATGTTAAAAAAACATACTCTCAGGTTTACTGAACATACATTAAAAAAAGGTGAGAGTTTCATTCCTGGCTAACCAGTCCTCATAATCACGTGCCTCTAGAATGTGTGGTCTTGAAATAATTCCATAATATTTAAAAAAATACATGGGAATTCTAGGACAGTGCACAATAAATTCTATTCAAACCCAATTGATGATAATGTATTATTAAGTATATCATCCACTTGATCATCTGTTCGAACATGGTCCATTTTAATCATTACTTGTTCATCATTTTCCATGATGAAGTGGTGTCTTATTTCAATGTGTATTGTACAAAAATGATGAAAATAATTCATTGTAAGATCAATTGTTCTTTTGTTAACATAATGATTCTCCACTGGTTGTTACACCAGATAACTAATATCAGTATATTTCTTTCATCCAAAGTAGCTAAGTGAAAGCCTTTATAGAAGAGAAATACTCTACTTTAGTTGTACTAAGAGAAGTATTTTCTTATTTCATACTCAAAAATACAATCATTTAATTCCAATTAATAATGATCCACCACCTGAGTACTTTCTACCAACAACATCTCTATCCCATTCGACATCAGAATATGCTGAGAGTTCATTATCTCTTCTTACAAAAATGTATAAGCCGTAATTTTCAGTACCTTGAATGTACATAATAATTATTTTCACTGCCTCTATATGTTATTTCTTTGGAATACATTGAAAAAGGACCACTAAACATGTTTAAATGACAATGTATTGTTGTGTCGCAATCATGTAAAATATGTTTCCAATGATTCTCCTATGTATTTTAGGATTTACAGATGACCCATCTTCATGAAATTCCAGTTTTGTCCCAAACATAACTAGAGTTGAAAATGGTTTGGAATCATGATTACTTAGTTTTTTTCAACAAAACTCATGCATACATTTCCTAATAAATAAATGTGTATTTTTTGCCCATAATCCCATGTATCCTTAAGAAGTATCTGTGTTCACCAATAATAGATTCTTTTAATTTATATTTCGTGTGATTGGAAAAATTATCCACTGATCCCTACAACCTTCCACCAAATTTAATACCTTCTATTTAGACTGGTACCTTGAACTGATCTTTCTACTAATTCTTCATGTAGGAATTATGATCCATATTTGTTCTTTTAAAATCGAGCATCCATAGATAAGAATCCAGTCGAGAGTACCATACTTTTGGTTTCATTTTAGATCATATAGTTCCTTCTTTAATATGAAAAACTTTATTACATAATTACCTTGCACAAAACCCACTAGTTTATCTATGAAAAAATATTCTTCAAGAACACCATTCAGTAAAGTTATTTTTACATCCATTTGGCACACTTTGTATTCCCTTCAAAATTTCCTGGAAAGAAAAATCCTGATCGACTCTAGTCTCTCAACTGAAGCAACTATTTCTTCAACATAAACACCTTCTATTTTTAATATCCTTTACACTCCAATAATTCCTTATTTCTGATCACATTACATTTATTATTTAATTTTTTTCTTAATGATAAAATTTGTACTAATCGCATTGTGAATTTCGGGAATCATAATAAAATCCAATTTCTAGTACTTATCAATCGGATCTAACTCCTCATTGATGTATTTGTCCCATTTTTTTAATCCTTTGTAGATTCATCAAATGTGGATGGATCTAAAACTGATTGGAAGGAAGATTGTTCATTATTTATCATTATCATTGTTTATGTTGTTGCTATACAATTCCCAATGATGTTAGATTTATCAATCTACACTATTCGATTTCTCCTATGAGATTATGAAGAACTTTCTTCATCCATGGTTTCCTCTGCTAACTTTTCTTTCAAATGAACATCAATATTTGACCTTGAATATTTTGAATTCATTCCAATACTCCTATATGTGGAAAATTTCTATGACCACATTCATCCCTATCTTATAACATATCAGCATAAGAATTCATTGAGGCTTTTTTGTTCTTCTCTTTAATGCTATCAAAAAATTTCCAATATGATTATTGAAACATCTATAGGATTTGATTTTCATTGAATATTCGAGGAATATTCCTTCACCTACAATATCACCATACTTCACAAGATTTCCTTCTATGTTTCAGATAAAACATTTACTTCCAAAAACACAAGAATGATTTCATGTGGGATTACTTCCATGACACAACTCATATTGTGTCTTTATTTCTCCTATTTATATCCGTGTTCGATTTTGAGCATACTCTGTAGATTGAACAATATCTTTTTGGTAATGGCGAGGGATAAATATTTCAATTTTCATAGGACTAGACATATTTTTCACTTATCGATTCTTATGCTCAAAAACTGTATTTTACTATGGGGTTCTCACAATAGCCACCTCATGATGTAGTCTATGTTTCTCTAGGTAAATTTTAAACTCATTGGACGCATTTTCCTCCCTATTATCAGACCTCAGAACATTTATTTTCAATCTATTATCATTATTGGCTATTCATCTATACATTTTCATGTATTTGAGAACTTGTTGTTTCCTATTTATAACCATAACGTAATCCATTCTATTTTAATCATCAATGAAAATAATTAAGTACCTTTTACCATATGTTCCAACTACATTTATCTTACCACATACGTATATATGGATAATATCCCGAAGAGTTTATGAAATTTTCTTCTTTTTATGATAGGATCTACATACCAACATCCCTCGCATGCAAGAATAACAATTATTTTCCCATTCTGGCTTTAGATAGGGGATATTTATGACTATAACTAGCTTAGATATCTTTTCCATATCTTTTTTATTAATGTGACCTAACCACTTATTCTAGAGTTTTTTATATAATTAAACATTCATGTAACAAATATTCCTTTTACTATCAACATGATATAAGTTTCCATATATTCTCTATCATTTCATGATAGAATTACATTTCATTCCTTTTATAGTTCCCCCATTTGATTGAATGTAACTATATTTTCAATGACGTCCATTCTGGTTCCATAATTATAATTTCTAAATAAGAAGGGACTTATAAATTAACATGAAACACAATGATAAGTCCCTTATTCCCATGAACTATAGCTTTATAGTTATATTGAGGAATATAGATTAGATATTCCAATGATAATCCATTTATTCAATAGATTATGTTTCTAGTAAATGCGATGGATGATAAGTATATAATATCCCACATTTATAGCCGAATGAGTGGCCAAGGGGTGAATATTAATGACTTATGATAATTATATATGGGGCTTTCACTAGATCCATATAATTAGTGTCTATAGAACAAAATATTTATGTACATGTTTTTTGGTGCTCCCCTGAACTAGAATCTATAGTTCCCCATGATAGATTAGGATCTACTCATTGGGGTGGTGAATCATTAGTGAACTCATTTAATAATTTTTTTTTTCATTTTAAATTAAACCACATAAACTTGATAAGGTTATAAATTAACTTTATGATATCTCTCAATCTATCCTCATGTATACTATTAATATTAAAGAGAGAAGCACAAATTATTAACAAAGTTAGTTATAAAGAAACTTTTTTTGTAGGTTGGTTATACCCCCAAACATAAGTTATCTACTATAATATTTATTTCAATTAAAATAATCTAGGGAAAACTAGTTATACCCTCCTTAATTATTCCTCCAATGGATTCTAGTTATACCCTAAAGCAATCCAACCCATTCTCTTTAGTTGGTTATACCCCCAAAAATGTTATCCAGTATAAAGCTCCCAATAATTGAGTTATGAATCTTCCAACTATATATTAAAGACTTCCCCTACTACCATTTCTATCTGGGATACTAATATCATTCATAAATTCTATATCTATTATATTATGAACATTTGATACTCTTCCACGATATTTTTAAATCAATCATTCTCATGTACACGTGATGTGGCTCTGCAGCTAACTAATAATTCTCAAAACATTATGTTCACCTATATTTGATGTGTTCTACACATGCTATTCTAAATTATAATGTTGATGTCTCACCAAAAATATGATGTCATCATGTGGCGTACATAACATCTTATCTATTATTTTACTCAATATAATACTCTCACAATATAATTTAATTATATAGTATTACTATCACCATGGAAACCCAAAGCATTTTATTTATATGTATATTATTTTATTTTATTTTCTAAATTCTCATTTGGTAATCTCATGTGAATATTTAATCACATGTTCTTATACCTACACATTTCTCTTTCCGCTTCAATGCTCTGTAAAATTTCTCAAATTTACCAAATATATGAGTTCGTTCAAATTAATCTTTATTTTATTAAAATAATTCATGAAATATATTTTCACAATCACAATATTGAAAAAGATAGTGTTCATTTATTTTCTAAAGTATTACAATGTGGTGCTGCCTCTTGTCATCATGTATGCCAATGTTCATCACACAAACGAGTTCTTCATAAAACCCCTCAGTGTTGAAAATTTTAGATTCGATGGTGTTTCTTCTTCCATGTTAATTTAAATATATTATTATAAATATTATGTATTTTTTTAAAAAAAATTATTTAATGAAAAAAAAAATTCGTAAAAATGAGACCCTACCAACCTGTTATCTTCTTCTCCAATCCTTGTTACATATTATTTATTGTTGTGAACCTCCACATATCATATACTCATCACGAAAATAAGATCCTTTTTTTTAATTTCAATTCCAATATTAAAATCCCTAGGGATACATTCATTAATAATATTTCCCAGACATTGGTTTCCTTATTGTGTGTTGTTAGAAATCAATGAATCACTTCCTTCATTGATAGATTCTCATCATTGAGATAATATAACATTAATTTGAAAATAATGTTGCAAAATTTTAAACACGATCTCCCTCACAAATTATGGACGCATGAACATCCTCATATTCCCCCATATCATTATTTGTAGTATCAAATTCATTAAATGGTCACATCCTGTAATGTATTGATTCCATTCAGGTCCGTAGAACTGTTATGAATACCTCATTCCTAAAAACAAGGTGATTCAAGAATTACTAAATAGATGAATTCACTGTATGTAAAAATGATTGTGTAAAATATTTATGATGATAGTTATGGTTGAATTTTATCACATTGAAGAATGGAAAACATAGATTATTGGGATTTGATATACATCATTTTTATATGTGTTTTTTAACAAATGAATTTTATTTTACAAATATGCTACCCCACAGTGGCATCAAATCAATTATGATCTTCAATATATTTAAATATTTTCCAAATACCACCTATCCGGAAAGGGTTTGACCACACATAATAATGAACGCATGATAGGTTTCATGGTCTGTGCCTATACATTCTAGACTACTAGTCTAATATGATGCCCTCAAACACAACATTCACTTATATAGGCCCAATTTGGTCCACTCAATCTTCCTCAAAGTGATCCCTTGTGGGTGTCCCCTATAATGTGGTAGAGACACCTATACAATATGTGGGAGATTGAGCTGGTATATTTTCATTAATGGTTTCAACCCAATTTTTGGTTAATTCCGAAACAAATATAGTAATAACTACATATAATATCATATAAAATGTTGACATTCTCAACATGTCATACAAAATAAAATTTTCAATTGTCTTCTTTTAATTCATATTCCTGTTTCAAATAATGTTCCATCATTAACACAATTTTTTGAAATTTAATCTCTGTAAAAATCATCAAATTTATATAAGAGTAATTTCTTAACCATTAAAACTAATGTATTTAGGAAAATACACAACAATTTTCTAAGAATCACCATGTGAAAATAGACTCACCAAACACATATTGTGACATTATTGAAAAAAAATACAACACTCAGTCTAAAAACCACCTCTACTATATATTGCATCCAATATCTAAGCACAATATGAAAGTGAATATTTTCACTAAAATTATTTTCTACCCATTCATCAAAATCTAATTCAAAGGTTTAGTGGGGTTATTATCTTCTCATCTCATTTTTTAACACCATGTTCTTATCCCTTAATGTATTACTCCATGAATTGTTATTAGAATGGTTGACACCACATGGTTCCCTAAAAAATTTGAATATATTTTTTCTAATCTAAGTCTATAAGTGATAAGAAATTTTCTAAATAAAGATAGAAACAACTAATGTTATTGATGATTTCTATAAACTAACATGCATATGACATCATGATAAATAATTCTCAATTATCATTTATAGGGTATAGGTAATCATATTTATTAAATAAATGGTAAATCCTATATATAAATTAATATCCACATTAGAATATTCCGGTATAATAGATATGATACCCCCTTGTCTCACCTTTTCATCAACCATGAACTCCCCTTTAATTGACATTTTTATTAAAATTATGAATTAGGGATGAGAGTTTGACTAGATTTCCTTGAACTTATGGTTTGAAATGTAGCTCTAATTTTCTAAATCATATAAATTTACAGACATTATTTATTATTCTCATAATTACTCCCTAATTAAGAATACATACTTTTCATACACTTAATTTTAGTTAGTAGAATCCATGAAGTACAATATCATCATGCTTTAAAAGTGTTTTATCTTCAATCATATCTAATAATTCCCTATATATGTTGGTAAAAATATACTTTTACAATTTAATATGGTGGATCCTTCTAGTTCTTCATGAATAACATTCATGTAGAAAACAAAATCTCAACCTAGGAAATTATTTTCTCCCAATAACATCGTTTCTTTTGTGTGAAAACTCCTTTTCAATATTCATTATCTTTGAACTTGAAGCCTTAGGTGATGTCATTTTTTGTTGACAAAAATACTAATGAAGGAATTTAATGAATTTTTTTGTTGAATATCTTAACTAATTTCACCTTGTGAAAAATACAGTTGTCAAAATTTTCAATGATTCCACATAAATTCACTTAGATTATTGAAATTTCATTGTAGATTTTAAATGATTTCTTCTAAAAAACTATGAAATATTTTAGAGAATTTGATTTCGTAATATGATCTATACATGAAAAACATCTAATGTTATTTTGAATCCAAATCACTTTCATAAAATAGAGAATGCCTCTTGGTAGACTTGTCATGAATTTCATAGTTGTGTGATACTTTTTTCATACACCTACCAATAACATCATCGATGAATTCATATAAATTCTAAATTGATATATTGGATTTATTTTTTGTCTTCATTATTATATTTTTTGTTACTTTTTTTTATCATTATTCTTCATTAGATCAAATTTATAGATTAACATGTCACCTTATGTTCATACCTTCATCCCCTTTTTCCATAGTAATATATTCACATTATTTTATGTTTTTTTAGGACTGGTACATAATACAACTACACATAACATTGACCAATTCTAATTTATTTCTCATAGAAATTTTCAAAGCATTTAAATTAGATCTTCGTAGAGAGATTAATTTTCTATGTATTTTTCTTTTTGGGATCATGCCTTATCTTATAATCATCTTTTTTGTTCCATAAATATACTTCTTTTATTATATTTATGAATTATTTTGTTATTCCAAAATGCAATTTACTTATACAAAAACATCCATAAACACCAATAAACTAATATTAATCTACATATCACATTATGTAGTGTATTTTTTCCTAATTTCAAATATTGGGAATAATGTTTTCAGGAGTAGAACCACCACTAAATTAGAAACTTCTTGTGGAAACTCTCTTAAAATTTTTTATCATTAATCCATGATGTTTTAGGTTTGTGAGTATTTTTGACCATCCATAATTTCACATGGATTGGTTAAAATATTTTATCATTAACTTAAACAATAGTAGTATATAATATTATTATTGTTTTATGGGATAAAATATTCATCTTGAATTTATCCATTTTATTAGAGTATGATCTAATGATCTTCATGGAAATTTGATACCCAATGAAAAAATGTATTGAATAATATATCTGTCCAATAGTTTTGGATGTTATAGATTTTGGAAATTTCAGATTTTTCAATCCATTATTTTATTATCAAAAAATTAATTTGATAGAATTCTACTCACCCTAAACTAATCTAAAATTATCTTCCCCACCATCAATCATATTTATATATTGGATTTTATGAATCTCCTTTTATTATTGTAACTAATTTTCAGACATTATTAAAATGTTTTTTTTATCCACTAGTTGAGAATCATTGAGAATTTTATAATGCTTTTTTAAATTTTAATGGGTATAGGATGACTCCATGGACACTATATCAAAATAAATTATCATAGATATAGATTTTTTAATTGTTAATTGGATTTAATAATTTCTTTCTCCATTTATTCTACCAGTTTAGTGATAGTGATTAAATTTCAAAACTACCTATGCAAGTCGTATTCCAATTCATAACATTCTTATTGAATCTCTTACTTACCATATAGAAGTCCCTTAAATCAATATAAAATTTATTTTACAACTTATATAGTAACCTCATACATAATTTAATTTAATTAAAATGGAATATCACTGGGTAATCCATCATCACCATATCGTGAGTAGGCTTAATCATAGAAGACATAATCAAAAAAATTATTGCAACATAAAGTACATTTATTACCTTTATTATATTTCGTCTTATCCTCTAATACAAGATTCTTCTTTAGTTTCATTGCATTGTTTTATATTATTTAGATTTTTTTGAAGAAATATCAATCTAATTAGTCGCACTAATTTCCTAAATTATTCATTTCTATGAAATTCTTTGGATCATCAGTTATAACCTACCCTATAATATGACTTGTAGAGCCCCATGTCAAATTAGGTTCCATTGAAAGGTGGATAATAATTGGTGATATAATTTTCTGCATTATATTATTTTTTAATTAAACCAAATAGATATATTAAGGTTCTCAATATAATTTTTGATATATCTTGATCTCACCTCAATCATATTTGACATATTTTATATAGAAGAACACAATATTTAAAAGTTTTAGTATAATAACATACATCATGTAATGTGGGTTTTAGAATCCCCCCAAACGAATTCTCCAGTATAATATTGATTTCATTTAAAATGTTCTAGGAATCAACTAGGTGTACACATGGTAATTGATCCTTCTTTTTTAGATTATACCCCCGACAATCCATCATTTCTTCCAACGTTGTTTAAAACCCCAAAATGTTCAATCCAACTGACAACACCATCTATGTGATTTATTCTTCTTCCAACACCAATGGATAGATTTCCTATATTCCCAACACCAATCAAGGGAGTTCTAGTGTTCATCACGGATTGATCCTCCTCATGATGATCTTTTGATCATCCACCATAATATTTTTGAACCAAACTTTCTCAGGTATACATCATATTCATTGGAAACATGATGGACTTTATAAATAAATTTTGAATACATCTATTTTATTAGTATTGTAGTGAAAATCAATGTGGCTTATTCTTACTACTGATGTATAAGTTACAATCACATTATGATGTGTTAATGTGGTGAATAAAAAATATCATATATTATATTATTAAACATATGAATTTAACAATATCAATTAATTATCTTATGGATTTATTAATATGAAATCCTAGAACTATTTATTTATTTATGTATTATTTTGTGTTCTTTATTTCATATAAATTTTGGGCATCTCATGTGTATCTGGAATCAAATATCCATATAACCGAGTTATCTTTTGTCTTCCTAAAGCACCTTGAAAATCCCCACAGACACCATAGGTATCCATGTTATCAAATTAATATATATAGCATCATAATAATTTGAATAAGAGTGTGTCCATATCACTGTCTTCCCTAAAATAGTGAGATTCTCCCACCTCAAGGCTTGTGTACTGTCAAAGCCTCTCGTTTTTTTCATTATAAAATAGGCATCACACATACTAGTTTAGCATGAGAACCCTAAGTGGAAGACTCAAAAATTATGTGGATGTTTGTTCTCTTAATCCTCAAGAATGAAAAATGATTCATGGGGTCCTTATTCAAATTGTGAAACAATAATTCACATTTCTCCATTTTTCATAAGAATAAATCAAGAATATCAATATGAAGCATGTTCTTTTACTCTTGATTAATGTTTTTAATAAGAAATTCCGAGTACTTCATTACTAATGTTCACCATCATAGAATAAAAAGATTAATTCCTTGTCAATTAAATTATTAAAATAATAAAATATCATGGAATTTAAGATATTTCTAGGACACAAGTATCCTTGTTTAGTATTTTTATAAATCATTGAATCACTTGAATAGTGATAAAATTGTCTTCAAATTCTAAATCTTAATGCATTCAATAAAAAAATTAATTTCTCTTAATCATACCACGAATAAGAATAATGGATATTTGAACATTATACTACAACTATACACCATTTTCAAAAGTATAAAATTCATTACAAAATTTATTCATGAATGAAAATGTTTAGATGCATGGACTCAAATTTTTTATCAATACCACATTCCAGAAAAAAATTAATATGATTGTCTCTTAATCATGGAATAAATTTCTTGAAGAAACACTAATGTAAAAATTAATTTGACGTCAACTAAAGTGAAAATTTATTATCTAGATGAATTGATGGTGGAGATCATTTAGATAGAATGACCTAACATTTATAAATAATTTTTTTAGAAATGAGAAATAATGTGGGGGAAAACTATATCAGATTAGTTCTTATATTATTCAAGAACTTCAATATAATAAAATCTTTTAAGAAACATCCTTGATTTAGATTTTGGGTTTATAACCTCAATTGTTGTACGCATCTTTGTCTTTATGGACTAAACCCTTAAGTACTGGCCCTCCTCCCACTCTCATGTTCTCTCACACAAGTGAAAACTCATATTTTCCCAATTTATCCCACTCACTCTACCCATGTGATAACTTATTGGATGGATATCTCATGTGGTAGAGGAATCCGTACCAAATTTTTGAGACTGTGCTCATCCCTTAAGAGAGAGTGATTAGACCCTTTCTTAAAATCCCTACAAAATAACATTGTAAAAAATAAATATAAGATCTTTTAAAAAACCCAAGTCAACTCCTCATGAAATATAATATTTCACATGTTCTTCATTTAAATATTTTATTGTCTTCAACAATGTGACACCATTAATTGAAGTCTTGTACATGTATAAATGTTCAACAATCATTACATTTAAATTAGAAATTTTTTTCAAGATAGATAAATAATTCCATCATTTGAATCAAAACCCATTCTATAGAATCACCAATTATGATTCAACCAAAAAACATATTGGTTTACCATTCAACTAAAATGATAAAATATCCCTAAAAATCATTGTCAATGTACTCTTTATCCCTTACGTTGATAGAGATATAACTCCACTAGTGATGTGCGGTGTGGGTTATTCATATGATGAGATATCTTCTTCAATATATCATTGAGGTTTAGGTTAACCCTTTATTTGGAGTAGCTTGTAATATCATTGATCATAATTTCCTTTTCTGGGGTACAAGGTCCTCATTAATGGATTGTAACTCCAGCAAATTTTTTGGTCACCCTGATTAGAGTTACTTCACCCATTACTGTTATAGGATTTTAGATTTATGATTATTCAATATGAGCAGTCAGGATACTATAATATTGTGATTATGGTTTGGATTGTTATATATTCTCAATTCATAAACTTACCTACGTTCTCTATCAAATATTTATCTAGTGGATCAAAATTATACTGGAAGAAAACACTGGGATATTTGTTGATCATCCCTATATGGTATATCTAGGGTTTATGAATCACATTTTATATTTTAGTTATTTTTAAATAATATAGTCACTCTTATAGGATGGTCTATAGAATAATCACATAGATCATGTAATGATCCGTCTTCTAATAATGTAAAACTAGATACCTAACTAGCCTACCATTTAGCTCAAAGGGCCTTCATGATCGCCATGGGAATGAAAAATGATCCAATGGTACAAAAATGTACCTTTGATAATGATTTCACACTTACAAACGAATATATTCAAGATGTATAAAAAGGATGAGAATATCTCATAAATTATATGACTGTTTGATTTTCATATATACAAAATAAATAGTTTCAAAAAATTAAATACAAAAAACATGGAAAAAATGAACACATATCAAATAAATCCAACATTTCTTCCAAATAAAATATATCCTTAGAATATATATATATATATAAATAGATAAAAAATGTACCATGTTTATTTGACTGGTAAAACATCCATATAAATAAAATGGATCCCTATAGTTTTAATAAATATTTAGATGTATGGATGACAAATCATTATATCCCACTACATCTATTAACAGACCTGACTATTTTTAAATTAATTGGACAAATGTTTTAGTCTATTAGTGAAAAAATTATTTATATATTAATAGTATCACACTCACACACACTAGGGTATATGTTTGGTGTTATAAAAACATTCCCAACATTATTTTTCAAATGTTTTTTTAAATAAACTTCATAATACATCCCATAAATTCGCATTTGGAAAACATTTATGACATACCTTTTTAAATGGGAAAGAATAATGAAAAGAAGTATCAAATTTGACCTTCTTCATTTATAAATTAATAATTTATATCCCCTTTTATAGAAATTGATGATTATCTTTATTAAAACAATTGTTTTAAGATAAGTCAATAAATAAAATACTTCATCAAATATGTAATCCAAAACATGAAGCTATATCTTTTATATTTATATGAAAACCGAGCATATGTTCTTATTTTCCAAAGTCATATCCTAAATTACCTTGTTAAACAAACATCACATTATTTTTAAGAAACCACACATGATAATCAGTTTATAAAACATTTCAAATCAAACTAATACAATGATATATAATTTAGAATATTCCAAAACGGCACCAAGATATTAATAGAATAAGAAAATTCCCAAAATAATCCATTATTCCTTGTGAATAATTCATATCTATTGGATATACACAATGTATATGTATTTAGATCCTTTAGATCAACTTTATTACGATATAAGAGTCATGGGAAACCCACTATACTCTATGAGGATTGATAATAGATCTAATTCATTAGATCACTATATCTAGGGGCTATATGCAAAGTCACAACCTAATATTTAGCACCCTTTCAGGGATCTATGTCTAAAATAAACCCATTGTATTGCATAAATTTCCATATGAACTTGGTAGCCTACCAAAACAATGCTATTGTAATAGACATCTATTCCTTATACATAGTTACTTAGATTTCCCCTGAAATCAATAAATAGATGTGAAAATGAAAATGAATAACAACCTCATCTCATATTTAAATATATAATGGAATGTAAATAAACATCAACACACCTCCAACAAATTATAAGGAAACTCCACTTTTCATATCAATTTATATTTATCAATATTAAAAAATCTCCAAATTCCACATTAAATAACAATCATAATATAAAAAAGTGGTTTAACTCTAAGGTTAATCACAACAACATGTGAATAGACTTATATTGTTCCATATGAGACTTCAGAAAACATTAATGGGATTCCCATCCATTTCACCACATTTGAAACCCATTTAGAAAACATCCATTTCCCTTGAAATTACAATTAATTTTTTAAAAATATATCAATGTGTTAAAAAATTTCCATAGATAAGACCAATATGTTTTTATAAAAAATACATTTAAAAAATAAAATACTTTTTTAGAATAAAAATTTATTTCAAAAATCACATATATACTCAAAACTTCTTCGAATTATCCAATCATGCATTAATACAAACACTTTCCAGGTTACAAGTAAATGAAAATTATTGAAACTAGTAATAAAAAATTTAAAATTCCTCATATCCAATTAAAATATGTAAAATTTATAGTGTGGTGAATTTTAAAAAAGTAACCCTTTCATATAATTTAATATAATTAAATTTATTTATAATATCAACCTTGATACAGGAGAAATCAATTCATAACACATCCCCTTTAATGAAAATATCCCAACTGATCAAGAAGACATTATAAAAATCTCCAAATGAACATGAACCTTCATTAAAATCTACCAATACTATATAATATCTCCCATACATGCTGTCATTAGAAGGTGGAAGGATGTTACATTGACAAGGTGACAACCCTAAGATGACAACAAATGGAAATAAATTCTAATGGATTCAAAAAATGTTTTGGCATGATTTTAAATATGAAACTAGATCAACCAAACCATATATAATATAACCAAGAAACCACTATATTTTGAATGATAATAATTCATACAACTCAATGTATAATGAATCAAAAGAATCTAGACATGAGTGAAAAGTATAATCCCCAAACTATATCAAATACAATTAGAAAGATACAAACTCAAAAGCTAAAAAATTCCAAGTACACTGACTCATAAACTATACAAAAGATCCAATCTATGACATCATAATCCATGAAAATGTATAATTATTAACCACTAAATAAATGTGACAAAGTACCATCACATGTGTCTCCATTAATAATATCTGAAAATGAAAAATTGGGATAATTCTAGTGGTGAGTAATGACACTCTGTATGTTTTTTCCAAATGACTTCCCTACCCAATCAAATAGTGTATAACATTTTAGAAATATTATATAAAACAATTTACACAAAACAAATGTTTATATCTATGCCAATCTATTTCTGAGTAAAAAAGTTTTCATAAAAAATAGTTATCCAACATAATTCCTTTTATATGGAAGGAATCCAAACAATTAAATCATCCATTTATCAATAATAATATTTCATAACCAATTCTATTTCACACAACCACAAAAAAACAATAAACCATTATGTTACCATTGATGCTCAAACAACACATTCATACTCTATCCCTTTGATGGTGGTTCTTCACATCCATTATCCAATCCCATTCCAATCATGCTTAACCATTCAATTTAGTAACCATTCCAACTAAATATTTTTCAAACCATTCAATAAAACTATCGTTTTATTGAAAACAAATTCCATGGATCAAAACTAAAACCAAAATTTAAACTTTTCATTTTAAATACATGTTACCACATTCACATTACTCTAAGACACTAAATGAACATAATTCTATAAACTATCATAAAAAAGGGAATCCATAAATCATTTCACAAAAATATCACAATAAATATCAATAAAAAGGAATTTAAAATCATGTATTCGTGTTCTATAAGGAAGAGTTTGGATTTAATCCACCTACCTAAGAAACTATATAAAAACAAAATAATTCCAAAAATTCAATATCAAAACTAGGTTGAATATCTAAAAACCCACCTTGGACCTTTTTCCCTTAAATCCATATAGCCAAATCTAATCATTATTGTCAAAAAATATCATAAATCGTTCCCTAATTTAATAGATATATGAATCTAAGATAATTAATAATTATAGATATAATGAATACCACTATGAATAGTTACTTACCAAGAAACATGTCCTTCAACAATAAATGATTTACTAACAGATCATTCCCGACTCAAAGGGGAAATTCTCGATTATGTTTGGGTGGAGAAAATTCCTTGTTAGGGTTGAATAATTTAAATCAAATATGTTTATGAGTATAACTAAGTGAGATAAAAAAATTTATGACATTGAATTTTACCATGGAGTGTTTGGTCACATGGTTAGGAAAACCATGTGCAATCATGCACCAAAAACCACATCCAAACACACTTCACAATTTTTACTCACATTGTAATACAAACAGTTCACCAGTCTTATTTTCCTCTTTTTTACATTTCATGGTTACTAGTATGTGGAAATATGGTTTTTACAAAAAAGGGTCCAAATCATGCACCTACCCAGATCCCAATTCCTTTCATCATAGGGGTTTTTGTAAGTGTTTCACAATTTCTACTAACCATATTCAAGCAACGTACCACTATATAACCATAATAAACATTCCAAAGGAAATAAAAAACCCTCCAAAACATCAATGAAAAACATTACATACTTTAAATTCATAAATAAATGGTATCTTACTAGAAACTAGGGGTGATACATTCTCCACATAATTGGACATTCCATCAAATGAAAATAAAAAACAACCTTTTCCATACATGAGTACAAGAGATTTACCAACCAATTATTTCTCACATTATTATGTCTCTTCATTAATATAACCATATTACTACAAAATCCTGACTAAAATGATCATTTTATAACATAGTAGTTTCTCTTTCCTATCCACAATATTTTATTGTAGATGAACCAATAATGCATCCTAATAGTTCCACGTGATATAATTAAATCACATTGTCAAGAACAAGCTTATACATTTCTGATTGAGATACAAGAGTCACATTGTGCACTGCAATGATCCATGGTATGAAATCCAACCATTAAGATACCTCGCCAACCTTTTCACATATCTCAAAAGGGATAATGTATATTTAACAACTGGTTCTTGGTGACTAT
Source organism: Viscum album (assembly GCA_963277665.1). Classification (NCBI taxonomy): domain Eukaryota; kingdom Viridiplantae; phylum Streptophyta; class Magnoliopsida; order Santalales; family Viscaceae; genus Viscum; species Viscum album. Next base: position 767,508,590 of record OY728121.1, read on the forward strand.
AATGAAACCTCGCCTAAACATGGTCGTCGGGTCCTGGCCTGCTAGGGACCACTAGTTGCACCGCAGACATGTGGTCCCCACCCAAGGGTCCACCCACATGCCTGAACATGTCATCTGACTAATGATTATCCCCACAGGCCATCACATGCCTTTTCCATTGTGTTTTTTACCTCATCCACACACACCCTCAGAAACATCCTAGAAGGTCACCCATCCTGATCACTACTCCATGACAAGAATGATTAACTGTAGAGTTCTAACCAGGAAGACTCCCAAAAAGGATTTTGCACCTTGTCGATATGAGTTATATCATTTATTCATTTAACCCTTTATCATTTGGTGGTGTTACAATCACCCACCCTTTAGATCACAATTTCCTCGTTGTGGGCCATACACATCATCTGCCCGCCAGGTACCACCAGTTGCCCCGCAGACACGTGGTCCCCACCCACGGGTCTACCCACATGCCTAAATGGGTCATCTGACTATTGACTATCCCCACAGGCCAACACATGTATTTTCTAGTGTGTTTTATCCTCACTCACACACACCCTGGGAAACATCCCAGAAAGTCACTCATCCCGATCACTACTCCAAACCAAACATGCTTAAATGTGTAGTTCTAACTAGGGAGGCTCCCCAAAAGGAAGGTGAACCATGTTGACATGAGTCATATCATTTAGTAATTTTACCATTTATCATTTAGGGGTGTTACAATCACCCCCCATTAAGAGAACAATGTCCTTATTGTGTGCCCTACAAGTCAACTCAGGCAGTGCACTATGCTTAAGGATGGATACCGCCTATGATACCAAATGTAACAACTGGGTCCCAATTACAATCACACTCCCTTTACAGAACAATGTCCATGTTTTAGGCCCTACAAGTCATCTGCCTACCAGGTACCACTAGTTTCCAAGCAGACACGTGGTCCTCGCCCATGGGTACACCCACATTCCTGAATGAATCATCTGACTAATGATTATCCCCAAAGTCCTACACATGTCTTTTCTAGTGTGTTTTGTCCTCACACACACAAAACCTGGGAAACATCCTAAAAGTTCATTCATCCAGATCACTACACCAGGACAAGCATGCTTAACTGTGGAGTTCTAACCAGGAAGGCTCCTGAGAAGGAAGGTGTACCATGTTGTCATGAGTCATATCATTTAGTCATTTTACCATTTATCATTTTGGGGTGTTACAAACACCAACCATTTAGAGAAAAATTCCCTCGTTGCGGGTCCTACATGTCAACCTAGGCAGTGCACCATGCTTAAGGATGTATAAAACCTCTGATACCAAATGTAACAACTGGGTCCCGATGATAGTACATACCCCCACTAGGTACCACCAGTTGCCCTGCAGAACCGTGCTCCCTACCCAATGGTCCACCCACATGCCTGAACGGGTCACCTGACTAATGAATATCCCCACATTCCAACACATGTTTTTTCCAGTGTGTTTTTTCCTCACTCACACACACCCTAGGAAACATCCCAAAAGATCACCCATCCTGATCACTGCTCTAGGCCAAGCATACTTAACTTTGGATTTCTAACCAGGTAGGCTCATGAGAAGGAAGGTTCACCATGTTGACATTATTCGTTCCATTTAGTAATTTTACCCTTTATCATTTTGGGGTGTTACAATCACCCACAATTTATAGAACAAAGTCCTCATTGTGGGCCAAACAAGTCATCTCAGGTAGTGCACCACGCTTAAGAATGGACACCACCTCTGATACCAAATGTAACAACTGGGTCTTGATGACAACACAAACACCCCACCTTAACATGACCATCGGGTCCTGGCCCACCAGGTACCACCAGTTGCCCGACAAACTTGTGGTCCCCACCCAAGGGTCCACCCACATGACTGAACGGGTCAGCTGACTAATGACTATCCCCACGGGCCAACACATTTCCTTTCCAGTGTGTTTGGTCCACACTCACATAGACTCTGGGAAACTTTCCAGAAGGTCACCCATCCTGATCACTACTCTAGTCCATGAATTCTTAACTATGGAGTTCTAACCAGACAGGCTCCCAAAAAGGAAGGAGAACCTTTTTCACCTGAGTCATATCATTTAGAAATTTAACCCTATATAATTTGGGGGTGTTACAATATCATGGACATAACATGAATTGTTTTTCAAAATGAAATTTACCAATCCTTTGATTGATTCATAAGATCACGGTATCACTCACTATGAAAGGAAATTACCATCGTTGATGATCTACATATTATTTTTTAGTAATCTGAACCATATCCATTATCTTTTTGATCAACTAAATCTTTTACATTATATCTTAGACAAGGCTCTATCCAACCAGTGTTGTCTTTCCTATTTCCACCCTACAATGCGAAGAATGGATATAATACCAAAATAATCAATCAAATGGAGACATGTGTATCAAGGACTAAAAAATGATTTTATATGGTAACTCCACTAATAGTGCCTACTCCTCCCATAAGCCACCAAAATCCGTTACACGGGCTCAGAGAAGATTATCCAACATTTTCATCATCCCTTTGATTCTCCCATCTATCTGAGGATGATATTACATACTCTTAGTCAACAATTTCCCAGGGTATTTAAATATGGATTTATCGAAATAAGATTTTAACCATATATATATATATGATACTATCAAAAATGGTATTCCATGCATCTTTACAACTTCACGAATATATATTTTATACATTTCATCCATCGTATGAGATTAATGAATAAGAATGAAATGGGACTTCATCATGAGAAGATCCACTATCACCCATATCCCATCATGTATCTGAGCCATCCATGGGTGACCTATTTCAAAATCAATGGTTATCAGCTCCTATTTCCAAATTAGAATTATTAAAGAATTAGAAATTCTTTTGAGACACTGTTGTTCAAACATAACTTACTAACATGAGAGTCAACTTGAAACAAACTAATCTTCATTTCATTCCCTTTCAACACAACAAAACATTTCATTGTATTACATATAGATCTTTTATATTCCAAGACGAACAACACATCTAAAATTATGGTATTTATGAAGTAGCTATTCTTGACAAGCCATACATTTGACTATCTGATCTAAAAATCACAAAAATGAACTCTGAACCACATTCCATTCCTAAATGGTCTCAAAACAATTGAGTTTAGACCTCATTACAACACATTTTGAATCAAACTTTTGTTCTTCTATTAATATCCCAACCAAACTAGGAAAAAAATAATTTACAAAGAAAACTCCAACATTATGTATGTCTTCAAATTCCATATCCATGTCCGCTATCACCAAAATCAACTACCACTAATCTAAATTGTATTTTTCCAACTAATAATTATATATTCTTCTGAATTCATCTACCACAAAATTTATTTTACCAAATATATATATTAGTTCAAAGACAATCATTTGGAAACACTCTGTAACACCCGAAAACATTACAATATATTTCTTTTTGAAAAAAAATAATTTTTCCTAATATTTGTTTTTGTGAAACACTAATTTTAGATTATATTGAATGTGACATAAATTTTATCTTTCTATGTGTGGAACACTGAGGCCGACTTCCATTACAGAAAGGACTTACTTTCCTCGATGGCATGCATAACCCAACAGAACATTAATATTTTAATAAAAAAATTATTATTTAAAATAATAAAACACAAACTCACCGTTAAATTGATGGTTTTGAATAGGAATTACTGACAAATGAAAATATATGGTTCAATTAATAGGTAAAATATTAATTATAAGTTAACTTGAGGACTAATTGAATATAAAGGGAATAATTGTATATAAAATATTTGTATGCTCACAAAGTCATTCTGTCATAATAAATTAAATTACATATCATTAGTGAGTGACATTATTTTAATATATATAAATAAATATATATATATATATTAAATAAAATAGTTTTTACATTAATTTAATGTATTTTATAATTATTAGATATAACAAACCCAATATTTTGTATAAAATCATTTATTTTTTAAATTGAAATTGTAAATCATTTTAGTGGTGCACCACTTTAAATATTATTTTTTAGGTGTTTATAATTTTAAGATTGCAAAATTAAATTCATTTCCGATAGATAAAAATCAAAATTATGTTAGGGTATGTTTTCTTAGAAATTTTATTTTTTTAATTAATAATTAAATATATGAATTTTAATTCATAACTACTTTTTCATCTAATTAATTTAAAAGTTTAATTTACATTTGTATTGATTTTAAATATTTTTTGACGATATTTATATCTAATAATCCAATTAAACTTATTGGATTCAATTTCACATTGAAACATGATGTAAAAATAATACTCATTTAGACATTTTTACTTAAAAACCATATATTGTCATCCCATTTGGGAGATTAATTTTAAATTATTTTCTTCCAGTTTTGTTATTTGAATTTATAAAAATGGGTTCCATATTTGGAGTATAAAAAATTTATAATTTCATATAACTTCAATATAGAATTTGACACAAAATTTTAGTGAAAATAATTAAAATTAATTACAATGATAATGAGGAAATTTAGCTTAACAAGGAACTAAACATTAAACTATATCCTGCAAATGACCAAAAGAAATTTAAAACATATATTTCACTTAAAAATTAGTTCCCAATATATATTATATATAATTGGGTCCATCATTTGAGCCACTTTGCATCATAAGAATTTGGGTGGAATTCCCTTTTCTAAAATGTACAATAATGCATCTACTCCTCTAATATAAAAATGAAATCAACCCTCTCACTTATTCAAACCACACAATCCCTTTGGATCAAACAAAATATACTCAAATAAGAACCCAATATCCATATACTAATACTTTGAGCCTCACCATGGTCCTGAATCCATCCATGGAATCCATTTGGTGCAAATAAAAAGGAGTTACCCAAGGTAGAGGAAAACCCCTTCCTCAAGCTCTTTTTCTTTATTTAAATTCACCACCATATGAAATATTTTTATTTCAAGATTATATAATAACCTCAGTATCCATTGTATACTGATGTGTTTATAATATTTTATTATACCAATAATTACAAAAAAATCTATCTAATGGGTAACAAACTTACCGTTCATTTGTAAGGTGGACTACAGCCATGTAAAACAATGCTTTTTAATTTTTCCATTACCACCATTAATGGTTTGGAATTATGATAGGGAATATTTTTATATATGATTTATATGATATATATAATGTATTTATTCTTTTTTAATGTTTTTATAAGACAAACATTCATGATTTCCATTTTGTTTAAATATTGTAACATTGTTTCTGGAATTGTGGACTACCACCTCCTCAAAGCGATGGGATTCATTAAAAATATACATACACTGTATAATGGATTTTTTAAAATAAATATTATGGAACATAATTTAACTTTATAATATATTCAAGGAATTATTAACTTTAAAGAAATTTAATATAATATATTCTTTATTTACCTTTTAACACACTAAAAAGTGATAATGTTGGTCGTGGATGGGTGGACTCCTACCTATTCGACACGATGTGATTGATTTTACTTAATAAGAATTAAATCTATATATATAATTATTAAAAATGGTATATATGATTAAATTATCATTATAGAGATATATAAAGTTACTTTCCTTCTTCCTAAAATAATTACCGAAAAATCAGAATGTTACTCATGCGAATGTACGACCAACCATCTCCATGATTGTAACATTGGTTTGTTTTTCATAAAAAAATTCATGAAAGGATGTCAGATAGTGATTTAAGTATAATTATGATTATTATTTCATGATTATTAATTTTAAAAGTTTATATAACTACCCATGGGACCTTATATTACCTATAAAATCAATTTTGACACATTAAATAAATATGGTCAAAACACTAGACACAAACAAAATGGTTAGGTAGTTATTTAAAAAAATTTAATTAACAAAATAAAATTAATGAAAAAGTAAAAAAGTTTCTTTTTTAAATAAATATTTAGTAGATGTTTTATATTTGTTAATATATAGACACACATCAAAAGTCAAACTCAATTTATGGCATTTCATCTCAAATTACATTTCATTAAGAATTATTTGTTGTAATTAACCAACTCAATATTATAAAGAGTATATAATCAACATTTACATGTTCTATAATGAATATTACTATTCTAATGATATTATATGTTTCATTTTATATTATTACCTTATGGGGATTATGATTCAAATGTTTCGTTGTGGAATGGGACACTTTGGAGTGTTTAAATATTATTTTCCTTCGGAATGTTTTAATGATTATTTAATTCTATTTATATTATTCATCATCAAAATCAATTATTTTTACTCATCCAACACTAAGGAAAAATTGATAAAAAGTTACTATTTATTCAATATGGATATTTATTAAAGATTTTTGTTTATTAATTTAATCGGTTAATAGATTTGAGGAATTCTATGGACTGGTGGTAATGGGTGGGACTCAAAAATTATATAACCACTAAATGAATCAAAATTTTCTCATGAGACAAATAATTTGTGCAAAATAATGTTTTTTACCAATATTTTTAAACCTTCATGTGAATAGTATTGATGGTACATGTTTCCATATTCTATGTCTAGATGACCAATAATTAAGCATTTGACACATTCATATTTCATTTATTATTGTCATTATCCTACATAATGTCATCTAAGAAAATATATAGATTCATTTCATTCCTAGTATATTGATTAGATGACATTTTTTCATTTTCATACATTTCCATATTAATTATTCCTTAGCTAGTAATTTATATTGCATGTGTTCCCAGTTATTTACCTTTCAATGTGGATTTATACATATCGAATCATTATTACTTTTTCTTTACATACCATTATTGAAGATTTTATATCACCCTTAATTTTTTCAATTCACCATTTTATGAAGAAGAAGCATTTGAATATGTTTCAAGGACAATGGTTATTTCATTTTATTATGTACCATTTTTTGTTTCCTATTTCTCAATGTAATATGTCCATCATGTATGTCATATTATTCTCCAAACTACTAAATGGATTAATACATTAGGGTTTGATTATGTGTAATCATGCTAGTGTAATAAAATAATTAACTAGATGTTGGTTTCTTGGGTCGGGGAGTTATATTTTGTGTAAGAGGATGTTTAGCAGCAACCTTGGAAACAGTATTTCAAAAACATAAATTAGGGAAAATAAACCTATACAAGACTTTTAATATATTCCTAGAATATCATAATATGGTTTTTATTAGGTAGTAATTATGTGTGTCTTTCATGAAATATATCAACGTATAGATAACACAAGTGAGAATGGTTTTTGAATATATGTACCTAGGGTTGGTGACTCTGACAAGGTGTATCAGGCCTGACTTGAGTGTAACCTAGTACGGGACAATAGTCCTTACTCCACACCTGGATTGACACTCATGGGGGATATGATTAGGATAATCCACATTCTCTTTAGAAACCATTATATGGGATTTAATAGTAAGGATTCCCCCAAAGAAACCTTGTTTAAGATTTTTAGATTAGGTATTCTTAAAATTCGAATTTTATATTAACTCTTATTCAATATATCAAATTATAACAATTTCATAATTTTATAAACTAATATTTTATGAACAATTTTTTAGAATTGGATTCAAGAATGAATTATTTTATTACTAATCATGTAAAATGATGTAATTTCCCTACCAAAGAAACAAATAAATCTTTTATTAGAATAGATAAAATTATGAGAATATTAGCGAATATTATTTGGGTTGAGGAAATAACAATTCCCAAATGAAGAAACATGTTCCACAACCAGAATATCTTATATCGGATCACATTATGTGAAAGAGGACACCAATATATTTTAGGACTACTGATCCAATGGTGGGTGGGAAATTGATTGTTTCTCTGGGGATGATAATTATGGACTTGGGATGTAGTGAAATAGATTACACTTTAAATATATTTTATAAATGGTGATATAAATAAATTGAGGAAGATGATCCAAAATATAATGGATGTAGAAAAAATATAACTCATGGAATGGAGAACATTTAAGGATACATTATTCAAAAAATATTTCCCTCATGGTCATTAAAATGTGATGAATAAAATGTTCTATATTTTAAATAAAAAGGAAGAAGAACGTTTTCTGGAGTATGAAGATACATTTAAATGGTTATAATGTTATGATATATATTTCGTATGAAACATGGAGTGAACGTTTGATCAATTTATTGAGGGGCCTATTCTACGTTTCTCTAGGTCATTAGTAACTCAAAAACATTATTCTTACATGGAAATAATTTTATTTTATATCATGATAGAGAATTAATTTTCCTTGTATTATAATGTCAATGGGAAAATAGAAAATATGATATAGAAATAGAAATTAACATATTATGGGAATAATTAAAAGGGGTATTTTCTAACAAGTGATACCTTTGGAAATAGTCACTATGGTAAATGATTGAATGTGTTTGAGTTTTTATATGTGTGAAAAAGGGTCACCATGAAAAATAATGAAAAGTGAAGAAGGAAAATTCTTGTATTATGTGATACTACAATAAGTAGATGGGGAAAATGATAATGAATGGCCAAAGAATCAAGGTGAACTAACATAGAGGAGGTCAAGGGGTGAAGTCCATTTTTATGCTATTGATATGGAGGAATTAGATTGAATGATATTTTTCTGTGTTTGGTCCCTTGAAATATGTTGTAAGAAAATTTCATTTACGATGTTATGATATATTTAAGGATTTAAATACAATATTTTCATATTAAATACTTAAGGTTATAAGTTTAATGGTTCAATGAAATATGATTTTGTAGGAAGTTATTCTTTTTTCAAAAAACAAGGTTGGGGGAATGATAAGCCCAAATATGTACCTTATTTTGATATATTGTTTTTGGAATATTGAAATGATTTATTTTGATAGGTTTATACTATAATATAAATAATTAATTACTTTTTAACAATGTGTTTTATTGAAACATTGATGGACTTCAAAAATCCATTGGATTTATGGAATATATCCAATAATATGTGTTTTGGATAAAGAATATTAAGGAATTCATGATTTTAATAATTTAATATGGTTATTAAATATGTTATCATATTTAGAGTGAATACATGATGATGGTGTTTGCATATTTTGTATAAGATTATTAAAGAGATACTTCATGTTGATTGGACACTGAAGATATGATCATTTTGGGAATTTATCAACCTTCTTTTGAAATTTCTTGGATCATAATTCTTTATCAATGTTGACCATTTATGAAATGGTTTAATTTGATCTTTTAATAATGTTTTAGAGATTAATGTATTACTTAACTATATGAAGAATCTTATGTTAATATATGAAGTTGAAATAATTCAATATGTAGTAAAACGAAAAGATTATGTTTATTGAAACATATATTTTCTTATATTTAAAGAGCGTGAAAAAATACCTAAATTATTGGAAAAATGGTCTTGAAACAAAAAATATGTCATGTTGTCATAATTTTTTTATGATATTATTAAAACATATCATGATATTTGTTTATAGATTTGTGATAATCAAATTTAATTTGATCATGTTCTCTATCTCTCTATTTCAAATCATGATTGTTTGGGTTTTCTTATATACCCATGTTTCCATTTGAAACCTATGTTCTCCTACTAGGGAACCTGATCAAGTGACCGTTGAACATGCAGTTATATATTATTAAAATATTTTTATAATAGACTTATTTAATATTGGGTTTCCCATAATAGTACTTCTTCAAATATCATTCCCTTTATAATCGAGATCCATTTGGATTTACGATGAAACAATTCCATTAATTTTGGAAGAATGTAACACCACAAGACATTCCAATATTTTCCTTTTAGAATAGATTAAGTTGTTTTACAATAATTATTTATACTAAATGGAAATTATATATTATTTTACACACAATATAATGTTTATCTTGATCTACAAGGAATGCTGAGGTTATCTTGTGTTACCTAAATGACTTTTTTCCTTGGTGGATTATATGAAATGCATGAAAAATAATATATTATTAAAAAATTCATTATTTCATAAAATTAAATACTACCTTGAAATTAAATTGATGGTTATGAATAGTATTATATATCTTAGGAAGATATATATTTTAATTAAATGGTTATAAAATAATTACAACTGAATATAAGGACCAATAGAATATAAATGGAATGTTTTTCTAGAAAATTGGTTTTATGATCACAAACATGTTTCATCCTAATAAATTAAATTAATTAAAATTAGTGAGTGAAATTAATATTATATATATATTATTTTAAATAAAATATTTTGGAATTTCAATCAATAAATTTGATACGGGTATGATAATAACAACCCCAATATTTCTTATAAAACCTAGTTTTTATAAAAAAAATACCTCATTTTATTGGTAAAGCTACATTAAATATTAAATTCAAATCTTTTTCATATTTTATATGAAAAAATATTTTTCATTTTTTAGATACTAAATAAAATATTATTTTTGGGTAAATTATTCTATTTTTCTGTGAAGTTTCACTTTTTGAATAATAGTGAAAAATACTAATTTTAAATCAATATTTCCTTTCCATCTAATTTATTTATAATGATAAATTAAATTTAAGAATAATTAAAAATATTAATTACCTCAAATATAGACCTATTTATCCAATTTAGATAATTTTAATCAATTTCACATTTAATTGGATGTAACAAGATATCAAACATTTGAATGTTTTTACATAAAACCCTCCATTGTTGTCAAATGTGTGGGATTAATATTAAATTAATTTCTTCCTCTTATGTGTTTTTAAATATAAAAAATGGAGTCAATATTTGGAATCATAATAATTTATAATATATAGTATGTTCAAATTATTTTTGAACAAATAATATTATTGATGATATATAAAATTAATAATAACGCTTATAAGGAAATTCACCACACCACAGACTAAACCATAATCTTATTGCCCAAAATGTCCTAGAAAATTGAATGAAAGCCATTGGATTTTCATATTTAGTCCATATAACTTATTTTATCCAATTTTTTCCATTATCAGTTCCACTGTTCATAGTAATCACTTTGGTGGAATTCTCATTTCAAAAATTTACAACAATGCCACTCCTCCTAAACTATAAAAAGGAACTCACCCCTCCAAATTATTCATACTAATAAAGGAATTCGTGTTGAAAAAAAAAACAATTAAAATAAGCCCCAAAAATCCATTCCCTCAACCTAGAATCATTATCATGGGATTAAATCTATCCTTGTACGCCCTTTGGTGATAAGGAAAAGGATTTACCCCATAAAGTTATAACATCTTTCCTCATGCTCGTTTTTAAATTTTCATTCACCACACCCACAAATATTATTATTACATGATTACATAGTAACCTCAATATAACCCAATATTAATTTATGTATTTATTCAATGTATTATATCTACACTTATACAGGCTTCCATCTAATGGGTAACAATCATATCATTCTTTAGTATGGTGGGCTACCACCTCACGAAATAACGATTTACCATTTTTCATTTACCACTTTTCAAGGTTTGGAATTATGATGTGTATTCTATTTATATATGATATATAATATATTTATAATTTCATTACTCTTCATAAATTTTTTAAAACCACATATATTAATTCTTTCCATTTTGTGTAAATTCAATAAAATCGTTTGAGGAAGTGTCGACTTCTGCCCCCTCGATGTTATATAATTCATTCACACAATGAATGGACTATATAAATTAGGGAATTAATTAAACATACATTAAATCCTGGAAAATATATGATATTCATTAAATATTTTCCTTTTTTAAATAAAATATGTCCTTTTTATTTATAACCACTCTCACACACTAAAAAGTGATAATCTCAGTGACAGATGTGTGGACTACCACCTCCTCATCATGATGTGATTCCATTTATATCACAATAATTATATATAAAATTATATTTGATTTGATAAAATGGTATTTATGATATAAAGATCATTTTTGTAAATTTATAATGTAACATACCTTATTACCATAATTATAACGGAAAAATGGGAACTTTACTAATGTGTATGTACGACCTACAGTATCCATGGTTCTAACATTGATTAATTATTCCTAAACATCATTCATGACATGTTTCAAATATATAATTAATTTATAATTATGAAAATGATAACATTATTATTATTATGGATATTTTTTTGGATAACACATTTTACCATGGTAGACCTAGAAATTTCATTTTTTGACACATAAACCGAATATGGTCAAAACACCCAATGTAAACATAACAGTTTTAGTAATTTTTAAAAAAATATAAAAATAGAAATAAAAGTATTAAAAACTTTGAAACTTTTTCTGAATCATGTAAATAATTATAATAAATATTTATTCATGAATATAAAGACATTGAGGGCATGTTAGACTTAAGGTAATGAATTTTGTCTTAAATTTCATTTCATTGAGACTTATTTGTTTACGTGAACCAATTCAATCTATATATGGTGTGTATGATTCCATTTAACATTTTATATCATGAAAATACATTTTCATACGAAATTCTATGTTTTATTTAATGTAATTCTTTTATCGGGATTACAATTCAATTGTATCACTGTGTTACAAGACACATTGGAGTATTTAAAGATAATTTTCCTCCAGAATGTTTTAAAGATTCTATCATGGTATTTACATGAATCAACACAATTTTTTTCTTCTTATCCTCAATTGTGGAAATATTGGAAAATATGTATTCTTTATTCAATAGAGATATTTGATAAGGAATTTTATTTGTTAATTTAATCAGTAATTCAATTTGCAGAATTCTTTTGACAGGTAGTGATGGGTGGGGCTTAATGATTATGTTTCCACTCGATGCATCAATAAGATCACATGAGACATATATTTTATACAAAAATATTTGGTTTCTAACTATATATTTTCCCATCATGTGAATGGTCTCGACGTTATAGGTTTTTATGTGTCGCAGACATGCCATCCAATAATTGATCTTTTCCTTAGTAGGTATTTAAGTTATTATTGTTATTATCAATGTGATTTTAGTATAATAATATATCTGGATTCATTTAATTCCGATTTTATTTACTAAATGAAATTTTTTCATATTAAATCACTTCTATATTTAATATACATTATCTAGTAATTTAAATTCATTATTTACATAGTTATTTACCATACCCAGTTTATTTATTTTTATTAACTAATTATAAATTATCCTTTTATTTACCTTACAGAGCATTTGAGATCACCCATATTTTGTTTCCATTCCCTACGATTTGAAGAATAAAAACATTAATATTCATTCATGTATGTTTTTTCATATTATTATATATCATGTTTTATTTTCAATTCCGTAATGAAATTAGGTTATCATATATGTAATATACTTTTTCAAAACTAATAAAATGATAGGCCCCTCATGATTTGGTTACTTGAAATAAAGTAAATGTAATAAAATAATGATCAAGATCGATTATTCTAGTATCAGGTCATTACATGCTATTTCCATGTTCTTTTTCATATATTTAAATAATGTTTTGAGAAAATATGTTTCAGAATCATATAATCCATAAAAACCATTTATTTCTCACCAATGTGATAATGATTCCATGTTTTCAGATCATGGGATAAAATATCAAACTCCAAATCATGTGTTTGGTAGTTCTTGTTAGGTAACAATAGCAGGTGTGATCCCTAAGAAACAACATTATATTCCTTCCTGAGAAAACATCCCAACAAAGATCATAATGCATCAAAATATAGCATGAACTCTTGTCGTAAATCCAAAAATATAAATATCAATTCGAATGTATGTAGAACCATTTAATCTTTAAAATACTTATTACATCCCTCATACCATTGTAATGAAAACTTTTTTCTTCATCAATCCAATCATTGGTTATGATAGTCATCAAAAATAAAAAAAGGGTCTATAATAACAAATCATTTCAAGGAAACTGTGTATCTCAAATATATTATTTATATTTTTTCAAGATATAACATCCTCTATATTTATTTATTCCGTATAAAAACCAATTTCATAGATTAAATGTTAAAGTAAACTACATCTCTTATCCAAAAATAAATCTTTGATAATTTGGAAAATAGGTGGTGGTCCATTCAAATTCCATACAATGTCACCAAGTGTTGATCATGCTTATCGTATGTCCTTGAAGACACTAATATTTCATCAGGAAACACCACCACAAATGAATCCAAATGCATATAAAATAATATATTCTTCATTTCCGTAAAGAATGCTAGAACATTCGTAAGACTGAAGGGAATAACCATGCACTCTTAATTGTGATGTCTTCTCCTAAAATCTATTATTGGAATTTCATTATTATTAACACATAATTGGTGATATACTAATTGAAATTCAGTTTTTGAGAACCACTAGGATACCCTCAATTGATTGAACAAGTCATGAATGAATGGAAGTGGATACCAGTTCATTGTTATAACATAGTTAACCTTATAATTGTCCACACAAAAATGTGGGGTTGCATCCACCTTATTGATAATCATTATAGGTGCAAGCAATGGAGATTTATTAGTTTTAATGATGCATTTAATTTTAAAATCATCCAAATTCAAATTAAATTCCAATAAGTCTATTGGTTCTATTCATTTACACATTAGTGTAATAGTACCGGTCCCATGAATGATATCAGTTCTAATCATTACTTATCTTATGGGTGGGAACAGAGAGAAATATTCATGAAAACATCTAGAAATGGATCAAAAAATTATAAGAATCTTCTATAAGAGATCTCTTACATTGATTCCAAACTCAAAAATTCCAAATATTTTGAGATCATTCCATTTATTATTCCAAGAATCGCATTACATGAGCCTTCACATTAGGGTCGTATCTAAAGTGATTCTTGATTCCATCATCTGTAATAAACCTAACCCTTTAGGTACAATATTGGATTTGAGCCTTGATCATTTTAATTAAATACATACCAAGGATTATGTGAACATCATACATCTCAAGCATAGAAAAATCCCATGTAAATGAAACTCCATCAATAGTTATGGTACATGATCTATAGATAAAGTCTCTACATTCACTTTGAACAAGATGGGATTTTTGTTTCAAAAGGGAAGGCATCATATAAATATTTCAAACCTAAAGATCAATTAAAAGAGACTAAATAAATGAATACGGTGAACCAATATAAACATACTCTTTTATAGGGGTAGAATTCTAAAGAAGCATACAACTCAATGTTGATGATATATATTGATCATTCAGAATAACCTCATTATCTCCATATATGTCATGACCCATCCTATAGGGGATCATTCTGGGACTACCCCAAGCCTTCCATCAACAGTCCATTAGCTGGTGACTAGCACTGAGTAGGCATAACCAACAAATGGGACGAATTTTTCTTATTACATTTATGAATGCACAAATCTCCATGATAAAAATGTTGAAATATAAAATAACTATGTAAAAAAATCATGAAAACGACTATATCCCACAACCAATGTACACTAGTGAATGTACAGGAAAGTAAACAGTGCCAAAACAAGCCCACTAAATGAAAATAGTCTATAGGAATAATTCCAACCAATAATGTGATAGTTATAAGGAATATCATCAAAAAAGATATTGAAACACACATCAGCATATCTGGTCTCACAAGGCAACACCTAGTCCTTGTCATCATAGGACTCCATCAAAGATTTGATCATCTTCACAAGACATGACACGTGCAGGAAAATCCATTGAAGGGGTGAGTAACACAATACAGAGTGTGAAACCCTGAAGTAACAAAGAAATGCCACAAAGGGATTACCACAAAAAAATACCATTAAGGAATACCACAAAGGAATAGAAAAAAAAAGAAATACAATGAAGTAATAAAACAAAGGAAATACTGTTAATGAATAAAACCAAGGAATACCGCAAAATAATGCATATTAATCTCCAAAAATATATATGTGTACAGAAAATATATCAATAACATCTAGATATACCCAATCCAATAAGACAAAAAGTCTAAAAAGGATACATAGTATCCATAAGAAACACAATATCCATAATACAGGCAATATCCATAAGTCACACAGTCTCTCAGCCACATCCCGCCACAGAATTGTTTGCTAGAAGCATGCTCATTCCTAGAGAAATCACTCCTTAATCCATTAGGATTTATTATCTGTCCCAAAAAACCACACATAGGATATCTCTAAATGTTCATCTTTTAATATGTGTCTTAAAGGCGCACATGGATCATCAAATGGATGTCTATTTTAAAATTTATGGTCCTTTGAAAATTTATGAAGAGAGTTCACAGGTCCATGGACTTATCGTGGTAGTCGTCCACACCCTAGCTATCATGGATGCCCGATAGCTCAGTTGACTATGGCTCACGGTCACCAACAATGGTCGATCGTAGCCCTGTCTGGCCACCCAAGATCGAGCTGGGACCACCCCAAACCAAGGGGTTTGACCTAATCCACTGGGTCTAAACTAGTCCTCTAGGTCTGATCTAATTCTCCAAGTCTGGACCGATCCTCTAACTCTGACCTAGTCCGCTAACTTGACCAAGCCTAACCCATCACTTTGGTTGAAATAATCTTCTTACCTTGTCCACATAATGAGGTGGTCGAGCTCACGCAGTCTCCCATAGTGATCTCTTGTCATGTCTGTGGCCTTGTCATGTTCCATGTACATCACATCCCATGATGTGCTAGGCATGCCATGCCACCTCCACTTGCACCATCCATTGATTCCCTTCTTTACATGGACTTCGGTTCTTCCTCTAGCTCTCCAAACTCTTATATGAAAATACCTTTTTGATCCTTGGGTCTCTAGCAACACTACTCCAGCCTCTATTGCATCATACCTCTTATCCGGGGGGATGATCATGTTCAGAGGATCCAAGAAAATTTGGCCATGATCACAAGGATCCAATGGTGATGAATTCCATGAATGCGGTAGAGGGAGTAAAAAAGTATCTAAGAATGAATATTTTCATCTGTTCGTGTTGGCCATGATGTTTTATCATTATAAAGAAAAATTAATAGGTTATTCTACAGAAATTCACACAATAATAACCCATCCAGCAATGATTATCAAACCAAAAATCAATCTATTTTTGGATTAACCCATGATTTTTATGGAAATAAAGAATGAAGAAATAAAATCTGAAATCAAACTCCCTACCTGGTAAATGGACCATTCACTATCATGGATTTATTTTCATTATCCATCCTTCATGAATGATCACTGCTCTCAGTTTTTGTCTTCACATCCCATAAAATTATCAAAGGATTCCTTCTAAAGCCTTTAGGGAATATCTAGGGTTATGAGCATAACCCCAGGTCCCTTATTAGTTATTTTTTTAAATACAAAAACAACATTTAATTAATGTAACATTAAAATAAAATAAACTAACAAGTTATTTTACTCATTAAAATGACTAAAAACTATATTTCACTGCCGACTTGTACTGGCCAAAATTAAGGCTCACCAAGGGAAAACACTATATTACAAAATCAACTGTCATTTCGATTTCCAATCTGATTCAATGTTTAGGAGTCATTAAGAATTTTACATAAAATTACTTTATTTAATTATTTTACTTATGGTTACATCCTTGGTGAATTTTTCTTCAGATGACCTTGACTGACCAAATATAGCATTCTCATATAGTAAAGCTACCATTACAAGCTAAATGGGCACCTCATATTTATGATCTATTCAAACATTAGAGATATATTCTTCTTTATCAGTAAATTTATGTGTGCATGATATTAAGAATGTAACATTTTTAAATGAAATGTTTTAGGTACATCGGGCCTCATAAACTCAAACCGTCTAAGAAGCTAACCTCGTTAATTTCCCAAATAATTTCTAAAAGTAAAATCTATAAAAATATGAGTCATTACATTGTCCCCACCTCAGGTATTTGCATCTCTGAAAATATTAAAAAAAGTCGATTCAATAAAATGAGGGTATTAAGATAGAATCTGAGCCTCCCATTCCTAGGTTCTCTCCTCGAGAGTCCTCTACTACCACCAAAAACACACCAATGGAATCATCTTCCCATTAAGGATCCTCTTCTATCGATCCTAAATCTTCATCAGGTACTCTAAAACATTCACCATTTCCTTGAGGGCCATCTCACCCAGTCAATGACGTGTGATGGTTATTGCATGAACCTCATTAGTTGTGACACAAGGAAGACATAATATATCCAACATATCTTCATTTATAGTGCTAAGAAGTACACAACCTCACCAACTCTACACAGTATCAAAAATGTGTTGATGAACCTCATAGAAAGATTACTGCCCCAGACAAATCTCTGGAATCCCTATTGAGGTGAGACTAAAAGGAACATGTGTCCTCTTTTCTATAACTTCAAGGTCCTCTACCAAATTTCATCACAAGACATCTATCAGCTCTGTTTACTATTCATCTACTCCTGGAAGATCTTCACCTTCTCTTGGATACCCTATACCAACACCGATCCCATAAGTGCCGACTCTCCTAGACTACTCAAGAAAGTTGGTGACCTCAACGGTTTCCCATACATGGCCTCAAATGATTCCATACCAATGGTGGAGTGATATATGTTATTGTAAGAAAACTCCAAAAGATGTAGGTGATCATACCAACTATAGAAAAAATATAACATGCAATACCACTTCATGTCCTCTAAAACCTAAATGGTTCATTTAGTCTGGTAATCCATTTGTAGGTGAAACATTGTGATAAAGTGTAACTGAGTTCCAATTGCATCCTTCAGTCCCTTCCACAACCTGGATGAAATGATAGAATTTATATCTCATACTATCCCCAATGTAATTCCATTGTGTTGAACAATCTATTTCATGTAGAGGCTTCCTAATCTCGCTACTGAACTGTACTCTTGAATATCTAGTAAGTTGTACAACTTGGTGAGTCATTAAATGATCAACTAGATATTACTGTTCCCCCAAGATGTAAAGGGCATACTTGTTTGGAAGTCCATTGATATCACATCCCACTTACATTCCAGTACTTCAAGGGGTCAAGTCCAACCCACTGGAACCTGGTGCCTGACATTCACTAGAATACATGCGAGGCATCAAGAAACAAAATCGGTAACTCCCTTATTCATCGATGGTGACAAAAAAATGATGTCATAGGTTCTGGTGCATCTTCACCACACCTAGATGTACCATCAAAGGGGATGTACGAAAATCTATCAGAACCACCTCCCACAATCCCACTGGTACTAATGTGAAACCTCAAAAAAGAATGATGTTCACCTCACCTTTCGAATATCCATATGGGGAATGCCTTGTTGACATCGGAACATGTAATGTATGGTAGTAGGTATCCCCAATATATACCTCCATGACATTCTATAAGAGTAGAGGGGTAAACTCCATCCACTGGAGGTAACCTACTCCATCCACACCCACAGAGGATATCTGAAATGAGATTAACTTCTCGGATGATGTATTCAGAAACCATGAAAAAGATCTCCTACTGAGTGCATCTGTTACGATGTTCCTCCTCATAGGATTATATACAATCCTGAAGTCATAGTCTTGGATGAACTCTAGCCATCACCTCTGTCTCATGTTTTGATACATATAATAGAATACATCCTTGAGGATCTTTTGGTCAGAGTAGACGATAATGAGTTATCACATCATTTAGTGTCGCCACATCAACAAAGAGAATAATACCAATGCTAACTCAAGATCATGGGACATTTTGTAACAACCCAACCTTTTATTAATGAAAATTCCTCTTGATCTGATTAAATGTATTATTAAGTAAAATGATTATATAAGACATATGCACTTCCTTGGTTTATGATTTTGGGTTTCAAAATACTGTTAAGAATTGTTACCATTTCTAATATAGCCTTCGAAAAATGATCACATGATTAGTTTAAATATTGGGATTTAACAAATCCAATTTACTCAAAAAAGGAAGTGATGGCCTCCTCAAGAATAATTTATCCATATGAATTCCATTTGTTAGAGCTCAGAAATGAGGTGGTGTCACTAGGCTATGCTCTTAACCAATCCCAATCTGAGCTTCAACACGTTGAGCTTCAATGGAACCGCTAATAAGATAAGTGGAAGTTAACAGAGATTACCACCCGAGTGATGTTATAAGATCCACCCCAAGAGTCTATCAACATCACACAGCTTACCCTTATATATTTGGAGGGTATTATAAGTGGTTATTTAAAAATACCGTAGCACTATTATTAGGTGTAGAATAAAGAATATTCATTCATTTTATAATTTTTATATTGAAAATGGGTTTTAAATCACAAATAGTATATTTAGTTAATATTTAAATTCGATTAAGAAATCTATTTTGATGAATTAATATATTTTAAATTAAATATTATTTTAATAACATATTATATATAAAATTTATTTTTTATTAAATATAAATGATCGCAAAATTTTTATGAATAAATTTGAAATTTTTATTATGGTTTGAAAGCTATTTTTGTCAAAAACACTGGAATTTTCGATAAATACCAGTTTGAATTTTAGAAATAAAAAATCAAATATTTATAAAATTATTTACATAAAATGAATATAATTTTTGGAATCATGTTTTCCATGTTATCCAATGGGAAATTTTTCATAATTTTATGAGACAGTCCGATTTTTGTGTAAAAATTAAATACTGTTTAAAATATATAATGTGTTTTATGACATCATAATGACCCAATGGTTTTTTAATAAAATACATTAAATTTTATGTTCAGTAAATTTATGTTTTACCCTTAAATAATGTGATTTTAGATTTTTTTTTTAATTATATTTATGATGCCATAGTGGACACCCCAAGGCATATAAAATATTTCATCCTTTTCAAATGTATTCCTTGAGAGTGTGACTCACCTCTATATATGAAGGCCTAATATTTTAATATGTTCAACCATTGGCCTTTTAAAATAATTTCTTCCACTCTATTTTTTAAAAACCATGGTCAATAACAATTGGATGGGTTTGGGTTGTGATTAATTCAATATGTAGTGTCCAAAAACTAAAAAATAAATAATTCCCTCTCTTTTCCTATATAAACCCACTCAATATCACATTCCACTTCACTGAACCCATTTGGACCTCGACCAACCCATGAAA
The DNA here is from genome assembly GCA_963277665.1 of Viscum album. Lineage (NCBI taxonomy): Eukaryota > Viridiplantae > Streptophyta > Magnoliopsida > Santalales > Viscaceae > Viscum > Viscum album. Next base: position 767,529,759 of record OY728121.1, read on the forward strand.
TACTCTATCTATAATCCTCCTAAGGCACTTAATGCATCCAAGAAGCCTCTCTCATGCCTCTCCCAAGCCTTGGGGATCACACATCCAAATAAGGGATTTCTTCTTCACTAATTTTTGACCAAGACTACTTTTGTTTCTATACCCTTTTATTTTCAATTAAAAATGTTGGGGTATGATTAATAACCTATCCTATAATTCCCAACTTATTTTATAATTATTATAGACCCCTTTCTCTCTAATTAATGCCTCCCATGTACACCTATTACCAAGCTGAATTCCTGTAAGGGACTTCCCTCCCCTCATTTACATTCAAGAAATTATTTTGTTTTATGTATCTAAATTCCACTACATATTTTATGACATATATCTATATGAAAACCTTACTATCCATTTCATGTACATATGATGAGATGCCCCTATATTTCTCATCATCCATTTTTAAGAATTCTTATATCAAGTTGTTATGCTTTCGAATTTGAGCCGCGATTTTCCAAGACAAAGTCAATATGTAGTGAATAACATTCCCAATTCACTATCAAGGGTATTTATCTTTATGAACATTTAATTATCGATTTTATAGTTTCATGTTTTTATTAAACATTCCCTTTTCTTTAAATAAATGATGATGTGGAATGATTCCATGTTATATGATCCATGTGGCACACTTATGATTGAAATGAAATGATTAAGAAAGGTTCTCCCAAATAGTGCTCCAATGAATTGGGTAAAGATTTGTATCCTGATACATCTAGTGCAATGAGAGTTTAATCATGATAATTCATGGTCAATGAGTGTTTACTCATGCTCCATGTTCAATGAGCCTTTTCTCATTCCCACATCATGTTAAATGTTATTTCCACATTTCCATGTTATGATAATCATGTTATATCATTCCTTTATATTCATGTTTCCCTTATGGTCCATTGATATGCCTATTTTCTAACATGTACTATATTCTTCATGTTACGCCTTGTTTACTCTCTTATTGGGATTTATATCTCACCCTTTTCTTATACATGTCCTCAGGTTATCCCATGAAATGCTAGGTACGAAGGAATGTAGTGGTCAGATAAAAGCAGTTTTTAATAAATATGTTGTGTTTTATATTATAAGTTGTTATGTAATGTTCATAATTTCCCATGACAGTAGACATATCAACCCTCAGAGTTTTATTAAGTAAATATTTATTTAATAAATCATGTTTAAGTGTGTAATAAAGAGAAGGGTTGTTATAATTGGGATAATAGGATAATTTTTGTTATTTTTGGGATTATGATTACAATACCCTAGTGAAATCCTTAGGGATAAGAATAAGTATAATAAAAACAAGACAATTTTTTTGTGAGTATTGGGTAATTGGTTTATCAATAAAATACATACATTTATGAATATGAGCTGGTAGAGGAGGATCTGGAACCGATGTATCTTCGGGTAAAACAAGAAAACACCACTTTGAACTAGATTCAAAAAGGAACTAGTGCACGATAATAATACTTTCTGCACTCTTGGTTATGACACTCTTGTGGGATATGATTTGGTAAATTCATAAACTTAGTATGAACAATTATTAAGGGAATCAAAAAAATTCCCATAAGAAAAAAATTGGGAATTTGATCATTGGTGACATATATTGAAGACAAAAAATTAACATGTTAAGGAAATAAATTTAATTTATAAGTTATGCCTTTTTTTCATTGGATTCCCATTTATGTGATACTCAAAACATTCCATTTATTCTAGGGAATGTCCAGTAATAGGAGGAATCAAGCTGACAACCAATGCGAGGATCAATTTGACGAATGTTTTAATGAGATGCTCAATCTGATGGGAGCGAGAATCTCAAACTTTGTCATCATACACTCTCAGTTAACTCATGTTTTGAATAGAAACATGGGTCAAGAGGAATTTTCAACCCCCCCCCTCTAAGAAATAACTATCTGAAATCAAGAGCTTCATGAGACAATGTAATCTTACATTTAATGGATCATCTGATCCCTCAATCACCAAACAATGGATCAACTCCATTGAGAAGACCTTCTCCGCCCATCAATGTTATGAATAGGAGATGGTACTTATGACTCTTTTTCATATGGAGAGTGAAGCTGATCAATGATGTACATTGATAAAAAATATAAAGTACGAGGTGTAGATCATGTCATTTGAATGTATGGATTTCAGTAAAATGTTTTTTGATAAATAGTTTTCTCGCACCCTCCAACTTAAAATGGATAGGTACTTCCATGACCTCAAGAAAAAAGATGATGAATCTATCAGAGTGTATGAGGTAAACCTCCCACGAAATGATTGATATGCCTACGGAATTGTCATTACCCACTAATGAATGTTTTAATGATTTTTTGGTGAGCTAAAACTTAGAATACGAAAAGGACTAGTAATATGAGACATCGAGAGCTATGAGGAAATTTTATGATGTGCCCTCAAAGTTGAAATGGAGATCAGAAAATATTAGGGGTATCATGGGGATAAGTATCAAAAGGTGGACTTTAATTATGGTGGTCTGAAGGATAAATCCAATAGTGCTAAGAAATTACATTACCCCACTTGCCAATGGTTTGGAATGAATCTCCTCAGAAATTGCATGAGGGGATGAGGAAATTTTTTAGGTGTGGAATGGAAGGGCATCGGGATATTAACTACTGACCAGAAAAACCCATTACTATGATAGTTGAGAATAACACTCCATTCGACTCTCAATGCACTATAAAATTCGTCAACATCAATGTACCAGGGCACTTTGTAAACCAGGGCCCTAAGCCAAGGGTTTTTTGAGGCAACCAACAACCTCCAAGGTATCAAGGGAGATCTTGTTCCATCACTACCACCGAAATGAACCCCGAAAATGATGTGGTGATAGGTACTCTTGTTATTAATTCAAGAGTAGTGAATGTACTTTTTGATTCTAGTTATATGCATTCTTTTATATGTAGAATATTTAGTAGAAAAATTCCAACATCACCAAAGATCATGGAAGTTGAGATGTCGGTTTGAACGTAAAATGGAGAAATCATTTCATCCCATGAATATAAATCCTCCCAAGTCACAATTTGTGGATTAAAAATCCCATATAACCTTACCATACTCCCTCTAGTATAATTTGATGAAATTATTATCATGCATTGGTATTCCTTATATATAGAAAACACATATTTCCGTGAGAAGGAAATCACTCCCTATATGGCGAATGAACCCCCGATTCTATACAATTGGAAAGAGGGGGATGAATCTTCTTTATCACCATCATCTAATGCATGTATATTACTACCCTATGAGAATGTGTATCTTTCTCAAATGATGGGGTATATGTAATCCATTATCCTTGGAGAAATTCCTATTGTGAGGGAATTTGACAAAGTGTTTCCTGAGAAATTGTCTGGCCTTACTCCTAGAAGAAATGTTGACTTCTAGATTGATCTTTTACCTGGGGAATTTCCAATATCCAAGACACCATATAGAATAGCTATTTTGAAGCTTAAAGAGTTGAAGAAACAACTAAAATGGAATATGGATTCAAGGTTTTTGCGCCCAAGAGCGTCATAATGGGGTGCACCAGTCCTCTTCGTCAAGAAAAAGGATGGGTCAGTACGTCTCTGCATCAATTATCATGATCTCAACAAAATCAAGATAACGAAAATGTATCCTCTACCATGAATTGATGACTTGTTTAATTAGCTACATGGAGAACATTACTTCTCTATGGTGGATCTACGGTCAGGATATTATCAAGTAAGGGTGAGAAAAGTGGATATCACCAAGACTATTTTTTGTACCAGATACGGGCCCTATGAATTCATATTAATGCCTTTTAGACACACTAACGCTCCATAATTCATCATTGACATGATGAATATAGTCTTTTTAGATTACCTTGGCATATTTGTGGTATTATTTGTAGATGATATTCTAATATACTCCAAAACCAAGAAGGAGAATGAGGATCATCTAAGCACTGTGCTAGAGACGTTTCAAAAATATAATCTTAATGAAAATTACAACAAGTCTGAGTTTTAGTTGAAGGATGCCTCATTATTGGGTCATATCATCACAAGAAATGGGATATCCATGGATCCCTCCATGGTAGCTGCAATTAAGGTATGGCTGAGTCCAACATTGGTAACGAATATTAGTAGCTTCTATAGGCTAGCTTGATATTATCGCCGATTTGTGAGAAATTTCTCAAAATAGTAAAAATATCATAAAAAGCTAACATAGAAGTGAGACAAGTTATATTTGAGTTATGCATGCGAATAGATCTTCATGAATTTGAACATGAGGATTATCATTATTCTCATGCTCACACTTCCCACATGTGGAGAACATTTTGTGGTATTCAGTGATGCATCGATGAAGGGAATGGGCAGTATGTTGATGTAAAATGATAAATTCATTGCCTATGATTAACGGAAATTGAATTTTCATGATAAAAACTATCCAACACATGATTTGGAGTTGTATGGAGTAATATTTTCTTTGAAAATTTGGCGGCATTAACGTTTTGGGGAGAGGTGTGAAATATACCAGGATCACAAAATTCACAAGTATAAATTCACACAGAAAGAGTTTTACATGCACAAATGAATATGGTTAGAGATAATAAAAAAATATGACCATTTATTCCATTAACACCATCGGAACGTGAGCAAGGTGGTGAAGATGTAAGTAGAAATGACCCAGTGATTCTATCATTGATAATAACTAAAAAGGATCCAATATTCTTTAGATTTGATGAAGATGGACATCAGAATCCTGAAGAAGGGAACATCATCAATACTTTCATAAATTATTTCTCATCTATGTCTTTTGGAAAGGATAATGGATGCTCAAAATGTTGATGTGAGAATTCAAAAGAAAGTGGAAACAAATAGAAAAGAGAAATCATTGGTGTTCAATTTTAATGAAGAAGGAATTGTGAGATTTGGGTCAAGACTATGTGTTCCATCAAATCCGGAGTTAATGAATGAACTTTTGGTTGATGTGCATAGTTATAATTTCTCCATTCACATAGGAAACACAAAGATGTATTAAGATATCTGATAGCATTATTGGTGGGATAACATGAAGAAGGAGATCACAGAGTATATATCAATGTGCCTTCCATGTTATCAAGTAAATGTTGAGAGGTTGAAGTCTAAGGGGATGATGCAACCATTACCCACACCTACATGGAAATGGGAGAACATCACCATGGTCTTCATCACTAGACATCAGAAGACGTCCAAAGGAAACAAGGCTATCTGGGTTATTACGTATCGTTTTACAAAGACTACACACTTCATTATAATTATAGAGGATTGATTTTTATATTAGATGGAATGGATATATGTAAGTGAAGTGAAAAGGATGCATCGAGTACCACTATCTACTGTATCCGATCAAAATATAAGATTCACCTATTTGTTCTGGAAGAGTCTTCATCATGCTCTGAATACTATGTTGAACATCAGTGCGTCTTATCATCCTCAAACTGATGGCCAATCTAATAAGACTATTCAAACACTTGATGAAATGTTCATATAATGCTCAAAGGACTTGAAAGGAGGATGTGGTCAACACCTTACTCTAGTTGAGTTCTCCTATAATAACAGTTTCCACACAAGAATCCAAATGGCTCCTTTTGTAGCCCTTTATGGGAAGAGGTGCTGAACACCAGCCTGTTGGGATGATGTTAGGGAGAAAAAACTCTTAGGTCCACAAACGGTTGATGAAATGCTGGAGAAGGTTAATATAATCTAGTAGCACGTTGAAGCTCCTAAGATTCTACAAAAGAGCTTTGCGGATAATCGTCGATGAGGCCTAGAGTTTAATTTTTGAGGCATGGTATTCGTCCACATATCATTTTGGAAGAAAATTATGAGATTAGGGAAGACTGGAAAGCTTATTCCATGGTACATCAGCCCTTTTTAGATCATTGGTGGCATTATAGCAGTGGCCTATTGACTAGCACTCGCACATACCTTGTCTCAAGTACATGATGTATTGTATGTATTACTTTTGAGGAAGTACATACCTGACCGATCACATGTACTCAATCCAAATATAGTACCATTGGATAATGACATCTTCTATGAATAGAATATGGTTAATATCTTAGATCATAGACTAAAATTTCATTGAAATAAGACAATTCTCCCCTGAAAGTGTTTTTGAGAAACCACCAGTTTGAAGAACCAGTGTGGGAACTAGAGGAAGTTTTGAGGTAAATATACCCACATATGTTTTAGCATAAGGAAAAGATATTGCTAGGGTGATATTTATTAAGGGGGGAAGATTTAATGACCAAAAAATTTATTAATGACAATTCCTCTTGATCTAATTAAATGTATTAATATGTAAAATGGTTATACAAGACATGAAATTCTTTGCCTTCATGTTTTTGGATTTCTAAATACTGTTAAGAATTATTACCATTCCAAATATATTTTTTGAATAGTGATCACATGATTAGTATAAATATAGGGCTTTAACAAATCCAATTTACTCAGAAAGAGAAAGTAACGGCCTCATGGAAATGAATTGCACCCTACAAAGCCCATTTTTCAGAGTTCAGAAAGGATGTGGCGTCACTAGACTTCTCCCTTGACTAATACCAAGATGATCTTCAACATGTTAAGCTTGAATGAAACTGCCTACAAGATAAGTGGATGTTAATAGAGATTACCACCCGAATGATATTATCTGAGCCACCCCAAGAGTTTATCACAATCGTACACTTTACCCATAGTTCTTATGTGGGCGTTATAAGGTGTTATGTAACAATAAACCAGAACATTGTTTATGTGTAGAATAAATAATATACATTCATTTTATTATTATTACTTTGTATGAGGTTTTTAATGAAAAAAATAGTATTTTTAGGTAATATTTAAATTCAATTAATAAATCTATTTTGATGAATTAATTTATTTTTTAATTAAATAATTTTTTTAAATATTAAATCTAAATTACTTTTTATTAAATATAAATTATTGTATAATTTCTGTGATTATAATTGATTTTTTTTAGGTTTGGAAGTTGTTTTTGTCAAAACCCATGATTTTTTGATAAATGAAGGTTTTTATTTTAAATGTAAAAATTCACATATATAGTAAATTATTAATATAAAATTAAAATTATATTTTGAATCAAGATGTCAGAATTATCCAATGGTGAATTTTTCATAATTTTCTGAGATAGTCAATTATTTTGGTAAAAATTAAAAACTGGTTAAATATATAATGTTTTCTATGACATCATAATGACAAAATAGTGATGTAATAAAATACTATAAAAGATATTTTATCCCAATATAAGTTTTACACTTAATATAATGTGATTTTAAATTTGTTTATTATATTTATGATGCCTTATTGGTCCCTCTGAGGCGTAAAAAATATTTTGACCTATTAAAATGTTTTCCTTGAGAGTGTGCATCACCTCCACATAAGAATGCCTAATATTTTAATAAGTTAGTCCATTAGATGTATAAAATAAATTTTCTTACTCTCCATTGTCAAAAACCATGGGAAATACCATGGGATGGTCTATGGTTTTTAATAGTTTTATATGTAGTTCCAAAAAACTAAATTATAAAGAATTCGACTCCTTTCCTATATAAACCCACTCAAACTCCCATTCCTAATCACTAAAAAAATTTTAGCTCTACCAAACCCTTCCCTCGTCTCTCTATAATCCTCCCAATGAAACCCAATCTCTGAAGAATCATATCAGAAGCCTTTCTCAATCCTTTGGGATCACACTTCCATGTAAGGGATTTCTTCCTCTCTAATATTTTACATGTTTCCTTATGTTCCCATACCTTTGTATTTTCTATTAAAAATGTTGGTTTATAATTTTTCACCTCCCCAGTACATCCCTCCTTATGTTTGAATGACGATATATTCCATTTTCTCTCATTAATTCCTCCCATGTACACATGTTACCATGCCAAAATTCCGTACGAGATTTTTCTCTCCTCATTTACATTCAAGCAATTATTTTGTTCAATGAATCAAAATTCCATTAAATATGTTGGGACATGAACCTATATGACCCCATCACTAACCATTTCATGTAAATATGATGAGAAAACCATTTCTTTTCCATCAACCATTTTTATGAATTCTTATATCACGCCATTATGCTGTCGAATTTTCATCGCAATTTTCCAAGCCAAAGTCATTGTGTAGTGAATAACCCACCCATTTCTCTATCAAGGGTCTTCACCTTTACAAAAATTTACATATCGATTATATAGTTTCATTTATATTTTACACATTAATTTATCCTGGAATAAATGATTTTGTTGAATGATTACATGTTATATGATCCATGTGACAGACTGATGCATTAAATGAAATGATTACGAAGGGTGCACCCTGATAGTGCTCCAATGCATTAGGTAGAGATTAGTATCATGATATGTCTTGTACAATGAGGTTTTACACATTAAAATTCATTTTCAATGAGGGTTTACTCATTCTCCATGTGAAATGATTCCTGGCTCATGATAATATAATGTAAAATGTTGTTTCCCCATTTACATGTTATGGTAATAATGCTATATCATGCCTTAATGTTCATGTCTCTCATGTTCTCCATTGATATTCCTATTGACTAATATGTACTATATTGTTCATATTATTCCTTCTTTAATCCCTTGCTATTCTTTATAGCTCACCCTTTTCTTATGAGTTTCCTTGGGTTTTCTGATGCAATGATATATATGAAGGAATGTAGTGGTCATTTAAAAGATGTTTTCAATTTTGATGTGGTGTTTTATGTTCTATGTTGTTATGTAATGATCCAAATTTCCAAACACACTAGAAATATGGATACTCAGAGTTTTCTTAAGTGAATATGTATTTAATTAATCATGTTTATGTACGTAAAAAAGAACGAGGTTGTTATATAGTTAATTCTACGCTTGTAGTCTCAAATGGATTAAACCATAGAAAATCAACAATTTACCCTACATCCACGAACAACCAATCATGGTTACTGATGCTTTATATATCACTATATACTCAAAACCATCTTGGGAAATATCATGATGGGAGTGATCTTAAATCACTACCTCAACTATTGAAATCTCTCTTGGAACTTATCTACCCAAAAAAACGTTTTTCCCATTCATGTAAAAGATATCAATGATGATCCCACCCCGTAAATGTTGGGTATAAACCTTCGATGGTAGCTATCCAATCCAAGGAATTACCAAACCTCAGTAATACTCTGGGGTGACTCTGAAGAAATAACTTCCTTGATTTCCTTGGATGTTATACCATGATGAAATTGACCTGAGTTCCCAGTGCCACTTCAAGGCCTCTCTAGAAGTAATATGTAATCCAAGAAACCATATCAGATACATTAAAATGTGGAACTTCATGAAAAAAAATTTCTTTCAAATATATATTACCCAACTCTTCAACACTAGTTGTATCTAAAATGGGTATAAAGTGATCCGATTTTGATAGCCTATCGATCAAAACCCATACCACATTAAACATTCATTAGGCACATGGAAACCCATCCATAATGTTCCTAGAGATCCCATCCCACATCCATGTCAGGACTAAAAGTTGTTAAAGAAAACCAAAATGATTCTAGTGATTTTCCTTGACTTATTTTCACATATTAAAATGAGAGAAAATTTTAGTATTGCATCATCTCAAACAAGGAAACCATAATTATTGTTTCATTTTATCGACCATCTTCATTATTTTTGGGTTTACTTCCCACTAGGAATTATACCAATCCCGAATCATAGCATTCCAAACTGGTGATGGATGAAAAAATTAATTTTGATGGCATAATATTCCCTCAGTAGAGAATGAGAAGTAAATAATGGTCTCTCGCCCCATAAAGGGATTCTGTACTGCAATGGAACTCATTATAATGATTTTTTCATAAGAATCGTTTTTATAAGAGAGCGTGTAAACTGAACACTAGCCTGAGAAACCTCATTGCATGAATCATGAACTCCAAAATGCAACTATGAATAAAGATACAGCATTTTCTAATTTTTGATTATTTCTTTAATGGCATATGTTAGAAGGTTCCTACTCAAGGAATTAGTGATGAAATTAATTTTCACTTGGGTATCATTATTTTTGAAGTAAAATTAATATATTTATTCCACAAAAAACCCCTGGTATGGAATCAAAATCCTTTTTAGAGAAGATGTAGCACATTATTTTGGAGTTAGAAAAAAGGTAAAACATTCTCCAAAATCGTAACGTCTAAAAATCGTAACAACAAGCATCAAGGATAAAATTTTATGTTCATGTGTTGCATAATTATTCTTATGTAACCTAACATTATGTCATACAGATGAAATGACATGATCACCATGAATAATAATGCAACCCAATCCTTAACCGGATGCAACACAGAAGACCACATAGCCCTACCCGACCTCAGAGAGAGTCAACAATGGTGTAGTAGTTAAAAGAAGCTAGATCTCAATAAAAATAATATGACATTTATAATACCTTGGGGAATTTACTCCCTTTGAGTTAGAAATATCCTATTAGAATCTTACTTTGATAATCACTTAACAAAACGACGATAATTCCTAAATCATCCCAACAGGATCCAAATCCTGAAACCATTTCATGGTTATATCCATTTTATAACTACTTTTACCTTTTTAGTATGAAATAATATACAATTTTCAGACAATGTGCTACCCAATAACATCGCTTTCGGAATCTATAAATCTCCTTTCGATAGCTTTGTCTAATGTCGGTGATTTTACAATAATTCTAGAATATATTTCAAATGAAAGACATAACCCTCCTCAAACATAGAGTAGGAAATTTTTTCATCCACAAATACTAGCATGAAAGTATGAAGATAAACACAAAAAATACTATTCATTAAATCTATATAAACTATTAGAGAATATGTTATAGTAAATTGAATGAAAATGTACTCATAGTGGTCATACCTAATCTAAAAGGCAGTTTCAGGAATGTCATATTCTATTATCATCAAATAATGGAAACCAGATCATGGATCGATCTCCAAGAACAACTCTTACACTTTTAAATAATCCATAAATAACCATTACATGTAAAAAGATATGTTTTTGTTTACCGAATGTGTTTTTGGTATTCCACTCAAAGGTGAAGTTAACAATCATATTTCATATAAAAGAGAACTAATTCTACCCAAGGTGACAAACTAATGTGTATAGATCTAATACAATTGAAACTTCAAATCCTTAATTTTATCTGGATACATGTACTATTAAGGGATTCACATTGGGTTGAGTACTAGGTACTTGATTGGTATAAAACTCCCCCACCTTTACCGGTGGAAAACTAGAGAAGGAAGAAGAAAAAATTTATGATACTAAATGATAAATGGATGGATATTTTCACTTTAGAATTCCAACTCCAAATTAAAATAAAACATTGGTATTCCTTTCACATACTATGGAAAATATGGTTAGGCTCTACTCAACCTCAGGTCTCATTCTCAATGAGAGATACGATAGTCACCATTATGTGTAGAAAAGGAGACCCATCAAAGATACCAATCAATATGAGCATTTTTTTGATATTCCAATCCATCCTAAATATTATTTCAAGAGGATTCATGTTGAGAACTAGAAAATCCCAAGAAATATTAATATATGGTAAAGCGAATGACTATGTAGGACTATAGAGACCCCATTATGTCTTTGTTCAATGATTTTTAGTAATATCCATCACTAAAGATAAAATATCTATTTAATGATTAAGAAAATTTAAAATACAAGTTTATATAAATTAAATATATGTAGTAATATCAAATAAAGTATCCACTAATGAAAAATCTATAGTAACAGAACCTCTAAAAATTGTTGGACCGGTATTTGCTTCCTCTCAGGACTCACCATCTGCATGAATATGCCTCATTCTAGATACTTCTTACTAGAACCCCTTTATACCTGAAGAATCAGATTGAACCATAGTTTTATCAGGTTCATATTATCCTAATACACTATTTGGAGTGGAATAATTAAACAAGATCCGCATATCTTGGGTTCCATAGTGCATACCCTCTTTTAGTGCCCATTATTTCCACACTAGTAGGATGTAAAGGGGCCTTGGTCAGGAACTGTTGGAGGACTATTAGAAAAATTATATCGAGAAACACCACAAGAATAATCATTATTCATATTCCCTTTTAAGGAATTCATACTTGAGCTTGTTGAAAAAGGGACTCCTGTCAACCCTAAAATTCTCACCACGTCCATTTTGACCAGCAATGCCATATCTAGCACATCAGCATTGGAATGATGCTTCAGAAATAAAATAGGAGAATGAATATATGATCAATTTTCTATCTTTAAATTTTTATTATTCAAATTCTCATTCAATAAAATCTATGTTTAAAATAACAAAACAATTAAAAAACAATTTACATATTCTATCATGGTCCGATCAGCCTACCCGAGTTTGAAAAACACTTCATACTTTTCTAATACCATAAACTATTGATATAACTAGTTAGCGAAAAGTGAGTTAATATATTTGTAATACAATCCCTCATTATTCTTCTTCTTCACCATCATGTCCCACCATCTCCTACTAGGTCTATATAAGGTGGATGTGGAACATTTTACCATTTCAAAATAATGTGCCTCAAATAAATCAAATAAATTCTCAATATTTCTCAACCATTCCACTTCCAATTGAGGATAATTTAATCCCATAAACACTTGTGGATTATATAAATATAACTCTTACACATTATTTCTTAAAGAATCCCTTTGAGGTTCTTCAAGTAGAGGCAGAAAAGGATTTGGTGCATGTTCCTATCCTAGATCATGGAATGTATGAATAATGAATTTATCTAGATTCTTGTCAATGAGAGGATTCTATAGATGAGTTTCATCAGTGAATTACTCATAGATCTGATTTTCATTTCTTATCATTATCATAATTCTTCAAAACACCACTAGACAACATTGAACCCATCATATTAATAATCAAATAGTACAACAAGGGAAACTAAACCCAACTGATAAGAACACAAGAATTGGAATTCAAAATATCAAACAAATAAATGATATAAATAGAAGTAATCCTGATTAATTAATTATTAATCCTCCCCTAGTGAAGTAAGGAACATTATTCTTAGAGTCATCTATGAACATAGTCATAACTAACTACTATGTCCAAAAAAATATTATACAATTACATACAGATATCATGGAAAGACTCTTAACTTATACCATTGATAACACTTTGTCACAAATATGTCAAGATACCCTAGTAACCTAATTATTGAGATAATCCTTATATTTCAAGAAGTGTGATCCCAATCCCCATGGGTTGGTGATAAGCACCTAGAATCAATCAATATGAAAGTGGTAATGAATTTTCTACAAAGCCAAAAAAAGAACGACAAACAAGTCAGTATACATACAAGAAAAAATCAATAGGGAGAAGAAAAACAAAATTCAAATAGATATGAAAAAAAAGTTCAACCACAAGGATAAGAAATATATGATAACAAACCATGTCCCAGTAGACATAACTCTCCACAAACATGGATCTATAACTAGAACCACCTCAAAGTGGTGCTTTACCCTTTATCAAACCTAGAAGGATATAATCTAAAAAACAAGAAGGCATATGTAGGGTGTGATCTAAAATCCCAGTAGGTTCTCACCTAGGATTCCATAATAAGATTCCATATTAATGTAACCCATGAAATAATACAATTTTAAAAAAATAAGAAATGAGATTCAAAATCATATTTATAATCAAATAATTATTCAAATTTCAAATAATGGAAATAATTGAAACAAATGGATAATAAAATTGAAATAAAATATAATTTATATAAATACATAAGTCTTTTTGTAAAAGAGTTTACAATAAATAGTGGAATATATTTTCATGTAAAAAATAAGTGACATGGTCATCTAAAAAAATATAACATTGTAACAGTCTATGGGACTCCTTCACACTCAATTAGGAATCAATATAATACGTTTACATGTATCCTTCTAAAAATGTTCAAAGAGGACCCATTACCATCCAATTGGGTAATTTTACTCCATTATAAATATTCATTGTGTTGTAAAGCGATATAATTCCCTATGAAATAACTCAAAACTATCTTGGCTTCCATGTTCTATAATGACAATCAATGATGGAGAAATTATTTTTATATTATTTAAAAAAAATATCCCATTATTTCATTTAATGTAATCCAATTCCCATTTACAAAACACATGTACTAGTTTTTAATCAAACAATTCATTTTTCCATGATTGAACCACTGGGTTTATATCATTACCATTTTGACCGATTTCACTCAAATTCAATATGAATTCAATTTCATTACATCAAGTTCACAATTTAAATTCAATAATTTATATTTCAAAAATTTCCACCATTTTCACAAAGAAATCCGAATTCATTAGAATTTGTGGGGGGCAGTTTAATTTCAGGCCAAATAAATCTAGAATAACTATTTCATTGGAATTGGTTGTTTTTTAATAATATAATTGATGTTATTTAGTTTGAAATCATGATATTGAATTTAAATCCAACAATTGAATTTAAATATATAAAAAATTATGTTTAATCAAATTGGTGATCATAAAATGAACCACCTTGTGTGGGATCACAGAATATCAAAATTCAAATCCATAATGGGGAATCTCAATCGATGAACATCGTAAACAAAGATCTATGAAGAAAACTTAGATTCAATATCTAAAACAATGGGTAATACATCTTACAAAAACAAAAATACCTATAAAAATATAGGAAATGATAATGTTAGAGGGGGAGAAATAAAATAGTAATAGGTGTTTTAATGGGAAGAGATTCAACATTTTTCACCAAGCTTCGATCTGCATTTGGAGGGGTGTAGACAGGCCAAATTAATCACCTTAGAGCCTTAAAGGAAGAATAAAATGCATAATGTTTGTACAAAACCATCAAGAACCTAAAAATTGGGATCTAGTAGTTTAAATATTATTTTTGAATTAATTATTTCTTATATTCATGTTTTCTTAGGAAGTTCCTCATGGTTAGAAAAAATGTGCGCCCCTTTTTTCCATAGTGCATGGATTTTACTAAGTGGATGCATGGTTTGTCAAATGATACACTAGTTTTTCAAATACCCACATTTTGGGTTTTTTTGATTTTCACTAATAGGGTTCATGATTTAGGAGAATCATTCGCTAATTGTAAACAATAAATAAACATTCCAAATATCCCAATTTTTTACAAAAAACAACACTAAAAAAAGCCAACCAAAGCGCGATAAAAAAAGTGGTTAAGAATACCTAAGAATAGTAACAGGATGTTAAAAATCATTATAAAAGATTAATAAAGATATTATAATTAATAATTAATTTGAACAATATTTTATGAATATTATAGAATTTATGAAATTCTAAAGAAAATATAATAATTCATTCATTATGGAGGAAGAAATCATCATTTACACTGGATTTTCACTCCCATTCAGCAGTGAGTGAGAGGGGGTTATGTAGGATATTAAAATAACACTAAAAAATAATTCTTATATTGTTGATATCATATTTATTCATTCAATACATCCTTTTTATAATGCATGATTGGTGGTCAAGAAAAAATTGATGTCTCATCAAGGGCGTAGGAGTATTTTTATGACACGAATGATGTTCATATGTATTTCTAATTGGATGGATATTAATAAATAAGGCTATAATGAAATATAAAAAATATGTATACTATTTATAATTAAGATATAAAATTATTATTGTGATCAGATATATAGATGTGCAATATTTAGAATAAATCACAAGGAGGAGAAAATACTAATGTTGTAGGCATGAGTTTCCACTAGAAAGTACATTGTAAATTAAAGGGAGTGCGATAACAATTAGAAACCATGTGATTAATTTTTTTGATACTATTATAGAATGAGTCAAAGGTTAGTGTATTGAGGATTAATTATAAGGTTAGGTGAGATTTTAAAGGGTGTAATGGATATTATTTCATAATATTGGAAAATAGAACATTTCAAAATAGCTTTTATAATTTAATAATTCGACGACACTATTAAAAGTTCAATGGATCCAAATATTTTAAATTATTTAGTGTGGGTTGTATTTAATACTATATACGCATAAAATTTTGTTCCCAAAAATGTTTTAAAAATGTTATAAAGTTTTTACCAATAAATATTTTATATTTTATCCTTTTAATTTTAAGCTTGGTAGTGTGTTTTTAACTATGTGATTTTATGTTTTCTAAAACACATAACATAAAAAAAAGAAATATATTCTTTGTTAGAGAATAAATTTTACCTATATTTATTCCCATTAAAAGTGTCTTTATTTTATAATAATCTTTTTAATTAAAACAATGAATCTATAGAAAAGTAGTTTTACTAAAAAAATGGAATTTATACCATTATAGATTCATAATATTATACAATATTTCACAAAAATTAAATTATTGTTAATATATATGTTTTTTGGTTATAAATAATATTATATTCTGTATCTAGTTTTTTTCAATTATTTTTATTTGATACAAATTCATTGATATTAATAATAAAATAATTTTATAATAATTTCATGAAATTACCAAAGAAATTAAAATAAATACTAAATAAAAAATTTTCCCCTAAAATTTTCTATTTCATATAAAATAATATTATAATTATTATCTCAAATACAAGACAAACTTTTTCAATTTAACATTCTATGGGTATGGAAATTAATCTTCACATCATTACATATCTCGTGTAAAAACATGTTTTCTTAAAAAGATTATTTTTGTAGAATGATGTATCATTATTATATAATTATTAATTATATTAATGAAAAATTATTTATAAATATTAATATCAATCAGAGGGTATATTATAAAAAAATTCATAATTCATTTCGACATGGTATAATTAATTAGAAAAATTAGTCAAAAAACTCATTAAAACACTACATAAATTTTTAATGTGTTGAGAATGTTTTTATAATTTGAAATTAGATTTATAGACAGATCTACTATAGAAAATAATATATATTTACTTTATCAAAAAGTTTTCAAGAGATTCTATGTGATATAAATCTGGTGGTATTAAAAATGTCATCACTTTTCACTAAAAACTATTATTTTAGAAAAATCTCAAAAAAACATCCTACATTAATTATATTGTAAGGAATCCAAAATTGAACATTAATTATCAAATATAAATTAAAAAAAAATTAAATTAATAATTTTAAAATATATTTTATAAAAAAATATTTTCTTGGAAATATCTTTTTCATTGTTAACATGAATTAATTTTTTATCTAATAAAGACAAATAATATTTTTTCTTATATACCCTAAATATTATTATATATTTCTTAATAATTTACTAATAATATGGTGTGGGTTCATTTTTTTCGAATTCGACACATTTTGTTGAATATAGAATATATTTTAAGACATCGGAAATCGCGAGTTGGTACAGAATTGTTTTTTATGAAGAATACATATTTCATTTATCACATAATTGACTAAAAATAAATAGGTTATATTTTATCTCAAACAAAAATAATACCACTTTCGATTATATATATATTTATCAATTCCATCCTAATGAGATACCATTATTTTTAAAAATATAACATTCTTGAAGGACATGTCACCTCCATCATAAAACTAAACATTTTTTGGATCTTTTTATTTATTATCGTATGTGATGAGTAGAAACTATCAAGAATATGTGGTCTTGTCCTCTTATTATCAATTTAATAAACCATAAAAATTAATGATTTAAATAAATTACTTCTTTATTAAATCATTTTACCATTAGAAATATATTATTTTTAAAAAATAATCATATTCAAACATTGATATTTCGTGGTGACATTACTAGTTATGAATTCCACAAATATCTCAATTCCATTGAAAAAAATCAATTTGAATTACATATCAATTTTTATTTTATATTATTATTATGACAAGTAATTGTGTTATAATATGTTAGTAAATCATATGAAACATTGGATATAATTGATTCTAAGATAGTGTAATTTATATAAAAAAAATATTTTTTTTAATTCTATTGTATCCACAACTCCATTTTTTGTCCACATAGCTCAATCAACTATAAAAATGGTATATCTAAATTTGATAATCATCATTTTTTTATAAGTAATTATCCTTAATATGCATTGGATTTGAGGAATACATATTCTATTTGTAACTATCCACCAACTTAATAGTAGTGTAGTTATTCATGGGGATTCACTTGACTTTAGTTTGACCAAAATTTCTTAAAGTGCATATACTGTTAGAATATAATGATTTAAAAAGTTTAAATATAATAGGTGAAAAATTGACTGACAGTACATAGATATTTATGGGGTATTCATAGATAACTCAAAAATTATTTCAATATCATTTTCAAAATCAATAATTAGTATCTTATCTATTTTTTAATAATTTAGGCACATTGATTCAGCTTTAATAAGTTATTATTTTTAAGTGGAAAACTACTCCTATAATTTTATAAAAAATTATCCTAATCTTCCACATTCACCTTAAGAATTATGACATCCCTAATAAATTAATTATAACTAATATCATACAAATTTTAAAATATCATAAACCTTTCAAATTCATTTTTGAAATATTTTTCTTCCATAATCAAATTTGTGTTTCTTCATTGAATGATGTCAAGAATAGACCTAAAAATAATAATCATATATGCTTCACCATATTTATATTCATAATCACTATTGGATATATGTCAATTACTCTAATGATGTTCCCCATTTTTTTATAATATATGGGATATTCTTCCACCAATAAACTTCATTAGGATGTGATATTTTTTCCATTTTAATAGAATTATATTTTATTTTAAATAAACTTTTATTGTTCATCAAATTTATTATAGTCTTAGTATTTTATTTTAAATTTCCATTCATCTAATTCAACCTCAAATTAGATGATTTGTTTTATATATTATGTCAAAAAGTGCCCAATAATTCAATGTTAAAATAATTTAGAAGAATTATCCCATTATAAAATCCTTTTACATATTAAAAAATTTTAGATAAGAGATCCATGTGTTTCATGATATTTTCATAACTCTCATAATAATCATATTAGTCACATGAGGATTTGAATTATTTTTTAGTGATATTAAATTAATTCATTCTGTTAAAATTTAAAAACTCTTTATCTTTATTAATGAAAATATACGAATTTTTGTCTCACAGTCAATATATATATTATGCTGATCATTATGGAATATGTCATGATTTTATAAAAAAATATATCTATAATTCTCCTCAATAAGTTTTTCTATTTTTATTTCATCCATGTTTTCCTTGATTCCACAAATATGAAAATCTCATTCTCTTTCTTTTAAATTTTCACCAACATTATCATCCTTATACCATCTTATTACATCAAATATTTCCATTTATAATTTCTATATATTATTTTTTATTGATGTTTCTATTAGAAATGATATACAATTTATCCCAAAAAATTAAACATGATTATTTCATCATTATCATATTATATAATTTACATAAAAATTTAATTATATTACTTTTTTCATTCTAATATATCCAATCATTCCACTATTATACAAAATTCAAAGATCCATCCTATGAAATTGGAAGATTTCCTATAGTCACAATACCAAACACCTATAATCCATTAGATATATGAAATTATATAATTTTATTCATTCACATATGAATTTTATTTCCACTAAAAAATGTAACAACTCTATTATTATATGAATTATGATTCTCCTTGATAAATATTCATTGAGTATAATCCCATGAAAATATTATTTCATCTCCTACCTCTTGGAGAATCAATATCAAACTTGGGAATGAAAGAGTGGGGTGAATCAGTGGTACTGATTTATTTTATAAATCCACTTTTAAATTTATCCCAGAGGACTAGTTATAGATTAAATTACCTTAAATATCTTATAACCTCACATGTATACTATAAAAGAAATGAAACATTAAAAACATTATATTTTTACAAGGTTTACCCTCAGTGATAGAGAATTTTAATTTCTGCGATCATCATTTGGTCGAGTCTGGGATTTTATTCAGAAATAATAATTATTTTCATTGCAAATTTAGTAAATTGGTACATCATGTCTAAGAAAATAGTATCCTCTTACCTTGGAAGGAAGGTATCATTAACATCAAACTATTAATTACTTGTTGTTGTATTAATAGAAACTAAAAATTATTTATTTCTAACTTCTTCACTCTAGAATTAATTAAATCATCAACAAATCATTGTATACCTAAGATTAAAAAATTAATCTTCTTTTGAAATAACATTGAATTAATATAAGAGCACAATAAATAAGTGGCACATCAATTATTCCTCAAAATTATTTAGAAAATTGTATATCTTCGTAGGGGTGTTAATTCATGATGAATACCTCCTCAATCCACAATAATAAGGTCATTGATTAGTCGTAGTATAAAAAACACACCACAACCATTCAGAAATTAAATATTCCAATATAGATCAATCATCTAATTTCATTCTCTTTACCATCGATATTGTAATATAAAAGTTTATATTTCAAAATATCTAAAACAAACTATTTATTTTTAATCATTCACTTATTTTATATTAACTATTTTCATTTATAATATTTCAATATTGATTTATATAAACTACAATTATTTTCATCTATATATGAATTTCTGATAAAAATATATAATTTCATTGTGATAAATAATTTCAAATAAGAAATTTTTAATCCCATTAAAATAACCTTTTTCCATTCTTATTTATCAGTTTGGTTAATTATATTTCTTCAAAAATAATATGATATTTGATGTCATACTCTCAACTAGGATGTTGTATATTATAACATTAAAAATATTATTTTTTTCTCAAAAAATATTTTGAAGGAAACCATAATTTATTACAGACTTATTATTCACCAAAGTAGCATGACTATATCATTTTAAGTTAGAAAATTTGTACATTATTACATTATCAATACTATATTTGTCCTCCCACTCTAGTGACGTCATATGTCATATATCAACACAATAAACTGAAGTCATATGTTCTATCAAAAAGTCCAGTGAATTGAAATTAAATTTAATTCATCATCTAAAACACATACATATCATCCTAAGGATATATGGTACTGTAATACATTCCTTAGAACCTATATGACTAGAAAAACTCTAAAAAATAACATCATATTAAAATTACTTAGAATCATCCATCGACACTTCAATCCATATCCAAACTGATAAAATATACTTTTCCTGAAACCTAACATAATTATCATATATTTTAGACAATAAAAATATATTCTTAAATACATAAAATCCCACTTAAAGTATGAATGATTCAACTTCACCATATAAATTTTTAATAATTAGTTCTATAAAGAGGTAAACATAGATGATATAATAACTTTTTTTGAGATCTAGATATATTATGAGAGTTTATCAAAGATGATATTCCTTGAGAAAAAAAAGAAAGGTATAATAAGTAAATTCATTTATATCAAAATAAAATTACATTTTTTGGTAGAAAATAATAATAAGGATGAGTATATTTATTAAATTATAGTAAAATTTGATTAGTGGAATATAGTAATGTGTTTTTCTATATTTAATTGACTTCAAAAAATTATGTTAGGTGAAAATAATTGGAATTAAAATACTATTATTATGAATGAAAAATATATTTTTATAGAAGTGATTTAATCTGCAAACAAAATAAGATACCATGAAAGGTAACAATATAAAATCAGTTAAATGGAATTTTTTGGGTTTTAGTATACAATCATGACCACATAGCTCTCTCAGAAGAAATTATTTAATAACCCCATGTTATTCCTAATCAATTTTGTATCTATAAGGAATTTAATGTGATTTTTGTTTCTAATTTTTTGTTATATTTAAATTAGTTCTTGTAAATTTCACAAAAATGAAGAGTTCTTGGTGAAAATAATGTTAATTATTTAAAAGGGTGGTCAATAAAAGAAAAATATTTGTAAAAAGATAATAGGGTTATATTTTTTTTATTAAAAGAGACCACAAAATGTTTTTTTTATATATCAATGATATAAAATTATGAAAACAAACCAATATATTAATAAAAAAATAGTAATTTCACATTATTGATATTGTTTTACTAATAAAATCATTTAAAGGTAGAGTATTGAATATTTTTACATGGGTAAATATAATATTTTTTCCACTTAGAAACTGATGAGAAATTTACTACTGTAAGTCATTCTACTTTTATATTCATAAATATTCAACAAAACATTTTTTAAAATACCATTGAAAATTCATGCAATAGAAGAGTGATAAACAATAATATAATACCAATTAAAAAATATTCAAAATAAATTTAAAGAAATTTATTAGTTTGGTGAAGATTATTTTATAATGTTTTGTAAAATGGAAATATATTGTATTAAATGATAGTAAGGAAAAAAAATCCAAATGGGTAATCTGACTTTCCAATCGGTAAATGATATTGACATGACCATTGTAGTGAAAATTTTGGTGATTTTTATTCCTTTGATTATTAGACTAATTATATTCTATTATATGTAAACGTTAATTGTCAATACACATACCTAGTGATTATATATGTTTATTTATATAGAAATATTTTTTATATTTGAATAAATATTCATATAAATTGATAACATTATGGTAATTTAAAATGTATCATTATATTAAGGACATGTGTTGAGAATAATTATGGTGATGATTTTAATATTTTTCATTTTAATTTTAATTACATGAAATATGGTTTAGTTAGATATTGTTCATTATAAATAAATAATATAGTTTCTGAAAAAAAATTGCAAAATAATTTTTTGATATAGAGAAGAGGGATAAATGTATTCTATTATATTGAATGAAAATTTAAATGGAAAATATGTACAAAAATAAAAAAAAATTATGATATAGTTTATTTGTGTTTACATAGTTTTCCAAGGACTTGTGTTAAGATCATATGAAATTAATGTTGAGTATAATGTGTTTTTGAACCAATTAATTAATGTTGAAAATGGGTTTCGTTAAGCCTTTATAATATTTATTTTTATTTTATGAGATATGGAATCAAGAAATAAAAACCTTTTCAATTCAATGTTCATGTTTCCCTTTGATGGGTAAATTTTCTATGCATATCTATATCGATTAATTAATTATATTGAATGTTTTTTACGTATTAATATTAATAAAAACACAACAATTTTAAATTATATTAGTTTCAATATTTTTATATTTATAATATCATTATGAATATTTGAAGAAATATTTTATAAGATATTTGATTGGATTAATGAGAAATTGAATATTTGTGTTGATAAAACTGAATTTTTGTGATGTATCAGATGATCTAAAATTTAAACAAATTAAATATAAAGACATCTATAATGTGATGATGCAATAATATAAAAGTCATAAGAAAAATAAGGATAATTAGAGGGAAAATATTGGAAACTTTGGAATGATACTATCTTATATAATATTGGGGGAGGTGGAGAGATTATTTGAAACTTAAGTGAATCAATTTCTTATAGAGGGTGAGTTTTTATGGTCATCAAATTACTTACAAATTAATACAAGGATTTATAGAAATATAATTTGTATTATAATTCTTTTTGAAATTTATCAAATTAGTCTTTCATAGTGTAACCCCGACTATTAATAGTTTAATATTCATATTTTA
The DNA here is from genome assembly GCA_963277665.1 of Viscum album. Lineage (NCBI taxonomy): Eukaryota > Viridiplantae > Streptophyta > Magnoliopsida > Santalales > Viscaceae > Viscum > Viscum album. The sequence continues at coordinate 767,553,463 of OY728121.1, forward strand.
TTCATTCAACTAGTTTAGGACAATTCATTAATGATATGAGAATATTTATAATAACAAAAGATTGGTTCTTGTATAAAATAATTGTATATCATTTTATGTATACTGGATTTATAGTAATTCCCCTACCCAGGAATCCTAGATTCTGGGCATTAATTTATTACATTGGAATAATTACAAGGAATCAAATATCAATTAACCAAATTATTTAACAATCATGGAAACAAAAATTACATAAATGAAAACTATAATACATTTTGAAATAGATAAGAAAACCATGTACATAATTAAATGAAAAACCAACATCCTTTAATGATTATTTAAATATTTCTTCTACATAACCTAGGGAAAGGAAACATCATAAGGGGGAGCTCAACTAATTTTAAATGATAAATTAAGAGGAATAAATAATGAATCAATGAGAATAAATTAACATGAAAAGGTAAATAAATCATAACACATTACATTAAAATAACTACATATGGAAAATTAATTATAGAAAGGTAAGAAACTAAAAAACATTTCATTTAGTCATTGAACTGATAATTATATGTATCAACAGATATGACAATGAAAAATCTCATGGATGAATTATAACTAAAACTAACTGAGTAAAATTATTAAGTATTGGATGAAATGTTTCTTATGTACATGTAACCAGTATAGTTAAGTCCTTTTAAAAGAATTTTTACCTATCAGGTAAAAATCCATTTATTTTTTCCAAATATTTTATATCTTGATACTACTGTTGCATCATAGTGTATTCCTTAACCGGTTCTCAACTCGTAGGGCTTACCTTAAACGAACCCTAACCCTTTTATTTAATGTCTAATGAATTCCTCATATATAAATTTAATAACACTCCTAATATAATATCTATATTGAATAAATAATACGGATTTATCAGTAATACCTCTGATGAGGATATGTGACAACAAGGGTTGTTGAAATTAAACCATTCCTAAGGAAAATGATATTTTATCATTATATTGTGTCCCATACCAAATTGAAAATTTTAAATCATAATTCCAAATAAATAAAATGAAACATATAATATCATGAGAATAATTAAATTTATGATAAAATATTTCAAATGGTATTATATACAATGAATGAAAGTGAATTGGAGCTTAAAAAACATAGTGTTAATACAAAGTTATTTGAGACAAAATCCCATACCTTAACAATCAATTTTAAGTTTCTTCTTTATCCTCATGTATATTTTTTAAAAATATGTTACTAAAATATAAAAAATAATAATTATGCTAATAAAATAAAATATTAACTTCATATAATATTATAATAACTATTTTTTGATACTCATTCATTATTTTAAATATTACATTTGTTAATTTCATAGTTTTCTCAAGTATGGTTCGACATTAAATTTTTTGGTCCTATTAATTAAATCATAATTTCATCATCTACAAAATGTAATAAAAGACATAATTATAATATATATTCATTATATTGGTATTTTTAGTAGTCCATTATATTTGGAGACTTTAAATGAGGTACACAATTCATTGAGATTTTAGGTTGTATGTACGCATGAACGTTACATTTATTTCATTATTATATTGAAATAATGAAAAATAAATGATACATATGTATATTATAATTCCAATATCATATAAACATTATTTATTTTACATAGGTTTATTCAAACCATCTTGTAAATTCCACATATGGCACGAATTAGTAAAATGGCTTTGAGGGGGCGGTAGTCTTTACATCCTGAAAGAAAATTATAGTATTTACACAAGATGGAAATCATAAAAGAATTCATCAAATAAAAATTTCCTAAAAATAAAAACAATATTAATATAAAATGTAAAATATTTGAATATTTTTTCACCATAATGGCCACAATGAGAGGTGGTAAAATAATAAATTAACAATCATTGTATTGTGAGGTAGTAGTTCTCTGTACATATAAATTGAATATTCATTGTCCATTAAAACGGGGTTTGTGAAAGTGTAGGTAGAAAACATAACATAATAACAACCTAGTATATTTATGATACTTTATTTGTTATAGAATAATGGAATAAATATATTTTATGTGTTGTAGAATGGAAATGAATCTAGAGAGCTTGAAAGAAGTTGTTATCACTTAATCAGGTAACATCATTTAGCTTGTAGAAAAAGGATTCCTTGGATGGATTAATTACATAGGGGAAGATTCTAGGATATTGTTTTGGTATTTTGGGAAGAAATATTGGAATATATTTGGCTGATCCTATGTGTATTGAGAGGAGTGAGGAATGGGGAGTGGTTGTGTCTTTCAATACGGTTGGAAAATGACTCACTTGGTATTTTGAATAAAATTTAGGTGTGCACACGTTTTTAACTAAAAAAAGACTTCATAAACTAAAAATAATAATAATTTAAGGTGAATGGTTAAATTATGTCAACATATTTGTAGTTGTACACAGGGATAGGTAATTTCGTAACTGAAGTTAATGGCTTGGTCCTCTATGAAGACTAATTTTACCAAAATAATTGTAATTAATTTTAATTACATTCACTAATAATTTTAGTCAAAATAATGTTTTTCCTTATTAGAAACTATAAATTATGAGTAATACCAATTTGGAATTCATTTTTCCAAATTCCAATCCCAGATGTGGTAGAAAAGATTTTAATTTTAATCTCATGGAGAGGATGACATTTTTTGTTTTAAGGTAAAAATGAACAAAACATTTCTATTTTTTTAATGTCAATTTCCAAGGGAAATTGATTCCAATTAAATAAATGTTATTTTTGGATAAAAATATTACTGAATTTAAATTTAATAAGAGTTAAAAATATAATATAACCTTATAAATAAATTAGTTGAAAATGCAGTTTAGATGTAAAATTTTGTGTTTTTAACTATTCATTAAAAATGATATGTTTCCAAAAAATATGAATAAATATCCCTAGACTAATTTTTATATTATTAATTCAAAGATAAAGTTTATTTTAACATATTAAATTAAATAATGTGTAAAAATTCATATTCAAAATGTGTTCTCCATTAAAAGGTAGTAAAATTTCCTTTATTAAAATAAAGGGTTTGAAGTGTAATTTTTTATTTGTTCTTATATTATGCTTATAAAATATATTGGATGAACATAGAAATTACTATATTGAGTATATGATATATATATATATATATATATTAAATTAAGATCGTAAACAAAATTTTATTAGTTTATTCTATTTGGGGAAAATAGCTTTGTGAAAATAATAATTTTTTATTTTACATTCAATCATTTTCCAGATTCACTACAAAATAAATTATAACCAGTGATTTAATTTTAAAATTTTTCAAACTGTAGATTTTAATTAATTTGTAACTCCATTGCATAATTAATAATTGAATGTCTATGTTTTATCATATTATGTTCAATAATATATCACTATTTGTTAAAACTCTCTCTTGTATGTAATGTATGCTTTCAAAGAAGGTCGCCCTTGCATGTAATGCAAGGTAACTCGATGTTGAGTGCATTTAGAAATATAAAATACTTAAAATATACTTAAAATATTAAATATATTTTAAACTATAAGGTTATTATTTTCCCTTACACTCATGGTTTTACATTGTATTCTCACTATGGAATATAAGGATCTTACCATAGAATTTTGGGCAGTTATATTATCCCCACCATAAATAAATTTTGTCCTCGAAATTTAAAATTCATATCAGAAATATAGGGAATTAAAATAAACTATGTTTTAAAGTCCCACATTTTAAAAAGTGTTAATATCATACCTTTATAATAAGATATAAAGGTAACTAAAACAATCACGTAATGAGTTCCCTTAGTAGGAAAAGATTGGTGGGAAATGGAAATAAGAATTCTAAAGAAAAATTACCTTCAAAAAAATTATGATGGTGAGATCTTGAGAACATGTTCATATAAATGTTTTTTACCAAAAAAATATAAATCCTAGGTATGAATAATTTTTATCTATATCATAAATTATATTTATAATGGGAAAACAAATTCTCAATAAACATTCATTTTCAATACATTCGAAATTCAATAAATATATAAGAATATAAGTAAAAATATGTTCCTATAAATACTATTTAATCCATTGGTAGTGCCTTAACAATTTTTAACATTTCTTGTTTTATTATTATGTAAAAAATAATCTATAAAACCTTTCCCAAATATCAACATAAACCATTTAATAAATGGTTACCTTTTCCATAATATTATAATCCAATAATTTAGAAAGAATGTCACTAAATATCCAAAATTAACAGATCATTAGCCATTAGTAAACATGATTAATTTTTAAATTTTCACATTCCAAAACATGTGAATAACTTCATGATGTATCATATTAAAATATGATAATAACTCGAATTACCATAAAACAATATTGGAAAAATTCATACTTCCTTCTTCTAAATGTAAGACACATGTTATTGGATATTTTTCCTAAATCCAAAAGTTTTGTAAATTACACCAATGAATGAATAGAACACTTTTTGAAAGGAAATTAAAAAGTTAGAATGTAGTTAACAGTTTTCCACATAAATAATTTCTTAGTCCTTTTATCAACATTACGAACAAATTAAGGGTTTCCATTCCGTAGAAAATTTTTACTTTCTACTGTATAACAATTCTTGTTACCATTCAACTTATTATCTCAATTCCAGAATGAAATTTTATAGTAGTACAATCCTTAAATATTTCAAAAATAAAATGATAGTAAAATGATAAATAATACATTTATGAAATATATCTTAGATCAAAACAAAAAAAGTACATTAATCATTCCACTTCGATTCTGTAAAAAAATTTGCATGAACATGATCCCTTAGCATCTTACGAGGTATATTATCATGATTCATGGGGTGTTTGTTTGTGTAGCACCCCATATCCTTGAAGTTTTAAAATTGAATAGTAGTATTTTACTTCTTTAATTTTCATTCATTTTCTTGGTGACACTTTTCTAAAAACATATAAAAAATATCCAATCCTTTATAACATTTACCATGGTGGTTCATTCAATATTTATCACATGATTGAAAATAATTATTTCTCTAAAACATCACTGAATCATTTCCCTTTTCATTATGTTCGTAAGACCTCTTTATTTCATTAATACCTAGGAAATTGAGAATTGTTTCTCTAAATTGATATCACATAAAATTATTTCACAGTATGAAAAAAAGTCATTAGACACTAGAACCCTTCAGGGACAATACAAAAGACATCCATAAAAGTGGTCGATCATTCACTATGTGTTGCATTTATAATCCATATCATACCTTGATACTCATGTAAAGTTAGTTTCATAATCATCAATACTCACTTCTTACTTTTTCTATAATACAAGGAACTGCCACTTCATATCAATTTTTGGATTATTACGGAAGTATTTATAGAAGAATGTCTCCTTAAAAGTTCTCCATTTAATGAGTTCAATTTCTTCTTCCTACCTTATATTCTTGATTATATTCCACCATTGGTCAGTGTTACCTTATAGAAGATATAACGAACATGTAACCTATTAATTTTCACTGGATTCCAATGTTATAAATATATTTTCTAGAGACTTATTGTATTTCATAACTATAATTAGATAAATAGTCCCACTAATGTATGGGGCTTCGACAACATTAATTGATCCAACGAAAGATATTTGATCCATGGAATAGGTTTCTCTATTAAGGAATGGTTATTTATCATTACATGAAAAATATTCCCTAATATATCTAAAAATTGATCAATTCCAATTCCAACTATATTTGATTCCTCAAAAAGTGAAATATCAACATTTTTTACGAGTATTGATACCATTATTCCTTCCATATTTAATTTTTAAAAATGGTCGTACACTATATTAACTCATAATGTTTTCATAATGTTATCTCTCTAAATACTTTATAGCACATATCATAAATTTATGACTAATGAATCCTAAAATCATAAATGTTGGATACTTTTGGTATATCATCATTTTAAAATCCTTCCTAATAGTATGTAAATAAAATGTGAATTGTCCTATTTATATCCCCTAAGAGTGTGAAACCCATAACATAATAAGGCCATTTTTCATGTACCATGTTTCCCCGAGTCAGGCCTGGAACACCTTTACAAAGTTATTACTCCAAGGATCATCTATTCTAGAACCACATCCACTTGTACCATCCATATTGGGATTTATTTCTAGGAATATCCACATAATCACTACCTTCTATGAATTCTATGTTGTTTTTGTATACATATCCTCATCATCTATATTAGGGTTGTGATCCCTAATATATTTTGTAGAGACCCAAAGCTTGACGTACATGGACATTACATTACTTTTTCGGAATACTTAGTACATAACAAAAACACACAAACAAGGATCGTAATAGTTTAGTGTCTTTGGAAACTCAGAACGTAATCTTCTAATCATGTTGAATGATCTTCAACGTCTCCCATAAATATCTTCCCTTTTTTTACCTAATACTTTTATTTATATCCTGGGGAAAAGAAAACATAAAAGGGTGAGCTCAAATGCTCAGTAAGGGTAAACAAAAGAAATATCAATCACACCATATTCATAAGAACACAACTTTTTGGAAATCTTAACCTGCAAAAGAGATCATAATTTCATAACATGGGATAAATCATAGTAGTGAAATGAAATCCCAATAATCATAACTTAAAACATGAAACTTTGTGTCATACACACATAATCATAGAGAATCATTTCTTATTAGTCAAGACTCATTTCCAAGACTATCTTAGTGGACAAAGTCCCTTTCTTGAACCGAGTTCACTCCTTGTTTTAGTCCTGTTTCACTGAACCGGTATAACCTATCGTTCCAGCCATGTCTATCTCATGAGATATAAAATCTTTACCCAATTCATTGTAGGGAGATATCGGTCCCACCCATCTCATAATGATACCATTCTTATGTGTGCCACAAAATCATAAATCATACATCATTGCTTAACCCATATAATAAAAATGGGAATCTTAAACATCGTGACATCATCAAAAAATTCATATAAGATAAAGGAATTCATAAAAATAATTCCATCACAACATAATCAAATCAATGTAATAATAGGGATATAAATAGAACCCTATATTATCTTAGATGGAAAATAATTTTGATAAAACACTTGAACTCCATTCTTGAGGAAAATATCCTTTCTACTTCAAAAACATTTTTCCTTTCTTAAAATGTCATAAAATTTTAAACTAAAAGAAGTTGATTAAAAATAAACTTGAAAACTTGTAAAGGAATCTTCTTGGAAATAATTTTTTAAAAATCTATTCATGCCGTATATGTTAAAAAAACATTTTTTTCGTACTTTTGTCGGAAAATTCAAAAAAAGTACCTCGTACGAAAAATGAAAAAAGATTCCTTTCATATCATTTACTAAATACTCACCGAAGGGTAAAATTGGACTTAAACAATTGTAGGTGAATGGAAATAATATTACATATTGATGAAACATGGATGTGGATGATAAAATACACCCCAGTAAATTCTAAAGTATAAACAATCTCGGATAAAAATGAGATTGTGATATTTCCCTTACCTTAGGTCTGATTTGATTCGTAAGTGTCTGAACCTCCTGTATAATGATTTAAATAATGTCATTGAATTATTCCAGAATCATACTCATTGTTTTTATATCATATATGGTTCACTTATGACTTTATATTACCCGTTCTTTTGCAAATTCCATGTTAAAGAGCTTTTTGGGTAAAATCGTTTCATTTGTCGTCTGTGTTTTGACTTGTAATTATTCTTATGATTACATAGATCATGATTACTTAATTCAAGAATATAAAACATGATTTATATATAATATATATTCAGAATATACATATATATAATAGTTCAATAAATGGAAAGAAATACACCGTTCATGGAGACGGTAGGCCGTACGTACGCATGAACGTTGTTTTCGTTTCCTTATTGAGTTGAATGGAATTAAGTAGATGACATAAATATATATACACATAAATCCAGTATCATTATTATGTCATATATTTCATGATTACTTATTATATATACTTTATAACCATTCATGAATGGTTAACGTGGAGAATGAATCTCATCGCGTCGTGGAGACGGTAGTCCGTACGTACGCACGAGCGATGATATAGTTCTCATGATCGTGGAATTGTATTGGAGTGTATGTATACTATTTCAGAATCAATATCACTTTACAATAATCATATATAGTTATTATTTACACCATTATACCCATCCAAGTAAGGTGGTGGTGGAAAATAGATTACACCACGGCATGGAGACGGTATTTCGTACGTACGCACGCGCGGTGATTTCATTTTCCATAGGATGGATAGATGGTGAGATAGGGTTGTTTCATACTTATAATAACATATCAGTATATTAGTGATACTTATGTTATTACTTCATAGTTAAACAACTAAATAAGAAGAAGTTGAAGAAGAAAGAATTTGGAAAGGATCGGTAATGGATATTACCTCTTTTTGACGCGCCTCTTCTTAACCTCCTCTTAGGGCACTAGGGTTGGTCTTTGAAGAAGACCAGAACCTCTAGGATGTTTCTAGGGAAGTGTAGAAGAGAATTTGTCAGGGTTTGGACGAGCTTGAAGGCTCAAGGTGGTGTGAAGAAGAGAGGGAGGAGGTGCCCTTTTATAAGGGAGGAGAGGGGCACCTTTGGAATAACTAAAACTATTATTTTATTATAAAGTCAAATTCGGTTTTAAATAGCTCCAAATTGATTTATTTCGAAGCTAAGGTGGGTATGGGTAGAAAGCCTCTAATCCAATATAATTTAGACAAGTTTAGGTTCCTATTTTAACCTTATAATTTAGATTTAACATTAAGTAAAATAATTTTACTTTTACCGTGTCTTCTTGTATTCTTACACTAAAAGGTTAATAAACTTACTATAAGAATCAAACGAACCCCAAGTTGTTTATTATTAATATATATAACTTTATCTAAGTCATTTGGCCGAACCATAGAATTTTAGGAATAAAATAACAATTAATAATATAATATTTGTTTTAAAAACTATTTTATGTCAATTTTGACACTATTTTGTAATTGATTTTTTAAAAAATCATAAAAGAATTATTAGTTCTAAAAACGTTAATTAAATCAATAATAACATGTCATATGAACCTATAAAATTATTTTATTTCATAAAAAGTCTCAAATTACATTTATTTGGGTATTTATAACATCAATTATGTCAATATTTCATTAATAAGATAATTACTGCATCATCTTTGTGTCATAAATAAATTACATTATTTAATGTCTAAAAATTACAAAGAAATTACCATTATGTAGGAAAGCTTTTTAGATTTCTTATTAATATTTATAGTTGAATTTATCTTATGTATAACCCTATATTAAAAATGATTTACTTATTAAACATTGATTTTAACTATTTTAACCCTTCTTTAAATAAATTAATAATAAATGTCCTAATCTAATCCAATTGGGCCTAAATGGTCATCCTTTATTCCTAAGGTTGTTTTTGGTCGAATTACACTTATCCAATAGAATTAGGACATGTGTTAGGGTAATAATAATATCATTTTTACCCTTAATTACACTATTTACTTTTAACCGTGGTAAAAAAAAGTAAAACGTTACTATTCACCAAAATTTATTTTCATCTCATTGAACCACATTTTACTTACTGACATCAACCGTGTCTCTCGGATTTTTGAAATTCCACTCACAGAAGCGGTAAAATTAAGTTTTTTGAAAAATTCATTTTTTTTACTACTACTTAGTGGTTTCACTATTCATCAAAAAAATGAATGTTTCCAGAAAAATACAAAAAATTAGTCCTAAGATATATTTGATATTATGAACTCAAAAATGATATCTATTTTACAAATTCAAAACATATCAGTTACATTAACTAATTTAAAAACTAATTCCCGTCGTCAAAACAAATAGCGTGTTTTTAAGAGATAATAACTATCAAAAGATTGACACTTGTTTATAACTGGTTTAAATGTGAAATTACATCCAATGACCAACATTGTATTAAATTGTAAAAATATATTCTAAATATACTTTAAAACCACTCAAATTAATAATTTATCATGATTAATTATTTCGATTAAAAAAGTTTTTTTTAATTAAAATTTAGTAATTTTCACTATTCATCAGAATATGAAAGTTATTTGAAAAGTACCAAAATTTCATCCTAAGCTAATTTCGATATTCCGAATCCAAAAATGAAGTCCATTTTGAAAAATAAAATTTACAAAATTTAAAAAAGGGGTTATTACTATTCATAACGGCTAGTTTTAATAATATTTTAATAGCATATCGTTGTTTAGTGAAACTCGGTATTGCGTACTACACACGCTATCGAGGAAGGTCGCGATTGCATGTAATGCAAGTCAAGTCAAGGATGCATGTTGTGCAAGCTCCTTTTGGTGTAGCGTACAACAAAATACATTAATGAAATTAAAAAGAATATTTTTCATAAAATCTCGGGGTGTTACATTCTACCCCCCTTAAAATGAATTTCGCCCTCGAAATTCGTCGGTGTTATAAATGGTTTACTACTAGAAAGTTTCATTAATAGAAACCCACATCGTAAAAAGGAATACCAAAACCAATCTTTAAAAAAAAGTATGAAATGTAAAAGTTTCCCAAATAAACTAATCATTGGGTTTCTACATAGGTGAAAATATAGATATGGAAGAGAAACCTAACCATCATGTTCTGATGGAGAGTGGTAGAGAACATGGCTATGAAAAATCCATAAATCACAAAGCCATAAATTTGTGATGATCTAAGGTACCATCTGATTCATCATATATAAGAGCACTAGGACAACATTTTTGGTTTTCAAGATCGTTTCCCTAAAGTTGATGAAATTGGAATTAGAAGAAATACTTTCATGATTTTGGTATAGTCTCACTGTTGGTCATTCTTTGGACAATTTCAACTTGATCTCTTAAAGAAATGAAGTTGAATTTGTCATTCGTAATGTGTTAGTGGATCATGTGATAGAATGATGGGTCATTCCATCTGTCTCAAACAAAAGGTTAGAAAAGTTATCAAAAAATACATAAGTCCATCTATAGTGAGACTAATCATATATGGTTCCTAAAATGGACTTATACTTCATATATCATACTGCTTAATATAAAAAACTAGTTTCTACTAAATAGGGACTTCCTGTAGGCCAGTGGTAGATGATAAAGGCGAGTCGTACTTCGGTTGTGGGTTCGATTCCCACAGCCTTGTCCGACGCGATGGGTTGTCGCCCGTCCTGCAGGTTGTCCTTTTTCTAAAACTACATTACTATAACATCACATAAATAATGTCAAAAAAAGTTCTATCCTTAAACAATACTAGCTTATGGTTAATATAATCCATTCCAATCTTTAGGCTTATCTAAAATAATTCGGTCCAAGCTCATAGTATAAAGAAAATGATCACGTGAATGCCATCATTTATCCCCCATATATCATAAGATATATCTTGTTGGTCAAATTACAAACATGTGAATACCTTAATCATGTATTTTCTTGGAGAATGAATATCCATTGAACCTTAGTGAAAACATGAATGAAGTTAATAGTTAACACTTTCCACATACAAAAATCCTCAAAATTCTATATCCTCAAACCATGATATCACTTAGTCCTTATATCAATCATGAGCTCATGAATACTGTCAAACATTTCATTTTCTCCTTATCCCGTCAATATGTGCATATCATCTGCTTTCCAAAAATATCTGAATAAACTTTCATGGTTACTGGTACCATTAATCATACACATTCATAACTTAAGGAAATACAACAGTGTAACAATCCTTATATGTCTCTTTATTCCATAATACCATGAGATTACTTATACAAAATTACACATGATAAACATGTAATCATTCCACTACATTCTTAAACCATTGACCGAGATTCAACAATTCTTTCATCTCACATATCATTTGTAGTCTCTTCATCATCATCCACATAAATACTACCCATACGACCATACTGATTCTCTTCATGAGATTTTCCCTTACGGCATTGGTTTTCATAATGCCCGTACATTCCACATTTAAAACATTTAACCATTGTTGATGTCGTAGCAATACCATTATCCTCATCCATGGTGTTAACTGAACCTTTTCCTTTTCACTTACTGGCTTTGTGTCCTTCTTTTCCACACCCAAAGAATCTTCCAGTTCCTTTGAAACATTCTCCTTGATGCCTCTTCCCACATGATTTACATAGGGGAAATTGAACTTTCTTTCCTCTATGATCATCATGAAACTCCATCTTTCTCTTATTAGCCGAGTCAGGAAACTTACCAAATTTTACTTTATTGATCATATTATGAGATTGCTGATTCAGAATAATAATGATGTTTGGACTTCCAAATCCCATTTCATTTGGTAGCTCATGAAGAATATCATTCCATTGTCCATCATATCCTCCATTATCGTGAATCATCTTGTTTCCAGCCATTTTTCTAAAACCCAAAAAGAATAGTGTCAGAGGAAAAAATCCGAATAAAGGGGGATTAACATCAATATCTAACATCTTTGGTTTAATCTAATATTGTTACCATAGTTCTAGGACTACATCCTATACATATACTTATCCTTAGGGACATCCCTATACATACCTTAGAAATATCTCTAGGGATCTCACTAACGTTTTCGCATCCTAGTTTCCAAAGGTTGACGAAAATTTTCCTCTGATACCAACTGTAGAGACCCGAAGCTTGACATACATGGACATTACATTACTTTTGCGGAATACATAGTACATAACAAAAACACACACACAAGGATCGTAATAGTTTAGTGTCTTTGGAAACTCGGAACGTAATCTTCTAATCATGTTGAAAGATCTTCAACATCTCCCATAAAGATCTTCCCTTTTTTTTACCTAAAACCTTTCTTTATATCCTGGGGAAAATAAAACATAAAAGGGTGAGCTCAAATGCTCAGTAAAGGTAAAAAAAAGAAATATCAATCACACCATATTCATAAGAACACAACTTTTTGGAAATCTTAACCTGCAAAAGAGATCATAATTTCATAACATGGGATAAATCATAGTAGTGAAATGAAATCCCAATAATCATAACTTAAAACCTGAAACTTTGTGTCATGCACAAATAATTATAGATAATCATTTCTTATTAGTCAAGACTCATTTCCAAGACTATCTTAGTGGACAAAGTCCCTTTCTGAAACGAGTTCACTCCTCGTTTCAGTCCTGTTTCACTGAAACGGTATAACCTACCGTTCCAGCCATGTCTATCTCATGATATATAAAATCTTTACCCAATGCATTGGAGGGAGATATAGGTCCCACCCATCTCATAATGATACCATTCTTATGTGTTCCACAAAATCTTAAATCATACATCATTGAATAACCCATGTAATAAAAATGGGAATCTTAAACATCGTGACATCATCAAAAAATTCATATAAGATAAAGCAATTCATAAAAATAATTCTATCACAACATAATCAAATCAATGTAATAATAGGGATATAAACATAACCCTATATTATCTTAGATGGAAAATAATTTTGATAAAACACTTGAACTCCATTCTTGAGGAAAATATCCTTTCTACTTCAAAAACACTTTTCCTTTGTTAACATGTCATACAATTTTAAACTAAAAGAAGTTGATTAAAAATAAACATGAAAACTTGTAAATGAATCTTCTTGGAAATAATTTTTTAAAAATCCATTCATGCCGTATAAGTTAAAAAAACATTCTTCTCGTACTTTTGTCAGAAAAGTCAAAAAAAAGTACCTCGTACGAAAAACGACAAAAGATTCCTTTCATATTTTTTACTAAAAACTCACCGAAGGGTAAAATTGGACTTAAACAATTGTAGGTGAATGGAAATAATTTTACATATTGAGGAAACATGGACGTGGATGATAAAATACACCCCAGTAAATTCTAAAGTATAAAAAATCTCGGATAAAAATGAGATTGTGATATTTCCCTTACCATAGGTCCGGTTTGCTTCGTAAGTGTCCGAACCTCCTGTATAATGATTTAAATAATGTCATTGACTTATTCCAGAATCATACTCATTGTTATGATATCATATATGGTTCACTTATGACTTTATATTACCCGTTCTTTTGTAAATTCCATGTTAAAGAGCGTTTTGGGTAAAATCGTTTCATTTGTCGTCCATGTTTTGACTTGTAATTATTCATATGATTACTTAGATCATGATTACTTAATTCCAGAATATAAAACATGATTTATATATAATATATATTCATAATATACAAATATATAATAGATTGGTAAATGGAAAGAAATACACCGTTCATGGAGACGGTAGGTCGTACGTGCGCATGAACGCTGTTTTCGTTTCCTTATTGAGTTGAATGGAATTAAGTAGATGACATACATATATATACACATAAATCCCGTATAATTATTATATCATATATTTCATGATTACTTATTATATATACTTTATAACCATTCATGAATGGTTAACGTGGAGAATGAATCTCATCACGTCGTGGAGATGGTAGTCCGTACGTACGCACGAGAGATGATATCGTTCTCATGATCGTGGAATTTTATTGGAGTGTATGTATACTATTTCAGAATAAATATAACATTAAAATAATCATATATAGTTATTATTTACACCATTATACCCATCCAAGTAAGGTGGTGGTGGAAAATAGATTACACCACGGCGTGGAGACGGTATTCTGTACGTACGCACGCGCGATGATTTCATTTTCCGTAGGATGGATAGATGGTGAGATAGGGTTGTTTCATACGTATAATAACATATCAGTATATTAGTGATACTGATGTTATTACTTCATAATGAAACAACTAAAGAAGAAGAAGTTGAAGAAGAATGAATTTGGAAAGGATCGGTAATGGATATTACCTCTTTTTGACGCGCCTCTTCTTAACCTCCTCTTAGGGCACTAGGGTTGGTCTTTGAAGAAGACCAGAACCTCTATGATGTTTCTAGGGAAGTGGAGAAGAGAATTTGGCAGGTTTTGGCCGAGTATGAAGGCTCAAAGTGGTGTGAGGAAGAGAGGGAGGATGTGCCCTTTTATAAGGGAGGAGAGGGGCACCTTTGGAATAACAAAAACTATTATTTTATCATAAAGTCATATTCGGTTTTAAATAGCACCAAATTGATTTATTTAGAAGTTAAGGTGGAGATGGGTCTAAATACTATCATCCAATATAATTTAGACAAGTTTAGGTTCCTATTTTAACATTATCATTTAGATTTAACATTAAGTAAAATAATATTACTTTTACCGTGTCTTCTTGTGTTCTTACACTATAAGGTTAATAAACTTACTATAAGAAGCCAAAATAACCCCAAGTTGTTTATTATTAATATAAATAACCTTATACAAGTCATTTGGCCTAACCTTACATTTTTTTAATAAAATAACAATTAATAATATAATATTTGTTTTAAAAACTATTTTTTTTCAATTTTGACACTATTTTGTAATTGATTTTTTTAAAAATCATAACAGAATTATTAGTTCGAAAAAAGTTAATAAAATCAATAATAACATGTCATATGAACCTATAAAATTATTTTGTTTCATAAAAAGTCTCAAATTACATTTATTTGGGTATTTATAACATCAATTATGTCAATATTTCATTAATAAGATAATTACTGCATCATCTTTGTGTCATAACTAAATTACATTATTTAATGTCTAAAAATTACAAAGAAATTACCATTATGTATTAAATCTTTTTAGATTTCTAATGAATATTTATAGTTGAATTTATCTTATGTATAACCCTATATTAAAAATCATTTACTTATTAAACTTTGATTTTAACTATTTTAACCCTTATTTAAATAAATTAATAATAAATGTCCTAATCTAATCCAATTGGGCCTAAATGGTCATATTTTATTCCTAAGGTTGTTTTTGGTAGAATTACATTTATCCAATATAATTAGGACATGTGTTAGGGTAATAATAATATCATTTTTACCCTTAATTACACTATTTTCTTTTAACTGTGGTAAAAAAAAAGTAAAACGTTACTATTCACTAAAAATTATTTTCATCTCATTGAACCACATTTTACATACTGACATCAACCGTGTCTCTAAGATGTTTGAAATTCCACTCACAGAAGTGGTAAAATTAAGTTTTATGAAAAATTCATTTTTTTACTACCACTTAGTGGTTTCACTATTCATCAAAAAATGAAAGTTTCCAGAAAAATACCAAAAATTAGGCCAAAGCTATATTTTATATTATGAACTCAAAAATGATGTCTATTTTACCAAATTCAAAACATATCAGTTACATTAACTAATTTAAAAATTAATTCCCGTCGTCAAAACAAATAGCGTGTTTTTAAGAGATAATAACTATCAAAAGATTGACACTTGTTTATAACTGGTTTAAATGTGAAATTACATCCAATGACCAACATTGAATTAAATTGTAAAAAAATATTCTAAATATACTTTAAAACCAATAAAATTAATAATTTATCACTATTAATTATTTCTATTAAAAAAGTTGTTTTTAATTAAAATTTAGTAATTTTCACTATTCATCAGAATATGAAAGTTATTTGAAAAGTACCAAAATTTCACCCTAAGCTAATTTCGATATTCCGAATCCAAAAATGAATTCAATTTTGAAAAATAAAATTTACAAAATTTCAAAAAGTGGTTATTACAATTCATAACGGCTAGTTTTAATAATATTTTAATAGCATATCATTGTTTAGTGAAACTCGGTATTGCGTACAACACACGCTATCGAGGAAGGTCGCGATTGCGTGTAATGCAAGGGAAGTCAAGGATGCGTGTTGTGCAAGCTCCTTTTGGTGTAGCGTACAACACAAGACATTAATGAAATTAAAAAGAATATTTTTCATAAAATCTCGGGGTGTTACATATTTTTTCTAAATATACATTCCAAGGTTGTTGTTAATTATCCTCTGATACCAATTTAAATCCCCAAACCCCATAATATTGGATTTAGTGCATTATTTTACAAAATTGGAATAATTATAAGAAATTAAATCCCCATGGACCAAATCCTCTTTGCAGTCTTGGAAATCCAAATTACATATATGATACCCATAATATATTGAAAAATATAAAATAACAACATGATACATAATAAAATTAAATTAACTCCATCCTTGAATTCTTATTCAATGATTTATTCGTCATAACCTAGGGAAAAGAAAAAAAATAAGGTTGGTCTCAAATGATCTATATGGGTAAATAAAGAGGAAGCAATAATAAGTAAATGATAATAAATTAACATAGAAATGTAAATAAATGATTAAAAATTCTACTAAAATAAATGGATGAGGTATATTCAATAAGTAATGTTATGAAACTGATACACATATCATTTAATCTATGAACTGATTGTTTTATGTGTCCAAAGATATATTGACACAAAATCTCATTGACGAATAATAATTGAAACAATATGAGTGAAAAGCTTAATTGTTGGACGCCATGTTTCCATAGTACATGGAACACGTACCATCCAAACCCTTTATAAGACAGTTTTTTATGGGTTAAAAACTCATATTTTTTGGTCAACTATTTCATCTCATGATGTTATTGATGCATTGAGTGGATTTCGCTAACTAGTCCCTAGCTCGTAGGGATTATCTTGAAACGTTAAAATAATAACTCCCCAGGAGTGAAATTAAACTTATAATATTATGATAATAATTAAATTAATGATAACACATGTAAACGGTTAGTATATAAACCAAATAAAAGTGAATTGGATCAATATAAAAATAAGTCTCAATGGAAAGTAAATTGAGACGAAATCCCTTACCTTAAAATTAATTTTGTTTTGTGGCCATTATCCTCCAATATAGTTGTATAAAATATGATAATAACATATTCATGAACCTTAATAATGTTTATAATATCATAAATAAATTCCTTATAATATTTTTTTCCACTTTGTCAACAAACATTCATTATATTAACTATTTCATATGTTAATTGCCTAGATTTCTGAAGTACGTTTGGATTATTCATTTTTAGTTCTTATTTATTATATCATAATTTCATCATCTCAAAAATTTATACAATGAACTAATTATAATATATATTAAAAATATATGTATATATAGTAGAAAATAATATTGAGATACTAGAAATAAAGTGCATTGTTCATGGAGACAGTTGGTCATACATACGCAAGAAGGCTACTTTCAATTATTTGTTGGATAAAAAGCATGAAACCTAAATGATACATATGAATATTCTAATTACAATATAATATATATGTTATATATGTCACATAGGTTTATTAAATACATACTTTATATGTTCCATTTATGTCATTAATGAGTCATATCGCTTGGAGGGGGCGATAGACCACACATTCCTAAATGAAATTTTAATATTTAAATTAGATCAAATTCGAAAAGTTATTTTTCAAATTAAAATTACCAGAGAATAAAGTTATTATAAATATATTATATAAAATATATAAATATATTTTCAATCATAATTTCCACCATTATTGGTGGTAATGGAAAAATGAACAATAGTCTTTTTGTGAGACAGTAGTTAACCATACACAGGAAAACTATATTTGTTATCTTTTAGATAGAGGTGTGTGTAAATGTAGGATGAACCCTTTACATAAAACATCATTTTATATTCAAGATAAATATTATGTTATATAATCTTGGAAAAATGATATTTTTTGGGTAGATATTAGAAATGAATCAAAAGAGCATGAGAGGAGATGTTACCTCTTAATCGGGTCACTACTTTTGGTTTTCACCAAAACGGTTCCTTGGGTGGATTTATGCCCAATAAGAGTCATACAAGATCATGTAAAGGGATTTTATAAAGAAACATAGGGAGATATTGGAATAATCTATGTGGTTTGAGTGGTGTGTGGAATGGTGAGAGGTGGTGGCCTTTTATAAGGGAGGAAAAGCACACACTTGGTATTTTGTAAAGAAGCAATGCGAATAAACTTTTTCCAAAAAAAGATTTAACAACCAAAAAAATAAATAATTTAATGTTAATTAATTATTTATTTCTATAAATTAGTGTTGGAAATGTTTCCATGTCATTTGGGCCCTTATGTTAATGGTTTTTCCCTTTTTAAGATTAATTTTATCTTTAATTGTAATTAAATTTAATCACATTCACTAATATTTTTTTTCAAAAAAGGTTGGTCTTATTAGACAATTTAAATTATTTTGATTCCAAATATGTAATCCATTTTCCCAAATTTCAATCACTTAAGAGGCATAAATTTATTTAAATTTAATCCTGATGAGGAGACAACAGTGTGGGGATTTAAGGTAAAAATGTCCAAATGTTTTTTATATTTTTAATGTAAATTTCAAAGAGAATTTGATTAAAAAGAAATAAATTTTATTTTTTGATAAAACTCTTATACCATTATATTTTAAAACCAATTGAAAATATAATTAAACCTTATAATAAAATTGACGAAATAGTATTTTTGAACTAAAAATCAGTATTTTTATTTATTCATTAAAAAATGATACATTTTTGTAAAATATCAAAAAATACCCTAACATAATTTTTATGTTTTTCTTAAATTATTACATTTAATTTGATATATTAAGTAAATTAAAATTCAAATATTCATATTTAAAATGGTTTCTATAGTAAAAGTATGTAAAATTGACTTTATAAAAATATTGGTTTTTAAGTGTAATATTTTGTTTGTTCTTATATTTTGATTATCAAATCCATTAGATGAACATAAAAAATTTATATTGAATATATGATATATATTAAATTAATCTCTCCTACTAAGTTTTATTAGTTAAATATTTTAAGTTAAAATAGAATTATGAAAGTAAAAATATTTTCTTTCATATTTAATGGGTTTTTGTATTCATTTCTATTTAATTTATAACCAATGAATTAATTTTAAATTTTTGTTAACCAAATATTTTAAAATAGTAGTTACCCCATTTCATAACTACTAATTAAATGTCCATTTTATATACTATTATATTTATTAATATATATTTATTTGGTAAAACTCAATCATTCTTTTAATGTGGGCATTCGAAGAAAGTTTCTCTTTCTTGTAATGCACGGAAACTCAGTGTTGAGTGCATAAAAAATATATAATATATCCAATAAATTTAAATAATTAAATATATATTAAATTTTTTGTGTATTATTTTACCAAATGCACATGGTTTCGTGTGTCATGCACACTATAAAATATAATGTTCTTACTTCATAATTTCAGGGTGATACATAAAGGATCACATATACCGTATTATAGTTTTCATTATCGTATATATGGTCAATATTTCTGATAGAAACTAACATTAAAAATAAAATTGGTCTTTCATAAATGTATTGAAACAATTTAAAAACCAAATGAGATTTTTAATTTTTAATTTAATAATACTATATAGCTTATCTGATTCGATCATGAAAATGTGAATCTATTCAGTTAAATGTATCAAAGTCTCCAAAAAATTCCAATAGATGTACAATATTCATGATCATAAATAATATTATCTCTTAAAAAATAATAAATTATAGTTTTATAGATAAACAATTATATAAGATATATATAATTATCAATAATATTATTTGGTCTAGTTCCTAAAACAACAAGACAAGTTGAAGATGAATTTTAAAAACAAATGTTCACTCGTTATATTTTCAAACCCCATGAAATGAAAATCATATTATATTTTATGATCTTATTAAAAGAACACATCAACCCAATTAATTGAAAATAATTAATGAACAAAAATATTAATGATATATCATTTATAGGACTTCACAGGAAATATTTGACAAACATTTTCACTAATGTGGTGATACTTTTTTCATATTAAAAATTTTATTTTTTGCAAAAACACTATATATATCCTTTCAACTATAATGTGTGATGTCAAATAATAATATGGTAACTCACCAATTTCTTTATTTTATAGCTATATTTTCATCCTTTATCTATAATTTACATCATTCTACCCACCCATAAATGGAAACCACAACATGGTTTGTATGAAAAAAATTGTCCCTTTATACTAAAAAAATTATTAATGATAAATATATTAAAATATTTGAATATTTGTTAAATTGAATGACATTTTTGTTGAACACTTTCTATTTTCGTTATTTTTATAACTAATATCACATTATTGAATTATATAATTATTTAAATGGGGTCTTTAAAATCCCATTGGCAAAGTGAATCATATCTCTTCACTTATCGAAATAACCTATACATAAATTTCAAGAACAAGTATATATAAATAAATAGATATTAAATCTTTATTATTGACTCATTTATCCATACCTTATGTCTAAATATTTCATGATAGACCATATCATGGTAAACACTCTCGGTCAATAATGCTTCATCTCTTGAATGTAATATATAATATAAATTATAGTTTTATTTTATTTGTCAATATTCATTAGTATGAAAAAATAATTTCAATAACTCTAACTTCTATATTTTGGGAAAAAAAGACCATTTAGTTTCATTGACTATCATCTCTTTATTATGACTAAGCTGGTGATCACCCAACAATCCTCATATTAAAGTCTATGTAAGCTAATAATTCCCTCTAGACTAATCATTATATGATATTAATTCATCCATATTCATACATGGATATAAATTTTGTAACTATCTATACATTCATGGAATCAGGTTCTAATTGGTACATATATCTATCTTGAATTATTTCTCATTTTTAGGGGCCCACATTGCCACCTTGGAATTTGGTGGTCCGTTATATAGCTAGGTAACCAAAACAATATAAATCATGACCCAATATATATCATTTCATTTAACGAGAAAATTTGAAATGAATAATAAAATTAAATTTCCCACAATTTATGATCATTCACAAATTATTAAAAATATTTTCATTTAAGATAATTAAAATATAAATTAATTTTTTATTGTTAACCTGTCCTCTAATGTTTTATATTTTTTATACTCAAATTCTTACCCTATTGAATATAATAAAAAAATATTAGTCTAAAATTTTAATCATTGACTAAATTAATAATATTATATAATAATTTTACATTATTTCAATAAATACAAGTTAATTTTGTTATCCTTTTCATGAGTCTCGAACTATATATTTGTGTCCAAGACATATACCAAACATTCTCTACTTACACACAATAAATCATCTTCACAATTGAAATATTGTGATAATAATGAAAATCATGTATATTTTATATAAATGAAAACAATAACATTTAATGAAAAAATTATTCTCTTTTTTATGATCATCATCATACATAACATGAATAATTTCTATAATCAATTCTCCTGAATTTAGATGTTAACAGATACACAATCTATAGATAAAACTAAATGGAATATCATTTTTATACTATCATACACAATAACTAGTATAATACAAAATAAAAAATGGTTTATCACTCATATATTCATGTACCACATGTAATACTATTGATACATGAAATATATTATAATTGTGTCTATTTTAAGAGTCTTCTATTTTAAGTGAGAAGAAAATTTACTTCAATCGAGTTTCAATGTTTCAGACATAATAAAATGCTGAATCTATTTCTTGTAAATCCATTCCCCACTAAGATGATCTCATCACCGAGACATTCAAACACCTCCATATAGAGAATCTTTATAAAATGAATGTTTCTTTGAAACACTATGTTTGATATAAGATATTTTAAAACATAGATCAATTATGATGAATGCCATAAAATGTTTAACATATAAACTAGAAGAATAAGAATAGATTTAGAAATCTGAAGTTCCAATTATGAGTAGCAATATCCCATTTTCTTCTCTAAAATATTATCAAAAACTAATTTCCACAAGAAATTATACAATATCTTCATGAAAAGGGAATAATAAAGGCACATAACTTCTCAATAATAAAAATAATATTCCAATATAATTTATTCTAGGTTTAAATAAAATAAATATATGTCACACCTAAAAAAAGTTGAATAATATTACCAAAAATTCTATATCATGTAATTAATATGACCAATCCCAACCACAAAATTGAGGTTCTATAATTAAAATAGTAGTGGTTTACAGTTCCTTTTATTTGGTTCCATGGGGGAATTACTCACTGTCTTCATGATTAGTATTAGAGATATGTTGATAAGGGGAAGTAAAATATTTATTGGATAACTACATTAAATGAATGTATCACCTCATTATGTATCACATTTATTTGAATTAAAAATATCGATAACTTCATTATTCATTTAAGATCTGAATTCATTAAATATTACTCTCTTTTATCATATTTTATTCTATAAAAATCCATAAATCATATGATGTCATCAACGCTAAAAATGATTATACCACAATATAATGATTGTATCAAATTAACAATACATCAAATTAATTCCGATAAGATAATTTTTGAGTCAAAATATGATAATAATCTAGGAAATACAATATCTATGATGTCATTCACTGTTGATATATTCTATGTCATAATATAATAAATTTTAAATCCACTATCTCTATTATACAAGATTTAAAAAAAATCATTTATGTTTCTAGATTTCATCTTAGGTCAAATAAATAGATCTTCTAATATAGTACTCTAACATAGATTGAATACCCGAGTTCATTATTAAGATAGATAAATGTTCAAGAGTGCGACACCAGTCACACCACCAATAAGATATGTGATGATGAAAACCTCAAATACGTCATTAAAAAATAAATTGGATGCATTTAAAAAAGTATACATAATCATAAAACTCCAAAACACTAGGAATCCATCATCTTTAGTGGATTTGGTGAATACAATAGATAACTCATGGAATCAAAAATAATATATGTTATATTGATTGAATCAAAAAATATACAATATTATAGAAAATAATGAAATATAAAGTTGTATACTATGAATGATGTAATAAAAATATGTAAAATTAATCCTTTTGTAAAAACATTAATGAATAAATATAAACACTGTCATAGTGGAAATATCAATTAGTTACAACAGAAAAAACTATAAACAAACAAAACCTACTCCTTGACATCTATGTTAATTTATTAATAACAAGTCAATAAAACCATGAGTACCTCACTGGAAAAATGATCATTAATGGGTTATTATAACAAGACAATATGATATCACGTGTACTAAGTAAATAAGAATACTATATCATAAAAAGTAACAATCAAAGATCATAAAATAATATTAAATAGTTGTTTCCTCACAACTAAACACCAAATAATTCTAAAATTGTTCATAAATCTGTTATATGACCACATCATCCTATATATCCAAAAATAATGTAAATAATTTTTCAAATCTAGTTTTAATAATGTTACCTATCCTAGAAAATCCAATTACACGTAACAATTTATCATGGGTGATACAAATGCTAAATGAGGTCCTTAACCATCCACATATCTACCCCCGTTGACACTTTTACTAGTACAATGTAAAAATAAGATCATTTCGATAATTGAGATAATGTATAAATATTAATCCCCACGATTTATGATTTTTTGGGGGGGTAACTATGTTTGATTTATGTTAGGAAAATACCTATTAAAATATAGATAAAATGACCCACCAAAAAAAATTCTACATAAATATCCTTTCACTTTAGTTGAAAACGAAATAAATGGGGAAAAAAATATGAAATTGCAAGATATGGATCCTTCTTTTACATAACAAGGGTTAATGAATATCACTAATATTAATCCATTATTTTGGTTTATCCAATAGAATTTGAGAGATGTTTAGGATCTCTTAATACATGGGAAGGATTCCATCCTCTTCACATTCTCCAAAACGCTTAATTTGAGAGAAATTTATAATTGGAACATTTTAGTCAAATTAATCAACATAGTATATAAATCATTAATTTATCACATCTATTATAATAGACATGACCTCATTTATGAAGAACCATGAATATTTATAAGGCTAATTTTTTTTACAAATATATGATATTAATAGAGAATATTAAAATTTAAATAACATCCTATCTTTTTTTCATTTAATTATATGTTAACATAAATTATTTGTTTTAACAACCATTGATATTACATCAATACATCATCATAATAAATACATTGTTAGATATTTATAATTTATAATAGGTATAAATTATCATATAATGCATATATATCCAATCAATGAACCATGACTCGGTTACATTAACAATGTTGTGGTCTACTATATCACGAATGATTACATTAGTAATTAAAAAATTTCATGGTTACCATTATTCAAAATGTAAATCAATAAAACAACAATTATAAAACTAAAGTCATATTATAAAATATTAACTTATGCCATATCATATCAAACAACCTATGAAAAAAATATCCAAAACACCCATTTGATATCAGTAAAAATTAATTTTGGGGAATCAATCATAATTTTACACTATATATTACATTTTATATAATAAATAGGGAAAATAAATGGAGAGCACTTTTCCTATATCCATTAAAAAATTAATAATGTTTCCTTCAATTGATTCAACTTTTCCTTCAGAAAATGTAATTCCTCAACAAAATTAACTATTGTGTCACCCCATAGGAAACTGTAGTGTTAAACTAATTATAAATTTTATAATTGATAATTTTATTAAATGAGAATCTTAAATAAAAAAATTAATTCTACTTGATTATTATATTATTTATTTATTTTAATATATTGTTCTTAATATTATCATGAGTGTTTTCCAATTTATGTTAATATCATAGAAATTAGGTTGTAAGGGACTATGTGTTACCAGACCATTATATTGATAGTTTTGTAGTTAGAGAGTGTTTGTATGATTTCTTAGATGTTCCATAGGTTTTGGAGTAGTATTAATTCTATTATAGACAAATTCAGATCATAAAAGAGGGATTTATTGTGTAAAAGTGTGTTTTATGGGTAATTTTTTTAGGAATTATAGATTTTTTTAATGTGAAGGAATATTATTAAAAAACATTCACGTCAATAAAAATGGATTTATAAAATATTATTAACAATAATTTTTTACCATTATGTTTTATTGGAAACATGATATATTGGAAATTCATGTTCAGTATTCGGTTTTATTGCTTTTATACAGTTTAAACCATTCAATTTATAACATAAATATGGAATTTACACCACAAATTGGGTTGGTTACTATTGGAATGTAGTTATTGTTCTGAAAAAATTTCTGAAATTAGGGAACTATTTTTATGAATTTGTCGATGAACCTTGTGAGATTTTTAGAGACTTCCTAGCCCATCATACCTTGCTTTGATCATCAGGTTCCAGTGATTGGGTTTTGGTAATTTTAGGTAAGTTTATATTACCTTCACAATTGTTCCATCACATTATTCTTATAGGTATTAGTTATATCATTTAATTCTATAGTAGTGGTATTATAAAATAAGTTTTGAAAACCCATTATTGAACATCAAGTTGTCCTAAGGATTTTCTTTGCAGATTTGTTTTCCACGCTATTTATTCCTTTCTCTATGTAGTGTAGTGATCCGAAAATATTCATTTAGGTAAGGTATCCTTATTACCTCTCTACATACATTATATATGTTGTTATTTTATGATTTTTGTTTCCATCCAATGGATATTAAGTTTCATCATAATATTATAATAAAATGGATTAATTGAAATTGATGGGTACGGGTGAGATATCTCATCCTATTCTACTTGATGTTATTATTTATGCGGTTATTCATGATATTTTATGAAATTGAAAATAACTATAGTGACCTAGGATTTTCAAACAAGTATATTATGCTATATTGTATGAATATTTAGAACATTTCAAAAATACATGCTTGAAGAACAGAATAGTTATTTTCTTTAGAATCATGGAAAAAAAATCTTCTATCTGAGTGAACGATCATCAAAATCTCCCATAAATATATCAACATTAATTACATATACCTAAAACCATTCTTCATAACCTAGGGAAAGGAAATAGATGAAAGGGGTTCTCTTAGATACTCAGTAATGGTATATAAAGGAAATGCATAACCATAACACAAAAGAGGGTATAGAACTTTAGAATAGCATTTTGAGATCATACCCTAAATTTTTTAGGTCATAATAATTAATTTATCATTATAAGTCATGAATCATAAGGAAATAATGAACATAATACATGAAATATGAACATAGAAGTAAAACATGGAATTGTGGAAAACACATAAGAATATAACAACCCTATGTCAAGGAAGACAAGTAAGGACTTTAGAGCATGTTAGTCTTGGGTTAATCACCTATGTACATGGTTCCAACATAGGATTCCCTCTTGTGTACCCTCTTATTTTGAGTTTGGATTTTCCTCCCATGTACTATCTTCTTTCATGATTGGGATATCTGACAATTTACTCTCTTGTTTTAGGTATGGGATGTCCTCCTGTTTAGACACTTTTTTTGGGCATGGTATTTCCTCTAGTTTACCCTATTTTTTGGGCTTGGGATGTCCTCCCATTTACCCTCTTGTTTCAGGCATGGGCTTTCATCTCATGTACCCTATTTTTTGGGCCTGGGATGCACTCTTGTGTACCCCTTTATCACATAAACATTTTACCATTTCCCAAATCATTTGAGGGAGATGTAGTTCCCACCTTCCACATAATGAAATCATACATGATAGTGCCAAAAAATCATTCATTATAACATGACACATGAAATATTATGTGTTTTGTAAATATAAAATAATAACCGAAGAAATGAAATTGGTATCATTTAAATTTCATCATATTACAACATATGGTAAATAGATAGGTTTTCGAATAATTTCATCAAATCATACACCATTAAGAGAAACATGTTTCAAATGAATATAACTCTTGGGTTTGAAATGAGGGTCATAAAAATTATTCCATAGAAACATAAACCATTGAAGAAGGAATATGAATATAACTTTGGATAATTTATTTTAATGGATTGATTAACATCAGCTGGTGTAATCTTAAATTGAATATAAAATGGAAATATTTTTTGAAAACATTCCATGAGGAAAATATCATTTATTCTTTAAAAAATCATTTTAAATATTAAAACAATTTGGAAATAAATATTTATACACTTCATTGAAAACAAAGAATTATATATTGAAATAATTTTGGAAAATATGTCCCTAAAAACATGTAAAATGATATTGAAAACATTTTTAAAACAACATTCCTTTATTAGTTATATAAGAATATTAAAAAAATCTGTAAAAACTTTTCCTTGAAAACCTATAAAATATTCCTAAAATTTACAAGAATATAATTTCATTAGAAATAATTATAAAAGGAAATTTTTAAATATTAACCTTTTAAAATATGAAAATTATTCTTTATAGAAATGATGGTAGATAAATTTATATATGTTGTATGAGGTAGAAAGAACAATACTTTTACATAATAAAAAGGGTAGAAAAATGACATGGTCAAAAGTGACAAGAATATTCTTTTAAAAAAATTTGTAAAAGAAAAAAGGTTAAAAAATGTTCCTTTACATATTATAGAATAATAGTATATTATTCTTGGAAACACTTTTTAGAAAATATTTTTTTGAAGGAGCACAAGTTTCCTACAGATGAGAGAGGTAAATTCAAAAGTTCTTAAAAACATTATTTTAACTATCTTATGCACCAAGGTGTTGAAAATTGTACCAATATTTTAAGATATCATTAATAATGAGAGGAGAAGAAATATCTTGAGTTTTCTTGATATATAGATCATAAAATTTTTTCGAAGGAAGCATAATCATAAACAAACTCGAAAATCGATGAGATTGTTTCAATAAACTTCTACACATTAGTAGCTTTGAACCTTACTACCAATTTAAGAAAATAAAATTTAATGAATGTGAAAATATTAGGAATATTTTTAGAATCATTATATAACATTTCAAGGGAAGTATATAAACCTTGTGGAATAATATAGGTGCATAACATGGCATGTGTCTGAATGAAATAAAATTGAGAGAAAATAAATTTACTAATTAGGTAACATTTGAATCGTAGATACCAAGAAATAAATATAATTAAACTGGTATTTAAATACCCATAAAATTATTATTAATAATAATTTAATACATCAATGGTTAGTTTACACACAACACAAATTGAATTGATGGTGAGTAAATAAAATATCTCATGAAAATAAAAGGTGAGATGAAACTCTCATTCCTTGTGTCTTGACTCTCATTGTACTAATTCAAACAAACATTATAATAAATATATATTTATTATAATTATTTTATATAACCATATTTTTATATCTAATTCTATATATGGTTTGATTATGACCTTATATTACCCTCTTGTTAACAATCCTGTGTTAATTATTCACTATGGGTAATATTTGCTTCGTTCTTTGAATGTGTCTAAATTTTTCATATATTCAGTACATATACTTATATAGTGATTAAATAATATAAAATTTATTATAAATATCAATTTTATTTATTATATTTGTATTATAATAATATATATAATAGAGTAGTACGAAATAGGATACATCATTTGTGGATACTATAAGCAGTACGTACGCATTAATGTTTTTTCAGTTTTTATTTATGTATTGAAAGAAATAAATAGAATTACATATATGTATATATATGTATAATATCATAATATAAATTAACTAAAACCATCCTTAATACATTCATTGTATTGTGTGAACAAATCTCATCAGTTTGAGGGGGAGGTAGTCTACACTTAATCAAATGAAATTATCCTATTTACACCAAATAGAATGTAAAAAGATACATGTTTTAAAAAGAAATAAAGAAAATTTAAAACATAATATATTTAATACATGACATATATAATTAGATTTCACATCATAATATCCACCCTGAGAGGAAGAATAGGAAAAATGAACAATCATCATTTAGTGATTGATAGTCCGCAGTAAACATAAACAGTATGTTGATTACCCATTAGATGGAGGTGTTTGTAAGTGTAAATCAAATCCATAACATAAAAAATTCCATTTATATTGATTATTTTAGTTTTTTCATACAATAATGGAATATAAATATTGGAAGGAGTGGAGAAATAAAATAAATGAAAGGAACGTGAGAGAATATGCTACTTCTTGATCTGGTTACTCCATTTGGTCTGTTCCAAAAGGCTTCCTTGGATTTCATTCTGCACATGGGGATTATTATAGAAGGTTGGTAGGGAGGATTATAAATTTATCAGGTAGATATTTTCCAATCTGAATTGGTTTTAGAGGTATTAAAAAGTGGTAGAGGTGGTACCTTTTATAGGGAAGATAAAGGACACAATTGGCATTTTTTTAAACAAGATTGGTGTACCCAGGTTTTTATATAAAAAATTACTAAAAACCCAATGAATGAAAATAGTTGAAGTATAATTGATGAATAATTTCCACATAATTTGTTTTGTACATGTTTCTATTCCATTTTGGTTCTTAAATTTATGTTTTATTACATTATTAACCTTATTATTTCAGAACTGTGGTAGTTAATTTTAATCACTTTCAATAATGTTTTTGGTCAAAAAAATGATGAAATTATTAGAAATAATAAATTATATGTATTAAAAATATGGAATCCATTTTTCAGAATTATAATTACATAAGTTGTATAATTTAATATAAAATTAACTCCATTGATGGGAAGGCACTGTGGAGTTGTAATGTAAAAACATCCAAAAAAAATTTATGTTTTGTATACCCAATTTCAAAGTGATGTTGATTATAATGAAATAAATTGGATTAATCAATAAATATAAAACATAATTAATCATATAAGCCAAATACTTATAAATAAATTATAATAAAATATAGTTTTTAATTAAAATCCCGTATTTTTAGATAAATTTAAAAAAATGAAACCCTATATGAATAATACCAAACAATTATCCTAACCAAATTATTATTATTTTCCTTCCAAATATGAATTTTGTTTTAAATATTAAATCATTAAAAGCTCCAAAATATTGTATTTAATTTTGATTCTCCTTTATAGGTGGTAAAAATACCTTTTTTACATAATATAATGTTTAATCATAAAAATGGGTTTATTCTATTAATATGTATATAAAATATATTGGATGAAAATATAAAATATTTTTTTGAATATATAACATATATATATAATTAATATCAATCACTAATTATAATTAATTTAATTTATTAGGGTAAAATGTCTTTGTGAACATCAAAATAATGATATTTCTCTTTACATTTAATCATTTTTCAAATTCATTTCTAATCAATTTGTCAACTATGAATTAATAATATATTTGTGCAGACCATTAATCATCATAAATTAGTTAACGCTATTCAAAATCTTAAATTTAATTGATATTTTATTTCTTATTAATTTAAATAATTTCACTTTAGTTATATACAATTGTCCGATAAAAAGAGGTCATGTGTGTGATGCAAGGCGTTGAGGAAATTCATTGTTGCATATAATGAAATATACCCTTAGTATTCCTTTTAGAGAAATCTAAAATTTATGTTGTGATTAGTTCATGAATAAAATGGTGTGTCATAAAACAAAATCCAAACATATTTCTTCAATATAAAATAATCTATTTTCAGTGTTCTGTGAAATGAAATAAAATCAAAATGATTAAACTGATTAGAGAAAAATAATTCATAAAATCTCATGGCATCACATACTACCCCTATAGAATAAATTTCTCCCTTAATATTCATATTTTGATATAAATAGTTTTATAATTTAATGTTTCATTAATTGAAACCCATATTGCAAAAAAAGAATATTAATACTTCCCATAAAAAGGTAATCATAGAATGATAATGGTCATCCAAAGTAAGAAATAACTATTTTTCCTTATAGGGGAACCTATGTGTGAAGTGAAAACATGAAAATGGAAGAAAAATATAACTATCAAGTTCTAATGAAGAGTGACAGAGAAAATAGTTAGAAACATTTATCAATATGAAATGCATAATTATGTGATGAACAATGGGACCATCTGATAAATCAAAAATAGATGTACTAGGATAAGGGTTTTTTGTTACAAGAATCTTTTTCCCATTGATAAATAATTTTCATCAAAATATATACTTTTATTATTTTACGAAAAACTCATCCTTATTTTTTTCTTTGATCCACTTCAACTATTTCACCAAAAATGAGGGAGGTTTTTTCATTATCGAAGCACTAATAGATCATGAGATACACTATATTCCATCCCATCTGTCATCAGTTATCATTAAATCTATGTTTGTATAATAGGTTGTCCAATACACTTCAATCCTAATGTACTAGGATAATACATTATTCTCACAAACAACATCCAAATTTTAACATACACATCATATTAATGGTTAACATATAACCATTATGAATTATGAAAATATAAATATTTAGAAATAATGTCTTGAATATGGTGTAACATTGATACCCCATATATCAAAAAATATCACTTTTTTCACATTACAAACATTTGAATACACTGATCGTATATTCTCATAAAGCATGGTAATAACGTTATCTACCATAAATCTGTTTAGAAAACATGCATCCAGTGATTTTTTTATGTATTATTTAAATCCAATAAGTTGTAAACATCATCTATGATGAAATAAAACACTTTTTTCAATAATTGATACCAGGGTAATCTCTACCGTCCAATTTACTTATTCATATAAACCGTATCATTATTCAAAATTCATTATCTCAACATCAAGAATCAATTTTCGGTTACCTTACCATAATAAAAATTTATCCTTTACATGAAATAATTTTTCAGTAACATCATCACCATCAAAAATTCCCTTTTAAATCCTTAAATAAAACATACAATTAAAATAATCATATAACTCATGATTCATATAACATAATCTTTTCATTCCAAAACATAAATACTTCATTCCTCCAACATTATTAAAAAAACATTACATAGTCCAGATAAACATATTTCGTAATAAATTTTTCTAGAATGTGAAATAATTATCTTCTCTTATTGTTTCACAAAATGGATCCAATCGTGCTTCTTATGGTTAATGTAAATTTTACTGGAAGAACATCACGTACATTTCACTTTTCATTTTAGTTCTCTTTATCATTAAAATCATAACCATTACTCATACCACCTTCATAATTTTATTTATGATATATCCACTTGGGAAATAGATTAAAAAAATTCACATATTTAACATATTTAAAACATTAAATTTGAACCATTCTCATTAAATTTTTCTCCATTAACTATGACCAGGAGGCATAATGTGAGAAACATTAATCATATTGTGATACTATATAATCATGAAATATTGTTTTCACGGTGCCTAAATCATGGATCCAACATCATTAATCTATGAAACCATAGGTTTATCCTTGATTATTCATATTCATTCTCTATTTAAATCCTTCACCATGTTTTATTAAGATTTGGTGAATTTCTAATGCATGACCCTTGGGAATGTCAAACCAGGTGTAAAGAAAGGTTCGTTTTTGTGTATCACATTACCCAAAATCAGGCTAGGGACATATTTTCAGACTTGATAAGCCAAGGTAAATCTATTCCAGACCCAAACCTACTTATGTATTACCGAAAGGGATATATTTCACGGAATCCACTGACTCTATCCTTTACTAAAATTCTAGGACATTTTTCTAAATATTGACTCATCCGTATAATTATCCATAGATATATCCCTAGACATATCCATGGAAATATACCTAAACATATCACTAAATATTTCAAATCCATGTTTTAAAAGGTCAACTAGACCTCTATTTGAAACCACATTTACAAAACTGAGCTTAACATAACATGATATTACATCATTTTCAATTAATATTCAATATAATAGAAAATTCATGCATGTGGACCATAATATTTTAGTGCCTTTGGATATAGGGAATAAAAATAATCTATCTTGGTGAATGATCATAAACATATCCCATAATTATATCCACCTTTAATAATTCTACCTAAAAATTTTCTTCATAACCAGGAGAATGAAATCCTAATAAAGGCGTTAGCTTAGTTGATCAGTAAGTATTAATATGGGAAATGGATAAGAATAACATCAAAAAGGGTATGAAACCTAATCCTAACATTTTTAGAGGATACCCTATATATTAGAGATCATAATAATGATTAGTAGAAAATTAGACATTAAACATAATGAAATAAGAAACATACTATAAGAAGTCATTACATAAGAATAAGACATGTAATTGTAGAAAACACATAATCATATAATAAACCTCTATCATGGTACCCTATTAAGGCCATTATAGAATATATAGATTCTGTTAATCACTCATGTACGAGCTTCGGGAGTGGGATTCCCTAATGTGTACCATATTGTTCCGTATTGGGAATCCTCCTATGTAGCCACTTGTTTTTGTCTTGGGATGTCCTCCCATTTACCATCTTATTTATGGCTAGGTATTTCCTCCTGTTTACCCTCTTATATCATAGTTGGGATGTCCTCCCATTTAACTTATTGTATTATTCTATTTATGTCCTCTCGTTTTTCTTCTTATTTCAGAATTGGGATATCATCCCATTTACCCTCATTTTATAGGCTTAAATGCCCTCTCATGTACCCTTTCAGATCATAAATCATTTATCATTACAGAAATCATTTTAGATAGATATAGGTCCCACCCATCACCTAATGAAATCATACATGCTCATGCAAAAAAATTATCATATCATTAATGATTAAAAAATATGGGTTTTATAGACATAAAATCATAACCCATGTAATGAAATGGGTTTTATTAAAATTTCCTCACATTATAACCTATGGAAAATATATTGGTTTCATAACCATTTCATCAAAGACTTATTTTTTAATAGAGGTGGATCTCAAAAGCATATAAACCATGGAAGTGAAATGGGTGTCATAAGAATTATACCATAAAAACATAAACCATTCAAGAAATAATATGACTGGATCCATTGGATAATTTATTTTAAGGGCTTGAATTACATCAATGGATTTAATATTAGATGAAAAGTAACATGGTAATATATTTTGAAAATTTTCTTTTGGAAAATATCATTTCTTATTTTACAAAATAAGTTTGCAAACATTTTGAAAACATTTTTCCTTGAAAAGTTATAAAAGAATATTGAAAAAACTATGAAAATAATTTCTTTGAAAATAAATTTAAAAACACGTTATTAAATATATACCTGTAACGCTCTGACCCTAGTTACCCAGAGTTGGTTCCTTATTAAATAACATTGTCATGATCACAAAAGATTATGTCTCGATAGACTGATTAGTTTAGTATACTTGGAAATACTAGATACATTCATAAGTTTTACATTACATTATAAAATCAAAAAGTACAACAAAATTGTCTCCATAGGCCACACCCATATCCCTTATACTATACCTGCAGGTCAGTAAAAATATACTTCTTCGCATCCTGGGAAAAATAAAACATATAAAGGGGTGAGCTCGGATGCTCATTAAGGATAACAATACAGCGGAAACATTCATAAATAAGAATAAAAATTCAATGAAATTAAGTCTAGAATAAAAGCCTTTTAAACTTACACATCAAAATAATATGAAAAATATAAAATCAAATAATTTCATTTAATTATTCACATGGATATTCTTCTAGTCGAATAATCACATGCAATATCAATATCCACTTTCATAATTTTGGAATGCATAATTCCAAACATCATAACCACATAGTCAAGGCCCTGTGCCAAGACTACAAAAAATATTTTGTCCAGGCCTTGTTCCAAGACACTAGCTTGACTCATGAGACATACCGATGCATTGAGGAGCTATAGAGGGCTCCACCTGTCACTTACAATGTCAAATGCATTCCTTATATGAAAAGGTTTAAACATAGCATAAACATTCGTATTAAAACTTGCCTACAAAATGTCAATAATTTAACAATAAACCATAAATGGTGTAAAAATAAAACATCCATAGTCAAACATATCACAAAACCATAAATACAATATGGAAGTTTTATATCATAATAAATCAACTTCAAATAAGCTAAAAATCCATCAAAGGAAGTTGACATAGATGAAATCAAAATATTCTTGGGAGAAATATCTCTTTCTATTTCGAAATAATTTAAATGTCATATAATTTTAAAATAAAACATTTATTTTGAAAATAATCTTATAATATTGTATTGGAAGCTTCCACGATGTTATAACGGCAGAAAATAGCCACACCCGCCATATTAGTTAAAAAAACATTCTCACATTAATTTTGTCGAAAAGCTAATAAAGTACCTTGTTTAGAAAACAATAGAAATATTCCATTAAAACATATAAGGTAAAATAAGGGTATAAAGGACTTTATCCCATTGTCTGTTAAATATTAAAAATGTTTTTAAAAAGACATTTTTAAGAAAACACGGACGTGGATGATAAAGATGTCCCAGTAGATACTTATGTAAAAACAACCTCGGATAATAAAGAGATTGTAGAATTAACCCTTAACTTGTATGTTTCCTAGGTCGAGGGTACATTAACCTCATGTATAATAGTTAAATAATTGTTATTAAATTTCAAAATAACTATATACATAAATATTATATCATATATGATCTTCTAATATTGCTTTTTTATGATATTTCAGTAGTATCATCATTTCGGGTGTTAACTGATTCGTTTTCCATTATATGCATTATTATGTAAGTAATGTTTGTTATGGATAGGATGTATATTATTCATATTAATAATGATATTAAGTCTTTTAACATTATTTTTAATCATCAAATGAAAATTATTCTTGAATGGATATGATGGGGAATGAATCTCATCGCATTCGTGGAGATAGTAATCAGTACGTACGCATGAGCGACAATATCATTATTTTGATATGAAAATCATATATATTTGGATGGTATATCATATATAAATAATAATTATCATGTTATATTTATTATTTACATCATTTTTACTCATTATTATACCCATTAAAATGATTAAGTGTTTGAATAACAAACTACACCACGATGTGGAGGTGGTAATCCGTACATACACACATATGGTGGCTTTGTCATTTAAAGGATGGATAGAATAATGAATATGGTTGTAAAATTTTTTATAATAAAATAACAGTATATAGAAGATACAGTACTTATTATTTTATAATGGAGACAAAAAAAGAAGAAGTGGAAGAAGAAAAGAACTTGAAAGAGGTGATAAAACATTTACCTCTTTTTCGACTTATTCATTTTGATTTGATCAAAAGAGATCAATAACTTGGATTTATGACTAAATAAAGGCCTCTAGGATGATGGGAGGAAAGTTGGGAGGATATTTGGGCATGGTTTTTCCGAGAAAAATGGCTTTGAAGGTGTGAATTTGGGAGGAGGGGAAGTTCCCTTTTATAAGAGGGGTGAGGGGCACCTTAGGAAAAGATTGAAATATTATTTTATAATAAACTCATTTTCGGTTTCTAATGGCTCCAAAATGAATTATTTAATGATAAGGTAGAGATGGGTCGAGAAAAATCTCAACCAATAGGTTTTAAACAGGTTGGAGTCACTATATTAACCTAATCTTTTAAATTTTACTCTTAGTTAAATAGCTTGACGTTTACCATGTCTCTTTTATTTTTATATTCTATGGTTAATAAACATAGTATTAACTTCCTATCGAACCCCAAGTGGTTCATTAATGATAAACCTATAATTATATAAGTATTTTGGCCAAACCTTAGTTTTTTAGGATTATTATATCAACCAATAATATTGTATTTGTTTTAAGAACTCATTTATGTCACTTTTGACATTATTTAATAATTTATTTTTCATAAAGTCCTAAAAACTTTATTACTTAGAACTAAATACATTTAATCAACTATAACATGTCCTATTAACCAATAAAATTAGGGTAATTAATTAAAAGACTCAAATTAGATTTATTTGGACATTTATAATATCAATTATTTAAATATTTCATTAATGTGGTAATTACTACGTCATCATTGTGTAAAAAATAAATTTAGTTATTTAATATCATAAATTTATACATCAAATACCATTTTTTAGGAAATCATTTTATCATTCTAATTAATATTTATAGACGAATTTATATTGTGTGTAGCCCTATATTAAAAATGGTTTAGTTATTAAACATTGAATTTAACTCTTTTAAATATTCTTTAAATAAAATAATAATAAAGGTCCTAATCTAATCCAAGTTGACCAAATAGGTTCATATTTAATTCTGAATGTTGTATTTGGTAGAATTATACTTATCCAATATAATTAGGACATGTTTTAGGGTAATAATAATATCATTTTTATCCTTATTTACCCTATTTACTTTTAACCGTGGTAAATAAAAGTAAAACGTTAATACTCACCAAAAACTATTTTGATCTTATTGAACTAAATTTTACTTACTGATATCAACTATTTCTCTCATATATTTAAAATTAAACTCACATAGGTGGTAAAATTATGTTTTATACAAATTAGGAAATGCTCCCTAGAGGTGGATAAAAGACGGTAAAAAGATCGATGAAATTTTATATATCTAAACTCATAATAAAATGACACCAGCGAGTTACATTGAACTTATATAGGTATTATTTATCTATTTGGACTTTAAATTAATTTAAATATAATAATTAATTATTTAAATAAAAATTTGGTTTTAAAAAATAAATCAGTGTTTTTCACTATTCATAAAAAATTGAAAGTTTTCAGAAAAATGTCAAAAATTCACCTTAAGATAATTTCGATATTCTGAATACAAAAATGAATTCCATTTTGAATGAAAAAATTTATAAAATTTCAAAAACATGGTATTAATATTCATAACGGCTAATTTGATTGGTCGCGGTGTGTTAGAATCTCGAAGTAGCATACAATGCAAGCTATTGGTTTATTCAAAGAGAAACATACCATGGAAGATTGGGTTGTTACATTCTTCCCTCCAAATAATATTGTCCTTGAAATTTATAAAATATTACTACATAAAAATATTTGGGTGGTTCTTCATCATAAGTTCCTCGGGTTCCCACATCTCCTCTTCTATCTTATAGTTTCACCATTGAAATTTTTCCAGATGATTTGTCTAGTTTCTCAGCACTTGTTCTCTGGTATCAACAATTTTGATAGGCTCTTTAAAATAACTCATATCAGGTTCTTGTTCAATTTAATCATAGGTGAGTACATGCGTTGGGTCTGTCATGTATTTTCTCAACAGTGATATGTGGAACACATCGTGAACATTGGAGAGACTTGGAGGCATTTCCAAATGGTAAGCTACATCCCCAATTCGTTATATAATTTCAAAAGGTCAGATGTACTTGAGACTATTTTTTCCCTTCTTACCGAATCATATAACTCCCTTCTATGGAGATACCTTCAAGAAAATATGATCTTCTACCTGAAATTCCAAATACATCCTTCAATTATCGGCATTGCTCTTCTTCCTACTTTGTGTTGTTTTCATGTGGGTTCGGATAACCTTTACCTTTTCCATCATTTCCTCAACATGTTCTGGGACTATGAGTTTTCTTTCACCAACGTCATCCCAACAAGTTGGTGTGCGACATCTCTTTCCATGTAACGCTTCATATGGTACCATCTGAATAATTGAATGGAAGCTATTGTTATAGGAAAATTCTACCATAGGTAAATATTGATCCCACATACCATGAAAGTCAAGTAATAAAGATCTCAATAATTCATCTAAGGATTGAATAGTCCATTCTGATTTCCCATCAGTTTGAGGGTGGTTGGCAGTGCTTAGACAAATTTCAGCATCCAGGGCTTTCTGAATACATTTCTAGAATCTTGATGTAAAATGGGGATCACGATCAGAATCAATAGATAGGGGTACATCATGGAGTCTTAAAACTTCATTAATATATAGTCTTGCAAAACGTTCAAGTGGTAAATCTTCTCTTATAGAAAGAAAATGTGATGACATGGTAAGACGATCAACAATGACCCATATAGCATCATTCCTTCTATGTGTCTTTGATATCCCCATGACAGAGTTCATCATAATATTATCCTATTTCCACTCAAGTAAGGGAAGAGGTTTCATGACTCCTCTAGGTTTTTGCCTTCCATCTTTCACTTGTTGAAAAACCATACATCATGACACCAAATCAGCAATCTCCCTCTTCATGTTGTCCCACCAAAAATGTTCCATCAAATATTTATACATCTTAGTGATACCAGGGTGTATAGAGAAATTGGATCAATGAGCATCATCCAACAATTCCCTTTTTAGATCAGGTATGTAAGGAACCAATAGCCTCTTCCCAAATATCAAAATTCCATCTTCATATATGGAGTCACTCAATCTCCCATCATTCACAGCTTTAATTTTCTTTTGAAACTCTCCATCATCAGCCTGTGAACTTTTTATCATTTCTAGTAATGATGTTTTACAACCATTTGAAAAAGTATTAAAGTTCCACATTCCATGATTATTCCCATATACATTTTCACAAGATCTATGAAAATAGTATCCCTTTCAATTCTCATCTTGTTCGAAACTCTATGAACTTTTCTGCTCAAAACATCTTCTACCTTATTTACCTTCCCCATGTGGTAGTGTATTGTGAAATCATAATCCTTCAGTAGTTCAAGTCATCTCATTTTCTTCATGTTGGGTTCTTTCTGGGGGAAAATATACAACAAACTATTGTGATCGGTATATATCTCAAATTTTTCACCATAGAGATAATGTCTCCATATTTTCAAAGCAAAGATTACAGCATGTAACTCAAGATCCTGACTAGGATAGTTTTTCTCAGGAATTTTTAGCTGCCGTGATACATTGGAAATAACTCTATCATTTTTCATAAGGACACAACCAATTCCATTCTTTGAATAATCACTATAAATAAAAATCCCACAATTCCCCGATGGTAGAGTAAAGATAGGGGAATTGACTAATATTTTCTCTAGTACTTCAAAAAATTATTCACACTCTTTTTTTCCGAACAAATTTAACCCCTTTAAGTGTGAGATTTGTTAATGGGTTAGCTTTCTGGGAAAAATTTTGGATGAAACATCGATAATAACCTACTAAACTATTAAAACTCCGTACCTCAGTTATACTCATCGGTGCTATCCAATCTTATATTGCCTTGGTCTTTGAAGGATCAACATAGATTCCATACTTAGAGACAATATGTCCAAGAAAAGAAATATATTGAAGCTAAAATCCACACTTTCTAAATTTCCCATATAATTCATTTCTTCTAAGAGTATTTAAAATAACACTCAAGTGATTTTCATGATCTTAATGTCTTTTGGAGTATACCAAGATATCATTAATAAATACCACTAAAAGGTCATGAATATATTCCTTGAAAATTATATTCATTACATCAATGAAGACAGAGGGTGCATTAGTCAATCCAAAAGGCATTACAGTAAACACTTAATGCATGTACGTGGTTCAAAATGTTGTTTTCAGAATGTCTTCCTTCTTTACAAACAACTGATGATATCCAGATCGAAGGTCAATCTTTGAAAAATATTGAGCTCCATGAATTTTGACAAATAAATCATCAATGAGAGTTAGGGGATACTCATTCTTTACTGTTATAGCATTGATTTCTCTATAGTCGATGCACAACCTCATAGATCCATCATTCTTCTTAACAATAAGAATAGGGAATCCTCATGGAGAAACACTAGGGAGAATAAATCCCATGTTACTAAATTCCTCTAGTTGTTTTTTTTTGTTCCACTAATTACACAGTGGCCATTCTATAAGGGGTCTTAGATATGGGCCTTGAACCAAGAATTAAATTAATGGAAAACTCAATTTCTCATTCTGGAGGATGTTCAGGAAAATCTTATGGAAACACATCAACATATTCTTGCACAATATGTATGTCCTCTATTTGAACATTCATTTCCTCACCCATAGTTATTTCATTCTCTTCCTCCCCAAAAATTGAATTTAGTTGAGCAACTAGGGGTGCATCTAAATATGAATTAGGTGGTGACATTTTTTCTCTAAAGATAAGGTACTCCTTATCATCGTCGAGAATTTTAACCTCCTTCTTCTTACAATAAATTTTCACATAATGGTCTAAAATCCAATCCATACTAAGGATTATATCAAATTCAATCATGGGTATGACGATGAGATCAACAAATAAAGAACATTTATATGCCCTAATGGGAACTGATTCACAAAACTTTGATGCAATGATACTTCCCTTATGTGTTTTGACTAAAAAATCCCTTGTTACATAAAATTTAAAATATCTAATTTGCTTAGCAAAATGGGAATATATGAAACAATGCGATGATCCATAATCAAATAAAGCATTTTCTAAAAATTAGGAAATCATTAAATTACCTGCCACCACATCTTTCAGAGCTTCAACCTCAGTAGTAGTGATGACATAATCTTGGCCTTCATCCCTTAGCCTTTTCTGAGGCATGTTTTTTTGGAGCTTAGGAAATTCATTTGCCTAATGCCCTTTTCTATACAATTGTAGCATTAAATATTGACAGCCTCTTTCGTCCCCTTGCAATAACGAGCTTGGTGGCCTTTTTCACCACACTTGTAACTAACTCACATTCCCTTTAGGAAAGTGCTAGGGTATTTCTTCCAACATTTACTACAGGATGGATATTCAACATTTCCCTTCTTCCCCTTATTTCCATTTCCAGAGTGTTTAGTATATCTCTTCTTCTCTTTCTTTTTTTTAAAGTCGTTAGACTTAGATAATTCCTTTTCTGTCTTGATAGCATATGATACAATATCATAATATGAAAAGAAGGATTATGAGAATAAAACTATCCAAAGAAATTGTTTTAACCCATCAAAGAATTGATCAATCTTACTCCTTGGGTTACATATATAATATGATGCATGCCTTGCTAACCATGTAAAGTTAGCCTCATACTTTGAGACATTCTAAACCACCTTTTGCCTCAAACTCATAAATTGAATTTCCATATCTTCTCAATGGTGATGAGGAATGTTTTTTCTCTGAAAATATCTTTAAACTCCATTCATTCCATTTTTGATACTTCATCATCTTTCTTTTTTTTGAATCAATGCCCACCATTGATCTTCTTCTCTCGTGAGGTGATAAACTTCCATGACAACTTTTTCCCTTTCACTACTCAC
The DNA here is from genome assembly GCA_963277665.1 of Viscum album. NCBI lineage: Eukaryota > Viridiplantae > Streptophyta > Magnoliopsida > Santalales > Viscaceae > Viscum > Viscum album. The sequence continues at coordinate 767,596,530 of OY728121.1, forward strand.
CAAAGTGTGAAATATTTTCTATAAAGAATTTATCCATTGCTTAGATACTAATGGATTTCTACTCCTATTGAAGGTTGTTTGTAGTTGCCTCATGAAGCGGTCTAACATTGATCCTCCATGTTGTGGATCAGGGTCCTCCATATGGGTAAGTTTATTATTCATAACCTGAGTGAGTAGTCCCAATATGGTGATTATCTAATCCAAACAAGTTGCTTCACCAACTCCACTATAATTATCTTGAGTAGGAGGGAAATCCCTAAACGTATTACATGCATTGATACAGTTTCCATTCCTTCCACTAGGTTTTCATTTCTAAACAATATCATACACTAGATTAGTTTATGAATCGTAATACATAATTAGAAACCCATAAATCAGTTAACATAAATTGAACAATTTATGGATATAATCCATAATCATAAAAATGTTTTCTTTGAAGAAGTATATACTCATAAACCCTTCATAATGGTTTTTAAAGAAAATTAGAATTATCCTAAGCATATCCCTCGGGCGTGTCATAACCAAGAGTGCAACAAGACACGTTTTTGTGAACCCATTTCCATTTGAGTCCTGCTCAAAGCGGTGTTTTTTTAGTTTTACCCCTAGGTACATCTGTACCAGAGCCGCCTCTAAATGCTTGAGTCCAGACAGGGATGTATTGCTTGAAAAACTCACAAAATCTCTACAATACCGAAATTCTCGGAAGATCTTCCATAAAAATCCTCAAATTTTATCTTAGAATAATTTTCTATAATTAGGGTTTTTCTAAATATAGCTTCCAAGGATTTTACTAAACAACCTCTAATATTAATTGTAACGCCCCGACCCTATTTACCTAGAGTCGGTGCATAATTACATAACATTGGCATGATCACAAAAGATCAGGTCTCGGACGACAGATTAGGTTAGTATCCTTGTATATACTAGATACATTCATAAGTTTTACATTACATTATAATATGAAAAAAATACAACAACATAGTCTCCATAGGCCACAATCATGTCCCTTAGACTATCCCTATATGTCAGTCATAGTATACTTTTTCGCATCCTGGGAAAAATAAAACATAGAAAGGGGTGAGCTCAGATGCTCAGTATGGATAACAATATAGTAGAAACTTTCATAAATAAGCATAAACATTTAAGTAAATGTAAGACTAGAAAAAAAATCCTTTTAAACATTAACATCAGAATAAAAAGGAAAAAATAAAATCAAATAATGCCATTTACTTATTCACATGGATATTCTACTAGTCTAATAATCAAATGAAATATCAATTACCACTTTCATAATGATGGAATGCATAATGTCTGACTTCATAACCACATATTCAAGGCCTTGTTCCAAGACTAAAAATAAGATTTTATTAAGGCCTTGTGCCAAGACACTAGTTTGTCTCATGAGACCTACCGATGAATCCACGAGCTATATCAGGCTCCACCCGTCACATAAAAACTCCCATAAATTTCACATATGAAATGGTTTAAACATAACATAAACATTCGTATTAAAAATAAGATACAAAATGTCAATACGTTATCCATAAACCATGAGTGGTGTAAATACAACACATCCACAGTCAAAAATATCACAAAACCTTCAATAAAATATGGACGTTTTTTATGATAATTAATCAACTTCAAATAAACTTTAAATCCATCAATGTATGTTGACATAGATGAAATCAAAACATTTTTTAGAGAAATATCTATTTTAATTTTGAAATCAATTAAAAGTCATATATTTATAAAAGAAAACATTTACTTTGAAAATATTCTTATAATCATGTAATGTAAGCTTAGACGATGTTATAATGATGGAAAATAGCCCCACCAACCATATAATTTAACAAAACATTCTTAACTTAATTTTTTTGAAAAGGTTATAAAGTACCTTGTGTGGAAAACGATGGAAAGATTACATTCAAAAAATATAAGGTAAAATAAGGGTATAAATGAATTTAACCCATATTCTAGTAAATAGTAAAAATGTTTTTAAAAATACATTTTTAAGAAAACACAGATGTGGATGATAAAGAGGTCCCAGTAGATACTTATGTAAAAACAACCTCGGATAATAAAGATATTGTAGAATTAACCCTTACCTAGTACTTTTACTTGGTCGAGGGTACATTAAACTCCTATATAATAGTTAAATAATTGTTATTAAATTATAAAATAACTATATACATAAATATGATATCATATATGATCTTCTAATATTGCTTTCTTAATGATATTTCAGTAGTATCATCGTTTCAGGTGTTAACTGTTCTGTTTTCCTTTATATGAATTGATATGAAAGTAATATTTTCTATTGATAGGATGTATCTAATTCATATTCATAATGATCTTAAGATATTAAACATTATTTATAAACATAAAATGAAAATTATTCATGAATGGATATGATGGGGAATGAATCTAATCGTGTTCGTGGAGACAGTAATCTGTACGTATGCCGAGCGACAATATCATTATTTTGTTATTAAAATAATATATAATTGTATGTTATATCATATATAAAGAATAATTATCATGTTATATTGATTATTTACACTATTTATACTCATTATTATACCCATCCAAATGATGAAGTGTTTGAATAACAAACTACACCGCGACGTGGAGACGGTAATCCGTACATACACACGTATGGTGACTTTTTCATCTATAGGGTGGATAGAATAATGAATATGGTTGTGATGTTTTTTATAATAACATCACAGTATATATAAGATACTGCAGTTATTATTTTATAATTGAAATAACAAATAAAGAGGAAGTGGAAGAAGAAAAGATCTTGAAAGAGGTGATGAAATATTTACCTCTTCTTCGGGTTATTCCTATTGATTAGATCAAAAGGGATCCATAGGATGGATTTATGTCTAAATAAATTCATCTAGTATTAAGGTAGGATAGTTGGGAGGATATTTTTTTAGGGGTTCGTTGAGCCAAATGGCTTTGAAGGTGATAATTTGAGAGAAGGGTAAATTCCCTTTTATAAGAGGGGTGAGGGGCACCTTAGGAAATGATTGAAATATTATTTTATAATAAACTCATTTTTTGTTTATAATGGATAAAAATCAATTATTTAAATGATAAGGTGAGGATGGATCGAAAACCTCTCAACCAAAAGGTTTTAGACAGGTCTGGGTCACTATATTAACATTATCATTTAGATTTTACTCTTAGTTAAATAGTTTGACATTTACCATGTCTCTTTTATTTTTATATTATATTCTTAATGAACATACTATAAACTTCAAATAGAACCCCAAGTGGTTAATTAATTATAAAACTATCATTATATAGGTCTTTTTTCTGAACCATATCATTTTAGGATTATTATATCAAGTAATAATATTGTATTTGTTTTAAAAAAATCATTTCTGTCAGTTTTGACATTATTTCATAATTGATTTTTGTTAAAGTCTTAACTAATTTATTACATATAACTAAATACATTTAATCATCCCTAAAATTAAAATTTAAAATATAAAATTATTATAATTTATTAAAAGACTCAAATTATATTTATTTGTATATTTATAATATCAATTATTTTAATCTTTCATTAATATGGTAATTATTGCATCATCATTGTGTCATAAATAAATTTAATTATTTAATGTATAGAAATTATAAATAAATTAAAATTATGTGGGAAATATTTTTATATTTTTAATTAATATTTATAGTCGAATTTATATTGTCTGTTACCCTATATTAAAATTGGTTTAGTTATTAAACATTGGATTTAACTCTTTTACCCCCTTCTTTAAATAAAATAATAATAAATGTCCTAATATAATAAAAGTGGACCAAAAAGGTTCATATTTTATATATAAGGTAGTTTTAGGTCGAATTATACTTATTCAATAGAGTCTGGAAATGTTTTAGGGTAATAATAACATCATTTTTACTCTTAATTACTCTATTTACTTTTAACCGTGGTAAATAAAAGTAAAAAAGTTTTTATTCACCAAAAATTATTTTCATCTTATTGAACCAAATTTTACTTACTGATATCATCCATTTCTCTCAGATTTTTGAAATTCAACTCACAAAAGTGGTAAAATTAATTTTTATACAAATTTGGAAATGCTCTTAGGAGGTGGGTAAGAGACGATAAAAAGTTCGATAAAATTTTATATATCTAAACTCATTATAAAATGCCTCCAATGAATTACATTGAACCGATATCGGTATTATGTATCTATTTTGACTTAAAATAAATTTAAATAAAATAAATAATTATTTAAATAAATGTTGGTTTTAAACAATAACTCCGTGTTTTTCACTATTCATAAAAAATTTAATGTTTTCAAAAACATATAAAAAAGTCACCCAAATCTAATTTAGATATTCCGAATCCAAAAATGAATTCCATTTTGAAAGATAAAATTTATAAAATTTCCCAAAGTGGGTATTACTATTAATAATGGCTAGTTTGATAGTTCTTGGTGTGTTAGAATCTTGAAGTTGCGTACAATTCAAGCTATTGCATTATTCAAAGGGAAACATACCATGGAATCATAGGGTTTTACAAAACCTTTTAAAGATGAAAAAGAATCTTCCTAGAAATTATGGTGTGTAAATAACTACATGTCGTTCGAGTTAAGAATAACATTCTTTTTCACTGTAAAATTGGTAAAAATTACATATTCTGAAAGTGACGAGAATATTCCTTTTAAAACATTGTAAAAAAATGATTAAAATACCTCTAAAATATTAAATGTTAATAGTATAATATTACTGGTAACCCTTTTTTAAGACATTGTTTTAAAGGAATACATATTTCCAACTGATGAGAGGTAAATTCATAATTTATTAAATACACTTTTTAACCAACTTATATACAAAATAGTGGAAAAATGGTACCAATACGTGATAATATCATGTATAAATATAGTATAATTAATTTGTTTACTTTACAAGAGAAATTTATCATAATATTTCTGCAAATGAAGGGTAGTCATAAACAATCTAAAAAAGGGATGAGATCATTTCAATGGGATCATACTGCTCGGTAACTTTGACCCATAATACCCATTTAAAAAAATTAAATATGAATCTTGAAATATCATTAATATATATATATTCATGATATAACATGTCGAAGGCAGTATATACACCTCATGGAAAAATTTTGGTTCATAACCTGGCATGTGTATCAAATAAGTCAAGTTGAGACAAAATCATTTTACTAATTTGGTAACTTTTAAAAAATAGCTCCCATGAATGAAATATGATAATATGTATAATTAAATACCCATAAATTTATGTATCATAATAAAATAATACATCCATAGGAATTATAAATGCCACACAAAATGAATCGGTGGTGTGTAAATCATGTAGCTCATGAAAATAAAGTGTGATAAATCATTGTTACCTTCTGTCTTGACTCTCATCACATTCATTTAAACCACCTATATAATAAATATAAATTTATTATAAACATTTTAATAAACCATATTATTATATCTAATAACATATATGGTTTAATTATGGTTTTATATTACCCTCTTGTAAACAATACTATGTTAAGGTTTCACTTCGGGTAATATCTGATTTCTTCTTTACATATGTCTTACTTTATTACGTATTTTTTCCTTATAATTATATAATGAATAAAAAATTTAATCTATGATAAAAATATCATATTTATTCCATATATTTGTATTATAATGATCTACATAAAATATATTTATTAAATGGAAAACAACGTTCATGGAGACGGTTAGTTGTACATACGCATGAATGATGTTTTCATTTATATTATCGTATTGAAATAAATAAATAAAATTACATAAATATAAATGAGAATATAATATCATTATAATGTTATATATATCATACAATTTCACTAAACTCGGCCTTAATAAATTCCATGTGGTGTGTGAATGAATCATATCGCATTAAGGGGGTGGAAGTCCACACTTCCTCAAACAGAATTAACTTATTTACACCAAATGAAATGTAAAAAATATGTGTTTACAAAGGAATAAATAAGATTAAAAACATAATATATATAATATATTAAATATATATACATTGTGATTATCATATGTTTTACCATGAGAGGTGGTAGAAGAAAAATTAACAGTAATTGCTTTTCGAGCCAGTATTTTTCCGTACACGTAAATAGTCTGTTCATTACCCACTAGATGGAGGTGTGTGTAAGTGTCTGTTGAATACATAGAATATAATCATCCAAGTTTATGGATTATAATGGTGTTTTTATACAATCAAGGAATAAATATAATGGATGGGTCTATAAATAAAATAAAATAAAGGATCTTGAGAGAAGACGTTACATCTTAATCAGCTAACTCCTTTTGAATTGTGCTAAAATGTGGCTGTGGATTTCATTAAAACCATGGAAATAATATTATGAGGTAGGTAGGTTTATTTTAAGTGGATTGGTAATATAATTCCTAATACTATATTTTGGATATGTGTGAATAAGAAAGAGAGGTGGTGGCGTTTTATATGGAAGGGAAAGGACACACTTGGAATTTTTGTAAACAAGTTTGGTGTACCAACGTTTTTCCCTAACATAAGACAAAAAAACCAAAAAATAAATAAATAATTGAAGTTTAATGACTGAATAATGGCCATAAAATATGTCTTAGACATGTTTCTAGGTAATTTTAGGTTGTAAATATATGATTTGGTACTTTATTAACCTATTTTTTCTCAATCGTTGTAAGTAATTGTAATCACCTTCACTATTATCATTCACCAAAAACTATTTTTAAATTATTATAAATTATATATTATTATTAATAATAATATGGAATCCATTTTTTCAAATTCTAATCACCTAATTGGCAGAAATTAATTAAAAATTAATTCCGCTGATGAAACGACCCTGTGGGTTTTTAATGTAAAAACAACCAAAATATTTCTATGTTTTTATAAAAAATTTAAATATAAAATTTATTATAATTCTCTAAATTAGATTATTTAAAAAAATATTAAATAATTAAAATTTAAAATCAAATTAAAATATAATTTAACATTATAAATAAATTAGACAAAAAGGCAGTTCTAAGTTATATTCTACTATTTTTAACTAGTCATTAAAATGATGAATCCTTACAGAAAAATACCAATAATTTATCCAAACTTAATTTTTACATTTTTCATAAAAATATGAAATTTATTTCGGCATATGAAGTCTATAAAATTTCTGAAAATTTTATTCAAAATGGATTCCCCTTTACATGGCCGTAAATATTCATTTATTAAAAAATATAGGTTTTTAATCATAAAATTGGTTTTGTTATTATCTTATGTCTATAAAATCTATTAGATACATATAAAAACATTTTATTTAATATATAACATATATATTACAATATAATAAGTAAAAAAATATTAATAATATAATTTATTAGGTTAAAACAACCTTGTGACCAGAAAAATAATAATATTTTTCATTACATTCATTAGATTTTCATATTCAGTCCTAATTATTTGGTAACATATAAATTCATATTAATTTTTTATAAACCATATATTATCTTAAATTATTTCATACTATTCATAACATCTAATTTAGCAGTTATTTTATATATTATTATTTTAAATAATAGCATTTTAGTTATATACTATTGTTCGAAAAAAATCGGGCATTAGTGTAACATAAGGCATCGAGGAAAGTCATTGATTCATGTAACAAAATATAATTGGTATGTGACTTGAAATCTATGGAAGGGATAAGATAAAATGATATTCGTTGTTGTGGAGTGAGAGAATCAAATTAGTGGGGATGTGGTAGTTGGTAACCTTATGTTGTTTTTCTTTCGATGTTTTAATTTTTTGTTTGATGTGTGTTTTGAATAATGATATATATTGAAGCAGTTTTTAGTAAGATAACCTATATTTGATATTTTTAGATATGAAATCTTTTTACTGGTGCATTTTCAGGATTTTAACATCTCAACTTGAGACAAAGGGTATGATCATACTAGTATACTTGCATTCTCACTATACAATATGAATTATTTTTTTATAGTTTGTAGGATGAATTTGGGGATTGATCTAGACATTGCTATAATAATTTGGTGTTGATGCTTAGTCACTACTGTTCGACATGACCTTTCTAACGTTACATGAAGGCTTTCATATGTTTTTATTACCTTTCCAATGAACTGTAGAATGGGTAGATTTTTATTTTATATTATATAATAGATATTTTTGGTACTTATTTATCCTATATCGTGATCATGAATTATTATATATGTTAAATATACTCTTGTGTAAGATTTTTATATGCTTGGTGATAACATCTAAACTAGAGTTTACAACAGGAGGGACTCAGGGGGTCAATATCACTCTTCTATCATTTTGGTATCTTTGAATGGAAGATGTATTGAAACAGAGATATCAATGGATTTGGTTGAAATATAGTATGGAAGATAGAGTTATTCATTGTTTTTTTCTTGGCATTCATTAAAAATAGGTCTAGTTGATCTTATTATGTGGCATAGCCCAATGAGATTGGATACAACACTGGATATTTTAGCCCCTATGATCTGTTGAACTGTATCTGGGCTCATCAAATGACTAAGTGAGGTTTTTCTAATTATATGGAAGTGACATTGAATTTGTACATTAATCATGAGTCTTTTTCAGAATTTATATTGTTTTTATTTTTAAATAAAATAATAATTAATTAAAAAGGTACATGATAAAATTCATTTCTACCAAGATCAGGTTATTCAAATTTCTTTTCAGCAATAGATCTTGATAATCATCCATGTGTATCTTTGGAATTTGATTTTTGTGAGGTTGACCAGGTCAATAATCAGAGGAATGATACAAAAATGGAGAATTATTTATGATTGTGTTATCAACATGCCATTAGTGGAACTGTTTGGGAATATAATAATATGATTATTTCAGATTTTGAGACAGTGAGATGGCTATAGGAGCTCAGGATTTCATTCAATTTTATTAGAATATGGGAAATTTTCAAGGTTCTATTAGTAGTTAGTTATATATGAGTATTTTTTTCATTTTGGAGTAATATTTCCCTTAGTGGACGTAATGAGGAATATTTTTTGTGTTCTGACATTCAGAGGAGGCTATATTCATAATTTTTGTCAATGACAATGATGGAAGAATAGAATTACTAGCTTATATAAATTTAGAAGGGGATATTGAGTATGAAGTGGCTCTGTATCCATTATAGAATCCAACTTATATTTTATCCAGATGTTTTTTAGATGAGGATTCCAGATCCCGACATCCACTAGAGGCTCTATGTCAAGTGATCAGTTATGTGATCACACTGTTTATGCTATATACATATATAAGGGTGTAAAAAAATAAAAAAGTTATAAATATGTTATTTTATATGGGATTATAACATCAAATCAGTTTCTATTATGGCCTCTCAATGAAAATTAATTTAGTTAGTCGGATGTAGGTGTTCGGGAAGTCAGGGTCTCGACTAGTGGGGAAGTAGTTATGGAAAACCTCCTCTATTTATTGCATGGAAATTTTTTTTCAAGAACATGTTTGGGGCTTCCCATTATCAAGTCATGGCTATGGGGGACTTGTGAAAAAATATTCTCATTATATAACTTCTCATGTAGTTTAATATCTTGTGAGAGTTCTTGTCCATTTTTCATAAAATTAAATATACACCATTGAGGTAATTTTAGAAAATAGAACTACAAGAATTATTTAATTCATCCATAATAGGTGGTGAAATTGGAAAATAGCCTTATAATGTTCCATGTTCATAAATACCAAGCCCATAGCACAGTCATGGAAGCTAATGGTTGAGGGGTAGTGGATCTCAGTGTGCTCAGATGCATGCATTAATAGTAGAAGATCTAGTAGAGACAATAGTAGTCTAAGGTATGTTTAGTTTTTCACATACATTTATTTATTATTTTTCTGATTCATGATACTCAGTCTCATTTTTTTCTATCTCTCTATTCCATGCATTGGGATTTTATTTGGAGAGACTTATAGTTCTCATGGTTCAATCTATGTTGGCTGGAATTTATGATATTTTGTTTATTTTCTGTCGGGGACGTAGTCATGTGACAGGTAATCACCAGTATGTCTGAGATTTATTATTGTTATAGAAATAAACATATGATGTTATCCTTAGAATGGATTTATTTTATTTTTTGTGCAATATTATACAATTTCCATATCATAGTATTGTATTCTAATGTGGAGGTCTATCAGAAAATTTCATTGGTGAGAGACATTATCATTTCAGTGGTTAGAAAAGTGAGCCTCATTTGTCTGAATTAGTGGAGATGTTGGATGAATTTCACGTTGTTGATGTTATTATGGTTTTGGAGTAGTATATTTAATTTTTCACATATTGGGTTGTAATCATACTCCCTTGACAAGAGATTGAGTTTGTGACAATGTTTCAATAAGGTGTGTCTATAATTTTAATGGATCCCTACCGAATAGAGGTAAAGGAGTTGGGTGAGTTAATGCATCTGGCTGATTATCTAGTGCTAAGGGGTTTCATCCAACCATGAGTATGACCATGGGGTGTTCCATTTCTGTTTTATAATAAGGAAGAAGGTAGCTGGACATTGTGAATAGACTACTACCTGTTGAATGTAGTATCATTTGGGAACCATTACCCCCTTAAAGGATTGATGATCTATTTGAAATATTGTGAGGACCTATATAGTTATCAATGTTCAATATTCTATCTAGATATCACCAACCAATTATGAAGTATGAGTATATCACAAAGACATCCATCAAATGTAGGTATGGGAACTTCATGTTCATTCTCATTTCATTTGGTGTTACAAACAAATAATTCATCTTCATGGGACTCATGAACTCCTTTTTCCAACAATTCATGTACTCGTTCATCATATTATTAATGAATTATATTAAAATCTATTGGAGGTTCGTAGAGGATTATTCATTGCCTCTATGAGTTTTTTTACAGGTTCTTTGACACCGCCTTCTCTATCCAGAGTTGTCCATGTGTATGTTCTTTAGATGAGTGTTGTGCTTCCATGAATTTTTTATCTCATCATCGTGTGTCCATAGACCTTAACAAGATCAAGGATTTTTTATTCGGAATAACACAATCATGTGGAAAATGTTGGTATATTCTTAGGTTATAGGGGCCATTATCGCATGTTTGTAAAAGATTTATCTTGAATTTCATATCCACTAATAGATTTTACTAGAAAGAAGTTGGATTTTTATAGACTTATCTGTGTTAAAAATATATTTTTTATGGGGATATTTTAAAATAGTTTTGTTCTTCGGTTTCTTGAGGAGGGTATCTAGTTTGAGGTTTTCTATATTGTATACCATCATGGTTTCAGATACTTGTTGATGATATAGTGATTATGATATATTTTGGGTCTAGGTGGTTATTTAAATATGAGAAAAATAGGTCCACTATTTATCTATATTTTTTGGAAGTTTTTTTTTGCTAATTTTGTGGTCTAATTACATAATCGAAAATCACTTTGGGTTTTTCAAGGACCATATGAGCAAGAAAATATTTTTTTTCTCTTTGGATTATATGAATCTACATCACTGAATGTGTATGGGGATTATTAGTGATTTAAATTTTGAGATATCCTACCCCAAGCGAATTATTAATGAGGTCCCCAATGAATTGAGTCTAAATTCCAGAGGATATTTGGTTTTGGTGTGTATAGATATTTGGTATGGGATGGAATTGATTGTAGTGATGCATTATGATTTTGGAAAGAGAAGTGCTTATGGTTATACATATCATATTAAAGTATATTTTTCTTTTATGAATATGGTAGAGGAGTCCCATTATAGATACATATAGGGGATTCTTTTCCATGTTTTCCATGCTGATTCCCTAGAGGTACAATCAGAGGATTTCTATAATCATATGTTGTTCTAGGATAAATTTTCCATTTTGTAGACAATGTGAAAGGGTGTTCTGCATGATTTTATTTTCTCTACATTATAGGTACATCCCAATGGTTCCACAATGTTTTATTTTCTTGAGGAGATATATTTTGGGGATAGGTATGAAGCATTTGGTTGATGTGTTTTTTGAAAGGGGTCTATTTTTTCAATAGGTGGAAGGGGAGAACCATGTTCTAGGGGGATAGATATAGTCCTTGTATTTTTTCAAGGGGAAACAGGATGATATCTCAATTTAATTATTCATTAATTTACCTATGAAAAATGGATGTTTTGATTTTTTTTTAATATAGTGGACTAACTAATGATATCAAATAATTTTTGAGTGTTTAGTGTGTCTAGTGTCAAGGATGTTTCTGTAAGGTGATATGTGGATGTCATGGTTTAGATTCACAGGTTTAGGAGATCCATCAAATATGATTAGGATATTAGTGTTACCTTCTGGTGATGGATGGTATTAATGTATGTTCCTGATCTATGTTTCACCTTAGCACTAATTTCCAAAAATTAACATATGGGAAGATTTAATTGACCATCCATATTTTGGAGGATATGTTTCAATATTTAATCATTGAATTTGAAGGATCATGGTTAAGGAACTAGTATCTGCTTTAGTTTTAATACAATAAATCCAATCATTTATCAATTAACATGTTCATACATTAATCATTAAATGGGAGACTATGTTATTATCAACTATGTAGGATAAAGGTTCAAGAGTTTGTATTTTATGGTCCTGAGGTGGTGCAGATCCCAAATGGGATGATCCATTTGGTTAAATAGCCGATGTGGGTTATGAATCAACATCATAATTCCTATACTAATTTTAGGGGGATTCCCTTTGAGTTTTTTGTCAAAGACCATGCATTCGTGAATGTATCCCCTTGATGGAGGGGTGGAACGTTTGATCTCTCACCTTGGTTTGTTGGTGACTTTGATGTGGTTTTGAAATGTCTGTGAGCTTTTGTATTTGATGGAATTTTCTACACTTCTAAAAGAATATATGATGTCCTTAATATGTATCCACTTCATTTGTAATTTAAGATGACCCTGCATCATTGACTATAGAGAGTAGGATATTGAGGTCCATGAGACCTTCACAAACTGGCCTATAATGATCCTTAATCAATGAGAAAATGAGATTTGTTGTAAATTCCTTCCCTTGGTTTTCATTTCGTGGAGGGAAAGTGGACTAGAAGTGGTATACTGGAGTGAAAAACAAAGATGTGTTCACATTTCATGTATCTTTTTTTAGTTTTTATTTTCATCATTTGGTTTTCTTGAATTTTGGGATGTTTTGATCTTGAAATTTTTCGAAATTAGTTTCTTTATGATAATTTTATTTGTGATAAAGATTCTAAAATATGAAAAAAAATGTAATAATTTATTTCGGATAATAAAAAATTATACATTGACATAATTGAAACCATGTTGGTGAGTCAATTTTACCCAACGGTGATTGAATCTTGACATGGAATGTGGAATTCCCAGATTTTGGTAATCAAGAACCCCTCCCCACAAATTTTATCCCTCCTGGGTAGAAAATGTGAGGAGAGAGATAATGATCCTCGAGCTTTGCCTCCAGTAGACCCTGGGATGGTTACTATCATCGAGGGTATAGAAAACAAACAAATATTTGGCATTACCCTCTAAAAGAAAATCTACGGATGGGAGAGATAAGATAGAAACCAACCAACTTCTGGTGTGACTAAAATATAAAATAAATCCCAAGGGCCCATATTTAATGTCAATAAATATACTAAAACTAAAATGGAAAACTATAGTCCCAAGAAGAAACTAAAAATATAATAACCAAGATGACAAAATAGCTCATAAAAACCCCCAATCAAGTAGTAACCGGCCCGATCAACAACCATCACCAAGTGACAAGAAAAATAGTTTATATAACATAGGGTTAGTATAATAGTATAATATAAAGGATCTTCCATAGAGACTCTCATTGAAAAGTAAATAAACATTGCTAAAGCATAGTGAACAACAAGTGAGACTAACTCTTCACCTACACAGGTATATTGTGTTCGAATCCTCACTATGGATACTCTCACCAAGTAACACAGGAATATATAATATGACAAAAAATATCAATGGTACACCGCTAAAACATTCACATGGGTTTTCACATACCCGAATATCATACGTCTTCAGAATCTCCCTCCAAAAAGGTTATCCCGAAGAAATCTGGGTGAGCACCACATCATGCACATTGTGAAACACAAAGTCTTTCCCATAGAGACCTCGGAAAATAAACATACCATCCACACAACCAGAAGTAACTATGTAGTTTACAGGATCCACCACAACATACATAACGTGTATCATACATAGAGTATTATGCCTCAAGCCATTACATCCCATACACCTCGTAGAAAAACTCAAGCCATCACATCCTATAAACATTGTACCAATAATAGTCCTTAAGAAACTATGTCTAGAATATATGTGTGTGAAATTACCATAAGACATTAGACCCATCTACACACATATATGGGGTAAAATAAAATTCATGAATACTAGAACAAGTAACTACAAATAGAAGAGAGTTGGCCCAAATGGGAAAGTCAGCCATCCATCCTCCCATCAGGTTGTTTAGGAAAACACCCCCTAGGGATCAGAATCCCCAGGGTCTCAGTTTCCCTATCTGAAAGGGTGTGGTAGCATATGGATACAAAAAGTGTACATAATATAACATATCCCCCAACCACACTATAGGAATAACATTGTCTTTAACTCAATTAGAGCTAACTTTTCACGAATTGTCCTCGGGCGCGTGTCGTGACTACCCCAAACCCGCCTTCCATAGGCTAGGGGCTGGTGACTAGCACCAAAGGAGAATCCCTGATAAAAGGGAAGGAATTACCTTTAAACCTGTAACACTCACAGTCTGAACACAAGAAGTAGAAGAAACTGGTGCTAAAATAGAAAAGAAACGTGTGCTGAAAGTAAGTGGTCCAGTATACAAACCCAACTGATCAACAAGTACAAGTACAAGTAAAAAGGGAAAATAGCTCCTGGATCATCCACCGGAGAATCCTACCTTATGGGTAGGTATAGATCTCGAAAAAATCGTCCCTGAGTTACATATTGTCTAGTCCATCTCCGAGCAGCCTTCCGTCCATCATCCTCAGCCTCGATCACTGCTGACTGTCATCTGCACAGAACACAACAAGGTGCGGGCAAAGCCCATGCAAGGGTGATTATAATAATACTTATTAGGGGACCTCGACACCCCCGAAGGTCTCCCAGAATTCACTAAGGATAAAACAAAGAAGAAAGATACAATTATGAATTATCAAGAAACTCTAATTAGGTATATGCGCATACATATACCTTAGTTACCAGTCACAGCCCTACTCCAACTCTCGAGCGCAAGCACAACCCAGTCCACATAGGAACTAAAGTCAATATCCTCGATGATAATGATTGAAATACAAGACTAAGCTCACACAGGTATAAAACTCATGAAGAGGGATAGATATTATTAGGTGTATCCTTTGAATCATCTCCTCTATCAAACCCATGTAGGATCCTGGAACAATTTCAATGCTGTCAAACCCACGGAGGATCCTGGTACAGAAGTCATCACTATAGATCAATGGAGGATCCTGGTACAGAAGTCACCACTGTTGAACCCACGGAAGATCCCAGTACAGAATTCATCGCTTTCAAACCCATGGAGGTTTCTAGCACATCATCGTCATTGTCGAACCCACGAAGGATCCAATCACCTCTGTCGCAGCCAGCTATAGCATTCCCGCACACAACTCGCTCAATTCTGGGAGGGTCCGTTCCTCGAGCCAATTGTTGATACATAAACATCCATGAAGTCTTTATTTGATGTATCTCATAGTTTCTTCTCATCATAAGGAACCCAACGTGATAGACGGTGCATCAATCAGATGCTAGGTCTGTGAGTTATTTGTGTTTTCGTTATAGGGGCCTGGTTGGTTTTTAGGATCAAACCAACTCGACCATACCCCAACTGCATCCAAACCTCAAGTGGAGTATTCCAAAAGAATTTTCTCACTCCTAGAATTCTGTCACCGTAGACGGATCATCGATTGGGCACCCGTAGCCCAAGATGTGGGCTAAAAGGTGTAAGTGGCCATAGTGGGTCCGGGTCCAGTCCGAATAGTGGTCTGACCAGGTCTGTGGGTTTGACCCAGTCCAAGGGTACGGCATGACCCGAGTGGTCGGCCCAGCCCAAGTGGGCAGCCCGAACCAAGGGAGTGGCCCAGCCCAAAGGGGTGGCCCAACCCAAAGGCACGGCCCGACCCGAAGGCGCAGCCCGGCCCGTGGCGGCCCGGCCTGTGGCGGCCCTGCCCATGGCGGCCAGGCCAAAGGGAGGCCCGGACGACCACATGGGAAAGTGTGTTCCCCCCCCCCAGTTTGTCAAACCGAACCTACATTTTCTGCCTGTTCAGGAGCTGCAAGACCCGGGTGGTCCCACTTGTCCGGCTCCACGGCGGCCGGCCAGACCGGCCGCCCCTGCACCTCCACCACGGCGTGATGGTCCCCTTGGTCTGATGCCCTCCGCAAAGCGCGACGGTGTAGCGCCTCCACCACCGTGGCCTGACCCATTCGCGGGCTTCAGCTCCACCGCGCGGCGTGATGGCGCCGCGCCTCTTCATCCATCATGGACCTCCCGGCCGCGGTTCCTCTCCGGCGTAGTGCGACAGCACTACGCCCCATCGGCACTATCACGGCCCTCCTGGTCGCGACTTAGTTTCACTGTGTGTCATGGTAGTGCCACGCCCTTGCGTCGACTTGGTAGCCATGCGCTACCGGCTCCTTTTTGCAGTCCACCTTCGTCGTCATCAAACGGGAACAAACAAAGGGGACTGTCGGACCGTGTCCGTGCAGTCTGAACCCTCCTTGTTACGGTGCTATAATTTGTTTTCCAATATATAAATTCAATGACTAAGGACAGGTATAAAATCAACACAAATCCCCTACCTTGGTTCGACGATTTTTCGTTGATGAAGTCACCAGAAAAGGCGACGTCGTTTCGTTTATGTCTGGGAGCATCTGAGGAAGAAGCGTCGTCGGCATTCTTCGCAGGCGGCTCCTTCTTTTATATCTTGGTCGAAGAACAAGGTCTATGTTCATCGTTCTTTAGATATGAGCAGTGTTCTTCATTGGGAGGATGAAATTCTCCCAAATATTTTCCGGTGGTCCACCAAAAATTATGCCAACCCCCAAAATAAAAGAATATGATCTCTTATTTCAATGTTGGCATAATGAAATCAAAAGAATTCAAATCACTTCAAATTAATTAATTATGCAATTAATTAATTTTTGGTTTGGCACACTTATGATGGAAGGTGAAGAGGCACCGCAATAAATTGGGAGTTCCTATGGTTAAAGGGGGGTAAAGGGGGTTTGAAGCTTGTGTGGCCCCCAACTTATAACATCCTACCAAGGGAGGTTATTTGTGGTTGGACCCCGTTATTAACCTCCCCTTGGAGGTTTTAACTACCATAGATAAAAATAAATTTAAAACATTTTTTTATTCAATTTAAATAAAAACCTCAAAAACTATCATCCACTCACGTCAGAACAAAAATGTGGTAAAGGTCCCCATACGCGATTATCGGCACTGTGAGTTCAACAGTTCCCTCGGATTTCAATTCCAAGCACCGGTTCAAAAGATATAAAATCTCACTCATATGTTTTCTAAATGAACCTGAAAAAAACTTCAGAAATTGATTTCGGACACAGCAGACCTCGGAATCAGGTGCCGTCAGAAACTGCAGACTCTTAAAAATCTCATGTATTTATGAAAAAAAATCACGGAATTTACGGGTCTTTAAATTCACCCCACCTCTGGGGTTTATGTCCCTGTATGCTACAACTCACTCTATGGAAACAAATGATGGTACTGAGCACGCATCTGAGCCCCCCACTCCCATGTTCTCTCCTAGAGGTTCCTATGCTGCCAGTGAATGTGCACTATAGGAATTGACTATCCACATAGGGCCCACTCCTGTCGATCCTCAATATCCACTGGAACCTACGTGAAAGTCACCCAGTCATCGATGTCTAGCTCCCCGTGGTCGATTATGTGAGAAGGGTCATGCACGTATCTCCTCAGCTAAGATATGTGGATGTCGTCGTGCACCCAGTGAAACTGAGGTGGAATATCCATGCGGTAAGACACCTCGCCTACTCTGCTGAGGACCTAAAAAGGTCCGATTAAATGTGGAGATAACTTGCCGCCTCAGCCAAATATTCGTAGACCTTGTCGAGGTGAGACCCGTAGAAAGACATGGTCACTATCCTCAAACTCTAGTGGTCTTTGTCTCCTATCAGCATAGGACTTCTGCCTGCTCTATGCAGTCTTCATTCGCTCCTGGATGATCTGCTCCTTCTCCGTTGTAGCCAGCGCCATCTATGGTCCTACAAGTGCTGACTCCCCTAGGTCTGTCCAGCATAGAGGCGATCTACAAGGTAGGACGTACAATGCCTTGTAAGGTTCCATCCCGATGGTGGAGTGGTATCTGTTGTTATACACAAACTCTACCAGGGGTAAGTGATCCTCCCAACTACGACCAAAGTCGAGGACCCATGCATGGAGCATGTCATTGAGATTCTGAATGGTCCTCTCAGTTTGACCATCTGTCTAAGGATGGAAGGTGGTTCTCAAGAAAAGCAACGTCCTGAAAGCCTCCTGCAACACCATCCATAGGTGGGAAGTGAAATGAGCATCTCGATCGGAGACGATCGTCGATGGCACACCATGAAGCCGTATGATCTACCGTACGTAGAGGCATATCTGGCTCTATACTGAATGCTTCTCTCTGATCGGTAGAAAGTGGGCGACTTGGTGAGTCGGTCAACAATCACCCAGATATAGTCATGTCCCCTAGATGTACGTGGAAGTCCCATCACAAAATCAATGGATATCTCATCCCACTTCCACTCTCAGAACTCTAAGGGATGAACTAATCCTGATTTAACCTGGTGCACTGCTTTCACATGCTGACAAGTGAGGCATCATGAGAAAACCTCTGCTATAGTATTCTTCATACTTGGCCACCAGTGCTATCGTTGGAGGTCCTGATAAATCTTCGCCACTCCTAGATGTACCGCTAAAGGAGATGTGTGGAACTCCCTCAACCCTTCCTCCTTAAGTGCAATTGGGTCCCTGGTACGTCCTCTAAAGAGAATGAAGTGCTCCCCACCTTCAAAAAATCCATTAGGTGCCTGCCCTGTGGATATCTGAGCACGTCGCGTCTCACAGTCAACGTCCCCATGTTGTGCCTCCCTGACTCATTGAAGAATTGGAGGAGTGACTATGAGAGACTGTAGAAAGGCTACTCTATCTCTATCCAAAAAGGATATCTGGAACGCAGCCAGCTGCTTTGTCGCCTCTCCTAATAGTTGAATGCCTGATCTCCTGCTGAGAGCATCTGCTATAATGTTCCCCTTCATAGGAGTGTAGACTATCTCGAAGTCATAGTCCTGGAGGAACTCAAGACAACGCCGTTCTCTCAGGTTCAGGTCCTTCTGCGAGAAGATATACCTGAGACTCTAGTGGTCAGAGTAGACTGTAAAACATTCACCCATAAGATAGTGCTTCAACATATTCAAGGTGAAGACCACTGCTTCTAACTCCAGGTCATTGGTAGCGTAGTTCTTCTTGTGTTGTCTCAACTACCGAGAACTATACGTGATCACTGCTCGCTCCGGCATCAGGACACACCCGAGTCTGGTCCCTGAGGCATCGTAGTAAACTATGTACCCAACTCCCTCCTCCGGTAGCCTCAATATGGGCGCACTAGTCAACCTCTGCCTCATTTCCTGAAAGCGCTGTTGGAATATCTCTGACCACATGAAGGGTTTCCCCTTCTTCGTCAATGCTGAAAGCAGTGCAGAAACTCTGGAGAAGTCTGGAAAAAATCTCCGATAGTACCCAACCATTCCTAGAAAACTCTGTACCTATGTCACACTCTTGGGTGGCTCCCAAGAATTTACTGCTTCAATATTCGTTGGATTCACTGCAACTCCATCCTCTGAGATGATGTGTCCCAATAATTTAACCTCTCGAAACCAAAACTAGAACTTCGAGAGCTTACTATAATGTTGGTGCTCTCAGAGTGTGTCTATTACTACACACAAATGGTAGGCATGCTCCTCCCCAGTATTCAAGAAGATCAAAATATCTTCGATTGAATACTACGATAAAGTGATTGAGGTAAGGCTGGAATATCCGGTTCATGAGACTCATGAACACTGCTGGGGCATTGGTTGCACCGAAGGTCATAACCAGGAACTCGTAGAGGCCATACCGACACCTGAAGGATTTCTTCTACACATACTCATCTCGAACTCTGAGATGGTGATAGCCTAACCTAATGTCTATCTTTAAGAACCATCATGCTCCCTTGAGCTGATCAAAGAGGTTGTCAATCCTCGAGAGTGAATACTTTTTCTTCACGGTCACCTGGTTCAGGCGCTGATAATCAACACACAGATGCAAGCTCCCATCCGCCTTCTTGGAGAACAAAATCAGGGATGCCCAGGGTGAATCACTGGGTCGGATAAATCCCTTCCCATGCAATCCCTCCAGCAGTACCCGTAGCTCACGATGCTCGGTGGGATCCATCCGATATGCTGGAGTAGATATCAGTGTCGTCCCGAGGTATAGGACAATGTAGAATTCAACCTCCCTATGAGGAGGTAGTCCTGAAACTTCATCAGGTAAAACATCCATGTACTGATCCACCACACCAGGAAAACTCGGACTCCGAACATCAACCGCTCTAAGAATGAGGCTAGCCAACTGCTGTGTGATCGTCTACCCCCTCCTCTAGGTAAGTCCATCTTGTGTTGCAAAGGCTCTCTTATCCCTGGTGAAGGTAAAACTCATCCCAACCTCATGAATACACTGCAATTTCCACCTAATAAATTCAATATGAGCATGAACTGTGGATAACCAGCTCATACCCAAGATGACGTCGTAAGGCCTCGACGCGACTACGAGGAGATCTCTGCCAAATCTCTCGCCTCCTAGAGTAAGCTCATACTGCCTGAACCAGTGTGTAATCGTCGAGCCTACTCCAGTAGGAGTCTCTAGTCGTAAGGATCGAGCCAATGGCTCTGTCGGAATCTCTGAGATCTGAACGAGGGAATCAGAAATAAAATAATGACTCACACCTGTGTCTATAAGTACTACAGAAAGGGTGGAGTCAACACATATAGTACCTCTAATCATCTCAAGTGCACCATGGTCGTAGTCCTCGATTTACTGGAGCTGAGCCTACCCCTGTCTGCTAGCTCCCTGTGGTGGGGGTGGACCTCCTGGTGGTGGCGGTGGTAGGGCCTCGAAACATCTTCCACCACCTACTGCTCGGCCAGCTCCTCTGCCACATCTGCCTTCTCCTGGAAAACCACGACGGTCAAACCTATGCCTCTACCTAGGAGGTCCCTCTACTATCTTCTTCTCATCTAAAAGGCGGGTCGGCAGTCAAAAGCCATATGACCCTGCCTGTTGCATGCATAGCATTGCCTGCTCCTCATATGGCTGTCTTTTTCTCCTGTGCCCCGCACAACCAAACCTGTATCCCGGGGTCTCCCACCTGATGGCCTAGTCCTCTTGGACCTCTGCGAAATCTATCTACTAACGTTTTTAGAAGACTCCGCCACGTGTCACCATGTGGTGGGTCTTGCTTCTGGTGGCTGCTCAGTTAGAAAACTCTCCACAAGAAGGGCTCACTCCAACACCCCTTCTTGTGTCGGGATGTTGAGGGAGATCATCGAAGCCCTGATCTCTTTCCTGAGTCCCTGCTCGAAGGTCTGATCCCTAAAGAATGGGTCCTGTACCATATCTGTGGAGTAGTGTGAGAGGTCGGTGAACCTCACTGAGTACTGAGCTACTGTCATACTGCCCTGTTGTAGATGAAGTAACTCTTGAATCTGCACCGCACGAAGGGTGGATAGAAAAAACTCTGACCAAAAGAGACTCTCGAAGTCTACCCAGAGTAGTGATGCCTCATCATGCACCTGCAGTATCAAGCTCCACCATCTTCCTACTGTTGCATGCAGGAGACTCGCAGAAAGGATCACCTTGAGGTCGGCTGGTGTCCCTACCTATTTAAATACTCTCACCACAGCATCCAGCCAATCCTCAGCTGCCTATGGGTATGTCTCTCCTCAGAACCTGGGTAGGTTCTAGCACTGGAACTTGTGAAATGCACTCAGACGGCGTGCACTCTCTGCTACTGGAGATGGGGGTATCGGTGGCCCAGCGGGTAGTGGTACCGCTGGTACCTCCGCTGTGACGGGGCCTGGCACTAAGGCCTCGTCGCTCGGTGGGATACTATCTCGTACGAATCTCGGAACCATAGATGGTTGCCTTCATGGGGACATCCTAAAAAAAACAGGTGCGAGACGGTCAAAACAATATACCTGGTGAGATAAAACAAATAAATCCCGAAGAAAGCTTTTCAAAGGAAACACACACGCAATCAGTGTTTTCGTGCACTGAGTCGGAAATCTGAAGTGAGAGTCCTAGTGTATGGATACGATAGCCGCCGCACCAGCACCGGTTTCCCTAAACTAATAACCACACCCAAAACAAATAACACTATTTCCATTAAAAGAATCAGAGTCCATGTTCTGCAGTATAATCGACTCCTCTGATACCAATTTTTCACAACCCGTCATCGGGGCCCATTTCGTGACTACCCCAATCCCACCTTCCATAGGCTAGAGGCTGGTGACTAGCTCCAAAGGTGAATCCCTGATAAAAGGGAAGGCATTTAATTTAAACCTGTAACACTCATAGTCTAAACACAAGAAGTAGAATCAACAAGTACTAAAATATAAATGAAAGATGTACTGAAAGTATGTGGGCCAGTATACAAACCCAACTGAACAACAATTACAAGTACAAGTAAAAAGGTAAAACAACTCCTGGATCATCCACCAGGGAATCCTACCTGAAGGGTAGGTATAGATCTCGAACAACTCATCCCTATGGTACGTCTCGTCTAGTCTGGCTCTGAGCATCCTTCCGTCATCATCCTCAGCCTCGATCACTCCTGACCGTCGTCTGCACAGAACCCAACAAGGTGCGGGCGAAGCCCGTGCAGGGGTGAGTATAAAAATACATAGTAGGGGACCCCGAGACTCCTGAAGGTCTATCAGAATCCACTAATGAAAAAAGAAAATAAAAATGATACAATCACGAATTATCAACCAACCCTACTTAGATATATTCCCATACATATACCTAAGTTATCAATCACAGTCCGGCTCCAACTCTGGAGCCCAAGCACAACCTAGTCCACAAAGGAAGTAATGTAAATCACCTCGATGATAATGATTGAAAGACAAGACTCATATCACAGAGGTATACAACTCATGAAGAGGGATAGAGAAGATTAGTTGTAGCCTCTGAATCATCTCCTCTGTCGAACACACGTAGGATCCTGGAACAATATCAGCACTGTCAAACCCATGGAGGATCCTCGTAAAGAATTCATCATGGAAGAACCCACGGAGGATCCCGGTATAGAAGTCACTACTATCGAACCCACGGAGGATCCTGGTACATAAGTCATCATGGTTGAACCCATGGAGGTTCCTGATATAGTATCGTCATTGTCGAACCAATGGAGGATCCTATCATCTCAGTCGCAGCCAACCATAGGGTTCCCGCACACAGCATGCTCAATTCCAGGAGGGTCCACTCCTCGAGCCAAGTGTCGATACATCACCTACCATGATGTCTCGAGTTGATATATCTCATATTTTTGTCTCATTATAAGGAACCCAATGTGATAGACGGCGCGTCAATCGGACGCCCGGTCTGTGAGTTATTGGTGTTTCCGTTTCAAGGGCCCGGTTGGTTTTTAGGCTCCAACCAACCCGACTGTACCCCAAATACATCCAACCCTCAAGTGGATTATGCCAAAAAAAATAATAATCTCACTCCAAGAATTCCATCTCCGCATACGTCTCGTCAATCAGGCACCCGTAGCCCAAGATGTGGGCTAAAAGGTGTAAATGGCCATAGCGGGTCCATGTCCAGTCCAACCAAGTCGGACCAACCTGGTCTGAACCAGGGTCTAACCCGGTCCGTGGGTCTAACCTGGTCCCAGGGTGTAGTCCGACCCAAGTGGTCGACCAATCCTGAATTGGCGGCCCGAACCAAGGGAGTGGCCTGGCCCAAAGGGGTGGCACGACCCGAAGGCGCGACCCGGCCCGAAGGCGAGGCATAGCCCGAAGGCGTAGCCCGACCTTAGGGCCGCCAGGCCCGTGGCGACCCGGACTATGGTGGCCCGGCCCATGGAGGCCCGTCCGGCCACGCATGGGAGGGAACCTACGCATTGTGCCGGTTCAAGAGTCGCGGTACTCGGGTGGTCCCTCTTGTCTGGCTCCACGGCGGTCGGCTCGGCCGGCCCCCACTGCACCTCCATTGCGGCATGACGGCGCTGCATTTCTGCTGCCCTCCGCGCGGCGCGACGGTGTCACGCCGCCACTGCTATGTCCCAACCTGGACGTGGCCTTCAGCTCCACCACACGGCATGACGGTGCCACACCTCTTCTTCCACCGCGGCCCTCCCGGCCGCGGTTCCTCTCCGACGCAGTGCGACGGAACTGCGCCCCTTCGGCACCTCCTAGCGGTGGCTCAGTTTCTCTATGTGGCATGGTGGTGTCACGCCCTTGCGGAAACATGGCAGACATGTGCCACCATTTACTTTTTGCGGTCCACCTCCTTCGTCATCAAACGGGAACAAACAAAGGGGATGGTCGGACCGTGTTTGTGCGGTCTCAACCCTCCTTGTTACGGTGCTATCATTTGGTTTCTAAACTATATATTCAATGAAGAAGGACGGGTATAAAAACAACACAAATTCTCTACCTCGATTCGAAAATTTTTCATTGACGAAGTCGTGGGAAAAGGCGGTGTCATTTCGTTGATGTCGGGGAGCGTCTGAGGAAGAAGCGTCGTCAGTGTTCTTCACAAGCTGCTCCTGCTTTTTTAGCTTGGTTGAAGATCAAGTTCGGTGTTCGTCGTTCTTCAGAGATGATAAGAGTTCTTCATTGGGAGGATGAAATTCTCCAAAAGATTCTCCAAAGCTCCACTAAGGATTATGCCAACCCCCAAAATAAAAGAATATGATCTCCTATTTTAATGTTGTCATAATGAATTCATAAGAATTCAAATCACTTCAAATTAATTAATTATGCCATTAATTAATTTGTGGTTTGGCACACTTATGAAGGAAGGTGAAGAGGCTTTGCAATAAATTGGGAGTTCCAAGGGTTAAAGGGGGGTTAAGGGGGTTTGATGCTCGTTTGGTCCCCATCATATAACATCCTCCCTAGGGAGGTTATGTGCGCCCCCCCCCCCCCCCCCACTTACCTCCCCTTGTAGGTTTTAACTACCACATATAGAAATAAAGTTAGCACTTTATTTTTATTCTCTTTAAATAAAAACCTCAAAAACTATCTTCCACTCACGTCAGAACGCAACTCTGGTAAAGGGATCCTTAAGCAATTACCGGCACTGTGAGTTCAATGGTGCCCTCAGATTTCAATTCCAAGAACCGGTTCAAAAGATATAAAATCCCACTCGTATATTTACTGAACCTACCCGAACAAAACTTCAGAAATTGATTCCGGGCACACCAGGCCTCAGAATCAGGGGCCGCCAGAAACTACGGACTCGTAAAATTACCATGTGTTTAAGAAAAAAAAATCGTGGAATTTAAGTGTCTTTACATAACTTCTCTCAAACTCTCGGCTGCCACTTCTATGACAATATATGATATAAGCACAACACCATTTAATGAGCTATATAAAGTTAATTTATCCATTTTTATCAGTTTCACAATATGTTAATTAATTATTTAACCATTACAATTTTCATCATAACATTCCATTGACATCATAACAATGTTCTATTCCCTCCAAGCATAACCAAACAGAGTCCATGGATTCTCATAAAGATAACCTAAGCACTGCATCCCAAAAAGCACCAATCCAATGGTTTAACATAATTTATTCATTTATTTAACAACATTACCACGTTTATATAATTCATGGTATTCTATAAAATCATCCTAATATTTCCAACACAAGGGGCTCAACATGGTGAGTATATGAACTTCACGTCAATTATTTTCCACCTATAGTAGGAGCATAAGTCTGTCTATCATCAAGAAGATAAACACGTAAAGCATGTTCCATAAATCTTTCGTTTTTAACTCTTATGGAGGGAGGGTAAGAAAGACCATATTATAAATGTAGTTGAGAAATTATAGGTGATAAACATATATAATATTCAACAAAAACCGCTTTCATATCTAAGGGTAAGCTAAGATTCAACCTGTTGCATCCTCATTAGTGTCCTCCCTAACACCAAAATTCATAAACCAATACATCTCGCCACTCCAGGCATCTACTTTTACAACGACCATTGGGCCTCCCTACCCCCACATACCACAAAAACCTCCAAGATCAGCCATGCCAGGCTCACACCACAACACAATCATCAAGAAAAAACAACATATAAACTGGGCTCTTGGCCCTAAAAAATGCCTTCATCCTTCACACACAACGAGCACTCACACCTCCAATGAATAAGTTTCTTGGCATATACCACAATTATGTGACTCATAACCCTACAGGGAATTCTAATTATCACATAAACGGTTCTTTATTAAATCTTGAATTAACAAATCCAATTAAGAATGAATAACTACATCCATTTGGTTATCACCAAGAATAACAACAACAATATTCATTAAACATTCCTCTTTATATTTATCCAATTAATTTATAATTAATCTCCAATTTTCATTTTATAAAAATTGAAATCAAGAATGACATACTAAAAAATCAAAATCATAGATATCCAACTATCTATAAAATAAAGACACAAAACATGGTTATGAAATTTTTACCAATTCATTAATCCGGTTGAAATATTTTTTATGCAAATTCCTTTAGGATCCAGCGGCTAAACCATAATAACTATATGATTTTGTATAAACGAAAATATAGGATCCATGAATCCACTACCTCCAAAGGATTGTAATTTTATATGTGTGAGACCTGTCCCACAAAATAGATCACGATCACCTCTCATGTAATGACTAAATCCACCCAAGGATGCCACGAAACCACCACATCAACTAACACACATGAAAGCTCCATTAGAAACATGGAGATCACATTCCATCACATGGAAATGTGAAATGGGAGAAAACATATCAAGGAACCTAGAAGAATAGTGGTAGACCATACCTTATATCGAACATAGATCGACACTTCCTAGTTGCACCAAAACAGGCGGTGCACATGCTGTAGGAAACATCCAGGGAAACACATCCCTCATTTTAATATTTATTGCGTGGATCCTATCAGGGGAAGAATTCTAGGAATCTTGTACTAAGGAAAAAAATAAAGGATAATAAGGTGAAAATATATTTAGGCCCTTTGGAAAATCTAAACGTTGTATCATTTTAAGATAAATTTTATATTTTCCATTAAAAGTGGATCTATGAAGACTTTGGGGTTTGACAAAGTAAAGCCACCCAAGAAATAAATAATATTATGATAGTAATTATGGGCTTTAAATCATCCTTAAATCCATTAAAAAGGCTTTGAATTCGTTTAACATCAAAGAAAATTTCCAAGGGGTGAAACTGTAGGAAGCTAAAAACATTTTTCAAAAATGTCTCACTAATAACACTATTCAGAACTATCTCATTGACGACACTATTCACTAATTTCTCAATGATGAAACTATTCAAAAATGTCTCACTGATGAAACTGATCACAAATGTCACACTAATGACACTCTTTTGAAATGTCTGACTAGTGGCACTGTTCACAAATGTCTCACAAATTACATTGTTCACAAATGTCTCACCAATCACACAGTTCACAAATTTCTCACCAACAACATTCTTCACAAATGTCTCTTAGATGACACTGTTGACATATTTCTCCCCAAAGACACTATTCAAAAATGTCTCAACGATGAAATAATTCACAAATGTCTCATCGAGGAAACCGTTTACAAATGTCTCACTGAAGACACTATCCAAAAATATCTCATCAATGAAACTATCCACAAATGTCTCACCGACGATGTTGTTGACACTATTAAAAATTGCCTCATTGACAAAATGGTTAAAAAATGTCTCACCGATGATTGTGTTAAAAAATTTCTCACCGATGAAACTATTAAAAATAGTCGCATTGATGAGATATATCAAAAATGTCTCAATAATGACATTGTTCAAACATGTCTCACTGAATACACTATTCAAAAAATGCCTCCCAGATGACACTATTCACAAAATTCTCCCCAATGGCACTGTTCAAAAATTTCTCACCAATGAAATTGTGAAAAAAAACTAGGAACACTATTAACATAAATGGAAATTTGGAAAAGTGTTAGGAATTAGCCACCTTGACATCCCAGAACAACTCAATGACCAAATTATCAAAAGGGAATAGACCGAAGAGGTCAAGGAAATTACATTTGATACATCTCAAAAAATTCTCCTCCTTGAGAATCAAAATCCAACCCAGAGAGTAATGGGGAAAAGTGTTCTAAAAAACCAAATAGTTAGATACCTCTCAAGGATCTCAGCACCAAATTTGCTCAATTGTTTCTGCAATGGAACAATGTAATACCGTAGGAAAACTAGAACCATCTCCTATCCACTCATCCTAGGGTGATACCTCTCAAAAGAGAGCAATCCACAAGAAGCAATACGATAAAGCCATCTCATAAATAGAAAATTTCTACAATGACAAAACAAACATCATTATATGAAAAGGTCTAAACATAAAACAACTCAAGGTATTCAGTGCATATCTGTGACTCACATTCCCATGTTCTCTCCTCTACACCACCATTTCACCATAAGAAACAAACCAAGGGAATAGTACACCCATGATACACCTTATCTTTGAGGTCCTGGATCTCTACAGGCTAATTCTCAAAGGTTGCGTCATCAGGCACATCACTATCAATAAAATAAATGATGTTAGAGTCATTTAAATGTTCTTGACAGTGCTGAGCCACATGAAATAATTGTGTATTTGGATTATCTATGGAGGATGTTCTACCTGATACACCAGAGAACTTTCATAATCAAACACCTCAAAAGGTCAAAAAATTGGAAAGAAAGCATACTCCCAAGACCGAATCATTTCTTCCCATGATGGGGAGTCACATTAAGAAACAAATTCTCCCTGACATCAAACTCCAAAGGTATCCTCCAATGATCTACGGTGAATTTTTTACAATCCTATTCTTCCTTAATCCTTTCATGAATCACATAAACCATCACTATCACGTTTTATACTAGCTATCACCCATGAATTACTCACTCTCCGACCCTAGACAAGAACCAAATAGAATAGAAATGTCAACCACACAAGGCATCAAACTGTTTTATATTGATTATGGGGTGATAAATATTATTTTAAGCGAACTCTAAAAAGGATTGGTGCCTCATCCACAAAGCTACAAAATCTTTGACACACGAGCACAACATTTCATTAGGATTATGGATGGTCCGCTCTTTCGGATATTCCATCTATGGATGAAAGGAAGTTCTAAGGCATAGAATAGAATCGAAATCATCTTGTAGACTTCTCAACACCCTATAAGTAAAACATGGGTCTTTGTCAGAAATGATCATTCTCGATACACTGTGGAGTATCACCACCTTCTCTAGAAAATACCTTGAAAAATCCTTCATTGAGCACAAATCCTTGATCTCAATAAAGTGACAAGACTTCTTCAAATTTTCCACTACTACCCATATAGTGTCATATCCCCCATGAGTTCAATGTAAACCATTGAAGAAGTCCATCAATATTTCCTCCTACATCAAATAAGGAACATCTAACGGATGGAGTAACCCATCAGGAACCCGGTACTCATCCTTCACATTATGGATGAATAAATATTGAGATAAAAAATATGCAACTACATGCTTAAACCGAGGCCTCTCAAACTGAAACCTCATTGCATGGTGCATTTTTATCACACCAAGATGTACTATTAAAGCTAAACTATAGAAATCCATGAGATCCATCTCACATGACACCAAAGGAATAAAAATCCTTCTTAGAAACAACACCTGATATTTTTCATCCTCAAATATACCAACATGGGCCTTTCCACAAATAAATTAGTGTCTCTAAATACCTAACTCAAGATCCCCCAACTGGGATTCTTCTACCTGATGCACCAGAAATGATTGCAACATCATCTGAGAAAGAAAACCACTTCCCCCATCTTTTTCAATGTCCAGATGTAATGATGATAGTTCTTCCATCCCTCTCCATAAATCACTAGATTCATGTACTGAATCACTATGTGACTTATTGCTTAGCACATCAACTTCAAAATTACCCTTTCCAAGTGTATATTAAATTTTGATGTCATAATCCTATGACAACCCTGCTCTTTATTAAACACTTAAACATGATTTCTTACATAAAATCTCCAATTAAAACAACAATGAAGATCGAGTGGTCTAGTGTCTTTTGGGCTTAGGAACGTTACATAAAAACATAAAACATGAAAAACAAAATCTTCATAGAAAAAATCCTCTACTTGACCACTACATTCCCTTTTTCTTAGCATTTCATGGGATAACTTGAGGACATGCATAAGATAAGGGTGATCTATAAAGCATAGTAAGGGAATAAACGTGGAATAACATGAGGAATAAAATACATGCTAGACGGTATGCATATCAATGGAGCATAGGAGAAAAATGAACATAAAGGAATGTTAAATCATGATAATCATACCATGGAAATGTGGCAACAACACTTAACATGGAATTTAGCATGATCCAAGGCTCATTTCACATGGAGCATGAGTAAATCCTCATTTCACATGAAGTGCGATTAAAACCTAATTTTAATTAAATTAGCATGAGTCAACACTCATTGCCCATGACGTATCATGATACTATACTTTACCCAACGCATTAGAGTGCTATCAGGTCGCTCCCTTGTTTAAAATTTCATTTCATGCATAAGTGTGCCACAAGGATCATACAAATGTGGAATCAATCATCATCATTTATTCCATGATAATGGAATGTGGAATACATACGTGAAGCTTTATAATCAATATTTAAATGTTCATAAAGGTCTGATGGATCTTATAGTGATGGATTTGGATGTTATACGAGGGAGATATCATGAACCCCAATAAAAAAAGGAAGAGCTCTTACGGGGTGAGGAAGGAGGTTATAACCATTGTAAATTAGAGGGGGCATAGAGGGGTTGAGGTATTATATTTATTTAGGGAAAAATTTAAATTTTATGAACATAGAAAGGGGTGCATGATTTGGAACAAAGTTTGTTAAACTATGCTCCAACTATGAAAAGTTCTGTTGTCCAAATAGTATTCAACCTCAAATGGGTGTTCTCCTAGGGTGCATGGTTGCAAACAAATTGTGAATCAACCACTACCCAATTGTCTCCTGCTGCACAATTTAGAAAAACCATGGAGGTTGGCAGCATGGTTTCTCCTAACCTTGAAGACCATTATACTTTCTCAGATTTTAGGGCTCTAGGCTCTAAAAAGGCCTCAAAAACACCCTAAGACCTCTATGAATACATTAGGAAAGATTTTAAGGTCCACATCAAGGAAATAATGTTGAAATCTAATGGTCAATACCCATGAGAAATTCTTGACATTACACATTGGCTCAACATTACTTCCTTTAGATTCAACTAACATGAAGGGTTGTGGAAGAAATTGTACCCGGTCAAGGACCATGAATGGTATCATTTGTGTCCCATATATATAGGCCATCCAATTTTCTTCCTCTCTAAATATATTAATTATTCCCGATGGTTGTACTTTCTTGACCTCCATTGGAATGAGCCATAATTTCTTCCTCAATCCTAATGAACTAAATAGAATACCATGTACCATACATACCTATTTTTCGTTCTCAAATGTGGTGGAGCCAGTTGCTCCACTAGTGTCTGTGATCTTGGTCCCCATATTCTCTTTCTTATTCATTTGAAATCCACTTACACAATAGTATCTTACCCATGTGCCAATATAATTTCAGTGACACTCTCAACTTCAGGTGTTTTGTTTTCCAAAAAGTCATTGTCCTCTTTCACACCATAATTCTTCATTTATCAGTGGATTTTGTATCTTACTTCTTTGCAATAATCTCTCGAACAAAGTTCTCTACATTGTATGTTGATCAATTCATGCCCTATGGATAAAAATGGACTCCCCTAAATTAGTATATTCTTCTCCTCTTATATATCCAACACTAATAAGTTGACATGGATGTAGAACTTTTCCACAAATATTAGGATGTATTCAATCAATATTCATAGGGATTTTTTTCCTTAGTCTACTAATTAAAGATGTAATTTTTTAGGCTTTAGGATTTCCATTCCAAAACACCTGAAAGTTGTGTATGATAGGATATTGACACTTGCACCTAAATTACATAAATCATTTCTAAATTTATTAACTCTAATAATTAAGGGAATCAAAACTCTTCCGGGATCATATTGTTTCTTAGGTAGTTCCTTTGATGCCGCTTCCAAACACTAACCACTGAGTTGAATTTTTCCAATCTATTATAGCTTCTTCTTGTTAATTTCCATCTTTTTCATGAATTTTTCATATGTCATAATTTTTGTGAGAGAATATGAAAAAGGAATATTGATATGAAATTTTTTAAAGTGTTCTAAAAATTTACATTTTTTGTGTTTTGTTCTTTACATGCACCATTCATTCAGGAAAATGAAGTCTTGGTATGTACTAAGGCAGTTCTTCCCCATATTCATCATCTACTTTTTGTTTCTATTTTTTACTTATATTTTACTTTCTTCACTAGTTTTTGTCTTGAAAATTCTGTAACACTTCCTTGTGTCTAATTCCCACTTCTAATGTATTCAGTAATTCTTATAAATTGACACTCCATATTCCATAATGCACCCTTTTGGTTCATTGATTCTTCGTTTATTTCCTTGAGTACAACCATAGTTGTGGTTAGGAATGTATCTAGCATCTCTTCCAATGTATATATCAGGATTATAAATGTGGTCTCTCGGGGTATATGTTTTGTTACCATTTTTTCCTTTTCTGATGTCCTTGTCCTTGTTGTTGTTGAGGTCATCAACCTTGTAATTGATTACGAATATTTTAATCAGCATAATTTGTATCTTTTATATGCATACCTTTTGATTTTTATTGATAGACCATATTTATTTCCAACTTCTTGGTTAATGATTCTATTTGTTCTTCCATCTAGTCATTGTTGTTGATTTTGTGAACTCCTTTTCATTGTTTCCCTTATCCTATCCACTAGAAAATATTTCTCTCTATTTCATCCAACATGTTGTAGATTGATTACGGAGGCTTCTTCATCAAGGATCCTATAGATGTAGCATGAAAAATTTTACTATTTCCCAATGAAAATACCTTATTGAATGTTTGTATTGGTAACCATAAATCTGTAAAATTATGGGGGTATTTTTGACTATTTTATTTATAACATTCCCTTAATAAATATAGAGATTCATCTTCAAATTGAAAAAAGATAATAATTTTTACCCATATATCCATGTGTTTGAAAGGTGTGGAAAATTGGGTGAGATTGTACCATGTTAGATCATCCCATGACATGATAGAGTGTACTGTAAAGATTTTAATCCACTCTTGAGCTTCCTCTCGAAATGTGAATTGGATTTGAAAAATCCTTAACACATCACATGAAACATTATGGAATGGGAATGTGTCACAGAGCTCAAAAAAGTTTCTCATATGTGTGTTTTTATCTTTACACAATAGTTCACTAACTTGAAAACAAATTGAGATCATTTGGATAATCATTGGTGTGATATCAATGTGGTTTTTATCCACATGAGGTTCTAGGATGCTCAGTTTTAATCATGGGTCTGATGAACACCCATATTATGTGAGAATCTACATCCCAAGTTCTCTTTGAAGAACTCCTCAAGTAGCAAGATGTTTCTCCTTACCGGATGTGATTGTATCTTCCTTAAAAAAATTTATAGTTCGGCATTGAATTAAAAAACCTCTTTTCATTCACTCATGTGTTTTGTTCATGCATTTAAAAATTAAATATCTAAAATTCCCAGAACTAACACATCTATAAGAAATAGAGAAACTGAAAAAATTAAGGAAAACAAAAAAAACTAACTTGTACGTGGCCCTGGAAATAGTTCCAGTTCTCATGAGCCCAAATGGATTTATTAATTCACTATGGGTCTAATAACATTAAAAATTTTATAAAAACGCAAATAATGCTACTCAATTAATTAAATTGTAGTATTTTGGAATGATCATGGTCAAACCCATAGATATGGTGAGAAAGTTTATTTAGTTTTCCAAAAGTTTATATTTTAATTATAATTATGAAAGAGGTGAAGAATAAAATTGGTTTAGTTAATTTGAAGAACGTTGAATGAAGATGAATTAGAATTATTTTTTCGGTTGAAATCATATTTAGACAGGCATGCCATACTTTTGTATTTTCAAGTTTCAGGTGCAATTGGGTTTTCATAATATAAATTAATCAATCCATTATTGGTGTTAGAGTAGAGATGTGAGAGATCCAATGTTTATGTAATCCCCTCCTTGATACTTAAATCCCATATTTCCCTTCACATTGGTAATTTAGTGGTTTTATGAATCGATTCTATCTTGATACCATTTTAAAACTTGTTCACCTTGAATAAAAAAAAATTGTCATTCCAAAAGCACCTTTCCCCTTTCGACTACATATCCCTAGAACAAGGGGAGTTTAACCTCTCACCCTAGTGATGAGTGATTAATGTGGAAGGATAAAAATAAAATAAATCATAATGAAAATTTTATATAATATAAGTGATTACCCTACATAGCGTAGCTTATTACTCCAAGATTTTATCTCTTGATCTCCTTGATAGAAGTAGCCCAACCCTTTATTTACAGACTCTAGATGCGATTTTGTGGAACTAAATGGCCTTAAGGATGGGTAAGGAATTGGTCATGGTTGGGGTGCACGTCTTAAAAAAGGTAAAAATAAAAAAAAATCAAATATGGAGGCTTTGGCCTATCCTGAAATTACCTACCATGAAGTTATTTCAAGACATGTAAATATTGCACAACATGTACCGATTTCATTACTTACAACTTTCTATCCCATCATCTCATGTTTCATGGTGAATCCCATATGTGTCACACCATGACAAATGTCATCCTCACTTTAGGATTCTTTTATTCACTTCGTGATGTGTATTACATTCAAAAATTGCATCGATTCACATCATATAATGGGTTTAACATTTGTAAAGTCATCTTTTAGCACCAAAATCCTTTCTTCCTATGTTCTTCAATTTTGTTCCCCAAAAATGTTCTATGATACATAGAATTTATGGAAAAAATTATTTTTATTGAAATATTTATGATCATAGAACCTTCTACTCAATTTCAATAACTTGTTTCTTATTAATAAATATGATAAAATCAATAGGGACATAGGTATTCATTAATAATTAAATAATCAAAATCATTGCATTTTAATAAAACAATGTATACAATAAGATAACTTATATAATACTCTTATTAAAAATTATGATATTATATTCCAAATTAGAGTTTAATTATAATGTTTTCTTAATATAAGAATTATTATATTATATACTATAATCTTTTTATACTTTTAAAAAGAAAAATATCCCCTTTATAAATATCCTTTAAAGTTTTTTAAAACAAATAATTTGAAAAATAATTCATATCCCCCTGAAATAAATTATTTCCATATAATTTTAATCAATGCTAAACACTTACTGAACACAAATCTTCACTTAACAAATTTATATAGAAATAACACACTCTAAATTCTAAAAAACTAATTTTATTTTTTTATTATAGTTTTTCCTAGTCATATAAAGAAAACGGTTTTCTATCTTAGGATATTGGAATAAATATTCAGAATCATAATTCAAAAAAAAATAAACTCTCCTCTGATATCAAATGAGGCACCCCGGACCCACACTTTCATATCAGGTGCTAAAAATTCATACATTTTTACGTATCACATGAATTAAAATAAAATCACAAGATAAAAAGTTTATTATCTTTGGGTTACAGTAAAATGTGCATCTTATCCATGATAAAATACGGGTTTCTTCTACAAACAATTTCAACATATGTTATTTCCTTATAAAAATTCCATTAATTTTAATTCTTGGGGAAATTGGGAAGCATACGAAAATGGTTAGGTATGAATCTTAGTAAGGCATAGACAACTGAAAAAAACTTAAATGAACATCATGGGTAAAATGTTAGTCATGATATGAGACTATGTGCAAGAGAAAAAGAGTAATAACATGATAATAATAACAGTAACCATAACATGATCTTAGGTATATAAGGCATAAAATGACCATAAGCACATGATTCATGACATTATAACATAAATACAAGGCTCATGGATTAACATATTGAGGCATAACATAATCCTGGAATCATAAGATCATGGAAAAATATGCAAGTGGTAGTAACATATGACATGAGATAAAAATAAGTAAAGGATAACTACCAATTCAATGTGACATTATGGATAGAGTCATATCATGGATTATCTTTAATCCCTAATCTCATACATATCATCTCATGAGGAAAAAACATTACTCATTGAATTAGAGCACTATCTAGGCACATCAATCATAAAAAGTAAATGTTTATGTATACCACAAACGGAAAAGATACATGAATCCATCAATAATAATAGCATGAAAAAACCCATTGGAAATTAAGAGAGTATACAATTAAATTAAGCATCTTTCTATGAAAATACCCTTCAATCAATATAATGAATTATAGGGTATTTACACCATATAGAATAATGGTAATATTTTTTAGTCGATAATTACCCCATTAAATAAATATATCGGTATATAAGTTGAAATAATTCAATTAGAATTACCATTAAAGGATATTTACAAGTAATTTCATTGGAATAAATATGATATGCATATGTGACGATAAGGAAAGACAAAGGCAGGGATAGATCACTCTCTATAAACATCATATATACCCTATCCCATGGGTAAATAGGAACAAGAACATGGAGAATAAAATTAAAATCCATGATAAAGATGGATATTTAAATTGAACATGAATGTTGATTATAAATTGGGTGGGAAAGAAACACATTTGAATATATTTATGCAGTTATCTTGGTGAAAATCCAAGAATCAAATTTTGAAACAATATGATGTTCAAAATGAAGTGGGCAGTACCCAGCTTATGGAATGATAACAAGAATTTGTGAAGGGTAAATTAATGGAATATGGATATCAATTGATTATAAATATCAATCAATATATTTTTATCCTTTATTATGGTCCATAAATTGCATGTGAATTATTCCAAGAAAATCACTCAGGAGTGTCAAACAAGATGTCCAGAAAGACCTATTTTTCATAAAATAGGTTAAAATCATGTTAATACGAAATGAACCCTTTTTCATGGAAATTAACCCTAGGTAAAAATATATGAAATCCATAACCACTTGTAGTATCTATATAGGGATGTATTTACCAAGAGAACCCCGCACATTTTTCATTACCAAATTTTGGATGGTTATATGGATTTGGGAAAGCTTGATCATTATAATGGCTTATGAGGGTATCATAATGATAAGTAATAATTATCTCTCAGTTATAACATATAAATTAACTTATAAGAATGATGAAAAATAACATTTCATGTTAAAACAAAATGTAATTTAAAACTCAGGGTAATGGGAAAAGAGGTGTGAGGAATCATGATTTCGGTAGAGAAACGGCTTCAAAGAAGAGTATAATGAGAGGGAATAAATAAAACCTCCTAAAAAATTTACTAAATGGAAGAAAATAACATTTAATAGAAATCATGATATTATATAAAAAGTTATTTTCATAATATATTATAACAAAATTATTTTACTTGCAAATTAAGACGAGGA
Organism: Viscum album; assembly: GCA_963277665.1. Classification (NCBI taxonomy): domain Eukaryota; kingdom Viridiplantae; phylum Streptophyta; class Magnoliopsida; order Santalales; family Viscaceae; genus Viscum; species Viscum album. The sequence goes on from OY728121.1 coordinate 767,634,476, forward strand.
TTCAAGAATACCCTAACATGAGAGGATTCTTCTAAGATATTGAGAGAGACTCCTTATTACCTAAAAACCCTATTTTAGAGACTCTTTATAGAGATATTAAGAAATAATTACTGCTCAATTTATTTTTTGTGGATAGTGGGGAGGTATTATGGGTATTTATAATTTTGGAGGTGTGGTTTTAAGGGATAATGTAACACCCCGAGATTTTATGAAAAATATTCTTTTTAATTTCATTAATGTCTTGTGTTGTATGCTACACCAAAAGGAGCTTTCACAACACGCATCCTTGACTTTCCTTGCATTACACGCAATCGCGACCTTCCCCGATAGCGTGTGTAGTACGCAATACCGAGTTTCATTAAACAACGATATGCTATTAAAATATTATTAAAACTAGCCGTTATGAATTGTAAAAACCACTTTTTGAAATTTTTTAAATTTTATTTTTCAAAATGGACATCATTTGTGGATTCGGAATATCGAAATTAGATTAGGGTGAAATTTTGGTACTTTTCAAATAACTTTCATATTCTGATGAATAGTGAAAATTACTACATTTTAATTAAAAACAACTTTTTTAATCGAAATAATTAATAGTGATAAATTATTAATTTGAGTGGTTTTAAAGTATATTTAGAATATATTTTTACAATTTAATACAATGTTGGTCATTGGATGTAATTTCACATTTAAACCAGTTATAAACAAGTGTCAATCTTTTGATAGTTATTATCTCTTAAAAACACGCTATTTGTTTTCACAACGGGAATTAATTTTTAAATTATTTAATGTAACTGATATGTTTTGAATTTGGTAAAATAGAAATCATTTTTGACTTCATAATATCAAATATATCTTAGACCTAATTTTTTGTATTTTTATGGAAACTTTCATTTTTTTGATGAATAGTGAAACTACTAAGTGGTAGTAAAAAAATGAATTTTTCATAAAACTTAATTTTACCTCTTCTGTGAGTGGAATTTCAAAAATCTGAGAGACACGGTTGATGTAAGTAAGTAAAATATAGTTCAATGAGATGAAAATAATTTTTGGTGAATAGTAACGTTTTACTTTTTTTTACCACGGTTAAAAGTAAATAGCGTAATTAAGTGTAAAAATGATATTATTATTACCCTAACACATGTCCTAATTCTATTGGATAAGTGTAATTCGACCAAAATCAACCTTAGGATTAAAATATGACCATTTAGGACAAATTGAATTAGATTAGGACATTTATTATTAATTTATTTAAAGAAGGGTTAAAATAGTTAAAATCAAAGTTTAATAAGTAAATCATTTTTAATATAGGGTTATACATAAGATAAATTGAACTATAAATATTAATTAGAAACCTAAAAATATTTCCTACATAATGGTAATTTCTTTGTAATTTTTAGACATTAAATAATGTAATTTATTTATGACACAAATATGATGCAGTAATTATCTTATTAATGAAAGATTGAAATAATTGATGTTATAAATACCCAAATAAATGTAATTTGAGACTTTTTATGAGATAAACTAAATTTATAGGTTCATATGACATGTTATGATTGATATAATTAACTTTGTTTGAACTAATAATTCTGTTATGATTTTTACAAAAATCAATTACAAAATAGTGTCAAAATTGACATAAAATAGTTTTTAAAACAAATATTATATTATTAATTGTTATTTTATTCCTAAAAATCTAAGGTTCGGAAAAATGAATTAGCTATGTTTATATATGTTAATAATAAACAACCTGGGGTTCGTTTGGCTTCTTATAGTAAGTTTATTAACCTTATAGTGTAAGAACACAAGAAGACATGGTAAAAGTAAAATTATTTTACTTAATGTTAAATCTAAATGATAAGGTTAAAATAGGAACCTAAACTTGTCTAAATTCTATTGGATGAGAGTATTTCGACTCATCCCCACCTTAGCTTCTAAATAAATCAATTTGGAGCTATTTAAAACCGAATTTGACTTTATAATAAAATAATAGTTTTAGTTATTCCAAAGGTTCCCCTCTCCTCCCTTATAAATGGGCACCTCCTCCCTCTCTTCCTCACACCACTTTGAGCCTTCAAGCTCGGCCAAACCCTGCCATATTCTTTTCTCCACTTCCCTAGAACCATCCTAGAGGTTCTGGTCTTCTTCAAAGACCAACCCTAGTGCCCTAAGAGGAGGTTAAGAAGAGGCGCGTCAAAAAGAGGTAATATCCATTACCGATCCTTTCAAAATTATTTCTTCTTCAACTTCTTCTTCTTTAGTTGTTTCATTATTAAGTAATAACATCAGTATCACTAATATACTGATATGTTATTATAAGTATGAAACAATCCTATCTCACCATCTATCCATCCTACGGAAAATGAAATCACCGTGCGTGCGTACGTACGGAATACCGTCTCCACGCCGTGGTGTAATCTATTTTCCACCACCACCTTACTTGGATGGGTATAATGGTTTACATAATAACTATATGTGATTATTGTAAAGTGATATTGATTCTGAAATAGTATACATACAATCCAATACAATTCCACGATCATGAGAACGATATCATCACTCGTGCGTACATACGGACTACCGTCTCCACGACGCGATGAGATTCATTCTCCACGTTAACCATTCAGGAATGGTTATAAAGTATATATAATAAGTAATCATGAAATATATGAAATAATAATGATACTGGATTTATGTGTATATATATGTATTCCATCTACTTAATTCCATTCAACTCAATAAGGAAACGAAAACAGCGTTCATGCGTACGTACGGCCTACCGTCTCCATGAACGGTGTATTTCTTTCCATTTACTGATCTATTATATATATGTATATTCTGAATATATATTATATATAAATCATGTTTTATATTCTGGAATTAATTAATCATGATCTATGTAATCATATGAATAATTACAAGTCAAAACACGGACGACAAATGAAACGATTTTACCCAAAACGCTCTTTAACATGGAATTTACAAAAGAACGGGTTATATAAAGTCATAAGTGGACCATATATGATATCATAACAATGAGTATGATTCTGGAATAAGTCAATGACATTATTTAAATCATTATACATGAGGTTTGGACTCTTACGAAGCAAATCGTACCTAAGGTAAGGGAAATATCACAATCTCATTTTTATCCGAGATTGTTTATACTTTAGAATTTACTGGGGTGTATTTTATCATCCAAATCCATGTTTCCTCAATATGTAATATTATTTCAATTCACCTACAATTTTTTAAGTCCAATTTTACCCTTTGGTGAGTTTTTAGTAAAAGATATGAAAGGAATCTTTTGTCGTTTTTCGTACGAGGTACTTTTTTTACTTTTCCGACAAAAGTACGAGAAGAATGTTTTTTTTAACTTATACGGCATGAATGGATTTTTAAAAAATTATTTCCAAGAAGCTTCCTTTACAAGTTTTCAAGTTTATTTTTAATTAACTTCTTTTAGTTTAAAATTGTATGACATGTTAAGAAAGGAAAAGTGTTTTTGAAGTAGAAAGGATATTTTCCTCAAGAATGGAGTTCAAGTGTTTTATCAAAATTATTTTCCATCTAAGATAATATAGGGTTCTGTTTATATCCCTATTATTACATTGATTTGATTATGTTGTGATGGAATTATTTTTATGAATTCCTTTATCTTATATGAATTGTTTGATGATGTCACGATGTTTAAGATTCCCATTTTTATTACATGGGTTATGCAATGATGTATGATTTAAGATTTTGTGGCACACATAAGAATGGTATCATTATGAGATGGGTGAGACCTATATCTCCCTCCAATGCATTGGGTAAAGATTTTATATCTCATAAGATAGAAATGGCTGGAACGGTAGGTTATACCGGTTCAGTGAAACAGGACTGAAACGAGGAGTGAACACGGTTCAGAAAGAGACTTTGTCCACTAAGATAGTCTTGGAAATGAGTCTTTACTAATAATAAATGATTATCTATGATTATGTGTTTATGACACAAATTTTCATGTTTTAAGTTATGATTATTGGGATTTCATTTCACTACTATGATTTATCCCATGTTATGAAATTATGATCTCTTTTGCAAGTTAAGATTTCCAAAAAGTTGTGTTCTTATGAATATGGTGTGATTGATATTTCTTTTGTTTACCCTTACTGAGCATTTTAGCTCCCCCTTTTTTTTCTTTTCCCCAGGATATAAAGAAAGGTTTTAGGTAAAAAAAGGGAAGATCTTTATGGGAGACGTTGAAGATCTTTCAACATGATTAGAAGATTACGTTCCGAGTTTCCAAAGACACTAAACTATTACGATCCTTGTGTGTGTGTGTTTGTTATGTACTATGTATTCTACAAAATCAATGTAATGTCCATGTACGTCAAGCTTCGGGACTCTACAGTTGGTATCAGAGGAAAAGTTTAGTCAACCTTTGGAAAATAGGATGCGAAAACGTTAGTGAGATCCCTAGAGATATTTCTAAGGTATGTCTAGGGATGTCCCTAAGGATAAGTATACGTATAGGATATAGTCCTAGAACTATGGTAACGATATTATATTAAACCAAAGATGTTAGATATTGATGTTACTCCCCCTTTATTATGATTTTTTCCTCTCACACTATTCTTTTTGGGTTTTAGAAAAATGGCTCGAAACAAGATGATTCACGATAATGGAGGATATGATGGACAATCGAATGATATTCTTCATGAGAAACCAAATGAAATGGGATTTGGAAGTCCAAACATCATTATTATGCCGAATCAGCAATCTCATAATATGATCAATAAAGTAAAATTTGGTAAGTTTCCTGACTCGGCTAATAAGAGAAAGATGGAGTTTCATGATGATCATAGAGGAAAGAAAGTTGAATTTCCCCTATGTAAATCATGTGGGAAGAGGAATCAAGGAGAATGTTTCAAAGGAACTGGAAGATGCTTTGGGTGTGGAAAATAAGGACACAAATCCAGTATGTGCAAAGGAAAAGGTTCAGTTAACACCAGGGATGAGGATAATGGTATTGCTACGACATCAACGATGGTTAAATGTTTTAAATGTGGAATGTACGGGCATTATGAAAACCAATGCCCTAAGGGAATGTCTCATGAAGAGAATCAGTATGGTCGTATGGGTAGTATTTATGTGGATGATGATGAAGAGACTAAAAATGATATGTGAGATGAAAGAATTGTTGAAGCTCGGTCAATGGTTTAAGAATGTAGTGGAATGATTACATGTTTATCATGTGTAATGTTGTATAAGTAATCTCATGGTACTATGGAATAAAGAGACATCTAAGGATTGTTACACTGTTGTCTTTCCTTAAGTTTTGAAAGTGTATGATTAATGGTACCAGTAACCATGAAAGGTTATTCAGATATTTTTGGAAAGCATATGATATGCACATATTGAAGGGATAAGGAGAAAATGAAATGTTTGACAGTATTAATGAGCTCATGATTGATATAAGGACTAAGTGATATCATGGTTTGAGGATATAGAATTTTGAGGATTTTTGTATGTGGAAAGTGTTAACTTTTATCTTCATTCATGTTTTCACTAAGGTTCAATGGATATTCATTCTCCAAGAGAATACATGATTAAGGTATTCACATGTTTGTAATTTGAACAACAAGATATATCTTATGATATATGGGGGATAAATGATGGCATTCATGTGATCATTTTCTTTATAGTATGAGTTTGGACGGAATTACTTTAGATAAGCCTAAAGATTGGAATGGATTATGTTAACCATAAGCTGGTATTGTTTAAGGATAGAACATTTTTTGATATTATTTATGTGATGTTATAGTAATGTAGTTTTAGAAAAAGGACAACTTGTAGGACGGGCGACAGCCCATCACGTCGGACAAGGCTGTGGGAATCGAACCCACAACCGAAGTGTAACTGGCCTTTATCGTCTACCACTGGCCTCCAGGAAGTCCCTGTTTAGTAGAAACTAGTTTTGTTATATTAAGTAGTATGATATATGAAGTATAAGTCCATTTTAGGAACCATAAATGATTAGTCTCACTATAGATGGACTTTTGTATTTTTTGATAACTTTTCTAACCTTTTTTTGAGACAGATGGAATGACCCATCATTATATCACATGATCTACTAACACACCACGAATGACAAATTCAACTTCATTGATTTAAGAGATGAAGTGGAAATTGTCCAAATAACGACCAACGGTGAGACTATACCAAAATCACGAAAGTATTTCTTCTAATTCCAATTTCATCAACTTTAGGGAAACGACCCTGAAAACCAAAAATGTTGTCCTAGTGCTCTTATATCTGATGAATCAGATAGTACCTTAGATCCTCACAAATTTATGGCTTTGTGATTGATGGCTTTTCCATAGCCATGTTCTCTACCACTCTCCATCAAAACATGATGGTTAGGTTTCTCTTCCATATCCATATTTTCACCTATGTGGAAACCTAGTGATTAGTTTATTTGGGTAACTGTTACATTTCAAACTGTTGTTTTTAAAGATTTGTTTTGGTATTCCTTTTTACGATGTGGGTTTCAATTAAAGAAACTTTCGAGTAGTAAGCCATTTATAACCCCGACGAATTTCGAGGGTGAAATTCATTTTATGGGGGGTAGAATGTAACACCCCGAGATTTTATGAAAAATATTCTTTTTAATTTCATTAATGTCTTGTGTTGTACTCTACACCAAAAGGATCTTGCACAACACGCATCCTTGACTTACCTTGCATTACACGCAATGGCGACCTTCCTCGATAGCGTGTGTAGTACGCAATACCGAGTTTCACTAAACAACGATATGCTATTAAAATATTATTAAAACTAGCCGTTATGAATAGTAATAACCACTTTTTGAAATTTTTTAAATTTTATTTTTCAAAATGGACTTCATTTTTGGATTTGGAATATCGAAATTAGCTTAGGGTAAAATTTTGGTACTTTTCAAATAACTTTCATATTCTGATGAATAGTGAAAATTACTAAATTTTAATTAAAAACAACTTTTTTAATCGAAATAATTAATAGTGATAAATTATTAATTTGAGTGGTTTTAAAGTATATTTAAAATATATTTTTACAATTTAATACAATGTTGGTCATTGGATGTAATTTTACATTTAAACCAGTTATAAACAACTGTCAATCTTTTGATATTAATTATCTCTTAAAAACATGCTATTTGTTTTGACAACAGGAATTAATTTTTAAATTAGTTAATGTAACTGATATGTTTGGAATTTGTTAAAATAGACATCATTTTTGAGTTCATAATAACAAATATAGCTTAGGCCTAATTTTTGGTATTTTTCTGGAAACTTTCATTTTTTTGATGAATAGTGAAACCACTAAGTGGTAGTAAAAAAAATGAATTTTTCATAAAACTTAATTTTACCGCTTCTGTGAGTGGAATTTAAAAAATCCGAAGGATACGGTTGATGTCATTAAGTAAAATGTGATTCAATGAGATGAAAATAATATTTGGTGAATAGTAACGTTTTACTTTTTTTTACCACGATTAAAAGTAAATAGTGTAATTAAGGGTAAAAATGACATTATTATTACCCTAACACATGTCCTAATTCTATTGGATAAATGTAATTCGACCAAAAACATCCTTAGGAATAAAATATGACCATTTAGGCCCAATTGGAGTAGATTAGGACATTTATTATTAATTTATTTAAAGATGGGTTAAAATAGTTAAAATCAATGTTTAATAAGTAAATTATTTTTAATATAGGGTTATACATAAGATAAATTCAACTATAAATATTAATTAGAAAGATAAACATATTTCCAACATAATGGTAATTTCTTTGTAATTTTTAGACATTAAATAATGTAATTTATTTATGACACAAAGATGATGCAGTAATTATCTTATTAATGAAATATTGACATAATTGATGTTATAAATACCCAAATAAATGTAATTTGAGACTTTTTATGAAATAAACTAATTTTATAGGTTCATATGACATGTTATTATTGATGTAATTAACTTTGTTCGAACTAATAATTATGTTATTATTTTTACAAAAATCAATTACAAAATAGTGTCAAAATTGACATAAAATAGTTGTTAAAAAAATATTATATTATTAATTTTTTATTTTATTCCTAAAAATCTAAGGTTCGTCCAAATGACTTAGATAAGGTTATATATATTAATAATAAACAACTTGGGGTTCGTTTGGCTTCTTATAGTAAGTTTATTAACCTTATAGTGTAAGAACACAAGAAGACACGGTAAAAGTAAAATTATTTTACTTAATGTTAAATCTAAATTATAAGGTTAAAATAGGCACCTAAACTTGTCTAAATTCTATTGGATGAGAGTATTTAGACCCATCCCCACCTTAGTTTTTAAATAAATCAATTTAGAGCTATTTAAAACCGAATTTGACTTTATAATAAAATAATAGTTTTAGTTATTCCAAAGGTTCCCCTCTCCTCCCTTATAAAAGGGCACCTCCTCCCTCTCTTCCTCACACCACTTTGAGCCTTCAATCTCGGCCAAACCCTGACAAATTCTCTTATCCACTTCCCTAGAAACATCCTAGAGGTTCTGTTCTTCTTCAAAGACCAACCCTAGTGCCCTAAGAGGAGGTTAAGAAGAGGCGCGTCAAAAAGAGGTAATATCCATTACCGATCCTTTCCAAATTCTTTCTTCTTCAACTTCTTCTTCTTTAGTTGTTTCATTATGAAGTAATAACATCAGTATCACTAATATACTGATATGTTATTATAAGTATGAAACAACCCTATCTCACCATCTATCCATCCTACGGAAAATGAAATCACCGCGCGTGTGTACGTACGGAATACCGTCTCCACGACGTGGTGTAATCTATTTTCCACCACCACCTTACTTGGATGGGTATAATGGTGTAAATAATAACTATATATGATTATTTTAAAGTGATATTGATTCTTAAATAGTATACATACACTCTAATACAATTCCACAATCATGAGAACGATATCATCGCTCGTGCATACGTACGGACTACCGTCTCCACGACGCGATGCGATTCATTCTCCACGTTAACCATTCATGAATGGTTATAAAGTATATATAATAAGTAATCATGAAATATATGACATAATAATTATACTGGATTTATGTGTATATATATGTATTTCATCTACTTAATTCCATTCAACTCAATAAGGAAACGAAAACAGCGTTCATGCGTACGTACGACCTACCGTCTCCATGAATGGTTTATTTCTTTCCATTTAATGATCTATTATATATATGTATATTCTGAATATATATTATATATAAATTATGTTTTATATTCTGTAATTAAGTAATCATGATCTATGTAATCATATGAATAATTACAAGTCAAAACACGGACGACAAATGAAACGATTTTACCCAAAACGCTCTTTAACATGGAATTTACAAAAGAACGGGTAATATAAAGTCATAAGTGAACCATATATGATATCATAACAATGAGTATGACTCTGGAATAAGTCAATGACATTATTTAAATCATTATACAGGAGGTTCGGAATCTTACGAAGCAAATCGTACCTAAGGTAAGGGAAATATCACAATCTCATTTTTATCCGAGATTGTTTATAATTTAGAATTTACTGGGGTGTATTTTATCATCCACATCCATGTTTCCTCAATATGTAATATTATTTCCATTCACCTACAATTTTTTAAGTCTAATTTTACCCTTCGGTGAGTTTTTAGTAAAATATATGAAAGGAATCTTTTGTCGTTTTTCATACGAGGTACTTTTCTTGACTTTTCCGACAAAAGTATGAGAAGAATGTTTTTTTAACTTATACGGCATGAATGGATTTTTAACAAATTATTTACAAGAATCTTACTTTACATGTTTTCAAGTTTATTTTTAATCAACTTCTTTTAGTTTAAAATTGTATGACATGTTAATAAAAGAAAAGTGTTTTTGAAGTAGAAAGGATATTTTCCTCAAGAATGGAGTTCAAGTGTTTTATCAAAATTATTTTCCATCTAAGATAATATAGGGTTCTGTTTATATCCCAATTATTACTTTGATTTGATTATGTTGTGATGGAATTATTTTTATGAATTCCTTTATCTTATATGAATTGTTTGATGATGTCACGATGTTTATGATTCCCATTTTTGTTACATGGGTTATGCAATGATGTATGATTTAAGATTTTGTGGCACACATAATAATGGTATCATTATGAGATGGGTGGGACCTATATCTCCCTCCAATGCATTGGGTAAAGATTTTATATCTCATGAGATAGACATGTCTGGAACGGTAGGTTATACCGGTTCAGTGAAACAGGACTAAAATGAGGAGTGAACACGGTTCAGAAAGGGACTTTGTCCACTAAGATAGTCTTGGCAATGAGTCTTGACTAATAAGAAATGATTCTCTATGATTATGTGTGTATGCCACAAAGTTTCATGTTTTAAGTTATGATTATTGGGATTTCATTTCACTACTATGATTTATCCCATGTTATGAAATTATGATCTCTTTTGCAGGTTAATATTTCCAAAAAGTTGTGTTCTTATGAATATGGTGTGATTGATATTTCTTTTGTTTACCCTTACTGAGCATTTGAGCTCACCCTTTTATGTTTTCTTTTCCCCAGGATATAAAGAATGGTTTTAGGTTAAAAAAATGGAAGATCTTTATGGGAGACGTTCAAGATCTTTCAACATGATTAGAAGATTGCGTTCCGAGTTTCCAAAGACACTAAACTATTACGATCCTTGTGTGTGTGTTTTTTTATGTACTAAGTATTCCGAAAAAGTAATGTAATGTCCATGTACGTCAAACTTCGGGTCTCTACAGATAAAATAATGATTATTTTTTAATTAAGGATAACCACTTTTGGGTGGCATTAATTTCAAAGAATTTGGTTCATAACAAATGTTGAAAATTTTGTTTTGGTAATTTAAATACCTCAAAAAACCATTTAATGTTTTTATTTTTTAGTTTTCTTATGCCTTTACCTTTTAATTTAACCATTTACAATACTTTACATATACTACGGTAACTCTTTTCATACCAAGGTGATTTTTTTGTGAATAAATTTAAATTTACCATATTTTATAATTTGGACCATATAATTCCAAATATTAAATAAATTCTACTTGGATAAATTTATAGAAGTGATAAAATTAATTCTAATATGATAGGCCTAGAAATGTTTTTTTATAGAAAGGATAAAATCATGGTTTTCATAATATTAATCATGTGTTTATAAATGTAATGAATTATGTATTACTTATTCATTAAATAAATTATTATCAAAACAAAGGATTTTGAAATTTTAAATCATTATTATATCATAATAGTTATGTTATTTTTTAAAAAAATTATCTTTACTTTTTATACCAAAAATTATCATTTAAGAAAATTACTATAAATTAACCCTAAGCTAAATTCAATATGATTATTCAAAAAAAATTATTTATTTCATAAAAATAATACTATAAATATTACAATTTTATCATTTAAATAAAAATATTTATTTATTAAAAATTAATATTTTTTATGGCATAAAGAACTTTCTAACTATTATAAAAATTACATAGGACATTTTTACTATATATTATCATCTAAAAGTGTTTTGTAAGATTGTTTATGCAAAACATGACTCGGATATACTCTCAAATAGATACCCAACTCAAAAAAAACACATACCTAAAGGTTGTTCCTAATCCTCGCGGGATAGTGATGAGCACCCAGGAATAAATAATAACCAGAGGGAAAAAGATCACCCAACCTGAAGTAGACAACATGGAATATATATATATACATGAAGGGTAGAAAAAGTGGAATAGTAAACTAAGAAATATATGACATAAAAAAATAAAAACAAAAAAAGTGATACCACCCAAAAATTGATAAATAATCTCCAAGATACAAGTTCAATGGAAATGGAAAACTACTACCGAAATAGCTACTCCATGTGATAGTGTCGAAAAACTCCCACCATCTCACCACCAGCTACCAATACACAGCTGATAGAAAACACACCACCTCATTGTTGTCCCTTACCTTTCCATGGATCAAAATATATAAAAATTTATATGCACCACGTACGAGGAGAAAAAGGTGTGATCTAAATAAGCTCATTGTGATCTTACCCAAGTGTTCTCTATCAATTCTCTGTAAAAAATCTGTGCAAGATAATATTTAAAGAAAACAAGTCATGATAAACAATTTAGCAGTTTTATATCAACCACATGTTAAAACAATTCCACCTATTCCATATTTTTAAATAATCTAGATAAAACATCATAAAATCAAGTCACATATATCAAATAAGTAAAATAAAATCATTTATCACATATCATATCAAATCCAACAAGCCCAAACCAAAGAACATGAAACATCATGCTAAGGATCACACTAGTTCCAGATACCTAGAACACTCATTCCCACCCTAGAAAATCTCAAGAATCAAGTATCTAGATATATGAATCAAATCTAGTGATCATAGGAATACCCCAAAAATTGAACATCCCAATAAGACTGAAATGTCCTCCAAAAAATAGGTCTATGGAGAAAAGGAACACCCTGTGAGTGATACCCCCAATGGTATCAATGGAAGAGGCCTATTATTACCCCATCCACCTATGTACCCATGGATTACAATGTGCTAAATTTTCCAAACCATTTCAATAAAAACCATTATTTGAAAACTATTTCATAAATACATTTCATAATTATTTGAAAATACATTTTCCTTTTAACAAAACAAGGGGAAAGGAATATTTTCATAGAAACCTGTTTCCACACACATGAATTAACAATTAAAAACAATTTATAAAACATTTTATATAATTAGAGCAATACAGTTGATCCAAAATATAGTAGATATGTAACCACCTACCAGAAACATTGGTCTCACATAACCGTAATGGGATCAACCAACATAGAAGAACACAAAGGCAACAACATAGGCCCTTGAATCAATTCATACATATCAGATTCAATTAAATCATAAAAATGGTTGGTGGAGAACATAACACAACATATACCTCATGAAATTTTCACTCTACGCCCCAAATAACACAGATTTATTCGAACAAAACAAGATTTCACAATGAATATAGAAATAATCTAAAGAATAAACACCTAAAGAACAATGGATATGAAAATAGAGTGCAGCGGTGCTGCTACGACCAACCACAATAAACCAGAAGAAGTATAAATTATTTGTAGAGATATGATATACTAATTATGAAGTTCAATATATAAAATAAATGATTTGAAAATAGTGTAGATCCCCAAAATCACCTAGGATAACTACTAGGTCACGAGAGAGATGGATATAGTTGAATGAAACAAAAAATCAAACATGCATCATGGTTAAAACCACAAATCCCAATACATACACAACACATGAATTCCTTGATTTTTTGTGATATGCTGAAAAAACATCACCTTAGAATAATATATCTCTAATAAAACATTATAATACATGAAAAATATCATGATGTGATAGCATTTCATGCTCTGATCCAGTTCAAAACGTCATCCCAGAAATAGATTCATGATGTGTAACCCTTTCATGGCATGGAACCATCTAGCATGTAGATATTATAGAAACATTTAGAAACATCCCCTTGGTCAACCCATACCCCAAAGGATATCCTCTTCATAATATTTCACATTTTTTACCCACACTCCATTAATTACCACAAACATACATCCCCTAACTTTATTCCATTTAAACCAAGAAATTATCTCATTCCTCATAAGTCTGAAAATGTACCCAAACTAAAAGGGAAAAAAGATAGATGATAAATACATTAAAGAGGGTAATGGGATATTACAAACTCTCCACCATAAAAAATTCCATCCATAGGAATTAGTCTGTAAGCATAGTGTCTCGAAGTATTTGAGTCCAATGCTCCATAATTAGTGACTCACACTCCCAATTCTTGTAAGAATCTAATCTGGGTCACCATAACACTTTGACCAACAGAATTGAATTCCCATGAATGTCTTTTACCTGAGACTCAATGATCACCATTGGTTTCTCTATTATAGAATCATATGACTATAATACAATCTCTTCACAACTCAGAATGATGGAGGGATCATGATGGTTTTCCTGAGCTGAGATATGTGGAAAACAACAGGAATACATTACTGGTATTTCCAATCGATAAGTAAAATTCCCAATCCACTAAGTGACCACGAATGGACCAGCCAAACTCATAGAAACAATTTTCTATTTTCTAATCCAACGGTGACCCAACCTCTGATATATTTTCAAGAAAAATTGGTCACTAATGGAAAAATACAAATGATGGTGATGACAATACACCTACAATTCTTGTCAACTACGAGCAGTAACCAAATGCAGACTTATATCCTAAAACATTGACAACATATCCTGAATGAATTATGGACCTTTAAGGGAGTTCTCACCCACCTTTTACCAAACAAAAGGTGACCTACATGGACATCCATACAAAACATTGAAGGTATCCATTCCAATCGTTGACTGATAACACATGTTATATGAAAACTCAACTGATCCCCTATGGATATCCAAGGACCCACCGAAATCCAAGTCGTACGAATGGATAAAATCTCTTAGGGCCAGCATAACATGCTCCTTTTGACCGTATGGATATGGATGGTATGTGGTACTAAACCTAACCCGAGTCCTCATCCCCTCCTGGAGACTTTCCAAGAACTGTGAGGTAATCCTTGGAACCTTACCCAAGATAATGGTAGTGGGAAACTTTTGAAGCCCCACAACCTCTGGAAAATACAACTTTCTCGGGTCTTTAACTTTAGTTGTGTCCATGTTTGTAATGAAGTGAGATGAATTTTTTAATTGATCATTCACTACCCATAATACATTCCACCACTGGGGGTTCATATTTATCCAACTACAATTTCCAAGGATACCTCAAGCCATTTTCAAACTGACACTGGAATATTTTGGAGTAACCCAAAAGGATTTATCTGCTCTACCTTTATCTGTTTATAGGTATAATTGTAACACCCCAGGTAAATAAAGAATATGAAATTTTTATATTTATCCATATTTTTGAATAAAATATTAATATTACTTTAATTGGGATGCTATGCTCGATGGCGTACCCAATACGCAACAACGATTTTCTTGGGAAGCTTACGTTGCACTCTAATAACAAAATAATATTATTTTAAATAGTAGTTAACGCCTAGTCGTTGTAATAGCGGAAATGAACAGAACTACCTAAAAAATGATTATATATGTTTGTCAAATATTTTTACTCTTTACAATAAATGTTAGAGGATTAAAAATGTGAATGAATCCAATTTTAAGCGTAGACATTCTAATATTCTTTAAAAGGTCGATTAACCGCCTTTTGAAGGCGAACCTCTTTTAAATCCACTTTTTGAAAATTTTATGTGTTATATTTGACAAAATGAAATTCTTATTTAGAATCGGGACATCAAAATTTACTTTGTTTAAATTTTTGGTATCTTTCTGATAAAATTCATTTTTTAATGAATAGTGAAAAATGTTGTATTTTAATTCAAAACCTTTTTTTAATCTAGTTTATTTATATGATTAGATTATCTTTTGGATTATTTTTTTAGTAAAATTAGAATATATTTTTACCATTTAATCCAATAGTGGTCATTAGAATTAATTTCACTTTGAAATTGGACTTAAACTAATGTCAATCTTTTGATACTTATTGTTTCATAAAAACACGCTATTTTCTCTGACTACGGGAATTAATTATAAAATTAATTAATGAAAATTCTATGTTATGAATTTGGTAAAATAGACATCATTTTTCAATTTGGAATATCAAATATAGAATAGGGTGATTTTTGGCATTTTTCTAAAAATCTCCAATTTTTTATAAATAGTGAAACCACAAAGTGGTGGTTACAAAATTTGATTTTTCATTTAAATGGGACTTTACCACTTCTGTGATTTGAATTTAAAAAATCTAATTTTAATTATTTTAATTTTTAAGTAAAATGTGGTTCAATGGGATGAAAATAATTTTTGATGAAAAGTAACTTTTAAGTTTTATTAATCGCGATTAAAGGTAATTAGTGTAATTTAAGGTAAAAATGATATTATAATAAAATGAAAATATATTGACACTTGTCCTAACCCTATTTTATGAGTTATGGCCGACCAAGAAAACCCATGGGTCGATTTTTGGTACCCCATGGAGCCACTTGGGTTTGATAATGACATTTATGCCTTTTATTTAAAGTTAAAATAAAAATGTCACAAACATGATTTGTTTTACTAAAACAATTTTTACATGTGGTTATACAAGTCAGAATTTTGACTATAAATAGTAATTGGAAATCTAAAAGGATTTCCTACATCATAGTATTTTTTTATAATTTTTAGACATTAAATAAATTAAATGCTTTATGACATCATGATGATGCAGCGATGACCTCATTATTTAATGATTTAAATAAAATGGAAAGATAATGAAACATCTAGGACCCACACATGTCAAAAACCTATTGTATGGATTTATTTAGAACCCTTATCACCTTATCCTCGAAACACATCAATTTGGGACCATTAAAATCTGAAAACCATTTGAAAATAAAGTAACATTTTATACTTTTCCAAGAGTGCCCCTCCTCTCCTCTTATAAAAGGCCCCCACCTCTACCACCTTACCCACACCTCTAAAACCATTGGTTCGGCCAATCTCTGATCATTATGTCTCTCTACATCCCTCTCCTAATCCTAGAAGCCTTAACTTAGGCATGAATCTCTTCAAAAAACCCTTTTGGTTCAAACCAAAGGGAGTTACCCAATTTTAAGGCAACGTCTTCACTTGTGCTCTTTTGTTTTATTTTTCTTCTCCAACCCCCTAAAATCTTTTTATTAATTTCTTTTGTAACAAATACATTATCTTCAATATACTAGGATGTTTTTATAATAATTATTCTAGCTACACTTACACACACCTTCATCTAATGGTTAAAGAACATACAGTTTCTGTGGATGGCGAATTTTCGTCTCACGAAACGATGATTGTTCAACACTCATATAACACCTTGAAAGGTGTCAATTAAGATGTCACTATGTTTATATATGATATATAATATTTTAATGTTTTACTTAAGCTTCTGTATTTTTCATTTGTGGCATACCTTTATGGCTTCCATTATGGGTATACGCGATATCTTCATTTTAGGAAGTGCGGACTACCGCCCCCTCAAAGTGATTTGATTCGTTAATCCCATATTTGGGATGTATAAAGGATGGATTTAAAGTTATTATATATGATGTTATACTGGAATTATTATATACCTTTATATCATTATTGTTTTATTTCAATTAAAGTGTGAGATATAAATGAAAGTAGTGTTCATGCGTACGTACGGCTTACCGTCTCCATGAATGGTGCATTTCATTTCTTATCCTCAAATGTAATGTACTATTATAAGTACATATAATGGATATATATGATGTATAATACATATAAAGGATTAATATAATTCTGGAATTAAAAATATACACATCTCACATTTAGTTTTAATTCCATTAATATGACATAGAAATGAAAGTACCGTTCATGTGTACGTACGGCTTACCGTCTCCATGAACGGTGCATTTCATTTATTACCTCTAAATGATTATGTAATATTATAAATACATGTATATTCTGGATATATATGATATATATGATATCCAAATCAGTTATGTAATTCTGGATATAAAGAACCTTTGACCACATGAACAACATGTAATTGTAAGAAGTCCACTTCTGACTTAAGAACCAAATATCGACAAAACAAACATTATTAACATAAATTATTACATAATGTTTATAACATGTCAATAATTGATATAAAAGGAATAATGAACTTGAAAAATGTTCTTAAGAAAGTATAAATTAACTCAAGTTTAGTATTCCAGACGTTAAAAACGATCAAGTCAAGTCGGACCCGAGGTAAGGGATCCTACTCCTCTCTTTCTTTTTAAGTACACTCTTTTATGTCATTACTTTTATGATAATATTTCTTATGATTGGGATTTTATTTTATATTAATCCTACTGTACTTACTATGTTTATATCATGAGATACCCTATTTTCTCTCATCAATCCATTTTGGATGTTTTGAGTGGCGCTGTTAGGCTGCCGAATTTTCATAAGAGATATAACCTCTCTCTTTCATTTTAAGTACTCTCCTTTATGTTACTTATTTTAAGATCCTATTTGGTATGATGTGGGATGTTATTTTATATTTCTATTGCTGTAAATTTTATTGTAATATTATGAGAGACCCTATTTGAACTCATCAGTCCATTTTTGTAATTTTTAAGTGGCGTCGTTATGCTGCCGAGTTTTCGTAAGGGATTTTTCATCTCACTTTTATTCCCGTGAGATTTATGCTACATTTGCCACAATTTCCTTTGAGTGGTGTATGTACTGCCCATTATTTTACTCATTTTGTAATATACTTTCATTTATGAGTATTTACATCATTTTTGTATTGTCCTTCTTTCACGGGGTGTATGTTTCGATAGATACCCATGTCGGTAAGGGAACCTTTCACCCTCCACTTTTTAAAAGACTTCTTTTGTTATGTATTTTAATTCACATACTATTATGCTGGGATATGTTACTCTATATCCTTATTGATTTAAATTTTATTTTCATGTGATGAGATACCCTTTTTATCTCTCATCAACTCATTTTCTGAATTTTGTAGTGATGCCATTAGGCTGTCAAATTTTTGTAAGGGAACCTCTTAACCCAAATTTGATTCTTTGGGATAAACTTATACTCCTTGAATATGTCGTTATATGAATATGTTTGAATAAACTCTGATTGTTTTACACTTAATATCCCCTTATATTTGGTGTAGTCGTTTGTCACACATA
This sequence comes from Viscum album, assembly GCA_963277665.1. NCBI lineage: Eukaryota > Viridiplantae > Streptophyta > Magnoliopsida > Santalales > Viscaceae > Viscum > Viscum album. The sequence goes on from OY728121.1 coordinate 767,653,354, forward strand.
ATTATGTAATTGATTTATCCTTAAACCAAGGATATCGTCTTTGTAAGGGACTTCGTCTCAATATCCTTTCATTGAGGCATATTTCATTTTATACACAACTTTCTTTTATATGGTGTATAAACCCTTTTGACTTTTACTTTTATACAAAAGGAATCTTTTTCTATGAAGCGTTTTACTAAACGACAAAAAGGAATGTTTCTTTTAACGTACGCGGTGACAACGACCTTTTCCGCTGCCACGAGTATTATTTGATCTTTGGCTTCCTCAATAAGACGTAATGTTTTTAAAATAAAATAAATACCATATACTCTTTTATGTATTTTGGTATTGAAAATGGTTTTGATGAAGGATTATATTTTGTCAATATATTTAAATGATATATTGTGATTGAAATGTGGAAATGTTATCATTCCTTTATATTGGTTTTATGTGTTATAATTTTATAATGGTACTTGGAAATTTTACCGGTGGTTACGTGATAAACCATATGACGGGTGGTGCCGTGAATACCAGGATGGGTGGTTACGTTATAACCTCCAATGCATTGGGTATGGAAGTCGGCCGTATGGCTATTCCATTAAGTATGTATGGAAGTTGGCCGAATGGCTATTCCATTAAGTGATATGTGTGGAATTCGACCTTATGGTTATTCCACTTAAGTATGTTTATGTCCCATGTTACCTTGATATGTTATGTAATATTTATATGGGTTTAATGGTAATCTTTTGGTTATCGAAGGGTAAGTAATGAACTTTTATTCAGTAAAGAGTTTTTACTACTTCGAAAAGGTGAAAAGTATTACATTGATAAAATATACATGGTTTACTTGTTGTTTTAAAAAACTAACAGTTTTCATTCTTTGTGTATCCCTTACTAAGATTTTTATGCTCATCCCATGTTTTTGAAATGTTTTTCACAGGACTTAACATGGAATAGGGTCAAGGATGGGATCAAGGGAAAGTCATGCAACCTAAAACATGGAACTGGACATGTTTATTTTTAAGAGTTTTTATTTTATGGAAACTTAGTAAAAGTTTCTACTTTGTAATCTTTTGAGATGTAATAGTTATTTCCTAATTATCTAAAACTCTAAACCTGAAAAGATCCTCAATGTGAATTATTCATTTAATTCAATATTAAGTAAGGTTTAAGTCCGGGGTCGTATAGTTGGTATCAAAGGTCGGTTTAGATAACTTTAGAGGTTAGGGTATTCTTTATGCATAAGTGACATGACCATAATGGTTAGGATTTCATAAACAGCCCTAGTTTTAGATAAAGTGAATGAGTAAGTATATCATAGTGCTTATCTTCTTCTTTAGTACATGATGGTTTTATTGATATACTCACACTGTCCTTTTTGGTTTTAGTAAATGGCTGGATCTAGCTGGCACCAAAGTAACAGTGGATGTGAAGGAAACTGTGACAGTTTTCTGAGCGAGCAACTGAATGATATGGGAGCTGCAATGAGAACTCTTTTGTTTATCCTCAACCAACTATATGGAGTCATGATTGACCACCTAAACCTTGGTGATTTCTATAAGGCATCATATATGCGAGAAACAAATCCCTATGGAACTACAGGTAATAATCATAAAAGGTAAGTGTGTTCAAAAACCTATGTGTCATAGATGTGGAAAGAAACACCTAGGAAAATGTTTCAAAGGGACAGAAATATGCTATAGATGTGGAAATTAAGGTCATAAAGCAAGAACCTGCCATGGAAAAAGGAAGAATCCAGTTGACTCGAGGAAAGGGAAAGAAGTTCTTTCTGAGGGATCAATTGAATGTTTTAAATGTGGTGTGCATGGTCATTATGCAAACACATGTCCTATGAAGAAGTTTCGTGAATGGGATCACCAAGATCATACAAATACTCGTTTACCAATACCTAACGCCATTCTGATTGAGGATGAAGAAACTGACAATGACCAGTCAAAGGTATGGATTATTTCTTAACTTTTGTTTTCAATTTTGGAATCATAGGATATGATTCATGATTTTGTTTGTAGGAAAGAAGTATTTCAGAATAAGTTGGAAAGGAATGGTTAATGGATAATGAATAATGTTGAATGAGTAAGAAGTCAACATAAAAGGGCTTCAAGAGTTATGGTGAAATTCTTAAGAGTATTAAGTTTCTTTTGATGATGGGGTACATTAGAAGACTTTTTATAGTATGTGTAACACTGATGTTTGATATATGAAAATTTTATTCAAAGAATAGTAATCTGTTCTTTTGTAGACATAGTTATAAAGAACCATTTGGGTTTATATGATCCTTACTTTCGAGGTAATTATGGGTTACTATATGTAATGATGGAAAGTGAAAGTCATGAGATAAAATTGAGGTTAAATTATATTATGGCTATTTTTGATGATTTTATCTCGTTATTGGGGAATGTTTTAATAATTATGTAGTTTTTTAAAAAGGACAACACGCAGACCGTGTGACAACCCGTCGCGTCGGACAAGGCTGCGGGAATTGAACCCACAACCAAAGTGCAATGGGTATTTATCGCCGACCACTGGACTACGTGATGTCCCTGGTTAGTCTGACTAATTCTTTTTAGTTAAATGATTTTATGAATTTAGAGTATGTTGATTTTGGGATATCTACGGAAATTTATTAACCTATCACTGAGGATATGTGATTAGGTTAATTACTTTTCAATACGAGACTTTAGGAGCAACTAATGTTGTTTGCAGATAAATGTTACGATTTAACTTGGAAGACTATGTGACTAAATCCTTCAAATATTTGGGTTTAAATATTAGTTTGGTTTACTTTGAGGAATTTTATGGACAAGTTTTTTATCGAATGGTCCTCATTGAACTTTGGGTTTTGTTGGACAAATTTTGGAGATTAAGAATAGATTTTCTTTTTATAAAGGGTTATCCTTTTCTGGATTATCTGATCTTGTACTAACCTTTTTGGTTTTGGTTTTGGATAGAGTCTAAAGACATGGGAAGTGTATAGTTCTCTTTTGTGGATTAGGTGATTCTCTAGAAATTGATTATAGTACTCTTAATGCGAACAAGTCTTCCTAAATACCCATCTTTTGGAGAAAATATGAGTTTGATTAATGAATCTAGTAAAAGTTGAAAGTCTACATGACAAGTAAGTATGTTTCATTATGATTTATTTAAGCTCAAAAATAAATTCCTCCATGAAAAGTAACTTAAAACAAAAATGTTGTCTGTTAACTTTTCCTACTGGGGAATCAAATATCGTTTAACCCATCACAAGTTTGTGATTTTCTTATTGTTAACTTTCTACTAGACTTGTTTACTATCACTCTCCATCAGAACATGACCCTATGTTTTCTCCTCCATGTCCATGTCTTCCTACATGGAATCCTAGTATGGGTTAACATGGGTGACCTCTGTACTTATCTTTCTTTATTTTAAAGTGATTGTTTTACTGACTCTTGTTCCGATGTGGGACTTTCAAGGATATTTCCAAGCCCAATTTTAAAATTGCGAGGACGTAATTCCCAAAAGGGGGGAAGGATGTAACACCTCAGGTAAATAAAGAATATGAAATTTTTATATTTATCCATATTTGTGAATAAAATATTAATATTACTTTAAATGGTATTCTATGCTCGATGGCGTACCCAATACGCAACAACGAGTTTCTTGGGAAGCTTACGTTGTACTCTAATAATAAAATAATATTATTTTAAATAGTAGTTAATGCCTAGCCGTTGTAATGGCGGGAATGAACAGAACTACCTACAAAATGATTATATATGTTTGTAAAAAAAATTTACTCTTTACAATAAATGTTAGAGGATTAAAAATGCGAATGAATCCAATTTTAAGCGTAGACATTCTAATATTCTTTAAAAGGTCGATTAACCGCCTTTTGAAGGAAAACCTCTTTTAAATACACTTTTTGAAAATTTTATGTGTTATATTGACAAAATAAAATTCTTATTTAGAATCGGTACATCAAAATTTACTTTTTTTAAATTTTTGGTATCATTCTGATAAAGTTCATTTTTTAATGAATAGTGAAAAATGTTGTATTTTAATTCAAAACCTCTTTTTAATCTAGTTTATTTATATGATTATATTATCTTTTGGATTGTTTTTTTAGTAAAATTAGAATATATTTTTACCATATAATCCAATAGTGGTCATTGGAATTAATTTCACTTTGAAATTGGACTTAAACTAGTGTCAATCTTTTGATACTTACTGTTTCATAAAAACACGCTATATGCTATGACTGCGGGAATTAATTATAAAATTAATTAATGAAACTTCTATGTTATGAATTTGGTAAAATAGAAATCATTTTTGAATTCGGAATATGAAATATATCTTAGGGTGAATTTTTGATATTTTTCTGAAAATCTCCAATTTTTGATGAATAGTGAAACCACAAAGTGGTGGTTACAAAATTTGATTTTTCGTTTAAATGGGACTTTAGAACATCTGTGATTTGAATTTCAATAATAAAATTTAAATTATTTTAATTGTTAAGTAAAATTTGGTTCAATGGGATGAAAATAATTTTTGATGAAATGTAACTTTTAAGTTTTATTAATCGCGATTAAAGTTAATTAGTGTGATTTAAGGTAAAAATGATATTATAATAAAATGAAAATATATTGACACTTGTACTAACCCTATTGGATGAGTTATGGCCGACAAAGAAAACCCATGGGTCGATTTTTGGTACCCCATGGAGCCACTTGGGTTGGATAATGACATTTATGCCTTTTATTTAAAGTTAAAATAAAAATGTCACAAACATGATTTGTTTTACTAAAACAATTTTTACATGTGGTTATACATATTATAATTTTGACTATAAATAGTAATTTGAAAGATAAAATGATTTAACACATCATAGTATTTTTTTTATAATTTTTAGACATTAAATAAATTACATTCTTTATTACATCATGATGACGCAGTGATGACCTCATTATTTAACGATTTAAATAAAATGGAAATATAATGCAAAATCTTGGACCCACACATGTAAAAAACCTATTGGATGGGTTAATTTAGAACCCTTATCACCTTATCCTCGAAACACATCAATGTGGGACCATTAAAATCCGAAAACCATTTGAAAATAAAGTAACATTTTATACTTTTCCAAGAGTGCCCCTCCTCTCCTCTTATAAAAGGCCCCCACCTCTACCACCTTACCCACACCTGTGAAACCTTTGGATCGGCCAAGCTCTGATAATTTTGTCTCTCCACATCCCTCTCCTAATCCTAGAAGCCTTAACTTAGGCAGGAAGATCTTCAACAAACCCTTTTGGTTCAAACCAAAGGGAGTTACCCAATTTTAAGGTAACGTCTTCACTTGTGCTCTTTTGTTTTATTTTCCTTCTCCAACCACCTAAACTCTTTTTATTCATTTATTTTGTAACAACTCCAGTATCTTAAATATACTAGGATGTTGTTATAATAATTATTCGAGCTACACTTACACACACCTTTATCTAATGGTTATAGAACATACAGTTTCTGTGGATGGCGAATTTCTGCCTCACGAAACGATGATTGTTCAACACTCATATAACACCTTCAAAGGTGTCCATTAAGATGTAACTATGTTTATATATGATATATAATATTTTTATGTTTTACTTAAACTTCTGTATTTTTCTTTTTTGGCATACCTTTATGGATTCCATTATGGGTATACGTGATATCTTCATTTTAGGAAGTGCGGACTACCACCCCCTCAAAGTGATTTGATTCGTTAATGCCATATGTGGGATGTATAAAAGATGGATTTAAAGTTATTATATATGATTTTATACAGGATTTATAATATACCTTTATAACATTATTGTTTTCTTTCCATTAAAGTATGAGAGAGAAATGAAAGTAGTGTTCATGTGTACATACGACTTACCATCTCCATGAACGGTGCATTTCATTTCTTATCCTCAAATGTAATGTACTATTATAAGTACATATAATTGATATATATGATGTATGAAACATATAAATTATTAATATAATTCTGTAATTAAAAATATACACATCTCTCATTTAGTTTTAATTCCATTAATATGGCATAGAAATGAAAGTAGTGTTCATGCGTACGTACGGCTTACCCTCTCCATGAACGGTGCATTTCATTTCTTACCTCTAAATGATTATGTAATATTATAAATACATGTATATTCTGGATATATATGATATATATGATTTCCAAATCAGGAATGTCATTCTAGATATAATGAACCTTTGACCACACGAACAACATGTAATTGTAAGAAGTCCACTTTTGACTTAAGAACCAAATATCGACAAAACAAACATTATTAACTTAAATGATTACATAATGTTTATAAAATGTCAATAATTGATATAAAAGGAATAATTAACTTGAAAAAGTTTCTTAATCATGTATAAATTAACTCAAGTTTATTATTCAGGACGTTAAAGAACGATCAAGTCAAGTCGGACCCGAGTTAAGGGATCCTACTCCTCTCTTTCTTTTTAAGTACGCTCTTTTATGTCATTCCTTTTCTTCTCATCTTTCTTATTATTGGGATGTTATTTTATATTAATCCTACTGTACTTATTATGTTCATAAGACGAGAGACCCTATTTTCTCTCATCAATCCATTTTGGAAGTTTGGAGTGGCGCCGTTAGGCTGCCGAATTTTCGTAAGAGATCTAACCTCTCTCTTTCATTTTAAGTACTCTCCTTTATATATGATATATAATATTTTTATGTTTTACTTAAGCTTATGTATTTTTCATTTTTGGCATACCATTATGGCTTCCATTATGGGTATACGCGATATCATCATTTTAGGAAGTGCGGACTACCGCCCCCTCAAAGTGATTTGATTCGTTAATGCCATATGTGGGATGAATAAAGGATGGATTTAAAGTTATTATATATGATGTTATACTGGAATTATAATATACCTTTATATCATTATTGTTTTCTTTCCATTAAAATATGATATAGAAATGAAAGTAGCGTTCATGCGTACGTACGGCTTACCGTCTCCATAAACGGTGCATTTCATTTCTTATCCTCAAATGTAATGTACTATTATAAGTACATATAATGGATATATATTATGTATGATACATTTAAAGGATTAATATAATTCTGGAATTAAAAATATACACATCTCTCATTTAGTTTTAATTCCATTAATATGACATAGAAATGAAATTAGCATTCATGCGTACGTACGGCTTACCGTCTCCATGAACGGTGAATTCCATTTCTTAACTCTAAATGATTATGTAATATTATAAATACATGTATATTCTGGATATATATGATATATATGATATCCAAATCAGGAATGTAATTCTGGATATAAAGAACCTTTGACCACACGAACAACATGTAATTGTAAGAAGTCCACTTTTGACTTAAGAACCAAATATCGACAAAACAAATATTATTAACTTAAATGATTACATAATGTTTATAACATGTCAATAATTGATATAAAAGGAATAATGAACATGAAAAATGTTCTTAATCAAGTAAAAATTAACTCAAGTTTATTATTCAGGACGTTAAAGAACGATCGTGTCAAGTTGGACCCGAGGTAAGGGATCCTACTCCTCTCTTTCTTTTTAAGTACGCTCTTTTATGTCATTCCTTTTATGCTCATATTTCTTATGATTGGGATGTTGTTTTATATTAATCCTACTGTAATTATTATGTTCATATGATGAGAGACCCTATTTTCTCTCATAAATCCATTTTGGAAGTTTTGAGTGGCGCTGTTAGGCTGCCGAATTTTCATAACAGATCTAACCTCTCTCTTTCATTTTAAGTACTCTCCTTTATGTTACTTCTTTTAAGCTCCTCTTTGTTATGATGGGGGATGTTATTTTATATTTCCCTTTATGTACATTTTATTGTAATATGATGAGAGACCCTATTTGATCTCATCAATCCATTTTTGTAAGTTTTAAGTGGCGTCGTTAGGCTGCCGAGTTTTCATAAGGGATTTTTCATCTCACTTTTATTCCCATGAGATTTATGCTACATTTTCCACAATTTCCTTTGAGTGGTGTATGTACTGCCCATTATTTTACTCATTGTGTAATATACTTTCATTTATGAGTATTTACATCAATGTTGTATTTTCCTTCTTTCACGGGGTGTATGTTTCAAAAGATACCCATGTCGGTAAAGGAACCTTTCACCCTCCACTTTTTAAAAGACTTCTTTTGTTATGTATTTTAATTCACATACTATTATGTTGGGATATTTTCCTCTATATCCTTGTTGATTTAAATTTTATTTCCATGTGATGAGATACCCTTTTTATCTCTCATCAACTCATTTTCAGAATTTTGTAGTGACGCCATTAGACAGTCAAATTTTTGCAAGGGAACTTCTTAACCCAAATTTGATTCTTTGGGATAAATTTATACTCCTTGAATATGTCGTTCTTTGAATATGTGTGAATAAACTCTGAATGTTTTACACTTAATATCCCCTTATATTTGGTGTACTCGTTTGTCACACATAATTATGTAATTGATTTATCCTTAAACCAAGGATACTGTCTTTGTAAGGGACTTCGTCTCAATCTCCTTTCATTGAGGCATATTTTTTTTTATACACAACTTTCTTTTATATGGTGTATAAACCCCTTTGACTTTTACTTTTATACAAAAGGAATCTTTTTCTATGAAGCGTTTTACTAAACGTCAAAAAGGAATGTTTCTTTTAACGTACGCGGTGACAACGACATTTTTCGCCGCCGCGAGTATTATTTGATCTTTGGCTTCCTCAACAAGACGTAATGTTTTTAAAATAAAATAAATACCATATACTCTTTTATGTATTTTGGTATTGAAAATGGTTTTGATAAAGGATTCTATTTTTTCAATATATTTAAATGATATATTGTGATTGAAATGTGGAAATGTTATCATTCCTTTATATTGGTTTTATGTGTTATAATTTTATAATGGTACTTGAAAATTTTACGGATGGTTACATGATAAACCATATGACGGGTGGTGCCGTGAATACCAGGACGAGTGTTTACGTTATAACCTCCAATGCATTCGGTATGGAAGTCGGCCGTATGGCTATTCCATTAAGTATGTATGGAAGTTGGCCGAATGGCTATTCCATTAAGTGATATGTGTGGAATTCGACCTTATGGTTATTCAACATAATTATGTTTATGTCCCAAGGTACCTTTATATGTTATGTGATCTTTATATGGGTTTTATGGTAATCTTTTGGTTACAGAAGGGTAAGTAATGAACTTTTATTCAGTAAAGAGTTTTTATTACTTCGAAAAGGTGAAAAGTATTACTTTGATAAAGTATACATAGTTTACTTGTTGTTTTGAAAAACTAAAAGTTTTCATTCTTTTTGTATCCCATAATGAGCTTTTTATGCTCATCCCATGTTTTTGAAATGTTTTTCACAGGACTTAACGTGGAATAGGGTCAAGGATGGGATCAAGGGAAAGTCATGCAACCTAAAAAATGGAACTGGACATGTTTCTTTTTAAGAGTTTTTATTTTATGGAAACTTAGTAAAAGTTTCTACTTTGTAATCTTTTGAGATGTAATAGTTATGTCCTAATTCTCTAAAACTAGAAACATGAAAAGATCCTCAATGTGAATTATTCATTTAATTCAATATTAAGTAAGGTTTAAGGTCGGGGCCTTATAGTTGGTATCAAAGGTCGGTTTAGATAACTTTAGAGTTTAGGGTATTCTTTAAGCATAAGGGACATGACCATAATGGTTAGGATTTCATAAATAGCCCTAGTTTTAGATAAAGTGAATGAGTAAGTATATCTTAGTGTTTATCTTCCTCTTTAGTACATGATGGTTTTGTTCATATACTCACACTGTCCTTTTCGGTTTTAGTAAATGGTTGGATCTAGCTGGCACCAAAGTAACGGTGGATGTGAAGGAAACTGTGACAGTTTACTGAGCGAGAAACTGAATGATATGGGAGCTGCAATGAGAACTCTTTTGTTTATCCTCAACCAACTATCTGGAGTCATGATTGACCACCTAAACCTTGGTGATTTCCATAAGGCATCATATATGCGAGAAACAAATCCCTATGGAACTACAGGTAATAATCATAAAAGGTAAGTGTTTTCAAAAACCTATGTGTCATAGATGTGGAAAGAAACACCTAGGAAAATGTTTCAAAGGGACATAAATATGCTATAGATGTGGAAATGAAGGTCATAAAGCAAGAACCTACCATGGAAAAAGGAAGAATCCAGTTGACTCGAGGAAAGGGAAAGAAGTTCTTTCCGAGGGATCAATTGAATGTTTTAAATGTGGTGTGTATGGTCATTATGCAAACACATGTCCTATGAAGAATTTTCGTGAATGGGATTACCAAGATCATACAAATACCCGTTTACCAATACCTAACGCCATTCTAATTGAGGATGAAGAAACTGACAATGACCAATCAAAGGTATGGATTATTTCTTAACTTTTGTTTTCTATTTTGGAATCTTAGGATATGATTCATGATTTTGTTTTTAGGAAAGAAGTATTTCAGAATAAGTTGGAAAGGAATGGTTAATGGATCATGAATAATGTTGAATGAGTAAGAAGTCAACATAAAAGGGCTTCAAGAGTTATGGTGAAATTCTTAAGAGTATTAAGTGTCTTTTGATGATGGGGTACATTAGAAGACTTTTTATAGTATGTGTAACACTGATGTTTGATATATGAAAATTTTATTCAAAGAATAGTAATCTGTTCTTTTGTGGACATAGTTATAAAGAACCATTTGGGTTTATATGATCCTTACTTTCGAGGTAATTATGGGTTACTATATGTAATGATGGAAAGTGAAAGTCATGAGATAAAATTGAGGTTAAATTATATTATGGCTATTTTTGATGATTTTATCTCGTTATTGGGGAATGTTTTAATAATTATGTAGTTTTTTAAAAAGGACAACACGCAGACCGTGTGACAACCCGTCGCGTCGGACAAGGCTGCGGGAATTGAACCCACAACCAAAGTGCAATGGGTATTTATCGCCGACCACTGGACTACGTGATGTCCCTGGTTAGTCTGACTAATTCTTTTTAGTTAAATGATTTTATGAATTTAGAGTATGTTGATTTTGGGATATCTACGGAAATTTATTAACCTATCACGGAGGATATGTGATTAGGTTAATTACTTTTCAATACGAGACTTTAGGAGCAACTGATGTTGTTTGCAGATAAATGTTACGATTTAACTTGGAAGACTATGTGACTAAATCCTTCAAATATTTGGGTTTCAATATTAGTTTGGTTTACTTTGAGGAATTTTATGGACAAGTTTTTTATCGAATGGTCCTCATTGAACTTTGGGTTTTGTGGGACAAATTTTGGAGATTAAGAATAGATTTTCTTTTTATAAAGGGTTATCCTTTACTGGATTATCTGATCTTGTACTAACCTTTTTGGTTTTGGTTTTGGATAGAGTCTAAAGACATGGGAAGTGTATAGTTCTCTTTTGTGGATTAGGTGATTCTCTAGAAATTGATTATAGTACTCTTAATGCGAACAAGTCTTCCTAAATACCCATCTTTTGGAGAAAATATGAGTTTGATTAATGAATCTAGTAAAAGTTGAAAGTCTACATGACAAGTAAGTATGTTTCATTATGATTTAGTTAAGCTCAAAAATAAATTCCTCCATGAAAAGTAACTTAAAACAAAAATGTTGTCTGTTAACTTTTCCTACTGGGGATTCAAATATCGTTTAACCCATCACAAGTTTGTGATTTTCTTATTGTTAACTTTCTACTAGACATGTTTACTATCACTCTCCATCAGAACATGACCCTATGTTTTATCCTCCATGTCCATGTCTTCCTACATGGAATCCTAGTATGGGTTAACATGGGTGACCTATGTACTTATCTTTCTTTATTTTAAAGTGATTGTTTTACCGACTCTTGTTCCGATGTGGGACTTTCAAGGATATTTCCAAGCCCAATTTTAAAATTGCGAGGACGTAATTCCCAAAAGGGGGGAAGGATGTAACACCTCAGGTAAATAAAGAATATGACATTTTTATATTTATCCATATTTGTGACTAAAATATTAATATTACTTTAAATGGTATTCTATGCTCGATGGCGTACCCAATACGCAACAACGAGTTTCTTGGGAAGCTTACGTTGTACTCTAATAATAAAATAATATTATTTTAAATAGTAGTTAACGCCTAGCCGTTGTAATGGCGGGAATGAACAGAACTACCTACAAAATGATTATATATGTTTGTCAAAAAAATTTACTCTTTACAATAAATGTTAGAGGATTAAAAATGCGAATGAATCCAATTTTAAGCGTAGACATTCTAATATTCTTTAAAAGGTCGATTAACCGCCTTTTGAAGGAAAACCTCTTTTAAATACACTTTTTGAAAATTTTATGTGTTATATTGACAAAATAAAATTCTTATTTAGAATCGGTACATCAAAATTTACTTTTTTTAAATTTTTGGTATCATTCTGATAAAGTTCATTTTTTAATGAATAGTGAAAAATGTTGTATTTTAATTCAAAACCGCTTTTTAATCTAGTTTATTTATATGATTATATTATCTTTTGGATTGTTTTTTTAGTAAAATTAGAATATATTTTTACCATATAATCCAATAGTGGTCATTGGAATTAATTTCACTTTGAAATTGGACTTAAACTAGTGTCAATCTTTTGATACTTACTGTTTCATAAAAACACGCTATTTTCTCTGACTGCGGGAATTAATTATAAAATTAATTAATGAAACTTCTATGTTATGAATTTGGTAAAATATAAATCATTTTTGAATTCGGAATATGAAATATATCTTAGGGTGAATTTTTTATATTTTTCTGAAAATCTCCAATTTTTGATGAATAGTGAAACCACAAAGTGGTGGTTACAAAATTTGATTTTTCGTTTAAATGGGACTTTAGAACTTCTGTGATTTGAATTTCAATAATAAAATTTAAATTATTTTAATTGTTAAGTAAAATTTGGTTCAATGGGATGAAAATAATTTTTGATGAAATGTAACTTTTAAGTTTTATTAATCGCGATTAAAGTTAATTAGTGTGATTTAAGGTAAAAATGATATTATAATAAAATGAAAATATATTGACACTTGTACTAACCCTATTGGATGAGTTATGGCCGACAAAGAAAACCCATGGGTCGATTTTTGGTACCCCATGGAGCCACTTGGGTTGGATAATGACATTTATGCCTTTTATTTAAAGTTAAAATAAAAATGTCACAAACATGATTTGTTTTACTAAAAAAAATTTTACATGTGGTTATACATATTATAATTTTGACTATAAATAGTAATTTGAAAGCTAAAAAGATTTAACACATCATAGTATTTTTTTTATAATTTTTAGACATTAAATAAATTACATTCTTTATTACATCATGATGACGCAGTGATGACCTCATTATTTAACGATTTAAATAAAATGGAAATATAATGCAAAATCTTGGACCCACACATGTAAAAAACCTATTGGATGGGTTAATTTAGAACCCTTATCACCTTATCCTCGAAACACATCAATGTGGGACCATTAAAATCCGAAAACCATTTGAAAATAAAGTAACATTTTATACTTTTCCAAGAGTGCCCCTCCTCTCCTCTTATAAAAGGCCCCCACCTCTACCACCTTACCCACACCTGTGAAACCTTTGGATCGGCCAATCTCTGATAATTTTGTCTCTCCACATCCCTCTCCTAATCCTAGAAGCCTTAACTTAGGCAGGAAGATCTTCAACAAACCCTTTTGGTTCAAACCAAAGGGAGTTACCCAATTTTAAGGTAACGTCTTCACTTGTGCTCTTTTGTTTTATTTTCCTTCTCCAACCACCTAAACTCTTTTTATTAATTTATTTTGTAACAACTCCAGTATCTTAAATATACTAGGATGTTGTTATAATAATTATTCGAGCTACACTTACACACACCTTTATCTAATGGTTATAGAACATACAGTTTCTGTGGATGGCGAATTTCTGCCTCACGAAACGATGATTGTTCAACACTCATATAACACCTTCAAAGGTGTCCATTAAGATGTAACTATGTTTATATATGATATATAATATTTTTATGTTTTACTTAAACTTCTGTATTTTTCATTTTTGGCATACCTTTATGGATTCCATTATGGGTATACGCGATATCTTCATTTTAGGAAGTGCGGACTACCACCCCCTCAAAGTGATTTGATTCGTTAATGCCATATGTGGGATGTATAAAAGATGGATTTAAAGTTATTATATATGATTTTATATAGGATTTATAATATACCTTTATAACATTATTGTTTTCTTTCCATTAAAGTATGAGAGAGAAATGAAAGTAGTGTTCATGTGTACATACGACTTACCATCTCCATGAACGGTGCATTTCATTTCTTATCCTCAAATGTAATGTACTATTATAAGTACATATAATTGATATATATGATGTATGAAACATATAAATTATTAATATAATTCTGTAATTAAAAATATACACATCTCTCATTTAGTTTTAATTCCATTAATATGGCATAGAAATGAAAGTAGTGTTCATGCGTACGTACGGCTTACCCTCTCCATGAACGGTGCATTTCATTTCTTACCTCTAAATGATTATGTAATATTATAAATACATGTATATTCTGGATATATATGATATATATGATTTCCAAATCAGGAATGTCATTCTAGATATAATGAACCTTTGACCACACGAACAACATGTAATTGTAAGAAGTCCACTTTTGACTTAAGAACCAAATATCGACAAAACAAGCATTATTAACATAAATGATTACATAATGTTTATAAAATGTCAATAATTTATATAAAAGGAATAATTAACTTGAAAAAGTTTCTTAATCATGTATAAATTAACTCAAGTTTATTATTCAGGACGTTAAAGAACGATCAAGTCAAGTCGGACCCGAGTTAAGGGATCCTACTCCTCTCTTTCTTTTTAAGTACGCTCTTTTATGTCATTCCTTTTCTTCTCATCTTTCTTATTATTGGGATGTTATTTTATATTAATCCTACTGTACTTATTATGTTCATAAGACGAGAGACCCTATTTTCTCTCATCAATCCATTTTGGAAGTTTGGAGTGGCGCCGTTAGGCTGCCGAATTTTCGTAAGAGATCTAACCTCTCTCTTTCATTTTAAGTACTCTCCTTTATATATGATATATAATATTTTTATGTTTTACTTAAGCTTCTGTATTTTTCATTTTTGGCATACCATTATGGCTTCCATTATGGGTATACGCAATATCATCATTTTAGGAAGTGCGGACTACCGCCCCCTCAAAGTGATTTGATTCGTTAATGCCATATGTGGGATGAATAAAGGATGGATTTAAAGTTATTATATATGATGTTATACTGGAATTATAATATACCTTTATATCATTATTGTTTTCTTTCCATTAAAATATGAGATAGAAATGAAAGTAGCGTTCATGCGTACGTACGGCTTACCGTCTCCATAAACGGTGCATTTCATTTCTTATCCTCAAATATAATGTACTATTATAAGTACATATAATGGATATATATTATGTATGATACATTTAAAGGATTAATATAATTCTGGAATTAAAAATATACACATCTCTCATTTAGTTTTAATTCCATTAATATAACAGAGAAATGAAATTAGCATTCATGCGTACGTACGGCTTACCGTCTCCATGAACGGTGAATTCCATTTCTTAACTCTAAATGATTATGTAATATTATAAATACATGTATATTATGGATATATATGATATATATGATATCCAAATCAGGAATGTAATTCTGGATATAAAGAACCTTTGACCACACGAACAACATGTAATTGTAAGAAGTCCACTTTTGACTTAAGAACCAAATATCGACAAAACAAATATTATTAACTTAAATGATTACATAATGTTTATAACATGTCAATAATTGATATAAAAGGAATAATGAACATGAAAAATGTTCTTAATCAAGTAAAAATTAACTCAAGTTTATTATTCAGGACGTTAAAGAACGATCGTGTCAAGTTGGACCCGAGGTAAGGGATCCAACTCCTCTCTTTCTTTTTAAGTACGCTCTTTTATGTCATTCCTTTTATGCTCATATTTCTTATGATTGGGATGTTCTTTTATATTAATACTACTGTACTTATTATGTTCATATGATGAGAGACCCTATTTTCTCTCATAAATCCATTTTGGAAGTTTTGAGTGGCGTTGTTAGGCTGCCGAATTTTCATAACAGATCTAACCTCTCTCTTTCATTTTAAGTACTCTCCTTTATGTTACTTCTTTTAAGCTCCTCTTTGTTATGATGGGGGATGTTATTTTATATTTCCCTTTCTATACATTTTATTGTAATATGATGAGAGACCCTACTTGATCTCATCAATCCATTTTTGTAAGTTTTAAGTGGCGTCGTTAGGCTGCCGAGTTTTCATAAGGGATTTTTCATCTCACTTTTATTCCTGTGAGATTTATGCTACATTTTCCACAATTTCCTTTGACTGGTGTATGTACTGCCCATTATTTTACTCATTGTGTAATATACTTCCATTTATGAGTATTTACATCAATGTTGTATTGTCCTTCTTTCACGGGGTGTATGTTTCAAAAGATACCCATGTCGGTAAAGGAACCTTTCACCCTCCACTTTTTAAAAGACTTCTTTTGTTATGTATTTTAATTCACATACTATTATGTTGGGATATTTTCCTCTATATCCTTGTTGATTTAAATTTTATTTCCATTTGATGAGATACCCTTTTTATCTCTCATCAACTCATTTTCTGAATTTTGTAGTGACGCCATTAGACAGTCAAATTTTTGCAAGGGAACTTCTTAACCCAAATTTGATTCTTTGGGATAAATTTATACTCCTTGAATATGTCGTTCTTTGAATATGTGTGAATAAACTCTGAATGTTTTACACTTAATATCCCCTTATATTTGGTGTACTCGTTTGTCACACATAATTATGTAATTGATTTATCCTTAAACCCAGGATACTGTCTTTGTAAGGCACTTCGTCTCAATCTCCTTTCATTGAGGCATATTTTTTTTATACACAACTTTCTTTTATATGGTGTATAAACCCCTTTGACTTTTACTTTTATACAAAATGAATCTTTTTCTATGAAGCGTTTTACTAAATGTCAAAAAGGAATGTTTCTTTTAACGTACGCGGTGACAACGACATTTTTCGCCGCCGCGAGTATTATTTGATCTTTGGCTTCCTCAACAAGACGTAATGTTTTTAAAATAAAATAAATACCATATACTCTTTTATGTATTTTGGTATTGAAAATGGTTTTGATAAAGGATTCTATTTTTTCAATATATTTAAATGATATATTGTGATTGAAATGTGGAAATGTTATCATTCCTTTATATTGGTTTTATGTGTTATAATTTTATAATGGTACTTGAAAATTTTACGGATGGTTACATGATAAACCATATGACGGGTGGTGCCGTGAATACCAGGACGAGTGGTTACGTTATAACCTCCAATGCATTCGGTATGGAAGTCGGCCGTATGGCTATTCCATTAAGTATGTATGGAAGTTGTCCGAATGGCTATTCCATTAAGTGATATGTGTGGAATTCGACCTTATCGTTATTCAACATAATTATGTTTATGTCCCAAGGTACCTTTATATGTTATGTGATCTTTATATGGGTTTTATGGTAATCTTTTGGTTACAGAAGGGTAAGTAATGAACTTTTATTCAGTAAAGAGTTTTTATTACTTCGAAAAGGTGAAAAGTATTACTTTGATAAAGTATACATAGTTTACTTGTTGTTTTGAAAAACTAACAGTTTTCATTCTTTTTGTATCCCATAATGAGCTTTTTATGCTCATCCCATGTTTTTGAAATGTTTTTCACAGGACTTAACGTGGAATAGGGTCAAGGATGGGATCAAGGGAAAGTCATGCAACCTAAAAAATGGAACTGGACATGTTTCTTTTTAAGAGTTTTTATTTTATGGAAACTTAGTAAAAGTTTCTACTTTGTAATCGTTTGAGATGTAATAGTTATGTCCTAATTCTCTAAAACTCGAAACTTGAAAAGATCCTCAATGTGAATTATTCATTTAATTCAATATTAAGTAAGGTTTAAGGTCGGGGCCTTATAGTTGGTATCAAAGGTCGGTTTAGATAACTTTAGAGTTTAGGGTATTCTTTAAGCATAAGGGACATGACCATAATGGTTAGGATTTCATAAATAGCCCTAGTTTTAGATAAAGTGAATGAGTAAGTATATCTTAGTGTTTATCTTCCTCTTTAGTACATGATGGTTTTGTTCATATACTCACACTGTCCTTTTTGGTTTTAGTAAATGGTTGGATCTAGCTGGCACCAAAGTAACGGTGGATGTGAAGGAAACTGTGACAGTTTACTGAGCGAGAAACTGAATGATATGGGAGCTGCAATGAGAACTCTTTTGTTTATCCTCAACCAACTATCTGGAGTCATGATTGACCACCTAAACCTTGGTGATTTCCATAAGGCATCATATATGCGAGAAACAAATCCCTATGGAACTACAGGTAATAATCATAAAAGGTAAGTGTTTTCAAAAACCTATGTGTCATAGATGTGGAAAGAAACACCTAGGAAAATGTTTCAATGGGACAGAAATATGCTATAGATGTGGAAATGAAGGTCATAAAGCAAGAACCTACCATGGAAAAAGGAAGAATCCAGTTGACTCGAGGAAAGGGAAAGAAGTTCTTTCCGAGGGATCAATTGAATGTTTTAAATGTGGTGTGCATGGTCATTATGCAAACACATGTCCTATGAAGAAGTTTCGTGAATGGGATTACCAAGATCATACAAATACCCGTTTACCAATACCTAACGCCATTCTAATTGAGGATGAAGAAAGTGACAATGACCAATCAAAGGTATGGATTATTTCTTAACTTTTGTTTTCTATTTTGGAATCTTAGGATATGATTCATGATTTTGTTTTTAGGAAAGAAGTATTTCAGAATAAGTTGGAAAGGAATGGTTAATGGATCATGAATAATGTTGAATGAGTAAGAAGTCAACATAAAAGGGATTCAAGAGTTATGGTGAAATTCTTAAGAGTATTAAGTGTCTTTTGATGATGGGGTACATTAGAAGACTTTTTATAGTATGTGTAACACTGATGTTTGGTTTATGAAAATTTTATTCAAAGAATAGTAATCTGTTCTTTTGTGGACATAGTTATAAAGAACCATTTGGGTTTATATGATCCTTACTTTCGATGTAATTATGGGTTACTATATGTAATGATGGAAAGTGAAAGTCATGAGATAAAATTGAGGTTAAATTACATTATGGTTATTTTTGATGATTTTATCTCGTTATTGGGGAATTTTTTAAGAATTATGTAGTTTTGGAAAAAGGACAACACACAGACCGTGTGACAACCCGTCGCGTCGGACAAGGCTGTGGGAATCGAACCCACAACCAAAGTGCAATGGGTATTTATCGCCGACCACTGGACTAGGTGATGTCCCTAGTTCGTTTGACTAATTCTTTTTAGTTAAATGATTTTATGAATTTAGAGTATGTTGATTTTGGGATATCTATGGAGATTTATTAACCTATCACGGAGGATATGTGATTAGGTTAATTACTTTTCAATACAAGACTTTAGGAGCAACTGATGTTGTTTGGAGATAAATGTTACGATTTAACTTGGAAGACTATGTGACTAATTCCATAAAATATTTGGTTTTCAATCTTAGTTTGGTTTACTTTGAGGAATTTTATGGACAAATTTTTTATCGAATGGTCCTCATTGAACTTTGGGTTTTGTTGGACAAATTTGGGAGATTAAGAATAGATTTTCCTTTTATAAAGGGTTATCCTTTTCTAGATTATCTGATCTTGTACTAACCTTTTTGGTTTTGGTTTTGGTTAGAGTCTAAAGACATGGGAAGTGTATAGTTCTCTTTTGTGGATTAGGTGATTCTCTATAAATTGATTATAGTACTCTTAATGCGAACAAGTCTTCCTAAATACCAATCTTTTGGAGAAAATATGAGTTTGATTAAGGAATCTAGTAAAACTTGAAAGTCTACATGACAAGTAAGTATGTTTCATTATGATTTAGTTAAGCTCAAAAATAAATTCCTCCATGAAAATTAACTTAAAACAAAAATGATGTCTGTTAACTTTTCCTACTGGGGAATCAAATAACGTTTAACCCATCAAAAGTTTGTGATTTTATTATTGTTAACTTTCTACTTGACATGTTTACTATCACTCTCCATCAGAACATGACCCTATGTTTTCTCCTCCATTTCCATGTTTTCCTACATGTAATCCTAGTATGGTTTAACATGGGTGACCTCTGTACTTATCTTTCTTTATTTTAAAGTTATTGTTTTACCGACTCTTGTTCCGATGTGGGACTTTCAAGGATATTTCCAAGCCCAATTTTAAAATTGCGAGGACGCAATTCCCAAAAGGGGGGAAGGATGTAACACCCCAGGTAAATAAAGGATATGACATTTTTATATTTATCCATATTTGTGAATAAAATATTAATATTACTTTAAATGGTATTCTATGCTCGATGGCGTACCCAATACGCAACAACGAGTTTCTTGGGAAGCTTACGTTGTACTCTAATAATAAAATAATATTATTTTAAATAGTAGTTAACGCCTAGCCGTTGTAATGGCGGGAATGAACAGAACTACCTACAAAATGATTATATATGTTTGTCAAAAAAATTTACTCTTTACAATAAATGTTAGAGGATTAAAAATGCGAATGAATCCAATATTAAGCGTAGACATTCTAATATTCTTTAAAAGGTCGATTAACCACCTTTTGAAGGAGAACCTCTTTTAAATCCACTTTTTGACAATTTTATGTGTTATATTGACAAAATAAAATTCTTATTTTGAATCGGGACATCAAAATTTACTTTGTTTAAATTTTTGGTATCTTTCTGATAAAGTTCATTTTTTAATGAATAGTGAAAAATGTTGTATTTTAATTCAAAACGTCTTTTTAATCTAGTTTATTTATATGATTATATTATCTTTTGGATTTTTTTTAGTAAAATTATAATATATTTTTACCATTTAATCCAATAGTGTTCATTGGAATTAATTTTACTTTGAAATTGGACTTAAACTAGTGTCAATCTTTTGATACTTACTGTTTCATAAAAACACGCTATTTGCTCTGACTGCGGGAATTAATTATAAAATTAATTAACGCAACTTATAAGTTATGAATTTGGTAAAATAGAAATCATTTTTTAATTCGGAATTTCAAATATATCTTAGGGTGAATTTTTGATATTTTTCTGAAAATCTCCAATTTTTGATGAATAGTGAAACCACAAAGTGGTGGTTACAAAATTTGATTTTTGGTTTAAATGGGACTTTAGCACTTCTGTGATTTGAATTTCAATAATCCAATTTAAATTATTTTAATTGTTAAGTAAAATTTGGTTCAATGGGATGAAAATAATTTATGATGAAAAGTAACTTTTAAGTTTTATTAATCGCGATTAAAGGTAATTAGTGTGATTTAAGGTAAAAATGATATTATAATAAAATGAAAATACATTGACACTTGTACTAACCCTATTGGATGAGTTATGTCCGACAAATAAAACCCATGGGTCGATTTTTGGTACCCCATGGAGCCACTTGGGTTGGATAATGACATTTATGCCTTTTATTTAAAGTTAAAATAAAAATGTCACAAACATGATTTGTTTTACTAAAACAATTTTTACATGTGGTTATACAAGTTAGAATTTTGACTATAAATAGTAATTGGAAATCTAAAAAGATTTAACACATCATAGTATTTTTTTTATAATTTTTAGACATTAAATAAATTACATTCTTTATGACATCATGATGACGCAGCGATGACCTCATTATTTAATGATTTAAATAAAATGGAACTATAATGCAAAATCATAGAGCCACACATGTAAAAAACATATTCGATGGGTTGATTTAGAACCCTTATCACCTTATCATCGAAACACATCAATGTGGGACCATTAAAATCCGAAAACCATTTGAAAATAAAGTAACATTTTATACTTTTCCAAGAGTGCCCCTCATCTCCTCTTATAAAAGGCCCCCACCTCTACCACCTTACCCACACCTCTCAAACCTTTGGATCGGCCAAGCCCTGATCATTTTGTCTCTCTACATCCCTCTACTCATCCTAGAATCCTTAACTTAGGCAGGAAGATCTTCAACAAACCCTTTTGGTTCAAACCAAAGGGAGTTACCCAATTTTAAGGTAACGTCTTCACTTGTGCTCTTTTGTTTTATTTTGCTTCTCCAACCACCTAAACTCGTTTTATTAATTTATTTTATAACAACTACAGTATCTTCAATATACTAGGATGTTTTTATAATATTTATTCGAGCTACACTTACACACACCTTCATCTAATGGTTATAGAACATACAGTTTCTGTGGATGGCGAATTACTGCCTCACGAAACAATGATTGTTCAACACTCATATAACACCTTCAAAGGTGTCCATTAAGATGTCACTATGTTTATATATGATATATAATATTTTTATGTTTTACTTAAAATTCTGTATTTTTCATTTTTCGCATACCTTTATGGCTTCCACTATGGGTATACGCGATATCTTCATTTTAGGAAGTGCGGACTACCGCCCCCTCAAAGTGATTTGATTCGTTAATGCCATATGTGGGATGTATAAAAGATGGATTTAAAGTTATTATATATGATATTATACTGGATTTATAATATACCTTTATAACATTATTCTTTTCTTTCCATTAAAGTATGAGAGAGAAATGAAAGTAGTGTTCATGCGTACATACGACTTACCGTCTCCATGAACGGTGCATTTCATATCTTATCCTCAAATGTAATGTACTATTATAAGTACATATAATGGATATATATGATGTATGAAACATCTAAAGTATTAATATAATTCTGTAATTAAAAATATACACATCTCTCATTTAGTTTTAATTCCATTAATATGACATAGAAATGAAAGTAGCGTTCATGCGTACGTAAGGCTTACCATCTCCATGAACGGTGCATTTCATTTCTTACCTCTAAATGATTGTGTAATATTATAAATACATGTATATTCTGGATATATATGATATATATGATATCCAAATCCGGAATTTCATTCTGGATATAATGAACCTTTGACCACACGAACAACATGTAATTGTAAGAAGTCCACTTTTGACTTAAGAACCAAATATCGACAAAACAGACATTATTAACTTAAATGATTACATAATGTTTATAACATGTCAATAATTGATATAAAAGGAATAATTATCTTTAAAAAGGATCTTAATCATGTAGAAATTAACTCAAGTTTATTATTCAGGATGCTAAAGAATGATCAAGTCAAGTCGGACCCGAGTTAAGGGATCCAACTCCTCTCTTTCTTTTAAGTACGCTCTTTTATGTCATTCCTTTTATGCTCATCTTTCTTATGATTGGGATTTTATTTTATGTTAGTCCTACTGTACTTATTATGTTCATAAGATGAGAGACCCTATTTTCTCTCATCAATCCATTTTGGAAGTTTGGAGTGGCGCCGTTAGGCTGCCGAATTTTCGTAAGAGATCTAACCTCTCTCTTTCATTTTAAGTACTCTCCTTTATATATGATATATAATACTTTTATGTTTTACTTAAGATTCTGTATTTTTCATTTTTTTCATACCTTTATGGCTTCCATTATGGGTATACGCGATATCTTCATTTTAGGAAGTGCGGACTACCGCCCCCTCAAAGTGATTTGATTCGTTAATGCCATATGTAGGATGAATAAAGGATGGATTTAAAGATATTATATATGATGTTATACTGGAATTATAATATACCTTTATATCATTATTGTGTTCTTTCCATTAAAATATGAGATAGAAATGAAAGTAGCGTACATGCGTACGTACGGCTTACCGTCTCCATAAACTGTGCATTTCATTTCTTATCCTCAAATGTAATGTACTATTATAAGTACATATAATGGATATATATTATTTATGATACATATAAAGGATTAATATAATTCTAGAATTAAAAATATACACATCTCTCATTTAGTTTTAATTCCATTAATATGACATAGAAATGAAATTAGCATTCATGCGTACGTACGGCTTACCGTCTCCATGAACGGTGCATTCCATTTCTTACCTCTAAATGATAATGTAATATTATAAATACATGTATATTCTGGATATATATGATATATATGATATCCAAATCAGGAATGTAATTCTGGATATAAAGAACCGTTGACCACACGAACAACATGTAATTGTAAGAAGTCCGCTTTTGACTTAAGAACCAAATATCGAAAAAACAAATATTATTAACTTAAATGATTACATAATGTTTATAACATGTCAATAATTGATATAAAAGGAATAATGAACTTGAAAAAGGTTCTTAAGCAAGTAAAAATTAACTCAAGTGTATTATTCAGGATGTTTAATAATGATCGAGTCAAGTCGGACCCGAGGTAAGGGATCCTACTCCTCTCTTTCTTTTTAAGTACGCTCTTTTATGTCATTCCTTTTATGATCATATTTCTTATGATTGGGATGTTATTTTATATTAATCCTAATTTACTTATTATGTTCATATGATGAGAGACCCTATTTTCTCTCATCAATCCATTTTGGAAGTTTTGAGTGGCGCTGTTAGGCTGCAGAATTTTCATAACAGATCTAACCTCTCTCTTTCATTTTAAGTACTCTCCTTTATGTTACTTCTTTTAAGCTCCTATTTGTTATGATGGGGGATGTTATTTTATATTTATCTTTCTGTACATTTTATTGTAATATGATGAGAGGCCCTATTTGATCTCATCAATCCATTTTTGTAAGTTTTAAGTGGCGTCGTTAGGCTGCCGAGTTTTCGTAAGGGATTTTTCATCTCACATTTATTCCCGTGAGATTTATGCTACATTTTCCACAATTTCCTTTGACTGGTGTATGTACTGCCCATTATTTTACTCATTGTGTAATATACTTTCATTTATGAGTATTTACATCAATGTTGTATTGTCCTTCTTTCACGGGGTGTATGTTTCGAAAGATACCCATGTCGGTAAGGGAACCTTTCACCCTCCACTTTTTAAAAGACTTCTTTTGTTATGTATTTTAATTCACATACTATTATGTTGGGATATGTTCCTATATATCCTTATTGATTTTAATTTTATTTCCATGTGATGAGATACCCTTTTTATCTCTCATCAACTCATTTTCTGAATTTTGTAGTGACGCCATTAGGCTGTGAAATTTTTGCAAGGGAACTTCTTAACCCAAATTTGATTCTTTGGGATAAACTTATACTCCTTGAATATGTCGTTCTTTGAATATGTGTGAATAAACTCTGAATGTTTTACACTTAATATCCCCTTATATTTGGTGTATTCGTTTGTCACAAATAATTATGTAATTGATTTATCCTTAAACCAAGGATACCGTCTTTATAAGGGACTTCGTCTCAATCTCCTTTCATTGAGGCATATTTTGTTTTATACACAACTTTCTTTTATACGGTGTATAAACCCCTTTTACTTTTCTTTTATACAAAAGGAATATTTTTCTATGAAGCGTTTTACTAAACGATAAAAAGGAATGTTTCTTTTAATGTACGCAGTGACAACGACCTTTTCCGCCGCCACGAGTATTATTTGATCTTTGGCTTCCTCAACAAGACGTAATGTTTTTAAAATAAAATAAATACCATATACTCTTTTATGTATTTTGGTATTGAAAATGTTTTTGATAAAGGATTCTATTTTTTTCAATATATTTAAATGATATATTGTGATTGAAATGTGGAAATGTAATCATTCCTTTATATTGGTTTTATGTGTTATAATTTTATAATGGTACTTGAAAATTTTACGGGTGGTTACATGATAAACCATATGACGGGTGGTACCATGAATACCAGGACGGGTGGTTACGTTATAACCTCCAATGCATTGGGTATGGAAGTCGGCCTTATGGCTATTCCATTAAGTATGTATAGAAGTTGGCCGAATGGCTATTCCATTAAGTGATATGTGTGGAATTCGACCTTATGGTTATTCCACTTAAGTATGTTTATGTCCCAAGGTACATTTATATGTTATGTGATATTTATATGGGTTTTATGGTAATCTTTTGGTTACAGAAGGGTAAGTAATGAAATTTTATTCAGTAAAGATTTTTTACTACTTTGAAAAGGTGAAAAGTATTACTTTGATAAAGTATACATGGTTTACTTTTTGTTTTGAAAAACTAACAGTTTTCATTCTTTGTGTATCCCTTACTGAGCTTTTTATGCTCATGCCATGTTTTTGAAATGTTTTTCACAGGACTTAACGTGGAATAGGGTCAAGGATGGGATCAAGGGAAAGTCATGAAACCTAAAACATGGAACTGGACATGTTTCTTTTTAAGAGTTTTTATTTTATGGAAACTTAGTAAAAGTTTCTACTTTGTAATCTTTTGAGATGTAATAGTTATGTCCTAATTCTCTAAAACTCGAAACTTGAAATGATCCTCAATGTGAATTATTCATTTAATTCAATATTAAGTAAGTTTTAAGGTCGGGGCCTTATAGTTTGTATCAAAGGTCAGTTTAGATAACTTTAGAGTTTAGGGTATTCTTTAAGCATAAGTGACATGACCATAATGGTTAGGATTTCACAAACAGTCCTAGTTTTAGATAAAGTGAATGAGTAAGTATATCATAGTGTTTATCTTCCTCTTTAGTACATGATGGTTTTGTTCATATACTCACACTGTCCTTTTTGGTTTTAGTAAATGGCTGGATCTAGCTGGCACCAAAGTAACGGTGGATGTGAAGGAAACTGTGACAGTTTTCTGAGCGAGCAACTGAATGATATGGGAGATGCAATGAGAACTCTTTTGTTTATCCTCAACCAACTATCTAGAGTCATGATTGACCACCAGAACCTTGGTGATTTCTATAAGGCATCATATATGGGAGAAACAAATCCCTATGGAACTACAGGTAATAATCATAAAAGGTAAGTGTTTTCAAAAACCTATGTGTCATAGATGTGGAAAGAAACACCTAGGAAAATGTTTAAAAGGGACAGAAATATGCTATAGATGTGGAAATGAAGGTCATAAAGAAATAACCTACCATGGAAAAAGGAAGAATCCAGTTGACTCAAGGAAAGGGAAAGAAGTTCTTTCTGAGGGATCAATTGAATGTTTTAAATGTGGTGTGCATGGTCATTATGCAAACACATGTCCTATGAAGAAGTTTCGTGAATGGGATCACCAAGATCATATAAATACTCGTTTACCAATACCTAACGCCATTATGATTGAGGATGAAGAAACTGACAATGACCAATCAAAGGTATGGATTATTTCTTAAATTTTGTTTTCTATTTTGGAATCATAGGATATGATTCATGATTTTGTTTGTAGGAAAGAAGTATTTCAGAATAAGTTGGAAAGGAATGGTTAATGGATCATGAATAATGTTGAATGAGTAAGAAGTCAACATAAAAGGGCTTCAAGAGTTATGGTGAAATTCTTAAGAGTATTAAGTGTCTTTTGATGATGGGGTACATTGGAAGACTTTTTATAGTATGTGTAACACTGATGTTTGATATATGAAAATTTTATTCAAAGAATAGTAATCTGTTCTTTTGTGGACATAGTTATAAAGAACCATTTGGGTTTATATGATCCTTACTTTTGAGGTAATTATGGGTTACTATATTTAGTGATGTAAAGTGAAAGTCATGAGATAAAATTGAGGTTAAATTACATTATGGTTATTTTTGATGATTTTATCTCGTTATTGGGGAATTTTTTAAGAATTATGCAGTTTTGGAAAAAGGACAACACGTAGACCGTGTGACAACCCGTCGCGTCGGACAAGGCTGCGGGAATCGAACCCACAACCAAAGTGCAATGGGTATTTATCGCCGACCACTGGACTATGTGATGTCCCTGGTTAGTTTGACTAATTCTTTTTAGTTAAATGATTTTATGAATTTAGAGTATGTTGATTTTGGGATATATATGGAAATTTATTAACCTATCACGGAGGATATGTGATTAGGTTAATTACTTTTCAGTACGAGACTTTAGGAGCAACTGATGTTGTTTGGAGATAAATGTTATGATTTAACTTCGAAGACTATGTGACTAAATCCTTCAAATATTTGGGTTTCAATCTTAGTTTGGTTTACTTTGAGGAATTTTATGGACAAATTTTTTATCGAATGGTCCTCATTGAACTTTGGGTTTTGTTGGACAAATTTTGGAGATTAAGAATAGTTTTTCTTTTTATAAAGGGTTATCCTTTTCTGGGTTATCTGATCTTGTACTAACATTTTTGGTTTTGGTTTTGGTTAGAGTCTAAAGTCATGGGAAGTGTATAGTTCTCTTTTTTGGATTAGTTGATTCTCTAGAAATTGATTATAGTACTCTTAATGCGAACAAGTCTTCCTAAATACCCATGTTTTGGAGAAAATATGAGTTTGATTAAGGAATCTAGTAAATGTTGAAAGTCTACATGACAAGTAAGTATGTTTCATTATGATTTAGTTAAGCCCAAAAATAAATTCCTCCATGAAAAGTAACATAAAACAAAAATGTTGTCTGTTAACTTTTCCTACTGGGGAGTCAAATACCGTTTAACCCATCACAAGTTTGTGATTTTCTTATTGTTAACTTTCTACTAGACATGTTTACTATCACTATTCATCAGAACATGACCCTATGTTTTCTCCTCCATGTCCATGTTTTCCTACATGGAATCCTAGTATGGGTTAACATGCGTGACCTCTGTACTTATCTTTCTTTATTTTAAAGTGATTGTTTTACTGACTCTTGTTCCGATGTGGGACTTTCAAGGATATTTCCAAGCCCAATTTTAAAATTGCATGGAAGTAATTCCCAAAAGGGGGGAAGGATGTAACACCCCAGGTAAATAAATAATATGAAATTTTTATATTTATCCATATTTTTGAATAAAATAGTAATATTACTTTAAAGGGGATTCTATGCTCGATGGCACACCCAATACGCAACAACGAGTTTCTTGGGAAGCTTACGTTGTACTCTAATAATAAAATAATATTATTTTAAATAGTAGTTAACGCCTAGCTGTTGTAATGGCGGGAATGAACAGAACTACCTACAAAATGATTATATATGTTTTTCAAATATTTTTACTATTTACAACAAATTTTAGAGGATTAAAAATGAGAATGAATCCAATTTTAAGCGTAGACATTCTAATATTCTTTAAAAGGTCGATTAACCGCCTTTTGAAGGAGAATCTCTTTTAAATCCACTTTTTGACAATTTTATGTGTTATATTTTACAAAATAAAATTCTTATTTAGAATCGGGACATCAAAATTTACTTTGTTTAAATTTTTGGTATCTTTCTGATAAAGTTCATTTTTTAATGAATAATGAAAAATGTTGTATTTTAATTAAAAACCACTTTTTAATCTGGTTTATTTATATGATTAGATTATCTTTTGGATTTTTTTTAGTAAAATTAGAATATATTTTTACCATTTAATCCAATAGTGGTCATTGGAATTAATTTCACTTTGAAATTGGACTTAAACTAGTGTCAATCTTTTTATACTTATTGTTTCATAAAATCACGCTATTTGCTCTGACTGCGGGAATAAATTATAAAATTAATTAATGAAACTTCTATGTTATGAATTTGGTAAAATAGACATCATTTTTGAATTTGGAATATCAAATATATCTTAGGGTGAATTTTTGGTATTTTTCTAAAAATCTCCAATTTTTGATAAATAGTGAAACCACAAAGTGGTGGTTACAAAATTTGATTTTTCGTTTAAATGGGACATTACCACCTCTATGATTTGAATTTAAAAAATCCAATTTAAATGATTTTAATTTTTAAGTAAAATTTGGTTCAATGGGATGAAAATAATTTTTGATGAAATGTAACTTTTAAGTTTTATTAATAGCGATTAAAGGTAATTAGTGTGATTTAAGGTAAAAATGATATTATAATAAAATGAAAATATATTGACACTTGTCCTAAACCTATTTTATGAGTTATGGCCGACCACGACAACCCATGGGTCGATTTTCGGTACCCCATGGAGCCACTTGGGTTTGATAATGACATTTATGCCTTTTATTTAAAGTTAAAATAAAAATGTCACAAACATGTTTTGTTTTACTAAAACAATTTTTACATGTGGCTATACAAGTCCGAATTTTGACTATAAATAGTAATTGGAAAGATAAAAAGATTTAACACATCATAGTAATTTTTTTATAATTTTTAGACATTAAATAAATTACATTCTTTTTGACATCATGATGATGCAGTGATGACCTCATTATTTAATGATTTAAATAAAATGGAAAGATAATGAAAAATCTAGGACCCAAACGTGTCAAAAACCTATTCTATGGGTGGATTTAGAACCCTTATCACCTTATCCTCGAAACACATCAATGTGGGACCATTAAAATCCGAAAACCATTTGAAAATAAAGTAACATTTTATACTTTTCCAAGAGTGCCCCTCCTCTCCTCTTATAAAAGGCTCACACCTCTACCACTTTACCCACACCTCTCAAACCATTGGTTCGGCCAAGATCTGATCATTTTGTCTCTCCACATCCCTCTCCTAATCCTATAAGCCTTAACATAGGCAGGATTCTCTTCAAAAAACCCTTTTGGTTCAAACCAATGGGAGTTACCCAATTTTAAGGTAACGTCTTCACTTGTGCTCTTTTGTTTTATTTTCCTTCTCCAACCCCATAAACTCTTTTTATTAATTTTTTTGTAACAACTCCAGTATCTTAAATATACTAGGATGTTGTTATAATATGTATTATATCTACAATTACACACACCTTCATCTAATGGTTAAAGAACATACAGTTTCTGTGGATGGAGAATTTCTGCCTCACGAAACGATGATTGTTCAACACTCATATAACACCTTCAAAGGTGTCCATTAAGATGTCACTATGTTTATATATGATATATAATATCTTTATGTTTTACTTAATCTTCTGTATTTTTCATTTGTGACATACCTTTATGGCTTCCATTATGGGTATACGTGATATCTTCATTTTAGGAAGTGCGAACTACCGCCCCCTCAAAGTGATTTGATTCGTTAATGCCATATGTGGGATGTATAAAGGATGGATTTAAAATTATTATATATGATGTTATACTGGATTTATAATATACCTTTATAACATTATTTTTTTCTTTCCATTAAAGTATGAGATAGAAATGAAAGTAGCGTTCATGCGTACGTACGGCTTACCGTCTCCATGAATGGTGCATTTCATTTCTTATCCTCAAATGTAATGTACTATTATAAGTACATATAATGGATATATATGATATATGAAACATATAGAGGATTAATATAATTCTGGAATTAAAAATATAAACATCTCTCATTTAGTTTTAATTCCATTAATATGACATAGAAATGAAAGTAGCGTTCATGCGTACGTACGACTTACCGTCTCCATGAACGGTGCATTTCATTTCATACCTCTAAATTATTATGTAATATTATAAATGCATGTATATGCTGGATATATATTATATATATGATCCAGAAATCAATAATGTCATTCTGGATATAAAGAACCTTTGACCACACGAACAACATGTAATTGTAAGAAGTCCACTTTTGACTTAAGAACCAAATATTGACAAAACAAACATTTTTAACTTAAATGATTACATAATGTTTGTAACATGTCAATAATTGATATAAAAGGAATAATGAAATTGAAAAAGGTTCTTAATCAAGTAGAAATTAACTCAAGTTTATTATTCAGGATGTTAAAGAAAGATCGAGTCAAGTCGGACCCTAGGTAAGGGATCCTACTCCTCTCTTTCTTTTTAAGTACGCTCTTTTATGTCATTCCTTTTATGCTCATCTTTCTTATTATTGGGATGTTATTTTATATTACTCCTACTATACTTATTATGTTCATAATATGAGAGACCCTATTTTCTCTCATCAATCCATTTTGGAAGTTTTGAGTGGCGCCGTTAGGCTGCCGAATTTTCGTAAGAGATCTAACCTCTCTCTTTCATTTTCTGTACTCTCCTTTATGTTACTTCTTTTAAGCTCCTATTTGTTATGATGGGGGATGTTATTTTATATTTCCCTTTCTGTAAATATTATTTTAATATGATTAGAGACCCTATTTGATCTCATCAATCCATTTTTGGAAGTTTTAAGTGGCGTCGTTAGGCTGCCGAGTTTTCGTAAGGGATTTTTCATCTCACTTTTATTCTCGTGATATTTATGCAACATTTTCCACAATTTCCTTTGAGTGGTGTATGTACTGCCCATTATTTTACTCATTCTGTAATATACTTTCATTTATGAGTATTTACATCAATGTTGTATTGTCCTTCTTTCATGGGGTGTATGTTTCGAAAGATACCCATGTCGGTAAGGGAACCTTTCACCCTCCTCTTTTTAAAAGACCTATTTTGTTATATCTTTTAATTCACATACTATTATGTTGGGATATGTTCCTCTATATCCTTATTGATTTAAATTTTATTTGCATGTGATGAGATACCCTTTTTATCTCTCATCAACTCATTTTCTGAATTTTGTAGTGACGCCATTAGGCTGTCAAATTTTTGCAAGGGAACTTCTTAACCCAAATTTGATTCTTTGGGATAAACTTATACTCCTTGAATATGTCGTTCTATGAATATGTGTGAATAAAATCTGATTTTTTTACACTTAATATCCCCTTATATTTGGTGTATTTGTTTTTCACACATAATTATGTAATTGATTTATCCTTAAACCAAGGATACCGTCTTTGTAAGGGACTTCGTCTCAATCTCCTTTCATCGAGGCATATTTCGTTTTATACACAACATTCTTTTATACGGTGTATAAACCCCTTTGACTTTTACTTTTATACAAAAGGAATCTTTTTCTACGAAGCGTTTTACTAAACGACAAAATGGGATGTTTCTTTTAACGTACGTGGTGAAAACGCCCTTTTTCGCCACCGCGAGTATTATTTGATCTTTGGCTTCCTCAACAAGACGTAATGTTTTTAAAATAAAATAAATTCCATATACTCTTTTATGTATTTTGGTATTGAAAATGGTTTTGATAAAGGATTCTATTTTTTCAATATATTTAAATGATATATTGTGATTGAAATGTGGAAATGTTATCTTTCCTTTATTTTGGTTTTATGTGTTATAATTTTATAATGGTACTTGGACATTTTACGGGTGGTTACGTGATAAACCATATGACGGGTGGTGCCGTGAATACCAGGATGGGTGGTTACGTTATAACCTCCAATGCATTGGGTATGGAAGTCGGTCGTATGGCAATTCCATTAAGTATGTATGGAAGTTGGCCAAATGGCTTTTCCATTAAGTGATATGTGTGGAAGTCGACCTTATGGTTATTTCACTTAAGTATGTTTATGTCCCAAGTTACCTTTATATGTTATGTGATCTTTATATGGGTTTTACGGTAATCTTTTGGTTATAGATGGGTAAGTAGTGAACTTTTATTCAGTAAAGAGTTTTTACTACTTCGAAAAGGTGAAAAGTATTACATTGATAAAGTATACATGGTTTACTTGTTGTTTTGAAAAACTAACAGTTTTCATTCTTTGTGTATCCCTTACTGAGCTTTTTATGCTCATCCCATGTTTTTGAAATGTTTTTCATAGGACTTAACATGGAATAGGGTCAAGGATGGGATCAAGGGAAAGTCATGAAACCTAAAACATGGAACTGGACATGTTTCTTTTTAAGAGTTTTTATTTTATGGAAACGTAGTAAAAGATTCTACTATGTAATCTTTTGAGATGTAATAGTTATGTCATAATTCTCAAAAACTCTAAACCTGAAAAGATCATCAATGTGAATTATTAATTTAATTCAATATTAAGTAAGGTTTAAGGCCAGGGCCTTATAATAATAGTGGGGAAATTAATTTGCAATGACACACTTAATACCAAAATACTTGAATCTCTATATCAGGTCATAATACATCTTTAGAGTTCCCAGATAAATGAACCACGGAGAACTATAATAATCAAAAAAATCTGATCTCCTCCCAAATGTTAGGACAAAAAGATGATCCAAAAATAAAGAATACCATCTAAAGAGAGATACCAACCAAAAATGGTATCCCCATCATAACTTGTTTCATTAATTCACCTTATCTTTCCATCATGCAACTCATCCTTAAGAATAGACTCAATAATAGATGATGATATCTAAATAGTGGTACAAAAATAAAACCAAAAACATCCTCCTAAGAATCCAGGAGAAATTAGGAAAATATACCCATAAGGTTCCACTCCACTTCAATTCCAGAACAGCTTGTGATTGTATTTTCCTAATAAGAGTTTCTGGAAAGAAATTATCCATCCTTGAAGTGGAGTTGATGTCAAGGTAAAATATATAAAGGTACTACACCCACTTCTTCTATCTCAGATTCAAGTATTTAAGAGAAAATATATAGCACGGAGTATTATGTTCATAAAAGGCTATGAACCTCGACCTAAAATGATAACAAACCCAATATTTAATCAGATTCATAAACACTTCAAGTTATAAATTATGAGTGGCTAATTCTTCTCTCTTGGTAAAAGTTAGAGAGATCCATAATCCACCACATGATCATATTTCATAGAAACGCACCACAAAAAATCAGTAGAATCATTACAAAAAACAACATACCCCTTATCGATCTCAGTTAAGATCATAGTGGGATCTATTATCAGACATAGGTTCAACTTGTTGAAAGAAGATTGAAAATTTGTATACCATATGAATTTTACCACTTTCTTGGTATAATCCATCAAAGGTGATTCCAACTTTGAGATTTTCGTGATGAATTTTTAGTAGTATCTAAAAATACAAAGGAATCTCTGATTCTAAAGGATGTTCTATGGATCTTCCCATGACATGATATACTTCACCTTATCAAGATAAACTAATAATCCATGATCAACAATTAAATACTCCAAGAATTCAAATCATGGATCCAAAAACATAATTTCCAAGTCATTTCATAAAATTGGTGACTCCTCCAGATCTCAAGGACCAACCTTAAATGGAGCTCATGCAAGCACTCAGGCCTCAAATAAACCAAAATATCTTCCAGATACACTATATTAAAAGTTTCCAGATGCTAATTGAATATCCAATTCATTAAATCCATGAAAACTATAGGAGACTTAGTTATACCAAAATTCCTCACAAGATATTTATAATAGGCATACCAACTCCTAAAAGTCGTCTTCTATATATCAGACTTTGAAACTCTAAGTTGATGATAACTAGACCAAACTGAAATCTTTGAAACCCTCTTTTACGACATTAACTAGTCAAACAAATCCTCCACATGCGGTAAAGGATACGTAATATTAAATGTTACCCAGTTATACTTTTGATAGTCCGCACACAATTTGAGTGAACCATTTTCCTTCTTGGGAAAGAACATTGGGGCTGATGATGGAGAAACACTATGGTGAACAATACCTTTTTAAATAATATCATCTAACTAAATATAGAGATATTTCATCTCCATGGGTTCCACACAATAAGTGGGTATCATAATAATCTGGCTACCTATAACTATATCAATCATAATCTCGACCTCCCTTTCTAGAGGTTGACCCTAGAAATCATTTGAGAAATTATCACAAAAATCCAAAATAGCATCGAGAATATCAATAATGGAAGAAACATCATCGGGTTCAACTATAATAGTATATAAAAAACTCTTAATATCTAAGTGAGAAGTCATGCATGACCAAACCTTGTATCCCACTCTCTCTGAAACACTCGAGAGCTCCCATCTACAACAAAAAACAAAACGCACTGATGATAACTATCAACCTCAACATGATAAATAACAAGCCGGTCCATTCAAGTGAATATGTCAAATAGATCCTGGTCAATAATGATAAAATCACATTCAAAGTTGGCATTTTCTATCGATAGTGAATAAGAAGGACATAAAAACCCATGCTCTTTCAATTTCCTAAGAGGTGTCACTAACTCCTTGAATAATTATATGAGCCTTGTTGGAAGTTTAACCATATCCAAAAAAATGGCGACATATAAATGATGGGAGTCACCTGTGTCAAATAAAGTAGTTACTACTAAAGATTCAATAAATAGGGTGACTCTCACTATCATGGGACTAGCATATACCTCTACTGGAAACTCATCCAATACATGTTGGTGATTCACTCCTATGGCCTATGGCCAGAGCCATATAGTATCAGAATAATCTAACTATGAAAAACTATCCATTAGAGCTAATGATCCTTTACTGAGGTATAGATATATACTGATATAATGGTTGTAGATGACCATATTTTCCACAAATATTAAAAATATTCATAGGTGTGGAAAATGATTGTCGGGTCTACCCAATCTTATGACACTGAAATCTAGTTAGGGGAACACTACTGGCTATAATTGAAGGTATAGGGGGGCCCGCTATAGGGAACCATCCCCACCACTCCTGTGATGATCATTCCACATCCACATCCACCCCTATGAGCCAATAAATATTGCATTGGATGTAAGATAAGTGGATCAATAACTAACATAGTCTATTATGTCCATTTTCTCCATTGTTTCCATATCTAATGTCTCCACATAACTTGAAATTTTCATTATAAATACCTATTATTTGATATCTGATCACAAAGCCTATGTGTACTTTTGATCCTTCATCTAGTCATTCATTACTAACTATGGATAAAAATGATCCATCTCTACCAAATTATTTATATATGATAACACCAAACACTCTCCCAACTATAAGTAGGTGGACTCTAGATACTTCTCCATCATCAATGACTCTGGAAAAAACTGGTAAAAGTAGTGGGTCTTGAAACCCTTCCAATCCAAGACCACAAGTCTAACTACCTATACCAGGAATCCCATTGTCTCTTTCAAGGACCCTCATGTTTGAACATCACACAATTCACCTTCATATTCTTAGGTATTTCCATGAATTAAAAGACCTGATCAATATTTTCTATCTAGTAATCTACCTCTTGATGTTCATTTATACCTTTAAATGTCGGTGGCTTCTTGTGTAAGAACTCCCATGATCAATCCCTTTCTTGTGCAACTCTAGGAAGTACCTCAACAATTGTATTCTGTATTTTTATTATATTTTAGTTGATAGAACAAACTACTCACATAATATTCATAAGAATATTTTAATCTAGAGGAAGATTCCCTGGTGGAGAATCCTATATACCCTCCTAAGGAACACATGGAAAACATCTCATAGGCATACCACTTCACATAAAAATAGAATAAAATATTATACAATAATATAATCATAGTTCAATCCTGAAATCCATAAGAAAAAATTGATATTTAGTTCAAGAAATCAAAACATGAGCCACAAAAATCCAAACATCCCATGTTAACTTTAGTCTCATCTTGGAAAGAGTGGTCTAGACACTCACCGCAACCTACCTCTTAAGTCTCAATATAGCATCTCACCCCAGATTCCATTTAATGGTGGACCAATTTTGTGGGCCACAAGATCTCAAGTGTGAATCCATGAATTAATGAGGCTACTAACTAGTAGTGAGGTCCTAGTGAGTGTTTATGGGGATATTATTCCCCCATTTATCAAATAGATCAAAGTAATATATATGGAATAAGGAATGATATATAGTACATCCATACACTATATTACTAGACCAGTATCCTTCCATAGAAGAATCAGTAATACATAATAGACAGATAGTAGTGGAAATAAATAAATAAACCAAAAAATACAAGTAAGCAACTGGAAGGTGAATAAATAATAGATGTCTATGATTAAGAAGTTATAAAAAAGAATATGCAAGGGGAAGGGGATACATGATCATACCGAATTATAAAAAAGTATAAAAAAGTCTAGAATGATCAAAAAGTACTAGAACAAGCATCAAAAGTATAATCTTGGTCCTCTGACCCCATACTCCATAGAAAAGCTGTAAATAAATCATTGAAAGATAGCCACTTTCTTTTATCAATTCTTGCAACCATTAATTTTACTCAGGTAAAAAAGGAGGCTTGAGTAGGGTGTGAAATAAAATCCCATTAGGACACCACATGTGGTTTCTATATCAATCCATTCATGTGATATAATATGAAAAGTGTGAAATAATTAATAAAATTGAGGTAGAAATAAATAAATAAGTAACTAGATAGGTTTCCCACAGTAAGGCCCTTCAATTCTACCTGTTTCAACTTAAGACAGTGAGTCTAAACTAGGGATCCGATAATGGAAAAAAATTTCATATAATTCCTATGAATATGTATTGTCCACAAGCTTATGATTGGTCTTAGAGGACACTTCCCTATAATTCCAAAACAAAGGGATCATCCCTCGTTCAAAAACATTCAATTAATTTTTAATTAAATTGATTATTTTTATAAATATAAAGAGAGTCGCCCTAAGCCCATCCATGGAAATTCTAAAATAATCCCATGAATCACTTTTAGAGATCAATAATTTCCAATTATAAAGGATTCCATCCAAGGTTACCCAAGAGAGAAGATGTAAGTGGCACTGCAATCATGGTATGAAGACATCATGAACTATCATCTAAGTCCATACCTAGTATCACATGTAGGGGCCTATGTCTCTTTTGTGGCATGGTGCAACAATAATTCCATAGATCCCATCCAAGGGTTCTCCCTTAGGTAATCTATGTCACTTTTCTAGATATAAAAATATATTACGCACAATGAGTCCATCCCAGGAATCGCTAGTGTCACCCCCAGCATGTTTACAGAACTTTAAAAAATTATAACTAAGGCATGATGAGCCCGTCCAAGGGTTCCTGAAGTCAAAACCCCTTTAATATCCCTCAAATCCAAGGAAAAAGCATTTAAGGAATCATTTATATCATAATAAGAAAATAGGTCAATACATTTCTATTGGGAAATCCATTTATGTCATATGGTATAAGGCACATTGCTTAATATCATGGTCAATTCAATTTTTTCAAACTAATTCATTACCTATGTGGATTAGTTATGAGGGAACACACATCAATGGGTTTCTAAAAAATTTAAAAAAATTGGAAAATGGGCCTCTATAGTAGAACACACCCATTGGGTGGCATGCATCAAGGTGACCAACCAAAGGTGAAAAGAACATAGACCACCAACCTTATCTTTATTGTGCTTCTTACGTCTAGTGTTGTCCTTTGGTTTGAGATATCATGGAATAAATTCGATAAATCATAATTTTATGATGTGGCATGTGTCAAATCGATCAACCTATGGCACAATGGTGCATATTATAGAACATAAAGAGTGATGGAAAAGAGCATAGACCATCTATGTAATGACCCAAAATTTCATAAATAGAAATTCCTCTTGATCTAATTAAATGTATTATTATCGTTATATAAAATTTAAACTTCATTGGATTTATGTTTATGGATTTTAAAATACCATTATGAATTGTGACCATTGCTAATATAGCCATTGAAAAGTGATCACATGATTTGTATAAATATAGGGCTTTAATAAATCCAATTTACTCAGACAAAGGAAGTGATGGACTCATCCAATAGACTTGCCCCGTATGAAGACCAATTGTTGGAGATCGAAAATGATGTGGCATGATTGGGATTATCTCTTAACCAAGACTAAGCCAAG
This sequence comes from Viscum album, assembly GCA_963277665.1. NCBI lineage: Eukaryota > Viridiplantae > Streptophyta > Magnoliopsida > Santalales > Viscaceae > Viscum > Viscum album. The sequence continues at coordinate 767,693,110 of OY728121.1, forward strand.
CTTGAACACGTTAAGCTTGAGCATAACTGGGTACGGGAGAAGTGGAAGTTAATAGAGATTACAACCCGAGTGATGTTATCCGAGCCACCCCAACAGTCTGTCACCATCGAACACCTTACCCTTCAGTGTTATATGGATGTTATAAGGGGTTATGTAACAAGACCTTGTCACTATGATTATGTGCATTATTTTTGTATATAATAATGAATATGCATTCATTTTATTATTGTTACTTTGTAAATAGTTTTTAAATAACAAATAGTATTTTTAGTTAATATTCAACTAAGAAATATATTTTGATGAATTAATGGAATTTTGAATGAAATAATATTTTAATAAAATATTATTATTAAATTATTTTTTATTAAATATAAATTATAATATAATTTTATGAATTCAATTGTAATTTTTATTAAGGTTTGAATACTGGTTTTGTCAAAACCCATGAATTTTCGGTAAATGACGGTTTTTATTTTAAAAGTAAAAAAGTCACATATTTATAAAATTATATAGATAAATTGAATATTATTTTTTGGAATCATTATTTCAAAATTATCTAATGGGGAATTTTTCATAATTTTCTAAGAGAGTCGGTATTTTGGGTAAAAATTAAATACAATTTAAATATATAATGTGTTTTATAACATCATAATGACCCAATAGTGAAGTAATAAAATACTATTAACATTTTCTTCAGCCAATATATGTTTTAGCATTAAAATAATGTGATTTTAGATTTGTTTGATTTATTTTACAGAGCTTTTTTGGACCTTCTAAGACTTATAAAACATTTTGTCTTTTCAAATTGTTTTCCTTGAGAGTGTGAACCACCACCACATAAGTAACCCTGTTATTTTAAGAAGTTTGGCCATTGGCCTTATATAATATTGTTTTTCACTCCCCTTTGGTAAAAACCATGGTTAAAAAACATGTGCTGGTTTGTGGTATTGATTAGTTCAATGTGAGGTGTCCCAAACCGAAATAATAAAGAATTCCCTCTCCTTACCTATATAAACCAACCCAAGCTCCCACTTCCACTTCACTCAAAGCCTTTGGAGTTAGACAAACCCCTGACCTCCCCTCTCTAAAATCCTCCCAAGGTGATCTATCCTCCCAATAATCCTCTCTCAATCCTCTCCCAAGCCTTTGGGATCACACTTCCAAGTAAGGGATTTCTTCCATTCTCATTTTTGTCTAATATTATTTAAGTTGTTATACACTTTTTTTCAATTAAAAATATTGGGGTAAGATTTATCATCTCCCCCATACTGTCCTATTTATTTTTGGATGATGGTATACCCCTTCCACTTTCATTAAATACTCTTATGTACACCCGTTACCATGCCGAAATTATGTTAGGGATTTCTCTCTCCTCTTTTAAATCCAAGTAATTCTTTTTTATTATGCATCTAAATTCTATTACGTTTTTTGTGATATGTATCCATATGACCCCCTTACTTTCCATTGAATGTACATATTATGAGATAACCTTTTCTATATCATCAACTATTTTCATTAATTCTTATGTCACACCATTATGCTTCTGAAATTCAACTGCGTTATTCCATGCCAAGATCAATGTGTAATGAATACCACACCAATGTCTCTATCAAGGGTATTCCCCTTTATGCACATATATCTATTGAATGGTACTTTCATGTATTTATTACACATTACTTAATCATGTAATAACTTATGATGTTGATTTATTCCATGTTATATGATCCATGTGGGATACTTATGCATGAAATGAAACGTTTATGAAGGGTGCGCCCTGATAACGCTCCAATGCATTGGGTAAATTATAGAATCATGATATGTCATGTGCAATGGGTGTTGAATATTTCCAATTAAAGTGAAATGAGGTTCTACTCATGCTTCATGTGCAATGAGGGTTTACTCAGGATCCATGTGCAATGAGCCTTGGCTCATGCTAATTCCATGTTAAGTGTTGTTGCCATATTTCCATGTTATGATTATCATGATTTATCATGCCTTTATGTTCATGTTTTTATTGAGATCCATTGATATGCCTATTATCTATAATGTATTGTATTCCTCATTTTATTCCAGGTTTATTCCCTTATTGGGCTTTATAGCTCACCCTTTTCTTATGCATGTCCTCAGGTTATGCCATGCAATTCTAAGTATGAGGGAATGTCGTGGTCATGTGAAGGAAGTTTTCAACAAAGATGTATTGTATTTTATGTTCTAAGTTATTATGTAATGTTCCTAATCCCCAAAGACACTAGACCTCTCAATCTTCTATTTTGTATCAAGTGAAGATTTTATGTAATAAATCAGGTTTAAGTGTGTAATAAAAAGCAGGGTTGTCATAGTTGGTATCAGGGGATAGGTTTAGTTATTTTTGGGATTAGGGTTGAGAAACCCTACTAAATAATTATATACAAGAATAAGTATAATAAAAAAATCCCTATGTATTTTTGAGTATTTATTAATTGGTTTATCAAGAAAATACATCCCTGTCTGGATATGAGCAGGTAGTTGCGGCTCTAGCATAGATGTATCCTAGGCGTAAAACCCGAAAACACTGCTTTGAGATAGACTCGAATGGTAAATGGTGCATGACAATGAGCCTTGATATACTCTTGGTTACGACAATCCCAGGGGATATACTTTGGTAAAATCATAATCTTAGTATGAACCCTTATTGAAGGAATTAAAGAAAATTCTCCTAAGAATATATGTCAGAAAGTAGATCATGGATAGCATAGATTGAAGCCTATGGATTCATATGTTAAGGAAATAAAAGTTATTTATAAGACATCAGTTTTTTCCTTGGATTACCCTTTATTTTTTACACCTAACTTTCCTTTTATTCTAGCTAATGGCATGTAATAGGAGGAATCAGGCTAAAAACTGATGTGAAGATCAATGTGATGAATGTTCATATGAGATGTCTCATCCAAAGGGTGTGGGAATCGCGATCTTTCTCAGGCTTCTCTATCAGTTAACTCAATATTTTAATAGAAACATGGGTCAAGAAGAACGTTCAACCCCCCCCCCCCCCGCTAAGAAAGAACAAGTTGCTATTGAGAGATTCATGAGACAAAGGCCTCCTACTTTTAATGGATCATATGATCCCTCAATCGTTGAACAATGGATCAACTCCATTGAAACAATCTTCTCTATCCTTCAATATTTATAACAAGAGAAGGTTCTTCTGGATGATTATCGTATGGAAGGTGAAGCCGATCAATGGTGGACGTTGGTCAAAAATACGATGCCTGAGGAAGAGATCAAGGCTTTGAAATAGAAGGATTTCCAGAAGATGTTTTTTGATAAATATTTTCCACACACCCTCCGACATAAGATGAAAAGTGACTTCCTTTCCCTCAAGAAAAAAGATGACGAACTTGTCAGAGCGTATGAGGAAAAATTCAAAAGGCTTGCATGATACGCCTTCGGATTTGTCTTTACCCCCGAATGCAAGGTTGACCGCTTCATTGGTGGGATGAAACCAAGCCTACGAAAAGCGCTGGTGATCTGTGACTTCGACAGCTATGAGGAAATTGTCTCATGTTCCCTCATGGTCGAAATGGAGATTGGAGAATCTCAGGGGTATCATGGGGATAAGAAGCGTATGTTGAACATCAATGTTGGCAGTCTGATGTATAAATCCAATGATGCTAAGAAGATACAGCACCCCACTTGCCAATGGTGCAAAAATAAGAACCTCGGAAATTGCCTGAAGGGGAGAGGAAATGCTTTAGGTGTGGAATTGAAGGGCACTTAGCTGTTAACTACCGACAAGACAAACCTGCGGCTGCAACAGAAGAGAGTAACACTCTGTTCAAACCTCACCATGTTGTTCATTGCTACAACTGCAAAGAACCAACGCATCTTGCAAATCAGTTCCCTAAACCATGGAATTTCGGAGGCAACCAACAATCTCCAAGGCACCAAGGGAGAGCTTTTTACATCACTACTGCCAAAGTGAACCCCGACAATGAAGTGGTGATAGGTACGCTAGTTATTCATTCAAGAATAGAGGACATACTTTTTTATTCAGGTTCTATGCATTTTTTTTATTTCCCAAAAGTTTAGTAGAACAATCCCATCACAACCAAAAATCATGGAAATAAAGATGTCAGTGAGTACGAAAAATGGGGAAATCATTCCACCACATGAATGTAACTCCTCCCCTGTCATAATCTGTGGATTGAATTTCTTGTAGAACCTCGTCATACTCCCCCTGGTAGAATTTGTTGAAATTTTTGGCATGGATTTGATCTCCTTATCTAGATCAAAAATAAATTTTTGGGATAGGGGAATCACTCTACATGTGGAGAATCGACCCCCGATTCTATACCAGTGCAAGGAGGAAGATGAATCTTCTCTAGCTCCATCATCTCAAACGTGGATATTATTGCCCTATGAGTACGCGTATCTGGCTTAGATTATTGAATCTAAGGAGAGAACCATCCACGAAGACATGCCTATTGTGAGGGAATTTGCTGAAGTGTTTCCCGAGGAATTGTCTAGTCTTCCTCCCAGAAGAGATGTTTAATTCTCAATTGATTTTATACCTGGGGTGTTGCCAATATCCAAGACTCCGTATATAATGGATCTTGTGGAGCTTGAGAACCTGAAGAAACAACTACAGGAGAATATGAATAAAGTGTTTATATGCCCATGTGCTTCACCATGGGTTGCACCAGTCCTCTTCATCAATAAGAAGTATGGGTCAATGCGCCTTTGCATCGATTATCATGAGCTTAACAAAATCATGAAAAAGAAAAAGTATCTTCTCCCACGGATTGATGACTTGTTCGATCAGCTGCGTGGAGCACAATAAATCTACAAGGTGGATTTGCAGTTGGGATATTATCATGTACAGGAGAAGAAAGAAGATATCCCCAAGACTGCTTTTCGTACAAGATACGGGCACTATGAATTCATAATAATTCCTTTCAGACTCACTAATTCTCTATCAATCTTCATGGAATTTATTAATAGAGTCTTTAGTGATTACCTTGAAAATTTTGTTGTAGCCTTTATAGATGATATCCTGATATACTCCAAAACCAAGGAGGATCATGAGGCGTATCTATGAACTATACTAGAGACCTTTTGGAAGGTGAATCTCTATGAAAAGAATAGGAAGTGTGAGTTCTGGTTGAAGGAGGTCTCATTCTTGGGCCATATCATCACAAGAAATGGGATATCAGTGGATCCCTCCAAAACAAATGCAATTGAGGGATGGCTGAGGCCAACATCGGTAACAGATATCCATAGCTTCTTGGGGTTAGCTGGATATTATCAATGATTTGTGAGAAATTTCTCACGATTGACCAACCATCTTACTAAGCCAACTCAGAAGATAATAAAGTTTTCTTGGAGTGATGAATGCGAAGAAATCATCAAGGAGTTAAAAAAGAGGCTCATCACTAATCCCATGCTCACTTTACCCACAAGTGGAGACCTTTTGTAGTATTCAGGGATTCTTCAAAGAAGTTCATAGGTTGTGTGTTGATGCAAAATGACAATGTCATTGCCTATGCTTCAAGGCAATTTAAAGTCCATGAGCAGAATTATCCAACACATGATTTGGATTTGGCTATGGTGATCTTCGCTTTAAAATTATGGCAGCATTATCTCTTAGGGGAGAAGTGTGAAATATATATGGAAAACAAAATCCTCATGTATATATTCACACAGAAAGAGTTGAACATGCACTGATGAAGATGGTTGGAGCTGATCAAATACTATGACTGCTCAATCCATTACCACCCTCGGAAAGCGAACAAGGTGGTAGATTCTCTAAGTAGAAAGGACCCAGCAGTTCTATCATTGATGAGAATTATGAAGACCCAATATTCTTAGATTTTATGAAGATGGATATGGGATTCATAAATAAGGTAACATCATCAATCCTTTAGCAAATGATTTCTCAACCATATCAGTTGGAAAGGGTAAAGGATACTCAAAAAGATGATGTGAGAATTTGTAAGAGATTTGAAGCTATTAGAAAATGGAAATCCTCGGAGTTAAATGTTAATAAAGAAGGAATTGTGAGATTTGGGAAAAGACTATGTGTTTCATCACGTCCGTAGCTGAAGAAGGAACTTTTGGATGATGCGCATAGTTCAAATTTCTCTATTCACCCAGGAAACAAAAAGATGTATCGAGTTCTTCAAGAGCATTATTGGTGGGATAATATAAAGGAGGAGATCACTGAATATACATCAAAGTTCCTAGTGTGTCATCAAGTGAAGTTAGAGAGGAAGAAGTCTTAGGGGACGATGCAACTATTTCCCATACCAGCATGGAAATAGGAGAACATCACCATGGACTTCGTCACCAGAATTCCAAAGACATCCAAAGGAAAAAATGCAATCTGGGTTGTTTTGGATCATCTTACAAATTCTGCACACTTCATTTCAAATTGGGTGGATTTCTCATTGGATCAGCAAGCACAGATATATATCATGGAAGTGGTAAGGCTGCATGGAGTACCACTATCTATCGTATCCAATCAAGATCCAAGGTTCACCACTATGTTTTGGAAGAGTCTTCACCATTCTCTAGATACTGAGATGAAATTTGTTATGGCTTATCATCCTCAAAATGATGGCCAATCCGAGTGGACTATCCAAACACTTGAGGACATTCTTAGATCATGTTATATGGACTTCAAAGGAGGGTTGGACCAACATCTTCCACTAATTGAATTATCCTACAATAATAGTTTCCACTCAAGCATATGAATGGCACCTTATGAATCCATGTATGGGAAGAGATGTAGAACACCAGCATGTTGGGATGAAGTCGGTGAGAGTAAGAGGCTAGGATCAGAAATGGTCGAATAAATGGTGGAGAAGGGGAAAAGAATTCAGCAGCATATCAAGGCATCCAAGAGTCAAAAAAAGAGTTAGGAAGATAACTATTGATGATACCATGACTTTAAAGTTGGAGACATGTTATTTCTATGTATATCTCCATGGAAGAAGGTTGTGAGGTTTGTAAAGAAAGGTAAGTTAGGTCCTAAGTACATTGGCCCCTTTGAGATTCTTGATCGTGTTGGGGTTGTGGCCTATCTTCTAGCACTTCCACCTACCATGGCCAAATTACATGATGTCTTTCATGTATCACTCTTAAGGAAGTACATAAAAAACATGTCACATATACTCTCTTCAGAGGTAGTATAGGTAGAAGATGATCTATCTTACAAGGAGCAACCAATGAAGATCTTAGATCATAGAGAAAATGTTCTACAAAATAAGGCAATACCCCTCATAATGGTGTTGTGGAGAAACCACAAGTTTGAAGAAGTGACATGGAAATCAGAGGAAGTGATGAAGTAAATTCACCCACATCGGTTTTAGTGTTTGAAAAGGAAATTTCAAGAGTGATATTTCTTAAGGGGGAATATTGTAACGACCCAAACTTTCATTAATGAAAATTCCTCTTGATCTAATTAAATGTATTATTACGATTATATAAAATGTGAACTACATTGGTTTTATGATTCTAGATTTTAAAATAGCTTTATTAATTGTGACCATTTCAAATATAGCCATTGAACAGTGATCACATGATTAGTATAAATATAGGGCTTTAAGAAATCCAATTTACTTAGACAAAGGAAGTGATGGCCTTATCTAGTATATTTTCCTTGTACGAAGCCCATTTGTTGGAGCTCGGAAAGGAGGTGGCATCATTGGGCATCACTCTTGACCAATCCCAAGCCGATCTTGAACACGTTAAGCTTGAGTGGAACTGACTATGGAAGAAGTGGAAGTTAATAGAGATTACCACCCGAGCGATATCATCTGAGCCACTCCAAGAGTCTTTCACCATCGCTCACCGTACCCTTCGGTCTTATATGGGTGTTATGAGGGTTTATGTAACAATACCTTAACACTATGATTATGTGCATTATTTTTGTATATAATAATGAATATACATTCATTTTATTATTGTTACTTTTTTAATAGTTTTTAATGCAATATTTTGATGAATTAATGGATTTTTAATTAAATAATATTTTAATAAAATATTATTATTTAATTACTTTTTATTAAATATAAATGATCATAAATTTAATGAATGCTATTATAATTTTTATTAAGGTACGAAAACTGTTTTTACCAAAACCCATGAATTTTCGGTAAATGATAGTTTTTATATAAAAAGTAGAAAATCAAATATTTATAAAATTATTTGGATAAAATGAATATTATTTTTGGAATCCTGACATTGAAATTATAAAAATGGTGAATTTTTTATTATTTTCTGAGATAGTCGATTTTTTGTGTAAAAATTAAATACCTTTTAAATATATAATGTGTTTTATGACATCATAATCACCCAATAGTGAGGTAATAAAATACTATAAACATAATGTTCGGCTAATATAGGTTTTAGAATTAAAATAATGTGATTTTAGATTTGTTTGATTTATTTTAAAAAGATTTTGGGGACCCTCCAAGACTTATAAAACATTTTGTCTTTTTAAATTGTTTTCCTTGAGAGTGTGACTCACCTCAACATAAGAAACCCTATTATTTTAATAATTTCAGACATTGGACTTATAAAATATTGTTTTTGACTCCCCTTTGGAAAAAACCATGGGAAAAAACCATGGGCTGGTTTATGGTGTTGATTAGTTTAATGTGAGGTGTCCCAATCCTAAATAATAACGAATTCCCTCTCCTTTCCTATATAAACCCACCCAAGATCCCACTTCCTCTTCACTCAAAGCCTTTGGAGTTCAACCAACTCCTGTCCTTATTTCTCTAGAATCCTACCAAGGTTCCCCAATCTCCAAAGAAGCCTCTCTCAAGCCTCTCCCAAGCCTTTGGGAACACACTTCCAAGTAAGGGATTTCTTCCTTTCTCATTTTTGTCTAATTTTCTTTAAGTTGTTATACCCTTTTGTTTTCAATTACAAATGTTGGGGAAAGATTTCTCAACTCCCCCATACTTTCTTATTTATGTTTTGATGATGGGATACCCCTTCCTCTCTCATAAAATCCTCCCATGTACACCTGTTACCATGCCGAAATTCTGTGAGGGATTTCTCACTCCTCTTTTACATCGAAGTAATTATTTTTTATTATGCATCTAAATTCCATTATGTTTGTTGGGAAATGTATCCATATGACCCCATTACTTCCCATTTCATGTAAATTTGATCATAAAACATATTTTATCTCATCAACTATTTTCATGAATCCTTATGTCACGTCGTTATGCTGTCGAAATTGCATTGTGTTTTTTCCAAGCCAAGTTCATTATGTAGTGAATACCATACCCATGTCTCTATCAAGGGTATTCACCTTTATGCACATATAACTTTTGAGAGGAACTTTCATGTATTTATTCCACATTACGTAATCATGGAATGACTTATTATTTTGATTGATTCCATGTCATATGATCCATGTGGCACACTTATGCATGAAATGAAATGTTTATGAAGGGTGTGCCCTGATAATGCTCCAATGCATTGGGAAAAGTATAGTATCATGATACATCATGTGAAATAGGTGTTGAATGATTATAATTCAAGTGAAATTAGGTTTTACTCATTATTCATGTGCAATGAGGGTTTACTCATGCTCAATGTGCAATGATCCATGGCTCATGCTAATTCCATATTAAGTGTTGTTTCCACTTTTCCATGTTATGATTAACATGCCATATCATGCCTTTATGGTCATGTTTCTGTTGTGATCCAATGATATTCCTAGTTTCTAACATGTATTTTATTCCTCATGTTATTCCCTCTTTATTCCATTAATGGGCTTTATATCTCACCCTTTTCTTATGCATGTCCTCAAGTTATCCAAAGAAATACCAAGTACGAGGGAATGTAGTGGTTATGTAAAGGATGTTTTCAACAAATATATTTTTTGTTTTATGTTATATGATGTTATGTAATGTTCCTAAGCCCCGAAGACACTAGACCTCTTGATCTTCTATGTTGTATCAAGTGAATATTTCATGTAATAAATAAGGTTTAAGTGTGTAATAAGAAGCAAGGTTGTTATAATCTACCTTAGCCTCATAGTGCTTCCCTTGTCCATTTTCGGCCTTTGGTTTGGGCTAGAATGTATGAAATCATATGAACAATCAAATGCCCTGAAAATGGGGAAAATGATCTTGCACTTAGATATCAAAAAAAAGGATGGAACCAAATGGAAATATAAGTGAGAGGATTTAATAGATTATAAATATATTTACAAGGTATGTGATGGTGAGAGATTCAGAGATAGGATGTAGAGGTAATCAAAAACCCAATGAGAAGAGGGTGGGATGAATTCGTGCATAAGGGAGGAGGTGTAAATAGGAGATGTAAGGGGGAAAGGATAAAAGTGTTAATATATTAATGAGGGAAAAAACCATAAATTCTTCCACACAAGTAGGGTGCATGGTTTGGTTGTATGGTTGGCCAAACCATGCACCAACTGTATGATAGGTTCTTAACCAAGGGGTACCCCTCTTCAGATTGGGGAAAGTTTTGATTAAACATGTGCAGTCCATGAAAAATTCCTCTACTAAAACTACAGATGTCCTTTAAGATCATGTGAATGGGGTAATATAGTTGTTGATAACCCATGCAGCCCCCAATGACCCACTTTTAGCAACTACATGGTAAAAGGAACCATACAGGTTGGGTTGTATGCTTTCTAAAGAACTATGTGGCTCAATATACCTCTTTAATTTTTGATGATCTGGGCTCCAAATGATCCCCATACACCCAAGATACCTCCTTTAATCCATTAAGAAACATTATTTGTGCCAAAAAATAAATTGGTATTGAAAAAAATGGTCTATACCTTTAAGAAAATCTAGTATGTTACAACCTCCCCTCATTAAGACAAATTATCCCCGAGTTTCCCATTCATGGGTTGTAAAATGTGTTATGGGAAATGTTTCAGCCACTATATATGTACATCTTCTTTCCACTCACAAGTATCATCCTTGGTGCATATCTGCTTCCATATAACATGGACTAGAGGAACTAACCTACATCATAGAGCATTTGTGCTCTAATCAATTATATGTATCGAATGCTCCTCGAATGATGAATCTGCCACCATCTCATTTTCCTTAGGGTCAAATTAATAGGATGGTTCAAGATGATACTATTAAAGCCATAATAAGTGGAAGACGTCATATATGGCACAATACCTCTAAGGTAGCTTCAACTAATTGGATACCAGTCTAAATCTCTCCACTATCGTGAAAGGCCCAATGTATCGAGGTGATAAATTTCACTATCTTTGAATAATTTTATGACCTAGTATATGAGATACTCACATAAAGACATGATTTCCCCCCACGAACTCTAGAGGTTTATGACGACGATCTGTATAAGAATTATTCCAAGACTAATCTATAGCCATAAGATTTTGAATCAGCTGAACATTATCTGATGTCTCCTAAATGAGATAAAGACCCAGTATAGATGGCTCAACTGCATCTAGCTATCATATAGGTAAATGTAATGGCCTACCATAAATGGCCTCATACGGAGACATCTAAATTATTCATGAAATCTATTGTTTTATGAAAACTCAACTAAATGTATATTATTTTCCCATGATCCTCCAAAATCAAGAAAACATGACTGAAGCATATCCTATAACTCCCATGTCATTCACTCGTACTACCCATCAATCTAAGGGTGATATTTTATACTCAAGGGAAACAATGATCTCGATCTCATTTTCATCCAATTGTAGAACCGTGGAGTAAAATGGGTGACTTGGTCTGATACGATAGAATGGGGACCACCATGAAATCTCACTATCTCCTAAATGAAAAGAATCCCTAAGTAAGAACCCAGATCTTCATATCAGGTATGGATCTTGTTTTATGGTGTTTTGAGGAAAAACTAGAGTTTTTGAATTTTTAGGAGTACGTGTCGTGTACATAAGACTACATGTTGTGTACCTAGTTGCCGCAGGTAGCCATGTCATGGTCATGTAATAGTTAAGACACGGTCGTGTAGGGTGACGTGGCAGACCACTAAAGTTAGGGGCCAGTTAAGGCAAGTACTTGACGTGCACACTAAATGAACATGTCGTGTACTTATCATTTTATTTTTTAAATAAACTGGGATTTTGTCTAATAAAAAAACACCTACTTCTAGCCTCGTCACATCCAGGAGCGACAGGAATCACTGATCTTTCATCAAGCCCCCGATCAGTCATCTTTTTTCTGATTTAAACACCATCAATTGTGTTTGAATTGCCTTGGTGAGTTATACTTTCCTCTAGATCCTCTCTGTAACGCCCCGACCCCAGCTACCCAGAGTCGGTGCATTAATTACATAACATTGGCATGATCACGAGAAAGATCAAGTCTCGAAAGACCGATTAGTTTAGTAGCCTTGGAATAACTAGATACATCCATAAATTTTTACATTACATCATAAAAAAACATCTTGTCTTCATATCCCCTCATACTATCCCTGCAGGTCATTCATAAATTACTTCTTCATAATCCTGGGAAAAAAAATAAAACATTTAAAGGGGTGAGCTCGGATGCTCAGTAAGGATAACATTATAGCAGAAGCTTTCATAAATAAGCATAAACACTTAAGGCAATTTATAACTAAAACAAAAGCATTTTAAAATTGAACTTCAACATAGTATGGAAAAAGTAAAATGAAATAATGCCATTTACTTACTCACATGGATATTCTACTAGTCGAATGATCACATGCAATATCAATAACCACTTTCATAATGATGGAATGCATAATGCCAGACTATCATAACCACATAGCCAAGGCCTCGTGCCAAGACTACAAATAAGATTTTGCCAAGGCCTTGTGCCAAGACACTAGTTTGTCTCATGAGACCTACCGATGCATCGAGGAGCTATAGCGGGCTCCACCCGTCACTTATTAAGTCCAATGCATTCCTCATATGAACAAGTTTAAACATAACATAAACATTCGTATTGAAACTAGCATACGAAATGTCAATACTTTTACCACAAACCTTGAATGGTATAAAAATAGCACATCCACAGTCAAACATAACTCATTCGATACAATATGGAAGATTGTATTGTATCACATTAACCTCAATCAAGAATAATGAAGGATGTTGACATAGATGAAAATAATCATCAAAACTATTTGAGAGAAATATCCCCCTTTTCTTGAAATCATTTAAAAGTCACACTATTTGTCAAAAAGCCATTTAAAAATAGATTTTTGAATCAAAGTGTCCCATACCACTTTGAAACTTTTTAAAAGGATTTTTAATTTTAAAACTATAATGTCCATATAAATAAATCCTTAAAACCATTTTTAAAAACATGGACATTAATGAGAAAGATTTAGATGAATAAGTCTTTAAATCATTTTAAAAATGGTATTTTAGTTAGAGATTCCAACCAAAAGAGACACTTGAATACAAATAATTGTGGTAATCAAAACTTTGTAATATCATGAGAATAAAGGGATTCATGATATACTATGTCAAAGTACGTTATATACACCACATAAAAGTGATTTGGTGTATATCAACAAAGAAGTCTCAATGGAATGTAAATTGAGATGAAATCTCTTGTAAAGGTTGTATCCTTAGGTTAAGGATAAATCAATGACATAATTATGTGTGACAAATATAAATACACTAAATATGATTGGATATTCAGTGTAAAACAATCAAAGGACATTCACACATATTCTTGTAAAAACAATACCAACGAATTGGATGTTTAACTCAACAAATGGAGAATGAGTTAAAATTACTCTTATCAAATTCATATCAATGACTTGAGAATTACCAATGGAGTGATTATGTGCATCAAACTTATATCCACAGGAAGGGGAGTGGAAATTATGACATAATCAAATGAATAGTGATTCCACACATAATCTTGGGGTAATATAATCAATGAAATATGTGTAAAGCCAAATGAGTGGAAATTGAAATCTCAAATTCCCTTATCGATTAGGTAACTTTCGAAACATACACCCACGAAAGAAGTATCATACCATGATGATGTAAATACCCATAAATTAAAGTATATTACACAATGAATACAATCATGGGCAGTACACATACACCACATGCAATAATTAAGTGGTGAACAATAGAATTCTCACGAAATTAAAAGTGAGATTAGAAAATCCCTTACATTGTACTTTTTCCTTGGTCGATGGTAGGTTTACCTCCTGTATAATGGTGAAATAATTGTTATTGAATAATAAAAGAATCATTTACTTTAATATGATATCATATATGATCTTTTATCATTGATTTGTTAATAATATTTTAGAATTATCGTCATTTCGGGTGTTAACGGGTTCATTTTACTTTATATTCTTTGTTATGTGAGACATATTCGTTATTAATGGGATGTATATTATTCATATCTAGAATGGTATCAAGTTCTTAAACATCATTTTTAAATCATCAAATTATACGATGGAGAATGAATCTCACCGCGTTCGTGGAGACGGTAGTCCGTACGTACGCACGAACGCTACTTCCATTTAATTTTTATTTTAAAAGAATCGAATCCAAATTATACATAGGTATATTACTATTCCAGTATAATATAATATTTTATATATGTTACTTAAGTTCATTTACACCATCCTTTATACGTTCCATGTGTGGTATGAACGAGTCATATCATTTTAAGGGGGCGGTAGTCCGCACTTCCTCAAATGAAATTATCGTATGTATATACAACATGAAACGAATAATGGTATGAAATAAAATGGAATTACAGAAGCTTATATATAAAATATATATCATTAATATCATATTTAATTACAGTGCCATCCTAATGGCCACCATGAGAGGCGGTAAGATGTATTTGAACAATCATCGTTTCGTGAGGCGTTAGTTTGCCATCCACAGAAACATTATGTTCATCATCCATTAGATGGAGTTGTGTGAATGTGTAGTTTGAATCCTTCTTATAACAACATCCTAGTATATTTAGGATACTGGTGTTGTTATAAAATAAAGGAAATAAAAAGATTTTGGGGGTTGGAGAAGCAAAATAAATGAAAATACTTTAAGAGAAATTGTTACCTTTAATTTAGGTAACTCACTTTGGTTGGAACCAAAGGACTTCTTGAAATGCTTTCTGCCTAAGGGGAAGCTTCAATGAGGAGGAGAGGGATGTGGGGAGCTTAGTTGGGCAGAGTTTGGACGAGCCAAGTGGCTTGAGAGGTGTGAGGAAATGAGAAGTAGGAGTGCCCTTTTATAAGAGGGGTGAGGGGCACCTTTGGAAAAGCTAGAAATATTAATTTATAATAAATTCATATTCGGTTTCCAAAGGCTCCAAAGTTGACTATTCAAAGGATTAGGTGGGGATAGGTCGAAAACAACTCATCCAATAGAATTTAGACAGGTTTGGGTACTTATATTAACCTTATCTTTAAGTATTAACTCTAAGTTAATTAGTTTCACTTTTACAATGTCTCTTTGTATTTTTATATAATATGGTTAATAAACTTACTATATACATCCAAGCGACCCCCAAGTGGTCCATTAATGATTAACCTATCATAATATAAGTCTCTTGGCCGAACCTTAGATTTTTAGGAATTTAATATCAATTAATAATATAATATTTGTTTTAAGAACTCTTTCATGTCAATTTTGACACTATTCAATAGTTGATTTTTGTGAAACTCATAACAGATTGATTACTTCTAACAAAGTCAATTAAACCAATCCTAATATATAATATTATCCTAGAAAATTAGTTTAATTCATTAAAAGTTTCATATTATATTTATTTGGGTGTTTATAATATCAATTATTTTAATTTTTCACTATTATAGTAATTACTGCATCATCATTGTTTCATAAATAAAATAAATTATTTAATGTCTAAAAATTATAAATAAAATATCATTATGTAGAAAATCTTTTTATATTTCTAATGAATATTTATAATCTAAAATCCAACATATATAACCCTATGTAACAAATGTTGTTCTAAAAGATATATGCTTGTGTCATTTTTGTATTCATTTTAACTAAATTAAAATAAAGTGTCATTATCACTTACAAGTGGATCAATGGGGTCCCAAAATAGACCCAAAGATTCCCATGGTCGACCATGTATCAACCAATAGGGTTAAGACACGTTTTAGGGTAATTTAGTATTATTATAATATTATTTTTTTTAACCCTTATTTACCGGATTTACCCTTAACCATGGTAAATAAAATATTTACCGCAGTAATTATTCAAAATGTCTAAAAATAAAAGTTACCTATTTACACAATTTTAACATCATGATTCCAAATATGGAATCCATTTTCCTAAATTCAAAACATAGAAGTGGCAGAAATTAATTTAAAATTAAATCCCGCTGTCAAAACAAAAAGCGTGTTTCTAAGAGATAATAACTATCAAAAGATTGACACTCGTTTATGTTCGGTTTAATTGTAAAATTATGTCCAATGACCAACATTATATTAAATGGTAAAAATATATTCTAAATATACTTTAAAACCACTCAAATTCATAATTTATCACTATTAATTATTTTGATTAAAAAAGTTGTTTTTAATTAAAATTTAGTAATTTTCACTATTCATCAAAATATAAAAGTTATCCGAAAAGTACCAAAATTTCACCCTAGGATAATTTCGATATTCCGAATCCAAAAATGAAGTCCATTTTTAAATATAAAATATATATAATTTCAAAAATTAGGTATTACTATTCATAACGGCTAGTTTGATTGGTTGTGGTGTGTGTTAAAACTCAAGGTTGCGTACAACACACGCTACTGTATTATTCAAAGAAAGCGTACCGTGGAAGCTTGGGATGTTTCATTTTAAATTTTTGATGTCCCCATTTAGTCAAAAAGTTTAAAATATAGTATTTAAAAAGGGTTCACTATTAAAGTTGACAAAAGTGCAATACTGAAAATGAATTTGTTCTTGCATTATATCTAAGAAACTCATAATATGGATTCTAAAATTATAAGGATTATATAAACATTAAAATTTATCTAATACTATTCATAACCTCTTTTGAACGGCTTGTTTGGTAATTCATGGTGTTCTTGAACATGGTGTTGCATGTAGTGAAAGTTATTGAATTATTTTGAAGAAATAACACACTATGAAATCTTGGGGTGTTACATTCTCCCCTCCTTCAATAAATTGCGTCCTCGCAATTTGAAATTGTTCTTCGAAAAAAAAAAGGTTGAAAATAGATAATATATTTGTGGGAAAACCCACATCGGAAATTGGGTTACTAAAATTTAGTCTTAATATGAGAAAAAGAGAAATCAAAGGGTCACCACCAAATTATGATCTCGATTAGGAGAACATTGGTGGCAACTAGAGACATATAATTGGAGGAAAAACGTAAATATTTATAGGTGGTGATTGAGGTCATCAATCACAAACAAGTGTAAAATTGAGGTCCTTATAATCATCAATCTATGATGATTTGAAATACCATCGGTTCAACAAAACATAGGGTATTAGGATAACACATTTTTGACGTTTCAAAATATCTTAGTTGAAATCCCACATCGAAAAATGAATTAATGAGGCCTCTATTTAAAATAAAGAGTCGAAAGTATGAAGATTACCGAAAATAACACATACTAGGGTTCCATGAAGGAAAATATGGATATGGAGGAGAAATCTAACCATCAATTATCTGATGGAGAGTGGTAGAGAACATGGCTATGAAAAGGCCAAAAATCCCAAAGCCATAAATTTGTGATGATTTAAGGTACCATCTAGGACAACATTTTTGTTCTATGTTTCTTTTATTAATGTTGGGGATTTTATTTATGAGATTGGCTAAGAACATTATGAGATATACTTAAATTTTAAGTAGATTTTCATTCTTTAATAAATTTCCACCACTAACTCAATTTTTTTTAAACGATGAGTATTCAAGAAGACTTGGTCACACTGGAAGAGCTAGAATAAACTTCTATAGAATCACATGATCCATGAAGGATAAACCATATATTAATCAAAACCAAAATGGTTATTGAATGATCTAATGATCCCCCAAAAGGATATTCATTGAGATAAATATGCACTAATCTTAATTTCTAAAATTAAACCAACAATACCCCAAAGTTAAATAGATACCATTCAATAACCAATTGTCCTTAAAATCCTTTAATATAATCCAAACTAATATTGAAACCCAAAACATAGAAGAATTTGATTATGTAGTCTCCCATGTTACATTGTATCTCCAAATTACATCAAATACTCTTAAAGTCACATACTTAAAAGTAATCATCATATATTCTCTGTTATAGGTTAATCATTTCCATAAATAACCCAAATCACTATAAATCAACAATAAAAATGTAGATAAAAATCCACCATTACTCTACAAATGAAACCTCATTGTATTCTATTTTCCTTGGGCATATAGTGTTCCTAACAAAACGAACATCTTCCAAAATAACATTTATCACTTAATCACCAAATCATTTTCCTATACCAAGGGTATTCATTTGATAAGACATAAGAACCCAAATCATCTTATTATTGATCAATAAAATCATTTAACAAAAAAAATAGTCACACTAACCAGGGACTTCACGTAGTCCAGTGGTAGGCGATAAATCCCAATCGCACTTTGGTTGTGGGTTCGATTCCCACGGCTTTGTCCGACGCGATGGGTTGTCACACGGTCTACGTGTTGTCCTTTTTCAAAAACTATATTTTATAATATTACCAAAATGAGATAAATTCCTCAAAATAACATAATTTAACCACAAATGTTATATCATACTTTGCATTTTCATCCCAAATTATAATAACTTATCATTTTCTCAAACCCCAATGATCAAATAAAACCAAATGGTTATTTATACCTATATCCACAAGAGAAGAGACAATTCTTCCTCAAATATCATTCTCACATGGCAAACTGCGGGGTTACAAATACAAGAGCAAATTATTCCAAAGCAAACCCATCAACAAGGAGTGCTAATACTTTTTAAATTTTTCTCCAGCCATTTATTTCCACATAGCTTCTTCTTTGACCAAGAAAATATACTATAAAATAGGACATTCACTCGGGTAATGGCCAGGTCCCCTACATTTACGACAAATGACTGTAAATGGACACTTGGGACCATTTTTATCTTCTTCCATAGTACTCTTCATTTTTCTTCGGCAATTCTTCACTTTATGTCCTTCCTTCCCGCACGTAAAACATTTCGTTGTCCCATTGAGACACTTTCCTGGGTGTCTCTTTCCACAATTCATGCATGATGAAAATTGAGGTTTCTTTTCTCCATGGTCTCCATTGCTGGAGATCTTATCATTTATCACCTTTCTCTTCCTTGTTGAGTCTGGGAGTTGGTTAATATATATGTTGTTGATCATATTTTTGGAAAACTGATTTGGCATAAAGACGATATCTTTCACGCCTATCAACATTCCATTTTGTTGCTCATTGCCACCACTGTTCCCAACTTGTACATCATTCTCAAAGTCACTATGACTTCCTTGGAATCCAGCCATTGACTAAAACCAGAAGGCATTGTGTGAGTAATAGTAGTCGTAAAATCATTTAGAGATTAAAATGTCACCATATTCTCAATTTGAAACATATTAGGATTTACCAAGGTCATTTTCTCTCATCTTATGTATATATTACTTAAATCGGTTTGTAAAGAAAATGTAAATTATCCTAAGCATATCCCCCGGGAGTGTCGTAACCAAGAGTGCAGCAAGGCCCGTTGTCGTGCACCAGTTCCCGTTCGAGTCTAGCTCAAAGCGGTGTTTTCGGGTTTTATCCCTAGGTACATCTGTGCCAGAGCCGCCTCTACCTGCTCGTATCCAGACAGGGATGTATTGCTCGGAAAACTCACAAAATCTTTACAATACCAAAATTCTAGGAAGTTTTTTTTTATACTAATCCTCAAAGTTCATCTTAGGTCTACGTGCTCTAATCAGAGTTTATCTAAATCTAGCTACCAAGGTTTGTACTAAACTTCCTCTGATACCAACTGTAACGCCCCGACCCCAGCTACCCAGAGTCGGTGCATTAATTACATAACATTGGCATGATCACGAGAAAGATCATGTCTCGAAAGACCGATTAGTTTAGTAGCCTTGGAATAACTAGATACATCCATAAATTTTTACATTACATCATAAAAAAAACATCTTGTCTTCATATCCCCTCATACTATCCCTGCAGGTCATTCATAAATTACTTCTTCATAATCCTGGGAAAAAAAAATAAAACATTGAAAGGGGTGAGCTCGGATGCTCAGTAAGGATAACATTATAGCAGAAGCTTTCATAAATAAGCATAAACACTTAAGGCAATTTATAACTAAAACAAAAGCCTTTTAAAATTGAACTTCAACATAGTATGGAAAAAGTAAAATGAAATAATGCCATTTACTTACTCACATGGATATTCTACTAGTCGAATGATCACATGCAATATCAATAACCACTTTCATAATGATGGAATGCATAATGCCAGACTATCATAACCACATAGCCAAGGCCCCGTGCCAAGACTACAAATAAGATTTTGCCAAGGCCTTGTGCCAAGACACTAGTTTGTCTCATGAGACCTACCGATGCATCGAGGAGCTATAGCGGGCTCCACCCGTCACTTATTAAGTCCAATACATTCCTCATATGAACAAGTTTAAACATAACATAAACATTCGTATTGAAACTAGCATACGAAATGTCAATACTTTTACCACAAACCTTGAATGGTATAAAAATAGCACATCCACAGTCAAACATAACTCATTCGATACAATATGGAAGATTGTATTGTATCACATTAACCTCAATCAAGAATAATGAAGGATGTTGACATAGATGAAAATAATCATCAAAACTATTTGAGAGAAATATCCCCCTTTTCTTGAAATCATTTAAAAGTCACACTATTTGTCAAAAAGCCATTTAAAAATAGATTTTTGAATCAAAGTGTCCCATAACACATTGAAACTTTTTAAAAGGATTTTTAATTTTAAAACTTTAATGTCCATATAAATAAATCCTTAAAACCATTTTTAAAAACATGGACATTAATGAGAAAGATTTAGATGAATAAGTCTTTAAATCATTTTAAAAATGGTATTTTAGTTAGAGATTCCAACCAAAAGAGACACTTGAATACAAATAATTGTGGTAATCAAAACTTTGTAATATCATGAGAATAAATGGATTCATGATATACTATGTCAAAGTACGTTATATACACCACATAAAAGTGATTTGGTGTATATCAACAAAGAAGTATCAATGGAATGTAAATTGAGATGAAATCTCTTGTAAAGGTTGTATCCTTAGGTTAAGGATAAATCAATGACATAATTATGTGTGACAAATATAAATACACTAAATATGATTGGATATTCAGTGTAAAACAATCAAAGGACATTCACACATATTCTTGTAAAAACAATACCAACGAATTGGATGTTTAACTCAACAAATGGAGAATGAGTTAAAATTACTCTTATCAAATTCATATCAATGACTTGAGAATTACCAATGGAGTGATTATGTGCATCAAACTTATATCCACAGGAAGGGGAGTGGAAATTATGACATAATCAAATGAATAGTGATTCCACACATAATCTTGGGGTAATATAATCAATGAAATATGTGTAAAGCCAAATGAGTGGAAATTGAAATCTCAAATTCCCTTATCGATTAGGTAACTTTCGAAACATACACCCACGAAAGAAGTATCATACCATGATGATGTAAATACCCATAAATTAAAGTATATTACACAATGAATACAATCATGGGCAGTACACATACACCACATGCAATAATTAAGTGGTGAACAATAGAATTCTCACGAAATTAAAAGTGAGATTAGAAAATCCCTTACATTGTACTTTTTCCTTGGTCGATGGTAGGTTTACCTCCTGTATAATGGTGAAATTATTGTTATTGAATAATAAAAGAATCATTTACTTTAATATGATATCATATATGATCTTTTATCATTGATTTCTTAATAATATTTTAGAATTATCGTCATTTCGGGTGTTAACGGGTTCATTTTACTTTATATTCTTTATTATGTGAGACATATTCGTTATTAATGGGATGTATATTATTCATATCCAGAATGGTATCATGTTCTTAAACATCATTTTTAAATCATCAAATTATACGATGGAGAATGAATCTCATCGCGTTCGTGGAGACGGTAGTCCGTACGTACGCACGAACGCTACTTCCATTTAATTTTTATTTTAAAAGAATCGAATCCAAATTATACATAGGTATATTACTATTCCAGTATAATATAATATTTTATATATGTTACTTAAGTTCATTTACACCATCCTTTATACGTTCCATGTGTGGTATGAACGAGTCATATCATTTTAAGGGGGCGGTAGTCCGCACTTCCTCAAATCAAATTATCGTATGTATATACAACATGAAACGAATAATGGTATGAAATAAAATGGAATTACAGAAGCTTATATATAAAATATATATCATTAATATCATATTTAATTACAGTTCCATCCTAATGGCCACCATGAGAGGCGGTAAGATGTATTTGAACAATCATCGTTTCGTGAGGCGTTAGTTTTCCATCCACAGAAACATTATGTTCATCATCCATTAGATGGAGTTGTGTGAATGTGTAGTTTGAATCCTTCTTATAACAACATCCTAGTATATTTAGGATACTGGTGTTGTTATAAAATAAAGGAAATAAAAAGATTTTGGGGGTTGGAGAAGCAAAATAAATGAAAATACTTTAAGAGAAATTGTTACCTTTAATTTAGGTAACTCACTTTGGTTGGAACCAAAGGACTTCTTGAAATGCTTTCTGCCTAAGGGGAAGCTTCAAGGAGGAGGAGAGGGATTTGGGGAGCTTAGTTGGGCAGAGTTTGGACGAGCCAAGTGGCTTGAGAGGTGTGAGGAAATGATAAGGAGGAGTGCCCTTTTATAAGAGGGGTGAGGGGCACCTTTGGAAAAGCTAGAAATATTAATTTATAATAAATTCATATTCGGTTTCCAAAGGCTCCAAAGTTGACTATTCAAAGGATGAGGTGGTTAGAGGTCGAAAACAACTCATCCAATAGAATTTAGACAGGTTTGGGTACTTATATTAACCTTATCTTTAAGTATTAACTCTAAGTTAATTAGTTTCACTTTTACAATGTCTCTTTGTATTTTTATATAATATGGTTAATAAACTTACTATATACATCCAAGAGACCCCCAAGTGGTCCATTAATGATTAACCTATCATAATATAAGTCTCTTGGCCGAACCTTAGATTTTTAGGAATTTAATATCAATTAATAATATAATATTTGTTTTAAGAACTCTTTTATGTCAATTTTGACACTATTCAATAGTTGATTTTTGTGAAACTCATAACAGATTGATTACTTCGAACAAAGTCAATTAAATCAATCCTAATATATCATATTATCCTAGAAAATTAGTTTAATTCATTAAAAGTTTCATATTATATTTATTTGGGTGTTTATAATATCAATTATTTTAATTTTTAACTATTATAGTAATTACTGCATCATCATTGTGTCATAAATAAAATAAATTATTTAATGTCTAAAAATTATAAATAAAATATCATTATGTCGAAAATCTTTTTAGATTTCTAATGAATATTTATAATCTAAAATCCAACATATATAACCCTATGTAACAAATGTTGTTCTAAAAGATATATGCTTGTGTCATTTTTGTATTCATTTTAACTAAATTAAAATAAAGTGTCATTATCACTTACAAGTGGATCCATGGGGTCCCAAAATAGACCCAAATATTCCCATGGTCGACCATGTATCAACCAATAGGGTTAAGAAACGTTTTAGGGTAATTTAGTATTATTATAATATTATTTTTTTAACCCTTATTTACCGGATTTACCCTTAACCATGGTAAATAAAATATTTACCGCAGTAATTATTCAAAATGTCTAAAAATAAAAGTTACCTATTTACACAATTTTAACATCCTGATTCCAAATATGGAATCCATTTTCCTAAATTCAAAACACATAAGTGGCAGAAATTAATTTAAAATTAAATCCCGCTGTCAAAACAAAAAGCGTGTTTTTAAGAGATAATAACTATCAAAAGATTGACACTCGTTTATGTTCGGTTTAATTGTAAAATTATGTCCAATGACCAACATTATATTAAATGGTAAAAATATATTCTAAATATACTTTAAAACCACTCAAATTCATAATTTATCACTATTAATTATTTTGATTAAAAAAGTTGTTTTTAATTAAAATTTAGTAATTTTCACTATTCATCAAAATATAAAAGTTATCCGAAAAGTACCAAAATTTCACCCTAGGATAATTTCGATATTCCGAATCCAAAAATGAAGTCCATTTTTAAATATAAAATATATATAATTTCAAAAATTAGGTATTACTATTCATAACGGCTAGTTTGATTGGTTGTGGTGTGTGTTAAAACTCAAGGTTGCGTACAACACACGCTACTGTATTATTCAAAGAAAGCGTACCGTGGAAGCTTGGGATGATTCATTTTAAATTTTTGATGTCCCCATTTAGTCAAAAAGTTTAAAATATAGTATTTAAAAAGGGTTCACTATTAAAGTTGATAAAAGTGCAATACTGAAAATGAATTTGTTCTTGCATTATATCTAAGAAACTCATAATATGGATTCTAAAATTATAAGGATTATATAAACATTAAAATTTATCTAATACTATTCATAACCTCTTTTGAACGGCTTGTTTGGTAAGTCATGGTGTTCTTGAACATGGTGTTGCATGTAGTGAAAGTTATTGAATTATTTTGAAGAAATAACACACTATGAAATCTTGGGGTGTTACACTCTCCTCTTGATTTCTCCTCTTGAGTGAGTTATTGGAGGATGAGGTTTTTTTTATGTTTTTGTAGATCTACGATTTTCTAGGTCAATTCAAAGGTTGAGGTTCAACTATATTGAATTTAAAACATCGAGGTAGGTGGTTTGTGCCTTTCTGTAGTGGTATTTGGATTGTATATGTGAAAAGTTCCCAATACCCTTGATTAGGGTATTTGGTATTTTTGGAATTTAACCTTTCTTGATGCTTGTCATGGTTTGTTTTCTTGAGAAATGGTTTTGATTATGGATAAGGTTTATTACCTTGCTTATGGATGTGTTAATGAGGTTTTCTTGATATTGTCCATTGGGTCTGTAACTTCCTATTAGGCTATTTTGTATTCCATGCCTAGTACTATTAGGATAGAGTTGATTATTATATAAAATTCTTGTGATATGCATTTTACTACATAGCCTTATAGTATTTAAGATTAATTTGTTTTCAAGATCTCATTTACACACGATTGAATTACACAGGTCTGTGAAAACCTGGTTTAGTTAGACCACAGGGGGAATTGACGTTGAGTGCTTCCACAGAGTTTCTGTTATATTTCACCCTATGAGACCACAGAGGGATTGATTGTGAGTGCTCACTCAAAGTTTATATAGTTTATGTTACAATACCATATATTGAATTGACATTGATTTCTTCCCTATAGATTCTATAGTAATTCATGAAATACTATTGGGGGAATTGACAGTGAGTTCTTCCTCAAAGTATCTTTTCTTTTTTATTGCATTACTTTTCCAGAGAGGCTAGACTGTGTGAGATACCCAAAGGGTTAACATTAATATTGAATGTTTGTGATGTATTCCAAGCCAAATGACAAGATTGTATTCAGTCCAATTAGGTAGTCTTATGTGATACCTTCTGTAATACTCAATTAAATGATAAAAATTAAATACTAATGAATGTAAATAGATACTGTAGGATTTGCTTACATTTGTGTACTCCTAGTTTCCTTGCTGCATTTACATTATTACCTGCTATATATACTCACTGACAGTTAGTTATAGATATGGTGGTAGTTACTTACTAGGATTCATCTCAAACCTTGTTTGGGTCATGATTTTGGTCCCAAACAAATTATAGTATTGCAGGTGTAGATATGGGCAAGAACCCTTCTACTTTTGGTGCTTGATTGTTGTAGAGCAGGAGAGCATGAGACAAAGATGAGGCTTGCGATGCTACTGGAGTTTAATTGTTTTATTTGTACATTGATTTAGAATTATACTTCCATCATTGTGACCTTCTTGTTTTATTCCCTAGACATATGTGGCATGCATCATTTTTATATGTGCAATGGTTATTTATTTAGTTTTAGTCTTCTTTTGTTCACTTATCTGGGTATTACTACATCAGTTGTGGTATATTATTGTCATTCCACTATGTTACTATTTCAATGAGGGAATAGTTCCCCCAATATCACACCCAAGGCCCTCGCTACTAGTCAGCATCCTCTGGAATTCATGGAAATGCGCTTGAGGCCATTTGACTAACTGGGTAGGGGAACCTATGGGCGGAACCCAGAATCGGGATGTTACAAAGTGGTATCAAAGGTTTTTCATTTCTACTTTGTCTTACTGTTTGGAGCCTATATATAGGTATAGGAAAGAATAGTTAGTTGGTAATAATATGTGCCCAATAGTAGCTAACCCATGTGCAGGGAAAAGCCATAATGCCTCGATTATTGCAATTTTCTGGTTTTTCAATTATTACAGTTGATTTGATTTCACCGTTAGGTGATTCACATTATTTGTGTTGTTATAATTGATATTATTGAGGTTCTATTTCAGTTGAAACCTGATGATATGAGGGTATTCTATCTCATGCTTCATATAGGCACTTGATAGGGATCACATTTCATGCATTCTTCTCATGACATTTAGGGTTCACTTCTGTTTGCTTGTTGTTGTGATAGATTTTGTGCTAGATATGCATGTTGTTGTGATAGTTTCCATGATAGAATAAGTGCAATTTTTATGGGGTATTGGAATTTTCATTGTTTAAATTGAATGGGTGAAACATTTTGGTCCTTAATATGTTATGGGCCCACTTGTATCAAAATTTGGTGGATCACATGATTGATAGAACTGTTATACCTTGTGATATACATGAATTTGATGTCGAACATTGATTCACAGGAAATACAGGCCCCCACATATTATAATTTTACACATTAATGTTTGTTTTAGTGTTTTTATGGGGTTCTGGAGTAGTTTCTGAAGCTTACTGTCCGGAAAACCCTACAATACACGGTTGTAATGATGAATACACATCATGTATCCTTCTATTTGGGAAGGAACAACTTTTATTATGTACATGTCGTTTACTCTATGTACATGCTTTGTAATCCTTAAACGTGTGACTGACCGTATGAGCAGAGACATGGGAACGAGGAACCTTTTTGTAGGACACGCTATGTATGTTTTGAACCTGCCATGTATCCATTTACAGTGTGACCAACCGTGTGGGTAGAGACATGGGTTGGAAAAATATTTTCTTGAACATTTAGTGTACTATGAGTACACGTCGTGTTATAGAAACCATATACCCGTCCATGTGACTAACGAAACAGGTCGGTGAAATCATTATAGTACATGTCGTGACTGTCATAAACTCACAATGTAGTATTGTTCTAAGGAAACTGTGTAGTTCTATTCATGTATAAGAACTTGGTAAAGAGATAAAATTCAAGTAAATTCCATGTCACAGGATGAACATGTGGTGTATATGGGTGTTACAAGACCAGTTTTGGCAGAATTTCATAGCCATGTTGAAACCTGAGGGAACAGGTCTTCTGGAGGGTATACACACATTGCAACCTTGTTTTGTAAAACATGAATGTTTTCTTCTTTTTTTTACTTTATTGAACTTATATGTTTTAATACATGATAATATTGAACTAAGGTGGGTGCATTACCTTCTAAATTCATGCCACCAAGACTTCCTCCAGTTGTATGCCATATACATGTCAACGATCAGACACCGGCAATGGTAGATCAGGGACTAGGAGCAGGTCCTCCAATCATGCCTTTCTAGGAACCATCTATTATAATGTATATAGGTGCTAAGGCATAGTTCCATGATGGATTTATAAGGATAATGCATAACTTCTAGGGAACACTGCATCCTACCTCATCTATGGGAGAGTTGACACGTTTTTTTCAGTAGCAGCATCCTCCCACCTTCTACGGGGATGGAAGACCTCTGTCTATAGAGTCATGATTAGAAGCCATGTTTCCTATCTTTGATCATCTCAAGACACCTCTATAGAGGAGGGTGAAACTAGCTATGTATATGCTTGAGGAATCCTCCAAGAGATGGTGGGACGTGATTTCACAGGAAAGACACCAGCATGTTATGGCTTGGGATGAGTTCTAGTGGACCTTCTATGACTACTTCTACTCAAAGACCTTGAGGGCCGACCGAGACCAATAGTTCAAGAGTTTGGAATATGGTGCTCTCTCGGTCATGGAGTATTCTTATCATGTCAAAATTCTACAATTCTTCGCACCCATTCTGGGGGTGATGAGTTATTCTTCATGAGGAATTTTGAGGATGGTCTCAGATAGGACATCTAATCTTAGGTGAACATCTTCATGTTGAATTTTATATCATCTATAGTCAACCCGGCGCTGATTACCGAGCGTAACCTGAGAGATTCTGGAGCTGTGGGCTAGGTCGGTTCAGTATCTAGGGTTGGTACATTTCTGACTGATAGTAGGAGGTGCTGCAGGGAGTCTATGTGTGGAGATCTGAGTTGGTGGGATACTCCTTCATGTAGCCAAGTCTTGTTCTACCAGTGCGGAAAGAGTGGGCATACGAAGCCAAAATTATTGAGACACCCAATTGAGTGTCTATATTGAGGAATGATGGGTTATCTTCATTGTTTTGATCAGTTTTTTCTCACAAGAATTGATGATTGGGGTTCTACTATGACTCCACGTTCAAGAGCAGGACCACCGGTTTCTCATCAGTCTTGGAACATGAGTTTTTTAGGATGTTCAGGCCAAGGTGGTGGTCGTGGTCATAGTGTTCAGATGTAGAGTTTTCGATAATCGTAGGATGGGTCATCTCAGGGATCTCAGACAGCTTTATAGGGCCGCGGCACGGGTCGGTAATTTGTGCTAGAGCAGACCCAGTAAGAGAAGGATCCTGGAACCTATACAGTTAGTGGTACGATTCTTGTTTCCTCAGTTTTAGATTCTACTCTTTTCGACATAGGGGCTTCCCATAGTGTCATATTTGTGCCTGTTGTGGATGGACATGGGCTCTGTATCTTTACTTCTACTGATATGTTGATGTTGGACACTCTGTTGGAAATTAGAACGTCTAGTTTACGTGAGTGCAAGGAGTGCCCTCTTGGGGATGGAGGGTGTTACTTCTTATGTGACATTTATGTCTTCGAGATGATAGGCTATGGTGTCATTTTAGGAATGGACTAGTTAGTTCCCTTATTGGATTTTGTTGATTTCTATCGTAGTAGGGTGATTTGCAAATCACCAGAAGGTGGTTTTTTTCTACATAAGGTCAAATGGGATGTTCATGTGAGTAGAGATGGACACAAGAATCATGGGTTGGGAGGAGTTACAACCCATATTTCAAGTCTATAACTAGATGACGATGGGACTTCATAGAAGAACATTCCTCCAATGGTTTATCATTTCAAGGATGTCTTCCCAGATGACTTTTCGAGTTTTCCTCCAGAGCGAGAGGTAGACTTCTCTATTGATCTTGTTCGAGGAGAGGCATTGGGGTCCATTACTACTTATAGGATGGCAACAATAGAGTTATATGATCTCAAGAAGTAGTTAGAGGAGTTGCAGGAAAAGGGTTTCATCCGAACTAGTACTTCTCTTTGGGGTTTGCATGTCTTGTTTGCAAATAAGGTAGACGGTACCCTCATACTTTGCATGGATTATCAGAAGCTGAACCAGTTTATGGTCAAGAAATGATATCCCTTACTAAGGATTAATGATCACTTTGATCATCTTCATGTATCCTAGGTGTTCTGGAAAACTGGATTGAGATCCGGTTATCAATAGTTACGTGTTAGACCATCAGATATACTTCTTGCAGCCTTTCGGAGTAGATATGGTCTATACGAGTATGTGGTTATGCTGTTCGGTCTCACAAATGTGATTGTAGTATTTATGGCACTGATGAACTGAGTTTTCCATATTTACGTGGATTCTTTTGTGTTAGTCTTCATGGATGATATCTTGGTGTACTCTCACACTTGACACGACCACTCCATCCATTTTGAGATCATTTTGAGTACACTTAGAGAGTATGAGTTATATTCTAAGCTCTCAAAGTTCCTCTTCTGGATGGACCAGATTCACTTCTTGGTTCATGTTATCTCAGAGACAGGAGTATCAGTAGACACAGAGAAAGTGAGTGTAATAGTTTCCTGGGAGCAATCGAAGAAAGTCATTGAGGTGTAGAGTTTTATAGGGCTAGTTGGTTGCTATAGATATTTTATACAAGAATTTTCATGCATAGAAGCACCTCTAACAAGCCTAACTATGAAGGGTTCAATGTACTTGTGGATAGGTTCTTGTGAGTCATCCATTCGAGATCTGAATGGGAGTTTGACTTTAGCACTGATACTAGTTTTTCCAGATCCGGGCTGAAGTTATACAGTCTGTTGTGATGCATCAGGTATCGGGCTTAGAGCAGCGCTTATATTGGGGGGAGGAGTCATTGAGTATGAGTCTTGGTAGTTGATGGCGCATGAGAAGAATTACCTGATACACAATCCCGAGTTGGCTGCATTTGTTCATGCCTTTCATTGTTGGAGACATTATCTCTTGGGAAAGATTTTTTTAGTTTTCACTGACCACAAAATTCTCAAGTATATCTTTACCCAGCATGACCTAAATTTTAGATAGTTTAGGTGGGTTTTGTACCTTCTGTACATTGACATTGAGCTTTCCTACTTTCATGGGAAAGGCAATGCAGTGGCTGATGCGTTAAGCAGGAGGACTCAAATAAAGGCAGTTCGGGAGGCTAGTAGTGAGTGTCAGCTTATGGTTATGTTCTTTGAGATGCATTTGGAGATGCATTATAGATAGTGGTAGATGTTTCTTTCTTCTATAACAGTTACCTTTACTCTACTTGATCTAGTGCAAATGACGTAGCTATCAGATTCTGAAGTCATAGTTCAACGAGAGAGTGTGTAAGGAAAGGACCCTACACCTGGATAAACCATCAGTGAGGATGAGATCTTTCGCTTTCGTGGACACGTATGGGTGTCTGCAGAAATATTTGAGGAGCTGATGCGGTATTTTCAATCTTCAGTTTGGGAAGTTCATCCTTGTGTCACCAATATGTGTTGAGATCTACACTGTTAGTATTGGTGGCCCAGTATGAAGAGAGATGTTCCTAGTTTTGTGATTAGTTGTCCCACATGTTGGTAGGTGAAGGAAAAACATTAGCGACCAGCGGGGATTTTGTAGTATTTACCCATTCCTGAGTGGAAGTGTAATGATGTAGCGATGGACTTCATAACATGTTTACTGAGGTCGCCCTGTAGGAATGATCCAGTTTGGGTTGTCATTGACAGACTCATGAAGGTTGCACATTTCTTACCAATCAAGTAGACCTTCAATGATGATGAGTTTATATTTTTTTGCATCAGATAAATTGTACGTTTACATGGGGCTCTTCACTCCATTTTTTCAAATAGGGATGCTCGATTTACCCATTCCTAAGGAGGTTGTTTTGGAGGTGGGCACATTGTTTGAGTAGCATTCTATCTGGATTTTTGGTTGTAGCATAAAGGTTCTCCATGGATTGTCTAATCCTCTCGTACAGGTGTTATGGTACCATGGGTAGGTACAAGACGAAACATGGGAGAGGGAGATCGATGTGCAATCACAGTGGTCGAAGATGTTCGATGATTCTTATTCTCCTTATTATTAGGGAAATTCTGGGATAAATTTATTTAAGGGGGGTAGTTTGTAAGACCCTGGATCTTTATATCATGTATGGATCTTGTTTTCTGGTGTTTTCAGTAAAAACTGGAGTTTTGGAAATTTTAGGAGCACATATCGTGTAATTAAGATTACATGTCGTGTACCTAGTGGTCACGAGAATCCTTGTCCTAGCTGTGTAACGGCTGAGACATGGCTGTGTGAGCTGAGGTGCCAAAAAGCTAATATTGGGGGCTGGTAAAGGCAAGTACAGATTGTGTAAATTGAATGAACATGTCGTGTACTTCTATTTATATTTTATTAAACGGACTGGGGTCGTGTCTAATTAACAAAAACACATTCTTCTAGCCATGTCTCATTGAGGAGCGATGAGAATTTCTGAACGTTCACTGAGCCACCTATTCGTCTCCCATTCTCTGATTCAAACACCATTGATTGCGTTGGAATTGTCTTCGTGAGTTCTTTCTTCTTCTAGATTCCCCCCTCTTGATTTCTCCTCTTGCTTGAGTTATTGGAGGTTGAGTGTTTTTGAAATTTTTTTAGATCTACAACATTCTACGTTGATTCAATGGCTAAGATTCAACTATATAGATCTTACAATGTCGAGGTAGGTGGTTTGTGACTTTCTGTAGTTTTGTTTGGATTATATATGCAAAAGGATCCCAATACCCTAGTTTAGGGTATTTCATATTTTTTCAAATTAACCCTACTTGATGTCTGTCATGGTTTATATTCTTGAGAAAACGTTTTAATTATTAATAAGGATTATTACCTTGCTTGTGGATGTGTTTCCCATGTTTTCTTGATATTTCCTGTTGGGCCTAGAGTTGCCTGTTAGGCTGTTTAGTTATCCATGCCTAGTTCTCTTAGGACGGAGTTAATCATTATATGACATGTTTGGGATATGCATTGTTGCTTCTTAGACTTGTAGTATTTGAGATTAATTTGTTTGCTGAATATTGTTTACACATGATTGAATTATATAGGTTTGTTGGAACCTAGTATAGTTAGACCATAGGGGGAATTGACGTTGATTGCTTCCTTAGAGTGTCTGTTATATTTCATGTTATGACACCATAGGGGGGGTAATGGTGCAGAGTTTCTATATATTATAATACAAGACCAAAGGGGGAATTGACATTGAGTGCTTCCTCAGAGATTCTATTGTTATTTGGGAAAGAACATATGGGGAATCGATGGTGAGTGCTTCCTCAGAGTGCCTTTTCATTTTAAATGCATTACATGGATAGAGGGGTTAGACTATGTGTGCTACCCATATGGTTAATATAAATATTGAGTATTTGTGATGTGTCTGCCAAGCCAAAGCACAAGCTTGGATTCAATCTTCTTAGGTATTCTTTTGTGATACCTGTTGTGATAATTGATTAAATGATGAACATTAAATTCTAATGAATGTAAATGCAAACTAAAGTATTTGGTTACTTTTTTTTACTCCTAGTTTTTCTTGCATCATTTCCATTATTACCTTCTATATATACTCACTAACAGTTATGCAAAGATCTTGTAGTGGTTGCCTATTGGGATTCGTCTCACACCCGATCTGGGTTGTGCATTTTGACCCAAATAGATTATATTGATGAAAGTATAGATAAGGGAAAGATCCCTTCTACTTCATGTGCTTGATGACTGTGGATCTGGAGAGTTTGGGACCAAGCTGAGGATTCTGATGCTACTAGAGTTTACTTTTTTTTCTTTGTACTTTGGTTTAGTACTGTACTTATAGCATTGTGAAATTCTTGGCTGATTCCCTAGACATATGTGTCATGTATCATTTATATATGTGTTGCAGTTTTTTATTTAGTTTCAATATTTTGATGTTCACATATTCTGGTATTACTGCTTCCACTGTTGTATATTATTGCAATTCCACTCTCTTACTCGACCAATTTGGTCATAGTTTCCCCAATATCACTCCCAAGTCCTTCACTACTAGTCACCAACCTCTAGAGTTTGGGGAAATGTACTTGAGACCATGTGACCAACTAGGTACAGGGCACCTTTGGGAGGCACCCAAAACCAGGACGTTACTCCCATGATCATCAATATAGAAGGTATCTCATACATAGAGAAAGTGTGTAGCCTTGTTTAGCTTGTCGATGATCATCTATGCCACATCACTACGTAGAGGGGATATTGTAAATCCCATCACAAAATCAATTGTGACATCCTTCCATTTCCACATAGTAATGGAGAGAGTCTATAGAAGTCCACTAAGTCACTGGTGATCTACCTTCACTTACAGATAGGTGGAGAAATGATTGATGAAACATGTTATCATCCTCTTCATTCCAGGACACCAATAATATTTGTGGATGTCTCGGTACATCTTCATGAGACTAGTGAGATTACTTCATCTACTCTTCCAGCATATCAAAAGGAACCAATACACATCTTTTGAAGTGTAGCTTTCACATTCAACAACAACCCAACCAGGAGGTGCGTTCTCACCTCTAACACTTTCCCTCAAGACATGGCCCTTGGAATTATATAACTACCTCATTCGGACCTAATCTAGAAGGTAGGATCTCACTACTAGAGCTACATGAAGTGGACGCCTATGTTACTCATGAACCTCCATGTGAAACTCATAAAACATAATCATCTTCTTCCACTCACTGTTGGCCTCCATGAAGGATTGTGCCCGATTCTCCAAGCTCAAGGAATTATCCAAGGAATTTCCCTTTCTGGATGTGTTAGTAGGATCCAATTAAAATGATTGCACGTATTCCACCAACTTGTGCTACCTCATATTCAACTCTCCCTATGTGGAGATATATTTGAGATTTTTATGATTTGTATAAATGATGAACCACTCACCCAAAATGTAGTCCATCCAACAGAATGGATCATAGACCATGGAAGATAACTTGAAGTCATATATAGTATAGTTACACTCTTGAGGCCTCAAATGTTAGGGCACATATTCTATATAACAATCAACTGACATTAGAACAAACCCCTTCCCAATTCTTAATGCATCATTGTAAACAATATATCTTCTACCTAACTCTAGAAGAATCAAGATCAGCACTGAAGTTATTCTTACCTTCAACTCCTGAAAATATATCCCATAGGATTTAGTCCAGTGGAATTCCATTAAATTTTTTTTCACACCCATTTGTAGTACTTCTAAGAAAGAGAAGTCATAGATGAATCACCTGTAATAGAAAGCTGACCGAAAGATGCTATTTATGTCAAACCCATTCTTGGGCTGCTCTTAGAAAACAGTGATGCTGACCTTCTATAGGTAAATTGATACACCTACTTTAGATATGATATAACCTAAGAAGTAAACATTACTGATCCAAAAGTCGAATTTTTTTATGTTCACATATAGTTGGTTCTCTCTCAGTTTATTAAGAATGATCTCAATAGGTTTGTCATTGTCATATCTAGTTCAAAAATACACTAACATGTTGTCTATGAAGACCACCAGAAAGGAATAAAGATACCGGTGGAAAACCAGATTCATCAAATCCATAAAAACTTATGGTGTGTTTATCAAAACAAACAACATAACCAGGTACACCTACTAGCCATACCTTCTTTTTAATGTTGTATGTTTTATGTCTAATAGCCTCACACGCACATGATGGTATCCCAACTTCAAATTGGTCTTAGATAAAAAAATTTATCCTCAGATCTAGTCGAAGAGGTTTTGTATATGAGGTAGCAGATACTAGTTATTTAGTGTGATCTAGTTCATTTTGTGATAGTCCATGAACAACATGAGGTTACCATCTTCTTTCATGGTGAAAAATACTAGGGAACCCCACAGTGATGTGTTGGGTTGGATGAAACCCATAGCCTCTAGATCTTCAAACTGCTTCTTATGTTCTTGGAGCTCTGAAGCTTTCATCATATATGGAGTAATGGACAAAGGTGTCACACCTTGCACAATACCAATGGTAAACTCGACCTCTTTGTCATGAGTTAATCTATCAAAACAGTTAGGGAATAAATCCACAAAATGATCCACTATAGGGGAAAAATCCACATGCTACATTCCCTGATCACTCATAATGAGGCTGGCCATCTGGTCTATCACTCAGCCAATCCCAATATTCTTGGGTATAGCTAAAATTTACTCTATATTCCATTAAACTTTATGGATGATATTTTTATAAGTGATTTGAAGGATACCCGGCAGTGGTATAATTCCACTCGGGCTCGAAAAGGAACAAGCCAGTCTATATCGATATTGACAACAAAGCTGGTAATATTAAGGATGATGAAACTCCATAGAAAATGGTACCTGAAAAATTTCAAGGGGAACTCATTAAACTAGCATATACCCTCTTCTCTTACTCCTAACAATGTTTCAAGAGTCATAACTCCACTGGAGCACTCTATCACTATGTCCAGGCATCCCATAATTCTAGAAGATAGAAAAGAGTGTGATACACCCATATCAAACATGAAATATACTAAAGTATAGGATACTATAATAGTACCTATAACTGTTTTTGGCCATGGATTCAGTTCATATAGCATAGAATATACAACAAAAATATGTCGTGAACCACGAACCTGAGATACTACCTGAGTAGCCTGAGCATGTTCACTCTACTAATGGTGAAACTCTGAGGCCTAACCGCCTCATCTATGACCACCTGCTCAGTTTAAACTACCTATATAAGACAGGATCCCAACATGACAAGGATTCATTGATCCTATACCTAATGTTGGAGTTTTCACAGAACCCCATTCTCTTGTAACTGGAGGAATGGATCGGTAGAAACGATTAAGGTGACCCATCAGGCTCCAATCCCAGAACATGATCAGGTTCCTCAAACACTAGGGATCTTTTAACCTATCCTAAAACACTGGTGAAACACCATATAGTTGTTAGTTCATTCCACCAGACTGGTAATTCCCCCATGTTTAACCTTGAAAAATTGCTTCCTGCTACTGGATAATCCATTATTATTCCAAGAAGTTGAACTACCATGTTTCATGTCAGCAAATTCCCTCATCTTCCACTCACTTTTAAAGTCCTAGTTTACTATTTATGAAATATAGGTCAATAGAAATAAGTTCACCTATGATCATATGGTGTACAAAAACCAATCCTTGAATCCCCTCATAGTAGTTAGTTCATCACCAGTCAAGGTTGATGAAGAACATTGTAATTCAATGAAGCAATCTATGTATTCTATCATTGACATTCCGTCATGATAAAGGTTCATGAACACTTGAATGTGACCTATTCTCAAGGATTTAGGGAAGAATTAATCAAAGAAGGTTGTCTTGTAGTCTTCCCAGACCATACCTTAATGTCGACCGGACTGAGTAAGGATGTTCGACTAACTTTTGTGGAGTCATGTTGCATGTAGGTGGTGAGATTGACCCTCCACACCAGAGGTTTCATGATATACTTGATGATAGATAGCATGGACTCTATCCATGACTCATCATTCTATGTTTCATCATCCCCCAAAAATGTGGGAGGATGGTACAAATGAAAATCCTTTTTCATCTATATCATAGAAGTTTCAGGTCAACATTCACCCTAAACAGACTGCATGAACCGAAAGAAATTGTCATGGAAATGAGCATTAGCACCCAGTGGAATATCTGTAAGAGTTTCCTCGAGTGTCCACTATAGGAGTTACTACGAGTGGCTTAGGGCCCAACACCTCAAGATTATGCACATCACTGATCTCTTGGAATACAACATGAGGTCTTCGTAGTGTCATATCTCTACTAATTCTAAGCAGACACCTCAGATAAGATTTATAATTTATATTTAAAGTGATAAAGAAGGATAGGTATAAATACATCCTATAAGCACATTACAAAACTTAGGCTGCTCTAGGAGCTAATTCTAGGTGATGAGAAGTGGTCATGAAAATATCATAGGAGACACGTCCTACTACCCACTACCAGGTCAGGTTAGGTTCCAGGTCTCTTATTACATAGATAATGTGACATTCATTTTAAATATTTTATTCATTATAATATTTTTTATAATATATTTAAATGGTTGAATTATATGGATAGAAATTTCCAATTTATAAGTACCCATACACCTTATAAATTGAAATTTGGCATCCACTTAATCCTATATATAACATATTCCATCCAATATGACCATTGGTACATGCCTTAACATGCCACAATTAGCTTCTTAAGGATTCTTCTTTAACCTATGTAAGAAAACATTATTCTACTAAGGTAGACACTTTATGTTCCAATTTTGTTTTCACTATCTAGAAATTAATGTTGGAATATTTCTATATATATATATATATAATAGTCAAAGAACTTAAAGGTATAACAAACAAGCCATAAAAATCAATCACATGAAAAACAGGCAATGCACACTGATAAGTATGTATATCCTGGCTTAATTCATGAAATTTAAATTCTAGAGTTCCAAGTATGATGCATGATTTTATGTTCCCTCATATCATCAGAACAAGGATAACCACCCTATTTAATGAAATCAACATTAATAAAGACACAAAAAAACTGAGCCACCCCTATGGTGAAATCCATGAAACTATAAAAACATAATAAATAACAACATTTACCCATCCCAAGCAATATCAGCTTCCCCTTTACATGGGTTAGGTACTCCCAAACAGATGCTTCTAACCAAATCATAATATCATAGTCTCCTGTATAAACCTAAATAGTAATAAAAAGGAAAATACCACTCTAATACCACTTTGTATCATGCCAGATACCACATAACGGTGCCCCAAGATGGTGGGATAAAATTCCTCATGTGCGCCTCCCCGGTTGTCAGAGACTTCCAACTAGTAGAGAGTTCTTAGAATGTTTATATGGGGAGACTATGCCCTAATTTATGAGAGTGAGTGCAGAAATATATACGGAATGATGAAAGAGAAACGTTAGAGGTAGACATTATTGTACCGGACCTGTAACATGCCATAGCAGAAGTAGTAATACACAATAGATAGATAGTAGTAGAAAAAATAAATAAACAAGGAAATATAAGTAAACCAGTAGAAGATAAATGAATAATAGAAGTCTAAGATGATGAATTTATAAAATACTTAATATTAAATGGATAAGGGTATATAGGAATATACCAAATGCTAAAAAATATAGAAAAGTCCCAAAAAGACTAAAAATGATACAAATAGCATCTCAAGCATAGGATTGGTCCAATAACACCATACATTGTCCTAAATCTATAAATCATACATTAAAATCTGGTCGCATATCTTTTTCAATTCTTGCAACTATAAAATATACTTAGGTACCAAATACGGACTGAGTAGGGTGAGAGTTAAAATCACAGTATGTCACCACCATTGGTGTCTAGATCAATACATTTCTACAATATAAAATGAAAAGTGTTCCATAATTAATAAATGTGAGGCAAAAATAAATAAATAAATATTTATACTTGGTTATAATAGGACACTCATTCATTTCTACCTACTTCATCCTAATATAGTGAGTGTAAACCAAGGGATCTTATAATGATAAAGTGACTGATATATTGCATAAGAAGATATATTTTACCCAAGATTATGATTCGGCTTTGAGTAAACATCCCTATATTTCCAAAACCAATGGATCATTACCCATTCAAAAACATTACTTTATTTTTTTAATTCAATTGAGACTTTTAATAAAAACATAGAGGGTTACGTTGAGCCCAACCCTAGAAATTATAAAATAATTCCACATATCACCTTAGGGGAATGGTAAGGTATATTGAAAAATGATTTCATCCAATGTGACCCTAGTGTAATGTCTTAAGTGTCACTCTGGGCATGGTATAAAGACAGCATGAACTATGCTCTGAGTTTGTACCGAGTATCGCATGTTTTAGGCCCAAGTCACTCTCATGGCATGGTATAACCATTTTTCCATTGATCATGTTAAAGGGGTCCCCCTAGGGAACCAGTGTCACTCTTCTAGAGGTAAAAATGTATTATTCATAGATTCCCTCCCAATAAAATCTAGTTTCTCCCCCAACATGTTTACAATCCATTAAAAAATTACAAAAAAGTCATGATGTTCTCATCCATGGGTCTTTAAGATGGAACACCTTCTATCACCATTAAAACCAAGGTGAAAGAATTTAAACAAGAATTTATATCATAACAGACATATAGATCAAGGAATTTCCATTAGGAAAATCATTATATCATAAAGCATAAGGCACATGGCATATTTCCATGGTTAATTAAATTATTAAAACCTAATTCATTACCTCATTTCATTAATAATGAGACAACACACCCCAAGGGGTGTTTATTTTATATAATAAAAATAAAAGGGGCCTCTAAGGATGTACACACCGATTTGGTGAAATTTTTCAAGGCGATCAACCCAAGGGGTTGATTAACCACTACCTCAGGTTGTAAATGGCACGATAAGGCTTTGTATTTAATTAAATTGTCAATTATAAGGAATCGATAGAATGGTCTATCCCGTAGATCAATTCCGCACATTATAGAACTCAATGAAATGAGGGAAAATAACTTAGACCACCTACCTTATCTTCATAGTTCTTTCCACATCCAACATCGGCCTTCGGTTTGTCTATAATGGAATAAATCATAGAAATTGTCAAATGCCCTAAAAATGAGGAAAATGAGCTTGCATTGAGATCGGGAAACAATGGATGGAAACAAATTGAAATAGAATGTAGAGGATTGAAGATCTTACAAAGATATTTCCAATGGATCCAATGGAAATGTATTTAGAGATCAGATGTAGAGGAAATCACATACCCTATGAGGAGAGGATAAGAGATCTTCATACATGAGGGTGGAGGATTATGCCAGATAAGTATGGGATAAAGTAGAAAAGGGTTATAATATAAATTAAGGGAAAATAATAAATTCACCCACATAGGACGGGGCACATGGTTTGGCCATAGGGTTGGACAAACCATGTGCCAACCATGCATATGGTTATGCTCAGATGGGGTACCCCACATGATATAGGCACAAATTTTGATTAATAATACATAGGCTATGCAAATTTCTTCTGTTGAAAACTATAGATGGACCACACTGGCATGCGTCTGAAGTCGCATGGCTGAAAAAAACCATGCAACCCCCAGCACCCCACTATCTGCAACCACACGGTTATTGGAATCATGCAAGCTAGGCTGAATGATTTCTATGAACTGTGTGGCCAAGTCTGCCTCTATAATTTTCAAGACTTTGGGCTCTGAACAAGCCTTGAAGACCCTCTAAGACCTTCATGACTCCATTATATAACATTATAAGGTCAAAAAAGTACATAAAACAAAAAAATGTTTGTAACTTTGAGAAAAGTCAGGATGTTACACCAGATAATCTTATATTCAGTCTACGAACATCCCAAACTAAACACAAACCAACCTCTAATACCAAACATTGAAAACCCAACTCAGATACCCTCTTAAACTAGTACCCAACCCAACAAAGCACATACCTTAAGGTTGTTATCAATCCCCATGGGCTTAGGACTAGTACCCCTAAATTAGTAACAACCAGAGGGAATGATTTCACCCAAACTAAAGCTAACAACAAGGTGTATGTGTATACACGATGGGAAGAAACATTGGATGATTAAAATAAGAAATATTTTTCATTATAAAAGAAAAATAGAAGTGATACACCCAAATTGCATATAGACAATATCCAAGATACAAGTCTAACAATAAAGGAAAAATAGAACTGAAATTGATACTCCATGTCATGGTGTGGTAAAACTCCCACCTTCTCACCACCATCATCTTAGAAACAACTGAAAGAATGATCCCTACCTCACTTAATTGCATTTCCATTCAATGCATCGAAATATATAACATGTTCTACGCACTACTAAATGGGTGTAGTGAGGTTTGATATAAATATTCTTAGAAATATCCCACCAATGTGTTCCATTTCAAGTCTTTGTAAAACAATCCATTCATGCTTAATGTTAAATAAAACTAGGCATGATATGCAGTTCAACAATTTTTATAGTAAAATCATGGAAATTTTTTTCCATTTTTTCTACTATTATAAGTAACCCAAGAAAAAAGTTTCAAAGAATATCACATATATCAAAGAATTAAAATAAAATCATGTATCTCATATCATATAAAATCCAATAAATCCATACTAAAGCATACGTAATATCATGAAAAATATCACATTAGGTCAGGCAAGTTAAAACACTCATACCTATTCATAGAAATCAAACACATCAAGTCTCTAGATATATGAAATGAATCTATATATCTGAGGAACACCCCACCAAGTGAACCTCCTAGCAGGTCTAACAAGTCCCTAGAATAATGATCTTATTGATCATAGGAACACCCCATGAATGAATCCCCCTATATTATCAATGGATGAGGTCTATTTCTAAACCTTACACCTAAGTAACTAAGGCTTATTATATGATGAATTTTCCAAACCATTTCATCAAAATAGTTCTTTTAAAACTATTTTGAAAATACACTTCAAAATTATTTGAAAATACCTTTTTATTTTACTAAAACAAGGGGGAAACCATATTTTTATAGAAACCAATTTCCAAACATGAATCAATAATGCCAATTAATTTATAAAATAATATATAAAAATCATAAAAATATAGTTCATACAATATAGTCTAGATACAGAACCACCTACCACAAAATCGGATCACACGCACCAATAAAAAAATCCACTAATATAGAAGAATGAATATAAAACAATAGATTCCCTATAATCAATACCTGAATATCATAATAAATTCAATAATAAGAAGATTCAATGGAGAAGAAAACAAAACACATACTTTAGGAAACTTACAAATCTCAACACAACCAACACTGAGGTCAGCCTCTATATGAAGATAACAAAATGAATCTAGAAATAATCAAGAGAATAAAAAACTAAAGAGAAACATATATGAAAAGATAGCAGAATGGTGTTACATAAAACAATGGAAATCAAGAAGTAGAAAGATCACTTCTATGGATAGAGTTAGTGTAACCATAAAAAAAGATAAATCATTAAATAAAATTTTCTAGAAGGATAAGAGTCCCCAAAATATCATGGTATATATCATAGATCCCAAAAAATTCTACTACTAAATGAAAAACTAATCTGAAATGCAGGGTTGTTAAAACGAAAAATACAAAAACATACATGACAGGAAAACCTTTTATGACATGAATTTATATATTTTTTAGATATACC
Organism: Viscum album; assembly: GCA_963277665.1. NCBI lineage: Eukaryota > Viridiplantae > Streptophyta > Magnoliopsida > Santalales > Viscaceae > Viscum > Viscum album. The sequence continues at coordinate 767,736,087 of OY728121.1, forward strand.
AAAACAATCACCGTAGATTAATATAACTCTAATAGACCTTTACATGATTTTAACTAATATCATGAGGTGTAAAAATTTAATGTTTTGAACCAGTTTATCATATAATCTCGACAAGATATTATTTTCAGGTAAACCTTTCCCGGTGTGAAACTATCCAGTTGGAAGATTTTTTAAATGCACTTTGTAAAATACATTGGGTCAACCGGGACCCCAAAGGACATCCACTTTATCCTTTTTCACATTTATATGTAAACTCCAATAATTACAAAAAACATAAATCCACAAACATTAGGTCGTTTTCCCCATCAAAGGATCTTAATCCTCAAAAGTCACAAAATGCACCCAAACTAATAGTGAATTGAAAAGATAGATGAGAAATACCAAAAAGGGGGTAACAGGATGTTAAATAATATATATGAAAACAAAATTTATTTAAAACATTTAAATATATTATTAAATATACTTTTAATGAAAATTAAATATTTTTATTTTTTCAAAATAATACAATCCTAAAATAATCCCAATAGCTACTTTATGATGCCAATAATAATGATGACCGACTATCTTATTTATTAATGGTCATAATTCCCATCATCCATATTTTTTAATGTTCATAATTATGAAAAACCATATTTATGTCAACCCTTGTCATTATTACACATTAATTCATGATTTATTAAATAATAATACACATAATACAATGCATCAGATTGATAACCATAGTGTCTTTGGGTAATTATATACCGTCTCCACGTCGTGGTGTAATTGTTATTCAAAAACTTATTATTGGGATGGGTATAATAATGATGTGTAATTCATGTAAATAATAAATATAACATGATAATGATTCTGTATATATGATATAACATCCAATTAAATATTATTTTAATATCAAAAGAATGATATTATCGCTCGTGCGTACGTACGGACTACCGTCTCCACGAACGCGATGAGATTCATTCTCCATCATATCCATTCAAGTCTAATTGCCATTTGAATGTTAATAATAATTTTTAAGTACTTAGTATCATTCTGTATATGAATAAGATACAACCTATCCATAACAAACATGTCTTACATTAGAAAACATATAAAATAAAATGAGTAATTTAACACTCGAAACGATGATAATTCTAAAATATTATTAACAAAGCAATGATAAAAGATCATATATGATTCTTTTATAATTTAATAACAATTATTTCACCATTATACAGGAGGTTAACCTACCCCAACCTAGGAAAAGTATAAGGTAAGGGTTTATTTCACAGTCTCTTCATTGTCTGAGGTTGTTTATACGTAATAATCTAATGGGACTTCTTTATCATCCACATCCATGTTTCTTAAAAATGTATTTAAAAACATTTTTACTATTTACTGGAATATGGGTTAAAGTAATTTATACCCTTTTTGACTTCTATAAGTGGTTTATAAAGGAATCTTTCCGTCGCTTTCCAAACAAGGTCCTTTTTAACCTTTTCGACAGAATTAAGGTAAGAATGTTTTTTTAACTTATACGGTGGGTGCGGCTATTTTCCGCCGTTATAAAATCGTCGAAGATTCCCTTAAAAGATTATAAGAATATTTTCAAAGAAAATGTTTTATTTTATAAATATATGACTCTTAAATGATTTCAAAATAGAAAGAGATATTTCTCTAAAAAGAGTTTTGATTTCATCTATGTCAACATCCTTTGATGGATTTTACGCTTATTTGAAGTTGATTTATTATGATACAAAACTTCTATAATGTATTGAAGGTTTTGTGATATATTTGACTGTGGATGTGTTGTTTTTATACCATTCATGGTTTATGGATGATGTATTTACATTTCGTATGCTAGTTTTAATACTAATGTTTATGTTATGTTTAAACCTCTTCATATGGGAATGCATTGGACATAATATGTGACGGGTGGAGCCCACTATAGCTCCGCGATGCATCGGTAGGTCTCATGAGACAAACTAGTGTCTTGGCACAAGGCCTTGGAAAAGTCATATTTGTAGTCTTGGCACGAGGCCTTGGCTATGTGGTTATGATAGTCTGGAATTATGCATTCCATCATTATGAAAGTGGTTATTGATATTGCATGTGATTATTCTTTTAGTAGAATATCCATGTGAATAAGTAAATGGCATTATTTTATTTTATTTTTTCCATACTATGTTGAAGTTCAAGTTTAAAAGGCTTTTGTTTTAGTTATACATTGCCTTTAATGTTTATTCTTATTTATGAAAGTTTCCGCTATATTGTTATCCTTACTGGGCATTTGAGCTCACCCCTTTTCTATGTTTTATTTTTCCCAGGATGTGAAGAAGTAAATAATGAATGACCTACAGGGATATTATGAGGGGATAAGAGTGTGGACTATGGAGACTATGTTGTTGTAGTTTTCATTTTAATGATGTAATGTAAAACTTTATGAATATATCTAGTATTTCCAAGGCTACTAAACTTATCGGTCTTTTGAGATTTGATCTTTCTTGTGATCATGCCAATGTTATGTAATAATGCACCAACTCTGGGTAACTAGGGTCGGGGTGTTATAGTTGGTATCATAGGAAGTTTAGTACAAACCTTGGAAGCTATATTTAGATAAACTTTGATTAGAGAACATAGATTTAAGATGGACTTTGAGGATTAGTATATAAGAACTTCCTAGAATTTTGGTATTGTAGAGATTTTGTGAGTTCTCCGAGCAATACATCCCTGTCTGGATATGAGCAGGTAGAGGCGGCTCTGGCATAGATGTACCTAGGGGTAAAACCTGAAAACACTGCTTTGAGCTAGACTCGAACAGGAACTGGTGCACGACAATGGGCCTTTCTGCACTCTTGGTTACGACACTCCTGAGGGATATGCTTAGGATAACTCTCATTTTCTTTAAAAATCATTATGATGGATTTATGAGTATATACTTCCTCAAAGAAAACATTTTTATGATTATGGATTATATCCATAAATAGTTCAATTTATGTTAAGTGTTTTATAAGTATGAAATTATGTATTTTGATTCATAAAATGATCTAGTTTATGCCATTGTTTAGAAATGGCGCATAGTGGAAGAAATGGAAACTATATCAATGCACGCACTCCATATAGGGATTTCCCTCTTTCTCAAGATAATTATAGTGGAGCTGGTGATGCAACTGGTGCCGATCATCTAATCACCATACTGGGACAACTCACTCAGGTTATGAATAATAACCTTACCCGTATGGAGCACCCTGATCCACAGCGTGGAGGATCAATGTTAGATCGCTTCATGAGGCAACAACCACCAACATTAAATGGGAGTAAAAATCACTTAGCAGCTGAGCAATGGATAAATTCCCTAGAGAAAATATTTCAGGCTTTGGGGAGTAGTTAAAGGGAAAATGTTATCATGGTAGTTTACCACCTCACTGAAGATGCTGATCAATGGTGGTCATCGATTCAAAACACGAAGGAAGATGATGAAGTATCAAATATGGAATGGAGGGAGTTCAAAGATCTGTTCTTAGGAAAATAATTTCCTCGTGGCCATCGACTAGATATGGAAAGATGATTTCTGAGTCTGAGAAAAAAGAAGGATGAGAATGTATAAGGCTAACTTTACATGGTTAGCAAGGTATCCTGGAGATTATATACATAACCCAAATATTAAGATTGATCGTTTCTTTGAAGAGTTAAAACCAATTCTATGTCGAGCATTAGTCTCACAATCCTTCTCATCGTATGAAGAAATTGTCTCATGTGCTATCAAGACAGAGATAGAATTCTCTAAGTCATATGACTTTAAATAGAAGCAAGAGAAGAAGAGATCTGCTGATCAATCTAGGAATGGAAATAAATGGAAGAAGGGAAATGTTGAATATCCATCCTGTATTAAATATGGGAAGAAACACCCCGGTACTTTCTTAAAAGTAATGGGAGTCTGTTACAAGTGTGGTGAAAAAGGTCACCAAGCTCGTGATTGCAAGGGGAAGAAGGAAGCTACCAATGTCCAATGCTACAATTGTAGGGAGATGGGACATTATGCAAATGAATTTCCTAATTGTTAGGGGAACATAACTCATAAAAGGCCAAGGGATCAAGGCCAAGCTTATGATATCACTACTGCTGAGGTAGAAGCTCCAAAAGACGTGGTGGAAGGTAATTTAATGGTTTCCTCATGTTTAGCAAATGCATTATTTGATTATGGATCATCGCATTGTTTCATATCATCCTAGTTTTCTAAGAAAATTAGATATTTCCAATTTGATTTAACAAGGGAGTTGTCAGTTAAAACTCCTAAGGGAAGTATCATTGCAACAATGTTTTGTGAATCAGTCCCCATTAGAGCGCATAAATGTTCTTTATCTGCTAATCTCATCATCATACCTGTGATTGAGTTTGATATAATCCTCGGTATGGATTGGATTTCGGACCATGATGCGAAGATTTATTGTAAGAAGAAGGAGGTTATTATTTTTGATGATGATGATAAGGAACACCTTATCTTTAGAGCAGAATCGTCACCACCTAATTCTTATCTAGATCCACCCCCAGTAGCTAAACTAAAATCAATTATTGGGGAGGCAGAAAATGAAATTACAGTGGGTGAGGAAAGGAATGTTCAAATAGAGGATGTACCTATTGTGAAAGAATATGTAGATGTGTTTCTGGAAGATTTACCTGGACATCCTCTAGAATGATAAGTTGAGTTTTCCATTGATTTAATTCCTGGATCAAGGCCTATATCGAAGACCCCTTATAGAATGGACACTGTAGAATTAGTTGAACTAAAGAAACAACTAGAGGAAAAGAGTAATAAGGGATTTATTCTACCAAGTGTTTCTCCATGGGGAGCCCCTGTTCTTTTTGTTAAAAAAAATATGGATCTATTAGGTTATGTATCAACTACAGGGAGATCAGTGATATAACAGTAAAGAACAAGTATCCCCTACCTCACATTGATGATTTATTTGACCAACTGCATGGAGATCAATACTTTTCAAAGATTGACCTTCGATCTGGATACCATCAGTTGTGTGTGAGGAAGGAAGACATTCAGGAGACAACATTTCGAACCAGGTACAGGCATTATGAGTTTACAGTAATGCCTTTTGGATTCACTAATGCACCCTCTGTATTCATGGATCTGATGAACAAAGTTTTCATGGAATATCTTGATGAATTTGTAGTGGTATTTATTGATGATATATTGGTATACTCCAAAAGATAAAAAGATCATGAAAATCACTTGTGCATTATATTGAAGACTCTGAGAAGACATGAATTATATGGGAAGATTAGCAAGTGTGAATTCTGGCTTTAGGAGATTTTTTTTCTTGGCCATATTGTCTCTAAATATGGAATCTCTATTGATCCTTATAATACCAAGGCAATCCAAGAATGTCCAGAACCTATGAGTATAACAGAGGTACGCAGTTTTATTGGTTTGGTAGGTTATTATCGACGTTTCGTCCCAAACTTTTCCTGATTGGCTAACCCATTAACAAATCTCACACGTAAAGGGATTAAATTTGTTTGGAAAAAAGAGTGTAAAGAATGTTTCTAAGAACTGAAGAGAATATTAGTCAATGCTCCTATATTGACTCTACCATCGGGGAATTATGGGTTCGTTATTTATAGTGATGCATCGAAGAAAGGACTTGGTTGTGTCCTTATGCAGAATTATAGGGTTATTGCCTATGCATCACGACAGTTGAGAATTCATGAAAAAAACTATCTTACTCATGATCTCGAGTTAGTAGCTGTGATCTTTTCTTTGAATATATGGAGGCACTACCTATATGGTGAAAAATGTTAGATTTATATTGATCACAAGAGTTTGAAGTATATTTTCTCACAAAAAGAACTCAACATGAGGCAATGCAGATGGCTTGAATTACTCAAAGACTATGATTGTACGATATTCTACCACTCGGGGAAAGAAAACAAGGTGGCAGATGCTTTGACCAGAAAAGATCATGGAGTTTTGAACAATATGAAAATTAAAAGGGATCCAATTTTCATGGATCTAGTGAAGATGGACATGGGAATAACCAGGGAAGGTGAAACATCAATGCTTTTTCACATGGTTTCAAACCATCTTTACTAGAAATGATTAAGAGTTATCTGACCGATGATGGAGAATTTTGAAAGAAGATTAAAGGTGTGAATGATGGGAAATTGAGATACTTTGTGTATGAAGAAGGAATTTTGAAATTCGGGAAGAGAATTTGTGTTCCCGATATACCTGATCTAAAAAGGGAATTTCTGGAAGATGCTGATAGTTCAAATTTCTCTATACACCCTGGGAGCACCAAAATGTATAGAGATTTGAAGGAACATTTTTGGTGGGACAACATGAAGAGGTAGATTACGGATTTTTGTGTCAAGATGTATGGTTTGTCAACAAGTGAAAGTTGGAAGGCAACAGCCTGGTGGAGTATTGCAACCTCTTCCCATACCTGAGTGGAAATGGGATAATATCATGATGGACATTGCCATGGGACTACCAAATACTCCTAGAAGGAACGATGCAATATGGGTTTTTGTTGATCGTCTTACCAAGTTAGCACATTTTCTTGCTATAAGAGAAGATCTACCACTGGAACGTCTAGAAAGACTATATATTAGTGAAGTTGTGAGACTTTATGGAGTACCCCTATCGATTGTTTCTGATCCTGATCCCCGTTTTACTTCAAGATTCTGGAAAAGTCTTCAGAAAGCCTTGGATACTGAACTTCATTTGAGCACTGCCTACCACCCTCAAACAAATGGACAATCAAAACGAACTATTCAAACTTTAGAAGACATGTTGAGATCCAGCTCACATGACTTTTAGGGTATGTGGGATCAATATTTACCTCTGGTTGAATTTTTCTATAACAATTGCTTCCATTTGAGTATTCAGATGGCACCATATGAAGCGTTATACGGAAAGAGATGTCGCATACCAACCTGTTGGGATGAGGTTGGTGAAAGAAAACTTTTTGGCCTAGAACTGGTGGAGGAAACGATGGAAAAGGTTAAGGTAATCCAAAAACCACATCAAAGCAGCTCAAAGTAGGCAGAAGAGCTATGCCGATAATCAAAGGAAGGATTTGGAATTTCAAGTCGATGATCATGTTTTCCTGAAGGTATCTCCATGGAAGGGAGTTATACGTTTTGGTAAGAAAGGTAAATTGAGTCCCAGGTACATCAGACCATTCAAAATTCTAGAACGAATTGGGGTTGTAGCTTATCGATTGGAAATGCCGCCAAGTCTCTCCACAGTTCACGATGTGTTCCACGTATCTCTGTTGAGGAAATACATGCCTGACACAATGCATGTACTCACCTATGAGAAATTAGAACTGGAAACTGATCTGTCTTATTGTGAAGAGCCCATCAGGATTCTTGATACAAGAGAACAAGTGATGAGAAACCAGACGACTCGTCTGGTAAAAGTTCTATAGAGAAACCATAATATGGAAGAGGCAACGTGGGAACCAGAGGAACTTATGATGAAGAAACACCCGAGTCTTTTCATACGATAGTATTCTAGAAATTTCGAGGATGAAATTATTTGAAGGAGGGGAGAATGTAACACCCCAAGCTTCTATGGTACACTTCTCTTTGAATAATGCAATAGCGTGTGTTGTACGCAACATCGAGTTCTAACACACACCACAACCAATCAAACTAGCCGTTATGAATAGTAATACCTAATTTTTAAAATTTTATAAATTTTATCTCTCAAAATGGACTTCATTTTTGGATTCGGAGTATCGAATTTAGCCTAAGGTGAAATTTTGGTACTTTTTGGATAACTTTAATATTATGATGAATTGTGAAAATTACTAAATTTTAATTAAAAACAAATTTTTTAATCAAAATAATTAATACTGATAAATTATGAATTTGAGTGTTTTTAAAGTATATTTAGAGTATATTTTTACCATTTAATAAAATTTTGGTCATTGTACATAATTTCACAATTAAACTGGACATAAACAAGTATCAATCTTTTGATAGTTATTATATCTTAAAAACACGCTTTTTGTTTTGACAGCGGGAATTAATTTTAAATTAATTTCTGTCAATTCTGTGTTTTGAATTTGGAAAAATGGATTCCATATTTGTAATCAGGATTTCCAAATTGTTTAAATAGTTAACTTATATTTTTAGACATTTTGGATAATTACTTCGGTAAATATTTTATTTACCATGGTTAAAAGGGTAATCCGGTAAATAAGGGTTAAAAAATAATATTATAATAATACTAAATTTCCCTAAAATGTGTCCTAACCTTATTGGAGGATAAATTGCCGACCATGGACATCTTTGGGTCGATTTTGGGACCCCATGGAGCCACTTGTAGGTGATAGAGACACTTTATTTTAATTAAGTTAAAATAAATACAAAAATGACATAAGCATATATATTTTAGAAAACCAATTTTTATATAGGTTTATATATGTTGTATTTTCGACTATAAATATTCATTAGAACTATAAAATGATTTCCTATATAATGGTAGTTTATTTATAATTTTTAGACATTATATAATTTAATTTATATATGACACAATAGTGATGCAGTAATTACCTAATTAATGAAAAATTAGAATAATTGATATTATAAATACCCAAATAAATGTAATTTGAGACTTTTTATAAATAAAAAAAAATTTATAGGATAATATGAAATGTTATTATTGATTTAATTAACTTTTTTAGAAGTAATCATTCTTTTATGATTTTTAAAAAAATCAATTATTGAAAAGTGTCAAAATTGACATAAAATAGTTTTTAAAACAAATATTATATTATTAATTTATATTAAATTCCTAAAAATATAAGGTTTGTCCAAGAGACTTATATAATGATATGTGTATCATTAATTTACCACTTGTGGGTCTCTTGGATGTATATAGTATGTTTGTTAACCATATAATATAAAAATACAAATAGACATGGTAAAATTGAAACTAATTAACTAAGAGTTAATACTTAAAGATAAGGTTAATATAGTAACCAAAACCTATATAAATTATATTGTTTGAGTGGTTTTCAACCCATATCCACCTTAACCTTTAAATAATCCACTTTTTAGCAATTATAAACCGAATATGAATTTATAATAAAATAATATTTCTAGTTTTTCCAAAGGTGCTCCTCACCCCTCTTATAAAAGGGCAATCCCCCTTCTCCTTAATTCAAACCTTCAAAGCCTTTTGGTTCGTCCAAACCCTACCCAAATACTCTCTCAACTTCCATCACTTCATCCTAGAGGCCTTCCTTTAGTCATAAAGCCAACCTATAGAGCCCTTTTGATCAAATCAAAAGGAAGAAGCCGAAGAATAGGTAATGATTTCCCCACACTTTTTCAAGTTCATTTCTTCTTCCACGTCTTCTTTCTTTGTTATTACCATTATAAAATAATAACTCCAGTATATTATATATACTTTTATGTTATTATAAATGTTTTACAACCATATTTCAGTATTCTACCCATCCTTTGAATGACATGTCACCATACGTGCGTACGTACGGCTTACCGTCTCCACGTCGTGGTGTAATTGTTAATCTAACATTATTATTTGGATGGGTATAACAATGATGTGTAATTCATAACATGATAATGATTCTGTATATATGATATACCATCCAATTAAATATTATATTAATATCAAAAGAATTATATTATCGCTCATGCGTACGTACGGACTACCGTCTCCACGAACGCGATGAGATTCATTCTCCATCGTATCCATTCAAGTATAATTCTCATTTTAAGATTAATAATAATTTTTAAGGACTTAATATAATTCTGGATATGAATAAGATACAACCTATCCATAACAAACATGTCTTAAATAACAAAACATATAAAATAAAATGAGTAAGTTAACACCCAAAACGACGATAATTCTAAAATATTATTAACAAAGCAATGTTAAAAGATCATATATGATATCATATTAATATAAATGATTCTTGTATAATTTAATAACAATTATTTTACCATTATACAAGATTTTAACCAACCCCAACCAAGGAAAAGTAAAAGTTAAGGGTTTATTTCGCAATCTCATCATTATTCGAGGTTGTTTATACGTAATAATCTACTGGGACTTCTTTATCATCCACATCCATGTTTCTTAAAAATGTTTTTCAAAAAAAATTACTATTTACTATAATATGGGTTAACGTTATTGATACCCTTTTTGACTTTAATAAGTGGTTTATAAAGGAATATTTCCGTCATTTTCCAAACAAGGTCATTTTTAACCTTTTCGATAGAATTAAGATAAGAATGTTTTTTTAACATATACGGCGGGTGCGGCTATTTTCCGCCATTATAAAATCGTTGAAGCATCCCTTACAATATTATAAGAATATTTTCAAAAAAATGATTTATTTTATAAATATATGACTCTTAAATGATTTCAAAATATAAAGAGATATTTCTCTAAAAAAGAGTTTTGATTTCATCTATGTCAACATACTTTGATGGATTTTACGCTTATTTGAAGTTGATTTATTATGATAAAAAACTTCTATATTGTATTGAAGGTTTTGTGATTTTTTTTACTGTGGATGTGTTATTTTTATACCATTCATGGTTTATGGATGAAGTATTTACATTTCGTTTGCTTGTTTTAATAAGAATGTTTATGGTATGTTTAAACCTATTCATAAGGGAATGCATTGGACTTAATATGTGACGGGTGGAGCCCACTATAGCTCCTCGATGCATCGGTAGGTCTCATGAGACAAACTAGTGTCTTGGAACAAGGCCTTGGCAAAATCTTATTTGTAGTCTTGGCATGAGGCCTTGGCTATGTGGTTATGATAGTCTGGCATTATGCATTACATCATTATGAAAGTGGTTATTGATATTTCATGTGATTATTCGATTAGTAGAATATCCATGTGAATAAGTAAATGGAATTATTTCATTTTCTTTTTTCCATACTATGTTGAAGTTCAATTTTAAAAGGCTTTTGTTTTAGTTATACATTGCCTTAAATGTTTATTCTTATTTATGAAAGTTTCCGCTATATTGTTATCCTTACTGGGCATTTGAGCTCACCCCTTTTCTATGTTTTATTTTTTCCAGGATGTGAAGAAGTAAATTATGAATGACCTTCAAGGATATTATGAGGGGATAAGTGTGTGGAATATGGAGACTATGTTGTTGTATTTTTCATTTTTATGATTTAATGTAGAACTTTATGAATATATCTAGTCTTTCCAAGGCTACTAAACTAATCGGTATTTCGAGATTTGATATTTATTATGATCATGAAAATTTTATGTAATAATGCACCGACTCTAGGTAACTGGGGTCGGGGTGTTACACATTTATCATCCAAGGTTCATAATAATCATTCATTATAATCATTTAATTTTTCAATCACAGAGAGTTTGTCTCTAAAGATCATAATTCGGATCCCACCTCTCACTATTGGCACATCAGTAAGAAATTTCCATGGTGTTGTAGCCTTTCCATACCATATAAACTCACATTTTAATCCAATTGGTCATTAAAATTATAATTAATTTACTCACGTTTGAAGATGGTTTAAATAAAATCATATTATTATGTGGCACGACATTACATAAATCCTTCAATTCATTGTATTTTATCATTACAATTATAGGAAACATCTCCATCCTAGAAGAGAATGACCAATGGACAAAGGCATAGGGACATGGACTTCCATTCCTTCTTACCTTTATTAAATTAAATTTACAATTCAATCAATTAATTTAACATCTCTAAGTAAAGGGGTAAAATTCAACACCTTGACGGGTGAATCAAATTCAAATTCTACACATGGTTGTTTAAAATAATTCAACAACTCACCCATTGGATGGTTCAAATTTTAGTTCCTTAACCTTTAATTTCACCTCAAATGGTAGCAAGGATAATTTGCACCAATTTAGTTTAATTAAAATTTAATTTAATAATCATTTCTCGATAAAATATTTTCCATGGAATATAAGAATTATATAAAACTGTAATAATTTAATGGAAAATATTGTGACCCCTACCTTATCTTCATAATGGAACACACACCTAGTCTCATCCTATAATTTTATACATATCAAAATAAAATCGAATAATGGATGTGTTCCTTGAAAATAGGGCAAAAGAGTCTGTACCAAAATAACTCCACTAACAGGATGAAAAATCATGAAAGGTGCAAGATGAATAGAGAACTCACTAGTGTACATCCAATGAGACAAACGGGTCTTGAATCAGATTTGGAATAAAGAAACTATATTGAATCCTATATAAAATTCCTGAGGAAGATAACAAATGAGAAGGAGAAGATGGTTTCTTGAGAAAATAAGAAATGGTTGAGATGGGTCAAACCATTAAGGATTTAAGGTAAAATGGTCATTTTCACTTTAAAAAATGGTTCACAAGGTTCAACTGCATGGTTGGACATACCGTGATCTAACTGTATGTCCTCACTACCTTAATACTCATATTTCATGATCATGGTGCATGGTTAGACAAACCATGAACTGAACTTGTGTTTTTAATCTTTTAAAAACTATAGAGTTCCCTCATGGTCATGCAACCTAGTTTTCAAAGATTGGGAAAACCGTTCTCCACTACTTTGATCTAAAACACACTGCATGATTTATTCAAACTCTACAGGTTGGGTGGCACGATTTCTACTAACCATGTGTCCCACATACCTCCTCCAAAACATCAAACTCTGGGCTTTGTATAACCCTAATACATCCTAATTTCCTCTGTGATCCAACTTGGAACTCCCATAATGATAAATATAAGGAATTAAATAGAAATAAAAAGGATTCATACCACATAGAAAAATATCAGTTCTTACAATCTTCCACGCTTAAACAATTTCCCCAAAGTATCCCTTTTAAGGGTGGTAAAGCATCATCTGAGAATAACTTTGGCCACTGGAAACATACATTGGCCCCCAGCTCCCAAGTCTTATCTTGTATATGTACATGATTCCACAATAACACTATTAGAGTAACTAATTGACCTTAGATAACCTTCATGTCATGATCAAAAATATGGATAGTATTCTCATCAAAGGACACATATACCTATAAATAAACTATATCGGGCTGATGAATAATTGATGGGTCATAATGATATTAGTGAAGGAGAGATACACTGAAGACATCATGCATGTCGTGGTACCCCTAACGTAACTTTAAGTGATAAGATACCAACCCGGTACTCTCCAAAATCTTAAAGTGTTATATATAATGAGGTGACAACTTTGTTTATTTTTGTATCTATCAGTGCCTCAGTCTATGTGAAAATCACAATAAAACCCAAATCCCCACAATGAAATCATGTTGTCAATAGTGATGATCAACATATGAGTTCTATCTAAGATAATATGTAGACATATGCTTCTTGAAAATATGAACCTTCTCTAAAGCCTCCTTAATGAGATGATGACCTAATAGCACTGTCTCTCCTACCTCTAACCAGCAAAGGGGTGAATAGAATGACCTACTATATAGAGCCTCATAAGGATCCATCTTTATGGTTTCCTAGAAGTATTTATTATAAGAAAAATAAGTGAGAGGTAACTATTTCTCCTAATAATCACAAAAATTAAGGATTCATTCTTGGAGAATGTCCTCCCAAACATGTACCATATTCTTAGACTGAATGTTGGTCTATTTCTAATAGGATGTACTCAGTAGGAACTTTGAAACTAGTGTCCATTACACCCCTACCAAAACAATAATGTGAAGAAAGAGTCACTATCTGATACGATAGAACATGGGACCCCCTGGAGTAATTTTATCTCATGAATGTAAAGACTCTCAATATCTTACACTGAAAGAGTATCCTAAATTGGTATAAAATGGGTGATCTTTCTGAACCAGTCTATGAACGCTAATACGGTGTCATTGTCCCAATGTGATATAGGTATCCATGCCATGAAATCTATAGTGATTTCATTCCATTTCCACTCAATAATAGGTAACAGCTATAAAATCCTTTTTGGTCATCGTTGTTCTGCCTACACCTATTGATAGGTGGAATATCGAGTAACCAACCCATTTATATCATGCTTCATCCTCATCAACCGGTATTGGAGATGTAAGTCAAGATACATCTTGGTAATACCAAGATTCATTTCCCATATCGAGGCATGGGACTCTCACATAAACTCCTCTCGGATGTCTGTTAGAACCTTGACACATCCATGGATAGACAAGATCTCATCCTCATAAATTATCCTACTAGGAGGTGGTTCATCACCTAAAACACTCTCCCATAGTATCAAGACCTCATGATCTGATAGTTACCTCATATTAACTATCTCCATAAGTGAAGATATCAATGATAACAATGCAAGGATGGATTATCCATGATAGTCCTGAGCCTCCCTGTGCATCTCATAGAATATGTCCATAAGATTTCACTCATTAATGGCTTCCTAAAATACCTATTTTTGAGTCATACATCTCAATGAATTGGGGACTACATTTCACTCTCCATGCATATATAAAATCTTGATGTCAAAAGACTATATGTATAAGTCAACGTTAACATCGGAATGTTGAAAAAATATTAAACATGATATCATAAGCATATGTCATGTTTAACCAGCAAGATAACACAAGATAATGTTCTTAGGATAACCTCTCATGAACCATACATTTCATCTAATTAGACAAAAACATTACCCAATGCATTGGAGCGCTATCTGGGTGCACCTATTACAATCATATCATGTACATGAATAAGTGTTCCACATATATAATATTACATAAGAACATTTTTTTCATTTACTCACTTTATTAAGGATCATAGGATACATAAATGGATGTAACAAATCAAATTACTATATATAAAACTAGGTGAATACCCCTTGAGTAGAAATGGGTATGGGTACAAACCTCATAATTGTTTGGCATGGAAAATCGTAGTGACATTTCAGTAGCTTAATGGAAGTTCATAAAGATTCATAAAATTATTAAATGAGAGATAAATGGGTCTCCGGTAACATTGAATCCAATAGTACAGTATGAGGGATATGTATGAACATGATACAACATAAAAATTTGGAAATTAACTAGCATAATACAAGGAGGGTTCTTGAATAGAAACCAGTCATGGAAAATCTTACGATAATTTCATCGGCGTAATGGGGGTACATAATGAATAATGGTATGGATTAATGAGATTTAAATGGGTCACTAATCACTTATAATTAAAAAGTGAAGTAAAATGGATATGGAAAAATAATATCCCAACATTATGAATTGGAAAAAGAAACGGCATAAAATATAGAATATGCATGAATAAAAGGATAATGAGAGGATATATTACAGAATTTCAGCATTGTAACAACTTAGGTAAATGTTATTGTGATGTCCTAGACCAGGTTTACTCAATGGTAATTGAACTAGGTTAGCCACATGGCCTCAAGTTCACCTCACCATAGTCCAGAGGTTTCTGATTAACAGAGGGTCAATGGTGGAACATTGGGGGGACTATACCCTCATGGTCTGAGTGTAGCACAACGGTATGTTAATATAAATCAATAGAGGAATCGTATGAATAAATAAATAGTGGAAAATTTGTCATCCATCATATAAGTAACCATGTAAACAGATCCCTCAATTTTATGACCATCACATGCTACACAAAACTGAATATAGGTAATACATGGAAATTTGTAGCCATTACAATAAATGTATCAAAAGTACAAAAATACCCAAAATAAACTACTCCAAATAGAATCATGATTCATAGATCAGTCTTATTCTCCCCCACTCATATTCAAGGATCAATCAATCATCAGGAAGAGGGCACTCGTGTCTGCCCCTACCTGCATCCATGAAATATGTTTTGGTACCCTAATGGATGCCCAGGTAAGGTGTGAGATAAACTTTGTAGTAAACCACAAATGGGGTCTAATATTGTCCAGCCTGTTAATATATTATAAATAGTGTGCATGTAGTAAATAAACTATAACTGAATTTTTGTATAAAATTAACCCATATAGGTTTGGGTTTCCACGGAACACACGTCCTCAACTACATGCTTCAAACTAAGATGGACTATAATTATGTAATCAATCGATGATGATTTAATTTATAAAAAAGTATCAATATCTAGATCATATCCCAAGTATCCCCCATGTATCATATCCAATAATATGTTCATAATAATCCCATCACTAAAAAGTAAGGCTCTGAAAAAATCCATGTTTGTGCTTTGTCTTGGTAAACACATCATAATAATAATTTAATTATTATTAATTTTAATAGTAACCTAAGTTAGTCCTTGGAATTCCTAATTTTGTACCTAGGTATCACATCAAGTATAATGAACCCATCACCTTATAATACCAGCCATGGAAATCCTTATAGGATACCAGGTGTCACTCTAAGAGTGTTGTATCATCACCATCTGTTGATTCTATACATGGAAATCCTCCAAGGGAACCCAAGTTTCACTCATGGAATATAAAAATATCTACACTATGATTCATTCCTTGTAAGTACTCAAGGGGATATAAGTATCACTCATGTTATAATAGTTTTTTTCCTCAAAGTACATCCTTCACTTTCCATAAATGATTCTAGGTATCACTCAGGAATATAAGAGCTAGATTCCAAATGAGTATATCTATAGTGTCTTCAAAGAACACATGTATCACCCAAGGTGCATAATAACCATTCATTATAATCATTTAATTTTTTAATATATAATATTCCTTCTATAGAGATCCTAAGTTGGATCCCAACTCTTACTCTGGACACATAAATAAGAAATTTCCAGGGGTCTATTGTCTTCTCTTACCATCTAAAATCACATTTTAGTCCAATTGGTCATCACCAGTATAATTAATTAACTCATCTCAGAAGAGAGTTTAAATAAAATTGTATCCTTAAGAGGCCTAGAATCACATAAATCCTTTAATTCATTTGAGATTTCCATTACAATTATTAGAAACATCTCAAGCCTAAGAGATCCCAATCAATGGCCAAAGGCCTAGGTACATGGAATTCCATTCTCTCTTAACTTTATTTAATTAAATTTTCAATTTAATCAATTCATTTAACATCCAAAAGGAAAGGTGTAAAGTCCCACACCTTAATAGGTGAACAAAATAAAAATTCCACACATGGTAGTTTACAATAATTTAACAACTCTCCCATGGGGTGGTTCAAATTTAAGTTCCTTAACCATTAATTGCACCTCAAAGGGTATAAAGTGCCATTCACCACAATTTAGTTTAATTAAAATTACATATAATATTCATTTATCGATAAAATATGGCATGTGGAATATCATAATTATATTAAACACCAAGACTTTATTGATAAATCATGCAACCGACTACCTTATCATGGTAAAGGAACACTTACCCAGTCTCATTCTACAATTAGATACATATCAGAAGAAAATGGATGATATGAGTTCCTTGAAAATAGGGCATAAGAGTATACACCAAAATAACTCCACTGATTGGAACAAAAATTATGAAAGGTTCCAAATGAATTGGGAACTCACTCATGCATATCCAATGAGTCAAAAGGAACTTAAATAAGATGTGTAATGAAGTAACAAGATCAAATCCTTTATAAAAAGTCTTATGAAAGATTAAAAATGAAAAAGAGGGGATGGTTTCTCAATAAAATATGAAATGAATGAGATGGGTTAAACACATAAGTTTTTAAGGGACAATGGTCATTTTACATTTAAAACTAGTTTTCATGGTTTGATTTCATTATTAGAAAAATCGTGATCCAACCATGTTCCCATCACTACCACTATACCCATCCTGCACGATCATTGTGTATGCTTAGACAAAACATGCACTAACGGTGTGTTTTTTCCACTAGTAAAAACATCAGTGTTCCTATATGGGCATGTAGCCTAGTTTTCATTGTTACGAAAACTCCTTCTCTCCCTATAATAATCTGAATTGACCGACATGATTTACTCAAACCGTGTAGTTTCAGAGGCATTATTTCTACAAACCATGTTGTAACACTCCGAGATTTTATAAGATATATTCATTTTAATTTCTTTCATATCTTCTGTTGTACGCTACACTAAGATTATCTTGCGGTATACGCAACATCGTATTAGCTTGCAGTATACGCAACACTAATCTTGGATCGTGTTAAACACAATTTCAAGTTTGGTTGATAGTAGTTATTCAATGAAAAATTGAGTGTATATATATATATATATATATATTCAATGTATAAATGAAATATGGTTGGATTTTATTATACACAACAACAAAGGAATCTTGCATGACACGCAACCCTGACTTGACTTTCTTTACACGCAATTGCGGCCTTCCACGATAGTGTGTATTGTACGCAATACCGAGTTTCACTAAACAATGATATGTTATTAAAATATTATAAACTAACCATTATGAATAGTAATACCCCCCTTTTTGAAATTTTATAAATTCTATCTCTCAAAATGGACTTCATTTTTGGATTTGGAATATCTAAATTAGCCTCCGGTAAAGTTTTCTTTTTTTTTTCTGAAAACTTTCAATTTTTGATGAATAGTGAAAACACTGGGTTACTATTTAAAAACCAAATTTTTATGTAAATAATTATTCATTTTATTTAAATTAATTCTAGGTAAAAATTGATACATAATACTTATAAAATTTCAATGTAATTAATTGGAGTCATTTTATAATAATTTTAGATATATAAAAATTTTATTGAACTTTCCACCGTCTTTTACCCACCTCCCAGGAGAATTTGAAAATAAAACATAATTTTACCACTTCTATGAGTGGAATTTCAAAAATCCAAGAGGAATGGTTAATATCAAGGAGTAAAATGTGGTTCAATAAGATAAAAATAATTTATGGTGAATAGTAACTTTTTACTTTTATTTACCACGATTAAAAGTAAATGGGGTAATTAAGGGTAAAAATGATATTATTATTACCCTAAAACATGTATTAATTCTATTGGATAAGTATAATTCGACAATAAACAGCCTTAGGAATAAAATATTACCCTTTAGGTCCACTTGTATTAGATTAGGACATTTATTATTATTTTATTTAAAGAAGAGTTAAAATAGTAGAAATCAAAGTTTAATAAATAAAACTTTTTTAATATATGGTTATACATAAGATAAATTCGACTATAAATATTAATTAGAAAGATAAAAATATTTCTTACATAATGGTATTTTATTTATAATTTTTAGACATTAAATAATTTAATTAATTAATGACACAATGATGATAGAGTAATTACCTTATTAATGAAATATTAACATAATTGATGTTATAAATACCCAATTAAAAGTAATTTCAGACTTTTTATAAATTCCACTAAATTTATAGGTTATTATGACATGTTATTATTGATTAAAGTAACTTTTTTCGAACTAATCATGATGTAATAATTTTCACCAAAATCAATTACCAAATAGTGTCAAAATTGACATAAAATAGTTTTTATAAAAAAATATTATATTATTAATTGTTATTTTATTCCTAAAAATATAAGGATCTTCCAAATGACTTATATAAGGTTTTATATATTAATAATTAACCACTTGGGGTTCTTTTGGCTTGTTATAGTTAGTTTATTATCCATATAGTGTAAGAAAACAAGAAGACACGGTAAAAGTTAAATTATTTAACTTAGAGTTAAATCTAAATGATAATTATAAAATATTAACCTAAACTTGTCTAAAACCTATTGGTTGAGAGGATTTAGACCCATACCCACTTTATCTTTTAAATAAATCAATTTGTATCTATTATTACCCGAATATGACTTTATTATAAAATAATATTTTATGTTTTTCCTAAGGTGCCCCTCTCCTCCCTTATAAAAGGGAACCTCCTCCCTCTCCTCCTCACACCATTTTGAGCCTTGAATCTCGTCCAACATCTGCCCATTTCACTTCCTCACTTCTCTAGAAACCTTATAAAGGTACTTTTATTCTCAAAATACCAACTCTAGTTCCCTTAGAGGATGTTTAAAGGAGGCACTTCGAGAAATAGGTAATACCTTCTACCAATTTCTTCAAGTTTCTTTCTTCTTCTACTTCCTCTTATTTAGTTGTTTCATTATGAAGTAATAACATCAGTATCCCTAATATACTGATATGATATTATAAATATGAAACAACCCTATTTCACCTTCAATCCATCCTATTGAAAACAAAATCACCACGCGTGCGTAAGTACGGAATATCGTCTCCACACCGTGGTGTAATCTGTTTTCCACCACCACCTTACATGGATGGGTATAATGGTGTAAATAATAACTATATATGGTTATTATAACATCATACTGATTCTGATATATTATATCATCCACTCTAATTCAATTCAATAATTATGGGAACGATATCATCGCTCGTGCGTACGTACGGATTACCGTATCCACGATGCGATGAGATTGATTTTCCATGTTAACCACTCAAGAATGATTATAAAGTATATATAACGAATAATAATGAAACATATGACATGATGAAACTACTGGATTTATGTATATATATATATATATGTGTGTGTCATCTACTTACTTTCATTCAAGTCCATAAGAAAACAAAAACAACGTTCATGCGTACGTACGGTCTACCGTCTCCATGAACAGTGTATTTCGTTCCATTTATCGATCTATTATATATATTTATATTCTGAATATATATGATATATAAATATTTTTTAAAATTATTGAAGTAATTAAATAATGATATAAGTAATAATAATATTAAGAACAACAAGTCTAAATGTGTACGATAAATGAAACAATTTTTACCCAAAATACTGCTTTAACATGGAATTTACAAAAGAACGGGTAGTATAAACTCATAATTAAACCTTATATGATATCATAAAAATTTATATGATTCTTTAATAAGTCAATGAAATTATTTAAATCATTATACAGTAGGTTCAGATACATACTAACCATATCGGACATAAGGTTAGGGATAATTTTGCAATCTCATTTTTATCTGAGATTGCTTATACATAAGTATTTACTGGGGTAATATTTTTCATCCATGTTGATAAAATGTTTTTCATAAAGTGTTTAATATTCTTCCATGTATGTTTAAAGTCATGTTTACCCCTTTTTGACCTTTACATTGTGTTATGGAAGGAATATGTCTTTTGTTTACCATACCAGGAACTATTTGACTTTTCAGCAAAAGTAAGAGGAGAATGTTATTTAACTTATACAGCATGAACAGATTTTTACGATTTCATAACACCTTATTTTCAAGAAGCATACACTACAATATTTCACGACTATTTTCAACAAAATCCTTTTCTTTTAAAATTTCGTGGCATTTGGTGAAAAGAAAATGATTTTAAATAAGAAAGGATATTTTTATCAAGAATTTATCTCAAGTGTTTTATCAAAACCATTTTCCATCTAAGATGACATTATTTCATATGTGTATGTTTCAAGTATAATGTCTCTATTATTTACATGGTTTGATTCTATTTATGATGATATTATATCTATTTGTTTTATATGGATTACGTTATGATGGGATGATGTTTATGAAACTCATTTTATTATTTGGGTTACGATGACTAATTTATGATTATTTTGTGGCACAAGTAAGAATGATTTCATTATGAGATGGCTGGGACCTATATCTCCCTCAAATGCATTGGGTAGATATTTCTATCTCATGATATAGACATTTCTGAAATGAAATGTAAATCCGGTTCAGTAATACAGGGCTAGAACGTCAAGTAAACCCGGTTCAGTAAGGGACTTTGTCCACTAAGAAGGTCTTGGAAGAAATGCCTTGGATAATATGGAAATCATATAATGTTCTTAATGTTTTTCCACAATTACAAGTTTTTTTACCATGCTCTTTTATCATGATTAATTTTCTTTTATGATCTATTCCTTATGTACTGTAATGTTTTATGTCATTGCACAAGATTTTTATGTTTAAACATTAAGTTCGTGTTTTATGTTCAAATGTATATGGTTTGTTTTATTTTCTCCATGCTTACCCTTAATGAGAATTTGAGCTCACCCTTTATATGTTTTCTTTTCCCGGGGATGTAATGAATGGTTTTAGGTAAGAAAAAAAGGGGAAGATCTTTCTGGGAGATGTTTAAGATCTTTCACAAAGATTAGAAGATTATGTTCCGAGTTTCCAAAGATATTAAACTATTACGGTTCTTGTGTGTTAGTTTTTGTTATGTATTAAGTATTCCGCAAAAGTAATGTAATGTCCATGTACATCAAGCTTCGGGCCACTACAGTGGGTATCAGATGAAATGTTTAGTCAACCTTTGGAAACTAGGATGCGAAAGCTTTAGTGAGATCCCTAGAGAAATTTCTAAGGTATATCCTGGGATGTCCCTAAGGTTAAGTATAAGTATATGTTATAGTCCTAGGATTATGGTAATGATATTATAATTAAACCTAAGACGTTAGATATTGAAGGTGATCCCCCTTTATTATGTTGTTTTCCCTAGCCTTATTTTTTCCTCCCACACTATTCTTTTTGGGTTTTAGACGATGGTTGGAACCCGAAGGAACCGTGTTGATCAATGTAATGGACAATGCAATGATTTTCCTCCTGAAAAAACCAATGTTATGGGAGATGGAGTGAAAAATATTAATGCTATACTTACACAAGCTATGAATCATTCTGGACTTCCGAATGAGCGGAGAAGGGAAAAATATTCTATTGATTCCTTCATGAGGCAACGCCCATCTTCTTTCAGTGGGTCTTCTGATCCACTTGTTGCTGAATAATGGATTAGTACCATTGAAAAGATATTTTTGATACTTCTCTATTCAGAGAATGAAAAAGTTATTTTGGTTGTTTACCGGTTAGAAGGTGAAGCAGACCAGTGGTGGACTCTAGATAAAAATACAAGGCCCGAGATGAAATTGAATCCATGGTATGGGATGAGTTCAAGAACTTATTTTTCAATAAGTAATTACCTATTATTATTCGAACAATGATTGAAAAGGATTTCCTTGAGCTTAAGAAAAAGGATGATGAATCTGTTGGTATATACAAAGCAAATTTTACAAGGCATGCAAGGTATGCATCTGGATTTATCATCTAACCTGAAATTAAAGTTGATCAATTCTTCAGTGGCTTAAAACCAAGTATTCGAAGGGAATTAGCTATAAGAGACTTCAGTAGCTATGAAGAAATTGTGTGTTGTGCTATCAAGGTAGAAATGGAAGTTGGTGTTATATATCCATCTCATGGTTTTGACAAGAAACGAAAGATAGAGTTCAATGAGAAATCTCATAATAATGGTGAAAAGAAGATGAATGTTTCTTTATGCTCAAAGTGTGGAAAGAAGCATGGAGGAGATTGTCTTAAAGGGACTTGATAATGTTTTAAGTGTGGAAAAGAAGGTTATCGAGCAGCTGAGTGTCTTAGTAAAGGAAAAAGGGTTGCTAATGATGTGAATAAAGAAAAGACTACATAGAACGCACCACCAACACTTCAATGATTCAAGTGCAAGGAAATGGCACGTTATGCTAATCAATTCCCTAATCCAAGGGTTAATGATGATCAACGTGAGCAACCTCTTAAGGAAAAGGATAAAGGGAAGTAACATGCGATCACTATTTGTGATGTTGAGTATGACAATGATGTTTTGTAATGATTAAGTGTTTATGTAATGGGATTTCAAAATAGTATCATGGAATCTCATTTATAGTATTTTGGAACATTAGAATATCTATGAAATGGTTTATTGTGGTTTTCGATAATTACATGGTACAGGTAACCATGAAAAGTGATTGAAATATTTTTGGAAAGTAGATGATATGCGCATATTGAATGGATAAGGAGAAAATAATATGTTTGATAGTATTCATGAGCTCGTGACTAATATAAGGAAAAAGTTATATCATGGTTTGAGTATATAGAATTTTTGGATTTTGGTATGTGCAAAGAGTAAACTTCTGACAGCATTCATGTTTTCACTAAAATTCAATGGGTATTCATTTTTCAAGAGAATACAAGATTATGGTATTCACAAGTTTGTAATGTATCCAACAAGACATATCTTGTGATATATGGGGGATAAATGATGGTATTCACATGCTTGTTATATGACCTTTCTAGTAATTGTTTTCTTTTCACTATGATACTGGACAGAAGTATTTTGGATAAGCCTAAAGATTGGAATGAATTAAGTTAGACATCAGATAGTGTTGTTTAAGGCTAGAAATTTTTTCGATATTATTACAGGAATGTTATAATAATGTAGTTTTAGAAAAAGGGACAACCTGCAGGACGGGCGACAACCCGTCGCGTTAGACAAGGATGCGGGAATCGAACCCATAACCGAAGTGGGACAGGCCTTTATCGCCTACCACTGGCCTACAGGAAGTCCCTAGTTAGTAGAAACTAGTTTTATTTTATTAAGCAGGATGATAGATGAAGTATAAGTCCATTTTGGAACTATATCTGATTAATCTCACCATAGATGGACTTATGTATACAAATTTTTATAACTTATGTTTGAGACAGATGAAATGACATGTCATTCTATCGCATGATCTGCTAAAACTATGTGAAAGAAAAATTCAACTTCGTTTCTTTAAGAGATTAAGTGGAAATTGTTCACGGCACGAACAACGATGAGATTGTGCTGAAATAAAGTAAGTATTTCTTCTAATTCAAATTCTTCAACATTAGGGAAATGATCTTGAAAACCAATAATGTTGTCCTAGTGTCCTCATATACGATGAATCAAATGGTACCTTAGATCATCACAAATTTTTGGCTTTGTGATTATTGGATTTTTTATAGCCATGTTCTCTACCACTCTCCATCAGAACTTGATAGTAAGATTTCTCTTCCATATCCATATTTTCACCTATGTTCTCCTATGTGGAAACCCAATGATTAGTTAATTTGGGTAACCATTACATTTCATACTTTATTTTTTAAAGTTATGTTTTGGTATTCTTTTTTACAATGTGGGTTTTTGTGAAACATAATTTCAAGTAACAAACCATTTATAGCCCCGACGAATTTTGAGGGAGAAATTCATTTTAAGGGGGGTAGAATGTAACACCCCGAGATTTTATAATATATATTCTTTTTAATTTATTTCATATATTCTGTTGTATGCTACACCAAGATTATCTTGCGCTATACGAAACACCGTATTAGCTTGCAGTATACGCAACACTAATCTTGGATCGTGTTAAACACAATTTCAAGTTTGTTTGATAGTAGTTATTCAAGGAAACATTTAGTGTATATATATATATATTCAATGGATAAATGAAATATGGTTGGATTCTATTATACTCAACAACAAAGGAATCTTGCACTACATGAAACCCTGACTTGGCTTGCTTTACACGCAACCGCAGCCTTCCACGATAGCGTGTGTTGTACGCAATACCGAGTTTTACTAAACAACAATATGTTATTAAAATATTATAAAATAGCCATTATGAATATTAATACCCTCTTTTTGAAATTTTATAAATTTTATCTTTCAAAATTGAATTCATTTTGGGATTTGGAATATCAAAATTAGCCTAGGGTAAATTTTTGGTATTTTTTTTGAAAACTTTCAATTTTTGATGAATAGTTAAAACACTAGGTTACTATTTTAAAACCAACTTTTTATTTAGATAATTATTTATTTTATTTAAATCAATTTTAGGTCAAAATTGATACATAATACTTATAGAATTTCAATGTAATTCATTGGATTCATTTTATAATAATTTTAGATATATAAAAATTTTATTGAACTTTTCACCGTCTTTTACCCACCTCCCAGGAGAATTTGAAATTTTACATAAAACATAATTTTACCGCTTCTGTGAGTGGAATTTCGAAAATACGTGAGACATGGTTAATATCAAGGAGTAAAATTAGGTTTAATTAGATAAAAATAATTTTTTGGTGAATAGTAACTTTTTAATTTTATTTCCCACGGTTAAAAGTAAATAGGGTAATTAAGGGTAAAAAAGATATTATTATTACCCTAAAACATATCCTAATTCTATTGGAAAAGTGTAATTTGACCAAAAAAAGCCTTAGGAAAAAAATATTACCCTTTAGGTCCACTTGGATTAGATTAGGGAATTTATTAATATTTTATTTAAAGAGTTAAAATTGTAAAAATAAAAGTTTAATAACTAAAACATTTTTAATATAGGGTTATACATAAGATAAATTATACTATAAATATTCATTAGAAATATAAAAAGATTTCCTACATAATGGTATTCTATTTATAATTTTTAGAAATTAAATAATTTAATTAATTAATGACACAATGATGATGCAGTAATTACCTTATTAATAAAATATTAACATAATTGATGTTATAAATACCCAATTAAATGTAATTTCAGACTTTTTATAAATTCCACTAAATTTTTAGATTATTATGACATGTTATTATTGATTAAATTAACATTTTTCGAACTAATCATGCTGTTATGAATTTTACAAAAATCAATTACCAAATAGTGTCAAAATTGACATAAAATAGTTTTTAAAACAAATATTAAATTTTTAATTGTTATTTTATTCTTAAAAATCTAAGGATTGGAAAAATGACATATATAAGGATATATATATTAATAATGAACCACTTGGGGTTCTTTTGGCTTGTTATAGTATGTTTATTAACCATATAGTGTAAGAAAACAAGAAGACGCGGTAAAAGTTAAATTATTTAACATAGAGTTAAATCTAAATGATAAGGAAAAAATAGTACCCTAAACATGTCTAAAACCTATTGGTTGAGATTATTTCGACCCATACCCACTTTATCTATGAAATAAATCAATTTTGAGCTATTATAAACTGAATATGACTTTATTATAAAATAATATTTTAAGTTTTTCCTAAGGTGCCCCTCTCCTCCCTTATAAAAGGGAACCTTCTCCCTCTCCTCCTCACACCATTTTGAGCCTTGAAGCTCGGACAAACTCTTCAAATTTAACTTCCCCACTTCCCTAAGAACATTATAAATATACTGGTATTCTCAAAAGGCCATCTCTAGTCCTCTAATAAGAATTTTAAAGGAGGCACTTCGAGAAAGAGGTAATACCTTCTATTGATTTCTTCAAGTTTCTTTCTTATTCTACTTCCTCTTATTTAGTTCTTTCCTTATGAAGTAATAACATAAGTATCCCTCATATACATATATTTTATTATAAATATAAAACAACCCTATTTCACCTTCAATCCATCCTACAGAAAATGAAATCACTGTGGGTGCGTACGTACCGAATACCGTCTCCATGTCGTGGTGTAATCTGTTTTCCACCACCTCCTTACATGGATGGGTATAATGGTGTAAATAATAACTATATATGGTTATTATAACAACATAATGATTCTAATATATTATATCATCCACTCCAATTCAATTCAATAATTATGGGAACGATATTATCGCTCGTGTGTACGTACGGATTACCGTCTCCACGACGCGATGAGATTCATTTTCCATGTTAACCATTCAAAAATGATTATAAAGTATATATAACGAATAATAATGAAATATATGACATGATAAAGCTACTGGATTTATTTATATATATGTGTGTGTGTGTGTGTGTGTGTCATCTACTTACTTCCATTCAAGTCAATAAGAAAACGAAAACAATGTTCATGTGTACGTACGATCTACCGTCTCTATGAATGGTGTATTTCATTCCATTTATCGATCTATGATATAAATTTATATTCTGAATATATATGATATATAAATATTTTTTTACGTTCTGGAAGTAAGTAAATAATGATATAAGTAATAATAATATCATGAACAACACATCTAAATGTGTACGATTAATGAAACAATTTTTACCAAAAACGTTGCTTTAACATGAAATTTACAAAAGAACGGGTAATATAAATTCATATGTAAACCATATATGATATCATAAAAATGAATATGATTATGTAATAAGTAAATAAAATTATTT
Organism: Viscum album; assembly: GCA_963277665.1. Taxonomy (NCBI): domain Eukaryota; kingdom Viridiplantae; phylum Streptophyta; class Magnoliopsida; order Santalales; family Viscaceae; genus Viscum; species Viscum album. The sequence goes on from OY728121.1 coordinate 767,764,007, forward strand.
AAATCATTATACAGGAGGTTCGGATACATGCGAAGCATATCGGACATAAGGTAAGGGATAATTTTGAAATCTCATTTTTATCTGATATTGCTTATACGTAAGTATTTACTGGGGTTATATTTTTTATCCATGTACATAAAATGTTTTTCATAAAGTGTTTAATTTTATTCCATGTATGTTTAATGTAATTTTTACCCCTTTTTGACTTTTACATTGTGTTATGGAAGTAATCTTTCTTTTGTTTACCATATGAGGAACTTTTTGACTTTTCCAGCAAAAGTACGAGCAGAATGTTTTTTTAACTTATACGGAATGAACGGATTTTTACGGTTTCATAACACCTTATTTTAATGAATCTTACACTACAATATTTCATGACTATTTTCAAAAAAATCCTTTTATTATAAAATTTCATTTCATTTTGTGAAAAGAAAATGATTTTAAATAAGAAAGGATATTTTTCTAAAGAATTTATCTCAAGTGTTTTATCAAAACCATTTTCCATATAAGATGAAATTATTTCATATGTGTATGTTTCAAGTATAATGTCTCTATTATTTACATGGTTTGATTCTTTTTATGATTTAATGATATCTATTTGTTTTATATGGATTACATTATGATGGGATGATGTTTATGAAACCCATTTTATTCTTTGGGTTACGATGAATGATTTATGTTTATTTTGTGGAACAAGTAAGAATGATTTCATTATGAGATGGGTGGGACCTATATCTCCCTACAATGCATTGGGTAAAGATTTATACTTCATGAGATAGACATGGCTAGAACAGAAAGTAAATCTGGTTCAGCAATACGAGGCTGGAATGGAAAGTAAACCCGGTTAGGTAAGGGACTTTGTCCACTAAGATGGTCTTGGCAGAAATGCCTTGGCTACTAAGGAAATAATATCATGTGATTAAGGTTTTTCCACAATTACAAGTTTTATTCAAATTCTATTTTATCATGATTAATTTTCTTTTATGATCTATTCCTTATGTACTGTAATGTTTTATGTCATTCCCCAATATTTTGATGTTTAAACATTAATTTCATGTTTTATGTTAAAATGTATATGGTTTGTTTTATTTTCTCCATGCTTACCCTTACTGAGCATTTGAGCTCACCCTTTATATGTTTTCTTTTCCCCAGGATGTAAAGAAATGTTTTAGGTAAGAAAAAAAGGGGAAGATCTTTGTGGGAGATGTTGAAGATCTTTCACCAAGATTAGAAGATTATGTTCCGAGATTCCAAAGACACTAAACTATTATGGTCCTTGTGAGTCTGTTTTTGTTATGTATTTAGTATTTCTAAAAAGTGATGTAATGTCCATGTACGTCAAGGTTCGGGCCTCTACACATGTGGCCTAGCTGTTTCCCCAAAATCCTCATGCTTTGGGCTCTGTATAAGCCCCGAACACCCATGTTTCCTCTATGACCCCACTAGGAACTCCTATAAGGATAAAAATGAAGAATTTAATATAAAAAGGTTTGTTTCCTCATATAAAAATATAGTTTCTTAAAATATTCCCCCTTAAAAAATTAGTCTCCATGTTTCCCTTCTAAGGGCGGTAAATCATCATCTATGATTAAATCTCACCACTAGAAATGTACATCAGCCACTCACTCCCAAGTATCATATTATATAGGGCCTTGTTCCATATCACTAATATTAGAGGAACTTATTGACCATGTAGAACCTTTATATCATGATAAAAAATATGGATATGATGCTCCTCAAAGAACACATTTATCTATAAATCAACCATATCAAGATGAATAATATGTGATGGATCATAATGATATCAGTGAAGTTTCGATATGTTGAAGACATCATTCATGTTGTGGTACCCCTAAGGTAACTGAAACTGATAGGTTATCGTCTTGACACTCTCAAAACCCTTTAAGAGTTAGATATAATGGGGTGAAGGCTTCCTTTATTTTTGTATCTTTCAATGCCCAAGTCGAGGTGAAAATCCAAATAAAACCCAAATCCCCGTCATGAACTCTAGTGTTAAATGGAGATGATCGGTGTATAAGTTTTTTCAAGGATTATCTATAGGAATCTTTTTTCAAAAATGTTGAACCTTCTATACATATTCCTAAATGAGATGAGGACCCATTAGGAATGCCTCTCCTTCCTATAAACAGCACATGGGTGAACAGAACTGCCTACCATATAGAGCCTCATAAGGATCCATCTTTAGGGTTTCTTGGAAGCTGTTATTATAATAAAACTCAGTGAGATGTAATTTTTTATCCCAAGAACCTCTAAACTCAAGGATTAATTCTTGGAGCATTTCCTCTAAAACTAGTGTCATGCGCTTGGATTTATTGTCAGTCTATTGCTGATAGGATGTACTTAATAGTACCTGTAAATATAGTACCCTCTATTACCCCTACCAAAAATACGATGTGATTAGAGAATCTCTATCTGATATGATAGAATGTGGATCCCAATAGAGGAATTTGTCCTCATGAATTTAGAGCCTCCCAAGATCTTACATTGAAAGAGTATCATGATTAGGCAGAAAATGGGTGACATTGTTAAACTTGTCTCTGATCACCTATACGATGTCACTGTCCTAATGTGATCTAGGAAGCCCTATCATGAAATATATGGTGAAATCATCCCATTTCCACTCATGAATTAGTAACACCTATAAAATCATAATTTTTCATCATTTTTTCCCCTTCACCTTTTAATATGTGGAATATCGACTAACAAGCCAATATATATCTTTATTTGTCCTCATCCACCGGTATTGAAGGTGTAAGACATGATAAATCTTAGTAAGACCAGGATTTATAGCCCATATCGAGGTATGGGACTCCCACATAAACTCTTATTGGATTCCTGTAAGAACCTAGACACATCCATGGATGCACAAGATCTCATCATCATCAATGATCCAACCATAAGGTTGGTCATCACCTACAACACTCTCCCATAGTACCAAGCCCCCATAATCTGATAGTCACCTCATCTTAACTACCCCCACAAGTGAAGAGGTCAATGATAACACTGTAAGGATGTACTATCCAAGATAGTTATGAGCCTCCATGTTCACCTCGTAGAATATTTCCATATGCTTCCACTCATTATCGGCCTCCTAAGACACATGTTTCTAAGTCCGATTTCTTATAGAATCAGGAACTAAATTTCCCTATATTGGCATATAAGAAAGCTATAAGTCTAAATACTATAGGTATTCAACCCACATCTATTTCCTAATATTGAAGTCACACCATGTAAAGATGCACTTGAGTATTTTTTGGTCCATCTGCACCATGAAACTATCTCTTAGTAAATAAATCCTCCAATAGAACAATTCATGAAAAAAAAAGCTAAATCAGGACAAATCATTAGGTAGTTCCTCTTGTGTGGCTTCAAATGATGTGACTCGTACCCCAAGAATTGATCCTCCTACATTAGAACAGCTCTTATACATATATCTGATGCATCATAAAAGATTTTATAACTTTATCCTAGATTTAGAATAATCATGATTGATGTTGAAGTTAGTATCCCTTTCATCTACTAAAAGGCAATCTCACATGAGTCTAACCATATAAACATTACACCCTTATTATTCAAGCCCGTAAGAGGTTCTTCTTTGCATGAAAAGTAAGTTATAAAGTGAATTCAATAACCACATATCCACAATATACTACATATATCAAATACATTCTTGGGATTCCCCTAGATAACTATAGCTCGCACCTTGTCTAGGACAACTGATACTCCTATCTCTGAGATATTATGACCGAGGTAGTGAATCTCATCCATCCAAAATTGGAAAATTGAGAGCTAAGAATTTAATAAATGATCTCTTAGATTATCTAATAAAATATCAATATGTTTGGAATAGTCATGTTGAGTTTCATGATACACCAATATATTTTCCTTGAATACACCCACAAATGAATCTATAAAAGGATGTAAAACATAGTTCATCATTTCCATGAAAACTATTTCCATGTTCTTGAGATTGATTATCATAACCAAATAATCATTCAAGATATATCTATTATAGAATGTTATACATGGTATTTATGATGGTATAACATGCATCTAATGATAACCTAATCAGAGATCAATCTTGGAGTAAAATAAAGCCCCTTGGAGATAGTATAAGAAATCATCTATTCGATGAAATGGATATCAGTTCTTAACCATAACCCATTTTAATCAACGACAATCCATGAAAATACTAAGGGTACCATGAACCTTCTTGGAGAAAAGGACTAGTGAACCCCCATGGTGAATAAATGGGCTATATTAACCCCTTTTTTTCCAAATCCTCTAGCTAACCCTTAAGCTCCAGTAACATAGTATTACCGTTCCTATAAACAGGAATGGGTACCGATGAAGCTCCAGGCACAAGATCGATGGAAAAATATACCTATACATGGGGAGGTAGCCTTGAAAATTCATCCAAGATAACATCCATGAAATGATTGAAATCTAGTGGGAAATATTCCTGATGTGTTCCTTGATCTTATAGATTTGAACTACAAATATAGGATGTCATCCCTCCCAGCACATGATGCTCATGTCTAGTTAGACTCTCCTAAACATCCCATTTATCCTTATGAATAAAAACACTACCCTCTAATGATGTAATGATCACCGTTAAGTTATATAAGTCAATATAATTATGATAGGTAACCAACCATTCCATCCTAATAATGATATCAAATCCTATCATTGTGAGTATGTAGAGGTCACATATGATGTGACAACTACCTATCTCGAAGAACTCCCTATACTAGTGTACACACTCCAATAATATATCCAATGGAGTTTCAAGTGCCATAATTCCATTGTAGAACTGAACATTCATCTCAATGCTCTCTACAACATGAACAAATATGAAATAATTAGTTTCACCTGTATCAAAAAGAGTAGATATTGATGTAGAGGCTACTAGAATACTATCTTCCACCACATAAGCTTAATCACTTTGTTCATCTAGTATTGGTTGTACTATATTAATCAATTAAAATCCATGGCCCAGGGATATAGCCTTACTAAGTAGAGTGGGTCCACTCTACTATCACTAAATATCTAGTTTTTGAATACCCTATCCATGACCACCTGCTCATCTTGATCGGTCGGTCGTACTTCATATCCCTACCAGGTGAGAAGATATCATCACCGATCCTCAATGTGGAGTTGATGTAGACCCTCTACCAATGGATACTAGAAGAAAATATATAAAAAACACTTTATATTACCTATTATTTTGCAATAGTGGCACTCAACTATGTTCTTCACACACTGAGTCCTTGTATGTATCAATCAACCACACTGGTGGCACCTCCCCTAGCAACCTATATATGTACCATGGAAGCTAATATCACCATGTGGAAGCTCCATATGACACATACTACTATTGGTTAATGTAGTTCCTGATCTGGGTGTTAAATTGTATTGTCTTTCACCTCAATCCTCTCAGAGGCTATAATCTAGGATAAGTACTATATTCACTATTCTAGACATGGAAGTAAGCCGAAAGATATTCACCTACGATTGGATTTAATGCATAAGACCATCCTCAATCACTTGTATTTAGTAAACTCGTCACCTAAAAAATAGTTGTAATGAATTAAAGCTTTATGTAAAAAAAATAAAATAGTCAATGACTAATAATGTTCTCTACTCCATATGCATAAACACTTGGGCTTTATCGGCCCTCAAATTCTCTAGATAGAAATAATCGTAGAAGGCCGTATGAAAATATCTCCAAACCATATCCAAATAAATATGTTTATAATTAATCAAGTCCCATAATATCTTGGAAAAATCATAAATCATATAAGTAGTGAGATTCACTATCCTCTCACTAGGTGTCAAAAGATTCTAAAAAAACGATAGAATGGACTCTATATATGATTATGTAGCTTATGGTCCACTATCCCCAGAAAATGTGGGTGGATGCTACTGTAGGATGTCACATGTTAACTCTTCTATTGTCAGTGAATGTTATGGGCCTCCCTAAATGGAGTACATAAATAATAGAAACTTGAATTAAAACTAGGGATTGACACCCATATCGACTATTAATAATGATTCCATAAGAGGTACTAGTAGAGGTTTTATTGGTGACCCAAGGTCCACCACCTCTTGATCACAGTCATCACCACCCTCCTAGTGCATGATTCGAGTACGTCATGGTGGAATGCCTCTAAAAATACTAAATGCATGCCCCAAATCAAGATTTAACAGCCCCTAAAATCATATATTTAAGATGAGGATACATACAACCCTTCGTATATTAGAGTCACACCCCTCTACCTTCTTTTTAATTTATGTTTGGGTGATATACATATCATAATTAAAGAAAGAGAAACTTCCTACTACCCACTACTAAGGTTGGGTTAGGGTCAAGTAATCTACTATAAGTCATAGGTTAAGTTATATACAGTTTCAATTTAAATTTTTAGAGGAATCACCATTTATATTGAAATTGGAATCTCTATTTAATGGTGAAAATTTTGTTTAAATTAATTCTCATTTATATAGAAATTCTCATAAATGGTTGAACCATATGGATCACCAATTACAATTTATTAGGGCCCATAAACCATATTAATTGAAATATGGCATTCATTTACTCTCAACCAGGTATTTACCAAGCCCCGACATGAAATTTTAACACAATATCGTGGAAATAATAATAATGGAACTAAAACCTGCTACAAGATATGCATGCGGTAATACAAACATGGAGTTGAATAATGTATAGAATATAAATCCTGAACTACCTATGAGGATGCATGATATAGTAAATCCATTCCATTTAGTACAAGGGTGAAATCCCATAGTCAAAAGGAACAGCAGACAACAAGTGAATAATCCAACAATGAAATCAAGGAAACAATAATAAGTAAAATCAATAATAATGTGTCCCATCCTAGGTAATTTCTCTTTTCACTATACATTTTTTAGCTACTCCCATGAATAAGATCATGACCAAATTCCATTACATCCGCGTATCCTGTCTAATTCCTATATAGCATGAAAAAGGGAAAAAATAAATGATCTGATACAACTTTCTGACATCCCATACCTAGTTCAATCAACATTAACTTACCCTGGTGGGCCACATGGCCTCAAGTGAACCTCCCCATAAGCTAGAGGCTTTCAACTAGTAGTGAGGGTCTATTGTGGAATAGTGGGGAGACCATACCCTCTTAGTTCGAGTGTAGTACAATGGTATAATAATATAAATCAATTGTGGAAGCATATGGATAATTGGGAAGTGTAATAATAGACATCCATCATATAAATAATTAATTAAACACATCCATCAATGTCATATACAATATATTGATCATGGAATTCTATAAAAAATAAAAACATGTAAAACATGACAATGATAATCCAATAAAATAAATGTATTAAAAGTAAAAAATGACCAAAAAGAAACTATACCCATATAGCATGATGAGTCACATCTCAAACTTATGCTCCCCCACTCCTATGAAAGGATAAATAAAGAATCTTCTAGAGGGTACTTTCCACTATCCCTATATATATCCATGATGTCTATATTTGTACCATAATGGAGGAGTGAGTAGGGTGATAGATGAACTCAATAGGCCACCACCAACATGGTTTAATTCCATGCAGTCTATGAATGTATAATAAATAGTTTACATGTAATAAATAAACTATAAATATATTTTGATATATAATTAACCCATATAAGTCCAGGTTCACAAGGAACACCCATCATCTGGTACCTTCTTTGGCCTAAGTCATTCTGTATCGAAGTAATCAATCAATCATGATTTAATTTATATCAAATTATCAGGATCAGTCTCATACTCCTTGAATCCCCCATGTATCATATCCAATAGGATGTGTATAATAAGGCCATTAGTAAAAATTAAGGCTTCACATAAATCCATGTTTGTGATTTGGATTGGATGACACATCACAATAATCATTTAATCATTATTCAATGTGATGGTAACATGATTTCATCCATGGCCTTCCATATTTTGAACCCATTTATCACTTCATTCATAACAAAAACATCACCTTACAATCCTATAAATGGTTATCCTTATAGGAAACCTGGTGTTGCTCTAGTTGTGGTATAACATCACTATCCTATGATCTCATCCTTTGAAATCCTATAATGGAACCTGAGTTTCACTCCTGTTGTATAAAAATATCATCCCTCTATGTCGATCCTTGGAAGTCTTCAAGAGGATCCAAGTATGACTCATGGAATAATAGTAGTCTACCCTCTTAGTTATTCCTTAGAATTCTATAAAGGATTCCATGTATCACTTTTCCATATGAGAGGTATCTTCCAAATGAGTCCATCTATGTCATTCATAATGAAACCATGTATCCCCCAAGACACATAATAATCATTCATTATAATAATTTAATTATTCTCACCATAATTTTCCATCTATATAAATCCTATGTGGGAACCCACCACTCACTATTGGCATGTTAATAAGAATTGGTCATGGCCCTGTAGTCTATCCATCCTTTATAAACTCATATTTTAATCAAATTGGTCATCCCCATTATAATTAAATAACTTACCTTAGAAGGTGGTTGAAATAAAATCATAGACATTGGATGCCTATAATCACATGAATCATTCCATTTGTTTAAGTTTTCCATTACAATTATAGGAAAAATATCAAGCCTAAGATATCATGATCAATGGAAGAAGGCCTAGGAATATGGAATTCCACTCCATCTTACCTTTAATCAATTCTATTTATAACTCAGAAAATTAATTTTCCATCCCTAAGGAAAGGGGTAAAAGGCTACACCTCAATAGGTGAATAAAATCAAAATTCCACCAATAGTGTTTTAAACTAATTTAACAACTCACCTAAGGGGTGGTTTTAATTTGATGTCTAGAAATTTAATTACACCTCAAAGGTTCAAAATGGCCATTCCCATCAATTAACCATATTTAAAAATTCAATTAATAATCTTCTTAGGGTAAATTCAAGAGTTCATCACAAGGGCAGTATATAAAACACCAATACATTAAGAGAAAAGCATGAGACCATGTACTATAGATTGGAAGAAGAACACTCATTTAGCCTTAGACTATGATTTGATCCAGGTCAGAAGAAAATGGAAGAATGGATGAATTCCTTGAAAATAGTGCATGGGTCCAACACCAATATAAAACTATTGTGAGGAAGACAAAAAATGTCACAAGTTGGATAATTAACTCATAGGAACACATCTAGTGAGATAAACGGCTCATGAATAAGACTTCTAATGGAGAAATTTGATCAAAGACTAGGTTGAAGGATTGAGGAAGGTCACATAGGAGAAAGGGGGATAGCCTCTAGAGAAAATAATAAAGGGATTATAGGGGTTAAACACCTAAGTCATTATGATAAAATGGCCATTCTCCCTCTAAGAACTGGTTAATGTGGTTTGTCTACACGGTTAGCAAAACCTCGTGCCATCTGTGTGCTCCCCACTGCCTCAGTGCCCCTCTAAAATAGTCATAGACCACATTTAGAAAAACTTTGCGCCAAGAATATTTTTCCCTCTACTAAAAACTACAGATCTCTCACATGGGTATGCATCCTAGGCCGCACTATTAGGGTAAAATGTGTACCCCCCATCTATGATCTGAAACACCCAATATGGATTACTCAAACTGTGGGGCCTGGAATACGTGGTTTGTACAGATCATGTGGTCCTAAATCCTCCTCCAAAACTTAATGCTTTGAGCTCTGTGAAATCCCTGTTCACCACCATTTTTTCTATGACACCATTATTCACTATCATATGGATAAAATTAATAAATTAAATGTAAATAAAAAGGTTTTGTAACTCATTAAAAATTTGAGGTCTTAAAGATATAATGAGTGGGGATAAAATATCTCGCATTGTTTTTACATCAAATGGAAATTAGATGGTTCATTATAAATTAATGAAAACATAACCAATTGAGATTAAAACGGTAAATTTCAAATATGGTGTTTGAATGGAAAATAGGAGAGGGAAATCTGATACAAAATTTAGGAATTGGAATGACTTAGGTAAATGAAATAATGAGAGGGGATAAAAGATATCTCATTATTTTGACATCAATTTTATAATATATTTTTTAATGGTTGGGATATAATCCCTTAAATTAAAATAAATGAAAATGAGTATAAGGAAAAGGAAAAAAGGGACATACAAGTCATCGGTGCCCTCATTAGATGCATTCACCAAGATTCTTCTTTATTCTTTTTGCAATCATACATTCTTCTCATTGCATAGAATTCCAATAAATTCCTCTACCTTTCCCAAGTCCGCACCTACGACCTCTGATATAATAATATCTTACTCTCCCTGCTTGACATTGTAGGCTTTCGATGTTAGAGACATCTGAATCAGTATCCTTTGTATGTGAAATCTCTTTCTTAGCATTCCAATCCGCATGACCACATCCTCTTCCGAAGTTTTTTGGATGACTTCCTCAATAACATGAATTGACTTTACAAGTTGTCTCATCCTCTTCCTCATCATTACTTTTTATCAGTTCCTTAGAAGAAGAGTCACAATCAATGTTTCAATCTCCTGCAACTATCTCTTCCACCTTCCGACAGGCCTTATAGCTAAACTGAGGAGAGTTAGCATCATCCCCCAATTCACCAGATTGTCATTCATTGTCATCAAGTGAATTAAGCACTTCAAATGAGTTTGAAATGCTCACCTTTTTTCCTGGGATTCCTGTCAAAGACTCAATCTGGTCACCAGTCAGCACCATGTCCTGGGGATTTTCAGCAACCATATCAATAATGGTAACATCTTTCTCCCTAGCATATGAAACATCATATTTCTCCTGCAGTATCAAAGGTTAGTGTTCAAAATTTTCAACATTATTGTCTATAGACCAATCCCATGAAATAGCTGAAGGATACACCTACAAAGGTGTGCCATCCACATGCTGCGCAAGGCAGGCAAGTTGGTCAGTCACACTAGGGGTTGGACCTTTACAATGACAGTCCAGCCTCTTCCCATTTGAAATGGATTCCCCCTTCATTATTAAAGTTGAGTCAACAGTCATTTTACCTTTTCTATTTCTTCTTGAGATATCATTATCCTTGCAATACTGAGCATCAACCTCTAACTGCGCATTGATTTTGAAATATGAGTCACCTAGGATCTCCTCACTAGGGGCCTTCAGCTCTTTTAAGTCCTGCTCAACAGCCCTATTTTGATCATCATTTTCATTGGCCTTCTTCTCATCCAAGCAGTTATCATCCAGGTTGGTTTCCATTCAGTTATCCTTAATACTGTTCAAAGGCATATGTACATGAGTGGGGTCAAACATTTTTCTCTCTTGAGCAACAATATCCGACCAGAGAATATTCTTCTTACTGGTAGACTGCTTAACGGAGGTGTCATAGTACGTTAGTTCTTCAAAGTAATTCAATAACGTACACTACACACAACATCGAGTTCAAGCGCACCACAACTTACCAAACTAGCAGTTCAAAAGCGGTTGTGAATAGTATTAACATAATTTTGAACTTTATATATCCGTTATTATTTTAGAATCCATATTATGAATTTCATAGACATAATGTAAGGGAAAATTCATTTTTTCAGATAAAAGAAGTATTTTTTAAAAAATACAATTTTACCGCATTTTAATGGAGAACCCTTTTTAAATGAAATATTTGAAACTTTTATATATTCAATTTGACAAAATAAACTTCTTCTTTGGGATCGGGGCATAAGAATTTAGTTTCACTAAATTTTTGGTGTTTTTCGGATAACTTTCATATTTGGGTGAATAGTGAAAAATAATATATTTTAACTGAAAATAACTTTTTTAATCAAAATAATTTATAGTGTTCTACTATAAATATGAATGGTTTGAATATATAATTAGATTATATTTTTACTATTTAATCCAATGTTGGTCATTGGATGTAATTTCACATGGAAATTGGACATAAACAAATGTCAATCTTTTGGTAGTTATTATTTCATAAAAATATACTTTTTGGTTTTAAAAATGGGATTTAATTTTAAACTAATAAATTAAATTTCTATGTTTTTAATTTGGTAAAATAGACTTCATTTTTGAATTCAGAATATCAAAATTACGTTCAGGTAAATTTTTGGTATGTTTCTAAAAACATGTAATTTTTTATGAATAGTGAAAAACACTAAGTTATAGTTTAAAACCGAATTTTTACTTAAAAAATTATTTATTTTATTTAAATTTATTTTAGGTCAAAATAGATACATAATACCCATATAAGTTCAATTTAATTAATTGGAGTCATTTTGTAATAATATCAGATATATAAAATTTTATTGAACTTTTCACCGTCTTTTACCCACCTCCTAGGAGATTTTGCAAATTCAAATAAAACTTCATTTTACTGCTTCTGGTAGTTGAATTATGAAAATACGAGAGAAAAAGTTAATATCAAGGATTAAAATATGGTTCAATAAGATAAAATTGTTTTTTGGTGAATAGTAACTTTTACTTTTATTTACCCCGGTTAAAAGAAAATAGGGCAATTAAGGGTAAAAATGATATTTTTATTACCCTAACACATGTCCTAATTCTATTAGAAAGTATAATTAGACCATAAACAACCTTAGGAATAAAATATGAACCTATTTTGTTCACATGGATTAGATTAGGATATTTATTATAATTTAATTCAAAGAAGAGTTAAAAGAGTTAAAATAAAAGTTTAATAACTTAAACATTTTTAATATAGGGTTACACATAAGATAGATTCAACTATAATTATTCATTAAAAATATAATACTATTTCCTACATAATGGTATTTTATTTATATTTTTTTGACCTTAAATAATTTAATTTATTAATGACAAAATAATGATACAGTAATTACCTATTTAATGAAATATGAACATAATTGACATTATAAATATCCAAATAAATGTAATTTTATACTTTTTATCAATTACACTAATTTTATACGTTAATATGTCATATTAGGGTTGGTTAGATGAATTGTTTTCGAATTAATAATGCTGTTATAAATTTATCAAAAACAAAATATCAAATAGTGTCAAAATTGACATAAAAGGGTTTTTAAATCAAATATTATATTATTAATTGATTTTCTATTCCTAAAAATATAAGGTTCGGCCAAAGGACCTATATAATGATATTTATATCATTAATGAACCACTTTTGGTTCCCTTGGAAGTATATAGTATGTTTATTAACCATATAATATAAAAATACAAAGAGACATGGTAAATGTAAAACTATTTAACTAAGAGTTAAATCTAAAAGTTAAGGTTAATATAGTGACCCAAACCTGTATAAAACCTATTGGTTGAGTGGTATTAGACCCATACCCACCTTATCCTTTAAATAATATACTTTTGAGTCATTTGAAAGTGAAAATGAGTTTATTACAAAATAATATTTAATGTTTTTCCTAAGGTGCCCCTCACCCCTCTTATAAAAGGGAACTTCCCATTATCTCAAATTCACACCATCAAAGCCTTTTGGATCGTCCAACCCCTACCGAAATATCATCTAAACTTCCCTAAATTTATCATAGAGGCACTCCTTTGTTCAGAAATCAAACTCAAGGAGCCCTTTTGATCAAATCAAAAGGAAGAACCTGAAGAAGAGGAAATAATTTCACCACCCTCTTTCAAGTTCATTTCTTCTTCCACTTCTTATTTATTAGTTATTTCCATTATAAAATAATAAATATAGTATATTATATATACTATTATGTTATTATAAATATACTACAGCCATATTAATTATTCTATCCATCCTTTGAATGACATGTCACCATATCTTCTTATGCAAAGATTATCGTCTCCACGTCGTGGTGTAACTGTTAATCAACACATTATTATTTGGATGGGTATAATAATGATGAGTAATTAATGTAAATATTAAAATATTACAGGATAATGATTCTTTATTTTTGATATACCATCCAATTATATATTATTTTAATATCAAAAGAATGATATTGTCGCTCGTGCGTACGTACGGATTACCGTCTCCACGAACACGATGAGATTCATTCCCCATAGTATCCATTCAAGAATAAATTTCCTTTTATGATTAAAAATAATGTTTATAGACATGATATCATTCTGGATATGAATAAGATACGTCCCATCCATAACAAATATGGCTCACATAAAATATAATGTAAAGGAAAACAAATCCGTTAACACCTGAAATGACGATAATTATATGATATTATTAAAAACTCAATGTTAAAAGATCATATATGATATCATATTAATGTATATGATTCTTGTATAATTCAATAACAATTATTTCACCATTATACAGGAGGTTAAACTAACCTCAACCAACGAAAAAGTACCTAGTAAGGGGTTTCTTATCTCACTTTTAATTCCATCAGATTTCCATTGTTCACCACTTATTTATTGTATGTGGTGTGTGTACTTCCCATGATTGTATTCATTGTGTAATATAATTTAATTTATGGATATTTACATCATCGTTGTATGATTCTTCTTTCGTGGTTGTATGTTTTGTAAGTTACCAAATCGATAAGGGAATTTGAAATTTCAATTTCCACTCATTCGGATTTACGCATACTTCATTGATTATTTTACTCCAAGATTATGTGTGGAATCACTATTCATTTGATTATGTCATAATTTCCACTCCCCTTTCTGTGCATATTAATTTTATACACATAATCACTCCATTGATAAATTCTAAATCCATCTATATGAACTTGATCATAGTAATTTTAACTCAATCTCCATTTGTTGAGTTAAATATCCAATTCCTTGGTGTTGTTTTTACAAGAATATGTGTTAATGTCCTATGATTGATTTACACTGAATATCCAATCATATTTAGTGTATTTATATTTTTCACACATAATTATGTCGTTGATTTATCCCTAACCTAATGATATGATCTTTATAAGAGATTTCATCTCAATTTACATTCCATTGAGACTTCTTTGTTGTTATACACCAAATCACTTTTATATTGTGTATATAATGTACTTTGACATAGTATATCATGAATCCCTTTAGTCTCATGATATTAAAAAGTTTTGATTACCTCGATTATTTTTATTCAAGTGTCTCTCTTTTGGTTAGGAACTCAAACTAAAATATCATTTTAAAATGTTTTTAAGATTTATTATTCTAAATCTTCTTTCATTAATGTCCATGTTTTAAAAATGATTTTATGGATTTATTTATACGGACATTAAAGTTTTCAAATTAAAATTCCTTTTAAAAGTTTTAAAGTGGTATGGCACACTTTGATTCAAAAATATATTTTAAATGGCTTCTTGATAAATAGTGAGACTTTTAAATGTTTCATAAAAAAGGGGGATAATTCTCTCAAATAGTTTTGATGAATATTTTCATCTATGTCAATTTCCTTCATTATTCTCGATTGAGGTTAATCTATTACAATACAATCTTCCATATTTTATTAAATGAGTTATGTTTGACTGTGGATGTGCTATTTTTATACCATTCATGGTTTGTGGATAAAGTATTGACATTTTGTATGATAGTTTTAATATGAATGTTTATGTTATGTTTAAACCAGTTCATCTGAGGTATTCATTAGAATTTGTAAGTGACGGGTGGAGCCTGCTATAGCTCCTTGATGAATCGGTACGTCTCATGAGACATACTAGTGTCTTGGAACATGGCCTTGACAAAATCTTATTTGTAGTCTTGGAACAAGGCCTTGACTATGTGGTTATTATAGTCTAGCATTATGCATTCCATCATTATGAAAGTGTCTATTGATATTACGTGTGATTATTTGACTAATAGAATATCTATGTGAATAAGTAAGTGGAATTATTTGATTTTATATTTTCCGTATTATGTAGAAGTTCAAGTTTAAAAGGATTTTTTTCTAGTCTTGTACACTACCTTAAATGTTTATTCTTATTTAAGAAAGTTTCCACTATAATGTTATCCTTACTGAGCATCTGATCTCACCCCTTTCTATGTTTAATTTTTTTCCCAGAATGTGATGATGTATTTTATGACTGACCAGTAGGGATAGTCTGAGGGGATATGAGTGTAGACTATGGAGACAATGTTGTTGTAGTTTTTCATTTTATCATGTAATATAAGACTTATTAATGTATCTAGTGTTTCTAAGGCTACTAAACTAATCGGTCTTTCGAGACATGATCTTTTATGATCATGACAATGTTATGTAATAATACACCGACTCTAGGCTTCTAGGGTTAGGGCGTTATACTTTGTATCGGATGAAGTTTTGTACAAACCTTGGAAACTAGATTTAGATAAACTCTAATTAGAGCACATTGCCCTGTGATAGACATTAAGGATTAGTATAGAGGAACTGCCTAAAATTTTGGTATTGTAGTGATTTTGTGATTTTTCAAAGCAATACATCCCTGTCTGGATACGATCAGGTAGAGGCAGCTCTTGCATAGATGTACCAAGGGGTAAAACCCAAAAACACCACTTTGAGCTAGACTCAAACGGGAACTGGTGCACGACAACGGTCCTTGTTTCACTCTTGGTTACGACACTCCCGGGGGATATGCTTAGGATAATTTACATTTTATTTATAAACTGAATTGAATTAATTTAATATAGGATGAGAATACATGACCTTGGTTAATCCTAAGGTGTTTCAAATTGAAAATATGGTGTCATGATGTTCTCTAAATGATTTTATGACTACATTTACTCACACAATGCTTTCTAGTTTTAGTAAATGGCTGGATTCCAAGGAAGTCGTAGTAACTTTGACAATGATGTACAAGGTGGGTACGGTGGTGTAAATGAGAAAAAAAAATGGAATTTTGATAGGCATAAAAGATATCGTGTTCATTCCAAATCATTTTTCCAAAAATATGATCAACAACATATATATTAACCAACTCTCAGACTCAACAAAGAAGAGAAAGGTGATGAATGATAAGAGATCCAGTAGTGGGGACCGTAGAGAAAAGAATCCTCAATTTCCATCAAGCAGGAAATGTGGAAGGAGACACCCCGGAAAGTGTCTCAATGGAACAAAGAAAAGCTTTAAGTGTGGGAAATAAGGACATAAAGTTAAGAATTGCCGAGGAAAAAATGAAGAGTACGATGGAAGAAAATAAAAATGGTCCAAAGAATAAATTTGCAGTCATTTGCTATAAATGTAGGGGACCTGTCCATTACCTGAGTGAATGCCCTATTCTATAAGATATTTTCATGGTCAAAGGAGAATCTATGTGGAAATAAATAGTTGGATAAATGTTTAAAAGTATTAGTGCTCCTTATTGATGGGATTACATTGGAATAATTTTATCTTTTATTTGTAACACTATAGTGGTCATATGAAAATGATATTTAAGGAATAATTATCTTTTCTCTTGTGGATATAGTTATAAATAACCATTTGGTTCTATATGATCATTGGGTTTGAGGCAATTACAAGTTATTATATTTTGGGATGAAAATGCAAGGTATGAGATAACATTTGTGGTTAAATTATGTTGTGGTTATTTTGAGGAATTTATCTCATTTTAGTAATTTTATAAAATATAATTTTTTAAAATGGAAAACAAGAAGACCGTGTGACAACCCGTCGTGTCAGACAAAGCTGTGGGAATCGAGACCAAAACCAGAGTGCGATTGGGATTTATCGCCTACTATGGGACTATGTGAAGTCCCTGGTTAGTGTGACTAATTATTTTTAGTTAAATGATTTTATTGATCAATAATATGTTTATTTCGGATCTTATGTCTTATAAAATGAATACCCTTAGTATAGGAAAATGATTTGGTGATTAAGTGATAAATGTTATTTTGGAAGACGTTCACTTTGTTGGGAACACTATATTCCCAAGGAAAATAGAATATTATGGGATTTCATTTGAGGAGTAATGGTGGATCTTTATCTATGTTTTTATTGTGGATTTATAGTGATTTGGGTTATTTATGGAAATGATTAACCTATAATAGAGAATATGTGATTAGGTTAATTACTTTTAAGTATGTGACTTTAAGTGTAGTTGATGTCATTTGGAGATACAATTTAACGTGGAAGACTACATAACCAAATTCTTCTAAGGTTTGGGTTTCAATATTAGTTTGTATTATATTGAAGGATTTTAAGGACAATTGTTTATTTAATAGTATTTATTTAAATTTGGGGTATTGTGGGTTTAATTTTAGAAATTAAGATTAGTGTTATTTCTCTAAAGGAATATCCTTTTTGGGGATCATCAGATCTTGTACTAACTTTTTGGTTTTGAATAATCTCTAAAGACAAGGTAAATATATAGTTTATTCTTTGTGGATCATGTGATTCTCTATAAGTTTATTCGAGCTCTTCCAGTGTGACCAAGTATTCTTAAATACTCATCGTTTTAAAAAAACGAGTTAGTGGTATGAATTTATTAAAGAATGAAACTATACATAAAAATTAATTATATCTCTTTATGTTGTTAGTCAACCTCATAAATAAATTCCCCATCTTTATGTAATGTAACTTAAAACAAAAAAAAATGTTGTCTCTTTACTTTTCCTTCTGGGAAAATAATGACCGTTTGTCCCATCATAAGTTTGTGGTTTTCTTGTTGTTAACTTTCTCTGGATCATGTTTTCTATCCCTCTACATCAGAACTTGACACTTATTTTATCTTCCATATCTATGTTTTCATACATGGAATCCTAGTATGGGTTATCTGGGGTGACCTTTGTACTTATCTTTCTTCCTTTTGAAGTGATAGTTTTATAGACTCTTTTTCCGATGTGGGACTTTCCATTATATCCCCAAGACAAATTTTAAAAATTTAGAGGATGCAATTTATTGAAATAGGGAAGAATGCAACACCCCACAATTTCATAGTAGGTTAGTTTTTTAAAGTAATTCAATAACTTACACTACACGCAACATCGAGTTCAAGCGCACCATGACTTACCAAACTAGCCATTCAAAAGAGGTTATGAATAGTATTAACAAAATTTGAACTTTATATAACCCTTATAATTTTAGAATCCATATTATAAATTTCATAGATATATTTCAGCGAAAAATTTATTTTTTCAGATAAAAGAAGTATTTTTCAAAAAAATGCAATTTTACTGCCTTTTAATGGAGAACCCTTTTTAAATCCAATATTTGAAACTTTTATATATTCAATTTGACAAAATAAACTTCTTATTTGGTATAGGGACATAAGAATTTAGTTTTGATAAATTTTTGGTTTTTTATGATAACTTTCATATTTTGGTGAATAGTGAAAAATAATATATTTTAACTGAAAATAGATTTTTTAATCAAAATAATTTATAGTGTTAAATTATACATATGAATGGTTTGGATATATAATTATATTATATTTTTACCATTTAATCCAATTTTAGTCATTGGAAGTAATTTCCCTTTGAAATTGGACATGAACAAATGTCAATCTTTTGTTAGTTATTATTTCATAAAAATGTGCTTTTTGATTTTGACAATGGGAATTAATATTAAACTAATAAATTAAATTTATATGTTTTGAATTTGGTAAAATAGAAATAATTTTTGAATTCATAATATCAAAATTATCTTAGGGTGAATTTTTGGTATGTTTCTGAAAACTTTTAATTTTTGATTAATAGTGAAAAACACTGAGTTATTGTTTAAAACTGAATTTTTATTTAAATAATTATTTATTTTATTTAAATTTATTTTAGGTCAAAATAGATACATAATACCCATATAATTTCAATGTAATTAAGTAGAGTCATTTTTTAATAATATTATACATATAAAATTTTATTGAACTTTTCACCGTCTTTTACCCACCTCCTAAGAGATTTTGCAAATTCACATAAAACTTAATTTTACCGCTTCTGTTAGTTAAATTTATAAAATCAAAGAGACATGGTTAATATCATGGAGTAAAATTTGTTTCAATAAGATAAAAGTAATTTTTTTTGAATAGTAACTTTTTACTTTTATTTGCACCGGTTATAAGTAAATAGTGTAATTAAGGGTAAAAATGATATTATTATTACCCTAACACTTGTCATAATTCTATTGGATAAGTATAATTAGACCAAAAACAACCTTATAAATAAACTATGAACCTCTTTGGTCCAATTTTATTAGATTAGGACATTTATTATTATTTAATTCAAAGAAGAGTTAAAAGAGTTAAAATCAAAGTTTAATAACTAAAATTTTTTTAATATTGGGTTACATATAAGATAAATTCGACTATAAATTTTCATTATAAATATAAAAAGATTTCCTACATAATTGTATTTTATTTATATTTTTTGACATTAAATAATTTAATTTATTAATGACACAATGATGATACAGTAATTACCTAATTAATGAAATATTAAAATAATTGATATTATAAATATCCAAATAAATGTAATTTGAGACTTGTTATGAATTAAAAAAAAATTTCTAGGTTAATATGACATATTAGGGTTGTTTAGATGAATTTTTATTGAAGTAATAATTTTGTTATGAATTTAGAAAAAACCAAATACCAAATACTGTCAAAATTGACATAAAAGAGTTTTTAAATCAAATATTATATTATTAATTGATTTTCTATTCCTAAAAATATAAATTTCGTCCAAAAGACTTATATAATGACATTTGTATCATTAATGAACCACTTGTGGTTATATTGGAAATATATATTAAGTTTATTTACCATATAATATAAAAATACAAAGAGACATAGTAAATGTCAGACTATTTAACTAAGAGTTAAATCTAAAAGTTGAGGTCAATATAGTGACCCAAACCTGTCTAAAACCTATTTGTTGAGTGGTCTTAGACCCATCCCCACCTTAGCCTTTAAATAATCCACTTTTTCCATTATAAATGTAAAATAATTTTATTATAAAATAATTTTTGAAGTTTTTCCAAAGTGCCCCTCACCACTCTTATAAAATGGAACTTCCCCTTCTCTCAAATTCACACCTTAAAAGCCTTTTGGATCGGCCAAAACCTACCCAAATATCCTCTAAACGTCCCTCACTTCATCATAGAGGCCCTATTATTTTCATAAAGCCAACTCAAGGAGCCCTTTTGATCAAATCAAAAGGAAGAACCCGAATAAGAGGTAATAATTTCACCACCCTTTTTCAAGTTCTTTTCTTCTTACACTTCTCTTTCTTTGTTATTTACATTACAAAATAGTAACTCCAGTATCTTATATATGCTTTGATGTTATTATAAATATGGTACATCCATATTCATTATTCTATCCATCCTTTGTATGACATGTCACTATAGGCGCGTACATACAGATTACCGTCTCCTCGTCGTGGTGTAATTGTTAATCAATACATTATTATTTGGACGGGTAAAATAATGATGTGTAATTAATGTAAATAAAAAAATATAACATAATAATGATTCTGTATATATGATATACCATCAAATTATATATTATTTTAATATCAAAAGAATGATATTGTCGCTCGTGCGTACGTACGGATTACCATCTCCACGAACGCGATGAGATTCATTCCCCATCGTATCCATTCAAGACTAAATTTCCATTGATGATTAAAATTAATTTTTAGAGTCATGATATAATTTTTTATATTAATAAGATACATCCCATCCATAACAAATATGGCTCACATAACAAAGAATATTAAGGAAAACGAATCAGTTAACACCCGAAACGATGATAATACTAAGATATTATTAACAAATAAATGTTAAAAGATCATATATGATATCAAATTAATGTATATGATTCTTATATAATTCAATAAAAATTATTTTACCATTATACAGGAGGTTAACCTGCCCTCAACCAATGAAAAATTACCAAGTAAGGGGTTTCTTATCTCACTTCTAATTCTGTGAGATTGTCGTTGATCACCACATATTTACTGCATCTGGTGTGTGTACTACCCATGATTGTATTCATTGTGTAATATAATTTAATGTATGGATATTTACATCATCATTTTATGATCATTCTTTAATGGTTGTATGTTTCGTAAGTTACTGAATCGATAAGGGAATTTGAAATTTCAATTTCCACTCATTCGGCTTTACGCATACTTCATTGATTATTTTACTTCAAGATTATGTGTGGAAACACTATCCATTTGCTTATGTCATAATTTACACTCCCCATTATGTGGATATGATTTTGATACACATAATCACTCCATTGATAATTTCTCAGTTCATTGATATGAACTTGATAAGAGTAATTTTAACTCAATCTCCATTTGTTGAGTTAAATATCCAATTCATTGGTGTTGTTTTTACAAGAATATGTGTGAATGTACTATGATTGATTTACACTTAATATACAATGATATTGAGTGTATTTATATTTTTCACACATAATTAAGTCATTGATTTATCCTTAACCTAAGGATATGGTCTTTATAAAATATTTCATCTTAATTTACATTCCATTGAGACTTCTTTGTTGTTATACACCAAATTACTTTTATATGGTGTATATAATGTACTTTGAAATTTTATATCATGAATCCCTTTATTCTCATGTTATTAAAATGTTTTGATTTCCTCATTTATTTGTATTCAAGTGTCTCTCTTTTGGATAGGAACTCTATTTAAAATATCAATTTAAAATGTTTTAAAGATTTATAATTCTAAATCTTTCTCATTAATGTACATGTTTTAAAAATGGTTTTAAGGATTTATTTATATGGAAATTAAAGTTTTCAAATTAAAATTCCTTTTAAAAGATTCAATTTGGTATGGGAGACTTTGATTCAAAAATATATTTTAAACGGCTTCTTGATAAATAGTGATACTTTTAAATGTTTTCATAAAAATGGGGGATATTTCTCTCAAATAGTTTTGATGACTATTTTCATCTATGTCAATATCCTTCATTATTCTCAATTGAGGATAATCTGTTATAATAAAATCTTCCATATTGTATTTAATGAGTTATGTTTGACTATTGATGTGTTATTTTTATACCATTCATGGTTTGTGGATAAAGTATTTACATTTCGTATTCTAGTTTTAATACAAATGTTTATATTATGTTTAAACCTTTTCGTATGAGGAATTCATTGGAAATAGTAAGTGATGGGTGGAGCTCACTATATCTCCTTGATGCATCAGTAGGTCTCATGAGACAAACTAGTTTCTTGGCACAAGGCCTTAATAAAATATTATTTGTAGTCTTGGCACAAAGCCTTGACTATGTGGTTATGATAGTCTGGCATTATGAATTCCATCATTATGAAAGTGGCTATTGATATTACATGTGATTATTAGACTAATAGAATATCTATGTGAATAAGTAAATGGAATTATTTGATTTTATCATTGCCATATTATGCTAAAGTTCCAGTTTAAAAGGCTTTTGTTCTAGTCTTGTACAATGCCTTAAATGTTTATGCTTATTTATGAAAGTTTCCGCTATAATGTTATCCTTACTGAGCATCTGAGCTCACTCCTTTCTAGGTTTTATTTTTTTCCCAGGATGTGAAGAAGTATTTTATAGATTACCTGCAGGGAAAGTTTGAGGGGATATGAGTGTTGACTATGGAGACTATGTTGTTGTAGTTTTCCATTTTATCATCTAATGTAAGACTTATAAATGTATCTAGTGTTTCCAAGGCTACTAAACTAATCGGTCTTTTGAGACTTGATCTTTTATGATCATGCCAATGTTATGTAATAATGCACTGACTCTAGGATTCTGGGGTCGGGGCGTTATAGCCGCCGGATCTACCCTAATGTGGACTATATTTCCATTTAGACGAAAGGCATTTTGGGTTGAACCTTTTTAGTGGGAGAAGGTATGTCTCTCTGCACCAACTTCAATCCCATGATACTCTATATTGTTATCCTTCCTAGTTTCCAAATTGCTTTTGAAGGGTTTTTCAGAGTTGAATCTCCCTTGACAAAGGAAGAGTTCAGTCGTGGAGTGTAGATCCACCATATTGAAGAAAACCTAATCGACATCACTAAGAGAAAAAAATCTCACCATCCATCCATATTTCAATTATATAATATATGGATATTTATAAATTCATCACTATATATCAAATTGATATTCCAAAGGAAAATTTCGAAGAATGTGTATGAATAGAAAAGAAGAACGGGAAATCCCTTACTCAATTTTGGCATAGTGATTACTTAGGTAAAAATTATAAAAAAAGGGTATAAATGAAATCCCATTATAAGAACATAAATTTGATAGAAAATTGGAAATTTATAATGTCATAACAACATGACCAATTGATATTTCAATTGAAAAATACAAAGAAGGTTTTTGAATTGAAAAGAAGAGAGAGGTACCTTAATTTGAGTGGGTGATTCCAAAACCTTGAATGAAGATTCTTGAGATCTTGTGGGCACTTTGGGAGGACTCTAAATAGGATAGGTAAGAGTATAGGATGGCTCTATGGTTTTTTAGTAAAGAGTAATGGGAGAATGGGTGGGTTTATATAGGAAAACAAAGGGGAGTTATTAATTATTTCCCAAACACAGGTTTTGGACTCTATAGAATAAAATAATCAAAAACACAAACCTTACCATGGTTTTTACACATGTTTTATATAAAATAGGATTTTTTTTCATTACATTATAATAAAAATTTCCTTAAAAATTAAAATATTAACTTTGGTTATGTGAAATTGAGTCATTTTCATAAAGAAATGATTTTGAAACCTTAAAATATAATATATGTTCGGGAGGATTCTTAAAAGAATTATAAAATTAATAAAATAACCTAAAATCACAAAATTTTAAATTAGAAACATATATTTGTTATTTTTTAGCCTTTATATAATTTATTACTTCACTTTTGGGTCATTCTGATGTCATAATACACACTGTATATTTATACAGTATTTAATTTTTACCTGAAAATTTGAATATCTCAAAAAATAATGAAAATTAACCATTCGATTATTTTGAAGTTATAATTCAAAAAATAATATTTATTTTATCAAAATATTTATTAAAATATATTAATTTCCACTTTTATGATAAATACTGACACTTATTGAGAAATGTTGGTTTTTTGACAATAGCAGTTTAAAAACCCTTATAACAATTACATTTGACTTCATAAAAATTATATTATCATTTATAATTAATAAAAAATAAGTAATATTATTATTTTATAAAAATTTAATATATATAATTTCAAAAATTCTTGAATTTAACATAATGGAATGTCATAATTGAAATTGATTATTATAGAAAAATTGTATTTTATTATATTAAAATCAAATTTTTATGAAAATAATTACTTAATTTTTTTATAATTAAAAAACCAATATAATAATTATTATATTTAAATGAATATATAAATATTAATACAATTTTTTTACTTTTTTTCTATCCCTTGTTGAATTAGTTTTATCCTTATTTATCATATTTTCCTTTTAATATGGTAATAAATATTTAGTGTGGTTAATATTCATATTGTAAAAAATTTAGGTTGAACCTATTTACTATCATTAATTATGATTATTAAAAATTTGGAATCCATTTTTTTAAAATAAATTCATATTTTTTGACGAATTTAATTTAATATCAATCGTGTATGGGCGATGGAAAGCAGTTTTTTAAAAAACGAATTTTTCAACGAAATAAGATTTTAATTTAACTATAAAACTAGTGATTTTCCAGATATGGATTTAAATTAATAAATATAGATATATAATATAAAATTATCATTTCAATAATTCCTAATTAGTTTTTAATTTAATTAATTATAATAGATAAACATTATGCATTTTAAAAAAGTTTTTAGAAAAAATCTGTTTTAAGCCTAAAAATAAACATGTGCTAAAATATATTATAATGATTATTTAAATGTAATTAATTGTATTAAATAAAACTAAATAATTAATTTTTTATTTTAAATCAAATTAAATAATAATTATACCTTTAAATAACTTAATTTAGCAAAATAAATAACGGTTTTACAAAAAAATGTGTATTTTTCACTATTCACAGAAAAATCAATGTTTCCTGAAAAATACCCAAATTTAATCCTAATATAATTATGATTTGATAATATAAAAAATTAAGTTTATTCTGTCAAATATATTTAATAATTTTTATAGAAAATAGTTATAATATTGTTTCAAAAAAATAAATATAAAATTATTTTTGAAGAAAACGTATTTTGAAGACATTACTAAAAATTGAGTAATTATTTACTAAACATTTTTCAATACATTTATATTAAGTAAGACATATATATATCTAATAAATTAGTTAATAATATTCATACACTGAAAATTAATTTCTAGGTTATAATAGTATTATTTAATTAGTCATCATTTTTTTGGTTCGAAATCGTGTATCTCATACAAAATCAAACATAATTTTCACTTTTATCAAATAAAGGTGTTACATTCTTCCCTCATTAATAAATTGTGTCCTAGAAATTTTCACATGATATTTGTATAAAATTTTTTGAAACTTGAAAATCTCATTAGTGAAAACTCACACTGTAAAAAGGGTTAACAAAAAATCCATTAAAAATAAGAGAAATAGATGATGGAAGATCATCACATAACTAGGTTTCCAAGTAGGAGAACATTAGTGGAGAGGTTAAAATATAGACATAGAATAAAAAACTGATGAATATGAACTAATAGAGTGTGATAAAGAACATGGTTAGGATAAATTCAACAACCTCAATAAAATAAATTTGTGATGGGTGAAAAGACCATCAATTCATAATATGCCGAAATTGTCATTTCATGATTATTTTCATAGAGAAAAGGAATTCCTTTACCATCAATACTAGAAAAGTAATACAATATAATTTCTTTAAAAATATAATTTTATCTTTTAATCAATTTATACTTCAATATCATCTTTTTCTCTAAATTATGATCACTCGAGTTGAATTTTGTTTATGCATAATTCACTATAATAACATTCTAAAAGGTCTTATAATACACTAATGAATAAAATTATACTCCTCCTATCTTTACTAAATCTAAAATTTTTACAAAAAAGGAAGGTGTTATATAAAGTAAATAAAATAATTCATTATTCTCAAAAATTCAACAAAAAAAATCCTACGGTTTAACATAGATCATTCATTAAAAAATACCCTTATATCCCAAATAACACCACTAACCACAACATTAAAGATTGGTTTAACATCAATGTTTATCTCATACCACCCAGCTTAAACCTCCCAAAACGTAATTTAATTCCTCTCAAATGATAATTTATATTATACATAATGGGTATATAGACCTCAAACCAATAAAACATCTTCTAAAATATAATTAATAACCTCAAAATAAAAATTATTTGAGCATGCAATATGTTTACCAAAGGTATCCTTAATCAAGATTAACTTCCATCACATAAATCTTAAAAAGTGGTATAAATGGTTTTAAACAAGATATTAGACTTAGACATTCCATCCCAAGAATCTTTAGATTTATCATAATATAAAATACATATTACGGTTCATCAATCCATCAATCATGAGTTTTCCAAAATATCACCTTATCACTAAATCTATTTTATAGGCTATTGGTACTAATCGAAATATATTTCAGATCCTTAAATTAAAACTATTATGGAATAATATTTAGATGTTTTAAAGTTGTTATATATGAAATGTCATTTATATACTACTTATACAACATAATTCTAAAATAATAATACATAAATACTTAAATCATTACACTTTAATGATTTATATAGAATATATCCTTCCTTAATCTTGGATTTAACCACTGAATTATGGTATTGGCTATGATAATTCTCATATTCTCCAAACATAATATATTTAACAACAAATGGATATATAGGATTTAATGTATTCCCTTCCATCATGCACTTCATTTATTATGGTAGCCTGCAACTTTATGCAACGTTTTTTCACACTTAAAACCACTTCGAGTTCATTTGTGGAATTTCCTATGGTGTCAGTTTCCACATTTTTAATACACCATAAATTGAATATTATTTCCTTTAACACCCTTACATGATGAATTTATTTGAGGCACCATCATCCTATTATTTGATATACTAAGACATTAATCTATATAACAATTTTTAATTATGATTTTTGAAAGCTAATTTTGCATAATCAAAATATATCTTACTTGATCTCCAATCATGTTGGGTATCTCATTTGGGAATTAATCACATTTCCAATTACATTGGTTTTTGACTCAGTTTTTCTTATTTCCATCCATTGACTATAATTAATGGAAAATTAGGGATGGCTACTTTTAAACTACCAAACACACAAATGGGAAGAAAATAACAATAAAGGTATAACTTATAAAGAAATGTATTTCCATAATATATAAATTTAAAATAATAAATCTAAGTTATCCATGATCAATTTCCTAACATAGACTATTATAGGAATTTATTTTCTATTAATAATGGTTTGTAATGAGCTAGTGAATTATACTGAAGCTTATCTCCCGAGAGTGTCAAACAAGGTGTGTAGTAAGGCTCATTGTCATGCACCAGGTGATTATCGAGTCTAGCTCAACTGCACTTTTGGTATTATTACCACCAGGTACCTCTGTTCCCTAGCCACATCCACATATAGTATCACGATTGAGATTTATTTTCCTAGAAATCATTTAATCTATAATTTTTCAATATTTTGGAATGTTCTCTTATGTTTAGTCTTATCCTTAAGTATTTCTCTAGAGTTTCATAATCACAATCCCAAGAAATAAATATACTTTCCTTTGATATCAACTATTAAAAACCTTTTCCTAATTACCCATTAATTCATGATTTATTACATAATAATACACATAATACATCCAAAAGATCTATAAGCACAGTCTCTTTGGGTAATAATGTACATTACATAACAACTTAAAATAAGGGGTGGTACATCAGCATTATTTAAAACTTCAATAACATGGTCATTATATTTCAAAGTTCTTAAAACTACATTGGATAACTAGGGGACATTCATATGAAAGGGGAGAGCTATATATCCCAATATGGTAATAAAAAAATAATAACCTGAAGAATGTATTTCATGTTAAATAATTGGAATTTCAGTGGTACATAAAAGGGGTGATAATAATAAACGTGAATGGTGAGGCATGATGTCATGACCCCTTCCCTCCAAAGATACCACAATGAGGGGAGAGAGGAAATGACCACTAATTCCCACCTCTTGTAGAACCCAGGTTGGATACTATAACAAAATGTATAAAAATCTCATTAAATGGGTGGCATTACCCTTAATAATAAATAGGATTGGGAGCTTATATTAATCAACCACAAGAAAATCCATCATATATATAAAAATAAAACCCAAAATCCATCCAATGATGCATTGATAAATAAATTAAATATAAGTAAAATTATCCAAATGAAATCCAAAAAAAAATCTATGGCAGTGGTATAACAACACCACCAAATGACTGAGATATTAATGACCAACATGGTCCATGGAGACCTCCTATAAAACTGAAAAAAGTTTTATATAAATTTGGTGATAATAAAAGTATACTTATTATGAAAACCAAAGTCTCTCATGAACATGTGAAATGAGCATACTAATGCAGTCATGAGGAAAAAAATGCTCAATAGCACCTAATCAAGTCAACTAACCAAACTAAAACCACACTAAGTCTCACTCACCAAATAACACATACAATTATAATAATATAACATGAATCATATCGATGATAGGGTTCCTCACACAACATTACCAATAATTTTCCGCCCTCACACCCCAATTATGTTTGTCCTCGCGCTCCCACCTATTATGAATCACATCACATCACATCACATCCCACCTACGAACACTTGTACAATCACATTACATCTCACCTGAAGACACATGGGTCATGACATCACATCACATCTCATAACCAGTATAGTAGTATATCTGGAACATGAAGTAAATCAACCTCATTCCCTCCTCCAACTATTCACAACCCCCACCATAAGCTATCCCAACACATCTCTCACAAAAAACATATGGGCCATCACATTTCATCACATCACATCACATATAGAGAGTGAAACATCTAACTTCTAGCCATCACAGATTATATATATAACCAATGCATAGAAGAGGTAGTGAGAATGCACGTGTAGATAACCATCCACCCCCCAATTATGATGTCGGTAAAAACACCCCCCATAATATTTGGTTGTTGGCACTAGGTTCTCAGCATGGGAGGGGTGTGAATCGAAAATCAGAAAAATATAAAACGGTATATATATAATATCAAACACATAATCCCAATTTTATGGATTTACAAATGAGGCACTAACCATATCACAACATCACCAAATCACCTCACAACCTCCAAAACATATTCTTCCACATCTAAATTAACAACATCACACAATAAGCCACAATCCACGTTCGATATTTCACCCTTTATTTTATAAAACAAATCTAATTTCTAGAATTCCCATTTACCAACCAATTCCAAATAAATAATCCATTCACTTTTTATTTATAAATAACAACATTAAAAATAATTTTCTTTATCATTTCAAGCATTCATTATCCACATTAACCCATTCCATTATAGTTTGACATTATTTTTTAAATTTCAATATTATCTAGGAATCTATCACAAAAAAACTCATCCCCATCACATATTCCTCATATTTCAACCACACATCACATAAAAATAACATTTTTTAGATTTACGAAAATGGGGATTTCATCACATTCCACTATTTTATTTAAGGGTATTCTCACAAAAACCAAAATTCTATGGAAAAAATTTTGTTTACCAAATATAAGTGATTAACCAATTCCATTTAAAGTGATTCTAAACAACCACACCAATCATTTTTCCACACCACATATCAAATTAGAACAAAAAAAGGCTCCCAACTATCATGATTTTTAGTGAGCCATAAATCATGTATAATCCTTTAAATAATACTTCAACACAAGTAAAAACATGTCAAATATTCCTTTTTATGGAAAATAATAATAATTAACATTATGTGATTATAACTTTCTCTCTATAGAATAATATTTCAGTTGTCTAAATTAACAAAACATTTGATAATAATAATAATAAATCTATGTGAATTCAATAACACTTTATATGGAAATAATTATCCTCTACATGAAGAAATCATATAAAACATAGGTAAAATTTTTTCATTCTACATTAATTCCAATTAATCAACAAACTATTTTCATTAATATGATGAATACCATATTCTCAATGAATAAAAATAATTATACAAACTCCTACATGATACACTGTGTGGGAAATTAATGAATCTGTGCTTCAATTTTTAGACCCAACAATTATTAGAAACAATGTTCTCAATGGCCGAAGAGAAACCATAATCATCCAAATCTCCATCATCAATAATTGAAATGTAAAAAAATATTATTTAACTAAATATAGAAATTATAACATGACTTATTCAAAATAACAAGTTACTTATCTTCTACTCGTCAAGATGAATCCAACAAAACAGATAGTGTGTCAATCTGATTAGTATATAGGGATGTTTGACCAAAAGAAGTTGAAGAATATATGCTATTTTTTTATGAGATTTTTAATTCTCAAAACATGTTTTTAATTTAATTCCATAATTTAATCACATTATTTAATTTCCTCACTTAATTAAAAAAGTAATACACAATTTATTTTTTAATTTTTAATGTTTCAATATCCCCCTTTTATTGTTATTATTATTATTTTAAGCATATTTGTGTTATCTTTTTTTCATGGGACCTCATACAGAACCCCCCCCCCCCCCACATACACACACACTCCCATCTTCTCACACCTCAATCACCCCTAAATTAATCATTAGTTTATTTAAAAAAATTATAATTATTATTCTAATAAGTTGTCTCTCTCTCTCTCTTATCATTATACTCATTCGTCTCCCCAATATAGTCCCCCTCTTCAATTCCTACACGAAACTCCACAATTTCATTATAAATTATTATTGTTTTCATTAATTTAAAAAACACACTCTATATCATCATTACTACTATTTAATATCTTTAAATTATTTTATTTGAATTTGTTTCCTCTTTCTTCATTGTTATCTAAAAATTATTATTTCAACTTATATACACATTTTTTATATTTTTAATCTCATGATATACTTTTATATCAATAAAAAACTCATTTAATTTATTATACATTTTGTATTATGTGAAGTTTATTTATTCTTTTTTTCATACCTTCTATATGCATCACATTTTATAACTAAGATCATTGTTTTTTTAAAACATTTTCTTCAAAATGTTTTCATTCCGACGTTTTTTTAAATGATTTCACTTATTTTTTAATATCCTCGTCTCAAATATACACACACATAATATATATATATGTGTGTGTGTGTGTGTGTGTGTAATATATATAACTACTCAACATACATAATTATATATGTGTTTAATATATAACTATGCACCACACACACATGTATTTATATAACAATGTAGTGTGTGTGTGTGTTTGTAAAACATTCATAACACAAATATTTTGAAACATTTAATTATAACATGATGCATGTAAATATACATATTCACACATCTTTATAATATGTTGTATAATGTTTAAGATATTGTACCTAATTAAATTTTAAAAATCATATTTAAATTTAAAAAAATTGAAATACTTACAATTAAATAAATCTCTATAAATTAAATAATTTTTTAAAACTCATATAACAAATTTCAAAACGACAAAATTACTATAAATAAATTATAAAAACCAATTTAAACCACATTGAAATTTTTTTAAAAATTTCTAGAACATCATAATCATTCAGAAATACCCTATAATGACAAAGGAAGACTCGAGAATATTTGTTACCTTTACATTAAATACCTATCAAACAATTCTTATCTATGAGAATAAAAACAAAACCAGAAGGAAAAGAGAATGGTGCTCCGAAAAAACAACGCATGAGATACCTCTCAAGTTTCTCGATTTATTTGGAATATAACAACCACTAGGGAAAATAGTTGTAAAACAATAGAATACATTAAAAAATATCATAGTGGAGATACCTCTCAAATATAATAAGGTTATATATATGGTTGTAACAAACATATAAAGCAATAAATATTTACAAATTTAAAATAAAAACATTCTTTTCACCTTAGTTCATTATTCTCAATTTTAAACAAGTATATTAATTACAAAATCACCCTTCATTTAAAGCCAATTTTTAATCTACAAGAAAACAATTAATCATATAATTTTTCATTTTTATTTACTATTTTTTCCACCCAATATTTTAAAAGCCATAAAAAATGTTTTATTCCTCAATTTTATGCATTTTATTTCAAAAACAATCATTAAATGTTTTTTTGGAAACCCATGCCTCTTATTTCAAATCATTTTTTCAAGAGTACAAAATTAGATGTATGGCATGCATTACAAACAAAACATAAGATTAAGACAATCCACATTATCCATCTCTAACATATATATATATATATATTATGTTTCTTAATAATATTTACTTACTAGGGGAATAGTCATGTAAAATCTATAAAAGATATAACATTCCATTTACCATTTATCATAGGTTCATACCATTAATCTAAAATAGATTTAAAGTTAACAGTACATAACATTACTGATCTAAAAAAATCTAACATATCAAAATAGATATTGCTAAAACAATCACAGAAATCAAAGGAACCCATACATCACACCATGATATTGTATTATTCAGGTGGAACTGACTCACCTACATGGTTTTAAAATGGTTCACAATGCAAGGCCTCTTGATTTGGGAAATATTTTCCCTCCCTTCATATGTTTGAGGCCATAAAATTTTTCACCATCATAAGATCAATCACAATGAACCTGAATAACTATATTGTATTCAAACATTCTCTTCACCTCCATTGTAAAAAGTTTTATACGTGGGAGGAAAGCCCATCTTAAATACTTTAAAGACTTTCCAAACAACCCTTTTTCTTTTATTATTGATTTTATGTGATTAACCATATATGGGATGTGGGTGAAAAAAATATCACAACACAACACAAGCCATCTCACTATAATAACAACAAATCTCATCTATCGTATGTCACCAAAAATACACAAAAAACCACTATCCAAATCCATCAACCAATGAAAATGTCCATTAGACATTCTACATAACCACATCACCACAACACTTTTCCATCCATAAGAAACCACACTTTTTACCCAACCAATTGCTCCATATCATACTCCACAATTCACTAATAAATGATAACCCTTATCACCACACATCAAAAGAACACAATTCAAGTAATTCCTACCCCCATGTTAATATATTATCTTCTTTGGATGTCACTGACTCACCCACGTATTTTAATCGCATCAAAGTATAACATGTATCTACTAGGGATTAGGTTTACCACTATTTATATTCTTGAAATTTTTAATTACACATCACACAATGTAACACAATAATAACAACTACACATAGAAACAACATATTTCATATTCCATAATTATTCATTGGCTTATATTAATTCACCTCATTATTTAGGATTTGTATCCTCACTGAATTTCCAATTTTCCAAGGGGAACTGGTTCATTGGGCATATAAAAGTTATTATCATTTCAATAAAAGTTTATCTTAAAAAATTAGTCACATCAAGAGTCTCATAATACTTGATAATCGTAGCACAATCAAGTTATCCAATAACCATTGTTTTCAAAAAGGTTCATCATTACATTAATTTAATGATAACAATGAAACCACAAACAACACGTCATATTTTAAAATTCATTTAAAAAATTTTACATTCTAGTTTATTGTGTTTAATTCAAATAAACCATCAAATATACAACATACTTTCATAATTTTCAAAATAAAACATGCTCCCATTTCATAAAATTAAAACATCACATGTTACATTACTATATTTCATGCTTCATCATTCTCAAACTAAACATTATTCGTTCATTTCATTAATCAGGAAAAAATTATCATATAATGAAAATAAGGATAACATAATTCTACTTCCATATTTAAATATAACATATCAAAAATTATACATTATCAAGTATTACATAGTATAATTTCCCTAGTTATCACACAAATGTTTTTGAACTATATGCATGCTTCCCCAAACAAACTACTTATGAATTAAAATGTGAGGTAAGGTTATTTCAGTACATAAAAATTCTTATTATTCATAGAAAGATTGATTTTAAATATTTAACCAGTTTTAGGTATCAATAGTTTACCACAAAGAATGCTTATCATTTTTCAAAAATCTAGAAAAAAATGTCACCATAATTTCCAGCTTATTACATGATTATGAAATATGATTATATTAATACTGTAAAAAAATCATGTCAAATATAAAGCGTAATTTATTATTTTCAATGTTTAAAATTTAAAAGGAATTATAAATAATTAAGATGGATATTTTTAAAGAAATTACAAAATTGAAATATCCAAAACCAAATTTTTCCAAAATTTCATAGAAAATGCTCATGATAAATTACAAATGGAATTCAATGAAAAAAATTTAAATTACATGGTAATTATAATACCTCTAAGACTGGTTTCAAAATAATACATTTTATCATGCCAGTATGAAATCTAATTGAGGTAACGTGCTTCATAAGGGTGTTCTAAATTGAATTGTCATTTATAAAGAAAATACACTAAGAATAATTCTCTAAAAATTTAAGACATTTGAAAAAAATTGAATATTATAAATTTTAATAAAGGAAAATAATCATTTCCTAATGATTCATGTTATAAAAGGTAAAGAGACGGCTAATTTTAGTCTGAATATGGTTATAAAAATTGAATCATTTTGATTAATAACAATTTAACTCTTTCCTTTTAGGCTATAAAATTATTGTCGAAAATAATAATAGTTCATTATAAATATAAGTATATAAAAATTCAAATAAGCCCACATAAATTTCCATGATTTATTTATTTAATTATCATAACTTATCTAACCACTTCTTTCAATCAAAGGTGTAATCAATCATGATGAGTGTACATTTCCTATGCCTCTACCCTACAAGTGGTTCCCCTTAATTGGTCGTTCGGTAGGCTCATATTCCTTACATTGGATCATAGGGGGCCTAAAATCTCTTTTTATAACCAGTATTTCCTATAATATGTCATGCACTATGATCATCTGACATGGTTTCCCTACCAACCCGTGTAATCCTTATAATTTATAACTCCCAACTCCATCATATCTCTCAAACCATCATCTTTGATACCACTATATCTGGAAGCCCTACCTCCAATGATAATTCAACGAGGGAAGAGAGATATTAACACCCTGATTCTAGCTTCTAATAGGCCCCATGTTGGCGGCTACCACTGATGGCATAAAAAATCATGAAATGGGAGGCATCACTCTCAATAATAAATAGGAATAGGAGATATGATAAATAATCCACTAGAAACTTCATGGTACATATTAAAAGGATACCCAAAATCCATCCCACAATGCATGTATAAATAAATCAAATAGAAGTAAAACTATCTAAATGAAATCCCAAATAAATGATAAGGTAGCGATACATCAACAGCTCCAAAGGTCCAAGATAATAATGTCCAAAACGATCCATGGACTCCTCCCAAAAACCTGAAAATAGTTATATATATATATAGGGTGATTATATAGTATACTCAATATGAAAACCAAACTTTCTTGAGAACATGTGAAAAGAGAATACTAATTCACCCTTAAGAAAACAATAGAACCAACATCAACTAATTAGGTCAACTAACTAAACACTATCCTCACTAAGGATCACTCACCAAATAACACATCCAAATATAATAATATAATATTAATCATATAGATGATAGGGTAACCCAAACTAGTATCCCAATTATTTTCTACCCACACACCCCAATAATATATGTCCAACCGCTCCCTACTCTTCTAAATCACATCACAACACATCATATCACATCATATCCCCCCCAAAAACACCTAGCAAATCACATAAAATCACATCTCACTTGATAACACGTGGTCCATCACATCACATCACATCTCATAACCATTATAGTAGAGTATCATAAACATAAAGGACATGAACCTTGTGCCTACCTATTACCATGCATGACCCCCAACATAATCCATCTCATCACATCTCACCCAAACACACATAGGCCATCACATCTAGACAATGTATATTTTGACATTTGTCTATCATATCTAGTGTATATCATTAATTTCCGGAAGTGAGAGTGGAGAAGAGTAGGTATCCATCCATCCATCCACCCACTAGGATGTTGGTATAATCACCCCCAAAACATTTGGTTTTTAGAACTAGGAGCTCGAAGTGGGTAGGAAACATATATAAAATAAACAGAATTTAAAATGGTATATATATAATATAACTTAAACATGACCAATCCTATAGGTTTAAAACTGAGGAACTAACCATATCAAAACTTCACCACATCACCTCACATCCTCTGAAACTTTTTCTATATATTTTAAATGCACAACACCACACAACAAGAAAAAATATATATTTCACATTTCAACCTTTACTTTTTCAAATAAAACCAATTTCCAAAATTCCCATTTACCAACCAATTCAAAATAAACAACCCATTCATTTTTAATTTATCAATAGCCACATTAAAAAACATTACTTTATAATTTCAATAATTCATTATCCACTCCAACCTATTCCATTATAGTTTAACATTATCATTGAATTTCATTATTATCTAGGAATATATCACAACACAACCCATTACCATTATATTTTCCTCATATCACAACAAAACATCACACAAACATAACATTTAAGAATTTAGTAAAAGGTGGATTTCATTACATTACACTTATATATTTATGTTCATTCTAACACAAACCATAAATCTTGGGGAAGTCATTTTTTTACCAAATATACGTGTTTAACCAATTAAGTTTAAAGTGATGTCAAACAACCACACTAATCAATGTTTCACTACACATATCTAATTATCCCAACAATGGCTCCCAATGTTAAGGATTTTAAGTGAGTAATCAAACATGTATAATCCTTTAAATAATATTAGAACACAAGAAAAAACATATGAGATATTCCTTTTATGGTAAAAAATAATAATTAACTTTAAGTGATTGTCACTTTCAATCTCTAGTATAATATTTTAATTATCTAAATTAATACAACGTGTTATAAAATGAATAATAATTCCCTATACATGGAATAATTATTTATATGGAACCAATTGTCCACAATATTAAGAAATCATTTGAAATGAAGGAAAAACTCTCTCATTCCCCATTTATTATAATTAATAAATTAATTATTTTTATTAAAAATATTCATACCATATTATACAAGAATATAAAAATTATATCCCCTCCTTCATAATCCACTAGGTGAGAAATGAAGGATTCTAACATGAAACCATATTCGTGTTGAGTCAATAAGGTTTTCCTTATGACTTTTCCATTCCTTCTTGTTTTGAAAATCACAAACACCTTATCCTTAAGGAAAATCGCTTTTGTAAGGAAAATCGCTTTTATAAGAAAAATTATCCTTATCATATTTTCATTAATATTTTTCTTAAGTATGAAATTCGGATTCACTTTCTCGGAATCATTAAAACTGATAAAAAGCATTCTGTTTTAGGGTTCGGATTCTGGACAAGAACTATAAGGAAGTTACATTCCGAATTCCGGTTATGAATTCTGACTAAGTTCTATTCCAGATTCAGGATACGAATTCTAATGAAGAATTCCCATTACGAATTCTAATGAAGAATTCTCATTACGAATTCTCATTACGAATTCTGAAGAAGAATTCCCATTACGAATTCTAATGAAGAATTCTCATTACGAATTCTCATTACGAATTCTAATGAAGAATTCCCATTACGAATTCTAATGAAGAAATCTCATTACGAATTCTCATTACGAATTCTGATGATGAATTCTCATTACGAATTCTGATGACGAATTCTCATTCCGAATTCCTACTCCGAATTCCCATTCCGAATTCACCTATTAAACAGAATCTGGTTATCATTGTTTTATACACTCTGAATTTATTCACTCCGAACTTTCACTCCGAAATTTCTATTCCGAACTTTTATGTTAGGGTTTAAAACGATGTCGTACTTTCTGTTACACTTGTTTTGTTATAAAACGATGTCGTCCATTTTGTTATAAACTAACCGTTGTCTAAGTGACACGTGTACAGGTCCCTCCGAACTTTAAGGAAAATATGACCGTTGGAGGAGGAGCCGACCATACCTATAAATAGGAGCTCATTTGAAAGAGCTCAATGTTGTTGTGACTTCTGTGCTTACATGCTGTTGAAGTGATTTCTAGAGAGAGAGTCTCTTATTAACTCTCAAAGCTTCGTGCGACTCCGAATGTTGTTGATTACATTCGAGGGCTTCTGGGGATAGGAAGACAGAGGTGCCGACTACCTTAAAGATCGAGGGCTTTCTTGCTGAGAAAGACAGAGGTGCCGACTACCTTAAAGATCGAGGGCTTTCTTGCTGAGAAAGACAGAGGTTGCCAACTACCTTGAAGTTGAGGGCTTGCGGGGATAGCAAGACAGAGACACCGATCTTCGTATCGAGGGCTTACCCTGGTGTGGGTAAGACAGACTTGCTTGAAAGTATAAATCAAGGGACCTTTATCCAAGGTTGTTGGATACCCTTCTCTTTGGGTTAAAAGACTATTATCTTGTTACTAGTAGTTTTACTACTTGTTTTTATTCCGCTGCAATTTGTATCTTAAGGAAAGTATAACTTTCTTATACTTCCTTACTTACTCTGATTCATTTAGATTCTATACGCTTTAAGGTAGAATCTCTTTCTAAGTTCAGTTCGGTGTTGAGGTGTTGTGAATTTACTTAGTTTAACTTTGTTAAACTTTGTTCTTTTCTTTTCTTAAGGAAACTCTAGTTTCTCATAACTAACTTTAAAGGTTCCAAAGGAATTTTTAAAGTATACAATTCACCCCCCCCCCCCTTGTATATTGAGCATCTCATTTTATATTTCGATCCTACAATTGGTATCAGAGGTTGGAAACCTCTTACTCTATACCATTCTTACATTTGGTATCAGAGGCTAGGTTACTGAAATACTTGTACTCACATACAAGTTTTTCTTGCTTATTTTTCCATTCCGAACTTTTTCCATTCCGAACTTTTTCCATTTCGAACTTTGTGATTTCGATTCTTAGCTACTAATAAATTTGTATCCAAGTTATTTTTAAGTATGGCAGGAATGAATGTTGGTTCGATAGACAATCTGAATCCTACAAGACCACCAATCTTTGATGGTAATGATTATGAATACTGGAGAGATCGTATGAAGACATTCGTTATCAATACTGGAGTAGATAACTTTGTGATGCTTACTGGTGATTACAAAATTCCTGACAAGGAAGTCAGAACCTTTACTAACCAGGAGAAGCAAGAATATCAACTTAACTATAAGGTACGCAACACTTTATTATGTTCAATGACTAGAAATATATATAGCCAAATTTCTTCTTGTGAAGCAGCTAATTGTATATGGAAGAAGTTAGAGGTTACACACTTTGGGACTTCTAAAGTGATTGAGACTAGAAGGGCTATGCTTAGAGCTGAATATCATGGCTTTAATTTTCCTTATGGAGAACCTATCTGTAAAGTTCAACAGAGGTTTATGACCATTGTCAATAGTCTGCAATCTATGGGTGAGAAAGGTTTAGATGATGAAGTTCTTGTGGACAAGATAATTGATATTATGCCCAATGAATGGGAATCCAAGAGAACAGCTATTGATGAGAACAGGAAGGTTACTCAAATTACTCTTGATGAATTATTTGGAACTCTTCTACAACATGAGACTAGAATGAAGAGGGATGCTGACAACATCAAGAAGAAGAATGGAAATGGTACTGTTGCTTTTACTACAACTTCAAATCAGATGAAAGCTAAGACTCCTGAGAGAGTAACCAGATCCAAATCGAAGAAAGTCATTTTCCAATCCGAATCTAGTGAAAGTGAAGTTTCAGAAAATGAATTAGCTAATCTTGCTCGAAGGATGAACAAGATAGCTGGACAGAGAAACTTTCAATCCAAGTATAAGAAGAAGGGTAGGAAAGATAAGAAAGATGGAGAAGTTACTTGTTATGAATGCAAGAGAGCTGGGCATATTAGACCAGATTGCCCTATACTCAAAAAGAAAGAAAGAAAGGAAAGGCATTCAGACAGGAACAGGATGAAGTATTACAAAGCTAAAGCTAAGAAAGTTTTGAAAGCTAATGACACCTGGAGTGCCAGTGGTGGTGACTCTTCAGATGAATCTTCTGAATATGAATCTTCAGGACAGAAGAATCTCGGTCTTATAGCCAGATTACCTGTTGATAATCATTGTCTTATGGCTAAGGTACGAAATGCTGAATCTTTGACCAATGTTTCCTTAAATCCTAATGATAATAAGTATTATAACTCTTCCGATGAAGAATCATCTTCTGATGAGGAAAATACTTTACCTACCTTTGAAGAAGTCTCTAGGTTTGCTGAACTTCTTGAGATTGAGAATTCCAAACTCAACAAGAAACTTGATAAGGCAAATTCTAGGAATTCTATTCTTACTAAAGAGATATCAGATCTTTCTAAAGATCTTGATAAGAAAAATGCTGATTTTGAAAGTATTTCAAAAAATCTTGAGGAAGTAAGTTCTGAGAAGAATAAACTTTCTAAAGAGTTAGAAAAAGTAATTTCTAATAAAAATGTTTTCGAGCCTAACTCTAGTTCCAAAACTAATGATTTTGAGGATAAAAACTTGGTTGTAAAACTCAAGTCCGAAATATTTTCCTTAAAGAAGTGTTTATCAAACTTTACCCATGGTAAGGAAAATTTTGATAAGATGTATTCTCAAATACGACCTTTAAGAAATAAATCCGGATTTGGTTATACCCATGCAAAACCAGTTTTCAGCAACAATTATTTTGTTCCTCAAAGTGCTCCATTTTGTAATAAGTGTCAATGTGGTGGTCACTGGGCAAGAAATTGTTCCTTAAACAAAACCCAATCCTTAGGTTTTCATAAAGCTTATTTTTCTAAGAAAATGTGGATACCTAAAATTTTATTGTCTGGAAATCTCGGATCCAAACAAGTTTGGATTCCGAAAGTCTAACTTTGTTCTTAATTTCAGGAAAATAAAGAAAGTTCCAGCAACAATATTTGGTACATGGATAGTGGATGTTCCCGGCATATGACTGGTAACAAAAGCTTTTTTGAAAAGATTATCAAAACGAAAGGAGGAAAGGTAACTTTCGGAGACAATGCTAAGGGAGAGATTGTTGGTATTGGTAATATAGTTCTTTTGGGTAAAACTTTGATTTCAAATGTTCTTTTTGTTAAAGGTCTTAAGCACAACCTCATTAGCATAAGTCAATTATGTGATGAAGGTTACCTTGTGAATTTTAGGAACGATAAATGCTTAGTTCACAATTCCAAGGAAGAATTTATTCTCTCAGCCAACAGGCAAGAGAATGTTTACACCTTAAACTTAGAAGACTTAAGAAGCCAAGATTTACCTTGCCTAAGTGCAATGGAAGATCATTCTTGGTTATGGCATAGAAGACTAGGACACTGTAATCTTAGAAACCTATGTAAACTCTCTAAGAAGAAACTTGTTAAGGATCTACCAGAGCTTAGATTTGATTCTTCTAAAGTTTGTGATCCTTGTCAATATGGCAAGCAACATAAATCTAGTTTTAAGTCAATCGGTGAAGTCTCAACAACTGATGCATTACAGTTGGTGCACATGGATCTTTTTGGTCCAACACAAACTGGAAGCATTGGAGGCAAATACTATGTGTTTGTTCTAGTTGATGATTACACTAGATTTACTTGGGTCTATTTTCTAGCAAGGAAATCTGAAGCTTTTTCTTATTTCAAAAGTTTTAGAGCTCAAGTTAAAAATGAGAAAAACCTTCCATTGAAAACTATTCATAGTGATCATGGAGGAGAATTTCAAAATTTAGATTTTTGAAACTTTTTGTAGTAAGAAAGGTATTACTCACAACTTTTCAGCACCTAGAACTCCTCAACAGAATGGTGTAGTTGAAAGAAGAAATAGAATTCTTCAAGAAATAACTAGAACCATGTTGAGTGAATATTCTATTGCTAGACATTTCTGGGCTGAAGCTGTAAGTACTGCTTGTTATACTATAAATCGAGTTTTGATTAGACCTTTTCTTAATAAAACTCCTTATGAGTTATGGAATGGTAGAAAACCTAGACTTTCCTACTTCAAGGTTTTTGGCTGCAAAGTATTCATTTTGAATACTAAAGATAACTTACATAAATTCGCACCAAAATCAGATGAAGGGATTTCCTTAGGATATTCCACAACCTCTAAGGCTTATAGAGTTTTTAATAAAAATACTTGCACTGTTGAGGAAACAGTACATGTGAAATTTGATGAGTCTGATCCTTTTGTTTTTAAAACCTCCCAACCTACATCCTCGGATGTGTTTTCAAAAACTGATTATCAATCTTCGATAGAAGAACCTTCTGATAAGGAAATTGTTCCAGAAGATACTTCTGAAACATTCACCCCAGAAGACTTTCTACCCTATGTTGATGAACAGGTTTTACAAAACCCAAATCAGATGTTTCTTAAGAATCATCCCAGTGATAGTATCATTGGTGATGTAAATCAACCTGTTAGGACCAGAAGTTCCTTAAGAAATGAAGTAGAACATCTAGCATTTCTTTCCCAACTAGAACCTAAAAGCACTGATGAAGCTTTAGGAGATGATGATTGGATCAAAGCAATGTAAGATGAACTAAATGAATTCGAAAGGAATAAAGTCTGGACCTTGGTTGAAAGACCTAAGGAAACTTCTGTTATTGGAGTGAAATGGGTCTTCAGAAACAAATGTGATGAAAATGGAGTCATTGTTAGAAATAAAGCTAGACTTGTTGCTAAAGGCTATAATCAGCAAGAAGGAATAGACTATGAAGAAACCTATGCTCCAGTAGCTAGACTTGAATCTATCCGTATTCTACTTGCCTTTGCAGCATTCTTTAATTTCAAATTATTTCAAATGGATGTAAAATGTGCTTTTCTTAACGGTTATGTTCAAGAGGAAGTTTTTGTTGAACAACCTCCTGGCTTTGAAGATACAAAACATCCAGATCATGTTTTTAGACTTACCAAAGCTTTGTATGGCCTTAAACAAGCCCCACGAGCATGGTATGATAGACTCACTGGTTTTTTACTTCAAAATAACTATGTTAAGGGAAATGCAGATCCAACCCTTTTTATAAAGAAAGATAAGAAAAATGTTTTGATTGTCCAAATTTATGTTGATGACATTATATTTGGTTCAACTCAGCAATCTTTGACTGATTCTTTTTCTAGTCTAATGAAATCTGAGTTTGAAATGAGTATGATGGGTGAGTTAACATTTTTTCTTGGTTTTCAAATTTCTCAAAAACCAGAAGGAACGTACATATCTCAACATAAGTATATTAAAGATCTTCTTAAAAAGTATGGTTATGACAACACTAAGAGTATAAGTACTCCTATTGGTACCTCAAACTCTTTAGATCCTGATGAAGCTGGGAAACCAGTAGATCAAACATCTTTTAGAGGTATGATTGGAAGTCTACTTTACTTAACAGCTAGTCGACCAGACTTAATGTTTTCAGTATGCTTATGTGCAAGATATCAATCCAATCCTAAGGAATCCCACTTAAAGGCAGTAAAAAGAATTTTTCGCTACCTTAAGGGAACCATGGATCTAGGATTATTTTATACTTCTGGAAATGATTTTGTTCTAAAAAGTTTTTCTGATGCTGACTTTGGA
Source organism: Viscum album (assembly GCA_963277665.1). NCBI lineage: Eukaryota > Viridiplantae > Streptophyta > Magnoliopsida > Santalales > Viscaceae > Viscum > Viscum album. The sequence continues at coordinate 767,808,767 of OY728121.1, forward strand.
GGATGTAGAATGGATAGAAAGAGTACATCCGGAACTTGTCATTTCTTAGGAGATTCATTAGTTTCTTGGTCATGCAAGAAGCAACATTCTGTTGCACTCTCCACTGCTGAAGCTGAATATGTAGCAGCTGGAAGTTGTTGTGCACAAGTGTTGTGGATGCAACACACACTCACAGACTATGGCTTGAGTTTTACTAAAACTCAAATTTTGTGTGATAACACAAGTGCTATTGCCCTAAGTAAAAACCCTGCACATCACTCTCGTGCAAAACACATAGATATTAGGCATCACTTTCTTAGGGATCACACACTTAAAGGAGATATTATTCTTCAATTTATCGGAACGCAAGATCAACTTGCTGACATTTTCACAAAATCCTTGCCTTCTGATAGATTTGAATATATCAAACAAAAGTTAGGAATGATAACCGTAAGGTAATCTTCCTTAATTAACTTTTTGTTGAAAAAGTCTCCTTACAGTAATAAACTCCTTTTCATAGGGGGAGTACATTTCGTTGTTTAAACGAAGTTTTTCAAATTTTGTTTTCAAACTTTTCGGAACGACGATTTCCGGAATGGAACTTCCGGAACTACAGTTTTCCAGAAAGGATATTTTCGTACAGAATACTTCTGGAATGAAAGTATTCGTATCGTAAATTTCCGGAATGAACAACTTTCGTACTGGAACTTCCATAACCAGATTTTCGTACCAAGTTTGAGTTTTTCGTATTGAGTTTTTCGTATTGAGTTTTTCGTATTGAGTTTTTCGTATTGAGTTTTTCGTATTGAGTTTTTCGTACTCGTCTTTATATTACCCATTACGAATAACTTTCCTAAGCTAATCCGAAAGGTATGATTTCCTTACTGAAGTTTTCGTAATCAAATTTTACTTGCTGACATTTTCTTATAGTTTGTTTTCGGTTTTTGGATTTCTTAAATTCTGTTTTAATAAAACCTCAAAAAGATCGGATTCAACCTCTCAACCGTCGGATTTGATCTCAGATCATTCTAAACCGTTAGATCAACCGAGGAAGTTGAACCGTCATCCCAATGCCTATATAAAGGGGACCCTATTTTCTCGTCCCACATCGATCTCAAGCTTTTGCGTGCTGAAGCTCTGCCTCTCCGATTTAAGGCTGTTCCGAATCACAGTTTTCTCCGCTCCGAACTTCAGTCTTCTCCGTTCCGAATATCTCAGAGGACTTCTGATCCGAATGTCTGCAGAGTTAGCTTCTCAAGAGATGTCTTCAACCAAGCCTATTTCTCAATGGTTAGTATACAGAGAAAGGTTACTCCATACCGATTTCTTCAACAACTATGATTCTCTCATCTCAAAGAATATCAAGTTGAATGGCTAGGAAGATGTTGCAGTATCTAAAACCGGGGATCAAGATGAGGTTTTTTCTGATTTGCTTGTTGAATTTTATGAGTCAGTTTCTTTCTTCAACGAAGATGATAGGGAGAAGTTTTCGTTCAAGTCGTATGGAAAGACTTATAAACTATCTTACACCAAGGCTGCAAGCTTGGTAGGTTTATCTTATGAAGGTGAGGCTGAGTTTATTTCTCATGTATTGCCAGACAACAAGGGTAGTTTCAACAAGGAAAAGGCTTTAGAAACCCTCGGACTTGCTGATGACAAGGCTCCGAAAATTGCAAGTCTTCCTACTAATTTCCGGATTCTTGAATTATGGGTACAAGGACTCATCGTACCGAGAAAAGGGGATAAGGACAGCCTGAAGAAAAGTGAGATCTACATCTTAGACTTTTTGATAAATCTAAGAAAATTCAACCTCATGAGGCATATTCTTATAACCATCGAGAACCTTAAGAAAGGAAATCTCAGAGCTCAGATTGTTATGTACCCAGCCATTTTATCTAAGCTCATAGTTCGGTGCCTTAAATCTTTCAAGGTAGCTTGCAAATCAAAACCAAAGGTGTGTAAAATCCTGTTAGTAAGTGATGACACTCTCAAGAGAATGAATGTGGCCTTCAACAAGGAGATTGGAGAGTTCGTTGACCTGCCTGATCAGGAAGAAACGACTACGAAAGTGGCTGATCCGGAACCCTCCAAGCCGGTAAGGAAGAGGAAGCTGAAAGAAGTAGTTGGTGGAGCTGAGGAACCCAAGTCTAAGGAAGTCCACTCCGCACCTCCTAAGCCTAAGAAGAAGAAGACCTATACTGAGGAGGTTGCAGCGAAGTGGAGAGCTGACAAGGAGAAGAGGAAGGAAGGAGATCCGCAGTTCGGATTGGATCCTGCAGAGGCTAAGGCTCTGAAAGAAAAGGCTGCTGGTGAGCTCGAGAAGCAAGCTAAGGAAAAGAAGCTGAAGAAGAAGTTGTCAGAAGCTGAGGCTGTGCAAGCGTTGTTGAAATTTAATGAAATAGTTTCAGCAACCATTCCTGTTCCGAGAACTTTTTCTCTGGATTCTCTACCTGAGACTCCAGGAAGAAATCTCGATGATCCTAAAGAGGTTGCTGCTAAGAATGCTGAGGTAGATAAACAAGTGGAACAAGCTGAAGAGGTTGCTGAAGGAAGTGGCGAGACAGGAGATGTGCTCAAACAGGTAGATGAATATAAGGGAACTCCCTCGGAACACCTGTCGCTCCGAACATCTGAAGCCGAATCTTCAAAGCTGGTTACTCCAGTAATAGAAGGAAAGGAAGGAGAAGTAGAAGTTTCTTATCATGGAGAAGAAGAACAATTTCTACTTGATGCTGCTCAGAAAGAAAATCTAGAAGTTGTTGTTGAGGAAGATGATGTTGTTCAGGTCTCTGATAGTGAGAAAAGATCTCCGGAACAGGTTTCTATTCCGAAAAAAGATAAGGGGAAACAAATTCTTGCTGATACCCCGAGTTCAGAAAAGAGTATGAGGAAGGAAGCTGGTAGCTCTTCTAAGAGGAAGTTGGAGCTGATTGAAGAAGAAAATTCTCCTAGCAAGATGTCAGATTCGGAGTCATCATCGTTGGGGCACGATTTTGTTGTTCAGTCCTTGAAAAAGTTGGTGGGAACCATTCCGACCTTTTCCAGTATTGATTCTCGGTGCCAGATGCTCCAACATACGCTAAATCAGAAAACCGACTCCGTATCCATGGTTATGGATAAATGTGTTGAGATAGAAGCCCAGTTCAAAAATTTCTTCATTGGTTACGAAGCCCATAAAAGATCTTGCAAAAGGATGACTAGCTGGTCAAAGAAGAATGTGGAAGAGATGAGGTTGCTGGATGAGTTTCAGGAGAATGTTAAGGATGCTTTTGAAACCGAGGACAAAAAGATTAAAGAGCTGACTGCATCGTTCGAAGAAAGGTTGACAGAGGAAAGGAACATTCGGATTCAGGAAGTGAGAGATCTTAATGGAAAGCTCAACTCCGTAAATCAGAGTTGGAAATTTGAAAGGGATCATCGAATCAATTTTCTAGAAAGGATAAAGGCTCATGAAGAGAAAATGGAAGCTCAGGAAGAAAAGCTGAAGGCTCAGGAAGAAGTAATTCAAGTTCAGACAGCAAGAATACTTTCCTTAGAAAAGCAAGCAGAGGAAGATCACAAAGACCTCAAGAAGATCAAGACAATTCTCAAGGGGCTAATGTCGAAGGAGAAAGATCCCAAATGACCAATCCGATCTTTTTGTTGTAATCTGTTTTTCTTGCTGACATTTCAAATTTAATGAGAATCATGCTTGTTGTTCCGTTTTGTTGTCGTTACTAATCTTACAGGTACTTTGTTAAGTTTTTCCATTCCCTCAAATTCTTTTTGAAAATCACAAAGGGGGAGAAGGAAATGATCCTTAAGAAAAAGAGGAAATCTATTAAGAGTTTTTCAAAGGGGGAGAAAGGAAAATACCCAAGGAGAAAGAACTCTAATAAGAGTTTGTTTAAGGGGGAGTTTTTATTAAAGAAACATCACTCCGGAAAAGTGAATACGATCCTTAGAGTTTCAAAGCCTAAGGGGGAGTTAGTCGTATTCATATATATTCTTAAACCAAGGGAGATAAGCTTTATTGTGTTTCTTTCTTCTTAGAAATAGCTTTTTCGTAAGGATGTTTGTGCTTTCCAAAAAGGGGGAGATTGTTGAGTCAATAAGGTTTTCCTTATGACTTTTCCATTCCTTCTTGTTTTGAAAATCACAAACACCTTATCCTTAAGGAAAATCGCTTTTGTAAGGAAAATCGCTTTTATAAGAAAAATTATCCTTATCATATTTTCATTAATATTTTTCTTAAGTATGAAATTCGGATTCACTTTCTCAGAATCATTAAAACTGATAAAAAGCATTCTGTTTTAGGGTTCGGATTCTGGACAAGAACTATAAGGAAGTTACATTCCGAATTCCGGTTATGAATTCTGACTAAGTTCTATTCCAGATTCAGGATACGAATTCTAATGAAGAATTCCCATTACGAATTCTAATGAAGAATTCTCATTACGAATTCTCATTACGAATTCTGAAGAAGAATTCCCATTACGAATTCTAATGAAGAATTCTCATTACGAATTCTCATTACGAATTCTAATGAAGAATTCCCATTACGAATTCTAATGAAGAAATCTCATTACGAATTCTCATTACGAATTCTGATGATGAATTCTCATTACGAATTCTGATGACGAATTCTCATTCCGAATTCCTACTCCGAATTCCCATTCCGAATTCACCTATTAAACAGAATCTGGTTATCATTGTTTTATACACTCTGAATTTATTCACTCCGAACTTTCACTCCGAAATTTCTATTCCGAACTTTTATGTTAGGGTTTAAAACGATGTCGTACTTTCTGTTACACTTGTTTTGTTATAAAACGATGTCGTCCATTTTGTTATAAACTAACCGTTGTCTAAGTGACACGTGTACAGGTCCCTCCGAACTTTAAGGAAAATATGACCGTTGGAGGAGGAGCCGACCATACCTATAAATAGGAGCTCATTTGAAAGAGCTCAATGTTGTTGTGACTTCTGTGCTTACATGCTGTTGAAGTGATTTCTAGAGAGAGAGTCTCTTATTAACTCTCAAAGCTTCGTGCGACTCCGAATGTTGTTGATTACATTCGAGGGCTTCTGGGGATAGGAAGACAGAGGTGCCGACTACCTTAAAGATCGAGGGCTTTCTTGCTGAGAATGACAGAGGTGCCGACTACCTTAAAGATCGAGGGCTTTCTTGCTGAGAAAGACAGAGGTTGCCAACTACCTTGAAGTTGAGGGCTTGCGGGGATAGCAAGACAGAGACACCGATCTTCGTATCGAGGGCTTACCCTGGTGTGGGTAAGACAGACTTGCTTGAAAGTATAAATCAAGGGACCTTTATCCAAGGTTGTTGGATACCCTTCTCTTTGGGTTAAAAGACTATTATCTTGTTACTAGTAGTTTTACTACTTGTTTTTATTCCACTGCAATTTGTATCTTAAGGAAAGTATAACTTTCTTATACTTCCTTACTTACTCTGATTCATTTAGATTCTATACGCTTTAAGGTAGAATCTCTTTCTAAGTTCAGTTCGGTGTTGAGGTGTTGTGAATTTACTTAGTTTAACTTTGTTAAACTTTGTTCTTTTCATTTCTTAAGGAAACTCTAGTTTCTCATAACTAACTTTAAAGGTTCCAAAGGAATTTTTAAAGTATACAATTCACCCCCCCTCTTGTATATTGAGCATCTCATTTTATATTTCGATCCTACAATTCGTCTGAATATTCATCTTCAATAATTATAATGTAAAAAAATATATTTAATTAAATATGAAAATTATTAGAATTTTTTTTTAAAAGAAATGGATCTTACCTTCTAATCATCATGAAAAATCAAACAGAACTGATAGCATTCCAATCAGATTAGTATAGAGGAAGATATGACCAAAAGAAGTTGAATAATATAAGTTATTTATTTACTCGGTTTATAATTATAAAAACATGTCTTTCATTTAACTTGACATTTCATCCCCTTATTTAATTCCATAATTTAATTCCAAAAAATTACCTAATTTATTATTTAATTTTCTAAGTTTAAACATCCCCCTTTTAATAATATTATTATTATTATTATTTTAAACATATTTGTGTAATGTTTATTTGGTGTGGAACCCCATGGAGCACCACCCTCTTCAAACACCTCACCCATAAAGTCCTCATTCATTTATTTGAAATTTTTTATATTTTTTATTTTAATAGATCATATCTCTCTTAACATTGAACACTTTACTCTCTCCAAAGACCCCCTCTTCAATTATTATTCCCAACTCCCCATTTCCATTCTCAATTAAATTTTTTGACTAATTTAAAACACACAGCCATTCTCTCAGCATTACTCCCATTTCATATATTTATGTTATTTTATTTTTATTTTTTTCATCTTTCTTAATTATCATATCAACTTATATTAAATATTTTCCCATTTTTTAATATCATGATTTACTTTTAAATCATTTAATCAAAATCATTTAATTTATTATACATGTTTTTATTATTTGAAATTTTATTTATTTTTTATTTTTTTACTTATTTATTCAAGATTATTTTTCACTAACATAATATTTTTTTAAAACATTACATTTAAATCATTTTCATTCAAATTTTTTTTAAACAATTTTTCTTTTTTTAATGCCTGATCTTATATATATACAAACATACACAACAAATTTATATAAATTTATATATATACCTAAATGTGTGTTTCTAATATATAATTGCGCAAGATATGCATGTATATATCTGTGTAATATATAATTGCACAACACTCACACATGTATTTATATAACAATTTAGTGTGTGTGTGTGTGTGTCTAACATTCGTAACACAAAAATTTTGAAACATTTAATTGCAACATAATTCATATAAATATACATATTTACACATGTCTACAATATGTTTTATAGTCTTTAATATATATCACCTAACTAAAATTTATAAAAACATATTTAAATTTAACAATATTTAATTGATTACAATTAAATAAATCCCCATAAATTATATAATTTTAAATACATCCAAAATAAATTCCAAAACATTAAATTACTATTAATAAATCACACCAAATTTAAAATAATTTAAAAATTATTTTAAAATTATTTAACCTCTGTATCACTAGAAAATTCCTTATAATGACAAAGGATGACTCAAGAATATTCCAGGACTTTACATAAGATATAGTGTGGGAACATAAAAGAAACATGGGAAAGAAGAAACAACTTTAAACATGAAATCATAAGCATAAGTCAAGGTCAACCACCAAGACATCATAACATAATGTGATTAGGAAAACCACATTTTCACCATAAATGGAATATCAAGAGAATAAGAAATTACCGAATGAATTTGATCTTTAATTGGGTTCACACATAATAATCATACCATGACACGCATAAGTATGTCACATAGATCATGTAACATAATAACATATTTTGTCACATTTAATCCCATAGTTAAGGATTGTGGTTTATATACATGGAGGTAACCAAAAAAATAAGTATATATACAACTAATTAAATAAACCTTTAGGGGAAATGGGAACAGATATACCCCTCATAAATGATCACCTTGGAAAACTATTGTGACATTTCGGCTGCTTAACAGCAGTACACAAAGATTCATAAAATTGTTCAATGAAAAATAAATTGGTATATCATAACTTTTAATTAAAAAGTATATTATGATGGATATGTATAAAAATAATAAAAAATTAATGATGGGGAATTAATATTCATAATACAAGGATTTTGCTTTAATAAAAACTTGTCCTAGATAAATTTCAAGTTAATTTCACCAGTATAACGGGTGTACGTAATGAATCATGGGAGGGATTAATGAAAGTGAAATGGGTAATTAATAATTATTAAATAATAATTTAAGTATTGTTTATATGAAAATTGATATCCCAACATTATTAATTGTAAAACAATAGTCATCAAATAGGGAAGGTGCTTAAATAAAGAGGAGAATGATATGATCCCTTACTAAATTTTATCTTAGCAACATCTTAGGTAAATGTTATAATGAGATGGGATAAATGATATCTAGTTTTTTTAAAATTAATTGGACATTATATGTATCTTTATAAATCCATTAAAAAAACCAATTGAGATTAAAGAGGTTAATTTCAAGGAAGTTTCTTGAATGGAAAAGAATTAAGGGAAATCCCTTACCAAATTTTTTTCATAGTAATGACTTAGGTTAATGCTATAATGAGAGGGGATAAATGATATGTCATTGTTTTAAAATAAATTATAATGTATAAATATCATTATAAAATCATGAAAAAAATAACCAATTGAGATTAAAAGGGCTAATTTAAAATAATGTATTTGAATAGAAAAGAAGAGAGGGGAATCCCTTACAAAATTACGATATAGTAATAGATTAGATAAAGGTTATAATGAGATGGGTTAAATAACCTATAATTTAGATAAAATAAATTTTATAGAAAATGAAAATATTTTTAATTACATGACAACATAACCAGTTGAGATTCAAAAGGCTAAATACAAATAAGGTTTGTGAATTGAAAAGAAGAGAGAGTGGTCATTTACCTTAAGAGGTTGATTACCAATACATGGAAGAAGATAATTGAGAGATTTGGGGAACCTTATAAGTAATTAATATAGGGGAGTCCTAAGTAAGTAATTTCTTCTTGTTTTTCGAGTGAATAGTAATGTGAACTTGGGTCAGTTTATAAAGTAAAATAGAGCAGAATTCTTTATTATTTCCCAAACTTTGGTTTTGGACTCTATACAATTAAAAAATAAAAAAAATACATTTCCATGGTTTATATCAATTTTTATTCCAAATATTAGTTTATTTAATTATTTTATAAGATTAAGGGTGGAACCCATTAAAATATTACTCTTGGTTATGTATAAGTGAGTCAGGTTCATAAAGAAATGATTTTAAATCCTAAAAATATAATATAAGTTTTTCACGATTCATAAAAGATTTATAAAATTTATCAAATAACATAAAAAAGATTATTATAAATGGTATATATAGATATGTTCTTTTTAACCTTTATATAATTTATTACATCCCTTCTGGGTCATGATGATGTCGAAATACACATTGTATATTTATACTGTATTTAATTTTTACTTAAAATTTTGACTACATTAGAAAATTATGAAAAATTAACCATTGAATAATTTTGACAAGATTCTTCCAAAACTAATAATTATTTTATCAAAATTATTTTCTAATAAAAATAATTTGCACTTCTTATACAAAAAATTTCAAATATTGAGGAAGGATGGTATTTTGAAAATAACAGTTTTCAAACCCTAATAACAATTACATTTGACTTCATAAAAATTATATTATAATTTATAATTTATAATAATTTCATAATAGAATTAATTTATAAAAATATCATTTATTTTAGACAATTTTTGAATTCATAAAAAGTAAATATCTTAATTGAAATTGACTAATACACAAAAATCCCATCTGTGCTTTATTATATAAAAATATATATTTTATCAAATATTTATTAATTATTTATAAAGAAGTAACAAATAATGTATAATTATTATACATAAATAAAAATATATATATTCATACTATTATTGTTACTTTTTTCTATCCATTGTTAAATTATTTCTACCCTTAATTTGCCTATTTTCCTTTGACAATGGTAATAAATATTTACTGCGGTTTCTATTCATTTTATCCAAAATTTATTTTGATCTTATTATAAAATAATATTTATTATGATTCAAAATATTGAATAAATTTTATAAAAATCCATACATATAGTTTATATAATTTAATTTAATATCCAACCCGCAAGCATGATGGAAAGCGGTTTTCTAAAAAAATGAATATTTAACGGAATGATGATTTTAATTTGACTCTATAACTTGTAATATTAATCATATTCATTATATTTAGTAAATATAGATATATAATATAAGATTTCAAATTAAATAATTCCATAATAGGGTGTATATTAAATAATTATAAAAGATAAATATTATTAATTTAAATGTAGATTTCAGAAAAATGATTTTTTAAGCCTAAAATAATATTTTTCTAAAATACAGTATAAATATTACATAAATGTAATTAATTCGATTAAATATATCTCAATAATACTTATGTTACATTAAAAAATAAATAACATAATAATAGAACATTAAAATTACATAATTTATCAAAAGAAATAACGGTTTTACAAACAAAATGGGTATTTTCACAATTCACTAAAAATCAATATTTCTTTAAAAATCCCAAAATTTCAGCAAAAGTAAATTTTTATATTTTGATATCAAAAATGAAGATAACTTTTTCAAATAAATTTTATAAATTTTCAATAAAATAACTATAATATTTTTTCAAAAAAATAAATAAAAATTCAGTTTTAATGAAAACATGTTTTCATTACATTACCAAAAATTCAGTGATTAATTACTATGAATTTATGATTACATTTATTTTAAGTATGAAATATATATATATATATATTTCACAATTTTTTTAATCCTATTAATACCTGAAAAATTAAAATCTAGGTTATAATGGTCATATATAAATAATCATAGCTTGTTTGGGTTTGGTGTTGCATATAACAAAAACTATCAGACATAATTTTATATTTTAAATACTCAAGGTGTTACAATATATCCCAATAAATACACAAAAAATCTCAATTCATCATTATCTACATCAATTAATAAGGTAATTACACATTTTTAGATAATTTAAACATTTTCCAAATCCTTCACTTTCATTCTGTATTCATTATAGCATGAGCAGTATTTATGGTGGAGTTCCTGCCTATAGAGTTTATGTTAGTGAAATTATTATTCCTCTATGTGTTTTATCCCTTTACTATTCCTATTTGTATTAATCTATATCAAATCATGATTTATAATGTTATTATGTAATTTATTATTCTTTCTTTATTCTCACAAAAAATAGTCATTAAAAATAAGAGTTATTTTATTAATATTATAATGGAATTTTTGGTTTGTTATAATCTGGGAGTTATAAGAAACAAAATTATGTTGTTATTTCTACAATATATATATAATATATTTCTACTATAATTTTTTTTCTCAATCCATTTTTATTAACAAAATTATCTCACATTGATGTTTACTTTAAATTATTTCCTATATTATGTGATAGTTATTCTAATATTTAAATTTAAAAAAAAAACCTTAACATCACACAAGGATTGATCATATTGAGGTTAGATATCATTTTTTAAGAAACCATATGTAAAAAAATATCTACATTTGTTTGGAATATATTAAAAATGATGATCAACTTGCATATGTCTTTACTAAACCACTGGATTTAGCTATGATAAAATAAAATATGAAATTATAATTATTTCAATTTAATATAAAGGTCTGAATTAAATCTATTTGTATAATTTGTTTTAGAAATTAAATCCTTTTTTCCAAAAAAAATATTAAAAGTATCAAAATTCCACTTCATGAAACTTTATTATTTTATAATTCGTTAGTTTTATGATATCTTGTTAACTTCTTATCAACAAGAATTCTTAATATTCTTTAATTTGATTGTTTATATGCATGAATTTAAATTCTTTTTCATAAATAGATAGTGTACATGTTAAAACTATTTTATTTTGTGGATCATTATAATATTTAGTAAGGGTTTGTTTTTATTTATTTTGTTACATATCTTCTTATATTATTCCTCAAATATCTTGAATTATTTTACTAGAACCTTGAAGTTTCATAAGACTTGTAAAGCTTTCGATTTTTAAAATCATCACACAAATACACTTTTGAAGCTATTTAATTTTTAATAAGGAAGAAAATATTATATTATATATGTGTTTCTATGTATTTAATATATATATACTTACTTTACTATTGTTTCTTAAATTATTAGGTGCTTCTATGATTAAATTATATGAATTTATAAATTTTAAATTACTATAAATATACTTCTACATATTTTAAAATTTATTTTAAAACTGTTATAAATGTATTGATGTCTTAGTATTTTTTTATTTTTTAGAATTATTCCTCTTAGTTCATTATTCTTTATCAAAGGGGGTTATTTTTCACATTCAATGAAAAAATAATTATTTATAAATTATTTTAAATAAGGTGGATAAATTGTTTTCCATGGGGGTATGTTTTATTTTAAGGAATAATAGTATAATTTTGATAATTTAAAAAATGGTGAATTTTTTTAATTATATTTTCTTGGTAATTATAAAAAAGGTGATCATTGTTGAGTGGATCCCTTCCACATTAATCAATTATCTTTTGATAATTAAAAATATAAGTTTTATTTATTAATTTTTTTATATTTAAAATTTATTATTTTATTCTCTCTAACATGAGTTAATAAATTAATTTTAAAAATTTTCTACTTGTAGAAGAAAATATGATTGATGAAATTTTTTGTTGAATTTTTAACAATTTTTTTATATGTTTTATAAATTTATTTTCTAGAGACACCTTTTTAGTATGAGTTATGAAATTTAATATGAAGCTTTCATAATTGAATAATTATACATTCTCATGAAATTATATAATTATTTCTTAAATCATTCATAGGGTATTAGGATTAATAATTATTATTTCATAAAACTATCCTTAATCATTTTTAATCTATACAAAATGATCCTTAATATTTTCATTTTTACAAAAGAATCGTGCTTATTTTGTTAGAGATTGAGGATTATACAGATCAAAAATTCATGATTACAATTTATAATAATGTTTATATAGAACAAAAATTCAGTATTATGGTTCATAATAATGGATACACAATATATAATGATGTTTACAAAACTTATAATCATGTTTAAATGGTTAGTAAAATTCTTATGGAATACAAGATGATGCTTATGGTGTATAGATGGTTTTATATAGGACATATAATGGTGTTTATAAAACATAGGATCGTGTTTACGCTATATAGAATGATGATCATGCAATGTAATATGATTTATATGGTGTATAGATGATGTTTAAACAAGTCATAGAATGATGTTTATGAAATATAGGATGATGCTTTTGAAATACAAGATTATGTTTATGTAGGTCATAAAATGATGTGTATATATAAATAATATTTATTCCAAATTACAAAATGAAATTTATGCACATTGATTCTTATGAAAAAATGATTCTGATGAATTTTTTTAATAGTTTTTTTATGAAGTTCAAAATATAGTTTGTTTTAGTTATTCTATAAAAGTTATATTAGTTTCATATTCATGTTAGTTTCTTTATATAATTTATTTGTTTCATAATTACTCCTTAATTATTTTGGTCCTATCAAAAATAATTTGGAATTATATTATATTAAATTAAATTATGTTCATGTGGGTTGAAGAGTATTTATATTTTAATGTATGTCTTGAAGTTTCTCTTACATACAGCAATACATGATCAATTTTCAAGGAGAACTATTGAAAAGAAAAAACCTTAGTGTATACATTATACTATACTAACAAAAGGTACATCATCTTATCATATATCTTATAAAAGGAAGGGGATTTCATTATGCCTTAGATAGGACAAATAAAATGATGTTTATTATTCCACAATAAAATGAAAATACTAGGTTGTTCCACTATGTGAGAAAAGGGCATGATTTTGGGTTATGCCTCTAGGATTAAAAATGAAATTGTAAAAGGTGGTGAATCCTTTCAAAATCATGGTTCCTATACTAGTGGGTGTCATACTCTCTCATTTAGAGTGTGAAGAGTAGACGTAGGATCATATTGATCTAAAATACTATAAAATACATGTGTTGATATATTTCATTTCATTTCAAATTAAATTAACTCTAATAAGTAATTAAAACTTTTAAATCGGTCAGTTCACCACCTCTTGACTAGTTGACTATCTCACTTATCAAGACCCAACTAGAATGGGTAGGGTACTTATCAATGTGAAATCTTCATATATGCAGGGATGTCTTGGTAACTTAACAATGCAACATCTATTATACATCAATATAGATAGGGTACTTATCAATGTGGTATCTTCTATATATAATAATGGCTATGTAACTATTCAGTGAACCCTTTCCTATGAGGGAATGGGTATGTTACTTTCTGTGCATCCATCCCTAAGGGGAATTGGCCAGGGTACTATATTTTGTGGCCTTTCTTAAGGGGAATTACCCTGGGTACATAACATGCACAATTCCCAAAGGATGAGGGTAAATATTTAATCACAATATGGAACCCAAACCTAAGTCTTCTGTTATGGATTGGGACCTTTGGTATGAGGCCACTAGATTCTCGAAATGGATAAAGAAAGTATGAATAGCTTCCATTTTTCTTGGTTTGAACACAATGACTCAACATGTGTGTGTGTGTTAGTGTAACTAGATGGATTATATCACAGGTCATAGCTTGTTTGGTTAGGTTTTTTGGTGGCCCAGTTTTCACATGGAGACTCATTGTACAGGTTCCGTTTCTGTACTTACCTTCTTCATGAATTAATGAATATGATATCATATACTATCAATAAATGGTTAGACCCTACTGATATTTATTTATCACACTCTACATGGTAAATCTTATACACATGTATCCCTTACTTCAATATTATAGCCCTGAGAACAATTTTTTTAATGGATTGGGCTAGAGAATCTCTACAGGGTATTGAATAAGGGATGAGATGAGGATCACAGAGAGTAGTAGAGCCTCTTATGCATTTTTTTCATTTTGAATTTGTATATAAGATTGGATAAGTAGGCGTTCAGATAATGTATCACTATATCACTTATCACTACTATAATTTTGTGTTCTACCCACACCATAATACTAATGGTTTGTTAAAAATGGTATTATAGAGTGAATGGCAGTACCCCATACCAATAGTTTTTAGAAACTATTGTTGTTGGGTAAACTATACCAATAGTTTTATAAAATCATTTGTATAGAGTTTCATTATATGAGGCATGTGACTCCACTCCCCCCACCCCACCATTAATTCCTACTTACTAAATGCAGTATCTTGCCATCTCTTATACCAAGGGACATATTCTCATTAATTTTTTTTATTCCATCCTTCTTCAACATAAAATTTGCGAGTTATAAATCCATCATATATTCATTCGAGCATTATTTTCATTTTTATCAAGGTATCAAACACTAATTTAAAACATCTAAGTTCATTATTTGTATTGATTCATTAAAAAAATGTTCATTTCAATTATATTTTTTATACTATTTCATCATAAATGTGATTTTAGTTAATATATTTTTTAATTTAGTTACTCACTACTTCTACATTAATCCAATATAAATTTATTTTTTATGTAATATATATTATTTCATTATGAAATTATTTATTTTACAATTTTATATTGTTTTTTAATGTATTAGGGGGTTATGAAATTATTTATATAATTTTTTTATCTTAATTATTGAATTATCAAATTTTCTATATAATTAATTTCAATTTAATATTGTGTGAAATGTGGGGATAATCATTTTTGTTATTAATGAAAGTTAATTTAATTTTCACTAATTGCCTCTACCTAATATTATATTATGTATTATTTTTTCATATTATATGTCTTTTAATTTATTTTAGTCACTACTAGTATGAATCAATTGTTGCATATGTCATCTCTTATTCTTTGTTTATATCGCTACTAGTAATCTCTAATGAAATTCTTATTAAAATTTGTATTTCTATTACCTTATGTAAAATGTTTCAAAAACATGTGATACTAAATTATGAATTTCTAGCATGATGAATATTTTAATGATAAAAACATATGTATCAAAGATAGGGGTTTCATGAAGGGTGGGAAAATGTTGTTATTCATGAATAAATGGTTTCTCTCATAAATAAAATTGTATTTAATTGGGTTTATTTCAATTTCAAAATAAGGATATTGTCTTAATAATGATTTATTTATAAAGATAGACACACAGATATATATATATATATATATACAATTAGATTTAATTCTTTCCAAACCAATCTAAACAGAACTAAATTGAAGAAAAATTATTAAAACAACACAAAATGAAATGTAAAATAACTAAAATGATTTTAATTTGTATTTAAATTATTCATGGTAGTCATAAATTTTGTAATTATATTTTACTATATTGATATTTTAAAAAAACATTTTTTATGTAATGGAATGGATAGAATTGTGATATATTATATTGATCATATCTTAACCATGTTTCAAAATAAGTTGGATTTGTTTTACATTTTAAATTTAACAATGCTTCAGATAAAGGTCTTATACACTTACCTTCTTATAATTAGGTTGTAATACTATTGTTAAGCTTGGAAGAAGATAGATACCATATAACATATGATGGTTTTCAAACAATCTATTGTGTTTGGTATCACATTGGAGAGAAAATACAATCTCATATGTTTCATGGTTGAAATGAAAGTTATAAAATAGAGAATATGTTATACGATCAACTTATTTTTTTCATCATATGGGAAATAAATTATTTCAATGAAAGAATATAATTTTATAAGTAAAAATAAGGAAAATAATGAAAATGAAAATATTGATGGGGTGAAAACAAATATGGATGATGTAAGAACTCATGTATATAGGGCATGTGGTAAAATGGAAAAGTTGGAATTTTTTTTGAAATCATGTCTTGGGAAAACCATATAAAGAATTTATAATACTATCATAAATTATATTCTTAAAATTTTAAAGATCATAATTTAGTATGATGTTGATATTCCTTCAAATCATTATATGGCATATAAGTTAATTAACCTGTTAGGATTTTATATGATGAAAATCAATTCTTTCATCCAATATTAAAATTATTATGGGAGGAAACTACATGTTTAAATGATTATGAAGAATTCGGTACATCTCAATGGAAGCCAAATATATATGGAATAATATCTTGTGTACCAAATAAAGTAATGTTTCACTTTACATTTATTAATACAGTTCAAAATACTTTCATATTTGATGAAATCTGAAAAAAATGTGATTTAATGATACTGAGAGAATTAAGATTAATAATGTGTTAGTTCATATTATAAGTGAATTACCATGTATAAGATTTGCTTAATGGTATCCTAATTTTTCTATTAAAGTTCATAATGTCAAGTTGGGTCTATTGTGTGAATGTTTTAATCTATTTTCTCAAATACTAACTTCGTATAGTATGTGGCTAGTTTTCATGAATGTTTTTAACCATCCTCTATTTGAGGTGAATGAAAAAACCCATTAAAATTATTGAGTACACTCATATCTGGACCAAAGAATCCTATAAATGATAAATATGTTTACTTGAATCAGTAAAAGAGTTAAATAATATTCATAATTTTGTTGTGTGCACATACGTTTCTTCTTCGAATAAAATATTTCCTATGTGAGTTTCACTTATTTGGATGATAAATTATTTAACTACTTATGCAATTATGTATGACTAGATCACAAAGGAAAAAAAATATTATTTTTATGAAATATACAATATTTATAAGACTTAAAAAGCAATATAGTCTCATATTCATGGAATATCATCAATTATTACTAATGAATCATCTAAAGAGGAATAATAATTCATGTTTTTACAATACTATAGAGATCGTGAAGAAACCTAAGTATATTTCTAGAACTAGTGATCTAAATGAATTGTGAGATGTCAATTTTTCATTTAGTAAAGGTCAAACAAAATCTATAAAGGGGAATTATGTTTTCACAGAATACAATTAAAATTAAAAGAAGAAAATTATCCACTTTGATTTTCTGTATTGGTTAACCAATTTTTTATATCATTTTTTATATGTAATGAGAATTGAGAAAAACATATGTGATTTTTTCCTAGGAATTAATTTAAACATCAAGGGGAACACTAAATATGATATATGAACTTAACCTAACTTAGTGTATTGGGTTATCAGACCCGAACAATATCATGTGTGTATTACTGAAAATAATTGAAAAGTTCATTGTACATATTATGTTATTGATCCTTCATAGAAAAATAAACTTCTATAAATAATATAAACACTCATGCTCCCAGATGGACATTCAAGAAATATATTAGATTGAGTCAATAGAAGAGAGTTAATACTGGAATCTATTGAAACTCATGAGTACCACATCCTTCTTTATGAATTTATTTCAATATAAATTCTTCATTTTTTGTCCAATAATTTAAGGGTGTGTAACATATCATTAACATCATCTAGGTAATTCGTAGATTTCATTTTTATTTCCTTTTTCTCTGGGTTTGTTTTGGGATTTTCAATGATGGAGTGTTGTTTCAAGAGAAATAAGATAAATTATAGGGAATTTTTTTTAATTAATGAAGTCTGAATATAAATGTGGAGAATTATTTGTTGTGATTTAAAATTTTTCTGAGAGTTTTCTATAGGTCACCTATTTTTGGTACATCCTTTAAGAAAGATTTACACTATAAATGTCTATATTATGCAGTACTTTTAGTTATTGACAAAAGCTATAGAAACACTTATTTTTTTAAAACATTTTATGATGTAAAATGGTTTTACATCATAAAATCCAATATTACAACATAAAATCATTAATTAGGGTAATTTAACCTGAGGTCATGTATTTTTTGGCATAAATGAAACATGGAAAATTTGTGTTGTAAGACTGAGATTTAAACCATAAACCCCTCATTCCAAGTGTATTTTATTCAATACTTGGTTAACACCCTTTTCATTCGATTTTTAGGCCTTCCATGTGAACCCTAGGGCGATTTATGGTGATCATATTCTTTATTTATCATTCTATCTGGTGGTCAATCCTCATGGAGGTTGTATCACTTCTCCCTGGTTAGTGGTATTTCAGCTTCATCATTATCATCAATCACGGTAGTGGAATTGGATGGGTTTATGGAAATATTGTGATTAGTTTGGGTTTATATTAATCATTATCAATTTTCCCTTATGCCTTTTCTTTCAGAGGTAGATCTTTTTATTTCAAGTCTTCATTGTAAAAGTCATTTAGGTTTGCTCCAATCTTGAGGAAGGTGTCTCTATACAAGGGTTTTATTCTTGAATTTATTTATTCTATAGTTAAATCCATTATGGTTATTCAAATAAAATTAATTTTTATACATTTTATTGGTTTTCTTAGTAAATGATTCATTTTTAAAGGTGTTCTTATTTATAAATTATTTATTACATGCCAAGTGTTTGAAGAAATCATTATATAGGGATTTTGATTTGAATGATAGGTTTTCAATCCCAGAAGAATATTTTATTTGTTAAAAAAATGAATCACTAATTATGATAATGGTTTTACAAATGTCTTTTGAAAAAACATATCTCATTGGGTGACCATGTGTGAATCGGGAGTAAACATGTCACTTTTTGTGTTCGTAATGACACAAGTGGTTTTATGTAACTTTAGTGTGTGTAATTACACTAGAGGTTATATTGTTTGGATACACCTTAGGCCTAGATTGGGGATTTTATTTTTATTTTCTAGCACATATACCCACATGTTAGAGCCTAAATGGTTTACTTTGTCATTTATAATTGGTTTATCACATGATGGTGTTTTTTTAATATCATTTCTCACCTGATTATCTTTTGGTGTATCCATGGTTTCTTAAATGTTTTATTTCATACCTTAAATGTTCATATATTTGGTGAATGTGTTATGATTTTATAAAAATAAAGTAATTTTTTTGGAAAAATATTTTACTTTTTCAAAATTATTATAAAAATGATTTGTTTTAAATCAAGAACTATTGAATTCTTGATATTTTAACTTCTATATATTCTTTGATGGTATCATAATGGTGTTTTTTTCTTACATCTAAATTATAAATTTGGGAGGTTTTGGATGTTGTTTTATAGGACTTTGTTAAATTGAAGGTAAATCTATAGCAGGTCGGTTTCTCTTGTCGTCTTTAGCATTGTAGCGGGGTGGTTTTGTGGTGAAAGATGGTCATTCAAGGACTTGGTTAGACTCTCCTTGTTTTCTCTTTTTGGTTTTTCCAACTTATCTTTACTTTTTATGCATCATGGATTTTATCTCTTTATTATTTGTTATAACCTTTTTTTCTTGTTTAGGTTTATCATAAGAAAAATTACTTTCAGTTTGTTACACTTCACCATGTGGTGAACCTTTTGGGTGACTTGTCTAGTTGTCCTAGGATGGTTCGTTATAAATTAGTATTAGATCCATTACCCAACATGATGTGTTCTGAAACTTCATGTGTTTGGTTTAGTGTCATGGTAGACCAGATTTAGGACCATAAAATTTGGATTGTAAGTGTAGAAAAAGATCCTGGACTATTCACATTCATGACTAAATCCAAGTTACCATGGGTTGTTTGGGATATTTTACAAGCATGATACTTGGTGGTTGAAGTTATTTTAATGGACTAGATATTGGGTTTATTTAAATGGAACTATTCAATACTTTTTTCATAAATTATTTCATAAAATCCATAAATTATTTATGTTCATGTCATTTAAAAGAATTGATGTGGTAATATGAAGTTGGTCTAATGATTTTGGATTTTTCCTTAATCTAATTGGCCATTGTCTTGTGCTTATTAGATAATGAATCTGAGAAGAGAACTACCTAATCCAAGAGAGGAATATGTTAGGCATGTTCCATAAGCATATCCACTAGTGGACCCTTCTTAAGTTAAAAATATAATCTAGATAGTTCAGACTCTGGGTCAAGTGGGTGTCAAGAAACTGGGATGAGTGGTGGACCACATAATAAAATTTACAAATAAGAATATGCTCATCTTCCATAGTGACAAAGAAAACTATGAATTAGAGGTATGGATTGATCAGATTAATAGTATCTTTAACTTTTTAAAGATTCTTGAGGACTATATGGTTGTTTTTTCCACATACATTCTTGAGAGATCAAGAAGGAGGTGGGGGACTCTATTGTAAAGAGAAGTTGATTGAGGATATTACCTGTGATTCCTTCAAGAAAATATTCAACTAGCTATTTTATCTTGATACATTACAAGGGGAAATTACCCAGGAGTTTCTAACCTTAAAAAAAGTGGAGCATACTATTCATTATTTTCCCACTTATTTTGTTGAGTTAGTGAATTGGACACAATATCTCATCACTAATGATTACCTAAAGGCTTAGAGGGTTGAGTTGGTATTGAGGGTTGATATTTGGTCGATGATGATTATCATTTTACATATGAACATTGTTTAGGTAGTCTATAAGGAAGATTTTTCCTTGGTTGGCATAGCTATGAGGATATGTTTGGGAAGAGCTTCAATAGATGTTATCATTAGACAAGGTATATCTTCTTGCCCGAAAATGATGTGTTAGTGTGTCCAGTTTTCATTAGGTGTAGTTTTAGAGGATTCTTCTGGATAGTAGCATGTTTTTTTCTATCATTTTTTAATTCCTAGACATGCCAATCCTGATTATATAGAGGCTCCCAAGAATTATCATCATTTTCATTACCCAGTCATTTAAGTTTGTTTTGTGGAAGGATGTCCCATGGTAGTAATGCCATATCCACTCCCTCCATGGGTTTGTAGGATTATTCTAATTCTTACAAGGGTTTTGGGTCCTATTCTTATTCAAATGGGGTGTTCATATGTCTAATAAATCTTTGTAAGGATATGATATTATAGGTCTATATTTTATGGAGTATGCACCAGAGGAATACCCTAAGGGCGCCTATCGAGTGGAAATAATCGACCTTGGGTTGGAGTGGGACTTCATAGAGATTGATCGTGATATCATTGATCTGATTATTATAAAGGATTATATAATCAATTTTATGTACCATATTAATAGTTATCATTATGAGGTGTATTTTTTCTTTCCATAGGTTTTGACTCATGTATTTCATTATGAGTGGGTTTCTAGGTCTCCAAGAGTTGGGAATATTTTTATTTATTCAAGGGTGATCTCCTGTAAGTTTTTGAAGATATTTAATGATACAATTGATCATTGTTTGATTACTCCACTTTCTATGGTTGTGTGGGAATACCCTAAGGTTTTTTTGGATTTTTTTTACCTCCATAATGAGTGTTTGAGATTACCATTGACCTACTCTCTTTTATAATTCCCATTTCTACGTCAGATTGTCATATTTTACTTTCTATGTTGGTGGAACATAATGTACATTTTTTAGATCTTAATTCTATGGGATTTATTTATCCTATCATGTCACCATGGGATTCACCTATCCTATTAACTTTTAAGGAAGGTGAAAACCTTATACTTCTCATGGATTATTGAAAGTTAAATAAGGTGAACATTAAGAACAAATATCCTTGTCCTAATATTGAGGATCTATTTTATCAAATTATAATGGAATCTTGGTTTTCAATGATTGAACTTCATTCAGGGTACCACCAGTTGAAATTCCATGCCAATTATACACCTAAAACAATTTTTAGGAGCTGGTATGGGAATTTTGAGTTTTTGGTTTTTCTATTAGGTCACACTAACACTCCTACAGTATTTATGGCCATGATCGACTGAATATTTCATTGGTTCATGGACTCTTTTTTTGTTCATGGATGATATTTTAGGATACTATATGTTATAGGAGGAGCACACAGACCATTTTGATATCATTCATAGAACCTTGCAGGAATGTCACTTGTATGGTAAGCTACCAAGTGTGAATTTTGATATCAAAAAAGTGAATTTTCTGAGATATTTCATTTTTTAGAGGATAATATCAGTGGATATTGAAAATTTAGAAGCAGTTATGTCTAGGGAACATCGTATAAATTTATTTTATATCTATAGTTTCATGTAGTTGGTTGGTTATTAAAGGAGATTCATTCATGATTTCTCTGTTATTGTCTCTATGGTTATAGATTTAACACATAAAACTATTAAGTTTTAGTGGAATGAAAAATTTCATAGATCTTTTTAGGAATATAAGAAGTGGTTGACTTCAACTCCATTTTTTATTCTTCAGAAACAAGTTTTGGGTTAGAATGTTTTCTACAATGCTTTTGGTATGGGTTTGGGGGTGTCTTGAGGTAGGGGGACAATTGGTGATCTATGTGTCTCATCAGTTACACCCTCATGAGAAGAACTACCCTATCCAAAATCATGAGTTGGTAGTGGTTATGCATTTACTCAAAACAAGGCATCAATACGGCTTTATGGGGTGGTTTATAGTTTATTCTAATGAAAAAATCATGAATTATATTTTCATTCAAAGGGATCAAAAGTTGTGATAGATACACAAGGTTGAGTATCCATGGGATTTTTATTTTTATATTTATTATAATCCTAGTAAAGGGAATGTGTTCATTAATGCGCTGAATGGGAATGTCTTGACACAATCCATGAAGAAATTAGTGGAAGAGTGTCCCCTAATGTTTTTTTTTGTTGTCGAGTTGAGAATGAGAGTGAATGAAGTTGGTGGGAAGGTGCGTATGGTTTTGAAAAATGTTGAATCATCAACTTAAAATTGGGTTCGTCTTGAAAACGTATCAAACATTAAGTTTTATCACTTTAGTGAAATATTAAATAGTGGGGATACCATGGGAGATTAGTCTCAATCTCCCAGTGATGCATTGTGTTTTTGAAGCAAGTTGTTTATTCCTTTTTCTCTAATATGGGAGTTGATGGATTGTGGACACCTTTCTTATTGTTTTATGAACCCTGTAAGTACTAAGATGTATCATGAATTGAAAAATTGGTATTTTTGGTAAGGATTGAGATGGTATATTACAAATTTTATATCATGGTGTCTTACAAGTCAGAAAATTAAGGTGAATCATCAAAGACATATTGGTTTGTTGCAGCCCTTACCCATTCCATTATTAAAGTGGAATGATATTTACATGTAATTTATTATTGTTTTGGCATATAATTCATGTGGTATGGATGTAGTTTGGGTGATCATTGATTAAATTGAAAATTTTATTGATTTTATCCCTATCAAGGAGGTGATGATTGTAAAACAACTAAAATGATTTTATGTTTGAGATTTTGTGAGCCTTCATGGGGTTCTCTCTATGATTGATTTTGATAATGACCCATAGTTCACATTATAGTTTTATAAGGTTTTGAAATATTATATTTGTTTCTGGTTAATATTCAGCAATGCATATCATCCATAGACCAATTGAAAGATAGAGAGGGATATTTGTATTCTTTAGGATATTTTTCAGGCATGTGTGATTTAATTTGTAATTTGGAAAATAATTTTCTTCTATTTGAGTTTTACTATAACAATATTTATCTAGATTTATTAATATAGATCCATTTGATAATTTGTATGGGCAACAATGTAGATCTATCTTATACTTAGAAATGTTTTCAGAATGGTCCTTGGTTGGGTCGATTCTTGTTTGGGAAATGATGGAAAAGGTTTAGTAGATCCAGAAGAGATTGATCTAAATATAGAGGCATCATAAATCTTGTGCATTCCATTGTAAGAAACCACTGGAGATTGATTTAGGTGATTAAGTTTTTCTTAGAGCATCACCTCGCTTATTAAAATGCTAGTTGGGTAAGCTGTGCAAGTTAAAATGGATTCTTGTTGTCCCCTTTGAGAGTGTGGAGAATCTTGCAAAGGTGGCGTAATGGTTGGACATCCTGACTCATTTGACTTCCATACATGATGTATTTCATGTTTCTAAGCTATGGGGGTATCAACCAGATCCTTCCCATGTGATTGGATGGGAGTATGTTTATAACAACCCATTATTAATATACAAAGACATTATATAACTTTTGAATAATTCTTAAAATATTATACAAATGGATTCCCAAAGACAGTATTAGTTTAGTACCTTTGGAAGCATGGAAATGTAAGCACTAGTACAGGAGAAAAATACATTATCTCCCATTGGGTTCTCCATCACTAGAACCCCTCTAAGACATATCATAGAATAATAATATCTTCATAAAATGGGGAAGGAAACATAAAAAGGAGTGAGCTCATATGCTCTGTAAGGGTAAACATGGGAGACCTGTAAGCATAAACATGATAATAGGGGTATGAGAATGTGATCATATCATTATAATATCACACCCTACATATCTAAAATCAAAATTATGAACCATGGAATAAACCTTGGTAGTTCATAAGACATGAATAATAAGGAAACAATGAACATAATCAATGAATTCATAACATTGGAATAAGACAAGGAATTTTGAAAAACACATAAGCATATAAAATTATTTCCATAGTAGTTAAGGAATTACTTCTGAGGCCATATTAGTAGCATGGGTTCACTCCCCATACCATGTTGGTAGTCATGGTTCACTCTCATTTCCATATTAGTAGATTGAGTTCACTCCACATACCATCTTGGTAGTCATGGTTCACTCCCATGGCCATCTAAGTTGTCAAGGTTCACTCCCTAGACTATCTTAGTTTGTATTATGAGATATAAATCATTACCCAAAGCATTGGATAGAGATATAAGTCCCACCCATTTCATAGTGAAAACTGTAGGACCCTATAACTCCCTAAGAGGGGAGGGGTAAATCAGGGTGTAATTTTTTTTCATTTAAACTGATTGATCATGTTCCCAAATTAGTAAGAACATGTTAAACCTATCTGATGAGAATGTTCATGACACAAACAATCAGATACAAAGAGATGACATTGTAATTTTACTTGGTTCACCACTAAGGGATCATCCAAGGAGCATACATTGACAGGTTGTCGGTGCTACAAAATTCCACTAATATTCAGTAGTTGTGGAGTATGTGAGTTTAGACATTGTCACTCTATGCTAGGAAGACTTCCTATACAATATTTTAGGGATATTACACTACATCCCTCAAGGCACTTTTGTCGACTCCCCCTTTATCGCTACCTTTGGTGAAGTCTCACTTACTTTTTCAACATGAATGTTTATTCAATAGATTTTCATTGAATTCTTTTTCTCTATCCAATATGATACTCTACTCACATTGAAGTCTTGAAAATATTCAAATTAAAGATTTGAACAAATGAACCAGATAAACAAATCCTATTAGAAGATCACTAATGTACTTGTACGAAACACCACTTATGGCAGGCATGTATGGGGATTTTCAAGAAATATAACTTCCCTAAAACCCATAATTTTCAAACAACCCTACTTTTTTGGGAAACCCTTATCTACTGTGTAACTACACCATAAGTTTCACTTGTAATTTTAGAAACAAAAAAATGAACACCTACATGCATGTTTTACTCCAGCAAGTCATTCTCGTGCAAGTCCCTTATACACTGAGAAAACAAGACTTCATTGGAAAACATATTAATTATTGAGTGGGGGTACTCACCTATTTATAGGAATTTTGGCGACCCTGAGCACATAGCATGAAACATTCCTTAGACACACTATTCCATTCACTGAAGCCTCTATCACACAATTTACCTTGCGTGCCAACTCCAAAACCTAGGCGTCATTCTTTCATTTTCCAAAATTTGATTATTGATCTTGAAAAACATATGTTTCAAAATTTTCTAAACCTTCTTATTACTGACACAAAAAATCCCTTTACCAAAACACTTTTCTCCATTCTCTAATTTTTGGACCCAGAAATTTGGAAAACACTTGGAAACAACACAACATTCAATACTATTGTATGTTTGAACTCTAATATTCCATTCCATTAAAACACCCTAATATTTTATGTGATTATTTAAAAAAATAGTAAAATCATGATCTATTAACATCAATAAACGAACTTTCCTCCAACATTATCCCCCCTTAGGGTTTGTTGTAAATCTATAGATAAATTCAATAAAGCATCGGCCACTATCAAAATCTGATATGCAAGAAACAAATCACCAAACACTCTAAGTCTATGTGAGAAATTATCAGTATAGAAAACAAGAGGGGAAGCATTAA
Source organism: Viscum album (assembly GCA_963277665.1). Taxonomy (NCBI): domain Eukaryota; kingdom Viridiplantae; phylum Streptophyta; class Magnoliopsida; order Santalales; family Viscaceae; genus Viscum; species Viscum album. The sequence continues at coordinate 767,835,496 of OY728121.1, forward strand.
TTTCATTCTCATGTTTTGTAATGCTTTAATATAACCAATCTATGCATATATTAATTTCCTTTATACCATTGAATTTCTATATTTTCTCCATTCTCCCCCATTGGAAATAAACCCAAAGAGCCTGATTTTGACTTATAGAGCTCAAAACACTCCCTCGAGATCGTATATCCCCCATAAACAAGCATCACATCAATAAATTGATTAAAATAGTTACCAAAAATGGGCAGACGGGAATACTCATAACCTCATCAAGTATTGGTAGGTGGTTGAAGACCGAGGTTCAACCAATGCTTCTCGAACACATGTGTTGAAAATGTCTTGGTTAGTATGTCAGTCACTTTATCATCAGTTCCAACATGATACAGTTTAATCATGCCTTGTTCAACATTTAAAATGATAAATTTAAATCTAATTTCAATGTGTTTCATATGACAATGTTGAACAGGATTCTTCATAAGACCAATTGTGCTCTTATTATCATAGTGAATTTCCATCAGCAGTTTCACCATATCACCAATATTATTTAGTTGGTGGTATATCCACAACAGCTGAGTCATGACATTGTAGCAGAGATACACTCATCTTAAGTAGTACTGAGGGAAGTAATTTCTTGTTTCTTACTCAACCCTCCCAAAAACTTCCTTCCAATAAAGAATGCACCACCACATGTGGACATTCTATCCACCACATCTCCAGCCCAGTCAGCATCAGAAAATACTGATAGTTCATTATCTCTTCTTACAGCAAAGTATAAGCCATAATTGTGAGTACCTTGAATGTACCTCATGATTCATTTAACTTCCACCATATATTATTCCTTTAGATAACTGTGAAATAAAATTTTTAAGCATTTTGAAAAAATGATATTAGGTCGTGTTGCATCCAAGTATAATAGGATTATAATGATTATCCTATAGATGGTGGTATCAATATAAGTCCCATACTCATGATTTTATTGTTTAATTCCAACCTTAATCAGATTCGACATTGGTTTAGAGTCATGTGTATTGAATTTCTTCTGAAAGTCTCTTGTATACTTTTCTAATGAAATAAAAGTGTAGTCTTTCTTATAAATCACATGCAGCCCCAAGAACTACATGAGTTCACCAATCTTAGAAATTTTTAATTATGATTTCATGTGATTGGAAACTTCTTCCACTAATTTATGCTTTCTTCCACCAAATATAATATCATTTATGTACATGAACACTATAAATTGATCTTCCTTTGAATTCATCACATAGAAGTTGTGGTCGACACCTCCACTTTTAAATTCTACCTTCTTCAGATAGTAATCTAGATGAGAGTACCACGATTTTGGTTCCTACTTTAGACTGTAGAGATCCTTTTTCAATATAAAAACCTTCATTTAATCATTTCCAATTAGAAAATCCACTGGTTTTTTTATATAGACTTCTTATTCAAGAACACCATTTAATAATGATGTTTTGATATCCATCTGAAAAACATTATATCCTCTTTGAATTTCCATAGCAACGAAAATCCTGATGGACTTTAGTCTTACCACTGGAGTAAATGTTTCTTAGACATCGACTCCTTCAATATATGTATAGCTTTTACGCACCAATTGAGCTTCATTAGTGACCACATTTCCATACCCATCAAATTTTTTTTAAATCAATTTCGTACCAATCACATTGTGAATTTTAGGATGAGTAAAAAGATCCCATATATGGTTCTTGTCGATCTAATCCAACTCTTCATTCATGGGTTTAACCCATGATTCATCATTTGTAGCTTCTTCAAATGAGAATGGTTCCTCAACTGATAGGAATGAAAATTGTGATTTATTCAACATTCTCATTGTTTGTGTGGGTGCTTTCCAATCCCCAATGTTGTTGGATTAATCAATTTCTTCTTTTTCATTTCTCATGTGAGGTTTAGAAGAATTATCTTCAGCCATGGTTTCTTCTTCTGATTCTTCTTCTCAATCAAGATCTTGTTGTGACCTCTGAATGTTTTTCACTCCTTTCTCTACATCTTCATTTGAATCTATTCCATGTCTATTGTATTATATATATTCAATCACATTATAAAATAATTCCCTCATTGTATTTGTGATCTTATCTTCAACTATATTAACATCACTACTTTCTGAAATTTTATGAATATGCTTATCGAAACACTTGTAGGATTTTCTATTCACTGAATATCTAAGGAATATTACTTCATTTTTGGCATCACCATACCTGCCTTGGATTCATTCAATGTTTTTTGAAAAAAAAATACTTCAAATAGCATGTAAATACTTCAAAGAGGGACTCCTTCCATTCCATAACTCATACAGTGTCTTGGTTTCACCCGTATAAATCCCTATTTGATTTTTAATATACACTGAATCTTTAATAGCCTAATTTTAGTAATGTCAGGGAATATGACTCTCAATCAGCATAATTCTATCCATATTGTTTACCTATCATTTCCTACCCTCAAAAACTCCATTTTATTGTGGTGTTCCAACAGAAGACACAACATGTTGTATTCCATGATTCTCCATGTAATTTTCAAACTCTATGGATGTGTATTCCACTCCATTGTTAGATCAAAGAACTTTGATTTTCCAGCCAGTATCATTCTCAGTGATTTGGTGATAAGTTTTCATGCAATAAAGAAATTTTCATTTCTTGTGTATAACCATAATATAATCCATTCTACTATAATCATCAATGAAAAAATGAAAGTACCTTTCTCCATGCATTCCAAAAACATTTATCAGACCACATATGTCTTTATGGGTGTGATCAAGAAGATTTAATTCACTTTTCTTCTTTGGATGAAAAGAATTACAGACCAACTTCCCTCGTATACAAGAATCACAAGTCTTTTACCATTCACACTTCAGATTAGGGATATCCATGACTATCTTCAACATAGATATCTTTTTCATGTCTTGTTGATTGATGTACCCCAACCTTAAATCCCAAAATTTGTTTTCTTCTTCAACTGTTATATATAAAATGTTCTCTTTACAGTCAACATGATATAAGTTTTTATCTATTACTTATCCATTCATAAGATAATTCCATATATTTCCATTTATAGTGAAGCCTTTTTATTTTAATGTAACTATAAGTCCTAAGTCATAGAGTTAACTCACACTAAGGAGATTAGGTTGCAAACCATCCACATAATGAACTTTAGTTTTCTTCAACTCACCATTATTTTGTTTAGTAATTCCTCCTCCTTTGACCTTTAACACAGCATCATTACCAAACCATACAATTACCTCAACCTTCATATTCATGTTTGTTATTATTTCAGCGTTACCCACCATGTGGGATGAACATCTGATGTCAAGGATCCAGGTGTTATTGCTCTTTGTAGCTTTAAGAGCTGCTTCTGCAAGGTTGGACTTTGCAATTTTCTTCTTTTCCTTCCATACAATATTAGATTGTGTGAATAATAAACATGGCCTTTCAAATCTATCTACCATGTGGGCAGATTCATCATATTAAAATTCTTCTTCCATTGGAGAATACCTGTTACTAAGAGCAACACCATCTGGTTGATGGGTATTGACTTGTCTCTGTGTTCTCTATGAATTGTTAATGTATTTCCTTTTTCTATAATAAACAGCTTTATGGACAATTTTTGCACAATAAAAACAATAACCATAGAAATTATTTCTTCTATAAGATATAGGATATGAATTTTTTCTCATTTGTTGACTTCCTAGATCTTTCACATTCAAATAGATCCTTGTTTCATCACATTATGACATGGTATGGCCTAGATATCCCCAATATTGACATTTTATAATTGGAAATGTCCTCTGGTTTCTATCCATCCTCTTGTGTCTTACATTAGGAAGGTAGTTTTTCTACCTTTCATATCTGGATTCCTGAGGATAGATTTCCATTCCCCTTTCATTTTGATTTGAGGGTCTCTTTTTTATCACTTCAGGTAACTTTTCAACATGTCCAACATTAAGGTTCCCTTTATCGTCACCCATTTTATTTACAGTATTTGATGTTTTGGCATTACAGCTGATTCTACTATTTCCCATGAATTCGGGTCTTCAATCATTACAAATATTTTTAACTCTATCATAACCATGTTTAGATCTCTCTAACAACTCGAGATCTGATAATTTTCAAAACTATAATTTCTTTTTTGCTTCTTTTTAATTTGATTCACATTCAAGTTTACTTCTAAGAGTAACAATATGTTCTTCGAGTACCTCAATAGTCATGGACTTCTCCTCCATTCTAACCATAAGGTCATTAGTGACCTTTTCCTATTCTTCAATTCTGAGCTTTAGTTCCACTAAATCTTCTATTCTTTCAAGGATTATTGATTGTACTTTAACTACTTATTCCATTCATTCTATTTAAACTTTAGGATGATCAATATATTCTGATGATTCTTCCACAACTGCTTTCCATTTTTATCATTAATTGTTTCGATTCACAATCATACCAAGAGAATCCTAAAGTTTTAATTTGAGATCATCATCCGAACTCACCTGATGATCTCTAGATTTGTCTTTTTATTGTTTAGACTTATCAACATTAGCCATCATAGATTCTTGGTTTCAATATTTAAACTCTGGTTATTCATCCTAAAATAATTCATTATCATCATCTTCTTTTTCAAAAAAACTCTTTTTCTATAGTTTCTTTCCATACTTGAAGTTTAACTTATGAGGAAACCTTTTCTAAGGCTTCTTCAAATTTTGAACTTCACCTTCATCATCACTGTACTTCCTTGAGCACTGAGAAGCAATGTGACTAATTCTACCACAATGAAAGCATGCTAAGGGTAGATTTTCGTCAAATATACCTTTTTCTCCCTTAAACATCTTGGAAAACAGGGACATGAATTCATATTCTTAATTATATTTACAAACACTATATCCTAAAATTTTGAGTTTTTACAAGGCTTTGAATTCCATTTCTTTACTGACATGTTTCATCACATCATATGTCTTGACTCTCATTTCACAAGTGACCATACTACATATTAGATCATCTAGAGAAAGTTTAGATAAGTCCCTTTCTACTAGGGCTGACACTTTTGGATTGTAGAGATGTGGAATCCTTCTCAAAACATTCTTCACAATTTAAATATATTTTATCTCTTCATCAATCCCTCAAATTTATCCTACAACATCAAAAATTCTATTGAATAAAGAATATGTATTTTCATCAGTATGAAAATTCATATCATCAAACATGTTGTGAAAAACTTGTGTTTTCACCTCATTAACATTTATATCTCCTACAAAAATATTTTTGAGTTTTACCCACATTGACTTTTCTAATGTGAAACACATCACCTTCAGATATATATGATCAGAAAGAGTAGTAGTGGGGGAATTTTTCACTTTATCATCTGCATCAAGCGTTTTTTTATCTAAATCATTCATAAACAGCCCTGTAGGATTAGAGACATGTATTACTTATGAAGTATAAAAAATTACTTCCATTCCAAGAGATATTAGATGAGATCTCATCATATTCTTCAAGATTTGTATATTACATCCATCAAATATGGTACTCCCCTAACATTCACTGTATTCTCCATAATAGAAACGAACACCAAATTTAATGCCAACAACCTTTACCTTATTATTCCACTTCTAGGACCCTAGAAATCCCTGAAATGGGAGGGGTGAATCATGGTGTCAAATTTTTCTTTTAAATTGATGGATATTGTTCCCACATTTATAGGAACCTATTAAACCTATCTGCTGAGAATGTGTATAAAACAATCACCTGCAAATAGATAACACATCAATTTTACTTAGTTCACCACTAAGGGAATGTCTATGGAGCATAAGCTGATAGGTTATGGTTCATACCAAGTTCCACTAATCTTTACTAGTTGTGGAGTACAAGAGTTTATACATAGTCTCCCTATTCTAGTCATACTTCCTTTACAATATTTTAGGTATAACACACTACTTCCCTTAGAAAACTTCTGTCGACTCCCCCATTCTCACAACCATGGGTGAAGACTCACTCAGTTTATCATCTTGAATGTATATTCAATATATTTTCATTGAATTATTTGTCTCTATCAAGCATATGAATATTTTTTCATTGAAGTCCTAAAAATATTCACTTGAAAGCACTGAACAAATGAACCGGATAAACAAAACCTATTAGAAGATCAACCCTACACTTGAATCGAACACCACTTTTGGTGAGAAAGTATGGTGATTTTCACACAAGGTAACTTCTGTGAAAAACATAATTCTTGAGAAACCACACTAAATTACGAAACCCTTTCTGGTTTCACAACTAAACCATAAGTTTCAATTGGACTTTTAGTGACAAGATAAAAGAAAAACTTTCATGCAAGTTATACTCTTCACAAGTCATTCTTCTGTAAGTCCCTTTCACATCTAGATAATGGATATTCATTAGAAAAAAATTCATAAGTATTTAGTGGGGGTACAGACCTATTTATAAAAAATTTTGGTGAATCTGAGTGCACAATGTTCATCTTTCCCCCAAACGTGCTAGTCTATTCGCCCAAGGCTCTTTCGCACAACTCACCTTGTGTGCCAACTCCAAAATCGACGCACCCTTATTTCCATTTCCAAATTTGATGCACTGATCTTGAAAAACATATAGCGTGAAACATTCTAAAACACATTATGACTGGAATTCAAATCCCTTTTCCAAAACACTTTTCTTTATTAACCAATTTTTGGACCTAGAAATTTGGAAAACACTGGGAAACAACACCACCTTCAATACTATTATATGCTTGGATGACTAGATCCCTTTCCAAAAACCCTAATATTCTAATTTTGAATTGACAAAAAAACTCAAACCATGCTCCATTTAAAATAATAAACAACCTCGGTTCCAAATCAATCAAACATAAATGTTCCAAAAGACCACTAAATATAATATCATAACCCACAAAATGAAATGGGTGTCTTAACATGTAATAATATAATAACCCATGGAAAATGATACGTTTTTAATAATCATTGCATCAAAACCATAACCTGTGAAATGAATCAGGTTTCAAAATCAAATAACCCATGAAAGAGAAACGGGTTTCATAATCATCATGCATATAAACATAAACCATTAAAAGCATCAATATGGATGGACCCTTTAGATTATTTTCAGTAAAGTCATGAGTAACACCAATGAGTGTCATATAAGATGGAAAATAATTTGGAATGATCTTTTAAAAATGTTTCTTGAGGAAAATATCCTTTCTTTAAAAAAATTAAAACATAGTGCCTTTTGAAAACCTTATTCTTTTAAAACATAAAATGGAAAATTGAAAAATTTTGAAATTAATTTCCCTTGAAAACATAAATAAGAATCTTAAAAACATTTTTAAATCCATTTTCTTGGAAAATTCCTTGAAAACATACAAATAAAGCTGAAATTTTTTTGAAAATCATTTTCCTTGAGAAATAATAAATGAGGCCTGAAAATGTTTTGAAAACCAATTCTTTGAAAATATATTTAAAAACATGTAGATAACTATTGAAAACCTTTTTAAAACCTTTTCTTTGAAAATAGATTTTAAAACTTATAAATAATCCTTAAAAACATTTTGAAAACTTTGTTCTTTGAAAATATATTAAAAACTTATAAAGAATGCATGAAAACATTTTGAAGACATCTATCTCTGAAAAATTGTAAAATATTCTTGAAAAAATTTTGGAAAACATTTCATAAAAAATTTATAAAGTATGATTGATAACATTTTTAAAATAATATGGACATAAATCATTTTTTAAATAATTTTAGAAAAGATGATTTTGAAGGAACGCATATTTTCGACAGAAGATAGAGATAATGTGGGATTTTATTGAAATCGCTTTATAAATTATCTTAAGTACCAAATAGTAGAAAAAATGGTACAAATATATAAAGATATTTTGAATATATATAGGATAGGAATATTCAAGGTTCTCTTGAGAGATGGTTCACAATATTTCATCAATGAAAGAATAATCATAAACAGGAAAATGAAATTACATTACTAATTTGGTAACATTGAATTATATTCCCCATATAAAAAAATGAAATTAAATGAATCTTAAAATATCATGAAAATAAGAAAGTTCATGATATAAAATTTCAAATTCAGTGTACACACCCCATAGAAAAATATTGGTTCATAATATGGTATATGTCTCAAAGAAGGAAAAAAGGGACGATATTACATTGCTAATTAATAAATTTTGAAACATAAAACCTATGAGAGAAGGATCATAAAATGGATATTTCAATACATATAAATTTATGTATAAGATTTATATACTAAATTCATTATCATTATATATACTACACAAAATAAATGAGTGGTTTATAGGGCATGTGTCTCATGTAAATAAAAAGTGAGATGAAATTACCTTACCTTTTGTCTTGAATATAGTTGTACTCAATCAAAATTCATGTATAATAAATATAATTTTATTATAAATCTATCATAGAACCATATTATTATATATTATACCATATATTGTTTGATTATAAATTTATATTACCCAATTATTAATAATTTCATGTTATGGTTATGCTTCAGATACTATTATCTTTGTTTTTTGCTTATGTCTTAATTTGTTATATCATTGGTCCTTACACATATATCATTATTTAAAAAATGTATACCATGATTAAAATATCATTTATATTCAGTAAATTTTTATTACAACAATCATAATAATATAGAAGTGTGAAATGGAATACACCATTCATGAAGACGGTAGGTCGTACGTACCCATGAACATTGTTTCTGATTTATTTTCATATTGAAAGAATGAAATAAAATGATATATAGGTATATATTTATACAATATAATTAATTTAGAATTATTATGTCATATATATCATATAATTTCACTAAAAATCCTTAACAAATTCTATGTAGTGTGTGAACAAATCACATCGCTTTGAGGGGTAGTAGTCCACACTTCCTCAAACAAAATTATTATATTTACACAAAATGGAAGGTATAATGATATGTGTTGTAAAATATTTAAATAATCATAGTGGCATTTTAAATATCATATTTGTTACATTTTAATAAATTTTCAATCATAATTCCCACCATTATAGGTGGTAATGTTAGAATGAACAGTCATTATTTTGTGAGGCGGTAGTTCCCCATACACATAAACAGTATGTTCATTACCCATTAGATGGAAGTGTTTGTAAGTATTGGTAAAACCCTAATTAAAAAACATATAATTATATATAGGATAATTTTTTTGTTTTACAATCATGTGAAAATGATATATAAGGGGGTAGAGAATGAAAATAATATAAAAGAGCATCAGGAAGGATGTTACCACTTCTTTGGGTAACTCCGTTTGGTTTCCACAAAAGGGAATCCTTGGATTTATTTCAAGAAAAAGGAAGGATTCAAGGAGAAATGTATGAATGTTTGGAATTGTACTGGGTAGATATTTTTTGAACCAATTTCTTTTGATATGTGTGAGTAAGTATGAGAGTTCTTGCATTTTTATTGTGGAAGGAGAGTGGAACACTTTTAAATACCAAAATGTATTCATTAATGGGTGGTATACCTTACCTAATGTGTCTCAAAAATGAAAAAAAATTATGGATTAAATTAGAATAATGTTTTATAAAAACCTCCACCACAAAAATATATGTTCATTTTAATAATTTGGTTCTTTAACTTCTATGTTTCCCCACTTTTATCATTTTGGTTTTTTATTGAAGAAAATAGTTTTCTAACCCATTTGGTTTAAAAATTAACACTAAATTATAGTGATATTTTTTTTGAAAGTATATATCCACTTAATTATTAATATTATAACTTATTTAAAAAATATAAAACATTTTTATTTTGGAAATTAATATGAAAAAAGTGCATGTTACCTGGAAAAGCAGTACTTAAACTCGGACCGTGCAAAAAATGTTTTTACAATCTATGGGTGAATATCTTAATTATAAATGATCAATTGGTCCATTAATAGGCCACATTTAATATTAATTAACACTTACTAGTCACTTGTAAGAATAAGGTATTTGTATTTATTTTAAATCCTTTAATAAAATATCATTTATTATAAAATAACATTAATGTCTATTTTGACATTATTTATTTAATTTTATTTTTAAAATCTAAAAAAAATTGAATTAAAATATGTTTATTTTAAATCTTTATAAAATTATATATTCATCTAAAAAATCATTATATTCAATAATTCAATCAATTTACTTCACTTTTAATATTTATATTATCATTTATTTTAGTTAATTGTTAACTAAATAATCACTACATTAGTGTTTATTAAGAATTTAAAGTAACTAAATCATCTTTAAAAATCAATGATAAATTATTATGATAAATATAAACCATTTATATTTCAAAATTATATGTATAACCTAAAATATGACGTTTTTAAATTATTTCAATTTTTGTAAATGTTAAAGGTAAGGAAAGTTCCCTTTTTTCTTTTCCATTACATAACCTTTAATATTAGAAACTTCCATTTAAATATATCACAAAAACCCATAAAATTCAATCCAAGAGGTGATAGGGTATAATTATTGGCATCCAGTGTTCTTTGGAAAAGTTTCTGTGTCATTGTGGTCCTTAAGATTATGGTTTAGTACCTTATTAAGCTTAATTTTACCTTAATCAGGGTAATTAATTTTAATAAAATTAACTAATATTTTTGGTCAAAAATTAATTTGATCTTATTAGACCAAAATTATTATATGTATTACAACCTTGTTTGTTTGTTTTTCAAAATTAAAATCACATAAGTGGGAAAATTAAGTTTAATAGCAATCCCACGGATATGGTGAGAAAGATGGTTTTTAAAAGAAAAAATGTTAAAAATTTGAATAAGAGTTCATATTAAATTTAAATATAATAACGATTAAAATAAACTAAATTGGATTAATATATGTATAATTGATCTAATTTCACTTTAGAACCCAATTTGAAATATTATTTAACATTAATATTTATTTAAATGAATAGGAGGTTGTTAAATAAAATAAATTATTTTTCACTATTCCTAAAAAATGATGTTTCTTATAAAAATAAAAATAAATACCCTAAGATAATTTATACACTATGGATTCAAAAATAATGTTCATTTTTACAAATAAAATTCATAAAATTTTCAAAATATAGTTTTAAAAATATGTGTGTCATTAAAAGGCGTTAAAACTCGGTCTTGTGTGTACCGCAAGCTAATCTTAGTGTTAGGTATAACACTAGATTAACATGGTGTTGCATATAATGAAAACCAAACTAAATTTAGTGTTCCATTAAAACAAAGAAAAAACCAAAATATTAAATTAATATGAAAAAATATCACAAAATCTCAGGGTGTTACATTCTACCCCCGTTTAAAATGAATTTAACCCTCTAAATTAGTCTAGGTTATCAGAGATTTAATACTTTTAAGTTACATTAATAGAAATCCATATTGTAAAAATGAATATTAAAACATCCATTAAAAAATAATGTTGGAACCATAACAGTTACCCAAAGTAACTCATAATTATCTTCCCACATAGGATAACATAAGTGGGAACTGAAAACATGGACATGAAATAGAAATCTTACCATCAAGTTTTGATTAAGAGTGATAGAGAACATGGTTATCAGAATGTTAACAATCACAAAGCCATAAATATTTGATGACCTAAGGGACCATCTTATTCATAGGAAATGATGATACAAGGATAAAAAAATTTCAAATTCCTTTTTCCAAAATATAAAGAATTTTCATGAAAAGATATAGTTGCATTATTTTAGGATAACCTTAACATTTTTTGTGCCCTGATAAACTTCCACCTCATCTCTCATTCCAAGAAATGATGGTGAATTATTAATTCTTGAAACATTGACTCATCACGATATCCATGCTAAGTCATCCCTTTTGTCTTTAACTACCATCAACCCAATGTTTTTAAAACCATTTATCAAATATACATGAATCCTCATGTGGTGAGATAATACACTAATCTCACAAACTTCATCCAAAGTTTAACTCAAATTCCAAATAAATTATTAACCATATAACTATTTTGAAATATGAAGGTCCAAAACATTATAAATAAGTTCATGTAATCAAAATAACATCGATCTCCCATATATCATAAATTATCTCTTGGTTTCAATATTCAAACATGTGAATACCCTCCTCGTGAATCCTCCTGAAACATGGTGACAACCTGAATTACTATAAATCCTTTTGTAATAAATGAACACTTCATTATTCCAAAGGTTAATATATATATATTAATTTAATCCAAGAAGTTGTAAACATCATCCATAATTAAATATACCAGTTTTTCAACAAATCAATAATACGATCAAGGGTAATCAATGTTATATAGTTTACTTTATCCAAATCAATCATCTATTTATCCAAGATAAAGACATTTTTCATAACATCATGATAACATTAAGGGTTACCATCCCTTAATAAAAATATCATGTTTCAAAGTCATAATAACCATTAAAAATTTACTTTTCAATCATTATTTAAAAATTGTATTGAAAATACATATAAATTTCATGATTCACATAACATAATCTTTGAATTCAAAATCATAAATACGCCATTCAACCAAATTTATTATTAAAACATTACACATGATTCATCAACTTATTCCTTAGTACCTTTTTCATATAATATGAAATATGAATCAGGTATTAAGGTTCCTCAACCTCAATCTCTTCATTTTTCTTACATTTATTGTTAACAATACTAGAAGAACATCTCATACCTTTCATGTGTAATTTGTAGTCTCATTATCTTCAATAGTATAACCAATACTTGTACCACCTTCTTAATTCTATCAATGAGATTTCTACTTAGTAAATTTATTTTCATAATTTCCATGCCTCCCACGTCTATAACATTCAATCGTAACCAATATATACTGACTGAAACTTGAATAAACAGTTGGAGAAACATTTATCATAATAGAGAACCCCATAATAAAGAAAAAAACTCCTATAGAATTTCTAACTCAAGGATCCTACCAATTTACTCTATGACACCTAATGTTTATCCTAGGTTATTCATAGTCATTTTCAACATAAATCCTTCCTGATGCTTTGTGAATAGTTTCATAATTCCCAAATAATACCCCCTGGGTGTGGTAAACCATGTGTGCATCAAGGCTCGTTGTCAGGTACAAGTTTACGCTGAGTCAGGATCGACACACCTTCTCATAGTTATTACTCCAAGGTAAATATGTACCAGTTCCACAACCACTTGAAGTGTCCAAATAGGGATATATTTCTAAGAAACCACTCTCCCAATCCATTAAAAAAATTCTAATATATTTTCCTAAATGTTAACTCATACCTATACTTATATTTTAAGATATCCTTAGACATATCCTTAAAAATATACCTAGGGTCTCACAAAATTTTTCTCATCCTAGCTTACAGTGGTTAAATAAACCTTTGATCTAATACCAACTATAATAACATAGTATTATCATACATAAACATTACATAACTTTTTCATAATACATAAGACATTATAAAAATGGACTCCCAAACACTAAATTAATTTAGTGCCTTTTGAAACTTGGAAATGTGAACATTGGTACATGAGTGAGCTAGATTATCTCCCACTAGGTTATCCAAGACTATATCCATTATTATAAATATTATAGAAGAAATATATCTTTATAACCTGGGGATGAAAACATAAATAGGGGTGAGATCAGATGCTCAGTAACGGTAAACAAGGTAGATAGGTAAGAATAAACATGAGCATAGGGGTATGATAACATGATCATAACATTAGAAGCTCACACCAGGCCTATCAAATATCGTAAACATGAATCTTTGAATAAATATTGTAAATTCATAATACATGAATAATATGAAAATAAATAACATTTAACATTAGTGAATAACATAGGAATAAGACATGGAATTTTGTAAAACACATAATTACATAAAATGATTTCCATATTAGTCAAGGAAATGCTTGAAAGTACATCTTAGTAGCATGGGATCACTCCCCATACCATATTGGAAGTCATGGTTCACTCCCATGGCCAAATTAGTGGCATTATTTCACTCTTCATACCATCTTCATAGTCATGGTTCACTCATATGTCCATCTTAGTAGTCAAGGTCCACTCCCAAGACCATCTTTGTCTATATCATGAGATACAAATATTTACCCCATGCATTGGAGGGAGATATTGATCCCACCCATCTCATAGTAAAATCATACAAACATGTACCACAATATCATTAAAAATTATATCATAACCCATGAAATGAAATGGGTGTCTTAAACATGTAATCATATCATAACATGTGGAAAAAGATATAGGTTTCATAATCATTTTACCAAAACCATAACACATGAAAATAAATGGGTCTCAAAAGAATATATCTCATCAAATAAAAATGGTTTTCATAAACATCATTCATAAAAAAATAAACCATTAAATAAAATAATATAGATCCAACCTTTAGAAAATATCCCCTAATGGAATGAGTAACAATAATGGATTTCATCTTAGATGGAAAATGATTTGGAAAGATATTTTATAAACTTTTCTTATGTAAAATATATTTTATTTAAAAAATATTTTAAAACATAAATCATTTTGAAACCCTTTTTCTTTCAAAACATAAAAGGAAAACATGAAAAAAATTTGAAAAAAAAATTCATTGAAATCAGATAAAAGTAACATGAAGAATTTTTTAGAACCATTTTCTTTGAAAATACCTTGAAAACATACAATGAAATCTAGAAAACGTTTTGAAAATCATTTTCCATGAAAAATTATAAAAGTTATTTGGAAACATTTTGATACCATTTCATTTAAAATAAATTTAAAACTTATAGATAAATATTTAAAACCATTTGTTTGAAAATATATCAGAAAAATTATAACAAAATCATCAAAACCATTTTCTTTGAAAATAATTTGAAAACATATAAGGAATTCTTGAAAGCAATTGTAAAATGTTTATCTTTGAAAATTATAAAAGAAGATTGAAAAAATATTGGACACAATTTCTTTGAAAAATTATAAAATAATCATTAAAACTTTATTAAAACCATTTAAACATAACACATTTTTCTTATTTATTTTTTGAAAACATGGTTTTGAAGGAACATATATTTATGATTTAAGAGGGAGATAATGTCATATTTTCATAAACTCACATTCTAAATTATCTTAAGTACCAAAAAGTGGAATAAATTTTACTAATATATGAATATATAATTAATATACAATGGATAATATTATTCATGAGTTCTATAGATATATTAATCATAATAATTCCTCAATTAAAGCATAATCATAAAAAATATCAATAAATGGAGAGATTGTTTCAATAAACTCTTATAACTTAGTTACTTTGAATTATATTCCTTATGTCAGAAAATAAAATTACATAAAGCATAAAATGTCATTAAAATAAAGTGGTTCGTGATATAACATTTAAAGGTTGAGTGTAAACCTCATTGAAAAAATATAGGTTCATAACGTGGCATGTGTCTCAAAGAATGAAAATTGAGATGAAATTACTTTACTGATTTAGTAGCTTTTGAAACAAAATACCTATAAGTGAAATATCCTAAAATGGATATATAAATAGCAATAAATTAAATTTTAATATTCAAATAATACATTAATGGTCAGTATATATACCACAAAAAATAAATTAGTGGTGTATAAGTCATATATCTCAAGATAAATAAAAGGTGAGATGAAATTCCCTTATATTGTGTCTTGACTCTCATTATACTCATTCAAACCTCCTATATAATAAATATAAGTTTATTATAAATATATAATAAAACCATATTATTATATCGAATACCATATATGGTTTTATTGTGACTTTATATCACCTTATTATTAAAAATTTCATGTTAAGGTTACACTTCGGGTAATATTCGCTTTCTTTTTCACATGTGTCATAATTTGTTACATCTTTGGTCCTTAAACATATATCATGATTTAAAAAATTTAAACCATGATATAAATATATTTTATATTAAGTAAATTTTTATTATAATATTATATATAATATTTATGTATGAATTTGAATACATCATTCATGGAGATGGTTGGTCATACATACAAATTAACACAGTTTCTGTTTTATTATCATAATGAAAGAAAGAAATAAACTAAAATAAGTGTGTATATGTATAAAATATCATTAAAGTATCATTATTATGTCATATATATCATATAATTTCACTAAAAACATCCACAATACATTCCATGTTGTTTGTGAATGAATCACATCGCTTTGAGGGGGCGGTAGTCCACACTTCCTCAAACATAATTATCATATTTACACAAAATGGAAAGTATAAATATATATGTTATAAAATAATAATATATGATTAAAGACATTATAAATATTATATATATTATATATACAAATATGTCTCATTATAATTCCCAGCATGATGGGAGGTCTAGAAAGAATATAAAATCATTGGGTCATGGGGCGGTAGTTCGCCATACACATAGACAGTGTGTCCATTACCCATTATATGAATGTGTGTATAAATATAGGTAAAACTGTTAGAATAAGAAATATAATAATATTTAGGATACTATTTTCTTTATAATTATGTAATAAGGAGAGTTTATGGGGTGGATAATGAAAATAAGATAATGGATCTTAAGGAAAGATGTTACCTCTTCTTTGGGTAACTCCTTTTGGTTTCCACCAAAGGACTTCCTTGGATTTTGTACCTCATAAAGGTAGGATTCAAGGAGTAAGGGGAGAATGTTGGTAAGTTTATTAGGTAGATATATTGTGAACCTAAGTGGTTTGATATGTGTGAGGAAGTGGAAGAGTGTTTTTCTTTTTATAGTGAAAGCGGAGTGGCACTCTTATAAATACCAAAAGGTATTCATTAACAGGAAGTATACTTTACCTAGTGTTCCTAAAAAATATAAAAATAATGGATGAAATTGGAATAATGGTTAATAGAAACTTCCATTACAAAAAATTATGTACATTTTAATAATTTAGTTCCTTCACATCTAATTTTCTCCAAATTTATAATTTTGGTTTTTTATTAAAGACCCAAGATTTCTAGCCTTTGTAGTTTAACAATTAAGAATAAATTAAAGTGATATTATTTTGAAAAGTAGATACAATTTATTATAAATATTATACATAATTTAGAAAATAAAAACCTCATGTGTTTTAGAAATTAATATAAAAATAAGTGCATGGGATGGGCAAAAACACTACTTAAACCTGGACCATGCTAAAAATGTTTTTACAATATATGGGTCAATATGTTAATTATAAGAAACTAAATTGTTCCATTAATAAAATATTTTTATTATTGATTAACACTTACAATTCACTGGGAAGAATATAATATTTTTATTAATTTTAAATAATTTAATAAAATATCATTTATTTTAAAATAACATTAATGTCGAATTTGACATTATTTATTTAAAATTTATTTCAAAATATTAAAAAAATATTGAAATTAAATTATATTGTTTTTAAATATATTTAAAATTATATATTCATATAAAAATATAATTATAGATAATAATTCAATCAATTTACTTCACTTTTAATATTTATAGTATCATTTATTTTAGTTAATTATTAACTAAATAATCACTACGTTGGCATTTCGTGAGCATTTTAAGTAACTAAATCATCTTTAAAAATTAAGGAAAAATTATTATGACCAAAATTAACATTTTTTTATTTAAAAATTATATATATTATCTAAAATATTATGTTTTTTACATATCTCAATGTTTTATAAATGTTAAAGGTGTGGAAAGTTATCTTTCTGTCTTTTCCTTACATAACCTTTTATATTGGGAACTTCCATTTAATAATATCACAATAACCCATAAAATTCAATACAAGAGGATATCCTTTTGAATTATTAGAATTAAATTTCCTTTGGACTTGTTTCCAAGTCGTTTTGGTCCATAAGATTATGTTTTAGTCCCTTATTAAGCTTAATTTTACCATAATCACCGTAATTAATTTTATTCACTTTCAGAAATATTTTTTTTTCAAAAATTAAGTTGATATTATTAGACCACGATTATTAAACTTATTAAAACTATGTATCTATATTTTTAAAAATTAAAATCATAGAATTTGAAAAATTAATTTTGATGTTAATCCCACAGATATGGCATGAAAGTGAGTTTTTAATGTATAAACGTTCAAAAGATCATTGTGTGTTTATATATAATTTAAATATAAAAGTAATTCCAATGGCCTTAATTGGATTAATATATGTATAATATATTTATTTTTACTTTATAAACTAATTTAAAATATAATTAAACATTAATAATTATTTAAATGAAGAGGATTTTTTTAACTAAAATACATCATTTTCACTATTCATCAAAAAATGAATTTTCTCACCAAAATCCAAAAAATTCACCCTATGTTAATTTAGACATTATAAATTCAAAAATTACTTTTATTTTTATAAATAAAATTCATAAAATTTTCAAAATTTATTTTTAAAAATAAGTGCACCATTAAAATGTGGTAAAACTAGATCTTATTTTTACCGAAAGCTAATCAAAGTATTGCATGTAACACAAGATTAACATGGTGTTTCACATAACCCAAGACAAACTAAATTTATTTTTTAATTAAAACAAAGAAAATCAATAAGATTAAATTAATTCAAAAAAAATTCACAAAATCTCGAGGTGTTACGATGTTGATTTGGAGCTTGGCACCACTATGGTTGAGAAGATAGTTCAGATTTTGGATCATTGATAGAATTTACTACGTGGTAAAATAATTCCATTTGTTTTTTCACTATGAAAGTGTATACCGGATATCTATGAGATCTGGGAGTGGGAGATATTGATGAAGAAACTTTGGGATTCACTTTTTGTAAGTCCATGATCTTGATGACTTTTGGGGATAGAAAATGTTTATGTTAGGGAAATTTTAATATCCTCTAACCTTTCTTTAGATACTTATTTGCTCTTTTTTATTTCCTTTTTCGGTGAATTTTTATCCTTTCAAGTATGGAGATATTTTGTTTTGTAAAATGACCAATATTATGGGATTATATTTTTGTTTTAATTAATGTAATTTAGGTGTAAATGAGGAAAAGAATTTGAATGGAATGGGGATGTTATTTGTAGTATTCTCAAGGGGTATGTTTTTGGTAATTTCTATAGGAGACATTTGCACCATAAATTTATAGATTACAGAGTACATTTATCCCAAGGAACAAGATGTGGAAATTCTTACGGATGTAAAACAATTTTTATCATAAAATGATTTTACACAATCAAATCCAATATTAAAGAAAAAATCATCAATTGGTTTAATTTAACCCAAGGAAATGTGTTTTCTATGTATAGGAAATAAGAGAAATATAGGGAGTAAGACTGATATTAATTTCATAAACCCCTGATACACATTGGTTTTTAATTACCTCTTGGGAAACTACCTTTTTATTATACTTCTATGACTTCCCCTAAATCCTTATGGGTGATTTTGGATGATTTGGGGTGATCTCCCTCCTTTTGGATCATTCTATTTAGTATTCAGTCCCCATGGATGTTGCATCAGTTATCACTGGTGTTTTTTCTTTTTTATTCTTCATTTCTATTGATCACTGTAGTGGTGTTGGCCGTGTTTATGACGATATTGTGATTGGTTTTTATTTCTTATCGATCAATTGTAATTTTCCATCATTTATTGTCTTGTGAATGCCGATATATTTATTTCCATCATCCATTATTGAAGGTTATTAGGTATCCTCCATTCATAATTTAGGAGTATATATAAAAGAGTTTAATTATTCAATTTATTTATGTTCTTGATAGTTCATATGGGTTTACTCAATGAAGATAAATTATTTTAAATTTCAATGGCTTTGTTGGAAATGATGCTGGTTTTAAAATAGATTTTTCTTTAAAATAGATATGTGTACACCAAGAGTTTAAAGAAATGATTAAATGTTGGTTTTGATTTCAAAGACAGTTTTTAAATCTAATAAGTTGATTTTATTTGATATAAAAAGGTTTTATTATTTATGATAATGGTTTTATAAATGGATTTTGACAAACTTAACACATTGGGTAACCTTGGGTAGACTGTAATAAACTTTTCACTCTTTGTGTGTGTAGTGCCACATAAGGTTTTATTTCATGATAGTGTGTGTAATTTCTATTTGGGTTCTATTGTTTGGATCCCTGTTAGTCATGTATTGGTGATTTTATTTTATTTCTATCACATATACCCATGGGTTAGATCCCAAATGGGGTGCTTGGTCATTTATAACTTTTTTATCAAATGATGTTATTTTAATGGTTATTTTATTATATGATTATCATATAATGTATCCATGGTTTCTTACCTATTTTATTTTTAACTTAAACTTTTTCTATATTTGGTGAATATGGTATGGTTTTTTGAAAACCAATGGTATTTTCTGAAAAATCATTTTACTTTATGAAAATGCTTGTAAACAGGACTTTCTTAAAGCTAGAACTGATGAATTCTTGATATTAGAACTTGTATAAAATCTTTAGTGGTATCCTACTAGGATTTTCACTCACACCCTAATTTATTTCTTTGGGTAGTTTTAGATGATTTTTTGTAGGAATTAGTTAAAGGGATGGTCATTTTGTAGCATTTCGGTTTCCCTTATTATCTTCATCTTCATTGCGAGATGGTTTAGTGTTGATGGATGGTCATATTGGGACTTTCTTAGAATTTTCTTGTTTTATTAGTCCTTTTTGGATTATATGGATTGAAATTTTATGTCTCATGGATTTTTTATATTTCTTACACATTATACCATGTTGGTTTTCCTAGTTCAATTTCATCAGGAGATATATTTCTTCCTCTTTGTTGTACTTTACCATGTGAATAGCATTTTTTGGTGGATTTCCTATATAACCTGGGTTGGTTTGTTACAAGTTTATGGTGTTTTATTTATTCCATTTTTACATAGATCTATATGTTAAATTTTTAATAATTACTTATTGAAAAAAATTCTTAAATATGCATCGTTATTTCTATTTGAGTTAGAGAAAATTTGTCCTCTCTTTTTTCACTTTCAAGTTTCATCTAACAGTCCCTAATATGATTGAATTTTTTCTTAGGGGACCTATTTATTTTCTCTATATGTATTCAAATGAATGAAATATATTTATAGTGAATTATTATATTCATAACAAGAATAATCTTGAATGATCAATTTTGAAATGATACATGGCTCAATAATGCATGGAACTATGTTCAATGGATTTAGGTTGTGTCAAAAGATAATTTAACTATCCAATGAGAAATTAATAAAAGTAATACATTAAAAAAATTGTCATTTTCCAAAATAGGGGGAATTATTAGATCCTATACATTGGATAAATTAATTCTTGTTGACTTGGAGATGTCACATGTTAAAATCTTTTTAACTGTGATTTTTTTGATGGCTACATCAAGTAAGTAATTTAAACATGTATATTTTAACTCTTACTAATTATTTTCACATATATCTTAAACTATTATTATCATTTTTTTAATTAAAATAATAAAAATATAAGTAAAAGATATTATTTGTTACCTTTGATAAGGAGAAAGACTTTTCACAGTAAAGAGTTTCTCACTTTCTTGAAATCGAATGTACAAGCATTTGTATAATAAAATATAAAAAATAAAAATTTATATGATTTTAATATTAATTTTATTTAAGGTATTGAGATTAAATATTGACTCTACCTCTAAATAAAAAAGTGTGTTGGTTTTTGGTCCTAAATCATTATTTTGGGAATGAAAATTACTAGTCATCAACATGTTTAAATTTTTTATAACTATTTGAGTAGTAAATATGAGAACACAACATGGTGGAATGATGTTAACTAAAAAGAAATACTATTTTCAAGTGCATCGGATACTAGGACTTGATATTAAAATGTGTCTTATTATAGAGTTATTAAGAAAATACTAATATTATATTATTACTCCCATGGTCAAGTCACTATTATGGAATGAAAGTGGTTTGATTCAATGAAACATAATGGTATATTTATTAATGAATATGGATTTACAGTTTTTTATATGACTCATTTATTGGATACCCATACAACATAAATTTTGGAATCAATGGAAAAATAATTATTTTATGTGAAAGTTCATATAAGACCTGGATTCAATGTCAGTTTTGAATTAATATGAAGAAATAGTATTGATGATAGTAGGGATTAAGTTTACATCATCACAACCCCTAATGATCTTGATCAATATACTGCATATAATCTCTCAAATAGTCCAATTTTCATAGTATATTATGAACTTGATTTAGTGGTGGGTAATATATAAAAGTAACCATATGTTGTCTCAATCTATTCGGTTTATCTTGACTACTCGTATAGTTAAATTTTATTTAATATGGATAAAATTTTTAAGGGTGATCTTTGTTTAAATTTTTTTTTGTTTTATATAATTATATTTATTTTACATTAATAAAAAATGTTTTGTTGACACCTATGTGGGATTTTTATTCCCACCGGTGAAGCATTGAATAAGCGATTCCCAACCACAACACATAAAAAAACTCAAATTTGGGATTCAAAAATAAATATTCAAATTTGGAAAAAAATCAAACTGGAATCACATTCCAACACATTTGATACCACTATTGGGATCCACTGTATAAGAGTAATCCGAAGATCAAACCAAAAACCATCCCTGATCACACGTTCAGACATAAGAGTTCAAAAATAAATAAATAAAAATTTTAAATTAATATTATAGATTTCAAAAAAAATCAAATTTAAATAAAATCAAATCAGTTTGTTTTTATATCCCAAAATAAAACAAGACCATACATAAGAAAACAATGTTATACCGATTTATGATTTTCTAAATATTCATAAAACAAATTTAAATAGAATTAATATTTATTAAAACTTATTTAAATATATTTAAACATCAATAAAATGGGTTTTAGAATCTTTAAATGGATTAAATTTATTATTGTTTTATAAATCATATTAAAACAGATTGAATTTCATATAGACTCAAAAAAAATATTTCAAAGAGATTTAAGCTATTCTCTAGCTAAAAAATTACATGTAAACTATTTTTAGTTTACATTTAAACTATTTGAATTTTATATGAAACATATAAAATAATTTTTCATGTAAACTATAGAATAAATTTTCATGTATAATGAAAATACAGTTTGTACTCTTTGATTATATTATGTCATCTTTGATGCCTTGTTTGACATTCCAATTTATGTGATTTGATTATAATTTTTCATATCATTTTCATTGTGTGTATTTATAATTATAATGACTTAATTACTCCCTACTACTATGAATAACTTATATAACTTCCTCATTAGTATTTGAAATGAATATAAAAAATGTACATTTCATTCCTATATAGAATGTGAAAGATATAAAAGAAATACATAGAAATAGATTTCTTGAAAATGATCAACAAATGAAAGAGATTGGAATACCTCCTCAGTTTCTCATAGTCTCTACATGAATTCTAGTATATGTCAATTACAATAATTTATGTTTCATTTTCTTATACTTTTTTTTCAAAAAAATGGACTCTCGGCCAGTCCATAGTTTCTCTCTAGTCAAACTACTTCCATTTGTGAGTAGAATGACCAATCGAGTGGAGGTTCTAAAAGTAGATCTCAAAGAATCTGTCATGCTTGTTCATACCCAGACCCACCATAGTATATCTAGTATACCACATTTTTTCCTCTTACTACTCCACTTGAGGCATCAGGTATATTCCCTCTTATGTATTTATCATCATTTCAGACCGTCTTCACTTATCATATTCCATTTCCATATCGCATGATGGATCCTCATACCTTCTATAATTATCTTGTTTTAATTCTATTACACCTTTATTTTCCACTCCTACCCATTTGAATTTTTATAATTGTTCCCCTAATACTTCTACTCCATATATTTCAGATGACCCATAGCATGATTTTAGAATTATTATAATTCACATGCTACCAATCCACCATAGCCCAAGGATACAATAGAGCTTAATGATCATGCTGGATCAAGCATATGTTTACAAGTTCATTAATTTCTATTTTAATAATTTTATTGGAATTTCAATGTGTATTAAATCTATTTTCTTCTTTTTTTTAAATGGGATCATGTAATAGGTGGAATGGGAATACTCATATGTGTGAAGTATAGAACTACCATATACAAATCAAGGTTAATTACAATGATGAAAACCAATTTCATGGTAAAATTGGTATATAGTGTAGAAGTTTTATGGGGATGTTATCCATGTATAGTGACATCATTTCGTGTTTAAAAATCTCAATTAGGCTTATCAATAATAAAATAATATAAAAAAATTTAGATAATATTTGGGTAAGAACATTTGAAATTTTTAAATCCCTATTATAATTTTTTCATATAAATTTAGATGTTTCTCTCAGGTTCACTTTAAATTTATTAATGTTCAAGTTTTAAATATATAAAAAACGATAGAATTAGGGTAACAATGGATAATTTATGAGCATGGTTTATATGTTTGTTGGATCAGTAGACTCTCCACCGAGTTAGAGGGTATACCAACCATCAATGATTCACCAATTACCCAATACTTGGAGAAGGCCACTTATATGAAGAGTAATAATTTTAAGGTATTATTCAAATTAAATAGATTTTTTATTAAAAATTAAATGATTACATGTAGTATTAATATTTTTTATTGAATTTTACTTTTCAGGAATCATTAGGAAGAAATAAAAAAATGTGGCTTCTATGAAGTACATGAACACTTTAGGGGGAACTACTATGAAGGATCATGAGATAAAATAGGTATTATTTATGTCTATGTGAGTTTAATTAGGTTCCTATCACATATGACATGACTTAAAATGAATAAAAAATGTGAATTGAATTGAAGTAAACTAGAAAAACAAACCAAAAAAAACTAGAATGGATCGACTATACTAAGGAAGAACTAACCCATCCTTAATCAAATTGATATGAACCATACATAATAAAAATAAAGTGATATGACATGATCCATTACTTTAAAATCAATCAAACCCAGAAACCTCAATTCCCAATACCATTATTCTCATCTCTGGACCACTGAATAACATCCCAATCATCTATTTATTATCAAATACATA
Source organism: Viscum album (assembly GCA_963277665.1). Classification (NCBI taxonomy): domain Eukaryota; kingdom Viridiplantae; phylum Streptophyta; class Magnoliopsida; order Santalales; family Viscaceae; genus Viscum; species Viscum album. Next base: position 767,860,619 of record OY728121.1, read on the forward strand.
GGTTTAAAACCTAAATTGTCTTAATTTAATCTATATGACCATCAAACAAGTATTTCATCAAATAATTTGCTTCCTCTTTCCATTTCTACCCCCATAAATCCAACAATGAGTGATAAAATCTAAAGTAACCACCCAAAAAAACACTCCTACAAAATTTCTTCAAAGGAAAACATATGTAATAGTTTCATATTAAATGAACCATTACCAACACCATCTATTATATATGACCCAAAATTAATATTATCCTCCCACTTAACATAAAATTACCAAATTCCATCTACATACCAAAAGAAATCGAACAACTCAGTCACTCATCAAATCAATAAAATCCAATACAATCAATAGGTTATGGTTTTATTAATAAAACAATTAGTATGTTATCACATATTATGTTATAATACAATTAGGGTATAATATAATAATTGAGAACCAATAAAACCTGGCAGCCTCAACACCAAAAACTATAATTGTCATCTCAATACCATCAAATAACATCCCAATCATATATTAATGGTAAAATACACATGTTTCAGACCTAAATTTATATAATTCAATCCATATGACCATAAAACTAGTTATCCATCAAATAGTCTACTTCCCCTTTCTGTTTATAGCACATAAATCCATAAAAATATCTAAAATCCAAAATAACCACCAAAATGAAAACACACCAATGTAATTCCATCCAAGGAAACCATATATTGTGGTTTAATCCTAAATAAACTATTCCTAACATTATATCACACATATAACCCCAAATAGAAACTATTCTTCCACTTAATATAAAATTAAAATATTTCATTTTCATCCAAAATGAAACCTAAAAACTCAATCACTAATCAAATCCAGACAAAAAAATACAATATATTATCCTGATTTAATGACTAAAACAATGAGTATATTATCACATATGACTTTATAACATTATTACGGTATAATTCAAGATTATTGAACCAATCAAACCCAGAAACCTCAATACCTACAACCATAATTCTCATCCAGAGACCACCGAATAACTTAACTATCATCTATTCATGATCAAATACCCATGTTTCAACCCTAAATTTCTATAATTCAATATATATGACCATCAAAAAATTCATCCATCTTAGAATTTACTCCATATTTCCATTTATACCCAAAATATCCACCAAAATAGATAGAAATTAAAATAGCCACCCAAACCAAAAACACTCCTATATAATTCCACCCAAGGAAACAATATATAATGGTTTTATCCTAAATAAACCTAGACCAAATTCATATTGAACATATTATCAAAAATCAACACTATCCATCACTTAACATAAAATTCCCAAATTTCATTATCATACCAAATGAAACCTAACTACTCAATTGTTCATAAAAACGTCAAAAACTTGTAGAATAAAAAACTAAATGAAATAATAGAAAAAAAAACTAAAACATCCCAATATAAAACCATGTAAACCATCATTCCAACAGAACAAAAATTAACATTTCACACAATTCATATTAATTAAACTGAAATTATTATTTTTTAAAATCATGGTATCACCTTTATATTAAATCAAAATCATGATTTTTAAGATGAACAACCATTTAAAATTCAAAATTTCATAAATCAACCAATTTTAAATTAAAACTAATTATGCCAAATATTAAATAAAAAAACATTTTATGTTTCCCAAATATAACCCAAAAAACTGTCATGAAACCAGTTTTATGAAAAATCATTGATGTCATTAAATTTTATATGGTTTATAAAAATTACATATCCAAACACACTAATAAACACTAATAATTATTTTTACCAATATATATAACTTATACCAACCAAATTCAAGAAAATTTTCAAATTAAATAAACAAAAATCATATCTATTAAATTAATTTAAACTAAAACAATTAACTCAAAATTCATTACACTAGTTAATGGACATTAACCTTTAAAATAGAATATCATTTCACATTTTAATCTCATTTATTTCATTAATTAAAACAATTACCAAAATTTCCAACCATTAATAAAAAATAGTTCAAGTCATTTCAAAATAATAAATTTATTAAAAAAATTCACTATCCTTCTACACCTTAGTGAGATTAAATTAAATCCTAATCTCATTTTGAAAGAGTTCTAACCCAAAATAAGTCTTTCTTCATCCCCCCATACAAAAAATATTAAACTATTTATGAGATGTATTTTCAAAATTAAATTAAATCATCAATAAAATTTTATTAATTAATTTTTTCTTAAATTTAATTTCATTTTTAGTGGGTAGTTATTAATATAAAATGGCATGCACATTGAGAGAAATTGTTTTTCTTCATCAGAAAGTAGAAATATGGCAGTTTTGTAAATGTACATACATAAGAAAAGTACTACTATTAAATTTTAGCGTCTATATTTTGAATAAATATATTATTAATATTATGAATAGTGTGATTTGAAGGACCTTGATGAGAAAGGGTACAAAATCATTTAAACAAATGATCATTTTCGATAGATATTAGGTGATGATAGTCATAGAAGAGTTTTTAGTTGATCCCTGAATAGTATTATCCCCATTATTTATTAGCCCACTCTAGGTGCTTTTAGTATCCATCATATCTCCATGTATAAAGAGGTCTATTCATTGGTAGAAAGGTCTCATATAGAGGTATCATAGGAAAAAATCCATAGAGGAGTGTGAAGGAAGTAAAAAAGAAAATGAGTAGTTTTTGAAATCTATAGAAGCTTTATGTCCATAACTTCCATTGGGTACCAGATTGGTTTTTTATACATGAATTTTTATGATTCACTCCTCATATGATTCACCTAGAGATGGAAATTATGGTCCTAATGGTGGAAGAGTGAAGGAATTTCCTGGTGGTGATGGTGATGAATCTGTGGGAGGTAGTGATGATTGTGTGGATTATCATGATGAAAGTTATAAATGTTATGTCCATTATGGTAGTGGTTTTCATGAGGGAGATATTTATCCCCAAAATTGTTGACTTTATATTTATAAAAATACTATTTTAATGGTGTTTGATGATGAATACTGATTGTATATGTGTTCGAATTTGTTTTTTTATAATTATCGAATTATTTAATGTCAATTATACAATATATTTTCTATATTAAATGTGTATGTGACTAGTTGGTGATATAAATTTGTTTTTATTCTATAATATATTGGTTAAATGGTTCTTGAGGTGTCAATTAAATCTTACTAGGAGTTATGAGTTATGGAAGACTATACCAATGGTTTATATAAACTATTTTTATCCTAAAAACAGAGCCACCCAATAGAAACGATTTCCATGAAACAATTTGTATAGAGATACCCCAATATCCTTCTTACCAAATGTTATATAAATAATTGGTATATTCTACACCAATTTTTCAAACCAATTAGTATAGTTGTATTTTCTAGTATTATATCTATTCATTTCTTATAGAATGTTATGTTTAAATATATGTACACTGATAATTTGTATGGATGATTTCTGGTTATTTCTCATGATATTGTAATCTGATTTTATGTTATAGTCTAACAAATATGTTATTTATTATTTATCCACAAGTTTATATCCTTTATCTTTTGGGGGTTGTGCTTGATGATATGTCACATCATGGTTCAGGACACTGATTATTGTTCCCATGCTAGGGAATGAAAAATATTATGGATGTTATTTCATGAGTAAATTTTCATTTAAATCTTGTTTCTCAAAATGAAATTGACTTTGGTGGGTTTTTAAATAATTATTATTAAATAATTGGTTCATTATTTAAAGGCTAAAGGTTTCAAACTATAGTTCTAAGTTTCACATATGAATATCTATTAAACTAGTTTTAAATGGGTTTTAAATGAACCAAAAGGGGAAAATTGTTTGAAAAAACCTTGGATTATTTTTGAGTTATTTCTATAGATAATGATACAGTGTAGATACTTCAATATAAGGGTCAATAATTCATCCCACATAGTTTTGGAATATGTTTAGAGATGTTTGGTGTTGGGAAGGCAGGGTCTGTGAAATTTTTAATGTTCATATATATAAGGGTAACCGGTTCTGAGTATATGGAATCCTAAAAATGCTAATTTACATGAATGTAAGGGTCACAAATATGATATGTAAAGGTATTATTTACCATATGTAAGGTTCATTTATTTGATACATAAGGTTTATCGTGGTGCTAATCATATTAGACTAGGAAAATGGAAAATTTCCTACATGTAATGATCTTTCCTAAGGCATATATGTTAACAAAATTTTTCATTTATATATAAAGGTTATTTATCTGACATGTAATGTTAAATAGGATAACACATAATGTTTTATAGGTTTCACCCTTAGATTTGTAATGGTTTCTAAGCCTCACCCAATTATATGTAACGGTTTTAAAGATAGTAAATTTACCAAGTTCCAAGTCATCTAGAGATTAAAAAGTATATGTAAGGGTACTCAAGAGAGATTATGTAAGTGTACTAAGAGTCAGCCTATGGAATAGAGACTACGTAAGGGTTCCTTGAATGTTTCAAAAATATATATAAGAGTTATTCTAGAATAATATTTTGGGTATGAATATTTTCCACATCATAGCTGAGGTGTGTAGAAATTATTCTAATTTACATGATCTGGAGCCCAGTGTCCACGCCAAGGGAATAATTTTTATTTCATAAATAGGTTTAGAAATATTTTAGTGGTTCTGATAATTTAGATATTCCCACACCATGGAAGAATTTTATATCACATAATATTATATGATACATGAATTTCCACTATGAGGTAGTGTTTCATGTTATAATAGTATTGAGGATTGATAATATTTTGACAATTACTTCATGATATTCAGAGTTTTTTAATGAGATGTTCTACTAGATTTCAAGGATCTTTTAGCTGACTGAGCTTCATTCCATAGTGGAAAATAATACACCATGGAATGGTTGTAGTTATGTCATGTTATGTTGTAATTAAGTGAATCATTTCATGATATAATTATTTCAAGGAAATCTAAAATATTCAGTTGTAATTTAAAATGAAGAGATATTTCACAAAATTTAATAAGTTTACTCAACCCTATTAGAATAACTTTTATAAATCTACAGTTAAAAAATTATAAAAATCCATTGTGAGTGTGAACATGTTGGTTTATTCAATTCATTGAAGAATAACAATATTGGAAATTTTATATTAGTATTATAATGTTAGATAGGAAGTGAATGGAGGTCTAGGATACAATCTCACTGGAGGTTCATGGAGTTCATCATGTAGAAGAAGGTGGAGCTGATTGATACATTATTTATCATGTAATCTCATTCTTTAATCATGGTAGATAAATATGGTTTTTCTTGGAGGAGTAGTGATATTTATAAGTGATTGAGTGAAGTGATTTCTATGTTTTGTGAAGGTTTTTTCCCTTGAGGGTCAATGTATCTACTATAAATTATAAGAAACAATAAGTTTTCTTTGTGATTCTAGTACATCGACACATTTCCATTGTATAATAATTATATTATCCCGGTTTCAGTGAATCAAATAAAAATAATTATGCCCCTATATGTTTTCTTCTTTTCTTCATATCTATTATGAGGGAGAGAGGTGTTCTTATTAGTGGCAGAATAAGATTTTTGGTGAGGGTGGTCTAATGAGATTTATAGCACTGATCCCCCCATCAAGGTATTTATCATTCAATGGACCAAAAACATTCAATTTTGTTATAAACATATAATACAATATTGATGAATTGAAATATATTCCTCTTAATGAAGACACATTGAAAAATTGGATTATTTTACTAATCCTTTTTAATAAAATATTCACTTAAATTTTATTTCACATACACCCCATCTACTTTAATAAATATAATGATTTTTTCAATTTAATATAATAATGATCTCAAGATCCATTTAATGTATAAATAATTTTTAATCTTTTAGTAATTTTCATATAAAAATCATTATCAATATTTCTATATAGGTATGTAGTCACAAGTTCCATCTAGAATAGTTAAGGATACTCATGTATAATAAATTTCATAATATATTGATGTAACATATTGAACCAAGATCCACTAAATTGTTCCCCGAGTCAATGGTTCACATGGCCTTAAGTTTACCTCCACGTATGCTAGAGGCTGTCGACTAGCAATTAGGGCCTAGGGAGTGTCTATGGGGAGTCTATACCCTCATGTAAGAGTGTAACATAGCATTGTAATCATAAAAAATAAGCATAATCATATAATAAAACATTAATATAAAATAAAAAATGATAAGGCAATAATAAAAATAATACCAAAAGAATTTTAGTGTAGAATATGATGATCATTTCATGTCTCTATACAAATTGGTTGGAAATACATGGAAATTGGCATCCCATGTAGAACATATATCAAAAGAATAAAAAGTAAAAAAAGAAACTATCTCTAGATTGCATAAAAGGTATAGCTCGGTCATATGCTCCCCTTCTCCAAATAAATGATAAATTCAGACATCATAATGTAGGTTCTTTCCTTGGTACCTCCCTACAACCATTAATCTATATGGGTAACCAACGATGGCCCAAACAGGGTGTGAGATAATAATCTGTAGGCCACCACCCAAAGTGTCTATTATAAGTGATGTCAATCTATAAAAAATGAAGTGGTGTGAAGTATATCATAGGTATAACAATAATAAAAGTAGAGCATCAATGAAGATATGATCCTCTATATCTAACCATGGATCCTTGTGAACAATAATCAAGGGCCTATACTCATTGGTTGACTATAAATAATGATAAAGAATCTAAAACATACTATGTTTTATATTCTAGTGTCATACCCCAAGGGATGGTTCCAAGGTATAAAAACCAATGCATCCTCATCATGTAAGGATTACATGATCTGGCACTAAGGTATAAATATTCAGGGCATCCCCTCAAGTCCTATGATAGGTTCCATAGAAACTCTATAACAAATTAATTGGGGACCAAGGAACATGTAAATGGATCATGCCTAAGGGGTTCCAAACTAGTTGGATCCTAAGAGTAGTAATTTCATTGGAATCTGATGTAAACTACATCCATGGAGTAGAAATTTCCATGGCATCCTATGAAATTAGGATTCTAGGAGTAGAAATTTCCAAGGCATCTACTACCATAATCAGAATCCATGGAGTATAATTTTCCATGAAATACAATGGAATAAGGATATAAGGTAGAGAAATATCCAAGGAACCCACTAACATTATCAATTTATCATCTAATTTCATAACCCATTTCATTATAATTCACTTACCATGAGTTCATCCAACCCATCCCACATATTCCATAAAATCAATTTAATCATTTTAAATAATTTCATAACATGTCATCACAAGGAAAGAAGGAATAAAACTTATCATGTTCAATAATTTAATTCATAATTAATTCTGTAAGGCTCCCACAAAATAGGCAAGAAAACACACAAAAAATTGTGTGGTATAACAAGGGGAAGATACAATAACACACCTCATGAGTGGTTCAGGTTGGGGATAACAACGTCCATCCATATAAAGGTACTATTGGACATCATAAACTACTCCCAATAAATTTAATCAAGGCATTCATTTATTTTTATAGGAAATGCTAAAAGGTATGGAATGCAGCACAATAGAAACAAGGTATATAAAACACCAAAATTTACAGGAAATGTATAGACAACCTACCATATATCCATGGTAGAACATGTTTCTAGTATCATCTCTTAACTCAACTCGAATTAGAAGAAAATGAATGAATAGATGAATGCCATGAAAATAGGGAATAAGATCCTAAACCAAATTAAATTCTTCGAGGATAAGAGAAATAGAAAATGGTGCAACATGAATTGATACTGCATCGGTGCACATCTAATGAGACTGGTGGTGGATGAATCGAAGTCTAGGTTATGAAATAGCACCAAAGCCTATGTTTAGGATTCAAGGGAGATCCTAAACAAAAAATACTGGAGGGAGTAAGGTTCTTTCCAAATAAAGATGCCATGCCTATTATTTTAAAAACTATCTTTAGGAATTGAAATAGTGCGTAAATGAACTACACATCATATAAATCTCAAGATTCCCCTTATGGGGAATGCTCATTAAGCATCTTGAATTGTCCTACCCATTATAATATGTTTTGTTTATTGATTACAGGCCATATATTCTAATTACACTTATTTCACATGGTCTACAGCCTACATTCAGCCCCTACATCCTTTCTTATTTTTAAAACAACCTAACCATCCCACTGGCCCAACTATAGTAACTAGGAAAAAATGAGACATTAAAAAATAGTTTACCAAAAGCAAAAGATTTTTTATCGCATTGAATACTTGATATATTGCAATCATTTCCCATTAAATCTATTCAACCCTAAATTTACCTTCCATGGGTGGTTAAGCATTGTCTAAGAATAACTCTAGCCAATGAGCAGTACGTCAACCTCCCACTCCCTATTCTCTTCCTATACATGGTCGTGGTACCATTAAACCCATACTATAGGAACTAATTGGCTTTAGAGAGCCCTCATTCTCCTGTCAATGATAGGAATAAGATTCTCATGGAAGGACACATCTACATGTATCTCAAACAAATCTAGTGGAAGAGTATGATATGGGACTATGTGATAACAGCATAGCTAAGATATGTGGAAGACGTCATGTATAGCTCGACACCTATGAGGTAACTAAAAATTATAGGATACTAGCCCGACTCTCTCTAGAATCTCAAATTTCCTGAAATATCATGGTGAAATATTACCCTATCTCTTAATCTGTCTATGTCTGATCCTTGGTGAGATATGTAAAAAGACTCAATCCCCAACCTCAAAATATATAGGTTATCAATGAAGATTAGCATAGGATTTCTATCTAGACTATGTAGTATCCATCATATTTATAGTAAGTTGAACCTACTCTGAATACTCTTATATAAGACATGGTCTAAGCAGTGCTACCACTCTTGGTTTTAACCAACATAGATGTGGTCAGCATGGCCTATCATACAAATCCTCATAAGGTTTAATCTTTATAGTAACCTAAAATCTATTTTTGTCAGAGAATTTAACTATTTGTATATTCCTCTCCAAATAACCACCAAAATAATTGATGTTTTCTATATTCATTTCCTCCAAAACCTTTATAGTGAGCTCTTTCTAGTCATCGGTCTGAGGGTTGTATCCCGTGCTCTAAAGAACCTGTGTACCCAACACCATCTGAAAAATTTTCTAAAAAAAGATGTAAATCAGGTGACCATATCTGATACAATGGTATAAAAAACCACATTATGGGGCACAATAATATGGATTTAATGTCTCCTAAGATCATATACTGAGAGGGTCTCCCTGATAGATAGGAAATTAGATACCTTCATGAGTATGTCCACAATAACCCATACAACATCTATTCCTTGAGGAAATCTTGGAAACCTATTCATGAAATCCATCACAACATCATCCCATTTACAATTAGGAATGGGTAAATTCTTTAAAATCATAACTGGTCGCTAGTATTCTACCTTCACCTACTGACAGATGGAACTCTTCATGAAAAAAACATCCTTCCTCTAGTTTCATCCCAGGCCACCAGTATTGGAGACACAAGTCTCGATACATCCTGGTAATATCAGGATGTAATTCCAAGGATAAGGCATGAAAGTCTTACATAATCTCCTCATATATGTCTGAGGGAACCCAAACACAGCTATGAATACACTTAAATTCATCCTCTCCCACAACCCAACTAAGAGGTGAGTACTCACCTACCACACACTCCCATTGGACTAAGACCTCATAATATAATAGTTCTCTCATATTCACCCAATCCATAAGAGTGTAATTAACTATAAAGGGTGAGAGAAATTTCTGTCTGAGACTATCTTACACCTCTAAGTGCATCTCCAAAAAAAAGTCAATAAGCTACCACTCAATATTGGCCACATCAACAGCATGTATCCTCCTGATAAATGCATCGACAATATCATTTCCCTTTCCAAGAATATTAACAATATTGAATTAAAAATACTATTGGTATTCATCACAATTAATTACATCAAATTTGAGTCATGCTATTTAAAAATATACTTGAGGATTTTTCTATCTTTGTGCACCAAAAATGATCTCAAAGTAAATATTTCCTCCAACAATTTAAGGCATGTAGAATAGAACCTAACTCGATATCATGTGTCATATATTTTCTCTTGTGTGGTATCAACTGAATAGACATGTACACCACAAATCACTACCCCTGCATCAGAATAGTTCCTAGTTCCATACTTGATGCATCACAATACACAATATAGAACCTCCCAGGCTCTAGTATAATCAGGACTGATGTTGATGTCAGTCTCCCTTTCAACTCCTAAAAGTATTTCTAAGAGGTATATGACTATAAAAACCTCACACCCTTCTTATTCAATCCCATAATAGGTGCTTATATGATTGATAAGTACTATATCAAATGCTTATAGTGATTTCATATCCCTAAGAAACACTATATATCATACATTCTTGGACTGCTCCTATGAAACAATAGATCTCACCTTTTCTGGGATAACTAATACTCTTATTACTGAGATAATATGACCCATGAAGTGAATCTTATCCATTCATAAGTGTCACTTTGTGAGCTTTGAATATAATTGATGATACTAGGGTGTATCCAAAATGATCATAAGATGTTTTTCAGGGTTATGTCATGTTTTTGAATACACCTATATATCATCCACAAAAACCACCATAAATGAGTCAAGATAAGGATGAAAAAATTGATTCTTCACTTCTATGAAAACCAAAAGCATTTTTGTGAGACTGAATAGTATAAGTAGATACTCATATAGACTATACCTACTACAAACAGATGTATGAGGTATTTATAAAGGCCAAACATGTACCTGATGATAACCCGATATCAGATCAGTATCTAAGAACACTCAAGATACTTGGATTTGGTTAAGTATATCATCTAAATGAGGTAAAGGATACCAATTTTAAACCATCAACCAGATAAATTCCTAATAATCCACACAAATCATGAGGTTTTTATACACCTTTTTCACAATAAGAACCAATAAACCCCATGGATATGTTCTATGTATGATAAACCCCTTTTCCTCTAAGTCTTAAAATTTTATCTTGAACTCCTACAACTTAATATTATCCATACTATAAAAATAAATGGATACCAGTAAAGCTCCTAGAACAATCTAGATGGATAAACCCACCTATATTATGATGTAAACTAGAAAAGTTATCCCAAAAAACATCCCTAAAATGTTCAACCACTGGAGGAAAGTCTGCATAAATCAATCCAATATCATCCAAATATAAACTTTCTATCTATGATATCATCTCACCTAGCCCATGATGTTCATTTCCATCTCTAATTGGTTGCAAATATCATTTACAATTATGATAAAGATCCCACCATGTGGTGATTTGAATCTCACCCTATAGTGATAGAAATCAACATGGACATGATAAGAAACTGTCATTTATATCCTGAGTAGGATTTCAAACCTTATCGTTTTGAGGATGCAGAGATCCCATAAAAACTGAAACCCACCTATCTCAAGGGGAACTCCCTGCACTAGTGAAAACTATTTAATCTTATTCCCAATAGAGTGTTGAGTGTCATAATGTTATCAGAAAACTAAACAATAAGCCTAAGGCTCTCCATAATAGGTAAAGATATAAAGTTATGAAAAGCACCTATATCAAAAATAGAAGATACTAAAGTAGAGGAAACTAAGATCATGCCTATCATTATATACTACCTAAAACTATACTACTCAAGTGTAGGCACTATAGAATATTTCTAGCTTGAGTCGTTGTCCTTTGAAACAACCTCACTATCCAGAGTAGGACTACTCTATTTTTTGTGGTAAAACTGGTGTTTGGCTCCCCGACCATGACCACCACCTTGGCATGAATGACCGTGACTACCCTAGATCCTAGCCTAACATGGATCTATGAATATCTCCCTTGAACCTCGAGTTATATTTGATCCCCTTCCATTGATGGTTGCAGGTAAGGTCTTATTAAATCAGTTTAAATGGACCATCCCGATGCAAGCTCGACACTCGATTGGGTCTCTATCGCACTAACTCCTAAAATTTCCTCATCTCCCACATTAATGATAAAATATATAACTACAAACACTAGATATATGGCTAGTACTCCCCTCAAAATAAGACTCAAAATGGTTCTTCCTACCACTTGATATTGAACAACTTATTTGAGAGGCTAAAATTCCCTTCTCTATTCCCCCCATCTTCCCTTGGGTGCCAATCATAAATTAGGACTTGATTCACTATCTATTTTATAGTAGTCATCTGAAACAGGTTTACTTGTGATAAAATGGCATTCTTGAGACCTTTCTTGAAAAGTCTCTCCATCCATGGATCAATAGCTAGATAAATCAACACAAAATGTTGACTCTCTATGAAATATTATAACTACTCTATAATGTTTATCGCACACTTCTACAGATGGATAAACTCACTGGCCCTTTCAAATCTCATGGTCATAGAAAAAATGTAATTGCAAAACCAGGATTGAAAACCCATTTAAACCATATCCTGAATCATATAATCCTAGTTCAAAACATCCCACCAGTGCTTAGATTCCCTCTGGAGCATATATTTCATGAGATTCACTCTCCTCTCAAGAGGTGTATCCTAATGCTGAAAAATAAAAAAAATAGCATCAACAAACAGCTCAGTACCCTTTGGACTGCCATCCATTTAAAATGTGCGATGATACTGTTACTAGAACACACACATGAACTCTTCCATGGATGAGGTAGGCTGAAAATCTCCATGAAAGGTATACCTAAAGCATAGGAAACCCTCATGGAACATGGAATTAGAACCCATATCTTGTATAGCTACTAGTTCTATAACTTTAACTATAAGAGGTTCTACCGGTAGCCCAAGGACCACCATACGTAGATCATGGTATTCCCCACCCTCCTGACATATGACTGGAGGTCTTCATGGGGTAATATCTATATAATTTCACACAAACCTCAGAAAATAAAAGAGTATCAACCAATTAATTGATATAAAATCATTTGATAGGTCGAAGCCTTCATATAACAAGACACACCCCTCTTCCTAATCCTAAATCTAAGAATCGATAGTAAGGATGATCATAAAGAAATCTATAGTAACTACCTAATTCTCACTCCTAATGTTGATTCTGGATCATTCTCTTAGTTTCATAACACAAGTCATGGTATATAGGTTGTTCAGTGCAACAGATAAATCCATTTATCGACAACCTTTCAATGTCATAAATTCCATAGTTAACTTCTTAGGGTGTCAAATATTTCCTAAGCATGAAAATGTTATTTAGGTGATGGAAGGTACTCTAAGTACCAACTTTTTTCTCAATAGTATCCAAAAAACATTAATCAAATCATAGATATATAATGTAAGGAAAACATAATAATATTATGCATTCTAGCAATTCATCCTAGATGGTATGGCATATGCATGACATGTGAATCATATAAGGTTTCTAGAACTATGCATGAGACCAAAACCTCCTTTCCCTATTGGGATAAGGATTAAATGTCTCCCTCAATCATAACAATAATATCACAAATCATGTGCATCACCTAATTATGGAATCAAATCAATTTTAATATTCAAATATTAAAAACAATAATAATTCCCATTCTAGAACATTTGTATTTTCCTTTACATGGGTTAGCTACTCCCATTAACACATCATTACCAAATTTGAGTACCATCCTAACCTCTTTTCTATTGTCTCAAAAGAGTAAATCCTAATAATAAAACCACTCTGATACCACTTTATCATGCCTATACTTGGGATCTATTAAATGGAGCCCTGACTTGGTGGGTTACATGGCCTCAAGTGTGCCTCCTCATACGCCATAGGCCACCAAATAGTAAATAGGGACTTGGGTGTGTCTTTGTGGAGACTATAACCTCATGTAAAAGTGTAAAATAGTGGTGTAATCATAACCAATAAGTATAAAGAATTTAATAAATCATTGATTGAAAATAAATATCCAGATGACTGTAATAATAATAATACCAAAATCAGTGTCATGTGTAATATGATGATCATGTCATGTATCTATACAAAATGGTAGGTAATACAATGGAATCATCATCCCATGTAGTACATGTATCAAAAGTACAAAAAGTCCAAAAAGTATCTATCTCCAGGTAGAATCACAATCATAGCTTGGTCATTTTCTCCCTTGGCCCAATTAAATAATCAAAAAAAATATCATAATGTCGGTGTTTTCCCGGATCCCTACCTTCATCCATGATGACTTTCTGGGTACCCAATAATAGCTTGAACAGGGCATCAGATAACACCCAGTAGGCCACCACCAATGGTTTCTCTAACAAGTCTGGTCTCCATATAAATAATGAAGTAGTGTGAAATATATATCATATGTATAAATTTAATAAAAGTAGAGTGTCAATGCAGATGTAATATTTTTTAGAAAACCATGGCTCCCAGTGAAAAATAGTCAAGCACCCATAATCACAGGCTAAATGTAAATCATGATAAAGAATCCACAATATCCTATGCCATAAATACTATGTCAGACCCCAAGGTTCGAATCCAATGTATAAATACCAAGGCATCCTCATTATGTCAGGCCTACATGGGTCAGATCCAAGATATAAATGACCAAGTAATCCCCTCAATTCCTAATATCATCTCTATTAAAAATCAATAATGACTTGGGATGAGCTTACGGAGAATGTCCACAGAGTACGTTCAAGGTAGTTCAAGAAAACTAGATCTAAAGAGCACCAATTTCCTTGGAATCCAATATAAAGTGGATCCATGAAGTATAAATTTCCATGGAATCCTATGGAATTAGGATCCTAGGATTATAAATTTCTAAGACATCGAATTCCATAATCAGGGTCCATGAAGTATAAATGTCCATGGGATCTAATGGAATAGGGATAAAATGTGTTGAAATTTCTAAGGCATCCACTACCATTATCAATTCATCATCTCATTTCATAACCCATTTCATTATTATTCACATAAAATTATTTCATTAAACCCATTCCACATATTCCATAAAATCCATTTAATCATTTTCAATAATTTCATAACATCATCACATTGAAAGGCGGCATAAACCTTCTCTTATTAAATCATTTAATTCTCACATAATTCGACAAGGTTCCCATTAATCAAGTGAGCTCACACACACCTAATGGAGTGGTATAATAGTGGGAATATATAATAACACACCTAATGGGTGGTCTGGGATGGAAATAAAAACCTCCAACCACATAAAGGTGCTAGTGGGAAACCTAAATAGGTCCCAAAAAATGTAATAAATAGCTTCATATAACTTTAGGTGAAATGCTAGAAGTTCTATCATGAAGTATAATAGAAACAAGGTATATAAATCACCAAACATTAAGGGAAAGGTATAGACCACCAATTTTATACCTATTGTTGAAAATGCATCCAGTATCATCCCCTAACTTAACCTGGATTTAAATAAAATAGAAGAATGGGTGGACAACCTAAAAATTGGTTTTAATTTCCTACACCAAAATAACTCCTTCAAGGATAATAGAAACAACACAATGTGCAAGATGAATGGATAACTCACTGATGTGTATCCAATGAGAACAATGTTGGATGAATTAGAGTCTGGATCATGAAATAGAACCAAAACCTAGGTTTAGGCTTCAAGGGGATCTTCTATGTGGAAGAGAAGGGGTTGAGGATCTCTCAAATTAAGGATTCCCTACCTATTATTTTAAAAACTATCATTGGGTGTTTACACAACATGTAAATGAATTACACATGATGTATATATTGGGCTCTTCCTTATTGGTAATGTTCATGACATGTCGTGATTTGGCCTACCCAATCCAATACATGTCATGTATTGAGTACATGCATTCTATTCCAATTAAAAATCATATACTTGGACTATAGAGTGACTTCTTCCCCTACTCCATTCCTTATTTCCAAAACAACCTAACTTGCCTACTAGCCTAAATTTAGGGTCTAAGACAAAATATAACTTAAAGAATAATTTACCAAAAACAAAACAATCCATACCTCATTGAAAACCCATGATTTTACAACTAAAATATTATCACATCTATTACAGGAGAGTATATTGCATCATAAACAATCTCGGTTCTTTGTGAGAAACATTAAAAAAACATTCAAACATTATATCTCAAAACTACACTCTTTTCATTTATATTTCTTGAAAATTCCCACTTCTATATAGTTGGTTTAATCAATTATGTTTTTTTTACAATCAACCCAAAAATAATATCTTTAGAAAGTGATTCAAATTCATATTAGATTAAAAAAATTAATTTTTTATAATCCATTCTATCATAATATTCATAAAACATTTTTTGGTTCTTGATCTTCATCCATAATTTCATGTCCCACATTATATGAGAATTTTTCATAAAAAAAATTTAACTCAATTCCAACATCATCCAATATTAGAAAAATTTATAAATATTTCCTCTTAATCAAAATCATATACTTCTGGTATATTATTTTTGAAACTCCCTAATATGAATCACCCTATCCTGACCAATGAGATACAAGGCCTCAAGTATTCCTCCTCATACACAATAGGTCACTGATTAGGAGTTAGGGTTTGAATGGTGCAGTGGGGAAACTATACCCTTAGTATCGAAATCCACACACCAAAATCATAACAAAGTGAGAATATTAGTAACCTAAAGAGAAATAGTGGAACAAAGTAATAAATATTATATGATAGGTTATATTTCTGGTTTTTCATAGTTATATAGTGTATATAACCAAGGACCCCCAGTACAGTGTGTCGAAGTAGAGTAAAAGTAAAACAAAAAGAATAAAAGATGACACCATGGAATTGTTCTAGAGTCCATCCTAGTACCAACTCTAAATAATAATGTCCAACACCTAAAATCCCTATCACTAGACCCTTTCCCTTTCTATGATCCATAATCCTGAAGCCTACACATGCATTGAGATTCAATTATTGGGTCTGAGTATACACCTAGATGGACACCACAAATGTGTCCTCAGAACAAGTGCACATGGAAAAGAGGTGTATTCCATGATAATATATTAATATGAAAGCAGGTAAAAATCAATCGTGTGTCAGGTAGTTTTTCAATAACCAAGCCACCCTGAACTCTCCTCGTACCTACTTCAACACCATATTGGAAGAACATTCATAATGGAAGTTGTGATCATGGATCATCTATACAACCACCAAATATATGCCTATGTAGCCACGTAGAGAACAGGTCTTGGGTCATGCCCCTAGTCCATTGAGCTCCATCTCTGTCATGGGTTGGGCCTCATGGGAATCATAGCATGTCTCATCCTCTTTTTAGGCAACAAGGTCATCATATCCCAAAACATCCATGGGTCAAACCTCATGGTCATCATATCCCTAGATTATGTCTGGATCCATCATCATTGTCATCGCATGTTGAACATCATCTACGTCCAAAATTCTTAACCAATAAAAAATGGTCCACCTATCACTTTCTACTATAAGTAGAAAATTAAAAGACCATAAATAATTATAAAATATGGTATAATTCATATAGGAACAAACATATTATTTCAATATTGAATCACCTTATCCATACACGCACATACACACAATTGATTAACAACAAGCATGGCTCTCAAAAACTAAAGAAGAACACACAAGTGATCCACATCAGTAATGGTTCTCACATAATACACATGGACACACATGTGATACATATCTAGGAAAATATTTATAAAATGGATATAAATGGTAAAAAAGATCCTACCTTACATTAATTGATTCCAAATTATGAGATATGTCATGTTTTGATACTCAAGATATGTTCATGAACTAACTGGATCAACTGTGCATTCCATGGATATGAAACAAAAACAATAGTTAATTTTGGATATAGATTTAACATAATTAAAGGTTTCCAATACTCTAAATCTAATTCCAAGCTCATATATTTCATTATATAAATCTATACTTCAAGTTCTAAAGAGAGATTAAAGTGAAAAGAACATCCAATGATTCACCCTAGATTCTTCCAGATCATTATCCCTACTGAGAGGAGGGAGAAAAAGGGTTTTCAAGGAATAAATCAATTAAAACCCCAATAAATTACTCCCAATATTTATTCCATATAGTTTCTTATTTTAAAATTATAAAACCTAAGAAGATCGGTGGTCGTTTTAACCGTTTCCAAAAATTTGGATAGCCATGACCACTGTGTGATAATTTCCACCATGGTCTCGGTTTACTCAAACACACTAAACCCAACTAGACCAACATGGAAATACTCTATATCATGAACTCAAAAGGATACCTTCTTTTGACTCACCACACCTTCCACCACAGCTTGGTGAGGCTACTTTGGTTTTGTTCAACATGTAGACTCATAATGTTGCATGATCAAGACCACATCAAATAATGGGAGTGTTGGTCCTTCCCATTTTAGAAAAATTGGTTACATTAATAAAATGGTCTATAAAATGGAATGGTCCTACCTATGGTGTACCTAAAAACCCTAAAACCCTTTTTAATACACCAAGAAAACCCCAAATATTCTTAAACCCAAATTAAACAGTCACAATGACCAAAACACCATTTTATATATTCCAAAAACTGATAATATGAGTTTTAAAATTTAGGATGTTACACATATACCCATATATAAACCTTTCATCCTTGATAATTGTATCTAGTGGTCATACTCGAACAACTCCTTCCATTGAGCCCAAAAATATGAATCCTACTCCTACATATCTCGTTGGATTATCTCATTCTCCCTCAAGATGAAAAAATGGGTATCATAATCCCCATAATAACCTTTTTGGTATAATATATAATCTACACTATTTTCCATATTGTAGATGCATCTAGTTCCAACTCAATGTCCTCCCAATTGATCACATGTGCATGATGAGGATCATACCTCTGAAGCTTAGAGACATGGAACTTGTTATGGATACAAAGATATCATAAAAGATGATATAGTCTATCATAGACTAATATGATATTCTTTTTAATCTTAAACAGTCCCAAAAACTATGATTCTAGTTTCCCTTATCTTTGAAAATGATGAATCCCCAACTGAGGTGATGCCCATAATAAAACCTAGTCTCCAATAGTGAAATTCAACGGTTGTCTCCTCCGATCGACATGAAATATTTTCAAATATAAGTGGTATCCAAATTTATCCTAATAAGGTTCACACTCATGAAGGTCTCATATACCATAATCCTCTAAACAATAGATACCACATCCACCTCAGGGAAACACATCAGTCAGTGATATGACCAACCATAAAGAGCCTCAAATGTTTTCATCAGAATTGAATCCTATAAACAGTTGTAATATGTGAACTACACAAATTTCAGGTGATCATCCCATCCTCCACTAAAGTGTAGGATTCATAACAAAAAGAATATCCTCCAAGATTTAGTTCATCCTATTCGATTATGCATCGGTCTATAGATTATATTTCCAAATTAGTTTCAACTTATTCCCCAAAGAAATATATAAGACTTTCCATAACCATGATGTGAAATTCATATCTCTGTCTGATAGGATATTATAAGTTAATCCATGAAGTCTTAAAATCCCCCATATATAATCCTTTCCCAACTCATCAATAGATTTAGCCTCTCAAATTTTCAATAAGTGTTCCACTTTGTTTAACTGGTCAACTATCAACTAAAAAGAATCTCAAAAATCTCAAGGTCCTAAAATACCCCATCATGAAGTATATATTATCATTTTCCCACTTCTACATAGGAATAATATTTTCTTTAAGTGATCATCCTAGTTGTTGATTCTCTACCATGATCCTCTGACAAGTCATAAAATGAGAGACAATGCTCTTGACACTTTCTTCATTCATGGCCTCAAAATCATTGACAGATACCTCATTACATTTTCATGGAACCTGACTTCACTACACAGTGGGAGTAATGAGATTATCTCATCAAATATTTCCTAATGGAATATTAGTCTAAAATTCAACCATGATTAATGATCGTGTCCTCATTATCCAATGACCATCCTTGAACTGGGTCACAACCCATCATGGGTTCAACAGCCACTAATAATTCATGATATGACTCTATGATAGTCTTTAACTGATCCACCAATGTTGATTTGATAGAAATGGGAGCATATTTCATTACCCCTCATTATACATATGTACCCCCAACCATTTACCCAATAAGATCACCAACCACTATTCCTCTTATGAATATATCTCTCTAACACCTGAGGTATGACAACCTATCTCTTCAATACAATTTATTTCATGGTTTATTACATAAAGGTACACATAATTAAATCTTAGAAGATCATGAAGTCTAGTTTTTTTGGGTAACTAGGTATACAACATAAAAACTTTAAACATATATACCATGACATAAACTAAAACATCATAATGTACCCTTATTTTCTTTGGATCTTATAATATTTCACAGGACAACCTGGGGACGAACATAAGAAAGGGGTGAACTATAAATTCCAATAGGGTAATAATCAAAAAATAACAAGATAAAATTATGAAATTTTATTCAATAGGAATATCAAGAGACATAAAATGGGTGATAATCATAAACACGAACAAAAAAGAATGATATTTGATAATAACATGATGGTAGCATAGAAATGTTGAAACAATATAAAACATGACATCATAAACAGAAGTCATGGATAACCACCAAGACATCATCGCATAGTGGTATTAGGATAAAATTACATTAACTATACATGGTATCTCATGAGATAAAAAATATTACCCAATGCATTAGACCCATATATAATTCTAGGTCCACCCATCACATTCATATCATGTACATGCATAAGTGTGCCACATAGATCATACGAAATAAGAAATATTTTCATCACTTTTAACCCTAAAATTTAGGAGTGTGAGTTACATACATAGAATTACTAATTCAATGAATTATTTTTATATCAATATGAATACCTTTGAGTGTAATTGGGCATGGGTATTCACTATGAAAATGTTTTGAATGAAAAATCATAAGATAATTCTGACATCATAACAGGGGTACAAAATGATTCATGGAAGGAGTAAATTATATTTAAAGTGGTCTCTCATCATTTGGAAATAATAATTAGAGTAACAAGGATGTGTGAAAACATATCCAAACATAAATATTTTGAAATAAAAATGTATAAGATAAATAAGGTTCTTGAATAAATAAGACAAGGATAGGATCCCTTACCTTTAGAGGGATCTTAAAAAATCATGGGAGGAGAATATTAAGATCTTGGGACACCTTAAGAGGGTTTTAGAGAGTTAAAGGTAGAGTAACTTCATTATTAAAGGGTTTTTCATGAAGATGAATTAGAGGTTTGGTGTGTTTATATAGAAAAATATAGGGGGGTTCTTTATTAATTTCTAATCCTAGGTTTTGGAGTCTATATAGTAAATTAATCTAAAACACAAACCATCTCATGGTCTATGCCCAATTTTTTTTGACAAAGAGAGGTGGATTTAATTGTTTTATAAGTACATGAACCGAAATAATTTAAATAATATCCTTGGTGATGTTTAAATGAGTCATGTTTATAAATAATTTATTTGGAAACCCTAAATTATTATATAGTGTAGGGAGGATTCATTAAGGGTTTATAAAAATAATAAAATTACTTCAAGAACACATTATTTTAAAATGGAAACATAAATTTGGTCATGGATACTCCATATTATTTATTACATCAATTTTGGGTTTTAATGATGTCATAATACATACTGTATAAATATACTGTATTTATTTTTTTTCCAAAAAATTAACTATCTTGGGATATTATGAAAAAATCACTATTATATAATTTTGAAATGATAATTATAAAGAGAATATTTATTTTTTAAAAATAATTCTCTAAATATGAGAAATTAATCTTTTTATTCAAAAATCCGTATTTATTGAAAAATACTTCTTTTATAATAATAGTTTTATGAACCTTATAAAAATTAAATTTGAATTAATAAAATTATGTTATAATTTATATTTAATAAATATTATTTAATAATAATATTTTATTGAAATTTCATTTATTTAAAAAATTCATGAATTCCTCAAATATAATAACTTTATTGATACTATATACCTCCCAAAAATATAATTTGTATTTCATCGTATCAAAATCTAATTTTTATCAAACTCATTGTCTAATAATTTAAAAAAAATAATAAGGAATAAATATAATCATTATTTTATTGAAAGAAAATATAAAATTCATATTATTAGGCTCGAGAGACATAACCCTTTATTACACCAGCGAATTCCCAAAGTGTAAGGTGTATGATTGTGAGATTTTCTTAGGGTGGTTCAGTTAATATGGTTTAGGTTGTGATCTTGATGAGCTTAAACATATCTTATAAATGATTTCTCTCATGAATTAGTTATTGAATATCATCTTGGGATTTGTCAAGGGAAAATCCTAATTATATTATCTCCCTTGAAAGATCTGATAAATGGGCTTCATAGGGTCCATTCCTACTGGTCGAGACTATCACTTCTTCCATCTGTATCAATTGTACATTATCATAACCCTTAATATTATAATCATAGTGGTAACTATACAATGGA
This sequence comes from Viscum album, assembly GCA_963277665.1. Taxonomy (NCBI): domain Eukaryota; kingdom Viridiplantae; phylum Streptophyta; class Magnoliopsida; order Santalales; family Viscaceae; genus Viscum; species Viscum album. The sequence continues at coordinate 767,883,217 of OY728121.1, forward strand.
TATATTATCAATGGTTATGATGCATAACATTCTTTTAAATATAAAAGACTATAAAATTGTCCAAAATAACCAAAGTAGTGCATGTTTTTTCAAAAAAAAAATTCTAAATAAAGAATTTTCTCATTTTGAAGTGTAATTTCATTTATAAAATTTTAGTTCGTTACATGTGTCATCATAAAAGACTACTTATCCAATCCCAAACATAGGTAAGGTCAAAACCAGAGAAACTTTTTATCTCATCTTTGACTATAGGAATACCACTTCATACTATTTTTGCCCACTCGAACATTACCCCCTTCGTGGTATGCTAAGTAATAGGAACCGCCTAACTAGAGAAAACTTAAATGAACTATCTGTAACTCCTAGATAAACTATGAAATCTCTTACTCTTAAACACATTTCTAGGGAATTCCCAACACATCATTACTTCTTCCTTATTTGGGTCCAGAGAAATTCATGCCTCAGAGATCACATACCCAATAAAGTATACATCATAGATCCATAAGTGAAACTTCAAGAACATAACATATAGGAAATGTGATCAAAGTAGACTCAACACAATCTGCAGGTGCTTAGTATGTATCTATGTTGTTCTTGAGTAAATGAGGATATCGTCAATAAAAAACATAATAAGTGAGTTATGATATGGGTAGAAGATTAAGTTCATGAGATCGATGAACACCATTGGGGAATTTTTCAACCCAAAAGGTGTGACCAGATACCCATACATCCCATATATAATCATGAATATTGTCTTAGGAATATCCTCCTCTCTAACCCAAAGCTTGTGGTAACCTACTCGTGGATCAATCTTAGAGAACCACTAAGCTCCTTGAAACTGATTAAATAAGTCATCGGTCCTATAGAATGGGTATTTATTCATTACAATCACCTAGTTTAGATTTATATAGTCCACACACAACCAAAAATGTCATATTTCTTCTTTGAAAACAACAACATAGAACCCTAGGGATATGTTATTGGTCTAATAAATCCATTCAATTCTAAATCCTTTAGTTTCACCCGATATAATTTTAGCTTGGTATGTTCCATAATATCAGGGTGGATTGATATAGGTTGTGTTTTTATCATGCATTTGATCTCAATTTCAATCCCTATACTAAGTGGTATTCCTAAGAAATCATCTTGGAAGACATCCTAGTAAAGGTATAAAGTATGAGGAAAATATGAAGAAGCTATTACCTAGTCTATCATAAGAACCAATCTCGCTAGCTACGCTATAATAGCACCAAACTGAATCAGGTATGAACCCATTATAAATTCTCCAACATCCATTTGACTGGTCAAAATTAAATTCTCTCCCTTAGTTGTAGTAATATATACTCATCTTTGATAGCAGTAATTATGTGCCTTATAAAATTTCAGACAATACATTCCATAAATCACATCAAAAGTATTTATCTAAAGAATCATCAAATACCACATATTTCATTAGCTATAAACTACTATAGAACATCATATTAATCTCTGTAGAGGATCTACCTTCATCCACAATAGTGTATCAGGAGATAAAAACTTGGAACACCACATGATCAATAAGTCATGACCAGCAACAACTTAAGGAGATATAAATGAATGTGAAGATGATATATAATACAAGGAAGAAGATAACATATATGTTATCAAGAAAATACATATAATAGTTGATGATCCATTTACCCTATTAGATAGAACCCATAACCCTGAATAAACTCTTCATATCTTCTAAGGTGCATAACTCACCAGGGTCACTAAATTCTATAAGGTAGAAGTCTGTTACTGAGGACCCCAACTAGATCTAAAGTTCACATTGTGAATCTTCCTCAAAAAACAATGATAACATATCAACAACACCCTAATATTTAACTACTGAAGAATCCCCCATCTTTCGAAACTGATGGCACTAAATATGAGGATCTTGGAAAATTTTGTGAAAGTTCTCAATCTCTCTATAGTTGAAACAATGAGGACATCTTCTTCCCCTGGAGGGGATGAAGAAACTTTTTTTACTCTGATTTCCAACCAATTACTAGATGAAACTCCTTATACATCGACTTTTATCTACTATAAGAGGTACCAAGTATATTACAAGAATGTACTTTGGAAAATTCACTAGGTTCTAGAAGAAAACATGTAGTTTTACCCTCCTCTAGACCATTCTCAATCATTAGGACCATATGAAGCACCACTAGATATGTCATCATGTCAAAGTATTAGACCTAAAATATCAACTCCCATAAAAGGACGATCTCAAATTTCCACGATGTTTATGCCTATTTCATAGCCAAAAGAGGATAAAAACAAAGTAACATTGGGAATTGAGAAGAGTAAACAATCATCGACATTAGTCCGTGTTGAAGTTCCAAAAACTCTTGAGCTCATTCTAGATTAAGTATTTCCTAAATGAACTCCTTGAAGAAGACATTTTTGAGTATAACCCAAGTAATACCCTCACACCTTCTAGCCAAGTTCGTGAAACCAAAACATATCTTAGTGGTTCCCTAAAGCATGAAAGAGGTCAGATTCACCCATCGATCCTATAGTGTCTCGACTAGTTCAAATATCCCCTTAGTGATGCTGATTTATTCCTTCGCATCATGTGGACCTCCAAATCCTTGGAAGGATAGAGGATACTTGGGATATATGTATTTGGAATAATAAACCATTGTCTTGGAAATACCTACACCTTGAACAAGCACTAATCGAAAGATTACAGGTTGTATCTAGTATTCTAACAAAACCAATAGATTTGGTACGGGACCATACTCAGTTTCATCCACTTGTATGTTTGGTGGTGGAATAGGGGAGTTCATCCTTGTGGGAGCATTTTGACCTACTTCTATTGGTAGTCCCACTATAAATATTATATGTTTCATTGTTTGTGATTCCAACTTAATTATTAGGATTTCTATATTAGTTTACATAAGACAACAACCAATAAAGTTACTAAGAATGCTCAAGGGATGTCTATAGAATACCTTTCCTAGGAGGCCACCCAAAACCATATGGCATATCCCTACTAGAACTGTCTGTGGCCTAAGCTTATTCATTTATACCATCATGTTATTAATAGGAAAATATAATAAATAACCATGTACAAGTTCAAGAAATATCAATTTCAACACATGTATATCTCCCAATAACAAAGCATATATATTTAAAAAAATAAAAATAACGGATCATGGCATTTAATTAAATGAACTACCATGAAAATAAAGAGATATTCATATATATGAAATTTGATCCTACATACCAAGTTATGATGCAATAAAGCATCCAAATACCATAAACTAAAAAAATCATAGTAAGGATCAGTAAGAAAATTTAAAACCATAATTGTAATAATAGTCCCATCATAAATAACTCTATAGTTTGTCACATAAGATTTGTTTATACACTTATGTGAATCACATACCTATGTTCCACATAGAAAAACTCCTTTACACCTTTCCTAAACATGGTCAAGAAGAAAATAAAGTAAAACCCTCTTTGATACCACTTTGTAACACCATGACCTCAATTTCCCGGTCCTGGCCGGAAAGTCACATGGCCTCATTCATTCCTACCCTTACCCAAGAGGTTACCAACTGGATGTGAAGGTCCAAACTATGTAGTGGGGAGATTATACCCTTAGTATCAAAATCAATACACCCAAACTATAATAAGGTGGGAATAGTAAAAACCCAAAATGGTTCACAGAACATGGTAATAATAATGCTATAATAGTTGAAATGTCAGTTATCTAGGATTCATATAATGTAAATTACCAATGACCCAAAATGTGGAAGGTCAAATTAGTGTATAAGAAAAATGACAAGAACAAAAGAAGACATCACAAAAAAACTCTAGATTCTGTCCTCATGCCTCTACTGAACAACTCGCTCAGTCCCCTCAACTCCTTTTCACTAGGGCCTTGCCATTTTCTAGATCCCTAATAAAGAATTGTGCACGTGCATCAAGATTATCATGTAGGGTGAGAGTATAAACCCAATAGGAAATCACTGATGCTTTATTAGAATAAGTGGACATGCATAATATTTGTTTCCCATTTTAATATATAAATTCAAAAGAAAGTAAAAAACAACCATGTGTTGCGCAATCATGAGCTAACCAAGCTTTCATGCACCCCAGCTATAACAACTTAAGCTCTATGTGGGAGAAGTAGTCATAATAGATGTTTTGATCATGGGTCAACCATAACACCACCACAAATAACTCTAAGTGGCCACATGGTCCCTAAGTCATGGGTCAGGACATAAGGATATTAAGCCCTGTCTATGTCATGGGTCATCCCTTAAGGTCATTGTACCCCACCTCGGCCTTATGTCAGGACATATGGCCATTGTATCATGAAACTACAATGGGTCCAGCCCCAAGGTCATTGCACCCATCCACTTCCAGGGTTCAAGAATCAAGTTCGTCACATCCCTTCCATGTGTCTCGTTCCATCGTCTTCATTTTTTTATGATTCACATGCTCCCCCTCAAAGGGAAAACCAATCCAAGATGATCTACCTATAACATTCTACTAAAAGAAAACCCTTAAGAATCCGTATTTCCACACACAATAGGGAATATTACTTATAGACAAAAATATAGAATATCATGCATGTATCATAACAATCATACACACATACATATGATCTACATCAAGCATGGGTCTCACAGGATACACATTCACAAACAAGTGGTCAACAAAAAACCCAGATCTCATTGGATACACATGCACACACATGTGCTCAATATCCATGAAATAACTTTATATAAGGGCTCTAGATGGTAAGGAACTTCCTACCTCAAGTGAATTGATTCCAAATGCCAAGATATTTCAATTTTCGATACTCAAGATATGCCCACACACCAGCTGATTCCACTACGGGAAAAATATTTAATTGAGATGGGCTATTCATGATGGGTAAGAGGCCAATCATAAATGGTCCTATTGTATGGATTATTTGAACTGGTAAGGGTTTCCCGTCACAAAAAAAATCATTTGTTTGAAATTAATTGTGATGGGAAATGTTCCCCATCACAAGTACCCTTGAAGTATTTGTGAGACATATGGAGGGAACCATTATTTGCTACTAGAATCTACTCCCCATCGCAAATAAAATTCGACTGAAGGGTTATTTGTGACCATAATTTATAACTCGTCGTAAATAATATGTCGACAGAATACTATTTATGATGCAAGCTATTGAAAATAACTTTTATATCACCACCACCTTAATTTATGGGGGGTACTATTTAAGATGGAGCTTGTCACAAATAAAACTATTTACGATGGATATTTCAATGCAAAAAATATCATCGCTAAAAATCCAACCTATATATATGGCCCCCGACCAATTTTTCTTTCCAGATCTTCTATCCTCTCCTCTCCTCTCCTCTAATCTCATTCCCTCTCTACTCACTCTTTTATTTCATCCATTATAAATTTTAATTTTTATAAAGAAGTAATCCCTTCATTTTCGCGTCAATATTTTAATTCTGATAAAGCATCAATTTTGATTTATTTGTTTGATTTTTAAAATTGTTAATTTATTTAATATTTTTAATATTATTAATTTGTATTAATAATTTGTAGTAATTATTTATAATTAGCAGTAATTAGTTATAAGTTGATGTAATTATTTACAATTAGCAGAAACTACTTATAGTTAGCAATAAGTAATTATAAATGATAAATAGTTAGTACTAATTAACAGAACATAGTAGTAATTAATAGTGTTTAGTAATATTTATTAATAATTTATAGTAATTATAAATAACTAATATTTGTTAGTAATTAGTACAAATTAATAGTATTTTTTAGTAATTGTCAATAAATATTAATAATTTAAAAAGAATTAGTATTAATTAGCTATAATTAGTGGTAGTAAGTAAAAATTAGTGGAAATCAGTAAAAATTTGTGGAAATTAATAGAAATTGGCATTAATTATTAAAAAATAATGGTAATTATTAAAAAATAGCAGTTCTTATTAAAAATTGCTGATAATTAATAAAAATTATCAATAATTAGTACAAATTAGTTGTAATTACTAAAAATTATTGGTAATTACTAAAAATTAGCACTAATTAGATGTAATTTGTAAAAATTAGGGGTATGTAGTAAAAATTTGGGCACATGGTGATAATTTGTAAAAATTAGTAGCAATTAGTAAAATAAATAGTTGTAATTAGTTAAAATTATCAGTAATTAGTGAAACATATTGGTAATTAGTGGTTATTAGTAAAAATTAGTGTTATTAGTTAAATTATAAATATTTGAAAAAAATAGTAGAATTAGTAAATATTAGTGGTATTAGTAAATTTTAGTTGTATTATTAAATATTAGTGGTATTAGTAAATATTAGCAGTAAGAAGTAAATATTAGTGGTAATTAGTAAATATTAGTGGTAATTTGTAACCATTGGCGGTAATTAGTAAATATTAGTAATATTCAGTAAAAATTAGTGGTAATTAGCAGTAATTAGTAACAATTAGTCGTAATTTTATTTAATTATTGGTAATCGGTAAAATTAGTGGTAATTGGTAAAAATTAGCATCAATTAGTAAAACTTTGTGTAATTGGCAGTAATTAGTAAAAATTAATTGTGACTAGCAGTAATTAGTAAAAATTAATGGTGACTATTAGTAATTAGTATCAATTAATGGAAATTAAAAGTAATAGGAAAAATCTAATTGTAATTAGTGGTGTTCACAAAAAGTTAGTGTAAATTAATGGTAATCAGAAAAAATTAGCATTATTCAGTGGTAAAAATTAGCAGTATTTATTGGTTAAAAAGTAGTCGTAATGAGTAAATGTTGGTGGAATTCCATAAGAGGGTATACACTAATCCTATCACGGGAGATATTACTGGTGTTTGGTAGCATCAAAATGTGGTAAGTACTTTTATTAGTTTTAAAATTAACTAAAAAATTATTTTAACTATTTTAATTTCAAATTTCATTTGAAGTAGTTATATGACATCATGACTTTTCACACTCATGATACGAGTCAGGTTGAGACTGAAGCTCATGTCACCAGCTCATTAAGATTTAGTGATATAGCATGGATGCAGGTGACTCAATATGCTTTTGAGAAAGATGAATTTATTATCATTCGTTCTCAATTAACATCGAACAGTTATTATGTTACTATATCATGGTCATCATCCAACTCAAGGAGTGCTTGTGGAGAGTCATCGTCATCAGTTGTAGAGTATGAAGAGAATCTAGGAGCTCAGAATGAGGTTATAGAGACCCTATTTAAGGAGTTGGAAGAGATTCATCGATAGTAGTAGTAATAGAAGGAGAAGTAGTAGTGTGAGAATATGATGGAGTACATGTGATGACTAGCATGGGGTATAAGGATATAGTTCCCTCCACCACCTCATCTAGATGAAACTCACCCTCCATAGTGATTTGATGTATTTTGTTGACATGTTTATTTTTATAAGATATGAATGAATATATTATGTGTAATATTGTTATTATTTCATATGTTTATAGTTTTATATAATTCATCTTTTTGAGGTTTTTTTAAATTTTTTTATTTTTTTATTTTTATTTTATTTCTTTTTTTTACTTTTTTTAGACTATTTGTGAAGAGATTATTTATCCATTAAAAATAAGTATTTGTAATAGATTTTGTATCCCATTTTAGGTTCTTACATAAATATAATTGTTGAAAACTTTTTTTTGATAGAGGAATTACTCATTGTACAAATACTTTTCCTGTGATGGGTCATCGCAAAAATAGATTTTGAGACATGTTTTTCAACCATGGCCTATTTGGGATGGGATCTCATCTGAGCTAAGTATTTTCGATGGGACCCCATCACAAATAGCTAGTCATAAATAATTCATTTTCTTGTAGTGATCAAATATGCAAGATAAGGAACCGCAACAAAACCCACCATTAATTGTGGATATAGATCTAGTTGAAGGGAAGGTTTCCAATAATCTAGATCTGATGTCAATATCATGGAATCTCTCAAGACTATCTAGAGATCACACCCCAAATAGGAGAGAAGAAGAAAATATCATATAATGATTCACCCTATATTCATCTAAATCATCTTACCTCATGATATCAGGAAGTTTAAGAGTTTTCAAGGATAAAATTGAGTTAAAAACCAATAAATACCTACCACAATAAATTTCATATGTTTTCAAATTTAAAATTTATTAAACTCATGAAACTCAGTGGTCAGTTACACCATTTAAAACATTTTTAATAGTCATGGTCATGGAATGTTGAAGCCCACCACTATTTTGGTGGCCTTAGATTCACCTATCCTAAGAAAGTTGGCGTGGTGTTTCTACATGTCATAGTTTCGAAACCATTCCAGTTTTGGACTCACCATGCTTTCCATCACACTGTGGTGAGGATTCTCTATTTGGGGTTCATAGATGGACTCATAATGCAACACACCTGAGAACATGGCTAGTGATGGCCATGGTATCCCTAAACATTTCCCATAGGTGGGTTATAAGAATAAAATATCCTATTCCATGGAAAGGTTTGGCCCATAGTTTACCTAAGAACTCCTAAACCCTCTTAATCCACTAGGAAAGATCTAATGATTCAAAAACCAAATTAAAACTTCAAAATACTAAAAAACCATTTAATGTATGTAAAAACATAAATTAACATGATTATAAAATCAATGGTGTTAGAAACAAATAGTTTATAGGATCAAATCCTCCCTCTGTAACCACTTTGTAATGCTCAAACACAAAATACCCAGTGTAAGATGGTGAGCTACACAACCTTGGGTGTGCCTCCCCATATGTAAGATGATTCCAAATAGTATAAAGGGTCAGAATGATGTAGTGGGAAGACTATAACCTCACAAGTATTTGTGAACCTCTTGTGTATGGGGAGACATGCATTATTCCATGTAACTCACTGGCCTATACCAGGTGAATCAAGGTGGGTATTGTAGTTTTATTAATGAATTTCATGATCATGTGAACTTCCATTATTCTCAAGGTAATTTATTTCTTCAACCGGCATGGTATATTTCCATTTCCTTTGATGAGGTTTTTTATCTTTTGAACTATAGGACTTACATGATCCAGAAGTGGATTGGAAGAATTTTTTATTTCACTATCAAATATTAATTTAGGGATATGTATTTATTATAGTGAGTATATATGATTTTTTAACCCGTTTTGAATCATTGAATTCATTAGGAAATTCATTTAACAAATTTTTTATGTTAATGATATTTTTAACTTCCAGATCACTCATATTTATATAAGGATCAAGATGCAACAATGAAATTTGTTTTGTTAAATTTCTTTTCATATCGATTGATTTTACCCCTTTAATTTTGGAAATTGATTTTTATAAAAATTAAAATAAATAAATATTGTTATAAATATATCTCTAAAATTTTATCCGGATACAATATAATAAATGGAGACTCAACTAATACATAAATTCACAATATTTTTTAGGATCCAAATTTTTTCATTTTTGGGGTGCTAATCAAACATATACAGCACATCCAAATGTTTGTAAATGTGAAATGTTTTTTTCATGACCCATAGATAACTGTAAAGATAAAATTCATGATATCTTGAATGTTTTATTTGAATTAGTGTTGTTTCATACAAAATTAAAAATCCTTATGCTTAACAGGGAAATTTTATTTTTTAGAAGCATTCTAGTGAAAAGTTATAATAATTTTATGAATGATGCAGCTGTGAAATTTTTATTGTGAAAATTAGATATGATATATTTTACACTTATTTTTATCGGAATACATTATTTATTAAAGGAATGTCATTAATATTTTCCATCGTTTTCAAGCTAAAGATGCTCGATTTGATAATGTGGGAATTTTTTCACTAATCTTATTATTTGGGAAATGAAAATTTCAAACTCTAGGTTACAAGTTTATAATATACACATTTGGATCCTTCTAGTTGACATATCAATCAAGTTCATAAAATATTTAAATATACCAATTTGTAACATACCATTTTTTTAAAAGGTTGTTCTATTTAATTTTTGTTTAAATTACTTTTTTTGGACCAAATAATGATGTATAATGGATTCCAGTATTTATTGAGGGTGTTCGAGGCTTGTTCAGATCCTAGATCCCCAAAATTTTAAGAAGTATACTAGGCTGTATGGTTAGGAGAAATCTTGTGGTAAAGCCTTATTGGTTTATCTAACTATGTAGCTTGTGATAATGGGTTTTAGGGGGCCACATTGTTTTTCTAAAACCATGTGACCCTAGGCAGACACCCATGAAAGTTTTAGGTTCTCCTTGAATAGTGTCTTCTGCACAGATTGTGTACAGTTTTCCAAACATGCACCTAGAAGTGTGAGGGTCCTCCTTATCCAACGGCATGGAACGTGGTGGGCACACATTTTTTCCAACCGTGTAGTGAAACTATGCACCCCAACCCGTTTGAGTTAAAGTCCAATTATACCCTTAATGAACCAAAAATTATAACTCTCTCCACGTGCTGTCATTTCTAGTGGAGGAACTCCCCTCCTACTCATGTTTCGATCTCTCCTACTCCTAAATTAAGGATTCAGATAACTCCCTCATTCAGAATCCAAATCCTTCATCATTAGGTGTGTTAAATACGAGAAATATTTCCTTTAATAATTATAGTAAAAGGGTTTTATCGGTGCTGATAATGTGAGTGATGTTAAAAGAAAACCATTAACAGCGCTAAAAAAAGAACTGATAAACACACCCTTTAATAATGTTTTTTAGTGCTATTAAATTGTACCATTGGCATCACTTTTTTATAATTTTTAAATGTTTTATTTAACATCATTTTTTAACCTCGTTAAAGGAATGATTTTAACATTTCTAAAAAAATAACTCTTAAAAATATTGAAACATAATAATTTTTTACACACCCCCATCACCTCCCTTTATCATCACATAAATCCCACCTTATCAGTTCTTTCCACTCCCCAACCACCATCATGATCCCAAACCCATTACTTAGGGCTAAAAGGTACCCCAAATACCTTCATTTGTCTGGATTTGATCCCAGGACCTCCCTTATGCAAATGGATGCTATTTACCACTATGTCATGCATGTTTTCTTGTATATTTGAAGACTTATCTATTTATTTGTATGTGTTTATAAAGGTGTTACATATATATATATATATAATTATATTTATTTAAATATATTATATATTAATATTCATTTATATATAGTAGAATACTAATATATTCATTTATTTATTTACTAATACACACACATACGTATATATATATACATTATATATACATATTAATACATTTTTATATGGTAAATAAAATGGATAATTTTTACATGAAATAAAATTAATAATAAATATTAATTTTATATATTTATAAGATTATATTCCTATATATAATTATAAATAAAACTACAGTGTAAAAAATGATAAAATTTCAAAAACATAAAAACAATATGAATTTAATCCCCAAGAATAAATCCAACCCCCACTGAAAATGGACAAAACGACTCCTTAAAGGAGGCTTAAATTAAATTTAATGTTATTTAATTGGGATACCCTAACTAAAAACTCGGCTTTAGAGGCCTTCTAGGCCTTTTTTACCTAAAAAATGTGAGTTGGGGTTCCCCAAGTCATTAGTTCATATAGATAGTCATAAGATTAGATTGATATGTGGTAGATTTCAAATGGATACCTGGATCAAATGTTACGGTTGTTGGAAGTTCAAGTCCTATTTTCAACTTATCTTAGACAGTTTATTAATTCATTTAAATTTTATGTCATCTAACTATTATTAAATTACTATTACTTGATAATTATTAGAAAATTATTAATTAATAATATTTTTTATTTATTTTATAATCCATTTTCACTTAATATCTTATATATTAAGTGCAAATTCCTATTTATCCATATCTAAAACATATTTAAAATATATATATTATATTTATATCAATATAAACATATTTATATGTTTATATATTATTTTAAATGAAATATTTGTTTTGAAATAAAAAATTTATCAATGCTAGTAAAAATTCACTAATAAAGGACCCCCCCCCCCAATCAGTGCTTTTTTACAAGCCCTTATAAAGGCCCCACTTTATCAACCCTTTTTTACTAGCACTCATTAAGGAACCCCTTTATCAGAAATTTTTTAATAGTGCTTATAAAGGGGGCCTTTATCAGTTCTTTTTCTAGTGCTAGTAATGGGGGCCTTTATCAATTATTTCAGCTACCATTAATAATGCCAAGAAATTTTAAAAACCAAATATATAGTACTGGTTAGAATGTTTGAGGTAATCGTTACAATCCTTTTACTTCTATTTCATATTTCTCTAATCCTAGATTGTGCTATTTAGGTGTGACACATTTTGCCTATTTTTAGAGATTTGGACCATTTCTTCAATAACTCTCAATCTAGATCGATTCAAGCAGCAACCATGTTGCATAGTCATTATGCAGCAGAATTTTCGTCTCAAAATATCTCTCTTTTTCAACATAAATTCTCTTATTTTATTTTTTTTAATACCCAAACCTATTTAATTTATATGGGTATTCATAAAGACATAAAAATGATATATTTTATTCTTTAATTGACATAAATAAAACCCTAATTCCCTTTATGTGGGTTATAAATGATATAATGATTGTGTTTTTAAGCACTTTTTAAAATGTCATGATTTTGATATGAAACCCATTTCTTTAATTCTATTTGGGTTATTTATGAAATGTTTGATTATGATCTATGTGGATCACATGAAAATAAATAAATATTAAGGTTTCACCTTGTTATCTATCCAATTAATTGGGTAAAAAAATTAATCTCTATAGATGACAAGTTTTATGATACCTTGGTGAATAACCTTAGTAATTTTTATAACGCCTTGGGGGTGGAGCTTGGTGATATGATTATAAATGTCTAAATTAAATTTTGTAGAAGAATTTTCAATTTATGATTCATTTTCTTTTTATTATGATATTAATATCTTTCCATTTCCCATTTCTTTACATATTTCATCAAGTTCTTTTTAATATCACAAGTGAACTAATCCCCTTATTTACCTTTACTGGGCCTTCTGATCACCCTTTCCTTTGATGTATGTCCCCAAGTTATGATATTTATTAATTATACTTAGGATGAACATTTTATGAAGCCTTTAAATGGGATTAAAATATTTTTTTTAAGTTTTAATGTATTATGTACCTTTTTCCAAGACACTAGACTTCAAAGATCCTCTGTTTGTAAAATGTAATGAAAAGTTATGTAATAAAAAGGTGGGATTCCATAGTTGGTATCAAAGTATAGTTTATATATTTGTGTAAATTAGGATATGAAAACTTTACAAAGATCCCTATATAAAATTTTAAATATAGGGAATCTTCCTGGTATTTTGGTGAAATATTATGTAAGTGGTTTACGAACAAATAGATCCATGTCTGGATATGAACAAGTGGATGTGGATTTGGCACAGATGTATCTAGGGGTAAAACCCGAGAACATCACTTTGAGCTAGACTTGAATGGGAACTAGTGCACGACAATGGGTTTTCTTCACTCCTAGTTTGACACTCTCGGGGGGTATGTTTGTTTAATCACAAAGTTTTAATGAATCATTATGAAGGATTTATAGAGAAATTTAATTGTTGTTAAAGAATAATATGTCCAACCATGAAGTTTTAAGACATAAAAATAATTTATAGATAAAATATTTTTAAATGAAATAGGTTTCTCACTAAGGTATTATTATTTTATAAAATGGTAGGAAATAGGAGGAATCATGAAAATAGTGACTGCAATGGACCATGCACCGACTGCCCTCCGATGGAAGCTGGGATTGAAACATTCATGAGAATGATGAACCAAATGACTCAAGTTATGGGAAATAACTAGCATCAAGATGAGATAATAACTTCATCATGAAGGGAACAACTTTTTGTTGATTACCTTATGCATCAATGACCACCAACATTCAGTGGATCTACTGACCCTTTAATTGTTGAACAGTGGATCATCTTTATTATGAAGGTCTTTTTTGTGCTCCACTATTCAGAATAAGGGAAGGTCACCATAGCTATTTACAGATTAGAGGGAGAAGCTGATAAGTGGTGGGAACTGATTAAAAACATGAGGCCAAGAATAGATGTTGTAGCTTTGGAGTGGAAAGAGTTGAGAGAGATCTTCTTCCATAAGTATTTCTCTCATTTTATGAGAACAAAAATGGAGAAGGAATTTCATGAGCTGAAGCATAAGGAGAATGAATTTTATGGAAGCTATGAGATGAAATTCACAAGAATTTTCTGTTACAGCTCAAGAATTTTCATGGATCCTAATGGGAAGGTTGATAGATTCTTTGGTGGACTAATACCTCATCTGTGGAAGAATCTAGCCAACCAAGACTATGATAACTATGAGTAGATCGTGTAGAGTGCTATGAAAGTTGAACAAGAGTTAGGTGAGACACATTGGTCTCATAAATCCACTAACAATAAGAGATCAATGGATCCAAGCATAGAGAGGATCTTTGATCAGGGAAGAGGAGGCAAGAAAGTGCAATGTACCATGTGTAATATATGTGGGAAGAAGAATTCGGGGAACTGCTTTATCAGAAGCGGGAAGTGAAACATGTGTGGAGGAGATGGAAATATAATGAAGAATTATCATATTTAAGAGAAGCCTTTGATTCCCAACACTAATGAAAAAGGGAATATGGTGAAGGTCCTAATTCACTACTACAAAAACAGGCTTTATCAGCGCTCAAAACATGCTTTATCAGTGGTAAAAAAGCGATGTAAAGCTCAGTGATGATAAAGGGGGGTCCCCATTATCAGTGCTCAAAGAGCGTATATAAAGGAAGCCTTTATCAGTGCTCTTTTAGCGCTGATAAATATACATTTTATCAGCACTAAAACAGTGCTGATAAAGAATTCCTTTATCAACACTCTTTTTGATATGACTAATTGATCCTTTATCAGTTCTTTTTAGCGCTAATAAAGGCCTATTTTATTAGCCCTAAAAAAGTGCTGATAAATGTCCAGTTTGCTGCAAAAAAAAATTCCGCAGCTGCACAACCAAACAGCACCTGCAAATAATTCAGCATCTCAATAAGTATACCCATACAAAATTAACACATAAATAATAATCTAATTACACCAAGTATACTCATACACCATTAACACATAATTCATAAGTTAATTTAATACATAAATAATTCTATTCATAATTCAAGGGGTTGGGGTGTTGTTTAGGGGTTTCAGGTGGCTGTCCAAGGGGGGGTAGGGGGAGTCCAGGTGGCTGTCCAAGGGGGTAGGGGTGTCCGGGGGGATGGGGGTGTCCCGGTGGGGTGGGGGCGGTCCAGGAGGTTGGGGGCTGTCCAAGGATGGTGGTGGTGTCCGGAGGGTGTCTATGTGGTGGGGCGGTGTCTAGGAGGAGGGGTGTCCAGATGAGGGGGGGGCTGTCGATGGGGGTGTCCAGGGGGGTGGGGTGGTGTCCAGGGTGTCGGGGGGGGGGGGGGGGGGGGGGGCTTTCCAGGGGGTGGGTGGGGTGTCCGGGGGGTGGGGGTGGTTAGGGGGTTGGTGGGGCTATCCAAGGGGGTGGGGTGGTGTCTAGGAGGGTGGGATGGGGGAGTCCGGGGGGATAGGGGTTTCCAGGGGGTGGGGGTGTCCAGGGGGGTGGGGGCGGTCCAGGGTATTGGTAGGACTATCTAATGGGGGTGGGTGGTGTCCAAGGAGTGGGGTGTCCAGGTGGGGGGCTGTCTATGGGGTGTCCATGGGGGTGGGATGGTGTCCAGAGTGTCGGGGGGGCTTTCTAGGGGGTGGGGGTGTCCAGGGGGAGGGGGTACCAGGGGTTGGTGGGGATGTCCAAGGGGGGGATGGTGTCTGGGAGGGTGGGGGTGGTCATCCATGGGTGGGGGTGTCCAAGGGGTTGAGGGTATGTAGGTGGTGGGGTGGTGTCAAGGAGGGGTGGGGGTTTCATCCAGGCAGTGGTGGTTGTCCAGGGGGTGGGGGTGTCCGTGGGGGACTGTCTGAGGTGGGGGTGATTTCCATGGGCATGTCAGGGGGTGGGGTGTCCAGAGGGGTGGGGGTGTCCCGGGGGTGGGTTGGTGTACAGGGGGGGTGGGAGCGGTCTAGAGGGTTGGTGGGGTTGAATCTTACATATCACAAAGGACCCATGGATCGTTCTCACAAAGGATTAAGACAATCCAAATGCGTTTGGTCGGATTTTTGTAGGTCAGTTGTTGTTTTCACTTAAAATTGTGTCCATTTTAAACGAAAGAGAGACCATTTGAGTGATACCGGCCACATAGTGCCTCATATTGAGGCAGGGATGAATCTTACACATCAAAAAGGACCTGTGGATCATTCTCCTAACGGATCAATACAATCTGAATGCGTTCGGTCAAATTTCCATAGGCCAGTTGTTGATTTCACTTAAAATTGTGTCCATTTTAAACAAAAGAGAGACCCTTTGAGTGATACCAGCCACTCCCAGCCTCAGATTGAGGCGAGGATGAATCTTACACATCACAAATAACCCTTGGATAATTATCCTAAAATATCAATACAATCTAAATGTGTTTGTTCGGTTTTCCATAGGTCAGTTTTTGTTTTCACTTAAAATTGTGTCCATTTTAAACAAAAGAGATACCCTTTGAGTGATACAGGCAACATCGTGCCTCATATTGAGGCAGGGATGACTCATACACATCAAAAAGGAACCTTGGATCGTTCTCATAAAGTATCAACATAATCCAAATGCGTTTGGTCAGATTTTCATAGGTTAGTTTTTGTTTTCAATTAAAATTGTGTCCATTTAAAAAAAAGAGACCCTTTGAGTGCTACCGGCCACACCATGCCTCGAATTTAGGTGGGGATGACTCGTACACATTACAAAGGACCCGTGGGTAATTCTCCTAAAGGATAAATACATTCCAAATGTGTTTGGTCAGATTTCCATGGGTAAGTTGTTGTTTTCACTTAAAATTGTGTCCATTTTAAACAAAAGAGAGACCCTTTGGGTGATACAGGCCACACCATGCCTCAGATTGAGGTGGGTATGACTCTTAAAGGTCAAAAAGGACCCAAGGATCATTCTCCTAAAGGATCAATACAATCCGAATGCGTTTCGTCAGATTTCTGTAGGTCAGTTGTTGTTTTCACTTAAAATTGTGCCCATTTTAAACAAAAGAGAGACCCCATGAGTGATACCGGCCACACCGTGCCTTATATTGATGTGGGAATGACTATTACACATCACAAAGGACCCGTGGATCTTTCTCCAAAAGTATCAATACAATATGAATGCATTTTGTCAGATTTCCATAGGTCAGTTGTTGTTTTCACTTAAAAGTGTGTCCATTTTAAACAAATGAGAGACCCTTTGAGTGGTACCGACCACACCGTGTCTCATATTGAGGCGGGGTGGACTCATACACGTCCCCAACACACCTGTGGATTTTTCTCTTAATGGATCAACACAATCTGAATGCGTTTGGTCAGAATTCTGTAGGTCAGTTTTTTTTCACTTAAAAATTTGCCCATTTTAAACAAAAGAAAGACTCTTGGAGTGGTACTGGCCACACCGTGCCTCATATTGAGGCGGGGTTGACTCTTACACATCACAAAAAACTTGTGTATAGTTCTCCTAGAGTATCAATACAATCCTAATGTGGTTGTTCTGATTTCTATAGGCCAGTTGTTGTTTTCACTTAAAATCGTGTCCATTTTAACCAAAAGAGAGACCCTTTGAGGGGTACCGGCCACACCATGCATTGGATTAAGGTAGGGATGACTCATACACGTCCCAAACGCACATGTGGGTCATTATATTAAAGTATCAACACAATCTAAATGTGTTTGGTTGGATTTCCGTAGGTCCATTGTTGTTTTCACATAAAAATTTGTCCATTTTAAACAAAAGAGAGACTATTTGAGGGCTACCGGCCACACCATGCCTCATATTGAGGCGAAGATGACTTTTACACATCCAAACGGACACTTGGATTTTTCTCCTAAAGGATAATTACAATTCTAATGCATTTAGTTGGATTTCCATAGGTCAGTTGTTGTTTTCACTTAAAAATTTTCCATTTAAACAAAAGAGAGACCCTTTGAGTGGTACCAGCCACACCGTGCCTCGGATTGAGGTGGGGATGACTCGTAAATGTCAAAATGGACTCGTGGATCGTTCTCCTAAAGGATCAAGACAATCCAAATGCGTTTCGTCATATTTCCGTAGGTCTGTTTTTGTTTTCACTTAAAATTGTGTCCATTTTAAACAAAAGAGAGACCCTTTGAGGGGTACCGGACACACAGTGTCTCAGATTGAGGTGTGGTTGACTCATACACATCCCAAATGCACCCATAGATCATTCTAGAAAAGGATCAACACAATCCTAATGCTTTTGGTCGGCTTTCCGTAGGTCAGTTGTTGTTTTCACTTAAAAATTTGTCCATTTTAAACAAAAGATAGACCCTTCAAGTGGTACCGGCCACACCGTGCCTCGGATTGAGGTGGGTATGACTCGTACATGTCACAAATGTCCTGTGGATCATTCTCCTAAAGGATCAATACAATCTGAATCCGTTTGGTCGGATTTATGTAGGTCAGTTGTTGTTTTCACTTAAAATTTTGTCCATTTTAAACAAAAGAGAAACCCTTTGAGTGGTACCGGCCACACCATGTCTCAGATTGATGCGGGGTTGACTCTTATACATCCCCAAAGCACCCTTGAATCGTTCTCTTAAAGTATCTACACAATATGAATTCATTTGGTCAGATTTCCGTTGGTCAGTTGTTGTTTTCACTTAAAAATTTTCCATTTTAAACAAATGAGAGACCCTTTGAGTGGTACCGGCCACACCGTGCCTTGTATTAAAGTGGTAATGATTTTACACATCCCCAATACACCTATGTATTGTTCTATTAAAGGATAAAAATAATCGAAATGCGTTTGGTTGTATTTACGTAGGTCAGTTGTTGTTTCACTTAAAAATTTGTACATTTTAAACAAAAGAGAGACTCTTTGAGTGGTACCAGCCACACCGTGCCTCAGATTGAGGTGGGGATGACTCGTACGCATCATAAAGGACCCATGTATCGTTCTATTAAATGATAAATACAATACTAATGCTTGTGGTCAGATTTTCGTAGGTTAGTTGTTGTTTTCACTTAAAAATTTCTCCATTTTAAACAAAAGAGAGACCCTTTGAGTGGTACCAGCCACACCATGCCTCGCATTGAGGCAGGGATGACTCGTACACACCACAAAGAACCCTTGGATCGTACTTCTAAAGTATCAATCCAATACGAATGTGTTTGGTCTGATTTCCATAGGTTAGTTGTTGTTTTTATTTAAAATTGTGTCCATTTTAAACAAAAGAGAGACCCTTTGAGTGGTACCTGCCACACCATGCCTCAGATTGAGGAAGGGATGACTCATACACATTAAAACGGAACCTTGGATAGTTCTCCTAAAGGATCAATACAATCTGAATGGGTTGGGTTGGATTTCCATAGGTTAGTTTTTGTTTTCACTTAAAATTGTGTCCATTTTAAACAAAAGAGAGATCCTTTGAGTGGTACCATCCAAAACGTGCCTCGAATTGAGGAGGGGATGACTTGTACCTATCACAAAAGAACCGGAGATTGTTGTCCTAAATTATCAATATGATCTGAATGCGTTTGGTCTTATTTTCGTAGGTCAGTGTTGTTTTCACTTAAAATTGTGACCATTTTAAACAAAAAAGAGACCCTTTGAGTGGTACCGGTCACACCGTGTCTCAGATTGAGGTGGGTTTGACTCGTACACATCCCCAATGCACCTATGTATCGTTATCTTAAAATATCAACACAATCCGAATGCGTTTGGTCGGATTTCCGTAGGTTAGTTGTTGTTTTCACTAAAAAATTTGTCCATTTTAAACAAAAGAGAGACCCTTTGAGTGGTACCAGCCACACCGTGTCCTGGATTGATGCGGGGATGACTCGTACACGTCACAAAGGACCCATGGATTTTTCTCCTAAATGATAAATACAATCCAAATGCATTTGTTCATATTTCCGTAGGTCAGTTGTTGTTTTCACTTAAAATTGTGTCCATTTTAAACAAAAGAGAGACCCTTTGAGTTGTACCTCCACACCGTGCCTCGGATTGAGGTGGGGATGACTCGTAAACATCCCCAAAACACCCTTGGATCATTATCATAAAGGATCAACACAATCTGAATGCATTTGGTCGGATTTCTGTAGCTCTGTAACGACCCAAAATTTTTTAAATAAATTTTGTTTCACAATTTTATGTGTTATTGTTATACTCAACAAAAACATTTTATTTGATAAACATGATTATAATTAAAATGAGATCAGTGGGTTTTGACTATTATATAACCATCGGTCAATATGAACGCTGTGAACAAAATGTTTTGATATAAGTAATCTTGGTTAATTATTATAGAAAGAAGATTCGATGGCCTCACCTAGTAGTCTTGGACCGATCGAAGCCCATCTAACAGAGCTTGGGAAGGAGGTAGCACCACTGGGCTTTGCTCTGGATCAAATCCAAGCCGAACTTCATCATGTGAAGCTGGAACGGAATCGCCTACGTGGGAAGTTCAAACTGATAGAAATTACTACTCGGACAATGTTGACTGAGCCGCCCCAAGCTTCTATCACCCTAGCACACCTTACTCTTAGGTCCTATGCTGGTATTATAAGGGGTTATGTAACGAGACCGTAACTACCTTGTGTAATCCTTGTTTTAAATAAAAATTGGGATTTCTTCTTATGATGAAGTTTATGAATTTTGAAATGACCGGATAAATATAGTATGCATATTTTTGATGAATTTTAGAAAAAGGATATTTTAAATATGTTTATGTAAACCCTAAATAATTAAAAATGTGTAATGATTTTCAAAAAATGGTCTTCTATAATTATGTTCAGTACTAAATTTAGAGTCTAATAAGATCAACATGATTTTTGATGAATAGTAAATTATGAATAGTGATTTTATGATTAGGATTAGTAATATGACCAAATGGATTAGTAATCTCACTTAAAGAAAGTTTTAAAATAATCTAGGAACCTTGATTAAGTAATGTGATTCAATAAAATAGTTAAATAACAGTTTCATTAATTATTATTCAAGTATTAGTTTTTTCGGGTGAATAGTGTTTTTTTAATTAAAAAATTAATTAAAAATAATTAGAAAATTATTTTTATAAAAATGACTTTATTTTTGAACTCAGAGCATCGATATTATGTTATGGTAATTTTTGGGGTTTTTTCTGAAAAAATGAATTTTCGATGAATAGTGTTTTTATTTAAAAATAAAATTAAAAATATTTAGAAAATTATTTTTATAAAATGGATTTCATTTTTGAAATCAGAGCATTGATATTTGGTTAATGTGAAATTTTGGGATTTTTCTGAGAAAGTTGAATTTTCAGTGAATAGTAAAAATACAGTTTTAGGGTTTCGGTATGTTTAATGACATCATAACGGTGTCATGATGATGTCATGAGATCTTTTGAGGGTTGGCCGGCCAAGGGTGATGAATTATTGTTTTGGGGGACCCATGTGGCCTAACTCCATGATAAATGACAAGGGAGAGCACATGGGTTTGAGATAAGCACATGTGAGGTGTCCCTTGGCCATTAATGCCTTGTCCCCTCACTTTCCCTATAAATACCAAGCCCTCCTCTCATCCATTCGACTCCCCACTCATTCCCAACTAATTTCTGGTCTCATTACCTCCCAAGTAGTCCTTCCAAGGTTCCCCCAAGCCCTCAAGGTCCCAACCTTTGAGGTTTAAGAGTTATATTTTAAGGTAAGGGATCCGACCCCTCTCTTTCTTTTCAAGTAATCTCTTTTATGTCATTTCTTTTATACTCCATGTTCTTAAGTTGGAGGATGTTATTTTATATTCATCTTACTGCCTATTTCATGTTCATATGATGAGAGAACCCCCCCCCCCCCCTTGCTCTCATCAATTCGTTTTAAAAATGTTTAAGTGGCGCCGTTAGGCTGCCGAATTTTTAAGGGATTCTTTCACCTTCCTCGTTCTCAAGTTCTATTTTCATTCAAGTCTTTCATGTTCCTTTTTATTATGTTGGGGTATGATCTCTAAATTATCATACTGATCTTTTATGATCATATGGTGAGAGACCCCATTTGATCGCTTCAATTCAGTATTTTGAAGTTTTAAGTGGCGCCGTTAGGCTGCCGAATTTTTAAGTGGTTCTTCACCCTTCTCGTTTTGAAGTTCTACTTTCATGTCAATTATTTCAAGTTCCTTTTTGTTATATTGGGGTATGATCTCTATATATATCATACTGGACTCTTATGTTCATATGATTAGAGACCCCATTTTATCTCTTCAATTCAGTATTTTGATGTTTTAAGTGGCGTCGTTAGGCTGCCGAATTTTTAAGTGGTTCTTCACCCTTCTCGTTTTGAAGTTCTACTTTCATGTCAATTATTTCAAGTTACTTTTTGTTATATTGGGGTATGATATCTATATATATCATACTGGACTCTTATGTTCATATGATGAGAGACCCCATTTGATCTCTTCAATTCAGTATTTTGATGTTTTAAGTGGCGTCGTTAGGCTGCCGAATTTTTAAGTGGTTCTTCACCCTTCTCGTTTTGAAGTTCTACTTTCATGTCAATTATTTCAAGTTCCTTTTTTTATGTTGGGGAATTATATCCATATCTATCATAATGATCTCTTATGATCATATGATGAGGGACCCTATTTGATCTTGTCAAATCATTTTCTTTTGAAGTTAAGTGACGCCGTAAGGCTGCCGAATTTTCATAAGAGAAATCAATTTTTTTTTCCTTCCATGTTTTTCATTTCAAATGGTATGTACCTAAAATTTCATTACCATGTCCATATGTACTTCTTATTATTTCACCCTACTTTTTATGGATCATTTATGAAAGGGTGACCCATGTCCCCTCTCATTTCAATGTTTTCTAAAACCACGAAACTTAGCCGTTATGCTGCAGAATTTTCCCCTCAAAATGCCTCTCTCTTTTCTCAAAAATTATTTTATGTTATAAAGTTAATACTCAAAGATCTTATTTCTAAAACGGTATTCACATATATATCAAAATTTTCCATTTTAAATTCTGGGATTTACATACATGAGACTCGCTTTCCCTTTCCGTGGGTTTAAAGTGACGTAAAGATCATGTCTTTAAAGCAGTTTTTAAAACGTTATGATTATGAAATGAAACCCATTTATTTTATGCTATGTGGGTTATTTATGAAATGTTTGATGATTACATATGTGTATCACATGATAATAAAGGCAAATTTAAGGGTGCGCCCTGATAGCGCTCCAATGCATTGGGTAATGATGTAACCACTAGAGATTACAATTTTCACGATACCTTGGTGAATAACCTTGGTAATTTTAAAATGACACCTTGGGGATGGACCTTGGTGATATGTCCATGATTGTCTTTGTTAAATGATGTAGCCACATCTTCAAGTTATGAAAAAGTTTTATTTTTATTATGATATGCCTCATGATTTCATTTTCATGCCTTAAAGTTCTTTTCATGACTTTATTGATGTATCTCAAGTTCATATGTAAAATGTTTCACTTGTTTCCCTTGCTGGGCCTTCTGCTCACCCTTCCTTTTGATGTATGTCCCCAGGTTATGGGATGCAGTAATGAGCCTAGGGTGAACATGAGGAGAATCCTCTCAAGTGTTTAAGAAGAATGTTTTTTTTCATGTTTTATGTTCCTTGTTTCCAAGACACTAAACCTTAAAGATCCTCAGTTCCGTGTAATGGAATGAAAAGTTATGTTATAAAAAGACGGGATGCTATAGTTGGTATCAAAGGATGGTTTAGTTATTTGTGGAAATTAGGATATGAAAACTATAGGAGGAACCCTATAGAAAAGTTTAATATAGGAAATCTTCCTGGTATTTTGGTGAGTATTGAGTAAGGGGTTGCCAAGCAAATACATCCCTGTCTGGATACAAGCAGGTAGAGGTGGCTCTGGCACAGATGTACATAGGGTTAAAACCCAAAAACACCGCTTTGAGCTAGACTCGAACGGGAACTGGTACATGACAACGGGCCTTGCTGCACTCTTGGTTACGACACTCCCGGGGGATATGCTTTGGTTAATTCATAAGCTTGGTATGAACCATTGTTAAAGGAACAAAGATAAAATAAAATAAAGGTTCACATAAGAATATATGATCATTCATAACCTATATGGGAACCTAGGAGATCACAAGTTGGGGTATACCTTTCATATACAAGTTATCCTTATATGCTTTCAGTTCCTTTTCATGATTATTAGCTAAGTACTTAAGCCCCTAATTATGCTTTCTCTTCTTAGTTAATGGTGGGAAATGGAAGAACATGTTCCGACAACCAATGTGATAGGAAATGCGACGATTTTCGTATTAATATGACAGGGATGATTATGGGATTAAAATATGATTATTATTTTGGAAGACGTTCATTATTTTGGGAACCATATTTGATCGAGGTAAATAGATTACTACGGTATTTTCATTGAAAAGTAAGGTTGACTTATATTTTGAAGAATAGATGAATTTAAGGTGAACTTATAGTAATTTAGGTTACTTATGGGAATGACTAACCTATCTTGGGTAAAATATGTTTTGGTTAGCTACTTTTTTTATAAGATGTTAGGAGTGGTTGATGTTGTCTGGAGATGAACAATGAAGTTGTTTTGGATGACTATGTTATCAAATCCTTATTGTATTTGGGTTTCAATCTTAGTTTGGTTTGTTTTGAGGAATTTTAAGGACCGTTATTTAGGGAATGGTCTATGATGAAATTTGGGTAGTACCATGGAACTTTGATGATTTAAAAGTAGTTTCCATTCCTATGGGATTCTTTCTTTTTGAAGAGTTGTTTTACCTTAACCTTTCTGTTTTTGGGATAATGTTTAAAGATAGAAGAAATAGATAGTTAATCTTTTGTAGATTATGTGATTCTATAGAAGATGATTCTTGTGCTTTAATGAGACCAAGTGTTTTTGAATTCTCATCATTTGGAGAAAAGATTAGTGTTGGTAGGGACTTGTTAAAGGATGAAACTCTACTTGAAGGTAGGTATATTTTCTTATGTTTTTGTTCTATGTAGTAAATGAAATCCTCCAAATTATGAAAAGAAACATAAAACAAAAATGTTGTTGGTTTACGTTTCCTACTAGGTAATCAATGACCGTTTACACACATCATAAGTTTGGGATTTTCTCATGGTTAACTTTCTCCTAATCATGTTCTCTATCACTCTCCCTCAGAACTTGACCCTTTGTTTTCTCCTCCATGTCCATGTTTTCCTACATGGAACCCTAGTGTGGGTTAACTCGGGTGACCTTTGTACTTCCCTTTCTTTATTTTAAAGTAATAGTTTTACTGACTCCTTTTCCGATGTGGGACTCTCAATGAAATTTCAAAACCCAATTTTAAAATTGCGAGGACGCAATTTCTTAAGGGGGGAAGATTGTAACGACCCGAAATTTTTTAAATAAATTTTCTTTCCCAATTTTATGTGTTATTGTTATACTCAACAAAAACGTTTTATTTGATAAACATGATTATAATTAAAATGAGATCAGTGGGTTTTGACTATTATATGACCATCGGTCAATATGACCGCTGTGAACAAAATGTTTTGATATAAGTAATCTTGGTTAATTATTATAGAAAGAAGATTCGATGGCCTCACCTAGTAGTCTTGGACCAATCGAAGCCCATCTAACAGAGCTTGGGAAGGAGGTAGCACCAATGGGCTTTGCTCTGGATCAAATCCAAGCCGAACTTCATCATTTGAAGCTGGAACGGAATCGCCTTCGTGAGAAATTCAAACTGATAGAAATTACTACTCGGGCAATGTTGACTGAGCCGCCCCAAGCTTCTATCACCCTAGCACACCTTACTCTTAGGTCCTATGCTGGTATTATAAGGGGTTATGTAACGAGACCGTAACTACCTTGTGTAATCCTTGTTTTAAATAAAAATTGGGATTTCTTCTTATGATGAAGTTTATGAATTTTGAAATGACCGGATAAATATAGTATGCATATTTTTGATGAATTTTAGAAAAAGGATATTTTAAATATGTTTATGTAAACCCTAAATAATTAAAAATGTGTAATGATTTTCAAAAAATGGTCTTCTAAAATTATGTTCAGTACTAAATTTAGAGTCTAATAAGATCAACTTGATTTTTGATGAATAGTAAAATATGAATAGTTATTTTATGATTAGGATTAGTAATATGACCAAATGGATTAGTAATCTCACTTAAAGAATGTTTTAAAATAATCTAGGCACCTTGATTAAGTAATGTGATTCAATAAAATAGTTAAATAACGGTTTCATTAATTATTATTCAAGTATTAGTTTTTTCGGGTGAATAGTGTTTTTTTAATTAAAAATTTAATTAAAAATAATTAGAAAAATATTTTTATAAAGATGACTTTATTTTTGAACTCAGAGCATCGATATTATGTTATGGTAATTTTTGGGGTTTTTTTCTGAAAAAATGAATTTTTGATGAATAGTATTTTTATTTAAAAAATAAATTAAAAATATTTAGAAAATTATTTTTATAAAATGGATTTCATTTTTGAAATCATAGCATTGATATTTGGTTAATGTGAAATTTTGGGATTTTTCTGAGAAAGTTGAATTTTCAGTGAATATTAAAAATACAGTTTTAGGGTTTCAGTATGTTTAATGACATCATAACGGTGTCATGATGATGTCATGAGATCTTTTGAGTGTTGGCCGGCCAAGGGTGATGAATTATTGTTTTGGGGGGGCCATGTGGCCTAACTCCATGATAAATGACAAGGGAGAGCACATGTGTTTGAGATAAGGACATGTGAGGTGTCCCTTGGCCATTAATGCCTTGTCCCTTCACTTTCCCTATAAATACCAAGCCCTCCTCTCATCCATTCGACTCCCCACTCATTCCCAACGAATTTATGGTCTCATTACCTCCCAATTAGTCCTCCCAAGGTGCCCCCAAGCCTTCAAGGTCCCAACCATTGAGGTTTAAGAGTTACATTTTAAGGTAAGGGATCCGACCCCTCTCTTTCTTTTCAAGTAATCTCTTTTATGTCATTTCTTTTATACTCCATGTTCTTATGTTGGAGGATGTTATTTTATATTCATCCTACTGCCTATTTCATGTTCATATGATGAGATACCCCCCCCCCCCTTGATCTCATCAATTCGTTTTAAGAATGTTTAAGTGGCGCCGTTAGGCTGCCGAATTTTTAAGGGATTCTTTCACCTTCCTCGTTCTCAAGTTCTATTTTCATTCAAGTCTTTCATGTTCCTTTTTATTATGTTGGGGTATGATATCTAAATTATCATACTGATCTTTTATGATCATATGATGAGAGACCCCATTTGATCGCTTCAATTCAGTATTTTGAAGTTTTAAGTGGCGCCGTTAGGCTGCCGAATTTTTAAGTGGTTCTTCACCCTTCTCGTTTTGAAGTTCTACTTTCATGTCAATTATTTCAAGTTCCTTTTTGTTATATTGGGGTATGATCTCTATATATATCATACTGGACTCTTATGTTCATATGATGATAGACCCCATTTGATCTCTTCAATTCAGTATTTTGATGTTTTAAGTGGCGCTGTTAGGCTGCCGAATTTTTAAGTGGTTCTTCACCCTTCTCGTTTTGAAGTTCTACTTTCATGTCAATTATTTCAAGTTCCTTTTTGTTATATTGGGGTATGATCTCTATATATATATCATACTGTAATCTTATGTTCATATGATTAGAGACCCCATTTGATCTCTTCAATTCAGTATTTTGATGTTTTAAGTGGCGTCGTTAGGCTGCCGAATTTTTAAGTGGTTCTTCACCCTTCTCGTTTTGAAGTTCTACTTTCATGTCAATTCTTTCAAGTTCCTTTTTGTTATGTTGGGGAATTATCTCTATATCTATCATACTGATATCTTATGATCATATGATGAGGGACCCTATTTGATCTTGTCAAATCATTTTCTTTTGAAGTTAAGTGACACAGTAAGGCTGCCGAATTTTCATAAGAGAAATCAATTTTTTTTTTCCTTCCATGTTTTTCATTTCAAATGGTATGTCCCTAAAATTTCATTACCATGTCCATATGTCCTTCTTATTCTTTCACCCTACTGTTTTATGGATCATTTATGAAAGGGTGACCCATGTCCCCTCTCATTTCAATGTTTTCTAAAACCCCGAAACTTAGCCGTTATGCTGCAGAATTTTCCCCTCAAAATGCCTCTCTCTTCTCTCAAAAATTATTTTATGTTATAAAGTGAATACTCAAAGCTCTTATTTCTACAAGGGTATTCACATATATATCAAAATGTTCCATTTTAAATTCTGGGATTTACATACATGATACCCACTTTCCCTTTCCGTGGGTTTAAAGTGACGTAAAGATCATGTCTTTAAAGCAGTTTTTAAAACGTTATGATTATGAAATGAAACCCATTTATTTTATGCTATGTGGGTTATTTATGAAATGTTTGATGATGATATATGTGTCTCACATGATAATAAAGGCAAATTTAAGGGTGCGCCCTGATAGCGCTCCAATGCATTGGGTAATGATGTAACCACTAGAGATTACAATTTTCATGATACCTTGGTGAATAACGTTGGTAATTTTAAAATGACACCTTGGGGATGGACCTTGGTGATATGTTCATGATTGTCTATGTTAAATGATGTAGCCACATCTTCAAGTTATGAAAAAGTTTTATTTTTATTATGATATGCCTCATGATTTCATTTTCGTGCCTTAAAGTTCTTTTCATGACTTTATTGATGTATCTCAAGTTCATATGTAAAATGTTTCACTTGTTTCCCTTGCTGGGCCTTCTGCTCACCCTTCCTTTTGATGTATGTCCCCAGGTTATGGGATGCAGTAATGAGCCTAGGGTGAACATGAGGAGAAGCCTTTCAAGTGTTTAAGAAGAATGTTTTTTTCATGTTTTATGTTCCTTGTTTCCAAGACACTAATCCTTAAAGATCCTCAGTTCCGTGTAATGGAATGAAAAGTTATGTTATAAAAAGACGGGATGCTATAAGCTCAGTTGTTGTTTTCACTTAAAGTTTTGTCCATTTTAAACAAAAGAGAGACTGTTTGAGTGATACCGGCCACACCGTGCCTCGGATTGAGGCGGGGATGAATCTTACACGTCAAAAAGGACCCGTGGATCATTCTCCTAAAGGATAAATACAGTCCAAATGTGTTTGGTCAGATTTCCGTAAGTCAGTTGTTCTTTTCACTTAAAAATTTGTCCATTTTAAACAAAAGGGAGACCCTTTGAGTGGTACCGGCCACACCGTGCCTCGGATTGAGGCGGGGATGACTCGTACACGTCATAAAGGATATGTGGATCATTATCCTAAAGGATCAAGACAATACAAATGCGTTTTGTTCCAATTTTCATCATCGCTTTCCCTTTCTCCGTTTATAATAACATTCGTTGGTTCATACCCTTTTTTCATTAATTGTTAAAGGTTTAGCTTGAAAAAAAAGGAAATAAATACCTCTTTGGCTGCATGTACTATTACAAGTTGTGATGTCCATGCAATGAATGTCCTAATAGTCTTTTCTACCATATGAATTTCATCGTCATCATGTGGAATAGGTAGCTCTGTATTTGGATCATGAGCTACTGTAATCATCACTTTCAGATGATCTTTCGGAAGTGGTCTATTATGCAGCGTGTCATCTGGGATGTTGAACACTGTAGCCCTCACTAAAAGGTGATAGGTGGGTGTTTAGAGATATAAATCACAATCATTATCACCCTATAGAAGATCGGTACAGGAAAAGTATCATTGTTTGTTTGATTTACATATCATGGGAACAATTATTAGAATATTGATTACCACGGCTAAGACAGCTCTTTGAGGGGAATGGCTTGCCTCAAAGCTGGTGGGGGTGGGGTGGGATTTTCACACGCTGGTTGTTCTTGAGTTGTGTCTTCTCCTAGATTCCCATGCATAAAAGTTGCTATCAACTCTCCCTACCATTGCAATTGTTCTTCAAGGGTTACTAGTTTTTCGCTCATTTGATTCAATGTTTCATCTCTATCATCCATTTTTTTTCTTCTCAAAATATACTCCGGGTGTCACCTCAAACCCCGCACCTCTAACATGACCGTATTTTTCTGGCTGCTTCAAAGCTGTCGATAATACGTCTGCATCCACTACAAGAGTAGCTGATTCCTATGACTGTCGTATATAGGAAAATAACTAATTATTTTTATGTAATAGCAATTTAAAACAAATCATTTTATCGTTGTGTCATACTTACACAAATTTCCCACACTTTTTGTGTGTTCTCATCTACTAGATTCCCTTCCTTATTCACACGTGCCTCCTTCCAAAGCACATGAAATAGGATGGAAGTGTCTTTGGTTTTAGACTCATCAATCTACATATAAACATAGAAAGATAATTATGATGTTTTTTGTTGTCACCTAACAATATTACTGTAAATTGAAAATACGTACCATTTTCTTTTCTAGTGAAGAGTACCCCATCCTTGCTTTGCGATAGGGGCATGTTGGGTTTGATGCACGTTCCTTATTTTCATTATAGATTTGTTGTTTCATTAATGAAATATTGAAAATAAAAATGATGAATACATGTATCCTCAAACAACGTATTATCACCCACAATGTACCTGAAACTTCTCATCCCCATGGCGGCCAATAAATTCATCCCATGCTTCTTGGGATATCAGTTGAGCGTAGAAAATGGGTGGGTGTGGGTTTATTTTACCTTTGGAATATTTCAGGTGACATCTTGTTAAAATAGTGTGAAAACCTCAATGAATCCTTTCTGCAAGCCTTAGTACATAATCCTTGTGTGAATCGTCTACTATAAATGTACTCTACAAGAGATTGAGAAGAGTAAGACACTGATTCATTTTTTAATTTTCCAGTAAATTAAAGAAATAAATTCATAATGTTACCGTAATTTCTTCCCAGATCACAGCCTTCATCCCGGATACAACATGGTGCCATGAATCTATGTCAATCAGCACGTGTTTCCGAGTGAAAACTCCAATGTAACTACAAAACATAGCCTTGTTGGGATTCACATGTTGGCCTCATGCATTCCATCCGACATCAAATTTGATTCCTTTGATTTTCTCCTTAAGAAATTTGGCTAACACCATAAAACTACGACGCACCTGTGTTTTTTGCGATGTCGATCCTTCATTCCCGACCATTTCATCGATATCAACATCATCTATATGTCCATCTGAAATGGTAGAAACGGCATGTGCTGATGGTTGTTGGACCTCAATACTAGGAGCAGCAGGAGCCATAGCAGTAGGAGCAGCAGGAGGAGCAACAGGAGCAGTAGGAGCAGCAGGAGGAGCAGGAGTGGCAGCAGGAGCAGCAGCAGCCGCAGCAGCAGCTACAACAGGAGCAGCAGCAGGAGCAGTAGGAGAAGCAGTAGCCACAGCAGCAACAGCTTGAGAGACTTGTTCAACCTCAAGGTTAAGAGAACCAGAATGTGCAAGTTTCATTATCTGCAAAAGTGGTTGAACAATAAATTTAGATTAAATAAATTCAATAATGATAAGATAATAACATTAGATAACAAGATCTATATTAAAAAAATATAACTTGTTTATTGAACTCTCTTTCTTTTTTTCAAAGGCTGAAGGGATTTGTCACCTCTATCGATTTTCCAAATCCCTTCACTGTGGTCTCCTCTAACATACAAAATATCATCTACATTGGGACCACTCTGAAATGATTGCGACGTACCACTGAAAGGATCATCCTCAACTGAATTTTCATCATAAGCTTCAGTAGTTTTGGACTATAAAAGAACAATCAACCACTTTTGGTTTGTGGGATCTGGAACATAAAAAACTTGTACCGCTTTTGATTCCATTATAAACGGTTCGTCTTTGTACCCTTCTTTACTAAAATAAACTTTCACAAATCCCTATTCCTCTATTTTAACACCAGTGTTGTTATCAACCCATTTGAAATGAAATATCGTAAATTGGAATGTCGTATAATACAACACCCATATTATTTTGATAATGAAAAAGTATGACATATTTGCATAAATTGGATTTCTGTCCTTACTGCCAGAAACATGCATCGCTTCAGCTACTAGTGTAACTCCACTATTTTTCATGGTACTATCTTCATCATGTTCATTTTTATAGAATGTATAACCATTAATTATATAACCACTATAAGATAATACATACACACTTGGTCTAGTGGCTAGCCACCGAAGTCGTTCTAAATTTGAATTCAGATTTTCATCCAACTGCTTAAAAATATGGTCTTGAAACCATCCTATAAACTGATGATTATGTGTATTTGATAACCATTTTTCATCCCTTGATGAATTCAACTGCCTAAGAATTTCATTGTGAGTTTCAATATATGGAGAAACCTCCCAACTGTTATGCAAAACATAAAGGTGGGCCTACTCCTGATCTGTAATGTTGATTGTCACAACATCTCTTCCAGAGATTCCCTCAACCTCAATGCATCCAGTGTGACTAGATTTTGGGAGACCAATGATTTCCACATTATATAGGTATTCGGTACAAAATTTAATGGCTTCCTCAACAATATATTTCTCAACTATAGAACCCTCCGGCCGACTTCGATTTTTGACATACCCTTTCAAAATATTCATATACCGTTCAACAAGATACATCCATTTATAGTGCACAGGACCACAAATTTGAATCTCTCTCACCAATTGAATCATCAAATGAACTATCATATCAAAGAATGTTGGTGGGAAGAACATTTCTAATTCACATAATATGATGACAATTTCTTTTTTCCATAGCTGGAAATTTCGCCGAGTCTAAAACTTTTCTACATATAGATTTGAAAAAAGAATCAATGTTTGGTTAACATATGATGAACATTTTTGGGAAAAATTCAACGTAAATGTATAGGAATTAGATCTTGCATCAAAACATGGCAGTCATGTGATTTCAAACCTTTTAAATTCAAATAATTCATTGACACAAGGATCTTGATATTTGATGAATATCCCTCTAGAACCTTTATATCATTGAAGAAGTTGTAAAACTGGTATCTCTCCTCCCTAGATAGAGTATAAGCAGCTGGAGGAAGAAACATTCGATTTTCATCTTTCATGGCAGCCAACTCTTCTCATATTCCCATGTCAACCATGTCCAACCATTCCTTAATTCCATCCTTTGTTTTGCCAGGGGCATTTAGCAACGTTCCGATAACACTGTCACATACATTTTTTTTCATATGCATCACATCAAGAAAATTTCTAACATACAAACAATTCCAGTATGGTAATTCAAAAAAAAACTGATCTCTTTTTCCCACCGATTTTTGTAAGGTTTTTCGAAAATGGTTTACCAAAAACAGTGTTCACATATTTTAATTTCTCAGATAGCTGATCACCTATTAGTGGAGACGGTGTTGTGCATTGTTCTGAACTTTCATTGAATAATGTCATCCAAGATCGGTACTTATGCCGATGAGGTAGAAATCAACGATGTCCTAGAAACACAGATTTCGATGAATGTTTCAACCTAATTGATTCTGTATCTTCTTCGAACACAGGACACCCTTGAGTTCCTTTACTGCTATAGCATGAAAATTTTCCATAAGCATGGAAATCATTTATTGTCCCATACAACATCTCTCTCAACGTGAAGTATTCACTTTTATAAACTTCATACTACATAACACCTGAATCCCACAATAAATTAAAATCCTCAATCAAATGAGCCAAATAAACATCAATATCATTACCTGGTTGTTTTGGTCCTGATATAAGCAGAGATAACATGATGAATTTATTCTTCATGCATAATAAGGGTGGAAAGTTATAATTTACCAACATAACAGGCCATGTACTATGAGTGACGGTTTCAAAACCAAAAGGATTTACTCCATCTGTAGATAATGCAAGATGAAGGTTTCTCAGCTCTTTTCCTAATTCTAGATACTCATGATAAATTTTCTTCCATTGAGGAGAGTCGGTTGGATGACGTAATTTCCCATCATTATTTCTTTTATCTGCATTCCACGACAATTTTCTTGTTGTTTCTTCACTTCCATATGGACGCCCAAACCTTGGAATGATTGGAATGTACCATACCAATTTCATAGGATTGGATTCATCTTTCCTATATCGAGAAGCACCACACTTTTGTCATTCTGTAAGTTATTTGTTCTCCTTGTGAAAAAATATACAGTCTTTTGGGTAGGCATGTATTCTTTCAGAAATCATACCCATCGATCGTAGCATTCGTTTAGCATCATATGTCTGTCTTGGGAGCTCATTATCTTCAGGGAGCATGTCATTCAAGAGAGTAAGTAGTTCCGTAAAACTGACATCACTTCATCCATTGCCTTCTTTCAATTTATAAAACTTCAGTATAGTTTAAAAGGTTGTATACTTGGTGCAACAAACATACAATGGTTTCATTGAACAACTCTTTAACTTCTCAAACAATTTTGGTCAATCACGAAGTTCATTTTCAATTGTCTTTATCATTTACTCAATACGATCTTCATCATCATTTACATCAGTATTCACATCCTCCATATGGTCTTCTTCATTATCCATATTTGTATTCATATCTGATAACCCATAAAACACAGTTTTATCCCAGCCAGTAGCTACATTCGCTTTTTCTCCATGTTTATTCCAACATTTAAAACTCTGATCTATTCCATGACATATCAAATGTTCTTCCAACTTCTCTAGAGTAAGTAGTCTAGAATAACAAAAATGTAAACATGGACAAAGGATTTGAGAAGGATCCTTTGCATTATCCTTTGCAAACTTGATGAACTCTTTCACTCTGTTCTCATACTCTATTTTCAAATGATTAGCATCCATCCAATCTTTATTCAAATTCATCCTATTTGAATCTAAAATATTAGTATTTATGGTTCAAGTACACAAAACAAGAATTCCAAATACAGTAAAAGAGAACCACTTCCTTATAAAAATAGAGATTAATATAGCGTAACCATTTCCAATAAAGATTTGGAAATCAACAGAACCAGGATAGAGCCCCCCCCCCATCAAAATCAATAGATTTTCCAAACACAAAGGGGTTCGTGGGGATAATCACTTGTGTCATAGATGGTAAAACTCACATAGCATCATCCTCTATGGCTCATCCTCCTCTATCGGGTCAACCCTTCTATGGTCAACTAGTCCATCCTTTTACACCTCACCAACCTAAAATACATATGGATGAAAACCAGTAGCCAACTCTATAAGTTAAGAATGGATTCTCATAATCTCTACAATATGGAATTCATTAAATATAATTAATTTAGATTCATTATAGTTTCCTCAAATCACCCCAGTCCAAACACAAGAATTATCAAGAATGATATATCTACCACTCCTAGGTCTCTTCCCTACATTCAATATCATCATGCCTAAATACCAATATATACACACATACACATGTCACAAACATATAAAAACCCATATCCACATCAGAACCAAAGTACCCATATAGATTTCAATCAGGTTACTCGACTCAAGTGGTTGTGTGTAAGAAATAATAAAGAAATATAATAAGTATATAGTCACACATAAATCTCAAACTGGTGTTAATAATCCAATGAACCCAAGGTATCATTTCATCTATCTGAATACTCTGAAGGAGCCCATATGTGACAGTAGTCATAGGTGGTGAAGGTTACTGAGGAGGAAGGGGCGAACACGCACCTATCGGGGTTCGAGGTCAGGTCACTAAGGTTAAAGGTGGCCTAATACTTCTATAAGGGTTCATTCCATATTTCAAAAACCATGTCCTGGTACCCTAGGATGTTAACCCACTACTGGTGGATGCGAAACCGTTCCTGATGATCATGCCAAGAAGAAATGGAAACCAAGAGGGGGGATTGGTTTGAAATACCTCAAGAGAGATGGAAAAACATGGTATTTGAGAATAGGTTAGTGGCTTTTATGTTGGCTAGACACCTATCCAATAGAATACACAAGAGGTGATGGCCCGTGCAGTTTTTGTACCAGGTGAAACTATCACCTGAGAAGCTGAGATCAATGAGGCCCTTCCCAGCCATGAACTGAACAAAATCCATGATGGCCTTCCTCTAGAATGGGCTTCTACATTTCCTTTCCTTTGGGTGGGAAATTACATTAAAGTCACCCCCAACAAACTATGGATGGTGGTTGGGATCGACGTTATTTAGTTCACTCCATAGAGATTCCCTTTGAAGAGGGTCATAGCTTCCAAAAACAAAAGTCATAAGGAAGGAGGTGTCACCATTGGACACATTGGAAGTGATTAATTGATTGTAATATTGAACAGTCTTAACAACATATTTATTGTGACAAAATAACCATTTGTGTCTATTGGAGGGGTTAAAGTGTAGAAATCCATGCAACTTAATCTTCTAAAATAATTCTATGATTATTATAGGGTTTTTTGTGTTATTTGACAATAACAACAATGACATTATGATTTTTGATTTCTATGGTGAGGAAGTCCGATTTAACATGGGCACTAAGACTATGAGAATTACATATAAAGATAATAATGATGGGTAGGACATGGATCTGGCATTAGATCTAGAGATAGTAACCTTATTGAAGTGGGGGGATGATCTCTCATTGAGGTCCTTTGATTTTGAACATGTTCATAATCCCTTCTAGTTGGTAAGCTTCATATGAGTGGGAGATGAGGATCCAAATGGGCAGGGGAAGGATGGGTAATGAAACTTGGGGGCTGGTGATGGAGTTCTCTCTGGATCCCTAAGTATTGGGAGCTGGATGACAGGCTTAGAGCCAAGGGAGACAGAACAAACACTACTAGGAAGGGACCTGGCCACTTCAGAGAAGCAGTCAGTAACCTCAGTGAGGGAGAAGGATAGAGATGGAGGTAGGGGTTGAAAGGCTAGAAAGCTTGGTGGTCTAGGAATCATTCCATACCAGTGAACTACTAGACAAAGTCACTTAAATATAATTAAGGAATGAAGGGGGGAAATTTTGCAAAACCAGAAGGAAAATAATTTGGAATGGAGAGGACAAGGGCTTGGTAGACTTACATGGAATCAATGAGAGAGGAGGGGGAAGACATATCAAAGGATTGGGTGGGGTATTAGAAGGAAACCATCACTAGAACACCTACTGATGTTGGGGAATCCATCTGAGAGACATCCGAGAGGGGGAGACAACATATCCATATTGATCAAGATCTCAGGGGGGGTGGAATCGGTCCCCTTGGTGTCACCTTCTACAAACCTAGAGATAATTCCCTTAGAGAAGATAATGGGAGAAAAACCTAGGGAGAATATGGTAGATGATCCCTTGAGTCCAGCAGAAGGCATCCTACACCCGGAGCATGATCTTGCAAGGCAGGGTAAGAGAGGTGTCCAGCTCCAAAAAGATTCAAAAATACAACACTAATAACAATAAAATAGTCAAGAAAATATGAATAACTATCAAAATTTCTTCTCACTAATAGATATTTCATTTAGAATATTGAAATGTGAAATAACACATATTCCCATTTCTAATAGTTCAAACAATCATGAGGGACCCCAAACAAAAAGGGTAAGTCAATGATGTGGAAATATTGATTCTCATATATAACGACCTCAAAAATAAATGAACACCTTGACAAAAAGGTCTAAAACAAAATAACATGTAGATAGATTCTAAGAAACTATCACTACATTTTGACCCTATGTGTTTGTAGGGGCAAAATCATAAAATAGGTTCCTAACTAAAAGATACTCCTCCGAATAAAAATGATGAAACACACAAAATAAAAAATTACTAACACAAAAAAACAATAGTGGTAACCCAATATATTATAATTCCACCAAAAAAGTAACAGTCTAATAAAAAAATCTTAATCCAATATGTGAGCATGATTAACATCATCAAAATGAAGAGCACAACTCAAAAAAAATATGTTGAAAATTTTCATTTATAGGTAAAGATTATTATGAAATCACATTTCCAAAAATCCATATGTAACATAATAAGTCACTATCACTAAGACCAGAGATAAACCAATGTCTCAAAAAATAAAATCCATAATGAACCAATGAGGAAGAAAAAAAAATTGTAGTTTTATCATACGATAATTTCATAAACAAGGATAATAGATGATAGCATTTTAATAGAGGTAGAATATGAGGTAGCATGGGGTTCCATTACAAAAACACTAAATACATAGTTAAAAAATCCAAATATAAGAAGTTATAGCATGGGAATAACCTATGAAACTAAGAAATCATATCAAAATCATCTAATAATTTAAAATCATTGAATCTCTTACCAGACACTTGGAAACTTCCAGAGGTGGAGGTGCACGGGAGGAGGTGAACGGGAGGATCCGCCAACCGAAGATAAATGGAGGAGTAGGGTTTGCGGGGAGTAGGGTCAAGAGAAGAGGAGGAGAAGTAGGTTTTGAGTTGAGGAGGATCCGCTGAAGGGGTTCGAGGGGGAGGGTTAGGAGAAGGGATAGAGGCGGAGGTCCGGAAACGCGAAGATCGGGGGTGGCGGAGGTCCAGAAACGCGAAGCTCGGGGGGCAGCAGAGGGGAGTCACAGGGTTTCAGTACCGCGAGAGCTTTAAGTCGCTATAAAACAAGGACACTGTGCGACCGGTTTTATAAAATATGGAACTACGGTTTTATCAGTGCTAAAAAAGCATTGATAAATCATTCCTGTATGAACGCTATCATTTTAGCACTTATATAGGCCTTCTTTATCAGCGCTTTTCTAGCACAGATAAATGGTCTCTTTATTAACGCTTTTTGGCACTAATATAGGGTTTCTTTATCAGCACTTTTATAGCACTGATAAAGGTATTCTTTATCATCTCTAGAAAAACGCTGATAAAGAATCTGTGTATCAACGCTAAAATTTTAGCGCTGAGACAGGGTATCTTTATCAGTGCTTTTCTAGGGTTGATAAAGAATCCCTTTATCAGCACTAGAAAAGGGCGGATAAAGAATACATTTATCAATGCTAAAATTTTAGCGCTGATACAGGGTTTTTTTATCAGCTCTTTTTTCTTAGTGCTGATATAAGGTGGCGCTTCCATTGCCCGTTTTTGTAGTAGTGATTGAAGTCCATTTCATCCAGTTTGGACAGCTTGTGAACTTTTCTAATCACTATCCAAATCCAAGGGCAGTGGATGTCAATCACCATCAGCCTCAGTAATGGACAAGAGAGCCAGGTTGTTATTTTTCTATCACGATAGCTGATGTTGAAGCTCTAAATGTTGTGGTGGAAAGTACTCTTATTTTTCTCTCAAAAAAAGAAATTACTTTGTTTGATTCTGTTTTTATGTATTCCTTTATATCTTATAAGTCTGAAAAGAATATAGACTCAATCCCTGAACTAATAAATGTATAGTTATCAGTCAATAAACCTCGAGGGATTACCCAAGCATCAACAGTTTTTTGAAACTCTAGTATTTACTTTAGTGAGCACAATATTATCGCAAATCTAGTAGTCATTCCCATGTTGGAATTCTACATTATACTAGAGATGAACTGGCTCTCAACGTATAATGCTAAGATCAAATATAAAATAAAGAAAATATTAGTAGTCTTGAATGGAAAACCTACATTTATCTTCCAAGGGGAGATATCTCAACCTGATCTTTGTCTAGAAGAACCTCCTATATCCTTTTTTATAGAGTTTATCGTTGAATAAAAATAGGGGAATGAGATTATAAGGATAGAAAATATCCCCATTGTCCAGAACTACATTGACGCATTTCATGAGGAGTTACCTGAACCTCCCCCCAAAAGAGCGGTAGATTTATCCATTGAACTCTTACCTGGATCACATATCATATAAAAGACCCCATATACGATGGAAAATGTGGAGCTGGATAAATTAAAGAATCAACTCCAAGATCTTTTGGAGAAGGGGTTTATCCGACCCAGTATGTCTTCTTGGGGATAACCTATTCTATTTTTGAGGAATAAGGATGTAACAATGTGACAATGCATTGATTATAGATAATTGAATGGGATCATAGTGAATAAAAAATACCCTCTTCCAAGAATTGATGACTTATTTGACCAACTTCATGGGGATCATTTATTCTATAAGATTGATCTTCGATCTGGTTATCATTAATTGAGGGTGAAAATATAAGATATTCCAAAAACTACCTCTTGATAAAGATATGGGATTTATGAGTTTGATGTTATGCCCTTTGGCTTGAATTATACTCCTGCTATTTTAATAGATTTTATGAATACAGTCTTGAAGGACTACATTGATAACTTTGTAGAAGTTTTTATTAATGATATTATGATATATTCCAAAATTCATAAGGAGCATGAGGATCATCTAAGGGTTATTCTGAAAAATATATGTAAGGGGAGTCTTTTTGGGAGGTTCAACAAGTGCGAATTTTGGTTACAAAAAGTTTATTTCTTAGGGAACATTGTAACCAATGAAGGAATCACAATTAAACCTGCAAATACAAAGGTTGTAGAGGAGTCTCCTCATCCTACAATAATAATTGAGATTTATAGTTTCCTTGGATTAGGGGTATATTATAGGATGTTCGTGAAAAACTTTTCACGATTTTCTAATCCACTAAACAAGTAAACTCAAAAAGGGGTTAAGTTAATATGGACAAAGGAGTGTGAGGAATGTTTCCAAGAGTTGAAGAAGATATTGGTTATTGCACTCATGTAAACTCTTCCCTCTAGAGGAGAAGGCTTCATTATTTTTAGTGATGCATCTCTGAAAGGGATTCGGTGCATCCTAATGAAAAATGGAATGATTATTTCTTATTCATCTCGATAGTTGAAGACTCATTATCAGAACTATCCTACACATGATCTTGATATGACTGTGGCTGTTTTTTCTCTAATGATGTGGTGGAACTATCTTTATGGGGATAAATGTGATATATACACAGACCATCAAATTTTGAAGTATATTTTCACACAAAAATAATTGACAATTCGATAGAGGAGATGGTTGGAACTTCATAAAGACTATGATTGTTTAATTCATTATCATCCTGGAAGAGAAAAAAATTTGTTGCTGCATTAAGCTGGAAAGACCCTGTTGTTTTATCCATGATGAGGATTCAAAGTGACCCATTGATCCAAGACCTAGTGTAATTTTACATGGTAATTGTAAGGGATGGTACATCCATAACACTATCCCAAATGATTTCTCAACCTTAATTACTATAGAAGATCAACAATGCTCAGAAAGAAGATCATTTATTGTAGAAGATGTTTGAGGTTGTGAAGGATGGGAAGTTTATTGAGTTCAATATTGATCAAGAAGGTGTACTGGAATTTCATACAACACTATGTGTTCCATCGATTCTGGAAATAAAGAAGGAGTTGATGGATGAAGCTCATAGCTCTACTTTCTCTATACATCCTGGAAGCAGAAAAATGTATAGGGACCTTCATAATCATTATTTGTGCGATAATATGAAAAGGTAGATTTCTAACTATACTATAAGGTTCCTAGTATGTCAGCAAGTGAATGTAGAGTGACAACTTCCTAAAGGTGTATAATTACCACTACCCATACCAGCATGGAAGTGGGACAATATCACTATGGACTTTGTCACTGGTATCCCAATAACTTATAAATGAAATAATATGTTATGGGTTATAGTGGACCGTCTCACCAAGACCACCCATTATATCACTATTAGAGAAGAATTCTCTCTTGATCAACTTACCAGGATTTAGGTGAAGGAATTGGTAAGGCTACACAGAGTTCCACTTTCTGTCATATCAAATAATGATTCAAGGTTCACATAAAAATTATAGAGAAGTGTTCAACATGCTCTGTGTACCGAATTGAATTTCAGTATGGCCAATCACCCCCAAACTGATGTCCAATCTAAAAGGACTATTCAAACAATCAAGGATATACTTAGAACATGATAAATGGAATTTAAAGGTGGATGGAATCAACATCTCCCCTTATCTGAGTTCTCTTACAATAAAAGCTTCCACTAAAGAATTAAAATGGAACCTTATGTATCTCTATATAGGAAATGATGTAGAACTCCTGATTTTTGGGATGAATCTGGTGAGAGAAAGCTTCTTGGGCCTTATCTTTTGCAAGAGATTACATAAAAGGTTCATGCCATCCAACAACACATTAAGGCTACACAGAGTCGACTAAAGAGATATGTCGACAACTGTCAAAGGGACTTGGAGTTTGATGTTGGTGATAAAGTCTTCCATTGAATTTCTCCATGTTAGATATTCATGAGGCTTAGAAAGAAAGTTAAGCTCATCCCTAGGTATATTATCCCCTATGAAATCCATGGTCGCGTAAGAGCAGTGGCCTATCGGCTTGCACTTCCTCCAAATCAAGAACATTCTCATGATGTC
This sequence comes from Viscum album, assembly GCA_963277665.1. NCBI lineage: Eukaryota > Viridiplantae > Streptophyta > Magnoliopsida > Santalales > Viscaceae > Viscum > Viscum album. The sequence continues at coordinate 767,925,607 of OY728121.1, forward strand.
TTCCACATATCTCTCTTGAGGAAGTACATACCTGAACCTTTACATGTACTAAATCCAGAGGTGGTTCAATAGGAACATGACCTCTCTTATGTAGAGCAGCTGGTGGAGATCTTGGATTGTAGAGACAAGATTCAACGCAATAAGACTACCCACCTTATTAAAATGTTGTGGAGGAACCACAAATATGAAGAATCCAAGTGGGAACCAGAGGAGTCTATGAGGCAGAAGTACCCACACCTTTTCGTTTATAAGGGTAAGAGTTGAAATTTCAGGGACAAAATTTCTTATAGGGGGAAGAATGTAACGATCTGAACTTTTGAATAATATTTTGTTTCCTCAATTTTTGTGTTATTTTATTTTGTTCTGAACAAAACTATATCCTTTTATTAATTAAGTGATTATAATTGAAATGTGTCCTTTGGTTTTCAACCGTTATATAACCATTTGTTAATTATGATCGTTGGTCTATATGATCATTGGAAACTATACTCTTAATGTTATGATTATTGTTTATAAATACAAATGATCATGGTTAATTAATATAGAAAGAAGAGTCGATGGCCTCATCCGGTAGACTCAGTCCATACGAATCCCAGCTGTCGGATCATGGGAAGGAGGTAGAATCACTGGGATTTTCTCTAGACCAATCCCAAACTGAGCATCAAAAAGTTAAGCATGAACGTAAAAACCTTCGAGAGAAGTTCAAGAAGATTGAAATCACCACTTAGGAAATGTTGTCTGATCCACCCCAAGATTCTATAACCATTTCACACCTTACTTTTAGGTCTTATGCAAGTATTATAGGGGGTTATGTAACAAGGCCTTAGTTACTTTGTGTAATCCTTTTGTATAAATATTTATTTTTCTTATTATGGTAAATTTTTGGAATTTCAAATGTCAAAATAAATAAAGGATGAATTTTTAGAAGTTCCATACTATTGTTGAATATAAAAATTTTTTTATAAAATATTTATTATACTTTAAATAATTAATAATGTGAAATTATTTTCAAAAAATGGACATATACAGTTGTGATCAGTATGAAATTTTGAGTCTGATAAGATCAACTTAATTTTTGGTGTATAGTGAATTATGAATACTAATATTACCCTTATGAATATTACTATGACCAACGGAATAGTAACCTCACTTAGTTATATATAAATATAATTTAGGCATCTTGAATGGTAATATGATATAATAGCAGAAGTTAATAACTGTTTTAGAAATTATTAGTTAAGTATTACTATTTTTTCAGGTAAATAGAGATTTTACATAAAAATTAAATATCTCATATTTAGGAAATTATTTTCATATAGTGGAGTGAATTTTAGAATTTAGAACATTGATATTAGATTAGGGTGAATTTATTATATTTTTATAAAATGTTTTGTCTTTCGGGGAATCGACGAAATACAGTTTTTGGGTTTTTGGTGTGTTTTATGACATCATAATGATGTGATATGTAATTTAAAATGCTGGTAGACACATTTGGATTAAAATATTATATGAGGAGTCTCAATTTTCCAAGAACATGGGCAAATACCATGGTAAATCCCATGGTGTTTCAAATACCAATAATGAGGTGTCCCTTAGAGATTAATAAAACATTCCCTCACTTTTGCTTTAAATACAAACCCATTAATTCATTACTTTCATTAAAAATTCCTCATCAATGAATATATAATATTTTTACCTCCCAAGTTGTCCTAACAAGGTTCCCTCAATCCTCCAAGGTCCCACCCTTTGAGTTTTGGAAGTTACTATTCAAGGTAAGGGAGCCTTTCACCCTCCTCTTTTAGTCAAAGACTTCTTTTATGCTATGTCTTTTAATTTCCATTTTATTATGTTAGGGTATGTTCTTCTATATCCTTATTGAGGTACATTTTATTTTCAAATGATGATAGACCCTTTTCTCTCTCATCAACTCATTTTATGATGTTTTAAGTGATGCCCTTAGGCTTCCAAATTTTCATAAGGGAATTCCCAATGTCTCTTTTTTCATTCAAGTTCTCTTCTATGTGGTATGTCTTTCTAGTTTCCATACCATTTTTTATTTACATTTTTTTATTTCCGTATACTTTTTTATGAGTATTATTAATGTTTTACTGATATCCCCTCACTTTTTAATGTTTTCTAAAATCATGTGGCTTAGTCGTAATGCTGCATAATTTTCATCTCAAAATCTCTCTCTTTTTCTCATGAAATTCTATCGTTTTATTTATTTTAATGCCCAAACCAATTTCATTTCTAGAAGTATTAATCAAGTCATTAAAATTATATTTTTTGGAATTTATATACATAAAATCCTCATTCCCTTTCAGTGGGTTATAAATGATATAATGATCATGTTTTAAGCACTTTTTAATACGTCGCGATTTTGATAGGAAACCCATTTCTTTTATTCTATTTGGGTTATTTATGAAATATTTTATTATGATATATTTAGATCAAATGAAAATAAATAAATATGAAGGGTGTGCCATGATATCACTCTAATGCATTGTGTGAAGAAATTATCCTCTAGAGATGACAAGTTTTACAATACCTTGGTGAATAACATTGGTAATTTTTATGAAATCTTGGGGATGGAACTTGGTGATATGCTTATGAATGTATAAATTAAATGTTGTTGCCACATTTTCATGTTATGATTCTTTTAATTTTTATTATGATATGATTCTTTTTCCATTGTTCATGTCTTTATGTATTTCATCCAGTTCTTTTTTATATCACAAGTAAATTGATTCCCTTGTTTACCCGTACTGGGACTTTTTCTCACCCTTTACTTTGATGTATATCCCTAGGTTATGAGATTCATTAATTTTACATTGGATAAACATTTAGTGAATCCTTTCAAGAGGATTAATATTTTTTTTATGTTTCCATGTATTATGTACCTTTTTTCCAGGACACTAGACTTTAAGGATCCCTTATTTGTAAAATGTAATGAAAAGTTATGTAATAAAAAGGTGGTATGTAATAGAAACCATGTATAGGATCATTGGAAAGATTTTTATTTCATAACTTGTGTGATACTTGGTCCACTGTGTGAGATACCTAGTATGGACTCAGAATTTACCATATCAATTGTTATATGAGGAACGCCACTATGGGTTTCCTTGGATGGACTATGCAGAGTTGGTTATATCGGAGCTCCTATAGTAACCCTTGGGATTCCTTATGAATTTCATTTGATGAGATCTGTATGCCATACTGGATTTGAAAGATTCTTTTTTTTGGATTTCATGAGATTCCTTATTATTATAAAAGTATAATAATTCTTGAATAATGTCATAGGGTGTGACTGCTAAGCCAAATCACAAGGTTGGGGTGACCTATGTTTTTTGGTCATTTTTTATGCCCTGTATATACACATTATTACATATAAATGTTCCCTTGGTTTAGAAAACCAGGTTAGGCTAATGAATGTATAATCAGTCAAGAATCCATTGAGGATCCTGCACCTAAGTGTTTATTTATTTATTGCATTGCATTTAATATTTAATATGGACCACTTCTCATTTATATATCATGAAATAGATTGATCTTTACACCATTAGTGGTGGCCTACTAGGATTATATCTCACACCCTAGTTGGTTTTCCTTTGGTACCCAAGAATTCATCATTATTACAGGTATATAAAGGTATTCATCCAAATTATGATTCTTGATTGGATTTTCTATGTTAAAGAATGGGATCAAGGGACCAAGTCTATCCTCAAGATGCAAGTGGTATATAATTTGTTGTATTTGTTGTATTTTTGATAGCATGTGGTATATTCTTGTATTCCCATTTTCCCACATTCTCATTTTGTTTAGATACATGACATATCAACATCATATTTTTGTATCTATTTAAGTTTAGCTTCCACCATTTTTTATTTATCTTGAAGGATTGTTTATTGTTCTTTTGATTACTGTCTGATTCTTATTATATCTTCCTCTATGGCAGGTTATTGGGCTGGTCATATTGTGTCTGCTAATATTGTTTCTTATTATATATATATATATATATATATATTCCCACTTTGATCTATAAAGGTGTTGTACCCCCATGGACACACCATAGGCCTTTACTGCTATTTAGAAGTCTCTGGTGTTCAGAGAGGAATGCTTGAGGCCTTGTGGCTCACCATCTCAGGGAACCATTAACTAGAACCTGAGGCGGGATGCTACACACTTCATGGTTGAATTAGATCAAATATTTAAACATGAATCATTTCTAAAAACATAGGTATTCTATATAAATTTTGTATGGTGATGGTCGTATAATCAATTTTTCTTATATATAAGCAGTGCATGAGAAATAATTAGGTGTAAGAATAACCATTTTATTAACCAATGTATACGTGTGGGTACATTTAATTGTCTTCCTCATCATTATTGATCCCATATAACCCAAATGGTCATGTAATGTAATAACTATATAATGATTAGTAAACATATGGTTTACTATATTTGATTAAATTATACATATCACTAATAAAGAAAACAACTTTTTGGATGTGAAAAATCATCTTTGTCAATATTAAAAAGCACTGACATGCTAAGTGCCCTTAAAAGTGAATGACCTTTATCATTACTAACAAAGGCACTCATAAAGACCACCTTTATCTATACTATAATAATTTATAGATAAAAGACTCCTTAATTAGTTCTTTATTTTAGCCCTGATTAAGGATTTATTTATCATTTCTTTATTTTAGGGTAGATAAAGGACACCATTATCCATGCTTTATTTAGCATTGGCAATGGTTACCATTATCAGTGCTTCTATTAGTACTGATAATAGAAATTTCAGCTACTATAAAGTTACCATCCTATAGAAACCCCTGATAGAAAATTAGATTTGAAATCATAACCAGATTGGAATATAAATATTGTAGAAAACCATATTAAAATACAAACATTACATTTCCCCATCATTTTCATTCAAAATTTACATTTAAAATTTTCATAAAAAATATTTTCATTGATGTGTTCTTATAAGTAATCAAAAAAATATAACCCAATATAAAATAACTCTTATAGCAGAATTTTTCCAATGACCAACCTTTGTACAAAAGTGTTCGACTACAATGAAACCAATGTTTATTTTTGTAACTATACATTAAAAAATTTATAAATTTAATGATATATAATCCACATATAATAAATTATATAGTTAATTACTAAATATATTAATGATATTATAATTTATTAATTATCTTAATTAAACAAAAATTTGTTAATAATTATATCATTAATTTATTTTATTTTAATTAAATTATTAATTATCAATTTTATTATTAATTTTATTATTATTAATTAATTAAATTAATTAGTTATTTTTTATAGTTAGTTATATATATAATTAATAAATTAATTATATTATTAGTTATTTCCACTTTCACACCAAATGTGAATGTGGTTCACACCTTCTGTTGAGGGTATGCATTCACAATTATATTAAAAAACATGCACTTAGAGTCATACTAGCCACATTGGGTGTCATATTGATCTATGGTCAATTCCTATAATCCATGAATGAATTATTTATCATCAACCAAAATATTCAAGAAAATCAAAGATTTTTTGTTCTATTTTGGCTATGTGATACATGTTTTAGACTTAAGTGACACTTTTACATTAAAATCATTCACTAGTCATAACGGACACATAATGTGTCATGTTGATATGTTGTTGATTTAAACACATAAGAAACGAGTTATATATCTTTTTCCTTATGTATCAAGATAAAATGAGCTCATTTATTCAGTTTTGGATATGTGATGCGTGTATTGGTATAAAATGACACTTTAAATGTGAAAACATGCATTTTGAGTCATACCGACCACATCATGGGTCAGATTGACATATTGTTTATTCCTATAAATCAAAAGGGAATTATGGATCATTTTACTAAAGTATCAAGAAAAAATTATATTTTTCTTTGGTTTTGGCTTTGTGACACGTGTTTTAGAGTAAAATGACACTTTTAATGTGAAAAAAGATATTTTGAGTCATACCATAGACATTGTGTGTAATATTGATATAAGATCAATTAAATCATGTCAAAAATGAATGATGGATCATTTTACTAAAGTATCAAGATAATATGATATTTTTCTTGGTTTTGGCTATGTGAATAGTGTTTTAGGTAAAAATTACATTTTTTATTATGAACGCATACTTGGAGTCCTACAAGCCACATTGTGTGTTGGATTGATGTGTAGTAAATTACTACATGTAAAAATTTATGTTTGGATCATTTTATAAAAGTTCAAGATAATACAATCTTTTTTGCTCATTTTTTTCTATCTGGCAAGTGTTTTATAGTACAATGGCACTTTTTTAATGTTAAAACTTGTACTTTGAGTCATACTGACAACATGATGTATCAGACATACATTTGGTTGATTTATATACACTAAAAATGAATTATGGAACATTGTTATAAATTTTGAAAACAATATGATATGGTTTTCTCTGTTTTGATAGTGTGACATGCATTTTAAACTAAAATGATACTTTTATATTAAATTATTCACTTTGATTAATACTACCAACATCATGTGTCATATTTATGTTCATTCAATTCCTATATTTAAAAAATTAATTATGTATCATTTTTCTAAATATTCAAGACAATGAGATCATATTTTCTTAGTTTTGGCTATGTAACCTATTTTTTAGACTAAAACGACACTTTTATTTTGGAAAAACACAATTTGAGTCATTCAATTCACATCCTGTGTCTGTTTGATGTGAGGATAATTCCTAGACATTAAAAATTAATTATGGATAATTTTATTAAATTAACGAGACAATATGAGTTATTTTAATCATTATTAGCTCCGTGATGTGTGTTTTAGACTAAAATGGAACTTTTAATGTAAAAACATGTAGTTTGAGTCAAACTGACCACATTGTGTGTCATATTGATGGGATTTAAATTTTTAGACATAATAAATAATTATGGTTATTTTTCATAAATTATCATGACAATATGAGCTTGTTTCCTTAGTTTTTTCTATGCGATGAGTGTTTTAGATTAAAATGGAACTTTTAAAGTGGAAACATATGCTTTGAGCCATACTGACAACATATTGTGTTGGATTGATCTGTGGTCAATTCCTACCCATTAAAAATGAGTTATGGGTAATTTTAATAAAGTATCAAGACAAAAAAATATCATTTTCTCAATTTTGGCTATGTGAATCACGTTTTAGACTAAAATGAAAAATTTTATTGTGAACACGCGCATAGAGTCCTACCGAAAACATCATGTGTTAGATTGATGGGAGGTAAATTAATAAATGTCCAAAATGAATTATCAATGATTTTTCTAAATTTTCCAAATAATTCGAGATTATTTTCTAGGTTTTGGCTATGTGACACATTTTTTAGAGTAAAATGACACTTTTTTAATGTGAAAACATGAACTCTGAGTCATAATGGACACAAGGTGTATCAGATTCATGTGTGGTAAATTCCTACACAGAAAAAATGAATTATGGATTGTTATCCTAAATCATAAAAAAAATATGAGCTCGTTTTATTGGTTTTGACAATATGACGCATGTTTTAAACTAAAATGATCCTTTTATATTGAAAATATCCACTTTAAGTCATACTAGACACATTGTGTATCAAATTAATGTTTGGTCAATTCCTAAATTCCAAAGATGAATTATTTATCATTTAATTAAATATTAATGTAAATTGGTGCTCATTTTATTAATTTTGTCTATGTTATGTATGTTTATACTAAAATGACTCTTTTATATTGAAAATACACACTTTGAGACATTCTTCCCACATAATGTGTCAGATTGATATGTGAAAAACATCTACACATCAAAAATGAATTATGGATCATTATCCTAAAGTATCAAGGACATTTTTACAAACTCTAAAAATATAGCAAGACATAAAATTAAAATGATGAGTCTATGAGCATGGAAGTACCTTCCCCGAATAAAGGTCTCTAATATCTAAGAAATTCGATAAAATAGGATAAAGAATACATTGAAACTACTCCCATTTTATATAAGGATTATTCTTTGCTAAATTTTTATCTAATTCAACATGTAGTTCTTGGACACAAGGTAAAAACATCAACCAAGAAAAAAAATGCACATACCAAACTTAAAATGAAGAAAAACAACCCTAAGAAAAACAATGCTATTCTCCTAGAGATGAATTAAATACCAATTATTGGTAATATGTCTTTATATTTTTGGGTAGAAGGATCCATGACCCATTTCCCTCTCTCCATTATCACAATTGCAGCCTCTATGATACTTATCCTTGAGAAATAAATCAAAATTTTCATTCTTTGTTGGGTCATCACCAAAATATTTTGAAATTTCGAGAAACTCCTCCTAACCCCTAGTGGAAATAAATTAGTTAATATTTGAAAATAAATTCCCATCAAATTAGGAACTGGGAATATACCTTTATAATAATTTAAAAATTATAATAATAATAAGAATATTGAATTACTCACCTTAGATATAGGTTTAATAGAAGTATTAGAAAGGTTAATTTGAAGCTGGAATACATTTATAGAAGATGTTCGTGGTTTTTAATGTTCATCATATTGTTAAATTATTTCCCATTAATATTTTTCTTATTATTGATATGATTTTTCTGCTGATTCCAAATCCACCATGTATACAAATTTTGTTCATTTTCCTCAATAAGAAAAAAATAAATGGTTTGAGTAGTGTTTTCCCCTAGATATACCCTCAAATTTTTATACATAATGAGATACTAATGTTACAAAACCATTAATAAAAGATTTCATATTGTTATCATCAGATAGAGGAACCATAGGTGGGTGAGGATCATAAAATTTGTAGCCTTTTTCAATAGGGTACAAAAATATATGGTGGGTTTCAAATTCCTTTAGAATTAAAAGTATATCAAATATAGAAAAAAAATTGGATGTAAATTTCAAATGTGATATTAGAATAAAAATATAAAAAAATAGATTTCTAATACTACAAGAATTATATTTTATGAAAAAAATATCTAAGAATTACAATACTAATACTTAACATCCCAAATGTATCTATAATTTCATAGTCTATACTTGATCATAAACATAATAGGTAATCTCCTCAATAAGATTATAAAATAGTATTACGTCATGTAGTCTTACCAATCATCTAAAAAAATCTCTTTATTATTTTTTGTATATAGATTTTTTGAAATCATGGTAGTACTAAGAAAATTTAGAAAAACAAATGATTAAAAAATATTTCAAATGAAATGGCAATTACCTTTGGAAGTACTAGTTCAGGGATGATAATTTATTGATGGTATATTATACCTTTTTTAAATTTACAAACAAAATATAAATAATCATTATTGTTATTTTTTTGAAGGAACTGTAGAAATATAGACCACAATAAGTAAATTATTTTGAAATATGTTTTGATAAGTAAGTTTTATCATATATACCATAATCTATCTCCATTTGAATAAATCCATCGGCTTATTTTGTTCATTCACCTACCTCATACCATTATTTAGATGACGTTTATGGACCGCCATATCATAAAAAAAATTCTTGTTAAAAATAATCTAAAATGTATAATTTGAATTTTACCTATAAAATATTTATTATAGTGTATTAAAAATTAACAATGGACATCATGTTTGTCTAATTATTTGGAAAACAATGCTTTGAATCAAAAAAAATAAACATTTTTTGTATCCAGATTGAGTGTGATGAGCATCCAGGGATCCCTAATTAAAAAAAGTAACGAAAAAAAGAAATATATATTTTATATGATTATATAGTAAATTTTTTACCCTATATTATTGGAATCAAGAATGTCTTTTCACCTGTTATTTTATTTCAAAACAACATTCTTAGTTTATATTTTTTTACCAAATTCTCCCCAGTTAAATTTAAATTCTATAGTATAAATGATAAAGGGATTAATGAGTCTAATTTTTACTTCATAGGGTTTTCCACCTTATATAATATTAATATATATTCGTATATAAATATAAATAGTTATAAAATTTATTGAACACTGTAGAATTTTTTTAAAAAACAATCTATGAAAATATACCTCTTGTATGCATTCAAAAATAAGAATCTCATCCATTCAAACACGATTATTTCATTTAAACTCTTGAGACCAATCATGTATGTAATAACCTCTCCAAATATCTCTTCTTCGTATTAAATGTATGTCACATTTCAATATTTGAATATTGTATCTTCATTAATATTCAATGTTAATATATGATCTAGTGGAACTATAGGGGTGGAGGTACTCTTGGAAGGATATTTTTATTTCATGGTTGGTCCTCTCGATTGTCTTTATTTGACATTCTATTTCCCCTTCATTTTTCACATATTTAATACCATAAATCACTTTAAAAGTTTTTCTATCAATTGATAAAGGGTATTAATTTAAAATAAATTTAAAGGGAATACCACATTATCTATATGTGACATTATAATATTAAACAACCATGATGCAAAATTTCCAACAACATCATTGATGGTGTTGACATCTAGGCCTTCAAGAGGAACAAGAAACTCATAACTCGACTCATTAGCTAATTTTATCCCCTCTATCGTGTAATCTTTTCTGGATTTTTTTAATTATCTTGTCCCCACGGATATTTCACACCATACCCCTCACATTATATACAATTTCAACCAATATAATTTTAGGAATATAAGGTTATTGGCACTTGTTCGATTCGTATTTAGAAAAAAGTGTTTTTAAAAAATTAATTACCATGGGTAAGGTAAGAAGATGAGTGGAATTTCTAGCCTCAATGTTTTTATGGTCATGTTCTTATTCATATATTGATCATTTGTTCTAGTAATGGTTTTGTTTAAGCCTTTTTCATATACTATTCCACAAAAACAAACCAAAAAATAATATCTTTTGAAGAATCTATTTTTTCTTGTATGATTTTCAAAATCTCATATGAATCTCTTTCTGACTTGGACTACTCTAAATATAATTGAGGTCACACTTGAAAACTTTTACATCTAATGAGTCCATATTTGTCTAAATGCTTCAAATCTACTTAAAGTAGTCATTCATTGGGTACAGTTGATCATAATTCTTCTTTATAAATAATATAAAAACATACAAACAAGAATATATATTTTTATGTGATATTGTTGTAAAGCCTAAAAAATTACTATTATGTAATACTTATACATGATTCTTATACTTCATGTGTGTTTTTATATACTGGTTTTCTCTCTTTATTTGAACATGCCTCCTTCCATAGCACATGAGATGGGATGTGAGTGGCTTTGGATTTTGATTCATCAATATACATATAAAAAAATTAATATATATTCTTTTATATCACATAAAAAATTTATTATATATTTAAAATACATACCATTTTCTTTATATGAAGCATACCCCATCATATTTTTATGGTACGGGTACATTGGTTTTGATTCACGTTACTTATTTTTATCTCTCCTTGGTTGTTTCATAAATTAATAATTTTGGATCAAATTGGATGAAATAAATAATGTAAAATAAAATATTATCGATTGCAATGCACCTAAGATGATTCCTCAACATGGAAACTAATGAAATATTTCCATGTTTCTTTTTCTAATGTGTACGTACATAGATGGAGGGTGGGGGTTTACATACCCCTCAACATCCCTAATATTCCACTATGTTAGAAGGTTCTGAAAGGATCTATGATATTTTCTATCACCCATTAATACAAATTTATTATGAAAAACATATAAAATAAAATAACTCTTCAAGTGATAGTGGAAAATAAATCAATGTCTCATTATATAATTTTTTAGTAAAACGGATAATGTATATCATAACATTACCCTAATATCTTCCTAAATGGTTGTCTTCAATGCAGGCACAACATTGTTCCACATATCTAAATTAATAGGCACATACATTTGATTTGTTACTCTAATGTATCTGATGAAAATTTAATTGTTGTGGCCAATAGGTTGGCCTCATTGATTCCATCCAACCTCAAATTTTATACCTTTTCTTATTTCTATAACAAATTTAGTTAACATGATGATTCTAGACCACTCTTTTTCCATCCACATGTTGTTGATCCTATAATAATTCCACAATTTCATCATTGATAGTGTGTTATTCCTCAGGATTGGTAACATCATCATGTGGAAAAGTGATTATCTACATGATCAGTTAAAAATTTAGTTTATATTGCCTAAATGTAGTAGATTATACATAATATTATTAGGAAATGTAATATTATATAAAAAACTTTAACATGTTTATTGAACTATTTTTTTCTTTAATGGTTGAAGGGAATTTTATACTCTATTGAGTATACAAATCCCATCCTTAGTGTCCCCTATAAAATACAATACACTTTCCACATTGGGAACACTATGAAAAGGTTGTGATCTCCTAATGAAAGGGTCATACTCAATGGGATTTTCATCTGAGCCTATAGTTGTTTTAATCTCTAGTGGAATAATTGATGAATTCTTATGTACTAGATATGGGAGATAAAATACTTCCGATAATTTTGATACCATTTTCAATGATTCATCTTTATACCCTTCCACAATGAAATTCTCCTTAACAAAGTTTAATTTATAGATTTAACTATAATCTTATTGTCAAACAATTTACAATGGAAAATTGGAAATTGAAATTTTTTATAATATAACTCATATATTTGTTCAATGATGCTGAAGTATGAAATATTGTAATGAATTTGTTTTCAATTTTCAGAACCGGATAGGTGCATCGCTTCCACCATATTTGTAAATTCAATATTTTTCATCATACTATGTTCATTTTGTTCCTTAATATAGAACATATAACCATTAATTACATAACCATTATAAGATAATGCATTTACACTTTTTCCTCTAGCCATACATTGATGTTTTTTAGTAGTTGAATGTGATTTGTAGATAAATCCTTATAAATATGATCTCAAATCCAACCTATAAACTTTATGTTAAGTGTATTTGATATCCATCTTTTATCCCTTGCTGGATTTAAATGTCTAATAAATAATTTGCAGGATACAACATATTGGGAAACCTCTACACTATTAAGTAAAATGTAAATGTGGTCTTGCTACTGATCTATAATGGTAATTATAGTTGCATCTCTTCTATAAATCCCTTCACCCACAAGGAATTTGTTGTGATGATATTTTGGGAGACCAAGGCTACCAATATCCATTACGTAATTGATACAAAATTTAAAAGTTTCTTTAAAAATATATCACTCTATAATACAACCCTATGGATGACTTTTATTCTTGACCTACCCTATCAAAATACTCATATAACATTCAATGGTATACATCTATCTTTAATTTATATGATCACATAGTTTAATCACTCCACCAATTGAACTATTAGGTGGACCATTATATCAAATAATGGTAGTGGTAAGAATATATAAAATTCACATAATATGACTGGAATTTATTTATTCATGATTAGAAACTACATCGGGTCTATAACATTGCTACATATGGATTTAAAAAAGAAACAATGTTGTTTTAATGTACGTCGTACATTTTAATGAATAATGAAATGTAAATATACAAGCGTTAAATCTTTCATCAAAACATGATAGTTGTGTGATTTTAGACACTTTAAATTCAAATTCGTCATTGATATTATATTATTGATATTTGATTAATAACCCTCTTGAACCATTAAATCATTCAGAAAGATGATAAACTGGTATCTCTCTTACCTAGAGAGAGTGTAGGCTACGGGGGAAAGAAATGTTCATCCTTCACCCTTCACCAATGCTAACTCTTCCCTTATCCCCATTTCAGTCATGTCCAACCTAGACTAAGGGATATCTTTTTTTGTTGGGTGAATTTAATAACATACTAATAACACAATCATATATATTTTTTTTACATATATGACATTAAAAAAATGACTCACATACAAATAGTTCAAGTACAGTAATTCCAAGAAAATGACCTTTTTTTCCAATATGATTTCAGAAGGATTTTCAAAAACATTTACTGAAAAAAATGGAAATACATTTTACTCTCTCAAACTATTGATCTCTTATTAGAGGAGATAGTGTTGTATTGTGTTCTGTATTTCTATTGAATGATGTCATCTAGCATTGATATTTATGTCATAAGGGTAAAAATTTGTGATGTCCAAAAAAACACAGTCTTTGAGGAATGTTTCAACCTAATTGATTTTATATCTTCTTCACAATTGGGCGACCCCAAAATTCTTTTAATGATATTGCCTGGAAAATTTCCATAAGAAGGAAATTAATTTATTATCCTATATAACATGGATCTCAATGTGGACTCTTCACTTCTATGAGCATCATAAATTATAACACTTGTATCCAAAATCAATTTTAGATCTTTTATCAATGGAGAGAAATAGATATCAATATCATTATCGGGTTATTTTGATCCAAATATAAGCATAGAAAACATAATATATATTCACTTTATGCATAAACATGGTGGAAATTTATAATTAACCAACACAAATGGACATATACTGTGAGTGTTACATTATATGAATAAAGGATTTATTCGATCTGTAAATAACACAAGCAACTCCATTCAAAATTTAGGATACTCATAATCATTTTTCATCGACTAAGAAGTGTCCACATAGTGAAATATTTTCCCATCTAAAATTATTTTATCTTTCTTCCATGTCAATTTTTTAGCATTTTCCTAATGTCAATATTGTCATCTATTCCATATAATGATTGGAAAGTATTGTACAACTTTTGAAGGACTTCATTCATCTTTCTTGTATCAATCTGCACCATATTGAGGGAATTTTTTGAGTGATTCATGGTCTTTATGAAACAATATACAATGATTTAGAAATATATATTTTTCTAGATATCATACCCATTGATCATAGAATTCATTTAGCATCATATATTCAACAAGAAATCTCGTTTTCTTTTAGTTTCACATCATTTAAGAGACCAATTAGTTCTATAAATCTATTGTCGCTTCATCTACTACTATATTTCAAATTATATAACTTCAATACAGTAAAAAATGTTTAATATTTAGTATGACCAGTATATAATCATCTCTTCACATAGCGATTTAACTTCTCAAAAAACTTTGGACTATCATAAAGGCCATTTTTCAATATCTATTTTCATTTATTCAATGAAATCTCCATTATCATTTACACTGGTATTCATATCAAATGATCCATAAATCACATTATTATCCTAGACATCATGTACATTCAATTTTCTGCATGTTTAGTCCAACATTTATAGCTTCGATATTTCCCATGACAGATCAACTCTTCTGGATGAATTAGCCTTCAATAAAAATAATTTAAACTTGGCCAAAGGATTTGAGAAGGGTCTTATGCATACACCATTGTAAACTTGATGAACTCTTTAACTCCATCCACATGCTCCTTTGTCATAAGATTATAATCCATTAATTTTCAATTCATTCCATCTTATTAGGTTCAACAATATTCATTTTTGTAGAAAAAAATAAATAAATCGACATAAGGTATGCATATAATGTATATATACATTGACTTGTAAAAAAAGAATCATAATTTGATTATAAATATATAATTATGTATGTTCATGTGAGTCTAGACATATTTATGCATAAATATATAAAGCCTATGTTTTAAATAAGTATAGAATCTTCATAATAAAAGGAGAATGTTATTGGTGCTTTTGAGAAATTTGATTATTTTCCTAAAACAAATGTCATACTCTCTTTGGACACTCAAGGAAACAATGGGAAAAAAAGTTATAATGACAAAAAGGATAGAATTTTTTGTGTGTCCATGTCTGAATAAACCTCTGGTGACCTAAACATGGGAGAGATCGAGTGAATTATTCAACCATCTTTTGTGTAATATTTTATTCTTTATTTTGGAAATGTTTACATTTAGTTAAACAATTGTTTTTAGTTTTTTCATTCTTCCCAAACAATGTAATTAATGTTCTATCTTCCATTATTTTTTTAATATGTTTGATTGAAATGTTATTTCATGTTGAATGCTATTATGAGAATTCAATACTGAAAAAGAATGCTTTCGATTATTTTACAAAGTAGTAGAATTTATCTACAGTCAATTAAGGATGTGAGAATAGGTAGTATTTCAATGAACTAGTATTATCAGTTATCGTTGATTACTTAATCAACCATACTAGAAGGAAGATAATTCTCATTGTGATTATGGTAAATAATATCTTTTAATTTTACCATATCAGTGCTAAGTTCATAATTATGGATCAAGTAATGAAAATCAATTATTGAAAGAAAAATTTTAGACAATTGAAAAGATGAACCTCGTATCTTGAACTGTTTAAGGTCACTACTCTAAATCTAGTTCTTACATTCCTCAAAAGATAAATTCTTCAATTTTCAACCCTCTGTCTAGATTTCACGAGTTTTTCATTCTTTAAAACCCTCTATTTTCAAACTCCTTTTCCAATAAAAATAAATATTTTAAATTACATCATAAATTTGTTTTTAATAAGTATATTTTTATTCATTTTGAATCAATTAATATTTTAAGTGATAAAGATCTCAACTAGTAACCTCCTTGAGAGACATCTTTGGACAACTATATTGCATTCGTAAGTAAAAAATATTTTTATTGGGACATAGGGATAAAATTCTCACTATCAATTTGGCATCGTTTTTAGGGGGTTGCCGAGAAGTTAGCCATATTTCATATTTTTATTTAAATATCTTTGAAAATCCTTCTTATTACATTCAATTTTTTATTGAAACCCATTTTTTTTATATCTAATATTACTTTCCAAAACACCCACACACTGATTTAGAGAAGTTTAACCCTGAAATTAATAATAATTTTCATAATAAAGATAAAAAAATATGGGAGAGAGAGATTCTAAGATTTTGGAAGAGTCTTTTATAGAAAAAATTTGTGAAGGAGAACCTAAAATATCTACTACCATAATTGAGAAATTAAAAAAATACCCAAACTTGAGTAGTCAAACCCTTTCGAGATCATGCTCGAACAAAGAACCATGAAGGAATTTGATGCATCAAACTTGGTTAATCGAAAACATGATGGTCCGGATCATTTTCATTGGGTTAATCCACTATGTTACCGATAGGCTTGGTGGAATGGAGGTGGTATAGTACATAGGCAAAAAAACTAAAAATTGTGAAACAATTTGAGATCCATTAAAAAGGAGTACAAAGAATCGCTTACCTTCGGTTTTGGGATGGCCGATTCTTCTAAGAAGTTTGAGGGGGAGTGGTGGTGGGGGTCGAGTTTCAAGCGAGATTGAATGGTGCGAGCAAGTGAGATTCTGATAGGGTTGATTTTAAAAGAACGAAAAGAGGTTTATTAGCGTTTTTCAAAAAGAACCCATAAATATAGGTCTTATCAATGCCAAAATGAAAAGCACTAAAAAACAAATTTTTATCATTGATAAAAATTTAATGCAAATAAAAGTGTGTTTTATTAGCAGTTTGATTAAGTGCCGATAAAAACTATTTCAAATAAATTGCAGTAATAATAAATGAATATATATTAAAAATAAATAAATTATAAAATAATATAAAATAATTAACATTATTAAAGAATAAATAATCTTAAATGCAAGAATGTTAAAAATGAGTGGAATTTAATAATTAAAAATGAATAAAATTCAAATATATTTAAAAAATGAATATGTTTTGTTAGTTATATAAGTTATTAAAATATTAAAAATATAAATATTAAAATGAAGATGAATACACAGAAAATATGGACATTACAACCATATTAAAAGCATTAAATGTTAATGAGAAAATCTTCATAAATTAATATTAATGATGAATAAATTTAAAATATATTTAATGAATAAATATTAAAATGTATAAATTATAAAAAAAGTAAAAAAAATTAATATTATTATTGAATAAATATTATTACATGAATGAATGTTAAAATGAGTGAAATTTCATAATTAAAACCCAATAGATTGAAATATATATTTAAAAAAGAATAAGTGTAATTTTTTTTAGAATATTAAAAAAATTAAAAAAGAATATCTGTTAAAATAAAAAAATACATATTAATGATATAACTTACAACCATATTAAAAATATTAAATGTTAATGAATGAAAATGAAAAAATAAATATTAAAAATTGATAAAATTACAACAATATTTAATGAATAAAAATTAAAAATGAATAAATTATAAAAATATTGAAATATAATTAATATTGTTAACGAATAAATAATATGAAAAATGAATACATTAAAAAATTATGAAAAATTAATAAATAGTACATATTATACAAAAATATAAAAATGAATAAAATTTACCAATTAAAATCATAATATATTAAATATATTATGTTAATAAATAAAATTCTAAATTGAATATTAAAAATTGAATAAACTACATAAATATTGTGTGTGTGTGTGTGTTTGTTTCTGTATAAAATTTCATTTATAATTTATATATGTGTGTGAAATTAATATATATATATATATATATATATGACAACTTTGATATATATCAAATTGAAGAAACAAATGACATTTATATAGTCTTCACATTAAACGTCCATTACCCGATACTAACACCTCAAAGTTTTTAATTAATGTTAATTTTTAATTATAAACCATTTTTCACAAAATATATGACTTACTAAATGTAAATACATATTTTGCATTATATAAATCATATTATGAAAACATTATAGATTGATATATATATATATATACATATATATATCAATGTGAATATATTAAATTTTTTTAAAAAATAAATATATTATTGAATAATCATGTATAAAATAATATTGAAAATGAATAAATTTCAAAAATATTAAACGAATAAATACTAGAAGTGAATACATTATAAAAAAAAGTAAAAAAATACTTAACATAATTAATGTATAAAATATATTAAATGAATGAATGTTAAAAATGGGTAAATTTTAATTAAAAATGAATAGATTGAAAAAATACTAAAAAGGGGAATAATAGTTATAAATTATATAACTTTTTTTAAAAAATAAAAATGAATATATGTTAAAATGAAAATGAATACATATATTAATTAGGTAAATTACAACCGTATTAAAAACATTAAATGTTGATCATTAAATATTTAAAAAACAATATTAAAAATGAATAATATTACAAAAAATATAAAATATATAAAATTAAAAGTGAATAGAATATAAAAAAATAAATTTATTAATGAAATAACTATTAAAAATATACAATAAATTATTATTATATACATATATATATGTTAAAAAGTAATAACTAGTATATATTAAATAAAAATTTAAAAAATGAATGAAATTTGATAAATAAAAGCATTATATATATTAAATATTAAATATTAATAAATAAAAAAACTGGAATAATAATAAATATTATTTATTATTTTTGCTTGTGTGTTTCTATAAAATTTAATTAATTATGTATGTGTGAAATTATTGTAGGACATATTAAATGTAAATACTTATTTAGTCAATATTTTTAATCAATAATTAAATACTGATTATTTGACGTATATATGTCAAATTAAAAAAAATGACATTGATATAACAAAATGTTATTAAATGCCTATTAATATTAATTAATCAATATTTTCAATAATATATAATTTTTTCTAAGAAGATCGACTTTTATTAGCGCTAAAACAAACACTCATAAAGCTCACTATTATCAGTACTAAAAAAACGCTGATAAATATAACATTTATCAATGTAAAGAAAAAGCAGTGACAATTGTGATATTTTTGCCTGCCTTTTTTAGCAGTGATAATGATATCATTTATCATTGATTTTTATTATCTTTGATAAATAGTACTGCTCAATATTCATGATTATGTTGACATAATTCAATCTAGAGGGAAGTCCTCGAAGTTTCTCTCAAATCTACTTGTGGTCGTTGTTAAAGCTTATTATATAGGGGTATTTAGCACCCCATTCTTCCATAATTAGGGATATCTTTAAAATGAAATAAATTTTACTGAGGTTTAAGAGAAAACAAAACAATATTTTATTAAAATATGTGTAAGTAGCCATATATTTACTCTTTCAAAGAGCCTTAGTTTAATTTAGCAGTATTGATTAATGTACTAACATGAGGACTTTTGAGTAGAGTTGATAATATATTTTTCATACTTAATTTTTTTTTACATCGTGGCTCGGTCAAAGAGACAACTTTCTTCATCTTGTCAGAGGGATTCATATCATTCATTATTTTAAACGAATAAAACCCATACTGATAACGTATTGTGAAACAGATCGAACGCTGATTGTAATCGCAAGGAAGTTTGAAATCATAAATACAGGATCAATTGTTGGCAAAGCCAAATGTTGACAAAATGTGTCGGTTAGAAATGCCAATATAAAAAAAGGTAGACAAGAACTATATGAGAAAGAAAGGGAGCCAATAGTTCTACATTTCGTTGACATATATTTATAGAGTACATAAGATTTTAATGAACGATCGAGATCAATACCCATCTTTGATATCTATTCCGATGGTTGAAACGGAGCATAATTTATTTTTTCTTTTTTGAAAGAATACAGTGATTAACTTTTTTGAAACCTTGTCACAGGGTGCAAAATTCATCAAGAAAAACAACATTTCCGTCTAAAAAATCAGGCCACCATATGACGGGGCAGCACCCACGGACCCGTCTTCTCTCCCACCTCTTATGCTTGTCCAGGAATCTCGGTGCTGCCGCACGCAATTCCTAATCTTGCGGCTTCAACATGACACCATTCTACAAGCAATTGATACCATGTTTGCGTCCACGTAAAGCAATTGATAACTTCGTATTCTCTTTTCTGTACAAAGAATAATATATTCAATTATAATTTATCCCTCATCTTCTTTCCTTTCATATCCTCAAGCATTCTTCTTCTTCAACTTCCGAGGGAAACGAAGGTTTCCGGCGAGCCTCCAGCGACTGCGATGTCCGCCGCCGGGGCGGGAGCGGGAGGGGGAGAGGAACCAACCGCTCTGCAGAAGCACGTGGCGTTCTTTGATCGCAACGGCGACGGAATCATTTATCCATGGGAGACTTTTCAAGGTCCCCCCTTAATTTCAGCATCATTATTATTTCGGTATCAAAAATAAGGGTCCTTTTTATTGCATGTGGGTCGGCGGCGCAGGTTTCCGTGCGATCGGGGCCGGCGTGGTGCTGTCCGCCGCCGCCGCCGTCTTCATCAACGCTTCTCTCAGCTCCAAAACTCGTCCCGTACCTTTCTTCGAGCCCTACTGCTTAAAGATCCGAGTCATTTGAACCATAAAAGTTTGGTGTTTTGGATGCAGGGAAAAATCTCTCTGCGTTTTCCGGTTGAGATAAAGAACATTCAGGCTGCCAAGCATGGGAGTGACTCCGGTGCGTATGACCAAAATGGAAGGTATTATTAACTTGGGTGGGTAATGGGATCTCAAAGTTTTGATCTTTCTTCCATTTGCCTGCTTTTGATTACATTATGATGTCCTTATTATGAGTTCAGGTTTGTTCCTTCCAAGTTTGAAGAGATTTTCAGGAAGCATGCCATTTCTCACCCAAATGCTTTAACATCAAAAGAACTCACGAGAATGCTGAAGGCTAATAGGGTTCCTAACAACCACAAAGGCTGGTAACCCCCCCAATTTAGAACATTTTCACCTCTTTTGCATATTCATGACTTGAGGGGAGGGTGGGGGGACCTCCGGTTTTTGGGGGACTGTGATATCCTACGTCCCTTTAAACTACATAATGATAAACCGAAAGCTGTGCTGTGTGGTGTTAGGTTTGCGGCGTGGACCGAGTGGAAGGTGCTGTACAGTCTCTGCAAGGACAAGGATGGGTTGCTACAGAAGGAGGTGATAAGGGGAGTCTACGATGGAAGCCTGTTTTGGAAGATGGAGGAAGACAGAGTGGCTGCCCGCATAAATGATTGATTAATAATAATCTATCAATATATCTATCAATCTCCACATATATCAAACCCCTTCTTTAATGAAAAAACTTATTTTAATTGAGTTGAGAGGGAACTCTTACATGATTTGTACTTCAAAATATTGTATGATCCCAAAGCCAAAAACATTACAAAGATTATCTTGTCACGGCCTACATCATGCCATAGACATTCAAAAATTGTGGATCAATATATATAAAATAGAACAATTCTTGAAATACCATTTGTTTGATAATAGATCTTAACTTTATATCCGAGGGTGTTATCTTGGAAATCCCTGTAAATAAAATGTGTACTATTTATATATAATGCGTGTTTATATATGTAAAATAGAACAATTCTTGGGTGTGAAGAGGTGGGCAGAGACAAATTTCCTAATATGAATAAAATAAAAATGGAAAGGCCCTTTTTCAGTTACCGCCTTTGGTATCGCTTTAATTAAAATTCTAAAATATTACATAACAAGTCACCAAAGCCTCGTCTTTATAAGAGTGCAATCCTTCCCATTCTAAATTTTGAATTTGAGATTCTAACAAATATTTCCAAACATTAAATGAATAATATATTATTAATAATAACACATTAATGATAAAAAAATATTAATGCTAATACATTGTTAACAATTAGTTATCATTTAATAATGAAAGAAGTAATGATTAATGAAGTAATTAATAATAATTAATGAAGTAGCTAATAATAATTAATTATGTAATTGATAATTAATCAGCCTAATTAATTACAATAATTTAATTAATATTGTAATAAAAATTAATTAATTAATTATTTATTTATTTATGTTATTACACTCTTAGTTATATATGTAACATCCCAGGTAAATAAAGAATAAAGAATTTTCAAATTTATTAGTATTTACGAATTAAATATTAATTTTACTTTAAAGGGGTTGCTATGTTCGATAGCGTACCCGATACGCAACAAAGAGTTTCATTGAAATCTTACATTGCACACTAGTAATAAAATAATATTATTTTAAATGGTAGTTAACACATAGTCGTTGTATTGGCAAGAATGGATAGAAATAACTAAAATATGATTATATATGTTTTTAAATGTTTTTATATTTATCCAATAAAAGATAAAGGCTTAAAATACGAAAAGAATTCAATTTTAGACTTTTATACCCTAATTTTCACTAAAGGTTCACTTATCGCCTTTTGATGGCGAACTGTCATTAAATATAGTTTTGGTCACTTTTATACATTCTATTGGACCAAATAAAACTCTTTTTTAGAATAAAGACATCAAAATTTAATTTGTGTAAATTTTTGGTATTTTTCCGATAAAGTTCATTTTTTAAATGAACAGTGAAAAATGTTGTATTTTAATTCAAAACCTCTTTTTAATCTAATTTATTTATATGATTAGATTATCATTTGAATTGGTTTTAAAGTGAAATTAGAATATATTTTTACCATTAAATCAAATAGTGGTCGTTGGAATTAATTTTACTTTGAAATCGGACTTAAACTAGTGTCAATCTTTTGATACTTGTTGTTTCATGAAAACACGCTATTTGCTCTGACAGCGGGAATTAATTATTAAATTAATTAATGCAACTTATATGTTTTGAATTTTGTAAAATATACTTCATTTTTGAATTCAGAATATCACATATAGCTTAGGGTGAATTTTTGGTATTTTTCTGAAAAACTTCAATTTCTGATGAATAGTGAAACCACTAAGTGGTACTGATAAAAACTGATTTTTCGTTTAAATGAAATTTTACCACTTCTGTGTTTTGAATTTCAAAAATCCGACATACATGGTTGTCATTAAGAAGTAAAATGCGGTTCAATTGGATTAAAATAATTTTTTGGTGAATAGTAACTTTTAAGTTTTTAATCGCGATTAGAGGTAATTAGTGTAGTTTAAGGTAAAAATAATGTTTTAATAATATGAAATGAACTTGACACATGTCCTACCCTTATTGGATGTGTCATGGCCAACCAAGACAATCCATGGGTCAACTTGGGGACCCAATTGAGCCACTTTAGTTGGAAAATGACATTAATATCTTTTTATTTAATGTTCAAATAAAAATGACACAAACATGAGTTGTTTTACTAAAATAATTTTTACATGGGGTAATACAAGTCATATTTTTGACTATAAATATTCATTAGAAAGATAAAATGATTTCCTACATCATAGTATTTTTTTATAATTTTTAGACATTAAATAAATTAAATTATTTAAGATATCATGATGATGCACCGATTACCTCATTATTTAACAATTTAAATAAAATGGAAAGATAATGTAAAATCTAAGACCTACACATGTCCAAAAAATATTGGATGGGTGGATTTCGAACCCTTATCACCTTATCCTCGAAACACATCAATGTGGGACCATTAAAATCCGAAACTCATTCTATAATAAAGTAACATTTTCTTACTTTCCAAGAGTGCCCCTCTTCTCCTCTTATAAAAAGGCCCCCACCTCTACCACCTTACCCACACCTCCAAAGCCTTTGGCTCGGCCAACCCCTAGCCATTTTGTCTCTCCACATCCATTTCTAACTCCTTGAAGCATCACTTTGGGCAGAAGTCTTCCCAAAGAATCCTTTGAGCTCAAACCAAAGGGAGTTACCCGATTTTAAGGACGCTAAAGAACGATCGAGTCAAGTCGGACTCGAGGTAAGGGACTTCGTCTCAATCTCCTTTCATTGAGGAATATTTCGTTTTCTACACAACTATATTTTATACGGTGTATAAACCCCTTTTACTCTTACTTTTATACAAAAGGAATCTTTTTCTACGAAGCGTTTTACTAAACGACAAAAAGGAATGTTTCTTTTAACGTACGCGGGGACAACGACATTTTCTGACGCCGCGAGTATTACTTGGTCTTTGGCTTCCTCAACAAGCCGTAATGTTTTTTTTAAATGAAATAAATAACATATACTCTTTTGTGTATTTTGTTATTGAAAATGGTTTTTATAATGGATTTGTTATGTCAATATATTTAAGTGATATATTGTGATCAAAGTGTGGAAATGTTTTCTTTCCATTATATTTTTTTTATGTCTTATGATTTTATAATGTTACTTGGACATTTGACGGGTGGTTACGTGATGAACCATATGACAGGTGGTGCCGTGAATACCAGGACGGGTGGTTACGTTATAACCTCCAATGCAATGGGTATGGATGTCGGCCATATGGCTATTCCATTAAGTGATATGTGTGGAAGTCGATCGTATGGTTATTCCACTTAAGTATGTTTATGTCCCAAGTTACCTTTATATGTTATGTGTTCTTTATATGGGTTTTATGGTAATCCTTTAGTTACAAAAGGGTACGTAATGACATTTTATTCAGTGAAGAGTTTTTACTACTTCATGAAGGTGAAGGTATGACTTTGATAAAGTATACATGGTTTTCTTGATGTTTGAAAAACTAACAGTTTTCATTCTTTGTGTATCCCTTACTGAGCTTTTTTATGCTCACTCGAAGTTTTTTGAAATGTTTTTCACAGGACATAATGTGTAATAAGGTTAGGAATGGGAGAAAGGGAATGTCATGGTATCTAAAACATGGAACTAGACATGTTTCTTTTTAAGAGATTTTATTTTATGGAAACTTAGTCTACTTTGTAATCTTTTGAGATGTAACAGTTATGTCCTAACTCTCTAAAACTCTAAACCTGAAAAGATCTTCAATGTGAATTATTCATTTAATTCAATATTAAGTAAGGTTTAAGTCCGGGGCCTTATAATATATGTATTTAATAATACTTGATAATAATGTAATTAATAAAACAAGGATGGCTCAAACCATGGATTTGAAAACCCTAAACCCATGGTCCTGAGAAATTTGTTAATGAAAACACACGAACAAACACAAAGAAACATGAGGATGTCGGTTCAAAAATGTGGCACAAACGATGCCAAAGAAGCCATACAATCACCTTTTTATGCCTCCTTCCCCTATTCTGAGCTCTACCTCAACATGGCGGATGTCAACCTCCCCACCATTGGGGAGTCCGCCTTAATGTGTCTTGATCATCCATGTCTGATGTGTGACAACCCAAGTAATGTTAATAAATCAATTTCATGTTTAACTAATATTTATGATTATATTTTATGGAATCATATTCACTATATTTATTTTAAGAAAATTTTCAATTGAAAAAAAATAGTTTTTTCCTAAACAAATTATTTTTCATGAATTATATGTATTTATTTAAACGTTAAATTTCTAAATTTTAGGAATTGAATTTGATAAAATGGACTTCACTTTTGATATCATCATATCAAACTTAGCTTATGGTGAATTTATTAGATTATCTGAAAAGATTTCTTTTTGGATGAATAGTGAAAAATATTAATTTTTATAAAAGATGACATTTCTATTTAAGCATATAAAGTAACATTAGTCCAATTTTACAAAAAATAATCCAACTAATGCCATATGAATCTTCATTATACTTTATTTTGGCATAAATTCATTTTTATGCTAAAACACACATTTTTATAAAAAATATTCGTTGAATTTTGCATTCTTATATTTGAATTAATTTCTACTACTAATAAAGAATGAATCTTGAAAAATAGATTTCGTATTTAGAATCAAGAGGTTCAAATTTAGTAATGAGGTTAATTTCATTTTCGGTCATAATGAATAGTAATCATAGTAAATAGTTATCACCACGGTAAAGGGTAAAACAAGTTAATTAGGGATGAAATTTTGTGATAAAGTCATAAAATCTAATATTAAATCTTTTTAGATAAGAGTATTTTGAAACTTATCATCTTATATTTTTAGTTGCATTGATTTTCTGCCACTTTCCAATGAGTAGGACATTTATAATATTTAAAATTTTAAAATAATTGCAAGAGTGTCACTCCCTTCACTTATAAAAGTGAATTTCCTCTCCTCTCTTATTCACATTCTTTGAGCCATTTAGGTCAAAAAATCCTTACCCGAATACCTTCCCAACATTCATCCCCACATCCTAGATTCCCTAGTCTCACCAAAGGACCAATCCTAGAAGGCATAAGATGTAAGCCAAAGTATGCTTCCCAAAGAAGAGGTATAACTCTTGACTGAGTGTTTTCATGTTTATTTTTTCTTTTACCTACTAAAAATATTCTTTAACCATGATGATATAATATCATCATTTTAATCTATATATTGAAATGTTATTATGTTTATGGTACAACCATTTTCCATCATCTTTTCCATCCACTGGGAAATGAAATCCTCACTCATGTGTATATACAAATCACTATCTCCACATAACAATGTAATTATTTCTTCATCACCACCTCATATGTCTGGATAAAATGATGGATCAAATGAATATATAAGATATTTATGACATATTTATTCTTCCAGAATGATGATATATTACTTACCTTCTTATTCTACCATCTGTTGGAAAATGACAACGTCGCCTGTGCATATATGCGGACAACCATCTCCATGAAGCAATGTTATTTTTTTTCATTACCACCTCTCATGGTTGGTCATAAAGATGGAAATAATGAATAAATATAACATTTATAACATGTTATGATTATATAAAAGTAAAATATTATCTACTTTATTTCTTTTACACCCATTAGAAAAATGAAAACATTTTTCATGCGTACGTACGGACTACCGTCTACATGAAACAGTGTGTTTCATTTTTCATGAAGGAATTACATAGATGATTATAAAATTATATTGAATTTATAAATATGATAATTATAACATCTTCAATATTAAGTATATTATGAAATAATGACCCCTTTGACCATGTTCAATGCAAAATTTTTATTTTGACATTATAAACCGAACAAACATAAATGACCAATGTGAACATAACCAATTTAGTAACAAAATAACACATGATAAAAAATGAAACAAAATGAATAATTATAATGGAATTAAGATTAAAAATATTATTAGGTAAGTAAAAAACTAATATAAATTTATTATTCATAAATTAGAGAATGTAAGATTCTAGATGGGACTTAAGGTAAGTTAGTTTTCTTTAAAACGTTATTTTAAAGTATTCCTTTCAAATATTTCTCCTCCATATCCATGTTCTTCAACCTATTCCACATATGTTCTTATTTATAAACCAATGATTTTTAAAGGTCATTTTCAACTAATTTTTACTTTCATCAAAAATATTTTAAAAGGAAACTTTTTAACTTTTACCATATGGGTCATTTTGAATTTGTTTACCAAAGTGAAAAAAGAATTATTTTTAATATATACAGCTGATTGCCTTTTCCACCATCATTGGAATTATTCATTATAAATCCTATTCTATAAATTTTCATTGTTTTTAAAATAATATCAAACACTAGTTCTTCTGGGAATATTTCACTTAAAGAGTTTTCAAAAGAAAGTGATATTTCTTTACTTATTTATGTGAAAATGGAAATAATTTTTTCTCATAGGCTCAAATGGGTTTTTCAAAGGTTTTTTTGATGAAAAGGTGAAAGATTATTTTTTTTGTTCATGATACATTAATTTAGTATTATATATGATGAAGGGTGATCTTGATATAGCTCATGATTATGGATGAGCCCGATATAGCTCTCCAATTAATTTAGTAATGATAAGTCTTCAAATGAAAAAAATGGGGGAGATAATCTGGTAGGTTACTCATATATAATTAACTTGGACTAAGTGATTTCAAAAATAGTTTAAAAATAGGTAAAAATTAGATATGAATATGATTCCCCAAGATATTTATTTCATGTTTGTTAATGGTTTTTATGGAAATATTTTGATTTCATTTGGAATGAAATGTTTATGAACTTTTAAAGGTGGATGGTTTGTTTTTCAAAGACATTTTTCATGAGTTCTCATATTCAACATGTTTATTTCATGATTTTTTATGTTGTGAATGGTTTTTAAAGGTTTTCTTTCAGTTATTGTTGATTTTATCATTTGGATTTTATTAATTTATGTTCTTAAAATTTTATTGTGAAAAAAGTTAGCATTTTAATGGGTCTTTATGTTTTTTATAGACTAATGATGTTATTTTATTTTTATACCCCTTACTAATATTTGTTCTGCTCATCCTATGTTTTAAAATGTTTTTCATAGGATATAAGGATTTTTAGGAACTATATAAAAGATACTATTTCTGCTATAGTGACTCATCTTAAAATAGGAAGAAGTGTCTTGAATGAAACACATGTGTAAATTTAAGAACTAGTTTTTATGGAAAGAATGTACATTGTGTGGAAATGTCAATTTTTTTATGTAACAGTTTTCCAAATTATAACATCATGATCCTAACCATTTTCATGGAAAGAGATGAGGTGCCACTAATATTAGGTTACATCCCATGGACACAAAAGACTGAAAAAAAGTTTCAAGGTCCTAACTAATCATTGGGAGACGATTTTCAATTTAGATAAACACAACCTGTCAAGGAAATAATAATAAAAACAAAACCAACACTATACGATGCATGAAAGGTAAAAAATAAAACTCGAAAATAATACCAATAATTAGAAATATCAAAGTAGCAACAAAAGGTGAAACTAGATAAAAATACACTAAAGGAACTCATGAATTGAGAACCAATATGGAATGACTCCAGAATCCTAGGACATGACCAAATCCAATGCTCTGACTCCGGAAAGATTCATCAAGAAGCACCACAAAAGAAATATAAAATTTGAACCTTTCCCATGTCATGGAAAACAATTCATGTATAAATTCCTAAGTGCATATGCAAAGGCTGAGTAATCACACCTTGCAAGAAAACCCCAAGACTACCCACACACACCACTAGAACCAAAAACAATTTTGATTCATTGTTATAAAAAAAGGATAAAGGGATTTAAAATCAATTAAAATGGATTTAAAGATTATATATAATAGGTATAAATTCAATAATAGTTATTAGAAAATATAGATATTTTAGGTAGTATAAAATATTATTTTTCAATCCCTTTTTAGGAATATTCCATGTTCTCACACACACACATATGCATACCAAATGAAAATCCATATGCTCTTGAGAAGTGATTTTTCCTTCACATAATTTTCACTAGGTGAGAGTCCTCCAGGAACCTCCAGTGTGGAAACATGAACCAAGTCTGTAACAACAAGGTAAAATCTAGGTGTCTCTAGTCTGGAACCGTGTACAATGTTCGTACAATAAGGACATATCAAATGTAAATGAACACGCGAAAACCATGTATTCCAAGTTCCCATTCCAATATTCATTCCCAAAAAAAAGTCCATTAATTTTTTTTAAATAAAAACACTTTTCAAACAAATTTTTGAATTAATAAGTCAAAATACCATCTAAAACACAAGTTTGATTCATATAAAATCTAACAATGGTTTTCATTAAAAATACACATGTCATGAAGAATTTGTTTTGAATATACAAAAAAGTTCTTATGTAGGGGGTGAGTAATGATAACCAATAGGCATTCCCCAATAGAATTCCCACACAAGTCACCAGGACTAGAAAAAAGTTACCATATTTTTTATACAAAACAAAGGGTGAGAATATTAAAGTAGTTCAGCACAAGATAATCGTTTAAGAAAAAACATTTAAAATAAATGAATTTTTCCATTCGTTATTTCCACTTGGAATACCCATCCATGTTTCACACTCATAGACACATGAATTATGAATGAAAATCCAAATAATCACAAGTAGTGATCCATCCTTCACCAGACCATAACAAGGTGATAATCTCATGTGCCTCTCAAGTTGGCACCAAACACGAAGTCAGTTTAAACAGGGTCTCGTATAATGAAACATGAACACAAACCACTATGTATTATAAAACCACATTAAACAATTAATTTTATCAAAACTAAAAATTATATTAATTTTTAATAAAAATATTGAAATAAAAATCTAATTTATAAACCAAAAGAAACAAGGCTTCCATATGGTTCTATTAGATTTCAAAAACCATTTAACAAATGAGTAGTATGAATTTCATAAATCCATGGAAACCAATATTTTAAAAACAAACATAAAAATTGGGGTTTCTATTGAAAATCCCATAATGTTAATTTAGAAATAATAGCCTTATAATCCCAAAAATAATGGAGTGATATAGATGCCACATACCTCTTCAACAGATGATGTAAATGGGGAACAACACTAAGAAACTATAGATATGGTCTTGAATCCTATTTCCTTCAATAGATCCAATCAATATATCATCCAAACACATCAAAGATCATAGATATGTCCGTAATAGATTAGATATAAAATTTTGGGTGAAAGGGATGATATGATATAAGGAGAATGAGATAAAACAGAGAGTTGCCGAGGATTCTGGAGATCCAACACACTTTAAACCATAAAAACTAACCTATAGATTAGAAGTAAATCATCATGAATTCTTATAGAAGGAAAATAGGTCAAGAACCTAATAGAGGATAAGAAAAATGAGAGTTTTGGGGATAAAATGAGTTAAACTCTAATTTTCGTAACAATAAATCCACATTGCATGGCCGGGCCACACAATTTGTTAAATTTTTCTCTAAGAATTCACATTATACTATATCCAAAATACCCACATCATGGTTGGTTTGAATGGTTAGAAAAACTTTTCACCAACCATGATTTTCCCTCTATATCCAATCACTCGGTTTCACCTGAAACCTTCCAAACCACATAATAACCATGCCCATACCTATTAATTCCCAAAATCCCTTTCATGGATTCATATAGAAGATGCATAGTTTTCCCAAAACATGATAAAATGATGCACCCTTAAAAAACCATCAAAAACACTCCAAAAACCCTCTAGAAACTCTTGAAACTCAATAAGAGTATTATATATATTAAAAATACATAATAAAATGTTAAAATCACTAAATACATGGGTGTTAAATTCTCCCCACCATTGGTATTTATATCCTTATAAAGTTGAGTATTTTTCTGCTTTTGAAAAGTTTGGTCCATTCCCCCATCATAAAGTCTTTTCGTTCCCATGTATCTTCTATAATCTTACCATGCTTCTATAAAACTCGCACCAAACATATACTCTTTCCACGTAACACATTCTCTTGTATATCCAAAATTTGTATCGATACATGTAACAATGTTACATTAGGTGCGAGATTAACATGGTCCCATTAGAACACATGGTCTAGATCAGACTGATAATTCTTTAATTGAGATGTTAGAGTTGATTCCCTAGAAATAACTACTTTGTAATTTATATTAATTTTATATTCAAAGAAGTGAATATTAATTTAAATATCATATCACATATTGATTTTTATTCTACATAAAATTGAGGTGATAATTTCCCATAGTATATGTCGCATTAATAAGGTCAAAGCAGTCCCCTGCTATGATGAGAACCTTTAGATGCTATAGGGATATCTCTTAAATATAGTTATATAATTGGATAACATATTATGATAGGGAACATAATACATAGAATATCAGGAGTGATTAATCATAATTGGCTGATGATTCTTCTCAGAAAGATTGCATTAAGTAATCTCCATGACAGGAGATTATAAGAACAGACCTGCCAGTAGAAATTTCACATGATTTTGTGTCATCATATAGTCCTATCTAAAAGCATATGTAATGGTCCTTGAACATTAATATTATTATTAATGAATGTTATGACTTTCACACTTATATGCATTTTGTAAACCATGCCAATAATAGTTCATAGAGAAGTTGGATATGTTGGGTGTGTCATGAATGACACGTTGTTAATTAATAATCCGATGATGTATTTTTCTATTCCATTTTATGTAATTTGATATCTCATAGATTTGGTTGAAATATAATTGTCATATTAAATCCCATTTTCATGGTGTAATGATGTTTATTTCATATAGTTAAAAAAAGACATATCAAACACATAGATTAATGACACAGATGTGAAAATTTCATGATGATATATTATGACAATGGATTATATTACACAATGAGTGTTCTTATATGGATGTCGTAGTTGCATCATTGTATTTTTTATATTTGGTTCCTTGACTCATTTCTAGGTAGTAATCTTGGACATTAGGCAATACTATTTTATTAACAAAACAACTATTTAAGAGAATAAAATATTTTAGTCGGGTACTCAATAAATAATGAGGAGTTTGAATGGATGAAGACCACATATAGCGATGAATATATATTTAGAAGATGATAAATAATATTCATCAATATGAAAGTTAGAACACACCATAAAATAAAAATAAAAATAATAATATTATTATTTTATGGAATGGGGTTTTATGATGGTTATTATATTATTTAAGGTTCATTATGAAATTAAATAATATTTGAACCTAAACCCTTGATTTATAAATAGATGGTTATATATATTATGTATGGTTAATCAAGATATAAAATATTTTTGTGCACAATGAATTCACTCTCAAAATCGTTTTTCCATCTCCCTCTGAAGAACAAGAAATGCAACAGATACTCCTTCATGATCGAAGTACAAGTGATCAACACGAACGACATATGATAAT
The DNA here is from genome assembly GCA_963277665.1 of Viscum album. Lineage (NCBI taxonomy): Eukaryota > Viridiplantae > Streptophyta > Magnoliopsida > Santalales > Viscaceae > Viscum > Viscum album. The sequence goes on from OY728121.1 coordinate 767,958,998, forward strand.
TGATCCACCACAATAGAACTGAAAAATAAAATGGCATTGCTCGAAGATCAAAGGAGAATGTGTGAATCAAAACTAGAGGAAGTCTACCATTGGATCCTTACATCACAACGAAGGCAATCCAAAAAGGGTCTTTCAGAAGATCTAAAATGTCATCTAAGGAAGGATCCTAAGACAAGGTATTTATTATATTCTAATATAAATAAATTAATTATAATTTTAACATGAAATGTTATCAATTGGGGTTTCAGGAAACTAAAAATAAAATAAATTTTATTATATTTCCTACCACCGCACACTTCTGCTACACCCAGAACCTTCAAGTGGTATAAGAGCAGTCATGTTTTAAATTTATAATTATTTATTTGATTGTTGATCTATATGAAATAATATTTAAATGTTTTAATTTAAAATTTTTAATTATTTAATCTGATTAGAATTAAAATGTTATCAACATATAAATCATGTTCATTCAGTATTTCATTCTCTCAAAGGTCGAGGAATAGATCAAGAATGACTGGAGATGCCATCAGGATGTGAAATTGTTTTTAGCTGGTAAAACGAGGTTACATGTTGTGTAGTCGGAGTACACATCGTCTACCCATGTGCACTACACCAGGATGTGTTTCAAGATACACGACATGTCGAGAAGTTAATTACATGAGGTGCATTTATTTCACACTGCACGTAGGCTGAGAAAACATGACACAATAGATATCGGATTACACGATGTTTAGTTGGCGTACATGTTGTGTAGTCTACATAGGTTAGGGGTGTAAATCATGAAATCTGTGGGGTCATTATTCATGGTCAAAACATATGAGACTAACAACCTGAATAATTTATGATATATACGACATGTATGTTGTGTACATTCCATATAGTTCCTCATTTCTCATGTTTGAAATACATGTCGTGCCTTTCGGTGAGAATAGAGGACACACGAAAAAAGGGATACATGATGTATAGCTAGCTTGTATAGACCGTGTAGTCTAACTGAGATACATGCCTAAGAACAAGAGTTTATCCTGGGTACATGGAAAGTTGATACATTATATAAAGCTGGAATGTCCACACCATGTAGTCTAGCCAAGATAACACATCAATGCCCCAAGAATGTGACATAGATACATGACAAAAAAGGAACATGACGTGTTTTTGGATAATACACACCATGTAGTCTCCCAATTAATGGAATAGTTAAATTGCATTAAATTGAAAATTTCACCCTTAAAACCTTATTTTATTGATTGAAACCTGTTGTGTTTGAAAATTTAATTGTGGTTTTAAAGAATTTTAAATGATCAATTAATTTATTATAATAATCTGTAATAATTGGATCTTACATTTATTTTCTATTAATGACTTAATGATGGTTATCTCCAAGAGGATTCAAATGGTCCTTAAGATGAAAGTGAATTAATTAATTATACAATGAATATAACCCTGTTTATTTTAATAATAAAGAACAAATCAGAAATTAATGTTAATCAGTTTATATATGCTTATGTTTTTCATGTATGACCATTCATGATCTAGAACAAGACCAATGTATGTGTTGGAATTTATTTAATTTAATTTATTGCATGGGTTTTCAAAATTAATTTTTAAATTAAATTTGATAGTTTATGAGTAATCATTTTATCCATTATTATATAGGATCTTTGTGTCTATGGTCAATTATGTAAACCCCACTAACCAATCCTTTGGTTCCCCTTAGCTTAAATTGAGTTATAAATACTTGTAATTAATGTAGTATCCCAAGGCACATAGAGGAATTTCAAGATAGGACCATAATAAATCCATACTAGGTGATACACAAGGGTATAGGTGGAATGTGGTAACTTATTCCTAGACCAGAATAAGGAATTTTCCCCTAGGTCAAAGGTTGATTTAATGTTTATTCATTAAATCAACCATTATATATGATCATGAATGGACCATTTAATTAATTTATATTTTTCTATGCATTACTTATTTTATAGATGCAAGACCATCATCACATAAGTAAATGAATCCATGTGAAAAGACTTATTTAAATAAATGATGCATAAATTTTTTATCCAACATGGTTAATTAATTATGAAAAATCCCCTTAATATTAACATGTTTTGTAAAGGATAAAAAAGATAAAAGTTATGCATAATAAAATAAAATCCCTTAATTAAATATTAATATAGACTTGGCCTTCCATTATTTTATTATTAATGAATCTCAATTGAAGTAAGTGTTTAACCAAACATTATTGGGAAACTTACTTTTATAATGGGAGTTCTTATGAAGGTTTTGGGTTGACATAAACATTTTTCAATAAGAGGATTATCCCTTTCTAGACTTGGTATAATTTGGAGGTAGGTGTTAAGGAAATCAAAGTCAAGAATTTATGATTGGGGAGTCCACTCAATGAATCATGGAGCTACAAACCCATAGTTAGAAAAGGAATGCCTACCTAAATAGCTTCAAGTATCTTGGAAAACAATTGTTGGGGTTATGAGAAGGGGCATATGGATCCTTTCCACTAGGATTTCCTAGAAATTAGACATTTTGATTTCAATGGTAAGAGTTATTAGGACTTGAAAAAATAACAAGATATTTAAAAAATTATAATAATTATTATTTCTCACACAATTTGTAATCAAGTAAATTACTGATAATCTATGTTAATTATTGTATAAAATGGAAAGAAAACCCAAAAAAAAATTTCAATCATTCCTTAACTTAGGGTATGTCATTAAAAATAAAAATTTTAAATATGGTATAATCATTTATATGTTGTATTGTTACCAAAAAGTTTTTATTGTGGTTTAGAATCCCTTAATCCTGTGCTGCCACCCCAACATTTGAGAAAAGGTGAAATGGATGACTACTAGAGATATTTTGAGGATGAATCTTATATATGTTATATTATATTATCAAATATGTATGGAGAGTTGATGACACAACATAAATACATGGATTCTTACACCATAATATCTCATGTTCTTTCTATTGATAAATTTAAGTAAAGGCTTGAAATAAATAAGATCATCAATGCACTATATCAGTGTAGACTAGAAGAAAGAAATATAGATGATAATAATGATTTCAAAATGATGGGGTATATTGATCAATTAGAAAAATAAGGCTTCCACTTGGATAAGAAATTATCCATTAATCTTATCTTATTTTCTTTTCCACTAAAATTATCCTTATTTTTACAAGCCTAGATAAATAAAACTGATAAGTTACTCAGGAAACTTTTTTCTATACATTAAAAATCTGATAAGGATTTGTTGAATCCCGTTTCTACACCCCTTGTGGTGAATATTTTGAAATAAAAGGCTAAATATCCCATGGATAATCTAAATCCAATATATCCTTTAGGGAATCTTTCAAAAGACAAAATATTCAAATGCAAGAAGAATAACCAAGAGGTTGTTTTATTCATATGTTTAATGAATGGAAACTAGAAAATAAATTTCAATGAATTTTAGAAGAAATAAGTTTCACCCACTTCATGTATATTCATAATGTTTCTATTTTCATCTTGTCTATTAAAAAAATATTCTTAAAAAATAAATTTATTTAAATTCATGAAACCAGAAAAAATAGAAAGGTTGTTGAGTGAACTCAAAAGGACCTGATAAAGTGTGATTTATATATTAGCTGATGGGAGCTCACTATTTCTCATTTATAGTTTAGATTGATTCAAGTTTGTAATAAGTGTTACCAAAAAAGTTATATTTGTGTTTGGAAAAACACAACAAGAAATAATTATTTTTTGAAATAAATGTTGTTATGATACTTTACGTAATTAGCGGTTTAGTAACTATTGTATCATAAATATCCATTACAATGAATTATGAATATAAAATAATACTCTTACCTGATTATGGTAAGATAAATATTTTTCAAATAAAATTGAAAGTATTTGAAATATTTATTTCCATTACAGTTTTTTGTCTTAATTGAGAAAAGATACTGGATATAAAAATAGACAACTTCTCATGTGTTAGTAAAATAATCATTTTTAAATAAAGGTATTTCAAAACACTTTTATATTTAGTTTAACATATCGATGTAAACTATTCTAAAGCTAAAGGTAACTTTATATACCTTATAGTAAATTTTAGAAATGCTTAGTGAAGTAACTGAGTGCGCTTAGTAAAAGGAATTCCATAGATGGTTTGTCAGAGTATATATTATCCAATAATTGGTCATATGTGTGGAGTAAAGGTTATAACTAACTGAAATTTTATTATATACGGCATTTCTCTGATGGTAATAAAAGGAAGATCAATGATGATTCTTATATATAGGGAAAATCTTCCCTTATTCATTCAAAAAAAAAATTTAGAAATTAGAATTGAAACCACTAACCATATTAAAACTATATTTTCTTATGGATTTAGTATAAATTTAGATATGATAATAATCTATTAGGACACTACCACAAGTGTTTGTGAATTTGTTTTAAAAGTTTTCCTTAGCTACAAACTAACATCAACAGTGCATCTGATTTAATGATCCTATAACCACTAAGGATATTAATGACTAGTCAAGATCAACTATATTTCCATCAATTAATCCTATATCTTTGATGATAGTGGGACAATATATAACTTATATAGGTTAAGGATCTTGATGAAAATAATTTGGCATAGGAATATTGGACTCCACTAAGCTTAGTGGGAGGAGTAGTTCCAGAGACACATACTATATAGGAATTTATAAACAAATATGTGATTTATGTTCACCACAAATGGTGATATATGTATTATTATATTGTAATAATAATTTCTAAAAATAATTTTTAAATGATAATATGGTAAGGGTGAATATTATATTTATAAATTCAAGTAACGGACTCCTTGTATCAAGATTTGGGGACTCCAAATTTTGAATGTTTCTAATCCATGATACTATTGGTGAGTATTTAAAAGAAACTGGAAATGGATGGTAGAATATGGTACTAATTAATCATGATTGATTATTGAAAGGTTCAGTCTATGAAAAAACTTATTCACTATTTATCATGTCTAAAATCTATTTAGAATTCGACATGTCAAATAATATTTCTATGATCACAATATTGGGAAACTTATTTTCAAGGCCTCCACATTTAGAGGATTTCTTACAAAATGTATCTATATGACGTGTACAAAAAAGAGAACCTATGGAATATTTCTATTAGGAATAACTAAAAGGGGCAATGACATTAATAAATTCTAATAAGTTATAAAGATTTAATAAATTAATTTATGAATAAATCATGTATAGTGAGCATTGAATATTCATTTATAAACAAATGAGTGACATGTGTCTATAATGGGTTAGCGAGAGAATTATTTGTTTTCAAGAAAAATATGGTGATAACATACGGAAAACAAATTTTATGTCCTACATGTATATTAAAACTAAGGAATTATATTTCTCCATGTATGAATTAAATTATAAATTATGTTCTCAAGAAAAATATCTACAAAATGGATCTATGAGATTTCTTAATCTTGTCATAATACATATATTATAAAAGTATTGAAAAATACATGTTGAAACAACTCAAGACCAAATTTGTCACGAACCAAATCTGGTCACCACCAAAACTGGTGCTGAGATCAGCCCGTGATAAGTCCTGAAGGGTGTTCCTGATCTCCATGGGCTGGCACAAGTGCCCAGGTATCATAAAATTATAATTGGGAACGCTTTTATAGAGTTTATAAACATTAGACAACAAATGAATCCAATAAAACGAAGCAGGATATTTCAAACCAAACAATCTTTTACAAAAATTCAGAACTGAATCACATAGTTTAAAACAAATCATAAAGACTATAAAAAGGCACAAAAAAAGGAAACATCCCAAGAATCCTCATGGAAAGGGGCACCACCCTCAAGCCATCTCTACAAGACTTCACCACCAAGGACCTGCTAGAAACCCGAACCACTGGCACTAAAAACTATACCCAACCTGCGAAAAAAAAATTAAAATAGTCAACTTACACCCAATGGTGTATGTAGGGTGTGATCCGATTCTCTGTAGGATACCACCACCAAGATATTCTATGAGATAAACATTCAAATATGAAAAGCTTGTAAGTTTTCCTAAACAGGAAGTACTAGTTACAATTTCTAAAAGATGCAACTTAAAAATTAAAATAGTTTTCAAGTGGGCTATCAGTAAGAATCAAAAATTTCAAAAATAATGTCAACACTAATGAATTTTCAAGCCAACCATACCATATGATGACAGTAAGCACAATGTAAAAAATGAGCACAAGCAATAGAAAATAGCCCCTAGGCACTAGCTCATTATGGGTCCTAGGTACCTCGTATCTCGGTGAGAATAACCATCACAATATCTGTTATCGTGCATGATCCACTAGAAGGGAACATAACAATAACCTAGTGGTCCCAAATCATAATAATCATAGTTTATTTAGTGTTGTAAGCGTAAATCATTCTACGTGAAACTGAGGCCAAACCCCATGGATTCACTACCATACTAGTACATATCCACCCACCTAGATACTCGGGTTTCCCCTTGTGCTCAAACATGTTCAACAAGTTAAGAAATATAATTTGAACATGAAAATATCATTTCCACATCACAAGTTCACCAAAAATTCCACGTGTACATCACAAAAGTCACAAAATCCACCTTTTTATTCAAATGCATTTTGAAATCATACTCACCCCACAAATATCGCACAACACTTTTCACATTCCATTAACACTTCCACAAATTCTTTAAAATTTTTTTATAAAACCATTCCAAGACATTATAACTCACATAAAATCTCACTAAAATATCATATAATACTTCTTTCATCAACAAAATTCATTTTCCACAACACACTCACACAAAACAGCCCAAAACCATGTCCCACAACTCTCTTTCCATTTGCTAAATCATTTCACCACTTTATAAAACATTCTAAAAAAAATATTTGACATCTTAAATAATAACCTTACCATTAAAAAACCCACATTTTTTGAACACACCTACCAAAAAGTACATATACACACTTTTCCCCACTTTTTTTAACAAAACAAAACATTCGCAATTTTCATAAAAAAACCCAAGGGGTGTAACTATTATTCGCACACAAAACCCATTTCAAATCCCTCATTCAATTCCAAAATCATACCAATACCAATCTATAACAGAATTGGAATCCCTAAAAACATTTATTAAACTACCCCCAAGTGTTATAAAAATTCTCAATTAACACCACAAAAGACACACATGAAAAACATACATTTTCATAAATCACTTCCAAGATTTACAACATGGTTTTACACCATGAAACCATTCAAAAACCCCATTTCAAATACCTCATTCAATTCCAAAATCATACCAATGCGAATCCAAAATAGAATTGGCAGCCCTAACAACATTTATTAAACTAACCCCAAGTGTTATAAAAATACCTCAATTAACACCACAAATGACACACATGGAAAACATACATTTTCATAAATCAGTTCCAAGAAGTAAAACATTGTTTTACACCTTGAAACCATTCAAAAAACCCATTTCAAAGGCCCACATGACACTAAGGCATTAAAAAACCAGAATTGGCAGCCCCATTAAACACCAATAAGTCACTTTCATGTGTTATAAAATACACCCAAACATTACCCCAAGAGTCACCCATGAAAAGCACCCAATTTCAAGCCACAATGAAACTATAAAATTAAACAATTAAGAAAATCCATCAATAAAAGTTTTCACACCACTATCAGCATATTAGGAACATTTAAACCAGAAAATCAGGAAAACTAACTCATCAAAAATTGCTTACACATGGAACCACCTACCTTTTGAGTCAAAACCCTTGAATCTTTGGGTGAAACCTCGATCGCACCTCCGCCTCACCACAAGGAACATAAAACCAACCCTAAACAATAATATTTAACCAAAAAGACCCCAAATCAGACCCTAGGTATGATCCCTAACTTCTGGACACTCAATAAATTCATTAAAGAGGGAGGAAACCCTAAGGAGAAAGAAGGAAATGAAGAGAGAAACACTTATCCAAATATATCGTGATGAAAACAACCCCAATACACCAGTATATGAATTTCAAAACAACTATAAATGAAATTGAGGTTCAAATAAGGCTGATGAGGTCATGTTGGAACTGGAATGAGAGAAAAATAGTAAAAATAGTAGGAGTTATGAAAGGATCAATTTACCTCTTCAAATCTGGTTGATTTGTAAACTCCAGAGAAGTTTCGCCCAAATTCGTGACCTAATTGAGATCCAAATTGGGGGAGGAGAGAATGGGGGCGTGCCTTGGGTAAGTGGTCTTGGGTGAGAGTTAGAATCCTTGAATAAACTTAAACATTTAATGAGATATTAAATAATTTAGAAAACTATTTAAAGCAGCAAATGAGCTTTCAGGCTGTCCCAAAACCTTAATAAAAAACCAAAATCCATCATTATTATGGGTTCATATGAGGTCCAAATGTATATGGTGGTTTTAATATGCCAGGTTATTGCAATTAGGAAGTGGAATGGGAGTAAAATGTTGAGAAATTAAGGATTTATAAAAGAAAAAAAATTTATTTTTAAATCTGGAAATGGACTCCCGGTTTGGCCCAAATTTTGAAAACCCACTATTTCCACCAAAATTCATGATAAACCCCCATAACAAAGAAATGATGGAAATTAAATGAAAAATTCCATTAATAGAAGTCATGGATGTGATAATTATTTCTACCAGACCCCAGAAATCTATAACAAGAACAAAATCAAAATCCAAACCCAACTGATAAACCAGAAATGTACACCTTCGCCAAGTTTGGTCCGCCCGCAAAAGGCCAAAACACCTCTAGTGATCAATTAACGAAGGAATACTCTCACAAACCAAAAATTACATCAATTTCCTAAAATGTTCAAGAACATTCATACTTTATCCCCAAAAGGAAACTCCTAAAACACTATATGAACAAGACTCGAGTAATCTACCTAGAGGAACAACAACAACGAACAAGGTTACACTTACTTTTCTTTAACTAAACCATTGGGAACTATCCAATCCCAACGTTTACCCCAGGAATATGTTGATAGATAGATAGTTTTGAATGAGACTTCCTTCTGCCAGGCCAAGACTAGGGACCAATCTGAGTTACTAGTATGGAGAGACACAAATGGGCTCCCCACCATAAGAGACAACTTAAATTTTTCTGAGACAGATTCAGGACACTAATCTGGGGATGCCTGAACAAACTCCCTTGTTCAAGTGGTATACTTCCATCATAAAGTAACAAAAGAACTTAATTAAGACTCATAATGGGTCTCCCCCAAAAAAGAATAAACCATCTTGACCGACCAGCATGGGACGGTATAGAAAGACCCTAAAATTTAAAGAGTTGGGACGACCACTTGGTTAGTCTGCACAGTTTGGGAAACTGTGCACTAATAGTGGGGATCCTTCTATCAACCTGGTTTTCTAGGGCATGGTCACTACTAAACAGGCACAAACCGTGCGCTCAACCAATGTATCCAAAACTGAAACCTTTTTCTAAATACCCAGTTGAATCCAAAGGGGGAAAGTATGAACTCCTGCTACAACATGGAAACGAGGTCCTCTCACCTCTACCACCAAACAGGAACAACTAGAACAAGATGATGACACTAGAGGTTTAAAATCTTCCAATCATTCATAATGAGGATATGACTTTGTACAAGGGTTTGAAAGACCTTGATATTTCCCCTGACTATGTGCTAGCTTCTCCCTGGGACCTATGGCTGGAGCTCAAATGATTGAAGCATATTTTTCCACGTAGTTTGGCTTTGGAAACCACCTGAACAAAACTTCTTCTTCCGGTGATACAAACAAATACACCACAATCCTCGATAAGTTTACCCAGACATAACACATTCCAAACTCACTTTATCATAACATTAAATTTCACTAAAACAAGGTCTCAGAATATGCACACACATCACACCTTGTTTCTTCGGGTGAGAAATAATAGAAGGAAAGGATGCATATAAACACCTTCCTCTAAAATATGGTATTTTGACGTTTTTCTATGGGAGACATACTCTCAACATAACAGAGAATCTCAAAGGATTTCACAACCTTCACCTTTATATTCAAACGAGCACATGACATCACAAGGAGTCACCGAACATGAACATGAAACTGATAGAAACAATACATGGAACAAGACCTTATTCCAAGTACCTAAACAACACACAAGTCTGGAAAGTGGCCATAATAGCCTCTCATGACTATAATCCCAAAACTGGTGGTTTAACATGAATTACTGCTTCAAAGAAACTATTAAGAACCTAGAGGCCCTCTTAGACACCATCAGGACACTCATCCACACTAAAAACCCCAGACCTCTTCCACCTTCGACAAATCAGGAAACTTAAGAAACTAAGGTCTCATTCAACCTTCCACGAGCACTCTCCCACTTAAATAGGAACCAAAAATAAAATAAATGAATTGTTTTATACTCAATCAACAAATATCGATAAAATATTCCTTATATTGATGAACTGGAGGATTTTTCAATGACGAAACATTCCGGGTTGCACTTCAGTTGTGCACTATCCCTTAATGGGGGCGTACATTATCCAATGAGAGAACCCAAGGACCCAACCAAGAGGTTCCATTGGTCAAAAAATGCCACAAAAAAGATCCAAACACATGAATGGAACCACCGTAAAGGTGTCGCAAAACATATCTTAGAAGAGACTATTAACCGGTCCTTCTACCCAGCTTACCAACCAAACCCAAACCCAAAAAACGGTTCGGACCGGAGGGGTTCTTGGACTCAAAACATCCCACAACATAAACATTTTCCAAAAACACATAATATACACCATCCCAAACAATTCATCAAGACATCATGTTTTTCATTAAAAACATTTCTTTGAAAACAAACGGTTCAACGGTTAGCGTGTCCACCAATGGTACCCCATGGGCCTCACACATGCATGTTTCTGTGCCACACCGGGAACCCTCCTCATATCCATTCTGACACTCATCTAGTAATTCCATCAACCATACATCATACCATATAACCCCATGCATTTGGTTTCTCATTGAAATACCAAAGGTTAAAACAAAAATTCTTTCCACTTTTCAAAATCAAAATGGTCAACCAACATATCCTTTTTCTCAAAATCGATAACCACGAGATAAAAATCCCAATTCACATCTTACAAAACTTTTTATAAAGACACAACCATTTATACAAGAACTCAATTTCAATTTATTCACATCAATTTCAAAACATCTCATTCATTTAAAACACCCTTTTATTGTTTAGAAAACTCTATTGGAAACACATTTAAAAAAAACATCAATATAGTTCCTACTTTCAAAAGAGGTGTAAGCACAAAATTTTTCATTTCAAAAAAATTATAAAAATTTAGTTCCACAATTTCATAAGTCAATCCATTCCCTCTTTATTTTAAAATCATTTCACAAAAACTTTACGCTTCTTAAAACCAAGTCACTTTAAAACCAAAGTTCCAAGATTTCAAAACTAAAGAACATAAGACAATGCAAGAGGAAACTAGCTTAAGTGGGTGACTTGGATATATTGTTGGCGGTTATATTATAATAACTTCACCTTCAGAGAGAGTGATCTAAGGAATATCTCTGGCTCCACATGGTTTTCCAGGCCCTGTGAGCTCATTGATACCATTAACCCAACTCTCTTTTCATTTCCCCTAATCATCATCAAACCAAGAAAACCAAAGGACTTAGATAAATCCCAAATTCCCCTAGAAACTTGAATCTTGTCATGAGGTGTAATGATCAAGAACACTACCCCAAACTGGAATACCAAGACTTGACAATCTTAACTTTAGATTATCCTGACTCTTCCCCAAATAACATGACCCAAAGAGTTAACATGAACCTCCTTTAATACCATTTTGTCACGAACCAAATCTTGTCACCACCAAAACCAGTTCCAAAATCAGTCTGTGATAAGGACCAAAGGGTGTTCCAAATCCCCACGGGCTGGAACAAGTTACCGGGTATCATAAAATTAGAATTGGGAATGATTTACCTGAGTTTATAAACTTAAAACAACAATTGAATCCAATAAAATGAATCTGGATTTTTCAAACCAAACAATCTTTTACAAAAATTCAGAACTGAATTACATAGTTTAAAAAAAAATCACCAAGACTATAATAAAGGTAAAAAAAAGGAAACAGCCCAAGAACCCTCATTTCAAGGGGCCCCACCCTCAAGTCATCTCCACAAGACTTCACCACCAAGGACCTACTAGAAACCTGAACCAATGGAACTAAAAACTATACCCAACCCGCGACAACAAAAATAAACAAGTCTACTTACACCCAAGGGTGTAAGTAGGGTGTGAAACAATTCCCATTAGGATACCACCACAAAGATATTCGATGTGATAAACATTCAAAGATAAAAAGATTACAAGTTTTCATAAACAGGAAATGCTAGTTACAATTTTTAAAAGATGAAACTTAAAAATTAAAACAGATTTCATGTGGGCTATCATTAAGAATCAACACTTTTAAAAATAATGTAAACACTACTGAATTTTCCAGACAACCATACCATATTCCGATGGTAAGCACAATGTAACAAATGAGCACATACAATAGGAAATAACTGCTAGGCATGAGCTCGTTGTGGGTCTCAGGTACCTCATATCTCAGTGATAGTAACCATTAAAATATCTATTCTCGTGCACGAGCCAATAGTATGGAATATACCCATAACCTAGTGGTCCCCAATCATCATCATCATAGTTTAGTAAATGTTGTAAGCATCAATATTGCTACATGAAACTGAGGCCAAACCCCACGGATTCACTGGCATAGTAGTACACCTCCACCAACCAAGATACCCATGTTTCTCTTTGTGATCAAACAAGTTCAACCAGTTAAGAAATATAATTTTAATTTGAAAACATCATTTCCACATCACAAGTTTACTAAAATCCCACATGTACATCACACAAGTAAAAAAATAAACATTTTCATTCAAATGCATTTTGAAATCATACTCACACCAAAAATAGCCAACAACACTTTTCACATTTCTTTAACACTTCCAAAAATACTTTATATTTTTTATAAAACCATTCCAAGACATTATAACTCACATAAAATCCCACTCAAATATCATATAATACTTATTTCATCAATAAAATTCATTTTTCACAACAAACTCACACAAAAAAGCCCAAAACCATGTCTCACAGATCTCTTTCCATTTGCTAAAAACATTTCAGCACTTTATAAAACATTCTAAAAAAATATTTGACATTTTAAATAATCACCATACCTTTCAAAAACCCATGTTTGGTGAACACACCTACTAAACAGTACATATACACCCTTTTTCCCACTTTTTTTAACAAAAAAAAACATTCACATTTTCATAAAACAAACCCAAGGGGTGTAGCTATTCTTCACACACAAAACCCATTTTGAATCCCTAATTCAATTCCAAAATTATACCAATACCAATCCATAATAGAATTTTCATCCCTATAAACATTTATTAAACTACCCCCAATTGTTAGAAAAATTCCTTAATTAACACCACAAAAGCCACACATGAAAAACATACATTTTCATAAATCACTGCAAGAAGTACAACATGGTTTTACACCATGAACCCATTCAAAAACCCCATTTGAAATCCCTCATTCAATTCCAAAATCATACCAATGCCAATCCATAATAGAACTAGTAGCCCAAACAACATTTATTAAACTACCCCCAAGTATTATAAAAATACCTCAATTGACACTACAAAAGACACACATGAAAAACACACGTTTTCATAAATCACTTCTATGAAGTAAAACATGGTTTTACACCTTGAACCTATTCAACAACCCCATTTCAAGTCCCAAATGACAATAAGGAATTATCAAAATAGAATTGGCATCCCCTTTAAACACCAATAAGTCACTTTTATGTGTTATAAAATAAACCCAATCATTACCCCAAGAGTCACCCATGAAAATCACCCAATTTCATGCCACGATGAAACTATAAAATTAAACTCTTATGAAAATCCATCAATAACAGTTTTCTCACAACAATAAGCATATTAGGAACATTAAAACCAGTAAATGAAGAAATCAAACTCATCGAAAATTTCTTACAGATGGAACAACCTTCCTTTTGAGTCAAAACCCTTGAATCTTGGTGCGAAGCCTCATCCGCACCTCCACCGCACCACACAGAACTTAAAAAGAACCCTAAAAAATAATATTTCCCCAAAAAGACTCCAAATAAAACCCTAGGTACGATCCCTAACTCTTTTACACTCTATAAATTAATTAAAGAGTGAGGAAACCCTAAGGAGAAGGAAGGAAATGAAGAGAGAAACACTTATCCAAATATATCTTGAATAAAACGACCCCAATAAACTAGTATATGAATTTCAAAACAACCATAAATGAATGTGTGGTTTGAATAAGGATGAGTAGGTCATGTTGGAATTGGAATAGGAGAAAAATAGTAAAAATAGAAGGTGTTATGAAAGAATCAATTTACCTCTTCAAATATGGGTGATTTGTGAAATCCAGAGAAGTTTCGACCAAATTCGTGATTCAATTGAGCTCCAAATTGGGGGAGAGAATGGGGGTGCGCCTTGGGTATGTGGGCTCTGGTGAGAGTTTGAATCACCAAAAAACATAAAAATTGAATGAGATATTAAATAATTAAAAAAACATTTAAAGTAAGAAACGAGCTTTCGGTCTGGCCCAACACCTTAATAAAAAACGCAAATCCATAATTATTATTGGTTTATATGAGGTCCAATTGGTTATGGTGGTTTTAATATACCAGATTATTCCAATTAGGATGTGAAATAGGTGTAAAATGTTGAAAAATGAAAGGGTTATAAAAGAAACAAAATTTATTTTTTAATATGGAAATGGGCTCTCTATTTGGACCAAATTTTGAAGACCCACTATTTCCACCAAAATTCATGGAAAACCCCCATAACAAATAAATGATGGAAATTAGATGAAAAATTCCTTTAAAAGAAGTCATGGATGTGACAGAATTGTTATTGGCATATAATCCTTCTAGTAAAACATTCACAGGAATAAGAATAGATTATAGAGATTAAAATAATTTCACAAGCTTGAGTGTATGGAATTCATCTAATGTTCCATGATATATATTGATATTTGATATTAATGCTGCATAAATCAAAGGTGAATATCAAATAGATCCAACATAACTGAATAGAATTATTTTGAGAAATATTTAATAGTACATGGATAGGTAGAACTGGATGAGTTCATTGTATTTAGAGAAGTGGAAATACTAGTGATCAAGGGAATTGAACTCATGTCTATACTTATTTCAATTTGATCTAGTATCATAAAAATGGTATAATTTAATATGCAAGATTTTTTAACATCCAGTGGTTTCAATATCTACAATATATGAGTTTGTTACAGATTTTGATGCAGCTTATGAAGTGGTTTAGACACATCCTTTTCCATGTTTTAGTTATACCAAAAGAAATATATTTATCATTTTATATTACTATTTGACTATGGATTTAGTCAATCTTTTTTACATGGGAACAAGATGTGGATACTTGGTTATATCACTACTTGAAGGATTTTACCATGATAGTAATGTTGTATTAAATGTATTATCTATAAGGACATGTGGATTTCTCAACCCTTTCCATGGAAATATGGTAGACCTAACAGATCTATCCATACACAATAGAAACATGTTTAACATGTGAGAACTAACCAATCATTAACAGTTGAATCTAGTGTATATGGGAGTTTGTGGGAGTTGGTTCCCTAAAACAAACTACTTTATACTTTATATTTCTTGTATATTCAAATAAATGAATATTAATTTAAATATTTTATCACATTCTTATTTTTCTTCTGCATAACATTGATGTGATAATGTCCAAGAGTGTTTATCAAATTGATAAGGTTATAAAAGTTCCCCACTATAATGAGAGAATTTATATTCTTTAATGATATCTCTTAAATATAATTATATAGTGAGATAATGTACTATGATAGGGCACATAGTATAAAAACTGTTAGGTGTGAGTACTCCTAAATAGATAAGGATTCATCTTATGAAGTTCATATTTAGTAATCCCTAAGACATGATATTATGATAATAGACTTGACAGTAGGAATTCTATGTGTTTTAGTGTCATCCAATATTCCTTTCTGTGAGAATTTTTAATGGTCCTTAGACTATAATATTATTATTAATTCATGTTATGACTCACACACTTAGGCGTATTTCATAAAATATGATGATAACAGTTCATGGAGAAGTTGGATATATTGGGTGCATCCTGAATGTCATGTTTTTAATTAGTAAGTCAAGGACTGATTTCTATCTTCCATCATTATTGATATTAATATCTCAACCATTTAGTTGAAATATAATCGTTTCTTTTAATTCCATTTCCATTGTGTAATGACGTTTATTTTAGATATTTAAAGAAATCCTTATTGAGTACATAGGTTGATGACATAGATGTGAAACCTACTTCATGAGATATTGTGATAAAAGGTTTATATTACATAGTGAGAATTTTTATATGCAGTTCTTCATTGAAATAATAATTTCCTTCTCTTGGGTTCCTTGACCCATTGATAGATAATAATCTTGGACTTTTGACAATCCCACTAAATGAAAATGAGAAAGAATCCTAGAGGGTCACACACTATGCATTTCCATTGATCTTGATGAAAATATATTTTAATTTAATTAATGGAATAAAAATTATTCTTTAGACTAAAAAATAATTTTACTTAGGTTTTATTACTTGTATAAATTAAAATAAATATTTATTAACCATATATTGAATAATATATATATATATATATTATTAAATATTTAATAAATATTTATTTACTAGTTTGTAAATAAAATATATATTTAGGAGAATAAAATATTATGTTTGGGTATTCAAGAAATTATTAGGATTTTAAAAAACCCAGACTGAATCTAGTAATGAATATTTATTTTCAATCCAGTAAATAATAATAAGAACTATGCTAGTTAGGGAACACCGTAAAATAATATTATTATTATTTTTGTGGCATGGGGTTTTGTGATGGTAATTATATTATTTAATGGATGTTATGAAATTAAATAATATTTTAAATTAATCCCTAACTCTATAAATATATGGTTATGTATATTGTGTTGGGTTAATCGAGATATAAAGAATTGTTGTATACAATGAATTCTCTCTCGAATTCCTTTTTCTCTGTCCATATCAAGAACAATAAATAAAAGAGATTATACTTCAAGATAAAAGGATAAATGATCTCAATGAATGATGAAGGAAAATTGATTCACCATGTTAGCATTCAAAAATTAGTTTGTTTTACTCAAAGATCAATGGAGCATGTATGGATCATTGCTAGATGGAGTCTACCCTTGGATCCTCACATCGCAACAAAGGCAATCCGAAAAGGGTATTTTGGAAGATCAACAACATTATCAAAGGAAGGAACCTAAGGAAAGGTATTTATTTTATTCAAAACTAAATAAATTAATATTAAATTTAAATTGAAATATCCTCACACATGTTTTCAGTAAACTAAATATTAAAATAAATTTTAACATATCTCTCACCGCTACATGCTTCCACTACACACAGAAGTTTCATGAGATATATGGAATAAATTTTGTATGAATCTGAATCATGGTGGTAAACCCAACCGTTAAGACCCATCACAAATCTCTCCCAGTATCTCAAAAGGGTCGATGTATCGAGGATACAATTTACCTTGTTTACTCAAAAGTAGGTGATGTAAACTTGGATAGAGTTTCAAGAACATATGATCTCCCACATAAAATGATAACAATAGAGGATGATGATATGTATAGGATTTATGATGACTTTGATTCATCACCATTTTTTCTCGATCATATGAATTTTCTCAATTATCTCTTGAACAATATTATGACCCGATAATGACGATTCTCTAGTCTCTACCCAAAAAAGTGGATACCAAAAAAAATACCATACAATTATTTAAAGGATCCATATGTATCAAGGAATGATAACTATTGTTTTTTGATAACTCCACTAAGGGTATGAAATCCTACCATGATCCACCATTATACATCACACAATCTCGGAGTATATCTTCCAATGTTTGGACCGTCTATCTAGATTTTCCATCTATTTATGGATTATAAGTTTTTCTCATGGTTAAATAGGTACCAAATATTTTATATAAATATCACTAAATATTAGAGGTAAAATGAGCATCTTGGATAGATATGATCAAAAATGACATTCAATGCAACTTTATGTCTTCTTGAATATATATAGTTTCTAATTTTTCCACTATATTGGATTTATGAATGGGGATGAAGAGATCCAAATTTTTAGGTGATCCATAATCCCCCATATAGAATCATGTTTCCAATCTATTCATGGTATAATTTTGACAAAATACGAAGTTATGTTCTCCCATTTATGGATGGTTATATGTAAATATTGCAATATACGAGCTGGTCATTAGTGCTCAACCTTAACCTATTGAAAAGTAAGGAATCTCAAGATACATTCAGTCACTTTATTTTTTATGCCAGACCACCATAAATGAGATCTCAATCCCTATAAATCTTATTAATTCTTGGATGAGTAACCCATTTCGAGTGGTGGTTCACAGATATATGTTTTTCTTGAAAAGATAACAAAAAAAATCATTCTATCATGTTAAAGAAACACTGATTTCCCATCTTGTTCCCATTTGTTAATGGTCTCCCACCGTTGAGTTTTGACGATATAGTAAGTAAAACCGAATCCTATCTTGGAGTATCCATAACCTGCTCAACCAATTCAAGAATAAGAGTCTATAGATAGAAAATTTTAACTTCATTCTACTTAAAAAAATCTAAGTTTATATCCACAATCATACTCATTAATTTCCATTAGTCACAAGCTTATTTGGATAATTTATTGTATGAATTTTAGCTCAACGAATATCCCATGGAATTTACTTTTATAGGTGTTTAAACCAAGTCAAAGTGGAACATATTGAGGTATTAAAACTATTATCTTTACCTAAAGATAAAATTTATATAAAAAATATGTGTTTCAAGATTTTATGATATGTGAACACAAGGTACTTTTCATCAAAGAGAAAATGAAACCACATTTTCAAAGCATAGACTACTACAGTCGAATCTAAATCATGAGTTTGATAATTATTTTCATGATTTTGTAATAGTCTTGATCCATAGTCTACCACATAATGTCCTTGTATGAGAAAAAAAACCAATAGTAGATCTAGATGCATCAAAAAATACTACATAACCCTTCTCAAGTTTTTGAAAAACAAGAATTTGTATAGAAGTTAACATTTCTATCATCTCTAGAAAAGATCATTAGAAATCCTCACTCTAATATAATGGAGTTACCTTTCTCATGATTACTATCAATGGAGATGTAAGTCATAACAAGTCCCAAAAAAAGAAATGATAGTAACATTTAATTCCCTGAAATCTATGTATCTCAAAGACATATTTGATGGTTTATAAGAGACAACAACTGCTATCTTTCCAAGATCTACTGATATGCCTTTCTCATAAATGAAACTGACAAGGAAACATATTTAATGTACCAAAAACCCACATTTTGATAATTTTTCATATAAATAATTCTCTCACAAAATTCCCAACACAATCACTAAATGTTCTTTCCATGTTTAAGAATCCACTATTATGGCATATAAAAATTCCACAAAAAAGTGTATAGGTACCATAGAAATACATTATTCATTAATTCCATGAAAACCATTAGTGAATTTAAAACACCAAAGGGAATGAACATATATTTATAATTTCTATAACAACTCTAGAAATATTTCTATGGTTTATCCTCTTTTCTAACATGGATTTGATGATACCTTGAAAATAAATCAATTTTCGAGAGTCACTGGGATCCATTCAATTGATCAAAATGATCATAAATCCAATGTAATGGATATCTATTCATTATCATAACATGATTAAGCTTATGATAATCAACACAAAATTATAATGAGCCATCTGAATTCTTGAAACAATAATTGGGGCAGTGTAAAGAGATATACTTGGTCATATTAACCCTTTACTTTCTAAATATTCTAATTGAATTGTTAACTCCTTCAATTCCATTGGTTACATTCTATATGATGTAAGTGAAATAATATTTTTCCCCAAAAGGAGATTATTCAATAATTACACTTACCTCTCAGGTGGAAAACCAGTGAATTTTTTTGGGAATACATTTGGATATTGATCCACAATCGTAAGAAAATTTTGAGTTTCAATTTTTTCATTATTCCCCAAAGTGAGTTTGGTTAATTGATAATAAATTGTTCAAACCATTGGTTTTAAAGTTCCTTTTTCTCTAGAATTCTGATCCCAACCAACTTGAAATAGATAAACAGACTAATCAAGAGATGTGTTTTTGTCTTGGTTTAAAGATTCTCCACAATCATGGAATTATGTGTCCCTCTTTCACTTCTTCTCAGTATTAGAGTTTCCACTTATTCTCGTGGAGACAAGTATACTTCCTCTGATCATATTTCTAGAAATATACCTTTCCACCATTATCCCTATATTAATTATATATGTATAATATGTAATAAAGAGTATAGATATATTAGAATGATTTTTGGGTTACAATCCAGGCTAAAAAATGCATGCCTTCAAGGACACTATCATGAACCCCTCCATTCAAAGATAATATAATGAGGGGAGAGAGATAATGATCCCTAAGTCCCACCTCTAGTAGGTCCTTGGTTAGATACTATAACCAAGGGTATAAAAATATCTCAAAATGGGAGGCATTACGATCTATAATAATTTAGGGTAATGAGATAAGATGAATCATCCACAAACAATTCCATGAAATAATATAAAAGGAAACATGAACCGTCGCACAATACATGTATAAATAAAATTGATACAGATAAAAGTCTCCAAAAGTAAATACCCAAATCCAATTCTAAAGAAATGAAACAACAACTATCCAAGGTCTGAGCTAGTAATGTCTAGCACGGTCCACATAATCCTCCGGAAAACCTAAAAATAGTTTATATATGTATGGTGATCATACAAGTATACTCAGAAGGAATACCAAAGTCTCTCATGCACATGTGAAAGTATCATACTAATTCTCCCGTGAAAAAATAATAGAACCAACAACACCTAAATAGTTCATCTATCCATCCTAAACCTCACCAAGTCACGTTCACTAAATAATGTAATCCAATTAATATAATATAACACTACTAAAAACATGCCTTTAATAGTGTTGGCATTTATTAGGGCAAGAAAAATGCGCTGATAAACTCCATCTATATCAGTGCTAAAATAATTGTTGACAAAGGGTTCCCTTTTTCATTTTAAAAAAAAGTGATGATAAAGACCACCCTTTATCAGCTTTTTTTAGCAAATATAAAATGTAACCTTTATCAGTGCTAATAAAGGTTACCCTTTATCAGGGATTTATTTCTAGTGAGGATAGAGGGTGACATTTATCAGTGCTTTATTTTTAGCACTGATAAAGGTCCAGAATAAAATGAAAACTTAAACTAGTATAATTTTTTTAATAATTTCATTAATTAAATAATTATTGTTAAAAATAAAAAAAATTGAATATACATATATATAAATTATAAAAATTAATAACTAGTTTTTATTAAATATATAGATATATAAAATGAATAAAATTAAATAATTAATCAAATAAAAATTTAAAATGATTAAATTCATAAAAATATTGAATATTTTATTAATGAAATAATTATTGATAAAAATGAATACATTTAATATAAATATATATTGATTATAAATATTAATAAATAATATATATTAAATATATATATATATATATAACATGAATGAATTGTAATAATTATGTTAAAAAATTAAAAATGAATAAATTTAAAAATTATATAAAAATTTATTAAATAAGCATTTATTAATAAAAATTAATAAGCATAATATACATACATAAATACATATATATATATTTTTTAAATAGTTGTAAATAATATATATTAATTATAAATTTATATAAAATGAATAAAATGTTAATTACAAACATATTAATATCTTATTCATCTTTAATTTTGTTTGAATTTTCGATTTAACATATATCAAATGGTGTGTGTTACATTGATTTCACCTACATACATATATGTAATTAATGCATTTGTATATTCAAACGCACACACAAATATATTTACACAATATATAGAAACACATACACCTAATATTTATGTAATTTATTCTAATTATAGTATATTTTAGAATTTCATTATAACATGAAACATTTAATATATTATGTTTTTAATTGATCAATTTTTTTAATACTACAGTTAGGGTATTAATTTTTAATATTTTTAATTTCTTATTTTTTTGAATTCGATCATTTTATTTTATTAATTTTTATATATTAATTTACTATGTTTTTGTATTTTCAATATGTATTCATACACTTTAATATATGTACGTATATCCATATTTTTTTAAATAATTTATAATTAATTAATAAACTTATCCATTTGTTCAATATTTTTAAAGTGTACTCATTCTGAATTATTCAATTTCACTCATTTTTACAATCCATGATTTTAAGATTATATATCCACCAATAATATTAAAAATATATTTATAAATAAATATATTTATAAATTTATATTTACTAAATTTATAAATTTATTTGTTTATAATTATTATAAAAAATAATATTGATTTTTTCAATAAGATTTTATATAATTATAAATAAATAATTATGTATATTTAAAAAATTAAAAAATTATAATAAAAAATTATCATTACAAAACCTTTATCAGTGATAAGGTTTTAGGACTGATAAAAGGAACATTTATAAGCACTTTTTTAGTACCGATAATTATCTATCTTTATCAGTGCTAAAAAAATGATTTTAAAAAGTAATATTTATCAGTGATACAAAATTAGTGTTGATAAATATGTATTTTATTAGCACTGGTAAATATATCTTTTATCAGCAATTATCAATTTAATACTGATAAAAGGGATGTTTATCATTGCTTTTTTGAAAGTGCTATTAAAAATATCCCCGATCTATTTTAAAGAACCCTAACTATGACTCAGTCACTCACGATGCTGAAGCTCTCATGAAACTCCTCAACTATCACTACAACTCCTCAATGTTCCCTAAGATTAATCAAGTCTTGAATCAAATGTAAGTTATTTTAGTCTTTTCCTGTATCATTGAAAGATGTTATGGGTTCCATGTTTTTCATTTTTTCACTGTTTTTAACCATGAAGAACCACTACTAAAATACAATGAGTGGTTCTATTTCATCTTTTTTCCTCCACAGACAATGGTTTCGATGAAAGAGAAGGATGTTTCTATATGGTAAGGTTATTCAACATATGTGTGTGGGACTGTTTGTATAAATAATACAGATTTTTCACCACATTCTACTGCAAAGGTAATACTGTCTTTATAGCATGATCAAACTGAGTGTAGTTAAACACTGAAGAGAATAATCGATTTTTCAAAAAATTTATCTATATCCCTGATAAATTACACAAGACTTTAGTGATTAGGATGTGTGTCTATAGTGACGTACTGACATGAATTTGGAACGATATGGGTACAGTAGGTAAAAAATGTTTTAAAATAGAATCCGAGTGAAACTAGGAATATTGGTATGGTTATATCCAAGAAAGAAAAAACTTTCCATACATAATAAATAATCCATAAATATGTATGCATATCATAATTATATTGGATACTTGAGTTACCATATGAAGTCTGGTTTGTTTTTTTGTTTTTTCTTGACCTATCTTATCAAGTCTCATGCCTCTTATTTAGGAGTTGATAGGTAGGAATTGGTAAGAATATATGAAATGTCATGTTCTTATGTGTATTTTTTTAATTTTTTTCTATAATAAATTATAAATATATATTAACAGAAACATGAATATTGAATAAATAATTCATTCTTATTTACTTATTAGTGATGATTAGGTTTATTTAACTTATTAATTGATTGAGTTTATTTAGTAACCCCCTTTATCAATACTATTTGTTAGTTTTTTCATAATTATATTTAAAATAATGATTATGAAATCTTTTAAATTATATATAATGTATGAAAAGACTTATTAAAAAGGAAATTAATGATAGAGAGGGGTTGGGGGTTCACATTTAATATAGATTATTTTGTGCTTATTTCTGAAAGATTATTGTTTTTTGGAAGGGTAAAATTATATGAATATCTACATTAATATAGAATATGTCACCACTTTGACCCATATATCTCCATATGAAGGTTCTAATGAACATTATTTTTATGCCATAACTTATATCTATCCTCATGTCTTAGAGTTAATTGTAGATATACTTCAAACTATGTAGTATAATTTTCAGTGATGGGATGTATCTATGGTTCCTATATGATTTTATGGTAATATATCATATTAATAAATTTAGGACTACATTGAATAGACTCATTTAATTTATAAGAGTAAAAATATTCTAGAACAATATTGAGCATAATTTTAAAAATTCATTCTTTAATGGGATGTATGTTATTGGAGGTATCTTATGGTGGATTAAAAAAAATCCAAAATTTGAAGGAGAGGAACCCTTGATTATATAGAAATGATGTTGAATGTAGGAGGGGTGATATTAATTTCTTCTATACAATTAGATTGGAGCTATTCTAAATCCTCTTCAAATGAGGAGACT
The DNA here is from genome assembly GCA_963277665.1 of Viscum album. Taxonomy (NCBI): domain Eukaryota; kingdom Viridiplantae; phylum Streptophyta; class Magnoliopsida; order Santalales; family Viscaceae; genus Viscum; species Viscum album. Next base: position 767,983,723 of record OY728121.1, read on the forward strand.
CTTTGAGTGATTCCATCAGTATAGGTTCATAGGAAACATTAATCCTCATTAACTCTTTGAAGTGAAACATTTATATCAATGTGGTTAGTTTGAGAACCTCAAATTTTTCATTTGATCTATTCATTCTAGTTAGGTTCATTAGATATGACTGGTAGATTATTTATGGAGGAGTAGACTATGGATGATCCTATACAGGGTTCTTCTATAGGGATAGGTATAATCCTAGTATTTGATGGTCTTATGAAATATATTATTATTATTATTTATTTATGATAATATTAAATTTAATATGGGATTGGGATTAGAAATTATTCATAATTTTATTAACATCAATATTCTCTATAAGAAAACATTTGTAAAAATAGGAATAATTGTGAATTTTATACAATAGTGGCAGACACAAGTGGGTATATCTTCTTGAATTGAATGTGAAAGTTTCCTCAAAGTTTAAGAGTATTGATATACCCCGATATAATGGATGTAATATGTTGTATATTTTTAATCTGAGATATTAAAATGGGTATATATAGTCATTTTAAAGATTTTATATCATTATTAGGTCATATTTTGATTAAATTTTTCATACGAGACCACTTCAAACTGCATCTCCATCCTATATTGTAAAAGAAGCATAAAACAAATAATAGTAATAAGAAAAATAAATAACTTTTCATAAAAAAGTCCATGGGTTTACCAAATACGTTTGTGTAAATAAGGATTAATTTTGTTAATATTTCTATACAACAAAATACACTTCATGAATAAAATTCCACAATTTCACACATCCTGCATGAAAATTGTTTCTGTCTTGAACAGAGATATAATAATTCAATACTAGAGAACAACTAATGTTCCCTATACTTATATAATATATCCTCATACACTTGATTTCCTTCCATATATTGATGATAGATTGGACTCCCTCTTTCAAACTATCCTTCCTCTAATCATTGTGGTTCCAAAGTTCATTGATGAAATACCTCTCGAACAGATTGTATTCATTAATCTCTATCTAAGTCTCTACCATGTATTTTAATACCACATCTTCTAACTCATTCTTCAACACATTCATCCTTTCATCCTCCTCAATTATTACTTCCTGAGAACTCAAAAAATGACACTGAAAAATTAATCAAAACATAATGGATGAATTTGTTTGGTTTCTTGATATATATTTTCTTATGCGACTCACTTGGTTACTTTTGAAAACACTTCATCCTCCTCATTTTTTTATATATTAGAAATATTAATTAAAATTTCATTTAAGTTATTTTGGAACCTCAGTGGAAACTTGACCTTCATCTCCTGAATAGTTATTATTGCATTTTGTTGATTGAGACTCATCCTCTATCTATTATATGTTGTTTGAACTGCACTAAGTATTAGTCATCCATATTTATCACAAGTACATTATTTGAGATGACTTTTGGTTAGAGTAGTTAAAAAATAATAGGTGGATGTCCACAAAATATGGGATATAACTATCGAACAAATAAAATAAAATAATAAATGTTCATAAGGTATGTCAACAATGAACTTTAGAACCAAAATGATGGGAGGAAGGCTAATTTGAAAGATGGAGTACAATCCATCATCAAGAGATAAAAGAAAATCATGTGTCTGAGGATGGATTATGTAATGGTAGTGAAGGTTAGTTGAACTATAGTATTGATGTGCTATATATTTTTTCAAGATATTAAAAATTTTCATGCAAGATTCATGAAATTTTGGAAATTTATTCATAGATTTTATTTTATTGTTTCTATTCATGAAAAATTAAATGTTTGACTACTCATGAAAACAATGTATTCTAAACATGATGTTGTTACCAATCTGAAGTATGAATAGATTGTTGATGATGAAATTGTAGGATTCTTAGGGGATCAACAACATGTTGATTAAAAAAAAAATACATAAAATCAATATTTTGAATAAAATTATCAAGGTAAGAAGTCAAGGTATAAAATTTTAGGTTGGTTGGAATCAATGTGGCCAACCTATTCACCCCAAAAATTCAACTTTCATTAGTTTTCTTAGGGTCAAAATAATGATGAATGTGCCAATTGATATTCACTCATGGAACCACATCCAACCTCTAATGAATGAAATCCTTTTGAAATATTACAGTAATATTACAATATACTTTCTCTATTTTACTGAAAAATTAATAAAACATTGATTTAATTTTTATTATTCCCCTAACACTTCATTTATTTTAGAATATTTTCATAAGAAATATCTCTTAATGGCCACTCAAAAAGCCCATATAGGATTTTAGAATCTTCTGATGAAGTTGCATCTTAGGGATGCTAAAGGGAAAATAAATTCCCACCCACCAATAAGTTATAAACATAATATAAAGTAGGAACCATGGACCACTTTCATCAATCATTGCAATGATAAATCATTTTAGGTGTATTTCAGTCAATAATATGTTATTTGAAATTATTTAGTTTATCCAACTTGATTCAAGATTGTTAATTTATGAAACATAAAATGAGTGCTGAAAATAAATGACATGCGTCAAAACAAACATACCCATATCATAAAGGAAGGATGGGGTATTATTCATTAGATAAGAAATTGGTATGTATTTTAGATGAAAAATACAAGTTAAATTATGTGATATGAAACTACATTTTTTCCAATTTTTATATGCATACGGATGAATCAAAATATGAAGCCACTTCCATCCCACTTCATGTGGTATGTAAGGTATCTTAATGAGGGTAAATTAGTTTATGAAAACAAAAATCAATATGGGAATCATGTGTAAGTATTAAATAATTGTAATTTGTTATGATTTATAATAATATTACATAAAAATAACTATTTATGTTCATATTTTTTTATATGGTTTAGACACAACAATCGATAATGACCGTACTAGAAGAAAAGCTACTTTCAGTAGCTTTGAAGCTGTCTGAACAATATGGTCATGTTAGAGGATTATGTTTTCGAGTCTCTCCTCGAAAAAATTTTCTGATGAAAAATACTCATGAAGATATATATAATATGATGAGATGATTACGGACACAAATATACTCACTCCAAGATATTATTTTTTGGATTGGTTTGGCAGACTAATATATAATAAAAAATTAAAGCAAATAGGCGGTCGAGGAAATATCCAGACATGAACCAAATGATACCACTAGATTTGTGGCTAGTCATTCTACCAAATTGCATACCTTAACTAGGGTAATCAATATTTTCATTAATTTTTCTCATAAATTTGAATTAAAAAAATAATATTACTAAACTTCTGTAGGGTATAGTTGTATGTGATTATCATATATCAACACCCATGTACTGCTGTGTTGTAATGGTTATAGTGTATAATATCCCAGGAGACTAGATACACAATCAATGACTCCAAAAATATGACAAGATATTGGATATTGAGTTATATTATCAGCTGACTACTAAGATTACTATTCCACTTGATGGTCTAAATATTATAGTGGTCGAATCTATTATTGGATCTTTCATAGCATGGCCATATAATATTCCAAAGATACATGAGGTATGTCTTTAACAAATCATTTAATATGAAAACATCTAACATTTTATGATAAAAGGTATGTAGTGAAGTATGATATTATAGATTAATAAAGCAGCAGAGAAATGAAAGTACGGATTGAGAAAATATACTGATTTGATCAAGAAAACAAAATAACCTTCCAGGAGTACCATATCCCCTCCTATTCCAGAGAAACATTTATTATCATTATAACTTCATATAGATACCACATTTAAAGGTAAACCTATTTATTAGATTGAATATGAAGAATAAATATATGTAGTTTACATGATAGACGTAATTGGTCTTGAGAGTCTAAATGAGATTCTCAATATTGAATGGATGAGAATCTTAGTAGTGAATACATATATAAGGTACATTTTCATAATATGTCTGTCCAAATAGTTATATAATATTTTTACTAAGGCTAATAAATATTCATATTTCATATTAGAATTTATATCAAAACTAATCGTGCGAATCATGATTTGGATTCATTAATCTCTATATCATTTCAACACCAAAACTTACTTTGGAGAATAATGAAATTGAGAAGAAAAATTATTAGTTACTCCAAGAGTTTATCAAAAATCATTAGATGAAAGACTATTTTTGATGCCCAAAATGAAAAGGTGAAACTCTAAAATATAATCACATAAAATATATTTTTAATTCTTTTCATTAATTAACTGTTTTTGTTATTTTAGGGTGCATTGGATGCTGATAACAGTCAATCTAGACACCCTCAATATTTATTTTTTTGGATCCAATGCTTGGACAAGAAACCAACCGACCATACATGATGTTTATTGTGAATATGAAATACACTAAAATCATCATTTTATAGATAAAATTAAAATTATATATTCATTATATGTTTTAATAAGAATTTTTTATGATAGGGAGGTCGCTCAATACAGGCTAGATCATGGCATGACATTACTGTATGAAGGGCTAATGTTTGTGAATTACTAAAAATGGAATCAAATTATGGTATATAAAGAAATATTTAACTAAAAAAACCCTTCAAAAAAGTTTACTTATTTTGGTAAATTTTTTCTACAGTGTTCAAATCTAGATAATGACATCGATTGTGGAAATTTTGTTTGAAATTTTTTGAGATAAATCATAAATCATGAAAAGAACATCATCCCTCAATAGTTAATTTATGAAGGTAGTTACAATTTCATTAAATATATTTCATATTAATTTTTATGTTTAAATTTTCTTACTACAATCAATATTTTCGACAACCTATTTACTCAAAAGAATAAATAAATTTGTATAGCGATGAGTGGGAAGCGTGCTTTTTGTCAAAATGTATACCGACAACAAATTTAGGTGATTACCTATAATATTTGTGATCTAGTACGAGTTATGAACTTCGAAATATATTTTGGGTTTGAATAAATAGCATCAGAATGATTATATATTATTTTTTGATCTCTTTCTCAAGGGGAAAAATAATGGAGGAAATAAATTTTTTTAGAAGTGCAGTCCTGAAAAAAATAATATTGATGGGAAATCGTGGAGGCGGAGGCATAGGTGGAGGGAGAGGTGGAGGAAAAAGAAAAGGCAGAGGTGAAGGAGGAGGCAGAGTTGGAGGTAGAGTCAGAGTCAAAGACCAATGTGGAGGAGGTGGTAGAGGTGAAGACTAAGGTGGAGACCGAGGCCAAGTATGGTAAGAATCACTGACTTTTAAATAATAAAATTTTTGTGCAATGTAGTAGAATGATAATTATACCAAGATTTTGTTTGAGAAAAAATGTCTAAAATTGAAAAAAAACACTTGTAATATAAGATAAGAGACATTATAAATTTTTTTAATAATTAATTTGTTATGAGTATGAATTAGTCTCATGTCGAACCCACCCACGATGTCACCTGTATGGATCAATGTGCAAGTTTCTAGTTTAAAAAGACATTTTAGTAAAAAATAGAAGTGGCGAAATCAAAATCAATGTAAGAAATTCTGATTATTTGGATACTTTAGGAAAATTATCCATGAGTCATTTAGGGAACGAATAAATTATCCTTACCTGAATCTGATGCATGGTGTGACTGGTGTGACTCCAATTGAGTCATTTTATTCAAAATTTACAATAATTTTAGTGAAAAAACAACTAACATACTAAAACCTGAGAAAATGCATTCGGACAGTTTTGTTACTTCAGGAAAAAAAATCCATATGTAATTTGTGACATGTAGGAATTAGCCTATATTGAATCCAACACACAGTGTGACCTTTATGGTGTCAAAGTGTCTGTTATCATTTTAAAATTTATATTTTAATACAAAAAGAAACACTCATTGAAAATAGAGAAAATGTGCTCATATTGTCTTGATTATTTTGGAAAACAAATCATAAATCATTTGTGATGAGTATGAATCATTCTCATGTAAAACCCACACACGATGCCACCTATAGGGCTTGAAGTGATTATTTTTAGTTTAAAATGACATTTCAGTAAAAAACACAAGTGACATACTCAAAACCATGGAAAAACATTTTGATTGTTTTGATACTTTAGGAAAATAGTATATGTGTCATTTGGGGCATGTAGAAATTATCTGAACCTCAATCTGATGCATGATGTGATTGGTATGACTCCAACTACATCTTTTTATTCAAAATTAACATTAATTTTAGTGATATAAACAATTAACATACTCAAAACTGTGAAAAAAGATTTATATTGTTTTGGGACTTTAGGAAAATTATCCATATCACATTTGTGACTTTTAGGAATTATACACACCTAATCCGACACACTGTGTGACTGGAATGTTGTCAAATTGTCTGTTAGGAGTTTAAAATTGACATTTTAATAAAAAATGTGTCACTCAAAGAAAATTGAAAAAACTTAATCATATTGTCCTGATAATTTTGGACAATGATTAATAATTCATTTTTGATGGGTATGAATTAGTCTCATGTTAAACCCACACACAATTCCACCTGTATGACTCAAAGCGTGTGTTTTTATTTTAAAATGAAATTTTAGTAAAAAACAGAAGTGGCACAATAAAAAATGAGTAATTTTTTTATTGCTTTGATAATTTAGAAAAACTATCCATGGTTCATTTGGGACATGTATCAATAATCCACACCACAATCCGACACACGGTGTGACTGACATGACTCCAAATCTGTCTTTTTATTCAAAATTGACATTAAATTTAATGAGAGAAACCACTAACATAATCTAAACCGAGAAAAAACATATGGATTGATTTGGTACATTAGGTAAATAATCTATATGTCATTTTTGATGTGTAGGAGTCATCCTCACCTCAATCCAACACACAGTGTGACCAGTATGGTGTTAAAGAGTCCATTATCTGTTTAAAATTGATATTTTAATACAAAAAATCTTTACTCACTGAAAATTGAGAAAATGTGATCAGAGTGTATTGATAATGTTGGAAATAAATTCATTATTCATTTGTGATGATTATGAATCAGTATCATTCCAAATGCATACATGATTCTACCTATATGGATCAAAGTGTGTGTTTCCTATTTAAAATGAAATTTTAGTAAAAAACACATGTGGCATACTCTAAACTAAGAAAACACAATATGATTGTTTTTATACTTTAGTAAAATGATCCACGAGTCATTTAGGATGTTTAAAAATCATCTGAACATCAATATGATGCACGGTGTGGCTAATATGACTCCAACTGCATCATTTTATTCAAAATTGACATTAATTTTAGTGAAAAAACAACTGATATACTCAAAACTGAGATAATGAATTCAGATTGTTTTGGGTAATTTTGGAAAATGATCCATATTTCATTTTTTATGTGTAGAAATCATCCAAATCTTAATCAAATGCATGATATGAACGGTATGATGTCAAAGTTCATGTTATCGGTTTAAAATTGATATTTTATTATAAAAAGTATCACTCACTGAAAATCGAGAAAACAAGCTATGATTTTCATGATAATTTGGGTCAAAAATTATAAATTCATTTTTATGAGTATGAATCAATCTCATCTCGAAACCAAACATGATTAAACCTATATGGAAGAAACTGCATGTTTCCATGTTTAATATGACATTTTAGTAAAAAACACAAGTGGCATACTAAAAATTGAGGAAACCCATTTGGATTATTTCGATACTTAAGGAAAATGATCCATGAGTCATTTGGGATGTGTTTCAATCATACAATCTTCAATCTGATGCATGGTGTGACTAGTATGACTCAAACTGTTTCTTTTAATTCAAAATTGACATTAATTTTAGTGAAAAAAACGAACATACCCAAAATTTTGAAACCACATTAAGATTGTTTCTGGACTTTAGGAATACATTCCATATGTTATTTGTGATGTGTAGGAATCATCCTCACCTCAATATGATGTGAGGTGTGACTATTATTATAGCATACCGCCTTTTTATCACATAAACTTTCATTACATTTTACAAAACCGAGGATCTTTAAGTCTTAGTGTCTTGGAAACCAGGAACTTAAAACATGAAAACATAAAAAAATTCTTCTTAAACACTTGAAAGGATTCTCCTCAAGTTCATCCTAGGTTCATTACTGCATTTCATAACATGGGGACATACATCAAAAGAAAGGGTGAGCAGAAGGCCCAGTAAGGGTAACAAGCGAAACATTTTACATATGAACTTGAGATACCTCAATAAAGTCATGAAAAGAACTTTAAGGCATAAGAATGAAATCATGAGGCATATCATAATAAAAATAACATTTTTCATAACTTTAATATATGGCGACAACATTTAATATTGACAATCATTTCGTTTCACCAAGGTCCATCCCCAAGGTGTCGTTAAAAATTACCAAGGTTATTCACCAAGGCGTCGTTAAAAATGGTCATCTCTAGAGATTAAGTCTTTACCCAATGCATTGGAGCACTATCTGGCCGCACCAATGGCATGTATTTATTATCATGTGAGCCACATATATCATCATCAATCATTTCATAAACAACCCATATATCATAAAAGAAATGGGTTTCATTTCGTAATCATAACGTTTTAAAAACTGCTTTAAAGACATGATCTTTATGTCACTTTAAACCCACGGAAAGGGAAAGAGGGTTTCATGTAGGTAAATACCAGAATTTAAAATAGCAAATTTTGATATATATTTGAATAACCCTGTAGAAATAAGATCTTTGAGTATTCACTTTATAACAAAAAATAATTTTGAGAAAAGAGAGAGAGGAATTTTGAGACCAAAATTCTGCAGCATAACGGCTATGTTTCGGGGTTTTAGAAAACATTGAAAAGAGAGGAGACATGGGTAAAACATTATTAAATGACCCATAAAACGGTAGAGGTAAAGAATATAAGGTATTTAAGAACATGGTAATGAAATTTGAAAATATACCATATGAAATGAAGAACATGAAAGGAAGACAAAAATAAGATTTCTCTTATGAAAATTCGGCAGCCTAACGGCGTCACATAAACCTCAACCAAAAATGAATTGATGAGATCAAATAGGGTCTCTCATCATATAAACATAAAATTCCAGTATGATAGATATATATATAATACCCCAAAATAATAAAATGGAACTTTAAAGACTTGACATGAAAGTAGAACTTTGAAAAAGAGAAGGGTGAAAGAATCCCTTAAAAATTCGGCAGCCTAACGGCGCCACTAAAAACTTCAAAATACTGAATTGAAGAGATCAAATGGGGTCTCTCATCATATGATCATAAAAGATCAGTATGATAAATTTAGAGATCATACCCCAACATAATAAAAAGGAACTTGAAAGACTTAACATGAAAGTAAAACTTCAAAACGAGAAGGGTGAAGAACCACTTAAAAATGTGGCAGCCTAACGACGCCACTTAAAACTTCAAAATACTCAATTGAAGAGATAAAATGGGGTCTCTCATCATATGATAATAAAATATCAGTATGATAAATTTATAGATCATACCCCAACATAATAAAAAGGAACTTGAAAGACTTAACATGAAAGTAGAACTTCAAAACGAGAAGGGTGAAGAACCACTTAAAAATTCGGCAGCCTAACGACGTCACTTAAAACCTCAAAATACTGAATTGAAGAGATCAAATGGGGTCTCTCATCATATGATCATAAAATACCAGTACGATAAATTTAGAGATCATACCCCGACATAATAAAAAGGAACTTGAAATACTTGACAAGAAAATAGATCTTGAAAATGAGAAGGGAGAAAGAATCCGTTACAAACATTTCGGCAGCCTAACGGCGCCACTTAAAACTTCATAAAACGAAATAATGAGAGTAAGAGGGGATCTCTCATTATTTGAACATGAAAAGGGAAGTAAGAGGAGTATAAAATAACACCCTTTAACATAAGAACATGGAGCTGAAAAGAAATTACATAAAAGAGATTTCTTGAAAAGAAAGAGAGAGATCAGATCCCTTACATAAAAACGTAAGTCTTAAAACTCAAAGGTTGGGACCTTGAGGGCTTTAGAGAACCTTGGGAGGACTCCTTGGGAGGTAATGGGACCAGAACTTCGTTGGGGGAGAGTGGGGAGTCAAAATGGATGAGATGATGGCTTGGTATTTATAGGGAAAGTGAGGGGACAAGGCATTAATGGCCAATGGACACCTCACATGTGCTTTTCTCAAAACCATGTGCTCTCCCATGATATTTACCATTAAGTTAGGAAAAATGGGCCCCCATACAATAATTAATCACCTTTAGTCGACCATCCCTTAAAAATTCTCATGACATCACCATGACATAGTTATGATGTCATTAAACATACCGAAACCCAAAAACTGTATTTTTACTGTTCACTGAAAATTCAACTTTCTCAGAAAAATCCCAAAATTTCACACTAACCAAATATCAATGCTATGATTTCAAAAATGAACTCCATTTTATAAATATAATTTTATAAATATTTTTAATTTTATTTTTAAATAAATACACTATTCACTGAAAATTCAATTTTTTTCAGAAAAAACCCCAAAAATTACCTTAACATAATATCGATGCTCTGAGTTCAAAAATGAAATCCATTTTATAAAAATAATTTTCTAAATATTTCTAATTTAATTTTTTATTAAAAAACACTATTCACCCGAAAAAACAAATACTTGAATAATAATTTATGAAACCATTATTTAACCATTTTATTGAATCATATTACTTAATCAAGGTGCCTAGATTATTTTAAAACTTTCTCTAAGTGAGATTACTAATCCATTTGGTCATATTACTAATCCTAATCATAAAATTACTATTCATAATTTACTATTCATCAAAAATCAAGTTGATTTTATTAGACTCTAAATTTTGTACTGAACATAATTGTAGAAGACCATTTTTTGAAAATCATTACACATTTTTAATTATTTAAGGTTTACATAAACATTTTTTTTAAAATATAGTTTCTCTAAAATTCACCAAAAATATGCATACTATATTTATCCGGACATTTGAAAATTCAAAAACATCATCGTAAGAAGAAATCCCAATTTTTATTTAAAACAAAGGATTACACAAGGCAATTACGATCTCCTTACATAGCCCCTTATCACACCAGCATAGGAACTAAGTGTAAGGTGTGCTAAGGTGAGGGAATCTGAGGGAGGCTCGGCCAACATCGCACGAGTAGTAACTTCAATTAGTTTGAACTTCTCGCAAAGGTGATTCCGTTCTAGCTTCACACGATGAAGTTCGGCTTGGGTTTGGTCCAGAGAAAAGCCCAGTGGTGCTACCTCCTTCCCAAGTTCTGTTAGATGGGCTTCGATCGGTCCAAGACTACTGGGTGAGGCCATTGAATCTTCTTTCTATAATAATTAACCAAGATTACTTGTATTTAGAGACAATAATCAAAACGTTTAGTTTCCAGCGGTCATATTGACCAATGGTCATATAATCGTCTAAACCCAACTGTCTCATTTTAATTATACTCATGTTAACAAATAAAACATTTTTGTTGAGTATAAAAATAAAATAAAATAACACATGAAATTAAGAAACAAGATTTATTCAAAATTTGGGGTCGTTACAATCTTCCCCCCTTAAGAAATTGTGTCCTCGCAATTTTTAAAATTGGGTTTTGAAATTTCATTGAAAGTCCCACATCGGAAAAAGAGTCAGTAACAAAATTACTTTAAAAGAAAGAAAAGGTAGTACAAAGGCCACCCGAGTTTACTCATACTAGGATTCCATGTAGGAAACATGGACATGGAGGAGAAAACAAAGGGTCACGTTCTAAAGGAGACTGATAGAAAACATGATTAGGAGAAAGTTAACCATAAGAAAATCCCAAACTTATGATGTGTGTAAACGATCTTTGATTACCTAGTAGGAAACGTAAACCAACAACATTTTTGTTTTACGTTCCTTTTCATAATTTTGAGGAATTCGTTTACAACATAGAACAAAAACATAAGGAAATATATCTTCCTTCATGTAGAGTTTCACCCTTTAATAAGTTTTTACCAAAACTAATCTTTTCTCCCAAACAATGATCATTCAAAACTACTTGGTCTCATCAAAACACAAGAATCATCTTCTAGAGAATCACATAATCCACAAAAGATTAACTATCTATTTTTTCTATCTTTAAACATTATCCCAAAAATAGAAAGGGTAAGGTTAAAAAACTCTTCAAAAAGGAAGAATTCCATAGGAATGGAAACTAGTTTTAAATCTTCAATGTTCCATGGTAATACCCAAAGTTCATCATAGACCATTCCATAAATAACGGTCCTTAAAATTCCACAAAATAAACCAAACTAAGATTGAAACCCAAATACAAGAAGGATTTTATAACATAGTCTTCCAAAATAAACTTCATTGTTCATCTCCAAAAAACATCAAACACTCCTAACATCTTATAACAAAAGTATCTAACCTAAACATATTTTACCCAAGAAAGGTTAATCATTCCCATAAGTAACCTACATTACTATAAGTCCACCATAAATTCATCGATTCTTCAAAATATAAGTCAACCTTACTCCTCAATGAAAATACCGTAGTAATCTATTTACCTCGATCATATAGGGTCCCCAAAATAGTGAACATCTTCCAAAATAATAATCATTTTTTAATCCCCTAATCATATCTGTCATATTAATACGACAATCATCACATTTCCTATCACATTGGTTTTTGGGACATGCTCTTCCATTTCCTGCCATTAACTAAGAAAAGAAACTATAATTAGGGGCTGAAATACTTAGCTAATAATCATGAAAAGGAATCTTTAAGCATAAAAGGATAAACATGTAGAATAAATGTATATCCTAACTTTTGATCCCCTAGGTTCCAATCTAGGTTATCCATGAACATATATTCTTATGTGAATCTTTATTTTGTTTTATCCTTGTTCCTTTAATAATGGTTCATACTAAGCTTATGAATTTACCAAAGCATATCCCCCGGGAGTGTCGTAACCAAGAGTGCAGCAAGGCCCGTTGTCGTGTACCAGTTCCCGTTCGAGTCTACCTCAAAGCGGTGTTTTCAGGTTTTACCCCTATGTACATCTGGGCCAGATCCACCTCTACCTGCTCGTATCCAGACAGGGTTGTATTTTCTTGGAAACCCCTAACTCGATACTCACCAAAATACCAGGAAGATTTCCTATATTTAAAATTTTCTATAGGGTTATTCCTAGATTTTTCATATCCCAATTTACACAAATAACTAAACCATCCATTGATACCAACTATAGCATCCCGCCTTTTTATCACATAAACTTTCATTATATTTTACAAAACCGAGGATCTTTAAGGTTTAGTGTCTTGGAAACTAGGAACTTAAAACATGAAAACATAAAAAAATTCTTCTTAAACACTTGAAAGGATTCTTCTCAAGTTCATCCTAGGTTAATTACTGCATTTAATAACCCGGGGACATAAATCAAAAGAAAGGGTGAGCAGAAGGCCCAGTAAGGGTAACAAGCGAAACATTTTACATATGAACTTGAGATACCTCAATAAAGTCATGAAAAGAACTTTAAGGCATGAGAAAGAAATCATGAGGCATATCATAATAAAAATAATATTTTTCATAACTTGAATATGTGGCTACAACCATTAATATTGAAAATCGTTTCGTTTCACCAAGGTCCATCCCCAAGGTGTCGTTAAAAATTACCAAGGTTATTCACCAAGGCATCGTTAAAAATGGTTATCTCTAGAGATTAAGTCATTACCCAATGCATTGGAGCGCTATCTGGGCGCACCCATGACATGTCTTTATTATCATGTGAGACACATATATCATCATCAATCATTTCATAAACAACCCATATATCATAAAAGAAATGGGTTTCATTTCATAATCATAACATTTTAAAAACTGCTTTAAAGACATGATCTTTATGTCACTTTAAACCCACGGAAAGGGAAAGCGGGTTTCATGTATGTAAATACCAGAATTTAAAATAGAACATTTTGATATATATGTGAATACAACTATAGAAATAAGAGCTTTGAGTATTCAATTTATAACAAAAAATAATGTTGAGAAAAGAGAGAGAGGAATTTTGAGACGAAAATTCTGCTGCATAACAGCTATGTTTTGGGGTTTTAGAAAACATTAAAAAGAGAGGGGACATGGGTAAAACATTCATAAATGACCCATAAAACAGTAGAGGTAAAGAATATAAGGTATTTAAGAACATGGTAATGAAATTTGAAAATATTCCATATGAAATGAAGAACATGAAAGGAAGACAAAAATAAGATTTCTCTTATGAAAATTCGGCAGCCTAACGGCGTCACATAAACTTCAACCAAAAATGAATTGATGAGATCAAATAGGGTCTCTCATCATATGAACATAAAATTACAGGATGATAGATATATATATCATACCACAACATAATAAAAAGGAACTTTAAAGACTTGACATGAAAGTAGAACTTTGAAAAAGAGAAGGGTGAAAGAATCCCTTAAAAATTCGGCAGCCTAACGGCGCAACTAAAAACATCAAAATACTGAATTGAAGAGATATAATGGGGTCTCTAATCATATGATAATAAAATATCATTATGATAAATTTAGAGATCATACCCCAACATAATAAAAAGGAACATGAAAGACTTAACATGAAAGTAGAACTTCAAAACGAGAAGGGTGAAGAACCACTTAAAAATTCGGCAGCCTAACGACGCCACTTAAAACTTCAAAATACTGAATTGAAGAGATCAAATGGGGTCTCTCATCATATGATCATAAAATATCAGTATGATAAATTCAGATATCATACCCCAACATAATAAAAAGGAACTTGAAAGACTTAACATGAAAGTATAACTTCAAAACGAGAAGGGTGAAGAACCACTTAAAAATTCGGCAGCCTAACAGCGCCACTTAAAACATAAAAATACTGAATTGAAGATATCAAATGGGGTCTCTCATAATAATATCATAAAAGATAATTGTGATAAATTTAGATATCATACCCCGACATAATAAAAAGGAACTTGAAAGACTTGACAAGAAAATAGATCTTGAAAATGAGAGGGGAGAAAGAATCTGTTACAAAAATTTCGGCAGCCTAACGACGCCACTTAAAACATCATAAAACGAAATAATGAGAGTAAGAGGGGATCTATCATTATGTGAAAATGAAAAGGTATGTAAGATGAGAATAAAAGAACACCCTTTAACATAAGAACATGGAGCACAAAAGAAATTACATAAAAGAGATTTCTTGAAAAGAAAGAGAGAGATCAGATCCCTTACCTTAAAACGTAACTCTTAAAACTCAAAGGTTGGGACCTTTAGGGCTTTAGAGAACCTTGGGAAGGTAATGAGACAAGAACTTCATTGTGGGAGAGTGTGGAGTCAAAATGGATGAGATGACGGCTTGGTATTTATAGGGAAAGTGAGGGGACAAGGCATTAATGGCCAAGGGACACCTCACATGTGCTTTTCTCAAAACCATGTTCTCTCCCATGATATTTCCCATTAAGTTAGTCAAAATGGGCCCCCATACAATAATTCATCACCTTTGGTCGACCATCCCTTAAAAATTCTCATGACATCACCATGACATAGTTATGATGTCATTAAACATACCGAAACCCAAAAACTGTATTTTTACTATTCACTGAAAATTCAACTTTCTCAGAAAAATCTAAAAATTTCACACTAACCAAATATCAATACTCTGATTTCAAAAATTAAATCCATTTTATAAAAATAATTTTCTAAATATTTTTAATTTTATTTTTAAATGAATACACTATTCACCGAAAATTCATTTTTTTCAGAAAAAACCCCAAAAATTACCTTAACATAATATCGAGGATCTGAGTTCAAAAATGAAATCCATTTTATAAAAATAATTTTCTAAATATTTTTAATTTAATTTTTAATTAAAAAACACTATTCACCAGAAAAAACTAATACTTGAATAATAATTTATGAAACTGTTATTTAACCATTTTATTGAATCACATTACTTAATCAAGGTGCCTAGATTATTTTAAAACTTTCTTTAAGTGAGATTACTAATCCATTTGGTCATATTAGTAATCCTAATCATAAAATCACTATTCATAATTTAATACTCATCAAAAATCAGGTTGATCTTATTAGACTCTAAATTTCGTACTGAACATAATTTTAGAAGACCATTTTTTAAAAATCATTACACATTTTTAATTATTTAAGGTTTACATAAACCTTTTTTTTTAAAATATCATTTCTCTAAAATTCACTAAAAATATGCATACTATATTTATCCAGACATTTGAAAATTCATAAACATCATCATAAGAAGAAATCCCAATTTTTATTTAAAACAAAGGATTACACAATGTAGTTACGGTCTCCTTACATAGCCCCTTATCACACCAGCATAGGACCTAAGTGTAAGGTGTGCTAAGGTGAGGGAATATGAGGGAGGCTCGGCCAACATCGCACGAGTAGTAACTTCTATTAGTTTGAACTTCTCGCAAAGGCGATTCCGTTCTAGCTTCACACGATGAAGTTCGACTTGGGTTTGGTCCAGAGCAAAGCCCAGTGGTGCTACCTCCTTCCCAAGTTCTGTTAGATGGGCTTCGATCGGTCCAAGACTACTGGGTGAGGCCATCGAATCTTCTTTCTATAATAATTAACCAAGATTACTTGTATTTAGAGACAATAATCAAAACCTTTAGTTTCCAGCGGTCATATTGACCAATGGTCATATAATCGTCTAAACCCAACTGTCTCATTTTAAATATACTCATGTTAACAAATAAAACATTTTTGTTGAGTATAAAAATAAAATAAAATAACACATGAAATTAGGAAACAAGATTTATTCAAAATTTCGGGTCATTACAGGTATAGTGTCAAAGTGTCCGCTATTAGTTTAAAAGTGACATTTTAATACAAAAAATCATCACTCACTAAAAAATAAGAAAACATGATTGGATTGTCTTAATAATTTGTAAATATGATTAATAATTCATTATGATGTGTATTAATCATTCTCATATCAAAACCACACCTGATGCCTCCAGTATGGCTCAAAGTGTGTGTTTCTAGTTTAAAATGACATTTTAGTAAAAAACACATGTGGCGTACTCAAAACTAAAAAACACATTATTATTATTTTTATAATTTAGGACAATGATCAATTAGTCATTTGGGATGTTCATCAATCAACTTCACCTCAATCTGACACACAGTGTGACTGGTATGACTCCAGATGCATCTTTTTATTCAAAATGACATTAATTTTAGTGAAAAAAACAAAATGACATACTCAAAATTGAGAAAACACATTGGTATTGTTTTTTAACTTAGTAAATGATCTATATTCTATTTTTGATGTGTAGGAATCAGACTCACATCAATATGATGCATAGTGTGACCATTGTGGTGTCAAAGTGTCCGTTGTCAGTTTTAAATTGATATTTTAATACAAAAAGCACCACCCACTAAAAAATTGGAGAACACATTAGGATTGTCTTTATAATTTGAAAAAAATGATTACTAATTAATCTGTGATGTCTATGAATCAATATCATGAAAAATCCGTACATGATTCCACAAGTATGGCTCAAAGTACGTGTTTCTAGTTTAAAATGACATTTTTGAAAAAACATAAGTTCCATACTCAAAACTAATGAAACAAATTATGATTGTTTTGATACGATATAAAAATGATCCATGAGTCATTTGGGATGTTTATCAATCATAATAACCTAAATATGATGTACAATGTTACAAGTATGACTCCAACTGCATCTTTTTATTCAAATTTGACATTAATTTTAGTGAAAAAACAACTGACACACTCAAAAAAAAATGAAAAAAAATTCTGATTGTTTTGGTACTTCAAGAAAACAATCCATATGTCATTTTTATAGGTATAAATCAGTATCACCTCAATTTTATGCATGGTGTGACCTATATGTTGTCAATGTTTCCGTTATCAGTTTAACATTGACATTTTCATACAAAAAAGAATCACTCACAGAAAACCAAGAAAAAATGATCGGATTGTCATGATAATTTTGTAAAAAGATTAAAAATTAATTTGTGATGTATATGAATCAACATCAAATCAAAACCATACAGGATTCCACCTATATAGCTCAAAGTGCTTGTTTCCAATTTAAAATGATATTTTTGTAAAAAACAAAAGTGGCATATTCAAAACCAAGAAAACAAATTCTGATTTTTTTAATACATTAGTAAAATGGTCCATGTGTCATTTTAGAACTATAAAAATTAGACGCCACTCAATATGACACATGGTGTGAACGGTATGACTCCAAGTGCAATTTTTATTCTAAATTGACATTAATTTTAGTGAAAAAAACAACTAACATACTCAAAATCAAGAAAACACAATCATATTTTTTCAGTACTTTAAGAAAATCATTCATATGTAATTTTTGATGTATAGGAATCAGCCACACCTCAATCCGATGGATGGGGTGACCAGTATAGTTTCAAAGTTTCCATTATCTATTTAAAATTGACATTTTAAGACAAAAAGCATCACTCAGTGAAAACTAAGAAAAAACGCTTGGACTGTGTTTATAATTTGGTACAATAACTCATAATTCATTTGTGACATGTATGAATTAGTCTCATGTAAAACCCACACATGATGCACCTATATTTCTCAAAATGCGTGTTTCCAGTTTAAAATGACATTTTAGTAAAAATCACAAGTGTCTCACTCAAAACTATAAAAACACATTCTGATTGTTTTGATAATTTAGGAAAACGATCCATGAGTCATTTAGGACATTTATTAATTAGTCTGACCTCAATCCGACACACGGTGTGACTAGTATGACTCCAAGTGCATCTTTTTATTCCAAATTTATAGTAATTTTAGTGAAAAAACAACAGGCATACTCAAACCTAAGAAAAAAAATTCGGATTATTTTGGTACTTTAGGAAAACAATCCATATATAATTTTTGATGTTTATAAACTAACCACACCTTAATATGAAACACGATGTGACCAGTATGAATCAAATTGTATCTTTTTATTCAAAACTAACATTAATTTTAATCAAAAAATAATAGGCATACTCAAAACTCAGAAAATGCATTTCGATTGTTTCGGTACTTTAGGAAAATGAACCATAATTAATTTTTGACATGTAGGAATAAATCACACCTCAATTAGACTCATGGTGTGACCAGTATGATTCCAAGTACAACTTTTTATTCAAAATTTATATAAATTTTAGTAAAAAAACAACTTACATACTCTATAATTGTTCTTTATTTTACCTGTATTTATGTTATAAATTTTATTTCATTTAAATTCAGTATTTGAATCTTATTTTGGTAATTTATGTTTCTATTTATGGTGATGCAGTGTTGTGTTACATCACACTGCACCTATTTCTGGTGATATATTGTGTTGTTGTTTCACGTTGTAGTTTTCATTTTTATCAGCACTAGTAATTATGCCTTTAAAGAGAGCCTTTATCAACACCTATATAAGCATCGATCAAATAATCCTTTATCAGTGATTTTTAAAATGCTGATAAATGGTATCTTTATCAGAAATTATAAATGTGAAGATAAAGGTTATCTTTATCAGTGCTTCTAAAAGCACCAATAAAGGTATATTAATTGGCACTGTTAGAGGTGCTAATATAGGGATTCTTTATAAGTGCTTGAAGAAGCACAAATAAATCATAATTTTATCACCACTTTTAAAAGAACTGATAAAAGTATTCTTTATCAGTGCTTTTATTTGCATTGATAAATCTACCCTTTATCAGTGATTTTCTAGTGTGGATAAAAGTCTTGGACTTTTAACCATGCTGAGGTAGTCAACACTTTTATTGCATTGATAAAGGTTGATTATAGTGATATTAAAGGTGTGTTTTGTAGTATTTTAACATTATTTATATCGATAAAAGGTACCCCACACTGATTTCCCACTAGTATGACACTCTCACACCCCAAAACCGTATATTCTAGAAATTCCATCTCTTCTAAATACCACACCGCCCTACAAACATGATCACAACATACCTCACCTAAAGACACATGGGCTCGCCACCCCATCCCATCTCATTTTGATAGCAGACACTTGGGCTATATCACATATCACCTAAAGACACCTGGGATTGCCTCCATACAGGCCCCTACCACAACATAACTCACCCAAAGAAACCTAGGTTATCACAACCAACATCTACTGCACTAATAGAACTCTAACCATCACAACCTGTGAAATAACTACCTCATATGGAAGAGAGAGTGGGAAAGAGTGTGTACCTAGTCATCCATCCTCCTCACTGGATGTTGAGAAAAACACCCCCATGTGACTATGTGGGTGCTGGCATATAGTGCTTGATGTGGGTGGAGTTTATATAGAAATCACAAGAATATAAAAGTATATACATATAACCACCAAAACTTGTGGGTTCAAAACAAAACATTAATTAACTCACAACATTCCAACTTCCACTGCCACCTCTAAATGCATAACACCACACAAACCACAAACCACATCATGCCGCCAACCAATTTCAGAATCCAGCTCATTTGTTTTATTATTAATCATTATCCACATTTAACCCCAATACCCATCGTTTATTTATTTATTAACTATTCCACCCCATCGACCAAACCAAACCCAAGCCATTTCATTCATTATTAAATAATTATTTATTCAATCACTACCCATGGTTATGGAACAAAGATACCACACATTAAAATAAACTCATCATCTTAATTGTACCATCACCTTGCCACCCCAGAATCTAGACTAAACAACCACCACATCACTATGCAAAAGGATAGCCAAACAACCACTTCCTCATTTCCCCAAAAGAACATCTAAACAATAACCACCTCACCACCCCAAATGAATGAACATAAAACTATAATCCCCACATGCCACAACCACAAATCATCCAAATATTACATCGTAAAAACAAATTGTAACACCCCAGCTAAATAAAGAATATAAATTTTTTATATTTATCCCTATTTATGGAAAAAATGTCAATATTAACTTAAATGGAATGCTATTCTCGATGGCTTACCCAATACGCAACAACGAGTTCCTTTGAAATCTTACGTTGCACTCTAATAATAAAATAATATTATTTTAAATGGTAGTTAACGCCTAGCCGTTGTAATGACGGGAATGAACAGAACTAACTAAAAAATGATTATATATGTTTGTCAAATATTTTTACTTTTTACAATAAATGTTAGAGGATTAAAAATGCAAATGAATCCAATTTTAAGCGTAAACATTCTAATATTATTTAAAAGGTCGATTAACCGCCTTTTGATGGAGAACCTCTTTTAAATCCACTTTTTGACAATTTTATGTGTTATCTTTGACAAAATAAAATTCTTCTTTAGAATCGGGACATCAAAATTTACTTTGTGTAAATTTTTGGTATTTTTCCGAAAAAGATCAATTTTTAATGAATAGTGAAAAATGTTGTATTTTAATTCAAAACCTCTTTTAACCTAATTTATTAATACGATTAGATTATATTTTTAATTGGTTTTAAAGTGAAATTAGAGTATATTTTTACCATTTAATCCAATAGTTGTCATTGGAATTAATTTCACTTTGAAATCAGACTTAAACTAGTGTCAATCTTTTGATACTTTTTGTTTCATAAAAACACGCTATTTGTTTTGACAGTGGGAATTAATTATTAAATTAATTAATGAAACTTATATGTTCTGAATTTTTTAAAATATACATCATTTTTGAATTCATAATATCAAATATATCTTAGGGTGAACGTTTGGTAATTTTCTGAAAAACTTCAATTTTTGATGAATAGTGAAACCACTAAGTGGTACTTATAAAAACTGATTTTCCGTTTAAATGAAATTTTTCCATCATTGTGTTTTGAATTTAAAAAATCTGACATACATGGTTTTCATTGAGAAGTAAAATGTGGTTCAATGGGATTAAAATAATTTTTTTGGTGAATAATAACTTATTAAGTTTTTAATCGCGATTAGAGGCAATTAGTGTAGTTTAAGGTAAGAATAATGTTTTAATAAAATGAAATGACCTAGACACAAGTCCTAACATCATTGGATGTGTCATGGAAGACACAGAAAATCCATGGGTAAAGTTGGGGACCCCATGGAGTCACTTTGGTTGGAAAATGACATAAATATCTTTTTATTTAATGTTAAAGTAAAAATGACACAAACATGAGATGTTTTACTAAAAAAATTTTTACATGGGGTTATATAAGTCAGAGTTTTGACTATAAATAATAAATAGAAATCTAAAAAGATTTTCTACATCATAGTATTTTTTTTATAATTTTTAGACATTAAATAAATTAAATTATTTATGACATCATGATGATGCAGCGATGACCTCATCATTTAACGATTTAAATAAAATGGAAAGATAATGTAAAATCTAAGACCTACACATGTCGAAAACATATTGGATGAGTGTATTTAGAACCCTTATCACCTTACCCTCGCAACACATCAATGTGGGACCATTAAAATCCCAAACTCATTTGAAAATAAAGTTACATTTTATACCTTTCCAAGAGTGCCCCTCCTCTCCCCTTATAAAAGGCCCCTGCCTCTACCACCTTACCCACACTTCCAAAGACTTTGGCTCGACCAACCCCTACCCATTTTGTCTCTCCAAATTCCTATATTACTCCTTGAAGCCTCAATTTGGGCATAATTCTTCCCAAGGAAGCTTTTGAGCTCAAACCAAAGGGAGTTATCCGATTTTAAGGTAATGTCTTCACTTGAGTCCTTTTGTTTTATTTTGCTTCTCCAACCCCCTAAACTCTTTTTATTCTTTCATTTTGTAACAAAACTAGTATCTTAAATATATGTAATATATTACATCTAAATGATGAGTATCATTCTGGAATTATAATATATATATCTCTCATTTTTTTCCATTAATATGGCAAAAAAATGAAAGTAGCATTCATGCGTACGTACGACCTACCGTCTCCATGAACGGTGCTTTTAATTTTTTATCTACAAATTCTATGGAATAGTATAAAATTAATATATACTGGATATATATGATATTTAAAACATAAATACTATTCTGGAGATGATGTACCTATAACTACATGGAAAATTCTTTTCCAACAAGTTCAATTTTTACTCATGTACTGAACATCGACAAAAACGTCTGATAAGAACTCACTTTATTATGAACTGAATAATAATATTTATAGGAGGTCCTTAAGAAATTATAAATTGACCAAATTTTATTATTCCGGATATTAAAGAACAACCGAGTCATGTCGGACACGAGGTAAGGGATCCTACTCCACTCTTTTTTTTAAGTACACTCTTTTATGTCATTCATTTTAAAGCTCATCTTTATTGTTATTGGGATGTTATTTTATATTAATCTTACTGTAATTTTTATGTTCATGTGTTGAGAGACCCTATTTTCTCTCATCAATCCATTTTGGAAGTTTTGAGTGGCGCCGTTAGGCTGCCGAATTTTCGTAAGAGATCTAACCTCTCTCTTTCTTTTTAAGTACTCTCCTTTATGTCACTTCTTTTTAGCTCCTCTTTGTTATGTTGGGGGATGATCTTTTATATTCCTATTTCTATAAACTTTATGTTAATATGATGAGATACCCTATTTGATCTCATCAATCCATTTTTGTAAGTTTTATGTGGCGCCGTTAGGCTGCCGAGTTTTCGTAAGAGATTTTTCATCTCACTCTTATTCCCGTGAGATTTATGCTACATTTGCCACAATTTCCTTTGAGTGGTGTATGTACTACCCATTAATTTACTCATTGTGTATAATAATTTCATTTATGAGTATTTACATCAATGTTGTATTGTCCTTCTTTCACGGGGTGCATGTCTCGAAAGATACCCATGTCGGTAAGGGAACCTTTCACCCTCCTCTTTTTAAAAGACTTCTTTTGTTGGGTATTTTAATTTAAATATTGTTATTTTGGGATATGATGTTGGGATATGTTCTCATATATCCTTATTGATCTAAATTTTATGTCCAAGTGATGAGATACCCTTTTTTATCTCTCATCAGCTCATTTTCTGAATTTTGTAGTGACACCGTTAGGCTGTCATATTTATTTTGCAAGGGAACTTATTAACCCAAATTTGATTCTTTGGGATAATCTTGTACTCCTTGAATATGTCATTATATGAATATGTCTAAAAAACCTCTGATTGTTTTACACTTAATATCCACTTATATTAGGTGTATTCGTCTGTCACACATAATTATGTAATTGATTTATCCTTAAACCAAGGATACCGTCTTTGTAAGGGACTTCGTCTCAATCTCCATTCATTGAGGAATATTTTGTTTTATACACAACCTTCTTTTATACGGTGTATAAACCCCTTTGAATTTTACGTTTATTCAAAAAGAATCTTTTATCTACGAAGCATTTTACTAAACGACTTAAAGGAATGTTTCTTTTTACGTACGCGGTGACAATGACCTTTTCCGCCGCCACAAGTATTATTTGATCTTTGGCTTCCTCAACAAGCCGTAATGTTTTTAAAATAAAATAAATACCATATAATTTTTTTTGTATTTTTGTATTGAAAATGGTTTTGATAAAGGATTTTATTATGTCAATATATTTAAATGATATATTGTGATTGAAATGTGGAAATGTTATCATTCATTTATGTTGGTTTTATGTGTTATAATGGTACTTGGACATTTTACGGGTTGTTACGTTATAAACCATATGACGGGTGGTGCCGTGAATACCAAGACGGGTGGTTACATTATAACCTCCAATGCATTGGGTATGGAAGTCGGCCGTATGGCTATTCCATTAAGTATGTGTGGAAGTCTTCCGTATGGCTATTCCATTAAGTATGTGTGGAAGTCGACCGTATGGTTATTCCACTTAAGAATGTTTATGTCCCAAGTTACCTTTATATGTTATGTGATCTTTATATGGGTTTTATGGTAATCTTTTTGTTACTGAAGGGTACGTAATGAACTTTTATTCAGTGAAGAGTTTTTACTACTTCGAAAAGGTGAAAAGTATTACTTTGATAAAGTATACATGGTTTACTTGTTGTTTTGAAAGACTAACAGTTTTCATTCTTTGTATATCCCTTAATGAGCTTTTTATGCTCATCCCAAGTTTTTGAAATGTTTTTCACAGGACTTAACATGGAATAGGGTCAAGGATGGGATCAAGGGAAAGTCATGCTACCTAAAACATGGAACTTGACATGTTTCTTTTTAAGAGTTTTTATTTTATGGAAACTTAGTAGAATTTTCTACTTTTTAATCTTTTGAGATGTAATAGTTATGTCCTAATTCTCTAAAACTCTAAACCTGAAAAGATCCTCAATGTGAATTATTCATTTAATTCAACATTAAGTAAGGTTTAAGGTCAGGGCCTTATAGTTGGTATCAAAGGTCGGTTTAGATAACTTTAGAGGTCAGGGTAATCTTTAAGCATAAGTGATAGTACCATAATGGATAGGATTTCAGAAAGAGTCCAAGTTTTAGATAAAGTGAATGAGTAATTATATATTAGTGTTTATTTTCCTCATTAGTACATGATGGTTTTGTTGATATACTCACACTGACATTTATGTTTTTAGTGAATGGATGGATCTAACAGGCACCAAAGAGACAATAGATTTGAAGGAAACTGTGGTGGTTCTCTGTTTAAGATACTAGATAAAATGGAGGATTCAATGAGGAAAATCGTGGTTGTTCTAAACCAACTATCAAGGATTCATGATCAACCACTTGAACCTTGTTATGGGCTGTAATGCATCATGTACGAGATGACCAATCGATATGGAAGTTCTGGTAATAATTATAAAGGTAACCATTAGAGTTTATATGATCCTTAGTTTTGAGGTAATTATGGGTTATTATATGATATACTGGAAAATGAAAGGCATGAGATAAACTTGAGGTTAAAATATGTTATGATCATTTTTTAAGATTTTATCTCATTTTGGGGAATGTTTTAAAATTATATAGTTTTGGAAAAAGGACAACACGCAGACTGTGTGACAACCTGTCGCATCGGAAAAAGCTGCGGGAATCGAACCCATAACCAAAGTGCGACTGGTATTTATCGCCTACCACTGGACTATGTGAAGTCCCTAGTTAGTTTGACTGATTCTTTTTAGTTAGATGATTTTATGAATTAAGAGTAAGTTGATTTTGGGTTATCTATGGAAATTTATTAACCTATCATGGAGGATATGTGATTAGGTTAATTACTTTTCAATACGAGACATTAAGAGCAACTGATGTTGTTTGGAGATAAATGTTACGATTTAACTTGGAAGACTATTTGACTAAATCCTTCAAATATTTGGGTTTCAATATTAGTTTGGTTTACTTTGAAGTATTTTATGGAAAATTTGTTTATCGAATAGTCCTCGTTGAACTTTGGGTTTTGTTGGAAAAATTTTGGAGATTAAGAATATATTTTCTTTTTATAAAGGGTTATCCTTTTCTGGATTATCTGATCTTGTACTAACCTTTTTGGTTTTGGTTTTGGTTAGAGTCTAAAGACATGGGAACTATATAGTTCTCTATTATGGATTAGGTGATTCTCTAGAAATTGATTATAGTACTCTTAATGCGAAAAAGTCTTCCAAAATACTCGTCTTTTGGAGAAAATATGAGTTTGATTAAGGAATCTAGTAAAAGTTGAAAGTCAACATGATAAGTGATTATGTTTCCTTATGAATAAATTCCTCAATAAAAAGTATCTTAAAACAAAAATGTTGTCTATTAACTTTTCCTACTGGGGAATCGAATACCTAATGACCCATCACAAGTTTGTGATTTTCTTATGGTTAACTTTCTCCTAGACATGTTTACTATCACTCTCCATCAGAACATGACCCTTTGTTTTTTCTTCCATATCCATATTTTCGTACTTGGAATCCTAGTATGGGTTAACTCGGGTGACCTTTGTACTTATCTTTCTTTATTTTAAAGTGATTGTTTTACCGACTCTTTTTCCGATGTGGGACTTTCAATGGAGTTTCCAAGCCCAATTTTAAAATTGCGAGGACGCAATTCCCAAAAGGGGGGAAGGATGTAACACCCCAGGTAAATAAAGAATATGACATTTTTATATTTATCCGTATTTGTGGAAAAAAAGTCAATATTAACTTAAATGGAATGCTATGCTCGATGGCTTACCCAATACGCAACAACGAGTTCCTTTGAAATCTTACGTTGCACTCTAATAATAAAATAATATTATTTTAAATGGTAGTTAACGCCTAGCCGTTGTAATGGCGGGAATGAACATAACTAACCACAAAATAATTATATATGTTTGTCAAATATTTTTACTTTTTACAATAAATGTTAGAGGATTAAAAATGCAAATGAATCCAATTTTAAGCGTAAACATTCTAATATTATTTAAAAGGTCGATTAACCACCTTTTGGTGGAGAACGTCTTTTAAATCCACTTTTTGACAATTTTATGTGTTATCATTGACAAAATAAAATTCTTCTTTAGAATCGGGACATCAAAATTTACTTTGTGTAAATTTTTTGTATTTTTCTGAAAAAGTTCAATTTTTAATGAATAGTGAAAAATGTTGTATTTTAATTCAAAACCTCTTTTAATCTAATTTATTTATATGATTATATTATCTTTTGAATTGGTTTTAAAGTGAAATTAGAATATATTTTTACCATTTAATCCAATAGTGGTCGTTGGAATTAATTTCACTTTGAAATCGGACTTAAACTAGTGTCAATCTTTTGATACTTTTTGTTTCATAAAAACAGGCTATTTGTTTTGAAAGCGGGAATTAATTATTAAATTAATTAATGCAACTTATATTTTCTGAATTTTGTAAAATAGACATCATTTTTGAATTCGGAATATCAAATATAGCTTAGGGTTAACTTTTGGTAATTTTATGAAAAACTTCAATTTTTGATGAATAGTGAAACCACTAAGTGGTACTTATAAAAACCGATTTTCCGTTTAAATGAAAATTTTCCATCATTGTGTTTTGAATTTCAAAAATCCGACATACATGGTTGTCATTAAGAAGTAAAATGTGGTTCAATGTTATTAAAATATTTTTTTTGGTGAATAGTAACTTATTAAGTTTTTAATCGCGATTAGAGGTAATTAGTGTAGTTTAAGGTAAGAATAATGTTTTAATAAAATGAAATGACCTAGACACATGTCCTACCATCATTGGATGTGTCATTAACGACCAAGAAAATCCATGGGTCAACATGGGGACCCCATGGAGCCACTTTGGTTGGAAAATGACATAAATATCTTTTTATTTAATGTTAAAGTAAAAATGACACAAACATGAGATGTTTTACTAAAAAAAATTTTACATGGGATTATACAAGTCATATGTCTGACTATAAATAATAAATGGAAAGATAAAAAGATTTCCTACATCATATTATTTTTTGTATAATTTTTAGACATTAAATAAATTAAATTAGTTATGACATCATGATGATGCAGCGATGACCTCATTATTTAACGATTTAAATAAAATGGAAAGATAATGTAAAATCTAAGACCTACACATGTCCAAAACCTATTGGATGGGTGGATTTCGAAACCTTATCACCTTATCCTCGAAAAATATCAATGTGGGACCATTAAAATCCGAAACTCATTTGAAAATATAGTTATATTTTATACCTTTCCACAAGTGCCCCTCCTCTCCCCATAAAAGGCCCCCACCTCTACCACCTTACCCACACTTCCAAAGCCTTTGGCTCGGAAAAAACCAGCCAATGTTGTCTCTCCACATCCCTCTATTACTCCTTGAAGCCTCAATTTGGGCAGAAGTCTTCCCAAGGAAGCCTTTGAGCTCAAACCAAAGGGAGTTACCCGATTTTAAGGTAATGTCTTTACTTGAGTCCTTTGGTTTTATTTTGCTTCTCCAACCCCCTAAACTATTTTTATTATTTAATTTTGTAACAACACCAGTATCATAAATATACTAGGATGTTATGTTAATGATTCGAGCTACACTTTCACACACCGACATCTAATGGTTAAAGAACATACTGTTTCCGTGGATGGCGAATTTCTGCCTCCCGAAACGATGATTGTTTAACTTTTTTCTAACCCCTTTAATTCTTGCCATTAAGATGTCACTATATTTATATATGATATATAATATGTTTATTTTTTCCTTTAGCTTCTATTTTTTTCATTTATGTCATACCTTTATGGTTTCCATTATGGGTAAACGCGATATCTTCATTTTAGGAAGTGCGGACTACCACCCCCTCAATGTGATTTGATTCATTAATGCCATATGTGGGACGTATAAAGGATGGATTTAATGTTATTATATATGATGTTATACTGTAATTACATTATAACTTTATATCTTTATTATTTCATTCAATTGAATACAAAAAAAAAAATGAAAGTAGCGTTCATGCGTATGTACGGCTTACCGTCTCCATGAACGGTACATTTCATTTCTTATCTCCAAATGTCATGTACTATTATAAGTACATATATATAATGGATATATATGTAATATATTACATCTAAATTATGGGTATAATTTTGGAATTATAATATATATATCTCTCATTTTTTTCCATTAATATGGCAAAAAAATGAAAGTAGCATTCATGCGTACGTACGGCCTACCGTCTCCATGAACGGTGCTTTTAATTTTTTATCTCCAAATACTATGGAATAGTATAAAATTAATATATACTGGATATATATGATATTTAAAACATAAATACTATTCTGGAGATGAAGTACCTATAACTACATGGAAAATTATTTTCCAACAAGTTCAATTTTTACTCATGTACTGAACATTGAAAAAAACGTCTGATACGAACTCACTTTATTAACCAATTATTATAACATTATAATATGTGATATGAAATGAATAATACTATTTAAAGTAGGTCCTTAAGCAATTATAAGTTGACCAAATTTTATTATTCAGGAGATTAAAGAACGATCGAGTCATGTCGGACACGAGGTAAGGGATCCTACTCCACTCTTTTTTTAAGTACACTCTTTTATGTAATTCCTTTTAAAGATAATATTTATTGTTATTGGGATGTTATTTTATATTAATATTACTGTAATTTTTATGTTCATGTGATGATAGACCCTATTCTCTCTCATCAATCTATTTTGGAAGTTTTGAGTGGTGCCGTTAGGCTGCCGAATTTTCGTAAGAGATCTAACCTCTCTCTTTCTTTTTAAGTACTCTCCTTTATGTCACTTCATTTCAGCTCATAATTGTTATGTTGGGTGATGATATTTTATATTCCTCTTTCT
Source organism: Viscum album (assembly GCA_963277665.1). Lineage (NCBI taxonomy): Eukaryota > Viridiplantae > Streptophyta > Magnoliopsida > Santalales > Viscaceae > Viscum > Viscum album. The sequence goes on from OY728121.1 coordinate 768,013,987, forward strand.
ATAAACTTTATGTTAATATGATGAGATAACCTATTTGATCTCATCAATCCATTTTTGGAAGTTTTATGTGGAGCCGTTAAGCTGCCGTGTTTTCGTAAGGGATTTTTCATCTCACTCTTATTCCCGTGAGATTTATTCTACATTTTCCACAATTTCCTTTGAGTGGTGTATGTACAGCTCATTACTTTACTCATTGTGTATAATACTTTCATTTATGAGTATTTACATCAATGTTGTATTTTCCTTCTTTCACGGGGTGCATGTCTCGAAAGATACCCATGTCGGTAAGGGAACCTTTCACCCTCCTCTTTTTAAAAGACTTCTTTTATTGGGTCTTTTAATTTACATATTGTTATGTTGGGATATGATGTTGGGATATGTTCTCATATATCCTTATTGATGTAAATTTTATGTCCAAGTGATGAGATACCCTTTTTTATCTCTCATCAGCTCATTTTCTGAATTTTGTAGTGACACCATTAGGCTGTCATATTTTTTTTGCAAGGGAACTTCTAAACCCAAATTTGATTCTTTGGGATAATCTTGTACTCCTTGAATATGTCATTATATGAATATGTGTGAAAAACCTCTGATTGTTTTACACTTAATATCTACTTATATTGGGTGTATTTGTTTGTCACACATAATTAGGTAGTTGATTTATCCTTAAACCAAGGATACCGTCTTTGTAAGGGACTTCGTCTCAATCTCCATTCATTGAGGCATATTTTGTTTTATACACAACCTTCTGTTATATGGTGTATAAACCCCTTTGACTTTTACGTTTATTCAAAAGGAATCTTTTATCTACGAAGCGTTTTACTAAACTACTTAAATGAATGTTTCTTTTTACTTACGCGGTGACAACAACCTTTTCTGCCGCCGCGAGTATTATTTGATCTTTGGATTCCTCAACAAGCCGTAATGTTTTTAAAATAAAATAAATACCATATACTTTTTTTTTTGTATTTTGGTATTGAAAATGGTTCTGATAAAGGATTCTATTATTTCAATATATTTAAATGATATATTATGATTGAAATGTGGAAATTTTATAATTCCTTTATGTTTGTTTTATGTGTTATAATGGTACTTGGACATTTTACGGGTGGTTATGTGATAAACCATATGACGGGTGGTGCCGTGAATACCAGGACGGGTGGTTACATTATAACCTCCAATGCATTGGGTATGGAAGTCGGCCGTATGGCTATTCCATTAAGTATGTGTGGAAGTCGGCCGTATGGCTATTCCATTAAGTATGTGTGGAAGTCGACCGTATTGTTATTCCACTTAAGTATGTTTATGTCCCAAGTTACATTTATAAGTTATGTGATCTTTATATGGGTTTTATAGTAATCTTTTGGTTACTGAAGGGTAAGTAATGAAATTTTATTCAGTGAAGAGTTTTTACTACTTTGAAAAGGTGAAAAGTATTACTTTGATAAAGTATACATGGTTTACTTGTTGTTTTTTTAAAACTAACAGTTTTCATTCTTTGTGTATCCCTTACTATGATTTTTATGCTCATCCCAAGTTTTTGAAATGTTTTTCACAGGACTTAACGTGGAATAGGGTCAAGGATGGGATCAAGGGAAAGTCATGCTACCTAAAACATGGAACTAGACATGTTTCTTTTTAAGAGTTTTTATTTTATGGAATCTTAGTAGAAGTTTCTACTTTGTAATATTTTGAGATGTAATAGTTATGTCCTAATTCTATAAAACTCTAAACCTGAAAAGATCCTCAATGTGAATTATTCATTTAATTCAACATTAAGTAAGGTTTAAGGTCGGGGCCTTATACAAATCACCACCCACAAAAACAATAGATCACCATAATACATCAAAATAAATTTTACAGATTTAAAAATGAGTTTTTATCACATTCTAAATTATTTTTATGAGTTTTATTACATAATCAATATTCATATGGACATAATTTTGTTATCAAAATATATTTGGTTGGCCAATTTCTATTTTAGGGTAATATCAAAATAATCACAACAGACAAAATAGTCAAAATAAATATCATCCAACGCAAAAAAATCCCCAAACGACTACAATATTCTATAGGTAATTGATCACATATTATCAAAACATTACAATAATATCAAATCCATAAAAACATACGAATAATTCTGCTTTACCCCCTTTAATTTCAATTTTACAAATTCATTATATCAGATTTATGTAAGAACATCCATAACCAGTAGGTGAAAAAAAGTATAACCCTCCCACATGAAGTACAATAAATAAAAATGAGGGATTCCATTCCTCAAAGAAGCTTTTCTAACTCACTTCACACCGCATAGCGAAGAATATGCACCCAAAAACCACAACCACACCATAAGAACCCAAGAATCAACCTACTCTACACCAAAAGATAATTAAAACAAATTTCAACACATGCCCCAAATAAAAACAATATATCTATCATGAATCCTTGGGGGAAGGATGAGAGAAATTCTAGGGGAAAAGGGAAAAATCTCACAAAAAATCACAAAAAATAACCACCAACACCAATAGATCATAACATTGGAGAAAAGGGATTGAATTTCTCATTGGGGTGAATAGGTTTCACTTGGAATGAGAAGAAAATATGCATAGATGAATAAGTGAGAATCGATTGAGGAAAGGAACTTAAAACCTAGAAGCCCATATTTTTCACATTGAGTAAATATTACACGACGTGTAAGCCTTGGGTTTTCCAAAAAAATCAATATTTCACTGAAAAATGCATTGCCTTAGAATTTATTTAAAACACATCATGTATTCCTCTTACATGACATAAATCTATCCCATAGTTTCCCCCTTTGATGATTTACAAGCCATTAACTACATGTTTACATAATCCATGAACCACCCTTACACGTCGTGTAAACATTACACTATGTGAATTCTCTACTGCAGCACCCCTGTAGCTCTATCCTCCACCTCAAACTCTCAGAACCTCCTCAAGAATCCTCCATAACACCTCTAACATCCAAAAAATGGAAAATTAATTGGCCGAGAAGGCACAATCCATTACATTAGATAACTATCAAATGATTCTCACCCTCAAGAATCCAAAACCAAGACCAAAAGGAAAGGGTCTGAACAACCTCCCCATGAGATACCTCTCAAGGATCTCATCATACCTCAAATTATATCACCATACAAACACATCAAACCAAATGACCAAAAACATATCACACAACCTCATCACCACAAAACCACATTAACACAACCATTAAAATTACACGCATAACAAACCAAAAACCGTCACAACCAAAAAACCACACTACCTTGAACAAGAAATTCATGGAACTCCATCCTTTATGTCATGATACTATCTTCTCTAGATAGTACTAACTTTACATCATGTGTTTAATTTCATCATAGTTATTGTGACTCGATTAGGAATCAGTTTATCCCCCTTTCATATGTTACGAATTTATCACACATTATATATCAAACATAATAAAAATGGTGAAACAACCCATGTCATAAAACAGAAAGAACCAAAAATCACAACACTAAAAAAAACTAAGAAAATAAAAATATAAAAATGACTCTGGGTCTGGGAACACATCTACGTCTCTCACTCCCAAGTACTCTCCTCCAAACCACCATGCCTCTACAATATGAAAATAAAGGGAATGGTATATCCATTCATTGCCTTCTCTTGGTGATCCTGGGTCTCTATCATCCTCTCCATGAACATCACATCATCCTCAATATCCATCTCTCCCTTTCCAAATATATGGGATTCATAATGAAGATATCGACAAATATAAGAGATGTGGAAGACATCATGGATCTTCTCTAGCTATAGAAAAAATTCCAACCAATACACCACCTTTCTAACTAACCCCAAAAACTCAAAGGACCCAACAAACCTAGGAGAAAGCTTACTCCCTATTCCAAACCTATATTTCCCATGTCGAGGGTAAACCTTCCTGAATATGTGGTCTCTAACCATTAAATCCAATGGAATCCTCCTACAATCGAAAAATGAATTCTTCCAGTCCTGTGTTTCTTTCATCATCTCCCGAACAAGCTGAACCTTCTATATTATATTCTACACCATATAGGTACCAATAACCACTACCTCCCCAACCTCCTTCCAACACAACAAAGAATGAAATGGTCTCTTATACAACGACATAAGTGGATCCATGACATTAGATGAGTGATATCTGTTATTATAAGAAATACTCAACAATAGTTAGGTATCCTACCCAAGATCCACTAAGGTCGAGGACATGTATGCTCAATATATCCTCTAGTGTCTGGATAGTCTGATCCATCTACCCATTTGTCTGGGGGTGGAAATAAGTGTTAAGGAATAACTGAATTCTAAAATAATGATTCAATACCCTCTAGAGTCTTGAGGTAAAATGTACATACCGATCCGAGACAACGAACCTCATAACTCCATGAAACTGCACCACCTCATCCACATACTTCTCAACCAAATCATTCACTACACTAACTCCTTAATTTCTAAGAAGTGGGATGATTTCATCAACTAATCCATGATCACCTAGATAGCATCACAAACTCCTTTTTCATGGGGTAACCCTATGAATAAATCCAACGAGATGTTATCCCATTTCCCCTTGGGAACATCTAAAGGCTACAACAAACCATAAAGAACATGATGCTCAACCTTTATGAGATGGAAAACTAATATTTTTTTAATAAACTATACCATTTAATATTTTATCTAGGGCCACCAAAATTAATTCTCATCCATGGTATATCTTTGAAACTCCTGGGTGTATCCCCAAAGTTGATTTATGAAACTCATGAAGAAATCGCTCATGCATCACTACTAGAACAAATATCCTCCCACAAAAAACATCAGGTTCCAAACATCTTCTGACCATCCCTCCATGGAATCACCATGGAAAAAAAAGATCACACATCACATTTTACTCTGAGTCTCCCCACTGAGACTCCACCACCTACTATATCAGAGAAGACATCACCATTATCTGAAACAAAAATCCTCTCCCACAATCCACCTTTTCATTAAAGATCAAGGATTATAACTCTACCATTTCTCTTAATGAATCCCCAGAATCCCAAACATCATCCTTCCCTGAATTCTTTCCCAAAGAGTTAGACAAAAAAGTTCCCTTTTACTAAGGTGTAAAATATCACAAATCATTACCCTAATGAACCTTCTTTCACTTCCACTACTATAAGTTTGGATCACATTTAGAAAAGATATACCACAAACTGTTATGATCCTTGAAGACTCTAAAAAGATCTCCAATGAGGTAATTAAACCAAAAATTCAATAAAAACATAACCACTTCTAGCTCTAGATCATGTTTGGCATAGTTACACTCATGGTTTTGTAACTTCCTAGACCCATAAGAGATCACTATCCTCTAGTATATCATTATGCATCCCAATTATAGAAGGGATGAATCAAAAAAAAAACTTCAAACATCACCACCTCCTTAGGAAACTGAAGATCTGGAGCACTATAAAACTTCCCCTTCAGGAAAATGAATGATGTCTAGAACTAATTAGTCCACAAAATTTTATAGTGCTTCCTGATCAAAGATATAAATAGGGATACAAATCGAGATTAATTAGGTAAAAAAATCATAAAATAAACTATACGACCAAGGAAACTGATTTTTTTTCCACATTCATGTGTGATTCCCAAGAAAAAACTACATCAAAATTCATCCAGTATACTATCACACCCTACTGAGATACCATGAGCCCAAGTAAATGCACCTCTCATTTCCAAAACTCACACATTGATAAATTTTCCAAAAGTTGGTGGTGTTGAAGGACTAGCAAAAATACTATGAGATTCTCAACATGATCCTCCTATTACCTCAAGTAGATCAAGATATCATCGATGAATATGATGATGAAATAGACTAATAACTCAAATAACATATAGTTTAAAACCCCTGTGAACATAGTCGGTGTGATCATAATACCAAACGACATGACTAAAAACTCGATGTTCCCATAACTTCATATAAATTAAGTATTTGGGATATCTCCCTCCTTCACCCTAAACGGGTGATATACAGACCAAAGATTGATAAAAAAACCAAATTACCCATCTCATCTAGTTGAAAAGATCCTGTATCCATGAAATATTGAAAGAGTTCTTTACCTTCCCTTGGTTCAACCTTTGATAGTCTATACAAAAACTCATACTACCATCCGAATTCTTGGAGAAAAACACTGGAGCACCCCAAAATGACACAGTGGGTCAGATAAAACCCTTTTGCATCAGATAATCAGTATAAATCCTTAAATCCCATGACAAATAAGGTTCTATCTGAAAAGGAGACATCATAATCAAAGAATCTCTAGGATAGAAGTCCATCCAAAACTCAACATCACATCAATAGGGTAGCATCAAAAAATCCTCATAAAAAATACTAAAATCCCCCAATTACCCTAGGGACATCCACTATCTCAATAAACAATGATTACAATAAAAATTCATCCATCAAATAATGAAGAGGCACCAGAAGTTGACTTCTAAGATGACAACCTCGCTCACCAACAAAAACCACACATTGTCTATCCACATATGAGAAAATTAATCTCCTCTAGAGGTAGTAAATAACAAAAAATACATAATAAAACCAGTATATACTTAGGATAACATCATAAGATAACATCTGTAGCAATAAAAGATCCCCATGGGACTGATGTGTCCCATTATCAAAATTTACCCTTGACACACATCAAATAAGCCATTCTGGATACCGACTAGCATAGTCAACCCCAAGGACAAAGAAATCATATTTAAATATTACCCTAGATAATGTGATAGAGTAGGTGAAATAAAGGACAAAAAATATCTTTAATTAAACAAGAAAAAACAAGGGTACCAAACAGAATGATCGTGCCAATGAGGATCTCTAGCCCCTCTAGCACTATAGCCTCCACTACATGAAACTAACCATGCCCAACTCCTCTACCTCTCTGCTGAGGACCAACTCTATGAACATGCTTAATTCATGGTACCTGAACATGAGGAACATCCTCATGATGACCTCTACCTACTTCATCTCCCATTAGTTATGTATAATATTGTTTTCACTATTGCTGGAATGATCTCACTGGAAACTACTATTGAGGATGGAACTGAACCTATCCACATTCACCAAAACGTGATTGGGGACCCACTAGGCACTATTTTTTATGATGAACTTGAACCCCACAACCAAAACACACTAGTAAAAATCCCCCAGGAATATCACGAAAACCACTCGCGACATATGGTTGGGATGGAATCTACTAATGTAGACTCCCCACTAATAGAAACCTCAAAGGTCTTGGTGCCTGAGACCTTCCACTAACAACATTTCACTTTAAGTAACTCTTCTGGTTCCCCTATCATGGTAAAACTCCTCACAAGTGAATCCACTCGATCACCTTGACCTTCTTCTGAACTTCCATATATGTGGGAAATGTTAAAGGAGTAACTATATACGGGATATAAGAATGGAGTGCCTCCTCAAGACATCTCATACAATACTCCTCATATGGAAAAAGACATGGGACAAAGCACCAAAGGTAATTGAACTTGATTCCCAACTCCTGCACTGACATACTCCCCTACTAAAGAGGCTCTGTAAGAGGTAAGAACCTACCATGAACTACCAAAATTAATTAAACACTATCTAAAATACTAAATATTTTTATTAGTTGTGCCTTTAATAGAAATTGGTATCTTTTACCCATATCTCACCCAGTTCATAACGCCCTAAAAGAATAACATTATGTTCGATAGTTTATATGACTTGCAACACCGAGTTTAAATGATCCATGAAATATTATTATTTAAATATAACCATTTTATCCTAGCCATTAAATTGGAGGATAAGAATAGGATTAAATAATTCATGAAATATATATTTATTTAATGTTACTAATAAAAATAAATTTATTGATAAATTCTTAGTAAATAATAACTCAAATTTTAGTAAAGTCATTTTATTCAAAAATATATTTTCTTAAAAAATAGTTTTTAATGATTTTTGTGAGAAAACATTATATTTATTTTATGGAAATTTTATTAATTTCAAGTTATAAAATAATTTTTTTTCAGAACAATACCTAAAAATTAACTTAGGGAAAACTTTAGTGATTTTCTTTGAAATGATTGAATTTTCAGTGAAAGGTGAAAATTACCGATTTTTCAAAAAATATAATTTATTTTCATTAGATAAAGTAATTTAAGAAGCCAAATTATATATTTAATTTCATATTAAGTGAAATTTTATCCAATTTGTTTATAATAATCTAATTAATTTCATTTGAATCAGCAATTTACATGATTCTGGTATAATTTTTTTTTCAAAAACATTTTTTTCTAAAAATTATATTTAATTTCATTATTTATTCTGATTTTATTTAATTAAAATAACCCCTAAGGGGGAATGATTAAAATTATTTATATTATATATATATATATATTTATATTCATATAATTAATATTACTAGTCATAGAGTTAATGTAAACTCATCTTTTCCTCAAAAAATGCATTTTTTAGAAAACAGCTTTTTATCACGCTTACAAGTTTATTTTTAAATTGAATTATACAAATTTAGAAATTAGATTTTATAAAAGTGATTATGTATTTTTAGTAATCATAATTAATATTTGTTAATAAGTTCAACATAATTATTGGTCATAATGAATATTAAAAACAACAATAATTTGTTCCCAGAGTTAAGGGTAAAATAGGTTTACCTGAGGTTAAACTAAAGAGATAAGGGTTATAATGACATAAAAACTCATATATTTTATATTAGATAGTAATATTTAGATCCTATCAGATCTATTATCTATGAAATCCCCATTTTGGATCCATCTATTCATGATTATGGCCGTTATAATAATTTAAGTAATGAAAATTTCAAAATGACACTCTTTTTCTTTTAAAAATATATTATATACTTTTATTTGGATAAAAAAGAGTTATTTCAGGTTATTAATGTTAATTTCAAGGAAAAATAATTTTTCTTTATCATGGTAAACTTTTTATACTTTTTATTGATGAAATAATCACTTTAAATGTTTATGAAACACCAACAATCTAATTATTTAATTAAAAGGAAAATAAAATAAATGATTTTAAAAACAATAAAATAATATAATTTGAAAAAATTATTGAATTAAACAAATTTTATTGATTAATATAACATTTTAGTGAAGTTTTAGAGGTATATATTTTAATTTCATTTTTGACTCGATGTTTTTAAAATCAAATTAAATGAATTATGTCAAAAATTGACATTAAGGATATTTTATAATAAATAATGTTTTATTAAATGATATAAAATCATCAAAAGTAATATACTTGGATAATTAAATGGGATATGGTTTATAACACCAACAATTCCATTATTAGTCCCTTTTTCCTTTTATAGAAACTTTATTGACCCTTAAAGAGAAAAAACTTTAATACCATAGTAATTGTGAAAAGGGGTAAAAATGGATAAAACAAAATGATAAGGTTGAAAAAATCACATAAAATTGTACAATTATTATTTTATTTTGATTATTTAGACTAATTTTTATCATATATTATAATATTATCAATTTGGTTCCATTTGAAAATGAAAATAAATTTATATTAATTTAATACTTTAAGAAATTCTATGAGTGCCCCTCCACTCTCTTATAAAAGGGAACCTACTCTCTACTTTTATTCAAACATAAAAGGAATTTTTGTTTGGAAAATACTGGACTAAATATCTTATTTAACTTCCTTCCCATTTCCTAGATTCCCTTTTGATTAGAAAACACTCATAGGAAGATTTTTGGTGTATACATAAATAGGTTGCCCGAAGAAGATGTATCGTTCTTAATCGAGAATTTTTGTTTTATTTATTCTTCCATGTAATTAAATTAGTATTCAAACATGAATATATAATAAAATATTTATATCCCATATACTAAGATTTTTTATGTTAATGTTATATCCTATATCCATCACCCATTCCATCAAATTGGATACGAAACTATTATTTATGTGTACGGTTGACTACCGCCTCTCCAACTGATGTAATTTGTTTTTCATAACCACCGCTCATAGATGGATTTAATGATGGAAATAGTATATATATATATATATATAATATGAATGAAATAATTTTCATCATTGGAATATAATATATCATATATTTTATTACCATTCAATTCATTTAAAAATTATAACGTCATTCATGCGTACATATAGATTATCACCTCCAAAAAGAGATGAGATTCGTTTTTCATAGCCTTGTCACAAAACTACTATATATTAGTTTATTTAAATAAATAATATAATATTTATGTTATAATTATTATTTTACAAATATAAATAATACTAATATTCTTTACATCATGGTCGTTAAAAAATAAAAACTTTACTCATGCGTACGTGCAACTTACCATCTCTATGATTACAATGTAGTTCAGTTTTCATAAACCATATCATGGTTAGTTTAACAAGTATAATTTATGTATAAAAATTATAAATATTTCATCATCATTATTCTTTATATGATGGAACAATGAACAATTTTACCATATTCAAATTATAGAAGTCATTTTGGATATACGAATTGAATATCATCAAAACATTAGATGTGAACTTAATTGATTAAATAAATAAATATAACATGGTAATAAATAAAAGAAAAGAAAAAATAAAATTTAAAAAATTTATTAATAAGTAAATAATTAACCTAATTTGATTATTCTGGATGATAAATAACTTACATAATGAGTCGGACCGGAGGTAACCGATTTCATCTCAATTTATTTTCATTGAGGCATATTTAACTTTTATGAATCTAATTTATTTTATATGGTGTATATGTTTTCCCATTTACATGTTATATTATAAATACATCATATTTCATGGTATTTTATGTTTAAATTTAATTTATTTCATCTAAGGGGATATGATATGAAAGTTACCAAGTGGTTAGTGTTTCATAAATTAAATTATTTTCATTAGATTATATTACCTTTTCATTGTCTTTAATGTTATAAGATTATGTGTGTAATTAATTTTGATAATTTTAATTTTTATTTAAATTTTTTTTGGGGATTTAATTTCTTTTACACATAATCACTTTATTGATTAATTCTCACATCCACATTTTGATCATTGTAAGGGTTCTTTGACTCAAATTGTATTCTTTAGTACATATGTTATGTTATACATCTAACTTATTTAATGAGGTGTATATAATACCCATTTGATACATTATATCATTTTTATATTTTCATTAATGGTATTTAATGTTTCATTTTATGTTAGTTATTAAATGAGGGTTATGATTCAAAAGTTACCAAAGTAGTAAGGGTTTATTCCCCAATCTAATCATTATTTGGGTTTGATTATGTTTAAGTATCCATTTGAGGAAATATATGATATTTCTATCTTAAACACAATATATTTTCTTCTCATATTGTTATTTTTTAAAATTATAAGTTTTTCTTTCATTTTTCTCTTTTTATGTACTAAAAATATTAAAAAATGTTTTTATGAAAAATTGAATTTATTTTATCTCTAGTAAGGAATTTTTCCTTCCATGTACATGTTTTCTAAAAATGTTTTCATGAATATTTTTCAACGATTTATTAAATAATTTTTACCCATGTTTTAATTTTACCAAATGGTTTAAAAAAATATTCTTATCATTTTCTAAATGATGTAATTTTTTACTTTTCTAAAAAAAATGTGAATGAAATATTTACATTAATATCCTCAGTATGAAGTGAATTTTCTTAAATCATGATCACACAATGCTATGAATATTATTTTACAAGTTTCTATGGTGATTTTGAAATTAAATATTTTTCCTAATATTGTTATTTTTTTTTCTAAATCAAATTTCAAATTAAAAAGTGTATTTTCATTAATATTTTTTAATTATCTTTTTATGGTATTTACATTAATCAATGATAACAAACATTTATTTTTGACTATTCTCCATCGAGGATATGTTGTAATGATACCAACCTTATTCTTTATCTAGATATTTTATGATCATTTTTATTGGGAGAAATATTAACATTTATCATGATAGTTTTCAATATGAATGTTTATATTGATTATGTATGGAAATTTTATTCTCTCCTTTTATATGATGAATGAATTAGACATAGTAAGTGATGGTTATGGCCTTCTATATCCCCATGATGAACCAATAGGTCTAATGAGACAAACTAGTTTGGGTATTTGGATGATTCATTACCCATTTATGTAATATGTATTGGAACAAGGCATTGAGGGTATTTTATAACATCTAAAATTTTGAATTCCATTATTATGAGATTAGTTATTGATTTCCATGTGATTGTTTTAGTAATTATGATATCCATGGATATATTTCAGTCTCAAGTGATTAGTTATTTGGAATTACATGATCACCATTTATTCTTACAATATTATTGTTCATAAAAAACTTAATGATTAAATGGAATTGATTACCAATTATTTACATTTCCATATTGATTATTCCTTATTTAATCATAATATATTCCTAAAATATTATTGTTCAAGGTCAACACTTAACAAACACACCTCATTACTAGATCACCACAAACAAAAATCCCATGAACTTGAATGAAAAGGACCGACTTAATGAGTCGATAAATGTTCACTTCAAAGAGATATTTCTTTTAAAGAAAACTGGTAAAAAGGATGATAAGAATTCACTATCCCCACTATAGAGGTATAAATAAACTTCCTAACATTCCTACTAGTCAATGTTCAATGTTCTCTTTGTTGTGTACCTTCCCTGTATCTGGATGGAAAATTTACATAAGTCTATCCTGATACAAGGAGGACACTGAATTATATTTGATAAACTCGAGAGATGTTTCATCCTTAGTCCGTCCATCGATGGCTCCCCAAAATCAAATATTAACCTAGTGGTAAGACTTTTAGGATTATACTACTAAACATTCATGGTCTTAGTCGCCCAAATAAATATTGATATCTGACTGACAGAAAACCATGAAATCATCATGGTTTATAAAACTCATGTTTATGTTAGTTATTTAATCCATTAATCATCCATGATCCCTATGTTTACTAACCCAACACCCAAATACTCATGAAATGGGAAAACCACTACCCAATTGTTCAATAACATTGAGACTTTGTTAGAGAAGTCTATTTGTGAGACCAGACATGAAAAGAAACAATAAGTAATTGAAATAACCCACTAAACATAGAGTGTTAGAGACCTCAAGGTATCTATGAAAATAGACCAATCAATTAAAAATCCATGAAAAAACATATACTAGATAAAACCCTTGAAAACTTCAAAGGAGTTTACCTATAATAAACCTATTCCCAACTAACATCAACAACTAATAAATTCGAATGAGGTTGGTTCCTAATTCCTCAGCTAGACCTGGATTTTAAATAGCTAAATTGGTGGCTGATATGATATAGTACCCATTTAGTGTATCAGATTTTTTGTGAATTATTTTTGGATATTATATGTATTACCTTTGAGACCAGGTGCTAAGACAATGTGATATTCCATGTTCCAGTATTCCTAGAATAAATGTTTGAAATACATTAAATATATTAAATACTAAGAATGTGTAGTTTTCCTGAAAAAGTACACTAACACCCAAATGGGGGATTAAATTGGAAATATGAGGGAACCATTGGGTTTATAATATAGGTTTTACCCTAGGTTCAGAATAATATTTTTCATCAAGGGATGTTTTTGAAAATGGCACCACATGAATAATTAATTGAAATAAATTAAATGATTTTTTTTATTTTTGACATGTTGAATGAAATATAATTTAAGTATATGGATATAGGAATTTTCTCAAGGTTTTTTACTAAAACCTAGAGACCTAGGAGTCATTTGAGGAGAGATTTCTTGGTGAATGATGATGGATAAAGACCGGATTGTGGATCATTACACCAAGATAGTTGGAGGATCTTTTCAATGATGAAAATGAAACTCTTCTTCATCAGTGGTCAATACGAATACTAGGTAGGATATTTTTATTTGAGATTTACATCCCGTTCATTAATTTTGGGCCAACATGGATCAATTATATGAAAAAAATTGATATTCACATCATTAGTCAATTTATTTGATGTAATTATTTTGTTCATTTTGATTATTTTCTCTTCATTAATCCATTTATATGGAAACAAATCAATAAAAAATGAATAATGGCCTAGGTATATTCATAATTTTTCATGGTTTATATATTTTCCCCCAATTTCTTCATTCGATCATCATTGATATTCCTTTTGGCCAATAGTTCGACAAATACTCAGGTTTTTATCATTGAATGATTGTTCTTTAGTGAAACAGATCAAAATTGCAGGTAAAAAACGTAATGGAAATTACAGAGTGGGGATTAGTGGTGGAGGTTGGAATATTGAGAGAGAATGAGGCTAGATCAAGGTTTCTTCCATCTTCCTAGTGCGAATCATGGTGTTTCGAACTACATAGTTGATTTCCTGGTGCGTTTCAAGGCCATATTCCGATGACCTAGTAGAAAAAAGGATTGATTAACCTTGATCAGATATCTATGGAGGAATCTCAAGAAAAAATCAAGGCGGAAGAAGTATGCAATGAATAATGGAGGAGGAAATTCAGATCTGGGAAATCCCACAAAATATAGCCTATAACTCATCATTACAGACCATGTTGGGTCTATTTAGCGGTGGCTAGGGTTTCTGGAAAAAGTTAAGGTTCACACAACATGAAAACCTCATCACATAGTTTGTAAACCTTTTTTTGTGTCCTATAATATACTTAGGGAATTACACATACATGGGAAAAACTACATGGACAAGTGGCATGGTGTGTAATTGGACATAGACATGGATAGGCATACACAAGCCAATACATGGACTCTACCACCATACACAAATATGGTCAGAGGCACACACGAAGGTGTTGGGTGATCTCTACACACTATTTACATCATATACATGCCATTTATGTGGATACCTACATTCCGTGTGAGGCTTTACCACATGTGAGGACTTGGGATAGCTAGACACACTGTGTACCTGATGGTACACATCATGTACCCCCTTCATGAATTTTTGTTGCTCTTAATTTTTCTAGTTGAGAACAGTATAGGCTGAGTGTGTTCCCTTGGTACTTTCCCTAGATATTATAGTTTGGAATTGCATCCACATCATAGGATTATGATCCTCTCAAGAGGTTGATGCTAAAATAGAGTTATTGAGTCCCTCTATGATACGGGATTTTGATCTTCTATCACCTTTTTTCCCTAGGTGGAGTTGGTGGAATCAGCATGAACTCCCTAAGTAGGGATTTGATCCTCTATATAGTTGTTTGTATTGGAATGGTTTTTTGGAATCATTGGTATCGATCCCCTATATAGTGTTCTGATTCATATTAAGTTTGTGGTGTCCCCCAATGGTTCTGGATATGACCCCTATCTGTGTATCAGGGTCCTTGTTGACCAGTGAGATTTCTTGGTAGTGTACCAATGATCTAGACCTCTTCGTCGAGTTTCTCCAACAATAGCACGGTCCGTGGAGTGTAATATACCAGAACAAGTGTTTCTCCGAGGAGAATCCTATGGATGATAGTTGGTTATGATAGCCTGGTGATTTGGTGTCTTTACTGAGTATATCTAGGTTTTTCAGTTATACATTGGTTATTTTTTCTTGTATTTAGCTGACCATACTTCATACTTCATGTTTAGTATTTTATGGTTTTCCTAATAAATATTTTTATAATCACCCTTGCATGGGATTTTCCCACACATGTCATGTATTCTGTAGATGAAAAACCTTTTAATGGTATCTTGGAAGGATAGATAATGGGTAAAGCATAGCTGGAGATTTTTAGATCAAGGTGTTGTACGAAGATCTTTCATTTTACTTTGTACTCACTCTTAGAGATGGTTATACTCTATATAATTTTTGGTTGTCTTGTATTTGGACCCTTTTCCCTCTTTTAGTACATTGTTTTCATACACTATTGTGGGATCTTAGATATATGCATGCATTATTTCAGTTGTTTTACATTTTAACATTATGTAGGGTTGGAGATGTGTGCATTTCTATAGATAATTTAGGCTAATGACCCCCATTATGGGATATGCATACTCGGTGTTGGTTGCTAGACCATGGCCTATTGGAGGTGGGCTTGGGGTGGTCACGGGTTAGACCTCAGTGGGTCGGTTCATGAAATAGTGGTATTAGATCTATTAGTTCTACCTTAGGACCTAAGTCTTGGAGATTGTTTTTGGGTAACAATGTTTATTGTTTCATGTTTGGCTTTCAGGACAGAGAACCTAGAATTGGTACAGTGGCTGAAGTATCTATACACTAGGACTCTGATCACCTTATTTTCGACTCGGTACATGTAAAAATTGGTTTTAGGGAAATTTTTTCACATGAATCATATAGGAATGGTTATATTTTCCTTTTCCTTCTTGAGTGAACTCCCTAGATATACTCTTTTGAGGGTGGTGCATCTTTTTTTTATATTAGGATACCTCTATGAAGATAGAAATAGAGGATTCCACTAAATGATCATTAGGATGATTCACCGAGTGATGAGGCATAATTATAGGGTCTTGTATTGGTGATAATACCTCCATGTGGTTTTCCAACAATACCACCACCCATTGAGAAACAGCTTGCATTGGGAGTACTAGCTAAGGATGCATGTAGGTTGAGTGAGTTTAATGAGTTTCAGAGGTAGCGACCTCCCAGTTTTTGGTGTGAGATAGACCCATAGGAGGATGAGGGATATCTAGAGGTAGTCACTCTCATTTTCTGCCTAGTGGGGATGCCTTCCGACCAGATGGAATTCTTCTTGAAGAGTCTTCTTCAGGACTCTACTAGGATATGGTGGAGCTTAGTGAATCAGTCACAAGAAGAGACAAATCTTTCTTGATCACACTTTGAGAATCTCTTTAGGGAGAAGTTCTATCAAGCGATGTTGTGATTGGTAGGAATACATGATCTTCTGCATCTACAATTTGTCATTATGACTGTGTAAGAGTACTCAGTGAGTTGTAATTATCTCTTATTTTACTCCTTAGATATGGTGTGAGATTAGATCTTCAGAGCATAGAACACTAAGAAGGGCTTACATCAGGACATCAGGGATTTAATTGTACCCTTTTTATTTACATCTATACTGGGGTGCTTGAGAGATCCTTGTTGGTGGATGGATTTATGGAATATCATACACTAGTAGTGGGATCTAATAGTGGGAACCTAGTATCTATGACAACAGAAACAGGTAACCAATGACAGTTATAGGGATCATACCATTCCAGATTCTTTGGGAGGTGATCCCAAGACTTTGGTCCAATGGTTTAGGGATCTCAAGGTGGATTTAATTAGTTGAGGAAGAGTTGGGGTTTCTCTTATGATAGTCTGGGATATATGGATATATTTTTTCTGAACAATAGGATAGTTGATTGTGGGATGGTTCCGGGAACACCGAGGCCGAGAAAAAGGTAGGTGTAGGGTGGTACATAGTTCTGTGGATGTCGTACAGGGGTTAGAAGGGCAGTAGGAGGTGGTAAAATGTTTGATCTATCACCACCACCACCCTCCGATGGTTCATACCAGGCTTAGGGAATAGGCTAGATGGAAGCTATGAAGGCCTATTACCTCAAGGATCCATGGATGATATGAGTTACTATATGTGTCATTTATATGTTATCTACAATGTTGATAAACAAAATTTCTAGTCATTCCTTCCTTTATACTTCTCCAGTTTGAGTCTTAGAGATTTTAGTTGATCCATTGGATCAACCCTTACAGTTGGAGACTCCGACATGCGGTGACTCAACGATTATACACATGTGCTGAAAATGAGATCTAATGTTAGGAGTCATGAGTTTCTTATGTAATATCTTTGTACCAGTAATGAGTGATTATGACATCATCTTAGGTATGGACTGACTATCCATAGTTCATGCCCAAATTGACTATTTTATGTGAAGGATGCAATGTGTGCATAATGATAATACTTGGGTTTCCTTTGTCGATGTAAAAAAAACATTGGTAGTACATGATGAACTTATTCATAGGTTAGTACATCCAATTACTCATGAGTTGTCTAGTATAACTATTGGAGTAGTTGATTCTTTGCGATATCAGTTTCCCATGATGGTGGTAGAGTATGAGAACATATTTTCTAAGTACCAAGTTAACCTCCCCACTGGGAGCTATAATTATGTATTGAATTGAATCCCAGGAAAGAACCAATATCTACACCATCATATCATATTTCAACCATAGAGCATTGGGAGATGAGGGTGCAGTTGGAGGACTTGTAGTCGAAGGGCTTTATGAGACCCAGTGTTTCCCCTAGAAGCCCTAGTGTTGTTCTCCAATAAAGAGGATAAGAGATTGTGGTTATGTGTGGATTATATGTGCTTGTATCAAGTGGACATGAAGAATAATTATCCACTTCCTAGGATCAATAAACTCTTTAATCTGTTTAGAGGGGCATGGTGGTTCTTGAAGAGTGACCTCAGATCAGGATATCACCAACTGTGAGTACAAGATGAGGATATACCGAAGAAGGCCTATGTATTTCTTTATGAACATTCTGAGTACTTTGTGTTGTCATTTGGTGTGATGAAAACCCCATTAGTGTTCATGGGGCTAATGAACTGGATATTTTAGCCTTTCGTAAACCAATTTTTTCTATTTTACATCAATGAAATCCTAGTGTTTTTAGCGTCAGAGGAGTATCACGCGAGAGAGTTGGGGATGGTCCGGGATACACTCCTAGAGAACCATATTTATGAAAATATCTAATGTATTAGTTTTGGATTTGATAGGTCTAACTTCTAGGACATGTCATCTTAGAGGATGGAGTAGAACTGGACCCAACAAAGGTTGAGGAAGTGCTTTCTTGGGAGCCACCCAAAGGTGTTACTGGGGTGCAAAGTTTCCTAAGGTTGGTAGGGTAAAATAGGAGGTTTGTACCCAATTTCTGTAGAGTGGTAGTACCATTGAATACATTGAATTAGGAGGGGAATATCTTTTTTGTGTGTATGTGAAGGCACAATAAGTGCTTTTAGAACCCAAGGAATAGGTTGACAAGTGCTCTCATCTTGAGATTTCTAGAGGAGGGTGTCGAGTACATAGTATTTTGTGATGAATTAGGGATAGGACTTGGTTGTGTTATGACATAGAGGCAGGTAGTGATTACCTAAGGTTCACATCAGTTGATACCACATGAGCAGTAATATGCTACCCATGATCGTGAGTTAGCGACGGTAGTTTTCATACTGAATATGTGGCAACACAACTTGATGGGTGAGAAGTTTATCTTTTACTTTAACCAAAATAGACTCAAGTATATATTATATCAAACTAATCTTACCATGAGATAGAAATGATGGATAAAGTTCCTCTAGGACTATGACTTCAAGTTTATCAATACCATTGGGAAGGAGAATGTTATGGAAGATGTTATTAGCAAGAGATGATGTTCCCAGTTATTGGCCAAGGTGTTAGAGTAGTTAGCCTCATTGCATTTTTCCTTCATGGAAAAGGATAGTGCTTCATATATTCAGTTGATGGTTGTTACCCCACCTATTTTACAGTGTGTTAGGGGTGCTTAGAATGGAGATACTAACTGTGAGACTTTACATAATTAGATATCCACTAGAAATTCTCCTGATAGCTACTATGATGGTGTGGTGAATTCTAACCTTTTGAGAGGATGGACAATGGAACCTTTGATGTTATGGGAGGTGGTGATGTGGGAGTTTCATATATCCCATTTGGAAGTACATTCCGGTGTGATAAAGATATACCAGGACCTCAAAAATTAGATTTTGTGGTCAGAACTGAAGAAGGGATTTTTAGATTTTGTCTCTCAATGACTTACTTATCAGCAAGTGAAGGAATACCACCCAGTTCCAGCGTGTTTAGCTCAACCCCTAGAGGCACCAGAGTGGTAGTGGGATTGGATTTACATGGAATTCGTGATGGGATTTCCACTTATGTCCAAGGGATACAATTCTATATAGATTACCATAGATCGACTCACCAAGTCGACACACTTCCTAGATATTCAAGAGATGAGTTCAGTAGAGATCTTATGATGCCTCTACGTATAGAAGATATTTACACTCCCTGGAGTTACCTTAATGATCATATCTGAACATGATACTCACTTCAAATATCTATTATGGAGAGGATTACAGGAGGCCTTTGGGACATAGTTACACCTAAGCATGGAGTTTCACCCGCAGACTAATGGCTAGGCAGAGTGAACCATTCATGTGTTGGAGGACATGTTGTGAGATTGCATGTTGCACTTTGGCCATAGTTGGGAGAATTACCTAACCTTGGTGGAGTTTTTATACAACAACAACTATCATTACACCATTTTTATCGCATCATTAGAGGATTTGTATGGGCGACCCTATATGCCACTAATTTGTTGGATTGATCCAGGTGAGTCGGAACACATGGGCCTGAAGTTTGTGTGAGATACTAAAGAGAAGGTTCAGGTCATCTAGGAGCAGATAAAGACTATATATTTCCAATAGAATTATTATGACGACCAATGAAGAATAACTATGTAGTTCAAGTAGGGATAAAATGTGTTCTTAAGAGTCTCACCTCGATGAGGACTGATGATATTTGGCTATGTAGGCAAGTTATCTATGAGATTCATATATCCCTTACAGATACTGTATAGAGTTGGTGAGGTGGAATACTGCTTAGCTCTACCACTATAGTTGGACCTGGTACATGAAATCTTCCACATGTCAAAGATAAGGAGGTATGTGGATGAACTGTTTCATGTAATGTACTAAGGGGAGCTAGACATCATGGATGGAGATACCTTTTAAGAGTACTCATTGAGGAATAAGGACAAATAGGAGAGGATCCTTCATGGGTGTTCGACTCCCCCGGATCATGTCTGGTGATAGCACTCGAATCTTTTGGAGAGCACATAGGAATAAGAGATGCTTATGAAAGCCTAGTATCCTCAACTTTTTGAGTATTGTTTTCTATATTTGTGATGAAAATCCATAATGAGAGGATAATTTAAAGTCTTAGATTTTATGTTTATTATTTTTGGTTATTATATGAATTATTATTGAGACTAGACATTGATATGACATGCGATTACAAGTCCTGGTGTGCCCAAAATAAATGTATGAAATATATGAAATACCAACCATTCATAGTTATACTGATTTTTTTTTTATAATTCCCAAACTGGTGCCTAGATCATTTTTTTTAGGGAACTATTCATTTCATAACACGGGTTTTACCCTATTTGTAATATAATCATTGTTGACACATGCCTTTTGTGAAAAATTCCTCATGGGTGTAATTAAATGAGATAAATTAAATGATGAATGCATTTTGTTTATTTTTGATATAGAGACTAACATCAACTTTCAGTATATTACTATGGAAATTGTATTAGGGTTTTATTCTAAAACCGAGAGAACTAGGATCCATATTAGGATAGTTTTCATGGTGAACAATGATGGATCAAGACTATATCACGGATCATTGTTCCAACAGAGTTAGAGGAACTCTTCAATGATAGAAATGAATGCTTTATTCATCAATGATCAATAAAAACTATAGGTAGAATGTTTTCATTGTGCTTTCCACCATGTTCTTTAATCCCATGTGAACTCAAATAAATTCAACAATCAGAATTGAAACACGCATTTCTGGTAGATTTTATTTGAAGGAATTATTTTTTTCTTTTGATTATTTCCTATTCATTAGACACTTTTTATGAAAAAAAGTTTAGGATGAATGAAAAATGACCATGGTTAATTCTTTACTTTTTTGGTTTATGTATTTCTCCCCAATTTCTTGACACTATCATCATTGGTATTACTTTTGTCCAATAGTTCGACAAATACCCAATTTCTGATCATTGTGAGACCGCTCTTCGGTGTAATGGATCAAAAACATGGTCACTAAATATGATTGTGGTTGCAGATCAGGGATTGATGGTAGTAGTGGGTATATCAAGGGAGAATGATGTCATATTTTTGGTTCATCCTTCTTCCCAGGTGATTCATGATGTTACAAATGATGGAGGGGTTTTCTCGGTATGTTTTGAGGTCGAAATCTGGAAAGCTAACAATGGTAAGGCTCAATCGATTTAGATCTGAGATATATGGAGTGATTTATGGTGGAAATCAAGTAAGAATAGGTGTAAAATTATGAACAATGGAGGAACTTAGAATCTGGAAAATCCTAAGCAACATGGCATGTAGCTTGAGATCATATGCCATGTAGGTCCCATTCAGTGGTGGCTAGGGTTTCGGGATAAAGATACGGATCACACAATGTGTGACCCCTATACAACTATGTGTGAAAACAATCACATGAAATTTTAACACCTCTATGTCTCTTGGTGTGTAATTAGGTAAGTAAATAACATGGGAAAAACTATATGGATAAGTGGTAATCTATATACATGGACATAGACACGGCTTAGCCTACACGGGCTGGTACAAATACACGACCACCATACATGGAAACAACCAGGATACACAGACACGAAAAGTGTCACACAGGTAGGTGTTGGATTATCTCTAAACATTGTGTACGTATTCTAAACACCATGTATTTGGAGACTTATATGTCGTGTGGGGATTTACCACACGAGTAGACTTGGGATAGATGAACAAGAAGTGTACCCTTTGGTATATGATGTGTAACCCATGAAAGAGTGTTTGTGTCTCCTCATTTTCTTATTATGGACTAGTATAGGTTGAGTGTATTCCCTTGGTCCTCTCTTTTGGGTGTACAATGTGGAATTATATCCACATCATAGGATTGTGATCCCCTTTAGAGGTCATGTTTTAGATAGGGTTGTGGAGTCCCTCCACGAGACTAAAGTGAGATCCTCTATCACCTTTGTTCCCTAGGTGGTGTTTGTGGAATCATCATGACATCCCTAAGAAGGGCATTTATCCACCATCTAGGAGGTTGTATCAGTAGGGTTTGTAAAATCGTTGGCATATGATCCCCCACATAGCAGATTGCTCAATATTGGGTTCTTGGTGTCCCCCATTGGTTTTTGGCATGACCCCATATCTGTGTATTAGGGTATCCTCAAACCAGTGAGATTTCTTGGGTAAGGACAATTGATTTAGACCGTGTCATCGAGTTTCTTCGATGATAGCATGGCTCATGGAGTGGATTATCTCGGAACAAGTTTGTATTTGAGTATAATCGTGTGGCTAAAATTTGGTTATGACCACCCAGTGGAATGGTGTCTTTCATAAGAATATCTGGGTGTTTTTGTTATATATTAATTATTATATCTTGTATTTATCTGATTGAACTTAGCGATTCATGTTTTTTGTTTTTGTTTTTGGGGTGTCCTACCGAGTATTACTTTACTCACCCATGCATGAGATTTTCCCACATGTGTCATGTCTTATGAAGATATTGACCCTTTTAACGGTGTCCTAGGAGGATAGGGAGTGGGTGAAGCATAGATGGAGATTATCAGACAAAGATTTTATATAGGGACATTCCATTTGAATTAGTCTTCACCCTTGGAGTAGGTTAGACACTTTATAGTTTTTGGTTGGGAATGTATTTGGCCCCATTTTCTGATTTCAGTACTTTGATATCATAATTTGTTGAGGGATCTTATATGTAAACATACATTGTTTCAGTTTTTTTACATTTTAGTATTGTTTGGGAATAGAGATCTATGTGTATGTGTACATTTACTTTAGTATAATAACTCCCATTGTGGGATATGCCTACTCGGCACTAGTCACCAGCCCCTGGAATATTTGTGGTGAGCTTGGGGTAGTCACGGGTCAGACCTCAACAGGCCAGGTTATGAAAACCAAACTCTACAATTGATTCAATGCTCCTTCTAGAATCATATTCCATTACCATTGTAAAATGATGACCAAATCTATAAAAAACTATGAGAGCGAGTCTCTATATGTAACAAACATTATGAAATTGAATTCTATGACCCATTTTATTCCTTATATGCCAAAAATGAAACTTCTATGGTAATGATTTTTACCCAAGATAAACCATGTAAACAATAATTGAGAATATAAGCCAATAAAAATCCCTAAATATCCTACTTCCCATATGATGTATTGATAATCTACCCATGAGGCATCATTTCCCATAAAACCTTATTCCCAGTAAACATATTACATCTAACACTGAATGAAAACAAATAGGGTAAATAACATAATAAAGAGAACCATAATTCAAGAAGAATCAGAACAACAAGGTCCAAAAATTCAACTTCATGAAAACAAAACCCACATTATAATCACAATATGCATAACTATCACATCATACACAACCAATTCCATAATTTATCAAGGAATTATCCAATGATATATTTATTAGGAAAATAACTTATTATTTCCCATTCAAGGACTCCATCAAGCTTCCACTCCTTTTTTATTATGATTAAAATTCCCAAAAAACCTTATGAGAAAATTAATTTTACATTCCAAAATGATGACAAGGTTTTTGATAATAATAATCCATTCAAAAACCCCAATTAAGGGAATTATTTCAATAATTTAGAAAATATAAACACCAGTAAAAAAATTTTGAAATTAAGTTTATAAAAGATATTTAAAAACCCACATACTACATTATCATAAAAAACATGCATGGTAAATTGAACAAGGATTAAAATAGTAGGCTATCACTATTTACATAGTACAACATTACTTTTTGTTCTAATTATTAGAAAAAAATATCATTAATCACCCATGTGAGGAGGAAAAAATTTAACCCGCTATTTAAATTAACAAGAATATTTAAATTATTATCATTATTTCATGGTAAATAATTAAATAATCATAAAATTAAAAAACAAGAACATAAAACATTCTATTAAGTTCAAACTAAAATAATTCAACTTGCTATACTATTCATTATACTAGACATGTTTAATTAATTATGAATATAATAAAAAACAATAATGATAACATATTTCTTTTAAACAATCATTAAATTATCCAAAGTAATAATAACTCAATGTTCTATCATGATCTTGTATTAACCCTAGTTAATATGCACCAGCTTCTAAATAATTACATTAACACATGACATGTTATAAAATGATTAAAATTTCATAGGAAAAAATGGTAGTTAAACAAGGGTAAATATTTTCTATAGTGAAAACATGGAAATATTTACTAGACACAGTAAAAAAGTAGATATGTTATTATGAATTTATATACTCATTTTAAAATTGTTTAAATTATCTTAAAATAACATGGATTTTAATTATTGTTTAGTCAATTAATACTAATTAAATATATTACTAGTCTATGTTCTAGTTTTATACCAATTTCATGTTACTTTAAACAATATAACACCAACAATACCTAAATAGAAATTAATATCAGAATGAATCAATACACAATACTATGGGAAATCATATTTACTATGTTAAAGAAAACATTTCACAAAAATATAGTTTCAACCAAATCATAGTTACCTATTTTACAAAAAAGTTAATCATATAACCATTTTCTAAATAATAACTAAATAAATTCCACATGAATGATTTCATCATAGACAGAAGTCTATTTACTAATGCATGATACACAACTCTCATAAGTTAAACCATTGAAGAAGAGGTGAAGACATCCTAGAAGTGTTTAACGACATTTTTTATACTCAAAACACCCTGGAAACATAGATTTCTATATAAATAGGTTAGATAAATCATTTTATTCTATATATTTTATGTCATTATATGTCATATCGTCTTGTTACCAACCCAACTGATATATTGGAAAAACAATTAACATTTATAGTATCCTAACCCATACCATTGGACATGAAAGAGATGAGGATCTACTAGGTGATATCCCCTGGATTCTAATGGATAGAAATAAATTCCAAGATCATACTAAATAGTTTGGAGATGTTGTTTTCCTTTATAAAAAAATCTCTAGAAAATAGTAGAAACAACCAATCCCACAATACATGATGCATGAAAGGTAGAAAATACAACTAAAAAAATATTGACCAGGAATATCAGTTTAGTATAAAAGTGTGAAACATGAAAATAAGACACCAAAATAATGTAGGATTAATGAACCAAGATGGAGCCACTCTAGAATTTAAATACCAGATTAAACATAAATACCAGACTCTAGAAAATTATTTTAGGATAAAACACCAGATAAATACAATATCACCCTTCTCATGACATGTAAATTAGTAAATATATACAAAACAAAGTGCATCTATAGGGGGGGGGGGTGAGTTATCATACCCTATAGGAAAACCCATGAATTACCACACACACCACTATATAAAGAAACAATTTATCTTCATAGTTATAAAAAATAGATGAAATATATTTTTAAACAATTGAAATAGTTTCACAAATTATATATTATAAACATAAAATAAAGAACAGTTCTTACAAAATATTGATTTTATAGGAAGCTAAATCATTTAATTTTGAATCCCTTTAAATAAATATTCAATGTTCACAGACACACACATACACATACATGTCAGATGAAAATACCTATTATGTGATTGGTGATTCTTCCTTCAAATAGGCATCACTAGGTGAGAATCCTCCAAGAAACTTTAGTTTGGAAGTATACACCAATTCTATAACAACAAGGCTGCATCTAGGTACCTCTAATATAGAAACATGAAGAAGTTGGTACAAAAAGGCAGTGTCTACTAAAAATTAACACATGAAAACTATGTATTACAAGTTCCCATTCCATCATTCTTTCCCAAAAAAAATTCATTCCAAATATCTTAAACGATAGAAATTCCATAAAATGATTTGAATTAATAAATCAAAACTATCTAAAATAGGGGTTCTATCCATAGAAAAGCTATAAATTTTTTCATTTTTAAAATCTATTCATAAAACATTAAAAATATTGTTTTTTAGAAAGCATTAAACCATGTGTCCTTTGAAAACACTAACCTTAAATTATATATAGAAATAATAATTTAAAAACCAAGAACCAAATGATTTTTTAATCAAAAATCAGAAAGATGGTTCTTTAAAAATGGAAAAATAATCATTAGAAAATATAAATATTACCAATTTTAGGAAAATTGGAGAGATAGAGAAGCCAAATACCTCTTATGAGCTTCATTAAAATCAAGAGTAAATCTCCATCCGATATCACTTAGCACACAAAACATTCAATAGAGAAGAGTTTCTTAGATCAGACTCCAAAATATTTCTGATTCAAAGGTCTGAACCAACCGATGAAGACGAAGGGTTTTTAGGGGTCACATATGGTGTTAATCAATAGAAAAACGCTCCCAATAAGTTATCATGATGCCTCATTTAAACGTGTAACTCAATCCATGAATCATCCTCTAATTTTTTTTACCAACACCAAACCGTGGTGTGTCCACCTCACCCATGGTACTCTTTGATCCGAGATCACCATGATGATTATACTATGATGTGTTTTAGAAACCCAAGTCATTTTGGACCACCATGCCTCACACAATGGAGTGTTTAGCTCAATCGAACCATGTTCCACTGCCATACCCCTAGAAAACCGTGCCCAAGAACACCGAGTGATTATAACATCCATTTTTATTTTTTTGTGTGATTATGTTACTCAGGTACACTCTTAGTTAACCACACCCCCACCATGTAATGTTGATGCCAGTGGTGAACCATGTTTAATCATGCCCAAGCTATATTAATTTTCCATCTTTTCCACCATTTCCAATAACTCATTGTTTCACTCATGGTAACTGTAGACACATCATGTTGGCTACCCCAACATAGTGCTTCTTATGGTGCACCTCAAAAAATAAAAAAAACATTATAAAGACACTAAACACCACTAAATATACTTGAAACCCAATAAGCATCAGAAAAATTAAAGACATGACATAAAAAATAACATAACTAAAACTAGGGGTGTTATAATACTTCTTTAAAACTATGATATTAAAAGATCTATGAAATTTTTGAAAGTGAAACCCTTATTATAAATCATATAATTATGAGTTAATTATGATATGGGGCATTATAGTTGGTATTAGAGTAATGATTTAGATAAATTTTGGGGTTATTGTGATGTTAAAAGACACTTTAAAGAGATTATAATTTATATTTATATTATCATGAGATAGATTTTTAATATTTACTTCTTTCTTCAACTAATCCATGTTTTCTAAGAATAGTTTTCCACGTAGAAAATAGGGAAGCTAACATCTGAAGAAATAAAATGGAAAATATACTTTTAAATCAACAACCTATAATGGTTAGATCATATTATTTTATGGTAAATTTAACGTATTTGTACCAGGATATTAACATAAGAACCCATGAAATAGATTGATTTAATTCTTCATAGAGGACCATGACTACAGTGGATCATTTCGTGAAAAAGTACCCTCCATATTTTGGTGGATCTTCAAACCCGATGAAAGCTGAAGGATGGATAAATTCGTTGGAGAATATAATTGAAGTTTTTTATTGTATGTTCTATAAAAATAAAACTATTAATATTAATCATTTTGTAGGTTAAACTGATTAATGGTGGTATCTGATTAAGTATACTAAGTAAAAATATGAGATTGATTTCATGGAGTTGATGAGATTTAATGATATTTTTCATGATAAATATTTTCCTAATATTCTTATACATAGAATGTAAATAAAATTTATGGAGGTGATAAAAAATTAATAAGACACAATGGCTATTTACAAGGAATTTTTTACCAAATTGGAAAGGCACACACCAAATTTTATTCTAGATAATGATAGTAAAATTGACAGATTTTACATAGGTATAAAACTATGTTTATGAAGTGTGTTTCCCCCTAAAGAATTTAAATTTTATAAGAAAGTTTTTTTATTATGATTATATAATAGAATTTGTGTTTTCCTATACATATATACTTTAGGAAAACTAGTATAATAAGTAATCTAAGTAATACAAAATGGGGAAGTATTAAAACTATAAATCAGATTGTAATCCCCCCCAAATGTTCCAAATGTGGAACAAGATATTTTAATTAATGTTTGATAGGATCAAGAATGTTTTACTGATGCGGTAAGCTTGGTCATTTGAATCATGTCTTTAAATAAAAGATTCTATATCAGACCAGTAATGGGAAAAAATATTTTTAGTAAGCATTGATATGTTTTAGTTGTAATGAGTCGGTGAATTTTGATAAAACATATCTAAAGTTAGTTTCTGAAGGTGGGAATGATCAATAAAAAATGGAGAAAGGTGCAGAAAAATTATTTTACTACTAATAATGTATATTTTGGACCCACAAATAAAGTGGTGTTAGGTATATTACATTTTTATTCAATTTATTTCAATGACATGTTTGATTTTAGATGTACACATTCTTTTACTTCATGGAAATTTTCCAATAAAATTAAAATACCATCTCATGAAATAATGTATAAATTTTGGTAAAAAAATACTAGCAGTAGAATTATGGAAACATTATTTTATTGGGACATTACTATTATCATATATGGAATGGTTTTTCCTATAAACCTTATTTCCATTCCAATTAAAGAGTTTAATTTTGTTTTGGGTAAGGATTGAATTTCATTTTATCATACTATGATATATTAAAAATCTAATGAATTCATATTCAATTTTTAGAGTGACTATAAATGTTAATATAAGAATGTGTTCATACCTTTGATTATAAATATATTTAGAAACATATTAAATATGGTAGTAAATGTTATATTTCATATATTTTTGAAAATTAATAGACTATTCAAATTAGTGATGTACCGGTAGTAAATGAATATATGGATATTTTTATTGATGACTTTCTGTATTTTATTCCTAGCCAAGAATTTGAATTTAATATTGACTTAGTTTCTTATGTTAAGAAAATTTTAAAAATTCTTATCAAATGGATCTGATAGAACTTTTGGAAATGAAAAATTAGTTACAAGAGTTGTTTGATAAGGGTTTTATTCATCCTAACACTTTACCTTGAAGTGATCCAATTTTGTGTGTGTGAAAAACAAGGATGGTTCCATGAGACTTTTCATTGATAAAAGATTACTTAATAACATCATTGATATGAACAAAAATCTATTTTTTTATATAGATGTCTGGTTTTATCAGCTCTAGGGTTCTGAGTATTTTTTGAAGATTGATGCAAAGACCCTAAACCCAATTTCTTAGATCTAATTCATTATATTATTACATTGGAATATAAATAAGGAATTCATATCTTGAAGTAAAGAATAGTTTAGTTGAATTGGAAAACCAAATACATACATAATTTTTACATTATAACATGAAATGAAATAAAACATATCCACTTCTTCTGAATCACACATAAACTCCTACATTATCCATGTAGGTCATTCATAATACACATATTTTCATCCTGGGAAAATTAAAACCTGAGAAAGGGGTAACCATAGATGATCATTAAGGGTACGTAATATAGAATTAGCATAAGTAATAAGGAATGGTGAATAAATAAAAGTACACATGCCATTAAAACAAAAACTTAAGCATAATATTGTAGGAATAAAACCTGAATAAATAAGGACATAATAAAACATAACGACGGATAATATTCTTGTAAAATAATCACATGGAATTTCAATTAATAGTTTCATAATGAGGTAATTAATAATGCTGGACATCATAATCATACTTTAAAGTCCTCAACCAAGACTCCATACATAATGGGTCAAAACCCATGCTAGTTTGTCTCATGAGACATACCGATGCATTAAGGGGCTATAACAGGCCTAAACATCCCATAATAAGTCCAATTAATTACTCATTTGAATACGTAGATACATAAACAACATAATCATTCATATTGAAAGAAAAATATGAAATGTGAATAACTTTCCCTAACCATTAAACATAAACACTAACCATTCGGAGTAATATGGTGAATGGTATCAAGATAAAAAATACACAAAAAAACTAATCAAAAAACAGTAAATAAAATTTGGTAGATAATTTCATAAAATATAAATCCCAATTAAACATAATATTCAATAAAAGTGTTGAAATAGATGAAAATACTCTTATAAAATCACTAAGTAATTCTATATAGAAACACTCTTCTACTTTATAAAGAAGATTTCTTTTGGAAAAATCCTTATATAAAACTAGAAGATAATTAATATTGTTTTTTAATAATAAAATGATTTAATTTATAAAAATAATTCTGTCTTTAAAATATTTTATACAGTGCACATGAAAATATGTAAGAATTTGAGAAGTTCCCCTGAATCAGGTTTGTTTATCCGGATGAATTTTTTGAAAGATCATTTTAAAACATGTAACTCCCCATAAATAAAATAAGTATTCTAATTTGTACACATATTTAGATAATTAAAAAAATAATTTATGTGGTGTAAATAATAATAATTAATATTTTCATTGATGTAAGTAGATAAAAAGGCTAACCCAAAAGAAAATGGTGGTTTAGGTAAAGAACCCCTGCCTTATGTCCGAATGTGTTCTGCACTTGACCTTAACATCCTGGATAATAAAATTAAATCCATTAATTAATTAATTAAGAACATTATATATTATTATTTTACTTATTATAGTTTTATTAAGATTATTTATTTCCTTTTTGATGAGTTATAAGATACAAGATTATTGCCCGAGAGCATTCATTTCCTTAGTTTTCACGATCGGTATACCTATATATAAGTATGGAATTTCATGTGGAATGAATATAATTTTATAGAATTGAATTTATATGATAATAATGAACATATAGAATATTAAATGGTCATATAATTAATTTTTTTATATGGTATAAGGATTATTTACTAGAGAAAACATTAGTGATAATCATATAGATTATTACAGTGGTATTTCAATAATCACAAACTAGTTTTGTCGTATTAATTAGTACTAAGTATATATAATAGTTCTAGAATGATTAAATAATATATAATACATACTTTATAGTTTTTTTCAATAATAAAAATGGTTTCATGACCATCCTTGAAGAATAAATTGAAGAATGATGGTTCGTTGTCCACAAAGGTTGTACATCGACACCTCTTGGAGGATGCTTTTGTTTTTAAAATAATAGAGAGAGAGATATAGTAGTTTGAGAAATGATATTTCATTAAAAAGATATCATTATAGTATATATATTATACTGGAGTTATCATTATCATTTGGAATGAGGAGGTGAGGGGGAGATAAGAAAAGAAAATAAATTGAAAATGAAATAAAAAGAAAAAGGAAGAGGGTTTACCACTTGAAATATCCCCCTTGCGAACCTACTTAAGGGAAGGGGTTTTGATATTTTTGCAAGAACAAGATCTCCTGGATATAGGGAGAGACTAGGGAGGAGGATTTGGTAAGAACTTTGTCAATCTTCAAGGCTTAAAGGAGTGAGTAGAATAGGGAGTGAGGGGTGGTTTTATAGTGGGGGAGAGGAGTGTTTTTTGAATATCTTATTCATTATTTTATTATTTTTCTTAAAGAAAGTAAAAGTTTTTATTCTTGTGAAAAAATAATAGTGATTTTGATTTCTACCTAAGTGTTATTACATCATCCATACCTCACGTATAACTTAACGAATCATGTATTTTGTATTTATCATTAATTATTGTATTTTACTATTCACTAAAAATTCAACTAATTAGAAAAATCTCAAAAATTAACCACTACCATTTTTCAAAATTTAGGAGTAAAAAATGGACTCTATTTATTCAAAATAATTTTCTAAATATTTGGAATTTAATTTTTTTTTAAAAATCATTAATTACATGAAAATACATATTTTCAATTTAAAACTAATTTTTTAATACTTTCAAAAATTAATTGAGGTCTCATAAAATTATCCTAAAATAATAAGAAAATGGAATATTTATTTAGGAATAAATTTTATGAAAAGTAATTTTATTTTAAATCAATTTATTATTTTAAAATTTTAATTAAATATTTATTACTTATAAAAATACCAATACTTAATTATTAATTTTTAAAATATTCAATCTCATTTATAAGGTGACTAAATTTTATTTATACATACATGGGTGAGGTTAAAATTCATAAGGGTCTTATTAATATTTATAAGGGTACATTACTATTCTTAAGGGTCAAGTTACTATTCAGAAAAAATGTATGTTGATCCTATCAAACACTAAATATCTTACTGAACGCAACCGTGTATGTCAATTTTTCTAAATTCAAAAAACAGAAGCTAAAAAAATATATCTAAAAACTAGGTTATAACTAAATCATATAAATAGAAAAGTGTTTGTTTAATAGATACTCATTGTTTCATGCAATATATTTTAAATTTATATGTAAAAACTTGGGGTGTTACATTCTTCCCCTCTTCCAAAAATTTTATCCTATGAACTACCAGAATGTTACCTCATGAGAAGATTTGGGTAGCTCTTCATCATAAGCTCCTCAGGCTCCCACATCACCTCTTAAATCTTATTATTTTTCTAGAGTACCTTTACCAGATGAGTCATTTTATTCCTCAACCCCTATTCTTCGGTGTCTAGAATCCAGATAGTCTTTTTAGAGTAAGATAAGTTAGGTTCCAATTATATACCTTCAGAAGTGAGTACATGTTTTGGGTGTGGCATATAATTTCTAAAAAGTGGGACATAGAACACATTTGGTTTCATACAAAGGATATGAAGCATTTCTAAATGATAATCCATATCTCCAATTCTCTTTAGAATTTCAAATGGTCCAAAGTACATGGGGCTCAGTTTCCCTTTCTTCCCAAATCTTATAACACCCTTCCATGGATATACTTTCAAGAAAACATGATCTTCCCCATGAAATTCCAAACTATTCCTTCGATTATCCAGATATCTCTTTTACCTAATTCAAGATGATTTGATATGGGTTTGAATTTTTTTTACCTTCATTGTTGTTTCCTCCACAAACTCTGGGCTCACAATATTCCTTTCACCAACCTCATCACAACTTGTTTGTGTACGACATCTATTTTCATATAATACTTCATATGGTGCCATTTCAATACTAGAATGGAAACTATTATTGTAAGAAAAATCCAGCAAATGTAAATAATTATTCCATCTATATAGAAAGTCACGAGAGCATGATCCCAACATGTCTTCTAAAGTTTGGATCGCCCTTTCTAACTTCCTGTCAGTTTGAGGGTGATAAGCTATATTCTAATTAATCTCAGTATCCAAAGATTTCTGGAGAATTTTCTACAAATTTGATAGAATCCATGGATCATGATCAGACATATTAGATATAGGTTCCCCACTAATTCTAAAAACTTCATTAATATAGATTTGTGCAAGGTTCTCAAGTGAGAAATCTTCCCTTATAGTGAGGAAATGTGTATAATCGGTATGTTGATCCACAATTACCCATATTTCATCATTATTTCTTGGAGATTTGTGTAATACAGTGTCAAAATCCATTTTAATTTTATCCCATTTCTATATAAGAATAGGCAGAGGTTGCATGACCCCTCTAGGATACTGTCTTTTAACCTCCATTTGTTGAGAGACTAAAAATCTCAATACATTATAACAAATTTCCCACATCATGTTGTCCCACTAGAAATGTTCCATCAAATCTATATACATATTATTTCCACTAGGGTGTATGGAGAATCCAAACTATGGGAATAATATAATAACTCCCTTTTTAGTTCAGGGATATAGGGAATACGTATCCTCCTTCCAAATTTCATAATTCCATCCTCATACATGATGTTTACCGATTTCCCGTCATTCACAGATTTAATTTTATTTTGGAGAATCTCAACATCATATTGAGAACATTAAATTCATTATAATCAAGATGGTTGGTCAACCAATTTAAAAAGTAGTGACATATCACCTTATTTGATAATTACCATATCCATTGTAACTAGATCCTTGTACATATGATCCTTATCAATTATCATTTCATTTAGAACTCCATGATCTTTCCTAGTCAATGCATCATCTACCTTATTTTCCTTTTTTCGGTGGTAGTGTATGGAACAATCATAATCTTTGAGTAGCTCGAGCCATCGCCTTTTCCTCAAGTTGATTTCTTTCTATGAGAATATATATTTGAAGATCTTTTGATCTCTATATATCTCAAATCTTTTTCCATTAAGATAGTCTCTATATATCTTCAGAGAAAATAATACAATTGATAACTCAAGATCATGAGTTAGATAGTTCTATTCATGAATTTTTAACTGCCTTGATGCATAAGCAATAACTATATCATTTTGCATAAGGACACATCCAATTCCTTTCTCTGATACATCATTATAGATAAAAAAATCCCAAATTTCCTAATAGTAGAGTCAAGATCAGATCATTCACTAATATCCTATTCAATTCCTTAAAACATTCTTCACATTCGTTCGTCCATACAAACTTAACCCCTTTACGAGTAATCTTGGTTTACAGTTCAGCTAATTTGGAAACATTCTGAATGAAACGCTAATAGTAACCTACTAAACCAATAAAACTATGTACCTCAGTTATGTTTGTTGGTGTAGAACATTCTTGAACTACCTTTTTCTTCACTGGATCAACTAAGATTCCAACCTTAGAGACAATATGGCCATGAAAGGAAACACTTTGAATCCATAATTCAAACTTTCTAAACATCCCATATAACTTGTTTCTTCTTTGAGTTTTTAAAATAATGCACAAGTGGTTCTCCTGATATTTGTAGCTTTTTTATTATACCAAGATTTAATCAATAAATACCATGACAAGGTCATCAATATATTCTTTGAAAACTGTATTCATTAGATCCATGAAAACCGAGGGTGCATTATCCATCCCAAAAGGAATTATAGTAAACTTGGAATGACCATACCTAGTTTGAAAGGATATATTTGGATTATCTTCCTTCCTCACATGAAACTAATGATATCCACATCGAAGGTCAATTGTAAAAAAATATTGGGATCCATGAATTTGATCAAATATATCATCAATACGATGAAGTGGGTATGATTAGCCACTGTAAGAGGCTAATATTCATTGCTAATATATTTATTTTTCATGTGCCTTGCTATTAATAAATAACATTTTAGTGCATTTTACATTTTGAACACCCATTCTCATCATTTGTGCACTTCATGCTTAATGTGCACCAATTTAGGCCCAATGTTTCATCTGATTTTAAAGAATGTAACTATCCATGTTTTAATTTGATATTTTTGGAAATGGACATTCACTTAATTATGAACATTTTTTATTCAGGGATCAATGGATTATTAATAATGTATGATGGAGATATTTGGCGATTAATGGAAACAATTCTGGAGAAGGCAGATTGTATATCATCCAACTGATCGGACTATGGGGCCCACAATACAAGCCCAATGAAGCCCAAAATTTATGGAAGGATATAAGACATATAGGTGAACAAACCATTATTCTAGAGCCAGTGATAATTATTCATCAATGGTTGTGATTAAGGCGGCCCAAGTTGAATATTTAATTTTGGGCCAGAGTCTGCGGCCCAGAAAAACATCTCACCATTTCAATCATAGCACCCGAACCACGTAGTGTTTCGGGCTGAAATTTTATATGGTGTTAGGGGACATCCGGGGATTCATGTAAGTATTCTAGGGACCACTCAAATTCGGCGTCCTAGAAGGTCCTTTAGGCGCGTCTTTCCGGTGGATGCAAGATGGATGCAACTTCGGGGCAAGAAGTGGAAAAGTCTCTCATCATTAATGTTCCACCCACATTTTCCCAACATAATTAATTAAAGGCACATGGGATGTTGGGGTCTCGGCCAAGGCTTAATTTTTTCCTATTTAAGGCAGGAGTGGGGGTGGATTTAGGGGGGTTGGGTGCTTTCTTTTCATTGTAATGTTATTATGCCAATTTGCCTTTGTAATGTTCTTCCTTCTCATGTAAGTTGTTCGAATCACCTTAGTCTTCAATAAAAGTTCTTATTCTTCTCTTGTTCTATTCTTCTCCTTATCACCTTGAAACCTTTGCCTCATGGTGTGAATTTATTCACACCAAACCTTGTGATTTTGTTCACACAACGGTGGAGTGATCGTTATTTTTGTTGTTTTTA
The DNA here is from genome assembly GCA_963277665.1 of Viscum album. Lineage (NCBI taxonomy): Eukaryota > Viridiplantae > Streptophyta > Magnoliopsida > Santalales > Viscaceae > Viscum > Viscum album. The sequence continues at coordinate 768,051,019 of OY728121.1, forward strand.
CTTCTCCAATCCCGCTTCTTTAAGTCGACTTCCCACTTCCATTTATTGAATAGAATAAATGGAGGTATAAACCCTTATGGGTTGGTCCTAGGGTGTTGCATGGGGAATATTGGATGTTATTTTATGATCCTAAATTCTGTAATAATATCATTATTTGAAGATTTCCATTTGATGATTTATTTTCTTCTTCATCTTTTCCAAGTTTAACAATGACACATTTCGAGTGCTAGTGCGATCCAATTCCTTGGAGTGATCATTAAATTGATCCTACAAGTGAATTGGTTATTAGCCTTGAAATTGTGTAGGGATTAAATTGGTGAATGATGTTGAGGAATTATATCATTTCGTGGATACATCTTGAATTAGTGAAATGAATGTTATAAGAAAATAAATGCATCCAATCTAACCCTAGTAACAACTTAGGATCAACTCATCTCCATTAATTGTTTTAGACTAAGTAATTGAATGTTTTAATTTATTTTATTTAAATTAAATCAGTAGTTATTCAAATCAATTCAATCTGAATAGTTGGCCACTTCATAGCCAAATCCTTCCAAGATCTGAGTGTCTTTAGGTTCCTTCTTCGGTCCCTGTGGATTCGACCCCTACCTGTACTACAACGACCGCATACCTGTAGGGTAAATTTGGGCGCAACCAAATTTTCGCGCCGTTTCCGGGGACCCAAGTAAGTTACTCTAGACACACATCTTCTTTTCTCACCCCGCATTCTCTATTCTCACCCCCATCTCTTTTATCTTTACCCCTTTCTGTTTGTGTGTGTCCTGAGAATCTAGAATCCAACTTTCCATCTTCTCCAATGGAGTATCTTCCAAATTATCATGTCACAAACTCATGCTGGAATGAAATGGAAAATGAATATTTGGAAGCCCCTAAATTAGAAAATTTCTTTGATCCACCCTTGAATAATTACCTCACACCCGATGAGATGTACAATCAATGGGATGATGATTATTTAATTGATGAATTTCAAACCCTCTCGAGGATGATTGAAGAGATTAAACTTAATGAAGTTCATGATTTAAAAACTCCTATCCAGACTAATCCTCAAAAACTCTTTGAACAATTGTGTAATCAAATGGAGATAATGAGTTCTGAGGTATCATCATTGAGATTAGAACTACAATGCAATAATACTTGTGAGGAACTCATCCATACACCAATTGTACCTTCTGAAACCTTATGTGGAGTGTCCAGCTTCCCAAAAAACTATCATGAACTTATTGAAGAACCAAGCTTTGGAATTAGGGTAGGGGAATTGAATCAAGAAATTGTTGAAGGGTCTTTAAATCAGGAGGAAATTTATTTTTTTAATTCAAAAGATAATAACTTGACATCATGGATTGATCTTCCTGAACGTGGCTCCATTGGTGAATTTTTAGGGCCACCGATCACTGAAAAATTAGGAGAAATCCCAAACATTGAGCCCATACCTACTCCTATAATTCAAATTGACACTTTTGGGGATGAATCATATTTTTACAAGGAACCAATTCATTCTAATGTCTTTGGAGAAGAAACTATGTTTTGTTCAAATTGCCAATATTCTTTAGAAAATTTCAACCAACCCGTACTCAAAATCATTGTCCTTCCTTCCCCACTTGAGTATCCCATCATTTTTGATAAACAAGAGCTTGGGGTTTTCATTAATTCATCTCATGAAACCCACAAAGGGGGGTTGATCTTTGATTTATTAGGAAAGACTACAGAAGAAAAAAGATCAACCATTTCTGATATTCCTTGGATTTTCGCATTCATTTTAGAAAATAGGATTGTTCATGAATTAAATTCCAAAACTTCTTACCAACCACAAGGGATACGCATTCTCAATCATGTTGAAGTAGAGAATGATGAGGTCATTAAAATTTTTAAATTTGGAATTGGCTAAGTTGGGGGGGTTCAAGTCGAGCTAAAGACTTTAAATTAAGTGTTGCACGTGAGGCAACCCACAGTTTTCATGTTTTATTTCATTTATTTAGTATCTCGGACTGTTGACATGTTCTTCTTTTATGAGGAAGGATGAGTATGAAAGGGGAGCACCGTATTCATCCGTGTCACGCGGTGTGATCCCTGAGTAATACCTTACCCAGAAAATATAAAGAAGACAATGTATCATCAGTTTATTTTATTTTATTTTATTTTGTAGGTATTTAAAAAAAATAGATTGTTGACCTGTTCTTCTTTTATGAGTAAGGATGGGTATGAAATGGGAGCACCGTATTCATCCGTGTCAAGCGGTGTGATCCTTGAGTAATACCTTACCCAGAAATTTAAGAGAAGACAATGTATCATCAGTTTATGTTATTTATACTTTTTTTAGGTTAAAAAAAATACAAAAAATATATATATTAAAAAAAATTTAAGGCATGTCATAGGTCATTGGGAAAAGCTGGTCACAACCATCCAAGCCATTTAGAGACAAACCAGAATTAAGGGAGACATGGGAATGCATTTTCAACATCAACCACCAGGTGACTTCATTCCATAATTTTCATTTTCAATGTCTTCATTGAACTTCTATCCTACCCCTTCTATATTTCAATTATTTAAACACTGGGGACAATGTTATTCTAAGTTGGGGGGTGGAGATGAAAATCTGTGGAAGGAAAAATGTCATTAACCTTGAACATGATAACACACATTCCAAACTATGAAATTGGATATCAAATAATTTTGCATGCCTTGATTCTGATTTTAATGCAAGTTTATGTTCATGTGCATAGTTATTGGAAAGTGCGGTTGTCCGATGTGATTTTTCACTGTTATATTTTCATCCATTTAATAAAAAAAACACAATGCACGTCCTCTAGATTGTGGGGTCCTAGTTTGAGTTCTTGGGGACCCATAATAAATAGTATAGGATTGGCGATCATTTTAATTTTAACATGAGTATTCAAAAAAAAAAATTGCGCGTAGAGCAATGAATTGACCTAATGTGTGGCTTTTGGCACTTGGGGATCGCGACTCAATAGTTTTCTGGCCCAGAGTTGGGCATTTTATCTCTATTTGTGGTAATTTGAATTTGTTTTTGATTGAGTTAACTCGAGATGATGCCCGAGAATGTGAGCTTCACTTGGTGCCCTAAGGTCTTTGAGCCTGGGAGTCATCGGCAAAGTCTTGCTACATGAGTTTACTCGATTGAGTTCAATTTCAATTACCATGGAAAAATTGCAAAAAAAACCCAAAAAAAAGAGAAAATAAAAAAATAGTACTCATCTTATTATTAAAATTTGATTGCTCCTAGCGCTTCCATCTTTTCTCCCTCGAATGAAAATGAACCCCCATGTCTATTGTGACGCACAACACTTCATCATGCTTAATTGAATTTGGATGAAATATGGCAATGAATTTGAACAAAGGAATGGGCTTGGGCTTGAGATATGCTTATGGAAATAGCTTGTTTTAAATGATTTTGATGGGTTTCATAATTGTTTGGTATGTGATCTTTGGGTGAGAAATGTGTATTAAAATGTTTTTGGAAAAGGTCATTTGAATTTCATTTTTGTGAGATATATTTTGCTCGGGACTAGCAAAACTCAAGTTGGGGGGTGTGATTAGCCACTGTAAGAGGCTAATATTCATTGCTAATATATTTAGGTTTCATGTGCCTTGCTATTCATAAATAACATTTTAGTGCATTTTACATTTTGAACACCCATTCTCATCATTTGTGCACTTCATGCTTAATGTGCACCAATTTAGGCCCAATGTTTCATCTGATTTTAAAGAATGTAACTATCCATGTTTTAATTTGATATTTTTGGAAATGGATATTCACTTAATTATGAACATTTTTTATTCAGGGATCAATGGATTATTAATAAAGTATGATGGAGATATTTGGCGATTAAAGGAAACAATTCTGGAGAAGACAGATTGTATATCATCCAACTGATCGGACTATGGGACCCACAATACAAGCCCAATGAAGCCCAATATTTATGGAAGGATAGAAGACATATAGGTGAACAAATCATTATTCTAGAGCCAGTGCTAATTCTTCCTCAATGGTGGTGATTAAGGCGGCCCAAGTTGAATATTTAATTTTGGGCCAGAGTCTGCGGTCCAGAAAAACAGCTCACCATTTCAATCATAGCTCCCGAAACACGTAGTGTTTCGGGATGAAAGTTTATATGGTGTTAGGGGACATTCGGGGATTCATTTAAGTATTCTAGGGCCCACTAAAATTCGGCGTCCTAGAAGGTCCTTTAGGCGCGTCTTTCTGGTGGATGCAAGCTGGCTGCAACTTCGGGGCAAGAAGTGGAAAAGTCTCTCATCATTAATGTTCCACCCACCTTTTCCCAACATAATTAATTAAAGGCACATGGGATGTTGGGGGCTCGGCCAAGGCTTCATTTTTTCCTATTTAAGGCAGGAGTGGTGGTGGATTTATGGGGGTTGGGTGATTTCTTTTCATTGTAATGTTATTATACCAGTTTGCCTTTGTAATGTTCTTCCTTCTCATTAAGTTGTTCGAATCACCTTAGTCTTCAATAAAAGTTCTTCTTATTCTCTTGTTCTGTTCTTATCCTTATCACCTTGAAACCTTTGCCTCATGGTGTGAATTTATTCACACCAAACCTTGTGATTTTGTTCACACAACGGTGGAGTGATCGTTATTTTTGTTGTTTTTACTTTCCAATCCCGCTTCTTTAAGTCGACTCTCCGCTTCCATTTATTGAATAGCATAAATAGAGGTTTAAAACCTTATGGGTTGGTCCTAGGGAGTTGCATGGGGAAGATTGGATGTTATTTTATGATCCTAAATTCTGTAATAATATCATTATTTTAAGATTTCCATTTGATGATTTATTTTCTTCTTCATCTTTGCCAACTTTAACAATGACACATTTCGAGTGCTAGTGCGATCCAATTCCTTGGAGTGATCATTAAATTGATCCTTCAAGTGCATTGGTTATTAGCCTTGAAATTGTGTAGGGATTAAATTGGTGAATGATGTTGAGGAATTATATCATTTCGGGGATACATCTTGAATTAGGGAAATGAATGTTATAAGAAAATAAATGCATCCAATCTAACCCTAGTAACAACTTAGGATCAACTCATCTCCATTAATTGTTTTAGACTAAGTAATTGAATGTTTTAATTTATTTTCTTTAAATTAAATTAGTAGTTATTCAAATCAATTCAATCTGAATAGTTGGCCACTTCATAGCCAAATCCTTCCAAGATCTGAGTGTCTTTAGGTTCCTTCTACGGTCCCTGTGGATTCGACCCCTACCTGTACTACAACGACCGCATACCTGTAGGGTAAATTTGGGCGCAACCAAATTTTTGCGCCGTTGCCGGGGACCCAAGTAAGTTACTTTAGACACACATCTTCTTTTCTCACCCCACATTCTCTATTCTCACCCCCATCTCTTTTATCTTTACCCCTTTCTGTTTGTGTGTGTCCTGAGAATCTAGAATCCAACTTTCCATCTTCTCCAATGGAGTATCTTCCAAATTATCATGTCACAAACTCATGCTGGAATGAAATGGAAAATGAATATTTGGAATCCCCTAAATTAGAAAATTTCTTTGATCAACCCTTGAATAATTACCACACACCCGATGAGATGTACAATCAATGGGATGATGATTATTTAAAGGATGAATTTCCAACCCTCTCGAGGATGATTGAAGAGATGAAACTTAATGAAGTTCATGATTTAGAAACTCATATCCAGCCTAATCCTCAAAAACTCTTTGAACAATTGTGTAATCAAATGGAGATAATGAGTTCTGAGGTATCATCATTGAGATTAGAACTACAATGCAATAATACTTGTGAGGAACTCATCCATACACCAATTGTACCTTCTGAAACCATATGTGGAGTGTCTAGTTTCCCAAAAAACTCTCATGAACTTATTGAAGAACCAACCTTTGGAATTAGGGTAGGGGAATTGAATCAAGAAATTGTTGAAGGGTCTTTAAATCAGGAGGAAATTGATTTTTTGAATTCAAAAGATAATAACCTGACATCATGGATTGATCTTCCTGAACGTGGCTCCATTGGTGAATTTTTAGGGCCACCGATCACTGAAAAATTAGGAGAAATCCCAAACATTGAGCCCATACCTACTCCTAGAATTCAAATGGACACTTTTGGGGACGAATCATATTTTTACAAGGAACCAATTCATTCTAATGTCTTTGGAGAAGAAACTAATTTTTGTTCAAATTGCCAATATTCTTTAGAAAATTACAACCAACCCGTACTCAAAATCATTGTCCTTCCTTCCCCACTTGAGTATCCCATAATTTTTGATAAACAAGAGCTTGGGGTTTTCATTAATTCATCTCATGAAACCCACAAAGGGGGGTTGATCTTTGATTTATTAGGAAAGACTACAGAAGAAAAAAGATCAACCATTTCTGATATTCCTTGGATTTTCGCATTCATTTTAGAAAATAGGATTGTTCATGAATTAAATTCCAAAACTTCTTACCAACCACAAGGGATACGCATTCTCAATCATGTTGAAGTAGAGAAATATGAGGTCATTAAAATTTTTAAAGTTGGAATTGGCTAAGTTGGGGGGGGGGGTTCAAGTCGAGCTAAAGACTTTAAATTAAGCGCTGCACGGGAGGCAACCCGCGGTTTTCATGTTTTATTTCATTTATTTAGTATCTCGGACTGTTGACCTGTTCTTCTTTTATGAGTAAGGATGAGTATGAAAGGGGATCACCGTATTCATCCGTGTCATGCGGTGTGATCCCTGAGTAATACCTTACCCAGAAAATATAAAGAAGACAATGTATCATCAGTTTATTTTATTTTATTTTATTTTATTTTATTTTTTTGTAGGTATTTAAAAAAATAGATTGTTGACCTGTTCTTCTTTTATGAGTAAGGATGGGTATGAAAGGGGAGCACCGTATTCATCTGTGTCACGCGGTGTGATCCTTGAGTAATACCTTACCCAAAAATTTAAGAGAAGACAATATATCATCAGTTTATGTTATTTATACTTTTTTTTAGGTTAAAAAAATAAAAAAAATATATATATTAAAAAAAAATTTAAGGCATGTCATAGGTCATTGGGAAAAGCTGGTCACAACCATCCAAGCAATTGGGAGACAAACCAGAATTGAAGGGAGACATGAGAATGCATTTTCAACATCAACCACCAGGTGACTTCATTCCATAATTTTCATTTTCAATGTCTTCGTTGAACTTCTATCCTACCCCTTCAATATTTCAGTTCTTTAAACATTGGGGACAGTGTTATTCTATGTTGGGGGGTGGAGATGAAAATCTGTGGAAGGAAAAATGTTATTAACCTTGAACATGATAACACACATTCCAAACTCTGAAATTGGATATCAAATAATTTTTCATGCCTTGATTCGGATTTTAATGCAAGTTGATGTTCATGTGCATAGATATTGGAAAGTGCGGTTGTCCGATGTGATTTTTCACTGTTATATTTTCATCCATTTAATAAAAAAAAACAAAATGAACGTCCTCTAGATTATGGGGTCCTAGTTTGAGTTCTTGGTGACCCATAATAAATAGCATAGGATTGGTGATCATTTTAATTTTAACATGAGTATTCAATAAAAAATAAAAATTGCGCGTAGAGCAATGAATTGACCTAATGTGTGGCTTTCGGCACTTGGGGATCGTGACTCCATAGTTGTCTGGCCCAGAGTTGGGCATTTTATCTCTATTTGTGGTAATTTGAATTTGTTTTTGATTGAGTTAACTCGAGATGATGCCCAAGTATGTGAGCTTCACTTGGTGCCCTAAGGTCTTTGAGCCTGGGAGTCATCGGCAAAGTCTTGCTACATGGGTTTACTCGATTGAGTTCAATTTCAATTACCATGGCAAAATTGCAAAAAAAACCCAAAAAAAAGAGAAAATAAAAAATGAGTACTCATCTTATTATTAAAATTTTATTGCTCCTAGCGCTTCCATCTTTTCTCCCTCGAATGAAAATGAACCCCCATGTCTATTGTGACGCACAACACTTCATCATGCTTAATTGAATTTGGATGAAATATGGAAATAAATTTGAACAAAGGAATGGGCTTGGGCTTGAGATATGCTTATAGACATAGCTTTTTTTAAATGATTTTGATGAGTTTCATAATTGTTTGGTATGTGATCTTTGGGTGAGAAATGTGTATTAAAATGTTTTTGGAAAAGGTCATTTGAATTTCATTTTTGTGAGATATATTTTTCTCAGGACTAGAAAAACTCAAGTTGGGGGGTGTTATTAGCCACTGTAAGAGGATAATATTCATTGATAATATATTTAGTTTTAATGTGCCTTGCTATTCATAAATAACATTTTAGTGCATTTTACATTTTGAACACCCATTCTCATCATTTGTGCACTTCATGCTTAATGTGCACCAATTTAGGCCCAATGTTTCATCTGATTTTGCAGAATGTAAATATCCATGTTTTAATTTGATATCTTTGTAAATGGATATTCACTTAATTATGAACATTTTTTATTCAGGGATCAATGGATTATTAATAAAGAATGATGGAGATATTTGGCGATTAAAGGAAACAATTCTGGAGAAGGAAGATTGTATATCATCCCTCTGATCAGACTATGGGGCCCACAATACAAGCCCAATGAAGCCCAAAATTTATTTAAGGATAGAAGACATATAGTTGAACAAATCATTATTCTAGAGCCAGTGCTAACTCTTCCTCAATGGTGGTGATTAAGGCGGCCCAAGTTGAATATTTAATTTTGGGCCAGAGTCTACGGCCCAGAAAAACAGCTCACCATTTCAATAATAGATCCCTAACCACGTAGTGTTTCGGGCTGAAATTTTATATGGTGTTAGGGGACATCCGGGGATTCATTTAAGTATTCTATGTCCTACTCAAATTCGGCCTCCTAGAAGGTCCTTTAGGCGCGTGTTTATGGTGGATGCAAGCTGGCTGCAACTTCGGGGCAAGAAGTGGAAAAGTCTCTCATCATTAATGTTCCATCCACCTTTTCCCAACATAATTAATTAAAGGCACGTGGGATGATGGGGGCTCGGCCAAGGCTTCATTTTTTCCTATTTAAGGCAGGAGTGGTGGTGGATTTAGGGGGGTTGGGTGCTTTCTTTTCATTGTAATGTTATTATGCCCATTTGCCTTTGTAATGTTCTTCCTTCTCATGTAAGTTGTTCGAATCACCTTAGTCTTCAATAAAAGTTCTTCTTCTTCTCTTGTTCTGTTATTCTCCTTATCAACTTGAAACCGTTTTCTCATGGTGTGAATTTATTCACACCAAACCTTGTGATTTTGTTCACACAACGGTGGAGTGATCGTTATTTTTGTTGTTTTTACTTCTCCAATCCCGCTTCTTTAAGTCGACTTCCCGCTTCCATTTATTGAATACCATAAATGGAGGTCTAAACACTTATGGGTTGGTCCTAGGGAGTTGCATGGGGAATATTGGATGTTATTTTATGATCCTAAATTCTGTAATAATTTCATTATTTTAAGATTTCCATTTGATGATTTATTCTCTTCTTCATCTTTGCCAACTTTAACAATGACACATTTCGAGTGCTAGTGCGATCCAATTCCTTGGAGTGATCATTAAATTGATCCTACAAGTGCATTGGTTATTAGCATTGAAATTGTGTAGGTATTAAATTGGTGAATGATGTTGAGGAATTATATCATTTCGTGGATACATCTTGAATTAGTGAAATGAATGTTATAAGAAAATAAATGCATCCAATCTAACCCTAGTAACAACTTAGGATCAACTCATCTCCATTAATTGTTTTAGACTAAGTAATTGAATGTTTTAATTTATTTTCTTTAAAAAAAATCAGTAGTTATTCAAATCAATTCAATCTGAATAGTTGGCCACTTCATAGCCAAATCCTTCCAAGATCTGAGTGTCTTTAGGTTCCTTCTTCAGTCCCTGTGGATTCGACCCCTACCTGTACTACAACGACCGCATACCTGTAGGGTAAATTTGGGCGCAACCAGGGTACTTGTTCTTTATAATAATAGCATTGATCTCCAAGTAGTCCATATACAGTCACATATATACATCGTTCTTATTAACAAAATGAATAAGATCTCCCCATAGAGAAAAACTAGGGATAATAAAACCCTTACTACCAACCTTCCATAATTTTTCCTTTAGCTCCACTAATTCCACTATGGGTATTCTATAAGGAGTCATTGATATATTCCTTGCACCTAGAATTAAATCAATAGAAAACTCATTTTACCACTTCGGAGGATGTCCATGTAAATATTTTGGGAACACATCACTGTATTCTTTCACAATAGGTAAATCCTCAATTTGAATATTTCATTACTCACCCATAGATATTTTTTTCTAATCCTACATAAGAATTGAATTCAGTAGGGCTAATGGGGGTGGATCTAGATAGGAATCAGATGATGAGGTTTTTGGTATAAAGATAAGGGATTCTACATCATTCACAAAAATTAAAACTTCCTACTACTTATAATATATTTTCGCATCATAACCTGAAAGCTAATTCCTACCAAGTATTATATCAAGTTCAATCATTGGTATGATGGTAAGGTCAGCAACTAAAAGATGTTTATGTGTCATAAGGGGGACTGATCGACACATATTTATTGTAATGATACTTCGGTTAAGAGTTTTTTTAATAAAAACTCCTTTTTTAAATCAATATGGAAATGTATAATTTTATTATATAATTGAGAAGATATAAAATAATGCGATGATATAGAATAAAATAAATCATTGGATATGTTTGAGGAAATGATTAAAGTACCTAACGCCACATCATTAGGAACTTCAGCCACAATAGTTGTGACTGCATAAGCTTTCCCTTTCCCCCTTATCCTTATTTGGGGAATGCTTACATGGTGATTAGGACGATCATTTTCATAATGTTCCATATCTTTGAAATTATATCATTAAACACTTGTAGCTTCTTTCATTCCTTTACAATCACTATCCTGGTGATCTTTTCCTCCATACTTGTAACAAACACCCATACCCTCCAGGAAAGTGTCGAGGTGTTTCTTCTAACAATTATAATAGGATGGGAATTCAACTCTTACATTTTTCCCTTTTTCTTTATTTCCTTTTCCACCATGCTGAGTAGGCCTCTTCTTCTCTTGCATTCCTTTATGTTCATAATACATTGAGAATTATTTTTCTATCTTGATAGCACATGAGACAATATCTTTGTATGATGAGAAATGTTGGGAGACTAGTGCCCTTTGGAGGAATGGTTTTATTCCATCAAAGAATCGATAAATCTTTCTCCTTGGATTTCGTATGTAGTACGTGACATGCCTTGCTAACCTTGAAAAGTTAGCTCCATGCATTGCAACATTCTCATCCTCTCTTTATCTTAGATTCGGAAACTAACTTTCCATATCTTCTCATTATTCTAGAGGGAAGTATTTGTATATTAATATTTCTTTAAAATACCTATATTCCATTTTTTAAATCTCTTCCCTCCATTTGTGTTTTGCATTAATTACCACAATTGATCAGAATCTCCCAAATAGATGACAAATCTCTATGAATTTTTCCCCTTTAGTTACTTCACAAAGTAAGTAATATCTTCTCTGAGGAATTATCCACTGATCTTCTATGAATGGGTTTGTATTCCCACTAAATGATGGAGGCTGTTGTAGAACATTGTCGTTCAGGATGCTCCATATAGGTGAGGTTATTATTGATAACCCAATTCAGCTATCCTAGTATCGTTATACACTGTTCATAACCAGTCATACCTCCGTAGCCAACATCATTATCTTACATAATAAGAAAATCCCTACATGGGATAAGTGCATTAGTTTTGTTTCTATTCCATCCTCTAGGATCCATTTATAAATAATGGCATACACTAGATTAGGTTATGAATCATAATGTGTAATCTCAACTAGAAAAATACTTAACATGAATAGAAATCCTATGCATAACTATTCTTATAATAATGAACATGGTTTCCTTGAGGAGATATTTACATTTAAATCCTTCATAATGTTTTGCAAAGAAAATGTGAATTATTTTAAAAATATCCCCCAGGAGTGTTAGAATAGGTGCGTAGTAAGACCCATTTTTGTGTACCGGGTTACCCCGAGTCAGGCCCAAAACACCTTTTCAGAGTTTTTACTCCTAGGTACATCTCTTATAGAACCACATCCACTTGTAGTATCCAAACAAGGATGTATTTCTAGGAATTTTCATATAATATCTTCCTTAAAAAAATTATAGGATGTTCTTGTATTCTTATCCTCAATGTCCATCTTAGGGTTTTTTTTCCACAATCTACATTTTCTAAATCTAGTTTCCAAGTTTTCTACTAAAAGTTCTCTGATACCAACTATAAAGACTTTGACCCCAGTTTACTAGAGACGGTGACTTATTTTATTACATTGGCATATAAAAAATTAAGTCATATCTCTAAGGAATGAAGAATTTGAGTGCATTGGAAAACCACATATATATATAATTATTACATTACAACATGAAATGTTATATAACATATCATCTTCTTTTGGATCACACATAAAATTTTAGATTATCCCTACAAGTCATTCATAATACACATCTACAAATCCTAGGGAAAAACAAAACATAATAAATGTGTGATCATAGATACACATTAAGGATAAGTAATACAGTGGACGCATAAGTAATAAGGCATGGTGAATAAAGAAAAGCACACATGCCATTAAAACATAAACTCGAGCATAATATAAAAGGAGTTAAAGATGAACGAATAAATCCTTAATAAAACATAGCCATGGATACTCTAATAGTATAATAATCACATGGAATATCAATTACTAGTTTCATAATGAGGGAATGCATAATTTCGGGCATCATAATCATATCGTCAAGGCCTTAGCAAAGACTCTATACATAATGGGTAAAACCCCAAGAAAGATTGTATCATGAGACCTACTGATACCTAAATGGGATATAACAGGCCCCACATAAAAATTAATAAGTCCAATAAATTACTCATATAAATGGGATACACATAATAAATATATAAATTCACATTGAAATAACATATGAAATGTAAATAACTTTCTCCAATCATTAAACATAAACACTAACCGTTCAGAGTAATAAGGTGTATGGTATAAAGATAGAACATCCACATTCATACTAATCATAAACCATTAAATAAAATATGGTAGATGATATCTTAAAATTTTAATACCAATTAAACATAATAATAAATAAGAGTGTTGAAATAGATGAAAATACTCTTATAAAATCACTGAGTAATTCCAGAGAGAAATACTCTTTTTAATTAGAAAGAAGACTTATTTTGAATTTTTTTTACAAAACCAAAAGAGAATTAATATAGATTTTTCATAATAAAATGAGTGAGTATATAAAAATAATTATTTCATAAAATATATTATAGGGTGCACTTGAAAATAGGTAATAATTTGGAAATTTCCCTTGAATAGAGCTTGTTTATCTGGATTTTTTTTGAAAGATCCTTTTAAAACATTTAAATCCTTATAAAAGAAAAAAAAATCCATTTTGTATACATATATATAAAATTAAAAAATAATTTATTAGTATTATATAATAATAATTAATAATTTCATTAAGTTAAGTAGTTAATAAAGCTAACACTAATGAAAATGGAGGTTCGGGTAGAAAACCCTTACCTTATGTCCGAACTTATTCTGCACTTGACATTAATGCCCTGGAAAATCAAATTAAATCTATTAATTAATTAATTCATAAAATTATATATATTTATTTGATTTAGTATTATTTTATTATGTTCATTTATGGAATTTTTGATGAGTTATAAGACACAAGCTTATCGGTCGGGAATGTTCGTTTCCTTAGTTTTCACGATCGGTATACTAGTATATAAGTATTTTACTTCATGTGGAATGGATATAATTTTACAGAATTGAATTTATATGACATTAATTAACATTAATAATATTATATTTGTTATATAATTCGTTTTTTTATATGGTATGAGGATGATTCATTAGATAAAACATTATTGATAATCGTATAGATTATCAAAAGGGTATTTCGATCATCATAAACTAGTTTTGTCGTATGAATTAGTATTATGTATATATAATGGTAATAAAATCAATATATAAAATATAATACATATTTTATAATTTTTTTTGACCATAAAAATGGTTTCATGTCCAGCCTTGAAGAATAAATTGAAGAATGAAGGTTTGTCGTCCATGAAGATTGTACATCAGCACCTCCCGGATGATGATTTCATTTTTAAATTAGAAGACAGAGAGATAGTAGTTTGAGGAAGAATATTACATTAAAATGATATAATTATAGTATGTAGATTATACTAGAGTTATAATGAACATTTTTATAGAGGAGGTAGGAGAAGATAAGAAAATAAAATCAATTTAAATGAAATTAAAAGAAAAAAGAAGAGGATTTACCTCTTGAAATATCCTCCTTGATAACCCGCTTAAGGGAAGGGATTTTGGTATTTTTGAAAGACCAAGATCTCATGGATGTGGGGAGAGACTAGGGAAGTGAATTTGGATAGAACTTGTAAATTTTATCAAGGATTAGAGGAGTAAGGAAAAAAGGGAGTGAGAGGTGGTTTTTATAATGGGGGAGAGGGGTGATTTTTGAATATCTTATTAATTATTTAATTATTTTGCTTAAGAAAAGTAATAACATTGATTATTATGACCAAAAATAGTAATAAGTTCATTTTATTTTGAACCATGTGTGATTACATCAACCATACCTCATCTATGACTCAATAAATCATGTATTTAGCATTTATCATTAATTATCAAATTTTACTATTCCCTAAAAATTCATTTATTTTAGAAAAATACACCAAAATACCCATAACCATTTTTTTGAAATTTAGAATTCAAAAAATGGAATCATTTTTATGAAAATAATTTTCTATATATGTGAAATTTAATTTTTAAATAAAATCATTATTTACTTGGAAAATACAGATTTTAAATTTAAAACTGATTTTATAATACTTTATAAAATTAATTGACATATCATAAAATTATCCTAAAATGATAGGGAAAAAATATTTATTAAGAAATACATTTGGTGAAAATAAATTTTATTTTAAATCAATTTATTAATTTAAAATTATATTTAAATATTTATTACTCACAAAAATACCAACACTTATTTATTAATTATTAAAATATTCACTCTCATTTATAAGGTGACCAAATTTTATTTATACTTACATGGGTGATTTTACTACTCATAAGGTTCATATTATTATTTATTAGGGAAAATTACTATTCATAAGGGTGAAGTTACAATTTACTAAAAATGTATGTTGATCTTATCAAACTCTAAATATCTTACTGATCACAACTGCGTATGTCCACTTTACGAAATTAAAAAGATATAAGTGGAAATATTGTATCTAATGGCTATTTTATAACTAAATATGATAAATAAAAAAGTGTTTTTTCACCAAGGCTCAATGTTTCATTAATATTGTATTAAATTTAATTGTAAAAATTTGTGGTGTTACAATTGATCTCATGTCCAAGTATCACTAGCTGAAAATGAAGGAGAAAGACATTCCAAGGATGATGTTTTATACTCAGTATGAACGCTATACGTTTGTGCTTATGCCGTTAAATTTGACTAAATAACCCAGTATATTTATAAATATTGTGAATAATTTCTTCCATGAGTATTTGAACAAATTTTTGGTGGTTTCAATTAATGAAATAATAGTTTATTCTAAAAGTTATATGGAATATGAGAAACATTTAAGTATTTTTCTGTAGATATTAAATGAAAATAATTTTTTATAAAATATATCAAATTTCAATTTGGGTTATAAAAGATTTTTCCCCTTAGGGATTTTTTTCTAATGATGTAATAACTATTTATCCGACTAAAACTATATTGTTAGAATAGTGCACAAGACTAAAAAATGTCAATGATATTTGATGTTTTCTTAGATTAATAGTTTTTTTAATGATAACTTATTGAAAAATTTTCTCTATTATCTATCCCACTAACTAAGCTTCCTAAAAAAAGTTAAATTATTCTAGATAATAAAATGTGTTGATTGTTTTTAGGATTTGAAAAGT
Organism: Viscum album; assembly: GCA_963277665.1. Taxonomy (NCBI): domain Eukaryota; kingdom Viridiplantae; phylum Streptophyta; class Magnoliopsida; order Santalales; family Viscaceae; genus Viscum; species Viscum album. The sequence continues at coordinate 768,067,103 of OY728121.1, forward strand.
AGATTGGTTAGTGATCCATTGTAATTATTTCTATATAGAAATGAAAAGTTTCTAATTTACAATGATGAATAATTAAAGGGAATTGTTTGTTCCTTGATATAAGATGATCGGGTAATTGAATATAAATCATAAAAATTGAAATTTCATAAGAATAATTACCCTACACATGTTATTTTTCTTACAATAGTGGTATTTATTTTAAAACATTGGAGGTGAATTTTATATATGGTAGAATGTTAAATATATAGTGACCAAAAAAATTTATATTATATATTTAGTCAAAAGAGTTAAACATAGGATAATAAAGATGGGTGGAACTAATAAAGGACTATGATTTCATCATTCACTATATTTCAGGTAAATCAAATAATGTACTCGATGCCTTGAATCAAAAATATAATGTGTCATTAATCATTTGAAATTTCATCATTTTCTTAATGATTTAATGAATTATATCCTTGAAATTATACATGCAGGAACTCCGAATCCTTTTTTAGGTGTTAGGATAGTCATATTTTTCAAAACAAATCATGCACTCTTAAAAAGAAGATCATGATTTGTATTAAATGGTATAATTGGTCAAAAAGATTTAGTTTCCTAAATATAAATTAAAAAATAAGTAGTAATTATATTTTTAAAGAGGTTGTGTGTGCTAAGTGATTTTTAGTTTAATATAGAATTTTTATGTCAAGCTTATAACTCTCTATTTTATATTAATATAGGAAAACCTAAAATATATTGAGACCTTTAATATTTATAATTATTGGGTGTAATGACCAAAGTTATTGTTGATTTTTCCATGAAATGTTTGTCTTATCAATAGGTTATAAATCTATGATTACTATCTAAGAGGATGCTTTAAATTTTTCTAGTGACCGAATGGAAATGGGAAAGTATATCTATGGATTTCATGGTGGTATTACCAAAGGCGTATTGAGGTATTAATTAAATTTGGGCTATTGATAATCGTTTGAATAAATATATACATTTTATTTTTATTCATGGTATTATTTATTTGGATTAACTTTATAGAATTTATCATAAATAGATATTCATATTAAATTGATTCCCTCTCTCTATTTTATCTGATCATGGTCCTATATTTATCTCAAAATTTTGAAAGGTACTTTAGAATTCATTGGGTACTGAATTAAATATCAATACACTTTTTATCCTCCATTTGATAGACAACGAGACTAAAAAAATCAAACATTAGAATATGTGCTTCATGTTTTCTCATTATTTTACTAGGGATGTTAGAGTAAATAACATTAATAGGCGTAACCTTAATATAATAACAATTTTAATTCAGGTATAATGATTTCACCTTATGAGGAATTACATGGAAAGTGGTATCGAACTCTAGAATGTTGGTCCAGATTTAGTGAAAGGAATATGTTGGGACCAGAACTGGTAGAATAAATGACTAAGATGCTAAATAAGATTTAGAACCACATGAGGGTATCTTAGAGTAGGATGAAAATTTATACAGATAACTAGAGGAATGATCTATTGCTTGAGGTTGTAGATCATTTTTTTAAGCACCTCTCAGGAAAAGTGTTATAAATTTTAGAAAGAAAGGAAAATTAAGTTTATGATATATTAGTCCAAATAAAATTATAGAAAAATTAGGATCAATTTTATACTGATTGAACTTACATATGAGTTTATCTTAGGTACATGACTTGTTTCATGTATCATTTTATGATATATTTTTCTTATCAATTTCATGTTTTGATTCCAATAGTAGTTCAGTTGGAAGAGAATATTTCTTATAAGGAAAATCCATTTAAGATTCCAGATCATAGAGAGAGTGTTTTTTATAATATGGTGACTCATCTAGCTAATGATTTCTATAAAAACCATATGATTTAATAAACAATATGGGAATCAGAAAAATCAATGAGGGAAAAATACCCTCATGTGTTTATGTAATGAATAAAATTACAAGGATAAAATTTATTAATGGGGGAGAATGTGAAAACCTAGTTACTATTGATAATAAATCGATTTCATTTCTAATTAATATTAATGATTAGATTATATAGATTCATATTCACTGTACTGGTTTTAAGCAATTTTTTAATTGAAAAAGAAATTGTTTTTTCAATGAAATTGTTTTTTATGAATTACAAGGTTTTATTTGAAAGGAGATTCTCAATATATTAGGAATTTAATTTGATGATATAGACTTAATTTTTTATATCATAATATTGAAATAATCTAAAAGTAATGTTTTTGTATTTTTTCAAAAATATTAATTTTTTGGTGAATAATGAAAAATTACGATTTTTATACAAACTAAGATTTATTTTATGGAATTTAAAAAGTCAGATTATATTTTTTATTGGTTTTAAATTAAAACAATATAAATTTTACTAAATATAATCCATTTAATTCAAAAGTAATTTTTCTTATATATTATTTTTCATAAATTATTTTTAGGCTTAAAAACACATTTCTCTAAAAAAATCATTGGGTTATGTGTTCTTATACTAAAATTAATCTCTTCCACTTAAATATATTGAATATTTAAAAAGTTATTTAATATTTCTAATTAGGAGGTTCAAATTTAGTAGTGAGATCCGTCCATCTGAGGGATCCTTTTGAGAGGCACCTTGAAGCGGTTTTTATGTGTAAGAAAAATCAAGGTTTTTTCGCTTTCCTATTACAAGTAGACATAAATATATCTTCCTTTAGGTCATAAAAATCAATCCCTTTGTCACTTCAAACAAAAAAATAATCTTATCCCAAAGTATCACAACAACTATATAGATATAGGCATTTATGAGAGTTCATCATGCTCTTTTTAGTCCTAATCTATATAACGTTACTTTTTCCATTACTAGAAATTAATTTTGATGATACATCACACACAACAAACATAATTTTTGGAGATATAAAAAATTACTTGTAATACATATTTCCCTGGACTTTACCAAATGAGACATCTATGTACTGTAGCACTTCTGCACATTTATTGGCTTTCATGGCCAACTAAATAAAAGGACTTGATATATCCATGGAATATTGAATTTTTACTAATCAATTAGGTGCCAAAAAAATTTATACTTCATCCATCTTATACTTCTATGGTATCTCTTAATCGAGTGGCCAAAGAAGTTACACTTATCACAAAAATTATTCAACTTTTCATAATTGATTTAAATTTTTATATTTAAGTCAATAGAAACCAAGAAAACAATATCAATGAGAGGATAATTAAAGTCACATCCACTATAATTCTAGAAAAAATTTTATATATAGTAATATATATTTCCCTATATAATTTAGTGGTTATTTATACAATTAATGAAATATACCATATGATTTTTGGGTATCAAAAGAACCACACCAAACCCCTGATTCAAATCCATAGTTGAGTGATGGAATTCTTTGTTGAATTTGGATTAAAAACGTTTTTCCAATCATAGACTATGAACGAACCGGGTTTGAGAGAAAGAATTCAAAGCCCTAAGATTATGTTTTAAGCTCATTTAATAAAAAAAATGTGATAAAAAACCTTACCTATCAAAGTGATTATATGACCCCCAAATCACTAAATATGGATGAGAATGTTTTATAGATAATATAGCTTCCTAGGGTTATCCTTGAATGGAATCATCAGTTGAGAATTAATCGAGTATCTAATTTATTTAAGTCAATCTTCATGAATTTGGGGATTTTATTAAACCAACTATTGGTTTCCATTTCACATGGTATATTTATACTGAGAAGAATCCTCATGGTAATCTAATAAATACCTAGATTTTGAATTATTCACAACCCTTAATTCTTGAAATACCTTCTAAACATATTGTCTCTTATGGGTGTCAAAAGCCGTTTCGTTATGAATCACCAAAGTAGATTTCAAAGCACCTTCCTTAATTGTGCCTTGATTTTTACATGAAGTGGCTAAATAAACATTAACCTCATTATCATAAGCATAAAAAATATTTGAGGATCAAATGAAAACATATTGAGGATTTAATAATCAATAATATATTTGTGTAGAATTTTATTAAAGTATAATTGTTTTTTTTGCACAATAATGTCTTATGTCATGAATTTTTTTTGTATATATTATATTTAGTATTTTTTAAATTATTTTTCATATTTTTACTATATGTAATAAGATTAATTTTGATTATACCTTTGATTTATATTTTATAATATTTCAAAGATACATACTTTATTACATAAAAGAAACATAATATGTTTTGGTATGTTTCTAGTGGGAGACTTTGAAAGATTATAAAATATAATCAATAAATACGATTTAAATGAAATTTAAAACAAGTACTAAACACATAAAAAATAATTAAAAATTATTTTTTATCAAAATAGTAAAATAATAAAAATAAAAAAGATACAAAACATTATTGTTTCAAAACATAACATTTATACATTGAAATAAGTAGATGAATTTATAAACGTACAATAGAGAAATTATAAATAGAATCAAAATAAAATTTAATACATAAACTTAATATATATAAAATAACATAAAAATAATAATTTCATAAATATAAATATATGAAATAATTTATATAATAATGTACATTATTATTCCAAAACATATTATTTATACTATAAAAAATATGCTCATAAATGTTTTTGAGAATTAAATTTTCTTTAATGATTTAATAAAAAATTAATGCTATTATTAAATCCTAAGTTAATATTTGAATATAAATTTACCATATAATAAATAATATAGAATAAAAATGTTTAGATAAAATGTTTCAGATAATATTTTCAAATTAAGGTAGTCTGGACCCTTTCCAAGTGGTAAGGCTCATCCATTATACTATTTCAAATAGGGTTTAAACCTTGATTATACCTAACTTAGGGGAAATTTAAAGACATATCCATAATGTAAAAGAAGTGGATACAATGCAACATTAAGGACCACAACATAAGGAAATGTTAATAACAGGCATCAAGGTGGACCACAATGACATGGTTTTTAGCTTAGTGATGTTTTATGGAACACCATGTTGTGGCGATCGAGTTATTTAGCATAGATCAAGGGAACCATAGCGTATGTAGGCCATCCGCAGTATAGGTGATCCCTGTGAGTGTGATGTTATGGCTGATCTGGAATAGCCTAGTAACACTACACAATGGTGTTATGAGCTACGACCTAATAAAAAGGGATATTTCCTCTATATTCATGCATCAGGTCATTGGTCATTTATGCTATGAATTTCAAGGTCCTATAACCATATAATGGCTCCCTATTTACCTAGTTAAATACCCAAATCTATAAAAATAAAATAAAAATTGAATTTGAAGGATTAATTTAAATGGAGGAAAAAACATTATAAATAGAAAATATATATTTTTTACTAATTAAATTTTCAATATTAATTTTTATTAATATTATTAGTGATATTATTGTTAACGTAAATTAAATTTTTAATTACATTGTTAATTATTAAATACTTCATTAGTAATTATTGATCACATTATTATTATTATTATTAATCACATTGTTATTGATTACTAGTTATCATTAATTAAATTCTTCATCACAAGAATATTAATTGTTATTAAATAGACAAATAATTACATTAATAATTATTTTTTAAAACAATATTAATTTCAGTATTATAATTAATTATTATTAATGACCATTAATTATTTATTATGTATTGTTAATTAAATTATTATAATTATTTATTTTCCAAATATTTTTATATTTATTATTTGTTAATTTAAACAATATTTATAATTCATGACTTTATTATTAAAAAATTTAATATTTTTTTTCAAATTTATTCGTTATTTTCAACAAAATTATTAATTACATCAATTTAGAATTTTTATTATTATTAATTATAGTTTTATAAATAGTTATGAAATCATTAATAATCCTTATTATGATGTATTAATTTTTATTTATTACATTATTAAATAATAATTAATTATTAACAATGTATTATGATTAATAATTTATTATCTTTAATGAATTATTATTAACAATATATTATTCATTCAATTCTAGAAAAGATGTGTTTGAATCCCACCTCTAAATTATATAAAGTATGTTAAGGTCTACACCCTTATAAAATGGAGGCTTGTATGAACTATTATTTGATTTTTTTGGAATATTGTAATTAAAGTAATTTAAAATATATAAAATATATTATTTTTTTAATTTTTAATTTTTTAAGTATATATATATAAATAAATAAAAAATAAAAAAATATATAAATATATACAAAAACAAACACACACACACACACATACTATTCAATTTTTAAATTTATTATTTTCCCCATAGAAAGAGTTTTCTCCACAGGCACCCATCTTTAGTTTCATCAACTATTATTTTCAATTATTTTTATTTTAATTTATTTATATTAGAAAATTAATGGTTTGACATACAATAAATATATAATGATAATATATTTACAATTTTGTGAAATTAGCAGGAATATTTTCATGTTAAAAAAACTAGTGTAATACTTGTAGTAAAATTGACAATCCAAGACATTCATCTCGTAGAAGGACATGTAATCTCAGATGAACAAGCATATACCATAAAAAAGTGTGCAGAATCTCTAATAATAAACATGAGCTATAAAGCATAATCATAGGCATATGGCACATAAATATACCATGTACTTGAAATATATAATAATTAAGAACATTGACACAAACATAATCATAGAAATTATAAGTCATGGATACCCACCAAGACATTCGTCACATAGGAGCCTTGGAATAACCACTAGTGTACTTTTTTAGGCTTGGTATTAACACCCATGTTCCCTTATTGGGCCGGGGCTTACCACCTGTGTACCCTTATTAGTCTTGGGACAATCCTCATGTGTACCCATAGGCTTGGGGTAATCCTTTTGTACACCCTTGGGATTGGGGTAATCCTTCCCAGTACCCTTTATCTTAAGAAAATCATATTGTATACATTTTGGCATAGTTTAATCCTCTCATGTACGCTTTGGATCAGGATAATCATCTATTCAAACCTTTAATTATTAGAAAATGTTATCTTCACCAATAAGTTAGAGGGATATATAGGTACCTATCCTTCAAAATAATAATCATCCATACATATGTGTTCCATTAGAATATGAAAACATTCATACCTAAAACAATACATAATTAACCCACAGAAAATAGATGAGTTTCATGTAAACATTTCTAATAACATCCTACAATCCATCCAATGAAATAATTTGGATGGTGAATTAAAAATATCCCAAGTGTAACATAAGGATTTTTAATGATGCCGACATTGGTGAAAAATCCCCTTTTCAGACAATTAGATAAACCACATTAAGAATAAGGGGAAATATCCCACTTTTTAAAGGGCTTAAAAACTCAATAAAAATGTTTTAATTAAAATTAAATACATTAAAATTGATAAATTTTTTTAAAACATTATCCTTCAAAACCCAGAAATCCTTTAAGAATATATATTTTATATAATAAAGGTTCTTTTAAAACCACTGAATAATTATTTCTTAAAAAACACAATCCATTACATTGTTTCTTAAATAAACTTTTTTATTCAAATAATACTTTTAATTTTGAAAAATATAAGATCATTTAATTTTTTTTCAAAATAATAAAGAGATAAAATAATTTTTAAAAACATTTAAAACATGTAAATGAAGCTTTGTAAATAATATTTATCATATTGTGAGAGTTACCATAAACGTTCTTTTAGAAACTTTTTGTACCATACTCATGAAAGATATAAATATAGGTAAAATTAAAAGATAAAGTGAAAACATTTGAAAGCATTTACTTTTTAAAAAATATATTCAATAGTGCATCCAGAAAATGCATATAATGGATTTTAGATTAAATGTAGAATGGAAAGAAAAACATTTTACTTAGAACTGATGGAAAACCTTTTTAATATTTGGGAATACCTTTGTTGAAAAACCATATAATAAAAAGCATAAACTATCTTCTTTTATAAAATATGAGAAGGGAAAAATTATTTTCTTGTGAGATAAGATTCAAATGATATTCCATACAAAAAGGATATTATTGGAGGTAAAAGAAAATGTAGACAATGAGGAGAATCCATTTCTAAGGAAAATGATGATTATTTTTAATTTTATAAACCTTTTACGAAGAAATTTATCATGGTAAAAATTTGAGTTAAATTTTTTGACTTCCCTAGAGATATAAGGAATTATAGTGTAATCATTGAAAAAAAGGAAACCATATTATACAAAAATATTAAAATGAAATCATAATGACTTAAGAAAATAATTTTATCCAATAAGAAACACTTACAATGGTGGTAATTTTCTATGGTCTATTTATTATCATATGTTATTTATTTATTAAGTAGTTTCCACTTATGTAGATTACTTGAGATGGTCTTTTCAATCTATCAAAAACATCCTTAGTATATTGACCATGGTCAAATGTGTTACAAAATAGATCCATAATCTCAGTAATTGTATTATTGTATCTATTTTATTATTTAATTAAGACAAAATTTTTATAGTTCCATCGGTTTTTTCTAAAATGGTCTGAAATTAAAAATGGATCCTTGATATGTTCATTTAAGGTGGTTATCTTTACAATGTCTGCTTATTCATATATAAATTATAGAATATCTAGTATTATTTTCCAAAATTTTAATGATGTAAAAAAATTTATTTTTATATATTAATTATATTTTTAAAGTCATCCATATTAGGAATTATTGGGAAAATATAACACGTCGTTCATAGAGGTGGTAGTCTACATGTATTCCTAAAAATGTTTTCCTTTTTCGAATAGTTTTGGTGAAGGGTAGAAATGGTATATTCCATTAGTATAATAAATTTTTTATATATTAAAAATCTTTATGATATAATTATGTCCTGGATATAAAATATTTTATGGGTTAAATAAGGTAAGAATAAGAGATCTTGGTTGAGAAAATCACCACTCCCTTTGGATTTTATCCCTTGGGTAACATATTTATGATCCTTATATTTTTCTTTTAGAAAGAGAAAGGATTATATGACAAGGGAATAGGGTTTATGAGATACTAGGGTTTTCCTCCAATATAAAGATTTGTAATGGGTGGAAACATATTTAATAAGTGATCTCCTTTTATAAGTTAGGGAAATTTAATTTTTCTAATTACTCATTACATCATAATAATTTCATGGATCTATTCTAAGGTTAAAGGATTGAAAATTGAAAATAATTTAGTGGATATAGATTTTTGGATTGAATAAGGCATAAAATCCTCTAAATCATTCATTTGGTTCCATGTTTTAGACATATTTCTATTCTTTTACCCTTAGGTTTTTTTTGTTCTTGAGGACTCCCAAAGACAATAGGGGAGAATATGGGTGTCAAGTTTTTCTTTGAATCAACAAGTTATTTTCCCCATGATAGTTAGAACTCATTAAACTTATCTGATTGAGTTGTGAATTCACCAATGATAGAAACATAGAAGTAGAAACACAATTTTTTTTACTTAGTTCTCCTCCAAGGGCTAGTAAAAGGAGAATATGTTGATGATGAGTCGATCATACCATAATACACTATGATTCACTTGATTTGGTGGAATTCAATGATTATTCATGGATAATATTTTAAAGAAACACTACCTTTATAAGAATTTTTGAACTGGGCACTGCGTACCTCAGATCAATTTTATTGACTACCCCTTGATCATAGATTAGGTTGAATTTATCCTTATCTTATCGACTTAAATTCCACCTACATACATGACTGAAATATGATGATGTTTTTTGTAACACCCCGAGATTTTATGAAAAATATTCTTTTTAATTTCATTAATGTCTTGTGTTGTATGCTACACCAAAAGGATCTTTCACAACATGCATCCTTGACTTTCCTTTCATTACACGCAATCGCGACCTTCCTTGATAGCGTGTGTAGTACGCAATACCGAGTTTCACTAAACAACGATATGCTATTAAAATATTATTAAAACTTGCCGTTATGAATAGTAATAACCACTTTTTGAAATTTTTTAAATTTTATTTTTCAAAATGGAATTCATTTTTGGATTCGGAATATTGAAATTAGCTTAGGGTGAAATTTTGGTAATTTTCGGATAACTTTCATATTTTGATGAATAGTGGAAATTACTAAATTTTAATTAAAAACAACTTTTTCAATCGAAATAATTAGTAGTGATAAATTATTAATTTTAGTGGTTTTAAAGTATATTTAGAATATATTTTTACAATTTAATACAATGATGGTCATTGGATGTAATTTCACATTTAAACCAGTTATAAACAAGTTTCAATCTTTTGATAGTTATTATCTCTTAAAAACACGCTATTTATTTTGACGACGGGAATTAATTTTTAAATTAGTTAATGAAACTGATATGTTTTGAATTTGGTAAAATAGAAATCATTTTTGAGTTCATAATATCAAATATATCTTAGGCCTAATTTTTGGTATTTTTCTGAAAACTTTCAATTTTTGATGAATAGTGAAACCACTAAGTGGTAGTTAAAAAAAATGAATCGTTCATAAATCTTAATTTTACCGCTTCTATGAATGGAATTTCAAAAATCCAAGAGACACGGTTGAATTCAGTAAGTAAAATTTTGTTCAATGAGATAAAAATAATTTTTTTTTGAATAGTAACTATTTACTTTTGTTTACCACGGTTAAAAGTAAATAGGGTAATTAAGGGTAGAAATGTTATTATTATTACCATAACACATGTCCTAATTATATTGGACAAGTGTAATTAGACCAAAAACAAAATTATGAATAAAATATGACCATTTAGGCCCACTTGGATTAGATTAGGACATTTATTATTAATTTATATAAAGAAGGGTTAAAAGAGTTAAAATCAAAGTTTATTTACTAAAACATTTTTAATATGGGGTTATAAATAAGATAAATTAGACTATAAATATTCATTAGAAAGAAAACAAGATTTCCTACATAATGGTATTTTATTTGTAATTTTTAGACAATAAATAATTTAATTTATTTATGACACAACGATGATGTAGTAATTATCTTATTAATGAAATATTTACATAAGTGATGTTATAAATACCCAAATAAATATAATTTGAGACTTTTTATGAATCCCACTAATTTTCTAGGTTAATATGACATGTTAGTATTGATTTAATTAACTTGGATCGAACTAATAATTCTGTTATGATTTTCAAAAAAATCAATTACTATATAGTGTCAAAATTGACATAAAATAGTTTTTAAAATAGATATTATATTAGTAATTGTTATTTTATTCCTAAAAATCTAATATTCTTACAAATGACTTATATAATGTTTTATATATTAATAATAAACAACTTGGGGTTCGTTTGTCTGCTTATATTAAGTTTATTAACCTTATAGTATAAGAACACAAGAAGATATGGTAAAAGTAAAATTATTTGACTTAATGTTAAATCTAAATGATAAGGTTAAAATAAGAACCTAAACTTGTCTAAATTATATTGGATGAGATGATTTCGACCCATCCACACCTTATCCTCGAAATAAATCAATTTGGAGCTATTTAAAACCAAACTTGACTTTATAATAAAATAATATTTTTAGTTATTCCAAAGGTGCCCCTCTCCTCCCTTATAAAAGGGAACCTCCTCCCTCTCTTCCTCACACCACTTTGAGCCTTCAAGCTCAGCCAAACCCTGACACTTTCTCCTCTCCACTTACATAGAGACATCCTAGAGGTCCTGGTCTTATTCAAAGACCCATTTTAGTGCCCTAAAAGGAGGTCTCAAAGAAGCACTTCAAAGGAGAGGTAATGTCCGTTACCGATTCTTTCATCTTTATTTCTTCTTCCACTTCTTCTTCTTAGTTTGTTTCATTATGAAGTAATAACATCAGTATCACTCATATAATTATATGTTATTATAAGTATGAAACAACCCTATTTCACCATCTATCCATCCTACGGAAAAAGAAATCACCGCGCGTGCGTACATATGGAATACCGTCTCCACGCCGTGGTGTAATCTATTTTCCACCACCACCTTACATGGATGGGTATAATGGTGTAAAGAATAACTATACATAGTTATTATAACATCATATTGATTCTGATATATTGTATCATCCACTCCAATTCAATTCAATAATTATGGAAACGATATCATCGCTCGTGCGTACGTACGGACTACCGTCTCCACGACGCGATGAGATTCATTCTCCATGTTAACCATTTAAGAATGATTATAAAGTATATATAAGAAATAATAATAAAATATATGACATTATAAATATACTGTATTTATGTATGTCATCTACTTAATTCCATTCAACTCAATAAGGAAACAAAAACAACGTTCATGCGTACGTACGGCCTACCGTCTCTATGAACAGTGTATTTCTTTCCATTTACGAATTTATTATATATATGTATATTCTGAATATATATTATATATAAATCATTTTTTATATTCTGGAATTAAGTAATTATGATCTAAGAAATCATATGAATAATTACAAGTCAAAACAGGGACGACAAATGAAACAATTTTACCCAAAATGCTCTTTAACATAGAATTTACAAAAGAAAGGGTAATATAAAGTCATAAGTGAACCATATATGATATCATAACAATGATTATGATTATGTAATAAGTCAATGACATTATTTAAATCATTATAGAGGAGTTTTGGACACCTATGAAGAAAATCGGACCTAAGGTAAGAGAAAATATCACAATCTCATTTTTATCCGAGATTGTTTATACTTGGTATTTACTGGGGTGTATTTTATCATCCACATCCATGTTCCCTCAATATGTAATGTTATTTCCATCCACCCAAAATTGTTTAAATCCAAATTTACCCTTCGGTGAGTTTTTAGTAAAAGATATGAAAGGAATCTTTTGTCGTTTTTCGTACGAGGTACTTTTTGACTTTTCCGACAAAAGTACGAAGAATGTTTTTTTAACTTATACGACATGAATGGATTTTTAAAACATTATTTCCAAGAAGAAACCTTTACAAGTTTTCAATATTATTTTGAATCAACTTATTTTAGTTTATGATTGTATGACATGTTAAGAAAGGAAAAGTGTTTTTGAAGAAGAAAGGATATTTTCCTCAAGAATGGAGTTCATGTGTTTTATCAAAATTATTTTCCATCTAAGATAATATAGGGTTCTGTTTCTATCCCTATTATTAAATGGATTTCATTATGTTGTGATAGAAATATTTTTATTAATTCCTTTATCTTATATGAATTGTTTTATGATGTCATGTTGTTTAAGAATCCCATTTTTACTACATGGGTTATGCAATGATGTATGATTTATGATTTTGTGGCACACATAAGAATGGTATCATTATGAGATGGGTGGGACCTATATCTACCTACAATGCATTGGGTAATGATTTTATATCTAATGAGATAGACATGGCTGGAACGGTAGGTGATACCGGTTAGGTGAAACAGGACTGAAATGAGGGTGACTCGGTTCAGAAAGAGACTTTGTCCACTAAGATTGTCTTGGCAATGAGTTTTGACTAACAATAAATGATTCTATATGATTATGTGTGTATGCCACAAAGTTTCATGTTTTATGTTATGATTATTGGGATTTCATTTCACTACTAAGATTTATCCCATGTTATGAAATTATGCTCTCTTTTGCAGGTTATGATTTCCAAAATGTTATGTTCTTATGAATATGATGTGATTTATATTTCTTTTGTTTACCCTTACTGAGCATTTGAGCTCACCCTTTTATGTTTTTCTTTTCCCCAGGATATAAAGAAAGGTTTTAGGTAAAAAAAGGGAAGATCTTTATAGGATATGTTGAAGATCTTTCACCATGATTAGAAGATTATATTCCTAGTTTCCAAAGACACTAAACTATTAAGATCCTTGTGTGTGTGTTTTTTTTTATGTACTAAGTATTCTGAAAAAGTAATGTAATGTCCATGTACGTCAAGATACGGGTCTCTACAGTTGGTATCAGAGGAAATGTTTAGTCAACCTTTGGAAACTAGGATGCGAGAACTTTAGTGAGATCCCTAGAGATATTTCTTAGGTATGTCTAGGGATGTCTCTAAGGTTAAGTATACGTATAGGTTATAGTCCTAGAATTGTGCTAACAATCTTAGAATTTAACCTAAGATGTTAGATATTGAGGGTACTCCCCCTTTGTTATGTTGTTTTCCATAGCATGTTTTTTGCCTCTCACACTATTCTTTTTGGGGTTTAGACGATGGCAGGAGCCCGAAGGAACCGTGTTGATAAATGTAATGGACAATGCAATGATTGTCCTCCTGAACAAACGAGTGTTATGGGAGATGGAGTGAAAAATATTATTGTTATACTTACACAACCTATGAATCATTCTGGACTTCCAAATGAGCAGAGAAGGGAACAATATGCTATTGAGTCTTTCATGAGGCAACGTCCACCTTCTTTCAGTGGGTCTTCCGATCCACTTGTTGCGGAACAATGGATCGGTACCAATGAAAAGATATTTTTAGTTCTTCAATGTTCTGAACATGATAAAGTCATCTTAGCAGTATATCGTTTGGAAGGTGAAGCTGAACAATGGTGGAATATTATCAAGAATACGAGGCCAAGAGATGAAATTGAGTCCATGGAATGGGACGAGTTCAAGAACTTGTTTTTCAGTAAGTACTTCCCTCGTATTCTTCGAACAAAGATGGAAAAGGTGTTTCTTGAGCTGAAGCAGAAGGATGATGAATCTGTTGGTATATACGAAGCGAATTTTACAAGACTTTCAAGGTATGCATCTGGCATTATCATCCAACCTGAAAGTAAAGTTGATCGATTTTTCAGTGGCTCAAAACCAAGTCTTCGAAGGGCATTAGCTATAAGAGACATCACTATCTATGAAGAAATTGTGCGTTGTGCTATCAAGGTAGAAATGGAAGTTGGTGTTACATATCCATCACATGGTTTTGACAAGAAACGAAAGATGGAGTTCAAGGAGAAATCTCAAACTAATGGTGAAAAGAATATGAATGTTTCCTTATGCTCAAAGTGTGGAAAGAAGCATGGTGGAGATTATCTTAAAGGGACTAGAAAATGTTTTAAGTGTGGAAAAGAAGGTCATCGAGCAGCTGAGTGTCGAAGTAATGGAAAAAGGGTTTCTAATGATGTGAATAAAGAAAAGACTGCAGAGAACACACCACCACCACTTCAATGCTTCAAGTGCAAGGAAATGGGGCATTATGCTAATAAATTCCCTAATCCAAGGGTTAGTGATGATCAACATGAGCAACCACTTAAGGCAAAGGACAAAGGGAAGTCACATGCGATCACTATTGGCGATGTTGAATATAACAACGATGTGGTGGAATGATTAAGTGTTTATGTAATGGGATTCCAAAATAGTGTTGTATATAGTATTGTGGAATATTGGAATATTTATGTATTGTTCTATTGTGGTTTTCAATAATTTTATGGTACCAGTAACCATGGAAAGAGATTGAGATATTTTTGGAAAAAGAATGATATGCACATAATGAAGGGAAAACAAGAAAATGAAACATTTGACAGTATTCATGAGCTCATGATTGATATAAGGACTAAGTGATATCATTGTTTGAGTATATAGAATTTTGAGGATTTTGGTATGTGGAAGGTGTTAACTTTTAACTGCATTCATGTTTTCACTAAGGTTCAATGGGTATTCAAGAGAATACATGATTAGGGACTTTGAATGTTTGGAATGTGACCAACAAAACATATCTTATGATATATGGGGATCAACGATGGTATTAAATCTCTGGTAATCGTTTTCACTATGTTATGAGAGTGGACTGCAGTATTATGGATAAGCCTAAAGATTGGAATGGATTATGTTGGACATAAGTTAGTATTGTTTAAGGATAGAAGTTTTTTTCTATATTATTGATGGGATGTTATAGTAATATAGTTTTAGAAAAAGGACAACCTGCAGGACGGGCGACAGCCCATCGCGTCGGACAAGGCTGTGGGAATCGAACCCACAACCGAAGTGCGACTGGCCTTTATCGCCTACCACTAGCCTACAGGAAGTCCCTGGTTAGTAGAAACTACTTTTATTTTATTAAGCGGTATGATATATGAAGTATAAGTTCATTTTTGGAACCATATACGATTATCCATAAGATGGACTTATAAATTTTGCTATCCTTTTGTTTGAAAGAGATGGAATGACCCATCATTCTATCACACGATCTGCTAACACATCACGAATGACAAAATTCAACTTCATTTCTTTAAGAGATGAATTGGAAATTGTCCAAAGAACGACAAACGGTGAGACTATATCAAAATCACGAAAGTATTTCTTCTAATTCCAATTTCATCAACTTTAGGGAAATGATCTTGAAAACCAAAAATATCGTCTTAGTGCTCTTATATCTGATGAATCAGATGGTACCTTATATTGTCACAAATTTATGGATTTTGTGATTGCTAGCTTTTCAATAGCCATGTTCTCTACCACTCTCCATCAGAACATGATGGTTAGATTTCTCTTGCATATCCATATTTTCACCTATGTGGAAACCCAGTGATTAGTTTATTTGGGTAACCGTTGCGTTTCATACTTTTGTTTTTAAAGATTGGTTTTGGTATTCCTTTTTACGATGTGGGTTTCGATTAAAGAAACTTTCAAATAGTAAACCATTTATAACCCTGACGAATTTCGAGGGCGAAATTCATTTTATGGGGGGTAGAATGTAACACCCCGAGATTTTATGAAAAATATTATTTTTAATTTCATTAATGTCTTGTGTTGTACGCTACACCAAAAGGAGCTTGCACAACACGCATCCTTGACTTGCCTGTGATTACACGCAATCACGACCTTCCTTGATAGCGTGTGTAGTACGCAATACCGAGTTCCACTAAACAACGATATGCTATTAAAATATTATTAAAACAAGCCGTTATGAATAGTAATAACCACTTTTTGAAATTTTGTAAATTTTATTTTTCAAAATGGACTTCATTTTTGGATTCATAATATTGAAATTAGCTTAGGGTGAAATTTTGGTAATTTTCGGATAACTTTCATATTTTGATGAATAGTGGAAATTACTAAATTTTAATTAAAAACAATTTTTTCAATCGAAATAATTAATAGTGATAAATTATTAATTTTAGTGGTTTTAAAGTATATTTAGAATATATTTTTACAATTTAATACAATGATGGTCATTGGATGTAATTTCACATTTAAACCAGTCATAAACAAGTTTCAATCTTTTGATAGTTATTATCTCTTAAAAACACGCTATTTATTTTGACGACGGGAATTAATTTTTAAATTAGTTAATGCAACTGATATGTTTTGAATTTGGTAAAATAGACATCATTTTTGAGTTCATAATATCAAATATATCTTAGGCCTAATTTTTGGTATTTTTCTGAAAACTTTCAATTTTGGATGAATAGTGAAACCACTAAGTGGTAGTTAAAAAAAATGAATTGTTCATAAAACTTAATTTTACCGCTTCTGTGAATGGAATTTAAAAAATCCGAGAGACACGGTTGAAGTCAGTAAGTAAAATGTGGTTCAATGAGATGAAAATAATTTTTTGGTGAATAGTAACTTTTTACTTTTTTTACCACGGTTAAAAGTAAATAGGGTAATTAAGGGTAGAAATGATATTATTATTACCATAACACATGTCCTAATTCTATTGGACAAGTGTAATTCGACCGAAAACAAGATTAGGAATAAAATATGACCATTTAGGCCCACTTGGATTAGATTAGGACATTTATTATTAATTTATTTAAAGAAGGGTTAAAAGAGTTAAAATCAACGTTTATTTTCTAAAACATTTTTAATATGGGGTTATAAATAAGATAAATTCGACTATAAATATTAATTAGAAATCTAAAAACATTTCCTACATAATGGTATTTTTTTTCTAATTTTTAGACTTTAAATAATTTAATTTATTTATGACACAACGATGAAGCAGTAATTATCTTATTAATGAAAAATTGACATAAGTGATGTTATAAATACCCAAATAAATATAATTTGAGACTTTTTATGAATCCCACTAATTTTCTAGGTTAATATGACATGTTATTATTTCTTTAATTAACTTGGTTCGAACTAATAATTCTGTTATAATTTTCACAAAAATCAATTACTAAATAGTGTCAAAATTGACATAAAATAGTTTTTAAAACAAATATTATATTAGTAATTGTTATTTTATTCCTAAAAATATAATATTCTGCCAAATGACTTATATAAGGTTATATATATTAATAATAAACTACTTGTGGTTCTTTTGGCTGCTTATAGAAAGTTTATTAGCCTTATAGTATAAGAACACAAGAAGATATGGTAAAAGTAAAATTATTTAACATAATGTTAAATCCAAATGATAAGGTTACAATAGGAACCTAAACTTGTCTAAATTATATTTTATGAGAGGATTTCTACCCATCCACACCTTAGCCTCGAAATAAATCAATTTGGAGCTATTTAAAACCGAACTTGACTTTATAATAAAATAATATTTTTAGTTATTCCAAAGGTGCCCCTCTCCTCCCTTATAAAAGGGAACCTCCTCTCTCTCTTCCTCACACCACTTTGAGCCTTCAAGCTCGGCCAACCCCTGACACTTTCTCCTCTCCACTTCCCTAGATACATCCTAGAGGTCCTGGTATTCTTCAAAGACCCATTTTAGTGCCCTAAAAGGAGGTCTCAAAGAAGCACTTCAAAGGAGAGGTAATGTCTGTTACCGATTCTTTCATCTTTATTTCTTCTTCCACTTCTTATTATTAGGTTGTTTCATTATGAAGTAATAACATCAGTATCACTCATATATTGATATTTTATTATAAGTATGAAACAACCCTATTTCACCATCTATCCATCCTACGGAAAAAGAAATCACCGCGCGTGCGTACGTACGGGATACCCTCTCCACGCCGTGGTGTAATCTATTTTCCACCACCCCCTTACATGGATGGGTATAATGGTGTAAAGAATAACTATACATAGTTATTATAACATCATATTTATTCTGATATATTTTATCATCCACTCCAATTCAATTCAATAATTATGGAAATGATATCATCGCTCGTGCGTATGTACAGACTACCGTCTCCACGACGCGATGAGATTTATTCTCCATGTTAACCATTTAAGAATGATTATAAAGTATATATAAGAAATAATAATAAAATATATGACATTATAAAGCTACTGTATTTATTTATGTCATCTACTTAATTCCATTCAACTCAATAAGGAAACAAAAATAGCGTTCATGCGTACGTACGACCTACCGTCTCCATGAACGATGTATTTCTTTCCATTTACGAATTTATTATATATATGTATATTCTGAATATATATTATATATAAATCATTTTTTATATTCTGGAATTAAGTAATTATGATCTAAGCAATCATATGAATAATTACAAGTCAAAACACGGACGACAAATGAAACAATTTTACCCAAAATGCTCTTTAACATAGAATTTACAAAAGAAAGTGTAATATAAAGTCATAAGTGAACCATATATGATATAATAACAATGAGTATGATTCTGGAATAAGTCAATGACATTATTTAAATCATTATACAGGAGTTTCGGACACTTACGAAGAAAATCAGACCTAAGGTAAGAGAAAATATCACAATCTCATTTTTATCTGAGATTGTTTATTATTTGGTATTTACTGGGGTGTATTTTATCATCCACATCCATGTTCCCTCAATATGTAATGTTATTTCCATCCACCAAAAATTGTTTAAATCCAAATTTACCCTTCGGTGAGTTTTTAGTAAAAGATATGAAAGGAATATTTTGTCTTTTTTCGTACGAGGTACTTTTTGACTTTTCCGAAAAAAGTACGAAGAATGTTTTTTTACTTATACGACATGAATGGATTTTTAAAACATTATTTCCAAGAAGAATAGTTTACAGGTTTTCAAGATTATTTTTAATAAACTTCTTTTAGTTTATGATTGTATGACATGTTAAGAAAGGAAAAGTGTTTTTGAAGAAGAAAGGATATTTTCCTCAAGAATGGAGTTCAAGTGTTTTATCAAAATTATTTTCCATCTAAGATAACATAGGGTTCTGTTTCTATCCCTATTATTAAATGGATTTGATTATGTTGTGATAGAAATATTTTTATGAATTCCTTTATCTTATATGAATTGTTTTATGATGTCATGTTGTTTAAGAATCCCATTTTTACTACATGGGTTATGCAATTATGTATGATTTATGATTTTGTGGCACACAAAAGAATGGTATCATTATGAGATGGGTGGGAACTATATCTCCCTCCAATGCATTGGGTAATGATTTTATATCTAATGAGATAGACATGTCTTGAACGGTAGGTTATACCGGTTCAGTGAAACAGGACTGAAACGAGGGTGACTCGGTTCAGAAAGGGACTTTGTCCACTAAGATAGTCTTGGAAATGAGTCTTGACTAACAAGAAATGATTCTCTATGATTATGTGTGTATGACACAAAGTTTCATGTTTTATGTTATGATTATTGGGATTTCATTTCACTACTAAGATTTATCCCATGTTATGAAATTATGCTCTCTTTTGCAGGTTAAGATTTCCAAAATGTTATGTTCTTATGAATATGATGTGATTGATATTTCTTTTGTTTACCCTTACTGAGAATTTGAGCTCACCCTTTTATGTTTTCTTTTCCCCAGGATATAAAGAAAGGTTTTAGGTAAAAAAAGGGAAGATCTTTATGGGAGATGTTGTAGATCATTCACCATGATTAGAAGATTATATTCCGAGTTTCCAAAGACACTAAACTATTACGATCTTTGTGTGTGTGTTTTTTGTTATGTACTAAGTATTCCGCAAAAGTAATGTAATGTCCATGTACGTCAAGATACAGGTCTCTACATTTTTAGTCATGAAAGGATGAATATGATGCATCAATTCATACCAAAAAATTTTCCCCAAGTGAAACATAGTTAAAAAACTATTTTCACATTACTTCATTTATCCCAAAACATTGATTTTCATCAAACTCATTGAATTTTTGAAACTTTATTTATAGAACTCCTTTCTCTAATTAGTTATAAGTAAAAACATTCATGTAACTTTATTTCACATAAGATTATTATTTCATGTAAGAAATTTGTTCAAGTAATTATTACATGAATAAATACCAAATAAACCATCTACAAATATATAATGATAACAAATGATGATATGTGGACTATCTATAGGAAAAACTCACTATTTTTTGAAATTGTATCATGATTGAAAAACATGTATACTCATGATATGATTCTCATGTGAAACTCTGAACTCATTTAGTGTTTATAAAACACTAACTTTCATGAGTTTTATAATAATTTATAGAACTATGAATTTGTGAATGGAAAATGTTATCATCTATGGGAATATGAATTTTTGAAAACTCTTCCTTTCTGAAAGAACCAGTTCATTATATACATGAAAATGAATTTTATGAAACTCTGCCCGTACGAAATAACAATTTCATCAGCTCTGAGAACATGAATTTTATTTTGACCAATAATTTTCATACATAAATATTGAATCTTATTAGATGAATATTTGTTACATAACATTACATTCCATGTTAGAACCATAAAAGTTTAGTGTATTTGGAATCTTAGATAAACAAAAAACTAGTTCAGAAGAGATATTCATCATCTCCTACTTAGTTCTTCATAGCCATCACATTATTTATACACATCTTACTTAAAACTTTTCTTTATATAATGAGGAAAAGGAAACGTAATAAAGGGTGATCAGGTATTCTAAACAAGGGTAAACAAGAGTGATATCGATGATCATTTAAACCTAAAATGAGCATGAAATGGTATGAGAACATGAGATTAACATTTTAAAGTCATAAACATCAATTATTAGATCAGAAACATGTTTCACTTCTAAAATATTGTTTGTTATTAAGACACTAATCATAAAGGGATTGAATAACATTATCTATGCGAAATTAACATTGGCTTAAGATCATGTCATAAATGAGTAGAATAAAGTGTGCCATAATCATAATAATACGAATAGTATATCAATTATACCCACCAAAATATTCTTAACATATTAGGATTGAGAAAACTTCCCATGTACCTGCTTTGATATTGGGATAACCTCATGTGTACCCTCTTTCAGGCATGATATATCCTCCCATGTAACCTCTTTTAGGCTTGGGATAACCTGTCATGCACCCTAATTTAGGATTGGGGAAACCTCCGGTGTACCCTTTGATCTCATAGAACATTAATCATTACCCAATTCATTTTAGGTCTATATAATTATTGTCCCACCCTTCGCATAATCATAAATCCATTCATATGTGTGCCATAAGATCATTAAAAAATCATCATAACTTAACTAGTTTAAGAGAAGACAGTTTTCATTAATATTTCACCATAAAAAAAACAAAGCATCTATAAAAAAATTAATACGGTATCATTGGATCATATTCCCAGTAAAGCATAAATAATATCAAAGGATTTAATCATAAAATAATATTTTCATTAAAAGATCACTAGAATATTTGTTGAGGAAAATTAACATTTCATTTTAAAATAACATATTAAAATCAAACAAGTTCCCAAATGTAAAGTAATTTTTTTTGAAATAAAGTTTGAAAATGTTAAGGGAATCTTAAAATAATTGAGTGGTCATGATTGTAGGAAATTCTGTTCAGGTCGTTTATGATAAAACAATAATTCCATTTACATTTTTTATAAAAATTAAAAATTAAATCATTTATAATATTATTGATAGATCCTAAAATTTTATTATCATAAACTTAATTATAAACAATCCTGATGAATAATGTGATTATAACATAAACCTCTAACAAGTTGGTAAATTTTGAATCATAATAATTATGAAGTAAATAATTTATATGGATATTAATATCCCATAATATTCATGAAAATAATAGTAAAATTTATTCCTGGTCATTATATACAATATATAAAAAATACAAGTGGTGAATATGTCACACGTCTCCCAGAAATAGAAGTGAGATTAAAATAACTTACCTCAAGTTTGAATTTATTAGAAATAAATTTAACCACATGTATAATAGATTTAGATTTATCATAATTTTATAAAAATTTCACATACATAATTATAATATCATATATGATCCTCCTCTAAAATTTTAACACCCATTTATTAATAACTCCTTATTAATATAATCATATCCATGTTTTTATTATTTTTTTTCCATGAGAATTTCAGTTTGGTGGTTCTGGTCATTACACTTTGATCATGTTTACATTATATATATAATTTAAAACATGAAATAAGAATTTTATATATTCATTATATTTATATTTATATTCTTCCATAAAATCTATAGATAGAAAAATGAATTAAACCATTTATGGAGATGGTAGGTCGTATGTATGCATGAACACTATTTTCATTTGTCAATAGATTGAATGAAAGAAAGGTAAATAAAAATTCACCTCTAAATAATAATATTTATATCATATTTATAATATTTTAAAATAAATCTATTCTTATTACCATATATTTAAATATAAAATGAAAAATGAATCGCATCGCTTCTTGGAGATGGTAGTCCACACTTATGCATGAGAGATGTTATCATTTTCAAATTGACTAGAAGGTAAGAAGGTAGATATGATATTATAATTTAAAAAGTTTATTTATTTCATAAATATTATATAAAAAATTTAAACCTATAATAAAAAATACATGAAATATTGTAATGGAAAATGAATTACATCTCTACGTAGAGGTTGTAGTCCACACATACACATGAGCGATACTTTCACTTACCATTTGATGGAATAGAGGGTGGATATTAGTGTTTACAAAATAATAATAAAATATTTTTATACTTATGATACTTATTTTATTATTATAGGTTTAATACCATAGATTTAAAGGATGTAGTTGAAGAAATAAATTTAATGAAGTTGGGTAAGACAATTTCCCCTTCTTCGAGTAACGACTCCATTATATCTTTCTCAAAGACCCTTGGAATGATATTTTGAGAATAAAATTAAATATAATTCATATATATGGATTTTTATAAGATAATTGTGTAGGGATTTTTCAATCTAGATGACTCAAATTACTGTAAAAAAAGATATAAGGCACATCCTTTTATAAGGGATAGAAAATACACACTTGGAATTACTAAAAATATTAAAAAATAATGAAGTCATTCTCAAGAAAAATTCTTCCAAATAGATATAGGATCAAAGAAATATAATTTTTTTTATAAATATTCTTATAGAATTAAATTTATATTGGTTTTTGTGCCATTTTAAACATTATCTTTTTGTTTAACACCTTTGTTAACCTATTTTATCTTAACTGCAGTAACAAAATTTTCAACATCAAAGCATTATGATTTTAATTATAAGTTTTAAATTATCTCAAAAATGTCCAAGGGATAAAATTATAGACTATTTATAATCCCACTTTTCCTCTTTCAATATATTTATGAAATTTTAATAATTTTGAAAAAATATTAATGTTTATAAAATATCATTAATGCCATTTTGAGAGTATTCATTACTTTGAATTTAAAGTGATCAATATAGTTATGAAATTCAAATATAAAACTTTTAAACATTCCAAATTTGTTATATTTATTAAGAAAATTAATGTGACATAAAAATTCACCCAAATTTATTCTATTTATTATTTTTAAAATCATTTATTTTATTTTTATATTAAATGATTAAACACTATGTTGGCATAGTTAAGCATTTAAAGTAATTATTCAGTAACTAATAATTATAAATAAATTACCAGGATAAAGAAAATTAATATTTCAAATAAAAAATTCATAATTCAACATAGCCTATTTTTTATCCCAATGAAAAATTTTATAGACATTAAAGTTAATAGAGTTACATTTTAGAATTTTATACTTGAAATAATATAAATATCATTATCAATGGAAAAGGGAACCAATATTACATATATTAGAATTTTTGTTTTATATAGATGAATTTATTCTACAAAATTAAATAATATAATGTTTTGGGTTGATTGAAAACCCTATCTCATGTTTGTAACCTTATTTTATCCATTTTACCCTTACCTAAGTGATAAATATTAATTATTGTTACTATTCGTAATGACAAAAAATAAAAGGGACCTATTTAAATAATTTGTACATATTAATTCAAAATATAGTATCAGTTTTTAAACTTCAATCTATATATGTGACAAAATCAATTTTAATATAAATTCATAAAACGCAATGGAAAATAGTTAGAAAAAAATGCGTTTTAAGTATAAAAATTAACATCAATGAAAATCATGAATATTTCCAATTAAAATGTAATTATTTAAATTTTTTTTAATAAAATGTATCATATTTAATTTAAATAATAAATAAAAAATGTAATGGTACTTTTAAATTAATTGATTTAATGAAAAGAAATGATAGTATTTGAAAAATAAATATTTTCAGTATTTACTAAATAATAAATCATTTTATAAAAATCAATTATTTAACCTTAAGTGAATTATGATATGATAATTTTAAAAATAATTTATGTTTTATAAAATAATAAATATAAAAATGGAATAAATTAATTATAATATCTACACACAAAATGCAATAAAACGCATTTTGAATAAAATTATTTTTTGAAGATTAAAATAACATTACTAAATAATTAGTACATATTTCCTATGAATTAATCAGTAATTTTTTATTGATAAATACCATTATACATATATTTAATAATTTATTTACCCATATTAATACCCACCAATTTATCTTATATGTTATAACAATCACATTTGAATAAAAATATTTTTATGATATATCTCTACTCACTTAAAGCTCAGTGTTGCATGTTAAGAAAGTTATCGAGCTTATCATTATTGTAAACTAAATTTTAAGGGTGTTAAAACTTTATAAAATAAAATATTTTCTTGTGATTTTTTTTCAAAACGTCTCGATTAGCTTCAACACTTTTTCTTCTATATTTTCCATGATAAAAAATATAGAAAACTTTAGGGAGACCTCACCATTAACAGATGTCTAATGGGTTCAAAATTCTACAAACATTCAACCATATAGTTGAAAATACTTTATTAACTCTGAATATATTCTAATAAAACACAAAAAACCATCACTTTCCAACCCAAATCACCATTGTAGCAATAGTTTTTAACTTTTTACCTTTTCAGTTTTTATGTTGGTAAGTAGTTTTTACTCTAGTAATTTATATCTCTTTAAAAATATAAGTCAACCCCACTTAACAATTATGATATTATTTAGTTAAATTGAAGCTTCATATAATATAATTAAATTTAAAAATAATATAAAGTTAACTTTTAAATTAAATCATTTAATATATAAAAACTGTTATGTATAAAAAAAGGTTGTTCTCACCGTTAATTGTTCTAAATATTATATGAAATTAATTAAAAATTAAAAGAGTGATAATATATTTTAATAAATGAGTAAAAATATTATCAAAGATATTAGATAAAATATAATAATTTAATTTATTAAATAAAAGAAAAACATTAATAAACATTTTATTTAAAAGAACTCTTTCTCCATTATCCCGGTCATTAATATTAATCTTAGTTATCAAAATTTTATTTATAGAAATGAAATTGAAATTATTATGTAATATAGATATTTTTATATGAATTATAAACTCCATTTTTATATATTTAATTTTTATAAATTATGAAAAATAATTTTTAATCTAAGAAAATAAAATCATCTTTTAGAGTAAAATATCTCGTATGTTTCCAAAAAATATTATGAATGGGTTTTATAAATTAAAAATATATTTTTTATTTTTTATTTTATATAAAAAATGTTTTAATTTTTTAAGACATTATTATGTTATGATAATTTCATAAAAGTGAAAGTATTAGAAAAATCAATAATTTTTCAATTTTCACCTAAAAATCAATATTTTAGAAAAATATAATAAATTCACCAAAAGCTAATTATGAAATTATAAATTAAAAAATTTATATCATTATAGAAAAATTAAAATTACAAAATTTAGAAATTTGGATTAAATAAAATACAATATATAATGAAAAACTACTTTTATTTAAAAATATTCCTTTTAAAACATTAAGTGTTTTTAATTCTATATTGTATTAATTTATAATTTATTAAAATATTTTTAATTTATATAGGCTTTATTAATCATAAATTTTATTAATAATTTTAATCTAATATTCCATGACTTATTTTCCTTTGGATTTGTGTATAAAAAAGATATAAAAATTGTATTAATTTATAGAAATATATATTCTTAAATCTAAGTGTGTTACAATTACATACAAATGATAAATGAAAAAGAATGAAAAATTGAGAAATTTTTTACATTATAAAATCCAAGATCTATAAAATAAAATGTTAGATGACTTATTTACTTTATTTTTTAATCTATTATTTCTTATATTTATAAAGATCATGTTAGGATTATGATTATCTTTTGTAAACCACATAGAAGATGTCCACCGGGACATGTTGGTTGGAAATGGTATGGAAATGAGACCCATTATATTATGCCCAAAACATTGAATAATGGTCACTCATAACCTAACAAACCACAATTACAACCTCTGAATGAACACATATATGGTTTTCAAAATAATTTTTTTAAAAGACATGAATTAAAAAAAATGACAAATATTTATGTGGCTCGAACATGAATCATAATACATAGGTGTAATACCATTTTACTTTTAATCAAGTAATTAATAGATGATTACAATAGAATAATATCTGATCAAATAATATATCCCACTATTTATAGTTGGACCCAACTAGTGCAACCAGCTACCCTATCTTATAATATCCAAGGTGAGTACTTCCATGTAGCACTTATATTCAAGAACATCCATTCATTTGATCAAAGAATCCCATTTCTTAAACTCCCAAAATCGGTATACTATACACACTTAAAAAAATCTTGTGAGTAAAACCTGATGTCTTCTACCTAAATAATCTTAAATATACCCTTTTCTATGATCCAATAATGGAAAAAACCTCACTTACATTTCAATAAGGAAAACCTTATACAATGCCTTTTCATCTCTATAATTCTCCCCTTGGTCAGATTCAAGGGGTACCTTTTTTATTACATCAACTTATTATTATCACTCGGACTATATATCATTTAGTTTTATGAACTTCAAATCTACTTCTCCACCATTTCTCTATGTATTCTGAAAATTATTCTTCTAGAAACTCTTTTTCAACTTGAATAATTTTTATAGCTTAAAAAATGGTTTTCACACTCAGATGAAACCTAAGAATGGGTCCCTTGAGATTAATTTTCAATGATTCATCAATATGTGCTCTATTAGCACCCAAAAACCTCATATACTCCTCAAAATTAACATCATGGTTCCTCCACTAATCTTATGATCATCCCATCACTATTGAGGTACAACACCACCTCAACAAATCCTATACTATTACCTTAATCAGCATGTCTACAAGATTTTGAGACCCTTCAATCCTTTATAGATCAAAAAATATATCAAGACAGAAACCGCCACTTGAAGCTTAAATATCCAACTTACATTTTTCCCTCCAAATGTAAACACACATACGGTGGTTCTCTTCTGATTGTTTAATTCTCCCATAATGGTAGATTCATGAAACTCCTACAGTGAATAAACCATTATAAAGAAAATTACGATGATTTTAAAACAATTTAGGTACCATAAAATCCACTTCCCAACCTCTCAATGTTCACATTATAGATTAAACATGTATTTGGTAACAACATCCACTACTTATCTAATATTGGGTCAAGTATAAATCATGGAATACATCAATATTCTATCCTCCAATATGTTGGGGAACTTTTCTATGCACTCTTTTTAGGAATTTATTTATGGTGAATTATCTTTTCTTAAATTATAGTGTTTGATTGTGGGTGTGGTCACCAGTTTAAATTCACCCTTGTTGAATCTCTCCAGCACCTTCCTAATGTAATCTGACAGAGTCAAATAAAATATTCTATTAATTCCATCAAAATCAATATCCCTAAGATCTATTTCACTAGATCAATATCCTTTATATAAAAACATCTAAACAATTCTCCATATGGATTATAAATCCTTTCTTTCATCAAACCAACAATAATCATGTCAGCAACATAGAGAAAGAAGATGATGAAACTACCATCATAAAACACCTCATAGTAA
Source organism: Viscum album (assembly GCA_963277665.1). Taxonomy (NCBI): domain Eukaryota; kingdom Viridiplantae; phylum Streptophyta; class Magnoliopsida; order Santalales; family Viscaceae; genus Viscum; species Viscum album. The sequence goes on from OY728121.1 coordinate 768,096,280, forward strand.
TAATTATGACCTCCCTTAATACGGATGAACAAATTCTCTTCCATAAAGGAATTAAATATCATGTTCCAATATCTTATTGACTATATCAAGCCATAAAGTAATTTCGTTATCTTTAAAAAAAGTCTTGGTTCTAAAGGTAGTGAAACCAACCAACGTCCCCCCACATATATCATTATCCAATTCCCCATGAAGGAAATATTTCTTTATGTACAATTTTTATAGCTATAAAACCTTTATGGAATCCATGATAAGTATCATTCATATTGTCATAAATTTAACTACTAGTGAGAAAATATTAGAGAAATCCATATATTGAAATTTTTTAGTCCCCTTTCTGAATAGATGTTCCTTGTACCTCTATCTACCATTCACTTCCTCCTTCACCTAATACACACATTTATTTTGAAACAACTTATTACTTGAAATACTTTTTGTTATATCCCATGTTCGATACACTTTGAGGGAATTGATATTATACATCACAGATAACTCCCACTAATTTGATTCATTCAGTATTCTTACATCGTTAAGGATACTAGGCTCTCTATTACCAAGGAGTAGAAGATAATGTAGATAAATTTCATACCTCTAAAAATAACACCAAATTGTGGTTGATCTTTATAACTCCCTCTACGTCTTATCTCTTTTCAAAAATACTGATTCCAAAACATCACCTTTAGAAGCTTAACCAAGAACATTAATAGTTAATGATCTCATTGTTACTTCTATAATGGGAAACAAAATAAGATCTTGTCCTCTTTCATGAACACCATATAGACTCATTTGTGTTTCCATTACAATCTAATTCTGGAATTATCTAAAAAAATGTAACTTACCGACATAATTTTATCCATACTTCAACCTATGAGTATAGTTTTATCTCATAAAAAAACCTTTAATAATCTACAATATATCTATAATATCACTTCATTAGATATGAAATCTTGAATTATTACTACGTTCCGATATTTGTTATCCATAAGTTAAATACCAAACTCTTTATTTTATACTTAATAAAGTAACATACTCAAATCTTATACTATATCTCATTTTTTTCATTATCATCAATGTGTATATAGGAAAGTGAATTGAAGACTTTTATATGGGTGAAATAAACAATCCTCCCAAACTAATAGACTTTCAAAATTTCCTTCTACAATAGAGACGAGGGACTCCTATTGATCAAATATTATGCACAATTCAATAATTCCACCCAAAAAAACTTGGGGAAACCCACATGAATTATTATAATAATTTCGATTTAAAATAATGTACGACTTATTCTCCATGTGACAACATTATATTCTAGAGTACATGGTATAGTATTCTCGGACTATATACCATTCTGCTAACAGAACCTTCAAATTTTTATGCTTTTGTACTCCCCACCATTATCATACATCAGACAAATAATTTTTAAAAAAATATTTTTTCCATAATGGATCTCTATCAGATGAATGTTCTAAATAACTTAGACTTGTTCTTGAGAAAAAGAACCCAAAATTTCTATTTTAAATCATCAATGAATGTTACATTAAACAATCTCCCTTCGCGAGAAATAATCAGTTCTTATAGTGAATCAGTCTTTTCATACATAGGTATCAAAAATTTTAAATAAATATTCATTACATTACAAAAACACACGCTTGAGGTTCCGAAACGTACATTTCTTTTGGAAAATATAAAAATATAGTACATAATTGATCTATGTTATCTCCCACTATTTTCTACATAACTAGATCAATTTTTATAAAAATCCTAAATAATACATCTCTTTTTAACCTAGGGTATGGAAAAATAAGAAAGGGTGATCTCAAATTACACTTAAGGGTAAAAAAGGGTGATACGTACGAATAACATGAACATTAGGGTATATGAACAAGAGAATAACATGTGGAAACCATAACCTATAAATAAAACATCATAATCATGAGTCATGAAATACAATTTTGAAGTTTATAGATCATGAATCATAATTGAATCAAATAACCTTAGCCAAAAGAGCATTACAATATAATAAGACATAAAATTGTTGCACACACATAATCATAGAGAATAATTTCCTTAGTAGTTCAAGGATCATTGAAAATACTGTTATAATGGATTGGGTTCACTCTCCAAACCATCATAGTAGTCAAGGTTCACTCCCAAGACTATTATAGTGGTCAGAGTCTCTTATTAAATTGGGTTTACTCCCCATTTCAATACTATTTATGTAATAAGATATCAATATTTTCCCAATTCATTGGAAGGAGATATAGGCACCACTGATCACATAATTAAAATCAGAAATATTTGTACCATAAGATCATAAAACATTAATTATATCAAAACCTATAAAAATAAATGGGTTTGATAAGAATTACATTGTTGCATAAATCATCAAATTGAAATAGGTTTCATAAGCATTACATCATACGATAACCCATGGATATTAAATCAGATTCAAACTAATGTTATCATTTAATCATAGCATAACCCATAAAAAAAGGTTTCATAAGAATATTATTTGGGTATAATCCATGGAAATTAAATGGGTTTCATAAAATTCATTCCATCATAAACACTATCCATTTATAGAAATACTAATAATGGTATCCTTGGATCATGCCCCCTATAAATAAAAAGTGACATCAAAGGATATCATATTAGATGGGTAATAATTTTGAAATTAAAATTAGAAAATTTCTTATGGAAAATAACATTTCTTTGAAAATCTATTTTAAGAACTAAAAATTCATAAAACATTTTGGAAATACTTTTCTTTGAAAATAAACATTGAAATGTATAAAGGAAGCATTAAAAATAATTAGAAAAATTTCTTGAGGAAAATATCCTTTCAAATTAGAAAAAAATTATAAAACATACAACACATTTAAAATAATTTTCTTTGAATATTACGTTGTAAACATATATAATAGTATTTAAAACATTTATTGGTAATTATGGTAGAAAATACCATTCATGTTGTTCACTTTAAAACAAATATTCCTTTTATATTTTCAGTAAAATTGAAACAGACATTGTTGTTAAAACGACATGAATATTCATTTTATTTTATTTTTAAAATTAAAACATGAAAAAATGGTATTTAATAAATCATTTTTAGAATGTTTAAATATTTTTGGAATAAATTATTAGAATACATGGTTTTGGAAGAAAAATGGTTTTTTAATCTAAGAGTGAAATAAAGACATTTTTATTTAAAAAATTCAACTGAATTTTGAGTTCATAAATAGAGAAAAACGAAGGGAAACATTTATTATTATGAAATAACTAGAGGATAATAAAATTATTTACATTCTTGAGAGATTTCTCAGAATATTTTATCATCTAATATTAAACATAAATAATCCTATTATACGCTAATATTGTATCATAAAACCATTACCATAATGGTAACATTGAATCATAAGACCCATGAAATAATAATATTAAATAAAACATATAACATCCAGAGAATTAATAAATTCCTGAAATTAAATGTTAATACTGTTATATATATATCTCATAAAATAAGATAGGTTCATAACATATTGTATGTCTCAAAGAATACAAATTGAGAAAAAATGTCTTACCGCTATGGTATCTGTTGAAATGTAAACCTTTTGAAAGAGTGACCATAAAATGGATAATTAGTTCCCAATTATTTACATGATAAAAAACATAAAATAAATTCATTGTTTGTATATAAGTCACATATAATAATAAAGTGGTTAATATGGAATATATCTCACAAATATAAAAGTGAGATGAAAAAACCCTTACATTAAGTATCAAATTAATTAATATATGTTTGAAAATAATATATAATAAATATAGGTTTATTGAAAAAATATTATAAAATGATACTTATATTTATCATACCATTTATTATTTAATTATGACGATTTATTACCCATTTATCAATTATTCCAGGTTAAAATTACATTTTGAGTAATAACAACTTTTTTTTCATGTATGTTTTGATTTGATATTTTCAATACCATTAATTTGATCATGGTTACATAATATCGATAATTTTAACCAAGATATAAATATCATATATATTCATTATATATTTATTTAGAGTAATCAATAAAATCTAGAGATACAAAATGAAATTCATCTTTAATGGAGATGGTAGGTCGTACATACGTGTGAACATTGTTTTCATTTTCATGAAAAAATGAAAGAAAGAAGTTTGAATTATAGGTTAAAATTATAGAATAATTTTTATATCATTTATATCACTAATTTTTATAAAAACCTATCCTTATTACATTCTATTTAAAATTTACATTAAAATAAATCACATCGTTTCGTGAGGCAGTAGTCCACTGTATACACAAGCAATGTTATTGTATAGCCCATAGAATGTAAATTAAGAAGCAATATATGATATCATAATTAAATAAGAATAATTATATTAAAAATATCATATATATTCTCATAATCTATCCTTATTACCTTTCATGTAAAACAAAAATGGAAAACAAATCACTTCGGTACGTGGGTTGGAAGTCTGTCATAAACATGAGTGACATTATTTTTTCCAATAGATAGGGACGTAAGAAGGTAAATGCGTTATTATGACTATATTGATATATAAATATAAAAAATTAATATGTAAACATTAATTCATCATTATATCTATCAGTGAGAGGTGGTGATGGAAAACGAATAACATCAGTTCGTGGGTCGGCAGTCTGCCATACACATGAATGTGGATTTCGTATCACATTTCATAGAAATGGAGCGAGATATAGATTATGATACTACAATAATATCCTCTTGTTATAAGTTATAAACCAGTGTTATTATATAATCCTAATTTTATAAAATTTGATGTAATTTGAAGAACAAGTAAACTAAAAATGATTTATTTAAAACATTACCTCTTCTTCTAAACAACCTCTTTAGGTTTAACCTAAATCCTTCCTATATTAGATTTATGATATCACCATGGACCCTATTATGTGAATAATTAATTAAGGAATAAATTTGTGTATGTATTGGCTGAACAAAATGGTTTCACAATTTTTCAGAGGAGAGGAGAGGGATGACCTTTTATGAATGAGGTGAGTGACACACTTGTAATTTTTGAAATAAAAAAGGTGTACCCACATTTTATACATTCTAAAAGTCTCAAAAAATGGGAAATTATAGAACCTATAAGAGAATAAGGCTAAATGTGGCCATCTAATGTGTCTTTTATATATTTTTGGTCATTTTTAACACTTATTATTTTAGTTTAACACCAAATAACCCCATTTTTACATTATTGGTGGTAAATAAATATTACTATTTTTACTATTAATCATGGTAAAAAATTATGTTGAACTTATTAAATAATATAAATTATTCTGAATCAAAATATAGAATCCATTTTTATAAATTTCATTCAAAAAAGTGAAAAAAATTTAACTTAAAACTAATATCTCAGACGTGATGAGAAAAAAACTTTCCAAAGATAAAATGATAAAATGTTTAAAAAGTTTTCATATAAAAATTCTATATGAAATTGATTCCAATAGTCACGACCCATCCCATTGTATCCCATTCCATAAATCCCCAAGATCACCTCTAATAGGCTAGGGGCTGGTGATTTGCACCGAGTAGGTATATCACTAACATGGGAGGCATTACCTAAGTACATGTACACACATACACATTTCCAAGCCCACAAAAAGATAAAAATTAAAAAAACTGAACAATGAATGAATGCATACATCTATATCACACAACTAGAGTATGATAAGATATAATGGAAATTAAACTTTTCCAAATAAAATCCCACCACAGAGAAGTCTATAAAACGAGTCCAAAATGAATTTAAAAGTACTGGGATTGCTATCTGAAAGTTTGATCATCTATACAAGACATGACACGTGTGGGAAAATACCATGCAGGGGTGAGTATAAGAATACTCAGTAGAAGAATACTCAGTAGGACACCCTGAAATGATAAATCATATAAAAATGTAAATAAATTCATATCTACACAGGTATATGTCTACAACACATATAACAAGAATATCTAGATATAATTTATAAATATACATATTTAGGGGTAAACCACAACCATAGTATACCAAGCCTAGGGTTCAGCTCAAATATTCGATGAAGAACTCATTTGAGAGAACACGCTCATGAGTACGATAGCACTGATGATGTCTATCAAATAGATACTGCTCGTCAGGTCTCATCATGAGAAAGAATACGATGATATATCTGAAGAGAATATGGTAAAAAAATGAGGATCACTACTAAGACTATGGGGTGATACCGACAAACTCAATCTAGATTAACCATACTACGTAGAGTATCGGTTCCTAGGTAGTTTTGGTCATGTAGATACCAATAAATCCACCTATAGAATGAAGGGGAATAGATGATCTCACTCTTTTACTCTCAAAGGGATTATAGTGAATCTATCTAGGAAGTCCCATTGAGGGTATTGTAGTCGTAGGAGAAGTAAACGATTTATAACAACCTTGAGCTAAAGGATAAGGGGAACAATCCCTAATGAAATGTGTCCATCATAAGTGGTTTGAGATATCTAAGCAATGTAAGAAAGAGTAAAAGATGTGTGGAGGGATTACACACCATGTCCCTTAACCTTGGGTTCTGCAAGTGTAAAGGGATCATGTCATCAAAACCATGTCCATGTAGAAAGAGCATACATGACATGTATAGAGTTCACACTCCATGTCCCTATAGCTAGGGTCCCTCCCATGTACCCCAATAGTGTGCTAGTATATTGTGTCATCCCGTGTATCTATGCCCTTGTACCAGTAAATGGGACAGCCTGTGTACATGGTCTAGGCTGTGCCGTGTGGGGGAGTACACACCGTGTAGGAAACATGTGTACTCCAACTCGTGTCCGTGTACTTCCCAAAGTACACGATGAGTATCTAGGGAGGGACCACATGCTTTATAGGTTGGGCCACATGTTGGGTGATACTTATCTCCTACTCTAAACCCTATCCACCACTCATGGGGCCTCACACTCTGTGTAATCCTGGATTACACACCTTGTAATTTAAGATTTTATAGAATCACTAGTTTTCTATCCATTCATATCCTCCATCACTCCAACCATTATTCTAGATGTTCTTATCCAAGAAAATCTAGTGGGAGACTCACCCAAGACATTCCATCAGTGATCCACCACTTTCAGTTCTTTGATCTTATTAGAAAACAAGATCATCTCCATTATTCATTTTGTGCTGAAGAATAAGAAATTGGAACCTATTGTCATTTGATCCACAACCACAACCACTGTCACACCTCCGTCGAGTCATAATTATGTCAGATGTTCGATTTCAGATCTTTGTACCGTGAATAGAATTTGTAATGATCAATCGTTCAATGAAATTTTGTACCATGGGAAAAAATAATGAACATCATGAAGAACAGTGCAACAAGGGGGAAAAACAAATATAAACAAGAGGAATGAACCTTTATCGATATTCATGTCAATATCAATTCTTTTCCTTTATAATAGAAAATGAATAATCAACATCCATGAAGAAATAATTCAATAAAACTTGAAAATAAACCCATCCTGCATAATAATCGATCTGTGAATCAATCCGTTCATTGATTGAATTACTTTCATCATAGAAATAAATAATAGGGATAAAATAAAAATAAAACACATGCCCTACCTTGATCTAGATCTCTTACTAATGAAGAACTATTGTTGTGTCATTGTCATAGGGAAGATCTTGAGAATTTTAGGTACGTCGATCATTGATCAACAATAATCCATTATTCATCCGAGATGATTTTATGAAGCACTCTCTAATGGTCTTATGAAATTTCCAGGGTTATGCGGCTAACCCCAGTATTTCCATCATAATCGTCTATTTAAAGATCCGTAAACCATTGCATTAGTAAATTAAAATAAAATAATTTATTAAAATAATTTTATTCATTTTTTCACCCATGACGACTTTTCCTCAAATTAACTGAGCTGTAATGCCCCGAAAACTTTTGATTTGTAATAATAATATTTTCATTATTATGTTGGTTTCGTTTAATTATGGTGAATCCAAAATAAAATAATTACAGAATATAAATAGTGAGATGTTTTATTCCATAATAATGAGGGAAAACTTACATTTCCATAAGGGAATATGAACATTACTAAACTAGAATACCTACTAGGAGACCTATCAAGATCACCAAAAGACCACCAAACATCAAAAATAGACCAATGAAATAGTAAAAGTCCTTAGGGTCTATCACAATGAAGAACATTATGGCAAGAGCTATGGAGACTGAATTGAGCATTAAGGGGATGTAGTGAACCATCTTCACCGAGTTGTTTTTTATGTTTTGAATACCTAAACACCTATTTATAATGCCTTTGTGACCATTAATAGCCATTACGGTCCTTAGGTGACCATTGGAGTTTCTAATGGTTATAAATTTTTGTAAAGATTGGGTATAATAATTATCTTGATTATTTTAAGTATACTAAATGTATAATTGATATAAGTATACTAAATATTCTATGTATCTAATTTATTTTAAGTACTTAGGGGTTTTAAATGTTTGAAATTAAGATTTCAATTATAATTTTTCAAGTAAATGTAATGTTTTGAAATAATATATCTCTATGTATTAATATTGTATACATATTTAAATTTTTGATAAATATGAAATCTAAACAATTATATTATGAAAATAAATATATTTTTCACAAGTTTTAAAATGTTTTAAATATTTTAAAATTGTATCTTTGTTAAATAATTACACCATTTTAATTAAATATATATTTTGTAATTGGAATTTGAATGTATAATAACCATGACAAAAAGGTCATGTTTAATGAAATTATGTTTTGAAATTTAATATTTCAAATTTCAAAATGCATAAAAACATAAGAAATAATTAATCTTAGTATGGAAAGAATTATTTTATAAATAAGTAAACTAATATGAATATTCATTTTTGGTGTTAAATAAATTAATATATTGTTTGATTAATATAAACACATATAACTAATTAATCTTATAAAATTCTATTATTTTAATGTTAATAATTTTTTAGTAAAAAATATTGTGAGGGCCATGGACACGGACAACCTACAAGAACAAGTCCTCAAGGTCATAGGCATCCCACTATGGGAGGCCAAACCTCCCTAGCCATCCAACTAGCACGAGCCATCCAGCAGCCAGAGGGGAAGCTCGCATTCCTAGGTATGCACACCCATCGAGGAATGGGGGACAAGAGTAGCGCCATCATGTGGGGCGACACAACGACAACGGTGGGAGAAGAGAACGTCGCAGGAGAGAACCTGTATGGCTCGATATAGTGGCAGGGGAGAGGGAGTTCATTACTGAGGCCCCAGATTATTGAGGGTTATATTGTAGTCTAGGTTGTGCCTCTGTTTTGATGTGGGACGTGTATTTTTAAAGGAGGATCTAATCTTGGCTGTTCAATCTCACCGCATGAGATCTTAACTACATGATATAGTCATAGTTTTGAATCCTACAAATGCGGCTCTTCCTCTGTGATTTTTCCAATTGTCCGATCACACCATGTATGATTTCGGACGTCCATCTATTTTAAAAACCACAATATGATCACGACCATCCAATCAATCCATGATTTAATAGAAACTATCCATCCCTTCTTATATACATGAAAGCTACCATAGCCATCTGATCAGGCTCAGAAGATCATGACCATCGATCCTTTTTCCAAATATCCACTGTCTACGTCTTATTCCTCATGATTCCACCAGTATGAGTCACCATATTCCCTCTCCACTACTCCTATTCAACCTGTGAGTCCTCATTTCTCTATACGTGGTCCCTCCTCTCTTCTTTTCCATAGGCCTACACATGAATTAATTTTAAAACCAAACCCTTGGGCCCTATATGTGTTTCTAGATTTTTATATGTATATATATTTATACACTTTATCAGTGACCATTTTTTTAAGGCTGCATTGATTGGGATGATTCTTTACACCTGCTCAAGTCTCCTACCTTGTATTTTGTTTATATTTTCTTGTTTGATCCAAGGATTATATAAAAATATATATACATAGTTTATATACACTTTCATTTTCTACAAAACCCTATGGGTTTTATTCTTCTCAAATTCTCCCAAGACTTTGCTTGACTCTACCTCTATCTTGAATTCAAGTAAGGGATTTTTATGCTTTGTATTCCTTGTTAGAATCCATACATACACCCTATTTATATATGGATATTTATATATATATTCAAACATATTTAATTTAATTTCTATCCTAAACCTATTCTGTATTTCTAAATATTGTTTATTAGTGTTTATCTGATGTTTTAATGTGGGTATTACTTGTAATGATTTTTATTTAGCATTGTGTTTGATCGATTAACCCATATATACACATATATGTGTGTATACGTTATATATATGACCTTTTCTATTTTATGATTTTCAAAGGATGAAAATTTTTGTTTAATTAAGGGAATCTTTTTAATTGTTAATATTATGAAAAAACCAAATATACACTTTGTGTATATTCGTATATGTGCATATATTTCAATCCAAATCTGTTTTAAAAGTTTCCTAATGGGATCATTAATGTTTTACTAGAGTTTTTCCTATGTATAATCTTATTAAGGGACTATTTTGTTATGTTTTTTAAATAAAAAACCATTTTAAATAATTATATTTATATATGGATATATATATTTATATGATTTCCAAAGCCTAATTTCTAGGGATGGGTATCAAAATTTAATTAATGTTTTAAAGAAATTTATACGTGTAAGATTTTAATAAGTATCAATTTTGATTTTTCTAAAAAATATGTATTTATGTATATAAGTGTGAAATAATATATAAAAATATATAAGAGGATAAAAGGATGTGTAGAATCATGTTGTCATGTTATGATCTTTTAATGTTTTATTACATGATGAACCTGCTGCAGTGATTGCTGTTAGTTAATCAAAATTATGATTTAATATATTTCCATGTTCACTAACACTTTTATCAGTGTATTAAATGGCATGCATTTATATTAAATATTCATTTACATGAATCAAAAATTTTAAAATTAAGAAGTTATCATTTTATGTGAAAAACCCCATCCATTCATTGCTTATGTGCTTTAGTTTTAATCACATGTGCAAAGAATGTTTATTTAGTCCATGCATGTCATTGAGAAAATTATTATTACCATATTCTAAATGTTAACTAACATATCATGATAATTTATGAAATATGAACATAATTATTCAAAGTGTTATGGGATACCTTGAATAATATCGAATAATAAATGAAATATTCAAATTGGTATGTGACACCTCTAATATATGAAATAAGAAATTAAATATTTAAAGTGGTATGGGACACTTCAAATATATGACCCTACTATACATTTGAGGAATGTAAAGGACATTTTAGGAGATGGGTGAGGCCCAATATAGCCTCTCGATGAGTCGATATGTCTTTTGAGACAAATTAGGTTATGAAACGAGGCCTTCGAAAAATGATGGTCTTGGAATGAGGCCTTGACAGAAAGTTTGTGCTCTTAGCATGAGGCCTTGACACAGTCTAACATTATATATTCCCTTGATATGTGTTAGAATATAACCAACCAAGTGATTATTCTAATAGTAGAATATCCTTGGTTAAGATCCTTTACATATGAGTATCAGAAGAAGTAAATGCACATGAAATACTGTTTATTCATCACTCGTCTTCTAAAATTTAAAACAAATGCTATTAGTTTACATTTCATTTTATGATTTTCAATTTAAGAAGAAATAAATTAGTGTTATAATTTTATGCGTAACTCTGATCATGTATTACATCCATGTGTAAATTTTTGTACCTGCACCCTTTCATGTCACACATAGTATAGTTTGATTAACTCTGGATTTATATACTACACACCATGATTTTAGTACAAGTATTCATAATATTGGAACATGGTCCCTTAAAATATTTACTGATAATCATGGAAAATTAATAATGTCATGCTACTTGTATTGTAGGTTTATTTTAATAAAATGTTTTATGATTATTTTTAAAGTATATTTTTTAAAAGTTTTATTTGAAATCTTATTTTTTTTAAAACCCCCTTACAGGGAAATCTAGTGGTCACCATATGTTTTAATTTAATTTTATTGGTTTTATATATTTGAGTTATTCTAAATGGTGGATATTTTGTGCAGTCTGTATCATTTAGTTTTGAAGAAATGTAACATTTTTATCTAGTTTTTAGAAACTAAACCAAAAATATTATCTATATTGGAATGATTTTTGTAATTTTTATGAGCAAGATTTTATGAAAACAATTAAACACCAAGTTTAGAGAACATGATCATGGATTTTGGGGTTGGGGCATTATAGTTGGTATGAGAGGATCGGTTTAGAAAATTCGAGAAATTAGAATAGACCAAAAAAATTACTATGTTTTTTTTGAGTAGTACATGTTCTTAAAATTTGCACATTGTTGTAGAAGGTTCACCAAGAAATATTTTGTATCTCCCTACCTAATTACTAGAGAAAATAATTGTCAATTCATGTTCATAATCATACCATCCATTAATGAACATTTTTTTATCTTGAAAACACATCTATCAAGTGTCCCTTATCCCAAATTTCCTCAGAAACCTTTCAGGGAGACAATTATGTTTATCGGCGTATGGAAACTGCACAATTTGCAGAGTACAAGAATATGGGAATGTATCGTGAAGGTCTCTTCCACTATTTCACTCTCTCTAAAAATTTCCTAGCCTTGGAGAAATTTCGGGAAGCCTATTTGGAGGGTGAAATTTGAGCAGCTTATCTGTTCTAGGTTTTTGAGTTTTAGCATGTATGGGAGGATCTGTGACATCAAATCTCTCAGGCATGACATAGTTTGGAAGATCTATAAGGAACATGTTCATGCCAAAATCTCTGAGATCTATACCTCCCATTCCTCTCTTTGGAAACCCGAGTGTTACATGAATAGGTTTGAACCTAATTTCACAAGGTGTATTTGGGCTAGGGAGATTGAGGTAATGAAAACCTCTCTAGGAATCTACTTAAGGACATCAGCTGATTTTCAAGGGTGGTGGACCTGATAAATATATTAAACTAAATTCTTTCCAATCAATTTTTGTTAATCATTAATAAATAAGACATATTGTGTAGGGGCCTCGAAGTTAATGTCTGATATTGGTGTGGGAAAGCTTAAGAACATGAAGGAATTTGTAGGACATAGATATTTTAAGGGTGGGATAATTTAACACCCCAAATAATTTTTATTTTTTAATAATAATATATTAATTATTATGTTGGTTTTGTTTAAAGATGCTGCATCTAAAATAGAATACTTGTAGAATAAAAACAGAGAAATGTTTTATTCCATAATAATTATGAAAACCATACATTTACATAAGGCCTAAAGAACATTGATAACCTAGAATACCTACTAGGAGACTTATCAAGATCACTAGGAGACCCCCAAACATCAAAAACTAACCCAAGAAATAGTGAGAGTCCTTCAGGTCTATCACAATAAAGAACATTATTGCCAGAGCTATGGAAAATGAACAGATCATTAATGGGATGTAGAGAACCATCTTCACCATGTTATTTTTGAAGTTTGGAATACCCTAAACACTTATTTATAAGGCCTTTGTTACCGTTAATATCTGGTGTGGTCCTTTGGTGACCGCTGGGGTTTCTAATGGTCATAAAATTTAGTAAATATTGGGTATATTAAATATCTTGATTATTTTAAGCTTACTAAATGAATAATTACTATAAGTATACTAAATATTTTAAGTATCATAATTATTTTATGAACTTAGTGGTTTTAAATGTTTGAAATTAAGTTGTTAATTATATGTTTTCAAGTAAATGTAATGTTTTTAAAGAATATATCTCTATGTATTAAAAGTTTATACTTATTTATCTTTTTGATAAAGATGAAATGTAACCAATCATTTTATGAAGAAGTATATATGTTTAACATGTTTTAAATTTTTTTTAAATATTATAAAGTTGTATCCATGTAAAATAATGACACATTTTTAATTAAAGATATAATTTGTATTTGGATTTTGATATTATAATAACCATGACTAAAAATACATGTTTCATGGAAATTTGTTTTGAAATTTTATGTTTTAAAATTCAAATTGCATAAAAACATAAGAAATAATTAATATTAGTATGGGAAGTATGATTTTATAAATAAGGAAATTAATATGACTATTCGATTTTTCTATTAATGAAATTAATGTTATATTTAATTAATACGAACACTTATAACTAATTACTTTTATAATATTATGTTTTTAAGTTAATAATTTGTTTGATAAAAAATATTGTGAGAGCCCTAGATGAGGACAACATTCATGGGCAAGTCCTTATGGCCATAGTCATCCCACTATGGGGGGCCAAGCCTCCCCAGCCATCCAACTAGCATGAGCTAGCTAGTAGTCGGAGGGGAATCTCATAGGCTTAGGCATGCACACCCATAGGAGCATGGTAGAACGGAGAAGTGCCACCATGCAGGGCGGCACAACGACATGGGTGGAAGTAGAGCACACCCGTAGGGGAGAACTGGTATGAGGAAGTTCCAGGGAGGGGGATTTAATTTCTGATGCCCCGGATCATTGAGGCTTATATAGCGGTCTCGTTTGTGCCTCCACTTTGATGTGGGACATGTTTTTTTAAATGAGGATCTAATCCTGGCCATTAGATCTCACCACATGAGATCTGGATCGCATGATCCAGTCATAGTTTCGAATCCTAATGCTTCAGATCTTCCTCTTTGTTTTCCTCAACCATCTGATCACTCCATGCGAGATCTCGGACATCCATCTATTTTATAAACTGTGGTATGATCACAACCATCTGATCTATCCACGATTTAATCGCAACCTTCCATCCCATTTTATATACATAGAAGCGACCATAGCTGTCTGATCGAGCTCGAAAGATCATGACCATCCGTCTTTTTTCCACATCTCCTATATCTTCTTCTTATTCCTCATGAATTCTCCTTTACCAGTCACCCTCTTCCCTCTCCACTACTCCTCTTCAACCCAAGAGTCCTCCTTTCTCCATTTGGGGTCCCTCCACTCTTCTTTTCCCAAGGTTGACACCCACCATTTTAGTTTAAAATTGAACTCTTGGGCCCTATATGAGTTTCCCATGTTTTACATGTATATATATTTATACACTTTACTAGTGGCTTTTTTGTTTAATTTTTCATAGATAGAAATTAATTTTTGCTACAACTTAAGTCTCCTCTCTAGTATTTGTATATATTTTCATGTTTTATCTATGGTGTATATAAAAATATATATACAATGTCTATATAAACTTTTTTTATCACAAAAACCTTATGGGTTTTCTTCTTCTCAACTTCCCACAAGACTCTGCTCGACTCTACCTCCTTCTTGAATTCAAGTAAGGGATTTGTAAGCTCTGTCTTCCTTGTGAAAATCCATATATACACACTATGTATATATATAGATATGTATATATTCAAACATGAATATATTATTTTCCATTGTAACCCTATTTGGGATTTCTAAATATTGTTTATCAGTGATTAAATGATGTTTTAATGTGGGTATCACTTGTAATGGATTTTACTTAGCATTCTGTTTGATCAATTAACTCGTATATACACATATATGTGTGTATACGTTATATATATAAAACTGTTTCTTCTTTATTCTTTGGAAAGGATAAAAATTTGTGTTTAAGTAATGGAATATGTTGAATTTTTTTTATTACGAAAAAACCGAATATACAATTAGTGTATATTCAAAGATGTGTATATATTTCAAACCAAATATATTTTAAATATTTCCTAAGGGGATCAATAATGTTTTACTTGAGTTTTCCCTATATATAATCCTAGTAAGAGACTATTTTGTTATTTTTTTGAAATGAAAAACCCATTTTACATAATTATATGTATATATATATATGATTTCCGAAGCCTAATTTCATGATATTGTTATCATAATTTAATTAATGTTTTGATGTAATTAATACTTGTATGATTTTAGTAACTATTAAATTTGAGTTTTCTAAATGAATATGTGTCTATGTATATAAGAATAAAATAACACATAAAAATATATTATAGGATAAAAGGATATTTAGAATCAAGTAATCATGTTATTCTCACATAATGTTTCATTAAATAATGAACATGATGTAATAATTACAGTTAGTTAATTAATATTATGATTTATTCTATTTCCATGTTCACTAAAACTTTTATTAGTGTATTAAATGGTATGTATTTCTATTAAGTATTCATTTCTATGATTCAAGTATCTTTAAAATAAGAAGTTATCATTTTATTGGAAAACCCCATCCATTAATTACTTATGTGCTTTAGTTTTTATCACATGTGCAAAGAAGGTTTATTTAGTCCATGCATGTGATTGAGAAAATTATTATTACCATATTATAAATGTTAACTGATATATCATGATAATTTATGAAATAAGAACTTAATTATTCAAAGTGTTATGGGATACCTTGAATAATATGGAATAAGAAATGAAATATTCAAAGTGGAATGGGACACCTGGAATATATGAAATAAGAAATTAAATATTCAAAGTGGTATATGAAACTTTGAATATATGACCTTACTGGTCATATGAGGAATGTATTGGATTTTTTATGTGATGGGTGAGGCCCTCTATAGCCTCTCGATGCATCGGTAGGTCTCATGAGACAAATTAGGTCATGGAATGAGGCCTTGAAAAAATTATGGTCTTGGAACAAGGCATTCACAGAATGTTTATGGGTTTGGAATGAGGCCTTGACATAGTCTTCATTATTAATTCCCTCACTATGTGTCAGAATATGACCAACCTAGTGATCATTCTACTAGTAGAATATCCTTGGTTAAGAGCCTTTACTTATGAGTATCAGAAGAAGTAAATGCACATGAAAAAATGTTTATTCAGCACTCGTCTGCAGAACATTAATACCAATTATAGTATTTTAAATATCATTTGATGATTTAAAATTTAGGAAGAAAGAAATTAATTTTATCATTTTATGTGCAACTATGATCATGTATTACATCTGTGTGAAAAATTTGTACCTGCATCCTTGCATGTCACACATAGTATAGTTTGATTAACTCTTGATTTAAATACTACACACTGTGTTTTTTTACAAGTATTCATATGATTGGAACGTGTTCCCTAAAATTATTTACTGATAATCATGGAAAATTAATAATTTTGTGCTACATGTATTGTATTTTTATTTTAAGAAAATATTTTATGATTTAGTTAAAAGTATTTTGTAAAAAAACTTTATTTGAAATATTATTTTTTTAAAACCCCCTTACCTGGCATTTGTGTTCACACCCTAAATTTTAAATTATTTTAATAGGTTTAGTATATTTTATTTATTCTAAATGGTGGATGATTTGGGGAGTCTATATCGTTCAGTTTTAATGAAATGAAACATTTGTATCTGGTATAGAGAACCTGAATCGAAAATATTCTCGGTATTGGAATGAGTTGTGTAATTTTTATCAGCATGTTTTTATGAAAACAATTAAACACCATGTTTAGCATGCTGGATCTGGGCTTCAAGGGTCAGGGCATTTTAGAGATGACTAATGTTAAGTCCTTAATAGGATAAACCTCATGTTCTGAGTTCAATGATGCCCCCATATTTCTGATCAAAGCACCATTTTAGAATTTATTATAATTTTTTAGGAAGACTATGTATACGTGCTATTTAATATATTTAATATATTTCAAACATTTATTTGGGGAAAACTGTATCTCAGATTCTCATGCCATCTTTTCACATAATCTCCAAAATAATCAACATAACATTTAAAAATAACACATAGAAAATATGATATGTTACACCAATGAAATAAATTTTATTAATAGAAATATAATTTAAATAATTTTACCTTTAAAAACATCTTAATTTTCTTCTTTAGTTTTTAAATCCTTTAAAAGTAATGACATTACTTAATAAAAACTAGTATTTTTTAGTGTTCATATATAAAAATTCCTCTTTTTAGAAAATCCTCAATAATTTACTCTAAGATAATTTAGAGTTTTTGATTTAAAAAAACTAAATATTATTTTATATATATATTTTATAAATGTTGTAAAAAATAATTTTAAATTAATTTGCAAAAAGGAATCAAAACTTTTTTTTTGAAAAATATAGTTTTTAAGTGTAAAATGGGATTTATCATTATCTCTGGTCTAGAAAGCACATAAGATGAATTATAAAAAATTGGTTGAATATAATATAAAAATTTCATCAAAATAATTCACAAAAAGTTATTTTTCTAATTTATTAAGTTAAAATGAATTTTTGTGCATAAAAATAGTTTTTTAAATATTTCCTTTTTTTTCAAATGGTTTTTATTTTCATTTAAAATTAATTCGTCACAAAATAATTCATTATATATAGATGTTTAAACCAAATATTTTCATAATTCAGTTAATACTATTCATACCATCCATTCCAATTGGTATATGATATCTTGAATGATAAATAATAATATTTTAATAGTATGTTGTGTTTTATTAAAACTAAGTGTTGTGTGTAATGTAATCTGAACTCGTTCTTTCATGTAACTCAAGATATTGATGAAATTAACTAAATTTGAAATAATATATTTCATAAAATATCAAAGTGTTACATTCTATCCCCATTAAATAAATTTCATCCTCACAATTAGAACTTTTACTTGGTAATCAGTGGTTTAATATTTGAAAATACATTTATTAGAAACCCACATCATAAAACGGGTTAATAAATATTCCTCCTGAAAAGAGAGAAGTGGATGTATGAAGGTCATTAAAAATAACACATAACTAGGTTTAAATGTAGGATAACATTATCGGGAAGTGAAAATGTAAACATAAAAGAGAAAACTCACACTCAGATACTGATGGAGAGTGGTAGAGAACATGGTTTGGAGAATGGTATCGACCACAAATCCATAAATATTTCAATGTTGAAAATAACAGTCATTCATTAGAAATAAAGGTCAATATATAAAATTTTATTTCAAGTTACATTTTATTAATGTTAATGAACATTCATTAGATTATGTATTTACTTGATTATGTTCTATTTTATAATTACAATATCATCAATTGGTTTTGCATCAACCAATTTCCATTTAATCTATTAATTTAAGAAATAATGATTAATTTTTTTGTAACTAAATCACTAGTGAATCATAATATCCATAGAATAATGATATATTATTCATTATTTCTGTAGTTATTATAAAAAATTGAATTGTTAGAATAGGTTATCGAATAACATCAAATGTTAATTTTAATCCATTCCATGAATTGTTAACCTTACGACTCCTCAATGTATGACCAAAATTGAAATCCAAAAATTTAGAAAGAAGTTTTCCAAATTTAAAAAATCAACTTATCATTAATCTTACAAACAACATGAATTATATCTTAATTTCACATAATAAATATGTTAATACATTGATGATATATTCTCTTGAAACAATGTAATATCCTAAAATACCATAAAAAATTAATTAAAACATACATACTTCATCATTCCTTGAATGAAACCATAGATTATTTAATATATTATATAAATCCAATAATTTTGTAAACTCCATCAATGATAACACAAACCACTTTTTCATAAAGTCTTTAATCAGTTCCAAGTTCAGCAATACTATCTTATTTATTTTATCTGTACCAATAATATCTTAATCCAGAATAAACCCCATTTAATCAACATCATGAAAATTTTAAGGGTAATCTTCCCTTAATCATGTGTTTTCCATTAAATGTTACCGTTTCATTAAACCAATTTTCCAGTTCATTAGTGCTATTGAACATATTCTTACAAATTCTTAATGAAAAATGTAAATAGAACGATCCTGATTTATTTCAAAATTCATATAACATAAATCTTGAATTCCCATACACAAACACTTCAATCATTCCACTTCATTCTTAAATTATTTTCTAGGGATCATCATGTTATTCGTTGATACCTTATTCCAAAAATTTGAAATACGAATCAAGTCTTAGCATTAATCAATCTCAATTTAATCATGTTTCCCATGTTTAACATAAACAATATTGTTGGAACAACCCATAACATTAATATGTTGTTCATGGAAATTTCATAATTAGTAGTATAACCATTACTCATACTGCATTTTGTATTATTTTTATAATCTTTCCCATGAGGAAATTTATTTTCATAATAACCAAACTATCCACATTTAAAACATTCATCTATTTATACTACCTTAGGGAGACCAATATCCTCACTCATTTCATCTTCTAAAATAATCATTTTTACTCAACAATTACTTGTTCCATTCCTTTATTATCTTTACATAAAATATCTTCCCATTTATTTGAGGCATTCATTTGTGTGCTTCTTCCAATATTCTTTACAAGAAAGAAAATGAATCTTCTTTCACCCATGGTTTCCACCCCCCGAGCTCTCAGAAAACTCTATCCATCTATTCTTGGTGAGTTTAAGAATTGGTTATAGTGAATGTTGTTAATAATATAACATGATAAATTATTAGGTATAATCATAATATCGTTCACTCTAATTATCAACACATTTAGTTTCTCACCAACACATTTTCAATCACATTTATCATTAACCATGTTCCTCATGGTTCTCTCCATCGACTAAAACTAAAAAAACATAGTCTAAGAATCAATAATAATAGTTAGAAGACACATAATCACAAATAAGTAAAGTATTTCTAAATCATGACACATTTTCTTAAAACTATGACACCATATATATAACCTAGTTCATTTATGGTGATTATTAAAATCCTTCAAGATGGTTCATAAAGGGTTTATGAATTTATAAAACATATCCCTAGGGAGTGTCAAACTTGGTGTATAGTAAGGCCTGTTATCCTTTTACATGGATGTAATTTATTAGAAACCAATCACTCAATCATTTACCAACATTCAAGGACATGTTCCTATAATTTCAATCATCCTTATACTTATCCTTAGACATATCCCAAGACATATCCTTATAAACATCCCTATGGATCTCAGTAAATATTTATCATCCAAGTTTCCAATTTTTAACTAAACCTTTACTCGAATACCAACTATAGAGACCAAGGCTTTTCATACCTAGATATTGCATATTTTTATATGAATATTTATTACATTACAAATAACACACACTTGAGGATTATAAAGGTAATGTGCTATTGGAAACATGGAAGCATAAAAAACTAGTACATAAGCGAGCTACATCATCTCCTATTATGATCTTCATAACTATAGCACTTATTATACATATTATAAAGAATAAATTTATTCACAACTTGGGGAAATGAAATATAGGAAACGGTGAGCTCCAATTCTACGTAATAGTAAACAAGATATATACATACTCTTAAAATTAACATAAGGGTATGAGAATATGATAATAACATGTGAAAACCATATCTTGCATATCAAAGATCATAATCACGAGTCATTACATAAATATTAGTAGTTTATAATATGGGAATCATAATGAAATCTGAGAAAATGAGAAACGATAGCATAACATAGGAATAGGACCTTGAATTATATCATATTCAAAAGCATATGAAATAATTTCCTTAACAGTTCAATGCACATTGCCAAGAATATCAAAGTGGATTGAGTTTACTATCTAAACCATTATTGAAGTCAAGGTTCACTCTCAATAATATCCTTGTGGATAGATTCCCTTATTATAATGGGTTCACTTCCCATTTTAGTCCTATTTATCTCATGAGATATCAATATTTACCCAATACATTGAAGGGATATATAGGTCCAACCCATCACATAATGAAAATCATACATATGTGTAGAAAAAGATCATAAAACATTCATAATATCATAAACCATGAAATGTAATGGTTTTCAAGACATTAAATCATTACATAACCTATGTAAGTGAAATAGGTTTCATATAAATTTCATTATTTCATCATATCATAACCCATGGAAAAATATGCATGTTTGATAAGAATTTTATCATGATATAACCTGTGGAAAATAAACTAGTATCATAAACCTATTGACATCATTAACATAAACCATTTAGATAAATAATAAGTATGGAATCCTTGGATCATATCCCCAATAAAGAAACATTAATAATAAACGATGTAATCTTAAATGGAAAATTATTTGGAAAGACACTTGGAATGTAAGAACCCAGTTTTTAGTTTTGAGGTACTGGCTTCTTCGTTTTCCTTTTCCTTAAGTATTTTTGAGAAAATATGGAAAATGGGGGAAAATACCAATTTTTGGAACTGCATGCCATGTACTTTTCCACACACTGTGTACTTCTGGCCGTGTGGGGATGAGTACACGGGGCATGTAGCCTTGTCGGTGACAAGGGGTATAGGAACCGACTACACGTTGTATAGTGGTACCTTACACACCGTGTAGTCAGTCGGCAGGATTAAATAGTAAGGTCGTGGAGTCGCCGCCAGCTGGGCGACAGTACATGCTGTGTACTTGGGAGTACATGCTGTGTACTCTGGTCGACGAATGAACAGTATGGTGGTGCCTCCAGAGGAACAGTTAAAAGAAGGAAGTACACACCGTGTACTGAGACGTATATGCCGTGTACTTTGTTTTTTCGGCTTAAAATAGGCAGTAGCCTTTTCATTTGGCAGATGAGGAATTTGAACCATTTTGGAGCCAAAGGAGGAGGCCAGACCTTTGAAGATTTGCTGGGTGTTCATCTGGAATTAGTTTCTGCCTCGGACAATCCCGTTGGAACAACACGGGTAGAGGATTCCACCTCCTTGACCACTTCTTACCAATTCGTCTCCTAACAGGAGTTATTTGAGTTTGAACAGTTTGTCTTATTCTTCAGATCTACACCGTTCTTGGGCGTTTTGGGAATCGACGTACATGTATAACACTCGTTGGTGTATGAGGTAGGTGTCTTTGTGTTTATTTTTCAACTGTCGTGCATTTTTTTGCATTTTCGTGACACAAACCCATGTTGGGGTGTCGTGTTGTTGAGGCCTTCTCTATATTTAATGCCTAGAATTGTATAGGTGATTAAATTGTGATAATAAAATGCTGGTTGGGATCGTTTCTTGGATCCGGAACCACCCCGGGGGTGTGTTTCACTATTTAGCCATTTGGACAGGATACCTGAGGGTATGCCTTTAATGTAGTAATTGTAGAATTACCTTGAGAGGAATTGCTTGTTTATTGCATTTTGACATGTTGGTCATGGCCCGGTTACCTGTGTTAGCTATAGGGCATTGTTGTGATTAGCCTGTGGCCACTTAACTATTTAGCCTGTAGGCAGTAGTTATTTTAGCCTGACGGCAACTTCTTACATGCCTATGGGCATCTTATTCTGTGCCTGTGGGTGACACTACCTACGCCTGAGGGAAAAAACTCTGTTATGCCTGAGGGCAGATTCTTGTGTTGGATAATCGTTACCCAAGGGTAGGAGTGTACATGTCTGAGGACACTATTTGTTTACTTAGAAATTCACTGTGGTGATTTCTTATATAAAATGGATTAAATTAATATTAAAAATTGCAATATAACTGGTAGTTTTTACTTTTGAGTACTGCTTACTTTATTTCGTTTTACCACTACACAATATTGTTTCATGTTAGCACGCAGTTGGGAACGGGCCTTTGGTAGGTGCCTACTGAGATATATTTCTCACACCCAGTTTGGGTCACACTTTTCGGCCCAAAAATATTATGTTACTGTAGGTTTAGATAGGGGCAAGAGTCCCTATACAGGTACTTGACTGTTGCTGAGGAGTAGGAGGGCATGGGACTGAGCCTAGGCTCGCAATGCCGCTGCCAGCTGTTTTTCTTGTTTGTGGTAATCTGTATTTTGTTGTACTGTATTGATTTATAACATGTTCTGGCTGTTTTCATAGAACATGATACATGTAGCATCATCATTTATATACTGTTGGTTATATCCACTATTGTAGTTTATTTCAGTTGTGTATGGTTTACTGCTTCCACTGTCATTGTATGTTTTATTTAAATTCCACTATGCTACACTTTTACATATGAGGGCATAGTTTACCCACTATCAGACCTGGGCCCTCACTGCTAGTTAGAAGCCTCTAGCGTTTGGGGAAATGTGCTTGAGGTCATGTGGCGAACCGTGTTCGGGGCACCCGTTGAGTGGCACCCGGGTCCGAGACATTACAAAGTGGTATCAGAGGAGTTCTATTCTCTGACTTTCTATTTGGAGCCATTATCAGGGATAAGACGAACGATAGTTGGTAATAAGCTATGACCGGGCATAGCTAATCCATGTACAGGGAAAAGCCAGTCTACCACCTATTTTTCAATTCTTTTGAATTTTCAATTTTACAGTTGATATGTTTTCACCATTGGGTGACACACTTGAGATTGTGCTGTTTATAATTTATCTATGGGTTCTATTTAGTTGTAACCCGATGAGATGAGGGTATGTCGTCTCATGCATCATGTAGGCACATGCTAGATATCACATGCCATGCGTAGTTTCCATGCCATGTAGGTGCATTAGAATTTCACATGTTGTTGTGATAGTTGTTGTGCTTGAAAAGCATGCTGTTGTGATAGCTGCGTGATAAGTACCTACTTTGTGATAGGGTATTTTCTTTTTTGAGATGTTGATATAATGGACACAAAACTTTGTTTTTTGGGGAGTATGGGCCCCCATCGACTGGAATTTGGTGGATCATTGACTGTTTATTGGTTATAACACATATTATATGTCAAACATTGATTCGTGTGGAGTATGGGCCCCCACGGGTCGAAATTTGACACTTAGGTGTTGTTTTACAGTATTTTCTAGGTTCCGGGGAAGTTTCTAAGGCATACTGTCCAGAAACCCAGTATACACGCCGTGCAGTATTTTTATACACACCATGTATGTTCTTATGTTCAGGAAGGAAAATGAACCTTTTGAGTACACGCCGTATACCCTAAGTACACGCCGTGTACCATGAGTACACGCCATGTAGTCTCTTCCCATGTCACAAACCGTTTGGGTGGAGACACGGGGTAGAGAAAGGCATGGGTAAAACACGCCGTGTACCGAACGTACACGCCGTGTAGTATGACCCGGAGTCCGGCCGTGTAACTAACAACAAGGGTCGGTGAACTCCTTCACAGAACACGCCGTGTCAATGGTGGAAACGCCGTGTAGTGTGACCTGGGGACTCGGCCGTGTAACGAACAACACGGGCCAATGTCACCTCTCCCTGAACACGCCGTGTACCTCTGGGGACATGACGTGTAGTCTTGTCCGTGGACAGACCATGTGGAGTTAGCCGTGTGGCTGGGAAAAGGTGTGTTGTACATGCTATGTAAGGGTGTAACACGCCGTGTAGTGTCAATCCAAGTAGTCCACCATTTTATAGAGGACACGGGAAGTTGGAAAATAAAACCTTACATGCCATTTAGATATTATGCATGCCGTGTAGTTTTTGTTCAACGGAAGCGTGTGGCTTAGCCATGTAGAAGTACCCGAGCAGGGGAAGGGAAGTCAAGTACACACCGTGTAGTCGGTGTACACTCCATGTAGTCTTGTTTTGCAAATTTTGAAATGCCTTTTTCATCTTGTTCCATTGTGGTTCCTTCTCTTTCAGTCTTAATAATCTTGAATCTAAGGCGTGCTTTTGACCATGTAGTGTCATGCCACCTAGACGACCGTGAGTTATTCGCCAGGAGAGCGGCGATGATTATACTCCGGAGATGGTGGGCCCTGGGCTACCAATTGATCCTCCAGTAGAGCCAGATGTGGCATCAGCTGCTATACTAGACACAAGTGCGGAGGCACAGTTCTGTGAAGGCTTTATGCGGTTCATGTAGACCTTTCAGGGAGCACCGCATGCTACCACATCCCTGGACGAGCTAACATGTATCTTCTAGCAGCAGCATCCGCCTATGTTTTCAAGGGATGACGGACCAAAGGCTATGGAGTCTTGTCTAGGATCGATGTAGACTATTTTCGAGCATCTTGAGACGCCTCCAGGGCGGAGGGTCAAGCTCGTGACTTACATGCTACGTGATTCGGCCAAGAGGTTGAGGGATGTTACCCCCCAGTCAGAGCATCACAGATACATGGCATGGGATGATTTTTAGGCAGTCTTCTATGACTTCTTCTTTCCCGAGATGCTGAGGGCAGATAAAGCTCGAGAGTTCATGAATCTGCAGTAGGGCACTATGTCGGTGATGGAATATTCTACTCGCTTCACTGAGCTTCAGCGTTTTTCAACCGCGCTGGTGGGTGATGAGACGTTGAGAGCTAGACGTTTAGAGGATGGTCTTCGTTATGACATCAGAGTGCTGGTGAATGTTTTTAGGTTGCCTTCAGTACATGCTATTGTGAACTAGGTGCTGATTACTGAGAGGAACCTGCAGGAATCAAGTGGTGTGGGCCAGGGCGGTTCATCACCAGTTACTGGTATTATTTATGTTGGCAAGAGGAAGAGACAGATGGAATTCACCCAGGGCGGTAGTACCAGTCAGAAGAATGCTTTAGTGGATAGGTTATGTGCTACTAGTGTGGTAGAGTGGGGCACAAGATGCCGTAGTGTCCACGAGACCCAGTGGAGTGCTGAGCTTACGGCAAGATGCGTCATCTGCAGTGCTTTTGTAGGGCGTTTCCAGGAGTGGCTAGTGAGAGGTGTTCTGTGCAGACTCCGCATGCAAGAGTAGGACCAATTACTTCTTACCAGTCAGGGAACTGGAACACGTCAGGGCATGTAGGCAGAGATGGTGGTTGTGGCTGTGGTAGCCAGACACCAAGATCTCAGAGGCAGAAGGGCGGGACAACTCAGGGTAGCCAGGCTGTGTCGCTGGGCCGCGACATTGGGCAGACATATATAGTGCAACAGACCCAGTAGGAGCAGGATCCTGGACCTTCTACAGTCAGAGGTACTATTCTAGTAGCTTCTGTCTTATCTTTAGTACTTTTCGATACGGGTGCTACAGATAGTTTCATATCTGTACCCGTTGTGGAGAGCCTTGGGCTCAGTGTTTCTTCTTATTCGGATATCATGATGCTAGACACTCTTTTGGGGACTAGGACGGCTGGTGTGGGTCAGTGTAAGGAGTTACCCCTTGAGGTTAGAGGGTGTCACTTCCTTTGGGACCTCTATGTCTTGGAGATGACGAGTTATGATGTCATTCTCAGGATGGACTGGTTGGTTCCCTATCAAGACTTTGTAGACTGCTATCGTCACAGGGTGAGTTTCACGTCACCAGAGGGCAAATAGTTTCTATAAAAGGGCGAATGGAATGTTCAGGCGAGTGGAGCTGGACCAGAGTATCATGGGAGAGGTGGAGTCACAACCCAGATTGCGAGCGTATATCTGGATGACCAGGGGACTTGTCAGACGGATTTCCCTCCAGTTGTTGATCGTTTCAGGGATGTCTTCCTGGATGACTTATCGGGTCTACCTATGGTGTGTGAGGTGGATTTCTCTATTGAGCTAGTGCCAGGAGCAGCACCAATGTCCATTCCTCCTTATAGGATGGCCACGACTGAGTTGCAGGAGCTCAAGAGGTAGTTAGAGGAGTTGCAAGAAAATGGATTTATCCGACCCAGTACTTCTCCTTAGGGTTCTTCGGTCCTTTTTGCGAAGAAGGTGGATGGTACCCTTAGACTTTTCATGGA
The DNA here is from genome assembly GCA_963277665.1 of Viscum album. Lineage (NCBI taxonomy): Eukaryota > Viridiplantae > Streptophyta > Magnoliopsida > Santalales > Viscaceae > Viscum > Viscum album. The sequence continues at coordinate 768,123,922 of OY728121.1, forward strand.
TTATCGGAAGCTAAACCATTTTATGGTCAAGAACCGATATCCCTTGCTGAGGATTGATGATCTGCTTGATCACCTTCATGGAGCACGAGTGTTCTCGAAGATTTACTTGAGATCCGAATATCATCAGTTGTGCGTGAGACCATCGGATATACTGCTTACAGCTTTTCAGAGAAGATATGGTCTGTACGAGTACTTGGTTATGCCGTTCGGACTGACGAATGCGCCAACAGTTTTCATGGCTTTGATGAATCATGTGTTCCATCCGTATCTTGATTCTTTTGTGGTAGTATTCGTGGACGAAATCTTGGTGTACCCTCACACTCGACACGACCATGCCGCCCATCTTGAGATCGTATTGAGTACACTGAGAGAGCATCGACTATATGCTAAGTTCTCAAAGTGACACTTTTTGATGGACTAGATTCACTTCCTGGGTCATATCATCTCAGAGGAAGAAGTTTCAGTTGAACCAGAGAAGGTGAGAGCAGTAGTTTCCTGGGAGCATCCTAGGAACGTGTTTCAGATACGAAGTTTCTTAGGGCTTACTGGTTAATACAGACACTTCATACAGGACTTATTTTGCTTAGTAGCACTATTGACGGGTCTGACTAAGAAGGGGGTGAAGTTCGTTTTGTCAGAAGCTTGCGAGGTAGATTTTCAGGACCTGAAAGGAAGGTTAACATCAGTACCGATCCTAATACTCCCAGAGTAGGGGAAGAGCTATACAGTTTACTGTGACGCATCAGGTATTTGGCTGGGAGAAGTTTTGATGCAGGGCAACCGAGTTATTGCGTACAAGTCTCAGCAGTTGAGGCCACATGAGCGGAATTACCCGACGCATGATCTCGTGTTGGCAGCAGTTGTGCATGCGTTGCGCTGTTGTAGACATTATCTATTGGGAGAGAATTTTGTGGTTTTCACCGACCAAAAAAGACTCAAGTATATCTTTACTCAGCGTGACCTGAATATGAGGCAGAGAAGGTTGGTTGAGTACCTACAGTCCTTCGATTTTGAGCTTGCCTATACACCTGGTAAAGGTAATGCAATAGCTGATGCACTGAGTAGGAAGACTCAGATACAGGCAGTGCAGGAGGCCAGTGTTGAGTGGAAACTCATGGCATTGTTCTCTGAGATGCATCTGGAGGTGCATGAAAGTCAGGGGCAGACTTATCTTTCTTCTTTAGCTGTGACTTCTACCCTCTTGGACAGAGTGAGGATGAAACAACTATCAGTTTCAGAAGGCCTAGTTCTACGGGATTCGGTGGAAAGTGAGGACCCTCCTCCCGATTGGACGATAGACGATGATGAGGTTTTTCATTTCCATGGACATGTATGGGTTCCAGGGGATATACGCGAGGAGTTGATGTGGGATTTTCATGCTTCAGCTTGGGTAGTCCATCCTGGGGTTACCAAGATGTACCGTGACTTGAGGCGTCATTACTGGTGGCCGGGTATTAAGAGAGAGATATCTGGTTTTGTTATGAGGTGTTCCACATGTCAGCGGGTGAAGGCGAAGCACTAGAGGCAAGCTGGGTTGTTACAACAGTTACCCATTCCAGAGTGGAAATGGGATGATGTCGCGATGGATTTCGTGACGGGATTGCCGAGGTCACCTCGAGGCAATGACCCTGTGTGGTTCGTTGTGGACAGACTCACGAAGGTATCTCACTTCTTACCGATCAAGGAGACCTTCATTGTTGATGAGCTCGAAAGGCTGTATATCCGAGAGATCGTACGTCTTCATGGGGTCCCTCGTTCTATAATTTCTGATAGGGACACTCACTTTACATCTCATTTTTGGCAGAGTTTTCAGAGGGAACTGGGTACACAGGTGCATCTGAGCACAACATACCACCCTCAGACCGATGGCCAGTCGGAGTGCATGATACAGGTGTTATAGGACATACTGCGCACATGCGTACTAGACATTGGGGGCTCTTGGGAGAGGCATATACCCTTAGTCGAGTTTGCCTAAAAAAATAGTTTTCCGGAAACTATTGAGATGGCACCATATGAGGCTTTATATGGTAGGACATATTGTTCACCTTTGTGTTGGTTAGAGGCAGGTGAGGCAACTTTAATGGGGCCACAGCTCGTGAAGGAGACATCTGAGCTGGTACAGTTGATTTAGAAGTGGATGGCTACTACATAGTCTAGTCAGAAGCCTTATGCTGATTGCCGCATACGACCTTTGGAGTTCGTGGTCGGGGATCAGGATTTTCTATGTGTTTCGCCGAGGCTGGGACACAAGCGGATCAGGAGACAGGGTAAGCTTTCACCGAGGTATGTGGGGCCATTTTAGATTTTGGAGAGAGTCGGGCTAGTTGCCTATCGGTTGCAGTTACTGTAGCAGTACCGAGCCATGCACGACGTCTTCCTCATGTCTTAGTTGCATCGATACCATTCAGACTCGTCTCACACCTTTCAGACTGAGGAGGTTGAGCTAGAGGCAGATGTGTCCTTTGAGGAGAATCCGATTCATATCGTTGACAGGAGCCTGAAGGTTCTACGAGGCCGGTCACTTCCTCTGGTACGAATTCTATGGAAGCATGTCTGAGTGTAGGACGAGATCTGGGAGCGGGAGGCCGACGTACGTGCTTAGTGGCCAGAGCTATTCTGAGCGTTATCTTCGCCACGCTTGGAAGGGCAATTCGGGGATAAATTTCTATAAGGGGGAAGTTTGTAAGAACCCGGTTCTTAGTTTTGAGGTTCGGGCTTCTTCTATTTCTTTTTCCTTAAGTGTTTTTGAGAAAATATGAAAAATGGGGAAAAATCCTAATTTTTGGAACTACATAGCGGGTACTTTTCCACACGCCGTGTACTTCTGGACGTGTGGGGATGAGTTCACGGGGCGTGTAGCCTTGTTGGAAATGGGGGGTTGTAGGAATCGACTACATGCCGTGTAGTGGTACATTACATGCCGTGTAGTCAGTCGGCAGGCTTAAACAGTAAGGCGGTGGAGTCGCCGCCAGTTGGGCAATAGTACACTCCGTGTACTTGGGAGTACATGCCGTGTACTCTTGTCGACAGATGAACAGTGTGGCGGTGCCGTCAGTGGAATAGTTAAATGAAGGAAGTACACGCCCAGTACTCAGAAGTACACGCCGTGTACTTTGTCTTTTCGGCTTAAAACAAGCAGTAGCCTCCTCATTTGGTAGAGGAGGCATTTGAAATGTTTTGGTGCCAAAGGGGGAGGCCAGACCTTTGAAGATCTGTCGGGTGTTCGTCTAGAATCGGTTTCCGCATTGGACGATCCCGTTGGAACAGCACGGGTAAGGGCTTCCACCTTCTTGGCCGCTTCTTACCAATTCTTCTCCTAAAATGAGTTATTTGAGTTTGAAAAGTTTGTCTTAGTCATCAGATATATGTCGTTCTTGGGCGTTTTGGGAACCGACGTTCGTGTATAACGCTCGTTGGCATATAAGGTAGGTGGTTTTCTGTTTATTTTCCAACTGTCGTGCATTTTTGTGCGTTTTCGTGCCACGAACCCATGTTGGGGTATCGTGTGGCTGAGGCTGTTGCTATATTTAATTCCTAGAATTTCATTGGTGATTAAATTGTGACAATAAAATACTGGTTGGGATTGTTGGTTGGACCCGGAACCACCCTGGGGGTGTGTATCACTGTTTAGACGTTTGGCCAGGATACCCAAGGGTATGCCTTTAATGTAGTAATTGTAGAATTTACTTGAGAGGAATTTCTTGTTTACTGCATTTTGACATGTTGGGAATGGCCCGGTTACCTATTTAGCCTGAGGGTGTTGTTGTGATTAGCCTGTGGGCACTGTACTATTCAGCCTATGGGCAGTAGTTATTTTGGCCTGAGGGTAACCTCTTCCGTGCCTGTGGGCAGCTAATTCTGTGCCTGTGGGTGACACTACCTACACTTGATGGAAAAAACTCTGTTATTCCTGAGGGTAGATTCTTGTGTTGGATACTCGTTACCTGAGGGTAGGAGTGTACGTGTCTGAGGACACTATTTATTTACTTAGAAATGCACTGTGGTGATTTATTATATAAAATGGATTAGATGAATATTAAAAATGGAAATATAACTGGTAGTTTTTACTTTTGAGTACAACTTATTTTATTGCATTTTACCAATGTACACTATTGTTGCATGTTAGCATGCAGTTGGGCACGAGCCTTTGGTGGGTGCCTGCTGAGATATATTTCTCACACCCTGTTTGGGTCATGCTTTTTTTCCCAAACAGATTACATTGCTGCAGGTGTAGATAGGGGCAAGAGTCCCTATACAGGTACTTGACTATTGCTGATGGGTAGGAGGGTATGGGACCGAGCCTAGGCTCATGATGTCGCTGCCAGCTATTTTGCTTATTTTCTGTACTCTGTATTTTGTTGTACTGTATTGATGTATAACATGTTCTGGCTGTTTTCTTAGAACTTGAAACATGTAGCATCATCATTTATATAGTATTCGTTATATCCACTGCTGTAGTTTATTTCAGTTCTGTATGGTTTAGTGATTCCACTGTCGTTGTATGTTTTATTTAAATTCTGCTGCGCTACACTTTGATAAATGATGGCATTGTTTCCCCACTATCAGACCTAGGCCCTCGCTGCTAGTCGGCAGCCTCTGGCATTTTGGGAAATGCTCTTGAGGTCATGTGGTGAACCGGGTTCAGGGCACCTGTTGAGTGGCACCCGGGTCTGGGACATTACATGGAACAATTCTTGAGGAAAATTACTTTTCTTGGAAAATCATTTTAAAAAAAAAAATCATAAAACATATTGGAAATCCTTTTTTGAAAATAAACATTTAATCATATAAAATAATCTTTAGAAACTATTTAAAATATTTTTTTGAGGAAAATGTAATTTCTACTTTAAGAACATTTTTTAAAACATAAAACATTTTTAAAATCATTTTCTTTGAAGATAACTTTGAAAAAATATAAAGAATATTTTAAAAAAGGAGTGTTCATGATGATGAAAAATTATATTCATTCCGTACAATTTAAAACATAGATTCTTTTCACATGTTTGGTCACCTCCAAATAATAATTGTTTGAAAAAAATGAAGATTACTTTAAAAAAATTTCTAAAAAATCCAAACATGGGTAAAAATGTCTTTAATAAACATTTTAATAATTTTAAAAACATTTTTTAAATGTTTTTTATAGATCATGGTTTTGGAAGAGTGTTGGGTTTTCAACCAAAGAGATAAATAAAGACAATTTTTTTTAAAAATTACTTTGAGTAATTGAGTAAATAATGAGACAATAATTACTGTAATATCATGAAATAACTATATTAGAATAAAATTCATGAGTTTCATGAGATATTCATCTTAATATTTCATCATCGGATGCAAAAACCTAAACAATATTTATTAAAAATGAGATTGTATTATAAAATCATTTCCACATTGGTAACATTGAATTGTAAGCCCCATTAAACAATAATATTAAAAAATACTTATAATATCACTAGACTAAATAAATTTAAGATATTAAATTTCAAATTTTTTGTATATACACCCCCTAAAATAAGATATGTTTATAACATAATGTATGTCTCAAAGAAGACAAATTGAGACAAAAATCCCCTACCGCTTTGGAATCTTTTGAATTGTAAATACCATGAAATAAATATCATAAAAAATATGTAAATATCTATAAATTTCATGAAAATAATCATGAAATACATTACTGTGCAGTATATACATCACATATAATAAAAAGCGGTGAACATGGCATACATCTCACAGATATAAAAGTGAGACAAAAAATACCTTACCTTAAGTATTAAATTCTATTGCATACATTAAAACCTCATATATAATAAATTTTTGATTATTATAAATATATTAAAAAATATAATCATATCTATCATACCCTTTACGATTTTCTTATGACCTTTTATTACCCATTTATCATCTATTCATTTTTAAAATTACATTTCGGGTGATAACTTCAATGTTTTTCATGTATGTTTTGACTTTTTATTTTTGGTCATATTAATTTTACCATTTCAAAATCATCTAAATAATTTTAAACATGAATAAATACCCTATATATTCATTATATACGTATTTAAAGTATTCTATAAATGTTATATATATAAAATGAAATTCATTATTCATAGAGACGGTAGGTCATATGTACGCATGAATGTTGATTCCATTTTCTTGATGGAATAAATAAAATAAGGGTAAATGATATATTAACACTAAAAAAATCATTTTACATCCTAGAAATAATATATTTCTATTTAAACATGTCCTTATTACCTTCAATGTAAAACTTATGTGAACATGGATAACATCGCTTCGTGGGGCGGTAGTCTGCCGTACACATGAAAAATACTATTATACCCCCATTCAATGGAAAGTAACAAGGTATATTTGATATTGTAATTAATAAAGTATAATTATATTAAAAATATAATATTTATTCATTTAATCTATCTTTGTTACCATCCATCTAAAAAAAGGATAAACACAACTCATCGGTTTATAAGGTAGTATTCTGTCAAACACACGAGCGACATTTTTATTTTCGAATGTGTTGGGAGTTAATAAGGTATATATAATATTATAATTACATAGGTATATTAATTTTATAAATATCATATATAAACATTAAATCTATCATTATATATAGCCTTTAGAGGTGGTAAAGGAAAGTGAATAACACTTGTTCGTGAGGTGGTAATCCTCCATACACATGAATAATGTTTCCATATACCATTTGATGGAAATGGAGATTGATATAGGTTTTGATACTAAAATATTAAAATATAAGAATAAGTGATATAATTGTGTTTTTATATCACTATATTTGAAGTTATTATAAGAATATTTAAAATAAAAATGCATAGTTTAAAACATTACCACTTCTTCTGACAGTCTCATTAGGTATAACATAAATACTTCCTAGTTTGGCTTTATAGTCTCTCCATGAACTATACGATGTGGGTAGGGATGTAACTAAAAAAATATTCTATGTATTTTAAGAACCAAATGGTTTTGGAGGTGTGAATAGTAGAGGAAAGGGGGTGTCCTTTTATAATTGAGGTGAGTGACACACTTATAATTTTTGAAAAGAAAAAGGTGCACCTAAGTTTTTCACATGACACAAGGCTCCAAAATGGTTAATTAAAGAACCTATAATAGAATATTTCTAAATATGGCCATAAAACTGGGTTTTTAAATTTTTTGGGTCATTTTTAACCATTATCAACTTAGATTAAATGCTGATAAACCAATGTTCACCTTAACCATGCTAAATATGTTTTATGTTTTTAAAATTCAATATTTTTTAATTTTTTTAACATATTAGATTATATAAATATTTTTGATTCATAATATTTAATCATTTTTTACAAATTTCAACAGCTTATATGGAAATTTTTTATTGAAAATTAATCTCTCATAAGAGACGAGAACGAAGTTTTCCAAAGAGAAACCCTTCAAAAGTTTAGAAAATTTTCATATCAAAATTTAATATGAAATCATTCCCAATGAAAAAATTGTATAAGTAGATATATAATTGTACTAATTTAACCTTTAAACCCATATTAATTTTTTTGTTTTAAATTCATTAAAATAAATGAAATTTATTTATAAATAAAACTATTTTTCAGTATTCATTGAAAAATTTATCTTTTGAGAAATTTATGAAAACACAACTCCAAGATAATTTCAATATAATGATTTAAAAAATGAATTTTATTTTTTCATATAAATTTTATAAAATTAGAAATTGTTAATTTTAAAATAAGTGTGCAAAAAGGTGACAAAACTGCATTTTAGAAAAATACAGTTTTAAAGTGTAAAATAAGATTTATTCCTATATCTTTTTTAGAAAACGCGTAGGATGAATGCTAAATTTTTTAATGAATTTTAATATATAAATTTCATTAAAATAATTCACTAAAAGTTTTTGTTTTAATTTATTAATATAAAACCCATTTGTGTGCAGAAAAATTGTTTTTCATGAATACATTTACTTTGATTTAAAATAGTTTTTATATTCATTTCAAATTTTTAGGCCACCAAAGAATTAATTATACGTAATTGTGTAAACTATATATTTTCAAAATTTAGATAATCATATTCATACCCACCATTCCAATGGCCAGGTGATAACTATTATATTATGTAATAATATGTTAATAGTATGTCATGTTTCACTAAAACATGGTGTTGGGTATAATGAAATCTAAATTAGATGTTGTGCGTAACACAAGATATAAAATAAATTTACTATATTAGAAAAAAAAATCACATAATATTATGGTTTTACAATGTTTCCCCCCATATATATATATGAACCAACTATATCATTTAATTTTTGAATTCCTTAAAGTTTTTTAAAATGAAACCTTCAAATAATTTCTAAAGATACAATATTTGATTGTCTCATACTCCATGATATTGATATTTAGTATACCTTTTTTGCTGATAATCTTCATCCCTTTCTAACTCAAGTGACCTAGATTGAAAATACCTATCTTTTTGAAGTTACTTTTCTGACATGCATTGAACCTTTCGATATTCCCATATGGTAAAATATTCCATCATTCACTCCTTTGGCCACAACCAAGGAATCATGTCAAATATTCCACGCTTATATGAATATTATATAGAATCCCACATCGTATAACTATACAATGTAAATTAAGTTATTACTTAATCAAGGTATGTGTTATATGTCTGGAAACTTTAGAAAACACATGTTTTTTATATGGATGGAAACATTACCCATTCATATAATCTCAAGAAATTCGTTATCCACAAGATACAACATGATGAATTTTTGGAAGTGTGGTTTATCATAATACCATACTTAGATGATGAGTGAAATGATGCTATAGATTCTATAATTCAAGACTCAAGTGAACTTGTGAAAATCAACAGTATAACAACTTAATATTATGATATAGGATTCATATGTCCACTTCTAGAAGTATATACTCTATAATTAACTCTACACTCCTTGAAATATTTCTTCAAGTTTCTTTTCATCCTAAAATTTAATACATGGAACCACCTTCTATAAAGACACTACTCCTCTAGATTCTTCCTTTTCATTTCCTCTGACTCCTTTGAGCTATAAGATACCCTCTTACTTCTATGATATAGTAATTTCTAGAATATTCCTGTATCTCCTTCTAATTAAGTTACTCTTTCAATATGAGGTCTATAACATCTGAAAACACTAAATCAATCACTCAGCATGAGTTTATCAAAATGTTGACCATTTCATCAGAAGACTCAAGGAGTGATAAAATTAATAATAGAAACCAATTGGGGTCTTATAAGTTCATCTTCACTAAATATAATTGGCTTAATATCAGGTTGAATTCATTTATATGATCTTATAATTAATTAAATTCTGATAGCCCCAAATTTAAAAACCTCTCTTGAAGGAACACCAAATTCATCATCATCATATTTTGATACATTATAGTGAGAGTGTTTATAATATCTAATGAAAATTTTAATTAATACACATTAAAATCCATGTTCTTATATAATTACATCCAAATATTCTCCATCACTTTCTTATCTAGTGTTTCTAATTTTTCCTTCTTCATCTCACCTGACTTGGTACCAGTCAACAAAAGATCAATGTCCTTTAACTATAGATAATCCTCCATCTACATTCTATAAAACCCAAAATCCATTTCATCAATCATCTGTACCTATACCTTACCCTTATAAAACAACATAAATTATAGAGGTAGAGAACTCCCACTAAAATACAACACAAATAATAGGGACCAAGAACTGCTTACGAGAAATATTTTAAAAAGAAAAATGTAGAATTGTGCTACTGAACCAATCTCTGAAACACCTTTACAAATATATAGTAAAAAAAATATTTATAATAGAATTTATAATAAAAATTATTAGGGTCTATAATATCTTCCACAAATATCATATAATTTTTCCATTGAAACTTATTTGGTGGAACAGATTACCCAAATAATCCCCCCATTATGAGTCCCAAAACATGAAAGGTTGATCACACCAAAGTCACCACAATGTAATAGTAATCTTTGAATGAATGAAAAAAATATATCAAATAGATAAATATAGATATAAAATAAATAAAAAGAATCACCAAATTTTTACATGGTTCAAATTTGATTCCAAATACATTGGGGGTAAAATTATTTATTTTTATTCAAGGAATCGAATGATGAATAAAATAACATAATATCTGATCAAATGATCAATCCTACTATGTATAGTAGGTCCCAATTGGTAAAACTAGTTTCCATATCCTTTAATATCCATGGTGTGTGGTTCAATATATCTCATATCTTTTTAGATATATCTTCATATAAATAAATACTACCTCCACCTTAAATCCATTGAGCAGTACACTTTTTATTATTATGAAACTCTCAAAAAAAACCCCTATGTTTTTCCCTAGATAATCTTACATATTTCCATGGATAAGATCTGATAATGAAAAAATCACACATACTCTTCAATAAGTAAATCCTTATTTAATTCATTTTTTCCTCTAAACTTCTCCCTTTAGTCTGAGTTAGGGTGTGCCTTCAAATTGAATTTTATGACTACCATAATCTAGTTTACATAACTTACATTATTTCAAAATTAAATGTTTCCACTCCTCCATTTATATCAAAGTTCCATAAATTCTCATTCTAGAAACTTTCATTATATTCAATTAAGTTAAAAATCAAGAAAAATGGTTTTCACACATGATTAAAAACGTACAGATTGAATGAAAATCATTATAGGAATTAAAAAAATTATAAACATCAAAAAATATAAACTATTATATGATATTGAAACCGTGAATAGAATAAATTAATAATATATAAATTTTATCATAGGATGCTACTATAGATGTATTCTACATGTTCTTGGTGAATACCACTAGGAAAATTCAATAAAATCTTCCCTCTATGGTGTATCTATGAATTGATATGATCCACTAAACACTCAGGTGAGATCAATATTAATTCCAATATATTATTTTATATATCAACATTAAGGAAGAATGATAGAGATTTGAGTGGGTGGTTATCAGCTAAATTCTTACTTGAATAATTCCAAAAAAACCTCTTAGAAAATATTCTATTAAATAGGCTTCATAAATTCTCCCCAAACCCCATTAATTTACTAATATATTTAATAAGCATAATATAAAATCCATTCAGTTAAAACTATTATAACATTAATCCATTAAAATTATCTCATAACTTATAGGTAATAATGATAACTAGTGTGGAATATAATATTAACATTATTAATCCCCAACCTTCAGATGAGGTATGGTTCTATTTATTTTATGGAAAAACCCTTAATTTTTTTATAATGGAAATATGGATGGGTTTTAAGGCATCATGAGTGCATTTGGGGGGGATTCAGAGGAGGCCAAGGCACATAGCCAAGAGTCTTCAGTGCCCCGTGATGGTCAATAATAGACCTATAGCTAGCTGGAGAGGTCCATTAGGTAGTCGGTAGGTTTAATTTAGGTTTTTTATGCAGTTTATTTTGGTCATTTAATCCAACTTTTCATATACCCATCTCATTCGATTTTCTACCCTAAATCACACAACACACATACTCAAGCCACCGTTTTATAACTGAGTATAATTTTTGAATGAAGGTAAGGATAAGGGAAAGTGACTGATGACTAATTATTTACTATGTGCTAGGATGTTTCTTGGTTTGGTGTTGAGATAAATCTCAATCCACCCTTGAGTCATTCTATTTTGCTGCCTTTTATCTTTTTATGCCGATTATATATTACCAATGACATGTGGTCATGAATTTATTATATCATCATTTTTGGGAAAATTATTGGGTTATGTTTTATTTGGTGATTATATGATTATCATCCTATGGTATTATGTTTAACAGGTTACTTATATTTTTTTACTAATATTGATTCACTATGTCCATGAAGATATAGTCTCCCCATAGAATCTTATCAAACACTTTCCTATGGTTGATATCCTTAGGTGTACAGGGAGGTTCCCCTAAGGTGGTGTGACACTCCATTAGTCTGGGCACTGATAAGTGGTCTGGAATGGAAAGAAGTTACAAAGTGTTGTGAGTGTTTCTTTTTTTATTCTATATTACTATATGAGATGGATTTCCACCTTTAGTGGTGGATTTTTTGTTCATTGTTATTGATTCTTGGGGTTTTTCTCTCTTTTTCCAGTACAAAAAATGAGCAACATTGTGTTCATCCATTGTGTAATCACATAGTATTACCTATTATGTGTTCTTGTGTGAATGAATAACGTGCATGTTTTCATGTACATCAACCTATAAATAAAAAGGGGTTTTCTCACTTAAAGTGTTAGCATCATCTTATATGGTTTTTCCCATATAAGTCTAGGATGTCATCTTACTTGATCAATTCCATGAATGATAAGATAATATAAAAGATTATATAAATGGATTGTTAAATAATGGGTTTGGATAAATAAATCATCATTCAGTAATCTTTAATTTTTTTCCATTATAGATCATGAATCACACTCTATTTTCTCACACATTGGAAAATGGTAATTTGATAATGGAAATTTGGGTGTTCTTTGAAAAGTAATTTAAAGGAATATTTGGGTATATCATGAAAGGACAATGTTTGTTTTATTTTTCTTATTTGTTACTGAACATGATGAATACCTATTAATTGTATCACTCTGAGATCCTATCTTAGCCTTCTAGCTTTATACATCTATAGAGGGTTAGGGTCCTATACCACTAGGGAGAGGGAGATCATGTTTCTCCATTGGGTGGACTAACACCTATTGTTGTATAGGGTTTATTTTTTGATGAACCACTCTATGAGAGCCTCTTGTGAGTAGATAAGGCCTTTAGGAGGAGGACACCAGAGACTTCTCAGATTATGTTAGACATTACTCTTATTTTTTAGTGTGAGAACCTTCCACTGCTCATAGGTGAGGGTGTTCAACCAGTTTTCAAGCTATGGATGGAGTCTATACAAGTCATACTTGACCACTTAGATAATCTGTAAGTAAAGAGGTTGAAATTATATATACATATGTTTTTTTTGCGTAAAATGTTGGTGGTGGGACATTATTATCTTGGGGTATCTTTTTTAGGGGTAACCTAGATAGATTTCTAGACTAGTATTTTCTTCCATTTCTTCCTAGAGTCTCTGTGTTCAGATATGGACTATGATTTCATGATTTTATATTAGGGAGGCATTGCCATTATGTATTACACTACTCATTTTATTGAGATGATGAAATTATCCTATCTATGGTGGGTGATTAGGTTTCTAGGGCCAAAAATATTTAGAAAGGTCTATGTTATAATATCATGGTCTAGGTAAAAATTGTCTATTTTAACTACTTTACATATATCACCAATCATTCCTTGACTTCAAAAATGAATATCAATAAGGTAAATCAAACAGGGAGACTATCTTCTTATTGGATAGGTAGTAGTGTTGGTTGGTTTTTCAGTAGTTATAAGAGGAAATTCAATGACTCTATTTAAGGTAGTTGAAAGAAATAGAGGTACGAAAATGACACCTATCCTTTCCAATGATTTATAGAGGTTTAATGCTATTAGTGTGTTTTTGTGGTACACTTGAGACCTTAGTACCCCTAACCACCCACATATTTCCTTATATTTTGGAGGATAGGTCATATACACAATTTTTTGGCTTTAGTTAGCTGGTGGTGGTTGTAGGGGTGTAGGGTCAATTAAAACTTCATGAAATGGGGTGACTATCATGCCGCATGAATTAGGTAATTTGGAATATACGGGTTACTCATTCCATTTTGGTGGTCATGGGGATCAGGGTCAAGGATAGAAATGATAGTAGGTACATATGACCCAAGGAAGTATGGTCATATTACATAGTTGTGGTATGAGAAATATGTATGTTTTAATGCTTATAAAAATAGAGTAGGTTGCAGAACCATTGATTGTTCGAGGTATGATTCTATTTATGTCTACACTTTCTTCTAAATTTTTTAACATAGGATAATCTCACTCACTCATGCCTTCTTATTTTTTAAGGCTTGTTTTTGGTATTGGGATATCTCCATATAATGGTTTTGATCATCACAATCTTGGGAATAATATCTGAGGGGATTCAGAAGTGTTCTGGTTGTTTTTTGTTCATCGATGACTACCATTTACTTTGGGAATTATTAATTCTAGAATTGGATTGATTTTATGAGATTTTAGGGATGGATTGGGTCATATAATATTTATCCTAGGTTTACTATTATCACTAGTTCGTCTCTTTAAAATATATTGAGGTTGGTAAATTTGAGTATGCGGGAGTGTGAGATGTCTTTTCAGGTCTTGCTGCACTTGACCTTCATAAGTATGGTGGTTTCACTACCTAGGTTTCTGGTATCATCTTAGATGAGGGGGTGATTCATAATACTATTTCCACCCGATAGTTGATATATTTTAGGATATATTTCCTAAGGACCTATCCATGTTTCCACCAGACCATTGAGTCAAGTTGACCATAGATATTTTGTCCAGGTACAGAACCTATTTCCATACCTCGTTACAAAATGGTTCTGATTGAGATACAAAAATTGAAATCCCATTTGGATGATTTAGAGGGGAAACATTTTCACCCATATGAGACTATCCTATTAGGTTTCTCTAGTTTTATTCATTAAGAAGGGAGATAGTACCATGAAACTACTCAGATTATCAGAGGATTAACTAGGTTGTGGTAATCGATATCCACTCCCACACATCAATGAATTATTAAAATAGATCAAAGGTCAAAATGTTTTCTACAAGATATAAATGTAGTCAAGATAACACTATCTCATAGTATGACTAACTGATATGACTCATATAACCTTTTAGAGTAGTTAAGTTCCTTATAAACACCTCATTATGTTATTCAAGATGACAAATGCACTTGTGATCCTTTTGGATATGATGAATAGAGTCTTCCATATGTATCTACACTATTTTTTAGTTTTATTTGTTGATAATATATTTTTGTACTCCATGAAAATATAGGACTATTATATTTACTTGGAGGTAGTTTTTAGAATGCTTCAATGTAAATGGATTTATGCCAAAATATCTAAATAACAGTTTTAGTTGGATTGATTTCACATCTCAGTCCACATCATATCTAAGGATGGGATTTTAGTGGATCATGAGAAAGTGGAAGATTTAGTTTCTTGGGTGAGGATTTTTTTTGAGATCTGTAGAATATTGGGGCTAGTTTTCTAATACCATAACTTAATCTAGTACATCTATCACTTTACATTGTTGTTGAAGGGCCTGACAATGAAATGGGTGAGGCTCATATGGTCTGATACTTGTGAGACTACCTTTTTTAATCTAAAGAAGAGGTTGACATTTGAACCGATCCTGAAATTTCATAATATGGGTAAGGGGTAAGCCATATATTTTATGCGTTATATATTGGTTTGGGGGAAGTACTTATGTAGGAAAGGAAATTCGTTTCTTACAGACCAAGATAGATAAGAAAACACTAAAATACTACCCAACCCAAAATTTAGAGATTTACATAGTGATTTATGCCCTAATATATTCGTGTAACAACCCTTTAATTGATAAAATTCTAATTATATAGATCATTAATGTTTGAAATAAAAATTCTCCATGAAATAATTAAATACCAAGAATAAAAATTGATTTGAGTTTTTTTAAATGACTGAATAAAAGCTAGATTGAACTACTAATAAGGGAAATGTGGTGGCCAATGCTTTGAATATGAATACCTAGACACGTGTTATTCATGATTAATGTACTGTGTTGCAGATTATGGTCTTTTATTGATATTTTCCTTGATTTAAAGGAATACTAGGGTTGGGAGATGATGGATTAACTATCCATTATATAATAACTCATTTAAAAGGTGAATGAGTTTTAGTTTTATGATTTTGACTATCTGGTGATGAGGGAAAACATTTTTGGTTTGGAGACCCATATTTATTGGTCCTTGGATAATGATTATATCATCTATTTCTAAGTCCAACTGGTAGTACCCAAAGGTATATGTGAGGAATTAATGAGGGACTTCCACTCATCAAGATGGGTTGTGTGCCCTGTGTTGACCATGATTTATTGTGAAGTGAACACACAATATTAATTTCAAAGAATGAATAAATACATAGACATATTTGTTTCTTGATGCTCCACATGCCAGTAGGTGAAATCTGAGAATCAATGACCTACCATAAAACTCCAACTATTTACATTTCTGGGGTGTAAATAGGATTATGTCATAAAGGATTTTGTGATGGATCTATTTTAGAATCCTCATTGCCATGATAGTTTATCATCGATCTCTTGACAATGGTAGCTCACCTATTACCCATTAAGTATTATTCAATAATTTATGAGCCTGGAAGGCTATATTTGTAAGAGATAGTCCACCTACATGAGGATCTATGGAGAATCATATCAAACAGAGATCCCCACTTTACTTTGATATTATGGCCAGACCTTTATAAGGTTCTTGGTCTATAGGTCAACTTGAGGACAACATACCACCCATATATAGACAGAAAATTAGATCATACCGTACAAGTTCTCAACGAAATGAGTCAAGAATTTTCCTTGATTTTGGTAGATTTTGGGAGGTACAGCTAGTATTAGTGGAATTTTCTTCAAATAATAGGTACCAAGAATATTTTCAGATTTCTTTATTTGAGGCCTTGTATGGTTGTTCATGTTGATCACCCCAATGCCGGTTCGAAGTTGGGGATTCAATGATGATTAGTCCAAGAATGGTGAAGGAGACCTCTGAACAGATCAAACTAATTTGGAAGTATTTTAAACTACTCATAGCATATACATGTATTATTCCAACCGATAGTGAAATCAAATGGAGTTTAAGGATAGTGATTGGGTCTTCTTATGTGTGTCTCTAAGGTTGGGGGAGTATCAAATTCATAGGTAGGGAATGTTGGCATGAAGGTTCATCGAACATTTTAAGATCATGGAGAGGGTTAACCTTGTTTCTTACAAACTGTAGATTTCATAGAGACATTCCATGATGCATATTGTGTTTCATGTTGCTCATATTTATCTTTATCACCAAGACTCATCTCATAGTATTGATGTTGATGATGTAAATCTAGTGGTTGATTCTTCATTTGAGGGTCATCTCATGCAAATTGTTAAATATAGTTAAAATAATATTTAGGGGAAGTTCATTACTTTTGAACAATTGCTTTGGAAACATATGAGGAACTATGAGGAATCAGGGGAATGAGAGGTGGACATTTGAACCAAAAATATGGGAATTTTTTTCGAGGAGATTGATGGAGCTCGAGAACCTAGCTCAAGGATGATCTAATTTATAGTGGGGAGGTTGTAAAACTCCAAACTCCATATGAGGTATGGTTCTATTTATTTTATTCCAAAACCAACTAATTTCTATCATTATATAAATTTTAAATTGGGGTTGGGGAATTATGTGAGCATTTAGGAGTCTTGGTAGGAGGTCGGGGCATACAATCAAGAGGATAAAATTCCATTTGATAGCTAGTGAGACCCACCAGGTAGCTGGTGGGTCATTTTCATGTTTATTATGGAGCTTATTTTAATCATTTATTCCCTTACTCTTCTACGCATCTTACTCAATTTTCTACCCTAAATTACATTGCGCCCTCATGTTGGAGGAGCCCTATTCCTCTCTCTTATTCCTAGGAAAATATCTCTCAATTATTTGTGTTTTAAGCATCCATTTAGTTTCATAAAATCCATAAGGTGAGTCTATGAATCATTTACCATCTTTCATTATTTTCTTTTATGACTATTTTTTCTAGAGGTTTAACTAATTTTTTCTACCTTTTAGGGAAATCTCTGTACTACATCAATATGTCCTATTCTAAGTGGAATAAATGGTTTAAATCAGGAATGTAACCACTTCTAGACCTAAATTAGGTGGTGCTGAAGTATTATACATAGTCTTATTACTTTTCATAAAGTTATATGTGACATGTATCAAGAAGGGTCTCCTTTAATGACTTCCAAATTCATTATAAGACATAGAAATGATGTTGGTATGTTAAATCACCCCATTTTTAATAGATATTGTTTTGTTAATGGGCTGTTGGTTAGAAATTTAATGTTGTTTCAAAATCAATCTATGTTTTCCACTATAAATTGGGTTTAAATGTAAAATTATTTTAAATATTCTAAATATTTTTGGTGAGGTTCTTGGTAATTGTATTTAACTCTTGATGGATGTGTTTTACATGATTAAAAAATATTGTTTTGAATTTTTTCAAAAAGAAATGGAAATTTGAAATGGTGTTGGAAAAGTAAATGCTAGTAGATTCATTGAATTTTTATTGTTATACAATATTGAGTAAATAATATAAATTACATTTAAACTTGTGGTTTACAATGCCCCCATGTGGACGTATGTGATCATGGTTAAACCCGAGGGCGAATGATACCCTATGACAGGATGTGGGTTATTATTGTGAAACATAGGGAAAATAGTAACCCTAGATTGATTCCAAGTCCTAAGAATGAAAATATTTCTCTCAGGTATCAGCTAGGATTAGAGATTATTATATTACATTGGTCAGGTGTGGTTTGGTTTGGTGTGGTCTTCACGACATGCTCAGAGACATTTGACAGTATCCAAAGTTGGTGGTTAAAACCTTAGGTGTCACCATATAGACCGGGTTCAATTTTTTATTTATATATTTTTCTGTTCCTACTATTTAAATTGTTTATAAATATACCATCATATAAAAATTATATTTCAGATTGGATTATTTGGGGACACCATAGGTGGTATCCTACTGAGTCCTACTCACACCCTACTTAGGCCACCTTTTAGTAACTTAACAGACTTCATGGATATGTGTAAGGATAAGGGAAAGAACTTAATGAATGATTCTTAACTATGTGCTAGGATGGATTCAATATTTATGTCAAGATAGAGCTCAGGAAACCCATGATTCATGTTGTTTTTCATCATTTTTTATTTTTTCCTTGTGTATGTGACTGGTGACTTGAGGTACTAATAATATCATATCATAATTTTTGGGACACTCCTTGGGATATGTTTTATTTAGTTGTGGTATGATTATTATATTATGGTATTGTGTAATTTATGTTACTTGATTTTTGTACCTCTCTTTCTTCTCTATGAAAATGAGGGTATAGTCTCAACAAAGAACCTTATCAAATCTTAATCACTAGTTAGAAACCTTTGGAATATGGGGAGGTGCGCCAGTTTGGGCATTGTTCAATAGTCTTGAGAAGCATGACATTACACACATTATCATGTAATGTTATTTTTACTAAATAAATCATATCATAAAATTAATACACATAATAAATGTTATGATATGGCCATATTTTGGCCTATAATATGGATTTAAGGGAGTGATAAGATATCATTATATATTTCTTTATGATATTCCAAAACAACGACATGTGATATTCTTTGGTTCCATCCATGTCACACTATATGATATATATTTAAATATAATCTTTCGTTATATAGTTTAAATGCATAACATGTATATAATATTTAGATCATATCTCCTTTAATCATCCACTTCCATTGAACCCTTTTAGACTTTAGTCCATTTCACCTTATATTGTATCATAAACATTAACATGTATGGAATCTTATTCAATATATTGTGAATAACCATAGAAAATCCTCTTGGACAAACACTTTTAAAGAATCTATATATGTTTTATAAAAGTTGATACCCATTCATTCAAATAAAAGGGGTGAAACCCTGGGATATTGAAGCATTGATAATATATATGAATCCCTGAATTCATAAATGTAAGAAAAGAGCAGTATATAGCTTATAATTAGTGTGAGATGACCTATAAAGGGATATGATAAGGTGACTATCAAACACATGTTTCTCTATATCCGTATCTACTAACTGTATCATATAAAATAATATTAAATAACCTAACCACATTGTTCAAGAAATTTATTTACCAAGGGAAATTGAGTATGTCAATCCCATATAGCCTCCACATACATTTTTGAATCTCTGAGTATAGACCGACCATGTTGATGTATACATTACATTTCATTCATCTATGTAGATGAGCACATCACATGTCCTCTCATCTAGATGATAAACACATCATATGTACCTTTAATATATTTCTATAAATTTCCTCACTCTATTGTAATTATGTGATCAAATTTCATTCTTTTCATATGAGTGGAAAAAACATATCTTAATTAAGATTCAAATGATAACATGATTAAGAACATACCCAACCATGGTCTAATTATAAATTCCTCGTGGATTCCATAAGAATGATATCAATATATAATTTTTCTCATGAAATGTATCTCTCCATCCTCTTGTATGATATTAAATTTGAAACATGCACCCCTAGTATACTAAATAAATAGTGTATGAAACTCCATGTGGTATACTCCATGGGCCATACTACAAAAAAACTCATCTTGTGCCTCATGATCATATTTCTTATCTCTAAATGAAATCCTACACTATATAACTATAAAATTTCACCACATTCTTTAATAATCTAGGATTAAAAAAATTAGGAATAACTCAATTTAATAACTTGAGAGGTAAATTATCATTTCACTTCACATAAAATATGTAGAAAATGTGAGAAAATAACAATGTGAAGTCTTTCTTTAGTATAAAATGATACATTTCATATTTAAAAAAAATTAAGAATACTAATAAAATCATAATGCCTATCAGATCATATCATATATGATAGAATTCTCTATCATCCTTATATTATTTTCACTTTTAATATTTTTTTGAACTCATTACATCTTTTTGTAATTCCTACCTCATATCATTGTGACTATCTTATAAAATCTCGCACTAAATTCTTTAGTGAGTAAAATATAGTAAAAACTATTATTTTTACAATGGTGAGACTTAGTAATAATATTTCTAATGTTTAACTCCTTTAGAATATATTCAAACTCTTTAATTTCACAACATAAAATGTTATGTAGTTAATTACATCTCTTGTCTACCCAAAACACTTTACAATTTCATCGAAATCAATATTAATAAAACCCCTTCACACAAAAGTTTTCATTGAGTATTTTTTTTTAATTTTTATTACATACCTTGAAAATTTATGGATATTAAGTTACACTAAAATTATACATTGAATGATATAATTCTTTATTTTTTAACTTTCAAACTTCATCAAGTCTAAAATTAATTTTACTAGCCTATTAGACACTATATTCTCTTCAAAATATCATTCTAATATACACAAAATTATTATTGTTAGAAAATAAAACTTATTTCCTTTGATGGGGATATTTAAAAAAAAATATTGTTTCTATATTAAATATGGTATTCTACATTTTTTATGATTGTTCTAATAATAATACATTATTATTTTGAAACATGTTATATAATTGGATCATTTAAAATAATGTGTATCGTAACATTCATCTCATTTATTAGAAAAGACTATTTTTTTATAATAACACTTATTATCATATAATAAGTAAAAAATATTAAAATAACACAATATTAATTTTCATATAGTTATTTTTTATGTAATATACCACATCCAACACATAAATGTAACAAACCATTTCTCTATTAGTTGAATTCATGCATTAATCTCTATTCTTTAATACTTATTCAATATTGAGCTTCTGTAAACTTACAACACTTTTGATACATACATTTTGTATAATATACAATTTAAAATAGAATATTTGGATTATATAACCTTAATACGTGATGTTCACTCTCCATGTATTTTCTTGAAACCCTTCAAGTAATCTTGATAGTCCCTTCTTCAATTTCTTTGTTTTCTACAATTAAAGTACTTCACTTATTTTTTTGGATTAGATAGTAGTGTGGAATCTAAACAACCTATATTCATTTATTTCCATATAAAACATTTACTCTTTTGTTTTTTCACCATTATTATGAAATTTTATCTAATATATCCCATTTGAAGCCCAAAAATACTAAACATATTGATGTTATCATGTAAATTTTTTTGACAAATTCGTTCATATTATAAATTACAATGAACTATCAGAACCTTTCATATAGAAACTGTATAATTAATTCTATGGAAACGTAAAGCATGAGTGATTATCCTGAACTCTATAAGTCCTTGGTGTACACAATAATATTTAGTATATGAGTAGTGTTTGGTATACCTTACACATTTTACCAAAATTTATACTTTGAATCCTCAAACCTCTCATTCATTTGGTGTTCCTTATATAGCATTTTCAGGTAGTATATCATCTATTATGAATATGTGTTCTCATGTTTTTTTGAATATTAGGTTCCATATTCACAAAAATATGAGATTATATAATTTTTATGAATATTTTAGATACTTATCATAAGTATCTCAATCAATTTAATGAATATATTCACCAGCTTCTTTCTTAGGAAGTGGTCTCTCCACCATATAGAACTCTCCTTTTTTAAGAATTATTCTTAAGATTATATACCTTTCTTGGAAGTTAATTCTATTTTTTTCTTTATATAAGATATATATGAAATTTAAGATCATATTTTATGATGTTGAAATTATAAATAGAATATAGTCTTTTATCAAATGAGTATTATGTTCCAAAATCATTTAATAATGGATTTTATTAAGCGTGATACCACTAAAATAATTAACCCTTTATAAACCATTATATCCATTAGTGGGATAAGATAAATATTTCACTAATATTTGTTACTCTTTATCATTCATCTTATTATGTGGCTAGATAAGTAGACAATCATTTCATGTATATCATATATGACTCTTGGTCATTTAAGCAGATAACTTTTTCTCTTAATGCATCATCTGAATTCACTCAAAATTATTCTTTAGGTAACATAAAACTATTTATGTATCTCAGATAATTGTAATGCAAATTAAATGATAAAACCATTTACATAATCTTATTAGGTATCCCATTACTTTAATACATTACACAAGATAATCCATGGGCACCCAAATTTAACATGACAAATCCAGTTGGATGAATGAGCATTTGAAAAGTGTTTTCATTATATGTAATCTAAAATGTATTATTTTTAATGGTATTTATTCTCATCATATTATATCTCAAATTTCATTTACATGTATGTATGTTTAAGGTTATTTAGATTGAAATCATTTCTATCACAAAATCAATATGTTTTCACCATAATAGAGTGTAAATATTTACCCCACTCATCGATTATGTTACTAAAAAAATTTAAATCCAACTATACCTATACTTATCCAAATATTATATATATGGTTCTTGAGTCCATTTTACATAAATTAGTATAATAATAAGAAATAAAAAATTCCCACAAGAGTAATCTTGGAGAGATAGATAACCTACCCTCTCTTTTTTAGATGAGGTATAAGCCTCCGTGCTAGTGAGTAGTCAAACTTAATGTCCCTCAACCATAATATACATTACCCAAGAAGGACCTTGATAGGTCTAAAATTCACCCTAGGGGGTGGATCAATGTGTGACCAATTTAGACCTTTATTAATGTTTCTTTAGTTGGATCTAGTTCCCATGTGGGTAGGTAATATGTTCAACCAATCTCTTGACATCAATTTAAATCCACCACACCAAACTGTATGAATATTTACTGGAATGTAATTCATGCATGGAAACAATTGTTTTTTACATGGTTCACCAACAATGGGATAATATAAGGATCATGTTATTGTAGATGTGATGATGTAGAAAAAAAATCAAATCCCAAGGATATTTAGTGGATATAAAAAAGGTTGTAGCCACTCCTTTCCTAGGATCACTACCTCCAAAGGTAGTTTAGGAAAAAATTCACTCCTCTATTAGGAACAATAACCTTCAACATTCATGCATTTCTCTAGGGTAGGATATCCCACAGTTTATATACTTATACGTGAACTATATTTTAATTACATGTAGGTCTATCATGATCTGAAGAACATAAAACATCTGTTCTGTGTAGATACAATGTTGATATCCTCTTATGTTATTTCCTAAGTAACTTATAATGGAATACTTAAACATATACTTGTTAATTACAAGTATGTCTCTTTCCATGAATATGAAATCCCCAATATTCTAATTCCATTAATTTTTTATTTTTCTCAGTCCACCTTTAAAATGAATTCTGTATGAAATTACTTCCATATATTAAAAATATAAAATCCACCAATACATATCTTGTGGTTAGAGTGCAAAACACAAGAGGTGGTGAATTTAGTTTCAAATTTAATTTATATTTTAGGTATATCTAATTTAATAATTTTCACTAATCTCTCAAAAATTATTCAAAACACAATTGGAAAAATATTACTAAAATCCTATTCTTCTAATATTAATCTATTCACACAAAATAGTATAAACATAACATTTAAAAAATAATTATCAATGTAGAGTTATGAAAAATATATTTTAATAATAGTTAAAAAATAGATAAATTGAAGCTTTAAAATATATTGAGGAATTTTAAACAATATTATGAGAGTCAAGATGAGACATAATCCTCTTCACTTATCATTCACCCCCTACTAAGCACATTTATTAATAAATAAAACAATCCAAAACCAAGATAAATGTTTTGAATCAACAACACACAAGGATATAAATTTTTAACATAGCTCCTTACATAGATTTTTTGGGAGTATATATACAAAGAAATTACTAATAGATAGTAGATCATACACTTCAATAAACAACATGAGAAAGTTATAACAAATATAGAGCATAATAGAATCACATTTCAAATTTATTCTAAAACATAGATAGAGAGATGAAGAAAGAATTTTATGTAGAATAATACTGAGTTCTATTATTCTAAAAAAATTCATCTCTTCTTGAATTTTATCTTTAGGTTTTGTGATAATATTTTAATACATTAGGTTGTTATATATTGTAATTTTTTTCTGAACAAAACAGAGTATTGTGTATTTTGTGTTTTTTAACCGTTGTAACAAGTATTTTTGTTGTACATATATAATTTTCTCTCATTATTTTATCCATATTTAGTGTTCTATAAGTATAAAACTTCCACAAAAAATATCCATTAGAAATTAATTATTACAAATCTTCGAACCCATCATGAAATATGGGAGTATTTAATGCTTCTGACATCATATTATGTTCTATGTATAAAGTGGTTGGAAAATATTATATTTAAATATAATATCGACTTTTAGACACACTCACATTTAGTGTGTCATATCATATTTTCCATGGTAGCTTCAACACAGAAAAAAAACATTATTGAATTTATTGAAATGTCATGTGGTTGATTTGTTGACTTCACAGTTGATTCAATAATTTGAAATTATGAATATCTAATCTGCAATAGAACCCCTTCATCATAGATCTAGGCATGTAACTAAAATTGGATACATTAAATGATCATGTGGGTGCTTTACTTATAGTTATGGTATCTCCAACAATATTTAAAAAATGTGAGGTATCACCTAATCACTCGACATCATCATGTAGTCACTCCAAGACATGGAAATATTTTCGATGGATGGGAAAACCATGCTGTCACTTCAACTTGGTCTTATCATCACTTTTTGGATCATGCATACAATCAAATATTTAGCAAGAAAATATCCATGGTTGATCTTGTGGAAAATAAACTATTAATGCAGTAAATCAAATCCATTGAGGAAATCTTGATGGTTATTGTCTCTTTGAGATATAGTATGGATTTTCTTGAGATATAGCTTGTAGTTTCTTGATTCCTTTGTTATATTTCAGTTGAGCTAGCAAACATATGATCAATCATTTTTCATGTATTTTCTTTGGAACTTTTTCAACTCAATATTGTCTATAATTCTTCATATGGTAGATGGACTCTTCATGTAGTCGATAAAGTATTAACATAGCTTTTCTATACTCATGGTCGGTAGTCTGTCTTCTTTGGATTTTTTGTCCTTCTAAGACTATTTTGAAAATTTTACAAATTTCCTAGAAGAAATATTTTACTTCCATAAAAATGTAAAATATTAGAAACACAAAAAAATGATTTTTTATTATTAAATTAAGTAAATTGTCAACTAATACAACAATCTCCCCTTTTTGAAGATCACAAATCATGACATTAGTAAAAACTCATAATAAACCAATCATGGAACTATGAGACTTATAAAATTTAAAAAATATACCAACGAAGTATAATTTTATAAAAATGTTATAATTTACTCTCCCTTTTGAGATTATCAAAAATAATACATAAAGGGCGGGAAAGTAAAGATAATAATATACATGAAAATAGGGGGCATAAATAAATAATAAAACCCTCTAAATCAGAAAATTTTCATTAATATTTCAAAATATTTTAGTACAAAACCCTATCAAAATAAATAATCAAAATATGAATCCTAGGATGTAATGGATAAAAATTAATAAAATCACTTCCTTTTCCAATAATTATAGAAAGAGGTATATGCTGAGGTGTAGAATCCACTCCTGGAATATAACAAATTTTTTCTTTTTATTACATTCATAGAATATTTAATTAAATAAAATTACACATAATACAACCTGAAATATCATGAATTCAATTTTATTTAGAAATTAGGTACATTAAATATCATCATGAAAGAATAAATACAAAATCTTTATTGAAAAATTTCTTTACCTGACCACTCCATTCATTCATATTTAATATTGCATGGGATAACCTGAGACTACACATAAGAAAGGGGTACACTATAAAGCCGTGTAAGGGAGAAAAATGGCATATCATGAAGATAATAATACATGTTATTCAAGGAATATCATTGAGACATAAATGAACAAGAATCATAAATCATGATATAACATGATATACATAACATGGAAATGTTTCAACAACATAAAATATTAAATCATAGGTCAAGGATACACTACCAGGATATAATAGTGGAAAAATTCTCATAAATTAATATAGTAAACCCCTATCCAAACATGATTTATCATGATAATAGATATTAACCAATGCATTAGAGGGCTATACAATTCTGTGCGCACCCGTCACTTTCATTTCATTCTCATGATTAAATGTGCCACAAAGATCATAAAACATGGATTGATTCATCATCATAATTTATTCCAAGATCAAGGGGTGTGGAATAAATAAATTTAAGTCCTCAATAAAAAAGTATATGTTCTTAAATGTGAACACACTTGATGGGGAATGTGTATTATATTCACTACACAATTTTTTTGGAATGGAAATTTTCCATGAAAATTTGGTAGCCTAGAAGCATGACATAAAAACTCATAAAAGGGGTTTATGAGAGAGAAAGGGGTCTCTCATCATATTTACATGAAATTTAAATTAATAGGTTCATTTAAATACATGTCCCATCATATGGAATTTTTAAATATAAATCATAACATAATAAAGAAACTTGAAGAAAGAGGGGAAATGGAATAGCTCTTATGAAATTTCGGCATAGTAACAGGTGTACATGAGAGGGATAAATGAAAGGGAAAGCAGTATCTAATAATTCAAAAATAATAATGTAAGTATGAATGAGGTGAGAAAACATACCCTATAATTTTTAGTTGAAAATATAAGGGTGTAATAATAAATGGAAACATGGATAAAAATGAGAAAGGAAGGAACCCTTACTTGAGTTTGTGACTTCAAAAGATTGAAGAGGGGCTTATTGAAAGCTTGGGGAACCTTGGTAGGATTCAAGAGAGGGGAGGACAGAATAGGGACATGATCAAAATAATTTCTAGTGAAGAGAAGTGGGATCTTGGGTGTGTTTATAAAAGAAATGATATTGAAATTCTTTAATATTTCTCAAACTTAATTTCTGAAATATATATAATTAAATATTCAAGACTATAAACCTTCCTACGGTTTCTGCACATGGTTTTATACAAATAAGAGTAAAATTTTTTTTATAAGACAATGGGCTGAAGATATTAAAATATTAACCTTTCTTAAGTGGTGGTGAGTCACATTATTAAAGAAATGAACTTAAAATCACAAAATATATTATGAATTTTGGAGGATTCACTAGGGATTTATAAAATTAGTCAAAAAAATATAAAATCACATTATTTTAAAGGTAAAACATATATTTGTCTGAATATCCATTTTATTGTGTTTATTAAATCACTATTGGTCCATTATAATATCATACAACACATTAAATATTTATATGCAATTTATTTTTTACCAAAAAATTCAACTATCTCAGAAAATTATGAAAAATTCACCGTTGGATAATTTTTAGATCTTGATTCCAAAAATAATATTAATTTTATCCAAATAATTTTCTATATCTGTAAATTTTCACTTTTAAAATAAAAATTGACATTTATTGATATTTTATGGGTTTTAAACTTTAATAAAAATTTAATTTTGCCTTCAAGAAATTATATGATCATTTATATTTAATAAAATCAATTTAATAATAATATTTTATTAAATTATTATTTATTAATTCATCAAAATATATTTCCTAATTAAATTTGAATATTAACCAAAAATACTAATTGTGCTTTAAAAAAATAATGAAATGAAAGTATATTTATTATTCTATACAAAACAAATTACAAAATAATAATACTAGGGTCATGATAAATACACTATTATTATAGAAACATACACCCTAAGAGTAAGGTGTGCGATGGTGGGGCTTTCATGGGGTCGTTCGGTGAACATGGTTTGGGTCATGATCTTGGCGATCTTTAACTTCTCCCGTAAATGGTTTGACTCATGCTTAAGTTGTTGGATCTCATCTTGGGATTAGTCTAGGAAAAATCCCATAAATGGTATCTCCCTAGGAAGCTCCAGTAAATGGACTTCATAGGGAACAATTCTATAGGTTGTGTCCATCACCTCCTTTGTCAGTGTCAAATGTGTTTGTTAAAACCCTGATTTATATTTGTCACATGATCAATATTCAATGGATATATTATCAATAGTAAGGATACATAGTGGTCATTTAAATCCAATTGTATATAACAAAACAAATGGTGTGTATGTGTTTTATATATCGATTTCAAAAAATAGGACAATTAATTAAATCAAAATGGAAATTTCAATTTTAATAGTTTGGTTCATTATAATATCCCCCTTTAAAAATTTCATCCTTGAAATTTTCATTTCCCACATTAAAATATATGAGGGTAAATCTATTTCATCACATCCTCGAGTTCCCACATTGGTTCTTCAATATTGTGGTTTCTCCACAACACTGTGACTAGGTACATTGTCTTATTTCATAGAAATTTTCTCTACAATCTAAGATCTTCACTGTATTCTACTCATAAAAGAGGTCATTCTCCAATGGTATCACCTCTAGATTGAGTAAATGAGAGGGGTATGGTATGTACTTTCTCAAGAGATATAAATGGAATACATCATGTAATTGAGATAGGTTAGGTGGGAGTACTAGTCGGTAGACCACCACTTAGATGCGGTGAAGGATCTCAAAGGGGATGATGCATTTAGGACTAAGCTTTTCCTTCTTCAAAAATCTTATCAATTTATTCCATGGAGATATGTGTAAGAATAACATGTCTCCAATGTCAAACTGTAGGTCGTTTTGATGATTGTTAGCATATCTTTTCTATCATCTCTGATCATCCTTGTTGTATTGTTGAATGGTTTTAACCTTCTCCACCATTTACTTGATCATTTCAGGACCTAGTGGTTTTTGTTCCCCAACCTCATCCAACCATGCAGGTGTTTTACACCTCTTTCAATAATTGGCATCAAAGGGATACATTTTGATACTTGAGTGGAGGCTTTCGTTGTAAGAGTACTCAACCAGAATAATATATTGATCCTATTCTCCTTTGAAGTACAGTAAGCATGCTCTCAACATGTCTTCAAGTGATTCGATATCAACTCATATTGGCCATCAATTTTAGGGTGATAGACCATTTTGATGTTTAACTCTGTATTCATAGCATATTGTAGACTCTTCCAGAACATAGATGTGAATCGTGGATATCGATAAGATACAATCGATAGTGGTACACCATGCAGTCTCCCCACTAATCTAATGTATATCCATTCAAGTTGATCTAATGAGAAATCCTTCCAAATTGTAATGAAATATGAAGTCTTTGTAAGATGATCCACCACAAACCAAATATCATTGTTTCCTTTAGATGTGTTAGGAATCCCAATGATAAATTCCATGGTTATGTTTTCCCATTTCCATGTAGGTATAGGTAATAGTTTCATCATCCCCTTAGAGTTTTGCCTTTAAGCATTCACTTACTAACATACGAGACATCATGATGTATATTATGTTATATCCTTCTTCATATAGCCCCACCAATAGTGTTCTCAGAGATCTCAATAAATATGTGTGCTTCCATAGAGGACAGAGAAGGTTGAGCTATGTGCATCATCAAACAACTCCTTCTTTAACACAGTATTTGATGGTATACATAATCTTGACCCAAATCATACAACACCTACTTAATTAAAATTGAACTCTGAGGGTTTCCCTTTTTTAATAGTTTCAACTTTATTATAAATTCCCACATCATATCTTTGATCATCCTTTAACCTCTCCATAAGAGACGGTTGATAAATCACTTGTTAAAGGATGAATGATGTTACTTACTATATAATTCCCATATCCATCCTCTTCAAGTCTAAGAAGATCAGATCCTTCTAAATTCTTATCAATTAAAGAGTTACTGGATCCTTTCTACTTAGATCATATTCTACTTTATTCTCTTTTACCGATTGGTAGTGAATTGAGCTGCCATGGTCCTTGATGAGCTCTATGAATTGTCATTGGAGTATATTCAAATCTTTATGCGTGAATATATACTTGAGTCTTTTGTGATCTGTATATATTTCAAAATTCTCCCCAAAGAGGTAATATCAAAAAAAATTCAAAGTGAAGATCACTATGACCAACTGTAGATCATGTGTTGGATAGTTTTTCTAATGAGATTTCAAATTCCTTGAAGCATAGGCAGTGACTATCAGCTTTCATTACCAGACAGCCTAGGCCCTTCTTCGAATCATCACTGAATACCATGAAAATCATGAGAAATGTTTCAAAAATTGATGATAATACCCAGCTAATCCAAGAAAACTACGGATATATGTAATAGATGTTGGCCTCAATAATACTTCAATTGTCTCAGTCATTGAAGGTTCCAAACATATCCCATTTCTTGTGATACTATACCCCAAGAAAGAGACTTCCTTCAATCAGAACACACATTTTATGTACTTGGCATAAATATTTTCCTTTCACAAGGTATTTAACATAGTACTTAAATTCTACTTATGCCCCTTCTTAATTTTAGAGTATATATAATATCAACAAAAAATACTACCAAAAATTTGTCGAGGTAATATATAAAGACTCTATTCATCAAGTCCATGATGATTGTTGGAGAATTAGTGAGTCCAAAAAGCATTACTATGAATTCATAGTGCTCTCATCTTGTATGAAAAGTAGTCTTGGGGATATATTCCTTCTTCAATCATACAAGGTAATATCCTGACCGCAGATCCACCTTGGAGAAGTATTATGCAACACGTAGCAGATCAAACAAGTTACAAATTCATGGAAAAGGTTACTTGTTTTTTATCTTTATTTTGTTCAGCTCACAATAATCAATGAATCCCAGGGTAAAGCACCTGAGCGTATAAAACATTTATCCATATTCTCCTATAGTTGTTTATTTAGAACCTCATATTCTACAACAACCAATCTATATGGAGTCTTGGATATTGGAAATTCCCCAAGTATGTGATCAATTGTGAATTCAACTTCTTTTCTAGGAGGAAGACTAGGAAATCCTTTAGAAAAACATTAGTGAATTTTCTCACAATAGGCATGTCCTCAAGGAAAGTTCCTTCCTTATAATCAATCATTTATGAAAGATACGCATGCTTATATGGGAGTAATATCTATGCTTGGGATTATGGTTCTAAATAATATTCATCATCCTCCTTGAACTTGTATAAAATCAAGGGTTGATTTTCCATATAGAGCGTGATTTACCTCTCATGGAAAAAACTTTTGTCTCTATGTTTGGAAAGAAAATCAATTCCAAGAATTACATCAAACTCCACCATGGGAATTATGATAAAGTTTTCTGGGAAGTTCAATCCACAAATTGTGATAGGGGAGCAGTTATATACATTGGATGGTATAATTTCCCAATTTTCTGTTTTCATCAAAATCATTACATCCATTTTTTGAGGTAGGGTTTGGATTTTTATACTAAAATTTCAGGATATAAAAGAATACGTAGAACCAGAATCAAAAAGTATATTTTCACTTTTTGTATGAATAACAAGTGTACATGTCACCAATTCATTGTTAGGATTCACATCTATGGTAGTGATTTAAATATCTCTCCCTTACAACATTTTAGGTTGTTGGTTGCCTCTGAAAACCCTTGTCTTAGTGAAATGGCATGAGAAATTCCATGGTTCCTTGCAGTTGTAACAATAAACAATTTATTGAGGCTTTACTGGAGCATTTCTTTCCTCCATCGCAGTAGCATGTTTTTTTTCATAAATCTCTAGCTAGGTTCCCTTTATTCCCACACCTAAAGCATTTCCTCGTCCCCTTCAGAAAATTTCCATGGTACTTCTTTCTACACCTTTGGAAAGTGGGGTGTTGAAATTTCTTGTCTCTGTTATATCTCTCTATAAGACCTCCATAATTTGACTCCACCTTATGCTTCTAATCCCCGTGATTCCCCTGAACCTCGCTGATCTCAACTTAAATCTTGAGGGAACATTATGCAATTTCTTTATAGCTATCAAAGTCATGGATCCGCAGGTATTTTCGTATGCTAGGTTTTAACCCACCAAAGAAGTAGTCAACTTTGAATTTAGGGGTAAAGACATTGTCATAGGTGTATCCTGCAATACTTGTGAAGTTTTCCTCATACGCTGTGAGGGATTCATCATCTTTTTACATGAGAGAAATGAAGTCCCATTCCATCTTCATTCAGAGGGTGCAAAGAAAACATTTATCGATTTTTAAAAAAAATCCTTCCATCCCATCATGTTGATCTCTTCCTCTGGCTTCGTATTTTTGATCAATATCCACCATTTATTAGCTTCACCATCCATACGATAAGCATATAGAAGAACCTTCTCTTGCTTGAAGCTTTGAAGGATGGAGAATATCTTCTTAATAGAGTTGATCTATTGTTCGGTGATTAAGGGATCAGATGATCCATTGAAATTAAGAGGCATTTTTCTCAGGGAAATATCGACTGAAAATTGTTCTTTCTTGGGGGGGGGGGGTGTTGGAAGTTCCTCTTGATATAGGTTAATATCTAAAACCTTATTTTATTTAGAGAGTATCATGATAATGTTTTTGATTCCCACTCCCATAGGATTGGTTATCTCATTGGGTAGTTATTACATCGATCTTCACATCAGTTGTTAGCCCGATTCATCTTATTACCCACCATTGGATAGAATAAAAGGAAAATTAGGGTAATGTATTATAAAATATTAAAAACATAAAGGGGAATACCAAGGCATTAAATGCATAACTTATAAATTAAGATTATTTCATTAACTTTTGAATTTCTAGGCTTCTATCTATGTTATCCATGGTATATTTCCTAAAATATATTCTTATAGACATGTTTTTTTCCATTAATAATGGTTCGTACTAAGATAATGAATTTACCAAAGCGTATCCCCTTGGAGTGTCAAACCAGGATTGCAGTAAGGCCCATTTTCATGCACCAGTTCACGTTCGAGTCTAGGTCAAAGAAGTGTTTCCGGGTTTTACCCCATGATACATCTATAATAGAGCCACATACACTTGTTCATATCTAGAAAGGGATTTATTTTCTTGATAAACCAATTAAAATATACTCACTAATATTAATGGATGTTTTTATTATACATACTCTTATCCCTATGTATTTCACTATAGTTTTCTAATCCCAATCGCTAAAATAAATAAACCCTCATTTGATACCAACTATAACAACCCAATTTTGTTATTACATTCACACCTAATTTAATTACTTAAAATTAAACTTAATACAAACCAAAATATCTAGAATTATGGTGAATTTAGAAATTGGGTACATTTCATATCAACTTGAAAGATAAAATATAACATCTTAATTGAAAACTTCCCTTACATGACCACAACATTCCTTCGTACATAACATTGCATGGGATAACCTGAGGATGTACATAAGAAATGG
The DNA here is from genome assembly GCA_963277665.1 of Viscum album. Classification (NCBI taxonomy): domain Eukaryota; kingdom Viridiplantae; phylum Streptophyta; class Magnoliopsida; order Santalales; family Viscaceae; genus Viscum; species Viscum album. Next base: position 768,158,042 of record OY728121.1, read on the forward strand.
GTGAGATATAAAGACCAATAAGGGAGAACACATGAAATAACATGAAGATAATAATACAGGATAGGAAAGTCATATCAGTGTGGTATGAAGGAACACGAATCATAAAGCATGATATTACATGATATACATAACATGGAAATGTGGAAAAACATAAAACATTGCATCATAGGTCAAGGATAAAATACAAAGACATAATATTGGAAAAAGTACCATAAATGAATTAGGTAAACCCCTATCCCAACATGATGTATCATGATTCTTAACATTACCCAATGCATTGTAGCACTATATAATTTCGGGCATGACTGTCACTTTTATTTCATTCTCATGATTAAGTGTGCCTCATAGATCATAAAACACAGATTCATTCAACAACATAATTTATTAAATGATCATGGTTTATAGAATCAATACATATAAATCCTCAATAAAATGGTATATCTAAATAAATTTTATCACCCTTGATGGGGAATGGTTACAGTATTCACTGCACAATTTTTTTGGAATGAAAATTCAGGGTCCAAATTTGGAAGCTTAGTGGCATGAAATAAAAATTCATAAAAAGGGTTCATGAGAGATAAAAGGATTTATCATCATATAAAAATGAAATTTAATGTAATAGGGTCATATAAATAAATTCCCCAACATAAATAATTTGAAAATTGAAGGTGTAACATAATAAAGAAACTTGATGAAATATGAGAAATGGAATAACTCTTACGAAATTTTAGCATGGTAATAGGTGTACATGAGAGGGATTATTGAGAGAGAAAGGAATATGTCATCATTAAAACATAATAAGGGAAGTATATAGGAGGTGATAAAATATATCCCATCATTTTTTATTGAAAATAAAAGGGTGTAACAATAAAAGGAAACTTGGGTAAAAATGAGAAAGGAAGGAACCATTACAAGAGTGTGTGACATAAAAAGCATGAAGATTGGATTATTGAGAGTTTGGGGTGACTTGGGAGGATTATAGACAGGGGATGGGGGAGTAAGGACGTGATAAATAGATTTTTAGTGAAGATAAGTGGGATAATGGGTGGGTTTATATTGGAAATGAGAAGGTAATACTTTAATGCTTTACAAACATAGGTCTTTGAATCTATATAATTAAATATTCAAAACCAAAAACCTTCCCAAGATTTTTCCATGTTTTTTTTGAAATAAGTGTGGAAAATATTATTTTATAATTCCATGGGCTAGGTATATTAAAATATTATCCTTGATTATGTGGAGGTGAGTCACTTTATTAAGGAAATGAACTTAAATCCAAAAAATACATTATACATTTTGTAGAAATCAATAAAGATTTATAAAAGAAGTAAAAAAATATAAAATCAAATTATTTGAAAGTTAAACCTTATATTTGGAATAATATCAATTTTGCAGTGTTTATCACATCACATTTTGTCCATTATGATGTCATAAAATACACTATATATTAATATGTATTTAATGTTTACACAAAAAATTCAGTTGTCTCATAAAATTATGAAAAAATCACCATTGGATAATTTTGATATCCTGATTCCTAAAATTACATTCATTTTATCCAAATAATTTTCTTAATTTTTCAATTTTCACTTTTAAAATAAAAACATACATTTATAGAAAATTTACAGGTTTTGATAGAAATAGTTTTTAAACCATAATAAAAATTTCATTTGGGATCATAAAAATTATATGATCATTTATATTTAATAAAATAAATTTAATAAAAATATATTAATAAATTATTATTTATTAATTCATCAAAATATATTTATTAATTCAATTTTAATATTGAACAAAAATACTATTTGTTCTTTAAAAACAACAATAAAATTAAAGTGTATTCATTATTCTATAAAAAATTAATGTACATAATCATAACGCTAGGGTATTTATTCATATCTCTTTATTATAATAGCAAAGGACTAAATAGTAAGGTTTGTGATTGTGGGGCTTTCATGGGGCCATTTGTTGAACATGGTTTGGGTCATGATCTCAATGAACTTGAACTTCTCCCGTAAATGGTTTCACTCATGATTAAGTTATTGGATCTTAGCCTGGAAATGGTATACAGAAAATCCAAAAAATGCTATCTCTCATAGAAGCTCTAATAAATGGACTTTATTGGGAACAATTCTACTGGTTGAGGCTATCACCTCCTTTGTCTGTGTCTAAAGGATTTGTTAAAACCATATATTTATACTAGTCATCTGATCACTATTCAACATCACTATTATCAATGGTAATAATACTTAACAGTTATTTAAAATCAAATTTATATAATAAACCAAATAGAGGGAATGCATTTTATATATACATTTTACAAAATAAGACATTTAATTAAATCAAAAGGGAAATTTCACTTATAATATTTCAGGTCGTTACATGGGAACATGAGGGATTTGGAAATATGACTAATCTTACCAAGGGACTATGGAAGGTTGAGATAAAAGGGTACTTTAGGAGTTACAACAAGAGAAGATAAATAAATATATGAAGAGGAATCCATAAACACTATAATAGAAGTATAAAATGATTTTGTAGCTCATACAGGATAATGAGATATGATAGGAACATGAAGAACTAGAGGTTCCAAAATTGGAGCATTTTATACATATATATAAGGCTCAATAATCCTTTCAATATCAATTACAGATCTTTAAACACGATCAATAACTTATAATAATTCATCCTTCTTCGAAATGAACTGATCTGAAAGGATTTCCATTATTATAAACTTCTAAAAAATCCCATTAAAATTAATTATGAGAGGCGGGATCTTAAGGTAACTTGCTAAGGATTGAAATTGGGTTATTAAACTAGACTTATTATAAATAAGGTTGAGATAAAACTTTATACCCCTTTGATTTTAGAATTATCTCTAGAAGACTTGAATCATTTCTCTTTAACCGTATCATAGAGTTTATCTCCATGGGTATCCATATCCATTTGAAATCTATTTGTGATATTCATTACAATATTTTCCATACTCTTGACTTAATAATATAGAATCATTCAGATAAGATCCTAATCTATATAAATATGTGGAGGAGTAGAAGTTGATGTTCTGAAAGGACGTTTAAAAATTGGACGATATATTATTTCCATAGTGGAAAGCATATCCAATATATCATCTTGAAGTGTTCCTATTTGACCTATGAAATCTTCTATTTGAAATCTAAAACATCCAAACTCATGCTCCAAATGATCCAACTTTAGAAACATATTTTATTTAATTTGAGATACTACATTTTCAATGGTATTGGAAATTTTCACTTTCCGTTCAAAAACATTAGAAATATTAATACTTTGAAAAAATTCTTTTAGTACTTCTAGAAGACCATTCCTAAAGTGAATAAAATTTTAAGAACAGGTTATTGAATAGGGAATAGAATATATTCAACCTAGCCCTTTCACATAACATTACATGATTTTAAACATAATTATACATTAGAGTACAATCCAAGGATTATGAAGTCTAGTGTCTTTGAAGACTATGTACATAAAACTAAAAACATGGAACTAAATATAAAATTTATTTATTTAGTCTTCATAAAATTCCCCTAACTTCCATTTTTTTCAAACATCTGCATAGGGTACCCTAGGGAACACAGGAACAAAGTAATGAGCTAAATATCACAGTTCTTTAATAACTATAAGAACAAAGCATTAACACAAGGAATAGAAGGAATGACATGATGATATAAAAAAATGTTACATATGAAACCATAACATATAAATATGTAATAATATAAACATGGGGTCCTATAAATGTTGCAGAAATATAAAACAAGACTTTAGTATGAGTCAAGGCTAACTGCCCAGATCGTTTCACATAGTAGCACAAGGCAAGGTTAACTGCCAAGACCGTCACACATAACATATCATGAGACTTATATTTAACCAATTAATTGGAGTGATATCTAGGGGCACACATATTTAATTTTCATGAATATGTTTTCCACATAAATAATCATATATAATGAATCTTACATAAATATAAGAATTACCCATGGAAAGAATTGGGTACCATAATCATGACACAAAACATAACAGATGGGCGTAACAAAAAAGTGACCATGAATGAAGGGAAATAAATTTTACATGGAAATTAATAAGAGAGAAATATATATGTATCATGGTGAGTGATTTAAATTAGAAGTGATGACATGTACTAAAAGTATTCAATAAATTTTGGCATAAAATGTTTTTGAGCGGTTTTAAGGAAAATACTATATAGCCTTTAAAATAGAAAAGGGAACAATCCTTTATAAAAAACTATTAGTGAACCATTAAGGTTTTAAAAATAAATAGTCTTATAATATAAAGACAATGGTAGATTAAAATATAAGATAGAGTGCACTTGAAATCATGTAATAATTCGGGAAGCTCCCCCAATATAGGTTTGCTTATTCGGAAGTATTGAGGAGGGAATCACTTAAAAACATGTATATACTAGAAAACAATGATGAATGTAAATTGTTACCTTAGTTTCTAGAATTTAAATATTATTTATAAGGTTAAAATAATAAGAATATATAACCTTATTTAGGTAAAAATAATGATAAATAAACCCAAATGAATAAAGGAGGTTCAGGTTGAATCCCTCACGAAATATCGACATTGTACCGTGTGTACTTAAGAGAGATTAATGATAGATAAATGTGTTTATCATAATTTGAAAATTATTAAGATATTATGTGGGAGGTTTGTAATCATACACCCTCTCTAGTAATTACACATAAAATGGAATACAATAAAATACAATCTTGAATAAAAGTGAAATAGAGAGGGTCCCTTACCTTAAGCCTGATGGTGTTATACACTTGATATCAATGACCTGAATAGTAAATTTAGTTTCATTAATTAATAATTAAATAACCTATTCTATATGTAAAATACTTAGTAAAACCTTTTTATGTTAATTCATGACCTTTTTGATGAGTTATCTGGTTCAATTTCTTTGTTCGAGTCCGTTTTTTTCTTGGTTTTAATGATAACTTTACTTATTTTCCAGAACGGATAAACATGTAAGATGAAATTGGCTGTCTATAATTGAAGTTATATGAAATTAGTGAATTTAAAAGAGATTACATGTTTATAAAATTTATTTGGTTCATTGGAGTGAAGGTGAATCATCATATAAAACATTAATGATAAATGGTTGAATTAATTTGGTGATTTTCCTCATAATTAACTTGTTTTGTATTATTATTTTACATAAATGGTGAAAGAAGATTAAATAACAACACATAAGATAAAATAAATATTTAATAGTCTGTCTAAACCATAAAAATGGTTTCATGACCATAATTGATGATAGTAATAGAAATTGATAACCCGTCATCCTTGAATGTGCTAAATTAACACATCTCAAACGGTGTTTTCATTTCTTTCAAATAATAGTTGGGGAAAGGAGAGATGTTAATGAATCATCCAATTAACATAAAAACATTATACTACATGTATGTTAATGGTGTTTCATACCATTTGTATGAGTATCTGTTAGGAATGAAAAGAGAACAAATGAACTTAAAAATGAAAGAAAAGGAAAGAGTAATTTTACCTCATGAATCAACCTTCATTGAGAGCCTCTTAAGGGTAGAGTATTTGTTTTTTTAGGATACCATAGGTTGTTGTACATGGGGAGGGTGTTTTGGGAGATATTTTTGTAGAATTTAGGGAAGAAAAAAAGCTTTAAAAGAGTGGATAGAAGAGGTAAGGAGGGGTGGTATTTATAGTGGAGGAGAAAAGGGTTTTCATAATATTTAATTCCATAGATTATTAATTTCCCTCAAGACCAGTAATAGTGATGATTCCAAGACAAAAAATATTAATATGTGAATTTGAGTTAGATATTTGTATTCTTACTTCACTTATGATGTCAGTAATAGTTTATTTAAATTATAATGTATTTATATAGTAAATTAATGTATTTCACTATTCAAAAAAAAATTCATGTGTTTCATAAAAATCCCAAAAATTCACCCTAACCATTTTTTTACATGTATAATCCAAAAATGAAATAAATTTTAAAAAACATTATCTAAATATTATTAATTTAAAATTTAATTAAAATATTAATTTATTAATTTTTTTTTGAAAACATTTATTTACTTATTCCAAAATATTGGTACATCATACTTTCAATTAAATATTATTTATATAATATCATATGCAATGTTAATATTAATTAGGGTATATAAGTATTCATAAAGACAACTATTCTATTTATAATGGTGTGATACTATTCACCAAAAATTAAGTTCGTCATATTAGACTTCAATCATCTTACTTATTGCAACCGTGAATGTTAAATTTTCAAAATTCAAAACATAGAAGTGTCAAAATTATGTTCAAAGGTCACATAGTACTTTGTAGTTCAGTTTATTGTGATCTCATGTGATTTTATAACATAATTATAATAACAAAATTTCCATTGAAAATCATTGGGTCGTTACATTCTCCCCCCCCCCCTAATAAATTTCTCCCTCGAAATTTCATTTTACATTATGGGCCATAAACAAGTGCTGGTTCATTTCCTTCATTGCTTCCTCTTATTCCCATTTTTCCTCTTCGTACACACGGTTCCACCATAGTATTTTGACCATGTGAGTAGTATTGTTACATATAACCTTATCTCTATGATCCAAGATCTTCACTGGCAGCTCCTTGTAAGAAATATCATCAACCAACTGTACCACCTCTGAAGAGAGTACATGTGAAGGTTCTTCTAAAGTACTTCCTTAAGTGGGATACCTAGAAGACATCATGTATTTTAGAGATGGTAAGCGGAATTTCCAATCGATAGGCCAAAAACCGGATACGATCAATAATCTCGAAGGGGCCGATGTACATGGGACTGAATGTTCCTTTATTCTTGAACCTCATGACCTTCTAGCATGGAGATATGTGTAGAACTACCATGTCTCTAACATTGAACTCAAGGTCTCATTGATGTTTGTCTACATAACCCTTCTATCGACATTGTGTCTCTTTGATGTGTTACAAAATGGTTTTAGCCTTCTCCACTATTTTTTCCACCATTTTAGTTCCTTGTATCTTATGCTAACTGACTTCATCCCAACACACTGATGTTCTTAACCTTTTTACATAAGGGGCTTCATATGGTGACATTCAAATGCTCGAGTGGAAAATGTTGTAATAGGAGAATTAAAATAGTGGAAGAGTTTAGTCCCATATTCCTTTTATGTCCATAGAACATGATGTAAACATATCTTCAAGTGTTTGAATAGTTCACTCAGATTAGCCATCAGTTTGAGGATGATAGGCCATACTGATGTTCAGTTTAGTTCTTAGAGACTGTTAGAGACTTTTCTAAAACCTCGAGGGAAATATCAGATCATGATTGGATACAATTGATAGTGGTACTCCATGAATCCTTACTCATTCTTTGATGTAAATCCGTGCAAGTTGATCCAATGATAAGTCCTCTCGAATTGATATAAAGTTAGTTATCTTTATAAGATGATCCAAAATGACCCATATAGCATTGTTTCCTCTGTAAGTCCTTATAAGTCTAGTGAAAAATTCCATAGTGATGTTCTACCACTTCCATGTTTGTATTGGTAGTGGTTCCATCATCCCCTTAGACTTCTGTCTTTCTGCCTTCACTTGTTGACAAACCAAGAACATTGATGTATACTCAGCAATCTCCATCTTCATATTTTCCCACCAAAGGATCTCTTGGAGATCTCGATACATCTTTGTGCTCCCTGGGTGAATATATAAGGGCGATCTATGTGAATTATTCAAAATATAATTCTTTATCTCTAGATCGGATGAAACACAAAATCGTGACAAAAATTATACAAATCATTCCTTGTCAATTTTTAAATCAGATGATTTCCCATTTCTGATAGCTTCCACCCTTCTATAAATATCCACATCTTTTCTTTGAGCATCCTTTATTTTCTCTATGAGGGATGGTTGAGAAATCATTTTAGAAAGGATTGATGATGTTCCTCCCTTAATTATTCCCATGTCCATACTATAAAAATTTAAGAAGATCAGATCCTTTTTAATTATCATCATTGATAAAGATGCAATATCATTTATACTTAGAGTATCTGCCACCTTATTTTCCTTACCGGGATGGTAGTGGATTGGGCAGTCATAATATTTGATGAGATCTATTCATTTTCTCTAATTCATATTAAGCTCTTTTTGTGTGAATATATATTTGAGACTCTTGTGATTTTTATATATCACACATATCTCCACATAGAGATAATTCCACTAGATTTTTAATGCAAAGAACACTACTTCCAACTCCATATCAAACATATGATAGTATTTCTCATAGCTTCCATGAGACATAGGCTATCACATTATCATTTTTCATTAGCACATAGTCTATGCCCTTCTTTAAAGCATCACTATACACCACAAAGAGTTCTCCACTTTTTGGGTGTGTGAGTACTGGCACAATGACTAGCCTCTTTTTCAACTCCTTAAAGTAGTCTTCACAATTTTGAGTCCAGAAAAACTTCACTCCCTTCAATGTTAGCTTGGTCATTGGGTTTCAAAATTGTGAAACGTTCTTCATAAAACACTGATAATACTCGGATAGACCCAGAATGCTACGTATCTCTATTACATATGTTGGCCTTGGCCACTCTTCCATTTCCTTTGTCTTAGAAGGGTCTAGAGATATCCCTTTTCTAGTGATAACATGCCCCAAGAATGATACTTTCTCAATACATGAATCATATTTAATATACTTTTCATACATATTCTCCCTTCACAAATTCATTAACACATTATTCAAATGACCCTCATGTTCCTCCTTGATCTTGGATTATATCAGAATATCATTGATAACGACTAACAATTTTTTTGAGGTAATATATAAAGACTCTATTCATTAAATCCATGAAAATTTCTGGATCATTAGTGAGTATAAAGTGCATCACTATGAACTCATAGTTTCCATACCTAGTTGAAAGGTAGTATTGGGAATATCTTACTTCCTCACCTTTAATTGGTGATAACCTGACTGAAGGTCCCCCATAAAGAAATACCTGGCCCCACAAAGCTGATCAAACAAGTCATCTATCCAAGGAAGGGGATACATACTCTGTATCGTGATTTTATTGAGCTCAAGATAATTAACGCATAGGTGCATTGAACCATCCTTATTTTTTATATAGGGGACTAGAGCTCCGCATAGTGAATCACTAGGGCTTATAAAACCCTTCTATAGATTCTTCTATAGCTTCTTATTCAGCTCTTCTAGATTTACAATGGCTAGTCTATAATATTTCTTTGATATAAGAATAGATCTAGGAAAAAGTTCTATTGAGAACTCAACCTCTTGATCAAGAGGAATACTAGGAAACTATTTAGGGAATACATTAGTGCAGTCCCTCAGGATGAGTATGTCTTGAAGCACAATTCTCTTCTTTGTATCAATAATTTGATCTAGAAATGCTTTCTTATAAGGAATTAATATCCACACTTGAGACACTAATTCTAAAGGAGATCCATCTTACTCCTTAAACATGTAATGAATTGGAGGATTCTTTGGTATGTGAAATGTGATCACCCTTTCTTGACTGTTGATGATGGATTTGTATAATGATAGCCAATCCTTGCCTAAGATTGAAAATAACTCCACTAAAGTATGTATGAAGAGATTTCATGGGAGGTTCTATCCACAAATGTTAACTAGGGAGGAGTTATAAACCATGGACACAATAGTTTCCACATTTTCCATTCTCACAGATAACTTATCCTCCAAATTTCGAGGTGGCGTTTGAATAGTTATACTAAAATTGAAAGATTTCAAAGAATGCATAGAACTAGAATCAAATAGTACATTTCCTTTTCTTGAATGAATAAATAGCATACCTGTCACCACATCCAAGTGTGTGGTATGCACACATGGATGGGAACATAAAGGATAATGTCCTTGTTTAGTAAAAAAACATAGATTTCAAAAAATTTCCCATTTCTCCTTATCTCCCTCTTCCAAACTCGAAGTATTTCATTAAATGTATCATTATCACAAGTGAATCTATTGTGATTTCAAATTTTATGCTTTAACCCATGGAATATTTGTTAGTTTATAAAGAATGAGTAGATTCTAAATGCAGTGAGATTCGTTTGGTTCCATTAACACATTTTTATGCTTTAAATGGGTTCTTGAAATGGCTTTGGTTTGTAACTAAAGGGCCCATTTGGAATTGTGGGTATGAAAGTGATGTTTTCGAAATGGTTTTGAATTAATTGTTAGATATTCTAAAATTGATAGTGTTGATTCCTTGTTTGTCACTCTGTGTTTTTTGGGAAATGTAATGTGGTTTTTAAATGTATAAATACCCAGTTGGAATATTTGAATGTTTTGGAGAAATGTTTTATAAGACTATGATATATGACGGCTGTCACGACCCGACCCTACCTGGGCTCGAGCCACAACTACCCCAGGCTTGCCTCCATAGGCCAGGGGCTGGCGACCAGTGCCGAAGGCACAACAACTCGGGGAGGCCTTTGCCTAAGTACCTGTACACACACATGCAGTACACTCAATGAAAAAGTGCAGAGTAAAAAATAAAACAAAGGGGAAACTGCTATAAATAAACCACAATGTGCATCGACCTCTAAAAGTACAAAGAAAGCTAAAGGTAAACTGAAAAAGAAAAGGGAAAAAACACACGCCCAACCAAAAAGTGCCACAACCCGGCAACAGGTAAACAAAAAGGAAAACATCTGGAAGGGTTCCCTACCTGGAACCCGACTACATCCACCGCACGCGGTCCAAGCTCCCGAACTCCTATGCTCCACTAAAGTCACGCTCCACCTGTCTGTCGTCTACAAGGGCACACCAAGTGCTGGCAAAGACCAAGAAGGGGTGAGTATAAAAATACTCAGTAGGATACCCCGAAGGCTCGAGGGAGCAACAAAGGAGGTACCGAAAGGGTGAGATGTAGAGCGAACAGGAAGAGTAAAGGAGTACAACCGAAAGGGCAGTAAAGAGAACAGTGAAGATTCCAGCTCAACCCAACGAGAGGAAAGATGGTAGACTCGTCCAGACACAAGGAGCTAGAAATGGTGAGAAGATGAACTTCCCATCGAGTCTTCTCTACCTATAGCAGGAGAGTAGACTCATCCAACCACGATAAGCTAGACACGGAAAGCACATGGCATACCCTGTGCGTCTTCGCCTCTTCTGAAAGGAGAGTAACCAAACCCAGGAAGTGGGTACTGGAACAAGGTATATACATATCCTTATGCTCAGCAAGAAGCCCGAACAACGTCGTAAGGGGATCTCCGTCCCGTATCTTAGCCCAGGAAAATGAGTATCCAACAGTCCCAGAAGTAAAATCCATCGATGCCCAGCATCCCGAATGTCTGCCCCGAACTGCAAGCCAAGGGGGTCAATCACTGCACCTCAACACTATCCGCTTTGGGTGGTACTGACTCGCCCGCACGATTTTAGATCGCATCACAAGAACATCTCTTGGTGGAGAAAGTGCCCCTCATACTTGAGAGTTCTAGGGAAAGTTGAACCAAACCTCATCACTGCCCTGCAGTCAAGTGGTATTCTCAAAGTCAAGTCGTCATAACATTGACCCGTATGATCAAGGGTCCCGCTCTGGTAATCACGGAGGAAATCCACAAACTATCCTAGTAGAAATGAATGATCCTGGAATGCCAACAGGTGTCCCACTAGCCAGCCCGGTTGGAGGGTAATTCATAACCACATATCAGGTGACCCACTGCCCAGCCCTGCTGGAGGGTAGATCTTAATACTTCATCAGGTGACCCACTGCCCAGCCCGGCTGGAGGGTAGACCTTAATACGTCATCAGGCGACCCACTGCCCAGCCTCGCTGGACGGTAGAACTTAATACATCATCAGGCGACCCATTGCCCAGACCCGCTTGAGGGTAGCCCTTAATACATCATCAAGCGACCCACTGCCCAGCCCCGCTGGAGGGTAGACCTGGAATAAGTCGACAGGTGACCCACTGCCCAGCCTTGCTGGATGGTAGACCTGGAACTAGACGACGGGCGACCCACTGCCCAGCCCTGCTGGAGGGTAGACCATAAGAGGTCGTTGGGTGACCCACTGCCCAGTATCGGCTAGAGGGTAGACCCTAAGTGCGTCGGTTGACCCACTGCCCAGTCTCTGCTGGAGGGTAGACCCTAATAGCGTTGGGTGACCCACTGCCCAATCTCTGCTGAAGGGTAAAACTCAAAACTACTCTGGTCATCTCTACTAGAGGGTACACCACTAGCCAACCGAACACTGAGCGGGTGCCGCACAACCACTCAACTCCAGAACAACTCATCCAAAAGAGGTTCAGCACCTATTCCATCACTGGGAGTAACTAGCACCGCTACCGACCGATCCATTGAGAATGGAACCAAGGGGAGACCACTCAACCCTGCTGGTCAAACAAATGAGCACAGAGGGACCCTCTATGTCGCGAGAGGTCAAAGTACGCAATGCAGAGCTCAACACGCACCTGGGGTCCCACACGATGTGTGGCCCCATGTTAACCCCAACCAAGCACACAAACATCTCAGGTACAAACCACACGTACCTCCAAGCACTATCGTATACTCCTAGAGTATACCACGTCTCCAGCCCTAGGGCTATCATGCACACGACACCCCAACGTAAATGCGAAGGGCGTAAAGGTAACTTTTCCAACTTGCGACATCATCGTCTGAGGCACAAACATCCACATCACTTCAAGCATTTACATCACTCACACAGGAGTGCACGCGATCACTCACCAAGGGTCCACTACAAACACGGTAGAAGAACCACCCCCGGGGCACCTTCACATTCCCACATTTAATAAGATCGTGTATGAGGCTTCGACCGCCTAAAGAGATTACACCGTTGTAATCCTCGCAGAAAGGCATGCGAGATAGACTACCTACTCGCCTCAAACGAATATCCGACGGAAAAGTCGCCAACATCGCCCCACGCCCGAACGACGTCCCGTGATCCCGAGCCTCGACCCCGAATACAGTCAGGCGCAACGCACCAATGCGATCCCATCAGGATAACACCTCAAAAGAACTACTCACATGATTGCAACAGATATCCGGAGAAAAAGGTGCATTTCGGTGCACTGCACACGAGCTGTGCTTCGTGGGACCTGCAACTCGGTCCCCAAACACAACGAACGGATCGCACCGTTGCGATCCTCTCGAAAAAGTACACAAGTTAAACTAATCAATTGTCCAAAACGGACACCCAGTGATACAGCTGGAAATCGGCATCAACTCCCGAAACGACCATCTCGGGGCCTGCACCATTGTGCTGAATTAGTGCGGGCGAATTTCACCATTGAAATCCCCTTGGAAAAAACATCCCGAAACGAATGCTCGCATGCCCCGAACGGATGCCCGATGAGAAAGTCGCTAAACGCTGCTCGCAACTCAAAAGATGGGCCATGGGGCCCAAGCCTCAACTCCAGCTTCAATTCCTGACACCACCCTAGAACACTTTTCCCTGGCGTCAGGGTCCCAACGCCGCTGACTGCGCTCAAAACGGACCTCAGACGTGTCCGCGCCGTCCAAAACAATAATTCCTGAGAAAATGTCAATCCCCTCGACGTATGTGTCGAACCACCGAGTCCCCCCGTCTTGGGAATTATAATTACCTGAGACCATCTCAAAAAGACAACCTCGCTGTTAGGACCATGCTGCCGCAGACGACACTCAAAACGGACGCCCGTAGCTCGAAATACGGGCGTCCAAAGTAGGAGGGGGGGGACCCTTGGGCCGGACCAGCCCGCGGCCCAGTCGTGGGTCCGGTTCACTCTGCCGCCGCCAGCTGGCCGCGGCCCACTATCACCGATCGACCATCATGGCCGGTCCCTTTTCCCCTATAGGGACCCACATTACGCGGGTCGCGGTCGCGCCGCACGGGGCCGCGCGCCTCACGACCCCCCTCCCCTTTGCCCTACATCGGCACCGCCGCCTGGGAGCCGGATGGCCGGCCTCCCACACCACCACCGTCTCGGACCGCCCCGCGCTGAGGAGCCTCCGCTGAGACTGCCGCCTGCTGGAGCCACTGCCTGGAGCCGCTCCACCCCCGGAGCTTGCCGGACCACCCTGCTGACCGCCGGAAACACCTCCAAAACCCGCATATCTTATTCGAACCGCTGATGACACCTCAGATCTCAGAATTCAAATCCGTAATAAGCGTCAGAAACCCCAAACAATACACTACACGATCATGGGCTCAAATCAGCAATCAGGCAGAAATTCGACACAACAATTTGAGATCCAAGTATGCGGGAAATTCAAAACTAAAAATGAAACCTCCTACCTCGAAGGCGTAGCCCGAAGCTTCACGCGGGGTTCGCCGGAGCTGCCTCGCCGGAGCAGCCTCGCTAGAGATGTAGAGGAAAGGAGTAGAGGTTGAGGGTGAGAGGGATTCTCCAGGGGGTGAACAAGGGAGGGGGAAGCGGAGAAGGGTTTAATTAAATATTAAAATTTTAGTTAATTTAATCCCATAATTTAACCCGCATCTGAAACTCTCGGCGGGGTTGAGGTTAAGCCTCCACTAAGGTAAACAACACCTCCTGAGCACAACGGAGGTCTTAGAATTTTAATCTTAGGCCTCGTTCAAAAGTTATAAAACTGAATGCCCAAAGCCGCCAAATTATGAAAACGCCCCTGGGGCCATTTTTCACAGACGGGCCGTGCCCGCGGAACTTACACCCCTCCTAGGGTAAACGACATGCTCCAAACTCAACGATGCCCTCAGTTTTCCAATCTGAGCCACTTTTTAAGAGATAATTGAGTTATGCCGTTAAACGAATAAATTAATCATTTAATTTATCCGTTTCACGTTCTGAAAGCGAGCGAGGGGTCTAAACGCCCCGCAGTGACATGTTTTATGTCGTTCCTAGGGTAAACACAAGATTCTAGACCCATACGTACAATCAGATCTCTAATCCAAATCACCGTTTAGGAGTTAACGTATTTATTTGGTGTTTCCAGTGTGAACACACTGAAAATTTAATTCCGGCCACTCCGGGGCTTAGAATTGCACACCGTCTAAAGGCCCTGCTCTGGAATAACATCAAGAATATTCCAAAGTCCTTCGCAGCAAAAAATGGGTTCTTAAATAATTCCCTCCTTCAATATTTTCATCCCCGAAAAGCAAAACTAGGGAGAAACACAGGGTACTAATCCCACACATGGCTTTCCCAAACCCAGAAGAACCCTCGCACAGTTCTGCACCACCACACACAAACCAAAGGATTTATCTTTTCATGAGAGGTCGGCCCTTTCCGATGTCGTGCACCCACTCTAGACTTTGGTGTTAGGGAAAGGCGGTAGGGAACCTCGCCATCCCTTTTCACAATCTCAAACGGCCCGAAGGCGCTCGGGGGTAGCGGACCTCCCCGACTGAACCTCCACGTCACACGCCGCAATTGGAATCACTGCCTGCACCTGGAACAAGGCCCGGTGATTCCCTCCTTCAGAATATCCATATGGTGAAACACCCAAGGATATCTGGTCACGCAAGATTTCACAGCCAATGTCTCCCAACCAGGACTCTCTTACACGCTTGGAAAGTGATGGAGTCGACACCATCGACTAATGAAAAAGGTCCTACACATTTTTTTTCATACCAACATAAGGTTACACCGATGCCCCATGCCACCCTGGTAACACCTCAAACAATGAGCAGAGAGAAAATAATTTCACACATAGAGCTGAACAATTCTACCGCAAGAAGTAGAAGAGCCGTAAAGTGTACCTCTTATCACGTCATACTCTGTAGGGTCGTAGACATCCAGAGCTCGCGACTGTCCGTGGTCCAAACCGTTAGCTCTCAGAGCATGATGTGGACTACCTAGTGGTGATGGGATGATATCATAAAGTCGTCCCCCACTTCCAGCTCCTCCCACTCCTCTGCTAGCACCACCACGATGGGCGCTACGCCGATCACAACGCTGCCTCCGTCATGATGGTGCACCTGCTGCCTGTTCGAGGCTCTCTGTATGCCTGGTCGGTGAGTCCCGTGCCATGTGACCTCACCCATTGCAAGTATAGCACCGACTCTCTTCAGGCTGCACTGGTGACCTCCGGTGCCACTTTGGTGTACGACCATGCCACTGAGTTCGGTTGTCAGAAAACTACCCGCGTTGAGGTTCCGCTTGCCGACGCCCGCTAGCTACAGTAGACGTCTTGGCTCCGATGTGCCTGCTGCCACCACCAACCCTAGAACATGACAGGAAGCCCTCTGTCGCCAGTGCCTACTCTAGCACCCCGACATATGTGGAAATTCCCAAGGGTACTATGACAACACGAATCTCTCGGCTGAGACCCTGCTCAAACATCCAGGCTCGGATCCTGTCATCATGGACCAAGTCCGGGTAAAAGCATGCACAGTCTGAAAAACTTTCCGCATACTCGGCCACTGCCATCCCTCCCTGCCGAAACTACAGGAGCTCTTGAATCCGAACAGAGCGCAAGAAGGAGGGGAAAACCCCTCACAAAACAACAAGTGAAAGTCGCCCCAGGAAAGCGATGACTCGTCAAGAAACCGAGTCACCAGACTCCACCAACGCCGAGCTGCTCCACGAAAAAGGTCGGCTACCAAAGCCACCATAAGATCTACCGGTGTCTGTAAAAGCCTGAAAAGGCATACCACTGACTCAAGACAAACATCTTCTACCTGAGGGTCTGGATCACCACTAAACCTCAGCAGTCTCTGCCACTGGAACTCACAGAGTATGATCAACCTTTGCTCAAACTCATCCTGCTCTGCTGAAGCTGTCTGCTGCTCAACAGGTGGGGGTGCTGCTACCGGTCCACTCGGAGAAAAGGGCTCACATGATGGGTCCTAGACTGAGGCCTCATAGATCACATGGTCATCGTCACGCACCCAAGATGGTATCTTGGCTGGCTGTCTTCGCGAAGACACCCTGAATATAATCAAGGAGTGCTGCGGTCAGATGAGCATATTTGTATATACCAATAACAACGATGGGAAGCTGACTCAAGAAGGATAGTCATAGACTCAATCCTATGTGATCCACAAACCAATTTTTTCCCTACAACAAGTGTCTCCGCATACCGAGTCAACAAGTGGGTTATCAGGGTCCTTGTGAATGGATACATCTGCCACCACACCATCACTGGACTCCGTGGCCTGAGAGCCTCTCTCGAGACATGTTGAAACTGTTGCCCTAAATCCCAACCAATTCATCTTTTAGGGACGTCCGCACAACGTACCAAGGAACGAACCACCTCTGATACCACTTTTTCACGACCCGACCCTAACCGGGCTCGAGCCGCAACTACCCCAAGCCTGCCTCCATAGGCCAGGGGCTGGCGACCAGTGCCGAAGGCACAAAAACTCGGGGAGGACTTTGCCTATGTACCTGTACACACACACACATTACACTCAATGAAAAAGGGCAGAGTAAAAAGGATGAAAAAGGGCCAACTGCTATAAATAAACTACAATGTGCATCGACCTCTAAAATTAAAAATAATGCTGAAGGTAAACTGAAAAGGAAAAGTGGAAAAACATGCGCCCAACCAAAAAGTTCCACAACCTGGCAAGAGGTAAACAAAAAGGAAAATAGCTGGAAGGGTTCCCCACCTGGAACCTGACTCCGACCACCGCATGCAGTCCAAGCTCCCGAACTCCTATGCTCCACTGATGTCATGCTCCACCTGTCTGTCGTCTGCAAGGGAACACCAAGTGCGGGCAAAGCCCAAGAAGGGGTGAGTATAAAAATACTCAGTAGGATACCCCGAAGGCTCGAGGGAGAAACAAAAGAAGGTACCTAAAGTGTGAGAAGTATAGAAAATAGGAAAAGTAAAGGAGTACAAATGAAAGGGCAGTAAAGAGAACAATGAAGAGTCCAGCTCAACCCAATGAGAGGAAAGAAGGTAGAATCGTCCAGACACAAGGAACTGGAAATGGTGAGAAGATGAACTTCTCATCGTGTCCTTTCTACCTATAGCAAGAGAGTAGACTCGTCGAACCATGAGAAGCTAGACACGGAAAGCACGTGGCATACCCCGTGCGTCTTCGCCTCTCCTGGAAGGAGAGTAACCAAACCCAAGAAGTGGATACTGGAACAAGGTATATACATATCCTTATGCTCATAAAGAAGCCTGAACAATGTCGTAAGGGGATCTCCATCCTGTAGCTTAGCCCAAGAAAACAAGTAGCCAACAGTCCCAGAAGTGAACTCCATCGATGCCCAGCATCTCGCACGTCTGCCCCGAACTGCAAGCCAAGGGGCTCAATCACTGCACCTTGACACTATCCACTTTGGGCGGCAGTGACTCTCCCACACGGTTTTAGATTGCGTCACAAGAACGCGTCTCATTGGGGAAAGTGCCCCTCTTACTTGACAGTTCTAGGGAAAGTTGAACCACACCTCGTCACTGCCCTACAGTCGAGAGGTCTTCTCAAAGTCAAGCCGTCACAAGACTGACCCGTATGATCAAGGGTCTTGCTCCGGTAATCACGGAGGAAAGCCAAAAACTAGCCTAGTAAGAAGGACTGAGCCTAGAATGCCAACAGGTGTCCCACTACCCAGCCCAGCTAGAGGGTAATTCATAACCAGATATCAGGTGACCCACTACCCTGCCCTGCTGGAGGGTAAACCCTAATACTTCATCAGGTGACCCACTGCCCAGCCCCGCTGGAGGGTAGAACTTAATAAATCATCAGGCGACCCACTTATTAGCCCTGCTGGAGGGTAGACCTTAATACATCATCAGTCGACCCACTGCCTAGCCCCGCTGGAGGGTAGACCTTAATACATCATCAGGAGACCCACTAACCAACCCCACTAGAGGGTAGACCTGGAATAACTCGACATGCGACCCACTGCCCAGCCTTGCTAGGGATTAGACCTAGAACTAGACGACTTACGACCCACTGCCCAGCCCTGCTTGAGGGTAGACCCTAAGAGGTCATCAGGTGACCCACTGCCCAGTCTCGGTTGGAGGGTAGACCCTAAGTGCGTCATGTGACCCACTACCCAGTCTCTGCTGGAGGGTAGACCCTAATAGCATCGGGTGACCCACTACCCTGTCTCTGCTGGAGGGTAAAACTAAGAACTTCTCTGTCCATCTCTACTGGAGGGTACACCACTGGCCAACCGAACACTGAGCGGGTGCCACGCAACCGCTCAACTACAGAATAACTCATCCAAAAGAGGTTCAATGCCTATTCCATCACTGGGTTTCACTAGCACTACTACCGACCGACCCATCGAGAACAAAACCAGGGGGAGACCAATCAACCCTACTGGTCAAACAAATGAGCACAGAGGGACCCTCTACGTCGCGAGAGGTCAAAGTATGCAAAGCAGGGCTCAGAACACACATGGGGGCCCACACGACATGTGGCCCCAAGTTAACCCCAACCAAGCGCACGAGCATCTCAGGTACAAACCACACGTAGCTCCAAGAACTCTCGTATACTCCTAGAGTATACCATGTCTCCCGCCCTAGGGCTATCGTGCACACGGCACCCCAACGTCAACATGAAGGGCGTAAACATAACTTTGCAAACTTGCCACCTCATCGGCCGAGGCACAACCATCCATATCACTTCAAGCATTTACGTCCCTCACATGGGAGTGCACGAGATCACTCGCCAAGGGTCCACTACGAACACGGTAAAAGAACCGCCCCTGGGGCACCTTCACATTCCCACATTTAATAAGATCGCGTTTGAGGCTCTGCCCGCTTGAAGAGATTACACTATTGTAATCCTCACGGAAAGACATGCGAGATAGACTACTTACTCGCCTCAAATGGATATCCGATTGAAAAGTCGCCAACATCGCCTCACGCCCGAATGACGTCCCGTTATCCCAAGCCTCGACCCCTAATACAGTCAGGCGCATCTCACCAATGTGATCTCCTCGAGATAACACATCAAAAGCACTACTCACATGAGTGCAACAGATATTCGGAGAAAAAGGTGCATTGTGGCGCACCGCACACGAGCAGTGCTTCGTGGGACCCGCAACCCGGTCCCGAAAAACAATGAATGGATCACACCGTTGCGATCCTCTCGAAAAATTTCACAAGTTCAACTAATCACTTGTCCGAAACGGACACCCAGTGATAAAGCTGGAAGTCACCGTCAACTCCCGAAACGGCCCTCACGGGCCCCGCACCATTGTGTCAAATTAGGGTGGGCAAATTGCACCATTGCAATCCCCTCAGAAAAACATCCAGAAACGACTGCTCGCACGCCCCGAACTGACCCCTGATGAGAAAGTCGCTAAGCGCTGCTCACAGCTCAAAAGACGGGTCGTGGGGCCAACACCTCAACTCCGGCTTCAATGCCCGACACCACCCTGGAAAGCATCTCCCCAGCATCAGGGTCCCAACGCCACTGACGGTGCTCAAAACGGGCGTCAGACGTGTCCGCGCTGTCCAAAACAAGAATTCCTAGGAAAACGTCAATCCCCTCGACGTACGTGTCGCACCACCGAGGCCCCCCGTATCGGGAATTATAATTGTCTGGGACCATCTCAAAAAGACCGCCTCACTGTTAGGACCGTGCTGCCATAGATGGAGCTCAAAACGGACGCCCGTAGCTCGAAATACGGGTGTCCAAAGTAGGAGGGGGGGACCCTTGGGCCGGACTAGGTGGCCTACGGCCAGCTGGCTGCGGCACGCTGTCACCGATCGGCCGTCATGGACGGTCCCTTTTCCCCCACAGCGACCCGCGTTAAGCGGGTCGCTGTCGCCCCACATGGGGCCCTTCCCTCTCCCCTACACCGGCGTCGCCGCCTGGGAGCCGGATGGCCAGCCTCCTACACCGCCACCATCTCAGTCCGCCCCGCGCTGGGGAGCCGCTGTGAAGGCCACCGCCTGCCAAAGCCACCACCTGGAGCCGCTCCTCCGCCGGAGCTCACTGGACCACCCTGCCGACCGCCGAAAACACCTCCAAAACCCAAATATCTTCGTCAGACCACTGCGGATGCCTCAGATCTCAGAATTCAAATTCATAACAAGCATCAGAAACCCCAAACAACCCACTACGCGATCATGGGCTCAAATCAGAAATCAGGCAGAAATTCGACACAACACTTTGAGATCCAATTATGTGAGAAATTCAAAACTAAAAACAAAACCTGTAACACCCCAAGCTTCCTCGGTATGTTTCCTTTCGAATAATGCAATGACGTGCATTGTACGCAACATCGAGATTTTAACACACCACAACCAATCAAACTAGCCATTATGAATAGTAATACCTAATTTTAGAAATTATATATATTTTGTATTTCAAAATGGACTTCATTTTTGGATTCGGAATATCGAATTTAGCCTAAGGTGAAATTTTGGTACTTTTCGGATAACTTTCATATTTTGATGAATAGTGAAAATTACTAAATTTTAATTAAAAACAACTTTTTTAATCAAAATAATTAATAGTGATAAATTGTGAATTTGAGTGGTTTTAAAGTATATTTAGAATATATTTTTACCATTTAATATAATGTTGGTCATTGGACATAATTTTACAATTAAACCGAACATAAACAAGTGTCAATCTTTTGATAGTTATTATCTCTTAAAAACACGCTTTTTGTTTTGACAGCGGGAATTAATTTTAAATTAATTTCTGCCACTTCTGTGTTTTGAATTTAGAAAAATGGATTCCATATTTGGAATCAGGATGTCCAAATTGTGTAAATAGGTAACTTTTATTTTTAGACATTTTGAATAATTACTGCGGTAAATATTTTATTTACCATGGTTAAGGGTAAATCCGGTAAATAAGGGTTAAAAAAAATAATATTATAATAATACTAAATTACCCTAAAATGTGTCTTAACCCTATTGGTTGATACATGGTCGACCATGGGCATCTTTGGGTCAATTTTGGGACCCCATGGATCCACTTGTAAGTGATAATGACACTTTATATTAATTAAGTTAAAATGAATACAAAAATGACACAAGCATATATCTTTTAGCAAAACAATTGTTACATAGGGTTATATATGCTGGATTTTAGATTATAAATATTCATTAGAAAGCTAAAAAGATTTCCTACATAATTATATTTTATTTATAATTTTTTGACATTAAATAATTTATTTTATTTATGACACAATGATGATGCAGTAATTACTAAAATAGTAAAAAATTAACATAATTGATATTATAAATACCCAAATAATTATAATATTAAACTTTTAATGAATTAAACAAATTTTGTAGGATAATATGATATATTAGGATTGATTTATTTGACTTTTTTCGAAGTAATCAATCTGTTATGAGTTTCACAAAAATCAACTAGTGAATAGTGTCAAAATTGACATAAAAGAGTTCTTAAAACAAATATTATATTATTAATTGATATTAAATTCCTAAAAATCTAAGGTTCGGCCAAGAGACTTATATTATGATTGTTTAATCATTAAAGGACCACTTGGGGGTCTTTTGGATGTATATAGTAAGTTTATTAACCATATTATATAAAAATACAAAGAGACATTGTAAAAGTGAAACTAATTAACTTAGAGTTAATACTTAAAGATAAGGTTAATATAAGTACCCAAACCTGTCTAAATTCTATTGGATGAGTTGTTTTCGACCTATCCCCACCTCAACCTTTGAATAGTCAACTTTGGAGCCATTGGAAACCGAATATGAATTTATTATAAATTAATATTTCTAGCTTTTCCAAAGGTGCCCCTCACCCCTCTTATAAAAGGGCACTCCTCCTTCTCATTTCCTCACACCTCTCAAGCCACTTGGCTCGTCCAAACTCTGCCCAACTAAGCTCCCCACATCCCTCTCCTCCTCCTTGAAGCTTCCCCTTAGGCAGAAAGCATTTCAACAAGTCCTTTGGTTCCAACCAAAGTGAGTTACCTAAATTAAAGGTAACAATTTCTCTTAAATTATTTTCATTTATTTTGCTTCTTCAACCCCCAAACTCTTTTTATTTCCCTTCTTTTGTAACAACACCAGTATCCTCAATATACTAGGATGTTGTTATAAGAAGTATTCAAACTACACATACACACAACTCCATCTAATGGATGATGAACATAATGTTTCTGTGGATGGCAAACTAACGCCTCACGAAACGATGATTGTTCAAAAACATCTTACCGCCTCTCATGGTGGCCATTATGATGGCAATGTAATTAAATATGATGTTAATGATATATATTTTATATATAAGCTTCTGTAATTCCATTTTATTTCATACCATTATTCGTTTCATGTCGTATATACATACGATAATTTCATTTGAGGAAGTGCGGACTACCGCCCCCTTAAAATGATATGACTCGTTCATACCACACATGGAACGTATAAAGGATGGTGTTAATGAACTTAAGTAACATATATAAAATATTATATTATACTGGAATAGTAATATACCTATGTATCATTTGGATTCGATTATTTTAAAATAAAAAATTAAATGGAAGTAGCGTTCGTGCGTACGTACGGACTACCGTCTCCACGAACGCGATGAGATTCATTATTCATCGTATCCATTCAAGTATAATTATCATTTAATGATTTAAAAATGATGTTTAAGGACTTGATATCATTCTGGATATGAATAAGATACAACAAACATGACTTATGTAACAAAACATATAAAAGAAAATGAGTAAGTTAACACCCGAAACGGCGTTAATACTAAGATATTATTAACAAATCAATGTTAAAAGATCATATATGATATCATATTAAAGTAAATGATTCTTGTATTATTCAATAACAATTATTTCACCATTATACAAGAGGTAAACCTACCATCGACCAAGGAAAAAGTACAAAGTAAGGGATTTTCTTATCTCACTTTCAATTCCGTGAGATTTCCATTGTTTGCCACTAAATTATTGAAAGTGGTGTATTTTGTACTACCATTTGATATATATTATCATGATTCTCTTTATATTAATGTTATTCTGTAAATCATTTGGTGGTTATTAACTTTTGGCCATACGACTCAGTCGATTAACGTGGTAAGGGTTTTCTTATCTCACTTTTAATTCCGTGAGAATTCCATTGATCACCACTTAATTATTGCATGTGGTGTATGTGTACTGCCCATGATCATATTCATTGTGTAATATACTTTAATTTATGGGTATTTACATCATCATTGTATGATAATTCTTTCATGGGTGTATGTTTCGTAAGTTACCTAATCGATAAGGGAATTTGAGATTTCAATTTCCACTCATTTGGCTTTACACATATTTCATTGATTATATTACCCCAAGATTATGTGTGGAATCACTATTCATTTGATTATGTCATAATTTCCACTCCCCTTCCTGTGGATAGAAGTTTGATACACATAATCACTCCATTGGTAATTCTCAAGTCATTGATATGAATTTGATAAGAGCAATTTTAACTCATTCTCCATTTGTTGAGTTAAACATCCAATTCGTTGGTATTGTTTTTCACAAGAATATGTGTGAATGTCCTTTGATTGTTTTACACTGAATATCCAATCATATTTAGTGTATTTATATTTGTCACACATAATTATGTCATTGATTTATCCTTAACCTAAGGATACAACCTTTTTGAGAAATTTCATCTCAATTTACATTCCATTGAGACTTCTTTGATGATATACACCAAATCACTTCTATGTGGTGTATATAATGTACTTTGACATTGTATATCATGAATTCCTTTATTCTCATGATATTACAATGTTTTGATTACCTCAATTATTTGTATTCAAGTGTCTCTCTTTTGGTTAGAAACTCTAACCAAAATACCATTTTAAAATGTTTTAAAGAATTATTCTTCTAAATCATGCTCATTAATGTCCATGTTTTAAAAATGGTTTTAAGGATTTATTTATATGGACATTAAAGTTTTAAAATCAAAACTCCTTTTAAAAAGTTTCAAAGTGGTATGGGACACTTTGATTCAAAAATCTACTTTTAAATGGCTTCTTGACAAATAGTGTGACTTTTAAATGTTTTCAAGAAAAGGGGGATATTTCTCTCAAATAGTTTTGATGATTATTTTCATCTATGTCAACATCCTTCATTATTCATGATTGAGGTTAATGTGATACAATACAATCTTCCATATTATATCAAATGAGTTATATTTGACTGTGGATGTTCTATTTTTATACCATTCATGGTTTGTGGTTAAAGTATTGACATTTCGTATGCTAGTTTTAATACGAATGTTTATTTTATGCTTAAACCTATTCATATGAGGAATGCATTGGACTTAATAAGTGACGGGTGGAGCCCGCTATAGCTCCTCGATGCATCGGTAGGTCTCATGAGACAAACTAGTGTCTTGGCACAAGGCCTTGCCAAAATCTTATTTGTAGTCTTGGCACGAGGCCTTGGCTATGTGGTTATGATAGTCTGGCATTATGCATTCCATCATTATGAAAGTGGTTATTGATATTGCATGTGATCATTCGACTAGTAGAATATCCATGTGAGTAAGTAAATGGCATTATTTCATTTTACCTTTGCCATTTTATGCTGAAGTTCAAGTTTAAAAGGCTTTTGTTTTAGTTATAAATTGCCTTAAGTGTTTATGATCATTTATGAAAGCTTCTGCTATAATGTTATCCTTACTGAGCATCCGAGCTCACCCCTTTCAATGTTTTATTTTTTTTCCCAGGATTATGAAGAAGTAATTTATGAATGACCTGCAGGGATAGTATGAGGGGATATGAAGAAAATATGTTTTTTTTTATGATGTAATGTAAAAATTTATGGATGTATCTAGTTATTCCAAGGCTACTAAACTAATCGGTCTTTCGAGACTTGATCTTTCTCGTGATCATGCCAATGTTATGTAATTAATGCACCGACTCTGGGTAGCTGGGGTCGGGGCGTTACAGTTGGTATCAGAGGAAGTTTAGTACAAACCTTGGTAGCTAGATTTAGATAAACTCTGATTAGAGCACGTAGACCTAAGATGAACTTTGAGGATTAGTATAAAAGAACTTCCTAGAATTTTGGTATTGTAGAGATTTTGTGAGTTTTCCGAGCAATACATCCCTGTCTGGATACGAGCAGGTAGAGGCGGCTCTGGCACAGATGTACCTAGGGTTAAAACCCGAAAACACCGCTTTGAGCTAGACTCGAACGGGAACTGGTGCACGACAACGGGCCTTGCTGCACTCTTGGTTACGACACTCCCGGGGGATATGCTTAGGATAATTTACATTTTCTTTACAAACCAATTTAAGTAATATATATATAAGATGAGAGTAAATGACCTTGGTTAATCCTAATATGTTTCAAATTGAGAATATGGTGACATTTTAATCTCTAAATGATTTTACGACTACTATTACTCACACAATGCTTTATGGTTTTAGTCAATGGCTGGATTCCAAGGAAGTCATAGTGACTTTGAGAATGATGTACAAGATGGGAACGGTGGTGGCAATGAGCAACAAAATGGAATGTTGATAGGCGTAAAAGATATCGTCTTTATGCCAAATCATTTTTCCAAAAATATGATCAACAACATATATATTAACCAACTCCCAGACTCAACAAGGAAGAGAAAGGTGATAAATGATAAGAGCTCCAGCAGTGGAGACCATGGAGAAAAGAACCCTCAATTTTCATCATGCAGGAAATGTGGAAAGAGACACCCAGGAAAGTGTCTCAATGGGACAACGAAATGTTTTACGTGCGGGAAGGAAGGACATAAAGTAAAGAATTGCCGAAGAAAAATGAAGAGTACTATGGAAGAAGATAAAAATGGTCCCAAGAGTCCATTTACAGTCATTTTCCGTAAATGTAGGGGACCTGGCCATTACCCGAGTGAATGTCCTATTCTATAGGATATTTTCTTGGTCAAAGAAGAAGCTATGTGGGAATAAATGGTTGGAGAAATGTTTAAAAAGTATTAGCACTCCTTGTTGATGGGTTTACTATGGAATAATTTTCTCTTGTATTTGTAACCCCGCAGTTTGCCATGTGAGAATGATATTTGAGGAAGAATTGTCTCTTATCTTGTGGATTTGGGTATAAATAACCATTTGGATTTATATGATCATTGGGGTTTGAGAGAATTATAAGTTATTCTAATTTGGGATGAAGATTCAAGGTATGATATAACATTTGTGGTTAAATTTATGATATAGTATTTTGAGGAAGTTATCTCATTTTGGCAATATTATAAAATATAGTTTTTGAAAAAGGACAACACGTAGACCGTGTGACAACCCGTCGCGTCGGACAAAGCTATGGGAATCGAACCCACAACCAAAGTGCGATTGGGATTTATCGCCTACCACTGGACTACGTGAAGTCCCTGGTTAGTGTGACTTTTTTTTTGTTAAATGATTTTATTGATCAATAATAAGTTGATTTGGGTTCTTATTTCATATCAAAAGAATACCCTTGGTATAGGAAAATGATTTGGTGATTAAGTGATAAATGTTATTTTGGAAGATGTTCGCTTTGTTGGAAACACTATATGTCCAAGGAAAATAGAATACTATGGGGTTTCATTTGTGGAGTAATGATAGATTTTTATCTACGTTTTTATTGTGGATTTATAGTGATTTGGGTTATTTATGGAAATGATTAACCTATAATAGAGAATATGTGATTAGGTTAATTACTTTTGAGTATGTGACTTTAAGAGTATCTGATGTCATTTGGAGATACAATTTAACATGGGAGACTACATAATCAAATTCTTCTATGTTTTGGGTTTCAATATTAGTTTGGATTATATTAAAGGATTTTAAGGACAATTGGTTATTGAATGGTATCTATTTAACTTTGGGGTATTGTTGGTTTAATTTTAGAAATTAAGATTAGTGAATATTTATCTCAATGAATATCCTTTTGGGGGATCATTAGATCATTCAATAACCATTTTGGTTTTGATTAATATATGGTTTATCCTGCATGGATCATGTGATTCTATAGAAGTTTATTCTAGCTCTTCCAGTGTGACCAAGTCTTCTTGAATACTCATCGTTTAAAAAAAATTGAGTTAGTGGTGGAAATTTATTAAAGAATGAAAATATAATTAAAATGTAAGTATATCTCATAATGTTCTTAGTCAATATCATAAATGAATTCCTCTTCCTTATGTAATGTAACTTAAAAAAAAATGTTGTCCGTTTACTTTCCTACTAGGAGACTAATGGTCGTTTGTCCCAACACAAGTTTGTGGTTTTCTCATTGTTAACTTTCTCCTGATCACGATTTCTATCCCTCTCCATCAGAACATGACACTTAGTTTATCATCCATATCCATGTTTTCTTACATGGAATCCTAGTATGGGTTATCTTGGATGACCCTTATACCTCTCTTCCTTTCTTTTAAAGTGACAGTTTTATTGACTCTTTTTCCGATGTGGGACTTTCCATTATATTCCCAAGCAAAAATTTAAAAATTGCGAGGACGCAATTTATTGAAGGAGGGGAGAATGTAACACCCCAAGCTTCCTCGGTATGTTTCCTTTCGAATAATGCAATGACGTGCATTGTACGCAACTTCGAGATTTTAACACACCACAACCAATCAAACTAGCCGTTATGAATAGTAATACCTACTTTTAGAAATTATATATATTTTATATTTCAAAATGGACTTCATTTTTGGATTCAGAATATCGAATTTAGCCTAAGGTGAAATTTTGGTACTTTTCGGATAACTTTCATATTTTGATGAATAGTGAAAATTACTAAATTTTAATTAAAAACAACTTTTTTAATCAAAATAATTAATAGTGATAAATTGTGAATTTGAGTGGTTTTAAAGTATATTTAGAATTTATTTTTACCATTTAATATAATGTTGGTCATTGGACATAATTTTACAATTAAACCGAACATAAACAAGTGTCAATCTTTTGATAGTTATTATCTCTTAAAAACACGCTTTTTGTTTTGACAGCGGGAATTAATTTTAAATTAATTTCTGCCACTTCTGTGTTTTGAATTTAGAAAAATGGATTCCATATTTGGAATCAGGATGTCCAAATTGTGTAAATAGGTAACTTTTATTTTTAGACATTTTGAATAATTACTGCGGTAAATATTTTATTTACCATGGTTAAGGGTAAATCCGGTAAATAAGGGTTAAAACAAATAATATTATAATAATACTAAATTACCCTAAAATGTGTCTTAACCCTATTGGTTGATACATGGTCGACCATGGGCATCTTTGGGTCAATTTTGGGACCCCATGGATCCACTTGTAAGTGATAATGACACTTTATATTAATTAAGTTAAAATGAATACAAAAATGACACAAGCATATATCTTTTAGCAAAACAATTGTTACATAGGGTTATATATGCTGGAGTTTAGATTATAAATATTCATTAGAAAGCTAAAAAGATTTCCTACATAATTATATTTTATTTATAATTTTTTGACATTAAATAATTTATTTTATTTATGACACAATGATGATGCAGTAATTACTAAAATAGTAAAAAATTAACATAATTGATATTATAAATACCCAAATAATTATAATATTAAACTTTTAATGAATTAAACAAATTTTCTAGGATAATATGATATATTAGGATTGATTTATTTGACTTTTTTCGAAGTAATCAATCTGTTATGAGTTTCACAAAAATCAACTAGTGAATAGTGTCAAAATTGACATAAAAGAGTTCTTAAAAAAAATATTATATTATTAATTGATATTAAATTCCTAAAAATCTAAGGTTCGGCCGAGAGACTTATATTATGATAGGTTAATCATTAATGGACCACTTGGGGGTCTTTTGGATGTATATAGTAAGTTTATTAACCATATTATATAAAAATACAAAGAGACATTGTAAAAGTGAAACTAATTAACTTAGAGTTAATACTTAAAGATAAGGTTAATATAAGTACCCAAACCTGTCTAAATTCTATTGGATGAGTTGTTTTCGACCTATCCCCACCTCAACCTTTGAATAGTCAACTTTGGAGCCATTGGAAACCGAATATGAATTTATTATAAATTAATATTTCTAGCTTTTCCAAAGGTGCCCCTCACCCCTCTTATAAAAGGGCACTCCTCCTTCTCATTTCCTCACACCTCTCAAGCCACTTGGCTCGTCCAAACTCTGCCCAACTAAGCTCCCCACATCCCTCTCCTCCTCCTTGAAGCTTCCCCTTAGGCAGAAAGTATTTCAACAAGTCCTTTGGTTCCAACCAAAGTGAGTTACCTAAATTAAAGGTAACGATTTCTCTTAAATTATTTTCATTTATTTTGCTTCTTCAACCCCCAAACTCTTTTTATTTCCCTTCTTTTGTAACAACACCAGTATCCTCAATATACTAGGATGTTGTCATAAGAAGTATTCAAACTACACATACACACAACTCCATCTAATGGATGATGAACATAATGTTTCTGTGGATGGGAAACTAACGCCTCACGAAACGATGATTGTTCAAAAACATCTTACCGCCTCTCATGGTGGCCATTATGATGGCACTGTAATTAAATATTATGTTAATGATATATATTTTATATATAAGCTTCTGTAATTCCATTTTATTTCATACCATTATTCGTTTCATGTCGTATATACATACGATAATTTCATTTGAGGAAGTGCGGACTACCGCCCCCTTAAAATGATATGACTCGTTCATACCACACATGGAACGTATAAAGGATGGTGTTAATGAAATTAAGTAACATATATAAAATATTATATTATACTGGAATAGTAATATACCTATGTATCATTTGGATTCGATTCTTTTAAAATAAAAAATTAAATGGAAGTAGCGTTCGTGCGTACGTACGGACTACCGTCTCCACGAACGCGATGAGATTCATTATCCATCGTATCCATTCAAGTATAATTATCATTTAATGATTTAAAAATGATGTTTAAGGACTTGATATCATTCTGGATATGAATAAGATACAACAAACATGACTTATGTAACAAAACATATAAAAGAAAATGAGTAAGTTAACACCCGAAACGGCGTTAATACTAAGATATTATTAACAAATCAATGTTAAAAGATCATATATGATATCATATTAAAGTAAATGATTCTTGTATTATTCAATAACAATTATTTCACCATTATACAGGAGGTAAACCTACCATCGACCAAGGAAAAAGTACAAAGTAAGGGATTTTCTTATCTCACTTTCAATTCCGTGAGATTTCCATTGTTTGCCACTAAATTATTGAAAGTGGTGTATTGTGTACTACCATTTGATATATATTATCATGATTCTCTTTATATTAATGTTATTCTGTAAATCATTTGGTGGTTATTAACTTTTGGCCATACGACTCAGTCGATTAACGTGGTAAGGGTTTTCTTATCTCACTTTTAATTCCGTGAGAATTCCATTGATCACCACTTAATTATTGCATGTGGTGTATGTGTACTGCCCATGATCGTATTCATTGTGTAATATACTTTAATTTATGGGTATTTACATCATCATTGTATGATAATTCTTTCATGGGTGTATGTTTCGTATGTTACCTAATCGATAAGGGAATTTGAGATTTCAATTTCCACTCATTTGGCTTTACACATATTTCATTGATTATATTACCCCAAGATTATGTGTGGAATCACTATTCATTTGATTATGTCATAATTTCCACTCCCCTTCCTGTGGATAGAAGTTTGATACACATAATCACTCCATTGGTAATTCTCAAGTCATTGATATGAATTTGATAAGAGTAATTTTAACTCATTCTCCATTTGTTGAGTTAAACATCCAATTCGTTGGTATTGTTTTTTACAAGAATATGTGTGAATGTCCTTTGATTGTTTTACACTGAATATCCAATCATATTTAGTGTATTTATATTTGTCACACATAATTATTTCATTGATTTATCCTTAACCTAAGGATACAACCTTTTTGAGAAATTTCATCTCAATTTACATTCCATTGAGACTTCTTTGATGATATACACCAAATCACTTCTATGTGGTGTATATAATGTACTTTGACATTGTATATCATGAATTCCTTTATTCTCATGATATTACAATGTTTTGATTACCTCAATTATTTGTATTCAAGTGTCTCTCTTTTGGTTAGAAACTCTAACCAAAATACCATTTTAAAATGTTTTAAAGAATTATTCTTCTAAATCATGCTCATTAATGTCCATGTTTTAAAAATGGTTTTAAGGATTTATTTATATGGACATTAAAGTTTTAAAATCAAAACTCCTTTTAAAAAGTTTCAAAGTGGTATGGGACCCTTTGATTCAAAAATCTACTTTTAAATGGCTTCTTGACAAATAGTGTGACTTTTAAATGTTTTCAAGAAAAGGGGGATATTTCTCTCAAATAGTTTTGATGATTATTTTCATCTATGTCAACATCCTTCATTATTCATGATTGAGGTTAATGTGATACAATACAATCTTCCATATTGTATCAAATGAGTTATATTTGACTGTGGATGTTCTATTTTTATACCATTCATGGTTTGTGGTTAAAGTATTGACATTTCGTATGCTAGTTTTAATACGAATGTTTATTTTATGCTTAAACCTATTCATATGAGGAATGCATTGGACTTAATAAGTGACGGGTGGAGCCCGCTATAGCTCCTCGATGCATTGGTAGGTCTCATGAGACAAACTAGTGTCTTGGCACAAGGCCTTGGCAAAATCTTATTTGTAGTCTTGGCACGAGGCCTTGGCTATGTGGTTATGATAGTCTGGCATTATGCATTCCATCATTATGAAAGTGGTTATTGATATTGCATGTGATCATTCGACTAGTAGAATATCCATGTGAGTAAGTAAATGGAATTATTTCATTTTACCTTTGCCATTTTATGCTGAAGTTCAAGTTTAAAAGGCTTTTGTTTTAGTTATAAATTGCCTTAAGTGTTTATGATCATTTATGAAAGCTTCTGCTATAATGTTATCCTTACTGAGCATCCGAGCTCACCCCTTTCAATGTTTTATTTTTTTTCCCAGGATTATGAAGAAGTAATTTATGAATGACCTGCAGGGATAGTATGAGGGGATATGAAGACAATATGTTTTTTTTATGATGTAATGTAAAAATTTATGGATGTATCTAGTTATTCCAAGGCTACTAAACTAATCGGTCTTTCGAGACTTGATCTTTCTCGTGATCATGCCAATGTTATGTAATTAATGCACCGACTCTGGGTAGCTGGGGTCGGGGCGTTACAAAACCTCCTACCTTGAAGGGCGTAGCCCGAAGCTTCATGCGGGGTTCGACGGAGCCGACTCGCCGGAGATGTCCTGGAGAGGAGGAGAGGTTGAGGGTGAGAGGGCTTCGATAGGGGGTGAACAAGGGAGGGGGAAGGGGAGAAGGGTTTAAATAAATATTAGAATTTTAATTAATTTAATCCCAGAATTTAACCCACATCCGAAACTCTCAGCGGGGTCGAGGTTAAGCCTCTCCTAGGGTAAACACTACCTTTTGAGCACAACAACAGTCTTGGAATTTTAATTTGAGGCCTCGTTTAGAAGTTATAAAACTGAATGCCCAAAGCCGCCAAATTATGAAAACGCCCCTGGGGCCATTTTTCACAGACGGGCCGTGCCCGCAAAAATTACACCCCTCCTAGGGTAAATGGCACGCTCCGAACTCAACAGTGCCCTCAGTTTTCCAATCCGAGCCACCGTTTAAGAGATACTTGAGTTAAGCCATTAAGCTAATAAATTAATCATTTAATTTATCCATTTCACGTTCCGAAAGCGAGCAAGGGGTCCAAACGCCCCGCGTCGACATGTTTTATGTCGTTCCTAGGGTAAACACCCCATTCCAGACCCATCCGTACACTTAGTTCTCTAATAAGGATCATAATTTAGGGGTTATCCCATTTTTTTGGCATTTCCAGTGTGAACGCACTGAAAATTTAATTCTGGCCACTCCAGGGCTTGAAATCGCACGCCGTCTGAAGGCGCTACTCTGGAATAACATCAAGAATATTCCAAAGTCCATCGTAGAAAAAACTGGGTTCTTACAATGGCGCAGTTGGAACCTATGATTATGTGATTCAAATATAGTGGGTATACCTATCAGGGATTACCCAATTTAGTTTATCGTTTAGGTGGTGTCTGTGTTTTGTGTAGATAAGTGTGGTGATGATAGGTATGGTGAGTCACATGTGCGAGGGCCTCCTACATAGATAGTATATTATTAACATGGGTTCTTGGGAATCTTTTAGTGGGTCAAGTGACATTGCTTGCCTTAAGTGATAAGAAATGTTGGTACCCCTATTTTTTCTAAGAGGCTAGGTGGGTTGTACCACTATTTTGGTCAGTTGAGGTTGGCTAGTTGGTTATATACTACAGAGATTCACCAGACACCGACATCTAGTTCCGAAGAGAATACATACCAGGATCTTGTAACGCCCTGAGATTTTATAATATATATTATTTGATGTATTGTGTTGTACAATACACCAACATTATCTTGTGCTATATTAAACACCATATTAGCTTGCAGTATATGCAACACTATTCTTGGCTTGTGTTTCACACAATTTCAAGTTCTTTTGATAGAATTCATTTCACAGAACACCGAGTATACATTTTATTAAATGTATATATGAAATAAGTTTGGATTATTTTATACACAACTCCAAAAGAATCTTTCACTACATGCAACACTAACATGGCTTGCGTTACACGCAAGAGAGACCTTCCTTGATAGCTTTGGTGGTATGTAATACTGAGTTTTACTAAACAACGATATGTTATTAAAATATTATTATTTAATTGGATATAAACTAGCCTTTAGGAATAGTATTAACCAAATTTTTTATTTTATAACCTTATTATTCATCTTACACATTTTTATAGATTATGGTATAAAAACACAATGAATGTTTTGGATAAAAGAAGTATTTTTCAAAAAATGAAGTTTTACAGCCTTTTGATGGTGCACCCATTTTAAATGTAGTTTTTGAAACTTTTATAAGTTAAATTTGACAAAATAAACTTATTATTTGGAATCAGGACATTAAAATTTAATTTTGTTGAAATTTTGGTATTTTTCTGGTAAAATTCAAATTTTAATGAAAAGTGAAAAATACTGCATTTTAATTCAAAACATCCTTTTCATCTAATTTATTTATATAGTTATATTTTTTTAATTGGTTTTAAAGTGTAATTGGATTATTTTTTTCTATTTAATCCTATTTTATTCATTGTAAGTAATTTCACTCTTAAATTAGACATAGACACATGTCAATCTTTTGGTGGTTTTTACTTCCTAAAAACACGCTTTTTGGTTTTGACAACGTGAATTAATTTTAAATTAATTTCATCTATTTTTTTTTTGGATTTGGAAAAATGGATTCAATATTTGGTACTCAAAGGTCCAAATTGTGTAAATAGGTAACTTTTATATTTAGTTATTATGAATAGTAACATCAGTAAATATTTTATTTACCTTGTTTAAAAGGTAAATCTGGTAAATAAAGGTAAAAAATAATATTATAATTACCATAACACGTGTCCTAACCCTATTTTATGATACATTATTATCCATTGGCATCCTTGGGTCTAATTTGGGACCCCATGGAGCCACTTTTAAGTGATAATGACATTTCATTACTTTTAATTTAATGTTAATGAAAATATAACCTAAACATATCTCTTTTACTAAAACAATTTTTATATGGAGTGATATAAGTGATATCTTCTAATATAAATATTCATTAGAAATATAAATATATATTAAACATCATGATATTTTATTTTTAATTTTTTGACATCTAATATGTAAATTTAATTATGACACAAAGATGATGCAGTGATTTCTTCATTAATACAGGATTAAAATAAATGAATTTATAAATATAGAAAAATTGTAATTTGGTTATTATGATGTCATACATAAATTTTAAGGATGATATTGAAATATTATCTTTGGTTTAATGCCTTATTTTATAAGGAATCTAGTTGTGATTAATTTTTAAAAAAGTCAAGTATAAATAGTGTCCCAAATTTACACAATTCATAACTGAAAAAAATAAAATAGTTTATTAAATGATATTAAATTATTAAACATCTATTATTTATCCAAATGGTTAATATAAGTCCTATTATGTCATATATAACATTTTTTGGTTCGTTTGACATGATATAGTAATTACATTAACCCACAATGTGTAAATAACATGATATCACAGTAAGATTAAAAAGGGTTAAATAAGTGTATAACCAAAAAGATAAGGATAGAAAAGTATTCAAAACTTTTCAAAAAAATTTTGAATTATGGTTATTAGAACCAAAATAATATTATATTATAATTAAATATGTTTTGGACCATTTTATGTCTAAATTGAATTTTTAATAAAAGAATATTTTGGAACTTTCCTAAAGTACCCATCTCCTCTCTTATAAATGGGAACCTCCTCCCTTTCCATTTCACTCCATTTTAAGACATAAAGCTTGGAAAAAATATTCTCATTTCTCTTCTAAACTTACCTAATTACATTCTAGATGCTCTGGTCTTCTCAAAAGACCATCTCTAGTTCCCAAAGAGGATGTTTAAAGGAGGCGCGTCGAGGAAGTGGTACCCTCTTCTATTGATTCTTTCAAATGTTTTTCTTCTTCTACTTACTCTTCTTTAGTTGTTTCATTATAAATAAATAACATCAGTATCAATAATATACTGATATGCTACTATAAATTTTAAATAACCCTATTTCACCTTTTATGCATCCTACAAAAATAAAATCACCGCGTGTGAGTACATACAGATTACCGTCTCCACGCCATGGTGTAATCTAGTTTTTTACCCCCTTACTTGGATGGGTATAATAGTTGAAATAATAACCATATATGATTATTATAACATGATACTA
Organism: Viscum album; assembly: GCA_963277665.1. Taxonomy (NCBI): domain Eukaryota; kingdom Viridiplantae; phylum Streptophyta; class Magnoliopsida; order Santalales; family Viscaceae; genus Viscum; species Viscum album. The sequence continues at coordinate 768,194,864 of OY728121.1, forward strand.
ATTCTGAGATATTATACACCATCCACTTTAATACAATTCAATAATTATGGGAATAATATCATTGGTCGTGTGTATATACGACTTACAATCTCCACGACACGATGGGATTCATTATCCATGTTAACCATTCAAGAATGATTATAAAGAATATATAATAAATAATCATGAAATATATGACATAATAATTCCACTATATTTATTTACATATATATATATTTCATTTACTTACTTCCATCTAATTAAATAAGGAAACGAAAACATCGTTCATGTTACGAACGGCCTACCGTCTCCATGAATGGTGTATTCCATTTCATTTATATATATATTATATATATATTTATATAATGAATATTTAAGATATATATATATATATATATATATATATATCTTGTTTTAAATTTTTTATGTACGTAAATCATGATCTATGTAATCATATGTGGAATAACAAGTCCAAACACGTACGATAAATGAAATGATTATTACCCAAAACATTGCTTAACGTGGAATTGAAAAATAAATGGGTAATATAAAGTCTAAGTGAATCATATATGATATCATAAATTTTATTATGGTTTTTTACAAGTTAATAATATGTTTAAACCCACAATACATGAATATTGGACACATACAAAAGAAATTGGACCTAAGGCAAGGGAAAACTTTTCCAATATTGTTTTATCCGAGATTGTTTATTTGAAAGTATCTACTGGGTATATATTTATCATCCATATCCATTTTTTCTAAAAATAGTCTCATAAAATGTTTACTATTATTCTATGTTTTTTATTAATTCATTTTTACTCATTTTTAATTTTACTACATGGTATGGAAGAAATCTTTTTTTTGTTTACCATACGAGGTAATTTTTGACATTTTTGGGAAAATGACGAGGAGATTGTTTTTTTAACTTATACAGAATGTATAATTTTTATGATTTCATAAAGAATTATTTCCATGAAGATTACATTACATGCTTTCATGTTTATTTTTAATTAACTTATTTGCTTTTAAAATTTCATGACATTTTGAGAAAAGAAAATGAATTTGAAGAAGAAGGATATTATCCCCAAGAATAAAGTTAAATTGTTTTATCAAAATTGTTTTCCATCTAACATGACATTGGGTTTTGTTTCTATCCCTATTATTACTTTGATTTGATTTTGTTATGATGGAATTATTTTCATGAAGTACATTTATCTTATTTGGATTATGTTATTATGGAATGATGTTTAAGAATCCCATTTTATTACATGGGTTATGCTATGATGAACGATTTATGTTTTTGTGGAACACATAAATTTTTTTTCATTATGAGATGGGTGGGACCTATATCTACCTCTTGTAAATTTGGTAAATATTTATATCTCATGAGATAGACAAGACTGGAAGGATAGGTAAATCTGGTTCAGTAATACATGTCTAGAACAACAAGTATACCTGGTTCAGTAATGGAAATTGTACACTATGATGGTCTTGGAAACAATGACTTGGATACTATGGAAATCATATTATGTTATTAATGGTTTTCCAAAATTCCTTGTTTTATTTCGATGATATTTTATCATGATTTATTTTCCTTTAGGATATATTCCTTACGTACTTCCAAGATTTATTTAATGACTCAAGATTTTGATATTTAAACTTTATGTTAATGTTTTTACATTAAAATTTATATGGTTTGTTTTATTTCCTCCATGTTTACCATAACTGAGCATTTGAGTTCACCCCTTTTATGTTTTCATTTCCCTAGGATATAAAGAATGGTTTTACGTAGGAAAACAGAAAGGGGAAGATCTTTATGTGAGATGTTAAAGATCTTTCACCACAATTAAAAGATCATGTTCTATGTTTCCAAAGTTACTAAACTAATATGGTCTTTGGGATTTTGTTTGGGTCATGTATTAAGTTTTTCACAAAATAAATGTAATGCCCACATATATCAATCTTGGGTCTCTACAGATGGTATCAGAGTGAAGTTTTAGTCAACCTTTGGAAAATAGGATTTAAAAACTTTAGTGAGATCCCTAGATATATTTCTAAAGATATGTCAAGGGATGTCCTAAGTATAAGTAAAGTATAGGTTACAATCCTAGGATTTTGTGGTAATCATGAATAATATAGAGTCAGACTCAAGATATCATATATTGAAATATTGTAAGTAATTTACTTTACTTATGTGTTTTTAATCTCTGATATGCATTTCTCACAATTTTCATTCTATTCTTAGTCAATATACATAACTACATAGAACATTGTTAACCATTGATTGTTTCAAATGTGAAAATTATGGGAATTATTAAGATTGATTTCTTATATATAAACATCATGATGGTAATTATGATGATGGTATGAGTATTGATCATACTACTAAGGATAAAGAGATTGTAAATGACATGTGAAAGGTATGTGATGTTCTTACAGTATTGATTATATTAAAACAATGAAGCTAGAGGTTGATAAAAACTTATGACATGATTCATATTTTAGGAAAGTTGAATATGATGGATCCTGAGTAATGGTTTAAGAAAAAAGTTGAATGATTGAGGTGTATATGTTTTTGAATTCAATGATAATTTAATATGAATCATGAAATATATAATTTTTTCAGTATAGGTTTTTCATTTAGGATTGGAATGGATATGTTGAATAGTTCTAAGGAGCCAAAAAGTGATTTAAGGGTAAGGAGATATATTTAAAGAACACATGATTAAGGGGAAGATAACCCTTAATATGTCAATTATGTTGAGATAATGATGTTTTGGATAAAGATATGTTGGATTTGAATAAGTAAACTGGATGATAATAGTTTCTTGGGAACTAATTATGGAGTTATTAACAAGTTGGTTATGCTATCATGGATGAACTATACAACTTTTGGGACTTGAGGAATATATCCAATACATTTTTGAATAAGGAAACATGCATCTACTAAATAAAGATATATCGTAATTTAGGTTATTACCATGAATCAAGATAATGCATTATGAAGTCATTAAAATTTTGGGAATGTGAACCATAAGACATATCTTATGATATATGGGGGATAAATGATGGTGTTCACGTGCTTGTTATGTGACATTTATTGTTTATCATAAGTATTTTGGATAAGCCTAATGGTTGGAATGGATTAGGTTAGACATCAGATATTATTGTATAAGGATAAAATATTTTTTATATATTATTTATGGAATGTTATAATAATATAGTTTTAGAAAAAGGACAACCCGCAGGATGGGCGTCAACCCGTCGCGTCAGACAAGGCTGCGGGAATCGAACCCACAACCGATGTGTGACATGCCTTTATCAACCACAACTGGCCTAAAGGAAGTCCATGGTTAGTTGAAAGTTGATTTATTTTATTAAGCGATATGATAGATGAAGTATAAGTCCATTTTTGGTACCATATATGATTAATCTCACCGTAGATGGACTTATGTATATTTAGTAACTTGTGATAACCTTTTTATTGATAGAGATAAATGGAATGACCTACCATTCTATTGTATAATCTTCAAATACTTCATGAATGAAAAATTTGACTTTATTTATTTAAATAAGAGATGAAGTGGAAATTGTTCAAGGCATGAACAATGGTGAGATTGTACCAAAATGAAGTAATTATTTATTCTCATTAAAAAATCATAAAATTTTGGGAAATGATATTGCAAAATGAAAAATGTTATCCTATTACCTTATTATCTGATGAATTAGATGGTCCCTTAAATCATCGTAGATTTATGGCTTTCTGGTAGTTAACTTTCTTTAAACCTTGTTCTCTATCACTATCCATTAGAACTTGATGGTTATATTTCTTTTCTATATCCTTGTTTTCACTTAAAAACTTTTTTCTCCTATGTGGAAACCTCGTGAAGAGTTACTTTGGGTGACCGTTATGTTTCTAACATAAATTTTTAAAATTATGTTTCAGTATTTCTTTTTACGATGTGGGATTCTTTGAAATAAACTTTCATGTAGAAAACCATTTATAACCCCAACGAATATCGAGGGAGAAATTAATTTTAAGGGGGGTAGAATGAAACACCCTTATATTTTTTGAGATAGATTATTTGATTTCTTGTGTTTTACACTAAACCAATAATATCTTGCGCTATATGAAACAACGTATTAGCTTGTAGTATATGCAGCACTATTCCTGGGTTGTGTTGCACACAATTTCAAGTTCTTTTAATAAAATTCATTTCACAGAACACTGAGTATAAATTTTGTTAAATGTATAAATGAACTAAGTTTGGATTATGGTATATGAAACACCAACGGAAGCTTAAAATACACACAACACTGATATTTATTGTGTTACACGCAAGAGTGACCTTCCTCGATAGCTTACGTGGTACGCAATACCGAGTTTCACTAAACAACAATATATTGTTAAAATATTATTATTTAATGGGATAAAAACTAGCCTTTATAGATAGTATTAACCCCATTTTAAATTTTATAACATTATTATTCCTCGTACACAATTTATACATTATGGTATGGGAACAAAATGAATATTTCATATAAAATAAGTATTTTTCAAAAAATGGAGTTTAACAGCCTTTTGATGGCATACAAATTTTAAATATTATTTTGACACAATTATAGGTTAAATTTGACAAAACAATCATATTCTTTGGAATAGGGGGATATAATTTTACTTTTTTTGTTGTTGAAATTTTGGTATTTTTCTGATAAAATTCAAATTTTAATGATTAGTGAAAAATGTTGCATTTTAATTCAAAACTGCCTTTTCATCTAATTTATTTATATAGTCAGATTATCGTTTTAATGGGTTTTAAAGTGTAAATGGATTATATTTTTACCATTTAATCCAATTTTTGTCCTTGTAAGTAATTTCACTAATTAATTGAACTTAAACACATGTCAATCTTTTGGTAGTTTTTACTTCTTAAAAACACGCTTTTTGGTTTTGACAACGAGAATTAATTTTAAATTAATTTAGGCCTATTATGTGTTTTGAATTTAGAAAAATGGATTCCATATTTGTAATCCTAAGGTCAAAATTTTGTAAATATGTAACTTTTGTCTTTAGAAATTATGTATATCATCTTAAGTAGATATTTTATTTATCATGGTTATAGGGTAAATATGGTAAATTAGGGTAACAAATAATATTATAATTACCCTAATATGTGTCATAAACCTATTTTATGATACATGTACGAACATGGGAATCCTTGGGTCTATTTTGGGACCCCATGTAGCCAATTTTAAGTGAAAATGACATTTAATTACTTTTAATTTGATGTTATGGAAAATATAACCTAAACATATATCCTTTACTAGAACAATTTTTATATGGGGTTATATAAGTGATCTATTAGAATATAAATAATTATTTGAAATATAAAAAGATATTCTACATCATGATATTTTTTTTTAATTTTTGTACATTTACTAAATAAATTTAATTATGACACAATGATGATGCACTGATTGCTTCATTAATAAATGATTCCAATAAATGAATTTATAAATATTAAAAAAATGTAATTTGTTTATTTTGATTTCATCCAAGAATTATATGGATGCTATTGAAATATTATATTATATCTAAGTGCTTATTTTCAATGTAATAAGGTTGTTATGAATTTTGGAAAAATTCAAGTATGAATAGTGTCCAAAATTGACACAATTCATAACTTGAAAAAAATAAAATTGTTTATTAAATGATATTAGATTTATTAAAATAGAATATTAGTCCAAATGGTTAATTTATATGCCAAATATTTCATAAATAACTTTTTTTAGTTCGTTTGACCTGATTTGGTAATTATATTAACCCATAATGTGTAAATAACATCATATCACAATAAGATTAAAAAGGCTAAAATAAGGATAAAACTTAAAAGATAAGGACAAAAAAATACACAAAAAAATTACAAACAATTACTGGATGATGGGTATTATAACAAAAATCAGATTATGTTATAATTAAATAAGTTATCGACCATTTAATGTCGAAATTTAATTTATAATAAATTAATATTTTGGAACTTTCCTAAAGTGTCCCTCTCATCTCTTATAAAAGGGCACCTACTCCCTTTACTATTAACTCCATTTTAAGACTTAAAACTAGGAAACTATCTACTCATTTATCTTATCAACTTCCCAAATTACATTATAATGGTTTTTTTCGTCTTAAAAGACAAAATATAGTGCCCTAAAAGGATGTTTAAAGGAGGCACATCTAGGAAGAGGTAATCTCTTTTACCGATTTGTTAAAATTTATTTCTTATTATACTTATTATTCATTATTTGTTTCATTATAAAGTAATAAAATTAGTTTAATTGATATAATGATATTTTATTATAAATATAAAACAAACCTATTTCACCTTCTATCTATCATACAAAAAACAAAATCACCGCACATGCATACGTACTGATTACCATCTCCACGCCGTGGTGTAATCTGTTTTTTCAACGCCACCATACTTGGATAGGTATAATGGTGGAAATAATAACTATATATTATTATTATAACATGATAAAAATTCTGAGATATTAGACACTATCCACTTCAATACCAATCAATAATTATGGGAACGATATCATCGCTCATACGTATGTACGACTTACCGTCTCCACGACACGATGAGATTCATTCTCCATGTTAACCATTCAAGAATTATTATAAATAATATATAATAAATAATTTTGAAATATATGAAATAATAATTCTACTGGATTTATGTACATATATATATATATATGAAAATTTATTTCCATCCAATTCAATAAGGATACAAAAACATTGTTCATGCATATGTACTGTCTACCATCTCGTCGAACGGTGTATTCCATTTCATTTATCTGTCTATAATATATATATTTATATAATGACCGTATAAGATATATATAAATCATTTTTTGAATTCATTTTGTAGGTAAATCTTGACCTAATTAATCATATAAAGAATAACAAGTCCAAACACATATGATAAATGAAACAATTATTACCCAAAACGTGGCTTTAACATGGAATTGACAAATGAACGGGTAATATAAAGTCATTAGTGAATCATATATGATATCATAAATATTAATACGGTTTTTTACATGTTAATAATATGTTTAAAACCAATATATAGTTTATTTGGACACTTACGGAAGAAATTGGACCTAAGGTAAGGGATAAATTTTCGAATCTCGTTTTATCCGTGATTGTATATTCATAAGTTTCTACTGTGTATATATTTATCATCCATGTCCATGTTTTTTAAAAATATTCTTATAAAATTTCTACTAATATTATTTGTATGATTAAATTAATTTTAACCCATTTTTAACTTTACTACATGGTATCGAAGGAATCTTTATTTTGTCTACCATACGAGGTACTTTTTGACTTTTCTGATAAAAGTATGAGGAGAATGTTTTTTTAAATTATACGACAAGAACAAAATTTTCCACTTTCATAATTCATTATTTCCATGAATATTTATTTACCATTTTTCAATTTTATATTCAATTAAATTCTTTTATATTAACATTTCTTGACATTTTGAGAAAAGAAATTTTTTTGAAGAAGAATGGATATTTTCCTAAAGAAATAAGTTCAAGTGTTTTATCGAAATAAATTTCCTTCTAAAATTACATAGGGTTATTTTTATATCCCTATTATTATTATAATTTGATTACATTATTATGGAATTATTTCCATGAAGTCTATTTATCTTATACGGATTATGTTATGATGGCATGATGTTTAAGAATACCATTTTATTACATGGGTTATGCTATGATGTATGATTTATGTTTTGGTGGAACACATAAAAATGGTTTTATTATGAGATGGGTGGGAAGTATATATACATCTAATGATTTCAGTAAAGATTTATATCTCATTATATATACCTTAATGGAATGGAAGGTAAATCGAGTTCAGTAATACATGGTTGGAAAAATATGTAAACCAGGTTCAGTAATGGAATTTTTCCACTATGATGTTCTTGGAAACAATGCCTTGGCTACTATGGAAATCATATTATGTGCTTAATGGTTTTCCACAATTCCTTTTTTTATTTCCATGAAATTTTATCATGATTAATGTTCCTTTATGATCTATTCCTTATGTACAACCATGATTTATTTCATGGTTCAGTATTTTGATGTTTAAACATTATATTAATGTTTTTACGTTCAAATGTAGATGGTTTGTTTTATTTTCTCAATGTTTACCCTTATTGAGAATTTGAGATCATCCTTTTTATGTTTTCATTCCCCCAAGATATAAATAAAGGTTTTAGGTAGGAAAACAAAAAGGGGATGAACTTTATGGGTTATGTTGAAGATCATTCACTATGATTAGAAGATTATGTTCCGAGTTTCCAAAGTAACTAAAGTAACATGGTATTTGGGATTTTGTTTGTGTCATGTATTATGTATTCTGAAAAAGAAATATAATGTCCATATAAGTAAATATTTGGGGTCTACAGATCTATCTAGGTATTTTTAGTAAATGACCATTATTATTTTCATTATTTTCAGGTTAAATTTCCATTGAAATTGGTTATAGCTGGTACTATTTATTTATTTACAGAAAAACCCAGTTTTTCTTTTCTTAGGTATTTGGTTTGGGTTTTGGTTTTAAAATGGTGAAATATTTTGAATATAGAATGTGGCAAGTGTTATCTTGTAAAATGAAAAAGTCCTATTTTTTAATAAAATTATTTCATAGTAGTGTTAGTGGATTGTTTTCATGAAAGGAAACACATAAATTCATTAGTGATTACATACTTATCTATTTCACTCACAACCTATTTGTATTACTCAGTGCCTGTAGACCTGATCTATTTTATAGGTTCTGGAATTTTGTTTGACTTTACTTTATAGAATGTCATTTGTTGGATGGTGGGGGCCATGTGGTCACATGGATATCATGTCGGTAGCAGTTTTTTATTTTTCTATTTGTGTTTCTATTTTTTATTTAATATTCCTTTTGTTTAAATATTGTAACTGAATCTCTTTATATAAATTATTTAGGATTCTGCTGTGGTTGGTTTTTCTACTTGCTTAGTTTTGTTTATTTAATCCTCGTTTTTGGGCTCAAATCATTCCCAATCAATTTATATTTGATTCCCGATGCTAGTTTCTATATTTTGGGGATGAGGAATTCCCTTCGGGTCATGCTGCAGATCGAGTTGGTTGTCAGGTTGGATTGAATCTGGACATGGTTCATGAAAAAGGGTACTATAGGAGGTTCTTTGTTATTTGGGGTGTCAGGTTTTTGGTGTTTAGGATTATTGGGGCTCAAGAGGTAGGTTCGAGAATAGCATTATGAAATATTTATTGTTCTGATCCTCGAGTTACCATTTGTTTTCTAAGATTTGAGTCTTTTTCCCTTTTTGGGATTAAGGGATGACATTGGGGTTGATCCATTGTTATGTTGTGATCTCACATAGAGTAGTGGACCATGTAGATTCCATGTACACTGTTTAATTACATTCTAGTGGTTTATTCTTTCTTGGGGCATGGCTCACTTCCATGTCGTTGGGTTAAACATGACCAGTAGTTCCTCATTCCAGTGGTATGGTGCGAGTGGTGTTTCGTCTTGGTATATATTGGTATAATTGTGTTTCTTTACATGAAATTGGGTTTTTAAAATATAATATCTTCATTTAAATGGAATTGAACTTGTAAAATGGGGTTTAGAGGAAAATGTTTTAGATTGGTAAAATAGGTATTAAGAAAGAAGGCGTTTTCGATTAAAAATGAGATGAATTCTTGGGTTTTGATAATGAAATCATAAGTGTAACCCTTGGTTCTCCTCTTAAAATCATACACAAGTTATGGTATGTTTGGAATGTGCACTTTTGAATATGTTTATAGAAATGGAAGTACACATGTGCGAAGGTTCATAGGATTCCATGTGTAGGCATTCAAAATCGAAGGATTGAAATTGTTTTTCTAATGTGACTCTTGGAGGGGGAAAATGATTTTGGAAATTAGTTTTTGTTTCATAATGCAAGTACTTTTTTGTGAAATGTTTTCATGACCTGTCCTAGAGGGGTCCATGTCGTGACTACCCCATGCCTGCTTCCAATAGGCTAGGAGTTGGAGACTAGCACTGAGTAGTCATATCTCACAAATGGGAGGAATTTTTCTATGTACCTGTACACACACAGATCTCCAAGCCCAAAATATTGAAATGTATAAAATCACTAATTAATCAATGTATGAATACACTAAGAAACAAACTACAAAATATGACAGAAGAAAAGTAGAATTTAAAAGGGGCTGAATACATTCCCACAAGAAGAAAGAGTCCATAAAACTGAGAGACCATGTTCTTAAAACTCATCCACAAAAACCCCTACCAAAAGGGGAAAGGTACTGGACATTTGTATGAAGACATAAGAGAACACATTGACTATATGGTCTCTCTAAGCCCAAATCAGTCTTTGTTAACCCATGACTCTATCAAAGCATCAATCTTCTGCACAACACACGACACGTGTAGGAAAATCCCGTGCAGGTGTGAGTAAAATAATAATCAAACGGACACCTCAAAATTACAAAGGAATACCAATATAAAATGTAAAAAGTAAAACAAAAAAAAATACATGAACTATACCACATAGAATATTACAATCATCTACACACATATATATGTCTACATCCCATATATCAAGAACATCTGAATATACTCACCTCAGACACTATGTATCATAAGGTTCCAACCTCATATTCAGCAATAGGATTCTCATCATAGGATCGAATCATAACACAAAAACAAGGAGAACACACTCTAAGAGCTCAATTATCATAGATAGAACCCATTTGAGAGATGAAATCCATTGGGAACAACTCTACTATTCCAAATGGTTTGTCCAAGAGAACATACTCCATTAAGAACGTGTTACAAGGTCTAGATCCAGTGCTCAACACTAGAGGTCCTCTCATCACTTCCTTGTGCCCAATTCAATCTAAGAAACCCATGTGAAAAGTAACTCCCCTCACCACTACAAATATTTGAGGGAGCGCTGCTCCAAACTCTGCACCACATGACTCCTCCCATGATTGAGAGATCCGAGGGACTCACACCTTTCCAGTGCCCTATAGTCGAGGGATTACAACCCATAACTAACCCCCAAAACATATGGCGCACCTAAACAGAGTAGCCCACTTCTCATTTCATCGAGGGATCAGTAACTCATATATGGGTATCATTCACACCAAGTGAAAGGGATTGATCATCGTAACTAAATCAAATATCTGAGGGCGTTCAATCTCTAATGGAGGACCCTCTCCCTGCATGATAAGACACACAGTCTCAATAAGACATCCTATCATGATAACACACTCCATCTCAAGGTTTTGAACCCTAAATTAGAAGTGGAGAAACACTCAGTGAATAGATGACCTACACCCCAGTAGGAAAGGGGAGTACCAAATTGGTCAGAATATGAAACCAGTCTCGATAAGACACCCGATCTCAATAAGACACTCAATTTTGATAAGACACCCAATCTCGATAATACACGTAGTATCAAGGTCACAACTAGCTAAAAGATTCCACTCATAGCGCACTCATTCTAGGAGAACCTACTACTCAAGCCATTAGTTTGTATACACTCATCTGCAAAAAATAACAGAGTATTTCAAAAGGTCCATATGTTCTCAAGGGTCCCATTGCTATAAACATATCATCAAACATACACAAGGTTTAAAAGATATGATCATTTTAGTTAAAAGGTCTGACTCGACCCGGTTTGGCCAACCCGACCCATCCCATCCGGGTCTGGCCCAAACCAAACTAGTCCAATTGGCTTGCTAGACCACGGAATAGATATCCTGGTCATATCCACCATATGTGGGATGACATTGCTCTCCGAAAATGCTACACTCTAACTGTATTCCCTGGATGGTTCCACAGTGTCACCACATCCCACATGGTCGACCCACCACCTCCACATGTACCCCACATGCTCTACATTCCCTCCAGTATTTTTGATTCCATGATCTCCACCCCCCGAAGCATACACATGACCCCAACATGCACAAAAACTTCTCACTGCATCCCCCTCACGACCTCACAACATCCCCCTCACGACCCTACCACATCCCCTATCAATGCTTCCATGTCCATGCAGCCAAAAAAATCCTCCTTCCCAGTGACTTCTCCACCATTGTGGGATCACTAGTGGACCCTCCTCTCTGTCGCGTTTAGCCTCCACCTCCAACCACCACTCCAGCCGCCTCTGTTAGCCACTCGAGCAGCCGCTTCGCACCGTTGAACAACCACCTCTAGCCTGGCTGGACATCCACACTAGACACATGCTAGTAGTCCCTTATGCGGACCACCGAGCCACCTATGGTATCTGAAAATCAAAGCGGTCATAGATATGGGATTCTTAGGACCCGATCTACATAGATCCAACCTTTTATTTTGGTTTGCCTCTAATCCGGGGGTCTGATCCCTTTCAGAACCTCTCGGCAAGTCAAACAATGGCCACTAGGGTCCAATGGTAAAGAATGAATAGAAAAGAGGGATAAGTGGACACAGTAAAGGTTTTAACATCTTTGGAAAAGATATCATGGAAAAGATCAATATCTAGTGGATTATGTTGGAAAACAGATTAAATCAAATCGTACTAACCCCCATCGAATACCTCCTACAACATTACATCTATCTGTGGGAAAATCTATTCATGGATTAGTCAATATTCATCACAGAAATCAATAATGGGGAAAATCATGAAGAAAACAATGCCTTACCAAGATTTTGGATGTATCATTGATGAGAATGATTGCATTTCGATTGTTGATGAAGTCCCCCAACTATGATTGTCCAAAGATCCACGATCCGCTCGATATGTCATCATTGTTGAGAGAATTTCATTCTCCTTATCTATGGGTTATTATAGGGATATGGTGATGACCATTGATTCCTAACAAATATAAAAAAACAAAATGAGTCACTCTGTCGAAATTAAATATTTTTATTAAATATTTTATTACTCATACGCCCAAAAACTATCTTTCACGTATAAACTGCACCAACCACTATTACACCTCTCCTAGGTAAAAACCACATTAAAAACTCAAAAGTGGCCTCATATTTCCATTATTAGTCACCATTAATGATTTATTATTATTTTAATATAAAATAATTTTATCAATTTTTTTTACAGTTATGTCCTTGGTGAATTTTTCTTTAGATGACCAGTGCCGATGAAATTTAGGTCATTCCTTGGGTAAAGAAACCATTTTAAGCTCAATAGTGCCCTCAGATTTCTAATCCAGGTACCAATTTAAAATATTTTCCACTTTATTAGGATGTTTGTGATCACGTGCGATAAAAAGTTTATAATTTTTTATCAAATTGTTCCAGGCACAGAAGGCCTCAGAATCTCATATTGTCTTAGGGCATGGTCTTGATATTTTTTCAATTAATTTTGAAAAATAAAATTTGGAAAATCCAAGTCATTACATTCTACTATACATAAGGATTTATGTCCCTATATTTCAAACCAATGGTTACACCAAGGATGAGGGTACTGGGAACAGACCTCACCCTCTCATTCCCATGTGCTCTCATGTAAATTCCCATACTGTCATCGTAAACACACTAAAGGAACAACTAATCCATGAAGGATCCTCTCATTTTGATCCTCTATCTCCATGACCAGGTTAAAAAGAGAGCTTCGTGATTCGAAACTATCATATATTGAATTCTACGGAGTTAAACTATCTCCTATATGTAGAGGTTTCCCAATCACTCTACTGAAATCTTCTCCCATCAAGCTAGGAGGTGGGTGACATGGTGAGTCATTCAACAATGACCTAGATATTATCGTTTTCCCAAAACATACAAGGTAAACCCATCACAATGTCCATAGGAATAATTTCAAAATTCCTTCCTAGAATTATAAGAAATAGAAAGGAGAAACCCTTTCCCAGAACAAGTGTCTTGACATGGTGAGTTGATAAAACAAGAACTTATTCAAAAAAGAACCCAACTTTCATATCAATAGGTAATACTAGATTCACCCCATTATGTCATCACATGTATACTCCCCAACACCCACATGCATATCCCGATGCATCTATCCACCATAGGCATCCACTGCTACTTTAAAAACTAGGCCAATATGTCCCACATATCCCCACTTCCTTACTGGTCTAGCCATCCCAGGCTCATGTTGCATCACATGAAGTATGAAAGAAACATAGAAACTAGGATATTGGCCCTAAAGTAAGGCATTCAGCCTTCCCACACAATGATATCTCATGGATCTGGAGGGGGTGTACTTACCAAAGGGAATGTATGGATCTTCCTCATAACGTCCTACCCCAATATTTCTGGTTCTATGATGTGTCCTATGAAAATGAAAACTTGAACCCCACTTTTCAAATATCCATTAGGTGTACACCCAATGGATATCTGAGTATGTGGAGTCTTGTAGTCGATATACCCAAGATGTGCCTGTCTGACTCACTGTAAGAGTGGTAAGTTAAAAACCATACACTGGAGGTAAGCTACTCCATCTCCAGCCAAAAATGATATATGCAACAAGGCTAACTACTCTATTGCCTAATTCAACAACTAAAATCTAGATCTCTTACTGAGAGAATCTTCCACCTTTTTCCCCTTCCCAGGAGTATAGAAAATCTCATAGTCATAGTCCTGGAAGAACTGTAGCCAACACATTTGTCTCAAACTTTTCTAGATCCAGTACAACTCTATCACCACTATAAGCATTGAGGACTCATAAAATCCACTACATTAAGGGTTATTCTATCAAATTGATAAGGAATATGCTATACCTTCCTATGTGTGAGTCCATCATGTGCTACGTGGGTTTCCTTTTAAGAAACAAGGAAATCCTCATTATACCATTGCAAACACACCACCCTCTTCACTTAAAATAGTTAATATGAGCCTGAAATGTGGATAACCAGTCCATACAATGAATGATATCATAAGGCCTCAATTCCAATACTCAGAGATCACAGCTGAAACTCTCACATCTATGATTCATCTCACACTATTGGGGCTAGTACGTGATCATTAGGTCTCCTATAGTAGGACACTCCAAGTGAGAGGATCGAGTAAACGGTTCCACCAGAATCTCTGAGTCTCAAACACAATTCATGACAATAAAATAATAATTAGACACTATGTCAATCAATAAAGAAGCTGTGACATAATAGAGAAACAATGTACCTCAAATCATTCCTGGAGCCCCTGGGTCATATGCCTCAACCGCATACCACTATTCCCTTCATTTTCCTCTAGCTCCCTCAGCCCGGTGTGGATCACCTAGGAGTGGTGGTGGTAACATATTGAAATTTGTACTTCCTCCTGCTTCTTTCCCATCTCCCTAAAACATCCACCACCCTAAAAATCTACCTGCTCATGCTTTCCCACTGCAAATAATTATTGATTGAATTTTCTCATCCATGGGACTGTCAACAACAAAGGGTTTCTCTAGCACCCTATGTAACACCCCGAGATTTCATAGTGTGTTATTTCTTCAAAATAATTCAATAACTTGCACTACACGCAACACCGAGTTCAATCACACCATGACTTACAAAAAAAAAGCCATTCAAAAGAGGTTATGAATAGTATTATCTAAATTTTAAACTTTATATAATCCTTATAATTTTAGAATCCATATTATGAGTTTCTTAGATATAATACAAGAACAAATTCATTTTCAGTATTGCACTTTTATCAACTTTTAACAGTGAACCCTTTTTAAATACAATATTTTAAACTTTTTGACTAAATGAGGACATCAAAAAATTTAAAATGAAACATCCCAAGCTTCCACGGTACACTTTCCTTTGAATAATACAGTAACGTGTGTTGTACGCAACCTCGAGTTCTAACACACACCACAACTAATTAAACTAGCCGTTGTGAGTAGTAATACATACTTTTTGAAATCATATATATTCAATATTTCAAAAATGGACTTCATTTTTAGATTCGGAATATCAAAATTAGCCTAGGGTGAAATTTTGGTACATTTCGGATAACTTTCATATTTTGATGAATAGTGAAAATTACTAAATTTTAATTAAAAACAACTTTTTTAATCAAAATAATTAATAGTGATAAATTATGAATTTGAGTGGTTTTAAAGTATATTTAGAATATATTTTTACCATTTAATATAATGTTGGTCATTGGACATAATTTTACAATTAAACCAAACATAAACAAGTGTCAATCTTTTGATAGTTATTACCTCTTAAAAACACGCTTTTTGTTTTGACAGCGGGAATTAATTTTAAATTAATTTCTGCCACTTCTGTGTTTTGAATTTAGGAAAATGGATTCCATATTTGGAATCAGGATGTTCAAATTGTGTAAATAGGTAACTTTTATTTTTAGACATTTTGAATAGTTACTGTGGTAAATATTTTATTTACCATGGTTAAAGGGTAAATCCGGTAAATAAGGGTTAAAAAAAATAATATTATAATAATACTAAATTACCCTAAAACGTGTCTTAACCCTATTGGTTGATACATGGTCGACCATGGGCATCTTTGGGTCTATTTTGGGACCCCATGGATCCACTTGTAAGTGATAATGACACATTATATTAATAAAGTTAAAATAAAAATAAAAATGGCATAAGCTTACATCTTTTAGAAGAACAATTTTTACATAGGGTTATACATGTTGGATTTTCGATTATAAATATTCATTAGAAATCTAAAAAGATTTCCTACATAATGATATTTTATTTATAATTTTTAGACATTAAATAAATTATTTTATTTATGACACAATGATGATGTAGTAATTACTAAAATAGTAAAAAATTAACATAATTGATATTATAAATACCCAAATAAATATAATATGAAACTTTTAATGAATTACACTAATTTTCTATGATAATATGATATATTAGGATTGATTTAATTGACTTTGTTCGAAGTAATCAATCTGTTAGGAGTTTCACAAAAATCAACTATTGAATAGTGTCAAAATTGACATAAAAGAGTTCCTAAAACAAATATTATATTATTAATTGATATTAAATTCCTAAAAATCTAAGGTTCGGCCAAGAGACTTATATTATGATAGTTTCCTCATTAATGGACCACTTGGGGGTCTCTTGGATGTATATAGTAAGTTTATTAACCATATTATATAAAAATACAAAGAGACATTGTAAAAGTGAAACTTATTAACTTAGAGTTAATACTTAAAGATAAGGTTAATATAAGTACCCAAACCTGTCTAAATTATATTGGTTGAGTGGTTTTCGACCTATCCACACCTTAACCTTTGAATAGTCAACTTTGGAGCCATTAGAAACCGAATATGAATTTATTATAAATTAATATTTCTAGCTTTTCCAAAGGTGCCCCTCACCCCTCTTATAAAAGGGCACTCCTCATTCTCATTTCTTCACACCTCTCAAGCCACTTGGCTCGTCCAAACTCTGCCCAACTAAGCTTCCCACATCCCTCTCCTCCTCCTTGAAGCTTCCCCTTAGGCAGAAAGCATTTCAAGAAGTCTTTTGGTTCCAACCAAAGTGAGTTACCTAAATTAAAGGTAACGATTTCTCTTAAATTATTTTCATTTATTTTGCTTCTCCAACCCCAAAACTCTTTTTATTTCCTTTCTTTTGTAACAACACCAGTATCCTCAATATACTAGGATGTTGTTATAAGAAGGATTCAAACTACACATACACACAACTCCATCTAATGGATGATGAACATAATGTTTCTGTGGATGGCAAACTAACGCCTCACGAAACGATGATTGTTCAAATACATCTTACCGCCTCTCATGGTGGCCATTATGATGGCACTGTTATTAAATATGATATTAATGATATATATTTTATATATAAGCTTCTGTAATTCCATTTTATTTCATACCATTATTCGTTTCATGTTGTATATACATACGATAATTTCATTTGAGGAAGTGCGGACTACCGCCCCCTTAAAATGATATGACTCGTTCATACCACACATGGAACGTATAAAGGATGGTGTTAATGAACTTAAGTAACATGTATAAAATATTATATTATACTGGAATAGTAATATACCTATGTATCATCTGTATTTGATTCTTTTAAAATAAAAATTAAATGGAAGTAGCGTTCGTGCGTACGTACGGACTACCGTCTCCACGAACGCGATGAGATTCATTATCCATCGTATCCATTCAAGTATAATTATCATTTGATGATTTAAAAATGATGTTTAAGGACTTGATACCATTCTGGATTTGAATAATATACAACTTATCCTTTACAAACATGTCTTACATAACAAAACATACAAAAGCAAACAAGTAAGTTCACACTCGAAACAACGATAATACTAAGATTTTATTATCAAATCAATATTAAAAGATCATATATGATATCATATTAATGTATATGATTCTTGTATAATTTAATAACAATTATTTCACCATTATACAGGAGGTTAACCTACCCCAACCAAGGAAAAGTACAAGGTAAGGGTTATTTCACAATCTCTTCATTATCCGAGGTTGTATTATACGTAATAATCTACTGGGATCTCTTTATCATCCACATCCATGTTTCTTAGAAATGTATTTCAAAACATTTTTACTATTTACAGGAATATGGGTTAAAGTCATTTATACCCTTGTTTGACTTTTTGTAAGAGGTTTATAAAGGAATCTTTCCGTCGTTTTCAAAACAAGGTCCTTTTTAACCTTTTCGACAGAATTAAGATAAGAATGTTTTTTTTACTTATACGGCGGGTGCAGTTATTTTCCGCCGTTATAAAATCGTCAAAGCTTTCCTAACAAACTTATAAGAATATTTTCAAGAAAATGTTTTATATGGCTCTTAAATGATTTCAAAAATAGAAAGAGATATTTCTCTAAAAAGTGTTTTGATTTCATCTATGTCAACATCCTCTAATGGATTTTACGCTTATTTGAAGTTGATTTATTATAATACAAAACTTCTATATTGTATTGAAGGTTTTGTGATATGTTTGACTGTGGATGTGCTATTTTATACCATTCATAGTTTATGTTGAAACTATTGACATTTCGTATACTAGTTTTAATCCGAATGTTTATGTTATATTTCAAACATTTCTTCAGACGAATGTGCTAAACAAGTATGTTCCGGGTTGGGGACCGGTAAAAGTAAGCCCTCCAGGTTGGGGACTGGTTAAAGTAAGCCCTCCAGGTTAGGGACTGGTAAAAGTATGCCCTCCGGGTTGGTGTCCGGTTATTAGAGGCACTCCGGGTTGGTGTCCGGTTATTAGAGGCACTCCGGGTTGGGTTCCGGTTAGAAGTAACCCCTAGGTCTTGGGATGAGGCCTAGACAAAGAAATTAACGTTTAGCATTATGCATTCCAACATTATGAAAGTGGTTATTGATTTTTGCATGTGATTATTCGATTAGTAGAATATCCATGTGAATAAGTAAATGGCATTATTTCAGTTTATTTATGCCATACCATGTTGAATGTTCATGTTTAAAAGGCTTTTGTTTTAGTTATACATTGCCTTAAATGTTTATTCTTATTTATGAAATTTTTCGCTATATTGTTATCCTTACTGGGCATTTGAGCTCACCCCTTTTCTATGTTTTATTTTTCCCAGGTAGTGAAGAAGTAAATTATGAATGACTTTCAGGGATATTATGAGGGGTTAATAGTGTGGATTGTGGAAACATTATGTTGTTGTATTAGTTTTTCATTTTGAAATGTAATGTAAAACTTATGAATATATCTAGTGTTTCCAAGGCTACTAAACCAATCGGTCGTTCGAGATTTGATCTTTCTTGTGATCATGCCAATGTTACGAAGTAATGCACCGACTCTGGGTAGCTGGGGTCGGGGCGTTACACCCTAGCATAGGTAGGAATGAAAAGAGGGATAATGTTAGCATGAACTTCCCTAATAACACCTTTATATATGGTCCTAGCCCTGATAGACTAGTCGTGTATCATATCCATCGAGTTTCTGGATATGTCGGTATGCCTCGATGAATACTCAGATACCGACATGCCATCCTGCCAAAGCTGTAGAAGCTTCTGGAAATAGATAGGCCTTAGCTTATAAGGTGATAAATCCTCTAAAATGGTTATCAAACTCTATCCATATAATATTCACCTCTTTGTAATATTGGCTAACTAACCCCCACAATTATTCTACAGATCCATGTAGAATGATCACTACTAGGACCACCACCTCATATGTGGGTGTCCTGACAAGATTGAAAACTTTGGTCACCTCCTCAAGTCAGCCCTCTGTCGCCTATGTGTTAGGATCACCTCAGAACTTAATGGGTACCTATAGTGACCCTAGCCTTTTACACATAACATTAGATGATTTTAAGAATAATTATACATCAGAGTAAAAGTCAAGGACTGTGAAGTCCAGTGTCATTGAAGACGAGGTACATAAAACTAAAAAAATTGCACTAAAAAACACTTCTTTATTTAATCATAATAAAGAGATCCAAACATACTCTAATCCCTTACATATGCAAAGGGTATTCTAGGGATCACATCAACGATGGGATGATCTAAAAGCCTAGTATGGGAAAACTAATAAAAATAAGGCTTTTGCACATGGGTTATAGATCATAACTTAATGATGTAAGATGACATATAGAATTATAACATATAAACATGGGATAATATAAACATTAAATCAATGAAATGTGGCAGAAAAATAAATCATGACTTTATCTTTTGTCAAGGATCATTTCACATGGAGGAGTGCAAGTAAAGGTTAACCTCCAAGACCATTTCACACGGTAGCATGAGGCAAGGCTTACCGTCAAGACCATTGCACATAATGACTCATGAGACTAAACTTTACCAAATGAATTGAAGAAATATCTAGGGGGGCACCCATATTAACATGTTCATAAATATTTGTGCCACATATATTATCATACATAAACAACCATAAACATAAGGGTTATCTAGAGAAATAATTGGTAATCATAATCATGACATAAATCATAACAAATTAATGTATCCTAAAAGTGTCCATGAAAGGAAATAAATAAATAATGAATGGACTATCAGTGTGTATAATAGGAATAAATCATGATATGCTATGTCAACAAAATGTAATAACATGAAAAAAGATTTTTTGGGATACATTAGAATTTAAACATTTTCATGTGGTTAAAGGAAAATATCAATGATCAATTATAAGTTAATTGGGCAGGATCATTTATATAAAACCTGAAGTGAACCAGGATGGTTTTGATAATAAATTTTTTGGTTTTATAAAAAAAATGTCGGCTTAAAAACAGATTATATAGTGTACTTGATGATGGGTATGAATTCGGAAAGTTCCTTTAAAATTGTTTTTATTATTAAAAAGTATTGAGGAAGGAATCTTTTAAAAACATGTATATCCCCAAAAGAGAATGACCTGTGGATATTGAAACATGAGTTTAGTGAATAAAAAAAGTATTTATAAGTTGTAAATACAAATAAATGACAACTTCATTGAGGTAAAAACAATGATAAAGCAACTCAGAGAAATATAGGAGGTTCTGGTAGAATCCCTGACGTAATATCGGCATGGTATCACATGTACATAGGAGGGATTAATGAGAGAGTAAGGCGTTTCTGATTGTTTATAAATCATGAAGGAAATATGGGGGAGGTGAGATATCATACCCCATCATTAGGAATTACACATTAAGGTAAATAACATAGAGGATATTCTAGAATAAATGTGAGAAAGAGAGGATCCCTTACCGTAAGTCTGATAGTGTTTATCATTTAATCTTAATGACTTGAATAATAAAATTAGGTTCATTAATTAATAATTTCAGAACCTACAATAAATTTTATTGAATTTTTATAGCATTATTATATTAATTAATGTCCTTTTTGATTAGTTATGATGGTCAATTTTATTGTTTGGGGGCGTTTGCTTTCTGGGTTTTAATGACCAGTTCACTTATATTCATGTTCAGAATGATGAGAAAAGGTTGTACAGAATTGATGTTATATTAAAATAGTGAAAATTAAGAAGATTTAATGGTTATAAAATTCATTTGGTTATTTGGAGTGAAGTTGAATCATTATATAAAACATTAATGATAAAAACTTAGTTTAATTTGGCGATTTTGCTCATAATTAACTTGTTTTGTATTATTATTTTACATAATGTGTGAAAAAGGATTTCAAAAAATTGTATCAAATAAATTACATATTTAATAGTATGGTTCAACTATATAAATGGTTTCATGTCTAGAATTGATGATAGTAATAGAAATTGTTAACCCGTCATCCTTGAATGTGATAAATTAATACATCTCGGACGGTGTTCTTGTTTCTTTCATATAAAAGAAGGGAATATGAGAGATGATAATGAATTATACCATTAGCATAAAAAAATTCTATTACATTTATTTTATAGGTTTTTTCAAACCATTTGGATTATGTGAGGATAAGAAAGAATAGAGAACAAAGGATTATGAAAAGAAAATGAAAGAAAATAAAAGAGGAATTTACCTCATGATTTAATCATACTTTAGAGCCTCTTAAGTGGAGAGGATTTGATCTTTTGAGGAGACCATGGTAAGATGGACATGGGGGATGATCTTGGGAAGAGATTTGGGAAGAATTTAGAGAAGGGACAAGGGTTGAGGGAAGTGATAGGAAGAGGGGAGTATGGGTGGTTTTTATAGTGGAGGGGAAGATGGTCTTCATAATATTTTAATCATTAGATTATTATTTTCCCTTAAGATAAGAAATAGTGATGATTACATGGCCAAAAATAGTAATAATTTCATTCTATTTTGAAACATTTGGGCTTACATTAGCAGAAAATCATCCATGACCCTATAAACCATGTATTTAGCCTAATTTTTAAATTATTGAATTTTACTATTCCTAAACATTCATGTATTTTAGAAAAATCCCAAAAAATAACCCTAACCATTTTTCAATTTTTAGAATCCAAAAATGAACTCCATTTTTGAAAAGAAAATTATTAACATAATTAATTTATTATTTAAATAAATTTACAATTTACGAGAAAAATACATATTAAAAAACTATAACTGATTTTATAGTGTTTTCAAAAATTAAATAAGGTCATATAAAATTATATTAAAACCAAAATAAGTAATATTGAAAATTTATGAACACATTTTTGGAAAATATATTTTCATTTAAATAGAATAATTAATTTTAATTATTTATTTATGACTTATAAAAATACCTGTACTTTTACTATGGTCATATTACCACTTATAAGATGCCTAAATTATATTTATACATTCAAGGTTGAGGTTACTATTTTTTTAACAATTTAATATTGATAAGGTTCATATTACTATTCATAAGGGTAACATTACTATTCATATGGATCAGTTAATATTCACCAAAAATTATGTTTGTCTTATCAGACTCTAAACATCTTACAGACCCCAATTGTGTGTGTAAGATCATTGAAATTAAAATCACAAAAGTGAATGTACTCTGCTTAAAGGTCACATAGTATTTAGTAGTTCATTGTGTTTTGATTTCATGTGATTATATGACATAATTATAATAAGGTAATTTCCATTGATAAAACATTGGGTCGTTACATTATTCCCCTCTTATGAAATTTCTCCCTCGAAATTTCATTTTACATTCTAATTAATAAATAGGTGCTGGTAATTTTATTTCATTGCCTCCTCCAGTTCTCTTGTTGCCTCTTCATACTTATGGTTCTTCCATAGTACATTGACCAGGTGAGTAGTCTTGTTTTGTAGAAATTTATCTCTACATCCAAGATCCTCACTAACTGATCCTCGTAAGAAAGATCATTCTCCAATTATACCCCCTCTAATGAGTGTACATTTGAAGGGTCTAGTATATAGTTCCATAAGAGGGATACATCAATGAAACAGTGTACATTGGACATGGTTGGTGGATGTGCTAGTTGAGAGACCACAACCCCGACACTATCAAGAATCTCTAAGGGCCTGATGTACCTGGGACATAAAATTCCGTTCTTCTCAAACCTCATGACCTTCTTCTATGGATATATGCATAGAAATACAATGTCTCCAACATTGAACAAATGGTCTCATCAACAATTGTATTCATAACTCTTTTTTAGACTTTGGGATACCTAGATGTGCTGCTGAATGGTTTTCACCTTATCAACCACTTCATTGACCATTTTAGGTCCTATCATCTTACACTCAACGATTTCATCCAATAACACAGATGTTATACACCTTTTCCCATAAATGGCTTCATATGGTGCCATTTGGATGATTGACTGGACACTGTTGTTGTAGGATAATTCATTCAATGGAAGATTTCTGTCCCATCCTCCATTGAAGTCCATAGAATGTGATCACAAAATGTTTTCCATTGAATGAATAGTTAACTTATATTGGGTATCAATTTTAGGATGATAAGCCATACTAAATTTCTATTCAGTTCTTAGAGCATGTTAAATAATTTTCTAGAACATCAAGGTGAATCTTTATCACAATCAGATGAAATAGATAATTTTTATCCATGCATCCTTACCACTTATTTGATACATATCAATTCAATTTAATCTAATGATAAGTCCTCTCAAATAGGGATAATGTGAGTTGGCTTTGTAAGACGATCCAAAATTATGCATATGGCATTGTTTCCTCTATATTTCCTTGGAAGTCTTGTGAGAAAATAAATGGAAATGGTCTCTCACATCTATGTTGGTATGGGTAGTGGTTGCATCATCCCATTAGACTTTTTCCTTTCAGCCTTCACTTCTTGACGTACCAGGAACATTGATGTATATTCAGAAATGTCCTTCATCATACTATCCCACCAAAAATTCTCTCAGATATCTCGATTCATTTTTGTGCTCCTAGGTCAATAGAGAAGGTTGAGCTATGTGCATAATTCAAAAGATCCTTCTTTATCTTTGGATCAGATGATACACATAATCATAACCCAAATAATACAACTCTTTCCTCCACAATCATGAACATAGTGGAATTCCCATTTTTAATGGATTCCACCATTTTCTGGATTTCCACATCTTTTCTTTGAGAATAATTTATTTTCTCTATGAGGGATGGTTGAGAAATAATTTGAAAATGGATTGATGATGTTCATCCCTTAATGATTCCAATATCCATACTCTTCAAATCTAATTAGATTAGATCCTTTTGTATTCTCATCATTGATAAAGATGCATGATCCTTTCTACTCAGAGCATTCACCACGTTATTTTCTTTACTAGGATGGTAGTGTATTGAGCAGTCATAATCCTAGATGAGATCTATCCATATTATCTGGTGAATATTATGCTCTTTAAGTGTGAATATATATTTGAGACTCTTGTGATCAGTTATATATCACACTTCTCCCCATAGAGATAATGATGCGAGATTTTTTAACGCAAAGATCACAGCTTCTAACTCCAGATCAAGCATATGATAGTTTTTCTCATTGATTTCTTTCTTCCTTGAGGTGTAGGATACCAATTTATCATTTTTTGTAATCACAAAATCTAAACCCTTCTTTTATAAATCACATTAAACCATAAAGAGTTCCCCACTTGTTGGGAGAATGAGTACTGGGTAGTGATTAACCTCTTTTTCCAATCCACAAAGGAGTTCTCACATTCCTGAGTCCAGAAAAACATTACTCCCTTCCGTGTCATCTTGGTTATTGTGTTTGAAAATCATGTAAAGGAAAATCGTTTGTAATACCTATATAGACTCAGAAAGCTGCGGATCTCAATTATTGATGTTGGAATGGGCCACTCTTTAATTACCTTTATCATGGAAGGGTCTATAGATATCCCTTTACTGGTGATAACATACACCAATAATGATACATCCCTAAACCATAATTCACATTTATTGTAATTTTCATATATCTTCTCCCTTCACGAATTCTTTATCACAGTATTCAAATGCTCCTCATGTTCCTCCTTCCTCATGGAGTATTTAAGAATATCGTCAATAAATACTACAATAAATTTTTCAAGGTAATATCTAAACACTTTATTAATTAAATAGATGAAAATTTCGGGATAATTAGTGAGTCCGAAGGGAATAAG
Source organism: Viscum album (assembly GCA_963277665.1). Taxonomy (NCBI): domain Eukaryota; kingdom Viridiplantae; phylum Streptophyta; class Magnoliopsida; order Santalales; family Viscaceae; genus Viscum; species Viscum album. Next base: position 768,220,916 of record OY728121.1, read on the forward strand.
TATGAAGTCATAGTGTCCATACCTCGTCCAATGGTAGTCTTGGGAATATCTTCATTCCTCACCATTAATTTTTGATATCCCGACCGGAGGTCCATGTTTGAGAAATAACTATCCCCACAAAACTGATTGAACAAGTCATCTATCAGTGTAATAGGATACATGTTCTTTATCATGATTTTATTGAGCTCAAGATAATCAATGAAGAGGCGCATTGATCCATCCTTCTTCTTGATAAAGAGGACTGAAAACCCCATGGTGAAGCACTCAGGTATATAAAACCCTTCTAAATATAGTCTATTGTAACTACTTCTTCAGCTCCTCTAGCTCTATGGTGTCCATTCTATAAGATGTCTTTGATAGAGTTAGAGATCTAGGAATAAGTTCAATTGAGAAATCTACCTCTCAATCAGGAGGAAGACCATGCTACTATTCAAAGAATACATCAGTTTAATCCCCCATGATGGGAATTTCATCAATCACGATTCTCTCCATTGCCTTAATAATTTGAGCTATACATGCTTTCCCATAAGGAATTAATATCCACACTTTAGATAATTATTATAAAATAGATGCATCTTTCTCCTTGCACTTTTAAATAATTGGAGGATTTTTTGCGATGTGAAGAGTGATCTCCCCTTCCCGACAGTTGATGTTGGATTTGTATAAATATAACCAATCCATTCCCAAGATAGTGTCAAACTTCACTAAAGGAATTTTGAGAAGATTTTCTAGGAGGTTCAATCCACAAACATTATCTGGTGAAGAGTTATAAACCATGGAAATAATAATCATCCCATTTTCTATTCTCACAGATAACTAATCCTCCAAATTTTGAGGTGGTGTTTGAATAGTTCTACAAAACTTGAATAATATGAAATAATGTGTAGAACCAGAATCAAAATGTACGTTATCTACTATTTAATAAATATACTAGCATACCTATTAACACATTTACGGCTCCACCTCAACAGTAGTGATAGAATAAGCCATTCCATGTTACCTTGGAAGTTATTGTTGATTACCTCCGAAAACACTCAGATTAGGGAAATTGTTCGCATAATATTGATGCACCATGAAGTAGTAACACTACACTATAAGATGAGTGTTGATATGAACCTTCCCTTATTCTTCCACATTAGTGGGATTTTTCATATCCCTTCGGTATTTTTTAGCGAGATATCCCAACATTCCACATTTGAAGCAATTCCTGGTTCCCTTTAGACAATTACCAGGATGCTTCTTCCCATAATTTATACATGTGCGATGATTGGGATTATTTCCATCATGGTATTTACTAGCAGGTCTTCCCACATTAGAATAAATTTTCCTCTTCTTTTAACCAGGCCTAAGATACCACTAAGAATCTCCGATCTCTATTTCAACTTTGAAGGAATAACAGAAATCCTCCTCATAACTGTCAATGTCTCGAATCACCAATGCCTTTCATAGACTCAGCTGAAGTCCACTAAAGAAGAAATACACGTTGATTTTGGTGTTCAAGACAAATCTAGAGGTATACCTTGCAAGACTTGTGAAGTTTTCTTCATACACCCCAATGGACTGGTCTTCCTTCTGCTTGAGTTTGAGGAAATCTCTTTCTATATTGAGATGGAGGGTTTGTGGAAAATATTTATTGGAAAACATTTTTTTGAATTACTCCCATTTCAAGGAATCAAATCCTCTTGGGACATCATATTCTTGATCAGTGTGCACCACTGATCAGATTCCCCTTTAAAACAATAGACCGCTAGTATAACTTTCTCTGCTTCTAAACACTAGAGGATAGAGAATAACCTTTCAATTGAGTTAATACACTGTTCCCCAAGGAGGGGATAAAAGGATCCACTAAATATGGGTGTACTTTTCCATATGAAGTATTCTACGGAAACCTTCTATTTCATTGTAGGATGAGGGCATTCCATGTGATTCGAATTATTATTGATTACATGATCCTACTGATCAGTACTTCAATTAAGTTTGGAGCACCCATTCCCATAATATCAAGCATATCATTAGGGAAATCTTCACATTCCCTATCACTTTTATTGTTGGAATTTGTTCTTATATTTCCCACCATTAACTAAGAAATCGATCAATGATAACCTATATTGAAACATAGGAAATCGAATGTTCGTATATACTTCTCCTTTAAGAGTTTATCCTATTATGCTCAGATTTTCATTTTTATGCTCAATAGCTAAGTATTAAAGACCTATAATTGAATGTTATTTTTATTAGTTAGTGGTGTGAAATAGAAGAACGTGTTCCACCAATAAATGTGAAAGGGAATGTGAATATTTACCAAATGATATACCTCATATGATGGGAATGGGTGCTAAAAACATCATGACAATACATGCTCAGCTGGATCAAGTGATGAATAAAAATTTGAATCACATCGAACACCATCCTCCTCCATGGAAAGAGATATTTTACGTATAACCCTTCATGTAGAAAATGCCTCCCCTTTTTAGTGGATCTTTTGAACCCCTCCTTATAGATTAGTGGAATAACTCCATTGAAACGATATTCTCTATTTTCCAATAATCAAAAGAAGATAAAGTTGTACTTTAGGTCTATCATTTTGTTGAGTAATCTGAACAGTGGTGGGAACTAATCAAGAATATAATGTCCCAAGTGGAAACTGATTCCATGGAATGGGTGGAATTCAAAAAAATGATTTTCAATAAATATTTTCCCCAAACCCTTTGTATCAATATTTAAAGAGAGTTTTTCAGACTCAAGTAGAAGGAAGATGAGTCCATCGAGGTGTATGAAGAAAACTACATAGGATTTGTAAGTTTAACCTCTGGATTTGTCATGATCATTAAAATAAAGGCAGATCGATTCTCTATGGGACTAAAGATGATTCTAATAAAAGTGTTGGTGATTCGAGACTTTGAATGTTATGAGAAGATTGTCCGTTGTGCCCTCAAGGTTGAAATGGAGATCGGAGACTCACAGTGGTATCGTGGGACCGCAGAAAATAAGAGGAAAATGAAATCTAATGTTGGTGGTCCCAAAAATAAATTCCATGATGGAATGTAGCTTGATTATCCCACGTGTAAAAATTGTGGGAAGAAGCATCTTGGGAACTATCTAATAGGAACCAAGAATATCTTCAAATGTGGAACATTGGGACATATGGACAAAAAATGATGAAGGGATATGAAAAATACAACTAATTTGGAAGAAGAAAGAATGGTTTAGATAAACACTCAGGTAGTAGTGTAGTGTTACAACTTCATGGAGCATGGGAAATATGAAAACAATTTCCCTAACCAAGGGTTGTTAGATGCAGTAAAAAAACATCTAAGACAACACAGAAGGGCTTTTGCTATCACTACTACAGAGGTGGAGCCAAACCCCGATGTGGTAATAGGTATGATATTTATTCATTAATGAATAGTGAAAATACTATTTTATTTTGGTTCTATACATTCTTTCATATCTTTCATGTTTATTAGAAATATTCAAACACCACCTTAAAATTTGGAGGATAAGTTTTCTTTGAGAACAAAAAATGGTGAAAATATTGTGTCCAAGGTTTATAACTCCTCCCAAATTAACGTTTGTCAATTGATTCCTCCTGAATATCTCATCATACTTATTTTAGTGGACTTTAAACCTATCTTGGGCATGTATTGGATATATTTATACAAAGACAACATCAACAGTTGGGAAATGGATATCCGTCATCACATCCCGAATCATCCTCCAATTCGTTAGCATTGTAAAGAGGAAGATGAATCTTCTTTAGAATCATTTTCTCAAGTGTGTATATAAATTCATTATGTGCAAGAATGGCTAGCTAAAATGACTGAGACAAAGGAGAGAATAATACTTGAAGACATTTACATCGTGAAGGATTACACTGATGTATTCCCTAAAGAGTTTCTTGGTCTTCCTATTGATTGAGAGGTCAAGTTCTCAATTGAACTTATTCCTGGATATCTACCTATATAAAATACACTTTATAGAATGGCCATTGTAGAGATGGAGGCACTGAAAAAGCAGTTACTCGAGAATCTGGAGAAGTGTTTTATATTCCTGAGTGCTTCACCATGGGGGGCGCTAGTTAAATTCATCATGAAGAAGGTTAGATCAGTTTTCATCTTCATTTATTATTGTGAGCTCAATAAAATCATGATAAAGAACAAGTATACCCTACCAAAAATAGATGACTTGTTTAATCAACTTTGTGGGTCCAGTTATTTTGCAAAGGTGGACCTTCAATCGGGATATCACCAATTAAAGGTGAGGAAGGAAGATATTCCCAAGACATTCTTTCGAATGAGGTATCGACACTACGTGTTTATAATGATTCCCTTCAGAAGCACTAATTATCAATAAATTTTCTTCGATTTAATGAATAGAGTCTTTTGATATTACCTCGACAAATTTTTGGTAATCTTTATTGATGATATTCTGATATACTCCAAGAGAAAGGAGGAACATGGGGAGAATTTGAATACTATGTTAAAGGATTTATGAAGGGTGAATCTATATGAAATGTACAATAAATGGGAGTTGTGTATTGAGGAAGTATCATTCTTGGGGAATGTTATCACCCACAATGGGATATATTTGGACCATTCCATGATAAAGGCAATTGAAGAGTGGCCTAGGACAACATCAGAAATAATGATCCGCAATATTCTAGGTCTAGCTGGGTATTATCGATGATTAGTGAATAACTTTTCATGATTTTCAAGCCTAATGAAAAAGCTGACACAGAAGGGTGAAATGTTTTTTTGGACGCAAGAATGTAAATAATTTTTTTTAAGTATTTGGAAAAGCGGTTAATCACTGTGGCATTATTTACAATCCCAACCGTAGGAGAACTCATTATGGTGTAAATTGACGCTAGAAAGAAGTTTTTAGGTAGTGTGCTGATGCAAAATGATAATGTGATAGCCTACGCCACAAGGTTGCATAAAATTAATAAGAAAAACTATCCTATTCCTGATCTGGAGTTGGCGGTTGTGATCATTGCATTAAAAATCTGATAGCATTATATCTATAGGGATAAGTTTGAGATATATAGTAATTAAAATTTTCTCAAATATATATATAAAAAAGTGATTAATATGTGATAGAGAAGATGGATAGAGCTCATCAAAGATTATGAATTCTCAATCCATTACCATCCTGGAAAGGCAAATAAGGTGGCAGATACTATGAGTAGAAAGGATCCTCCATCTTTATCAATGATGAGAATTGAAAAGGATATGATATTTTTAGATTTTAAGAGTATGGACATGGGAAATATTAAGGGAGGAACATCATGAATTCCTTATCAAATGATTTCTCAACCTTCCCTCATAGAGAAAATAAAGGATGCACAATGAAAAGATACGGAAATTCAGAAAAGGGTGGAAGCCATTAAAAAGGGAAAATCATCTGTTTTCATGATTTATGAGAAAGGAGTTGTATGATTTGGGAAACGATTAGGTGCACCATCTGATCCAAATATAAATGAAGATCTTTTTAATGATGCACAAATGAAACACTTCTCAATTCACTCGGGGAGCACAAAGATGTATCGAGATCTCTAAGATATCTTTTTGGGGGACAATATGAAGATAAAGATTATTTAATATACATAAAAGTTACAGGTTCGTCAAAAGGTGAATTATAAATGAAAAAAGTCTAATGGGATGATGCAACCACTCCCATACCCATATGGAAGTGGGAGAACATCATCATGGACTTTGTCATTATACTTCCAAGGACATATAGAGGAAACAATGCTATATGGGTCATTGTTGATTGTCTCAGAAAGATAGATCACTTTTTCAGAATTCGGGATTAATTTTCATTGGATCAAATTTAATAGATATATATCAATGAGGTGGTAAGTTTTCTTGTAGTACCCCTATCTATTGTATCTGATTGATATCCTAGATTCACCTAGAAATTTTATCAAAGTCTCCAACATGCTCTAATCACTGAACTAAACTTCAGTATGTCATATCATCCTCAATAGGACAACCAATCTGAATGAATTATTCAGACACTAGAAGATATATTCAAATAATGTTTTATAGACTTCAATGGAGGATGGTACTGATATCTTCCACTATTGAATTCTACTACAACAATAGTTTCCAATTGATCATCTTAATGGCACCATACGAAGTCCTTTATGGGAAAAGGTGTAGATAACCGACATGATGGGATGAAGTTGGTGAGCATAAGCTGCTAGGACTTGAAATGGTTTAAGAAATGGTAGAGAATGTTAAAACCATTCAATAGCACATCAAGGCATCCCGAGGTAGAAAAAATAGTTATGCAGACAATTGTCGATGAGACCTTGAGTTCAAAGTTGGAGACATGTTATTTCTATGCATATCTCCATGGAAGACGGTCATGATGTATGGTAATAAAGGAATGATGAGTCCCAAGTACATCGGCCTCTTCAAGATTCCAGACCGTGTCGGGGCTCCGGCCTATCGCCTACCACTTCCACATACCATGTCTAAAGTACATGATGTATTTCATGTATCCCTATTAAGTAACTACATACTAGACCCTTCACATGTACTCTCTTAAGAGGTGGTATAATTAGAGAAATATCTTTCCTATGAGAAGCAACCAATGACAATCTTGGATCATAGAGATAATGTTCTACGTAACAAGACTACTCACCTGGTCAATGTACTGTGGTGGGACCAAAAGTACGAAGAGGGAAGACGGGAATTGGAGGAGACAATGAAGGAAAAGTACCCACACCTATTTATGGATTGGAATGTAAAAAGAAATTTTGGGGGTGAAATTTTATAAGGGGTAATAATGTAATGACCAAATATTTTATCAATGGAAATTACCTTCGTATAATTATGTCATATAATCACATGGAATCACAATACAATCAAATATTGTGTACTATGTAAAGTTTAAACATAATATCGTCACTTTTATTATTTGAATTTTGAAGATTTGATATACAAAGTTGTGATAAGTAGGATGTTTAGAGTCTGATAAGACAAACATAATTTTTGGTGAATAGTAACCGACCCATATGAATAGTAATGTTACCCTTATAAATAATAATATGACCCTTATGAAAATTAAATCATCCAAAAGAATTGTAACCTCACCCATGAATGTAAAAATAAAATTTAGGTATCTTATAAGTGATAATATGACCACAGTAAAAGAATTTGTATTTTTGTAAGTCATAAATAATTAATAAAAATAAATAATTTAATTTAAAATAAAATATATTTTCCTAAAATGTGTTCATAAATAATCAATTTTATGTATTATGTTTTTAATATAATTTTATAAGACCTTATGTAGTTTTTTAAAACATTATATAATCAGCAATAGTTTTAAAATCTATATTTTTCAGGTTAATTATGATTTTAATTAAAAATTCAATTAATTATATTTAGAAAATTATTTTCATTCAAAATGGAGTTCATTTATGGATTATACGCATTTAAAAATAGTTATGGGGATTTTTTTGTTATTTTTTAAAAATACTTGAATTTTTTATGAATAGTAAAATACAATAATTTCAAAATTAAGCTAAATAAACGATTTATAGGGTCATGGATGATGTCCTGGTGATGTAACCACAACTGGTTTGAACTAAAATTCACATATTACTATTTTTGGTCATATAATCAATACTATTTCTTGTCTTGAGGGAAAATTAATAAACAAAAGAATTAAATATTATGAAAACCTTCCTCTCATCCACTATAAATACCACCCATCCTTACCTATTCTCTTCACTCATCTAAATCCATGTTCCTTGACTAAATTCCATCCAAATCTCTCCCCAATATCCTCCTCTACATCCAACATCCCTTTGTATCTTCATAGAACCAATTACTATCGCTTAAGTGTCTCTCAACGAAGATTCAATCAAGAGGTAAATTCTTCTCTTCAATTCTTTTACTTTATTTTTCATGTTCATTTGTTTTATTTTCTATCCTTACTTATAATTAACCAAATTTTATGAAAATTCTACTACCATAAATGTACTTCAATGTTTATATGATAACGGAATCAGTTATTATAATATCTCCTTTACTCTTCTTTTATACTAGTAGTAAAGACACCATCCAAGATGTGTCAATTTACTAAATTCAAGGATGATGGGTTTTCAATTTCATTCAGCATCCTAAATTCTGGTAATGAAACCATTTCTATTATAGAACCACACTATCAAATATGTATTTTATCATATTTGATATTCTGGAATCCTTTTTCAAACATGATGTAAAATAATAATACCAAACAAATTAATTGTGAGAAAAATCGCCAAATTAATCAAACTATTTATCATTAAGGTTTTATAAAATGATTAAACTTAACTACAAGTAAACACATTAAATTTACAAACATTTAATGTTTTTGATGTTCAATAATAAAATATAACTCCAATTATGGACAACCACTCTCATCATACGTGTGTGCCCGAACACGAATATAGGTGAAACAATCATTAAAACGAAGAAGCAAACTTACCCGAACAATGAAATTGAAACTCATAACCAATCAAAAAGGTCATGAATGAACTTAAAAAGGTTATAAAAAATAAATTACATATAAAATAGGTTCTTGAATTATTAATTAGTGAACCAAATTTTATTATTCATGTCAATAATATTAATGGGAGAACACCATTGGACTTAAGGTAAGGGATCCTCTCTATTTCAGTTTTACTCAAGAATATCCTCTTCATTATGCCCTTTTATGTGTATTACCTACTAATGAGGTATGATTTCAACATACCCATACTTAAATCATGATTTATAAGTGATTAGAAACCCCTTTATCTATCATTAATCCCTCTTAAGTACACCTGATACCATGCTGCAAATCTATAAGGGATTATACCCGAAACTCCTTTGTTCCTTCGCCTTTCCTTATATTTATATTACCAAAATGAAGTTATCTTATATTTTTATGTACATATTATAAATTCTTTTAAATTTACCAATTTAATTTTTCAAGAATCTTTCATCATTATCTTCTTGGTATATACATGTTTTTATGTGATTCCCTCCTCAATATATCCTGATAAGCAATCCTATTTTGTGGGATCTTCCTGAATTATTACCCAATTTCAAGTGCACTATATCTTCTATTTTATTCCACCATTGTTATTATAATATCAGTGTTTTTTATTATAAAAAACTTCATGGTTCAATTCTGGTTTTATATAATTGATTTTTCCCTTTTCAATTTTAATGTATTTAATGTATTTTTCTTAAAACCACATAATAATGTTTTAATGCTAAAATTTCTTAAATACTTTTCTTAAAAATTGACACTTATACTTCAAATAAAGTACCATTATACATACCTATTTTCAATTATGAATTTCTAGGTATATTTTAGTTCCTTTATTTCATGGACACTATTACGATGTGACCATTTTTTATGCTTTATCACATGATTGGGGTACCCAATTATTTCCATGGGTAACCCTTATGTTTATGTAAGATTGATTATGTATGATTTCATTAGTAGAAATAATATTCATGAAATTTTAATTTTGGTTTTCCTATATAGTTATTTAATTCATTTATTCGATTTTTTTTTCACTTCTATGATTTGAATTTGGAAGATCTAACATACACAGTTGTGATCAGTAAAATATTTGGAATCCGATAAGACAAACTTAAATTTTGGTGAATAGTAATTGACCCTTATGAATAGAAATGTTGTCCTTAGGAAAAATAATATTACCCTTATGAATAGTAAATCGTCCAAAAGAATATTAACCTCATCCATGAATGTATAAATAAAATTTAGGCATCTTTTATGTGATAATATGACCATAATAAAAGTATTTTTATTTTTGTAAGTCATAAAAAATTAATTAAAATTAATTAATTAATTTAAAATAAAATGTATCTTCCACAAAAAGGGGTCATAAATTTAAACTTCTATGTCTTCTAGTTTTATGATAAATTTATAAAATATTATTTAATTTATGAAAGCATTATAAAATCAGTTATAGTTTTTAAATCCGTTTTTAATGTAAATTATGATTTTATTTAAAAATTAAATTAATCATAATAAGAAAAATATTTTTGAAAAATCGTGTTCATTTTTTGATTCTACACATTTAAAATTGGTTAGGGAGATTTTTTGGGATTTTTTTGAAATTCTTGAATTTTTTATGAAAAGTAAAATACGGTAATTTACTTCATGTATAGATTATAAGTTAAATACCCTATTTATTGAGTCTTGGATGATGTAAAAACCTTGGGTTATAACTAACCTAGAAATATTACTATTTTTTTTCTGGGAATCATCACTATTTCTTATCTTATGGAGAAATAATAAACTAGTGATTAAAATATTATGAAATCCTCCCCCCTACCACTATAAAAACCACCACAAATCCGCTCTTCTATTCACATCTATAAAGATTTGTGACATCCCTAAATTTTTCCAAAATCACTCCCCAAGCTCCTCCCCCACGTCCAACAGCCCTTAGTCTCTTCAAAAGACCAAATCTTCTCCCTGTAAGAGGCTCTAAAGGTAGATTGAATCAAGAAGTAAATTCCTCTTTTCAATTAATTTATTTTATTTTCAAGTTAATTTGTTTTATTTTATATCCATACCACTCCTCATACAAATGTTATGAAAAATACATTACCTTACATGTACTATAATATTTTTATGATAATGGAAAATTTTATTATCACATCTCCTTTACTATTATTATATACAAGTAGTAAAGACACCATCCGAGATGTGATAATTTACCACATTCAAAGAGGACGGGTTTTCAATTTCATTTACCATCTTCAATTCTGGTCATAAATCCATTTTTATGATTTAACCAGACTATTAAATATTTATTTTATCATATTTCATCTTCTATAATCTTTTACACACATGATGTAAAATAATAATACAAAAAAATTTGAATATGAGCAAAATCGCCAAATTAATCCAAGCGTTTATCATTAATGTTTTGTATAATTATTCAACATCAATTAAAGTAAGAAACTTAAATTTACAATAATGAAACCTTATATATGATATATAATAAAATATTACTCTAATTATGGACAACCACTCTCATCACACATGTGTGTCCGAACATGAATATAGGTGAATCGATCATTAAAACCAAGGAAGCAAACAGACCTGAGCATTGAAATTGAACCTCATAACCAGTCAAAAAGGGCATGAATGAACTTAAAAAGGCTATAATAAATATTTTACCTATTTTATCGGTTCTATAATTATTAACTAAAGAACCTAATTTTTTTATTCAGGTCTTTAATATAAAGTGGATAACACCATTGGACTTAAGGTAAGGGATCCTCTCTATTTTAGTTTTATTCAATAATTTCCTCTATGTTATACCATTTAATGTGTATTACCAACTAATGTTGTATGATTTAAAACATCCCCATACATAAATAATTATTTTTATGTGATGAGAAACCCCTTTCTATCTCATCAATCCCTCTTATGTACACCTGATACCATACCGATAATCCGTAAGATATTCTACCTGAACCTCCTTTGTTCTATAAAGTTTCCTTATTTTCTTTTACCAAAATTAAGTGATCATATATTTTTATGTTCATATTCTAAATGATTTTTATATGAAACAAATTCATTTATCCAGATCATTTATTCATTCTATTTTGGGGATATAAATGTTTTTAAGTGATTTCCTCCTCAATACATCCCAATAAGCAAACCTATTTTTAGGGAACGTCCTGAATTATTACCCAATTTCAAGTGAACTCTGTCTGCTATTTTAATCCACCATTTTATTTATAAAATATGTGCTTTTTATTATAAATACATTATTGATTCACTTCTGGTTTTATATAAATTATTTTTCCCTTTTCCATTTTAAAGGCTCCATATTATTTTCCTTAAAACCACACAAAAAATGTTTCAACGCTAAAATTTCTTAAATAATTTTTCTTACATGTTTTTACTTCTACTTGACATCAAGTACCATGATACATGCCTATTTTTCTTTAATAATTTCCATGTATATTTTAGTTCTTTTATTTCATTGACACTTTTATGATACAACCATTTGTTATTCTTTTTGACAAGATTGTGGTACCAAATTCTTTCCATGGGTAACCCTTATGTTTATGTAAGATTGATTGTGTATGGTTCCATATTTGGATAAAATATTCATGAAATTTTAATATGGTTTCACCTAGATAGCACTCCAATGCATTTGGAAAAGTAAATTTTTCACTTTTCTGATTTCAACTTCGATGATCTGACATACCCGGTTACAATCTGTAAAATATTTGGAATCCGATAAGACAAAATTAATTTTTCATTAATAGTAAAAGAACCTTATGAATAGTAATTTTACCCTTATGAATAGTAATATGACCCTTATGAATAGTAAATCATCCAAAAGAATAGAATGCTCACCCATGAATGTATAAATAAAATTTAGGCATCTTATAAGTGATAATATGACTATAGTTAATGTATTGGTATTTTGGTAAGTCTTAAAAAATTAATTACAATTAATTAATTAATTTAAAATAAAATGTATCTTCCATAAAAGGTTTCCAAAAATTAATAATTTTATTTCTTCTGGTTTTATGAGAATTTTATAAAACCTTATATAATTTTAGAAAGCATTATAAAAGCAGTTATATTTTTAAAATTCGTATTTTTAATATAAATTATGATTTTAATTAAAAATAAAAATAATCATATTTATAAAATTATTTTTGAGAAATGGAGTTTATTTTTGGATTATACCCATTAAAAAATGGTTGGGGTATTTTTTTCAAATTTTAATGAAATACATTAATTTTTTATAAATAGTAAAATACAACAAATTACCGTATATATATATATATATATGTTATATGTTAAATACCCTATTTTATGAGCCATGGATGATGTAAAAACCATAGGTTCGAACTTTCTTGTACATATTAATATTTTATGTCATGGAATTATCACTATTTCTTATCTTATTGTGAAATAATAAACTAATGATTAAAATATTTTGAAATCCTTTATCCCCTCCACTATAAAAACTACCAACACTCCCCTCTTCTATTCACTTCTCTCAATCCATGTTACATACCTAAATTCTTAAGAAATCCATCCCCAAGCTCATCCCCCACTTCTAAAATCCCTTAGTCACTTCAAAATACCAAATCCTCTCCCCTTAAGAGGCACTCAATGAATATTGAATCAAGATGTAAATTCCTCTTTTTCAATTCATTTATTTTCTTCTCAAGTTCGTTTTTTTCATTTCTATCCTTACCTATGCTCATTCAGATGTTATGAAAACTTTAGTACCATAAATTTACTAGAATTTTTTTTATGATAATGTAAAAATTTATTATCATATCGCCTTTACTCTTATTCTATACAAGTAGTAAAGACACCATATGAGATGTGTTAATTTAACACATTCAAGGATGATGAGTTTTAAATTTTGTTTACCATATTCAATTCTAGACTTCAAACAATTTTTATGGTTGATCCAGACTATTAAACATGTAATTAATCATATGTGATGTTATGGAATCATTTTACACACATGATGTAAACTAATAATACAAAAAAAGTTAATTATGAGTAAAATCGCTAAATTAATCCAGGTGTTTATCATTAATGCTTTATATAATGATTCAAATTCAATACAAGTAACCAAATTAAATTTACAACCATGTAACCTTATGTATGTTAAATAATAAAATATAACTCCAATTCTGGAAAAACACTCTCACCATACATGTTTGTCCGAACATAAATATAGGTGAATTGATCATTAAAACAAAGGAAGTAAATGAACCCAAACAATGAAATTGAACTTCATAACCAATCAGAATGGTCATCAATGATTGTAAAAAGGTTATACTAAATATTTTACATATATAATTTTTTTGAATTATTATTTAAGTAACCAAATTTTATTATTCAGGTCATTAATATGATGTGGAGAAGACCATTGGACATAAGGCATGGGATCCTCTCAATTTCACTTTTATTCCCGAACGTACTAAATGTTATGCTATTTTATGTATAATCCCTAATGATGGGGTATGATTCAAAATCACCCTCATTCTTCCCTAAATATTTATAAGTGATGAGAAACCCCTTTCTCTATCATTAATCTCTCTTAAGTACACTAGATACAATGTCGATAATCCGTAAGGGATTATACCCAAACCTGCAGTGTTCCATAAGGTTTCCTTATATTTATTTTTACAAAATTAAGTTATCTTATATTCTATTATGAATCTTATAAATTCTATGATAATTTAATAAATTCATTTATCAATACCCTTTCATCAGTCTCTTTTTAGGATATACATGTATTTTTCTTAAGGCTCTATAGTATTTTCCATAAAATTGCATAAAAATGTTTTAATGTTAAAATTTCATTAATACATTTAATACATGTTGTAACTTCAACTTGACATCACTTAACATCATAAATTCCTATTTTACCTTTTTAAATTCCATGTATATTTTAGATCCTTTCTTCCTTGGACATTTTTATGATACGACCATTTGTTATGATTTACGACATGATTGTGGTACACAATTCATTCCATTGTTAACCCTTATTGTTTTTTAAGATTGATTATGTATGATTATTTATGTGGAAAACATATTCATGAAAATTTAATATGGATACGACAAGATAGTGCTCCAATGCTTTGGGTACATTTGAGTCTTATAAGACGTTATGTGCGACAATCTTGGCATTTAGCCTTGGCTTGTGTTACCATGGGTGACGGTCTTGGTAGTTAGCCTTGGCTTGTGATACCCAATGCCATGGTATTCATGGTTAGACATGAATAGTGATAAATTCATGTGTTATGTTTCTTCAAAAATACTATGACTTCATGTTTATATGATTCCATGATTATATGTTATGATTCCAAATGTTACATGCATTTTTATATCATCATATCATGCCTTCTATCCCATGTGATAATGTTTTTTCTAATTGTTATCCTCTTACCAGGCTATTTAGCTAATCAACTTCTTCATGTGTTCCCTAGGGTACCCTATGCAGATGTTTATGCATAGTGGAATTTAGGAGCTCAATTTTAGGATTAAATATAGAAGTGGTTTATTTTGTTCCATCTTTTCAGTTTTATGTACCTAGCCTTCCAAGACACTAGACTATAAGATAATTAGCTTATACTCTAATGTATAATTATGCTTAAAATAATTTAATGTTATATGTAAATGGATAGGGTTTCTATAGTTGTTATAAGAGGATGAACTATTTATTTTTGGAGATAAGTAATAGGGAAATTTAGTAAGAACCTTAACGATGAGACAAAGTATAAGAAGACACCCCTAAATTTTGGTAATTATAGAGTAAGTGGTTTATCAAGAAAATAAATCTTTATCTGGATAAAAATAATTATAAGTTGATCTATCACATATTTATCTTGGGGTAAAACCCAAAAACACTTCTTTGATCTAGACTCAAATGGGAATTGGTGCAAGACAACGGGCCTTGATGCACTAATTGTTTGGCACTACCGGGGGATATGATTTTTTAAATTCATGATTTTGGTACAAAACATTATTAAGGGAATGAAAAAATACCATAATAATATAATTTAATAAATAGATCAAGGATAACCTAGATTGAAACACAGGGAATGACAATTTAAGATATACTTCTCCTTTACATGTTTATCCTCTTATGTCCAAAGTTTCATTTTTATGCTCAATAGATAAGTATTCAATCCCTCTAATTGTATGATATTTTTATTTGTTAATGGAGGGAAATAGGAGAACATGTTCCAATAATCAATGTGATAGGGAATGTGAATATTTCCCTAAATATATTCCTGATATGATGGGAAGGGGTGCTAAAATATTTATGACAGTACTTGCATAGATAGATAAATTTATGAATAATAACTTGAATCATGCAGAACACCATACTCCTCCAAGTAAGGAGAATATTTCCATTTAATACTTTATGTGGAAAAGACCACCCATGTTTAGTGGATCTTCTTATGCCCTCCTCTCTGAATAGTAGATTAACTCCACTGAAAAGATATTCTCTTTCCTCAAGTTCCCAAAAGAAGAGAATGTTTTAATGTTGTGTCGGTGGTCTATCATTTTCATGGGGATGCTGATCAGGGGTGGAAATTGTTCAAGAATAAGAAGCACCAAATTAAATTGACTCTATATATCTAGAAGAAATTATGAGAATATTTTTCAAAAATACATTCCCTAAACCCTCTATCTCAAGATGGAAAGAGAGTTCCTCAGACTCAATCAGAAGGAAGATGGGTCAATTGAGGCTTATAAAGGAAACATTACAATGCTTGAAAGGTACACCTATAGTTTTTTCATGACCACTAAAAGTAATTTGGATCTATTCTTTAGCGTACTAAAGATGATTCTATGAAAATATTTGGTGATTCGAGACTTTGAAATCTATGAAGAGATTTTACATTATTCCCTTATGGTTCAAATGTTGATTGGATACTGATTCTCACTCAAATTTACCCATGAGATGAAGGTAGAATGGTCCTTGTAGTCTAGCTTGGGTTATCGAATCCACAGAGATCTAAGAAATAACCTATAGACACACACATTCTAAGGATTGTTTTTGGATATGATGTGGCCAACTTTGGGTTGATTTTATATGGGTTTAAGTGAACTCTAAGAGACTTAAGTGAATTCAAATTAAAATAATGAGTTGATCCTAGATTATCGCTCGGGGTGGATTAGACGTATTTTCTTTTTAATGATTTCAATTTCATAAATTTGAGATGGGTTCATTTAAGGGGATAAAACAAAATCATCACTTACTGGTTTAATTCCTAAACGCTTTAATACTAATCACCTATACACTTTAAGGATCAAGGTTTTGAGCACTTCAAGGTAAAGGTTCGTATTATCACTTGAAGTGTGTGGCCTTAAATTCAACAAGGACGATGGAGTTTAAAAACCATCAAATAAAAATCTCAATTGAAGAAGTGATTATACATTAATGAGGTGATAAATAACATCCAATCCATCCCCTTGAGACTCCCTTGGATCAACCCATATGTGGGTTATCCCTCCATTGATCCCATGGTTTCAATGGAAGCGGAAAGTAGACTCATAAGGGAGAAAATGGAAAAGTAAAAAACGCAATAAAATAACAATCACGCCACCGTTGTGTGATAATATCACAAGGTTTGGTATGAAAAAGTTCACACCTTGAACCAATGGTATAAAAGTGATAATTAGAAGAACAGAATAATAAGTGAAGATGAACTTTTATTAAGAAATAAGGATGATTTAAAACAACTTACACATGGAAGATAAATTTGAGACAACAAAACTGCACCATAACATTACAATGAAAGGAACCTCAAAGATTCATAAATCCTCCAAAACCACTGCCTTAAATAAGAATTTTGAGCCCTTGGGTCGAGCCTCAAACAGTCCAAGTCTCCTCAATTAATTGTAGTAGGCCATAGGTGGGTGGAAAGTAAGGGAGAGTTGATTTTTCCACCCTTGACCCGAGGTGGCAGCCAGATTTCCTTCACCGAATAGACGCGTTTGTATGACCTTCTATATGGCAGAATCAGTGTGGTATATAGAAGAAGAAAACGGAGCTCAAGATGCCTTCTAACCGCCTGTAAAAGTTGCGCCGAATTGGAATTGGGTATGCCGAGATATGATCAAATTTGTTAACTATTTTTCTGGGACGCAGAATCTGGCCCAGAATTGTATCTCTAACTTGGGCCGCCTAAATGACCACCATGGAGACCGAATTAGCATTAGCTCTTGAAGAGTTATTTGTTCCTATACATGTATTATATAATCCCACGAAATGTGGGATTAATAAAGCCAGTATGTTGGGCCCCACAATCTCATCAGTGGGCTGGTGTCCAATCTACCTTCTCCAGAATTGTTTCTTTTTATTGCCAAATATCTCCATCATCCTCCATGAATTCTCCACCGATCCCTAAATAAAACATGTTCATATTTAAGTGTAGATAAATTTAAAAAAAATATAAAATTAATATATGTATAATTGTATTCCTTAAAATCAGATGAATCATTGGGCACTTCAAAAGATGCTAAAAAATGTACCTCATAATAGCGCATTTTAAGAAGGTATTACAATCATAATGTGAAATGATGTTCAAAGTGTAAAATGAACTAAAATGGTGTTTATGAATAATAAATAACATGAATATTATGTATATTAACAATGAATATTAGCCTCATTTAGTGGAAAATCACACCCCCAACTTGAGTTTTGCTAGTCCCGAGCAAAATGTATCTCATCAAAAATGAAATTCGAATTCCCTTTTCCAAACACATTTTAATACACAATGATCACCAAAAAACATTATACCAAAAAATCATGAAACCCGTCAAAATATTTTAATACAAGATAGTTTCATAAGCATATCCCAATCCCAAGCCCCTTCCTTTGTTCAAATTCATTGCCATATTTCATCCAATACCAATTAAGTATCAGGATGTGTTGTGCATTACAATAGACACGAGGTTCATCTTTATTCAAGGGGGAAATTACAGAAGTGATAGGTGGAATCACATTTCAATATTAAGATGAGTATTCTTTTTTATTTTATTTTAATTTTTTTGTTGTTTTTTTTGTTTTTGCAATTTTTCCATGGTAATTGAAGTTGCACTCAAAAGAGTCAACCCCTGTGGTGAGACTTTGCCGATGACTCCCAGGCTTAATGACCTTAGGGTACCAAGTGAAGCCCACATACTCGGGCATTATCTCGAGTTAACTCAGTCAAAAACAAATTCAAATTACCAAAAATAGAGATAAAATTACTAACTCTGGGCTAGAAAACTATGGAGTCATGATCCCCAAGTGCCGAAAGCCACACATTAGGTCATTTCATTGCTCTACGTGCAAAAAAAATTTTAATTAATTTTTTTTTGAATACATATATTAAACTAAAATGATCACCAAACCTATGCTATTTATTTAGGGGACCCCATGAACTTAAACTAATACCCCACTATCCAAATGACATGCATTGTGAATTTTTTTTATTTGGATTGAAATATAAATGATGAAATATCACATTAGACAACCACACTTTCCAAAAACAATTCTCATGAAATTATACAAGGATTAAAATCATAATCAGGGTATTCTAAATTATTTGATATTCAGTTTCAAAGTGTGCAATGTGTATTACCATGTTTAATGTTAAAGGAATTTTTCATTCTATTTTCACAATTTTGTTTTCCAAATCATTTATCATTTTTTTGACACAAAAGAATTTTTTATTTTATCTCCCCCCAACATAAAATAAAACTGTCCCCAGTGTTTAAAGAGAAGAAAATTTAGAAGGGGGTAGAGGTAGATAATGAAAGTTCAAAAAGTAAATTGAAAATGAGGGTCATGGAATGAAGTCACCTGGTGGTTGAAGTTTGAAGTTCCTGCTGCTCTAATTTAGTCCTTTGATATCCATGTCTCTTGCAAAGTTCCCTAGTGGAGAAAAAAAAGAAAACAAGCAAACAAAACAAATCAATATATATATATATATAGATATAAAATATACTGATGATACATTGTCTTCTTTTTAAATTTCTGGGTAAGGCATTACTCAAGGATCACACCACATGATATGGATGAATATGGTGCTCCCCTTTCATATCCATCCATACTTAGAATAGAATAATATATCAAAAGTCTATTTTTTTTTAAATATCAAAATGATTAATTAAACCTATTTAAAATATAAAGTTGATTAAAACAACAAAATTATTGGAAACTTGGAAACCATGGGTTACCTCCCATGAAATGCTTTGTTTAACGTTATTAGCTCGACTTGAACCCCCCAACTTATCCAATACCAACTTTAAAAATTTTAAGGACCACATTTTTCACAAATTCAACTAGGTTTAGATTGATTATATGTTTATAATTTGTTTCATTAACAAACCTATATTCTAAAATGAGTTGGTAAATCCAAGGAATATCAGAAATGGTGGATCTAGTTGCTTCTCTAGTCTTGCTTAATACATCAAGGTTCATTCCAATTTTATTTATATTAGGAGAATAAACAATGAAAACATTATGGTTTGGATATACTCAATGAATGAAAACTTGAGGAAGGATGGAAAGGACACATGTTCGAGTTCAGGCAGACTAACATTTTTAGACATAGGTTGGGAATTTGGATCGATCTCAATTTTATTTTCAAAATTTATCAATAGAATTGGTTCCTTTGGAATAGAAGATTAAACCACAAAATTGGAAATATCAGTGTTAGAAATGGGTATGGACTCAAAGATTGTGATTTCTCTTAATGGTTCAATAATTGGTGTTTTTGAAAAATCATCAACAAATTTATATTCAGGAGACTCAATCCATGATGTCAAATTATCCTCTTTTGAATCCAAAAAGTCAATTTCCTCTTGATTTAAATACCCTTAAACAATTTCTTGATCCTCTTTATCTTCCCCAAATCCAAAGGTTTTCTCTTTAGTAAATTCATGAGAGGTTTGTGAGAAACTAGACACTTCACATAAGGTTATGGAAGGGATAGTTTGTGTAGGGATGGGTTCCTCACAATTTTTAATGCTTTTTAGTTATAACCTCAATGATGAAACCTCAAAATTCATTGTTTCCATTTTTTGACACAATTTTTCAAGTAACGGTTGTGGATCATGATGGGTAAGGGGTTGAGAAATATGGTCTATTTCAGGTGGATAATTAAATTGTTGGAATTGCACAGGAGGGTGTTCATATTGGCTTTGTGGTGATTGAAACTCATTATATGTTGGGATGTTTTGTGTATAATACGGTTAAAAACAAGGTGGTTCATTATGTAGTTGATGATCCCACATGTAGAACTTAGGATGGTCATTGTACATCACACATGGGGTAGAGTGATCAAGGTGGGGATATGTTTCCCATGTTTGGTCTTGTTCAAAATTGACTTCCATAGGAGTGAGGGGTGATAAAAGAGAAGAGGGATGAAGAAAAAGAATGATAATGTCTATGATAACTTACTTAGGTCCCCGACAATGGCGCCAAAATTTGATTGTCACTCAAATTTACCCAAGAGATGAAGGTAGAACGGTCCTTGTAGTCTAGCTTGGGTTCTCGAATCCACAGAGACCTAAGAAGTAACCTATAGACATGAACATTCTATGGATTGTTTTTAGCTATGAAGTGGCCAACTTTGGGTTTATTTTAGATGGGTTTAAGTGAACTCTAAGAGACTTAAGTTAATTCAAATTAAAACAATGAGTTGATCCTAGGTTATTGCTCGGGGTGGATTGGACGTATTTTCTTTTTAATGATTTCAATTTCTTAAATTTGAGATGGGTTCATTTAAGGAGATAAAACAACATCATCAATTACTGGTTTAATGACTAAACCCTTTAATACTAATCACCTATACACTTGAAGGATCAAGGTTTTGAGAACTTCAAGGTAAAGGTTCGTATTAGCACATGAAGTGTGTGACCTTAAATTCAACAAGGACGATGGAGTTTAAAAACCATCAAATAAAAATCTCAATTGAAGAAGTGATTATACATTAATGAGGTGATAAATAACATCCAATACAGCCCCTTTATACTCCCTTAGATCAACCCATAAGTGGGTTAGCCCTCCATTGATCCCATGGTTTCAATGGAAGCGAAAAGTAGACTCATAAGGGAGGAAATGGAAAAGTAAAAAAAACACAATAAAATAACAATCACTCCACCGTTGTGTGATAATATCACAAGGTTTTGTATGAAAAAGTTCACACCTTGAACCAACGGTATCAAAGTGATAAGTAGAAGAAAAGAATAATAAGATAAGAAGAACTTTTATTAAGAAACAGGGATGATTTAAAACAACTTTCACGTGAAAGATAAATTTGAGACAACAAAACCGCAGCATAACAATACAATGAAAGGAACCTCAAAGATTCCTCAATCCTACAACACCACTGCATTAAATAGGAATTTTTGAGCCCTTGGGTCGAGCCTCCAACAGTCCAAGTCTCCTCAATTAATTGTGGTAGGCCATAGGTGGGTGGAAAGTAAGGGATAGTTGATTTTTCCACCCTTGACCCGAGGTGGCAGCCAACTTTCCTTCACCAAATGGACGCGTTTTTATGACCTTCTATATTGACGAATCAGGATGGTCTATAGAATGATAAAATGGATATCTAGATGTCTTCTAACCGTCTGTAAAATTTGGGCCCATTTGGAGTTGTGGATTCCAAGATATGATCAAATTCGTGAACTGTTTTTCTGGGCCACAGAATCTGGCCCAGAATTTTATCTCTAACTTGGGCCGCCTAAATGACCCCAATGGAGGCCGAATTAGCATTAGCTCCTGAAGAGTTATTTGTTCATATACATGTATTATAGTATCCCAGGAAATTCGGGATTAATGGGGCCTGTATGTTGGGACCCACAGTCTCATCAGTGGGCTGGTGTCCAATCTGCCTTCTCCAAAATTGATTCTTTTTATTGCCAAATATCTCCATCATCCTCCATGAATTCTCCACTGATCCCTGAATCAAACATGTTAATATTTATGTGTAGATCAATTTCCAAAAATATAAAATTAAAATATGTATAATTAGATTCCTTAAAATAAGATGAATTATTGGTCACTTCAAGTGATGTTCAAAAATGTACCTCATAATAGCGCATTTTAAGAAGGTATTACAATCATAATGTGAAATGATGTTCAAAGTGTAAAATGCACTAAAATGGTGTTTATGAATAATAAAGAACATGAATATTATGTATATTAACAATGAATATTATCCTAATTTAGTGGCTAATCAGATACTCTCAGTGGTATCCTGGGATTGGCAAAAAAAGGGAAACATGGAATCTAATGTGGGTGGTTTTGAAAATAAATTCCATGATGGAATGAAGTCTGATCATCCCACATGTAAAAATTGTGTGAAGAATCATCCTGGGAAGTTTCCAATGTGAACCATGAATTTCTTAATATGTGGAATGTTGGGAAATCTGGATAAAAACTATCGAAAGGATATGAAAAATCCCACTAATGTGGAAGAAGAAAGGAAAGTTTAGATCAACACTCAGCCTACAGTACAGTGTTACAACTGCGTGGAGCAAGGGAATTATGTGAACAATTTCCCTAAGCTATGGGTTATTAAAGGAAATAAATAACAACCTCCAAAGTAACAAGGAAGGGATTATGCAATCAAAACTACTATGGCGGAGACAGAAAATGATGTAGAAATAGGTACTCAATTTATTCATTCAATAACAGTGAATATACTATTTGATTCTAGTTCTACATATTATATCATATATTGCATGTTTATTAGAACTATTTAAACACCACCACAAAATTTGGTGGATAAGTTATCCATGAGAACAACGAATGGGGTAATTATTGTATCCATGGTTTATAACTCCTCTCTAATTAACGTTTGTGGATGGAACCGTGCAGAAAATTTCATCCGACTTCCTTTAGGGGAGTTTGATGCTATCTTGAGTATGGATTGGCTATATTTTTACAAAGACAACAAAAACTATCGAGAAAGGTAGATCACTATTCACATCCCGAATCATCCTCTAATTCATTAAAAGTGTAAGGAGGAAGATGAATATCCTTTAGAATAATTGTATCATGAGTGGATAATAATTCCATATGAGAATGCATGTCTAGCTCAAATGATTGAGGCAAAGGAGAGAATAATGCGTAAAGACATGCCCATCATGAGGGATCACACTGATGTATTCCCTGAAGAGTTTCCTCATCTTCTTCCTTATCAAGAGGTCAAGTTCTCATCTAAAATTATTCCTCGATCTCTGCCGATATTAAATACACCTTATAGAATGGCCATCTTAGAGCTGGAGGATCTAAAGAAGCAGTTATAGGATAATATAGAGAAGGGTTTTATACGCCCAAGTGTTTCACCATGGGGTAGAAAGTCTAATTCATCATAAAGAAGAATGGATATATTCACCTTTTCATTGATTATCATGAGCTCAATAAAATCAAAATAAATAACAAGTATACACTACCACATATAGATGACTTGTTTGATCAGCTTCGTGGGGACAATTATTTTTCAAAGGTGGACCTTTGGTCAGGATATCGCCAATTAAAGGTGATGAAAGAAGATATTTATAAGACTACCCTTTGAGAATAGTATGTGTAGATACCCTAAGTTTAACGTACATGGACATTACATTACATTTGCAGAATACTTAGTACATTACAAAAACACACACACAAGGACCGTAATAAGTTAGTGTCTTTGGAAACTCGGAATATAATCTTCTAATCGTGGTGAAAGATCTTCAACATCTCCCATAAAGATCTTCCCTTTTTTTTCTTACCTAAAACCTTTCTTTATATCCTCGGGAAAAGAAAACATAAAAGGGTGAGCTGAAATTCTCAGTAAGGGTAAGAAAAATAAATATCAATCACATCATATTCATAATAACATAACATTTTGGAAATCTTAACCTGCAAAACAGATCATAATATCATAACAAGGGATAAATCATAGAAGTGAAATGAAATCCCAATAATCATAACTTAAAACATGAAACTTTTTGGCATACACACATAATCATAGAGAATAATTTCTTATTAGTCAAGACTCATTTCCAAGACTATCTTAGTGGACAAAGTCCATTTCTGAACCAAGTTCACTCCTTGTTTCAGTCCTGTTTCACTGAACCAGTATAACCTACCGTTCCAGCCATGTCTATCTCATGAGATATAAAATCTTTACCCAATTCATTGGAGGGAGATATAGGTCCCACCCATCTCATAATGATACCATTCTTATGTGTGCCACAAAATCATAAACCATACATCATTGCATAAACCACGTAATAAAAATGGGATTCTTAAACAACATGACATAATAAAACAATTCATATAAGATAAAGGAATTCATAAAAATAATTCCATCACAACATAATCAAATCAATGTAATAATATAGATATAAACAAAACCCTTTATTATCTTAGATGGAAAATAATTTTGATAAAACACTTGAACTCCATTCTTGAGGAAAATATCCTTTCTACTTCAAAAACACTTTTCTTTTCTTAACATGTCATACAATTCTAAACTAAAATAATATGATTAAAAATAAACTTGAAAACTTGTAAAGGAATATTCTTGGAAATATTGTTTTAAAAATCCATTCATGCCGTATAAAAAAACATTCTTCTCGTACTTTTGTCAGAAAAGTCAAAAAGTACCTCGTACGAAAAACGACAAAAGATTTCTTTCATATCTTTTACTAAAAACTCACTGAAGGGTAAAATTGGATATAAACTATTTTATAAGGATATAAATATTACATATTGAGGAAACATGGATGTGTATGATAAAATACACCCCAGTAAATGCCAATGTTTAAACAATCTCGGATAAAAACGAGATTGTGATATTTCCCTTACCTTAGGTCCGATTTGCTTCGTAAGTGTCCAAACCTCCTGTATAATGATTTAAATAACATCATTGACTTTTTCCAGAATCATAATAATTGTTATGATATCACATATGGTTCACTTATGACTTTATTTTACCCGTTATTTTGTAAATTCCATGTTAAATAGCGTTTTGGGTAAAATCGTTTCATTTATAGTCCGTGTTTTGACTTGTAATTATTCATATGATTACATAGATCATTATTACATAATTCCAGAATATAAAACATTATTTATATATAATATATATTCAGAATATACATATATATAATATATCATTAAATGGAAAGAAATACACCGTTCATGGAGACTGTAGGCCGTACGTACGCATGAACGCTGTTTTCGTTTCCTTATTGAGTTGAATAGAATTAAGTAGATGACATACATATATATACACATAAATACAGTATCATTATTATGTGATATATTTCATGATTACTTATTATATGTACTTTATAATCATTCATGAATGGTTAACGTGGAGAATGAATCTCATCGCGTCGTGGAGACGGTAGTCCGTACGTACGCACGAGCGATGATATCGTTCTCATGATCGTTGAATTGTATTGGAGTGTATGTATACTATTTCAGAATCAATATCACTTTAAAATAGTCTTATATAGTCATTATTTACACCATTATACCCATCCAAGTATGGTGGTGGTGGAAAATAGATTACACCACGGCGTGGAGACGGTATTCCGTACGTACGCACGCGCGGTGATTTAGTTTTCCGTAGGATGGATAGATGGTGAAATAGGGTTGTTTCATACTTATAATAACATATCAGTATATGAGTGATACTTATGTTATTACTTCATAATGAAACAACCTAAGAAGAAAAAGTGGAAGAAGAAATAAAGTTGAAAGAATCGGTAACAGACATTTACCTCTTCTTTGAAGAGCCTCTTTGAGATCTCCTTTTAGGGAACTAAAATTGGTCTTTGAGGAAGACCAGAACCTCTAGGATGTTTCTAGGGAAGTGGAGAAGAGAATTTGGCCGGGGTTGGCCGAGCTTGAAGGTTAAAAGTGGTGTGATGAAGAGAGGGAGGAGGTGCCCTTTTATAAGGGAGGAGAGGGGCACCTTTGGAATAACTAAAAATTTTATTTTATTATAAAGCCAAATTCGGTTTTAAATAGCTCAAAATTGAGTTATTTCGAAGATAAGGTGGGGATGGGTCGAAATAATCTCCTCCAATATAATTTCTACATGTTTAGTTCACAATTTTAACCTTATCATTTAGTTTTAACTTCATGTTAGATAATTTTACTTTTACCGTGTCTTTTTGTGTTCTTACATTATAAGGTTAATAAAATTACTATAAGAATCCAAAAGATCCCCAAGTTGTTTATTATTAATATATATAACCTTATCTATGTCATTTGGCCGAACCATAGATTTTTATGAATAAAATAACAATTAATAATATAATATTTGTTTTAAAAACTATTTTATGTCAATTTGGACACTATTTAGTAATTGATTTTTGTGAAAATCATAACAGAATGATTAGTTAGAAAAAAGTTACTTAAATAAATACTAACATGTCATATTAACCTATAAAATTAGTGGAATTCATAAAAAGTCACAAATTACATTTATTTTTGTATTTATAACATCAATTTTGTCAATATTTCATTAATAAGATAATTACTGCATCATCTTTGTGTCATAAATAAATTAAATTATTTAATGTCTAAAAATTACAAATAAAATACCATTATGTAGGAAATCGTTTTATATTTATAATGAATATTTATAGTCGAATTTATCTTATTTATAACCCTATATTAAAAATTATATACTTATTAAACTTTGATTTTAACTATTTTAACCCTTCTTTAAATAAATAAATAATAAATGTCCTAATCTAATCGATGTGGGCCTAAATGGTCATATTTTATTCCTAAGGTTGTTTTTGGTCGAATTACACTTATCCAATAGAATTAGGACATGTTTTAGGGTAATAATAATATCATTTTTACCCTTAGTTACCCTATTTACTTTTAATCGTGGTAAAAAAAAAGTAAAAGTTACTATTCACCAAAAATTATTTTCATCTCATTGAACCACATTTTACTTACTGAAATCAACCATGTCTCTCGGATTTTTGAAATTCTACTCACTGAAGTGGTAAAATTAATTTTTATGAAAAATTAATTTTTTTTAACTACCACTTAGTGGTTTCACTATTCATCAAAAAATGAATGTTTCCAGAAAAATACCAAAAATTAGGCCTAAGCTATATTTGATATTATGAACTCAAAAATTATGTCTATTTTACCAAATTCAAAACATATCAGTTGTATTAATTAATTTAAAAATTAATTCCCGTCATCAAAACAAATAGCGTGTTTTTAAGAGATAGTAACTACCAAAAGATTGACACTTGTTTATGTCTAGTTTAAATGTGAAATTTCATCCAATGACCAACATTGTATTCAATTGTAAAAATATATTCTAAATATAATTTAAAACAACTTAAATTAATAATTTATCACTGTTAATTATTTAGATTAAAAAGGTTTTTTTTAATTAAACTTTAGTAATTTTCACTATTCATAAGAAAATGAAAGTTATCCGAAAAGTACCAAAATTGCACCCTAAGCTAATTTCGATATTCCGAATCCAAAAATGAAGTCCATTTTGAAAAATAAAATTTAAAAAATTTCAAAAAGTGGTTATTACTATTCATAACGGCTAGTTTTAATAATATTTTAATAGCATATCGTTGTTTAGTGAAACTCGGTATTGCGTACTACACACACTATCGAGGAAGGTCGCGATTGCTTGTAATGCAAGGCAAGTCAATG
This sequence comes from Viscum album, assembly GCA_963277665.1. Classification (NCBI taxonomy): domain Eukaryota; kingdom Viridiplantae; phylum Streptophyta; class Magnoliopsida; order Santalales; family Viscaceae; genus Viscum; species Viscum album. The sequence continues at coordinate 768,249,144 of OY728121.1, forward strand.
ATGCATGTTGTGCAAGATCCTTTTGGTGTAGCGTACAACACAAGACATTAATGAAATTAAAAAGAATAAAATCTCGGGGTGTTACATTCTACGCCCCTTAAAATGAATTTCACCCTCGAAATTCGTCGGGGTTATAAATGGTTTACTACTTGAAAGTTTCTTTAATAGAAACTCACATCGTAAAAAGGAATACCAAAACCAATCTTTAAAAACAAAAGTATGAAACATAAAGGTTACCCAAATAAACTAATCATTGGGTTTCCACATAGGTGAAAATATGGATATGGAAGAGAAATTTAACCATCATGTTCTGATAGAGAGTGGTAGAGAACATGGCTATGAAAAATCCAACAATCACAAAGCCATAGATTTGTGATGATCTAAGGTACCATCTAATCCATCAGATATAAGGTCACTAAGACAACATTTTTGGTTTTCAAGATCATTTCCCTAAAGTTGATGAATTAAAAGAAATACTTACATGATTTTGGTACAATCTCACTGTTGTTCGTGAATTGAACAATTTACACTTCATCCCTTATTGAAATAAAGTTGAATTTTTCATTCATGATGTGTTAGCAGATCATGTGATAGAATAATGGGTCATTCCATCTGTCTGAAAAAAAGGATAGAAAAGTTATCAAAACTTACATAAGTCCATCTATAGTGAGATTAATCATATATGGTTCCTAAAATGGACTTATACTTCATATATCATACTTCTTAATATAATAAAACTAGTTTCCTAATAAAAAGGGATTTCCTGTAGGCCAGTGGTAGGCGCTAAAGGCCAGTCGCACTTCGGTTGGGTTCGATTCCCACAGCCTTGTCCGATGCGATGGGCTGTCGCCCGTCCTGTAGGTTGTCCTTTTTATAAAGCTATATTACTATAACATCCCACCAATAATATCGAAAAAAGTTCTATCCTAACTTATGTCCAAAATAATCTATTCCAATCTTTAGGATTATCTAAAATACTTCGGTCCAAGCCCATAGTATAAAGAAAATGATTACTTGAAATGTCACATAACAATCATGTGAATGCCATCATTTATCCCCCATATATCATAAGATATATCTTGTTGGTCAAATTACAAACATGTGAATACCTTAATCATGTATTCTCTTGAGGAATGAATACCCATTGAACCTTAGTGAAAACATGAATGCAGTCAAAAGTTAACTCTTTCCACATACCCAAATCCAAAAATTCTATATACTCAAACCATGATATAAACTTCTCCTTATATCAGTCATGAGCTCATGAATACTATCAAAAATTTAATTTTCTCCTTATCCCTTCATTATGCGCATATCATCTATATTACAAAAATATATGAATAACCTTTCATGGATACTGGTACCATTAATCATACACTTTCAAAACTCAAGGAAAGACAATAGTGTAACAATCCTTAGATGTCTCTTTATTCCATAGTACCATGAGATTACTTATACAACATTACACATGATAAACATGTAATCATTCCACTACATTCTTAAACAATTGACTGAGCTTCAATAATTCTTTCATCTCACATATCGTTTGTAGTCTCTTCATCATCATCAACATAAATACTACCCATACGACCATATTGATTATCTTCATGAGACCTTCCCTTAGAGAATTGGTTTGCATAATGCCCGTACATTCTACATTTAAAACATTTAACCATTGTTGATGTCGTAGTAATACCATTATCCTAATCTATGGTGTTAACTGGACCTTTTCATTTTCACTTACTGGCTTTGTGTCCTTCTTTCCCACACCCAAAGCATCTTTCGGTTCCTTTGAAACATTCTTCTTGATGCCTCTTCCCACATGATTTACATAGGGGAAACTGAACTTTCTTTCCTCTATGATCATCATGAAACTTCATATTTCTCTTATTAACCGAGTCAGGAAACTTACCAAATTTTACTTTATTGATCATACTATGAGATTGCTGATTCGGAATAATAATGATGTTTGGACTTCCAAATCCCATTTTATTTGGTTGCTCATGAAGAATATCATTACATTGTCCCTCATATCCTCCATTATCGTGAATCATCTTGTTTCAAGCCATTTTCTAAAACCCAAAAAGAATAGTGTGAGAGGGAAAAATCATAATAATGGGGGAGTAACTACAATATCTAACATCTTTGGTTTAATCTAATATGGTTACCATAGTTCTAGGACTATATCCTATACGTATACTTATCCTTAGGGACATCCCTAGACATACCTTAGAAATATCTCTAGGGATCTCACTAACGTTCACGCATCCTAGTTTCCAAAGGTTCACTAAACCTTTCCTCTGATACCAACTGTAGAGACCCTAATCTCAACGTACATGGACATTACATTACTTTTGCGGAATACTTAGTACATTACAAAAACACACACACAAGGACCGTAATAGTTTAGTGTCTTTGGAAACTCGGAATATAATCTTCTAATCGCGGTGAAAGATATTCAACATCTCCCATAAAGATCATACCTTTTTTTCTTACCTAAAACCTTTCTTTATATCCTGGGGAAAAGAAAACATAAAAGGGTGAGCTAAAATTCTCAGTAAGGGTAAGAAAAATAAATATCAATCACATCATATTCATAAGAACATAACATTTTGGAAATCTTAACCTACAAAACAGATCATAATATAATAACATGGGATAAATCATAGTAGTGAAATGAAATCCCAATAATCATAACATAAAACATGAAACTTTGTGGCATACACACATAATTATAGAGAATCATTTCTTATTAGTCAAGACTCATTTCCAAGACTATCTTAGTAGATAAAGTCCATTTCTGAACCGAGTTCACTCCTCGTTTCTGTCCTGTTTCACTGAACCGGTATAACCTACCACTCCAGACATGTCTATCTAATGAGATATGAAATCTTTACCCAATTCATTGGAGGGAGATATAGGTCCCACGCATCTCATAATGATACCATTCTTATGTGTGCCACAAAATCATAAACCATACATCATTGCATAACCCATGTAATAAAAATGGGATTCTTAAACAACATGACATCAAAAAAAAATTCATATAAGATAAAGGAATTCATTAAAATAATTCCATCTCAACATAATCAAATCAATGTAATAATAGAGATAGAAACAGAACCCTTAATTATCTTAGATGGAAAATAATTTTGATAAAACACTTGAACTCCATTCTTGAGGAAAATATCCTTTCTACTTCAAAAACATTTTTCCTTTATTAACATGTCATACAATTCTAAACTAAAAGAAGTTGATTAAAAATAAACTTGAAAACTTGTAAAGGATGATTCTTGGAAATATTGTTTTAAAAATCCATTCATGCCATAGAAAAAAAACATTCTTCTCATACTTTTTTTGGAAAAGTCAAAAAGTACCTCATACGAAAAATGACTAAAGATTCCTGTCATATCTTTTACTAAAAACTCACCGAAGGGTAAAATTGGATATAAAGTATTGTATAAGGATATAAATATTACATATTGAGGAAACATGGATGTGGATGATAAAATACACCCCAGTAAATGCCAAAGTATAAACAATCTCGGATAAAAATGAGATTGTGATATTTCCCTTACCTTAGGTCCGATTTTCTTCGTAAGTGTCTGAAACTCCTGTATAATGATTTAAATAATGTCATTGACTTATTACAGAATCATAATCATTGTTATGATATCACATATGGTTCAATTATGACTTTATTTTACCCGTTCTTTTGTAAATTCCATGTTAAAGAGCGTTTTGGGTAAAGTCGTTTCATTTGTCGTCCGTGTTTTGACTTGTAATTATTCATATGATTACTTAGATCATGATTACTTAATTCCAGAATATAAAACATGATTTATATATAATATATATTCAGAATATACATATATATAATATATCATTAAATGGAAAGAAATACACCGTTCATGGAGACGGTAGGCCGTACGTACGGATGAACGCTGTTTTCGTTTCCTTATTGAGTTGAATGAAATTAAGTAGATGACATACATATATATACACATAAATACAGTATCATTATTATGTCTTATATTTCATGATTACTTATTATATATACTTTATAATCATTAATGAATGGTTAACGTGGAGAATGAATCTCATCGCGTCGTGGAGACGGTAGTCCGTATGTACGCACGAGCGATGATATCGTTCTCATGATCGTTGAATTGTATTGGAGTGTATGTATACTATTTCAGAATCAATATCACTTTAAAATAGTCTTATATAGTCATTATTTACACCATTATACCCATACAAGTAAGGTGGTGGTGGAAAATAGATTACACCACGGCGTGGAGACGGTATTCCGTACGTACGCACGCGCGGTGATTTCATTTTCTGTAGGATGGATAGATGGTTAAATAGGGTTGTTTCATACTTATATGAACATATCATTATATGAGTGATACTGATGTTATTACTTCATAATGAAACAACCTAAGAAGAAGAAGTGGAAGAAGAAATAAAGTTGAAAGAATCGGTAACGGACATTTACCTCTTCTTTGAAGAGCCTCTTTGAGATCTCCTTTTAGGGAACTAAAATTGGTCTTTGAGGAAGACCAGAAACTCTAGGATGTTTCTAGGGATGTGGAGAAGATAATTTGGCAGGGTTTGTCCGAGTTTGAAGGCTCAAAGTGGTGTGAGGAAGAGAGGGAGGAGGTTCCCTTTTATAAGGGAGGAGAGGGGCACCTTTGGAATAACTAAAAATATTATTTTATTATAATGCCAAATTCGGTTTTAAATAGCTCCAAATTGAGTTATTTCTAAGATAAGGTGGGGATGGGTCAAAATAATCTCATACAATAGAATTTCGAAATGTTTAGTTCACAATTTTAACCTTATCATTTAGTTTTAACTTTAAGTTAGATAATTTTACTTTTACCATGTCTTTTTGTGTTCTTACACTATAAGGTTAATAAACTTACTATAAGAAGCCAAACGAACCCAAAGTTGTTTAGTATTAATATATATAACCTTATCTAAGTCATTTGGCCGAACCTTATATTTTTAAAAATAAAATAACAATTAATAATATAATATTTGTTTTAAAAACTATTTTATGTCAATTTTGACACTATTTAGTTATTGATTTTTGTGAAAATCATAACAGAATGATTAGTTCAAAAACAGTCAATTAAATCAATACTAACATGTCATATTAACCTATAAAATTAGTGGAATTGATATAAAGTCAAAATTATATTTATTTTGGTATTTATAACATCAATTATGTCAGTATTTCATTAATAAGATAATTACTGCATCATCTTTGTTTCATATATAAATTAAATTATTTAATGTCTAAAAATTACAAATAAAATACCATTATGTAGGAACTATTTTTAGATTTCTAATGAATATTTATATTCGAATTTATCTTATGTATATCCCTATATTAAAAATGATATACTTATTAAACATTGATTTTAACTATTTTAACCCTTCTTTAAATAAATTAATAACAACTGTCCTAATCTAATCCAAGTGGGCCTAAATGGTCATATTTTATTCCTAAGGTTTTTTTGGTCGAATTACACTTATCTAATAGAATTAGTACATGTTTTAGGGTAATAATAATATCATTTTTACCCTTAATACCCTATTTACTTTTAACCGTGGTAAAAAAAAGTAAAAACTTACTATTCACCAAAAATTATTTTCATCTCATTGAACCAAATTTTACTTAATGACATAAACCGTGTCTCTAGTATTTTTGAAATTCTACTCACAGAAGAGGTAAAATTAATTTTTATGAAAAATTCATTTTTTTAACTACCACTTAGTGGTTTCACTATTCATCAAAAAATGAAAGTTTCCAGAAAAATACCAAAAATTAGGCCTAATATATATTTGATATTATGAACTCAAAAATGATGTCTATTTTACCAAATTCAAAACATATCAGTTGTATTAACTAATTTAAAAATTAATTCCCGTCGTCAAAACAAATAGCGTGTTTTTAAGAGATAGTAACTACCAAAAGATTGACACTTGTTTATGTCTGGTTTAAATGTGAAATTACATCCAATGACCAACATTATATAAAATTGTAAAAATATAATCTAAATATAATTTAAAACCACTAAAATTAATAATTTATCACTATTAATTATTTCGATTAAAAATGTTGTTTTTAATTAAACTTTAGTAATTTTCACTATTCATCAGAAAATGAAAGTTATCTGAAACGTACCAAAATTGCACCCTAAGATAATTTTGATATTCCAAATCCAAAAATGAAGTCCATTTTGAAAAATAAAATTTACAAAATTTCAAAAAGTGGTTATTACTATTCATAACGGCTAGTTTTAATAATATTTTAATAGCATATCGTTGTTTAGTGAAACTCGGTATTGCGTACTACACACGCTATCGAGGAAGGTCGCGATTGTGTGTAATGCAAGGCAAGTCAATGATGCGTGTTGTGAAAGCTCCTTTTGGTGTAGCGTACAACACAAGACATTAATGAAATTAATAAGAATATTTTTCATAAAATCTCGGTTAGTTACATTCTACCCCCCTTAAAATGAATTTCGTCCTAAAAATTCGTCGGGGTTATAAATGGTTTACTACTTGAAAGTTTCTTTAATATATACTCACATCGTAAGAAGGAATACCAAAACCAATCTTTAAAAACAAAAGTATGAAACGTAACGGTTACCCAAATAAACTAATCATTGGGTTTCCACATAGGTGAAAATATGGATATGGAAGAGAAATTTAACCATCATGTTCTGATAGAGAGTGGTAGAGAACATGGCTATGAAAAATCCAACAATCACAAAGCCATAGATTTGTGATGATCTAAGGTACCATCTAATCCATCAGATATAGGGTCACTAAGACAACATTTTTGGTTTTCAAGATCATTTCCCTAAAGTTGATGAATTAAAAGAAATACTTACATGATTTTGGTACAATCTCACTGTTTTTCGTGAATTGAACAATTTCCACTTCATCCCTTAATGAAATGAAGTTGAATTTGTCATTCGTGATGTGTTAGCAGATCATGTGATAGAATGATGGGTCATTCCATCTGTCTGAAACCAAAAGGTTAGAAAAGTTATCAAAACTTACATAAGTCCATCTATAGTGAGATTAATCATATATGGTTCCTAAAATGGACTTATACTTCATATATCATACTGCTTAATATAATAAAACTAGTTTCCTACTAAATAGGGATTTCCTGTAGGCTAGTGGTAGGCGCTAAAGGCCAGTCACACTTCGGTTGGGTTCGATTCCCACAGCCTTGTCCGATGCGATGGGCTGTTGCCCGTCCTACAGGTTGTCCTTTTTATAAAGCTATATAACTATAACATCCCATCAATAATATCAAAAAAAGTTATATCCTAACTTATGTCCAACATAATCTATTCCAATCTTTAGGATTATCTAAAATACTTCGGTCCAAGCTTATAGTATAAAGAAAATTATTACTTGAAATGTCACATAACAATCACGTGAATGCCATCATTTATCCCCTATATATGATAAGATATATCTTGTTGGTCAAATTACAAACATGTGAATACCATAATCATGTATTCTCTTGAAGAATGAATACCCACTGAACCTTAGTGAAAACATGAATGCAGTCAAAATTTAACTCTTTCCACATACCAAAATCCAAAAATTCTATATACTCAAACCATGATATAACCTTATCCTTATATCAGTCATAAGATCATGAATACAATCAAACATTTAATTTTATCCTTATCCCTTCATTATGCGCATATCATCTACATTCCAAAAATATCTGAATTACCTTTCATGGATATTGGTACCATTAATCATACAATTTCAAAACTCAAGGAAAGACAACAGTGTAACAATCCTTATATGCATCTTTATTCCATAGTACCATGAGATTACTTATACAACATTACACATGATAAACATGTAATCATTCCACTACATTCTTAAACAATTGACTGAGCTTCAACAATTCTTTCATCTCACATATCGTTTGTAGTCTCTTCATCATCATCAACATAAATACTACCTATACGACCATACTGATTATCTTCATGAGACCTTCCCTTAGGGAATTGGTTTGCATAATGCCCGTACATTCTATATTTAAAACATTTAACCATTGTTGATGTCGTAGTAATACCATTATCCTCATCTATGGTGTTAACTGGACCTTTTCCTTTTCACTTACTGGCTTTGTTTCCTTCTTTCACACACCCAAAGAATCTTCCAGTTCCTTTGAAACATTCTCCTTGATGCCTCTTCCCACATGATTTACATAGGGGAAATTTAACATTCTTTCCTTTATGATCATCATGAAACTCCATCTTTCTCTTATTATCCAAGTCAGGAAACTTACCATATTTTACTTTATTGATCATATTATGAGATTGCTGATTCGGAGTAATAATGATGTTTGGACTTCCAAATCCCATTTCATTTGGTTTCTCATGAATAATATCATTCCATTGTCCATCATATCCTCCATTATCGTGAATCATCTTGTTTCCAGCCATTTTCTAAAACCCAAAAAGAATAGTGTGAGAGAGAAAAATCATAATAAAGGGGGAGTAACTTCAATATCTATCATCTTTGGTTTAATCTAATATGGTTACCATAGTTCTAGGACTATATCCTATATGTATACTTTTCCTTAGGGACATCCCTAGACATACCTTAGAAATATCTCTAGGGATCTCACTAACGTTCACGCATCCTAGTTTCCAAAGGTTGACTAAACCTTTCCTATGATACCAACTATAGAGACCCTATGCTTAACGTACATGGAAATTACATTACTTTTTCAGAATACTTAGTACATTACAAAAACACACAGACAAGGACCGTAATAGTTTAGTGTCTTTGGAAACTCGGAATATAATCTTCTAATCGTGGTGAAAGATCTTCAACATCTCCCATATAGATCTTCCCTTTTTTTCATACCTGAAACATTTCTTTATATCCTGTGGATATGAAAACATAAAAGGGTGAGCTCAAATGCTCAGTAAGGGTAACCAAAATAAATATCAATCACATCATATTCATAAGAACATAACATTTTTGAAATCTTAACCTGCAAAAGAGATCATAATATCATAAAATGGGATAAATAATAGTAGTGAAATGAAATCCCAATAATCATAACTTAAAACATGAAACTTTGTGGCATACACACATAATCATAGAGAATCTTTTCTTATTAGTCAAGACTCATTGCCAAGACTATCTTAGTGGACAAAGTCCATTTCTGAACCGAGTTCACTCCTCATTTCAGTCCTGTTTCACTGAGCCGGTATAACCTATATTTCCAACCATGTCTATCTCATGAGATATAAAATCATTACCCAATTCAATGGAGGAAAATATAGGTCCCACCCATCTCATAATGATACCATTCTTATGTGTGCCACAAAATCATAAACCATAAATCATTGCATAACCCATGTAATAAAAATGGGATTCTTAAACATCATGACATCATAAAACAATTCATATATGATAAAGGAATTAATAAAAATAATTCCATCACAACATAATCAAATTAATGTAATAATATAGATAGAAACAGAACCCTTTATTATCTTAGATGGAAAATAATTTTGATAAAACACTTGAACTCCATTATTGAGGAAAATATCCTTTCTACTTCAAAAACACATTTCCTTTCATAACATGTCATACAATTATAAACTAAAATAAGTTGATTAAAAATAAACTTGAACACTTTTAAAGGAAGATTCTTGGAAATATTGTTTTGAAAATCCATTCATGCCGTATAAAAAAAACATTCTTCTTGTACTTTTGTCGGAAAAGTCAAAAAGTACCTCGTACGAAAAACGACAAAAGATTCCTTTCATATCTTTTACTAAAAACTCACCAAAGGGTAAAATTGGATATAAACTATTTTAGAAGGATATAACTGTTACATATTGAGGAAACGTGGATGTGGATGATAAAATACACCCCCGTAAATGCCAAAGTATAAACAATCTCAGATAAAAATGAGATTGTGATATTTCCCTTACCATAGGTCCGATTTACTTCGTAAGTGTCTGAACCTCCTGTATAATGATTTAAATAACATCATTGAATTATTCCAGAATCATACTCATTGTTATGATATCACATATGGTTCACTTATGACTTTATTTTACCCGTTCATTTGTAAATTCCATTTTAAAGAGCGTTTTGGGTAAAATCGTTTCTTTTGTCGTCCGTGTTTTGACTTGTAATTATTCATATGATTTCTTAGATCTTGATTACTGAATTATAGAAAATAAAACATTATTTATATATAATATATATTCAGAATATACATATATATAATAGATCATTAAATGGAAAGAAATACACCATTCATGGAGACGGTAGGTCGTACGTACGCATGAACGCTATTTTCGTTTCCTTATTGAGTTGAATGGAATTAAGTAGATGACATAAATATATATACACATAAATCCAGTATCATTATTATGTCATATATTTAATGATTACTTATTATATATACTTTATAATCATTAATGAATGGTTAACGTGGAGAATGAATCTCATCGCGTCGTGGAGACGGTAGTCCGTACGTACGCACGAGCGATGATATCGTTCTCATGATCATTGAATTGTATTGGAGTGTATGTATAATATTTCAGAATCAATATCACTTTAAAATAGTCTTATATAGTCATTATTTACACCATTATATCCATCCAAGTAAGTTGGTGGTGGAAAATAGATTACACCACGGCGTGGAGACGGTATTCCGTACGTACGCAAGCGCGGTGATTTTGTTTTCCATAGGATAGAGAGATGGTGAAATAGGGTTGTTCCATACTTATAATAACATATCATTATATGATAGATACTTATGTAATTACTTCATAATGAAACAACCTAAGAAGAATAAGTGGAAGAAGAAATAAAGTTGAAAGAATCGGTAACAGACATTTACCTCTTCTTTGAAGAGCCTCTTTGAGATCTCCTTTTAGGGCACTAAAATTGGTCTTTGAGGAAGACCAGAACCTCTAGGATATTTCTAGGGAAGTGAAGAAGAGAATTTTTCAGGGTTTGTCCGAGCTTGAAGGCTCAAAGTGGTGTGAGGAATAGAGGTAGGAGGTTCCCTATTATAAGGGAGGAGAGGGGCACTTTTGGAATAACTAAAAATATTATTTTATTATAAAGCCAAATTCGGTTTTAAATAGTTCCAAATTGAGTTATTTCTAAGCTAAGGTGGGTATGGGTCGAAATAATCTCATCCAATATAATTTGGACATGTTTAGTTCACAATTTTAACCTTATCATTTAGTTTTGACTTTAAGTTAGATAATTTTACTTTTACCGTGTCTTTTTGTGTTATTAAATTATAAGGTTAATAAACGTACTATAATAAGCCAACCGAACCCAAGATGTTTATTATTAATATATATAACCTTATCTAAGTCATTTGGCCGAACCTTAGATTTTTAGGAATAAAATAACAATTAATAATATAATATTTGTTTTAAAAACTATTTTATGTCAATTTTGACACTATTTAGTAATTGATTTTTTTGAAAATCATAATTGAATGATTAGTTCAAACAAACTTAATTAAATAAATACTATCATGTCATATTAACCTATAAAATTAGTGGAATTCATAATAAGTTACAAATTACATTTATTTTGGTACTTATAACATCAATTATGTCAATAATTCATTAATAAGATAATTACTGCATCATCATTGTGTCATAAATAAATTAAATTATATAATGTATAAAAATTAAAAATAAAATACCATTATGTATAAAATCGTTTTATCTTTCTAATGAATATTTATAGTCGAATTTATCTTATGTATAACCCTATATTAAAAATAATATACTTATTAAACTCTGATTTTAACTATTTTAACCCTTCTTTAAATAAATTAATAATAAATGTCCTAATCTAATCCAAGTGGGACTAAATGGTCATATTTTATTCCTAAGGTTGTTTTTGGTCTAATTACACTTATCCAATAGAATTAGGACATGTGTTAGGTAATAATAATTTCATTTTACCCTTAATTACCCTATTTACTTTTAACCTTGGTAAAAAAAAGTAAAAAGTTACTATTCATCAAAAATTATTTTCATCTCATTGAACCACATTTTACTTACTGACATCAACCGTGTCTCTTGGATTTTTAAAATTCTACTCACAGAAGCTGTAAAATTAAGGTTTATGAAAAATTAATTTTTTTAACTACCACTTAGTGGTTTCACTATTCATCAAAAAATGAAAGTTTCTAGAAAAATACCAAAAATTAGGCCTAAGATATATTGGATATTATGAACTCAAAAATGATGTCTATTTTACCAAATTCAAAACATATCAGTTGTATTAATTAATTTAAAAATTAATTCCCGTCGTCAAAACAAATAGCTTGTTTTTAAGAGATAGTAACTACCAAAAGATTGACACTTGTTTATGTCTGGTTTAAATGTGAAATTATATCCAATGACCAACATTGTATTAAATTGTAAAAATATATTCTAAATATACTTTAAAACCACTCAAATTAATAATTTATCACTATTAATTATTTCGATTAAAAAGGTTGTTTTTAATTAAAATTTAGTAATTTTCACTATTCATCAGAAAATGAAAGTTATCCGAAAAGTACCAAAATTGCACCCTAAGAAAATTTCGGTATTCCGAATCCAAAAATGAAGTCCATTTTGAAAAATAAAATTTACAAAATTTCAAAAATTGGTTATTACTATTCATTACTGCTAGTTTTAATAATATTTTAATAGCATATCGTTGTTTAGTGAAACTCGGTATTGCGTACTACACACGCTTTCGAGGAAGGTCGTGATTGCGTGTAATGCAAGGCAAGTCAATGATGTGTGTTGTGAAAACTTCTTTTGGTGTAGCGTACAACACAATACATTAATGAAATTAAAAAGAATATTTTTCATAAAATGTCGGGGTGTTACATATGGACAATATGAGTTCATAGTCATTCCCTTCATACTCAATAATTCTCCATAAAGATTCATGGATTTAAGGAATAGAGTTTTAGAGATTACCTTGAAATTTTTTTGGTAGTTTTTATTAAAGATATTATGATATAATACAAGAGCAATGAGGAACATGAAGAGAATTTGAATACTATGATAAAGACTTTGATAAGGGATATTTTATATGCAAGGTACAATAAATGTGAGTTTTTGATGGCGGAAGTATCATTATTGGGACATTTTATCACTCTCAAAGGGATATATGTTGACCATTCCAAGAAAAAGGAAATTGAAGAGTGGCCCAGGCCAACATCAGTAACAGAGAACCACAAATTTCTAGGTCTATATGGGTATTATCAATGATTTATGAATAAATTTTCATGATTGCCAAAACCAATGACCAAGATCAAATGGATGGGAGAATAGTTTTTTCTGGAGTCAGGAAAGTGAAGACAACTTTAAGGAGGTGAAAAAGAGTCTAATCACTCTGTTAGTACTCACACTCCCAACAATTGGAGAACACTTTGGGGTGTACAGTGATGCTTCAAAGTAGGGTTTAGGGTGTGTTATGATGTAAAATGATAACTTGATAGCCTACACCTCAAGGAAGCTAAAACTCCATGAGAAAAATATCATACGCATGATATGGAGTTTGTGTCTATGACCGTTGCGTTAAAAATATGGATTAATTATCTATATGGGGAGAAATGTGAGATATATAATGATCACAAGAGTCTCAAATATATATTCACACAAAAGGAGATTAATATTACCCAATGAATATGGATGGATCTCATCAAGGATTAGGACTTCTCAATCCACTACCATCTCGATAAGGCAAATAAGGTGGAAGATGCTCTGAGTAGAAGGGATATTACATATTTATTAATGATGAAAATTGAAAAGGATATAATCTTTTTATATTTGAAGAGGATAGACATGGTAATAATTAAGGTAGTAATATCATCAATACTTTATCTAATTATTTCTCAACAATCATTCATGGAGAACATAAAGGATGCTCAAAGAAAAGATGTGGAAATTCATAAAAGGGTGGAAGCCATTGAAAATTAGAATTCCTCTGTGTTCGTAATTGATGATAAAGGAGTAGTAAGATTTGTGTCATGATTAAGTGTACCATCCTATCTAGATTTGAAGAAGGAGAGTTTCAATGATTCAAATATAAGAGCCTTTTATTTTCACCCAGGGAGCACAAATATGTATCAAGATCTCTGAGAGAAACTTTAGTGGGACTATATAAAGAAGGAGATTTTTGAATGTACATCAAAGTACTGGTGTGTAAAAAAGATTATTCTGAAAAGAACAAGTCTAAGGGGATTATGAAATCACTACCCATACCAAAATGGAAGTGGGAGAACATCACTGTGGTCTTTTTCACCAGACATACAAGGAAATCCATAGGAAATAATGCTATATGGGTCATTATGGATCATCTTACAAAGATAGGTCACTTTATCGTAATTCGAGATGAATTCCCATTAGATTTACTTTCAAGAATATATATCAAAAATGTTATAAGGATGAATTTATCACCCCTATCTATTAAATCTGATAGAGAACCGAGATTCATGTCGATGTTTTGGAAAAGTTTCCAACAAGCTCTAAGCACTGAACTAAAATTCAGTACATCCTATCATCCTCAAACTGATGGCCAATATGAGTAAACGATTAAGATAATATAAGATATGTTGAGATAATATTAAATGGATTTCAAAGTAGGATGAGACCTACATATTCCAATTTTATAATTCTTATACAATAATAGTTTCTAGTCTAGCATCCGAATGGTACCATATGAATCCCTATATGGGAAACGATGTAGAACACCAGCATGATGGGATGAATTCAGTGAGAGTAATCTGGTAGGACCTAAAATGGTCAAAGAAATGGTAGACAACGTGGAAACCATTTAGTAAAAAATCAAGGAAACCTAATGTTGACAAAAGATTTATGAATATAGTCATCCAGAAGGCCTTGAGTTCAATGTTTGAGATGTGGTATTTATACGTATATCTCTATGAAAGAATGTCATGAGGTTTGGGAAGAGAGGAATGCTAAGTCCTAGGTACATCAAATCCTTCAAGATTCCTGATAATGTTGGGGATGTCTCCTATAGACTATAACTTCCACATACCATGTCCAAAGTACACGATTTCTTTCATGTATCCCTCTTAAATAAGAACTTACCAGACCCTTCACCTCAACTCTCTTTAGAGGTGGTACAGTTGGAGAATGATATTTCTTACAAGGATCAGCCAGTGAATATCTTGGATCATAGAGATAATGTTCTATGTAAAAATACTACTCACTTGGTCAACTACTGTGGCAGAACCATAAGTATGAAGAGGTGACATGGGAGTTGGAGAAGACAATGAAGGAAAAGTACCCACACCTGTTTGTGGCTTAGAATGTAAAATGAAATTTTGATGGAAAAATTTCATAAGGGGGGAATAATGTAACAACCCAATGTTTTATCAATGTAAATTAACATCTTATAATTATGTCATATAATCACATGAAGTCACAACACAATGAACTAAATAGTACTACGTGACCATTCCACACAATATTTTTACTTCTGTGATTTGAATTTTGAGGATCTGACATACACGATTGCAATCAGTAAGATGTTTGGAGTCTGAAAAGACAAAATCAATTTTTGGTGAATAGTAACTGACCCATATGAATAGTAATGATACCCTTATGAATATTAATATGACAATTATGAATAGTAAATCATCTAAAATAATAGTAACCTCACCAAAGAATGTATAAATAAAATTTACACATCTTACAAGTGATAATATGACCATATTAAAAGTATTTTTATTTTTTTATGTCCTAAAAATTAATTAAAATTAATTAATTAATTTAAAAGAAACTGTATTTTCCCTAAAATGTGTTCATAAACTAACAATTTTATGTCTTCTAGATTTAAAATAATTTTATAAGACCTTATGTAATTTTTGAAATCATTATAAAATCATTTATAGTTTCAAAATTTGTATTTTCAAGTAAAATATGATTTTAATTAAAAATTAAATTAATCATATTTAGAAAATTATTTTGAAAAAATGGAGTTCATTTTTTGGATTCTACAAATTGAAAAATGGTTAGGTTTATTTTTTTTGGATTTTTCTGAAAAACATGAATTTTTTATGAAAAGTAAAATATAATAATGTACCGTCTATATAGATTATTTGTATAATACACTATTTATTGAGTCATGGATGATGTAAGAACCTTGGGATAGAACTCACATTCACATATAACTATTTTTTTTCATGGAATAATCACTATTTGTTATATTATGGAGAAATAATAAACTAATGACTAAAATATTAACAAAACCCTCCTCCCCTCCACTATAAAAAACACCCACACTCCCCTCTTCTCTTCACTTATCTTCAAGCCCTGTTCCATCCCAAGATTCTTCCAAAATCTCTCCCCAATCTCCTCCCAAAATTAAATCATCCCATATTATCTTCAATAGTCCAAATCCTCTCCCCTTAAGAGGCTCTCAAGGAAGATATAATGAAGAGGTAAATTCCTTTTTTCAATTCTTTTACTTTCTTTTCAATATCTTTTTTTTCTTTTCTATCCTTACATATAATCATCCAAATATTGTGAATGCTAAAGTAACATACATGTAATGGAATATTGTTATGATAATGTAATAAGTTATCATCATCTCTCCTTTACAATTCTTCTGTATTAGTAGTAAAGAGACCATCTGAGATGTGTTAATTTACCACATTCAAGGACAATGGGTTTTCAATTTCTTTTACCATATTCAATTCGGGTAATGAAAACAATTTATTGGGTGAACCAGAATATTAAATATTTATTTTATATTTTATGATGTTTTGGAATCCTTTTTCACTCATGATGTAAAATAATAATACAAAACAAGGTATTTGTGAGATAAATCGCGAAATTTATCCAAGTGTTTATCATTAATGTTTTATATAATGATTCAACTTCACTCCATGAAACCAAAGTAATTTTACAACCGTGTAATCTTTTGGATGTTTGATATTAAAATATAACTCAAATTCTAGACAACCACCCTCATCATACCTGCGTGTCCGAACATGAATATTGGTAAACCGATCATTATAACCAAGGAAGCAAACATACCTGAACAATGAAATTAGACATCATAACTAATAAAAAAGGCCATGAATGATTTTAAAAAAAATATAATAAATATTTTAAATATATAATAGGTTCATGAATTATAATTTAATTAACTTAATTTTATTATTTGTGTCATTAATATCAAGTGGAGAACACCATTGGACTAAAGATAAGAGATCCTCTCAATTTCACTTTTATTCAAGAATGTCCTCTATGTTATGCCTATTTATGTGTAATACCTATTTATGGGGTTGGATTTCATATGTCCACCATAATTAAATCATGATTCTTAAGATTTTATAATCCACTTTATCTCTCATTAAGCACTCTTAAGAACACCCAATACTATGCCGATAATTCGTAAGGGATTCTACCAGAACCTCCTTTATTCCTTTGGGTTACACTATCATTATTTTACAAAATAGAAGTTATCTTATATTTTTATGCGAATATAAAAAATTCTATGTACATGTACCAAATTCCTTTATCAATACCCTTTTATAATTCTGTTTTGGAGATATACAAGTTTTCATGTGATTCCCTCCTCAATACTTACTGATAAGAAAATATGTTTTGAGGGAACTTCCTGAATTCTGACCCTATTTCAAGTGTACTCTATCTTCTATTTTAATCCACCATTGTCTTTATAAATCATTATTTTTTATTATTAAATCATTCTAGGGTAACTTATGTTTTTATATAAAGAATGGTTCTTTTTTCCATTTTAAAGGCTCTATAATATTTTCCTTAAATCCACAAAAAATTGGTTTAATGCTAAAATTTATTAAATACATTTCATAAATGTTGTCACTTATACCTGACATCAAATACCATGATACATGCCTATTTTACCTTATGAATGTCCATGTATATGTTATTTCCTTTCTATCATTGATAATTTTATGATACAACCATTTTTTATTCTTTATGACATGATTATGGATCCCAATTCATTCCACAGGTAACCCTTATGTTTATGTATGATTATTTATGTGGAAATAATATTCATGAAAAGTTAATATGGGTACACCCAGATATCTCTCTAATTCATTGAGTAATGTTTAGTGTCATAAGATGTTATGTGTGATGGTCGTGGTGATTAGCCTTGGCTTGTGCTACCATGTGCGATGGTCTTGGCAGTTAGCCTTGGATTGTGCTACCATGTGAAATGGTCATGCCAGTTGGACTTGACTCATGATAAATTCATTTTTTATGTTTCTAAAACATTAATATGACTCCTTTTTTATATTATTACATGTTTATATATTATTATCCCATATGTTACATGCCTTTTTATATCATCAAGTCATGCCTTCTATCCCATATTCTAATGCTTTGTTCTTATGGTTATCCCCTTAATGGGATATTTAGCTCATCACTCTGTTCATGTATTCCAAAGGGTAACCTATGAATATTTTTGAGCATAATGAATGTTAGGTTCTCAATTTTATTATTAAATAAACAAGTGTTGTAATTACATCCATGTTTTTTGTTTTATGTACCAAGTCTTCCAAGACTCTAGACTTTACAATCCATATCTTTTACTCTGATGTATAATTATGTTTAAAATCATGTAATGTTATATGTGGAAAGATAATGTTTCTATAATATCCCTTTGTGAAAGAATTTATAGCTCAAATGATTAATACAAAGGAGAGAATCATGCCTGAATACATGCCCATCATGAGGGATTACACTTCTTTATTCCCTGAAGTGTTTCCTGGTCTTCCTACTGATCGAGAGGTTGAGTTCACAATTGAAATTATTCTTGGAGAACATACCATATCAATGAAACCTTATACAATGGTAATTGTAGATCTAGAAGAGCTGAAGAAGAAGTTATCGGAGAATATGGAGATGGGTTTTATACGCCCGAGTGCTTAACTATAGGGTGTGGCGGTCCTCTTCATCAAGAAAAAGGTTGGATCAATGCGCCTCTGTATTGAATTTAGTGAGCTCAATACAACCCTGATAAATAACAAGTATCCCCAACCATGGATAGATGAATTATCTTATCAGCTTCATTGGGCCAATTATTTCTCTAAGGGGGACCTTCAGATGGGATATCAATAATTTAAGGTGAGGAAGGATGATATTCCCAAGACTGCCTTTCGAAAGAGTTATGGACACTATGAGTTCACAGTGATCTTCTTTGTGCTCAATAATTATTTATAAGTTTTCATGTATCTAATGAATATATTCTTTATATAATACCAAGAGAAATTTGTGTTATTCTTTATTGATGATATTCTCATGTACTCCAAGAGCATGGAGGAACATGAGGAGCATTTGAATACTGTGTTAAGGAATTTACGATGGGAGAAGCTATATGCAATGTATAATAACTGTGTGTTCTGGATGGAGGAAGTATCATTCATGGGGAATTTTATCACTAGAGAAGGGATATCTATGGACCCTTCCAAGACAAAGGTCATTAAAGGGTTGCACAAGCCAACATCTGTAACAGAGATCCGCAACATTCTTGGTCTATCCGTGTATTATCAATGATTTGTGAAGATCTTTTCATGATTTCCAAAACCAATGACCAAGATTACATAGATGGGAGTAATATTTTTCTAGACCCAGTAATGTGAAGACTGCTTTAAGGATTTTAAGTTGAGGTTAATCACTACACCAGTACTCATACTCCCAATAAATGGAGAACACTTTTTGGTGAATAGTGATGTTTCAAAGAAGGGATTAAGCTGCGTACTAATGAAAATTGATAATGTGATTGCCTACTATTCAAGGAAAGTGAAAATACATTTGCAAAACTATCCAACACTTGATCTGGAGGTGGCAAATATAATCTTTGAATTTAAAATCTGGAGACATTATCTCTATAGGAAGAAGATTGTGATATAGATTAATCATAAGAGTCTCAAATATATATTCAAACACAAAGAGAATAATATGAACTAGTGAATATGGATAGCGCTCATCAAGTATTATGAATGCTCAATCCACTATAATCCTTCTAAGGAAAATTTGATGGAGGATGCTCTAAGTAGAAAGGATCCTGCATCTTTATCAATGATGAGAATTGAAAAAGATCCAATATTCTTATATTTTAAGAGGATGGACATGGGAATCATTAAGGGAGGATCATCATCCATCCTTTCTCAAATGATTTCTCTACCATCCCTCATGGAGAAAATAATGGATGCTCAAATAAAAGCTGGGGAAATTCAGCAAAGGGTGGAAGCCATTAAAAATTGGAAATCCCATAAGTTCATGATTGATGATGAAGGAGTTAAAATATTTGTGTCAATATTAGGTGTACCATCCTATCCAGATATAATGAAGGATATTTTGAATGACTCACATTGCTCAACATTCTCTATTCACCTAGGTAGCACAAAGATATATCAAGATATCTAAGATAACTTTTGGTGGGACAATATGTAGAAGGTGATTGTTGAATATATATCAAAGTCCCTGATATTTCAACAAGTGAAGGCTGAAAGAAAAAAGTATAAGGGGATGATGAAACCAATACCCATAACAACAAGGAAGTGGGAGACCATCACCATGGACTCTGTCACTGAACTTGCAATGAAATCGAGAGGAAACAATGAAATATGGGTCATTTTGGATTGTCTTACAAAGACATCACATTGTACTGCAATTCGATAGGACTTATCATATGATCATATATCATGGATATATATCCCAAAAATAGTAAGGATGCATGGAGTATGACTATATGTTGTATCTAATCAAGATCTGATATTCAAATTGATGTTCTGGAAAATTTTCCAACATGCTCTAAGCACAGAACAAAACATCAGTACAACCTATAATCCTCAAATTGATGGCCAATCTAGTCATACTATATATACATGGTATGATATGTTGAGAGAATGTTACATGGAATTAAAAGGAGTATGGGACCAACATATTACACTAGTTGAATTCAACTACATAAATTGTTTCCACTTAAGTATTCAAATGACACCATACAAATACCTATATAGGAAATGGTGTAGAACACCAATGTCTTGGGATGAAGTCGGTGATCATAATAATCTAGGACCTGAAACTGTTGAAGAAATAGTGGAGAAGGTGGAAATCATTAATCAACACATCAAGCCAGCCTAATGTTTATAGAAGATTTATGTAGACAATCATTGATGAGACCTTGAGTTCAAAGTTGCAGACATAGTATTTATCTACATATCTCCATGGAAGAAGGTCATGAGATTTTGGAATAAAGGAAATCAAAGTCCCAGGTACATCAACCCCTTAGAGATCCTTGATTGAGTCAGAGATACAGACTATAGACTGGAACTTCCACCTACCAAGTCTAAGGTACACGATGTCTTCCATGTATCTCTCGGAATGAAGTAAATTACAGACCCTTCACATGTACTCACTTCAGAGGTGGAATAGTTGGAGAATGATCTCTCTTATGAGGAGTAGCCAGTGAAGATCGTGGATCATAGATATAATGTTCTAATTAAGAATAATACCCATAGAGTCAATGTACACTGGCATAACCACAAGTACGAAGAGGTAACATTGGAACTAGAGTAGGAAATTAAGGAAAACTACCCACAACTTTTTATTTCATAGAATGTAAAATTAAATTTCTTGGGTGAAATTTCATAAGGGCTACTAATGTAACGACCCAATGTTTTATCAATTGAAATTACCTTTTTATAATTTGTAATATAATCACATGAAATCACAACATAATGAACTACTAAGAACTATGTGACTTTTAAAAATAACATTTTCACTTCTGCGATTTTAATTTTGAAAATTTGACATACAGGGTTCTGATTAGTAAGATGTTTGGAGTTTGATAAGACAAACCTAATTTTTTGTTAAAATTAACTAAACCATATGAATAGTAATGTTTCACTTATGAATATTAATGTAAAAAGTTTGAATATTAAATTGACCAAATGAATAGTAACCTCACCCATGAATTTATAAATAAAATTTAGGCATCTTATAAGTGCTAATATGACCATTATAAAAGTATTGGTATTATTGTATGCCATTAATAATTAATTAATTTAAAAGAAAGTGTATTTACAAAAAATGGGTTCATAAATTATTAATTTTACGTCTTATAGTTTTAAGATAATTTCAAATGACCTTATGTAGTTTTTGAAAACATTATAAAATCAATTATAGTTTAAAAATATGTATTTTTCAAGTAAATTTTAATTTTAATTAAAAATTAAATTAATTAAAATTTTTAAATTATTTTTGAAAAAGGGAGTTAACTTTTGGATTCTACATGTTGAAATATGGTTATGGTGAATTTTTGGGATTTTTCAAAAATACAAGAATTTTTTACGAATAGTAAAATAAAATAATTTGAAAATTAAGCTAAATACATGATTTATACGGTCATTGATGATGTTCTTATGATGTAATACCAATTATTTATAACTCACATTAAATAGTTACTATTTATGGTCATTGAATCATCACTATTTCTGGTCTTGAAGGAAATTTATAAACTAAGCAATTAAATATTATGAGAACCCTCATCTCCTCCACTATAAATACCACCCCTCTTTACCTCTTCTCTTCACCCCTCTAAATCCTTGTTCCTTGACTAAATTCTACCCAAATCTCAACCCAATATCCTCCCCCACGTCCAAATACCCTTATCCTATTTAAAATAGAAAATCTATTCCCCTTAATAGGCTCTCAAATAAGATGGATTCAAGAGGTTAATTCCACTTCTCAATTCTTTTACTTTCTTTTCAAGTTCATTTTTTTCTTTTACATCCTTATCTCTCCTCATCCAATTGTTATGAAAATTCCAATACATGAAATTTATTGTATTTTATTAATGATAATGTATTAATTTATTATCATATCACCTTTACCCTTCTTTTATACTAGTAGTAAAACACCATCTGAGATGTAATAATTTACCCCATTTATGGACAATGGGTTTTCAATTTCTTTTATCATCTTTAATTCTGGTCATGAAAACATTTTTGTTATGGTTGAACCAGATTACTATTTAATACATCATATGTAAGTTTATATAATCCTTTTGGACACATGATATTAAATTATAATGCAAAATCAGTTCGTTGTGATCAAAAACCACCAATAAAACCAAAAGTTTATCACTAATGTTTTATATAATGATTCAAAATTACTCTAAGTAACAAAATTATATTTACAACCATTTGACCTTATGTATGTTCAATAATAAAATAAAACTCCAATTATGTACATACATCCCCATTTTATATGATTCTCCATTCATGAAAATAAGTAAACCGATCGTAAAAACCAAAAAAACAAATAGACTCGAACAATGAAATTGAATCACTTAACCCATCAAGAATGTAATGAATGAACATAAAACGGTTATGTAAAAGCTTTTACATATAATATAGGTTCTATAATTTCTAATTAATTAACCTTATGTTATTATTATGGTTATTAATGTCAATTGGAGAACACCGTTATAGTTAAGATAATGGATCTTCTCTATTTCACTTTTATTCAAGAATGTCCACTATGTTATGCCATTTTATGTGTAATACCTAATGACGGGGTACGATTTTTCACCTACACCATACTTACCTAGTTATTTATAAGTGATGGAAAACATCTTTTCTCTCATTAATCCCTCTTAAGTAAACCTGATACCATGCTGATATTCCATAAGGGATTCTACCCGACCCTCTTTTGTTCCTTCAGATTGCTTTTTCTTCATTTTAACAAAAATAATTTATCATATCTTTGTAATTCCCCAACCACAGTTACCCAAAGACGATGCACTATTTTAATACATTGGAATGATTACAAGGAATCACGTCCTGAAGGACCGATCCATTTAGTAGTCTTGGAAAATAGATTACAAACATGAATGTTACATTACATTATAAAATGAAAAAAAACAACAACATTGTCTCCATTGACCACATTAATATTCCTTAGAATATCCTTATAGGTCATTCATAATATAATTATTTGCATCCTTGGAAGAATAAAACATTGAAAGGGGTGAGCTCATATGATCAGTAAGGATTACAATATAGCGGAAACTTTCATAAATATGAATAAACATATAAGGAAATGTATAATACTAAAACATAAGCCTTTTAGATATAAATATCTAGATAATAGGGATAATATAAATCAAATAATTCCATTTACATATTCACATGGATATTCTACTAGTCGAATAATCACATGCAATATTAAATATCCAATTTCATAATGATGGAATGCATAATGCCAGATTTTATAACAACATAGTCAAGGCCTTCTGGTGAGACTAAAATATTATTTTGTCAAGGCCTTGTTCCAAGACACTAGTTTGTCTCATGAGATGTACCGATGCATCGAGGAGCTATATCGGGCTCCACCCATCACATACTATGTCTAATGCATTCCTCATATGAAAAGGTTTAAACTTAACATTAACTTTCATATTAAAACTAGCATATGAAATGTCAATAATTTATATTTAAACCATGAATGGTATAAAAATAACACATCCACAGTCAAACATATAAAAAAATATTCAATACAATATGGAAGACTTGTATCATAATAAATCAACTTCAAACAAGTTTAAAATCCATCAAAGGATGTTGAAATAGATGAAAATGATTTGTAAACCTCTTCGAGAGAAGAATCTCTTTTTCATGAAAACATTTAAAAGTCACACGATTTAGAATGGAAGAAATTTAAATAATTTTTTTAATAAAAGTGTCCCATACCACTTTAAAATTTTTTAATGGAATTAACATTTTAAAAATATTCATGTCCATATAAATAAATCCTTAACCCCATTTTGAAAACATGGACATTAATGAGAATGATTTAAAAGAATAAATATTTAAACCATTTAAAATGGTGATATAGTTAAAGAGTCCCTTCCATAAAACCTTAAAATATTTCTTTTAATAATATTTTTATGAAATAGTGATGTGGATGATAAAGAGGTCCCAATAGATACTCACGTAAAAATAACCTCGGATAATGAAGAGATTGTAGAAGTAACCCTTACCATGCACATTCCTTTGGTCGAGGGTACGTTTAACCTACGGTATAATGACCATAGTCTGTTATTAAATTATAACAGAAACATATTCATATTTATTATATCATACATGATTCATTTATGACTTTATACTAGACATTTAATAATTATTTCCTTATTAAATTAACATTTCAGGTAATAATCGCTTTCTTTATCGTAGGTGTTTTAACTTGTTATTCTTGATCATATCACTTAGATCATGATCTAAATAATTAAAGAATAAAATACATGATTTATATATCAAAT
Source organism: Viscum album (assembly GCA_963277665.1). Taxonomy (NCBI): domain Eukaryota; kingdom Viridiplantae; phylum Streptophyta; class Magnoliopsida; order Santalales; family Viscaceae; genus Viscum; species Viscum album. Next base: position 768,274,551 of record OY728121.1, read on the forward strand.
ATATATATAGAATATAAATATTTATAATAGATAGATATATGAAATGGAAAACACCATTTATGGAGACGGTAGGCCGTACGTATGCATAAACCTTGTTTTTGTTTTCATATTGTATTGAACGGAAGTAAGTGAATAATATATATGTAAGTAAATATATATATATATATATCTAGTAGAATTATTATTTCATATATAATATTCTTAATAATAATATATATTTTTATAATCATCATTGAATGGTGAACGTGGAAATGAATATCATCGCGTCGTGGAGGTGGTAATCCGTATGTACGCACTTATGGTGACCTTTTCATTTATAGAATGGATTGAATAATGAATATCATTGTAACATATTTATAATGACATCAAATTATGTAAAAGGTACTTAATATATTATTTTGGTATGGAAAAATCAAAGAAAGAGGATGTGGAAGAAGAGAAGAACTTGAAAGAGGGTGGTGAAATTATTACCTCTTCTTCGGGTGTTTCCTTTTGAGTTGATCCCAAGGGATCCATAGGTAAGCTTTATAATCATTGTAAAGACTCTAGGTTTATGTGAGGGAAGTATGGAGGATATTAGGGCTGGGTTATTCTGAGCCAAATGGCATTGGACGTGTTATTTTGAGAGAAGGGGGAGTACCCTTTTATAAGAGAGGTGAGGGTCACTTTAGGAAAAGATTGAAATATTATTTTATAATAAACTCATTTTCGGTTTCTAATGGCTCCAAAATGATTTATTTATAGGATAAGGTGGGTATGGGTCGATAACTACTCAACCAATAGGTTTTATATAGGTTTAAGTCAACATATGAACCTTATATTTTAGATTTAACTCTATGTTAAATAGTTCAACTTTTACAGTGCCTTCTTGTATTCTTACCCTATACGGTTAATAAACTGACTATAAACTTGAAATAGAACCTAAAGTTGTTCATTAATGACATATATAATATTTTCTAACCCTTTTGGATGAACCACAGATTTTTATGAATATTATATCAACCAATAAAATAGTATTTGTTTTAAAAATTAATTTATATCAATTTTTACAATATTTGGTATTTTGTTTTTGTGAAAGTCATAAAAACCTTATCACATCTAAAATATTTATCTAATAGACACTAACATGTTATATGAACCTAAAAAATTAGTGGAATTCATCAAAACTTCAAAATTATATTTTTAAATTATTTTTAATATAGACTATTTTAATAATTTATTAAGAAGTTAATTACTGCATCATCATTGTATCAAAAATAAATTTATTTATCTAATACATAAAAATTATAAATAATATACCATGATGTATGAAATTTATTTGTCTTTATAATGAATATTTATAGTAGAATTTATGTTATGTATGTCCCTATATTAAAAATGGTTTAGTTAGTAAACTTTGAATTTAACACTTTTAACTATTCTTTAAATAAAATAATAATAAATATCCTAATCTAATCCAAGTGGACCTAAAGGTTCATATTTTATTCCTAAGTTTGTTTTTCGTTGAAATAAACTTATCCAATAAAATTAGGACACGTGTTAGGGTAATTATAATATGATTTGTTTCCATTAATTACACTATTTACTTTTAATCGTGGTAAATAAAAGTCAAATGTTACTATTCACAAAAAAATTGTTTTCATCTTATTGAACCACATTTTACTTACTGATGTCAACCATGTCTCTCGGAGTTTTTAAATTCAACTCACAGTGGCTGTAAAATTATGTTATATGAAAATTTGCAAAGGCTCCTAGAAGATGGGTAAAAAACGTTAAAGAGTTAAATAAACTTTTATACATGTAATTTATTATAAAATGATTGCAATGAATAAAATCAAAATTATATAGGTATTATATATCTATTTTTACATAAAAATAAATTAAAATAAAATATATAATTATTTAAATATAATGTCGGTTTTAAATAATAACACAGTGTTTTTCACTATTCATCAAAAATTGAAAGTTTTCATAAAAATAACAAAAAGAACCCTAATAAAATTTTGATATTATGAATTCAAAAATTAAGTCAATTATACCAAATTAAAAATATAAAAGTTTCATTTATTAATTAAAAATTAATTACTGTTGTCAAAACGACAAAGCGGGGTTTTAAAAATTAAAAACTATCAAAAGATTGACATGTGTTTATGACAAATTTAAATTTGAAATTACGTATAATAACCTACACTATATTAAATGATAAAAATATAATCAAATTATACATACAAATAATTCAAATGTAAAATTTAACACTACAAATTATTTTGAATAATAAAGTCGCTTTCAATTAAAATTTAGTATATTTCACTATTCCCCAAAATATGAAAGTTTTCAGAAAAACACCAAAAATTTATAAAAAATAAAATTTTATATCCAGATTCTAAAGAAGAAGTTTATTTTTTCAAATTGAATACATAAAAGTGTGAAATATTGGATTTTAAAAGGGTTCACCGTTAAAAGGAGGTAAAATTGCATTTTCTAAAAAATATTTCCTTTATCTAAAAAATTGAAATTATTCTTATATTATTTCTAACAAAACACATAATATAGATGCTAAAATTATATGGAGTATATAAAATTCAAAATGTAGTTAATACTATTCATAACAATTTTTTGAACAGGTTGTTTGGTAAGTTGTGGTGCGCTCGAACTTAGTGTTGCGTGTAATGAAAGTTATTGATTTAATTTCAAGAGATAACTTACTATGAAATATTGGGGTGTTACATTCTCCCCTCCTTCAATAAATTGTGTCCTCACGATTTTAAATTGTTCTTAGAAAATAAAAGGATAAAAATAGAAAAATACCTTTGTGGAAAATCCACATCAGAAATTGGGTTAATTTTTTTTCTTAATAAGAGAGAAAGGGAAATGAAAAAGTCACCACCAAATTATGCTCTCGATTTGAAACAAAAATGGTTCAAATTAGAGACACATAATTGGAAAAAAACTTAAATATTTATAGGGAGTGATTGAGGCCATCAATCACAAATATGTGTAAAATTGAGGCCCTCAAAGCCATCAATCTATGGTGATTTAAAAGATCATCGGTTCAACAAAACATATGGTATAAGGATAACACATTTTTGGTTTTAATATACCTTCCCTAATGTTTAAGAATTAATTTATTCATAGAATAAGATGTAAAAAAATACAAGACAAGTAGAGGTTCACCATTGAACTAATTCCTACCACAAACTCATCTTTCATTCCAAAGGATAATAAAATTCAAAAATATTCTATTTCTGGTAATCATATAGGGTTACAAAAATAATGAATTTATAATTCAATTGTAAGAATATTTAAAAAAAATATTATACAAACCAGGAGATCACATAGCCTTATAAGTGAGGCACCATTGTCGCCCTTCGGTTGTGGGTTCAAGTATCACAGTTTTTCCAGACGCGACGGGTTGTCACCCGTCCTTCAGGTTTCCCTTTATATAAAAATCAAAAAATAACGTTAAGAAATGATTTAACCTTAAAAATAGTATCCAATGTCAAATTTAATCCATTCCAACCTATAGACTTATCCAAAATACTTTTTTCCAAATTCACAGTCCAAAATTTATAAGGAAGGTAAACACAATGATGATCTTTTTTTCCATGTAATAAAATTGGAATACCTTCATCATGTATTCTTTTAAAACACGGAAATAACCTAAATTACTATAAAACATTATTTATTACCTTCATGCTCCCTTATGACTTATAAAATTCTAGATATATTCCTTATATCCAAAAATTTTTAATACTCCAACAGGGATGGAATAAACAAACCATTAATGAGTTCCAAGGTAGTAAAGAATATCCAATATAATTTATCCAAATAAATAATATATTAATCCAAAATCAATACCTCAGTATTATAACAATATTAAGGTTTATATTACCTTTAACCATGTATTTTAGAGAAAGTTAAACTTGCTATTGAGTAACTTTTCTTAGAACCATATAACATCAAATCCTCAATGATATAGTATTGCAGTAAAATCCTTATTTATTTCCATAATTCATATAACCAGTACATCGTTGATACAACACTCAAATGAAATAATTATTTAATAATAACATAAGAATAGTATTCATTCATCTTCATCTATGGAAGTATCATAACTTTATTATTATCCAATAGCATCATTTGGGGCATACTCTGATGATTTGGGCACTGATTCACATAGTGTCCCAACTCATTGCTGTTGAAGCATTGTACCTTTCTCACGTTTTTCTTACCCTTGAAATCATGTACTTGGTGTCCTTTTTCTCTAAACATATAAAAAACTCTAATTCCCTTAAAGAATTTACCAAGGTGATTATTTCCACAATTATCACATATTGGAAAATCCTTCTTTCCACTCTTCCCTTTATCCATATTTCTCCCTTCCATCATTTTCTTCTCTTGCATACCTTCAAAGCCATAGGACGTAGAGAATTATTTACTTATATTATAAACACATGATACCATTTCTTAATATTACGAGAATAAATGGGAGACTATTTTCCTTTTAAATGTTGTCTTAATACCATGAAATCTATGATCCTTCTTAATCTTTCGATCATGCGTATTGCTGGAATTCTCATTCCTTCTACTAGAAACCATTTATAAACAATGGCATACACTAGGGTTGTTTATGAATCAAAATGAATAATTATAAACTTGTGAAATACCTAACATAAATTGAAAATATTATACATATAATCTATAATCATAAAATGTTTTCTTTGAGGAAGTATTTACTCTAAAATCCTTCATAATGGATTACAATGAAAATGTGAATTATCCAAAGCATATCCCCCAGGAGTGTCATAACCCAGAGTGCAGCAAGGCATTGTTAGCATGTACCAGGATACCCCGGGGAAAGCCCAAAACTCCTTGTCGGAGTTTTCACTCCTAGGTACATCTGTGCCTGAGCAATATTTACCTGCTCGTATCCAGACAGGGATGTATTGTTTGGAAAATACACAAAATCTCTACATTACCAAAATTATAGGAAGTTCTTATATACTAATCTTCAGAGTCTATCTTAGGGTAATGTTCTCTAATAAGAGATTTTCTAAATCAATTTCCATGGTTTTTTCTAAACTTCCTCAGATACCAACTGTAATGCCCCGACCCCAGTTACCCAGTGTCAGTGCATTATTTTAATACATTGGCATGATTACATGGAATCAAGCCCCGAAGGACTGATCAGTTTAGTAGTATTGGAAAATAGATTACACACATGAACATTGCATTACATTATAAAATGAAAAACAAAATCAACATTGTCTCCATTTACCAAATTAATTTCCCCTAGAATTTCTCTATAGGTCAGTCATAATATAATTCATTGAATCCTGGAAAAAATAAAACATAGAAAGGGGTGAGCTTAGATGCTCAGTAAGGCTAACAATATAGCAAAAACTTTTATAAATAAGAATAAAAATTTAAGGAAATGTATAAGACTAAAACATAATCCTTTTAAACGTAAAATTCTGTATAATATAGCCAATATAAATCAAATAATTCTATTTACTTATACACATGGATATTCTACTAGTCAAATAATCACATGCAATATCACATAGCCCATTTCATAATGATAGAATGCATAATGCCAGACTTCATAACCCCATAGTCAAGGCCTTCTGCCAAGAATACAAGGTTTTTTCAATCCTTGTGCCAAGAAACTAGTTTGTCTCATGAGAACTACCGATGCATCAAAGAGCTATAGCGGGCTCCACCCTTCACTTACTAAGTCCAATACATTCCTCATATGAAAATATTTAAACATATCATAAAAATTCGTATTAAAACTAGCATACGAAATGTCAATACTTTATCCATAAACCATTAATGGTATAAAAATAACACATCCACAGTCAAACATATAAAAAAACCTTGAATACAATATGGAATATTTGTATCATAATAAATCTACTTCAAAAAAGTTTAAAATCCATCAAAGGATGTTCACATAGATGAAAATGATTTGTAAACCTCTATGAGAGAAATATCCCATTTTCATGAAAACATTTAAAAGTCACACAATTTAGAAATGAAGACATTTCATGACATTTTTGAATCAAAGTATCCCATACAACTTTTAAACTTTTTAAAGGAATTAAAATTTTAAAAACATTCATGTCTATATAAATAAATCCTTAAAAACCATTTTGAAAACATTGACATTAATGAGAATGATTTAGAAGAATAAATATATAAAAAATTTAAAATGACGATATAGCTAAAGTGTAACTTCCATGAATCCTTAAAATATTCCTTTGGAAAATAATTTTATGAAACACAGATGTGGATAATAAAGAGGTCCCAGTAGATACTCACGTAAAAACAACCTCGGATACTGAAGATATTATTGAATTAACCCTTACCATGCACTTTCCTTTGGTCGATGGTACGTTCAACATCATGTATAATGACCATAGTATGTTATTAAATTATTCCAGAACCATATTCTTATTTATTATATCATACATTATTCGTTTATGAGTTTATACTAGCTATTTAATAATGATTTCCATGATAAATTAACATTTTGGGTAATAATCGCCTTCTTTATCGTACGTGTTTTAACTTGTTATTCTTGATTGTATCACTTAGATCATGATTTAAATAATTCCAGAATATAAAAAATGAATTATATATCATATATATATAGAATATAAATATTTATAATAGATATATTTAAAAATGGAAAACACCCTCTATAGAAACGGTAGGTTGTACATAAACATAAAGGTTGTTTCCGTTTTCATATCGTATTGAACGGAAGTAAGTGAATAGGATATATGTAAGTATATATATATATATATATATATCTCCAGTAAAATTATTATTTCATATAATACATACTTATTAATAATAGATATTTTTATAATCATCGTTGAATGGGGAACGTGGAAATGAATCTTATCGCGTCGTGGAAACGGTAATCTGTACGTACGCACATGCGACAATATAATTATATTGATAGTGAAATAATATGTAATTGGATGTTATATAATATATAAAGAATCATTAAAATGTTATATTTATTATTTACATCACATATATTCATTATTATACCCATCCAAATAATTATGTGTTCGAATAACAAACTACACCATGACGTGAAGACGGTATGCCGTACATACGCATGTATGGTTACTTGTTAATTTATACGATATATAAAAAAAATAATATCATTGTAACATATTTCTGATAACATCACAGTATGTAGAGGTTACTGGATTTATTATTTTGGTATGGAAACAACAAATAATGAAGAAGTGGAAGAAGAAAAGAACTTAAAAGAGGGTGGTGAAATTATTACCTCTTCTTAAGGTACTTCCTTTTGATTTGATGAAACGGTCTCCTTAGGTTGATTTATGATCAAATTAAGGACTATAGTTTGATATAAAGGATGTTGGGAGGATATTTGGGCAGGTATTGGCCCAGAAAAATGTCATTGGAGATGTGATTTTGAGAGAAGGGGAAGTACCCTTTTATAAGAGAGGTGAGGGTCACTTTAAGAAAAGCATGATATATTATTTTATAATAAAATAATTTTAGTTTATTAGTGGCTCAAAAATAATTTTTTTCTAGGATATGTTGGTTATGGGTCTAAAAAAACTCAACTAATAGGTTTTGGACAGGTTTAGGTCACCATATTAACCTTATCTTTTAGATTTAACTCTTAGTTAAATAGTTTATGTTTTACTGTCTCTTTTTTTATTATTACACTATATGGTTTATAAACTTACTATAAACTTCCAAGAAAACCCAAAGTGGTTCATTAATGGAATATATAATATTATTTAAGGACTTTCTTTGAAACTTTGATTTTTAGGAATATTATACCAACCAATAATATAATATATTTTTTAAAAATTAATTTATGTCAATTTTGATACTATTTGGTATTTTGTTTTGTGAATATCATAAAAACCTTATCACTTCGAAAAAAATTTATCTAATCAACCCTTAAATTCCATATTAACCTATAAAATTAGTTAAATTCATCAAATCTTTTAAATTCTATTTTTTTAATATTTATAATATAAACTATTTTAATAATTCATTAAGAAGGTAATTACTGCCTCATTATTGTGTCATACATAAATTTAATTATTTAACCTCTAAAAATTTTAAATAAACTACCATGATGTAGGAAATATTTTTATCTTTCTAATGAATATTTATAGTCGGATTTAACTTATGTATAACCCTATATTAAAAATGGTTTAGTTAATAAACATTGAATTTAACACTTTAACTCTTCCTTAAATAAAATAATGATAAACTTCCTAATCTAATCCAAGAGGACCTAAAGGATACTATTTTATTCCTAAGGTTTGTTTTGGTCGAAATAAACTTATCCAATAGAATTAGGACATGTGTTGTGTTAATTGTAATATTATTTTTAACTTTAATTTCACTATTTACTTTTAACTGTGGTAAATAGAAGCCAAAAGTTACTATTTGTAGAAATTTAGTTTCATCATATTGAACCAAATTTTACTTACTAATGTCAAATTTGTTTCTTATATTTTCTAAATTAAACTCCCAGAAGTGGTAAGATTATGTTTTATGCAAATTTGCAAATGCTCCTAGAAGTTGGGTAAAAAAACGTTAATGAGTTCAATAAAATTTTATACATATATTTTTATTATAAAATTATTCCAATTAATTAAATTGAACTTATAAAGGTATTATATATCTATTTTGATTTAAAATAAATTTAAATAAAAAAATAATTATAAAAATAAAAAGTCGGTTATAAATAATAACGCAGTGTTTTCATTATTCATCAAAAATTGAAAGTTTTCAAAAAAATTCCAAAAATTCACCCTAAGATAATTTTAATATTATGAATTAAAAAATGAATTATATTTTACCAAATTCAAAAAATATATCTTGAATTTATTAATTTAAAATTAATTCCCATCGTCAAAACCAAAAAGTTAGTTTTTAAAAAGTAAAAACTATCAAAATATTGACATGTGTTAATGAAAAATTTAAATATTAAATTACTTATAATAACCTAAATATTATTAAATTATAAAAATATAATATAATTATACTTCCAAACCATTCAAATGTAAAATTTATCACTATAAAGTTTTTTGATTAAAAAAGTTGTTTTCCATTAAAATTTAGTATTTTCACTGTTCACCAAAATATGAAACTTATTCGAATAACACAAAAAAATTTTCAAAACTAAATTTTTATGTTTATATTCTAAAGAATATGTTTATTTTTTCAAATTTAATATATAAAAGTTCCAAATATTCTATTTAAAAAGGGTTCGCCATTAAAAGGCGATAAAAATTCATTTTCTGAAAAATACTTCCTTTATCTGAATAATTGAATTTTTCTTATATTATGTATAAAAAAACACATAATATGGATGTTAAAATTATATAGAGAATAAAAAATGTAAAATTAAATTAATATTATTCATAACCATTTTTTGAATGGCTAGTTTGGTAAGTTGTGGTGCGCTCGAACTCGGTGTTGCGTGTAGCACAAGTTATTTAATTACTTTGAAGAGATAATATACCATGAAATCATGGGGTGTTACAATATTTTTATGTGAATATTATAAATGTTATTTACATGTACCAAATTCATTTATGAAGACCCTTTCATCTTTCTCTTTTGGGGATATACATGTTTTTAATTGATTCCCTTCTCAATACTTCTGATATGCAAACCTGTTTTGAGGGAACTTCCCAAATTGTCACCAGATTTCAAGTGAAACCTACCTTATATTTTAAGAAACCATTTTATTTATAAAATCAGTATTTTATATTATGATTACCTTTTCTTTCCACTTTTGGTTTTATATATAGATTGTTCCCTTTTCTATTTTAAAGGCTCTATAGTATTTTCCTGAAAATCGCACAAAAATGTCATAATGAAAAAATTTATTAAATACCATTCCTACATGTTTTATCTTATTATTGAAATCAATTACCATTATACATTCCTATTTTACCTCATGATAATACATGTATATTTTAGTTTCTTTATTACTTGGACACTTATATGATATGCCCATTTGATATGCTTTATGATATGATTGTGGTACACAATTCTTTCCATGGGTAACCCTGATGTTTTTGTAAGATTTATTATGTATGACTCTATATGTGGAAAAAAATATTAATGAATGTTTAATATGGCTGAACTTATATAGCACTGCAATGCATTGGGTAATGTTTAGTCTCATGAGACGTTATGTGAAATGATCATGGCAGTTAGCCTTAATGTGGGTTGCTCTATGTGAAAAGAGTCTTGACTCGTGCTAAAATCCAGTTTTATGTTTCCTCCCCATTATTATGACTCCATGTTAATATTATAAAATTGTTATATGTTATTATTTCACAAGTTCCATTCCTTTTTATATCATTATTCCATGCCTTCTAACCAAGGCGATAAATCTTTATTACTATTCTTTTTCCCTTACTGGGCTATTAGCTCATCCATTTTTTCATGTTATCACTTCGTTATACTATGAAGATATATGATCACAATGTAATATTGAATCTCATTATGGATATTAAATAAAAAATTATTTTTAAAATGATTTATTATGTACCTCATCTTCCAAGACACTAGACTTTACGATCTTTGGCTTGTAATTCGATGATTAATTAGTCTTAAAATCATGTAATGTTATTTGTAAAAGGATAGGGTCATTAGACTCACCTTTACCAAATGAATTGGAGAGATATATGGGTTCACCCATATTAAATTTTCATGAATATATTTTCCACATAATCAATCATACATAATCAATCCTATATAAACATAAGGGTTACCGATAGAAATAATTGGGAACTGCAAACATGTTATAAAGCATAACTAATGGTCGTATCATAAAAGTGTCCATGAAAGAAAGGAAATAAAAAATACATGGGAATTAATAAAGTAAAATAGTCATGTATCATGGTATGTGATTTCATGTACAAGTGAAAACCTGTTTGAAAATTATTTAAGAAATGTTAGCATTAAACCATTTTGTGAGATTTTAAGGAAAATACTATAGATCCTTTATAATGGAGATGGAAAAAATCCTATATATAAAACCAGAAGTGAACAAAGAAGGTTTTAATAACTAAAAATACCAAATTTATTAAGACAATGTTTGATTCAAAGAGAATATAGATTGCAATTGAAATTCGATAAGAATTCGGAAAGTTCCCTCAAAACAGGTTTTCTTATGGGGGAAGTATTGAGGAATAACCCACATAGAAATAAGTATATACATGAAAGATAATGATGAAATGGTTCTGGTAAATTAATTTAATAAATGTAAAAATAATTTATAAGATTCATGCAAAAATATAAGATAACTTCATTTTGGTAAATGGACGATAAGGCAACCCGAAGGAACAAAGGAGGTTCTGGTAGAATCCCTTATGGATTATCGACATGGTATTAGGTATACTTAAGAGGTATTAATGAGAGAGAAAGGGGTTTATCATAAATTATACATAATAAGGGATGTATTTTGGAGGTTTGGAATCATACCACATCATTAGGTATTACACATAAAAGGGAATAACATTGGGTACATTCTTGAATAAAAGTGAAATAGAGTGGATCCCTTATCTTATGTCCAATGGTGTTATCCACTTGATATTAATGAAATTAATAATCAAATTTGGTTCATTAATTGTTTATTATATAACCTATTATATATTAAAATGATTTATTATAACCTTTTTATGTTGATTCATTACCTTTTTTATGGGTTAAGTGATTTAATTTCATTGTTCGGTTCCTTTTGTTTCCTTGGTTTTTACTATCAGTTCACCTATATTTTTTCGGACACACAAGTATGATGAGATTAATTTTCTAGAATTAGAGTTATATTTTATTATTGAACATACATAAGTTTACATGGTTGTAAATTTTACTTGGTAACTTTAAGTGAGGTTGAATCATTATATTAAACAATAGTGATAACATGTTGGGTTTATTGGCAGCTTTTGATCACCATGAACTCTTTTGTAATATAATATAATATAATGTGTCCCAAAGGATTTTTTATCCTTACATATGATAACTTTCATATTAATCTGTTTCAACCATATAAAATGGTTTCATGACCAGAATTGAAGATGGTAAAAGAATTTGAAAACCCATCGCCTTTGAATGTGGTAAATGAACACATCTTGGATGGTGTATTTACTACTTGTATAAAAGAAGACTAGTGGAGTGATGATAATAAATTTTTCCACTATCATAATAAAATTCTAGTACATGAATGTTAATGGAGTTTTCATAAAATTTGGATGAGGATAGGTATGGATAGAAAATAAAACAAATGAACTGGAAAAGAATGTAAAATAATTGAAAACATGAATTTACCTCTTGAATCAATATTTTTTGAGAGCCTCTTAAGGGGAGAGAATTTTGAAATTGGAAGATACTAAGGGATTTTGGACATAGGGGAGGATATTGGAGAGATATTTTGGTAGAATTTAGGCAAGGCACAAGGATTTATAGGAGTGAAGAGTAGAGGTAAGGAGGGGTGGTATTTATATTGTAGGAGAGGAGGGTTTTCATAATATTTTATTCCTTAATCTATTAATTTACCTCAAGAAAAAAAATAATGATTATTACATGAAAAAATAGTAATATGTTCATGTGATTTCTATATTTTTGTGCATACATCACTTATGATTTTAGGAATAGTGGATTTAAATTATAAAGTGTTTTTATGGTAAATTATTGTATTTTTCTCTTCAAATTTTTTTTGGGTATTTCTAAAATATCCCAAAAAACCACCATAACCATTTTTCAATGTATAGAATCCAAAAGAAAAATCCATTTTAAAAATTAATTTTTTAAATATTATTAATTTAATATTTTAATAAAATCCTAACTTATTCTAAAAAAACAGTTTTAAAAACATTATTTACTTATTTCAAAATATAGGGACATCATACATTCACTTAAATATTTTTTATATACTATCCTAGGTAAGGATACTATTCATTAGGATATATGACTATTCTTAAGGGTAAAATTACTATTCATAAGGGCATGTTACAATTCACAAAAAATTATATTTTTCATATTAGACTCTAAACATCTTACTGATTGCAACCTTGAATGTCATATTTTTAAAATTGAAAACACAGAAATGTCAAAATTATGTTCAAAGGTCTTATATTACTTAGTTTTTCAATGTGTTGTGGTCTCATGTGATTATATGACCTAATCATAAGAAGGCAATTTCCATTTAAAAACATTGGGTCATTACATAAAAATAAGAGAATATTTTTTTGGCGAGACTAACTATAGTGGGGCAAGATAATTCAAAGGAGACGAGTTAGAAATGGGGACACTAAAATAATATTTTAAGGACTTTCTAAAGTTACCTCATTTTCTAAAATGATTCCTGAAGGTCTTTAAACATCTTTGAAAGAAAATTAATATTCTTCCATAATGACCACCTCAATTATGGGAGAAGAATCATAAACTATAACACCTTAAAATATATTATCTGATCTATGTATAGGAGAGGAAGGTGTAGATAAATTTAATTGGCGATTCTCATAGGTATCAAGCCTAACTTGTTCTGCTAGAACTGGTAATTATGTTATTTACACTATAAGATTTTGAATTTCAGATGAAACTGAAATGGAATGGCCTTCTATCTTAGGTGTATTTCTATAATGATCATCATCATACCCATTCTTATCACCACCATTAGTAGGAGTAGAAGACTCAAAATTAAAAAATGAATTATCATGTGATGAATCTTCCCTAGGAGGTGTGGAATCAATGATAATTTCACCTCCTATCCAAAACATTGGATGACTCTATTCAGTGGGACTGACATTCTTACCACTCTCAGATCTATGAGAACTTATCCAAATATTAGAGATATGGTAGTTATATCCCCCTCATGATTTACTCCTTCTCTTATATATTCAACCTCTATTAATACTTATGAATATTTTAAAATATATGGAACTAAAAAGAAGTCAATGAACTCTTTAAAATCTCTTTTCACTTCTTATGTTATTTCAAATATCTCTTGAGAGCCATCTGCATCTGAATAATAGTGATACTCAAAAATTTATTTAGGTTACAATATTGAATCAACGATATCTCTAGGTCTAGTTGGGTTCTTCACTAGATTTAACCGCTCACACAACCTATCGGCTTTCACTACCCACATTTTCATCTAAGGATTCCAATCTATTTTCATCATTTTTCATGTGGTTTGATTAATGAATACACCACCATAATATATTAACTTCTATACTCCCATATGAATCAGTGTTTTAAATATAAGCTGAGTTGAAAAAACTTTGGTAAGGGAAAGATATTAAACCATGAATATTTATTTGTAATATCTTCTATATGCATCATAAAAAATATAGGCAGATTGATTTTAATTCCATGAACTATCAGGTACAAGGCAAAGAGCTCATGATGTCCAACGGGGATAAAATATACCTTTCTAGGATAGGTAGCGTGTTGTATTATATTTAACAACTATCTATGCCTACTAGCTAGCCCTATATAATTGGTCCTTTGAGGAGTCCAATCACCTGCTTAATATTCCATAGAATATCCTAGTTTGGAACGTGGATGGTTTATAGGATATAAAAATTGGTAGTCTGTATATTCTCCTTGATATGGTATGTTCAAAATTTCAACCCTTTTATTTAAAGAAAACTCATATTATTGACCATCCAAAGTAGTTCTTATGATATCCACTTCATCTCCTACTTCAAAAGTCATATTCACGTAAAACAATTTCACTAAGGAGGGATATAAAGGAAGATTTTAATTCAAAAAACCACTCAGTCTATCCTTAATGGAGTACTTCTCTCCCAACTAGAGAAAACCCCATTCTGAACCCTTCATCATAAAATAATTGATCATGGGTGACTTCTGTCGACATGATATGTGGCTTAGGATTATTTATGGATACATTAGAGCTCATCAAATTTATCAATATTTATCTCAAGACTAAAATTTTCAAACAAACTACCCTTTAAGCCAAAACTATTCAGTAACATCTCATTTTATTGAAATAAACATTATTCCACATTCATGCCCAATATCATTTCAATAAAAACCCCATTTTATTACAAACCATTTTTGAAACACATTTTCCTTAAAACAAACCAACCCAATAATTTTAAAATAACCATTTTAAAATATCATCCAAAGAACTTTGCACAACAATCCCCCATTTTCCCCAAATCCACAAAGCATCACAAAGGGGATTCCAAATAAGCTTCTTACCTCATAATAACAACCAATTTCAAGAAAAATCAATTAATTTAAATAAAATCCTTCTAGTTCCATCCAAATGGAGATGAGAGGGAATCCACCTACCTTAGGGTTCTGGTGAAATTGATCCACCGCACAACCAGACATCGAATATAGGTAAAAAATCCCCAAAACCTCCTTAGATCCAATTTTTAGTATAAAAAACCCAAAACACACCATATATGGGTAAAAAAACACTATATCTACATAAAAATAATGTATATCTAAAAAATTGAGAGATAAAGAGATATAGATCTAAAGAAAATCACAAAGAAACCAAGAGAGAAGGATTACCAGAAGAGAATTTCCTTCACCTCACCTTAAAGACCCTTTAATTCACATCCAAAATGATTGGGAGATCCCCTATGACCCATGAGAACCAAAAATCCCATGTGGGGATCGAGTAGGAGGAATAATGGAGGGTATAGGGAAAATCCTGAGTGAACCTAGATTTAAAAACCCTATTTTTAATGCCACACACGGTTAGCTCCAATGGTTAGGAAAACCGTGTGCCAACAGTGTTCATGATAGTGCCTCAATAGGGAACCTACATGGACTCCTCACAAGGTTAGAGAAACCGTACAGAAACCATGTGAAGCCCACTGTCCCAAGTTGCACGGTTACCTGGGATTGTTTCATGGTTTCCCCTAACCCAGCTCAAAATTTCCTCCCTTAAAACAACCTCAAATCATTTCCAAAACATTCCCAAACTCTCCCAAACATTACCTAACAACGTTAACCACATAAAATTGCATAAACAAGGGTTATATAACTCAATGTATGAGTGCTAAATTCTCCCCACAATTGGAAATTCCATCAATAGAAAGTATAGATTCATCTCTTTTCTGAAAGAACTATGGTCATTGCTCGACCATCTCTTTCTCCCTCTATCATGAATCCTACAAAAATTGAATAGACTACCAAAAAAACCTAAACTATATCTATGTGTTTACCATGAAATAATTTCTCTTTTCTTTCTATAATCTGCAATGGTTTGTGCATGAATTAAGCATCCAAAACTAGAACAACATTTTCCCATTGAATCACATGATCAATATCTGGTTTATATGTTTTCAATTGAGAAGCATGAACCACATTGTTCCCTGAACAAAACTGTGGGAGCAAGGACAACAGATATGCCACCTCTTCGATATGCTCAAGTATTCCAAGCAGACTAATATACCTTAGAGATAACATTCCCTCCTTCCCAAGATGATGATGTCCCAATCTCGGAGAGATTCTCAAGAACACATGAAATCCCACCCCAAACAACAATAGTCATGAAAGATGGTCCACATAATATTTTTGACATCCCTATGATTTATACACTCTCTCCTAGATCAACTCAATATTCTCCATTGTCTCTTGGACAAGACTCAGCCCCACCATCAAATTCTCACCTCTTTCCACCCAAAAAAGTGGAGAACGACAAAGATGCTCATAAAACACTTCAAAAAGAGCTATATATATGGAGTCCTAATAAGTGTTATTATTGGATAATTCTACCAAAAACAAGTTATATTCCCATGAGACACAAAAATCTATCACATGAGCCCGCAACACATGTTCTATTGATTTTATCACTCACTATGATTTCCCATCTATTTGCATATGATACACCATACGCATCGTCAACTCAGTCCTAAGGGATTTAAATAATGATGTTCAATAATGATAAGTGAACATTGGATCTCTATGTAATACAATAGAAACTAGTACATCATGCGGCTTTAACACATCATGGATATAGATTTTGGATAGATCCTCCATTGTATGGGATTCATGAATTAGGATGAAATTGGACAACTTTGTGAACTGAACCACTATCACCCATGTGGAATCATATTTCCTAACCTTCATGGGAGATCTCTAACAAAATCCATTTTGATTTTCTCCCACTACCACATAGATTTAGGCAAAGATAACAACATGACTTCCGGCCGCTAATGCTTTATCTCGACTAGATGACATGTCAAGAATCATGGAACAAACTCACCAACATTACTTTTTATAATGGGCCACCAAAACTAGTCTTTCAACACATTATAAACTTTCTAAATTCCAAGATGGAAAACCCATATAATGTGATGATAAGAAGTGAGAAGTAGTTCCGGATGATACATCGGTTAAACCATATGATTCTGAAATCACAACATTTAATTCCTATCTTGTTGCCAACCCTAAGTGGTCTCCCCATCATTTAGTTTAGACCCCATAACCACACAATTTGAATTAGACCCCTATACCTATTTGACTAAACCAACCAACTCAGGAACCAATAAGAACAGAAAGGGAACAGATCTACCACACCGGTCCTCATATTCCATCCCTGATCCCGATGCATCACAATACACCACATAACCCTTACCTCGTTCTAGAAAAACTAAGACTGGTGCTGATGTCGGGTGACCCTTATTATATTCAATATATTTCTGAAACTGCTCATCCAATTGAAATAGAACATAATTTCTTGTTAATGTTGTCATTGGTGAGACACATCATGGTAAATCATGAAAAAACATCAATAGTATCCAACTAGACCAAGTAAACTCCATATCTCAAAAAATATTATTTGGTGGTTGCCATAAAATAATAGCCTCAATCTCTTTCGGATGAATTGAAAATCCCTTCATGGAAATAAAATGGCCAATAAAATGAACCTCTTATATTCAAAAATCACTCTTCAAATATTTGGCATATTATTGATGATCTCACAAGATCCCCAACACATTCAGAATTTGTTTCTCATACACCACCTTTGTCCTAGAACACTCAAATATATCCTCAGGAAATACGACTACAAAAGAATCTAGATATTTATAAAATATATGATTCTTCAATTCCATAAAAACTATTGGTTCATTCTTCAGAAAAAAGGGAATAACTACATATTCATAATGGACATATCTACTTTTGAAAGCTATTTTGGAAATATCCACCTTCCACAACCACAACTTATGATATCCTGATTGTAAGACAATATTGGAGAACCGTTAAGATCCCCTCAACTAATTGAAATGGTCATAATTGCATGGGAGTGAATATCAAATCTTTATCACAACTTGGTTAAGCTTACTATACTCAACACACAACCAAACAGTTCCCTCCATCTTTTAACAAACAAAACGAGATCTTCCCACAAAGATGAGCTTGGACAGATGAACCCATTATTTTGTAGCCATTATAACTACACATTAAACTCCCTCAATTGTTTGGTTCCATTTTGGTAATATGAATTTTAGATAGTACAGGTCCCCTGAAGGATATCAATCATAAACTCCACTTCTCTCACAGTGAAAACCCAAATAATTCTTCTGGAAAGACATCCAAAAACAGATCAACCACTGCCAGAAAAGTAATTCTCTCATCATCTTCCATTGATTCTCAGGAAAATACAGCCAATTGATATGATATCTTTCCAACTGATGGTTCCAACAAGACAGTTGAATCCACCATCACATATTTCTCTCCTTTTAAGATGTGTTTGATTCTCTCACTCATCATAAAACTAATAATTCATGCATAACAATCGATGTGGTCCTTAAACATCATCCACCAATCGATACCCAATATTATATCATACCCATATATCTCAATAACTGATAAGTCCCACTTCAATTCATCCTTATTTTGAACTATACAACATTCTCTACATAGGAAGACACACACTCTTTTTGAACCAGAGAACTTTAATGTAAAAATGAATTATTTCCCCACTTAAAACCAGCAAATCAATAGCACGAGGGGAAATGAATGAATTAGAAGAAACTGTATAAAACAAAACTTTAATAAATTCCTAATTCAGAAGAATATTACATCGCACCATGGATGGTATGGACAGACCATCCATGACAACATTCTCAGATCCAAACCACTTCTTACATTCTAAACTCTGCTCTTTATTTCCTTATTGAAATTGGTCCTGCCGATGAGTCATGGTATTCCCATAATCACAATGACTAACATAGATCTGATGGTGACGAGTATGCTGATGCTCTCATCTCATTGAGCCATAGGATTCCTAAAACCCTTGAGGACTATCTCAATCACCTGACTTTGGACCATAATGGAAATAATGCCGAAGATTCCCTATCTATTTTCAATTATGACATTCTTGAGGTTGTGCCATAAAACCCAATTTTATGTGGTGCATAGAACCACACTGAAAACATTACATATTACATTTATGTTTATTAGGATGTTTTAACAATCTATTGGTCTGATTTTTATGTTTTCCACATCGTTGAGAGAAGGTTTCATTCTTTCTCTTTCTATCAGTGTCTGGGTTCACACCGCCTCTCATGAAGATGACCATTCTTTCATCACTTGGATTTTTCACCGTGAAAAATATCTTAATGAGAGTATCTGGTTGCAGGCCTGACTAAATGGTTTGAAAATACTGAATAATACTTTGAAACAACTATTGGTTCTCCTATGGCTTAAGTGAAACCATGTTTTCAGCAGCTTCCTCTAGTTGGTCTCTACACCACTTTCCCGGTGCCATTTCTATTAACACAAGAATAACTATAGGTCTCACTCCATAGTAACTGAAGGCTTACAATTTCAATTTCAATTACATTACAACTATTAAAATCATGATTTCCCCATTTTTACACTTATAATGTTTCTATATTTTGAAAAATCTACTATGTTTTGAAAATAAACCAATTTTGAAAATGCAACAACCATTATATTTTCAAAATCTGAACATTTTAAAGAAATCTTGATTTTTTTAGAAATCAACACATTCTTATCAAAACATAAATCATTATTCCCAATAAAATATGAATCATAGTAGAAAGTAATTTCTTGTATTAATTTCATGCTTATCGCATTAGCCACACCATTGATAATGATATCACACTCCTATAAGTTTCTATAAAAATCTTCGGTACCAAACTCCATAGCATCTTGAAGTTTAGCATAAAAGTGTTAACTACATCCTTTTTTATACATTTAATGTTATGATGATCATAATCCATGATACCATCCCAAATCAAGGAATAAATGAAAAATGAATGTTAACAACAAGACCAACAATGAATTCCAAGAGAAAACAATATCGAATTTACTTGTATGTTAAGGACCGAACAAGCTAATACCACTGGTAATATTCTGCCCCATCCTCATTGTCTTGAGAAGGCAGTGAGATGATACATGGACTTAGATGACATTCTCAAGGATCCAAAGGCTAACAATAAATGCCAGGGGCTTCAAGAATAATTGTGAAACGATTTTCCATTAGAATAAATGAAACCAACCAGACGATTCATAACCAATCAAACTACATGATTCATGCCACAATGTTTTATAAAAAAAATACTAAGAGACAACTAGTTTCACAATAATTCCAATGACCCAATATAACTAAACCATAATGTTCTATAATGGGAGTACCAAACAGATGAGGAAAAAAATGTCACACCCATGAATTTTTTTTAAATTCATTAATCATTTAATTTCCATTCCTGATTAGATTTGGGGGTTTACCACACATTTTGGTGAAAATGGTGGGTTTTGAAAATTTGGGCCAAACCGTGAGCCCAAATCCAGATTTACAAACAAAATTTGATTCTTCTATAACTCATTAAATTTTTACTATTTTATACTCATTCAACTTCCCAATTGGAAGAAACTAATATATTAAAATCAACATATCACTTTGAACCACATAGAAATCCCAAATCAGGATGGATTTGGGTTTTTAATTAAGTTAATGGACATGCCCGTAAGCCCACTTCCTGCTTTAAATTATTGTTTTGAAATTTCAATATCTCATTCGTTTTTTACTGTTTTTCAGTGATTCAACCTCCCACTCGAATCCACCTCAGCCTCACGCCCTGTATCTCTTTTTCCTCTTTGGAGCTCATATACCCCGCGGATTTGGACGATCTTTCTAAATCATTCTCAAATCGACCAGATTTGATGAGGTAAAAGGAATCATTCATAACTACTTCAATTTTCATCCTTTTTCCACCATTTCAGTCCCCACATGACCTAATATGACTCCTTCGGACCTCAATATCAGTTTTGGGTACTTGGAGATTCATATATTGGTGCATTGGGGCTGATTTCGTCATGATATTTCAAGTAATGGAATTCCTTCTTGGTTCTTTCCATCTTCTTTTAGTTTTTATTCCGCTTTATTGAATTTCCTCATGTAAAAAAGTTGGGGTTAGATCCTAAGGTATGATTTTGTGTCTTTTGGGTCAATTTTTGGTGGTCTAGGTCTGGATTTATATTCCTTTTGGTGCAGCGGTGGTACGCTTAATGTTTCACACCATGTTTTGAGGGTTTCGACACAAAAGGCAGGTGATTCCATGTGTAAGCATTTTATGATGAGTTAGCTTGCTTGGTTTATTAATTTAGTATGGTTATAATATGTTTTGTGCGGTTTTTAAAACTGTTTTTGATGAATTTGGTTATACATTTAATTTTTAGTTGAATTTTATCATGAAATTGGGTACTTTTCATGTGTGACTCTTGGGGTAATGTTTGGGTTTAGTTTATAACATATGAAAGTGATTTATTAGTCTTGAAAGGGGCTTCCAATTCTGTTTTTTTAATTCCTTATTCTTATGTGGGCCTTGAAAAGAGGTTTTTGAATGAGTTTAAGGTGTAAAACCTTGTTGTACATTTTGAAGGCGATTTATGAAAACGTGTGTTTTTCTTGTGTATCTTTGTGGTATTATTTGATATATTTTTATAACATTTGGGGGTGGTTTAATAATTGTTCTAGGGCTGAAAAATTCTGTTTTGGATTGGTATTGTTATTATTTTGGTTTTGAATGAGGGTTTTGAAATGGGTTTAGTGTGCAAACAATGGTTATACCTCTTGGGTTTGTTTTATAAAAATTGAAAATGTTTTATTTAGTTAAACAATGTTGGGAAAGGGTGTATATGTACTGTTTGGGTGAGTGTGTTCACCTAATGTGGGTTTTTAAGGGTAAAGTGGTGATTTGAGATGTTATACACTTTTAGAATTTTTTATAAATTGCCGAAATGTTTTACTAAAATTGTGTTTTGTGTGCGAAACACGGGTGTGGGATATTTCGTGTGAGTTTATTTATAAAATGAATTGTGAAGGTGAGAAGGGTATTATGTGACATGTGTGTGGGCTGTTATGTGATTTGAATATATTGTAATGGTTTAAAAAAAATTAATTGATTTGTGGAAGTGTTATTGAAATGTGAAAAGTGTTGTAGGCAATTTGGAGTGAGTTTGATTTCAAAATGCATTTGAATGAAAAGTGGAATTTGTGAATTTAGTGATGTACATGGGGCTGTTTGGTTAATGTGTGATGTGGAAGTGATATTTTCATGTGAAAACTATATTTATTGGATTGTGAACTTGTTTTAGCACAATGGGAAAACCCGGGTATCTAGTTGGGTGGACATGTACTAGTATGCTAGTGAATCCGTGGGGTTTGGACTCAGTTTCACTTAGCAATATTGACCCTTAAAACTCTAAATAAACTATGATGATGATGATTGGGGACCACTAGGTTATGGGTATGATCCCTACTAGTGGCTCATGCATGAGAACAGATTTTTTTTTGTGGTTACTCTCACCAAGATACGAGGTACCTGGGACCCACTGCTAGCTAGTTCCTAGGGGTTATTTCCTATTACTTGTGCTCATTAGATCCTTTGTACTTACCGTCGGTATACGGTATTGTTGGCTTGAAAATTCAGTAGCTTTGTTAGTTATTTTTAAATTTTAGCACCTTTAAAATTAGCCCACATGAAAACTGTTTTCATTTATTATTGCATCCTTTAGAAAATTGTAACAAGCATTTCTTATTTATAAAACTTGCAATGCTTTTTTGTCATGAAATGTGTATCACATGGAATCTATTAGTGGTGGTATCCTACTGGTATTTCTATCACACCCTACTTACAAATTTGTGTGTAAGTAGACTTGCTTATTTTATGTCATAGGTTTGGGTACATGTTTTATGCCATTGGTTCTGGTTTTTAGCGGTCCATCATGATGCAGTTTCATGGATATGGCTTGAGGGCGGTGCCTCTTTCCATGTGGAGGTTCTTGGGCTGTGTTTTCTTAGGTTTGTACATTTGTAATGGTATTTAAAAATTATTTAAAATTGTGTAATTCAGTTATGAATTTAAGTAAAAGATGTTTTGGGTTGAAAAATCCCGATTCGATTTCCTGGATTCATTTGTTGTTTTAAGTATACAAACTCAGGTAAATCGTTCCCAATTTTTAGTTTTTGATAACCAGGAACTTGTGCCATCCCGTGGGGATCGGGAACACCCTTTGGGCCTTGTCACGGGCCGGGTTTGGTGCCAGTTTTGGTGGTGATCAGATTCGGTTCGTGACAAAAAAACCCAATGAAGTGATGACACCACGCCCTTCGGAGCACCGCACACGAGCTGTGCTTCGTGGGACCCACAACCCGGTCCCGAAACACAACGAATGGATCACACCGTTGCGATCCACTCGAAAAAGTACACAAGTTAAACTAATTAATTGTCCGAAATGAACACCCAGTGATAAAGCTGGAAATTAGCATCAACTCTCAAAACGGCCCTCGTAGGGCCCGCACCATCATGCTGAATTAGTGCGGGTGAATTGCACCATTGAATTCCCCTTGGAAAAAACATCCAGAAACGACTTCTCGCACGCCCCGAACGAACGCCCGATGAGAAAGTCGCTAAACGCTGCTCGCAACTCAAAAGATGGGCCGTGGGGCCCAAGACTTAACTCCAGCTTCAACTCCTGAAACCACCCTGGAAAGCTTTTCCCCAACGTCAGGGTCCCAACACCGCTGACAGCGATCAAAACGGATGTCAGACGTGTCCGCGCTGTCCAAAACAAGAATTCCCGGGAAAATGTCAATCCCCTCGACGTATATGTCGAACCACCGAGTCCCCTGTCTCGGGAATTATAATTTCCTGAGACCATCTCAAAAAGACATCCTCGCTGTTAGGACCGTTCTTCCGTAGACGGCGCTCAAAAAAGACGCCCGTAGCTCGAAATACGGGCGTGCAAAGTAGGAGGGGGAGGGGGGGGGGACCCTTGGGCCGGACCGGCCTGCGGCCCAGCCGCGGGTCCGGTTCACTCTGCCGCCGCCAGCTGGCCGCGGCCCACTGTCACCGATCAGCCATCATGGCCGGTCCCTTTTCCTCTGTAGGGACCCGCGTTACGCGGGTCGCGGTCGTGCCGCACTGGGCCGCGCAGCTCGTGGCCCCCCTCCCCTTTGCCCTACACCGGCGCCACCGCCTAGGAGTCGGATGGCCAGCCTCCAACACCGCCACCGTCTAGGACCTCCCCGCGCTGAGGAGCCTCTGCCGAGCCTGCCGCCTACAAGAGCCACTGCCTGGAGCCGCTCCACCCCCGGAGCTCGCCGGACCACCCTGCCGACCATCGGAAACACCTCCAAAACCCGCATATCTTCTTCGGACCGCTGCTGACGCCTCAGATCTTGGAATTCAAATCCGTAACAAGCGTCAGAAACCCCAAACAATACACTACGCGATCATGGTCTCAAATCGGAAATTAGGCAGAAATTCGACACAACAATTTGAGATCCAAGTATGCGGGAAATTCAAAACTAAAAACGAATCCTCTTACCTCGAAGGCGTAGCCCGAAGCTTCACGTGGGGTTCGCCGGGGCTGCCTCGCCAGAGCTGCCTTGCTGGAGATGTGGAGGAGAGGAGGAGAGGTTGAGGGTGAGAGGGCTTCTCCAGGGGGTGAACAAGGGAGGGGGAAGGGGAGAAGGGTTTAATTAAATTTTAAAATTTTAATTAATTTAATCCCATAATTTAACCCGCATCTGAAACTCTCGGCGGGGACGAGGTTAAGCCTCCCCTAGGGTAAACACCACCTCTTGAGCACAACGGAGGTCTCATAATTTTAATCTAAGGCCTTGTTCAAAAGTTATAAAACTGAACGCCCAAAGCCGCCAAATTATGAAAACGCCCCTGGGGCAATTTTTCACAGACGGGCCGTGCTCGCGAAACATACACCCCTCCTAGGGTAAAAAGCATGCTCCAAACTCAATGGTGCCCTATGTTTTCCAATCTGAGACACTTTTTAAGAGATAATTGAGTTAAGACGTTAAACGAATAAATTAATCATTTAATTTATCCGTTTCACGTTCCGAAAGCCAGAGAGGGGTCCAAACGCCCCGCACTGACATGTTTTAGGTCGTTCCTAGGGTCAACACAAGATTCCGAACCCATACGTACACTCAGATCTCTAATCCAAATCACCATTTAGGAGTTATCTTATTTATTTGGTGTTTCCTGTGTGAACGCACTGAAAATTTAATTCCGGCCACTCTGGGGCTTAGAATTGCACGTCGTCTAAAGGCCCTCCTCTGGAATAACATCAAGGATATTTCAAAGTCCTTCGCCGCAAAAAATGGGTTCTTAAATCATTCCCTCCTTCAAGCTTTTCGTCCCCGAAAAGCAAAACTAGGGAGTGACACATGGTACTAATCCAACACATGGCTTTCCCATACCCAGAAGAACCCTCGCACAGTTCTGCACCACCGCACACAAACCAAAGGATTGATCTTTTCATGCGAGGTTATCCCTTGCCGATGTCGTGCACCCACTCCAGACTTTGGGGTTAGGGCAAGGCGGTAGGGAACCTCTCCATCCCTTTGCACAGTCTCAAACATCCCGAAGGCGCTCGGGGGTAGCTGACCTCCCCGACTGAACCTCCACGTCGCACGCCGCGACTGGAATCACCGTCCGCACCTGGAACAAGGCCCAGTGATTCCCTCCTTCAGAATATCCATATGGTGAAACACCTAAGGATATCTGGTCACATAAGATTTCACAGCCGATGTCTCGCAACCAAGACTCTCTTACATGCTTGGAAAGTGATGGAGTCGACACCATCGACTAATGAAAAAGGTCCTACACATTTTTTTTCATACCAACTTAAGGTTACACTGACGCCCCATGCCACCCTGGTAACACCTCAAACAAGGAGCAGGGAGAAAATAATTTCACACACAGAGCTGAACAATTCTACCGCAATAAGTAGAAGATCCGTAAAGTGTACCACTTATCACGTCATGCTCTGTAGGTTCGTAGACATCTAGAGCTCATGACTGTCCGTGGTCCAAACTTCTATCTCCCAGAGCATGATGTGGAAGACATAGTGGTGATGGGAAGATATCGTAAAGTCGTCCCCCACTACCAGCTCCTCCCACTCCTCTGCTAGCACCACCATGCTAGGCGCTACTTCGATCACGACGTTGCCTCCATCGTGATGGTGCACCTGCTGCCTGTCCGAGGCTCTCTGCATGCCTGGTCGGTGAGTCCCGTGCCATGTGACCTCACCCATTGCAAGTATAGCACCGACTCTCTTTGGGCTGCACTGGTGACATCCGGTGCCACTGTGGTGTACAACCATGCCCCTGAGTCCGGTTGTCAGAAAACTACCTGCGTTGAGGTTCCGCTTGCCGACGCCCGCTAGCTGCGGTAGACGTCTCGGCTCCGATGTTCCTGCTGCCACCAGAAAATCTAGAACATGACAGGAAGCCCTCTGTCACCAGTGCCTGCTCTATCACCCCGGTATATGTGGAAATTCCCAAGGGTACTATGACAGCACGAATCTCTCAGCGGAGACCCTGCTCAAACTTCCACGCTCGGATGCTGTCGTCATGGACCAAGTCCGGGTAAAAGCATGCACAGTCTGAAAAACTAGCCGCATACTCGGCCACTGCCATCCCTCCCTGCCGAAATTACAGGAGCTCTTGAATCCAAATGGAGCGCAAGCAGGAGGGGAAAACTCCTCACAAAACAACAAGTGAAAGTCGCCCCATGAAAGCGAAGGCTCATCAAGAAACCGAGTCACCAGACTCCACCAACGCCGAGCTGCTCCATGGAAATGGTCGGCTACCAAAGCCACTATAAGATCTACCGGCGTCTGCAAAATCCTGAAAAGGCGTACCACTGACTCAAGACAAACCTCTGCTACCTGAGGGTCTGGCTCACCACTAAACCTCAGTGGTCTCTGCCGCTGAAACTCACGGAGCACGCTCAACCTCCGCTCAAACTCAGCCTGCTCTGCTGAAGCTATCTGCTGCTCAACAGGTGGGGGTGCTGCTACTGGTCCACTCAGAGAAAAGGGCTCACATGATGGGTCCTGGACTGAGGCATCATAGCTCACATGGTCGTCGTCATGAACCCAAGATGGTATCTTGGCTGGTTGTCTTCGCGAAGATACCCTGAATATCATCAAGGAGTGCTGCAGTCAGATGAGCATATATGTATATACCAATAACAACGATGGGGAGCTGACTTAAGAAGGACAGTCAAAGACTCCATCCTATGTGACGCACAAACTAATTTTTTTCCCTACAACAAGTGTCTCTGCATGCCGAGTAAACAAGTGGGTTATCAGGGTCCTGGTGAATGGATACATCGGCCGCCACACCATCACTGGACTCCGTGGCCTGAGAACCGCTCTCGAGACACATTGACACTGTTGCCCTAAATCCCAACAAATTCCTCTTTTAGGGACGTCCGCACAATGTCCCAAGGAACGAACCACCTCTGATACCACTTTTTCACGACCCGACCCTAACCAGGCTCGAGCCACAACTACCCCAAGCCTGCCTACATAGGCCAGGGGCTGGCGACCAGCACCGAAGGCACAAAAACTTGGGGAGGCCTTTGCCTATGTACCAGTACACACACACACACAGTACACTCAATGAAAAAGTGCAGATTAAAAAGGAAGACAAAGGGCCAACTGCTCTAAATAAACCACAATGTGCATCGACCTCTAAAAGTAAAAATAATGCTGAAGGTAAACTGAAAAGGAAAAGGGGAAAAACTTGCGCCCAACCAAAAGAGTGCCACAACCTGGCAAGATGTAAAAAACGAAAAATAGCTGGAAGGGTTCCCCACCTGGAACCCGACTACGACCACCACACGTGGTGCAAGCTCCCGAACTCCTATGCTCCACTGAAGTCACGCTCCACCTGTCTGTCTTCTGCAAGGGCACACCAAGTTCGGGCAAAGCCCAAGCAGGGGTGAGTATAAAAATACTCAGTAGGATACCCAGAAGGCTCGAGGGAGAAACAAAATAAGGTACCAAAAGTGTGAGAAGTATAGCGAACATGAAAAGTAAATGAGTACAACCAAAAGGTTAGTAAAGAGAACAGTGAAGAGTCCAGCTCAACCCAACGAGAGGAAAGAAGGTAGACTCGTCCAGACACAAGGAGCTGGAAATAGTGAGAAGATGTACTTCCCGTCGAGTCCTTTCTACCTATAGCAGGAGAGTAGACTCGTCGAACCATGAGAAGCTAGACACGGAAAGCACGTGGCATACCCCATGCGTCTTCACCTCTACTGGAAGGAGAGTAACCAAACCCAAGAAGTGGGTACTGGAACAAGGTATATATATATCCTTATGCTCATAAATAATCCCGAACAATGTCGTAAGGGGATCTCCATCCCGTAGCTCAGCCCAAGAAAACAAGTAGCCAATTGTCCCAGAAGTAAACTACATCGATGCCCAGCATCCCGCACGTCTGCCCCGAACCGCAAGCCAAGGGGCTCAATCACTGCACCTCGACACTATCCTCTTTGGGCGGCACTGACTCGCCCAAACTGTTTTAGATCGCGTCACAAGAACGTGTCTTAGTGGGGATAGTGCCCCTTGTAATTGAGAGTTCTAGGGAAAGTTGAAACACACCTCGTCACTGCCCTACAGTCGAGAGGTCTTCTCAAAGTCAAGCCGTCACAACACTGACCCGTATGATCAAGTGTCTCGCTCCGGTAATCACAGAGGAAAGACCCAAACTAGACTAGTAAGAAGGAATGATCCTGGAATGCCAACAGGTGTCCCACTGCCCAGCCCAGCTGAAGGGTAATTCATAACCAGATATCGGGTGACCCACTACCCTGCCCTGCTGGAGGGTAAACCCTAATACTTCATCAGGTGACCCACTACCTAGCCCCGCTGGAGGGTAGACCTTAATAAATCATCAGGCAACCCACTTCTTAGCCCCGCTAGAGGGTAGACCTTAATACATCATCAGTCGACCCACTGCCTAGACTCGCTGGAGGGTAGACCTTAATATATCATCAGGCGACCCACTGACCAACCCCGCGTGAGGGTAGACCCGGAATAAGTCAACATGCGACCCACTGCCCAGCCTTGCTAGAGAGTAGACCTAGAACTAGAAGACATGCGACCCACTGCCCAGCCCTGCTTGAGGGTAGACCCTAAGAGGTCGTCAGGTGACCCACTGCCCAGTCTCAGTTAAAGGGTAGACCCTATGTGCGTCGGGTGACCCACTACCCAGTCTCTGCTGGAGGGTAGACCCTAATAGCATCGGGTGACCCACTACCCAGTCTCTACTGGAGGGTAAAACTCAGAACTGCTCTGTCCATCTCTACTGGAGGGTACACCACTGGCCAATCGAACACTGAGCGGGTGCCGCGCAACCGCTCAACTACAGAATAACTCATCCAAAAGAGGTTCAGTGCCTATTCCATCACTGGGTGTCACTAGCACTGCTACCGACCGATCCATCGAGAACAAAACTAGGGGGAGACCACTCAACACTACTGGTCAAACAAATGATCACAGAGGGACCCTCTACATCGTGAGAGGTCAAAGTATGCAAAGTAGAGCTCGGAACACACCTGGGGGCACACACGACGTGTGGCCCCAAGTTAACCCCAACCAAGCGCACGAACATCTCAGGTACAAACCACACGTAGCTCCAAGCACTCTTGTACACTCATAGAGTATACCATGTATCCAACCCTAGGGCTATCGTGCACACGACACCCCAACGTCAACATGAAAGGTGTAAACATAACTTTTCCAACTTGTCACCTCATTGGATGAGGCATAGCCATCCATATCACTTCAAGCATTTACATCCCTCACACGAGAGTGCACACGATCACTCGCCAAGGGTCCGCTACAAACACAGTAGAAGAACCGCCCCCGGGGCACCTTCACATTGCCAAATTTAATAAGATCGTCTATGAGGCTCTGCCCACCTGAAGATATTACACCGTTGTAATCCTCGCTGAAAGACATGCGAGATAGACTACTTACTCGCCTCAAACGGATATCCGACCGAAAATTCGCCAACATCGCCTCACGCCCGAACGACGTCCCGTAATCCCAAGCCTCGACCCCTAATACAGTCAGGCGCATCTCACCAATGCAATCCTCTCGGGATAACACATCAAAAGCACTACTCACATGAGTGCAATAGATATCCAGAGAAAAAGGTGCATTCCGGCGCACTGCACATTAGCGGTGCTTCGTGGGACCCGCAACCCAGACCCGAAACACAACGAACAGATCACACAGTTGCGATCCTCTCAAAAAAGTTCACAAGTTCAACTAATCACTTGTCCCAAACGGGCACCCAGTGATAAAGCTGGAAATCACCGTCAACTCCCAAAATCGCCCTCGCGGGGCCCGCACCATTGTGTCCAATTAGGGTGGGTGAATTGCACCATTGCAATCCCCTCGGAAAAACATCCAGAAACGACTGCTCGTACGCCCCGAAAAGATGCCTGATTAGAAAGTCGCTAAATGTTGCTCACAGCTCAAAAGATGGGACATGGGGCCCACACCTCAACTTCGGATTCAATGCCTGACACCACCCTGGAAAACATCGCCCCGGCGTCGGGGTCCCAATGCCGCTGACGGTGCTCAAAACGGACGTCAGACGTGTCCGCGCTGTCCAAAACAAGAATTCCCGGGAAAACGTCAATCCGCTCGACGTACGTGTCGCACCACCGAGGCCCCCATATCGGGAATTATAATCTTCCGGGACCATCTCAAAAAGACCACCTCGCTGTTAGGACCGCGCTTCCGTACACGGCGCTCAAAACGGACGCCCCTAGCTCGAAATACGGGCGTCCAAAGTAGGTGGGGGGGACCCTTGGGCCGGACTAGCAGGCCCGCGGCCAGCTGGCCGCGGCACGCTGTCACTGACCGGCCGTCATGGACGGTCCCTTTTCCCCCACAACGACCCGAGTTACGCGGGTCGCGGTCGCGCGCACGGGGCCCTTCCCTTTCCCTACTCCGGCGTCGCCGCCTGGGAGCCGGATGGCCAGCCTCCTACACTGCCACCATCTCGGTCCGCCCCGTGCTGAGGAGCCACCGTCGAGCCCGCCTCCTGCCAGAGCCACCACTTGGAGCCGCTCCTCGCCGGAGCTCGCCGGACCGCCCTGCCGACCGCCGGAAACACCTCCAAAACCCACATATCTTCTCCGGACCACTGCGGACGCCACAGATATCAGAATTCAAATTCGTAACAAGCGTCAGAAACCCCAAAAAACCCACTACGCGATCATGGGCTCAAATCAGCAATCGAGCAGAAATTCGACACAACGATTTGAGATCCATGTATGCAAGAAATTCAAAACTAAAAACAAAACCTCCTACCTCGAAGGGAGTAGCCCGAAGCTTCACGCGGGGATCGCTGGAGCCGACTCGCCGGAGATGTGGAGGATGGAAGGAGAGGTTGAGGGTGAGAGGGCTTCGCTAGGGGGTGAACAAGGGAGGGTGAAGGGGAGAAGGGTTTAAATAAATATTAGAATTTTAATTAATTTAATACCATAATTTAACCCGCATCCGAAACTCTTGGCGGGGTCGAGGTTAAGCCTCCCCTAGGGTAAACACCACCTCCTAAGCACAACGGAAGTCTTGGGATTTTAATCCAAGGCCTCGTTCAGAAGTTATAAAACTGAATGCCCAAAGCCGCCAAATTACGAAAACGCCCCTGGGGCCATTTTTCACAGATGGGTCGTGCCCGCAAAACTTACACCCCTCCTAGGGTAAACGGCATGCTCCGAACTCAACGGTGCCCTCGGTTTTCCAATCCAAACCACCGTTTAAGAGATACTTGAGTTAAGCCGTTAAACTAATAAATTAATCATTTAATTTATCCATTTCACGTTCCGAAAGTGAGCGAGGGGTCCAAACGCCTCGCGTCAACATGTTTTATGTCGTTCCTAGGGTAAACACCCCATTCCGGACCCATCTGTAATCTCGGATCTATAATCAGGATCACCATTTAGGGGTTATCCGAATTATTTGGCATTTCCAGTGTGAACGCGCTGAAAATTTAATTTTGGCCACTCCGGGGCTCAGAATCGCACGCCGTCTGAAGGCGCTGCTCTGGAATAACATCAAGAATATTCCAAAGTCCTTCGCAGAAAAAACCAGGTTCTTACAATGGCCCAGTTGGAACCTATGATGATGTGATTCAAATATAGTGGGTACACCTATCAGGGATTTCCCAATTTAGTTTATCGTTTAGGTGGTGTCTGTGTTTTGTGCAGGCAAGTGTGGTGATGATAGGTATGGTGAGTCACATGTGCGGGGGCCTCCTACATAGATAGTATATTATTAACATGGGTTCTTGGGAATCTTTTAGTGGATCAAGTGACATTGCATACCTTCAGCGATAAGAAAGGTTGGTACCCCTATTTTTTCTAAGAGGCTAGGTGGGTTGTACCACTACATTGGTCAGTTGAGGGTGGCTAGTTGGTTATATACTACGGAGATTCACCAGACACCGGCATCTAGTTCCGAAGAGAATACATACAAGGATCTTGTAACACCATGAGATTTTATAATATATATTATTTGATGTATTGTGATGTACACTAAACCAACATTATCTTGTGCTATATTAAACACCGTATTAGCTTGCAGTATATGCAACACTATTCTTGGCTTGTGTTTCACACAATTTCAAGTTCTTTTGATATAATTCATTTCACAGAACACCGAGTATACATTTTATTAAATGTATATATGAAATTAGTTTGGATTATTTTATACACAACACCAAAAGAATCTTTCACTACATGCAACACTAACATGGCTTGCGTTACACACAAGAGAGACCTTCCTTGATAGCTTCGGTGGTATGCAATACTGAGTTTCACTAAACAACGATATGTTATTAAAATATTATTATTTAATGGGATATAAACAAGCCTTTAGAAATATTATTAACCACATTTTTTATTTTATAACATTATTATTCATCTTACACATTTTTATAGATTATGGTATAAAAATACAATGAATGTTTTGGATAAAATAAGTATTTTTCAAAAAATGCAATTTTACCGCCTTTTGATGGTGCACCCATTTTAAATGTAGTTTTTGAAAGTTTTATAAGTTAAATTTGACAAAATAAACTTATTATTTGGAATCAGGACATACAAATTTACTTTTGTTGAAATTTTGGTATTTTTTTGATAAAATTCAAATTTTAATGAAAATTGAAAAATACTGCATTTTAATTCAAAACAGCCTTTTCATCTAATTTATTTATATAGTTATATTTTATTTTTAATTGGTTTTAAAGTGTAATTGGATTATTTTTTTACCATTTAATCCAATTTTATTCATTTTAAGTAATTTCACTCTTAAATTAGACATAAACACATGTCAATCTTTTGGTGGTTTTTACTTCCTAAAAACATGCTTTTTGGTTTTGACAACGGGAATTAATTTTAAATTAATTTCATCTAATTTTTTGTTTTGAATTTGGAAAAATGGATTCAATATTTGGTACTCTGAGGTCCAAATTGTGTAAATAGGTAAATTTTATATTTAGTTATTATGAATAGTAACATCAGTAAATATTTTATTTACCTTGTTTAAAAGGTAAATCTGGTAAATAAAGGTAAAAAATAATATTATAATTACCATAACACGTGTCCTAACCCTATTTTATGATACATTATTATCCATCGACATCCTTGGGTCTAATTTGGGACCCCATGGAGCCACTTGTAAGTGAAAATGACATTTCATTACTTTTAATTTAATGTTAATGAAAATATAACCTAAACATATCTCTTTTACTAAAACAATTTTTAAATGGAGTGATATAAGTAATATCTTCTCATATAAATATTCATTAGAAAGATAAATATATTTTAAACATCATGATATTTTATTTTTAAATTTTTTGACATCAAATATGTAAATTTAATTATGACACAAAGATGATGCAGTGATTTCTTCATTAATAAAGGATTAAAATAAATGAATTTATAAATATTGATAAAATGTAATTTGGTTATTCTGATGTCATACATAAATTTTAAGGATGATATTGAAATATTATCTTTCTTTTAATTCCTTATTTTATAAGGAATCTAGTTTTCATTAATTTTTTAAAAAGTCAAGTATAAATAGTGTCCAAAATTTACACAATTCATAACTTAAAAAAATAAAATAGTTTATTAAATGATATTAAATTATTAAAAATCTATGATTTATCCAAATGGTTAATATAAGTCCTATTATGTCATATATAACCTTTTTTGGTTCTTTTGACATGATATAGTAATTACATTAACCCACAATGTGTAAATAACATGATATCACAGTAAGATTAAAAAGGGTTAAATAAGTGTATAACCAAAAAGATAAGGATAGAAAAGTATTAAAAACTTTTCAATTTTTTTTTGAATTATGGTTATTAGAACCAAAATAATATTATAGTATAATTAAATATGTTTTGGACCATTTTATGTCTAAATTAAATTTATAATAAATTAATATTTTGGAACTTTCCTAAAGTTCCCCTTTCCTCTCTTATAAATGGGAACCTCCTCCCCTTCCACTTCACTCCATTTTAAGACATCATGCTCGGAAAAAATATTCTCATTTCTCTTCTAAACTTACCTAATTACATTCTAGATGTTCTGGTCTTCTCAAAAGACCAACTCTAGTTCCCAAAGAGGATTTTTAAAAGAGGAACGTTGAGGAAGTGATACCCTCTTCTACTGATTCTTTCAAATTTTTTCTTCTTCTACTTACTCTTATTTAGTTATTTCATTATAAAGAAATAACATCAGTATCAATAATATACTGATATGTTAATATAAATTTTAAACAACCCTATTTCACCTTTTATCCATCCTACAAAAAATGAAATCACCGCGTGTGTGTACATACGGATTACCGTCTCCACGCCATAGTGTAATCTAGTTTTTCACCCCCCCTTACTTGGATGGGTATAATGGTGGAAATACTAACTATGTATGATTATTATAACTTGATACTAATTGTGAGATATTATACACCATCCACTTCAATACAATTCAATAATTCTGTGAATAATATCATCGCTCGTGCGTATATACGGCTTACCATCTCCACGACACGATGAGATTCATTATCCATGTTAACCATTCAAGAATGATTATAAAGAATATATAATAAATAATCATGAAATATATGACATAATAATTCTACTATATTTATTTACATATATATATATATGTCATTTACTTACTTCCATCCAATTAAATAAGGAACCGAAAACATCGTTCATGTTACGAACAGCCAACCGTCTCCATGAACGTTGTATTCCATTTCATTTATATATCTATTATATATATATTTATATAATTCATATTTAAGATATATATATATAAATCATGTTTTAAATTTTTTATGTACGTAAATCATGATCTATGTAATCATATGTTGAATAACAATTCCAAACACGTACGATAAATGAAACGATTATTACCCAAAACATTGCTTAACATGGAATTGAAAAATGAATGGGTAATATAAAGTCTAAGTGAATCATATATGATATCATAAATTTTATTATGGTTTTTTACAAGTTAATAATATGTTTAAACCCACTATACATGAATATTGGACACATACAGAAGAAATTGTACCTAAGGTAAGGGAAAACCTTTCCAATATTGTTTTATCCGAGATTGTTTATTCGAAAGTATCTACTGGGTATATATTTACCATCCATATCCATTTTTTCTAAAAATATTCTCATAAAATTTTTACTATTATTCTATGTTTTTTTAAAGTCATTTTTACTCATTTTTAATTTTACTACATGATATGGAAGAATTCTTTCTTTTGTTTACCATACGAGGTAATTTTTGACTTTTTCGGGAAAATTACGAGGATATTGTTTTTTTAACTTATACAAAATGAATAATTTTTATGATTTCATAAAGAATTATTTCCATGAAGATTACATTAAATTTTTTCATGTATATTTTTAATTAACTTATTTTCTTTTAAAATTTCATGACATTTTGAGAAAAGAAAATGTATTTGAAGAAGAAGGATATTATCCCCAAGTACAAAGTTAAATTTTTTTATCAAAATTATTTTCCATATAACATGACATTGGGTTATGTTTATATCCCTATTATTACTTTGATTTGATTATGTTATGATGGAATTATTTTCATGAAGTCTATTTATCTTATATGGATTATGTTATTATGGAATGATGTTTAAGAATACCATTTTATTACATGGGTTATGATATGATGAACGATTTATGTTTTTGTGGAACACATAAAAATTGTATCATTATGAGATGGGTGGGACCTATATCTACCACTAATGAATTTGGTAAATATTTATATCTCATGAGATAGACAAGACTAGAAGGATAGGTAAATCTGGTTCAATAATACATGGCTGGAACAACAAGTAAACCCGGTTCAGTAATGGAAATTGTACACTATGATGGTCTTGGAAACAATGACTTGTCTACTATGGAAATCATATTAGGTGATTAATGGTTTTCCAAAATTCCATGTCTTATTCCGATGATATTTTGTCATGATTAATTTTCCTTTATGATATATTCCTTACATACTTCCAAGGTTTATTTCATGACTCAAGATTTTTATATTTAAACTTTATGTTAATGTTTTTACATTAACATTTATATGGTTTGTTTTATTTCCTCCATGTTTACCTTAACTGAGCATTTTATTTCACCCTTTTTATGTTTTCATTTCCCTATGATATAAAGAATAGTTTTAGGTAGGAAAACAGAAAGGGGAATATCTTTATGGTAGATGATAAAGATCATTCACCACAATTAAAATATTATGTTCTATGTTTCCAAAGGAACTAAAATTATACGGTCTTTGTGATTTTTTTTGGGTCATGTATTACGTTTTTCACAAAATAAATGTAATTCCCACATATATCAATCTTGGGTCTCTACAGATGGTATCAGAGTGAAGTTTTAGTCATCCTTTGGAAAATAGGATTTAAAAACTTTAGTGAGATCCCTATATATATTTCTAAAGATATGTAAAGGGATGTACTAAGGATAAGTAAAGTATAGGTTATGATCCTAGGATTTTGTGGTAATCATGACTAATCTAGAGTTAGACTCAAGATATCATATATTGAAATATTGTAAGTAATTTACTTTACTTATGTGTTTTTAATCTCTGATATGCATTTCTCACAATTTCCATTCTATTCTTAGTCAATATACGTAACTACATAGAACATTGTTAACCATTGATTGTTTCAAATGTGAAAATTATGGGAATTATTAAGATTGATTTCTTATATATAAGCATCATGATGGTAATCATGATGATGGTATGAGTATTGATCATACTACTAAGGATAAAGAGATTGTAAATGACATGTGAAAGGTATGTGATGTTCTTACAATATTGATTATATTAAAACTATGAACCTAGAGGTTGATAAAAACTTATGACATGATTCATATTTTAGGAAAGTTGAATATGATGGATCCTGAGTAATGGTTTAAGAAAAAAGTTGAATGATTTAGGTGTATATGTTTCTGAATTCAATGATAATTTAATATGAATCATGAAATATATAAGTTTTTTCAGTATAGGTTTTTCATTTAGGACTGGAATGGACATGTTGAATAGTTCTAAGGAGCCAAAAAGTGATTTAAGGGTAAGGTGATATATTTAAAGAACACATGATTAAGGGGAAGATAACCCTTAATATGTAAATTATGTTGAGATAATGATGTTTTGGATAAAGATATGTTGGATTTGAATAAGTAAACTAGATGATACTAGTTTCTTGGGAACTAATTATGGAGTTATTGACAAGTGGGTTATGCTATCATGGATGAAGTATACAACTTTTGGGACTTAAGGAATATATCCAATACATTTTGGAATAAGGAAACATGAATCTACTAAATAAAGATATATGGTAATTTAGGTTATTACCATGAATCAAGATAATGCATTATCAAGACATTAAAATTTTGGGAATGTGAACCATAAGACATATCATATGATATATGGGGGATAAATGATGGTGTTCACATGCTTGTTATATGACATTTATTGTTTATCATAAGTAATTTGGATAAACCTAATGGTTGGAATGGATTAGGTTAGACATCAGATATTATTGTATAAGGATAAAACATTTTTCATATATTATTTCTGGAATGTTATAATAATATAGTTTTAGAAAAAGGACAACCCGCAGGATGGGCGTCAACCCGTCGCGTCAGACAAGGCTGCGGGAATCGAACCCACAACCGATGTGTG
The DNA here is from genome assembly GCA_963277665.1 of Viscum album. Classification (NCBI taxonomy): domain Eukaryota; kingdom Viridiplantae; phylum Streptophyta; class Magnoliopsida; order Santalales; family Viscaceae; genus Viscum; species Viscum album. The sequence continues at coordinate 768,313,181 of OY728121.1, forward strand.
ACATGCCTTTATCAACCACCACTGGCCTAAAGGAAGTCCATGGTTAGTTGAAAGTTGATTTATTTTATTAAGTGATATGATAGATGAAGTATAAGTCCATTTTTGGTACTATATATGATTAATATCACCGTAGATGGACTTATGTATATTTAGTAACTTGTGATAACCTTTTTATTGATAGAGATAAATGAAATGACCTACCATTATATTTTATAATCTACAAAATCATCATGAATGAAAAATTTGACTTTATTTATTTAAATAAGTGATGAAGTGGAAATTGTTCAAGGCATGAACAATGGTAAGATTGTACCAAAATCAAGTAATTATTTATTCTCATTAAAAAATCATAAAATTTTGGGAAATGATATTGGAAAACCAAAAATGTTATCCTATTACCTTATTATCTGATGAATTAGATAGTCCCTTAAATCATAGTATATTTATGGATTTCTGGTAGTTAACTTTCTCTAAACCTTGTTCTCTATCACTATCCATTATAACTTTATGGTTATATTTCTTTTCTATATCTTTGTTTTCACTTACCACCTTTTTTCTCCTTTGTGGAAACCTCGTGATGAGTTACTTTGGGTAACCATTATGTTTCTAACATAAATTTTTAAAATTATGTTTTAGTATTTCTTTTTACGATGTGGGTTTCTTTGAAATAAACTTTCATGTAGAAAACCATTTATAACCCCAATGAATATCGAGGGAGAAATTAATTTTAAGGGGGGTAGAATGAAACACCATGATATTTTTTGAGATAGATTATTCGATTTCTTGTGTTTTACACTAAACCAATAATAGCTTGCGCTATATGAAACACCATATTAGCTTGTAGTATATACAGCACTATTCTTGGGTTGTGTTGCACACAATTTCAAGTTCTTTTGATAGAATTAATTTCACAGAACACTGAGTATAAATTTTGTTAAATGTATAAATGAACTAAGTTTGGATTATGTTATATGAAACACCAAAGGAAGCTTAAAATACACACAAAACTGATATGTATTGTGTTACATGCAAGAGTGACCTTCGTCGATATCTTACGTGGTACGCAATACCGAGTTTCACTAAACAACAATATATTGTTAAAATATTATTATTTAATGGGATAAAAACTAGCCTTTATAGATAGTATTAACATCATTTTAAATTTTATAACATTATTATTCCTCGTACACAATTTATACATTATGGTATGGGAACAAAATGAATATTTCGTATAAAAGAAGTATTTTTCAAAAAATGCAGTTTAACAGCCTTTTGATGGCGCACAAATTTTAAATATTATTTTGACACAATTATAGGTTAAATTCGACAAAACAAACCTATTCTTTGGAATAGGGGGATATAAATTTACTTTTTTTGTTGTTGAAATTTTGGTATTTTTCTGATAAAAATCAAATTTTAATGATTAGTGAAAAATGTTGCATTTTAATTCAAAACAGCCTTTTCATCTAATTTATTTATATAGTTAGATTATTGTTTTAATGGGTTTTAAAGTGTAAATGGATTATATTTTTACCATTTAATCCAATTTTTGTCCTTGTAAGTAATTCCACTACTTAATTGGACTTAAACACATGCCAGTCTTTTGATAGTTTTTACTTCTTAAAAACACGCTTTTTGGTTTTGACAACAGGAATTAATTTTAAATTAATTTAGGCCTATTATGTGTTTTGAATTAAGAAAAATGGATTCTATATTTGGAATCCTAAGGTCCAAATTGTGTAAATATGTAACTTTTGTTTTTAGAAATTATTTATATCATCTTAAGTAAATATTTTATTTATCATGGTTATAGGGTAAATATGGTAAATTAGGGTAACAAATAATATTATAATTACCCTAATTGGTGTCATAAACCTATTTTATGATACATGTACGACCATGGGAATCCGTGGGTCTATTTTGGGACCCCATGTAGCCAATTTTAAATGAAAATGAAATTTAATTACTTTTAATTTAATGTTACATAAAATATAACCTAAACATATATCCTTTACTAGAACAATTTTTATATGGGGTTATATAAGTGATATATTAAAATATAAATAATTATTTGAAAGATAAAAAGATATTCTACATCATGATATTTTATTTTTAATTTTTGTACATTAACTAAATAAATTTAATTATGACACAATGATGATGCACTGATTGCTTCATTAATAAATGATTCAAATAAATGAATTTATAAATATTAAAAAAAATGCAATTTGTTTATTTTGACTTCATATAAGAATTTTATGGATTCTATTGACATATTATATTATGTTTAAGTCTTTATTTTCAATGTAATAATGTTGTTATGAATTTTGGAAAAAGTCAATTATGAATAGTGTCCAAAATTGACAAAATTCCTAACTTAAAAAAAATAAAATAGTTTATTAAGTGATAATAGATTTATAAAAATAGAATATTAGTCCAAATGGTTAATATATATGCCAAATATTTCATAAATATCTTTTTTTGGTTCGTTTGACATGATTTGGTAATTACATTAACCCATAATGTGTAAATAACATCATATCACAGTAAGATTAAAAAGGGTAAAATAAGGATAAAACATAAAAGATAAGGACAAAAAAATACAGAAAAAATTTCAAACAATTACTGGATGATGGGTATTATAACAAAAATCATATTATGTTATAATTAAATAAGTTATTGACCATTTAATGTTGAAATTTAATTTATAATAAATTAATATTTTGGAACTTTCCTAAAGTGTCCCTCTCCTCTCTTATAAAAGGGCACCTGCTCCCTTTCCTATTAACTCCATTTTAAGCCTTAAAACTAGGAAACTATCTTCTCATTTATCTTATCAACTTCCCAAATTACATTATATTGGTTTTGTTCTTCTTAAAAGACAAACTCTAGTGCCCTAAAAGGATGTTTAAATGAGGCACATCTAGGAAGAGGTAATCTCTTTTACTGATTTGTTAAAATTTATTTCTTATTATAACTATTATTCATTAGTTGTTTCATTATAAAGTTATAAAATTAGTTTAATTCATATAATGATATTTTATTATAAATATAAAACAAACCTATTTCACCTTCTATCCATCCTACAAAAAACGAAATCACCGCACATGCATACGTACGGATTACCGTCTCCACGCCGTGGTGTAATCTGTTTTTTCAACGCCACCATACTTGGATGGGTATAATGGTGGAAATAATAACTATATATATTATTATTATAACATGGTAAAAATTATGAGATATTAGACACTATCCACTTCAATACCAATCAATAATTATGGGAATGATATCATCGCTCATGCGTATGTACGACTTACCGTCTCCATGACGCGATGAAATTCATTCTCCATGTTAACCATTCAAGAATGATTATAAATAATATATAATAAATAATGCTGAAATATATGAAATAATAATTCTACTGGATTTATGTACATATATATATATATATGAAAATTTATTTCCATCCAATTCAATAAGGAAACAAAAACATCATTCATGCATATGTACGGTCTACCATCTCCACGAACGGTGTATTCCATTTCATTTATCTATCTATAATCTATATATTTATATAATGAACATATAAGATATATATAAATCATTTTTTGAATTCATTTTGTAGGTAAATATTGACCTAATTAATCATATAAAGAATAACAAGTCCAAACACATATGATAAATGAAACGATTATTACCCAAAACGTGGCTTTAACATGGAATTGACAAATGAACGGGTAATATAAAGTCAGTAGTGAATCATATGTGATATCATAAATATTAATACGGTTTTTACATGTTAATAATATGTTTAAACCCAATATATAGTATATTAGGACACTTACAGAAGAAATTGGACCTAAGGTAGGGGACAAATTTTCGAATCTCATTTTATCCGAGATTGTATATTCATAAGTTTCTACTGTGTATATATTTATCATCGATGTCCATGTTTTCTAAAAATATTCTCATAAAATGTGTAATATTATTATTTGTATGTTTATATTAATTTTAACCCATTTTTAACTTTACTACATGGTATGGAAGGAATCATTATTTTGTCTACCATACGAGGTACTTCTTGACTTTTATGATAAAAGTATGAGGAGAATGTTTTTTTAACTTATACGACAAGAAATTTTTTTTCCACTTTCATAAATCATTATTTCCATTAATATTTATTTACCGTTTTTCAATTTTATATTCAATTAAATTTTTTTATATTAAAATTTCTTGACATTTTAATAAATGAATTTTTTTTGAAGAAGAATGGATATTTTCCTAAAGAAATAAGTTCAAGTGTTTTATCGAAATAATTTTCCTTTTGAAATTACATAGGGTTATGTTTATATCCCTATTATTACTCTAATTTTATTACATTGTCATGGAATTATTTCCATTAAGTCTATATATCTTATATGGATTATGTTATGATGGCATGATGTTTATGAATACCATTTTATTACATGGGTTATGCTATGATGTATGATTTATGTTTTGGTGGAACACATAAAAATGGTTTCATTATGAGATGGGTGGGACCTATATATACATCTACTAAGTTAGGTAAATATTTATATCTCATTATATAGACCGTACTGGAATGGAAGGTAAATCGAGTTCAGTAATACATGGTTGGAACAATATGTAAACCAGGTTCAGTAATGGAATTTTTCCACTATGATGTTCTTGGAAACAATGCCTTGGCTACTATGGAAATCATATTATGTGCTTAATGGTTTTCCACAATTCCATGTTTTATTTCCAAGACATTTTATCATGATTAATGTTCCTTTATGATCTATTCCTTATGTACTGCCAAGATTTATTTCATGATTCAGTATTTTGATGTTTAGACATTATATTTATGTTTTTACGTTCAAATGTAGATTGTTTGTTTTATTTTCTCCATGTTTACCCTTATTGAGAATTTGAGATCATCCTTTTTATGTTTTCTTTCCCCCAAGATATAAATAAAGGTTTTAGGTAGGAAAACAAAAATGGGATGATCTTTATGGGTTATGTTGAAGATCTTTCACTATGATTAGAAGATTATGTTCCAAGTTTTCAAAGGAACTAAACTAACATGGTATTTGGGATTTTGTTTGTGTCATGTATTATGTATTCTGAAAAAGAAATCTAATTTCCATATAAGTAAATATTGGGGGTCTATAGATCTATCTAGGTATGTTTAGTAAATGACCATTATTATTTTCATTATTTTCAGGTTAAATTTCCATTGAAATTGGTTGTATCTGGTACTATTTATTTATTTACAGAAAAACCCAGTTTTTCTTTTCATATGTATTTGGTTTGGGTTTGGGTTCTAAAATGGTAAACTATTTTGAACGTGGAATGTTTCATGTGTTATCTTGTAAAATGCGAAAATCCAATTTTTTTATACAATTATTTCATAGTAGTGTTAGTGGATTGTTTTCATGAAGGGAAACACATAAATTCTTTAGTGATTACGTACTTATCTCTTTCACTCAGAACCTACTTGTATTACTCAGTGTCAGTAGACCTGATCTATTTTATAGTTTATGGAATTTTGTTTGAATTTACTTTATAGAAGGACATTTGTTGGATGGTGGGGGCCATGTGGTCACATGGATATCATGTCGGTAGCAGTTTTTTATTTTTCTATTTGTGTTTCTATTATTTTATTTAATATTCCTTTTGTTTAGATATTGTAACTGAATCTATTTATATAAATTATTTAGGATTCAGCTGTGGTTGGTTTTTATGCTTGCTTAGATTTGTTTATTTAATCCTCGTTTTTGTGCTCAAATAATTCCTAATCAATTTATATTTGATTCCCGATGCTAGTTTCCATATTTTGGGGATGAGGAATGCCCTTCGGGTCATGCTGCAGATCGATTTGGTTGTCAGGTTGGACTGAATCTGGACTTGGTTCATGAAAAATGGTACTATAGGAGGTTCTTTGATATTTGGGGTGTCAGGTTTTTCGATTTTAGGATTATTGGGGCTTGAGAGGTAGGTTCGAGAATAGCATTGTGAAATATTTCTTGTTCTGATCCTTGAGTTACCATTGGTTTTCTAAGATTTGAGTCTTTTTCCCTTTTTTGGGATTAAGGGATGAAATTGGGGTAGATCCATTGTTATGTTGTGATCTCACATAGAGTAGTGGACCATGTATATTCCATGTACACTTTTTAATTACACTCTAGTGGTTTATTCTTTCTTGGGGCATGGCTCACTTCCATGTCGTTGGGTTATGCATGACTAGTAGTTCCTCATTCCAGTGGTATGGTGCGAGTGGTGTTTTGTCTTGGTATATATTGGTGTAATTGTGTTTCTGTACATGAAATTGGGTTTTTAAAATATAATATCATCAATTAAATGGAATTAAACTTGTAAAATGGGGTTTAGAGGAAAATGTTTTAGATTGGTAAAATGGGTATTAAGAAAGAAGGAGTTTTCGATCAAAAATGAGTTGAATTCTTGGGTATTGATAATGAAATCATAAGTGTAACCCTTGGTGCTCCTCTTAAAATCATACACAAGTGATGGTATGTTTGGAATGTGCATTTTTGAATGTGTTTATAGAAATGGAAGTACACATGTGCGAAGGTTCATAGGATTCCACGTGTAGGTATTCAAAATCGAAGGATTGAAATTGTTTTTCTAATGTGACTCTATGAGGGGGAAAATGATTTTGGAAATTAGTTTTTGTTTCATAATGCGAGTATTGTTTTTTGAAATGTTTTCATGACCTTTCCTAGAGGGGTCCATGCCGTGACTACCCCATGCCTGCTTCCAATAGGCTAGGAGTTGGAGACTAGCACTGAGTAGTCATATCTCAGAAATGGGAGGAATTTTTCTATGTACCTGTACACACACAGATCTCCAAGCCCAAAATATTGAAATGTATAAAATCACTAATTAATCAATGTATGCATACACTAAGAAACAAACTATAGAATATGACAGAATAAAAGTAGAATTTAAAAGGGGCTGAATACATTCCCACAAGAAGAAAGAGTCCATAAAATTGAGAGACCAAGTTCTTAAAACTCATCCACAAAAACCCCTACCAAAAGGGGAAAGGTACTGGACATTTGTATAAATCCATAAGAGAACACATTGACTATATGGTCTCTCTATGACCAACTTAGTCTTGGTTAACCCATGACTCTATCAAAGCATCTATCTTCTGCACAAGACACGACACATGTAGGAAAATCCCGTGCAGGTGTGAGTAAAATAATAATCAACAGGACACCTCAAAATTACAAAGGAATACCAATATAAAATGTAAAAAGTATACCACAAAAAATACATGAACTATACCACAATTAATATTACAATCATCTGCACACATATATATGTCTACATCCCATATGTCAAGAACATCTGAATATACTCATCTCAGACACTAAGTATCATAAGGTTCCAACCTCATATTCAGCAATAGGATTCTCATCATAGGATCGAATCATAACACAAAAACAAGGAGGACACACTCTAAGAGCTCAATTATCTTATATAGAACCCATTTGAGAGATGGAATCCATTGGGAACAACTCTACTATTCCAAATGGTTTGTTCGAGAGAACATACTCCATTAGGAATGTGTTACAAGGTCTAGATCTAGTGCTCAACACTAGAGGTCCTCTCATCACTACCTTGTGCCCAATTCAATCTAAGACACCCATGTGAAAAGTACCTCCCCTCACCACTACAAATATTTGAGGGAGTGCTGCTCCAAACTCTGCACCACATGACTCCTCCCATGATTGAGAGAGACGAGGGACTCACACCTTTCCAGTGCCCCGTAGTCGAGGGATTACGATCCATAACTAACCCCCAAAACTTATGGCGCACCTAAACAGAGTAGCCCACTTCTCATTTCATCGAGGGATCAGTAACTCATATATGGGTATCATTCACACCAAGTGAAAGGGATTGCTCATCGTAACTATATCAAATATCTGAGGGCATTCAATCTATAATGGAGGACCCTCTCCCCACATGATAAGACACACAGTCTCAATAAGACATCCTATCATGATAACACACTCCGTCTCAAGGTTCTGAACCCTAAATCGGAAGGGGAGTAACACTCAGTGAATAGAGGACCTACACCCCAGTAGGAAAGGGGAGTACCAAATTGGTCACAATATGAAACCATTCTTGATAAGACACCCGATCTCAATAAGACACTCAATTTTGATAAGACGCCCAATCTCGATAATACACGTAGTCCCAAGGTCAAAACTAGCTAAAAGATTCCACTCATATAGCACTCATTCTAGGAGAACCTACTACTCAAGCCATTAGTTTGTATACACTCATCTGAAAAAAATAACAGAGTACTTCAAAAGGTCCATATGTTCTCAAGGGTCCCAATTCATTAAACATATCATCAAACATACACAAGGTTTAGAATATATGATCATTTTAGTTGAAAGGTCTGACTCGACCCGGTTTGGCCAACCCGACCCATCCCATCCTGGTCCGGCCCAAACCGAACTAGTCCAATTGGCTTGCTAGACCATGGACTAGATATCCTGGTCATAACCACCATATGTGGGATGACATTGCTCACCAAAAATGCTACACCCTAACTATATTCCCTGGATGGTTCCACAGTGTCACCACATCCCACATGGTCGACCCACCACCTCCACATGTACCCCACATGCTCTACATTCCATCCAGTATTTTTGATTCTACGATCTCCACCCCCCGAAGCATACACATGCCCCTAACATGCACAAAAACTTCTCACTGCATCCCCCTCATGACCTCACCACATCCCCCTCACGACCCCACCACATCCCCTATCAACGCTTCCATGTCCATGCCGCCAAAAAAAATCCTCCTTCCTAGCGACTTCTCCACCATTTTGGGATCACTAGTGGAACCTCCGTCCTCTCGCGTTTAGCCTCCACCTCCAACCACCACTCCAACCGCCTCTTTTAGCCACCCGAGCAGCCATTTCGCACCGTAGAACAACCACCTCTAGCCTGGCTGGACATCCACATTAGACACACGCTAGTAGTCCCTTATGCAGACCACCGATCCACCTATGGTATCTGAAAGTCAAAGCGGTCATAGATCTGGGATTCTTAGGACCCGATCTACATAGATCCAGCCTTTTCTTTTGGTTTTCCTCCAATCTAGGGGTCTGATCCCTTTTAGAACCTCTTGGCAAGTTAAACAATGGCCACTAGGGTCCAATAGTGATGAATGAATAGAAAATAGGGATATGTGGACATGTTAAAGGTTTTAACATCGTTGAAAAAGATATCATGGAAAAAGATCAATATCTAGTGGATTATGTTGGAAAAAAGATTAAATCAAATCCTACTAACCCCGATCAAATACCTCCTACAAAATTACATCTATCTGTGGGAAAATCTATTCATGGATTAGTCAATATTCATCACAGAAATCTATAATGGGGATAATCCTGAAGAAAACAATGCCCTACAAAGATTTTGGATGTATCATTGATGAGAATGATTGCATTTCGATAGTTGATGAGATCCCCCAACTATGATTGTACAACGATCCACGATCCGCTCGATATGTCATCACTATTGAGAGAATTTCATTCTCCTTATCTATGGGTAATTCTAGGGATATGGTGATGACCATTGATTCCTAACAAATATAAAAAAATAAAACGAGTCACTCTGTCGAAATTAAATATTTTTATTAAATATTTTATAACTCATACGCCCAAAAACTATCTTTCACGTATAAACTGCGCCAACCACTATTACACCTCTCCTAGGGAAAAACCACATTACAAACTCAAAAGTGGCCTCATATTTCCATTATTAGTCACCATTAATGATTTATTATTATTTTAATATAAAATAATTTTATCAATTTTTTTTTACAGTTATGTCCTTGGTGAATTTTTCTTTAGATGAACCATGCCGATGAAATTTAGGTCATTCCTAGGGTAAAGACACCATTTTAATCTCCATGGTGCCCTCAGATTTCTAATCCAAGTACCAATTTAAAATATTTTCCACTTTTTTAGGATGTTTGTGAGCACGTGCGATAAAAAGTTTATAATTGTTTTATCAAATTGTTCCAGGCACACCAGGCCACAGAATCTCATATTGTCTCAGGGCATGGTCTTGATATTTTTTCAATTAATTTTGAAAAATAAAATTTGGAAAATCCAAGTCATTACATTCTACTATACTTAAGGATTTATGTCCCCGTATTCCAAACCAAGGGTTACACTAAGGATGAGGGTATTGGGAATATACCTCACCCTCTCATTCCCATGCGCTCTCATGGAAATTCCCATGCTGTCATCGCAAACAAACTAAAGGAACAACTAATCCATGAATGATCCTCTCATATTGATCCTCTATCTCCATGACCATGTTAAAAAGAGAGCATCGTGATTCGAAACTATCATATATGAAATTATAAAGAGTTAAACTATCTCCTACATGTAGAGGTTTCCCAATCACTCTACTGAAATCTTCTCCCATCAAGCTATGAGGTGGGTGACATGGCGAGTCATTCAACAATGACCAAGATATTATCATTTTCCCAAAACATACAAGGTAAACCCATCATAATGTCCATAGGAATCCTTTCAAAATTCCTTCCTAGAACTATAAGAAACAGAAAGGAGAAACCCTTTCCTAGAACAAGTGTCTTGACATGGTGAGTTGATAAACCAAGAACTTATTCAAAAAATCACCCAACTTTCATATCAATATGTAATACTAGATTCACCCCATTATGTAATCCCATGTGTCCTACCCAACACCCACATGCATATCTCGATGCATCTATCCACCCTAGGCATCCACTGCTACTTTAAAAACCAGGCCAACCTGTCCCACATATCCCCACTTCCTTATTGGTCTAGCCATCCCAGGCCCATGTTGCATCACATGAAGTATGAAAGAAACATAGAATCTAGGATCTTGGCCCTAAAGTAAGGAATTAATCCTTCCCACACAATGATATCTCATGGATATGGAGGGGGTGTACTTACCAAAGGGAATGTATGGATCTTCCTCATAATGTCCTACCCCAACATTACTGGTTCTACGATGTGTCCTATGAAAATGAAAACATGAACCCCACTTTTCAATTATCCCTTAGGTGTACACCCTATGGATATCTGAGTATGTGGAGTCTTGTAGTCGATATACTCAAGATGTGCCTGTTTGACTCACTATAAGAGTGGTGGGTTAAAAACCATACACTGGAGGTAAGCTACTCCATCTCCAGCCAAAAATGATATATGCAACAAGGCTAACTACTCTATTGCCTAATTCAACAACTAAAATATAGATCTCTTACTGAGAGAATCTTCCACCTTGTTCCCCTTCCCCGGAGTATAGAAAATCTCATAGTCATAGTCCTAGAAGAACTCTAGCCAACACATCTGTCTCAAACGTTTCTAGATCCAATACAACTCTATCAACACTATAAGCATTGAGGACTCATAAAATCCACTACATTAAGGGTTATTCTATCAAATTGATAAGGAATCTTCTATAGCTTCCTATGTGTGAGTCCATCATGTGCTACGTGGGTTTCCTTTTAAGAAACAAGGAAATCCTCATTATACCATTGCAAACACACCACTCTCTTCACTTAAAATAGTTTATATGTGCCTGAAATGTGGATAACCAGTCCATAAAATGAATGACATCATAAGGCCTCAATTCCAATACTGAGAGATCACAGATGAAACTCTCACATCTATGATTCAGTTCACACTATTGGGGCTAGTATGTGATCATTAGGTCTCCTCTAGTAGGACACTCCAAGTGAGAGGATCAAGTAAATGGTTCCACTAGAATCTCTGAGTCTCAAACACAATTCATGACATTAAAATAATAATTAGACACCACGTAAATCAATAAAGAAGTTGTGACAGAATAGAAAAACAATGTATCTCAAATCATTCCTGGAGTCCCTAGGTCATATGCCTCAACCGCATACCACTATTCCCTTCCCTTTCCTCTAGCTCCCTCAGCCCGGTGTGGATCACCTAGGAGTGGTGGTGGTAACATATTGAAATTTGTACCTCCTCCCGCTTCTTTCCCATATCCCTACAACATCCACCACCCTAAAAATCTACCTGCTCATGCTTTCCCACTTCAAATAATTACTGATTGAATTTTTTCATCCATGTGACTCTCAACAACAAAGGGTTTCTCTAGCACCCTAGCATAGGTATGAATGAAAAGAGGGATAATGTTAGCACAAACTTCCCTAATAACACCTTTATATATGGTCCAAGCCCTGAAGGACTAGTCGTGTATCATATCCATCGAGTTCCTGGATATGTCGGTATGCCTCGATGAATACTCAGATATTGACATGCCATCCTGTTAGAGTTGTAGAAGCTTCTGGAAATAGATAGGCCTTAGCTTATAATGTGATAAATCCTCTAAAATGGTTATCAAAATCTATCCATATAATATTCACCTCTTTGTAATATTGACTAACTAAACCCTATAATTATTCTACAGATCCATGTAAAATGATCACTACTAGGACCACCACCTCATCTGTTGGTGTCCTGACAGGATTGAAAACTTTGGTCACCTCCTCAAGTCATCCCTCTGTCGCCTATGTGTTAGGATCGCCTCATAACTTAATGGGTACCTATAGCGACCATATCCTTTTACACATAACATTAGATGATTTTAAGCATAATTATACATCAGAGTAAAAGTCAAGGACTATGATGTCCAGTGTCATTGAAGAACAGGTATATAAAACTAAAAACATTGCACTAAAAAAACACTTCATTATTTAATCTTAATAAAGAGATCCAAATACCCTTTGATCCATTAAATATGCAAAGGGTATTCTAGGGATCACATCGACGATGGGATGATCTAAAAGCCTAGTATAGGAAAACTGATAAAAATAAGGCTTTTGCACATGGGTTATAGATCATAACTTAATGATGTAAGATGACATATAGAATTGTAACATATAAACATGGGATAATATAAACATTAAATCAATGAAATGTGGCAGAAAAATAAATCATGACTTTATCTTTTGTCAAGGATCATTTCACAAGGAGGAGTGCAAGTAAAGGTTAACCTCCAAGACCATTGCACATGGTAGCATGAGTCAAGGCTTACCATCAAGACCATTGCACATAACGACTCATGAGACTAAAATTTACCAAATTCATTGGGGAAATATCTAGGGGGCACCCATCATTACATGTTCATAAATATTTGTGCCACATATATTATCATACATAAACAACCATAAAAATAAGGGTTATCTAGAGAAATAATTGGGCATCATAATCATGACATAAATCATAACAAATTAATGTATCCTAAAAGTGTCCATGAAAGTAAATAATTAAATAATGAATGGACTATCAGTGTGTATAATAGGAATAAATAATGATATGCTATGTCAACATAATGTAATAACATGAAAAAAGATTTTTTGGGATACTTTAGAATTTAAACATTTTCATGTGGTTAAAGGAAAATATCAATGATCATTTATAAGTTAATTGGGCATGATCATTTATATAAAACCAGAAGTGAACCAGGATGGTTTTGATAATAAATTTTTTGGTTTTATAAAAAAGATGGTGGCTTAAAAACAGTTTATATTGTGTACTTGATGATGGGTAAGAATTCGGAAAGTTCCTTTAAAATGGTTTTTATTATCAAAAAGTATTGAGGAAGGAATCATTTAAAAACATGTATATCCGCAAAAGAGAATGATCTGTGGATATTGAAACATGAGTTTATTGAATAAAAAATGTATTTATAAGTTGTAAATACAAATAAATGACAACTTCATTGAGGTAAAAACAATGATAGAGAAACTCAAAGAAGAATACGAGGTTCTAGTAGAATCCCTGACGCAATATCAGCATGGTATCACATGTACATATGAGGGATTAATGAGAGAGTAAGGGGTTTTTAATTTTTTATAAATCATGAAGGAAATATGGGGGAGGTGAGATAGCATACCCCATAATTAGGAATTACACATTAAGGTAAATAACATAGAGGATATTCTAGAATAAATGTGAGAAAGAGAGGATCCCTTACCGAAAGTCTGATAGTGTTTATCATTTCATCTTAATTACTTGAATAATAAAATTAGGTTCATTAATTAATAATTTCAGAACCAACAATACATTTTATTGAATTTTTATAACATTATTATATTAATTAATGTCCTTTTTGATTAGTTATGATGGTCAATTTTATTGTTTTGGGGGCGTTTTCTTCCTCGGCTTTAATGTTCAGTTCACTTATATTCATGTTCGAATAAACCTGTATGATGAGAAAAGGTTTTCCAGAATTGATGTTATATTAAAATAGTGAAAATTAAGAAGATTTAATGGTTATAAAATTCATTTGGGTATTTGGAGTGAAGTTTAATCATTATATAAAACATTAATGATAAACACTTAGTTTAATTTGGCGATTTTGCTCATAATTAACTTGTTTTGTATTATTATTTTACATAATGTGTAAAAAAGGATTTCAGAAAATTGTATAAAATAAAATACATATTTAATAGTATGGTTCAACTATATAAATGGTTTCATGTCTAGAATTTATTATAGTAATAGAAATTTTTAACCCGTCATCCTTGAATGTGATAAATTAATACATCTCGGACGATGTTCTTGTTTCTTTCATATAAAAGAAGGGAATATGAGAGATTATAATGAATTATACCATTAGCATAAAAAAATTCTATTACATTTATTTTATAGGCTTTTTCAAACCATTTGGATTATGTGAGGATAAGAAAGGAAAGAGAATAAAGTATTATGAAAAGAAAATGAAAGAAAATAAAAGAGGAATTTACCTCATGATTTAATCATCTTTTAGAGCCTCTTAAGTGGATAGGATATGAACTTTTGAGGAGACCATGGTAAGATGGACATGGGGGATGATCTTGGGAAGAGATTTGGGAAGAATTTATAGAAGGGAAAAGGGTTGAGGGAAGTGACAGGAAGTGGGGAGTATGAGTGGTTTTTATAGTGGAGGGGAGGAGGGTCTTCATAATATTTTAATCATTAGATTATTATTTTCCCTTAAGATAAGAAATAGTGATGATTACATGACCAAAAATAGTAATAATTTCATGTGATTTTGAAACATTTGGGCTTATATTAGCAGAACATCATCCATGACCCTATAAACCATGTATTTAGCTTAATTTTTAAATTATTGAATTTTACTATTCATAAAAATTCATGTATTTTAGAAAAATCCCAAAAATTAACCCTAACCATTTTTCAATTTGTAGAATCCAAAAATGAACTCCATTTTTGAAAAAAAATTTATTAACATAATTAATTTATTATTGAAATAAAAATACAATTTACTAGAAAAATACATATTAAAAAACATTAACTAATTTTATAGTGTTTTAAAAAATTAAATAAGGTCTTATAAAATTATATTAAAACCAAAATAAATAATATTGAAAATTTATGAACACATTTTTGGAAAATATATTTTCATTTGAATAGATTAATTAATTTTAATTATTTATTTATGACTTATACAAAACCTGTACTTTTACTATGGTCATATTACCACTTATAAGATGCCTAAATTTTATTTATACATACAAGGGTGAGGTTACTATTTTTTTAACGATTTAATATTGATAAGGTTCATATTACTATTCATAAGTGTAATATTACTATTCATATGGATCAGTTAATATTCACCAAAAATTATGTTTGTCTTATCAGACTCTAAACATCTTACAGACCCCAACTGTGTATGTAAGATCATTGAAATTAAAATCACAAAAGTGAATGTACTCTGCTTAAAGGTCACATAGTATTTAGTAGTTCATTGTGTTTTGATTTCATGTGATTATATGAAATAATTATAATAAGGTAATTTCCATTGATAAAACATTGGGTCGTTACATTATTCCCCTCTTATGAAATTTCTCCCTCAAAATTTCATTTTACATTCTAATCCATAAACAGGTGCGGGTACTTTTCTTTCATTGCCTCCTCTAGTTCTCTTGTTGCCTCTTCATACTTATGGTTCTTCCATAGTACATTGACGAGGTGAGTAGTCTTGTTTTGTAGAAATTTATCTCTACATCCAAGATCCTCACTACCTTCTCCTCATAAGAAAGATCATTCTCCAATTATACCCCCTCCAAAGAGTTTACATTTGAAGGGTCTAGTATATTGTTCCATAAGAGGGATACATCAATGAAACAGTGTACATTGGACATGGTTGGTGGATGTTCTAGTTGATTGACCACAACCCTGACACTATCAAGAATCTCTAAGGGCCTGATGTACATAGGACATAGCATTCCTTTCTTATCAAACCTCATGACCTTCTTCTATGGATATATGCGTAGAAATACAATGTCTCCAACATTGAACAAATGGTCTCATCAACAATTGTATTCATAAATCTTTTTTAGACTTTGGGATACCTAGATGTGATGATGAATGGTTTTCACCTTATCAACCACTTAATCGACCATTTTAGGTCCTATCATCTTACACTCAATGATTTCATCATAGAACACTGATGTTATACACCTTTTCCCATAAATGGCTTCATATGGTTCCATTTGGATGATTGAATGGACACTATTGTTGTAGGAAAATTCATTCAATGAAAGATTTCTGTCCCATCATCCATTGAACACCATAGAATGTGATCTCAACATGTTTTCCATTGACTGAATAGTTCACTTATATTGGGCATCAATTTTAGGATGATAAGCCATACTAAAGTTTAGTTCAGTTCTTAGAGAATGTTGAATAATTTTCTAGAACATCGAGGTGAATCTTTATCACAATCAGATGAAATAGATAATTTTAATCCATGCATCCTTACCACTTATTTCATACATATCAATTCAAGTTAATCTAATGATAAGTCCTCTAAAATAGGGATAATGTGAGTTGGCTTTGTAAGACGATCCAAAATTATGCATATGGCATTGTTTCCTCTATATTTCCTTGGAAGTCTTGTGAGAAAATAAATAGAAATAGTCTCTCACATCTATGTTGGTATGGGTAGTGGTTTCATCATCCCATTTGACTTTTTTCCTTTCAGCCTTCACTTCTTGACATACTAGGAACTTTGATGTATATTCAAAAATTTCCTTCATCTTACTATCCCACCAAAAGTTCTCTCGGAGATCTCGATTCATTTTTGTGCTCCAAGGTCAATAGAGAAGGTTGAGCTATGTGCATCATTCAAAATATCCTTCTTTATTTTTGGATCAGATGATACACATAATCATAACCCAAATAACACAACTCCTTCCTCCACAATCATGAGCATAGGGGAATTCCCATTTTTAATGGCATCCACCATTTTCTGGATTTCCACATCTTTTCTTTGAGCATAATTTATTTTCTCTATGAGGGATGGTTGAGAAATAATTTGAGAATGGATTGACGATGTTCATCCCTTAATGATTCCAATATCCATACTCTTCAAATCTAATTAGATTAGATCCTTTTGAATTCTCATCATTGATAAAGATTCATGATCCTTTTTACTCAGAGCATTCACCACGTTATTTTCTTTACTAGGATGGTAGTGTATTGAGAAGTCATAATCCTAGATGAGATCTATCCATCTTCTCTGGTACATATTATGCTCTTTAAGTGTGAATATATATTTGAGACTCTTGTGATCAGTTACATATCACAATTCTCCCCATAGAGATAATGACGCCATATTTTTAATGCAAAGATCACAACTTCCAACTCCAGATCAAGCATATGATAGTTTTTCTCATTGATTTCTTGCTTCCTTGAGGTGTAGCCTACCACTTTATCCTTTTTTGTCATCACAAAATCTAAACCCTTCTTTTATAAATCACATTAAACCATAAAGAGTTCTCCACTTGTTGGGAGTATGAGTACTAGTGCAGTGATTAACCTCTTTTCCCAATCCATAAAGTAGTGCCCACATTCCTGAGTCTAGAAAAACTTTACTCCCTTCCGTGTCATCTTGGTTATTGTGTTTGAAAATCGTGTAAAGGAAAATCATTTGTAATACCTATCTAGACTCAGAAAGCTGCGGATCTCAATTATTGATGTTGGAATGAGCCACTCTTAAATTACCTTTATCATGGAAGGGTCCATAGATATCCCTTTACTAGTGATAACATGCCCCAAGAATGATACATCCCTAAACCATAACTCACATTTATTGTAATTTTCATATATCTTCTCCCTTCACGAATTCTTTATCACAGTATTCAAATGCTCCTCATGTTCCTCCTTCCTCATGGATTATTTAAGAAAATCTTCAATAAATACTACAATAAATTTTTCAAGGTAATCTCAAAACACTCTATTAATTAAATTGATGAAAATTTCGGGATAATTAGTGCGTCTGAAGGGAATAAGTATGAAGTCATAGTGTCCATACCTTGTCCAAAGGTAGTCTTGGGAATATCATCATTCCTCACCATTAATTTGTGATATCCCGACCGGAGGTCCATGTTTGAGAAATAACTAGCCCCACAAAACTGATTTAACAAGTCATCTATTAGTGTAAGAGGATACATGTTCTTTATCATGATTTTATTGAGCTCAAGATAATCAATGAAGAGGAGCATTGATCCATCCTTCTTCTTGACGAAGAGGACTGGCAGCCCCATGGTGAAGCACTCAGGTATATAAAACCCTTCTCAATATTCTATTGTAACTACTTCTTCAGCTCCTCTATCTCTATGGTGTCCATTCTATAAGATGTCTTTGATATAGTTAGAGATCTAGGAATAAGTTCAATTGAGAAATCTACCTCTCGATCAGGAGGAAGGCCATGCTACTATTCAAAGAATACATCAGTTTAATCCATCATGATGGGAATTTATTCAATCAGGATTCTCTCCATTTCATTAATAATTTGAGCTAGACATGCTTTCCCATAAGGAATTAATATCCACACTTTATATAATTATTATAAAATAGATGCATCTTTCTCCTTGCACTTTTAAAGAGTTGGATGATTTTTTGGGATGTGAAGAGTGATCTCCCCTTCCCGACAGTTGATGTTGGATTTGTATAAATATAACCAATCCATGCCCAAGATAGTGTCAAAATTCACTAAAGGAATTTTGAGTAGATTTTCTAGGAGGTTCAATCCACAAACATTATCTGGTGAAGAGTTATAAAGCATGGAAATAATAATCATCCCATTTTATATTCTCACAGATAACTAATCCTCCAAATTTTGAGGTGGTGTTTGAATAGTTCTACAAAACTTGAATAATATGAAATAATGTGTAGAACCAGAATCAAAATGTACGTTATATATTATTTAATGAATATACTAGCATACCTATTAACAAATTTACGGCTCCACCTCAACAGTAGTGATAGAATAAGCCATTCCATGTTACCTTGGAAGTTGTTGTTGATTGCCTCCGACAACCCTCAGATTAGGGAAATTGTTCGCATAATATTGATGCACCATGAAGTAGTAACACTACACTATAAGATGAGTGTTGATCTGAACCTTCCCTTATTCTTCCAAATTAGTGGGATTTTCCATATCCCTTCGGTATTTTTTAGCGAGATATCCCAACATTCCACATTTGAAGCAATTCCTGGTTCCCTTTAGACAATTACTAGGATGCTTCTTCCCATAATTTATACATGTGAGGTGATCGGGATTATTTCCATCATGGTATTTACTTTCAGGTCTTCCCACAATAGATTACATTTTCCTCTTCTTTTAACCAGGCCTAAGAAACCACTAAGAATCTCCGATCTCCATTTCAACTTTGAGGGCATAACTGAAATCCTCCTCCTAAATGTCAATGTCTCGAATCACCAATGCTTTTCATGGACTCGGCTTAAGTCAACTAAAGAAGAAATACATGTTGATTTTGGTGTTCAAGACAAATCTAGAGGTATACCATGCAAAACTTGTGAAGTTTTCTTCATACGCCCCAATGGACTGGTCTTCCTTCTACTTGAGTTTGAGGAACTCTCTTTCCATATTGAGACGAAGGTTTTGTGGAAAATATTTATTGGAAAACATTTTTTTGAATTACTCCCATTTCGAGGAATCAATTCCTCTTGGGACATCATATTCTTGATCAGTGTGAACCACTGATCAGATTCCCCTTTAAAACAATAGACCGCTAGTATGACTTTCTCTGCTTCTAAACACTGGAGGATAGAGAATAACCTTTCAATTGAGTTAATACACTGTTCCCCAAGGAGGGGATAAAAGGATCCACTAAATATGGGTGTACTTTTCTATATGAAGGATTCTAAGGAAACCTTCTCTTTCATTGTAGGATGAGGGCATTCCATGTGATTCAAATTATTATTGATTACATGATCCTACTGACCAGTACTTCCATGAAGTTTGGAGCACCCATTCCCATAATATCAAGCATATCATTAGGGAAATATTCACATTCCCTATCAGTTTGATTGTTGGAATTTGTTCTTATATTTCCCACCATTAACTAAGTAATAGATCAATGATAACCTATATTGAAACATACGAAATAAAATGTTCGTATATACTTCTCCTTTAAGAGTTTATCCTATTATGCTCAAATTTTCATTTTTATGCTCAATAGATAAGTATTAAAGACCTATAATTGAATGTTATTTTTATTAGTTAGTGGTGTGAAATAGAAGAACATGTTCCACCAATAAATGTGAAAGGGAGTGTGAATAATTACCAAATGATATACCTCATATGATTGGAATGGGTGCTAAAAACATCATGACAATACTTTCTCAGCTGGATCAAGTGATGAATAAAAAATTGAATCACATTGAACACCATCCTCCTCCAAGGAAAGCGATATTTTACGTAGAACCCTTCATGTAGAAAAGGGCTCCCCTTTTTAGTGTATCTTTCGATCCCCTCCTTATAGAATAGTGGAATAACTCCATTGAAAAGATATTCTCTATTGTCCAATAATCAAAAGAAGATAAAGTCGTACTGGATGTCTATCATTTTGTTGAGGAATATGATCAGTGGTGGGATCTAATAAAGTATATAAAGTCCCAAGTGGAAACTGCTTCCATGGAATGGGTGGAATTCAAAAAAATTATTTTCAATAAATATTTTCCCCAAACCCTCTGTATCAATATGGAAAGAGAGTTTTTCGGACTCAAGGAGAAGTAAGACGAGTCCATCGAGGTGTATGAAGAAAACTACATTGGATTTGTAAGTTTAACCTCTGGATTTGTCATGATCACTAAAATAAAGGCAGATCGATTCTCTATGGGACTAAAGATGATTCTAAGAAAAGTGTTGGTGATTTGAGACTTTGAATGTTATGAGAAGATTGTCCTTTGTGCCCTCAAGGTTGAAATGGAGATCAAAGACTCACAGTGGTATCGTGGGACCACAGAAAAGAAGAGGAAAATTAAATCTAATGTTGGTGGTCCCGAAAATAAATTCCATTATGGAATGTAGCTTGATTATCCCACGTGTAAAAATTGTGGGAAGAAGCATCTTGGGAACTATCTAATGGGAACCAATAATTTCTTCAAATGTGGAATGTTTGGACATATGGCCAAAAAATGATGAAGGGATATGAAAAATACAACTAATGTGGAAGAAGAAAGAAAGGTTTAGATCAACACTCAGGTAGTAGTGTAGTGTTACAACTTCAAGGAGCATGGGAAATATGAAAACAATTTCCCTAACCAAGGGTTGTTAGAGGCAGTAAAAAAACATCTAAGACAACACAGAAGGGCTTATGCTATCACTACTGCAGAGGTGGATCCAAACCCCGATGTGGTAATAGGTATGATATTTATTCATTAATGAATAGTAAACATACTATTTTATTTTGGTTCTATACATTCTTTCATATCTTTCAGTTTTATTATAAATATTCAAACAACACCTTAAAATTTGGAGGATAAGTTTTCTGTGAGAACAAAAAATGGTGAAAATATTGCGTCCAAGGTTTATAACTCCTCCCAAATTAACGTTTTTCAATTGATTCTCCCTGAATATCTCATCATACTTCTTTTAGTGGAGTTGGAACCTATCTTGGGCATGTATTTGATATATTTATACAAATCCAACATCAACAGTTGGGAAATGGATATCTCTCTTCACATCCCGAATCATCCTCCAATTCATTACTATTGTAAATAGGAAGATGAATCTTCTTTAGAATCAGTTTCTCAAGTGTGTATATAAATTCATTATGTGCAAGAATGGCTAGCTCAAATGACTGAGACAAAGGAGAGAATAATACTTGAAGACATTTCCATCGTGAAGGATTACACTGATGTATTCCATAAAGAGTTTCTTGGTCTTCATATTGATTGAGAGGTCAAGTTCCCAATTGAACTTATTCCTGGATATCTGCCTATATAAAATACACTTTATAGAATGGCCACTGTAGAGATGGAGGCACTGAAAAAGAAGTTACTGGAGAATCTGGAGAAGTGTTTTATATGCCTGAGTGCTTCACCATGGGGGGCGCTAGTTATATTCATCATGAAGAAGATTAGATCAGTGTTCATATTCATTTATTATCGCGAGCTCAATAAAATCATGATAAAGAACAAGTATCCCCTACCAGAAATAGATGACTTGTTTAATCAGCTTCGTGGGTCCATTTATTTTTCAAAGGTGGACCTTCAATCGGGATATCACCAATTAAAGGTGAGGAAGGAAGATATTCCCAAGACATTCTTTCGAATGAGGTATCGACACTACGTGTTCATAATGATTCTCTTCATAAGCCCTAATTATCAATAAATTTTCTTCGATTTAATGAATAGTTTCTTTATATATTACCTCGACAAATTTTTGGTAATCTTTATTGATGATATTCTGATATACTCCAAGAGAAAGGAGGAACATGGGGAGAATTTTAATACTATGTTAAAGGATTTGCGAAGGGTGAATTTATATGAAATGTAAAATAAATGGGAGTTGTGTATTGAGGAATTATCATTCTTGGGGAATGTTATCACCCACAATGGGATATATTTGGACCATTCCATGATAAAGGCAATTGAAGAGTGGCCTAGGACAACATCAGAAATAATGATCCGCAACATTCTAGGTCTAGCTGGTTATTATCGATGATTTGTGAATAACTTTTCATGATTTTCAAGCCTAATGAAAAAGATGACACGGAAGGGTGAAATGTTTTTTTTGGACGCAAGAATGTAAATAATTTTTAAGGATTTGGAAAAGCGGTTAATAGCTGTGGCATTATTTACAATCCCAACCGCAGGAGAACTCATTATGGTGTACATTAATGCTAAAAAGAAGTTTTTATGTAGTGTGCTGATGTAAAATGATAATGTGATAGCCTACGCCACATGGTTACAGAAAATTAAAATGAAAAACTATCCTATGCATGATCTAGAGTTAGCGGTTGTGATAGTTGCATTAAAAATCTGATAGCATTATATCTATAGGGAGAAGTTTGAGATATATAGTAATCACAATTTTCACAAATATATATCAACAAAAAAAGTGATTAATATATGCTAGAGAAGATGGATAGAGGTCATCAAAGATTATGAATTCTCAATCCATTACCATACTGGAAAGGCAAATATGGTGGCAGATACTCTGAGTAGAAAGGATCCTCCATCTTTATCAATGATGAGAATTGAAAAGGATATGATATTATTAGATTTTAAGAGTATGGACATGGGAAATATTAAGGGAGGAACATCATGAATTCCTTATCAAATGATTACTCCACCTTCCCTCATAGAGATAATAAAGGATGCACAATGAAAAGATAAGGAAATTCAGAAAAG
The DNA here is from genome assembly GCA_963277665.1 of Viscum album. NCBI lineage: Eukaryota > Viridiplantae > Streptophyta > Magnoliopsida > Santalales > Viscaceae > Viscum > Viscum album. The sequence continues at coordinate 768,336,942 of OY728121.1, forward strand.
GGTGGAATCCATTAAAAAGGGAAAATCATCTGTGTTCATGATTGATGAGGAAGGAGTTGTATGATTTGGTAAACGATTATGTGCACCATCTGATCCAAATATAAATAAAGATATTTTTAATGACGCACAAATGAAAGACTTCTCAATTCACTCGGGGAGCACAAAGATGTATCGAGATATCAAAGATAACTTTTTTGGGGACAATATGAAGATAAATATTGTTTAATATACATAAAAGTTACAGGTTTGTCAAAAGGTGAATTATAAATGAAAAAAGTCTAATGGGATGAAGCAACCACTCCCATACCCATATGAAAGTGGGAGAACATCACCATGGACTTTGTCATTGTACTTCCAAGGACATCTGGAGGAAACAATGCTATATGGGTCATTGTTGATTGTCTCACAAAGATAGATCACTTTTTCAGAATTTGAGATGAATTTTCATTGGATCAAATTTAATAGATATGTATCAAAGAGGTGGTTAGTTTGCATGTAGTACCCCTATCTATTGTATCTGATAGATATCCTAGATTCACCTAGAAATTTTATAAAACTCTCTAACATGCTCTAATCACTGAACTAAACTTCAGTATTTCATATCATCCTCAATAGGACAGACAATCTGAATGAATTATTCATACACTAGAAGATATATTCAAATAATGTTTTATAGACATTAATGGAGGATGGTACCAACATCTTCCACTGTTGAATTCTCATACAACAATAGTTTCCACTTGATCATATTAATGGAACCATACGAAGTCCTTTATGGGAAAAGGTGTAGATAACAGACATGATGGGATGAAGTTGGTGAGCATAAGCAGCTATGACTTGAAATGGTTGAAGAATTGGTGGAGAAGGTTAAAACCATTCAATTGCACATCAAGGCATCCCGAGGTAGAAAAAATAGTTATGTAGACAATCATCGATGAGGCCTTGATTCCAAAGTTGGAGACATGTTATTTCTACGCATATCTCCATGGAAGAAGGTCATGATGTATGGTAAGAAAGGAATGATGAGTCCCAAGTACATCAGCCTCTTCGAGATTCCAGACCGTGTCGGGGCTCCGACCTATCGCCTACCACTTCCACATACCATGTCTAAAGTACAAGATGTATTTCATATATCCCTATTAAGGAACTACATACTAGACCCTTCACATGTACTCTCTTAAGAGGTGGTATAATTAGAGAAAGATCTTTCCTATGAGAAGCAATCAATGACGATCTTGGATCATAGAGATATTGTTCTACGTAACAAGACTACTCACCTAGTCAATCTACTGTTGTGGGACCAAAAGTACGAAGAGGGAAGATGGGAACTGGAGGAGACAATGAAGGAAAAGTACCCAAACCTATTTATGGATTGGAATGTAAAAACAATTTTGGGGGTGAAATTTTATAAGGGGTAATAATGTAATGACCTAATATTTTATCAATGGAAATTACCTTCTTATAATTATGTCATATAATCACATTGAATCAAAATACAATGAAATACTCTGTACTATGTAAAGTTTAAACATAATATCGTTACTTTTATTATTTGAATTTTGAAGATTTGATATCCAAAGTTGTGATAAGTAAGATGTTTAGAGTCTGATAAGACAAACATAATTTTTGGTGAATAGTAACCGACCCTTATGAATAGTAAGGTTACCCTTATAAATAGTAATATGACCCTTATGAAATGTAAATCATCCAAAAGAATTTTAACCTCACCCAAGAATGTATAAATAAAATTTAGGTATCCTATAAGTGATAATATGACCACAGTAAAAGAATTGGTATTTTTGTAGGTCATAAATAATTAATAATAATTAATAATTTAATTTAAAATAAAATATATTTTCCTAAAAAGTGTTCATAAATAATCAATTTTATGTATTATGTTTTTAAGATAATTTTATATGACCTTATGTTGTTTTTTAAAACATTATATATTCAGTAATAGTTTTAAAATCTGTATTTTTCAGGTTAATTATGATTTTAATTAAAAATTAAATTAATTATATTTAGAAAATTATTTTCTTTCAAAATGGAGTTTATTTATGGATTATACACATTTAAAAATGGTTATGGTGATTTTTTATTATTTTTTAAAAATACTTGAATTCTTTATGAATAGTAAAATACAATAATTTCAAAATTAAGCTAAATAAATGATTTATAGCGTCATGGATGATGTCCTGATGATGTAACCACAATTGGTTTGAACTAAAATTCACTTATTACTATTTTTGGTCATATAAACAATACTATTTCTTGTCTTGAGGGAAAATTAATAAACAAAGGAATTAAATATTATGAAAACCTTCCTCTCCTCCACTATAAATACCACCCATCCTTACCTATTCTCTTCACTCATCTAAATCCTTGTTCCTTGACTATATTCCACCCAAATCTCTCCCCAATATCCTCCCCGACATCCAACATCCCTTTGTATCTTCATAGAACCAATTCCTATCGCTTAAGTGGCTCTCAAGGAAGATTGAATCAAGAGGTAAATTCTTCTCTTCAATTCTTTTACTTTCTTTTTCATGTTTATTTGTTTTATTTTATATCCTTACTTATAATTATCCAAATTTTATGAAAATTATAGTACCATAAATTTACTTCAATGTTTATATGATAATGGAATCAGTTATTATCATATCTCCTTTACTCTTCTTTTATACAAGTAGTAAAGACACCATCCAAGATGTGTCAATTTACTAAATTCAAGGATGATGGGTTTTCAATTTCATTCAGCATCTTAAATTCTGGTAATGAAACCTTTTCTATTATAGAAACAGACTATCAAATATGTATTTTATCATATTTGATATTCTGGAATCCTTTTTCAAACATGATGTAAAATAATAATGCCAAACAAATTAATTGTGAGAAAAATCGCCAAATTAATCCAAGGATTTGTCATTCAGGTTTGATAAAATGATTCAACTTCACTACAAGTAAACACATTAAATTTACAAACATTTAATGTTCTTGATGTTCAATAATAAAATATAACTCCAATTATGGACAACCACTCTCATCATACATGTGTGTCCAAACATGAATATAGGTGAAACAATCATTAAAACGAAGAAGCAAACTTACCCGAACAATGAAATTGAAACTCATAACCAATCAAAAAGGTCATGAATGAACTTAAAAAGGTTATAAAAAATAAATTACATATAGAATAGGTTCTTGAATTATTAATTAATGAACAAAATTTTATTATTCACGTCAATAATATTAACTGGAGAACACCATTGGACTTAAGGTAGGGGATCCTCTCTATTTCAGTTTTACTCAAGAATTTCCTCTTCATTATGCCCTTTTATGTGTAATACCTACTAATGCGGTTTGATTTCAATATACCCATACTTAAATCATGATTTAATAGTGATTAGAAACCCCTTTATCTATCATTAATCCCTCTTAAGTACACCAGATACCATGCTACAAATCTATAAGGGATTCTACTCGAAACTCCTTTGTTCCTTCACCTTTACTTATATTTCTTTTACCAAAATGAAGTTATCTTATCTTTTTTATGTACATCATATAAATTCTTTTAAATTTACCAATTTAATTTATCCAGAATCATTCATCACTATCTTCTGGGTATATACATGTTTTTATGTGATTCCCTCCTCAATACATCCTGATAAGCAATCCTATTTTGTGGGAACTTCCTGAATTCTTACCCAATTTCAAGTGCACTATATCTTATGTTTTATGCCACCATTGTCATTATAATATTAGTTTTTTTATTATTAAAAACTTCATGGTTCAATTCTGGTTTTATATAATTGATTTTTCCCTTTTTAATTTTAAAGTATTTAAAGTATTTTCCTTAAAACCGCACAATAATGTTTTAATTCTAAAATTTCATAAATACTTTTCTTACAAATTTTCAATTATACTTAAAATAATGTACCATTATATATCCCTATTTTCCATTATGAATTTCCAGGTATATTTTAGTTCCTTTATTTCATGGGCACTATTACGATGTGACCATTTTTTATGCCTTATCACATGATTGGGGTACCCAATTCTTTCCATGGGTAACCCTTATGTTTATATAAGATTTATTATGTATGATTTCATTAGTAGAAATAATATTCATGAAATTTTAATATTGGTTTTCCTATATAGTTATTAAATTCATTTATTAAAATTTTGTTTTCACTTCTGTGATTTGAATTTGGAAGATCTAACATTCACAGTTGTGATCAGTAAAATATTTGGAATCAGATAAGACAAACTAAAATTTTGGTGAATAGTAATTGACCCTTATGAATAGTAATGTTATCCTTAGGAAAAATAATATTACCCTTATGAATAGTAAATCGTCCAAAAGAATATTAACCTCATCCATGAATGTATAAATAAAATTTAGGCATATTTTAAGTGATAATATGACCATAATAAAAGTATTAGTATTTTTGTAAGTCATATAAAATTATTTAAAATTAGTTAATTAATTTAAAAGGAAATGTATCTTCCACAAAAAGGGGTCATAAATTTAAACTTCTATGTCTTCTAGTTTTATGATAAATTTATAAAATATTATTTAATTTATGAAAGCATTATAAAATTAGTTATAGTTTTTAAATCCGTTTTTAATGTAAATTATGATTTTAATTAAAAATAAAATTAATCATATTAAGAAAAATAATTTTGAAAAATGGTGTTCATTTTTTGATTCTACACATTTAAAATTGGTTAGGGTGATTTTTCGGGATTTTTTTGAAATACTTGAATTTTTTATGAATAGTAAAATACAGTAATTTACTTCATGTGTAGATTATATGTTAAATACCCTACTTATTGAGTCTTGGATGATGTAAAAACCTTGGGTTAGAACTAAACTAGACATATTACTATTTTGTTTACTGGAATCATCACTATTTCTTATCTTATGGAGATATAATAAACTAGTGATTAAAATATTAAGAAATCCTCCCCCCTACCACTATAAAAACCACCCAAAATCCGGTCTTCTATTCACATCTATAAAGCTTTGTGACATCCCTAAATTCTTCCAAAATCACTCCCCAAGCTCCTCCCCCACGTCCAACAGACCTTAGTCTCTTCAAAAGTCCAAATCCTCTCCCTGTAAGAGGCTCTAATGGTAGATTGAATCAAGAAGTAAATTCCTCTTTTCAAATAATTTATTTTCTTTTCAAGTTAATTTTTTTTCTTTTATATCCATACCACTCCTCATCCAAATGTTATGAAAAATACATTACCTTACATTTACTATAATATTTTTATGATAATGGAAAATTTTATTATCACAACTCTTTTACTACTATTATATACAAGTAGTAAAGACACCATCCGAGATGTGATAATTTACCACATTCAAAGAGGACGGGTTATCAATTTCATTTACCATCTTCAATTCTGGTCATAAATCCATTTTTATGATTTAACCAGACTATTAAATATTTATTTTATCATATTTTATCTTCTATAATCTTTTACACACATGATGTAAAATAATAATACAAAAAATTTAAATATGAGCAAAATCGCCAAATTAATCCAAGTATTTATCATTAATGTTTTATATAATTATTCAACATCAATCCAAGTAAGAAACTAAAATTTACAATAATGAAACCTTATATACGTTATATAATAAAATATGACTCTAATTATGGACAACCACTCTCATCACACATGTGTGTCCGAACATGAATATAGGTGAATCGATCATTAAAACCAAGGATTCAAACAGACCTGAGCATTGAAATTGAACCTCATAACCAGTCAAAAAGGGCATGAATGAACTTAAAAAGGTTATAATAAATATTTTACCTATATTATCAGTTCTGTAATTATTAATTAAAGAACCTAATTTTTTTATTCAGGTCTTTAATATAAAGTGGATAACACTATTGGACTTAAGGTAAGGGATCCTCTCTATTTTAGTTTTATTCAAGAATTTCCTCTATGTTATACCATTTTATGTGTATTACCAACTAATGTGTTATGATTTAAAACATCCCCATACTTAAATAATTATTTTTATGTGATGAGAAACCCCTTTCTCTCTCATCAATCCCTTTTATGTACACCTGATACCATACCGATAATCCGTAAGATATTCTACCCGAACCTCCTTTGTTCTATAGAGTTTCCTTATTTTCTTTTACCAAAATTATGTGATCATATATTTTTATGCTCATATTCTAAATGATTTTTATATAAAACAAATTTATTTATCCAGATCATTTATTCATTCTATTTGGGGGATATAAATGTTTTTAAGTGATTTCCTCCTCAATACATGCCAATAAGAGAACCTATTTTTAGGGAACGTCCTGAATTATTACCCAATTTCAAGTGAACCCTATATAATCTTTTAATCCACCATTTTATTTATAAAATATGTCCTTTTTATTACGAATACATTATTGATTCACTTCTAGTTTTATATAAATTATTTTTTCCTTTTCCATTTTAAAGTCTTCATATTATTTTCCTTAAAACCACACAAAAAATGTTTCAATGCTAAAATTTCTTAAATAAATTTTCTTACATGTTTTCACTTCTAATTGACATAAATTACCATGATACATGCCTATTTTTCTTTATTAATTTCCATTTATATTTAAGTTCTTTTATTTCATGGACACTTTTATGATACGACCATTTGTTATGCTTTATGACAAGATTGTGGTACCCAATTCTTTCCATGGGTAACCCTTATGTTTATGTAAGATTGATTATGTATGGTTCCATATGTGGATAACATATTCATGAAATTTTAATATGGGTTCACCTAGATAGAACTCCAATGCATTTGGAAAAGTAGATTTTTCACTTTTCTGATTTCAACTTCGATGATCTGACATACACGGTTACAATCTGTAAAATATTTGGAATCTGATAAGACAAAATTAATTTTTCATTAATAGTAAAAGAACCTTATGAATAGTAATTTTACCCTTATTAATAGTAATATGACCCTTATGAATAGTAAAATCATCCAAAAGAATAGAATGCTCACCCATGAATGTATAAATAAAATTTAGGAATCTTATAAGTGATAATATGACTATAGTTAAAGTATTGGTATTTTGGTAAGTCTTAAAAAATTAATTAAAATTAATTAGTTAATTTCAAATAAAATGTATCTTCCATAAAAGGTTTCCAAAAATTAATAATTTTATTTCTTCTGGTTTTATGAGAATTTTATAAAACCTTATATAATTTTAGAAAGCATTATAAAAGCAGTTATATTTTTAAGATTCGTATTTTTAATATAAATTATGATTTTAATTAAAAATAAAAATAATCATATTTATAAAATTATTTTTGAGAAATGGAGTTCATTGTTGGATTATACCCATTAAAAATGGTTGGGGTAACATTTTCATATTTTAATGAAATACATTAATTTTTTATAAATAGTAAAATACATCAAATTACTGTATATATATATATTATATGTTAAATACCCTATTGTTTGAGTCATGGATGATGTAAAAACCATAGGTTCGAACTTTCTTGTACATATTAATATTTTATGTCATGGAATTATCACTATTTATTATCTTATTGTGAAATAATAATCTAATGATTAAAATATTTTGAAATCCTTTCTCCCCTCCACTATAAAAACTACCAACACTCCCCTCTTCTATTCACTTCTCTCAATCCATGTTACATACCTAAATTTTTAAGAAATCCAACCCCAAGCTCATCCCCCACATCTAAAATCCCTTAGTCTCTTCAAAATACCAAATCCTCTCCCCTCAAGAGGCACTTAATGAATATTGAATCAAGATGTAAATTCCACTTTTTCAATTCATTTATTTTCATCTCAAGTTCATTTTTTATCATTTCTATCCTTACCTCTCCTCATTAAAATGTTATGAAAACTTCAGTACCATAAATTTACTAGAATTTTTTTATGATAATGTAAAAATTTATTATCATATCGCTTTTACTCTTCTTCTATACAAGTAGGAAAGACACCATATGGGATGTGATTTACCACATTCAAGGATGATGAGTTTTAAATTTTTTTTACCATATTCAATTCTAGACTTCAAACAATTTTTATGGTTGATCCAGACTATTAAACATGTAATTAATCATATGTGATGTTATGGAATCATTTTTCACACATGATGAAAACTAATAATACAAAAAAAACTTAATTACGATTAAAATCGCTTAATTAATCCAAGCGTTTATCATTAATGATTTATATAATGATTCAAATTCAATCCAAGTAACCAAATTAAATTTACAACAACGTAACCTTATATATGTTAAATAATAAAATATAACACCAATTCTGGAAAAACACTCTCACCATACATGTTTGTCCGAACATAAATATACTTGAATTGATCATTAAAACAAAGGAAGTAAATGGACCCAAACAATGAAATTGAACTTCATAACCAATCAGAAAGGTCATCAATGAATGTAATAATGTATACTAAATATTTTACATATATAATTTTTTTTGGAATTATTATTTATGTAACCAAATTTAATTATCCAGGTCATTAATATGATGTGGAGAACATCATTGGACATAAGGCATGGGATCCTCTCAATTTCACTTTTATTCCCGAATGTACTCAATGTTATGCTATTTTATGTATAATCCCTAATGATGGGGTATGATTCAACATCACCCCCATTATTCCCTAAATATTTATAAGTGATGAGAAACCCCTTTCTCTATCATTAATCTCTCTTAAGTACACCAGATACAATGTCGATAATCCGTAAGGTATTATACCCAAACCTGCATTGTTCCATAAGGTTACCTTATATTTCTTTTTACAAAATTATTTTATCTTATATTTTATTATGAATCTTATAAATTCTATGATAATTTAACAAATTCATTTATCAATACCCTTTCATCAGTCTCTTTTTAAGATATACATGTATTTTTCTTAAGGCTCTATAGTATTTTCCATAAAATTGAAAAAAAATGTTTTAATGTTAAAATTTCATAAATACATTTAATACATGTTGTAACTTCAAATTGACATCACTTAACATCATAAATTACTATTTTACCTTTTTAATTTCCATGTATATTTTAGATCCTTTCTTCCATGGACACTTTTATGATACGACCATTTGTTATGATTTACGACATGATTGTGGTACACAATTCATTCCATGGGTAACCCTTATTGTTTTTTAAGATTGATTATGTATGATTATTTATGTGGAAAACATATTCATGAAAATATAAGATGGATACGACAAGATATTTCTCCAATTCATTGGGTAAATTTGATTCTTATAAGACGTTATGTGCGACAATCTGGGCATTTAGCCTTGGCTTGTGTTACCATGGGTAACGGTCTTGGTAGTTATCCTTGGCTTGTGATACCCAATGCCAGGGTATTCATGGTTAGACATGAATAGTGATAAATTCATGTGTTATGTTTATTAAAAAATACTATGACTTCATGTTTATATCATTCCATGTTTATATGTTATGATTCCAAATGTTACATACATTTTTATATCATCATCTCATGCCTTCTATCCCATGTGCTAATGTTTTTTCTTATTGTTATCCTCTTACTAGGCTATTTAGCTAATCAACTTCTTCATGTGTTCCCTAGGGTACCCTAAGAAGATGTTTATGCATAGTGGAATTTAGGAGCTCAATTTTACGATTAGATATAGAAGTGGTTTATTTTGTTCCATCTTTTCATTTTTATGTACCTAGCCTTCCAAGACACTAAACTATAAGATAATTAGCTTATACTCTAATGTATAATTATGTATAAAATAATTTAATGTTATATGTAAATGGCTAGGGTTTCTATAGTTGTTATAAGAGGATGAACTATTTATTTTTGGAGATAAGTAAAATGGAAATTTAGTAAGAACCTTAACGATGAGACAAAGTATAAGAAAACACCCCTAAATATTGGTAAGTAGAGAGTAAGTTTTTTATCAAGAAAATAAATCTTTTTCTGGATAAAAATAGTTATAAGTTGATCTATCACATATGTATCTTGGGGTAAAACCCAAAAACACTTCTTTGAGCTAGACTCGAATGGGAATTGGTGCAAGACAACGGGCCTTGATGCACTAATTGTTTGGCACTACCGGGGGATATGATTTTGTAAATTCATCATTTTGGTACAAAACATTGTTAAGGGAATGAAAAAAATACCATAAGAATATAATTTAATAAATAGATGAAGGATAAACTAGATTGAAACACAGGGAATCACAATTTAAGATATACTTCTCCTTTACATGTTTATCCTCTTATGTCTAATGTTTCATTTTTATGCTCAATAGATAAGTATTAAAGCCCTCTAATTGTATGATATTTTTATTAGTTAATGGAGGGAAATAGGAGAACATGTTCCGATAATCAATGTGATAGGGAATGTGAAGATTTCCCAAAATATATTCCTGATATGATGGTAAGGAGTGCTAAAATATTTATGGCAGTACTTGCATAGATAGCTAATGTTATGAATAATAACTTGAATCATGAAGAACACCATACTCCTCCATGTAAAGAGAAAGTTTCCATTGAATCCTTCATGTGTAAAAGACCACCCATGTTTAGTGGATTTTCTTATTCCCTCCTCGCTGAATAGTAGATTAACTCCATTGAAAAGATATTCTATTTCCTCGAGTGACCAAAAGAAGAGAATGATGTAATGTTGTGTCGGTGGTCTATCATTATCATGGGGATGCTGATTAGGGGTGGAAATTGATCAAGAATAAGTAGCACCAAAATTAAATTGACTCTATATATCAAGAAGAAATTATGAGAATATTTTTCAAAAAATACATTCCCTAAACCCTCTATCTCAAGATGGATAGAGAGTTCCTCAGACTCAATCAGAAGTAATATGGGTCAATTGGTGCTTATAAAGGAAACATTACAATGCTTGAAAGGTACACCTATAGTTTTTTAATGTCCACTAAAAGTACTTTGGACATATTCTTTAGCGTACTAAAGATGATTCTATGAAAATATTTGGTGATTCGAGACTTTGAAATCTATGAAGAGATTTTACATTGTTCCCTAATGGTTCAAATGTTGATTGGATACTCTCAGTGGTATCCTGGGATTGGCCAAAAAATGGAAATATGGAATCTAATGTGGTTGATTTTGAAAATAAATTCCATGATGGAATGAAGTCTGATTATCCCACATGTAAAAATTGTGGGAATAATCATCCTGGGAAGTGTCCAATGTGAACCATGAATTTCTTAATATGTGGAATGTTGGGAAATCTGGATAAAAACTATCGAAGGGATATGAAAAATCCCACTAATTTGGACAAAGAATGGAAAGTTTAGATCAACCCTCAGCTTACAGTACAGTGTTACAACTGCATGGAGCAAGGGCATTATGAGAACAATTTCCCTAAACTATGGGTTATTAGAGGAAATAAACAACAACCTCCAAGGTAACAAGGAAGGTATTATGCAATCACAACTACTATGGCGGAGACAGAAAATGATGTAGAAACAGGTACTCAATTTATTCATTCAATAACAGTGAATATACTATTTGATTCTAGTTCTACATATTATATCATATCTTGCATGTTTATTAGAACTATTCAAACACCACCTCAAAATTTGGTGGATAAGTTATCCATGAGAACAACAAATGGGGTAATTATAATATCCATGGTTTATAACTCCTCTCTAATTAACGCTTGTGGATGGAACCGCGCAGAAAATTTCTTCCTACTTCCTTTAGGGGAGTTTGATGCTATCTTGAGTGGGTATTGGCTATATTTTTACAAAGACAACAAAAACTATCGAGAAAGGTAGATCACTATTCACATCCCGAATCATCCTCTAATTCATTAAATTTGTAAGGAGGAAGATTAATATCCTTTAGAATAATTGTATCATGAGTGGATAATAATTCCATATGAGAATGCATGTCTAGCTCAAATGATTGAGGGAAAGGAGAGAATAATGCGTGAAGACATGCCCATCATGAGGGATCACACTAATGTATTCCATGAAGAGTTTCCTCATCTTCCTCATTATCGAGAGGTCACGTTCTCATCTAATATTATTCCTCTATCTCTTCTGATATTAAATACACCTTATAGAATGGCCATCATAGAGCTGGAGGATCTAAAGAAGCCGTTATAGGCTAATATAGAGAAGGGTTTTATACTCCCAAGTGTTTCACCATGGGGGAGAAAGTCTAATTCATCATGAAGAAGTATCGATATATTCACCTTTTCATTGATTATAATGAGCTCAATAAAATCAAAATAAAAAACAAGTATACACTTCCACATATAGATGACTTGTTCGATCAGCTTCGTGGGGACAGTTATTTTTCAAAGGTGGACCTTTGGTTGGGATATCACCAATTAAAGGTGATGAAAGAAGATATTTATTGGACTACCCTTTGAACATAGTATGGAAACTATGAGTTCACAGTCAATCCCTGCATACTCAATAATTCTCCATAATGATTCATGGATTTAAGGAATAGAGTTTTAGAGATTACCTTGAAATTTTTTTGGTAGTTTTTATTGATGATATTATGATATAATACCAGAGCGATGAGTAACATGAATAGAATTTGAATACTATGATAAAGACTTTGATAATGGATATTTTATATGCATGGTACAAAAAATGTGAGTTTTTGATGGAGTAAGTATCATTATTGGGACATTTTATCACTCTCAAAGGGATATATGTGGACCCTTCCAAGAAAAAAGCAATTGAAGAGTGGCCCAGGTCAACATGAGTAACAGAGAACCAAAAATTTCTAGGTCTATATGGGTATTATCAATGATTTATGAATAAATTTTCATGATTTACAAAACCAATGACCAAAATAAAATGGATGGGAGAATAGTTTTTTCTGGAGTCAGGAAAGTGAAGACAACTTTAAGAGGTGAAAAAGAGGCTAATCACTCTGTTAGTACTCACACTCCCAACAATTGGAGAACACTTTAGGGTGTACAGTGATGCTTCAAAGTAGTGTTTAGGGTGTTTTATGATGTAAAATGATAACTTGATAGACTACACCTCAAGGAAGCTAAAAATCCATGAGAAAATTATCATATGCATGATATGGAGTTTGTGGCTATGACCGTTGCGTTAAAAATGTGGAAGAATTATCTATATGGGGAGAAATGTGAGATATATAATGATCACAAGAGTCTCAAATATATATTCACACAAAAAGAGATTAATATTACCCAATGAATATGGATGGATCTCATCAAGGATTAGGACTTCTCAATCCACTACCATCCCGATATAGAAAATAAGGTGGAAGATGCTCTGAGTAGAATGGATATTACATATTTATCAATGATGAAAATTGAAAATGATATAATCTGGTTATATTTGAAGAGGATAAAAATGGTAATAATTAAGGTAGTAATATCATCAATACTTTATCAAATTATTGCTCAACCATCATTCATGTAGAACATAAAGGATGCTCAAAGAATAGATGTGGAAATTTAGAAAAGGGTGGAAGCCATTAAAAATTAGAATTCCTCTGTGTTCATAATTGATGATAAAGGAGTAGTAAGATTTGTGTCATGATTAAGTGTACCATACTCTCTAGATTTAAAGAAGGAGAGTTTCAATGATTCAAATATCACAGCCTTTTATTTTCACCCATGGAGCACAAATATGTATTAATATCTCTAAGAGACCCTTTAGTGGGACTATATATAGAAGGATATTTTTGAATGTACATCAAAGTACTGGTGTGTAAAAAAGTTTATTCTAAAAAGAACAAGTCTAAGGGGATGAGGAAATCACTACCCATACCAAAATGGAAGTGGGAGAACATCACTGTGGTCTTTTTCACCAGACATATAAGGAAATCCATAGGAAATAATGCTATATGGGTCACTGAGGATCATCTTACAAAGATAGGTCACTTTATCGTAATTCGAGATAAATTCCCATTAGATTTACTTTCAAGAATATATATCAAAGATGTTATAAGGATGAATTTATTACCCCTATCTATTAATCTGATAGAGAACTGAGATTCATGTCGATGTTTTGGAAAAGTTTCCAACAAGCTCTATGCACTGAACTGAAATTCAGTACATCCTATCATCCTCAAACAGATGGCCAATATGAGTAAACGATTAAGATAATATAAGATATGTTGAGATAATATTAAATTGATTTCAAAGTAGGATGGGACCTACATATTCCAATTTTATAATTCTTATACAATAATAGTTTCTAGTCTAGCATCCGAATGGTACCATATGAAGCCCTATATGGGAAACGATGTAGAACACCAGCATGATGGGATGAATTCAGTGAGCGTAGTCTGGTAGGACCTAAAATGGTCAAAGAAATGGTGGAGAATGTGGAAACCATTCAGTAAAAAATCAAGGAAACCTAATGTTGACAAAATAGTTATGCATATAGTCGTCCAGAAGGCCTTGAGTTCAATGTTTGAGACTTGGTATTTATACGTATATCTCAATGAAAGAATGTCACGAGGTTTGGGAAGAGAGGAATTCTAAGTCCTCGGTACATCAAATCCTTAAGATTCCTGATAATTTTGGGGTTGTATCCTATAGAATATAACTTCCACATACCATGTCCAAAGTACACGATTTCTTTCATGTATCCCTCTTAAAGAAGAACTTACCATACCCTTCACCTATACTCTCTTTAGAGGTGGTACAGTTGGAGAATGATATTTCTTACAAGGATCAGCCAGTGAAGATCTTGGATCATAGAGATAATGTTATATGTAAAAAGACTACTCACTTGGTCAAGGTACTGTGGCAGAACCAAAAGTATGAAGAGGTAACATGGGAGCTGGAGAAGACAATGAAGGAAAAGTACCCACACCTGTTTGTGGCATAGAATGTAAAATGAAATTTTGATGGAAAAATTTCATAAGGGGGGAATAATGTAACAACCCAATGTTTTATCAATGTAAATTAACATCTTATAATTATGTCATATAATCACATGAAATCACAACACAATGAACTAAAAAGTACTACGTGACCATTAAACACAATATTTTTACTTCTGTGATTTGAATTTTGAGGATCTGACATACACGATTACAATCAGTAAGATGTTTGGAGACTGAAAAGACAAAATCAATTTTTGGTGATTAGTAACTGACCAATATGAATAGTAATGATACCCTTATGAATAGTAATATGACAATTATGAATAGTAAATCATCTAAAATAATAGTAACCTCACCCATGAATGTATAAATAAAATTTACACATCTTACAAGTGATAATATGACCATATTAAAAGTATTTTTATTTTTTTATTTTCTAAAGATTAATTAAAATTAATTGATTAATTTAAAAGAAACTGTATTTTCCCTAAAATGTGTTCATAAACTAAAAATTTTATGTCTTCTGGATTTAAAATAATTTTATAAGACCTTTTTTAAATTTTCAAAGCATTATAAAATCATTTATAGTTTTAAAATTTGTATTTTGAAGTAAAATATGAATTTAATTAAAAATTAAATTAATCATATTTAGAAAATTATTTTGAAAAATTGAGTTCATTTTTTGGATTCTACATATTGAAAAATAGTTATGTTTATTTTTTTGGATTTTTTTGAAAAACATGAATTTTTTATGAAAAGTAAAATATAATAATGTACCGTCTATATAGATTATTTGTATAATACACTATTTATTGAGTCATGGATGATGTAAGCACCTTGGGTTAGAACTCACATTCACATATAACTATTTTTTTTCATGGAATAATCACTATTTATTATCTTATGGAGAAATAATAAACTAATGACTAAAATATTAACAAAACCTTCCTCCCCTCCACTATAAAAAACACCAACACTCCCCTCTTCTCTTCACTTATCTCCAAGCCCTGTTCCTTCCCTAGATTCTACCAAAATCTCTCCACAATCTCCTCCCTAAATTAAATCATCCCATATTATCTTCAATAGTCCAGATCCTCTCCCCTTAAGAGGCTCTCAAGGAAGATATAATGAAGAGGTAAATTCCTATTTTCAATTCTTTTACTTTCTTTTCAATTTTTTTTCTTTTCTTTCCTAACATATAATCATCAAAATATTGTGATTGCTAAAGTAACATACATGTAATGGAATATTGTTATGATAATGTAATAATTTATCATCATCTCTCCTTTACAATTATTCTTTATTAGTAGTAAAGACACCATCTGAGATGTGTTAATTTACCACATTCAAGGACAATGGGTTTTCAATTTCTTTTACCATATTCAATTCAGGCAATGAAAACAATTTTATGGGTGAACCATAATATTAAATATTTATTTTATATTTTATGATGTTTTGGAATCCTTTTTCACTCATGATGTAAAATAATAATACAAAACAAGGTATTTGTGAGATAAATCGCGAAATTTATCCAAGTGTTTATCATTAATGTTTTATATAAGGATTCAACTTCACTCCATGAAACCAAATTAATTTTACAGCCGTGTAATCTTTTGGATGTTTGATATTAAAATATAACTCAAATTCTATACAACCACCCTCATCATACCCGCATGTTCGAACATGAATATTTGTAAATTGATTATTATAACCAAGGAAGCAAACAGACCTGAAAAATGAAATTAGACATCATAACTAATAAAAAAGGCCATTAATGAATGTGAAAAAAATATAATAAATACTTTAAATATATAATAGGTTCCAGAAATATAATTTAATTAACTTAATTTTATTATTTGTGTCATTAATATCAAGTGTAGAACACCATTGGACTAAAGATAAGAGATCCTCTCAATTTCACTTTTATTCAACAATGCCCTCTATGTTATGCCTATTTATGTGTAATACCTATTTATGGGGTTGGATTTCATATGTCCACCATACTTAAATCCTTATTCTTAAGAGATTATAAACCCCTTTATCTCTCATTAAGCACTCTTAAGTACACCCAATACTATGCCGATAATTCGTAAGGGATTCTACCAGAACCTCCTTTATTCCTTTGGGTTACATTATCATTATTTTACAAAATAGTAGTTATCTTATATTTTAATGCGAGTATAAAAAATTCTATGTACATGTACCAAATTACTTTATCAATTCCCTTTTATAATTCTATTTTGTAGATATACAAGTTTTCATGTGATTCACTCCTCAATACTTACTAATAAGAAAATCTGTTTTGAGGGAACTTCCTGAATTTTGACCCTATTTAAAGTGTACTCTATCTACTATTTTAATCCTCCATTGTCTTTATAAATCATTATTTTTTATTATTAAATCATTATTGGGTAACTTATGTTTTTATATAAAGGATGGTTCTTTTTTCCATTTTAAAGGCTCTATAATATTTTCCTTAAATCCACAAAAAAATGGTTTAATGCTAAAATTTATTAAATACTTTTCATACATGTTGTCACTTATACCTGACATCAAATACCATGATACATGCCTATTTTACCTTATGAATGTCCATTTATATTTTATTTCCTTTCTATCATTTATAATTTTATGATACAACAATTTTTTATTCTTTATAACATGATTATGGATCCCAATTCATTCCACAGGTAACCCTTATGTTTATGTATGATTATTTATGTGGAAATAACATTCATGAAATGTTAATATGGGTACACCCAGATATCTCTCCAATTCATTGAGTAAATTTTTAGTGTCATAAGATTTTATGTGCGATGGTTGTGGCGATTAGCCTTGGCTTGTGCTACCATGTGCGATGGTCTTGGAAGTTAGCCTTGGACTGTGCTACCATGTGAAATGGTCATGCCAGTTGGACTTGACTCATGATAAAGTCATTTTTTATGTTCCTAAACATTAATATGACTCCATGTTTATATTATTACATGTTTATATATTAATATACCATATGTTACACGCCTTTTTATATCATCAAGTCATGCCTTCTATCCCATATTCTAATGCTTTGTTCTTATGGTTATCCCCTTAATGGGATATTTAGCTCATCACTCTGTTCATGTATTCCATAGGCTATCCTATGAATATTTTTGAGCATAATGAATGTTAGGTTCTCAATTTTATTAATAAATAAACAAGTGTTGTAATTACATCCATGTTTTCAGTTTTATGTACCAAGTCTTCCAAGACTGTAGACTTTACAATCCATATCTTTTACTCTGATGTATAATTATGTTTAAAATCATGTAATGTTATATGTGGAAGGATAATGTTTCTATATTAACCCCTTGTGCAATAATTTATATCTCAAATGATTAATACAAAGGAGAGAATCATGCCGGAATACATTCCCATCATGAGGGATTACACTTCTCTATTCCCTGAAGTGTTTCCTGGTCTTCTTACTGATCGAGGGGTTGAGTTCACAATTGAACTTATTCATGGAGAACATCCCATATCAATGAAACCTTATACAATGGAAATTTTAGATCTATAAGAGATGAATAAGAAGTTATAGGAGAATATGGAGATGGGTTCTGTACACCCGAGTGCTTAACTATAGGGTGTGGTGGTCCTCTTCATCAAGAAAAAGGTTGGATCAATGCGCCTCGGTATTGATTTTAGTGAGCTCAATAAAACCCTGATAAAGAACAAGTATCCCCAACCATGGATAGATGAATTATCTTATCATCTTCATTGGGACAATTATTTCTCTAAGGGGGACCTTCGGATGGGATATTAATAATTTAAGGTGAGGATGGATGATATTCCCAAGACTGCCTTTCGAAAGAGTTATGGACACTATGAGTTCATAGTGATCTTCTTTCGGCTCACTAATTATCTATAAGTTTTCATGTATTTAATGAATATATTATTTATATAATACCTAGAGAAATTTGTGTTAATCTTTATTGATGATATTCTCATGTACTCCAAGAGCATGGAGGAACATGAGGAGCATTTGAATACTGTGTTATGGAATTTACGATGGGAGAAGCTATATGCAATGTATAGTAAATGTGAGTTCTGGATGGAGGAAGTATCATTCATGGGGAATTTTATCACTAGATAAGGGATATCTATGGACCCTTCCTTGAAAAAGGTCATTAAAGGGTTTCACAAGCCAACGTCTATAACAGAGATCCGCAACAATCTTGGTCTATCCATGTATTATCAATGATTTGTGAATATATTTTCATGATTTCCAAACCCAATGACCAAGATTACATGGATGTGAGTAATATTTTTCTAGACCCAGGAATATGAAGATTTCTTTAAGGATTTTAAGTAGAGGTTAATCACTACACCAGTACTCATACTCCCAACAAGTGGAGAACACTTTTTGGGGAATAGTGATGTTTCAAAGAAGGGATTAAGCTGCGTACTAATGAAAATTGATAACGTGATTGCCTACTCTTCAAAGAAAGTGAAAATACATTAGAAAAACTATCCAACACTTGATCTGGAGGTGGTAACTATAATCTTTTCATTTAAAATATGGAGGCATTATCTCTATAGGAAGAAGATTGAGATATAGATTAATCATAAGAATCTCAAATATATATTCAAACATAAAGAGAATAATATAAACTAGTGAATATGGATAGAGCTCATCATGTATTATGAATTCTCAATCCACTATAATCCTGGTAAGGAAAATTAGATGGAGGATTCTCTAAGTAGAACGGATCATGCATCTTTATCAATGATTAGAATTGAAAAAGATCCAATATTCTTATATTTGAAGAGTATGTACATGGGAATCATTAAGGGAAGAGCATCATCCATCCTTTCTCAAATGATTTCTCTACCATCCCTCATGGAGAAAATGATGGATTCTCAAATAAAATCTGGGGAAATTCAGCAAAGGGTGGAAGCCATTAAAAATGGTAAATCCCCTAAGTTCATGATTGATGGTGAAGGAGTTAAAATATTTGTGTCAATATTAGGTGTACTATCCTATCTAGAAATAATGAAGGATATTTTCAATGACTCACATTGCTCAACATTCTCTATTCACCTAGGTAGCAGAAAGATATATCAAGATATCTAAGATAACTTTTGGTGGGACAATATGTAGAAGGTGATTGCTGAATATATATCAAAGTCCTTGATATTTCAACAAGTTAAGGCTGAAAGAAAAAAGTATAAGGGGATGATGAATCCAATACCCATACCAACATGGAAGTGGGAGAACATCACCATGGACTCTGTCACTGGACTTGCAATGAAATCGAGAGGAAACAATGAAATATGGGTCCTTTTGGATTGTCTTACAAAGACTTCACATTGTACTACAATTCGAGAGGACTTCTCATATGATCATCTGTCATGGATATATATCCCAAAAATGGTATGGATGCATGGAGTATGACTATATGTTGTATCTAATCAAGATCGGAGATTCACCTTGATGTTCTGGAAAATTTTCCAACATGCTCTAAGCACAGAACAAAACATCAGTACAACCTATAATCCTCAAATTGATGGCCAATCCGGTCATACTATTCATACATGGTATGATATGTTGAGAGAATGTTACATGGAATTAAAAGGAGTATGGGACCAACATCTTCCACTTGTTGAATTCAACTACATAAATAGTTTCCAATTAAGTATTCGAATGACACCATACAAATCCCTATATAAGAAATGGTGTAGAACACCAATGTCTTGGGATGAAGTCGGTGATTGTAATAATCTAGGACCTGAAACTATTGAAGAAATAGTGGAGAAGGTGGAAACCATTAATCAACACATCAAGCCAGCCCAATTTTTATAGAAGAGTTATGCAGACAATCATTGATGAGACCTTGAGTTCAAAGTTGCAGACATAGTATTTATCTACATATCTCCATGGAAGAAGTTCATGAGATTTTGGAATAAAGGAAATCAAAGTTCCAGGTACATCAACCCCTTAGAGATCCTTGATTGAGTCAGAGATACAACCTATCGACTAGAACATCCACCTACCAGGTCTAAGGTACACGATGTCTTCCATGTATCTCTCGGAATGAATTAAATTACAGACCCTTCAAATGTACTCACTTCAGAGGTGGAATAGTTGGAGAATGATCTCTCTTATGAGGAGTATCCAGTGAAGATTGTGGATCATAGATATAATTTTCTACTTAAGAAGAATACCCACAGAGTCAATGTACAATGGCATAACCACAAGTACGAAGAGAAAACATGGGAACTAGAGTAAGAAATTAAGGAAAACTACCCACACCTGTTTATGTCAAAGAATGTAAAATTAAATTTCGAGGGTGAAATTTCATAAGGGGTACTATTGTAACGACCCAATGTTTTATCAAATGAAATCAACTTTTTATAATTATGTAATATAATTACATGAAATCAAAACATAATGAACTACTAAGAACTATGTGACTTTTAAAAATAACATTTTCACTTCTGTGATTTGAATTTTGAAAATCTGACATACATGGTTTTGATTAGTAAGATGCTTGGAGTCCAATAAGACAAACATAATTTTTTGTTAAAATTAACTAAACCATATGAATAGTAATGTTTCACTTATGAATATTAATGTAAAAATTTGAATATTAAATTGACCAAATGAATAGTAACCTCACCCATGAATGTATAAATAAAATTTATGCATCTTATAAGTGATAATATGACCATTATAAAAGTATTGGTATTATTGTATGCAATGAATAATTAATTAAAATTAATTAATTAATTTAAAATAAAGTGTATTTAAAAAAAATGGGTTCATAAATTATTAATTTTATGTCTTACAGTTTTAAGATAAATTTAAATGACCTTATGTAGTTTTTGAAAACATCATAAAATCAATTATAGTTTAAAAATATGTATTTTTCAAGTAAATTTTAATTTTAATTAAAATTTAAATTAATTAAAATTTGTAAATTATTTTTGAAAAAGGGAGTTAACTTTTGGATTCTACATTTTGAAATATGGTTATGGTGAATTTTTGGTATTTTTCAAAAATTCAAGAATTTTTGACGAATAGTAAAATAAAATAATTTGAAAATTAAGCTAAATACATGATTTATTGGGTCATTGATGATGTTCTTATGATGTAATACCAATTATTTCTAACTCAAATTCACTAGTTACTATTTCTGGTCATTGAATCATCACTATGTCTAGTCTTGAAGGATATTTATAAACTAAGGAATTAAATATTATGAAAACCCTCATCTCCTCCACTATAAATACCACCCCTCTTTACCTCTTCTCTTCACCCCTCTAAAGCCTTGTTCCATGACTAAATTCTACCCTAATCTCAACCCAATATCCTCCCCCACGTCCAAATACCCTTATCCTATTTAAAATACCAAATCTATTCCCCTTAATTGGCTCTCAAAGAAGATGGATTCAAGAGGTTAATTCCACTTCTCAATTCTTTTACTTTATTTTCAAGTTCATTTGTTTTCTTTTACATCCTTATCTCTACTCATCCAAATGTTATGAAAACTCCAATACCTGAAATGTAATGTATTTTATTAATGATAATGTATTAATTTATTATCATATCTCCTTTACCCTTCTTTTATACTAGTAGTAAAACACCATCTGAGATGTAATAATTTACCACATTTATGGACAATGGGTTTTCAATTTCTTTTATCATCTTTAATTCTGGTCATGAAAACATTTTTGTTATGGTTGAACCATATTTTTATGTAATACATCATATGTAAGTTTCTATAATCCTTTTAGACACATGATATTAAATTATAATGCAAAATCAGTTCGTGGTGATCAAAAACCACCAATAAACCCAAAAGTTTATCACTAATGTTTTATATAATGATTCAAAATTACAGTAAGTAACCAAATTATATTTACAACCATTTGACCTTATGTATGTTCAATAATAAAATAAAACTCCAATTCTGTACATCCATCACCATTTTATATGATTCTCCATTCATGAAAATAAGTAAACCGATCGTAAAAACCAAAAAAACAAACAAACTCGAACAATGAAATTGAATCACTTAACCCATCAAGAATGTAATTAATGAACATAAAATGGTTATGGAAAAGCTTTTACATATAATATAGGTTCTATAATTTCTAATTAATTAACCTTATTTTATTATTATGGTTATTAATGTCAATTGGAGAACACCATTATAGTTAAGATAATGGATCCTATCTATTTCACTTTTATTCAAGAATGTCTACTATGTTATGCCATTTTATGTGTAATAACTAATGATGGGGTACGATTTTTCACCTACACCATACTTACCTAGTTATTTATAAGTGATGGAAAACATATTTTCTCTCATTAATCCCTCTTAAGTAAACCTGATACCATGGTAATATTCCATAAGGGATTCTACCCGACCCTCTTTTGTTCCTTGAGATTGCTTTTTCTTCATTTTAACAAAAATAATTTATCTTATCTTTGTAATTTCACAACCCCAGTTACCCAGAGATGGTGCATTATTTTAATACATTGGCATGATTACAAGGAATCAAGTCCTGAAGGACCGATCAGTTTAGTAGTATTGGAAAATAGATTACAAACATGAATGTTACATTACATTGTAAAATGAAAAAAAAACAACAACATTGTCTCCATTGACCACATTAATATTCCTTAGAATATCCTTACAGGACATTCATAATATAATTCTTTGCATCCTTGGAAGAATAAAACATAGAAAGGGGTGAGCTCAGATGCTCAGTAATGATTACAATATAGCAGAAACTTTCATAAATAAGAATAAACATATAAGGAAATGTATAATACTAAATCATAAGCCTTTTAGATGTAAATATATAGATAATAGGGCTAATAAAAATCAAATAATTCCATTTACTTATTCACATGGATATTCTACTAGTCGAATAATCACATGCAATATTAAATATCCAATTTCATAATGATGGAATGCATAATGCCAGACTTTATAACAACATAGTCAAGGCCTTTTGGTGAGACTAAAATATTATTTTGTCAAGTCCTTGTTCCAAGACACTAGTTTGTCTCATGAGACGTACCGATGCATCGAGGAGCTATATCGGGCTCCACCCATCACATTCTATGTCCAATGCATTCCTCATAAAAAAAGGTTTAAACATAACATTAAATTTCATATTAAAACTATCATATGAAATTTCAATACTTTATCTTTAAACCATGAATGGTATAAAAATAACAAATCCATAGTCAAACATATAACAAAATATTCAATACAATATGGAAGACTTGTATCATAATAAATCAACTTCAAACAAGTTTAAAATCCATCAAAGGATGTTGAAATAGATGAAAATGATTTGTAAACCTCTTCGAGAGAAGAATCGCTTTTTCATGAAAACATTTAAAAGTCACACGATTTAGAATGGAAGACATTTAAATAATTTTTTTAATCAAAGTGTCCCATACCACTTTAAAAATATTAAATGGAATTAACATTTTAAAAATATTCATGTCCATAAAAATAAATCCTTAAACCCCATTTTGAAAACATGGACATTAATGAGAATGATTTAAAAGAATAAATATTTAAACTATTTAAAATGGTGATATAGTTAAATATTACCTTCCATAAAACCTTAAAATATTTCTTTTAAAAATAGTTTTATGAAATAGTGATGTGGATGATAAAGAGGTCCCAATAGATATTCACGTAAAAACAACCTCGGATAATGAAGAGATTGTAGAATTAACCCTTACCATGCACATTCCTTTGGTCAAGGGTACGTTTAACCTATGGTATAATGACCATAGTCTGTTATTAAATTATAATATAAACATATTCATATTTATTATATCATACAAGATTCATTTATGAATTTATACTATCCATTTAATAATGATATCCTTATTAAATTAACATTTCAGGTAATAATCGCTTTCTTTATCGTAGGTGTTTTAACTTGTTATTCTTGATCGTATCACTTAGATCATGATCTAAATACTTAAAGAATACAATACATGATTTATATATCATATATATATATAGAATATAAATATGTGTAATATATATATATATGAAATGGAAAACACCATTTATGGAGACGGTAGGTCGTACGTATGCATAAACCTTGTTTCCGTTTTCATATTGTATTGAACGAAAGTAAGTGAATAAGATATATTTAAGTATATATATATATATATATCCAGTAGAATTCTTATTTCATATATTACATTTTTAATAATAATATATATTTTTATAATCATCATTGAATGGTGAACGTGGAAATGAATATCATCGCGTCGTGGAGGTGGTAATCCGTATGTACGCACGTATGGTGACCTTGTCATTTATAGGATGGATTGAATAAAGAATATCATTGTAACATATTTATAATGACATAAAATTATGTATAAGGTACTTTATTTATTATTTTGGTATGGAAAATCAAAGAAAGAGGATGTGGAAGAAGAGAAGAACTTGAAAGAGGGTGGTGAAATTATTACCTCTTCTTCGGGTGTTTCCTTTTGAGTTGATCCCAAGGGATCCATAGGTAAGCTTTATAATCATTGTAAAGACTCTAGGTTTATGTGAGGTATGTATGGAGGATATTTGGTCCGGGTTAGTCTGATCCAAATGGCATTGGAGGTGTGATTTTGAGAGAAGGGGGAGTACCCTTTTATAAGAGAGGTGAGGGTCACTTTAGGAAAAGATTGAAATATTATTTTATAATAAACTCATTTTCGGTTTCTAATGGATCCAAAATGATTTATTTATAATATTAGGTGGGGATGGGTCGCTAACTACTCAACCAATAGGTTTTAGATAGGTTTAAGTCAACATATGAACCTTATATTTTAGATTTAACTCTATGTTAAATTGTTCAACTTTTATAGTGCCTTCTTGTTTTCTTACACTATACGGTTAATAAACCTACTATAAACATCAAAGAGAACCAAAAGTTGTTCATTAATGACATATATAATATTTTTTAACCCTTTTGGATGAACCTTAGATTTTTAGGAATATTATATCAACCAATAAAATAGTATTTGTTTTAAAAATTAATTTATGTCAATTTTGACACTATTTGGTATTTTGTTTTTGTGAAAGTCAGAAAAACATTATCACTTAGACAAAATTTATCTAATCAAACCTAACATGTTATATGAACCTATAAAATTAGTGGAATTCATAAAAACTTCTAAATTCTATTTTTATATTGTTTTTAATATAAACTAATTGAATAATTTATTAAGAAGTTAATTTCTGCATCATCACTGTATCAAAAATAAATTTATTTATCTAATAATTAAAAATTATAAATAAGATACCATTATGTATGAAATCTATTTATCTTTATAATGAATATTTATAGTCTAATTTATGTTATGTATATCCCTATATTAAAAATGGTTTAGTTAGTAAACTTTGAATTTAACACTTTTAACTCTTCTTTAAATAAAATAATAATAAATGTCCTAATCTAATCCAAGTGGACCTAAAGGATCATATTTTATTCCTAATTTAGGTTTTCATTGAAATAAACTTATCCAATAAAATTAGGACATGTGTTAGGGTAATTATAATATGATTTTTACCACTAATTACCCTATTTACTTTTAATCGTGGTAAATAAAAGTCAAAAGTTACTATTCACAAAATAAAATTGTTTTCATATTATTGAACCAACTTTTACATACTGATGTCAACCGTGTCTCTAAGAGTTTTGAAATTGAACTCACAGTATCTGTAAAATTATGATCTATTCAAATTTTCAAAGGCTCCTAGAAGGTGGGTAAAAAACGTTAAAGAGTTAAATCAAATTTTATACATGTAATTTTATTTTAAAATGATAGCAATGAATTAAATTAAACTTATATAGGTATTATATATCTATTTTTACATAAAAATAAATTTAAATAAAATATATAATTATTTAAATATAATGTCCGTTTTAAATAATAACACTGTGTTTTTTACTATTCATCAAAAATTGAAAGTTTTCAGAAAAATAACAAAAAGAACCCTAATAGAAATTTGATATTATGAATTCAAAAATTAAGTCTATTTTACCAAATTAAAAATAAAAAAGTTTCATTTATTAATTTAAAATTAATTCCTGTTGTCAAAACCAAAAAGTGGGGTTTTAAAAATTAAAAACTATCAAAAGATTGACATGTGTTTATGACAAATTTAAATGTAAAATTACTTATAATAACCTACGCTATATGAAATGATAAAAATATAATCAAATTATACATAAAAACCACTCAAATGTAAAATTTAACACTACAAATTATTTTGAATAATAAAGTCGCTTTCAATTAAAATTTAGTATTTTTCACTATTCCCCAAAATATGAAAGTTTTCATAAAAACACCAAAAATTTATCAAAATTAGATTTTTATATCCAGATTCTAAAGAAGAAGTTTATTTTTTGAAATTGAATTTATAAAAGTGTGAAATATTGGATTTAAAAAGGGTTCACCATTAAAAGGAGGTAAAATTGCATTTTCTAAAAAATACTTCCCTTATCTAAAAAATTGAATTTATTCTTATATTATGTCTAAAAAAGCACATAATATAGATGTTAAAATTATATAGAGTATATAAAATTAAAAATTTAGTTAATACTATTCATAACCATTTTTTGAACGGGTTGTTTGGTAAGTTGTGGTGCGCTCGAACTTAGTGTTACGTGTAGAGAAAGTTATTGAATTACTTTCAAGAGATAACGTACTATGAAATCTGGGGGTGTTACATTCTCCCCTCCTTCAATAAATTGTGCCCTCACAATTTGAAATTGTTCCTAGAAAATAAAAGGATAAAAATAGAAAAATACCTTTGTGGAAAACCCACATCAGAAATTGGGTTAAATTTTTTTTTGTCTTAATAAGAGAGAAAGGTAAATGAAAAAGTCACCACCAAATTATGATCTCGATTTGGAAAAAAATGGTTAAAATTAGAGACACATAATTGAAAAAAAAACATAAATATTTATAGGGAGTGATTGAGGTCATCAATCACAAATATGTGTAAAATTGAGGCCCTCAAAGCCAACAATATATAGTGATTTAAAAGATCATCGGTTCAACAAAACATATGGTATAAGGATAACACATTTTTGGTTTTAATATACCTTCCCTTATGTTTAAGAATTAATTTATTCATATAATTAGAGGGAAAAATATACAAGACAAGTAGAGGTTCACCATTGAACTAATTTCTACCACAAACTCATCTTTCACTCCAAAGGATAATAAAATTCAAAAATATTCTATTTCTGGTAATCATATAGGGTTCCAAAAATAATGAATTTATAATTCATTTGTAAGAATATTTTGAAAAAATATATTATTCAAACCAGGAAATCACATATCCCTATGAGTGAGGCACCATTGTCGCCCTTCGGTTGTGGGTTCAAGTATCACAGTTTTTCCAAACGTGACGGGTTGTCGCCCGTCCTCCAGGTTTCCCTTTTTATAAAAATCAAAAAATAATGTTAAAAAATGATTTAACCTTAACAATAGAATCCAATTTCAAATTTAATCGATTCCAACCTATAGACTTATACAAAATACTTTTTTCCAAATTCACAGTCCAAAATTTATAAGGAAGGTAAAAACAATGAAGATCTTTTTTTCCACGTAATAAAATTTGAATAACTTCATCATGTATTCTTTTAAAACAAAGAAACAACATAAATTACTATAAAACCTTATTTATTACCTTAATGCTCCCTTATGCCATATAAAATACTAGATATATTCCTTATATCCAAAAATTTTTAATACTCCAATAGTGATGGAATAAACAAACCATTAATGAGTTCCAAGGTAGTAAAGAATATAAAATAAAATTTATCCAAATAAATCATATCTTAATCCAAAATCAATACCTTAGTATTATAACCATATTAAGGTTTATCTTTCTTTTAACCATGTATTTTCCAGAATGTTCAACTTTCTACTGAGTAACTTTTCTTCGAACCATATAACATCAAATCCTCAATTATATAGTATTGTAGTACAATCGTTATTTATTTCCATAATTCATATAACCAGTACATCATTGATAAAACACTCAAATGAAATAATTATTTAATAATAACATAATAACAGTAGTCATTCATCTTCATCTATGGAAGTATCATAACTTTATTATTATCCAATAGCATCATTTGGGGCATACTCTGATGATTTGGGCACTGATTCACATAGTGTCTCAACTCATTGCAGTTGAATAATTGTTCCTTTGACACATTTTTCTTACCCTTGAAATCACGTACTTGGTGTCCTTTTTCTCTAAACTTATAACAAGCTCTAATTCCCTTCAAGAATTTTCCAAGGTGATTATTTCCACAAATATCACATATCGGAAAATCCTTCTTTCCACTCTTCCCATTATCCATATTTCTCCCTTCCATCCTTTTGTTCTCTTTCTTACCTTCAAAGCCATAGGACGTAGAGAATTATTTAATTATATTATTAACACATGATACCATTTCATCATATTATAAGAATAAATATGAGACTATTTTCCTTTTAAATGTTGGCTTAATACCATGAAATCTATGATCCTTCTTAATCTTTCGATCATGCGTATTGCTGGAATTCTCATTCCTTCTACTAGGAACCATTTATAAACAATTACATACACTGGGGTTGTTTATAAATCAAAATGAATAATTATAAACTTGTGAAATACCTAAGATAAATTGAAAATATTATACATATAATCTATAATCATAAAATGTTTTCTTTGAGTAAGTATTTACTCAAAAATCCTTCATAATGGATTACAATGAAAACGTGAATTATCTTAAGCATATCCCCCAGGAGTGTATAACCTAGAGAGTGCAGCAAGGCCTTGTTATCATGTACCAGGATACCCCGAGGAAAGCCCAAAACTCCTTGTCGGAGTTTTCAATCCTAGGTAAATCTGTGCCTGAGCCATATTTACCTGCTCGTAACCAGACAGGGATGTATTGCTTGGAAAATACACAAAATCTCAAAATTATCAAAATTCTAGGAAGTTCTTATATACTAATCTTCAAAGTCTATCTTAGGGTAATGTTCTCTAATCAGAGATTTTCTAAATCAATTTCCATGGTTGTTTCTAAACTTCCTCAGATACCAACTGTAATGCCCCGACCCCAGTTACCCTGTGTCAGTGCATTATTTTAATACATTGGCATGATTACAAGGAATCAAGCCCCGAAGGACAGATCAGTTTAGTAGTCTTGGAAAATAGATTACACACATGAACATTGCATTAAATTATAAAATGAAAAACAAAAACAACATTGTCTTTATTTACCACATTAATTTCCCCTAGAATATCTCTATAGGTCAGTCATTATATACTTCTTTGAATCCTGGAAAAAATAAAACATAGAAAGGGGTGAGCTTAAATGCTCAGTAAGGCTAACAAAATAGCAGAATCTTTCATAAATAAGAATAAAAATTTAAGGAAATGTATAAGACTAAAACATAAGCCTTTTAAACGTAAAATTATATATAATATAGCCAATATAAATCAAATAATTCTATTTATTTATTCACATGGATATTCTACTAGTCAAATAATCACATGCAATATCACATAGCCAATTTCATAATGATAGAATGCATAATGCCAGACTTCATAACCACATAGTCAAGTCCTTCTGCCAAGAATACAAGGTTTTTTCATGCCTTGTGCCAAGAAACTAGTTTGTCTCATGAGACCTACCGATGCATCAAGGAGCTACAACGGGCTCCACCCTTCACTTACTAAGTCCAATACATTCCTCATATGAAAATATTTAAACATATCATAAAAATTCGTATTAAAACTAGCATACGGATGTCAATAATTTATCCATAAACCATTAATGGTATAAAACTAACACATCCACAGTCGAACATATAAAAAAACCTTGAATACAATATGGAAGATTTGTTTCATAATAAATCTACTTCAAAAAAGTTTAAAATCCATCAATGGCTTTTGACATTGATGAAAATAATTTGTAAACCTCTTTGAGAGAAATATCCCATTTTCATGAAAACATTTAAAAGTCACACAATTTACAAATGAAGACATTTCATGACATTTTTGAATCAAAGTATCCCATACAAATTTTAAACTTTTTAAAGGAATTAAAATTTTAAAAACATTCATGTCTATATAAATAAATCCTTAAAAACCATTTTGAAAACATTGACATTAATGAGAATGATTTAGAAGAATAAATATATAAACCATTTAAAATGATGATATAGTTAAAGTGTAACTTCCATGAAACCTTAAAATATTCCTTTGGAAAATAATTTTATGAAACACAGATGTGGATAATAAAGAGTTCCTAGCAGATACTCACGTAAAAACAACCTCGGATACTAAAGATATTGTTGAATTAACCCTTACCTTGCATTTTCCTTTGGTCGAGGGTTCGTTTAACATCCTGTATAATGACCATAGTATGTTATTAAATTATTCCAGAACCATATTCATATTTATTATATCATACATTAATCATTTGTGACTTTATACTGGCTATTTAATAATGATTTCCATGATAAATTAACATTTTGGGTAATAATCGCCTTCTTTATTGTACGTGTTTTAACTTGTTATTCTTGATTGTATCACTTAGATCATGATTTAAATAATTCCAGAATATAAAAAATGATTTATATATCGTATATATATAGAATATAAATATTTATAATAGATAGATTTATAAAATGGAAAATACCCTCTATGGAAACGGTAGGTTGTACATACACATAAAGGTTGTTTCCGTTTTCATATCGTATTGAACAGAAGTAAGTGAATAAGATATATGTAAGTATATATATATATATATCTTCAGTAAAATTATTATTTCATATAATACATACTTATTAATAATAGATATTTTTATAATCATCGTTGAATGGTTAACGTGGAAATGAATCTTATCGCGTCGTGGAAACGGTAATCTGTATGTACGCACATGCGACAATATCATTATATTGATAGTGAAATAATATTTAATTGGATGTTATATAATATATAAAGAATCATTAACATGTTATATTTATTATTTACATCACTTATATTCATTATTATACCCATCCAAAAAATTATGTGTTTGAATAACAAACTACACCACAACGTGGAGACGGTAAGCCGTACGTACGCATGTATGGTGACTTGTTAATTTATAGGATATATAAAATAAATAATATGGTTGTAACATATTTCTAATAACATCACAGTATGTAGAGGTTATTGGATTTATTATTTTGGTATGGAAACAACTAATAATGAAGAAGTGGAAGAAGAAAAGAACTTGAAAGAGGGTGGTGAAATTATTACCTCTTCTTAAGGTGCCTTCTTTTGATTTGATGAAAAGGTCTCCTTAGGTTGATTTATGATCAAAGTAAGGACTATAGTTTGATATAAAGGAATTTGGGTGCATATTTGGGCAGGTATTGGCCCAGAAAAATGTCATTGGAGGTGTGATTTTGAGAGAAGGGGAAGTACCCTTTTATAAGAGAGGTGAGGGTCACTTTAAGAAAAGCTTGATATATTATTTTATAATAAAATTATTTTCGTTTATTAATGGCTCACAAATAATTTTTTTCTAGTATAAGTTGGTTATGGGTCCAAAAAAACTCAACTAATAGGTTTTAGATAGGTTTAGGTCCCCATATTATCCTTATCTTTTAGATTTAACTCTTAGTTAAACTGTTTATGTTTTACTGTCTCCTCTTTTATTATTACACTATATGGTGTATAAACTTACAATAAACTTCCAAGAGAACCTAAAGTGGTTCATTAATGGTATATATAATATTATTGAAGGACTTTCTCTGAAACTTTGATTTTTAGGAATATTATACCAACCAATAATATAGTATTTGTTTTAAAAATTAATTTATGTCAATTTTGATACTATTTGGTATTTTGTTTTGTGAATATCATAAAAACCTTATCACTTCGAACAAAATTTATCTAATAAACCCTTAAATTCCATATTAACCTATAAAGTTAGTTAAATTAATCAAATATTTTAAATTCTATTTTTTAATATTTATAATATAAACTATTTTAATAATTCATTAAGAAGGTAATTACTGCCTCATTATTGTATCATACATAAATTTAATTATTTTACCTCTAAATTTTTTAAATAAACTACCATGATTTAGGAAATACTTTTATATTTCTAATGAATATTTATAGTCGGATTTAACTTATGTATAACCCTATATTAAAAATGGTTTAGTTAATAAACATTGAATTTAACACTTTAACACTTCCTTAAATAAAATAATAATAAACTTCCTAATATAATCCAAGAGGACCTAAAGGATACTATTTTATTCCTAAGGCTGGTTTTGGTCGAAATAAACTTATCCAATAGAATTAGGACATGTGTTATGGTAATTTTAATATTATTTATAACTTTAATTTTACTATTTACTTTTAACCGTGGTAAATAGAAGCCAAATATTACTATTCATAGAAAATTATTTTCATCATATTGAACCAAATTTTACTTAATAATTTCAAATTTGTTTCTTATATTTTTAAAATTCAACTCCCAGAAGTGGTAAAATTATGTTTTATGCAAATTTGCAAATGCTCCTAGAAGTTGGGTAAAAAAACGTTAATGAGTTCAATAAAATTTTACACATCTATTTTTATAATAAAATTATTCCAATTAATTAAATTGATCTTTTAAAGGTATTTTATATATATTTTGACTTAAAATAAATTTAAATAAAACAATAATTATAAAAATAAAAAGTCTGTTATAAATAATAACGCAGTGTTTTTCACTTTTCATCAAAAAATGAAAGTTTTCAAAAAAATTCCAAAAATTCACCGTAAGATAATTGTGATATTCTGAATTGAAAAATGAATTCTATTTTACCAAATTAAAAAAATATATCTTGCATTTATTAGTTTAAAATTAATTCCCATTGTCAAAACCAAAAAGTGAGTTTTTAAAAAGTAAAAACTATCAAAAGATTGACATGTGTTTATGACAAATTTAAATATTAAATTACTTATAATAACCTAAATATTATTAAATTATAAAAATATAATATAATTATACTTCCAAACCATTCAAATGTAAAATTTATCACTATAATTTTTTTCGATTGAAAAAGTTGTTTTCAATTAAAATTTAGTATTTTTCACTATTCACCATAATATGAAATTTATCTGAATAACACAAAAAAAAATTCAAAACTAAATTTTTATGTTTAGATTCTAAATAAGATGTTTATTTTTTCAAATTGAATATATATGAGTGCCAAATATTCTATTTAAAAAGGGTTCACCATTAAAAGGTGATAGAATTGCATTTTCGGAAAAATACTTCCTTTATCTGAATAATTGAATTTGTTCTTATATTATGTCTAAAAAAACACATAATATGGATGTTAAAATTATATAGAGAATATAAAATTTAAAATTCAATTAATATTATTCATAACCATTTTTTGAATGGCTAGTTTGGTAAGTCGTGGTGTGCTCGAACTCGGTGTTGCGTGTAGCACAAGTTATTGAATTACTTTGAAGAGATAATGTATCATGAAATCTTGGGGTGTTACAATATTTTTATGTGAATATTATAAATTTTATTTACATTTACAAAATTAATTTATAAATACCCTTTCATATTTCTCTTTTGGGGATATAAATGTTTTTAATTGATTCTCTCCTCAATACTTCTGATATGCAAACCTGTTTTGAGTGAACTTCCCAAATTCTCACCTGATTTCAAGTGCACCCTACCTTATATTTTAAGAAACCATTTTATTATTAAAATCAGTATTTTATATTATGATAACCTTTTTTTCCACTTATGTTTTTATATATAGATTGTTCCCTTTCCTATTTTAATGGCTCTATAGTATTTTCCTGAAAAGCGCACAAAAATGTTTTAATGAAAAAATTTATTAAATAATTTTCCTACATGGTTTATCTTATTATTGAAATAAATTACCATTATACATTCCTATTTTCCCTCATGAACTTACATGTATATTTTAGTTTCTTTATTACTTGGAAACTTATATGATATGCCCATTTGTTATGCTTTATGATATGATTGTGGTACACAATTCTTTCCATGGGTAACCCTGATGTTTTTGTAAGATTTATTATGTATGACTCTATATGTGGAAAAAATATTAATTAATATTTAATATGTCTGCACTTATATAGCACTCCAATGCATTGGGTAATGTTTAGTCTCATGAGACGTTATGTGCAACGATCACGGTGGTTAGCCTTAATGTGGGTTCCTCTATGTGAAAAGAGTCTTGACTCGTGCTAAAATCCAGTTTTATGTTTCCTCCCCATTATTATGACTAGATGTTAATATTATAACATTGTTATATGTTATTATTTCACATGTTCCATTCCTTTTTATATCATTATTCCATGCCTTCTAACTGAGGCGATAAATCTTTACTACTATTCTTTTTCCCTTACTAGGCTATTAGCTCATCCATTTTTTCATGTCATCCCTTTGTTATACTATGAAGATATATGATCACAATGTAATATTGAATCACATAATGGATATTAAATAAAAAATTATTTTTAAAATGATTTATTATGTACCTCGTCTTCCAGGACACTAGACTTTACGATCTTTGGCTTGTAATTTGATGATTAATTAGTCTTAAAATCATATAATGTTATTTGTAAAAGGATAGGGTCACTAGACTCACCTTTACCCAATGAATTGGAGAGATATATGGGTTCACCCATATTAACTTTTCA
The DNA here is from genome assembly GCA_963277665.1 of Viscum album. NCBI lineage: Eukaryota > Viridiplantae > Streptophyta > Magnoliopsida > Santalales > Viscaceae > Viscum > Viscum album. The sequence continues at coordinate 768,372,585 of OY728121.1, forward strand.
TGAATATATTTTCCACATAATCAATCATACATAATCAATCCTAAATAAACATAAGGGTTACCGATGGAAATAATTGGGAACTGCAAACATGTTATAAAGCATAACTAATGGTCATATCATAAAAGTGTCCATGAAAGAAAGGAAATAAAAAATACATGGGAATTAATAAAGTAAAATAGTCATGTATCATGGTACGTGATTTCATGTACAAGTGAAAACCTGTTTGAAAATTATTTAAGAAATGTTAGCATTAAACCATTTTGTGAGCTTTTAAGGAAAATACTATAGATCCTTTATAATGGAGATGGAAAAAATCCTATATATAAACCGAGAAGTGAACAAAGAAGGTTTTAATATATAAAAATACCAAATTTATAAAGACAATGTTTTATTCAAAGAGAATATAGATTGCAATTGAAATCCGATAAGAAGTCGGAAGGTTCCCTCAAAATAGGTTTGCTTATGGGGAAGTATTGAGGAATAACCCACATAGAAATAAGTATATCCATGAAAGATAATGATGAAATGGTATTGGTAAATTAATTTAATAAATGTAAAAATAATTTATAAGATTCATACAAAAATATAAGATAACTTCATTTTGGTAAATGGATGATAAGGCAACCCGGAGGAACAAAGGAGGTTCTGGTAGAATCCCTTATGGATTATCGACATGGTACCAGGTGTACTTAAGAGGTATTAATGAGAGAGAAAGAGGTTTATCATAAATTATACACAATAAGGGATGTATGTTGGAGTTTTGGAATCATACCACATCATTAGGTATTACACATAAAAGGGAATAACATTGGGGACATTCTTGAATAAAAGTGAAATAGAGTGGATCCCTTATCTTATGTCCAATGGTGTTATCCACTTGATATTAATGAACTTAATAATCAAATTTGGTTCATTAATTGTTTATTAAAGAACATATTATATATTTAAATGATTTATTATAACCTTTTTATGTTGATTCATTACCTTTTTTATGGGATAAGTGATTTAATTTCATTGTTCGGTTCCTTTTGTTTCCTCGGTTTTTACTATCAGTTCACCTATATTTTTTCGGACACACAAGTTTAATGAGATTAATTGTCTAGAATTAGAGTTATATTTTATTTTTAGACATACATAAGTTTACATGGTTGTAAATTTCACTAGGTAACTTTGAGTGAAGTTGAATCTTTATATTAAACAATAGTGATAACATGTTGGGTTTATTGGCAGCTTTTGATCACCATGAACTCTTTTGTAATATAATATAATATAATGTTTCTAAAAAGATTTTATAACCTTAAATATGATAACTTTTATAGTAATCTGGTTCAACCATATAAAATGGTTTCATGACTAGAATTGATGATGGTAAAAGAATTTGAAAACCCATCGCCTTTGAATGTGGTAAATGAACACATCTTGGAAGGTGTATTTACTACTAGTATAAAAGAAGACTAATGGAGTGATGATAATAAATTTTTCCACTATCATAATAAAATTCTAGTACATGTATTTTAATGGAGTTTTCATAAAATTTGGATGAGGATAGGTATGGATAGAAAATAACACAAATGAACTGGAAAAGAAAGTAAAATAATTGAAAACATGAATTTACCTCTTGAATCAATCTTCCTTGAGAGCCTCTTAAGGGGAGATAATTTTGAAATTGGAAGATACTAAGGGATTTTGGACATAGGGGAGGATATTGGGGAGATATTTTGGTATAATTTAGGCAAGTCCGAAGGATTTATAGGAGTGAAGAGAAGAGGTAAGAAGGGGTGGTATTTATATTGTAGGAGAGGAGGTTTTTCATAATATTTAATTCCATAATCTATTAATTTACCTCCAGAACAAAAATAATGATTATTACATGAAATAATAGTAATATGTTCGTGTTAGTTCTATATTTTTGTGCATACATCACTTATGATTTTAGGAATAGTGGATTTAAATTATAAAGTATTTATACGATAAATTATTGTATTTTTCCCTTCACAAAAAATTTGGGTATTTCTAAAATATCCCAAAAAATCACCCTAACCATTTTTCAATGTATATAATCAAAAAGAGAAATCCATTTTAAAAAATATTTTTTAAAATATCATTAATTTAATAATTTAATAAAATCCTAACTTATTCTAAAAAAACAGTTTTCAAAAATTTATTTACTTATTTCAAAATATAGGGACATCATACATTCACTTAAATATTTTTTATATACTATCCTAGGTAAGGATACTATTCAATAGGATATATGACTATTCTTAAGGGTAAAATTACTATTCATAAGGGTATGTTACTATTTACCAAAAATTATATTTTTCATATTAGACTCTAAACATCTTACCGATCGCAACCTTGAATGTCATATTTTTAAAATTGAAAACACAGAAATGTCAAAATAATGTTCAAAGGTCTTATATTACATAGTTTTTCAATGTGTTGTGGTTTCATGTGATTATATGACCTAATTATAAGAAGAAAACTTCCATTTAAAAACATTGGGTCATTACATAAAAACAAGAGAATATTGTTTTGGCGAGACTAACTATAGTGGGGCATGATAATTAAAAGGAGACGAGTTAGCAATGGGGACACTAAAATAATATTTTAAGGACATTTTAAAGTTACCTCATTTTCTGAAATGATTCCTAAAGGTCTTTAAACTACTTTGACAGAAAATTAATATTCTCCCATAACTACCACCTCAATTATGGGAGACAAATCATGAACTATATCACCTTAAAATATATTATCTGATCTATGTATAGGAGAGGAAGGTGTAGATAAATTTAATTGGAGATTCTCATAGGTATCATGCCTAACTTGTTCTCCTAGAACTGGTAATTATGTTATTTACACTATAAGATTTTGAATTTCGGAAGAAACTGAAATGGAATGGCCTTCTATCTTAGGTGTATTTCTATAATGATCATCATCATACCCATTATTATCACCACCATTAGTAGGAGTAGATGACTCAAAATTAAAAAATGAATTATCATGTGATGAATCTTCCCTGGAGGTGTGGAATTAATGATAATTTCACCTCCTATCCAAAACATTGGATGACTCTATTCAGTGGTACTGACATTCTTACCACTCTCAGATCTATGAGAACTTATCCAAATATTAGAGATATGGTAGTTATATCCCCCTCAGGATTTTCTATTTCTCTTATATATTCAACCTCTTTTAATACTTATCAATATTTTAAAATATATGGAACTAAAAAGAAGTCTATGAACTCTTCAAAATCTATTTTCACTTCTTATGTTATTTCAAATATCTCTTGAGATCCATCTTCATCTGAATAATAGTGATACTCAACAATTTATTTAGGTTACAATATTGAACCAACGATATCTCTAGGTCTAGTTGGGTTCCTCACTAGATTTAACCTCTCACACAACCTATCGGCTTTCACTACCCACATTTTCATCTAAGGATTCCAATTTATTTTCATCATTTTTCATGTGGTTTGATTAATGAAAACAGCACCATAATATATTAACTTCTATACTCCCAAAGGAACCAGTGTTTTAAATATAATCTGAGTTGAAAAAACTTTGGTAAGGGAAAGATATTAAACCATGAATATTTATTTGTAATATCTTCTATATGCATCACAAAAAATATAGGCAGATTGATTTTAATTCCATGAACTATCAGGTACAAGGCAAAGAGCTCATGATGTCCAATGGGGATAAAATATCCCTTTCTAGGATAGGTAGCGTGTTGTATTATATTTAACAACAATCTACACCTACTAGCTTGCCCTATATAATTGGGCCTTCGAGGAGTCCAATCACCTGCTTAATATTCCATAGAATATCCTAGTTTTGAACGTGGATGGTTTATAGGATATAAAAATTGGTAGTCTGTATATTCTCCTTGATATGGTATGTTTAAAATTTCAACCCATTTATTTAAATAAAACACATATTATTGACCATCCAAAGTATTTCTTATGATATCCACTTCATCTCCTACTTCAAAAATCATATTCACATAAAACTATTTCACTAAGGAGGGATATAAAGGAAGATTTTAATCCAAAAAACCACTCATTCTATCTTTAATGGAGTACTTCTCTCCCAACTAGAGAAAACCCCATTCTGAACCCTTAAACATAAAATAATTTATCATGGGTGACTTTTGTCGACATGATATGTGGCTTAGGAATATTTATGGATACATTAGAGCTCATCAAATTTATCAATATTTATCTAAAGACTAAAATTTCCAAACAAACTACCCTTTAAGACAAAACTATTCAGTAACATCCCATTTTATTGAAATAACCATTATTCCACATTCATGCCCAATATCATTTCAATAAAAACCCCTTTTTATTACAATCCTTTTTTGAAACACATTTTCCTTAAAAAAACCAACACAATTATTTTAAAATAACCATTTTAAAACATCATCCAAAGAACTTTGCACAACAATCCCCCATTTTCCCCAAATCCACAAAGCATCACAAAGGTGATTCCAAATAAGCTTCGTACCTCATAATACCAAACAATTTCAAGAAAAATCAATTAATTTAAATTAAATCCTTCTAGTTCCATCCAAATGGAGATGAGAGGGAATCCACCTACCTTAGGGTTCTGGTGAAATTGATCCACCGCATAACCGGACACCGAATATAGGTAAAAAAACCCCCAAAACCTCCTTAGATCCAATTTTTAGTATAATAAAACCCAAAACACACCATATATGGGTAAAAAACACAATATCTACATGAAAATAATGTATATCTAAAAAATTGAGAGATAAAGAGATATAGATCTAAAGAAAACCACAATAAAACCAAGAGAGAAGGCTTACCAGAAGAGAATGTCCTTCACCTCACCTTAAAGTCCCTTTAATTCACATCCAAAATGATTGGGAGATCCCCTCTAACCCCTGAGAACCAAAAATCACATGTGGGGCTCGAGTAGGAGGAATAATGGAGGGTATAGGGAACATCCTGAGTGAACCTAGATTTAAAAACCCTATTTTTAATGGCACACACGGTTAGCTGCCATGGTTAGGAAAACCGTGCGCCAACTATGTTCATGATAGTGCCTCAATAGGGAACCTGCATGGACTCCTCACAAGGTTAGAGAAACCGTATAGAAACCATGTGAAGCCCGCTGTCCCAAGTTGCACGGTTACCTGGGATTGTTTCACGATTTCCCCTAACCCAGCTCAAAATTTTCTCCCCTAAAACAACCTCCAATCATTTCCAAAACATTCCCAAACACTCCCAAACATTACCTAACAACGTTAAACACATAAAAATGCACAAACAAGGGTTATATAACTCAATGTATGGGTGATAAATTCTCCCCACCATTGAAAATTCCATCCATAGAAAGTAGAGAGTCATCACTTTTCTAAAAGAGCTATGGTCATTGCTTGACAATCTCTTTCTCCCTCTACCATGAATCCTGCAAAAATTGACCAGACTACCAAAAAACCTAAACTATATCGATGTGTTTACCATGCAATAATTTCTCTTTTCTTTCTATAATCTGTAGTGGTATGTGCATGAATTAAGCATCCAAAACTAGAACAATATTATCCCATTGAATCACAAGATCAATATCTGGTTGATATGTTTTCAATTGAGAAGCATGAACCACGTTGTTCCCAGAACAAAACTGTGGGAGCAAGGACAACAGATATGCCACCTCTTCGACATAATCAGGTATGCCAAGCAGACTAATATAACATAGAGATAACATTCCCTCCTTCCCAAGACGATGATGTCCCAATCTCGGAGAGATTCTCAAGAACACATGATATCCCACCCCAAACAACAACAGTCATCAAATATGGTCAACATAATATTTTTGACATCTCTAAGATTTATACACTCTCTCCTATATCAACTCAATATTCTCCATTGTCTCTTGGACAAGACTCAGCCCCACCATCAAATTCTCACCTATTTCCACCCAAAAAAGTGGAGAACGACAAAGATGCTCCTAAAACGCTTCAAAAAGAGCCATATATATGGAGTCCTAATAAGTGTTATTGTTGGATAATTCTACCAACAACAAGTTCTATTCCCATGAGACACAAAAATCTATCACATGAGCATGTAACACATGTTCTATTGATTTTATCACCCACTATGATTTCCCATCTATTTGCATATGATACACCATACGCATCATCAACTGAGTCCTAAGGGATTTAAATAATGATGTTCAATAATGAGAAGTGAACATTGGATCTCTATATAATACAATCAAAACTAATACATCATGCGGCTTTAACACATCATGGATATAGATTTTGGATAGATCCTCCATTGTATGGGATTCATGAATTAGGATGAAATTGGACAAATTTTTGAATTGAACCACTATCACCCATGTGGAATCATATTTCCTAACCTTCTTGGGAGATCTCTAACAAAATCCATTTCGATTTGCTCCCACTACCACATAGATTTAGGTAAAGATAACAAAATGACTTCCAGCCACTAATGCTTTATCTCGACTAGCTGACAAGTCAAGAATCATGGAACAAACTCACCTACACTCCTTTTTATAATGGGCCACCAAAACTAGTCTTTCAACACATTATAACCTTTCTAAATTCCAAGATGGAAAACTCATCTAGAGTGATGATAAAAAGTGAGAAGTAGTTCCGGATGATACATTGGTTAAACCATATGATTCTAATATCACAACATTTAATTCCTATCTTGTTGCCAACCCTAAGTGGTCTCCCCACCATTGAGTTTCGACCCCATAACCACACAATCTGAATCAGACCCCTATACCTATTTGACTAAACCAACCAACTTAGGAACCAATAAGACCAGAAAGGGAACTGATCTACCACACCGGTCCTCATATTCCATCCCTGATCCCGATGCATCACAATACACCACATAACCCTTACCGCGTTCTGGAAAAACCAAGACTGGTGCTGATGTCGGGTGACCCTTATTATATTCAATATATTTCTGAAACTGCTCATCCAACTGAAATAGAACATTATTTCTAGTTAATGTTGTCATTGGTGAGACACATCATGGTAAATCATGAAAAATCATCAATAGTATCCAACTAGAACAAGTAAACTCCTTTTCTCAAAAAATATTATTTGGTGGTTGCCATAAAATAATAGCCTCAATATCTTTCGGATGAATTGAAAATCCATTCATGGAAATAAAATGGCCAAGAAAATGAACCTCTTATATTCCAAAATCACTCTTCAAATATTTGACATATTATTGATGATCTCACAAGATCCCCAACACATTCAGAATTTCTTTCTCATACACCACCCTTTTCCTAGAACACTCAAATATATCCTCAGGAAATACTACTACAAAAGAATCTAGATATTTATAAAATATATGATTCTTCAATTCCATAAAAGCTATTGGTTCATTATTCATAAAAAAGTAAATAACTTCATACTCATAATGTACATATCTATTTTTGAAAGCTATTTTGGAAATATCCACCTTCCACAACTAATGATATCCTGATTGTAAGCCAATATTGGAGAACAGTTGAGATCCCCTCAACTAATCGAAATGGTCATAATTCCATGGTAGTGAATATCAAATCTTTATCACAACTTGGTTAAGCTTACTATACTCAACACACAACCAAACAGATCCCTCCATATTTTAACAAAAAAAACTAGATCTTCCCACAAAGACGAGCTTGGCCAAATGAACCCATTATTTTGTAGCCATTCTAACTACACATAAAACTCCCTCAATTGTTTGGTTCCATTTTGGTATTATGAATGTTATAAAGGACATGTCCCCTGAAGGATATCAATCATAAACTCCACTTCTCTCACAGGTGAAAACCCAAAGAATTATTCTGGAAAGACATCCAAAAACAGATCAACCACTCCCAGAAATGTAATTCTCTCATCATCTTCCATTGATTCTCAGGAAAAAACAGCCAATTGATATGATATCTCCCCAACTGATGGTTCCAACAAGACAGTTGAATCCACCATCACATATTTCTCTCCTTTGATGATGTTTTCGATGCTATCACTCGTCATAAAACTAATAATTCATGCATAACAATCTATGTGGCCCTTAAACATCATCCACCAATTGATACCCAATATTATATCATACCCATATATATCAAGAACTGATAAGTCCCACTTCAATTCATCTTTATTTAGAACTATACAACATTCTCTACATAGGAAGACACAAAAATCTTTTTGAACCAGATAACTTTAATGTAAAAATGAATTATTCCCCCACTTAAAACCAGCAAATCAATAGCACGAGGGGAAATGAATGAATTAAAAGAAACCGTATAAAACAAAACTTTCATAAATTCATAATTCAGAAGAATATTACATCGCACCATGGATGGTGTGGACAGACCATCCATCACAACATGCTCAGATCCAAACCACTTCTTACATTCTAAACTCTGCTCTTTATTTCCTTGTTGAAATTGGTCCTGCTGATGAGTCATGGTATTCCCATAATCACAATGACTAACATAGCTCTACTGGTGATAAGTATGCTGATGCTCTCATCTCATCAAGCCATAGGATTCCTGAAACCCTTGAGGACTATCTCGATCACCTGACTTTGGACCATAATGGCAATAATGTTGAAGATTCCCTATCTATTTTCAATTATGACATTCTTGAGGTTGTTCCATAAAACCCAATTTTATGTGGTGCATAGAACCACATTGAAAACATTACATATTACATTTCTGTTTATTAGGATGTTTTAACAATCTATTGGTCTGATTTTTATGTTCTCCACGCCGTTGAGAGAAGGTTTCATTCTTTCTCTTTCTATCAGTGTGTGGGTTCACACCGCCTCTCATGAAGATGACCATTCTTTCATCACATGGATTTTTCACCGTGAAAAATATCTTAATGGGAGTATCTGGTTGCAGGCCTGACTAAATGGTTTGAAAATACTGAATAATACTTTGAAACAACTATTGGTTCTCCTATGGCTTAAGTGAAACCATGTTTTCAGCAGCTTCCTCTAGTTGGTCTCTACACCACTTTCCCGGTGCCATTTCTATTAACACAAGAATCACTATAAGTCTCACTACATAGTAACTGAAGGCTTACAATTTCAATTTCAATTACATTACAACTATTAAAATCATGATTTCCCCATTTTTACACTTATAATGTTCCTATATTTTGAAAAATATACTATGTTTTGAAAATCAACCAATTTTGAAAATGCAACAACCATTATATTTTCAAAATCTGCACATTTTAAAGAAATCCTGATTTTTCAGAAATCAACACATTCTTATCAAAACATAAATCATTATTCCAAATAAAATATGAATCATAGTAGGAAGTAATTTCTTGTTTTAATTTCATGCTCATCACATTAGCCACACCATTTATAATGATATCACACTCCTATAAGTTTCAATAATAATAGTTGGTACCAAACTCCATAGCATATTGAAGTTTAGTATAAAAGTGTTTACTACATCCTTTTTTTATACATTTAATGTTCTTGATGATTTTAATCCATGATACCATCCCAAATCAAGGAATAAATGAAAAATGAATGTTAAAAACAAGACCAAAAATTAATTCCAAGAGAAAAAAATATCGAATTTACTTGTATGTTAAGGACCGAACAAGATAATACCACTGGTAATATTCTGCCCCTTCCTCATTGTCTTGAGAAGGCAGTGAGATGATACATGGACTTAGATGACATTATCAAGGATCCAAAGGCTAACAATAAATGCCAGGGGCTTCAAGAATAATTGGGAAACGATTTTCCATTAGAATAAAAGAAACCAACCAGACGAGTCATAGCCAATCAAACTACATGTTTCATGCCACAATGTTTTATAAATAAAAATAATACTAAGAGAGAACTAGTTTCACAATAATTCCAATGACCCAATATAACTGAACCATAATGTTCTATAATGGGAGTACCAAACAGACGAGGAAAAAAATGTCACACCCATGACTTTTTTTTAAATTCATTACTCATTTAATTTCCATTCCTGATTTGTTTTGGGGGTTTACCACACATTTTGGTGAAAATGGTAGGTTTTGAAAATTTGGGCCAAAACGTGAGCCCAAATCCAGATTGAAAAAAAAAATTGATTCTTCTGTAACTCCTTAAATTTTTACTATTTTATACTCATTCAACTTACCAATTGGCATACCCTAATATATTAAAATCACCGCATCACTTTGAACCACATAGAAATCCCAAATCATGATGGATTTGGGTTTTTAATTAAGTTAATGGACCTGCCCGTTAGCCCACTTCCCGATTTAAATTATTGTTTTAAAATTTCAATATCTCATTCGTTTTTTACTGTTTTCCAGTTATTCAACCTCCCACTCGAATCCAAAAACCTCAACCTCACCCCCTGTATCTCGTTTTCCTCTTTGGAGCTCATATACCCTGCGTATTTGGATGATCTTTCTCAATCTTTCTCAAATCGACCAGATTTGATGAGGTAAAATGAATCATTCATAACAACTTCAATTTTCATCCTTTTCCCCCATTTCAGTCCCCACATGACCTAATATGACTACTTTGGAGCTCAATATCAGTTTTCGGTACTTGGAGATTCATATATTGGTGCATTGGGGCTGATTTCGTCAAGATATTTCAAGTAAGGGAATTCCTTCTTGGTTCTTTCCATCCTCTTTTAGTTTTTATTCCTCTTTATTGAATTTCCTCATGTAAAAAAGCTGGGGTTAGATCCTAAGGTATGATTTGGTAACTTTTGGGTCAATTTTTGGTGGTCTAGGTCTGGATTTATATTTCTTTTGGTGCAGCGGTGGTACGCTTAATGTTTCGCACCATGTTTTGAGGGTTTCGACACAAAAGGTAGGTGATTCCATGTGTAACCATTTTATGATGAGTTAGACTGATTATTTTATTAATTTAGTATGTTTATAATATGTTTTTTTGTGGTTTTTAAAGCTGTTTTTGATGAATTTGGTTATACATTAAATTTTTAGTTGTATTATAGCTTGAAATTGGGTACTTTTCATGTGTGACTCTTGGGGTAATGTTTGGGTTTAGTTTATAACATATGAAAGTGAATTATTAGTCTTCAAAGGGGCTTCCAATTATGTTTTGTTAATTCCTTATTGTCATGTGGGCCTTGAAAAGAGATTTTTGAATGAGTTTAAGGTGTAAAACCTTGTTGTACTTTTTGAAGGTGATTTATGAAAACGTGTGTTTTTCTTGTGTATCTTTGTGGTATTATTTGATGTACTTTTATAACATTTGGGGGTGGTTTAATAATTGTTCTAGGGATGAAAAATTATGTTTTGGATTGGTATTGTTATGATTTTTGTTTTGAATGAGGGTTTTGAAATGGGTTTAGTGTGCAAACAATGGTTATACCTCTTGGGTTTGTTTTATAAAAATTGAAAATGTTTTATTTAGTTAAACAAAGTAGGGAAAGGGTGTATATGTATTGTTTGGGTGAGTGTGTTCACCTTATTTGGGTTTTTAAGGGTAAAGTGGTGATTTGAGATGTTATACATTTTTAGAATTTTTTATAAATTGCCGAAATGTTTTACTAAATTGTGTTTTGTGTGCCAAACACGGGTGTGGGATATTTCGTGTGAGTTTATTTATAAAATGAATTATGAAGGTGAGAAGGGTATTATGTGACATGTGTGTGGGATTTTATGTGAGTTGAATATCTTGTAATGGTTTTATAAATTTTTTTAATTGATTTGTGGAAGTGTTATAGAAATGTGAAAAGTGTTGTAGGTAATATAGAGTGAGTTTGATTTCAAAATGCATTTGAATGAAAAGTGGAATTTGTGAATTTAGTGATATACATGGGGATGTTTGGTTAATGTGTGATGTGGAAGTGATATTTTCATGTGAAAACTATATTTCTTGGATTGTGAACTTGTTTTAGCACAATGGGAAAACCCGGGTATCTAGTTGGGTGGACGTGTACTAGTATGCTAGTGAATCCGTGGGGTTTGGGATCAGTTTCACTTAGCAATATTGACACTTAAAACTCTAAATAAACTATGATGATGATGATTGGGACCACTAGGTTATGGGTATGATCCCTACTAGTGGCTCGTGCATGAGAAAATTTTTTTTTGTGGTTACTCTCACCGAGATACGAGGTACCTGGGACCCACTGCTAGGTTGTGCCTAGGGGTTATTTCCTATTACATGTGCTCATTAGATCCTTTGTACTTACCGTCGGTATACGGTATTGTTGGCTTGAAAATTCAGTAGCTTTGTTAGTTATTTTAAAAATTTTGGTCCTTTAAAATTAGCCCACATGAAAACTATTTTCATTTATTATTGCATCCTTTAGAAAATTGTAACAAGCATTTCTTATTTACAAAACTTGCAATGCTTTTTTGTCATGAAATGTTTATCACATGGAATATCATAGTAGTGGTATCCTACTGGGATTTCTCTCAGACCCTACTTACGCATTTGGGTGTAAGTAGACTTGCTTATTTTATGTCACAGGTTTGGGTACATGTTTCATGCCATTGGTTTTGGTTTTTAGCGGTCCATCGTGATGCAGTTTCATGGAGATGGCTTGAGGGCGGTGCCTCTTTCCATATAGAGGTTCTTAGGCTGTGTTTTCTTAGGTTTATACCTTTGTAATGGTATTTAAACATTATTTAAAATTGTGTAATTCAGTTATGAATTGAAGTAAAAGATGTTTTGGTTTGAAAAATCAAGATTCAATTTCCTGGATTCATTTGTCATTTTAAGTATACAAACTCAGGTAAATCATTCCCAATTTTCAGTTTTTGATAACCAGGAACATATGCCATCCCGTGGGGATCGGGAACTCCCTTCGGGCATTGTCACGGGCCGGGTTTGGTGCCAGTTTTGGTGGTGATCAGATTCGGTTCGTGACAAAAAAACCCAATGAAGTGATGACACCACTCTACAGCTCCACAACAAACATCCTACTATAAGAACCACAACCCAGCCCAAGCAACATGAAGAACCATTGAGGAAATGAGATGATTTACTTTTACCTATGTCTCGGAATATCACATCTGTAAAGATAAAAAAGTGAAAAAGTAGGGGGTGAGTAAAAATACTTAGTATGTTTTCCCCAAAGTGCATCCCTACACATGCCACTAGGATATAATCAGTAGCACACTATAAAAAAATTATATAAATCCATTAAAACATTTCAATAATTCATAGAAAGACAAAGAAATAATACCTAAATTAGTTTACTAAATAAAAACATATCAAATAAAGACAACAAAAAATGTCACTACCCATTTCATTTTTCTTTACATCATGCATATCTCAACCATACACACCATTATACCACACAACAAATAACATTCAAACAATCTTGGTGCAACTTTAATGGTGGTATATTCACAACCAACCCGTGTCTTCCATGGAGTGATAATTAACACCCACCACCCTTTCTTTTGATGGTGGTACATTCATGACCATCACCATGATGGTGCTACATTCATGAGCACCATTCTTCCATTGCATGTCATTCGATAATAACCAATATCACAAAAACATTTCAATCAACAATTATCAAATCATAGCCCTATCAATTTAAAAACCATAAAAACATGAAAAACAATAATTACCACATCATATAGACCAACATTTATCAACAATTATGTCATGTTATCAATTTCCTGTGAAATAACACATAAATCCAAAAAATATTCAGTAATATCACATTTTATTGAAAACACCATTATGAAACATTCAAACCCAATATCATTTCAATAAAACCCCATTTTATTAAAAACTATTTTCAAAACTCATTTTACAAAAAAAACTAGACCACCAATTTTATAATTACCATTTTAAAATTTCACACCAAGAACATTTCACAACAATCCCCCATTTTCCCCAAATCCACAGTGCATCAAAAAAGGTTTTCTAAATAAGAATCAAACATCATAATCACAAATAGTTTCAAGAAAAATAAATTAACTGAAATTAAATCCTTCTAGTTCCACCAAAATAGGGATGATAGTGAAGCCACCTAACTTTGGGTTATGGTGAAATTGTCCCACCGCACAATCACAAAACAAATCTGGGTAAAAACCCACAAAACCTCCTTAGATCCCTCTTCCTAACATTAAAAAACACAAAAATCACAATATTATGGGACGAGAACCCTATATATACATGCGACAGATGTAGATCGTGAAAACAGAGAGAGTTAGATATGTATATCTACTGAAAACCACAAAGAAACCAAGAGAGAAGGCTCACCGGAAGTGAATTTCCTTCACCGCACCTTGAAAACCATTAGATTCACTTCCAAAATGAGTGGGATAGACCCTTTAACCCTTGATAACCAAACATCTGGAGTGACTCTCGAGTGTAAGGATGAATGGAGGGTTTAGTGTAAATCTTAAGTGATTTTGGTTTTAAAAACCATATTTTTAATGCTGCGCACAGTTAACTTGAACAGTTAGGAAAACCGTGCTCTAACCGTGTGAATGTTACGACCTCATCATGGACCTTTCACGACCTCCTCTCATGGTTAGAAAAATCATGCACAAACTGTGTGAAGCTCACTATCCCACATTTCACGGTTACTTGGGTCTCTTTCATGGTTTCCCCTAACCATGCTCAAACTGTGCTCCATTAAAACAACCTAAAAACATTTCAAAAAACTTATCAAATTCTCCCAAACAATACCCAAAAAGTTTTACCACAAAAATATGTATAAAAAAGGGTTACATACCACAAACTAAGGGTTCTACAGACAGGGAGTTTGACTTATAGTGTGGTGAGCATACCAAGGATTAGTCTACAACATGGTAACATATTAATGATTATTTCTCAATCACCAGAACTATTATAGAGAATCTTTTCTTTTTGGGTTACCTTTAAACGTGTTGAAAATAATTGGGCTTAGTCATATAAAGCTTCATGGTTTACCTTTACAAAACATCACCATATCCTTCTCTAATTTTACCTATATATATAAGTTGGATGATTTGAATTACCATTTCACAACTCATGATTACATGTATATGTGAATTTTAGAATCTTTATAACCCATCCTTCATGAACTAGAGCTAATTGATAGATTCATAACAATCCTCCATGTATCACAATGAATCCAATTCTTACAAACTATATATCTCCTTTATAATTTCATCCAACATATTAGCCTACAAATACCGTGCTCTCTCAAGTATGTATAGTAAAAAAATCACCTTGTTACATCTTCCAGTTATATTCACATCAAACCCAACACGAACTCATAGGGTTACAAAAATCCTCCCCTTTGGATTTTGTTCACAATATAATCTGCCTCCCCATTTAGAAATTATATCCAAAGTTTTTACTTCATAATTAAATTTTATTTCATTTAATTATTGAGTTTGATGGGATGAAATTACTTCTTTGTCGATGTGAACACTTAACCTTTAGTATCCCCCCTTATGAATTATTTTATTTCCCTAATCAATTGAGACAATAAGAGGGTTTCATCATGAGATTTGTTTCTCCATGTTTGGAAAGGGAAAAAATAGTTCTCTATGATCACCCTTTATAAAAATTACGTCATTTATTGGATCCAATAACTTTTTGAATAACCCTTAATCCTTTTTGGATAATTATTTCAAAAAAATACAATTGGATATCGCAATTCTATAATAATCCTCAAATCTAAACTCCATGAAAACTGAATGAACTCAATGACATATAATGAGTGAATTTACCACTTAGAATTTGGACCACCAATAAATCCACTAGGCCTACTAAACCTATACTCAATTAAGGAAACAAGATTCTATGTTGACATCCAAAATTTTGTCCATTCCACTCAATGATACCAATACAACTATATCATCAAGTACCTTCAACATTCTGGAAAAAATAAAACTTTGGATCTCATCACATATTTAAAAAAAC
This sequence comes from Viscum album, assembly GCA_963277665.1. Classification (NCBI taxonomy): domain Eukaryota; kingdom Viridiplantae; phylum Streptophyta; class Magnoliopsida; order Santalales; family Viscaceae; genus Viscum; species Viscum album. The sequence goes on from OY728121.1 coordinate 768,388,477, forward strand.
CATTAATGAATAATAATAAGATAACATGTAGAGAGAAAAGTACAATTAAAAGGATAAATTTATAACATTTATTAAAAAAAACTAGTGATGCATATTGAACTTCATATCCTCTAACAATTCGTAAGATTATCAATTCGTAGATTAGTCTTATTATCCTTGGAAATTTCTTCGCAAACTCCCCCTAATTATTCATCTATTTGACCCAATAATTTCTTCCCAAATTTGGGATACCAATTTTTGGGAATAATATCCTTGATTAGAATCCTTCAATTACTTCCAATATATCATCTTCTTTAGTGGTATTATAGCATTAAATCCTTGATCTAATACGAGTTATTATATAGTATATTTTTTATTATATCATTGGTTATTTCATGTATGTATTTTACAAGATTTCTTTTATATTTCACACCATAATCCATCAATATTTATGATTTGGTTTAGATTTAGTACCATTTTTATACTATTATTCAGAATGATAAATTATGGATAATAGAATAATTGAATCCCCCCATAGCTTATATTTCTTAGGTTCGATAGATCATTATTTAAATTTTATACGACATGATTTTCTAGAATAACTACCCGATGGATTATTTCTCCCAAATTTTTTTCACTAATTTAAAAAAGTTATAAACATTTAATGTATATGAGGAGAGGTGTAACTCAAATCTCTTAAATTTAAGAAATATGTATGGTCATAATGAAATAAATCATTATCTTCAAACTATCCTTTATTTCTTTATCATATTTATATAAATCAATCCAAACACATCCATAAATTCCTCTTCTTCTGGATCATTCCTAATAGTGATCTTCTTCATACACTTTTCATTATATCTCTTTTGAGTGATTCCACTTACATACATTTTATTTATAGTGAATCCTATGAGGATTCCATACCATTAATTTATCTTACATTGTGAAAGACATTGCACTTGTTGATTTTTATTATTTTGATGAAATACTTGTGTATCATTTTCCATGCTTCATTCTCCATTGAAGGGATATTCCACTAGTCATAATATCTTTTATTTTAATGGTTTTTAGACTAAATAATAATTCCACAGATTTCTCCTTCTTAATATCCTTGAGATCCACCTCAGTTTATTTAATCCTTGGTGGTCATTTCTTTACATACTCTTCATTCTTCTTCATATCAAGAGAATTTTATTTATTCTTTCTATATTGTTGTTTTCTTTATTTCTAGGAGGGACACTATAAGAGAGATAATTTTGGTTCTTGGAACAACATTATTTAATATCTATTACATTATTCTAAAATTTTGAATCTTATTTCCTATGTAATAGGCTTATTTATAGGAAAAAAATTATCCTTATATGTCACAGTAGTGGGGGATCTCCTTATAACTGTTATATATTTCTTCATGTTAAAATAAAATTATAAATGTAAAATATTAGAATAGATAAAACATATAGAATAGTAATCATACATAATTTTTTTCTTCCCTCAGTTAATATTTTGGTGTACCATGTTTTATACAATATTTTTGTATTTTGTATTTGATATAAAAAATCATAACATTCCCAAGTATTCCATAATCGTAACATTATAAGATGAATTTTTTTTGTGGATAATTTATTTTAAACATTTTGAAGAAATTTTTTCTTCCTGATTCTCGATCTATATTTATCATTTTTTAACAAATATTTTATATATGGATAAATTTTTTCTATTCATATTGAGGATTTTATATAATGGGTCTTCTTCCTTTTATTGAAAATTTTCACCTTCTCCTCAATCCATTGAATTCATCATAATTTTTTTAGTTTTGTAGTAAATTAATTTATATATTAAGTAATGATTGTATTATTTCATTAGGTTTTTTTCTAAGATGAATGCATATTCTCTTCAATTACTTATTCAGGACCGTATTTTTCAAGATATCTTGGGAAATCTCTTCATGAATGTCAATTTTTTCTTTCATTTTTTCTCCCATATTCTTCAAGTCAAACTTCAAGGGCACATCCTTTATTTTTAGTCTCCCATTTTCAAAATCTAGATCCTATAAAAATTTAAGATACACTTCATTCATTACTCCACTTTGAATAGATACTTATTATAGGGATTTAAATACATCTTGATGGTTTTATGAACAATCCTTATATTGGAAACATAATGGTTTCACAACTTCTTTACATGATTCACATCTCATTTTCAAAATTATAAGACATGATTAGTTTTTTTATTCTCATATTTCATCTAAAATAAGGTTTAAATTAGAAACAATAAGATATTTATAATTAGTTACCCCAATTGGAGAGTTAATCATAATGGTGGAAATATTTTTACTCTTTCCTTTTGAAATTAGGAAATTTTCATTTGGCATGTCTTTTAGAAATTAATCTTGTAGTTCTATCCACATATCCTTGAAAAATTTTCATTGACCAATCTTCTTGAGGGAAGTTTATCCAAGAGAACTCTTTAATTCTTTTTTATCCATACGTATAAGGATAAAGTACTACTCTAAGACACACCACATACCTAATTTACACAACTATAGAACTTCTCGAGCATGAACCTAAAACCCCAAATGATCATTACTTATTGATAATGAAACATTGGCCCCCCCTGTTCCACTATTTCTTGTTCGAAACTTTAAATAATTCATACGGTCTGAACCTTCATCGAGTTACATGTACTAGGGTGAGAAATAAATTTTAGTAGGCCACCCACAATGGAGGTCCTAACATATTATATAATAACATGTTAATGAAATAAGTAATATTTCTATCCAAGATGAAAATAGAATATTGGTTTAAAAATATATAAAATAAAAAGTTCAAATAAGAAAAATAAAAATAATGATCCTTGGGCTATATCCTGACACTAGAGGAATATATACCCCTGTTCTAGCCAAATTTAAAGGAATTATAGAACGTGAATTTTCATGTCACAATACAAGGTGCACCCGCCAGATCAAAAAGAAGCTATAGACCTCCAATATAATGATAATAATGAATTCCATACCCTATGATATCATTACGGGCACATAAAACAAGAATGTGCATCTACTAGCATCTATAACACTAATATCATGTTCTGAATTTGTGATAGAAGCCTCTAGGTCAACACAAAAAGTGATCCTTTCATGTCTTGGAAGACTTGTTGAACCGGTTGAGCTATAATATTTGGACCCACTATCAATATATAGGTTTATAAAGAGGTATCCCTAGGATTATATGCATACTTATAAAATATTATCCCTCCATGAGTTCCTCCACATATCACTGGCTCAAAGCCTCTATCCAGAGTAGTTTAATAGCTACAGGAAGCATTCCCTCAACCAAAACATCCATTATCTCTCTAAAACTACCTCAAAAAAAGATTTAATAAATTTTGGAGAGAATAAGATCAATATTTTGGCCCATTCCCAGTGCAATAACATCCCAATTTTATTCCAAAAAATAAAAAAAAATTACCAGGAACAACCTAGACATCTCTTCTAAGAAAAAATCCTAGGAATTTGGTTCAGCTCACACATAAAGGCATCATCAGATAGCATAAAAATCATCATTGATCCTATCAATGGGATAAAATGCATTAGAGAACCCTCTATATTCCATATAACCCTAGAAAAATTAGGATATCCTATGAGGGAATCCTCTATTAAAACCCAAACATGGGCTAATATCACTAAAGAAACACTAGTCGACCTCCCAACACATAGTCGAAAGATCACCCCACATATAAGGGAAACATCAAGAAGCACCATGACCATAAGTGAATTCCCAAAATAGGCCCTTTATACATATATCACACTCTTCTCAATGTCACCCATCTGTTCCAAACATCCCATGATACAATACCAACCCAAATGCTCCAACTAATCTAGACCTCAAGAGAGAAAACCTAATGGTATCGTCTAGTACAACACTTGGTTGATATATTTAGGACCCATACAAATAATGATAGAAAATAAAACTGGAATCCTTAGCCCAAGCTATCAAATAATAACACAATTCTCACCTATGACATTCACCAGAATCATCCCTTGAGAGGATTTTCGAACAACAATATTAAAGGAATATTCTTATTAAACCTCATAGTATACAAAATACTATCTAGATGGACTCTCCATGTTGAAATGATTCCAACATGATAATATAAATGAAATATTATTCAAATGTACTACCTAGAGGTTAAATACTAGGTATATGATGAAAAACTAACAAAACTCATCCACAGAGGGTGTACATAGTGGTTACCTAAGGTATATGGAATGTACCTCTCGAAATCCTCCATTGATGTATATCTTGGACTGACATAACATGTAATTTTACAAAGTACAGGATGTGCCTACCCAGTGCACAATATTTAACCCACATTGGGTACTTGTCTATGTACCTATACATGTACCCCACATGAGGTTTGGTCAAATTCGCCACACTACCACTGGCTTTGTACTTCACATGGGACCTATTTTTCTACCACACATGTCCATGTGACACCATAAGGGGTGTCTGGTCATTCCCCCAACCACACCCCAAGTGTCTCTACATATCCTAGACTAAACACATGAGTTTTTTAACCCCAATATTCTACCCTAATCCACTAAATAAGAACACACAACATCTGACTTAAGATCCCACATCATGTGATCTGCTTTTTTCTAAATAGAAAAACTTTTAAACAACCCAAACACCATTATTTTACACAAAAAACCTATATATTGACCATATAGGCATTCCGAATAACAAAAACAGGTCTTTAAAATTTAAAATAACTAATCTAAATGGATTTGAAGAAAAAAATATTAAAATATGCCTATCTTTAGGTGTAAAATAATGATACTTCAAGATTGGATTTGTGTAATGAATTCACAACTACGTGATCTACCTCTGAATGATGATCTCAATGTGGTATCACACTCCCTTCTCTCTATATCCTATATTTTCCAATGGTGACAAATGAAATTCCACCATAGGCATATGGGACTATTAAAATGGAGGAATAGAATAGAAAAGGAAAAAAGTATAGGGAGAGAAAGAAATATAAAATAAAAATAAAAGGGACCCTTTCTAGCCTAGGGTCCTAGAGAGTGTTTAAACTTCAACTAGGGAAAAAACTATAATCAAAATTCAATGAAGGAGTTGGAATATAAATCCAATGGTCTATTCAAATTATATCTTAATTTGAATTTTCAAGATAAATTATATTTGATTATTATAATATTAAATATAAGAGAAATATCTGAATGTCTTGGAATTCCATCATGATCATATACTAGATTAAACACTTATTTTGATTCAAATGGATAGGTCAAAAAAATTATTTGAGACCCTCTGATAGGAGAAAATTACAATTTTATCCTTTTAAAACCAGCAGGAAGAAAAAAAATCAAATTTACCATGATTTTTTCAAACCATCACGATGATATTCATGAAATAATCCCCACCATAAATTCTTATTTACCCTGATAATACTCTTTGTTCAACGAACTACCAAGCTTCAACCCGAATACCAACACATAAAATGCTACCACAATCATCCACCATTGTCTCATAGTGCCCCAAATCTCGTAATATGAGGGACATTTATCTATGATTGATAAGAAACTCCCCACCATGGTACTATATTTATCATCACACCTCATCCAAACAACAATCTCAAAGTTCGATGCTCCTCCAACTATTGAATGAAGTGGTTAGACATGGACAAACTACCCACACCAAAGATCCAACACAGAATGCCAACCATTACCCATTTTCAGCATTCTAGTAGAAACATCCCACAAAATTAACCACCCTCCGCAAATGAGGACCACAACCTTTAACAAAATATATTTTACTCCCCACTTTATGGAATTCCTTAAAAAAGAAACCATTTTTTGAAAACCCACAACAGAAAGAACCAAAAATTCCTAACCACACACTCATTGTACCACCTAGAGTACAACTAGAAACATAAAAGGCTTAAAATCCAGCCAAACCTACCCTCATTATTGATCCATCAAACTAGGATAACTCACAATACATAACTTCCCAATACTAAGGAAACCACCGCCTCACAGTATAATTTCTCAAGGAAATGAAAACATTAAGGAATCCTGATCCATATCAAATCATTTATCTAGAATTTTTTTCTTCATCAATCCAAAACCAATTATGGTACACCAAAATCCACATGACCCAAAAGGATATCCAAGCTTCCCTTGATGTAGGGACTACATGTCCACCAATTGAGAACACCAGACCACAAGATCTACATTACATGTTATCAAAAGAAAAGTAATCATGATTTAGTTCATTAGATTTCCACCAAGATGATATATGTGAACATTCTATATAGGTTTTTGTTGAAGAATTAAATAAATAAACCTATATAACCAATAAAACCTTACACATACCGAAATATGTCATGAGGATCCTACAAGCCAAGAATGATGGATGAACACTGGAATATTTTCATCAAGCTAAGAGAAAAAAATCAATTGACCATAAATACATAAATCTAAAGGTCAAAGGGAATCACCCAATGTGAAAATCACACAACTAAAACATTGAAAACCAATAAAAAATCCCATAACCTAGGTCTAGAATTTCTAATGAAAAATTTGTTCAAGACATACCGATTTGTTATCGATCGCATGCTCTGACACTTTACTTGACCACCTATTTATAAACTCCCCAAAAAATATAACAAGGACCTATGATATCATTTTCATTATGAAATGACCTCGGTCAACCTAAAAGTCCACCAGATCAGGATCACGATAAGGCCTCAAGTGTGCCTCCTCATATTCTAGAGGGTTTATACTAGTGGAAATACCTTAATCTGATATAGTGAGGGAGAGTATACACTCAAATCATTGAGTAATAATAGTAGAAAAACAACCATGAAAAATACACATATATAATCATCAGATTATGCATGAATAAATGATCTAAATAGAAACACTCTGTAATAAATATAATGTAACATAGAGACTCAAAGTAATATTAAACACACAAAAACATGTCACCCAATAGGCTAATAAAACATATATAATAAATAATAGAAAATAAATAAATAAGGATCTATTTATACATTGAGTAAAATGACATACCCGATCTCCATGACTATCAAACTTATCGAAAATGAACCTTAGAATCCAAAAGATAACTCAGAATTGATCATGAAAAATCAAGCCTTTACCTGATCTACTATGTATTATTGTCAACATAAAAGAAGACATAAGGTCCTCACACACACCAAAGGGCACGTACATGGGATGAGAAATAAATCTTAGTAGGCCACCCACAAAAGTGGTTATAATCTTTGCTATCATAACATGTGCATGAAAATTTGATATGTAAAGACTATCTAAAAAAATAGTACAATAATAAAAATAAATAAAATAAAAAGATCAAAACATAATGGAAAATAGAGAACCATGGGATATTGCCTAACACTGGTTGTAAATATGCCCCCACTCTTGCCTAATCAAGAAGAATTGTAAAATGTGTCACACCCAGCCATAATATTAGGTGTGTCAACTAGATCAAAAATAATCTACATATATCCAATGCAAGGGAATTATCAAATTCCCAACCCTATGATATCATCCAAGGTGTCTAAAAAACATATACCAATCTCTAGAAATCTAATAGGACAATGTAAAAAAGTGATAATAACTTCTTTCTCAAAAAAAAACAGAATATCTGTCATCCTAGAAGTCTTATAGATCCAACAAAGGTAAAATATATAGACCCACCATCATAATATAAGTTCCTAACTAGGTCTCCCTAGGAGGAAAGACATCCCTTGAACGTCTAACCTACTCTATTAGTGCCTTGGAATCTCACTAGATTAAATCCTTTAGAAAAATTAATGTCATAACTACAGGGGGTGTGACCGCATATAGATTTTACAATAGCTCCATTTACCTACCTGACAAAAACCTTCAACCAATATACGAGAGAAATAGATTAATATTTGGGACCATGTTCAATCCAATAACATCCAGAAGGTCTCTTCTAACATCAAATCATGAGTAGGAATAGCCTCAGTATCCCACCACAGAAAAAAGCTCAAGAACTAAGATTAGATAACACCAAAACACATAATCAGACCCCTAAAACATAAAAACTAACCATCTTTATTACTAATAAAGCATGGGGAATCCACCATGATACTCGTAACCTCAGTAAAAGAACGAATCCCTATGAGCTAATCCTTTTGAAAAACTAAACCATAAGTTAAACCTATATAACAATTTTCTAAATAGAACACAAAATAATGATCACCCCACTAATAAGGAAAACCTCAAGAAGATGCATAATAATATCATAATTCCCCAAATATTTCACTTAAACCTATCTAACACTTTTCTAAATGGAACACAACCATGCCTAAAATCCTACTATTCCATCACAGCATAAATGTGCCAATAGGTATAGACCAAAAGATATTGAATCTAATAGTCTCATCCAAGATCCCACTAGATCCTGCCATATGGGATCTATCCAAAGTTACATATATAATTCATTTGGAATCCTTTAACAATGGTGTCCAAAAAAATTCACAACCCTCACCCATGCATTGCACCATACTCAACCCTGAATAGTATTCTAGAACAAAACCATGAATAATTCCTCCTTCTAAACTAAACACAATACAATGAACCATATATATGGACTTTCCATGCTAAAAGGATTCAAAAATCACATTCTATGTTGAAAATATATAAAAATGGAGAACTCATAGGTCTAATTTCATATCCAAGGTGAAAACCAAAAAAATACCTTCAAAGATGGAGTATACAATGTATAGCTTAGGTATATGATGTATATCTAAAGAAATATTCCCTGACCATATATCCTGGCCCGACCTGACATGTCCTTTTCTAATGTACATGGTGTTACTACCCGGTGCACAGTGTGTCACCAACAAGGGGTGCTTGTCCATATACCCCACATGTGGTCTAGAAAAATTCTCTACATAGCCTCTTTCCATGTACTACACCTGGGCTCTAGCTGTTATCCCTATACAACCATGTTCCCCTGCACAGGCTGTATGGTCATACCCTTTTCCACAATTCGATTGTCTCCACTTGGTGTGTCTAGAACAAAAACATCATGTAACCCTCATCTTTTACAATACATACAAAAATAATAACACAAAATATTTTATACAAGAACACAATTTATGTGATTTTGTTTTCTCAAAATGAAAACCCTTCAAGGAGACTGAGACACTTAACTTTCCCCTAAAAACCTTTAGATAGAACCTCTTGGGATCTAAAAAACACACACAAAGATTAAAAAAATAAAAAAAACTGGGAGTATTTTTTGAAAAAATACTAAAACAGGCCTATCATCAAGCATAAAACATTGGACCTTCAAGTTCAAATATGTCCCACACACCTATATTAGCCAGATCTAGCACTAAATCATGATCCCAACAAGATACCAAACTCTATACATCCTACACCTACTCAGTTAAAGGTGAAAAAGTGGTATCCCACATGGGTTTATGTGAGAAGAAAAGGAGTTGAAGAGAAATAAAAAGGAAAAAATTATAAAGAAGAAAGAAAGGTAAAGAAAGGGAAAAGGATCGTGACCCCACCCCAGAGCCCAAAGAGAGTTTATACCTCATCAAGGAAAAAACAACCAATTCCAAACTCAACTAGGAAATAAATATCTAATTTTGACACTTCATTCAAAATATATCTCCATTCGAAAATTAATGAATAAATAATATTTAATTAATTATATATTAAATATTTCTCAAAAATTGAAATAGATCAAAATTACACAAAACTCCAGTCCTAGGGTAAAAAACTAATTAAGAGACCATTAGAGATGTTAGTGAATTTTATTGAGATACACTAACCTGATAAATTGCCATTTTTTCACATAAAAATAACTTGAGTGAAAAAGTTCAAATTTCTCTATATTTTCTCAAACCGCAACAATGTTGTTCATGTAACTAAGGTAAAATCATAATTCATAAGGGTTTCTTCGAAAATATGAAAACTTCTATTTTAAAATAATAATTTCATCCTTAATGATCTTTAAATCACAATATCATCTTATTATCATATGAAATAAAAATATATCCATAAAACCCCATAAAAACATAAATATGAAATATATTGAAGGATAAAAATATAAATAATTAGATGGATAACAATAACTAATTTCATAATGAAGAAATTAATAGTGTCAGATGTCATGATCGTTACATAAAAGGCCTTATTTCAAGATATCATGAACATATTAAGACATTATTACTAAACATTTTATTAACTGTTAGTTCCTTATTCCAATATATTTTTTAAAACTTTAAGTCCCTATTCGAGGACATTTTTATTTTATGGTCTGACATACAATAAAAAATAACCATTTTGTTTTATCTCCTAAGACATTTTGATGTATCGATGGGATATCTATAACTGGTCCCCAACCATGACATGTATATGTCCAATTAATTCCTCATATATTTAATTAAAATTATAATTAGTAATAAATAATCTTGGATAATAAACATTCTTATTGGTAAACCAGTGTATAAAATGTTTATTTTTTCCCTATTCAATAAAATAGAATAAAACGATCATAATTCATCTAGTGGAATAAAGTGGATAAAATAATTTAGCTAATATCAAAAATGGGTCATTAAATAATTTAAATTATGTTGACATAGAAGAAAAATACTTTTTATAAAATCCTTATAATTATTCTTGGGAAAATAAAAGAAAACATCATTTTTTGGTATCTTATTAAAAGAAAAAATTCCAAAATTATTGAGAAAAATATTTTCGTTGTAAATAACCATAGAAAAATTAAAGGTAATATTGAAATAAAATAACTATAATTATGGTGTGAATATCTATTCATTTCCTATATACTAAAAAGAACATTCTTTTTGCACTTTTGTAAAAAGTCAAAATATCCCATATGGGAAATTTTGAAAATATTTATTTTTAAACCATGGTAAAAATGTGAAGAGTAGTTAAAATGAACATTAAAAATATTTTAAGTATAACTATGATCATTATTAAATAATTTTAAAAAAATGGACATTGAGGAAATTTATTTTAATTTATTTTTAAAAAAAATTAATGAAAAATCCCCTACAATTTTGGTAACATTCGAATAAAAACATCATTTGAGGGAACTTGAAAATGATTTATAAAACAATTTAGTTTAATTAAATGGATGATAAATTAAATCCATATCGTATTATATACACGAATAAGAAGAAAAACATGTGGTGAACATGGAATATGCCTCAATGAAAGAAAATTGAGACGAGAAATCAATTACAACGAGTCTGAGTCACCACATACATTGATTAAATTGTGAATAAAAAAAATTATATTAATTATTTAATTTCCAATAGAACCATTATTAGTATTATTTCTTAATCAATATAAATTTTAATTTAATTATTTCCACTACTTATATAGATACTAAATCTATTAAGTTCCTCTCAAACGTTTTGAAGACTTATGATTCATAATCCCAAAAACAATTCATTAGGTTGAACATGAAAATTTTGGTTATGGTTCCATTATATACATAAACCTAATAGTGAAATAAATATATTTTTTATAAATAAAATATTATTTGGTTATCATCAATGAAAGTAAAACATGAATAATGAATCTCATGGCTTTGTGGACATGGTAGTCCATACGTACGCATAACTGACATTTTCAATTTTCGATGGAGGAAAGGATAATAATTTAATAAATATATTGTCTTTAAAAAATCATAATATATCATGAATATTAAATATATTCATTAAATCCGTCATAATAACTAGCCTTGTGATGTGGATATGAAAAATTAAATGGATCACTCTATGAAGGTGGTAGTCCAAGTGTATGAAATACAATACCTTCATTTCCCATATGATAGAAAATTAGATGTAAAAGGGTTTTCAAATCAACATAATAAAATTATAGTATGTGTAAAATAATTATTTAATCATATAAACAAGTTTATATAAGAATTTATATATGTGAAATAATAAATAAATATATTAAAGCACTTGGTTAAGAGTTATACCACTTCTTTTGAAAACATCCTTTGGCTAATGCCTTGAACCTTCTAGGTTGGTCTTTTGTTGAGACTAGAACCCCTAGGATTTAAAGAGGATTTGTGGTAAGGGATTTGGTTTGATCTTGGTTGAGAAAAATTTCTCAAAACGGGTGAGTAAGAGAGGAGAGGAGGTTCCCTTATATAAGTGGGGTGGATGGAATCATGTAAATACATGAAATATTAATATATATTATGAGTATATATAATCTAAAATGGATTAAAAGGGACATATAATTTTTTTAAAAGGAGTATAAGGTTAAAATAAAATCAAATAATAAAATTTATACAATTTTAAGTTTTGTTTTAAACCTTATCTCCCAGTTTAACCCCCTCGTTAACCCTTGTAACCATTACCGTGCTAACATAATTTTCAATACCTTGGAGTTAATAACGAAATTTTAAAAAATAAAAGTGGATCATACATGTAAAATAATTGATATAATTAATAATTTATCATTAAATTGAATTATGAAATGATTTTTATGATTTTATAAATATTTAAAAATAATTTTTTGATATTAAAAACAATTTAAAGTCATTTTTGGGGATACTCACAAAATTTAGCATTAAAGACATCATGATTCAAATAAAATAATAATACAAACACTTTCACAAAAAAAAAACTTATAATGATCCATAATATTCTTTGAACACCATAACTCTATGAAGAATTAATAATTTTATTATTTTTAAAATTATTAATTTTTTACTACTTGCATAATCTTTGCACCGATGTTGCGTAAATGTTATAAATAATTATTCCATAACTAATAGTACCAAAATATTCACTATTATAAATATTCTTTTATTAGTCATTAATTTCATCATCTATATTAATTCTTATATAATTTTTTCTATATTAAAATCTGGAAAACATTATAAGTTAGAGAGAAATACATTTTTCGGTTGCTCATTTCTTAACATAATATAAAAGGTCGCAATCACAAGAAATAGTAAAATTTGACATTAGTTTAAATTTATGATTATTATGGATGAATTTTAGACATAAAATGATATTATTTACTATTTTTAGATATTTTTAATCCTTATCTTATAATGTCAACCTTGATTAACCGATCATACCCTTTACCATGGTGATGAACTTTTACCATGGATACTATTCACTTAGACTAAAAATGATATCAAACTTATTAAAGAATTTTAATATATTGATTATAAATATTTAATCCATTTTATATGATTTAATTTGTTGAATTAGTAAAAATTATTTTTAATATAAGTGCGTGAAATGCAACAAAAAACATTTTTTATAAAAATACTCATTTTAAGAATAAAATTTATTTTATTCCAAAATAATATTTAATGTAGATTATAATGTAATTAATTTGATTATTTTTAATGAAATTAAATTTATTTTAATTTTAAATAAATCCAAATCCTGTTGGATCATTTAAATTACATTGATTTAAAGTAAAGAAATGACATTAATTTATAAAATCGGTATTTTTCATTTTTCATGTTAAAAAAAACCTTTTCTGAAAATCCCAAAAAAAATATTAAGATTATTTTTACACGATTCTTTTAAAAATTATATATTTTTATAGAAATTTTTTTTCTACAAGTGCTAAAAATGAATCATAATATCCACACACAAAAAGCAATAAATATTTTTTAATGAAAATGTATTTTTGGAGTATAAAATGAATTTATACATATACCTTATCTATTAAAGAACATTTGATGAATTTTAATTTATTTTAATTGATAAATAAATTTCATTAAAAACATTCATATATTTTTAATATTTTTATTTATTTTTATAAAAATATTTTGCACATATAGATCAGTATTCTAGAAAATATTTCTTTAATTATTATATAATAATTTTTAAAATTAATTTAATATTTCCCAAAAATTTAAAAATAATGTTGTATTAAATAAAACATTTCCAAATATATTTCAAAATGAGGAAAATCATGTTCATACCTTCAAATTAAATGACCAGGTTAAAATAGTCATATTGTAATAATATATCACATTTCGTTTTAATCTTGGTATTACATGTGATATCCACAATCGAACATATTATTCTTTTTAAACTAATATCATGGGATTTTTCATTCTCCCTACACAACTTATAGAAATTAAATCTTCATAATTTTTTTTATTCACTCAAAATTAATTCATCATTGTATAGTAATAAAATCAAATATATATTTCTCCATGAACTATAGTTTCTAGGTTAAGAAAAGGAAAATTTGTATTTTATAAAAAAATATACATAATAATATTATATATATAGATGTGTTTCTAAAAGCGTACCATTGTAGTTGAATGTTCAATTATATATAAGACTTAATGTATTTGAGAAATTAGTTTTCCCTCAAGATATATATATATATATATATATATATATTAATAAAATATAAGTAATTGATAGATTTTGACTACAAAAGTTGAATTTCATCCTCTGCTTGTGCTTCAATCAGTTTTCACTTCTATCTCGTATCTTACTCCAGGAAATGAATAATGAAGAATAATATTTATTGTTTGAAGTACTAAATTAAACTTCTAACATAGAACACGATCCACTAAAGGATGAAAAGTTATTTCACATTAATCTTTCCATTAATAAAAAAATTATTAGTAGAATTTAAGATAATATCCAATATGAATAGAACTTTATATGGATAAGTACAAAATTAATCATAAAATAATCAAAAATAACAAAACAAATTAACATAAATCATTCCATATATAACTAACCATAAAAATCATTATTTTATTAATGATCATGTTCAAAACATATAAAATTAGAAATATTTGATCACATAATATTTTGAGTTAATTTTAATATATATCTGTATAAAACATTAATAACTTATTAATACTCATACTAGAGACATGTATACCATAGTTCTATAATTTTAAAAATATAATAAAAATTTCCTAAAATAGCCTAAATCATTATAAAACCCTGAAAAAAATTATTCTAACACAAGTTAACTCAATCATTATTCCTTAAAAGATGATATATCCAGGAAAATAATATTTTATTCAACTTAATTATATAATGTTTTTAATATATTAGAATTCATCAAAAATATCTTCAATCACTTATTTAGTAAATCACTTTTTAATATCATGGTTATCTAAACATATATTCACAAAAAATTATAACCCCTTTATTTAGATTAACTATAATAACCTCATAATTAAAGACCATGTTAACCTTAAAATTTATATTTTTCCTTCAAAATATTTCTTAAGTAACATTCATCCAGATTGTTTCACACGAAATCACATATTAAGCCTATGTTTTAAATATACCAAAAACTCCTGAATAAATCTATCCAAGGTACTGTCATAATAAAAATATTAAAGTGTTTATGAATGGTTTTAAACATATGGTCTCCCATTAATATATCAACCCATAAATAGTTTCTTTAACTCCTAAATTATCTATATCAGATGACTTCATAACATTTAATGTTATCTAAAAATATCATTTGATACCAAATTTAATTCCCTATAAATTAAACATACCATATTTTTGATTATTTATAAAAATGGTTTCACTTTATTACATTTTGAGAATATTTTCAGTTTATGATTTTATATAATTGTTAAAACATTTATATATCAAACAATTACAATACAAAGTGGAAAATTCAACTCAATGTTCAATTTTCCATAAAAATAGGATGCTAACATTAAAAACCTATTTAATTCAAAACACATTTTATTATTTTAAGATGTATACCCGTAGTAGAAAGATAATCCTTGTTATGGTCCCAAATCATCCGTTAGGACTGTGAAATAAATTTGAAAATGTTCTACGAGAAAAAAATTTGGGTAAGGAATATAAAAATAATGGAATATCATTAGTCCTTTGAAAAATAAGAAAAATCATATGAAGGTTTCCATTTTCTCATAATTATATTTGAGCTCAAAATAATCACTTAATAATGAAATAAATTATTTTTCACAATGTATTTTTAATAAAATGTTTCATAAATAATCATAAAGTAATATTCATAATTTTTATGGGTTTCATGAAAAACGTGAAAAAATTTCTTTAAAAAAACCATTCAACATTAAATATTTTTAAATCATAATATCATATTATTATTATAAGAAACTAAAATATTTCCATAAAAACTCATCAAAAAAATGAATAGGAAAAGTATCCTATGATAAAAATATAAATAATGATTTGGATAATAATAACTAAATTCATAATGGTTGAATGAATAATGTCAGATTTCATGATCATTCCATCAAGGCCTCATTTCAAAAAATCATGAACCATACCATCAGGGAATTGTAAATAGTCCTCAAAAATATATCAAGGTATTATATTAAGACATTTTATATATTGTCATGGCCTTTTTTTCAAGACATTATCATTGTATATACTGGTATACACTGAGAAATATTCATTTTATTTTATCTCATGAGAACTATCAATGTGTCAATGGGATATCTATAACTATTCCCCACCCATTCCATAAATATATCCAATCAATCCCTCATATTTTAAATCAATATTATAATATATAAAAAAAATTCCATTAATAGCGAGTTAAATAAGAAAACTAGCATAAGAAATGTATATTTTTTCCCTAGTTAATAAAATTGAACAACATGATCCCAAGATATCCAAACAAACAAGATAAATGGTATCATTGATATAAAATTTCCCATGAGTTATAAAATAATTTAAAGTATGTTTATATATATGAAAAATACTTTTATAAAATAATTACAATTATGCTTTGAAAAAAATGAAGAAACATCCTTTTCTTTTAGTATATTTTAAGAAACAAAAAATTCACAGAATATTGAGAAATTTATTTTCGTTGAAAATGAAAATTGAAAATTTTAAAGAATATTCAAATTGAAGAATACTAAATATACTGGGAAACTAAATTAATTTTTTATATGTTAAAATAGATCATTCATTTCATTCTTTTGTAAAAACTCAAAATATCCCTTATGGGAAGCAGTAAAAGCATTAATTTGTAATGATTGGTAACTAAAATAAAATTTATTTGAAAATTAACTTTAAAAATATATTAATAATATATTATAACATTCTTAAAACATTTAAAATAATATATATAATGAGGAAAAAGAGTTAAAACCTTGAAAAAAACATTGTAGGTAAAAAAACATAACCAAATTGGTAACTTTGGAATCAAAAGATCCTTCTAGGGGATAAATTGGAATGAATATGAAAACCATTTGAAATTTGGAAAATTAATTATAAAACACATCCATATATTAGTATTTACACCAAAAAAATAAAATATGTGATGAATATGGAATGAGTCACAATAAAAGGAAATTGAGATGATAAATTCCTTACCTCAAGTCTGACCCACCATGTATATTCTTTAAATCCTATATAGTAAAATTATATTTGTCACTTTATATCTTAATATAAGATCATGATTTTTTTGGAGTCATCTCAGGTGCATTTCCAGGTACATTTTTATGTTTTTATGTACCATTAACTTGGAGTAGTGTATTTGGGTGTGTTTGGGTGAACATTTAAGGAAAACTAAAGGATAGTGGTCTATGTGAAATTGGATAGATGAGTTTTCATGGTTTTCACATGGTTTGAAAAACTGTGTGACCAAACTGGGCAAACCGTGCAAAACTATGCTGTGGAGTCCGCACGATTGGCGCCCAGTTTCCCTAACTATGAGCCTCTTCCCAAGAAACTGTGCATGTGGTTTTTAATATCCAAAAATATCTTTTAAAACCAACCAAATCCCCTGAGACTCCAACAATTCAATCTTGGCTCAGGCTTGAAAACTTCTATGGGTACTCAAATCCTTCGTAATGGTTTCCATGTCAATCCAAACACCGTTTTTAGAGATTGAATGACCGGATTGAAGATCCTCTCTCCTCCTAGTAAGTGGATTTCAACTCAATGATTCTCCCATTATTTCATCCATCTTCATTAAATAATTTCATGGAGGATCTTCACCTTTTTCTTAGATATAAACATATTTGTTATGATATAGATCTAGGATTTTAGTTCCGGATCTAGTTTTGCATGATCTTGATGCTTTGATCTTAATTTTGGTTTTAGGGACATAGATCCGGAGTTTTATCGACGACGTTGTGCTGCTAGGATTTTGGGGATTTATATAGGGATAACATCCATAAATAAACTTAGGTAGGTTTCCTTAATTTAACTCCCATAGTCATTATTTTTTATTTGTGTATGAGTTAAGAAATTGCTAGATTCCCTTGATAATTGTATTTTTAAATTAGATTAATTAGGAATATGGTTTGGACATGTGATTTTCCATGGTGGTTAATTGATGGTTGATCATAGAAAAAATGAATGGGATCTCCCAAATTGATATTTTGGAGATTTGATATTATAGTTAAGATATTAAATTGAATATAGAAAGATCTTTAATTAAGGGAAATTAATTATATAAGGAGGTTTTTCTTTGAAAGATAATTGATTGTGATAATTAATTATGTGACATGATGATGAGATAAGATGATTAATTGGAAGAACTAATTATGTTTCATGATGTGATTAAAGATACATAATTGTGATAAATAATTATGACTTTTTTATTTTTGAAATAGATAACTAATTTTGAAGAAATAATTATTTAATGATAATGGTTTTGATTGATTAATTAATTGATGAATTAATTAATGGGTTATGTGCTTGGCTAATTGTTGAATTAGATAATGGACTTTTAAATTTCAAACTAATCATTGGATTAGTAAATTAATAATGTGGAAAATTCATGAGAATTAAATAATCATTAAATGGATGATATTTTCTGGTGATAGGCATAGCGTCCTGGACCAATTAGAAGTTGAGACTTGGACATGGCGTTCCTCCCCAATAGTTACACAAGCTTGAGATTATGGGGTGCTAGGAATGATGACCTACACCAAATTAGAAAATGAGTGCCAGACATGACGACCTACACTCACTAGATTTGTGGTGCTAGGCATGATAACCTACACCAAGTGATAAAATGATAATGAATGATGATTCAAATGGGAAACAATAATTGAACTTGTCCTAATCTGATGATTAAATATTAAATGACAATGTGATAACTGTTTAAATTATGAATTGTATTTACTACTTCATAAAACTGTATTCACTTTATTTTGAATAGAATCATTTTAGAAACTGTTGGTGGTGGCCTACTAAGTTGTAGTCACACCCTATCTAGGCCACCTGATAGGAACTCGGGCAGACTTTGTTATTGCGGGACATAATAAGGGAAAGGACTGGGATATATATTTTTTGGGTTTGGAGCATGGGAGAAGGAACCAAACGTGGTTTGAGACCCATTTTGGACACATTGTGTATTTACTTTCAGTTTCATTACATATAGTTTTCAATTTCATTGTCTTAGAATGATTTACCTTTCAGTAGAATATTTTATTTTCTGGTTTTGACTATCATATGTCATGGATCTATTCTGGTTATTTATGTATGATACCGTACTTGGTTAATTTATATTTTATTCCATAGGTGTTTTATTATGATATAAGATGGTATAGTCACCCCAACACTGACTTTCTAGACCCTCTCTTCTAGTCAGCACCCTCTAGCGTATGGGGAGGCATGCTTGAGGGAATGCGGAAAACCATCTTGGGGCACCGTTTAGTGGCTTCCAGTTCAAGATGTGACAAAGTGGTATCAAATATGTTTTCTTTTCTTTTTTATTATTTTGTCATACTACTTTGGGAAAAGGTATATAGGAGACTTGGAAGAGTTTAGGCTCTGTAATGAGCTCGTGCATGGGAGTTTCCAACCCTTGTATAGGGGAAAATCTTAGTAATCAGGGCGGGATTGTTGTGATTGTTGTTTGTCATTACAGTTTTATATTATTTCACCTTGGGTGATGCGCTTGTGGTGTGATGTGATATTTTTTTTTTCAAAGTTTTTGAATTTTGAATTGTGGTATAAAGAGGCACAATATTTGAGTTTGTATACATCATTCTTGGCACATAGGGTTGTTGTTACATTCATCATTCTAGGAACTCACTGGAAAATGGGTTATGGGTAAGCTGTTAAACTTAAAATGTTTTCCTTGATGTGATATTTAAACAATGATGAAAAATGAGAATAATGGGTGTCTAATGAGAACCTTGATTGATGGAATGGGATTAATAAATTAATTAATTATTGAATTAATTAATTTTAAATAATGTGATTTATTAATGGATGAATTAATTAATGAGAATGAATATACCCTTGTTAACCAAGGCCTAGGTGTTGAATGAGTAAGGGTAGTGAAAAGGCCTCAGTGTTGACCATGTGCAATGAAAAATAAGGGTATGTCCCAGAACGAACTTCCAGACAGGGATCTTGAGGCACCATTGTAGAATTTTTAGGAAGAAGGGGAGTATTTCCGAGAGAACATTCTTTGTTTCATGCGATTCATGGAGAGATATGCAGGGTGGGTTCAGAAAAGCATGTATGAGTTGACATGAGATTTTAAGCTAAAAACCCCTCCAAAAGTTTCTAGAGAGGGTGGACCTGAGGGAGCTGAATTCTGGATTTAATCAATTGTGACAATACATGACCATTTGGAGACTCTAGCTAAGAGGATGGTAATGTTGGCTGCTCTGGTACGTTCAGAATAGACTGATGATATGTTATGGAAGGTCTTTTGGGAGAATTTCTTGGAACACTTCTATACATACACAATGATGCAAGAGAAGGCTTCAGAGTTTATTCATATGACGCAAGTAATCATATCCTCATTGGAGTATGATGAACGTTTCACAGATTTACAACATTTCGCTACAGATTTTGTGGCAGATGGGGCATCTTAAAAAAAATGTTTTCCGGACAGACTGAAGTGTGAAATTAAGTCCCAGGTGAATATCATTAGGCTGAAGAAAGTTCCAAAAGTGGTTAATCATGCTCCCTTTTCATAGGGGAACCTAAATGAGACTTCCAGTACTGCACAGGTAGCTGGAGGATCAGGGAGTGGGCCTTCTGAGACCAGGAAGCACCACCATGAGAATCTTTTTCAGGACAGTGGAATCCAAGGAGGAATAGTTACACCAGATACTTCTCATGTGCATTTCCACCAGTGTGGTAGGTAGGGACAATATCATACATATGGTCCTTGACCATCAGTGGAGTCCCAGTTTTGTGGCAATATGGGACAACTACAGAGGTTTTGCATGAAGGAATGACAGACTGGTGCTGAGGGAGAAGTTACATAGATTTAGAGTGTGGGAAGGTCTCTTCTACACCATATAGGTCTAGCAGCTGGAGTTCTAATGGACGAGGTGGTATAGGAATTGGGTGTGGTTCTTTAGCGTTTGAGTGCCCGTACCAGTATAGTGATGATACTCAGGGGAGTCAGACAACACCACAGGGAATAGGGGCATGAAAATTACATGCAGTGCATCCTACACTTGTGGAGAGCGTGGCTGGTCCATCGACAGTGAGAGGTACTAATCTAGTTGCTTCTACTTTAGCTAATACCATGTTTTATACGGGTTCCTCTCATTCCTTTATATATGAAAATCTAGTTAATGGATTGAGCCTAGAGGTGGAGTCCATAAGCCGGATTAGGAATATCGATACCCCATTGGGGAAATAGACTAGGGATAACTATTTATGTAAGGGATGCTCACTAGATATTGGGGAGTATTTTTTCATTTGGGATATCTATGTCTTTGATATAATGGGCTTCATCCTGATTAGGGGTATGGACTAGTTATTCACCTACCGAACCCACATAGATTGTTACCGCAGGAGATTGGACTGTGTATCTCTTGAGGGTTTCCAATATGTCCTTGATGGAGAATGGGATATACTTGCAGGAAGATCTGGGACAATTACTTAGTAACTGGGAGAGATCACATCCCATGTTTCTAGTCTTTTTTTGGATTGTGGGAGTGGTAGGGGAGACGTCCTTCCACCAGTAGTAGAATTATTTCAGTATGTCTTTCCTAAAGACTTTTCCAGTTATCCACCTGAGAGAGATGTGGAATTGACAATTGAGATCAGGCCGAGGGAAGAGCCAGTATCTATTACACCTTATATAATGTCCCTGATTGTGCTTCAAGAGCTCAAAAAATAGTAGCAAAAGCTAGAGGATAAAGGGTTTATCCATCCAAATATATCACATTTGGGATCACATGTATTGTATGCAAAGAAGGACGATGGGAGTCTAAGATTCTGTGTCGATTACCAGAAGATGAATAAAAGGACTGTGAATAACCGATATCCTCTTCCACGTATCAATGACTTATTTTACCAGCTAAAGGGGGGGTAGTGTATTCTCAAAGATCGGTATGAGATTATGGTATCCTCTAGTTAATGTTTGGACCTATGATATACCAAGAACTTATTTTAGGAGCATGTATGGACTTTATAAGTTTGTGTGATGCCGTTTGGGTTGACTAATGCTCCAACAGTGTTTATGGACTTGATGAACATGATATTTCATCAATACATAGATTAGTTTGTGGGCGTGTTGGTGGATGAAATCATACTGTAATCTATGACTCATGATGATCATGCTCAACATCTTGACATCATCATGGGTATACTGAGAGATCTTTGACTATAGGAAGAACTATCTAAATGTTAGTTTTGGATTGATAGGGTACACTTTTTGGGGCACATCATCTTGGATGAAGGTGTGGCGGTGGACCCAGAAAATGTGCAGACAGTTATTTCATGGTAGTAGCCCAATAATGTTTGGATATTCAAATATTTTTGGGATTATATGTGTCACGACCTGTCCCAGTGGGGCCCATGCTGTGACTCCCCAAGCCCGCCTCCAATAAGCCAGGGTTTGGTGACTAGCACTGAGTATGCATATTAATAACATAAGAGGCATTGCCTAAGAACCTGTACACACACACACACATCTCCAAGCCCACAAATGCTGAAATGAAAAAAAAACGCTAAGGAACAAAATGAATGCATAAAACAAAACCCAACCAAAAGAGTAGGATGGAAGGTAAAGTACTGAATGTAAACTGGGCCAGAATACAAGCCCACCAAAACAAGAGTCTAAAAACTACAAAGTCCGACCTATAAAAACAAAAGGTACTGGGAATGCTGCTCATATCCATTGGAACGCCTCGGCCTGTAGGGAACTCAGAAAGCTTGGTCCTATCCTGGTCTGCCCTGGACTCTATCAAAAGGCTGTTTGTCTGCACAAGACATGACATGTGCGGGCGAAGCCCGAGCATGGGTGAGTATAACAATACTCATTAGAGGACCCCAAAACCACAAAAAAGTACACAAAGTAAAGGTAAAGTCATCAATGCACTGTATATGTCTACAGAACATATAGAACAAACCATATATACTCAAAACATATACCCATAGTCTAGAGACAAGCCATACAACTGCATACCCCCAACTAGGGGTTCACTTCGAAGATTCCATGAAGAACTCAATCCGGGAGGAAACACTCCACAAGTCTTATAGCAGTTATGACCTCCGTCTGAGTAGTACTATTCATCGGGAAACTTCATGGGAGGTTGTTACACTCATTACAGGAGACACACTTCTGAGTGGAGAGATTTCGATTGATAGATGCACTCATTACATGAGACACACTCCTAAGTGGAAGGATCACGATACACAGATGAGGATCACTTCCAGGGCCATGGTAGATACCGTGACTCATTTGGAATTCCCCTGCTAGGTAGAGGATCGATGCCTGGTAGAGTTGGTCATGTCAATGCCAGACTCTACCAAGGGTCAAGAATGTATAACGGATCTTGAACTGGGACTCACAGATTGATGCCTGACTCTATCACAGAAAGTACTGCTAAAGGGATCATACTCTTGTGGAAGGAAACGATGCATGACCATCAGGGGAATGATAAGAAGAGAACTAACCCAAACAAAAGATGTCCAAGTTACGGTGAACATGATGACCATGCCATTTTCCAAAAAGTACACGACATGTAGAAAAGTTACATGCCGTGTTGTCTGACCCCGGGTACTACCCGTGTACAACGACCCGTGTCGTAAGGCTGGTCGTGTAGAAAAATGAGTACACGGTGTGTATTACGGTGTACACGCCATGTCTGACTGATTGGGGTTGGCTCCGTGTACACTGACCATGTGCCCATACACATTCATCAACTCATGTACTCCAACCCATGTAATTGGTACATGGGGTGACCCACGTTACCGGCCTCACCAGGCCGTGTGATAGAGTACACGGTCGTGTACTCCATCCCGTTTTTGTGTACCCCCTAGTTATACACCAAGTAACACATAGCGACCTCTGCCATGCTGTACACACTGTGTCGTCTTATGCTGTGTAGTCCAACCTGTGTCCCTATACTTCCCAAAATACACACCGAGCTTCGGGGAAAGTATTTCAGACCATGTGACCGAGGCCGCTTGCCGTTTTATTCCTCTATCACACTTGAAACCCTAGTTACCACCGCCAGTACTACACGGCATGTTCTTCAGAAGTACACACCATGTATTCTGGAAATTTCCAGAAACGACGCTCTTCGCCAACGCATCTCCCGTGCTGCCCCGATCATCGATCCGACTGTCCGATCGCCACAAAACTCCCAGGTTTTGGTCCCCCCGATGCCTCGAAGATGCTTCAGGTGTTTCTGGACCTTAGATCAGCCCCAAAAACATGTTTTGGTCTTTCCCACATGAAGAACTCTCAAAGAACAACCCTTCCCAATCTTGTCAAATTCTTCATCCGCCATCATCGTCGCACCTCTGCAAGGTCATTTCAGAGTCAATTCTTCAATTTGGGATCATTGAGTCATAGATCAGATGTGCAACAATCCATTTTTCATTGCCCCATGAAGAATGTGAAGAATGCAGGAAAGAAAAAGGGGGAAAAGAAATCCAAAGCGAATCGAGGAACGAACCTCCGCCGTCATTCGTCACGACGTTGATCCACTCCCGTTAGTAGGATTAAACAAAGAAGAATAAAACAACAACAAATAAACATGGATCAATTCCCCTAATCATCTCAAAGAACTACCTCCTCCAAGAATGTACCAATCCGTGGATCAACTTGTTCATGGTTGATCCGCGTTCATCATTTTAAATCAATAGCAGGGAAAAGAATATTTAAATAAAAAACCCCTAACATTAAGAATGGATAGATCGCTGATGAAGAGGCCATGATACCATCATCGTCGCGATCCTCCATCCTCGTTGGCATAGCGATTCGCATCTTCTATCCATTTCCGTTTGTCGCTGAGTGTTTTCTCCAGAGTTTCCTTCAAACATTCGCCAACGATCGACGTTCGATTATCCGAATTAAAATAGATACGTGTTTTGGAATTAAAAAACACACAGCAGTATTAATGAGTCTAGCTTTCCATTATTGAGTCATTATGACATGCCATTTAATAAAGAAACAGCTACCCTGTCGCTGCGCTGTAGTGGATTTTTCCATAAAATAAAATTAAACATTGCGAATTTTTTTAATTTAATTTTTTCTAAAAACGTACAAAAATTAACTTTTTTAGTTAGACCCATTCCTAGGTAAAGTCATCATCCCGGATGCAATGGTGCCCTCAGATTTTTAATCCAGGCATCCATTTGGAAACTTCCACAGCTGTGCAAAAGTTCCGACTCGCATAACCTAAAAAAAATTTGAACCCACATTCCAGGATCACCGGGCCTCATAATGATGTGTCGAATTCATGACCGATCTCAAAATAATAACATATAATATTTAAAAATAATACATGGAAAATCCAAGAAAATAAGTTCTCCCCAATTTCGGGATTTACGTCCCCGAAAAGCCAATAAAAGGGATACCCAAAAAGATGTGGGTACTGGGCACGGATCTGGGCCTCCCACTCCCACGTGATCTCCTAAAGATTACCATGCTACCATTGAACATGCACCATGGGAATCGATCACCCTAGAAGGATCCTC
The DNA here is from genome assembly GCA_963277665.1 of Viscum album. Lineage (NCBI taxonomy): Eukaryota > Viridiplantae > Streptophyta > Magnoliopsida > Santalales > Viscaceae > Viscum > Viscum album. The sequence goes on from OY728121.1 coordinate 768,414,409, forward strand.
TCCTACAGATCCTCGATCTCCACCAGGTACTCAGCAAAGGTTTCTCTATCCTCAATATCCATCTCACCCTAGTCAATGACGTGCGATGGGTCTTTCATGTACCTCCTCAGCTGCGACACGTAGAATAAATCATGTAACTGATCCAATTGTGGTGGTAGAGCTAGGTGGTAAACCACCTCGTCAACATTGCACAATATCTGGAAAGGTCTTATGAACCTCAGAGATAGATTGCCACCTCGGCCAAATCTCTGTAACCCTAGTCGATGTGAGATCTGAAGAAAGATGTGACCTCCCTCTTTGAACTCCAGAGGACTCCATCATCTGTCCACATAAGACTTCTGCTAGCTCTGTGTAGTCTTCATCTGCTCCCGGATGATCTGTACTTTCTCGGTGGTAGCTCGCACCAACTCTGGACCCATGAGTGCTGACTCTCAAGGGTCGATCCAGCAAAGCGGTGACCGAAAGGGTCTCCCGTACAAGGCCTAAAAGGGTTCCATACCAATGGTGGAGTGGTAGCTGTTGTTGTATGAAAACTCTACTAGTGGTAGGTGGTCCTCCCAACTGCAACCAAAGTCCAAGACACAGGCTCACAACATATCCACTAGTACCTGAATAGTCCTCTCTATCTGACCATCTGTTTGGGGATTAAAGGTTGTGCTCGAGCGTAGCTGAGTCCAAAAAGCCTCCTAAAATCCCTTCCACAACTACAATGTTAAATGGGCGTCTCATTCCAAGAATATTGTCTAGGGACTCCATGAAGCCGAACTATCTCCTACACGTAGAGGCATCCCAAGCTCCCTACAGAACTATGCTCCCTGATAGCTAGGAAGTGGGCCAACTTGGTGAGTCCATCAATGATCAACCAGATGGAATCATGCCCCTTGGACATCTATGGTAATCCTGTCATGAAGTCCACTGATATTCCATCCCACTTCCACTCTGGAACTTCCAGGGGATGAGCTAATCCCACTGGAACCTGGTGCTTAGCCTTCACCTGCTCACATGTGAGGCATCGAGAAACAAACTCTGCTACTTCCTTCGTCATGCCTGACCACCAGAACTATCTTCAGAGATCCTGGTACATATTTGCAACTCCAGGATGCACCGCCAAAGGGGATGTATGAAACTCCCTCAGGACCTCCTCTCGCAATGCCATCGGTACAACAGTGGGTCCTCTGAAAATAAGTACTTTCTCCCCAAATTTTGAATATTTATCAGGATCATGTCCTATAGATAACTGAGCATGTAAGGCTACACAATAGACATTTCCTAGCTACACCTCCCTAACCCATTGTAAGAGGGGAGGGGCGACAGCCATCGACTACATGTATGTTGTATCCTCTCTATCCATGAAGGATAACTGTAACGCGACTAACTGCTATATCGCATCACTCAACAACTGTGAGCTTAACCTTATGCTAATATAATTCGCCACCTTTTTCTACTTCCCAAGATTATAGATGATCTTGAAATCATAATCCTGGAGGAACTATAGCCAACACCTCTACCTCAAATTCATATTCTTCTATGAGAAGATGTACTTGAGGCTCTTGTGGTCAGAGTAGACAGTAAACCACTCACTCATAAGGAAATGTGACCACATCTTCAATGCAAAGACTGCCATTAAAACTCGAGATCAGGGGTCTCATAGTTCTATTCATGTGGACTATGCTGGCACGAACCATAAGCAATCACTACCTGCCTCTGCATCAGGACATAACCATGCCCAGTCCTTGATGCGTCGCCAAAAACTATGTACTCGACACCCTCCTCCAGCAATCTCAAGACTGGGGAACTTTTCAAACTCTGTCTCAACTGCATGAAATCTTTCTATCACTTCTCTGTCCACACGAAGGGTTTCCCTTTCCTGGTCAAGGCCATCATTAGTGCTGATATCTTGGAGAAATTAAGAATGAATTTCCGGTAATATCCTACCAACCCAAGGAAGTTCCGCACCTCCGTCATGCTCTGAGGTGGCTCCCAATCCCACAAAGCCTCCACCAAGGCTGGGACTACAACTACTCCATCTGCTGAGATGACATGTCCTAGGAAGTGGACCTCCTGAATCCAGAACTGGCGCTTTGAGAGTTTCCCATAAATCTGGTGCTCCCGAAATACATTAAGAACCATCAATAGGTGTCTCACATGCTCCTCTTCTGATGTCGAGTACACAAGGATGTCTTCGATGAACACCACTACAAACCAGTTCAAGTATAGCTGGAATATCTGGTTCAACAGACCCATGAACATTGCAGGGGCATTCGTCACACCGAAAGGCATCACCAAGTACTCATTGTGACTGTTGTGACATCTGAAAGCCGTCTTCGGTATATCCTCGTCTCGCACTCATAACTGGTGATAGCCTGAAAGAAGTTCATCCTTTTAGAACTACTTTTCCCCTCTTAGCTAATCGAAGAGTTCATCGATCCCAGGCAGTGGATACCTATTCTTCACAGTCACCTAGTTCAGGTGCTGGTAATCCATGCACAACCTAAGACTCCCATCTGCCTTCTTGGAAAACTAGACTGGGGCCGCCCAGGGTGGAATGATGGGTCTCACTAAACCCTTACTCTTCAAATCCTCCAACTGCACCCTCAGTTCACGAAGCTATGCCGGCGCCATCCGATATGATGATATAGAAATTGGTGCCATACGAGGGTGTAAGTCGATGTAGAAGTCAATTTCCCATTGGGGAGGTAATCCTGGAATATCTTCAGGAAAGACGTCCTCATGCACCACCACTACTACTAGGAACTGGGAGCTCACAACATCCATTGCTCCAAGGGAAAGTCTAGCAAACACATGAGCGATTGGCTGCACCCCCTAGGCATGAGACCATTCTATGCTGTCTGGGTCTCCTTTTCTCTGACAAAGGAAAACCTCGTTCCATCACGATGGACATACCACACTCTTCGCTTAAAAAAGTCAATCAGGGCATGGAATGAAGATACTAATCCATACAGATAATGACGCTGTAAGGCCTCAATACTACCACCAAGAGGTTCCAACTGAAACTATCAACTCCAAGCGTAAGATCACACTATCTGAAAAGGTGTGTGATCATCGAGTCTCCTCTTATAAGTGTCTCTAAGCGAAACAATCGAGTCAACGGTTCTACGAGAATCTCGAGGTTTTTTACAAGACATGTGGCTATAATGTAATGACTGGAACCTGTGTCAATAAGTACGACATCGAAGGTAGAAAAGACATAGATCATACATCAAATCAACTATGGATCCCCTGGGTCATATTCCTTGACAGCATGCAGCTATCCCCTCCCTTGTCCCCTAGCTCCCTGAGCCAGGTGTGGAAGTCCTGGGGGTGGTGGTGGAATTAAGTCAAAGCGTCTACCACCACCCGCTGCTCTCCCTACTCTACCACGTCCGCCGCCTAGCAGGTTTGTCTACTCCACTATCTGCCTCTATCTCAGTGGTCCATCAACCACATCCCTGTCAGCATCTCGACTGGTTGGACAAACTCTAGTGAGATGTCCCCTTCCGTCACACGCATAACATCGCTTCTCCCCAGGTTGACAGGATCCATACTGAGAGCCCTGGACTGTCGATCCTCTATCCTGGATCCTCCTATGACGTTTCCCATGTCTAGATCCCTGAGCCTGATGTCGACTCCCTAATGTTTGGGTCTCCGCACCTGTCTGTCTACTACTGACTGTCGTAATCTCTCTCTGCTCTGCCAAGAAGCTCTCGATCACCATGTTTCTCTTGATCACTCCAACATAAGTCAAAATGAATAGAGGCACGAAACTAGCTCAGATGTATCATCATAGACCTCACTGGAAGATCTGAGCTCTAAAGTACTGATCCCTGGCTATATCCATTGAGTACCAGGAAAGTTTGGCGAACCTTGATGAACAGTCAACTACTGTCATACTACCCTACTGGAGCTGAAGAAGCTCCCGGATGTGCAAAAATCTCAGCATAACCGGAGATAAGTCCTCCCTGAAGAGTCGCTCAAACTCCATCCATGAAAGAGTCTCCTCATCGTGAGTCTGTGTGGTCTGACTTCGCAATCATCCCGCCGAACCCTGAAGAAGGCTCGCTCTTAGAATCACCATCTGATCTATTAGCGTCCTCAAAAGAAGAAAAACTCTAGTCACCACCTCAAGCCAGTCCTCAACCACCTAAGGGTTGGGATCGCCTCAGAACCTGAGGTTTAACTATCTCTAGAACTCATGGAGCGCGCTCATACTACGCTCTTCATTGGTCGGTACCACAGGTACCACATGCTACTTAACTGGTGGTGGCATAACCGGTGCACCACCTAGTGGTAATGCCTGGGGAACTGGTCCCTGTATCGAAGCCTCGTCATTGAGGGGGTCATCCTCATGATCGCACTGCTGAATCCTAGTGTTTATGCATTACGTAGGAATCCTATAATGAAACAAGATGTACCATGGTCAATGAGTATATCTGGATAGCTGACACAAAGGACATGGAAAAGAAAACCCTTTCCTATATGATGCATGTACCTTTCTTTTATTTCCCCAAACCAGTGTTTTCCTGTACTGAGTCGAAAAGCAGGTTATCAGAGTCCTAGTGTATGGATACATCAGCCGCCTCACCAACACTGGTGTCTCTGACGTGAAAGCCATGCTCGAAACAGTTAACACTATTGCCCTAAACTCATCTCACAGAATCATGGTCATAAAGTAGAACTGACCACCTTTAATACCACTCTGTCACGACCCTTCCTAGTGGGGACAGTTCCATGACTCCCCAAGCCTACCTCCAATAGGCCATGGGCTGGTGACTAGCACCGAGTAGGCATAATAATAACATGGGAGGAATTTCCTAAGCACCTGTACACCAACACACATCTCCAAGCCCACAAATGATGACATGAAAAAAAAACACTAACGAACAAAATGCTTGCATACAACTAAAACCAACCAACAGAGTACGACAGAAGGTAAAGTACTGAAAGTAAACTGGGCCAGAATACAAGCCCACCAAAATAAGAGTATAAAAACTACAAATTCCAACCTCTAAAAAGAGAATGTACTTGGAATACTGCTCGTAGCCGAAGGAACACCTTGACCTGTAGGGAACTCAAAAAGCTCGGTCATGTCCTGGTCCGCTCGGGACTCGGTCAAAAGGCTGCTCGTCTACACAAGAAACGACACATGCAGGCAAATCCTGTGCAGGGGTGAGTATAATAATACTCAGTAAAGGACCCCAAAAACCATAAAGTAGTACAAAAATTAAAGGTACAGTCAGATATGCACAATATATGTCTACAGAACATATATCACAAACCATATATGCTCAAAACCCAAACCCTTAGTCTAGAGACAAGACATACAACCGCATACTCCCTGCTAGGGGTTCTGTTCGATGATTCCACGAAGCACTCATTCCAGACTCCACGAGTCTTATAGCTCTATTGACGTCCGTACAAGAAGTAATGTTCATATGGAAACGTCACGATAGGTTGTAACACTCATTACGAGAGACACACTCTTGAGTGAAAAAATTTCGATAGATAGATGCACTCATTAAAGGAGACACACTCTTGAGTGGAAAGATCATGATACACAGCTGAGGATCACTGATAGGGACATGGAGGATACTACGAATCATCTGAAATTCACCTTCTAGGTAGAGGATCGACACTCAGTGGAGTTGGTCATGTCGATGCCAGACTCTACCTAGGGTCAATAAAGGATAGTGGATCTCGATCTAGGCCTCACAGATTTATGCCTGACTCTATCACAGACAGTCCTATTGAAGGGATCATACTCTTATGGATGGAAAGGATGACTGAACTTCAGGGGAACGAGAATAAGGGAACTAACCGAAACGAAATATGTCCAAGTTACAGTGAATAAGAGGACCATGCCATTTTCCAGAAAGTACACGGCGTGTAGAAAAGTTACACATCACGTTGTCTGACCCCGGGTACTGCCTGTGTACAATGACTTGTGTCGTAAGGCTAGTCATATAGAAAACTGAGTACACGGTGTGTAGTATGGTGTACACACTGTGTCCGAGTGACTGGGGTTGGCTCCGTGTACACTAACCGTGTGCCCGTACACGGTCATCAACCCATGTACTCCAACCCGTGTAATTGGTACACAGGGTGACCCACGTTACCTGCCTCACCTGACCGTGAGATGGATTACATGGCCGTGTACTCCATCCCGTGTTTGTGTACCCCCTGGTTACATGCCGAGTTCTGCGTAGACGCCTTTGTCATGCTATACGCACCGTGTTGTCTGAAGCCGTGTTGTCCAACCCGTGTCCGTGTACTTCCCAAAATACACACCGAGCTTCGGGGAAAGTCTAAAACGCTGTGTGACTAAGGTAAAAAGCCGTGTTATTCCTCTATAACCCCTAAAACCCTAACCGCCACCTCCAGTACTACACAACGTGTTCTTAGGATGTACACGCCATGTATTCTGGAAATTTCCCGAAACAACGCTCTTCGCCGGCGCACCTCCCGTACTGCCTCGATTGTCAATCCGGCTGTCCGATCGCCACGAAACTCCCATGTTTTGGTCTCCCTGATACCATGAAGATGATTCTAATGTTTTTGGACCTCTGATCGGCTCTGAAAACATGCTTTTATCTTCCCACGTGAAGAACGCTCGATGAACAACCCTTCCTGATCCGGTCCGATTCATAGTCCGCTATCATCTTTGCACCTCCGCAAGGTTGTTGTGGTGTTGATTCTTCAATTTGGGATCGTTGTGTCACAGAATGGATGCACAACGATCTGTTGTTTTTCACCCCATGAAGAATGCGAAAAACGTCTGATAGAAAAAGGGGGAAAGGAAATCCAACGCGAATCGAGGAACGAACCTCCACCATCATCCTTCACGGCATTGATCCGCTCCCGTTAGTAGGCTTAAACGGGGAAGAATAAAACAATAACAAATCCACATGGATCAATTCCCCAAATCATCCCAATGAAATACATCCATCAAGAACATATGAATCCGTGGATCAACCTGTTCGGGGGTGATCCACGTTTGTCATTTTAAATCAAAAGTGTGGAAAAGAAAATTTAAATAAAAACCCATACCTTTAAGAAAGGATAGATCACTGACGAAGAGGTCATGCTACCTTCATCATCGCGATTCTCCAACCTCATTGGCGTAGTGATTCTCAACATCAATTTGTCATCATTTTTCATCAAGAGTTTTCTCCAGATATTCCCTCAAACATTCACCAACGATCGATGTTCGATTATCACAATAAAAAGGGAATCATGTTTTGGCATTCAAAAACATACTGCAGTATTAATGAGTCTAGCATGCCATTCTTGAGTCATTATGACGTGCCATTTAATAAAGAAACAGATGCCTCGTCGCCACGCTGCAGTTGATGTTTCAATAAAATAAAAATAAACATTGCGATTTTATTTTCATTTTTATTTTTACTAAAAACGTCTGAAAATTAACATTTTCCTTCAACCCACGCCGGTCAAGGTTATAATAGTTCTTAGGTAAAGTCATCGTCCCGGATGCAATGGTGCCCTCATATTTTTAATCTGGGAATCCGTTTGGAAACTGCCACAACCGCGCATAAGTACCGACTTGCTTAACATAAAAAAAAGTTTGAACCACCATTTTGGGATCACCAGGACTCATAAAGATGTTCTGTCTTCGCGCCTGGTCTCGAAATAATCATATTTAATAATTAAAAATAATACACAGAAAATCCGAGACATTGCATACTGGTTGTTACAAGAGATTCATCTAGGAATTTTCCTGATTGGCTGGCCCACTTACTGGTTTGACAGAGAATGGTTTAATGTTTGTTTGGGTAGAAGCATGCGAGAATGATTTCCCGGATTTGAAGAAGTGCTTGACTTCGACACCAATTTTGATCTTACCCGAGTCAGGTGTGGAGTACACTATGTATTGTAATGCTTCTGGGGTCGGACATAGAGCTGTATTGATTCAAGGGGGTAGAGTCGTTGCTTATAGGTCTCAGTAGTTGAGACCACATGAACGAAACAATCCTATGCATGAACTCAAGTTAGAAGTAGTGGTTTATGATCTTAATTGTTAGCAACACTATCTTTTAGGTGAAAAGTTTACAGTTTTTATGGATCAAAAAATCTTGAAGTATATCTTTGAACATCGTGACTTGAATCTTCAAAAGCAATGATGGGTGGAGTATATGCAGTCCTTTGATTTTTAACTAGCATATACACCCAGAAAGGGTAATAGTGTGGATGATGCTTTGAGAATAAAAACTCAAAATCATTTGGTATATGAGTTCAGTGAAGAGTGGAAGATGACGACATTCCTGGCGAAAATGCATGTTCTAATTCAAGAGAGTCCAGATAGGATTATTCTAGTTTCTGTAGTAGTGGAGTCTACAATCTTGAGACATATCAGAGATAGGAAGTATGAGGATATAGGGTTTTTATCCATAAGGGAAATCCTTGAAGGTGGGGAGACACCTTTAGACTAGATAATAGATGAGGATGAGATCATCTATGTGAAAAATCGGGTTGTTGTGCCTATAAGTATGTGAGAGGAACTCATGTGAGAATTTCATTCTTCAAAGTTGGTGTTATATCCGGGGGTGAAAAAAATTTACCATGACCTTTGATGATAGTTTTGGTGGCTAGGAATAAAAAATGGGAGAATAGGATTCATAATAACATGTTTCACCTATTAGCAGCTGAAAGCAGAGCATCAATGACCAAGAGGCCTATTGTAGCCATTACATATTCTGGAATGGAAGTGCGATAATGTGACTATGGACTTAATGGTAGGACATAGAAAGAATATTAGTAAGAGTGATGCTATTTGGATCATTTTGGATCAACTAACGATAATAGAACACTTCTTACTTATCAAAGAAACCTATACAGTAGAGCAGTTGAGAGAACTGTACGTGAGAGAGATAGTTCATTTCCATGGGGTGCCGTGGACTATTGTCTCAGATAACAATTTTATCTTTACTCCACAAATCTGTAAGGCCTTACAAAAGGTTCATGGTAGAAATGTTATATTATGTATGAACTTCTACCCACAGATAGATGGGATGTCAGAGTGTACCATACAGGTATTAGAGGATATGTTGCGAGCATGTGTGCTTGACTTTGGTTGTTCTTGGGAGATGCACTTGGATTTAGTGGATTTCTCCTATAACAAAAATTATCAGGAAAATAAATCGATGTAAACATATGAGTCACTTTATGTTAGACCTTGTACATCACCGCTATGTTGGTTAGAGGTGGGTGGGTCAGAGTTGTTAGGACTGATTATTGTTCAGGAGACATCGTAGTAGGTGTAGTTGACTCATAAGCGTTTGGCTATGGCTCAGAGTAGGCAGAAGTCCTATGCTAATAAAAAAATATGAACCCAATAGTTAACAGAGGGTTATCGTGTATTCCTTCATGTGTGTCCAATATTGGGTTACCATAGGATACAAAGATAGGGAAAGTTAGCGCACATATTTGTGGGACCGTAAGAGGTGCTGGAGAGAATCTGGCTGGTGGAGTACCGATTATCACTTCCACAACAATTTAGTGAAATGCAATATGTTTTTCATGTTTCAAAAATATAGAGGTATCACCCTGAGACTACCCATGTGATTTATGTGGAAGTGATTTTTCTCAAGATAGATACATCCTTTAAGGATCATCTGATACGTGAGCTGGGTCGGAGTGAGAAAGTATTACGGGGAAAGACCATGATATTAGTTCATGTGTTATGGAAGCATGTTAATGTTCAAGATGAAACTTGTTAATGGGAAGTTGATAGGAGGGATCAATAACCCTATATTTTTTTTATTGGAACCTTAGAGATATTCGGGAGTGGAGTTCAAGGGCGAGTTGTTATAAGGTTATGAGATTTTAATATCCCAGACTTTTTTTTGGAGTAATCTTAGGTGCATTTTCATGTATTTTTTGATGTTTTTATGTACCATTAACATGGAGTAGTGGCTTGGGATGAGTCTGGGTAAACATTTAAGGAAAACTAAATGGCATTGGGTTGTGTATGGTTTGCGCACAGTTGGAAAAACCATGTGACCAAACCGTGCCTAGTGTGCGAAACTGGACATAGGAGTCCACCCAGTTTGCACATAGTTTGAAAAACCGTTTGATCAAACTGTGCCAATGGTGAAAAACTGGGTAGTGGAGTCTACATGGTTGGCCCACGATTTTCATAACTTTGTGCCTTTTCCCAGGAAACCATGCACACGGTTTTAAATATATGAAAATATCTTTTAAAAAAACCCAAACCCCCCAAAACTCCCATATTTTGACGTTGTCTTGGGATTGAAAAATTATATGTGATCCCAAAGCCTTCTGAAGGGATTCCAAGGTGATATGAACACTATTTTTTTATTGAAATACTAAATTAAATATTCGATCTCCTCCCAGTAAATGGATTTCATCCCAATTTTTCTTCTGTTCATTCCTCAATATTTATTAAATAATTTCATGGAGGATCTTCAACCTTTTCTTGGATTTAAACTTATGAGTTAAGATCTAGATCTAAAATTGTAGATATAGATCTATTTTCCATGATCTATTTTCCTTTGATCTAAATTTTGGTTTTATGGACTTAGATCCAAATATTGATCGACGACGCTATGCTGTTCATATTTTGGGGATTTCTATAGTTCTAACTTCCATAAATAAACCAAGGCAGGTGGTTTAATTTGAACTCCCATAGCCATGATCAATGATATGTGTATGAGTTATGATGTTACTAGATTCTATTGTTAATTGAATTCCTAAATTAGAGTAATTAAGAATACCACTTTGACATGTGATTTGCCTTAGTGGTTAATTGATGGCTGATCACAGAAAAAATGAAGGGGGATTCTGAAATTGATCTTTTGGAGATTTTATATTACTGTTGAGATAATAATTGAATGTGGAAAGATAAGTAATTGGGGGAAATTAATTATGGAAGGAGGTTTTCCTTTAGAGATAATTTATTGTGAGAATTAATTATGTTCCACGATGTTGACAAAAGATGATTAATTTGGAGAATTAATGATCTGTCATGATGACATTAAAGATATGTAATATTGAGAATTAATTACAACTTGATTATTTTGAAACGGGTAATTTGTTATGAGAAATGAATAATGTAATGGTAATGGTTTTTATTGATCAATTAATTGATGAAATAATTAGTGGGTTATGTGGTTGGTTAATTTTTGAATTAACTAATATCCTTTGAAATGCTTAACTAATAATTATATTAGTAAATGAATAATGTCGGAAATTATTGAGAATTAATGAATGATTAAATAGATAAGATTTTTTGGTGATAGGCATGACATCCTATAAAAATTAGAAGTTGGTACTTGGACATGGCGTTCCTCCCTAATAGTTATCCAAGATTGAGATTATGGGCTACTAGGTAGGATGACCTACACTGAATGAGAAAAGGAGTTCTAGGCATGATGACCTACACTCATGAGATTTTTGGTGCTAGGCATGATGTCCTACACCAAATGATAAATGATAATGAATGACGATTCAAATGGGAAACATGATTTGAACATGGCTTAATGTGATGATTAATGATTAAATGACAATGTGATAACTGTTTAAATTATGAATTGTCATTATGACTTCATAAAAATGCATACAGTATATTTTGACTCAACTCATTTTAGACACCTTTGGTGGTGGCCTACTGAGTTGTACTCACACCCTATTCAGGATGCCTGATCGTCACCCAGGAAGACTTTGTTATTACATGAATTGATAAGAGCAATGCCCTGGGATATATTGCTATTTAGTTTTGGAGCATGGGAGAGGGAACTTGATGTCATTCACGACCCGTTTTGGAGTCGTTGTGTCATTGTTTTCAGTTGTATTGTAGAAACATGGCACTTTCATTATCATAACATGCTTTACCTTTTAGTTTAATATTGTATTTTATGGTTTTGACTATCATATGTAATGGATCTGTTATGGTGGTTTATGTATGCTTCCATACTTGTTTAATTGTTATTTTCTTCCGTTGGTGTTTTATTCTGATAACAGATGGTATAGTCTCCTAAAGACTTACTTATCAGACCATCGCTACTAGTCTTCACCCTCTAGCATATAGGGAGGCGCACATGAGGGCATGTGGGTAGTCGACTCGGGGCACCGTTCAGTGGCTTTCGGGTCGGGACAACAAATATAATAACCAATTAAAATTTTATTAACTTACCATATTCACTTTCATTTATTTTATTACCATTCGATATATAGTAACAAAATCTATTAAGTTCTTGTTGAACATATTGAGGATGTTCGATTCAAAATACCAAAAGAACATCAAAAATATTATCATGATAAAATGGGATTTGGTTTAACCATATACAAAATATTTATAATGAAATAATTCTATTTTTTATAAATTAAATAAATTTTTAAAACCATACATGAATGGTGAACAAGAAAAATTAACCACATCAATTTTTTGAGGTGGTAGTCCATACATACACAAAAACAACGTTTTCATTTTTTAATGGATGGAAGGAAAAGAAGGAAATAAATATATTGTCTTTCCATAATCATAATTATTTAATTAATATATTATATATTCATTAAATACATCTTAATAACAAATCTTTTTAGCTGCGTATGAAAAATGAAACATATCGCAATATAGAGGCATAAATCAACTTGTATGTACAAGCGATGTTGTAATTTTCCATATGATGGAAAATGAGATAAAAAATTGGGATTCAATAAAAATAATAACAATTTTTTACATTTAAAATTCATATTTTATCATATCAACATGTCTATAGAATATTTTAATAAGAGTTAAGATGTAATAAATATGAAATACTCAGTTAAGTGTTATACATATTCTTTAAAAAAACTCCTTTGGTTTACTCCTTAATATTTATAGGTTGGTTTTTTATGATACAAAAACCTATAGGACATGGAGAGGATGGTTTTATAGATATTTTGGTAAATATTGGATGATATAAATGGATAAATAAAAGTGAATAATAGAGGATAAAGTGTTTCATTTCATAAGTGAGGTGGGTGGAAATCTTGTAAATACATAAAATATTAATATATAATATGTATCTATCACATTTAAAATGGATCAAAAGTGAAATTTTTTTAAGATAAAGATTTTTTTGAAATAAATTAGTCCCGTAAAATTTAGATATGTTTTATTGGATTTGGGAACGTTATCTTCTAATTTTACCCCCTCACTAACAGTTTTGACATTAAACATGATAACAAAATTTTCAATCTGTTGGGGTCATGAATGTAATTATAATGATGCCAATTGTCACATAAATGGATTAGTAATGATATCATGGAAACATTAATGATAAATATAATTAGGATAGTATTTTTTTGATTTTATTATGATTTGAAAATAATTTTTAAACATTAAATACCATTTAATGACTTTTTAAAGTCTATTCACAAAATTTGACATTAAAGACATAACAATTATAGTATAATCATAATATAAGTAAATTAATGACAAAATAACTTTTATAATTTTCAATAAAAATAATTTTAAATCATAATTCAACCAAAAAATATTTTTTTTAATTTTTTGAAAATGATTTAATTGAATTTTATATTACTTGTAGAAGCATTTCATCTGTGTTACATAAATATTCTAGGTAATTATAACATAACCAAAAATTAATATTAAATTAATATAATAAATTTAGTTTATTAATAATCAATTAAATCATCTATATTTTTCAATATATCTTCTTTATCTCTATATAAATCATTATAACATGATATGTGAGAGAGTTAGAGGGTGACATTTTGTACTTACTCTACACATAAAATTATATAAAAGTACATAATCACAAAAAATTCAAAATAAATTTCATTATTTTTTAGAAAATGATAATAATGGATTGTATATATACATACAATTAGATTTAGGTATGATTTTAGTGATTTTTAATCTTAACCCTTAAATTCAACCTCAATTATCCTATTTTACTATTGTTATAATCTTTTACCATGGTTACTATTCATTATAAGTAAAAAATGAAATCGAACATATTATATAATTTGAATATAATTATTACAAATATAGAATCTATTTTATATTAGTTAATTTCACTAAGTGGTAAAAATTATTTAATATAATTGCATTAAATTCAATGAAAAAATAGTTTGTAGAAAAATACTCATTTTAAACATACAAATGATTTTATTGAAAAATTATTTAAAATGATGATTACTATGATATTAATTAGAAAATATTTAATAAAATGAAAATTATTTGACATTAAAATTAATAAATAACAAAATGGGACATTTACATTATATTGATTAAAAGTAAAGTAATGTTTTTTTTGGAAAATTGGTAGTTTTAACTATTCATTAAATAAAGAAACCATTTTAGAAAAATAAAAAAAATTCTCATATGATTATTTTGAACTTGGTTTTTTAAAAATTATTTCCATTTTTTCAAATTGTGTTTCTAAAATTGTATGAAATTAATCATAATATCTACATAGAAAATAATAAAAACCAATTTTGAAAAAAATTATTTTTGAAGTATAAAATGTATCTAAACAAATTACATATCTTTTAACCACTAATAAATTAATTTTAATTTAATTTATATGACCTATAAATTTCATTAAAATAAGTCATATATATTTATTAACTTAATTTATTTTTGTTATAATATTTTGTTAATATATATTAATTATCTAAAAATATATCCTTTAAGCTTATATGATCTTTTTTAAAATTGAGTTCTTATTTTACAAGAATTAATAAATTAATATAAAAGAAAATTTATATACATATATATATTTACATATTCTGTTACTCCTCTTCACACACATTAATTCAATATATAAGCTATAATTATCATATTTTTAGAATAAAATTTTAATAGTAGATATTTTTTTAAGCTTGGTATTGTAGGTGGTACACACAATCAAACATACTATTATTTAGAAAAAAATGAAGTCACAATCAAGAAAACTATTTATATTTAACAACCCATTATCTCCTTGAATCTATGATTCTCATAGCTCCCCAAGTATGTAACTGCTTACTAGGTCTTATCTCTCAGTTATTTCATGGTTTTAAATTATTAATTTAGACAACTAAAATAACATTACAAACATCATTTGAATATACAGGAATTATGCATTTAAATTCAAGAATGTTATTTGAGGAATTTAATAATTAGTTCAATCATGTTCTTAATTGGCGAATACTTCTCCATTTGATAACTCACCATCACCAATTCATATTAATCATTTCATTGAAAAGTTATCCATATCCCTAGAAAAAACAACCTAGAGAAACACCATTGGTGTGGGAAATATAGTATGGAAGGTCCTCTATTTACTAGCTATTAAATGATTCTGACATAACTAGATTTCCCTCATGGTTGAATTATCAATTTTTCATAGGTGGTACTTAGATGTAAAATTCTCACTACTACAGAGTGGGAACCATCATATGGCCATTTTGATCATTTCACATGCTTTACTGAAACACCATATTCTATAATGTGGTGTGCACCTCTACCCTTGATACAATATATTCTATAATGTGATTTGAATCAACTGATCTTATCCTTGCAATGAGGTTATCAACACTTCCTCCCTAACTCATCCCTATGGTGTAGAGTACAACCAATGTCATAGTGAGGAAACCAATAACCAGTCTGCGACATAGAAAGAGTTTCCTAAGTATTTATCAACAACCATAACCTTTCGATAAACTCGTGGATTTTTTTGGGTTACCCTCACACATTAGGAATATAATTGTAATTACCATTATATAACTACATGGAGTTCCTTTAAAAACCCAAGGGAATCCTTCTATATTGTTACCTTTACAAAGAAGGTGGAAGCTTTGAATAACCCTTACATGACTTTTGATTACATTAATATGTGTAATATAACTTCTAAATTACCCTTAATTCAGGAAACCAAACTACTTGACTGATTCATAACAATTCTCCAAGCATCAACATGAATCCAATTCTTGTATGCAATATGTCTCATTTATAATTTCATCCAATATATCAACCTTTAAACACCAAAAAATCTCAAACAAGTATAGTCAATATAGAAACTAGGGTCATCCATTAGTTATATTTTCATCAAATACAATGAAAACACATAGGGTTCCAAAAACCATTCATTTCACTATAATTATAACACCTAATATGTATATTCTAAAATAAACTTCAAAATTCATACTCCAAAAAAATGGATGATAACATCTATAAGGAAAAAAAATATTAATTTTCATACCTAGTAAATAACTCTATATATGTATGTATGTAAATATGTATAAGTACTTAAACTATTTAAACTAAGGAATATACATATTCTTAATATAACAATTATATTCAAGCATAAAACTACTAATAATATAACTAAATAAAAAATTAATATTTTTAAATGTGAGATAAACTACTTATGAATAATTCATAGACACAAAAATTATAAACACTCAATAATCTAGCCACATACTATGGAAATTAGAAATTTAAATAAATATAAACACTTTATATTTATTCCATATATGAACTTCTCCATATTCTCCATTAAATTAAATTTTACATAAATATATGATTGGAAATGAAATAAAAAAAATTTATATTCTTATTCTATTACATATAAAATTTAAAAAATCTAAATTTAACATATTTAATATTATTTAAACATCAGTCATATCAATAATTAAAATGCATTTTTTATTTTTTAAACAAATTATCAAAAGTAGCCCTTCTAATTTTAACATTTCAAATTAATTATTATATAAAATTCATAATATTAAACATATAAACTTTTATATTTTAAATTATTTTTTATAATTAATAAACACTTTATAAATTAGCTCATAATTTCCATATATGCATTTTATATCAATGTTACAATCCGTGCCATATATTTCAAATGGTATTTGATATTCATTACTAATATTATGTATATTTTTCTAATATATGTTTTCAAAATAATTAATGAATAATTAATTTATAAATAATTTATAAATTAAATAAATATCCCAAAATACCTTTTCCTATAATTTATAAACACTTTATAAATTATATATATCAATTGTAAATTGAAATATATAATTTTTTTAATATATCAAATTTAATGATATATTCATATCATAAGTCGTGGCTTTCCAAATAAAGTAGGTGTTTTCAATTAGACTTTATGATATATAGTGTGTGGATTATGATAGAATTTGTCATCATTGTAACATAAAACCTGGTGACATGGACAATCACAACTTATAACATCTAGTGTAATGCCCTCTCGGTCATAATTATATTAGATTTTGAGCTCAGTTTATTTCTATTGAGGTTTTAGAGGTTTATGATAGTTGTGGGTGGGAAATTTTAAAATTGGAGGAAAAAAGACTATGCACACCATTTAGGCACATGATTAGTGGTTACCATGTGATAACCGTGTGATATATCTATATTGGTTCTAGTGGTTATTTTCATAGTTTTATCATGGTTTCTCTAACCATGCGAGTCTCCATGTAAACCATTTAGATGTTTGGGTTTTCACCCATATGTTATCGTATGGCTTGAATATAATTTTTCAAATTATGTGGAAATCTCCTGGAGACTATGCAACTTGGTATTAAAGGGAAAATGGATACCATAGGGTTAGTGCATAGTTTTTCTAACCTAGTATCCAAACCATGCGACCAAATAAAAAATTATTAATATAGAGAATTACATTCATTCTGTTGGATGTTTTTAACTCTAATACCCTCTTAAACCCTCATTATCCTGAATTATTCCCTCCATGATGCTTTAGGGATATATCTACTTGATCTGTTTGGTTATACATGATCAATTTGGATGTATCTATTTAAGGTAAGTTCAAACTTCCAATAAATTTGTCATATTTCCCTAGATCTACACCAGGTATCTTTTACTCTTGATCTTTTAGAACCAAATTGGGTTATGATTTCTAGAAACAGAGGTTTTAATGTTTAATTCATGATTTTATTTATAGATCATGAGTTTTGAGGACTAGATATTTTTTCTTCCCATCACCAAGTTCAAATACATTGATGTTCTCTAATTGTAGAGGTGGGTGTCCTGATACAATGGATTATTTCCAAGGAAAACTAGAATGTTCTTTTGAAATTCTTCAATTTTGTCATATAATGACTCTTGGTTTGATTATATTAAGGGATAAATTGAAATATGTTGTTTTTACGCAAAACTTTGGAAGTTATGGGAAATTTTTTAAAGGTGTATTTCATTAAATTAATCTTTTATGAACTTTAAGTGTTTGATGAAATACCACAAAGATATTTCACAATTTTTTGCTTGGATTGCCTTTTAAATAATGGAAGAGTTTTGAAATTGGGGATGACCTTGGGATACATTTCTTTGAAGGAACTAAGGATTCACTATGATGGTTAGAGGCCTTGGATGTCATGGAACATTGACACCATCTTGTGGACCATTTTCACATCGTTAGTTGAAATTGTATGGATTCTTTTGATTTACATTACTATTTGTTTTATTATACTTGTATTAATTAGTTTTATTGGTTATTATGATTAATTTAATCAAACGTGTATTAGTTTTATGTTCTTAAGTCTTGAGATATAAATCATTCGGGGAAGGAAAACTGAAGTGATGTTTTAAGAAAATGTGTTTTCATATGTTTGGATTTATAAAACTTTTTTATTATAAAGTTATAATTAATGGTTTCATAGTGAAATACTTTGTATATATTCATGGTGGTATCTTATTTGGAATTTACTCACACCCTTTATATGTCTGGGGGCTTATATAAGCTTGGTTTTAATGGAATTAGGAAAAGGGAATGGATTCATATAACATGGAGGATCCTCCCAATCAAGGTTGTCTTCAACTTATTTAGGAAAGTGGTGATTTATTTTCACATGTATATGGACTCATAGATATTGGTTTATCATGTTCTCTTGACCATTTTTATTTTTTATCTTTATTTCTAAAATTTCTTTTATACTTATCCTTTGAACTCTATTTTGGGTTTATATTTTCATATATATATATATATATATATATATTCTTTCGTACATGAGACAAGTGTTCAATGTTAAAACAATATCATTATTTTCTATGTTTGATATATAGGTGTTTATTAATAGCCCATGGAATATAGAAATGCACTTCGTACCATATGGTGGGGTATCTTTGGTGACATTTTAGGTCAAACCAAGTCGGTTCATTAAAAATTATCATTAGAGAAGGTAATCTCTCAGGTTATTGGTATAATATAGTATGCCTTTCAGAACTCAAGTTGAAAGTGTAAAAGGGACACTAATATAAATCATGGGTATACCAAAAATTTAAAACCATTGGAATAAGATAGAGATTCATCGGTATAGCCTATAACGACAATTGTCACATCTGTTATCTAATTGGATATTGGGAAAATCCTATACCAATAGTTTTCAGTGAACTACTGGTATATGGATAATAGAATTTTAATTTACCAATGGGTTTTAAACTACTGATATAGACTCCCCCGCCAGAAAAATTCCCCAGGCTACATCACCCCCACCCTACCAAAAAATCCACCATAACCTTCCCAAATAGACACTAAAAGCCACAATATCACCCCAACATGGTAAATTAATTGCAAAAAAACATCACCAAACAATATAAAAACAACGATAATACAAGAAACCAAATAATTTCTTCAAATAATAATAACAGACATTCAAAAATCCACATGTATTCATTTAGAAAAAATCATCAAACATCAGATGTCATAAATATCCGTCAAAATTTTTAGTGATCAAGATGTCCCCAATCACCATCACCATCATCACCAACATCACCATCATCTTCATCATCATCCCCACTATCATCTTTTTCATCATCCTCATCGTCATCCTCACCGTCTTCCTCACCATATCTATCACTAAAAATGTCATCATTCTGAAAACCACTAGGAAAACTACCCGTTACACTATATAATGTATTTATCATCATTATATATGAATAACAAGATAAAATGGTACATGGAGGAAGTGATAGAAATAACACTACCATAAATTTCATAAATTCATTGTTTTCCCATTGATTCCATTCATGCTCCTGTATGACCGTTTTTTGGCCTCTTCTTCCATGGATTGAGCCTGTGCTACCTATGAATTATCTTTTTCTAACTCACTATTACATGAAATAGTTCTACATGTAGGATAATATCTCATCAAGATAATAATTCTCTTACTTAAATATTATACTCTGTCATGGTGCTAATCTCCCAAAACAAAATGTAAGTGATCATTCACCCCAAAGTCTCCAACTTCTTTGTCATCAAGGGCCTCCAAAAAAAAATTTATAAATATAAATGGACTATTTAGATAAAAAATATATTTTAAAATTTTAAACAAATAATGTAAAACATAAAATTTCTTATTGAGTAAGCTCATTTATTGGACATCTATACTACTTCTTTCTGCTCAAGAAGAAGAATTTTTCTCGAGGCACATGCCCTTCAATATTCAAAACCACTCTCTACAGTGATGTCAAATTCATAAAACCATAATTTAAAATAGGTTATTAATAATGTATTTCATAACTAAAATAAAATATATATACTCAATGATGCAATATTATTTTCTATAATGATTTATTACATTTTTCTAATATGATTTTTTGTTGGTTAAGAAAATAAATTTTATATAATAAATTGGGAGAATTGATAATATAATTAAATAATAATTTGATAAATTAACATAAATTGTAATTTATGGATTCTTGTTTGTACATATTATTTACCTTAATATAGGGGAAATTTAATTATAGAATAATAAAAATTGAAATTCTAAATTCAAAAAAATTAATCAAGATTAAATACATGTATAATATGGTAAAATTGAAACGTGATATGTATGAAAGATGGGTCCCCATTTTGTTTTCCATGTTTATATTATTTAATTTTAAAGGGGTTAAAATATGGAAATCCAAGGAAAATATTTTATTGATGGATATTTATGGGAGCGTAAAGTCAATATTGGTATTTTTTTAGTTAAAAATTCACATGAAAGAGATTTATTTATCATTTATTTGGTTAAATAATATTAATTTTTAGTTAGAATGAGAGTATGTATGGCTGGATTGGATTTAATACTTATTGTTTATATTCTATTTTAAGTGGAATAATTTTATTTAGTTCATTTTAATTAAATTTGGTTAGGTATGGTTCAATTAAATTTAGTTTGTTTCAATTTCTATTAATGAAATATGATTTCATTATGTCCAGCTTATTTTTTCATCTTATTTTAATTTGGATTTTTCTTGATCAGATTTATTTATTTTTATTCACCTGTATATTTTATTACATTTCATTTAAATATGATTTAGTTTTTTTATCCCACATGTTATTCAGTTTGGTATATGTTACATTATATTCATTTTTTTAAGTTATATTTCATTTTATATATTTCAAATCAAATAAACTCAAATAAATTTTATTTGATATATTGTTAATTATTTCATTATTATTCACTTTTTTCGATCATGATTAGATTAGAATATTTTTGTTTTTTATTTTATGTTGGTTTTTCTGCCAGTTAGGTTGGTTTTGTTTCATCCAATTCTATTAAATTAATTTTGGTTTTAATAAATTTATGTTCATTTTTAATTTAGTTATGTTTTGGATTTGTAGATCCATGATGCATTGATTTGATTTTTTTCCATAATTATTAAATTTTTCAGTTCAATATTCATTCAATTCTGGTTGATTTGTGGTTAGTTATGTCATGTGTTTTTAGTTTTTCATGATTAAACATAAGATAGTTATGTTTGATTTTCCTTTTATAATGTTGTTTTTTTATTAAATTCAATTAAATTGCTTATTTATGGATTCCATATTTTGGTATAATTTTGGTTGGGTTTTTGGGGCCTATTCAGTTTAATTCAATAAAATAAAATTCGATTATGGTTTAATTTTTTTGGTTTGATTTATTTTGGTTTGATTGGTTTCAAGTAAAATTATATCAACTTAGTTTATCTTGGTTGGTTTTCATTTTATTTGCATAGTATTATTCATTTTTAATTTTTTTTTTGTTTATAGTGGTTCTTTTTATTCGATTTTATTTTTTTAAATTAAATTATAATCAGAGTTAGTTACATTCAATCAGATTTAGTTCATGAATGTCTACATCTATTTGATTAATTTTTTGTGGATTCAGTTTGGTTTAGTTTCATTTTTTCAAAATGATTCATTTCATTTTCATTATATAGTAGTTGGTTTGTTATGTTAGGTTTGGGTTAGTTTTTAAATTTCTTATTTGATTACCATCAATTTACTTAAAACCAATTGGGATATGTCTTTTATTATGTTTGGGTTGGGTTCAATTTCATACTTATTGATTTAATGTATTCAATGTTCTTATATTTATTCTTAATTTTATTTATGTCTCAATTTTTTCTTATTAAAATCATATAATGATTTTTTAATGTTTTAGTTTAGAATAGTTTAGTTAAAGAGAATTCAATTTTGTTTGACTCTCAACAAAATCTAAAGATGTATAAAATGTCCATGAAAGTGTCTAATTATTAAAAGGGAAATATATGTTCTACTTTTTTTAAAATAAATATGGTCTAAGGTATTAATTACTTTAAAAAGAAAACAATAAAAAATTAAATTTTAAAATTTTATCAGACATAAGTACATCTAGAAAATCAGACATCCATAGTCTACAAAACATTCCCTAATAATTACCATCTAGAAAAGAATTCAACCACTCCAATGTGCAGAATGTCTAAAAAATATTCAATTCAACCATTAAATTTTCTATTATTAGATTATTTTATTATTCAACAAAAACCAAGATACAGGTCATATTTTAATAGTTCCATGGAAATAAAAACACCCCATCAGATTAGAATTAATCCATATTCAAGAGAAGCGCCAACATAACCTTCCAACAACACCAAATTATGACTCAATCAACGAAATTCAATATTAAATAGTATACAAACCCATTAAAAATATTTAGAAGCAACCAATAAATCTATAAACCCATCAAATATATTCAAAAAATCGATATAACATAGTGAAGATGGATATTCAACATAAATAGATCAATTTTCAATTTTCAAAGACACCATTGGGATCCATAGGCATCAAAATTCTTTTGTTAGTGCATTGAAATACAAGTGCATATATTCATTACTTTTGGAGATCATATGATCCCATGATTTATGATAGGTATCAATTCTTATTAATCTGAATTCATATATTTTAAAATAGTTGGGTTCCTGTTAATAAAACCATTGAAAAAACCATTATGTAGATCAACCTATTTTAAAACCACACCCTATATCTTCTCTAAAACCACCTCCTTAGATAATTTTATAAACTGTGTTTCTCCATAACTAGAGGATCTTGTGACCTTAATATTTTAGTATTATAAACATTTAGTTTATTTAAATATTATACTTCCTAAAATAAAGGTTCTTAGAAGGATTATATTTTAATTTAGGTATCTTCTGAGTATTACTTTAAGGATAATGGGACACTGGGTTGGAATACTCAATGTATTAGATAATTAGTCTTAATTTTATAATTTGGGGTTGGAAACATATCACACTATACATAAGTGTTATTTTATAAGAAAAAAACTAAATATGATTTGAATTTTTATTTTTTGTTGTTTAGAGATTTATAGTCATAGAAATATTTATGTAGAAATGTATAGTTGTAATCATTGGTTGATTTGTGTTTAGGTGGAAAAAATGAAATAAAATCAATCATAACCAATATCATTAAATCATCTAAATAATAAACTTCATAACATACTTACAAACATAACAATACCAATCATGAAATTTCAATACACACTAAATACTTTCAATAATAAACTAAAGAATACATGATCATTTATCTTTCCCAATTATAAATGGAATAAAATAGACATGAAAAAAAGTTCAAATCAAAAAGAGAAATAATGGAAATTATAAGAGGCACCCTACTCTCTTTTCCCACTATATCCTAACACATATAACATTCCCACATGATTAGGAGTTTATATGGGAACCCCCATGAAAATATTATATGTTAAAATCCATTTTACACTTCCCAATAACAAATTTATCTTTAACTCATCCCAGAATATCTAATTTATTCAATATAGTTGTTTTGAAAAAATTATTATTAATCCATATAACAAATAATTGAATGAATTTTATACATGAGTTTCATACAAGCTTCCTCTCATGGTCCAACATCGTAGTCTACCCCAATGTGTGGAGGTATTTCATATAATCCTTGTTTTTTTCTTCCTGACAGTTACTAAAAAAATAAATAATTAAAAACTATTTATTAGCGTAAATCATGGTAATTATAATTCAAAAACCTAAAATATGATTAATAACTTTAATTCAGTACTCTACTAATTAGAAATCATTTCCTAGTAATATGTTACTAGACACTCATTCATGATAGGTGTGGCCTCTAAATAGGAACCATCTCTAGCACACCATACACTATTCAACTCATGATTATATTCTCTCCACAACTCACCTAATTCCATGATTCATGTTGTCCTTATAGTCACACCATTTGGAAAATTATAATGAATATGGAAGCAACATATTAATCCATATAAATATAATAATTAAATAACATTAAATCCAATGAATTTACTTACCCATATTTGTACCCATGAATTATTCTTTACTTCATTTGGAAGGTCTCAAAGTGGTATAACAAGAATTATGTCATATTATTTGGAAGGTGTCTCCATATATATCCTACATTATATCCATGTTTTTCCAATCATTGGATTTTCCTTGTTGTGTTCCACCATGAGCTGTGTGTGGTAGTTCAACACCACGTGCATGCGTGTATTCCCATGCTACCTAGTAGACGATCCATATATTAAATAAAATATAAAATATTATATCAATACATATTATAATTAAAATAAATTATGGTAAAAAAATTACTAGGGTTCTTTAAATATACACATGGAAGATTTATCAGTGGGTACTTCTAGATCCCTTGGTTATAAATGAATGTAAACCTTTACCAAAGGAGTGGTCCCATTTTCTACTTCAGAGGCTCAAAATGTGTTGTAGTAGAAGTTTATGGAGCTTTAATTTAGAATCTCTAGATAAGTATGTATAAGGAAATGATGATAGAATATATAGTTATGGAAATGTATTATATGGATGTGGAGTAGGATACAACCTCAGATAAGAGAAAGATAGATGAGGAGGATTATATGCAAATAGTGGTGAAAACATAGGGGGGATAAAATTCCTAGACGCCTCTAATGACAAAATCAGATCATAAGTTTTTATAGATATAATGGTAGAGGAAGATATAGGGTGTGATCAGGTACACTGAGTAGTGCACATAGCTCAAGTACGCCCCCTTGTATCATCTAGTTGAGCACTGGTGCCACATGGATGGTCGAAGAATAATTATCGCCAAGGTGGGGGATCCAGACAAAAGGATAAAAATATCTACATGAGATTATATGTTTTTTATTTATATATTTGAAATAAAATACCCACAACATTAGCCAATGGAGGGACACCCATCTCTCACATTCAAGAATCATTGTCTATCATCCACTTCTTTTGTATCTATTCAATGTTTTTCATTTTCGTCATTTGATTAAAAATATGGAATTAATTATAATTCAATAACTAATGTTAAATAAAAACAAGAAAGAATATAATATATTACTTAATTACGGAATGAAAATTTTCAAACCAAATAAGGGATATGTTTTGATACAACAAAAGCATATTATATTTAGTGAGGAGAATATCAAAACATAAAAGACATGACATAGAAAAAAACATTATTTTAATTGGTTTCTATTTTAATTTTAATTACATTAATAAGTGTCATTTCAATTCATCTTGTTTTTGTTCTAATTCAATTTTTTCAATTTTATTTCCTTTGGTAGGTTCCAATACAATTCAATTAAATATTAAAAAATAAAACTCCAAGAAAACCACAACTAGTAAATATTGAAAATTCACATGAAGGTCAAGGTAGATACATTTTTTTGTAATCAATAGTAAAACAATTAGAATTGTACCAACCCTAACAGCCAAAGTTGACATAAACCAAAGTAACTAAGAACACATATGGATGATTCTATTGATTTCCCACCACAAATTTTTATTCACAATCAACTCTGAAAATTTAACAATAAGATTCATCATAAGTAATAAATTGATCGAGGCCAATGTGAGCCTGGGTGGTGTCAATTCCATCATCACCATCATCAATATTATTTATTGGTATTACTTCAATAATGAAACCAAATTCAGGTATCTAGATAATTTTTCACATGAATGTTTATTTTTTCAATTGATACTAATATATATGGCTCATCAGTAGCAAGAGTGTGAGTTGAGAAAATAACTCAAAATCCACAGTAATAAATAAATATTTCTTTCCTCATCATCAAATAAAACCACTTTCATTTATTCATATTGACTCCACCATGAGAGTAATAATGAAATATTAGTATTTTTCTAATACTTACATAATAATATACATTTTCAAATTGAGGTCTAATATCTGATGTAATATCATAACAATCAACTACGGATGTTACTAAAACACTATCAGGTTGTATTCCCATGTTCATTTCTCATTCGGTGACAATAAATTTGTAACCATTTTTGATAATTTATTTTCATTCATGAACCACTGAATTAAACCCAAAATCCAATGCTCTTATTTCCTTAGATACAGATTCAGTAGGGAAACTCAATACCTAAAATATATGTGAATATTAAAATTAATTAAATATTAATTTTATTAATTTATTATAGAAATACTTCTACCTTCAATTTAATTCATTAAGAATACTCTTTACTACTTAATGTATCTCTCATTTTCAAAGATAAAGAACGATGCTTTCTATTTATCCTTTTTTATGTTCCCTACTAAAAAGAGAGAAATAATTTAACAGACATGTGATATTAAATGAGAGGAGATAACATATACATATTCAATTAACAAAGAATAAAATAAATATATTTCCTGAAAGTAAAAATACACATTTATTCAAAAGAAACAATGTCAAACCAAATGAAAGTCGTATTTTTTTACAATAGTCCATTTGCAAGAAAGACAAAAAATCCTCCAGATCATCATTAAGTAGTGTCAACTTTGTAGTAGGGATACCTTTTTTGGAAATCCCATCATCCAAATAATTTTATTCATGGTAAGAATGAGTGATGATATAATTCATGGACGAATGATAGTCCCTGAAGTTTCTCAATCTAATAGTGATCTTCCATGAAAGATGAATAATATAGTTCCTAATTATATTGAAAATAGTAGTGTTGTCATATTCAAGCCATAAGTTAAGCCCTCTATATTGATTTGAAATATCAACCAAATTAAAAATCCTAATAATTTAAAATTTAAGAGAAGTGGTGATTCCACAAACACCATAATGGAATCCAATTTTTTTAAATATGTTTATTGAAAATATCACCAAATTCAGAAGGACCTTGATTTCCTCTCGAAGCTCCATCAATGTTTTATCTAATAAAACCTAGAATTGGGTGAATCCAAACACTACCAATGTTCCCATAAGAGGATGATAATTACCTATAATTCACAAACACTTTAACAGGGTAGAAACATAAATATAGTTATCACATTAACTTTTTGAATAAAATTGGAATTTTTCACAGCCATAAAAATTTGAACCAAATATAACTATAAAAATAATATAGAACTCTCATAGATAATTTTATTCCAATAGGTTCATATGAAATAGATAATTTACATGATGATAGACACAAAGAGGTTATGAAAATGATGAAAAAGAATTATCTTGGTGAAATTAGTGATTTAGTCATTAAATTTGGACATCTATTAAAGAAAAACCTCAAACAGGTCAGCAGTAGTGGACAATAGAGTATTAGTAGTCCAAAAACATAGGAAAAGTATGTAAATGTTTTCTTGGTGTTTATTTTACAACACAAATCATAAAGAATAACTAATTACATTATGTTTGAGGAAATGTTTAGTATGAAGCCTTGCATGCATGATCCTCCATGTAAGGGATGACCTTGATGGAATTATCCAACTCTTATTTAAGCACTTATCCTAGTAGTTATAGTTAAATTTTATTACCATTTAGTTGGATAATTTGGAGTAATACCTTCCATTTATTTAAGGTTCCCAGATATGGGTTTCAACATTGTTGATGATGTTATAATTGAAAGCCATTTCTGGGACTTCAGTAGGACGATTGTCAAAGGAAGCCTCCATTTTCTCTTTAATTGACACATTAGTGTTATGTTAAGAGTCTAGGGAGTTTAAAAGACTAATGATAGGTGTACCTATCAAATTATCTGACCAGAAAGAAATTAGGGAATAGTTAATGTTTACCAGCAAGTAAGAATTCACTATATTTGTGGAGTAAAATGATTTTAAAGCTGACCAAAAATATGAGTCCATGTAATTCAGAATTCCATATTTGAGTCTGATAATGAATTTTAGTAGTATAACGACATAATACCCAAATTTATCATTGATTATACTATACATAAAGTTCATCTGCAAGGAATTATGAAATTTAAAGAGAGTATTTATGCCGATCCTTCATTAATAAATAGGTTGACATCATTATTTCCACTAAATAGTGGATACTTTTCTTTGAAGAATGATTCCTCTCTTGATAATGTTGTTGATACAGGTTCTTAAATTTTTTATAATATAAAAATCCCATTTATTAACCATTAATGAATAATTTTTTTTGAAACAAGCACTACTTTCAAAAGACTGATTCTTCCTGCCTTCGAGAGAGTCTTTCTTTTCTAAGAGGCTAATTGGTTTTTAATTTTACTCAAAATGTTAGATAAGTGACTGGCCTATGGTTTTTCCCAGGATACGGGAATACCAAAATAGGTTAATGTACTAGATCCCTCTTTAATTTACAACTCATTATAAAAGTAAATTTTTATGACTGTAGGAATATTTCTTCCAAAATATAAAGAATTTTCCCCACTGATCTCTTTCCATGATAAATTCTCATAGTATAGGAAAACACTATTTATATACATAATTTTTTGTTTTTCCCCTTGGGTGAATAGTATAATATTATAAGAATATAATAAATGGGTAAGGGTAGAAATATCACTTATAACTATGATTGTTTTAGTTTTATACCATTCACTATGATGAGAAGAATTATTCTCAAGTAATCTTCAACAATAGAAAAAATAATAGAAGATAGTGGATATACATGTCTAACACCTCTAGAGAATGTAAGATAACCCTCATGAGATCCATTGATAAGATAATAAACACGAGATAAGCTCAAATGTATTTTAACCCATTTAATAAAAGTATCATCAAATCCAAAATTTAGTAAAACCATGCAGATGAAACCCCAATCTAAAGTGTTAAAATATTTTTTCAATTAAAGATTTATATTAATATTACCTTTGCTAGTGGGTTTCATAATAAGGATAACACATTAATAGGCTATAATAAAGCAATATTGAATACTATTACCTTTAATAAAACCAAATTGATTTACAGACACGATTTTATTAGCAATGTTGAGCATCCTATTTATAAGAATTTTCATAATGATTTTATTAATTATGTTGAAAAGGGACACAAGTCTGAAAAGATGAATTCTATTATCATTCCACACATTCTGAATGAGTATAATAAATTGATAACTAAGGACCTGTGATAGCTTCCAACCATTTGAAAAATGATTAATTATTCTTTAGACATCCACGTGAATAACATCCCAATATGATTAGATGAAAGAGTTTGTGAACACATCCAGGCTATGTAAGCTATCATGATTTAACCAAAATATAGTTTCCTTGACCAAAAATTCCCTGGGGGATAACAAGGAGAATTGAATTATATTCATTTTTTAAAATTCTCAGGTTAGTTCATACCATTAGATCCATAAACAAATTCAGACTATTAAAAATATTATTGTAATAAAAACCAACCTGTATAGCCAAATCATCTCTTTTATCAAGAAAAATCCCATTATCATTTAAAATAAAAAGTGGCCTACTGATTTTTCGGACTCTCTCGATAGAATTAAAAAACATGTTATTTATTTCACCTTCTTTAATCTATTTAATTTTTAAGGATTCCCTTTGTATGCCTTACCTCAGATTAAGAAGGAAGTTGAGATAATTAGTAATACTATTTTCATGTTGAATACATGAGTATAAATCATTATGAGTGTCATTCCACTATATATTCTGATCCAAGGATTAAAGGTGGGAAATAATTTCATCTATCTTGAAAAATAAATCCCTAATCCATGATTATATAATTCTTCTTTGGGTTTTTATGCTTTAGAACACAGGCCATGGTATCATCTTGAAAGTACAAAGAGTTCTAGGTGTCATGAAGTGTGTGCTTCAAGTAAAAGGTCAAGGAACAAGAACTGTTGAATCTAAAGGGAAAATTAAGCTTAACTTCTCTATTAACAATGTTTTTCAATATAGGATGATGATCAGAATTTTTTGTGTAATAGTGAAATGTACCTACTAGATGTAGTCATCACACAAATCATTGTGAAAAAAACAATTCAATGTCCCATATCTAACTCTTTAAAGCATAATGTGGTCAATGTATATGATATGATAATTTCCCTTTTATGGGGAAGTGATGGAAAACTAGGTTCAATTTTCTCAGAGTGTTATTCTCAATTCTCATTGGTCTATTTTTTATTGTAGTCAAATCAGAAAAATACATTGAATAGAAATCTATACATTATCTACCCAAGAAACATTTCATGAAAGAACCGTCATGATGATTCTTGTTCCAAATATAAGACATCCTTATGTTAATATTTGTTTCTATTGGATATATCAAATGAAAATTAACAAGTCCTCTAAGAAGTATATCTATTAGAATATGGACAGTTATATGTAGCATGCATGTGATCAATTTTGGAGGAAATATTTTCTCTAACATACACAAAAATAATGGTTCCTCTACCTACCTTTATTGAAATAAATGATTGGAAAACTTCTTAGTATATATAGTTTTATAAAAATGGCATATTTTAATAACTGAAACCCTTACATAGTTGGATAGTAGACGACATATTTCTATTGAAATCAAATCATGAAGGAGGATGTTATAATAATGAGTCTTCAAAGATATCATCGTCAACTCTCTTCTTTTGAACCATTTTTATATACTTCTTGAATATCCATAAAAAATATTAATAGTCTCTAGTATTTACAGATAATTTTTTCGGCAGTTTTCATCACATAATAAATGCATAAAACATTCCATTTATTTTCACTGATACACAGCTAATTCAATTTTGGACTGATACCCAAATCCACAAAGTCATGTCGATATATTAAATCATTTTTCATATTTTCACTGACATTAAGAATAAATGAAAGAGAAATTTTGTATAATTTTAATCAATGTGCATCACATCTAAAAAATGACATAACAAATTGGTTAATCAATAAGGGAAATCAAAGAAGATATTTTTCTTCTTCCAATTCTAATTGGATTTAGTGGAAACATTCTTACCCTTCCTAGATTTCATATGACACATACTGAATAAATATTTGACATCATTGAGTTCATTAAGCACATTATTTCTAGACATACCATGTGATGGATTTTTAGTCTCCATGGTATTTTCAAACTATAGACGACTATTTCTACATGGTTGATCCATTCGAATTAATCATCGAAGTCCCAGAAAATTATAACTATAGAAATATTTAATTATTTTGGTTAAATTATTTTTCATAAAAATAGTACATGATATTTTTCCCTTAATGTTCCATATAGAAATCATTTCATAAGATGGAAAATATTTTATCATCCATGTAAGTGAAGCATGCATCTGAAATATGTCTTTTTAACATGAATTTTTTGTGTTCACACCCACATTCAAATGATGTATCAAACCTTTTATTACAGGTTTCATGTATAAATATATATAATTTCTAGGATCATATGTCCAAATATGAGAATAATCATTAAATAAATGGGTTCTCGAACACATCCATGGTGGAAGGTTATAAATTTTTATGAAAATCAGCCATGTGTTTTGTGGATTTAGCATCTTCCCAAACAGATTAAAACAATTACATGATAAGACCAACATTATATTACACATGTCACCTTCAAAATCAGGATATCTAGAAACAAATACATGCCATGAAAATCCATGTACATGTGGAATAAACTCATAATTATCCTCCTTTCTATCATTATGATTTCATCACATTTTTATTGATATTTCATTAGACATGAAAATATTCTAGATTCTGGGAATCAATGGAATGTGACACATTACCTTAAATGGAAAAAAACATAGTGTTCTATTAGCATATGGCTACCATCAGGATGTACCACATTTTGTATAATCATTTAATTCAGTATTTTTGTTCCCAGAATAAGTTTCAATATTTTGTGCAAGCATGAATATTTTTTTAGAAAACCCAAGTTCCTCAACTTACATGCATGACATATAATTGTTTCATAGAATATCTGAATCATCTATAAGTAATTCCTCCAAAAAGTAAATAATTTAATTGATGTCAGTATTATAAATCCAACACCTAGTTTTCCCATGAAATAGTCAGATTAAAAATTCCAGTTTTTTGATTTTATCACATTGTCGATATACATGATTCATGGTATCATCGTTGAATTTTTTCACCCTATCAACATTACCATTTTCATTAAATGCATCATGTGTTCTCATATATATTTCTTCTTAGGTTAGAATCATATCTTTCTCATTAGGAAAAATAAATTGAAATTAGTCATCTCATAAATTGTCTAATATAGTCCTCTCATTCAGATCATGAACATTTTGAGATTTCATTTTCTCCACATTTTAATACTACTCATAGTAGTTTTTTTGAAAACCATATTAGGTTATATGGTACATAACTTCTTTCATGACTTATACAAGTTCTTCTAAAAAAAATTATAACATAGGTAGTGTATATGACCACTATCCGAAGCATTATAAAATGAAAATTATAAAAATCATTCTAACTTGTTTGGAAATTCAATTTGAAATCCATACAGTTTCATATATATAACATATATCCATTTTAAAAAAATTATATGTCTTGTAATAAAAGAAATGAAATAAAATTGAAGTTAAATAGAATATATATTTAAGGAAATGACAATTGTTCACTTTATATGAAACCATAACTGACACCCTAGTCTATTTGAGAATCACAATATATAAGAAAACAAAATATTATATATATAACAAAATACTATAAATATAAAACCATGATATTTAATTCCACTATATCAATGAGTAATAACTATATATAATACTGCACAAAATTGTGTTTATAAGTATTGTTTTTATTTTTTTACATATTCATTTAACTTTTTAAATTATATTATTATTATTCTATACATTCAGATATAAAAGATTACAATTTATATATATCCATCCTTTATAGAATGCATAAAATATAACTTAAGGTTGGATACATCCATAATTAGTGTATTCTCATAATGAGGGATGATAAAGTGAATCCTTGCACTCCTTTAGATCAATGGAAGAAAGTCAATTCTATATATGTTGTAGGCATGATTATTCCTCATATTTATAGGAGGAATGCACCTTCTGTGGACGTTCCTTGGTATCAACGATGGTTTAGATAAAAGGATATGTTTGATGACTAACCCTACATAATTTTTTATATTGTGTTATTAATGGTATGGATAATTATAACTCTATGTTGGTAGATGTCAGCTGAATAAAATGGGCATTGATGTTGTGGATTATGGAATGTTCCTTGTGTGGTGGGTGTGCATGCTTTAGACTTGTCCAGGAGTGAGATATCCAACTTTGAAGAGTATTGATGATGAATGTCGAAGAGGTGTTCTAAGTAATTGAAGGTGGGGTAGTTTGGTTCTAATTGGTTTTATTTATTTTGTTTTCGGTCAATTATATTTGGTTTGGTTTATTGTTATTTGATATAGTTTGATTCCATTTGGTACAATTTTATTTTGTTCAAGTTGGGTTGGTTTGGATTGATTTACTTCAAATATTTTTTTCTATATTTTTCTCTAGTTAGTTTAGTTTAAATCTAGAATATATCATTAATGTGGGTTAGTTTTGGTTTAGATATGTTACGTTAATTTTTATTTACTTTTAATTTCTTCAATTCAAAATTGTTATTTTCTAGTTAGTTGATTTTATTATGTTTTCTTTGAGTTAGTTTAATTTGTGTTTTTTTGTTTATTTGGGGTTGGGAACGGATAATTTTGTACATTTATTATATTTGTTTCTATATTTTCTATTTTATTCAGATTACTTTTGGTTAGTTTTGTTTTTTATGATTGTTTTGGTTCTCTTCAATTTAGTTTCATTGGGTTTGGTTTTTTATTTGGTTTCGGTTGATGAGGTTCGATTAGGGTTTTATTTAATGTTTTCAAGTGAGTTCAATTTTCCATTACTATTTAATTTCATTTATTTAAGTTCAATTTAGTTATTTACTTTTTATTTTATTTCAGTATGATGCAGTTTACTATAGTAATGGTATACTAAAGTCTAGTTGGGTTAGATCAAGTAATTTTAGTTCAATTTAGTTGGTTTGGTCGAGTTGGTTCAATTATGATATAGATAGGATATGTATATTCCATTAGGTTTCAATGTGTAAACTTTTGATTGGTTTGGTTAATTTATTTTCAGTCCTAGTTAGGTTGGTTTGGTACAATTTATTTTTCTTAGGGTCTGATCTATTAATTTTAATTTAGTTTATTTAGGTTTGAATTATATATTCTTAGTAGATTTTACTTTTTTTTTTGTTTTTTTGGGTTCCATTTTTTGTTGATCTCATTCAATTTCAATTCAATTGGGTTTAGCTTGGTTAGATTTAATTTTGATCCATTTTAACACATTTGAGTGAAGTTGATTTCGGTATTTTCAACTATGTTTTGTTTGGATCAGGTCGGTCTATATAATTAACATTCAAGTAGGTTTGGTTCTCATTTGTTTAGTTTGGTTTAGTTTAATGTAGTTTGGTTCGGGTCTGGTTAGTGTGGTTTTATTCTCTTCAACCTACTTTCATTTGTTTGGTTTGGTTTGATTTTAGTATTGTTTGATTCTATATAGTTTAGCTTCATTTAGTTTGTTTTTATTAGTATGGTTTATGAAGATTCGAGTTTAGATTTTTCCATTTGATTGTATTCAATTTAGTTTGTTATTTTCAATTATAAATATGGTTTTTAATTAAAATTAGTTCCCAAAAATTTTATTTTGGTCAGGTACGGTCTGAATAGAACTAGATTGACTCGATCGTAACAAAACCAAACCAACCTAAATTAGGGATAACTAATAAAAACCAAGATGAAAATAATTGAACCAAATTTCATTGACTAAAACCATCAATAATGACCAAATATGAGTTGAATGACACTTGAATAAAATAAAATTAGACAAAACTAGATGAAACCAAATAAAAAGAAAATGAATCATAAAATAATAATAATGAACCAATCCAAATTAAACTGAACCAACCCAAACTAAAACTAACTTTTCTGAACTAACCGAAACAGACATGAACTGAATATAGTAAATCCCAAATCATTATAGATAAATCAGTATCAAAAGAAATTAAATTATAAAAAAATAATGACTTTATAGCAGTTTTTCATACCTAGAATAAAAATGAAATTGATCATTAATAGAATACCTAATGGATTTGGAATTCACTAATTTAATATTAAAGAATAATTAAATTAAACCAAGATCCAATGGTAGATCTCCACATGTAGGGAAGAAATTGGACTACCTTAATACTGATTCTAGGGTACTCTAGATGGGATCTGAATTGGAGTAGGGGTGCTTGTGTGGGTGTGTATTTGGTGGAGGAAAATCCTAATGGTTTAAAAAATTTATTGGTATATCTATATCTATACCAATAGTTTTAAAAAACCATTGGGAGGGTCTTACTATAAAAATCATTTCCCAATATTTATTATGAACTATTGAGATAGGCACACCTATACTAATGGTTTCTACAAACCATTGATATTGGTCCATGCATACATCCCACCACTTCATTAGTGGTTGCCTATCCAGCTCACTTCCGTATCTTATATCATGTTACCTTGGGTGGTTAATGATTTTTCATCATAATTGAGATTTATTTTTCAGTCATATAAATAAACCAAATTTGTGGTTTATTTAGATAATCCTTTTCTTTTATTGTCTTCTATTGGTTTCCAGTGTTTTCCCCTCTATTTCCATGAATCTTTTTTTCCTTAAATATTTTATAGTTTTAGGGATTTAGTATATATTTTTGGGGTATATATTTTAGTTCAAAATTATGTTCCTATACTAATTAGTTTTGATATATTTTTATTATAAAATAATTAATCCTAGAATATTTCTTCCTAATCTTTGAGAGGAATATTCGAGACATTTTCCATAGGAAAATACTCTAGTAGAACCTTCATTTGTGGAAATAGTTATCTGGAAAATTTATACAATTGGACAAGTGGGTGTTGGAAACCAGGATTGGATGGTGGCCCATGCCTCATAACATACTGAGAAAAATCCACCTATATTTCATGGTGACAAGGGGACCTAAGAACCTTATTATTATCTTGAATGGATGGGTTTAATTTTAAACTAATTAAATATTCTAGAGGACGCATATGTGGGGTTTTATATATTTATTATCAATAGATGAGGGATGAAATGTTGGGACGCAATCATGTAAGCTATGTTTCACAAGGATATTACATAGACCACTTTCAAGAATGTATTTAATCAGAACTTTATCCTGAAACATTGAAATGGGTGAAAACTCATGAATTTTTTAACTTGTAGAAAGGGGAACACTTTGTTATAGATTATGAAACTCATTTCACCATGTTACTGAATTTATCACTTATGTTTTTTTCAAATGACTACTATAAGTATCATAGATTTGAGATTGGTTTGAGGGATGATATTTAGTCAATACTGACTATCTTGTGCCTACAATCATATGTTGAGGTGCTTGATAAATCACTTAATTTAAAGTAATACATAGATGACAAGACTGGTCTCAGTAGAGTTTTAGTAACTATAAGGGGAAGTTAGGATGTATCTTATTTCTAGAAGAGTAAGTGAGGTGAGCCATGTTAGGGTAGTAAAAGTGGTGAAAAGAACATGTTTTGTCAGATACATGTGGTATGAACCCAGTGTGGGAGATATGGCCACAGCAAGCCTGATTTTAGGAAAACATCTAAAGCATGACACATATTTGGATATTATGGATATCTCTAATGACCCTATTGAAAATATCATCAAAGAAGTAGTGTTGGATCAATGGTTACCAAGGGATCTCAATTTGAGTCCGATGTAGTGAAAACAGGTTCATATCACATTTATACTAAAGGAGAAACATAGGCAATGAATAAATTGAAAGGGTGAGCTGAAGATGGCTTTGTTTATGAAGTAGATTATGCATCAGAGGAATATGAAGATGAGAGATCTACTGTGAGAGGTACACTGATTTTTATTTATTCAATGATTCATGTATTATTTTCTACTTGTGTATCATATGCTTTCATATCATCTATGTTGATTGATAAACTGGGTTTATGTTCATATCATATTCTACTCATGAGCTTATGTCATTGATGATGGCTTTGGTATTATTTGAGATTGGATCATCTCATTCCATCATATCCTATATGTTGATTTATAAGATAGAGTAATACTTAGAGCTTATACACTTCATTATGGATCTTTACACTCCGTTTGGAAAGAGGATGGGACAAGATTTCAAATGTAAGATTTTTGGGAAATGATTGATAACTACAAAGTCTTTAGAGATTTATAATATATTGATATTTATATCATTGACCATATTATTTGAATATATTATATAATCTATTTTACGGGCCATATAAAATTCGACCATCCTCAAGATCAATTTCTTTCTTCAAGTGGTGTCCCTCATGTCATTCATCATTAGTGGGACCCTATAGCAGGTTCAAAATTTCATGGTGTTCCTTAATGGAAAATGATCTCACTCAACTTATTAGATATATTTCATGATGTTGTTTACCCATGTTTGAGCAGTCCACATAGTACAATGGTACGTGAGTAACCTAAGGCCTTTCTTGAAAATTTCTCAAGTTCACCACCCCAAAGCTTTTTCAAGTTCAATATTTAATTTATTCATGGGATGAGACCATTTCTATACAATCTAATCATATATAACCCATTTATTTTAAGGAGGTTAATGTTCATCTTGAGGATATTTAGGATAAGGGATTTATCTTTTCTAGTGTTTGACCTTGGGAATTTTGAGTTCTCTTTAAAAGGAAAAAAGATGTAAGAATCCATATTTTTCTTGATTAATGAAATATTAATCAAGTGAATATTAAGAACCAATACCCCATTACTGTGATTGCTACTCTATTTTATCAACTCAAAGGAGATCAATGGTTTTATAAGATTAACCTATGTCCTGGTTACCATCAAATAAGATTCCAAGAACGAGATATACCTAAGAGAATGTTTTGGAGAAATTATGGGAATTTATAGTTACTATTTATTCCATTATATCTTATTAATGATCATGTGGTATTAATTTTTTTGATGTATCGGATCTTCCGTCATTTCTTTGACTCATTCATAGTTGTCTTTATATATGATATTTTGGTTTACTTTTAGTCAAAGGAGGAACATAGAGATTTTTTATGGCATACTTATAATCTTTGAATTGAATCATATGTTTGGGAATCTTTCTATGTGTGATTTTTGGATCCAATAAGTGAAGTTTCCATGGCATGTGATATCTGATAGTGTTATCTCAGTATATCCACAAAACATTAAGTCAAATGTGACTTCTTAGAAACCTAAAAATGTGGTTGAGATATGGTGCTTCTTATGTTTAATAGGTTATTATAGATTTTTTCCATGAATTATTTATGATCTCATTTATAAAGGAATAATTGACCCATAAAGCTGTTAAATTCAAATGGAATTATAAGTGAAAAATATCTTTTGAGGAACTGAAAGTGATATTGACTTTAGATCCAATTCTGATGTTCTAGATTTGTGTTTTAGTTATAATTTTTAATGAGATGAATTAGGTGTAGGAAAGTGAAGTGTTATGGTATGAGTATAGAAGGTACTAGCCTATGTTCCTCACTAATTATTTCCCCATGAGAAGAAATATCCACCTCATGACCTTGATTTAGTCACTCTGATGCATGCCCTGAAGAAGTGTCCCCACTGTCTATTTTATGATAAGTTCACTATGAATTTATATCATAATATCCTAGAGTATATTTTAACCAATCGATACTTGAACTTATGATAAAGAAATTTGATTGAATATCTTCATACTTTTTATTTTGATATTTCATGTTCACCAAGAAAAGGTAATGTCATCACCAACACGTTGAGAAAGATGTTATCCACTCAACATTTAAATGAATCACTAGATGAGTGGTCTTTAATTAGTCTATTTTGTAATATTCTCTTGAATGTAGAATAGGATAATGGTTAGATTTTCTTAGCTTATGTGAAAGTTGATTCATTTTGATGATTATATATATCTTGGGAAAGTATTAGACATCAATTATCAGTGTTGTAGAAAAATTATATATACTGGGTAGACCTTATGTGTTTGTTCATAGTCTTTCGATGGCACTTTGAATTTTTGTGGTAGGTTAGTCATTTTGATATATCTAAGTAATTAGTTGATAGAAATTATAAATCAATCAAGTTTGGTAGTGTATCCAAGAGTTACAGAAAAATGTATCATGACTTGAGGCATCAATATTGAGGTCTAGTGATGAGGTGATTTATTATACAATTTTTGTCATGATGCCTTAATTTATAGAAGATTAATATAGAAAACAAAATACCTACTAGTTTTTTGTATCCCTTATCAATTATAGTTTTGATATGGGATGAGATATCCAAGAAATTTATGATTGTACTTCCTTATACCCCAAGTCAAAAGGATGAAATATGGGTGATCATCAATAAACTCACTATATCAGCTCATGTCTTTTCAATTAAGAAGTCAAAGAATGCAGAAGAGATCAAATCCCTAAATTTCTGACATACCATAAACCAATATTGAGTAACTTATATGGTTGTTTCTAACAAAGAATAATGCTTTACATACCAATTTTGGAATGGATTTTAAGAGGTTATGGGTTCCCAACTGAAGTTAACCATGACATGTAATCCTAAAATGGGTGATCAGACTAAGTGAGGCATCCAAATTCTAGAAGATATTCTATAGGAATGATTAAAATAATTTGGTTGTTTATTGGAGAAGAATATACCCTTAAAAAAATATTCCTAAAATAATAATTATCATCCTTAAATTTGATTGGATACCTTTTAAGAACTGTATGTGCATCCATGTAAATCACATTCATACTGGGATGAGATTAGTGAAAGGTCACTCATGAGATCAATTGTTGTATAGGAGAAAAGGAAAATTATATTTTTGATCTTAAAGAGATTAATGATATATCATAGTCTCTAGAAGTCATATGGTGATCATCATCCTTGACCATTAGAATTTTAGGTTAGGGATTGAGTTTTTCTCAGAGTTTCTCTTCATTTGGGAAATTGTTGCCAGGGAATGTAAGGTAATTTGGAACCGTGGTATACTGGTCCATTTGAAATAATTGAGTGACATGTAATGGTGGAATATTGATTGATCTTACGATATATCTTAACAACAATTCACAATGTGTTCTATGTTTCCATACATAAGAAGTTTCAATTAGACCCTTTCAAATTAATTGAATGGGAGAATACCAAGATCGAGCCAGATACCACAGTGGTTGAACAACCAGTTCAGATTATCACAATATATCCATGAGAGGTGGGGGAAGGAAGAGTTGATGAGATATTAGTATAATTATTTGTTACAAAGTCCATAATCATGAGTTATTTTGGTTGAATGAATATTCAAAGTTTAGGAGAATTGTGATGACTTTTGCGTAATATATATGTTTTATTTTGAGCTTGGTTTATTTATTTTGAGTTTATAGTGGTTAGTAGGGGTCAATGGTCAACAATTTTATGTTCTGGAGGAAAAAGGAAAAGATCATTGTTTAGGCATGTGATTAGTAGTAACCGTGTGGAAATAAAGTTTTATGTCTCTATTGATTCCAACAGAAATCTTCATGGTTTGATAATGGTTTCTCTAACATTGTGAGTCATCAAGAAAAAAGTATTCCTATTTGGGTTTTTTTCTATAGGTTTTCGAAAAAATTACATAAGGATTTTCAAAC
Organism: Viscum album; assembly: GCA_963277665.1. NCBI lineage: Eukaryota > Viridiplantae > Streptophyta > Magnoliopsida > Santalales > Viscaceae > Viscum > Viscum album. The sequence continues at coordinate 768,455,628 of OY728121.1, forward strand.
TGTGTGGCTATAATTAAGAGACTGTGTGACTTGGTATTCAAGGAAAAATGGCTACCACAAGGTTAGTGTATTGCTTGTCAAACCATGCATCCTACCATGAGACAAAATTTGAATGTATTAATATTGAAAATTACTATATTCTCCATGGTCAATTTTCACTCTAATGTCCGCATGAACCATCATTAGATTTAACTAGTCCCAACTTGATACTCTATAGTATCTCCCCTTGATTAATTGGTTATTATTGATTGATTTGGTTATATATCTTCAAGGAATGTTCAGATTTCATCTTTATTTCACCTATTTTCTATATATCTATCCTTGATCTCCTTCCCCATTAATTTTTTGGAACCTAATTGGGCTATGATTACTAGTTATAGAGGATTTAATTGAGAATTTATGATTTTATTTATAGATAAAGGATTGTGAGGATCAAATATCTCTATATTCCATCACTGAATTCAAAGGTATCGATAAATCCTCCATTTGTGAGGTAGGTTTCTCTATCCAACCGATTCTTTCCCATGGAAAACAATTAATGTTTTTTTGTGAAATCCTTTCATATTTCAAAATGAAAATGGATCTTTTGAAAATGTTATAGGATAAATTGAAATCAATTATTTTTACACAATTTACGGGGATGACATGAAATAATTTAACGGTGTATTTCATTAAAAATAGTTTTTTTGTGAACATCAAGTGTTCAAATAATTGAAACAAATATAATTTTAAAATATTGTGCATACATTCTATTGCATGTAATTGATGAAATTATAACATGGGGAATACCTTGGAATATGTGTCCTTATATGGAACTAGGATTCAATACGATAGATGGATACCTTAAATGTCCTGGTATAGTATACCCCATCTTGTTTCCTTTTTGTGTAACATTATTATACATTATATAGGTGATTGTTAATTATTTTCCCATTTGTCTCACTATACATGGATTTCATGGATTTATCAGTTATTTCCCTTAATTTAATCGAACATTTTTTAGTTCCACATTCTTAATGATTGGGATATGGATCATTTTGAAAAGGAAAATCGATGGAATGTTTTATAAAACTAGTATTGTTTTCAATCCAGAACTAATAGTTTCATGGTGAAAGAATTTGTATATATTAAAGGTGGTATACTATTGGGAGTTGTCTCACACCCTACATATGACTTGAAGAATTGGTGGACTTGGTATTGGAGTGGAACAACCCAAATTTTTTTCTATTTAAAATACCTCTTGATCCAATTAAATTTCTTACTATATAAAATTATCATATAAAACTAATTCACTTCTTGGGTTTTATGTTTTTGGATTTCAAAATACCATTATGAATTGTTACCATTGCTAATATAGTAATTGAACAATGATCACATGAATAGTGTAAATATAGGGCTTTAACAAAGACAATTTACTCAAAAAAAAAGAAGAAATGGCCTCATCTAGTAGAATTGCTTTGTACGAGGCCCATTTGTCAGAGCTCGTAAAGGAGGTAGAATATTTAGGTTTTTCTCTTTACTATTCCCAATCCGAGCTTGAATACATTAATCTTGAGAGGAACCACCTATGAGAGAAGTTGATGTTGATAGAGATTACCACTCGATCGATGTTATCCGAGCCACCCCAAGAGTCTTTCACCATCGCTCACCTTACCCTAAGGTCTTATGCAGGTGTTTTAAGGGGTTATGTAACATGACCCTATAACTTTGAGCATGTACATTTTATTATAATTATTATACATTCATTTTATTATTGTTACTTTGTAAATAATTTTTAAAGCAAAAATATTATTTTTTGTTAATATCAAACTCTGAAATCTATTTTTATGAATTAATTTATTTTTAATTAAATAATATTTAAATAAAATATTATTATTAAATTACTTTTTATAAATGATCGTATAATTTTGTATAATAAAATTTTAATTTTTATTAAGGTTTGAAAGCTGTTTCTGTCAAAACCCATTAATTTTCGATAAATGTTAGTTTTTATTTTAAAAGTAAAATTTCCCATATTCATAAAATTATTTAGAAAAAATCAATATGATTTTTGGAATCAGGATGTTGAAATTATCCAACAGTGAATTTTTCATAATTTTCTGATACATTCAATTTTTTGTGTAAAAATTAAATATCGTTTAATTGTATAATGTGTTTTATGACATCATAATGACCAGATAGTGATTTAATAAAATACTATAAATGGTATTTTTTTCCAATATATGTTTTACCTTTTAAATAATAAGATTTTATGTTTATTTTCCTTATTTTACAAAGCATTAGTGGACACACCAAGACTTATAAAACATTTTATCTTATTAACATGTTTTCCTTGAGAGTGTTACTCACCTCTGAATAAGAATGAAAAATATTATAAAACATTTGGCCATTTTTATTGTAAAATATTTTTTCTCATTCCCCCTTTTCAAAACCCATGGGGAAAAACCATGGGATGGTTTGTGGTTTTGATTAGTTTAAGGTGTAGGGTCCAAATCCTAAACAATAACGAATTCCCTCTCCGTTCCTATAAAAAACACCCAAGATCCCACTTCCTCATCACACAAAGCCTTTGGAACTAGTCCAAACTTATCCATCCTCTGTATATAATCCTAAAAAGGTGCCCCAAGATCCCAAGAATCATCTCTCAATCCTCTCCCAATCCATTGGGATCACACTTCCAGGTAAGGGATTCCTTCCTTCCTTTTTTTATCCAAGTTTCTTAATATAGTTATGCCATTTTATTTTCAATTATAAATATTGGGTTATGATTTATAAACTCCCCCATAATTACCTCCTTATGTTTTAATTATGAGATATCTCTTTCTCTCTAATTAATTCCTTCAATGTACACCCGCTTCCATGCCATATTTTCATAAGGGATTGCTTCCTTTCTCATTTTATCCAATTTTATTAATATTTTTATTTCCTTTTATTTTCAATTATAAATGTTGGGGTATGATTATGACCCTACCCCATACTTCCCTCTTAATTTTTTAATGATGGGGGGACCATTTATTTCATATTAATGCCATCCATGTACACCCGTTACCATGTCAAAATTTAGTAAAGAATTTCTCTCTCCTCATTTACATTTAAGCAATTATTTTGTGTTATGAATCTAAATTCTATTACTATTATCGATACATATGACTATATGAACTCATTACTATCCACTTCATGTACATATGATGATACAATCCTTTCTCTCTCATCAACCATTTTTATGAACTCTTATGCCACACCATTATGCTGCCGAAATTGCACCGTAATTTTCCATGCCAAAATCATTGTGTAGTGAATACAATGACCAAATTTCAATAAATGGTATTCACATTTATGAAAATTTACTTATTTATGGAATATTTTAATGAATTAATACCTCATTTCATTATAGTTAAATAAATTATGATGTTTAATGAATCCATGTTGTAGGATCTTGTGGCACACTTATGCGTGAAATGAAACGTTTAAGAAGGGTGCACCCTGATAGAGCTTCAATGCATTTGGTAAAGATTAGGATCATGATAAATAAATTGAAATGAGGGTTTAATAATTCTAATTCAAGTGAAATGAGGTTCTAATCATTCTCCATATTAAATGAGCCTTTTATCATGCTAATATCATGTTATATGTTGTTGCCACATTTCCACGTTTTTATAATCATGTTATATCATGTGTTTATACTCAGGTTTCTATTATGCTATATTGATAATCCTATTGCCTAAAAGGTATTGTATTCTTCCTGTTATTATTTTTTTACTCCATTTCAGGAATTTATAGCTCACCCTTTTCTTATGCATGTCCTCAGGTTATCCCATGAAATGCTAAGTTGGATGGAATGTAGTGGTCATGTAAAAGAAGTTTTCAATAAAGATGTTGTGTTTTTTGTTCTATGTTGTTAATTAATGTTCGTATTCCCCAAAGACACTAAACCTCTTGATCTTCTAGGTTGTTTAGAGTATCGGGTTTTTTGTAATAAATCATGTTTATATTTTTAATAAATATAGGAGTGGTTATAGTTTTTTTCCAATGATAGGTTTTGTTATTTTTGTGAATAGGGTTAGAAAACCGTAGTGAAAGAACAATGGATAAGACTAACAATAACATCCCTATGTTTTAGTGAGTATTAAGTAACTGTTTTATCAAGAAAATACATCCATGTCTGGATATGAGTAGGTAGACGTGGCTCTAGCACATATGTGCCTGGTAGTGAAAACACCGAAAAGGAGTTTCGGGCATGAACTGGGGTATCCTGGTACACAAAAACGAGCCTTGCTGCACTCTTGGTTATAACACTCCTTGGGGATATTCTTTGGTAAATTCACAAGCTTAGTATGAACCATTATTAAGGGAATAAAATCATTCCCTTCAGAATATATGTTGGGAATTAGATCACGGATTGCATATATTGAAGCCTATAGATTCATAAGGTAAGGATATATAAGTAATTTATATGTCATCCATTTTTTTCCTTGGAATACCCTTTATGTGTTTCCCATAAATTCCCTTTTATTCCATCCAATGACTAGTAATATGAGGAATCGGGATTACAACCTATGCAAAGATCAATGAGATGACTGTTCTAATGAGATGCCCAATCCAATGGGGGCGGGAATCACGGACATTGTCACAACACACTCTCAGCTAACGCATGTTTCAAATAGAATCATGGGTCAAGAGGAACATTCAACCCCCCATAAGAAAGAACAAGTTGAAATCTAGAGCTTCATCAGACAAAGGCCTCCTACTTTTAATGGATCATCTGATCCTTCAATTAATGAACAATGGATCAAGTCCATTGAAATGATCTTCTCAATCCTTCAATGTTCTAAAGAAGAGATGGTTCTTTTGGATACTTATCGTAAGGAGGGTAAAGCTGATCAATGGTGGACATTGATAAACAAATAAGAGGCCTGAGTAAGAGATCGAGGTTTTGGAAATAAAAGATTTCCAGAAAATGTTTTTTGATAAATATTTTTCGCGCACCCTCCGACTTAAGATGGAAAGGGACATCCTTTCCTTCAAGAAAAATGAAGACGAATCCATCATAGCATACGAGGAAAACTTCAAAAGGCTTGAATGATATGCCTCTGGCATTTCCATTAACCTCTAATTCAAGGTTTAATACTTATTTGGTGTGCTAAAACCTAGCCTATAGAAATCCCTGGAGATCCGTGACTTCCATTTCGATGAGGAAATTGTCTGATGTTCCCTTAAGGTTGAAATGGAGATCAGATATTCTCAGGGGTATCATGGGGATAATAAGTGTAAGGTGGAATTCAATTCTTGTGGTCTTATATATAAATCCAATAATTCTAAGAAAATCCAGCACCCCACTTTCCAAAGATGTAGAAAGAGGTGCCCTAGAAATTTCCAAAAGGGGATGTGGAAATGATTTAGGTGTAGAGGAGAAGGGAACCTGGTTATTAAATTTCAGAATGAAAACTCCCCAGATGTGAAAGAGGAGAGGAATGATTTTTTTGATGATCAATGCGTTGTTCGTTGCTTTAACTGAAAAGAACTACGGCACATTGAAAATCGGTGCCCTAAGACAAGGGTTTTCGGAGGTAACCAACAACCTCCAAGGCAGAAAGGGTGATATTTTTCCATCACTACCACCAAAGTGAACCCCGACAATGAAGTGGTGAAAGGTATGCTAGTTATTAATTCAGGAAAAAGAACATAATTATTTATTCTAGTTCTACACATTCTTTTATATACCAACAGTTTAGTAGAACTATCCCAAAACTAACACCAATCATGGAAGTAAAGATATTAGTGAGTATAATAAATGGGGAAATCATTGAATCCCATGAATATAACTCCTCTACTATCATATGTTTTGGATTAAACTTCCCAGTGAACCTCATCATACTCCCTCTATTTGAATTTGATGCAATTATCGACATGGATTGACTTTCCATATATAGAGCCAACATAAATTGCTGTGAGAGGGAAATCACTCTCCATATGGGAAATCGAACCCTAATTTTGAACATGTGAAAGGAGGAGGATGAATCTTATTTTGCTCCATCATATCAACCACGGATATTAATACCCCAGGAGAATTCATATCTTTCTCATAGGAAAGATTCTAAGGAAGTAAACATCCTTGAAGACATGCCTATTTTGATGGAATTTACTAATGTGTTTCCCAAGGAATTGACTGGTCTTCCTCCAAAAAGAGATGTTGAATTCCCAATTGATTTTATACCTATGCAATTACCAATATATAGGACTCTGTATATAATATTTGTGGTGGATCTTGAGGAGATAAAGAAACAACTACAGGAGAATCTAAATAAAGGGTTTATACCCCCAACTTCTTAACTATGGGGTGCACCAGTAATCTTTATCAAAAAGAATCATGGGTCAATGTGCCTTTGCATTGATTATCACTAGTCCAAAAAAGTCACGGTTAAAAACATGTATCCTTATCCCTAAATTGATTACTTGTTCTTTCAGCTATGTGGAGCACAATACTTCTCCCCGGTGGATCTGTGGTCGGGATTTTACCAAGTAAGGTTGAAGAATGAGTATATCCCCAAGACTGATTTTCATACAAGGTACAGGAAAAAGGAATTCATAGTAATGCCTTTAGGACACTCTAATGCTCCATAAATCTTCATAGAATTGATGAATAGAGTATTTATATATTACCTTAAAAAATATGTGGTAGTCATTATAGACGATATTATAATATAATCCAAAACCAAGGAGGAGCATGGGGAGCATCTAAGAGCTGTACTAGAGACCTTGAAAAAGGAGATTCTCTATGTAAAGTACAGAAAGTGTGATTTCTAGTTGAAGGATGTCTCATTATTGGGTCATATCATCACAAGAAATGGGATATATGTGGATCCCTCGACGACAACTCCAATAGAGGGATGACCGAGGCTAACATCGGTAATGGATATCCGTAGCTTCTTGGGGCTAGCTGGATATTATCGCCGATTTGTGAAAAATTTCTCAAGATTTGAAACCTTCTTTCAAAGATTACATGGAAGGGAGTCATGTTTGGTCGAGTGAGGAATGTGAAGAAAGCTTCAAAGATTTGAAAATGAGACATATCACTACGCCTGTGCTCACACTAGCCACAAGTGGATATCTTTTTGTAGTATTTAGTGATGCTTCAAAGAAGGGATTGGGATGTGTGTTGATGAAAAATGACCATGTCATTGCTTATGATACACGAAAATTAAAAGTTCATCAGAAGAAATATCCAAAACATGATCTGAAGTTGGCTGCGGTGATCTTCACTTTAAAAATTTAGTGACATTACCTCTTTGGGGAGAAGTGTGAAATATATACAGACTGCAAAATCCTTATGTGTATATTGACACTAGAAGAGTTAAACATACACAAATGGATATAGATTTATCTTATCAAAGACTATGACTGCTAAATCAATTACCACCTTGGGAAAGCGAACAAGGATGATGATTCTCTAAGTAGAAAGGACACATAAAATCGATCATTGATGAGAATTGAAAAGGATACAATCTTCTTAGATTTGATGAATATGGACATGAGAATCAAAAATAAGGGAATACCATCAATACTTTTAGAAATTATTTCTCAACCGTCTCTTTTAGAAAGGTTAAAGGATGCTCAAAAGGATGATGAAGGAATTTTGAAGAAGGTGGAAACTATCAGCAAAGGGAAATCCTCAGAGTTCAATGTTATGAATAAGGAATTGTGAGATTTGGGTCAAGAATATTTGTTCCATAAAATCTGGAGTTACTGAAAGAACTTTTGGATGATGCACATAGGTCAAATTTCTCTACCCACCTAGAAAACACAAAGATGTACCGACTTCTTTGAGAACATTGTCGGTGGGAGAACAAGAATATGGAGATCACCCAGTATACATCAAAGTGTCTGGTATGTCAGCAAGTGAAGGCAGAGAGGTATAAGTCTGATGGGATGAGGAAACCATTACCCATACTAGCATGGAAGTGGGAGTAATCACCATGGACCTTGTCACTGGGCTTCCAAATACATCCAAAGGAAACAATTCTATCTGGGTTATTGTGGATCATCTTACAAAGACTGCACACTTCATTGAAATTTAGGAGGATTTCTTATTGGATCAGCTGGCATGGATATACATCAGAGATGTGGAAACACTTCATAGAGTACCACTATCGAATGTATCCGATCGAGATCCAAGATTCACCTCTTTGTTCTGGAAGAGTCTGCAACATGCTCTGAATACTGAGCCGAACTTCAGTACAACTTATCATCCCCAAACTGATGTACAATATGACCAGACGATCCAAAAACATGATGACATGTTGAGAGATTGCTTGATGGACATAAAAGGGGGATGAGATCAATATATTCCTATGGTTGAGTTCTCTTATAATAACAGTTTCCACTCAAGAATCCAGATGGATCCTTATGATTCCCTATATAGGAAGAGGTGAAGAACACCGACATGTTGGGATTAAGTTGGGGAGGGAAAACTCATAGGTCTAGAAATGGTGGATGAAATGGCAGAGAAGGTTAAGACCATCCAACATCACATTAATGTTGATTATATTTGACAAAACATCTATGCTGATAATCATTGATGACACCATGAGTTTGATGTTGGAGACATGGTGTTCCCCCACATTTCATCGTGGAAGAGGGTTATGTTATTTGGGAAGAAGGGAAAGCTTATTCCAAGGTAAATCGGCCCTTTTGAGATCCCTGTCACATTGGAGGAGTGGCCTATTGACTAGCACTCCAACTGAACCTATCTCAAGTACACGATGTGTTCCATGCATCAGTATTGAGGAAGTACATACCCGACCCATAACATGTACTCAATATAGAGGTGGTACTATTACAGAATGACATCTCCTATGAATTGAATTCGGTGAAGATCATAGATTGTAGAGAAAAGGATATATAAAATAAGACAACACCCCTCAAGAATGTTCTTTGGAGAAACCACATTTTTGAAGAATCAATGTGGGAACCAGAGGATGCAATGAGGTAGAGTTATCCACATCTGTTTTAGTGTTGGAAAAGGAAATTTCTAGGGTGAAATTTCTTAAGGGGGGAAGACTGTAACAACCCAAAAATTTGTTAATAAAATTCCCTCTTAATCCAATTAATATATTACTATGTAGAAGGATCATATAAAATGTATGAACTTCCTAGGTTTTATGATTTTGGATTTAAAAATACCATTAGGAACTGTTACTATTTCTAATATAGATATTGAACAGTGATCACATGATTAGTATAAATATAGGGCTTTAATAAAACCAATTTACTCAGACAAAGGAAGCGATGGCCTTACCCAGTAGAATTGCTTTGTACAAGGCCCATTTGTCAGAAGTCAGAAAGGATGTGGAATATTTTGGCTCCACTCTTTTCCAAGCCCTATCCAAGATTGAATACGTTATGCTCTAGCAGAACTGCCTATGGGAGAAGTGGATGATGATAGAGATTACCACTCAAACGATGTTATCCGAGCCACCCGAATAGTCTATCACAATCGAGCACCTTAACCTAAGGTATTATGTGGGTGTTTTAAGGGGTTATGTAACAACACTCTAGCACTATGACTATGTACATTATTTTTTTATAAATTATATACTTTCATTTTATTATTTTTCCTTTGTAAATATTTTTTAAAAAACAAATAGTATTTTTTTGTTAATATTCAACTATGAAATTTATTTTGATGAATTAATTGATTTATGAATTAACTAATATTTTAAAAAAATATTATCATTAAATTACTTTTTATAAATGATCGTATAATATTTATGAATACAATTGTAATTTTTATTATGTTTTGAAAGTTGTTTTTTGTCGAAACCCATGAATTTTCAAAAAATGTAGGTTTTTATTTAAAAATAAAAATTAACATTTTATGAAAATTATTTAGATAAAAGGAAAATTATTTTTGGAATCAGGATATCAAAATTATCAAATAGTGATTTATTCATAATTTTCTGAGACAATATAATTTTTGGGTAAAAATTAATACCTTTTAATTAAATAATCTGTTTTATGACATTATAATGAACCAATAATGATTTTATAGAATACAATAAATGGATTTTTTCAGCTAATATATGTTTTACCATTAAAATAATATTTTTTTAGGTTTATTTTATATATTTTAAAAAGCCTTAGTGGACCCTCCAAGACTTATAAAACATTTTATCTTTTTAAAATGATTTTTCTGATACTGTGACTCACCTCAACATAAGAAAGACTAATATTTACAGATGTTCAGCCATTTTACTTATAAAATATTTTTTTCCCACTCCCCTTTGGAAAAAAACATGGGAAAAAACCATGGGATGGTTTGTGGTTTTGATTATATTAAGGTGTAGGGTCCAAATCGTAAAAAATAAAGAATTCTCTCTCCTTTCCTATATAAACCCACTCAAGATCCCACTTCCTCTTCACTCAAAGATTTTTGAGCATGAAAACCCTATTACCTCCTATATATATAATCCATCTAAGGTTATCCAAGCTCCCAAGAAGTATCTCTCATGTCTCTCCCAATCCTTTGGGATCACACATCCATTTAAGCGATTCCTTCCTTCCACCTTTTATCAAAGTTTCAAAATATTGTTATGAACTTTTATTTTCAATTATAAATGTGGCGGTATAATTTATCACCACCCCCATAAATCCCTTTTTATGTTTTAATTATGAGTTATCTCTTTTTCTCTCATTAATGACTTCCGTGTACACCCATTACCATGCAGAATATTCGTAAAGGATTCCTTCAATTCTCATTTTATCCATGTTTCTTAATATTATCATGTCCTTTTATTTTCAATTATAAATGTTGGGGTATGATTTCAAATCTATGCCATACTTCCCTCCTAATTTTTGAATTATGGGAGGCCACTTTCTCTCTCATTAATGCCTTGCATTTACACCAATTACCTTGCCGAAATTCCATAAGGAATTTATCTTTCCTAATTTACATTAAAGCAATTATTTTGTTTTATGAATAAAAATTTCATTAATATTGTTGATACATGTACCTACATGACCCCCTTACTGTACATTTGATGTAAATTTTATGAGAACCCCCCCCCCCCTCTATCATCATCCATTTTTATGAATTCTTATGTCACGTCGTTATGCTGCCGAAATTTCACCACAATTTTCCAAGCCAAAATCATTGTGTAGTGAATAGAATGAACATATCTCCATCAAGGGTAGTCACCATTATACACATTTTCTTATTTATGTATGATTTTCATGTATTAATTACACATTCCTTTATCATGGAATAAATTATGATGTATAATGAATTTATATTGTATGATCTTATGGAACACTTATGCATGAAATGAAATGTTTAAGAAGGGTGCACCCTCATAGCGCTCCAATGCATTGGATAATGATTAGTATCATGATACATCAAGTGAAATGGGGGTTTACTCATGATAATTCAAGTTCAATTATTTTTTACTCATTCTCCATGTGCAATGATCCTTGGCTTATACTAATACCATGTTAAGTTTTTTTGCCACATTTCCATGGTATGTTAATCATGTTATATCATTCTTTTATATTCATATTTCTCTTATGCTCTATTGATAATCCTATTACCTAAAATGTATTGTATTATTCATGTTATAATTTTTTTAATCCCATACTGGGATTTATAGCTCACCCATTTCTTATGCATGTCCTCAGGTTATCCCATGCAATGCTATGTACGAATGAATGTAGTGGTCATGTAAAGAAAGTTTCCAATAAAGATGTTGTGTTTTATGTTCTATGTTTTTAGGTAATGTTATCAATCCCCAAAGAAACTAAACCTCTTGATATTCTATGTACTATTAAGTGAAGGTTTTTATGTAATAAATATTTTTTATGTGTGTAGTAAAGAGTATGGTTGTTATAAGGAGGACTCAAGTAAAGGTAATGGAATCATGTGGTACGATAGATACTCTTAGTAGATGTTGTCATCAGGTACTTTGTGACGGTGTTGACCAATTTTCACATGAAAATAGAAAATAGGCTCTCAGATTTTCATGTGTTTTATACTATTGGTCTTTTTTTATTATGTCTCATGTTTTTTAGACTTCCAATTTGTAATCTATTTTGGATTTATATTTATATATATATCCTTTGGTACATGAGATATGAGTTCAGGGTAAAATTATTCCAATTACTTTATTTTTTTGGCACCCAGGTGCTTGGCGCCATCCCATAACTATCAAGAATGTTCTTCGGGCCTTGTGGTGGTCTTTCTCGAGTGACATGTTAGTTCAATGAACATTTTTACCTTTCATGAATCATGCATAAGAGTTTCACTTAAGATTCTGGGATTCATATGTTATGGGATCACATATATCATGATAGGTATATGACGTTCCTTTTTTAAACATGAATCGATACTATCTCCAAATACGACATCCCCAATCATGACCTATGATACATAAAAAAACAAAAGAAAATTAACTATGTATATTTCTATGATATCTGATATCATAGGGCATGACTATATTGTGTATTTTGATAACCCATGTCATATATCCATCCATGGTGAAAATTTTATATGATTTTTAATGATTTAAAAAATAATATCAATAATATATATATATATATATATATATATATATTCATTTTCTAAAATGACTCCTTGAATCAAAATGAATGTCACTATTTTGATACCACTTTTAGATTTATAAGGATAAAACAACACTTTTCAAGGAAGTATAAGCTATTACAAACCACCAACCAAGATCAACCATGCTATAATATTTAAACCATGAGTAAAATAAATGAATAATGTGTACCTTTCACCATAGGAAGAAACTATTATTATCATTGTTTAGTTATTGATAAATACTAGTGACAACTTTTAATAGTCTCTTCCCTCCATGGTGTATCCATGTATCGATTTAAATTAATTGATTCTCAGGCAAAATATTAGTCACTTACAAAATATGATAGTTTCTCATCGGTTAAAGAAGAAGGATTAGAGAGATTCAAGTGGGAGTATCTCTTAATAGATTTTTTTATTAATTCCAACACAAATCCTTATAGACTAGAATAATTTAAATAGGGTTTGGAGTATCTTTTAAAAACCTATTCATTTACTCATATTATTCATTAATTAATGAGTTTATGAATTTGGATATAACTACTATAACCTTCTTCCATTTCAATTCACCTATATGTTTCATGCAATAATGATATATACTGTTGAATATATAATGAATATTAAAATTTTAATGTTTTAAACCCTAAATTAATTTTATCGTATGATTAATACAGAAAATAAATTTTGCAAAATGTATATATAGTACCCAATATTTCTTTAAGGTAGTTCCATGATATCATTTTATCCTTCCTTATGATATTCCAAAACAATAACATACAACATTATTTTTTAACCCATGTCACAACATATGATATATATATATATATAATCATCTATGGTATATTCTAAATTAAGTACATGCATATACACCTTAGGGAATATCTAATTCAAGTTTAATTCATTGTAAACTCCTTCACAACATGTTTTTTAATTTTTTTGGATGGATTTGATTTCAATAAATGGTAATTTTTTTACTATTAATTATTTGATGTTGATATCCATCATAAGTATTCCACGACATAAAATCACATCATAATTTCAATTTTTTAAGAGATGTTACAAATGTTATATAACCCAAAATTATTTAAAAACGTCCATAAAAAATAAATAAACCATCATAGATAATAATTAATTATGAATTTTGTGTCATTAAAATGTTTGTAAAAATATTATTTCTGAAGAAATGTCTTGAAAAGAATATTTATAATTATAATGTTTACAATTATTATTAAAATAATAATGAAAAAACATCCATCAAGAAATAAATATTATTTCATGTTTTTGAGTGATGTATAATCAATCTATATGAATTTATCATAGATAAATAAAAAATAAAAAAATTTAAATCCACAATGAAATTTTTATTTAAAAATGTTTTGTAGAATAAGTTTATAAAACACATAATTGAATAATTAATATTCTAGGGTGATTAAGATTTGGGGCGTGGTTTCCACAACTATTTTATTATTTAGTGGAGATAGAAGAGAAAACTAAGTCCCCAAATATAAATCTAGTTATCACATAATTATTATATTGATATGTTAATTATGGAGGTAAACAATTTTAACTCAATATTCTATAAAACTAGACGATAATGTATCTTTGACTATGTTTTATGATATTACCTAGGATGATTACTCAAAATAACTATAAAATATTCAATGTATAGTCTACAAAAAAATAATTAATTTTTTTTAAACATTTAGAGAAAAATAATTACCTACCTATATAACATACTGTATAAATATTTTAATTTTTTAATAGTTTAGTAGAACATATTCATGTTCTCTTTGTGATTATTCATTTCAAAGATGGAATTCATGTTCACCAATGAAATAAAGTATTAGTGGATTGAATACTAATAATAAATTACATGAATTTCCATATATTTTTTCATAAATTTGAAATAATTTTTTATATTTTTTGGAATATTAAAATTCAAAATAATATGAATAGGAATATGAAATTTTCTCTTGAGATGCCCATGTGAATCTGATTAGTAACACTAAGTGGGGGAGGGAGTTGAATCAGTGTAACCAATTTTTTTTCTTTAGGAAGTTCATCTTTGTGACTCGTTAAATCCAAGATCCTCTAGAAACATTAAAATTGTATTCATACATATGTTTTAAATAAAAAATTCTAAACTCATGATTTTTAAAAGGTTCACCCCCAATTTTTCTGACCATGTCCTTGTAGTTTTCGATTAAATTTGAGACACAAATAATATAATAATATCATAAATTAAATACAATAAGGGAAGACATCATAATTAACCCTAAATTATTTCCCAATAGTCATTTCTCCCAAAACATTCTTTATAAATGATCCATCTGGTTTATAATTGTGTTCATACCATTGATGGAGAAGGATAATTAGATGTATTCAGAATTATTTAGCATAGATGGCCAGATCATTTTCACATGATAAGAGGTATATCATTACAAGAAATAAAGAAACTCTTAGTCATGTATATAACTCATGATCCATTATATTATACATAACGAATATGGTTCACCATATTTTTAAAAATCAAAGAAATTATTTAGAAATATCTAAAAATCATTCTCTAATAGTTTTTATTCACTTCATCTTATTCTTTATCTCATCTCATTCTATAAACTCATTCCAGACCATGAAGATAATTTCCATGTTTGAATATTATAAATTCTATGAAATTCGCTCCATTTATCTTCCACCCTTGATTAATGTTACATCAAATAAAAAAATATGGATGAAAATCATATCATTTAGTATTCCATAAATATCATCCAAAATATATTGTTAAAGTCTCCACTGATCTTTATCATTTAATTATCAATAATATGATACTATAAATTTACTCAAATATATCAGAAAATTATGAAATAATTTCTTAATTACCATGTAATTGAACTTTCATAACTCATAATGGAAAATACAAAAGATCAAATTATTCTTACATAAGTTCAAGGTAATTTTATGTGAGTATTTAAATCTTCATCTTAATATTATGAATTTCTAAATTAATCTTACATAACCTTAGAAACTTTTTAGTTTCTCATATAAGGCTTCTGTATTACTCTTACATAGCTAGTTGAATTTCTAATTTACACTTATTTATAATTTTAACCCTCAAAATTCTACTAACATAGCTACATAACTTTTATCCAGTATATTTAAAACAATTATAAACTCCTTTGGTTATTTTAAATAAACTAAAAAATTAATTAAATTTCTTATACTTCTCAAGTGGAATTGATTTCAACTATAACCAACCATTACCAATTCAATGGGTTCTTTAATTTCCCCGATTGGATTTTTTTTCAACTCCAATAACTCATATCAATTATAAAAATTTAGAAATGTGAAAACATACTGACACCACATTACTAAATAAATTAATCTTTTTGGGATAATTTTATCCCTTTATAAAAGGAAACATGTGGATTATGAATTTTATTTCCACCAATTAGCATACTCAACAAATTCTCCCATTTTTATCAAAAAAATTTGTTCCTTAAATACATATCCCATGAGTAATGTAATTTTACCCCCTTTTGAAAATTGAATAAGAATATTTTTGGGGAAAATTCAATATCCCTTAAATAATTGTGAAATGATGAGCATGTTTTTTATCCATAACTATTCAAATATTCTATTTTGTTGACAATTTATTAAAATATATATAATAAAATTCAATGTCGAAGCATACTATTATCTCACATATCGATTTTTAATTTTATATTTGAAAAAATGATATTAGATATAAGTATGCTTATATATATTGTGTTCCATTGAATTATTGTTCTGGTAGGTGGAAAACTGATTATCACAACCAATTATCAATGGTTTTTTAGCATTATCTTTATATATTTTACCTTATGATTCATCCAATTATTCTGTGTATAAGTTTGTATGTTAGAGACATATTCATCCTCTATACCATAAAGTGTCAGAATTTTTTTTCATTTAGTGCTAACTCACATAAATTCATATAAACAAAAAATGCCTCTTGATATGGATTTTTTATCATCAATATTTTTATCCCAATTTGTATCCATGTACCCAAATAAATATATATTTCAACCACATAAAAAAATACCCATGATACACTCCCCATTTTATATATTTAATAATTATTTTAGAATTATTTATTTATGTCTCAATTGGATCAAATTGAAATCTTGCACAAAAAATCATAGAATTGACTATCTCAAGTCTAGATTATGTGAGATACAATAAAATTTATATAAAGATTCTAAATTTATTTTGGTTCACACTTTACCCTGTAGTATCTTTACAAATCTCCACACAAGAATTTATCGGTGTGGGTACCTCATTATAACATCCCATGATATATTTATTCAATAATTCATTAACATATTTATTCTAACATATGAATGTAATATTCTATTTCTGGATAACTTTTAATTCCAAAAACATTTTATCTCCCAATTCAATGACATCTCAAAATACTTCTTTATTTTTCTTGTAAACTCCTCACATCTATACATCATATTCCTAATAAAGAATATTACATAAACATAGACAATAACAATAAGAGTAAATCTGTCCATCTCTTTTACATATTATTTAATATCAATATTTCCTTTCATAAAATTCAAATATTTTAAGTAGTATCCAATATTTGAATACCAGGTTAAATGGATATATTTTAATCCTTAATGATATTTCTTTGACTAAAAACATATATTCCATAATTACCATGGATAAATCCATTAGTTTTCTCAATGACCACATCTTCCTTAAGATCATGATTTTGAAATATATATTTCACATCCAATTGATAGAATTTATACTAATTTTATGACACAATATCTAAGAATATCCAGATAACCACTAGCTGTGAAACATATGTGAATATTTATTCAAAACAATCAACTTCAACTTGAGATTAACCTTTACTTACTAATATATTTTGATTTCAAAAATCACATATATTTTTATTGAGTTTTTTTTCTAAATACCAACTAGGTTCCAATGATATTTTTTTGTGTCTCTGAATAAGATCTTAAGTATAATTATTTTTTATTTATCCATATCCTCATTCATATAATTTATCTAATACTTGTGTAAATATAATTTAGAAAAAGTATAAGGATTCCTTTATAAAATTATATTTTCTTGATTATAACAAGTCTATTTTCATCTTATTTGAAGTTGTTCATATTTCTAATAATATTTTTATTTTGAATATGACTTTAATGACTTTTTTACTTCTAATTTTCACTTCCAAAAATACCTTCTCCATAACTAGTTAGATTTGAATCAATATTACCATAGTTGGATTCAACATCATATTCTTCTTCATTTTCCTATATTAAATCCAACATGTCACTATAGTTTGAATATTCACATTTATAATCTCAAAATTCACTATAAATGGGGTTATTTTTATTATTTCATCATCGTAGTTGTGGAAAAACTTGTCTTGGGTTTTATTCCATCTATTGTAACCCCATCCATTTTAACCCATTTCAATTGATATATAACCCCTTCCAGTTCAAATATATACTCTTCTATTATTTTTTCTTAGTTTCATAATAAAGTTTCCCTACCCTATTTAAATATCTCTTATAATCATTTTGAATTTTTATACCACCATAGAATTGTTCCTTAAAACAAAACATTATTCATCCTATCAAAATCATCAATGAAATTCATAAAATAATGATAACATTTAGATTATATATATCATTGTTGCATATAAATCTGAGTCAAATATCTTAAGATTCAAAACATATTGTATCTCTAATCTTTTGTGATTCCCCTAAGACATCCTTCCCTTTTAATTAGACTCACATATAATATCTCTATATATTTTTAGTTTGGGGTGATCTCTTAAAGATTATTCTTTTTAAATTTTTCACATACTTATTTTACCAAGATAACCAAGACTTATATGCTAAAAATTCTTCTCATTCATTATACAAAAATAACTAGAGACTTGTTTTTTATGATTTAAAATAAATTAGATATTAGTCTTTTTACCTTTTTGATATTTATTTAAAATTTCATATTCAAGATGAAACATTATTTTTTTGAAAATATATTCATTTTTATTATCACACAATTGATTTAAACTAAAAATTTTATTCTTGAGCCTATCAATAAATATAATTGCCGTGTACTTTAGTTTTTGATCTTCAATATCATATGTTTTTACTCAGTTTATTTTTATTGACTTGAAATTTCTAAAATTCATTGAATTCCCAACATATTTTTTTTAATATTCTTCAATATCATTGTGTAACCTATAATGCGAGGATAATATCCAAAATAAAAAATAATTGGTTTATACTTTCTACTAGATTTTAAAGTAACTTTTAAATAAAAACTACTAATACAAATTTATTATCCTTTGTAATTTATTAACAGTAATGTATGTCTATAAATATCATTGATGTATAGTTATACATTATCTAGTATAATTAAAACATTGGTCATATCTTTTTTAAAAAATTCCAAAAAATTAAATCTATTTTGAGTATTCACATATGAGTTCATTTTCTCATGGTTTTATTATTATCAAAATTATTTCTCATTATTATTGACTGACACCATAAAATCCAACCATATTTTACTCTATCATAATATAATTTTGTATAAAAAAACATATTCTTTTTTTCCATAGACATCGTTACACCGGAAATACCCTAAGACCTTGTTTTTCTAAAAAAATGTATTCTATAAAGAATGAATTAGATTATATCTAATTGAAAATTAAGAATATTATTATATATAATTAGAGAAAATATTATTCATTTAGTTCATCTTATATTCCTATCATATAATGATATATTCTTCATGACACTTCACAACCTAAACATGTTCGGTATTTGTTTTAGGAGAATATTTTATCATCTTATTATAGAAAAAAACATTAAAAACATATGATGAATCCACATTCTCTTAAAAATATTTTTTGTAATCATCTCCAATATTTTTCAATGTATTTTAAACATCAAGACACCTTGATTTTATTTCATTCATTTCCTTTTATTTAAAAACCTATTTTTCATAATAATCCTATAAAATCTTATCTTATTATATAAATTTGACCATGAAAATGTTGAGTTTTTAATGGAATGAGTTTCTCTATTGAGTAAATCACAAGATATTATAATTACATCATTAAAATAAAATTATAAATTCCCTATGTAATCTAATATTAGTTTAGACCTAGGGGATTTCACTCAAATAGGTTACAAATATATCACTACTTCAACTATCCTTATTAAGTTGTTTTTTATATCATTTGGGAGATGGAAAAAAGATAAAAATGTTTGGGGTTGAATAAAAATTATAGATACAATCAATATAAACCTATTAAATTACAATGGTTAATCATAATGATGAAAAATCCTTAAAAATCACAAGGTTAGATCCTTTATTGTCCCCAAATATAATTCTCAATTTACTCTATATCGGTAGATATATTCAATATCATTACACCTACAAACTCATCACTAGCCTATTATAGGATTAACAATAAACTATAATTTTTAGTATGAGGTTATCTTATCATCTTGTGATTAGTTATAGAAATGTCCCCCTAACAATGTAAATAAAAACATCCCATGTTGTACCAACAAGATATTTAAGGGATGAATAACTCACTTCATGTGGCTGATGATTATTTAAGCACTCTCTCCCTAGTCACAACAAATCCTTCATATTATATATAAATATATTGGTGGAATAAATGATCATTCATATAGAAAGGGAATAAAATTTGTATGCACTAAGAAATGAATGTTGACAATCACAAAATTAACTCCAATTTACCATTTAATTCATAACATAGAGTTGAAATGAAATGAAGAATGATAATGATAATAAAACATTATATGAAAAAATTGTTCTTCCATTGAGAACATAAATTATAACTCCTAGTAAATTGTGTGTATAACTATTTAGGGAAATAAATATTACCTCACGCAGGTGGCTGTGGTGGCAGGGGGTTTGGGGTTTGGTGCATTGGTCACGAGGTCGGGTCCCCAGGCCATCTTCTTTGTACCATGTGTATAAATTAGACCCACCATTTTAAAAAAAATTAGGGAAATAAATATTGAATTCCTAAAAATAAGATAATTAATTTGGAATAAAATTAATCTTTGTCTATAGAGATAACTTCTCAGAATCTCATTCCTTAATGGAACTTCCTAAATTTAATGGTTTTGATTTTTTTTCAAATATTTTACGATCATTACACATGTAATTAATCAAATAATAGATTAAAAAAGTACAATAATTATCCCTCATTCCTAATATTTATTGTAACTCGATTTAGAGCAACATGGTTTGCTTTCTGTTATTTTTTCCTAATATAGTTTGATAGGGACCATGTAATATTTTTTTCCTTATATGCATGGAAACCATGTGGAATCATAGTTATCAAAATGATACTGCTTCAAAATTCTCATCCCATCTTCCTTATATCACCACCTTTTTATTGTGAAAATCTAAATTCTTATGTAAGTCATCCCAATAGTGATTTAGTTTACTATTATATATATTTATATTCATTAGACATAATATTTGTTAACTCTTATATAGACTTTACATTTTTTGGGTATAATAAAAAACATATTAATCAAAAACTCACTTGTATAATACATATGTCTTTTGAAACTGTTATTTGGAAGGATTTATTCTTACAAAACACGTATAAATCTTAGTTTAGTCATACATAGATACATTTTCATATAAGGATTGCGTAAAACTATGAAATCATATAAAATGTCTAGAAATCATCATTTAATATTACATGTAATAGCCCATGATTTTATGAGATAGATTAATTTTAATTTCTTTGATGTCTTCTGTTGTATGCTACACCAAGATTATCTTTTACTACACAAAACAATATCTTGGCTTGCATTACACACAAGAGTGACCTTCCTCGACAGCTTGTGTTGTAGGTGATACCGTGTTTCACTAAACAACAATATATTAATAAAATGTTATTATTTAATGGGATATAAACTAGCCGTTATGAATAGTAATAACCACATTTTTTATTTTTTATAAAATTAACATTTATCTTACGTATTTTCTAGACATGATATAATGACAAGTTCATTTTTTTAGATAAAATAAGTATTTTTCAAAAAAATCTATATTTGCCACCATTGTTATGGCGCAACGATATTAAATGTAGTTTTTAACTCATTTATAAGTTCAACTTGATAAAATAAACTTATTATTTGTAATCAGGATATAAAAATTTACTTTGGAATTTTTTTTGATACTTTTTTGATAACATTAATATTTTGATGAATAGTAAAAATAAACAAAATTTTAATTAAATACAACCTTTTTCATCGAGATAATTTATATGTATAGATTATAATATTTAATTGTTTTAATGTATAAATGGAATATATTTTTTCCATTTAATATAATCTATGTCATTATCAATAATTTTACATTGAATTAATAGGTAAAAAAATTTCAATCTTTCACAATGTTTTAACTTTCAAAACCCATTTTCTCAATAAGAAGATTATTTTTAAATTAATTAATGTAACTTCTGTGTTTTAAATTTTGAAAAACGGATTCCATATTTGGGATCATTAGTTTTAAATTATTTTATTAGGCTACTTTTATTTTGGGTCATTATGAATTGTAACTTTGGTAATTATTTTTATTACCATTGTTAAAGGTGAATAGGGTAATCAAGGGTAAAAATAATATTATAAAATTACCTTAACACCTGTAAAAATCCTTTTTGATGATTAAATTAGACCCTTGTAATCTCTTTTTTTAAATTTAATCACTTTTTAGCCACTTACATATGAAAATGACTTGAATGTAATAAAAATTAATGAAATGGACAAAGTGTCACAATAACTTTTTATATAAGTGTGTTAATTTTAATATATGGATAAATAAAAGATAAAATCGACTATAGATAGCATATGGAAATCTAAAAGAGTTAACCACATCATAAAAATTTATTAATAATTTTTAGATATTAAATAATAACCATTAATGATGACACAATAGTGATGTAGAAAATATTTTATTAATATAAATATCAAATTAATGGTTTTTGAAATGTAAAAAGAAATATCATATGAACTAATTAATGACCCCCATGAATTATCAATGTGAATATAACATGTGAGGAGTGTATTTAATATTTTTTTACAAATTTATCTTCTGTTTTAATTTTATTTAAATTCTAATAAATAAATAGTGTCAAAATTTACACTATTGATATTTTATAAACATAAAATTTTATTAAATTATTTAAAAATCATTCGAAGATTAAAAAACTACAAAGTGAAAATTATAAGGTCAAAAATATCACAATGAATCCATTTATGGTCAATTAACACCACATAAGTAAACATTCATTACCATTAAATATTTAGAATGCTATTACAAAAATTAAACATTAATAGAATAACTAATGGTCAATTAAAAAGATAAGGATTAAATTGAAAAAATATGTTTTCCAAAATTTATTGTATGATGATATTACAACCCTATATCATCTCATTTTAGAATAAAGTACACTTTTGTGGTTTTGGGTAGGGTTTGATTTTATTATAAATTAATATTTTTGAGAGTTTCCAAGTGTCCCCCTCTCCTCCCATATAAAAGGGAACCTCATCCCTATTCTCTTCACTCCATTTTGTACCTTAATTCTCGGCCAAACCCAGAAAATTTCTTTTCTAAACATCCCTATTAACATTCTAGAGGTTCTGGTCTTCTCAAAAGACCAACTCTAGTGCCCTAAGTGGAAATTCAAAGGATGCACGTCGAGGAAGAGGTAATCTTTTACTCCGATTCTTTCAAATTTATTTCCCCTTCTACTTACTCTTCTTTAGTTGTTTCATTATAAAGTAATAAAATAAATAACAATAATATAATTATATGTTATTATAAATATGAAACATCCCTATTTCACCTTCTATCAATCCTATGAAAAATGAAATCACCGCGCATGCGTACGTATGGATTACCGTCTCCACGTCGTGGTGTAATCTATTTTTCACCACCACTTTACATCGATGGGTATAATGGTGGAAATAATAACTATATATGAGTATTATAACATTATACTAATTATAATATATTATACACATTCCAATTCAATACTGTTTAACAACTATGGGAACAATATCTTTGCTCGTGCGTATATACAACTTACTCTCTCCACGACGCGATGAGATTCATTCTCCTTGTTAACCATTTAAGAAAGATTATAATTTATATATAATAAATAATCATGACATATATGACATAATAATTATATATTATTTATTTATATATGTATACTTTATTTACTTACTTCCATCCAATTCAATATGGAAACAAAAATAGCGTTCATGCGTACGTACTACATACCGTCTCCATGAACGGTGTATTCCATTGCATTTATCTATCAATTATATATATTTATATATTGAATATATATGATATATAAATAAGTTTTTAAATTTTGAATGTAATTAAATAATTATATATGTAACAACAACAATAATAACAAGTCCAATCACGTACAATAAATAAAACGATTATTACCCAAAACGTTGCTTCTACATGGAATTGACAAATGAAAAGTTAATATAAAGTCGTAAGTGTATCATATATGATATCATAAATATTATTATGGTTATTTTACAAGTTAATAATATGTTTAAAACCAATATATTTGAGATTTTGACACATACGTGTAAAGTTAGACCTAAGGTAAGGGAAAAGTTTGCAATCTCATTTTTATCTGAGATTGCTTATACATAAGTATTTACTGGGGATATATTTATCATCCACATCCATTTTTAAAAAAAGATGTTGTCATCAAATGTTTAATATTCTTTCATTTTTATTTAAAGTCATTTTCACCACTTTTTTACTTTTACTATGTGGTATGGAAGGAATATTTATTTTGTTTACTATATGAGGTACATTTCAATTTTTCGGTAAAAGTACGAGGATAATGTTTTTTTAAATTATAAGGAATGAATGGTTTTTTACTTTTTCATGATTCCTTATTTACATAAATATTAATATACACTATTTCAGGTTTATTTTCAACTAATTACTTTTTTAAAAAAAAATTACGGCATTTCGCGAATGAAAATGTTTTTAATAAAGTAAGTATATTTTCATCAAGAACTAAGTTAAAGTGGTTTATCAAAATTATTTTCTATCTAAGATGAAATAGGGTTATATTTCTATCCTTATTATTAATTTTATTTGATTATTTTTATGAGGGAATTATTTTTATGAATTCCATTTATCTTATATGGATTGTGTTATGATTGAATTATGATTAAGAATTTCATTTTATTTCATGGGTTATGCTATGATCAATGATTTATTTTTTTATGGCACGTGAAAGAATGAATTAATTATGAGATTATTGGGACCTTTATATCCCTCAAATTAATTGTGTAAAGATTTATATCTCATTATAATGACGTGACTGGAACGATAGGTAAATCTGGTTCAGTAATGCTTGGATGGAACAACCAGTAAACCTAGTTCCGTAATGGACTTTGTCCACTATGATGGTCTTGGATGCAATGCCTTGATTACTATGGAAATCATAATATGTGCCTATTAGTTTACCAAAATTACATTTTTTATGCCAATTCTATTCTATTATAGTTAATGTTCCTTTATGATCGATGTCATACATACTACTATGATTTATATCATTTCTCAAGAATTTGATGTTTAAAAGATATGTTCATGCTTTCACGTTCAAATGTATATGATTTATATTATTTTCTCCATGTTTACACTTATTGAGAATTTGAGCTCACCCTTTTTATGTTTTCTTTTTTCCATGATATAAATAATGGTTTTAGGTAGGAAAACACAAGGGGAAGATCTTTATGGGAGATGTTAAAGATATTTCACCATGATTAGAAGATTATGTTACAATTTTCAAAATGAACTAAAATAATACGATCTTTGGGTTTCTGGTTTTTGTTATGTATTATGTATTCCAAAAAAGTAACTTAATGTCAACGTATGCCAGTCTTGGGTCTCTACAGTTGGTATCAGAGTGATGGTTTAGTTATCATTTGGGAACTAGGATTCGAAAACTTTAGTGATGTCCCACGAGATATTTCTAAGGAATGTCTAGGGATGTAAAAAAGGATAAGTATATGTTTAGGTTATAGTTCTAGAATTATGGAAAATATCATAAATAATATAGGATTAAACCTAAGATGTTATATATTTAAAGTAATCCACCTTGATTATGTTGTTTTCCTAGTATGATTTTTTCAACTCACACTATTCTTTTTGGGAATTAGACGGTGGATGGAACCCGAAGGAACTGTGTTAATGATCAATCAAATGGGAAATGAAATGATTGTCCTCATGAACAACCAAATGTTATTGGATTTGGAATGAATAATTTTATTACTATACTTACACAAGATATGAATCATTCTGGACTCCCAAATGACCAGATAAGGGAACAACATTCTATTGAGTCGTTCATGAGTCAACATCCACCTTCATTCAGTGGGTCTTTAGATACACTTGTTCCTGAATAGTAGATCAATACCATTGAAAAGATATTTTCCATCTTTCACTATTCAGAATATGAAATGTTAATTTTGGTTGTCTATAGTTTAGAAGGTGAAGCAGACCAGTGGTGAACTATAATTAAGAATACAAGGTAGCAAGATGAAATTGAAGCCATGGAATGGAATGAGTTCAAGATCTTATTTTTCAATAAGTACTTCCCTTATATTATTTGAAAAAATATTTAAAAAGAGTTTATTGAGCTTATGTAAAAGGATGATGAATCTATTGGTATATACGAGGATAATTTTACAAGACCTGAAAGGTAAGCTTCTGGCTTTATCATGTAACCTGAAAGTAAAGTTGATCAATTATTCAGTGGTACAAAACCAATTATTCGAAGGGAATTATCTATAAGAGGCTTCAGTAGATATGAAGAGATTGTGCGTTGTGCTATCTAGGTAGAACTAAAAGTTGTTGTCACATATACATCACATGGTTTTGACAAGAAATGAAAGATGGAGTGCAATGGAAAATCTCAAAAAAATTGTGAGAAATAGATAAATTTTTCCTTATGCCAAAAGTGTGGAAATAATCATAGTGGATTTTGTCTTAAAGGGACTAGAAAATTTTTCAAGTGTGGAAAATATGTTCATTGGGAAGTTGAGTGCTGAAGTAATGGGAAAAAGGTTTCTAATGATGTGAATGGAGAAAAGACTATAGAGAATGCACCACCAACACTTCAATTCTATAAGTACAAGTAAATGGGGAATTATGATAACCACTACCCTAATCCAAGGGTTACTAATGATCAAAAACAACAACTTATTAAGGAAGAAGTCAAAGGGGAGTCACATGCGATCACTGTTGGAGATGTTGATTATGAAAATAATTTAGTGGAATGTATATGTGTTTATGTAATGGGATTTCAAAATAGTGTTGTGGAATATAACTGTGGGAATATTGGAATATCTATGTATTGATCTATCAATGTCTTAGATAATTTTATGGTTCTAATAACCATGAAAATTGATTGAAATATTCTTTTTTGAAAGAAGATGATATGCACATAATGAAGGGATAAAGGATAAAATTATATGTTTGATAGTATTAATGAGCTCATGAATAATAAAAGGAGAAATTAATATCATTATTTGATTATATAGAATATTTGGTATATTTGGTGTGTGAAAAGAGTTAATTTTTATAGAATTCATGTTGTCACTATGGTTTTATGGTAATTTATTTTAATATCATATATCAATAGTATACATGATTAATGTATTTAACTGTTTAGAATATGAAAACAAAGAACTACCAAATGAGATATGGGAGACAAATGTTAAGTCGATTTAGATCACCTCCTTTTAAATTTTTATATTTTTTATTTTTTTGTAAGGATTGTAATTTTATCCATTTATAGATGGTATAATTTATATTTCGGTTGATTTTTGTTAGATTAATGTATTATCTCACTATAGGTAGACTTAGGCATATTTAATAATATTTCATAACCTCTTTATTGAGATAAATGGAATGACTTATCATTCTATCATATGATCTGTTAACACTTCATGAATGAAAAATTCAAATTCATTTTTTTAGATAAGAGATGAAGTGGAAATTTTTCTGGGAACGACCAATGGTGATATTATATTGAGATCAAGTAAGTATTTCTACTTATGAAAAAGTATTCAATATTAGGGAAATGATCTTGAAAACCAAAAATGTTATCCTAGTTTCCTCTTATCTGATGCATCAGATGGTCCCTTAAATCTTCACAGATTTACGGCTTTCTGGTAGTTAACTTTCTCCAAATCTTGTTCTCTGTCACTACCCATCAGAACGTGATGGTTAGATTTCTCTTCCATATCCGTGTTTTCACTCCCTACCTATGTTCTCATATGTGGAAACCCAGTGAAGAGTTACTATGGGTAAACGTTACATTTATAACTTTACTTTTTAAAATTATATCTTAGTATCACTTTTTGCGATGTGAGTTTCCATTAAAAAAACATTCAGGAAGAAAATCATTTATAACACCGACAACTTTTGAGGGAGAAATTCATTTTAAGGGGGTAGAATGTAACGACATGAGATTTTATGAGATAAATTATTTTTAACTTCTTGGTTTTTTTTTGTTGTACGATAGCCCAAGATTGGCTTTCACTACATGAAATAGTGACGTGGCTTACGTTACATGCAGGAGTGACCTTCCTCGATAGCTTGCATTGAACGCGTTACCGAGTTTCACTAAACAATGATATATTATTAAAATATTATTATTTAATGTGATATAAACTATAAATAGTGAATATTATTAACCACACTTTTAATTTTATATAACATTAACATTTATCTAATTTATTTACTAGACATGATATAAGAACAAGTTCATTTTTTGGATAAAATAATTATTTTATAAAAAAAATCCATTCTTTCCGCCTTTTGATATCAAACCAATTTTAGAACGAGTTTTTGAAACATATATTTTTCAAATTTGACAAAATAAACTTATTCTTTACAATCGGGATATAAAAATTTACTTTGGATAATTTTTTGATAGTTTTCTGATAACTTTCATATTTTGATTAATAGTAATAATACGCTAAAGTTTAATTAAAACAACTTTTTTCATTGAGATAATTTATATTGTTAAATTATAATATTTTATGGGTTTAATGTATAAATAGAATATATTTTTACCATTTAATATAATTTATATCCATATCATTAATTTAAATTGAATTCATATATAAAAACATTTCAATCTTCTTCAATGTTTGATCTTTTAAAACCCATTTTCTCAACAACGGGAATAATTTTAAAATAATTTTTGAAACATCTATGTTTTTAAAATTGAAAAATGGATTCCTTATTTGGAATAATTATTTCCAAATTAGGTTAATAGGAAACTTTTAATTTTGGGCATTATGAATAGTATATTTGGTAATTATTTTTATTACTATGGTTAAAGGTGAATCTGGTAATAAAGGGTTAAGATAATGTTTTAAAATTATCATAACACCTGTGAAAATCCTATTTAATGATTAAATTACACACTTATCATATATGTTTCGAAATTGAATAACTTTTTGCCTCTTACCTATGAATATAACATGAATGTAATAAAAACTAATGAAATGGACAAAGTGTCACAATCACTTTTTATATAAGTGTATTAATTTTAATATATGAATAAATAAGAGATAAAATAGACTACATATTGTATCTGGAAATATAAAATAGTTACCCACATCATAAAAATCTATTTATAATTTTTAGAGATTAAATAATTACCATTAATGATGACACAATAGTGATGTAGAAATTATTATGTTAATTGAAATATCAAATTAATGATTTTTGAAATGATAAAAGAAATATCATATTAAATAATTAATGACCTCCATTTATTATCTATGTGAATATGACATGTGATTAGTTTATTTATTTTTTGAATTTATTTTTTTTTTGAATTTTATTTAAATTTTAATAAATTAATAGTGTCAAAATTATCACAATTGATATTTTATAAACATAACATTTTATTAAATTATTTAAAAATCATAAAAATATAAAAAACTACAAAGTGAAAATTATAAGTTCAGAAATATAAAAATTTATCGATTTATGGTCAATTAACACCACATAAGTAAACACTCATTACAATTAAATATTTAGAATGTTATTACTAAAATTAAACATTAATAGAATAACTAAGTGTCAATTAAAATTATAAGGATTAAATTGACAAAATACGTCTTTCAAAACATATTGGATGATGAGATTACAAACCTACATCATCTCATTTTATAATTAGGGCCACTTTTGAGGTTTTTTTAGGGTTTTATTTTAATATAAATTAATATTTTTGAGAGTTTCCTAAAATACCCCTCCCCTCTCTTATAAAAGGGAACCTCCTCCGTCTCCTCTTCACTCCTAATTGAGCCACAAATCTCTGAAAAACCCTACCCATTTATCTTATCAACTTCCTTGGTAACATTTTTGAGGTTCTGGGATTCTCAAAAGTCCATCTCTAGCGACCTAAGTGGAAATTCAAAGGAGGCACGCCAAGGAAGAGGTAATCTCTTTTACCGATTCATTCAAATTTATTTCTTCTTCTACTTCATATTATTTAGTTTTTCCATTATAAATTAATAACATCAGTGTCAAAAATATATTTACATGTTATTATATGTATTAAACAACCCTATTTATCCTTCTATCCATCCTACGAAAAATGAAATCACCACTTGTGTGTACGTATGGATTACCGTCTCCACACCGTGGTGTAATATGTTTTCACAACCACCTTACTTGGATTGGTATATTGGTGGAAATGATAAATATATTTGATTATTATAACATTATACTAATTCTAATATATTATAAACCATCCAATTTAATACCATTCAACAATTATGGGAACAATATCGTCACTCGTGCGTACGTATGACTTGCCATCTCTCTGATGCGATGAGATTCATTCTCCATGTTAACCATTCAAAAATAATTATAAAGTATATATAATAAACAATAATGGAATATTGAAATAATAATTCTACTGTATTTATGTATATATGTATATTTCATTTACCTATATCCATCCAATTCAATAAGGAAATGAAAACACTGTTCATGCATACGTACGGCCTACAATCTCCATAAACAGTGTATTCCATTACATTTATCTATCTATTATATATATTTAAATTCTAAATATATATGATATAAAAATAATTTTTTACATTCTAGAATTAAATAAATCAGGATCTATGTAATAATATAAATAATAATAAGTCCAAACACATTCGATAAATAAAACGATTACTACCCAAAACATTGCTTTAACATGGAATTGACAAATGAACGAGTAATTTAAAGTCGTAAGTGAATCATATATGATATCATAAACATTAATATGGTTCTGTTACAAGTCAATAATATGTTTAAAACCAATACACAGATGTTTTAGACATGTACAGATGAAATTGGACCTATGGTAAGGGTCAATTTTGCAATTTCATTATTATCTGAGATTGATTATATATAAGTACTTACTGGGGATATATTTATCATCCACTTCCATTTTTTTAAAAAAAATTCAACAAATGTTTTCTATTATTCAATGTATGTTTAAATTCACGTTTACCCCTTTTTTACTATTACTACGTGGTATTGAAGGAATCTTTCTTTTTTTACCATTTGAGGTACTTTTGAATTTTCTCATAAAAGTACAAAGAGGATGTTTTTTTAACTTATATGACATGAATGGATTTTTAAATTTGTATTATTTATTAGTTACATGAAGCTTCCTGTAAACTATTACTTGTTTAATTTCAACTATATTCGTATATTTAAATTGTGAGGCATTTTGAGAAAAGAAAATTTTTTGAAGAAGAAAGGATATTTTCCTCAAGAACAAAGTTCAAGTGGTTTATAAAAATTATTTTCCATCTAACATGACATAGGGTTATGTCTATTTATCTATTATTAAATTTATTTGATTATTTTAGGATGGAATTATTTTTATGATATTCATTTATCTTATATGGATTATGTTATGATGGCATAGTGTTTAGAAATACCATTTTATTTAATGTGTTATGCTAGGAAGAATGATTTATATTTTTGTGCCACGTGAAAGAGTGATATCATTATGATATGTGTGGGTTCAATATCTCCCTCAAATGCATTGGGTAAATATTTATATATCATGGGGTAGACATGACTGGAACGACAGGTAAATACTATCCAGTAATACATGGCTGGAATGGAATGTAAACCCGGTTCAATAATGCATTTTGTCCACTATGATGGTCTTGGCTGCAACACCTTGGCTACTATGGAAATCATAATATGTTCTTATTTGTTTTCCACAATTACATGTTTTATACCAATGTTATTCTATCATGGTAAATGTTCCTTTATGATCCATGTCGTACGTACTACCAATATTTCGGTCATTGCACATGATTTTGATGTTTAAACTTTATGTTCATGTTTTCACATTCAAATATATATGGTTAGTTTCATTTTATCCAAGTTTACCATTACTGAGAATTTAATCTCTCCCTTTTTCTGATTTCTTTTCCCCAAGATATAAATAAATGTTTTAAGTTGATAAACATAAGGGGACAAACATTATGAGAGATGTTGATGATTTTTCACCATGATTAGAAGATTATGTTCTGAGTTTTCAAAGGCACTAAAATAATACATTCTTTGGGTGTCTATTTTTTATTTTGTATTAATTATTCAAAAAAAGTAATGTAATGTCCACGTATTCTATGCTTGGGACCCCACATTACATGGCCATTATTTTTTCAAATTTATTCATTGGTTATCCTATATTCTCATATAAAAACTAACTTCCCACCTAAACATCATAACAAATCACCCAATCACTCACAATTATATATTTTTATTTAAAAACATGGGAAATACATTTGATTCATTCTAGGCCATAGGTATGTTTTAATTTTAATCTTGGGATTTTTTCATTTCAGGTTTAATATTATTTCCAGAGTTGGGCATCAAAAAACATAAGTTTTTCAGAAAATAATCCATACAAGTAGTTTAGGGATAAAATTAGTTGTAAAAATATGATAAACATGTTACATTTATTTGTTGGTTATAGTGTCAATTTATAAATTTTTTCTAATTTTTTGATTTTATAATCAAATAATGAATTTATTCCCAGAAAATCATACGACTTTTTTTTCAATGGATAGTGACTACTATATGATTAATTCAAAATTGTCTAATTATGAAACCTAACCTTGGTACTTGAACTGAACTTCATAAAATAAAATATTACCATGATTATCTTGGTCATTTTTTAACTCTCATCGCCTATTAATCCTTCATTTTCTCAAACCACCCCTACATGATTCTCTATAGTACCCTCCCTTCGATTCCTTATCAATCCTCAATCGAATTGGGAGGATCTCTTCAAGGTATGTTTGTATTTCCTCTAAATTTAACCTCTTTACCTAGATATATCCTTGATCTCTCTTCCCCTTGATCTATTGGGACTCGATTGTGTTTTCATTGTTTGATCAAGGGTTTTTGGTATTGAATTTATTATTTTATTCGTATATCCAGTCTTTTTAAGACCAGATATATCTCTTCCCCATCACTAAAATCAATGATGTCGATGTTTCTTCTATTAGAGAGGTAGGTGTCTTTATCCATTGGATTCTTTATGATGGTGACATGAATTTTCATATGTAATCCTTTTATTTTTTAATATGAAAATTATTGGTTTGATTTTATTAATGGATAAATTTAAAATCTTTAGTGGAATCCGGAAATGTTTTAAAGGGTGATTTCATCAAAATTAGTTTTTGTGAACATTATTTGTTTGTAAAAATTACATATAGAATAATTGAAAATTTTGGAATTAGATTATCTTGCATGTAACGGTGATCCTTTCCACATAGATAAGGTTGTGGGATATGTTTCATTTTAGGTACCTATGATTCACTATGCCAACAAGATTCCTTGGACGTCCTAGTAACATTTTTTGCATCTTTCGACCTATTTGTAAATTTCTTGTAAACATTGAATGGATTCTTGTGGTATAATTTTCCACTTTGTTTTATTATGCATGGATTTTCTTGTTTGATACCTTTTATTTAATCAAGAATTATTTACATCCTTGTTCTTAAGGCATGGGATATGTAATTATTTAAAAATAAAAAATAGAAGGATGTATTATAAAAATGTGT
This sequence comes from Viscum album, assembly GCA_963277665.1. Lineage (NCBI taxonomy): Eukaryota > Viridiplantae > Streptophyta > Magnoliopsida > Santalales > Viscaceae > Viscum > Viscum album. The sequence goes on from OY728121.1 coordinate 768,489,450, forward strand.
TTTCATATTCATAGATTTATAAAATCTTGATTTTTAATGATAGAAATGAGGATTTCATGGTGAATAGATTTGTATAGATTCATGGTGGAAACCTATTGATAAATTCCCCACACCGGAAATATGTTGTTTGGAGTATGTTGAATTGGTTTTCAAGACTAAGGTAAATATAAGGACATCATGTAGCTTGTAGGATCATCCTAGTTGAAATAAGCTTCGGGTGGTTTGGGATGCTCGTGACTGATGGTCACATGTGTATTGACTCTTAGTTCATGGTTTTCATGTGTTTCGGGCCATTGGTATTTTTTTCATATTATGATTCATGTTTTTTTAATTCTAATTTGTAATATATTTTAGATTTATATTTATATATTTCTTTGGTACATAATACATGTATTTAGGGTTAAATTATTCGCATTATTCTAAATATTTATAACCAAATTATTATTTCCTATCCATGTCGATCGGGAACATGCATTTTACATTATGGGGGGTTGTCTCAAGTGATGTGTTAGGTCAACCCAGGTTGGTTTGTTACAAGTTGGTATCAATGGTGGTTTTCTCAAGAGTTGTTGTAGGAATGCAGTAGGTCCTTTGGAACTTGTGTAGTATGTTTGGAAGGGTTCTTAGCTAGTTCACATCCATATATGATCCTAATATAACATCAAAGGTAAGGAATTTTTCCCCAATATTGTTCTTGATTTTTTTATATTAAAATGAAATTTATTTGAAGTTTATTTAGATAATCCATGTATTTTATAATCTTTTGTTGGTTTCCAATGTTTCCACCCCTCATTTTATGAATCTATTATTACTTAAATTTTTATTTATTAAGTGATTTAATGTAGATACTTGTGGTTTTTCATTTGATTCCAAGTTGTATCTCAATGCTAATTATATGTTATATCTTCTGATTAATAGATAATTCCTCAAAAAATATATCTTCCAATTCTACGTGAGAAAGTTGTGAGATAATTTCTATGGGTAAATACTCCAAAATAATCCTCATTAGTGGAATATGTTATCTAGATTATCATGAATTTGGGATAGGTGGGTATTGGAGAGTCAAAATTGATGGTGGACCCTTATTTTGAGTGTACTAAGAATAATACACCTATATATCATGGCGACAGATGAACCCATGAACTAAATGAGTGGATTTTATGGATTAAAATAATTTTACATTACTTAATTTCTCTAGAGAACTCAACTGTGGGGTTTTCTATATATATTCTTTAAGGGATGTGGATGAATTGGTTGAAATCAATTGTGAAATTTTAGTTTAAAGATGATCTCACATAGACCACCTTCAAAAAGACCTTGGATAAGAATTTATTTCCTAAAATGTTTTGAGTGGTGAAGATTTATGAATTTTTGACCGTAGGAAATGGAAAAATACTTGGTTATAAAGAAGATGACATGTTTTATTATGTTAGTTCCCTTATCACTTGATCTTGTTTCTAATTAATATCTTATGTCATAGAGGTCTGAGATGGGTTTGGGGGAAAATATTCAATTCATGTTTATACTAATTCTCAAATCAAACTTTTATATGGTTTTTGATAAATAAAATATTATAGAAGAAATTATATCCCAAAATACTAGTCTTAGAAGAGCTTTTGTTATCACAATCAAAATCTGCAATGTCTCCTATAGGAAAAAGAGGAATCAAGGTGAGGAATGTTAGGATATTAGTAGTGGTGTGAAGTAGAAGTCAGGATAGATCCATGTGGTCTGCATCTAGTGTGGGAGATATAGCCCCTCCAATATTATTGTTAAAAAAAACAAAGACCATGCCACATTTGTAGAAATTCAAGTCATCTCCTGCACTTCTGTTGATGAGTACCTCTAAGATGAAGGGTGTGATCCATTGATATTGAAGGCTCCTAGTTCCAATCTGATGTAGTGAAAGGAGGTGTATCTATGTCTTACTCTAAATGAGATACCTAATCTATGAATATTTTTTAAGGGGGAAAAAGGCTATCCATATTTATACAGTGGAGTATACATCAGATTAATCTGACGTGGGACCATCTAATGTGTGAGTCACGGTGTTTATTCCATCATTTATGGTTCTAGATTTTTATTGATATTGGTGCATATCATTCCGTAATATAATATATGTTTATTGGTACACTATGATTTCATTACAATATTATTCCCTTCATGATGGATTTTTCCACTCCCATGGGAATGAGGATGAAATATGGTTTTATGTGCCTTGAGTGTTGGGTAAGGATTGATGAATTTCAATTATTGTGAGATATAATGGTTCATAATATTGATATGATAAAACTTATTATTTTCATAGATTAGATGATCATTTTTAAGGCCCATATCAACTACTACATTCATTGAGTTCCATTTTATTCTTCTGGGTTTTTCCCTTATGTATTTCAAGGTTATTGGGACCCTAGATTTGGGAGATCCTAGCCTATTATTCCTTATTCAATAACAATCTCATGCCAATTTTGATAGATTTTTCTAGTTTTAATTGAATAAAGTTTGAATAGTCCAATTCATAAAGTGTTGTTTTAATTAACAATGTTCTTTATAGATGATTATTTGGGTTACTACCTTAGAGAGAGACTAGGTTCAATATTACACCACTTCATAGTATGAGGCCCATTTTATGCCATCTTCTGTTATAGAACCCACAGAGTTGGAGAAGTTTAAAATTAAGCTTGAAGTACTTTAGGCAAACAGATTTATCTATCCTTCTGTTTCACAATGGGCTTCATGATTTATCTTTGAAAATAAGTTAGATGGAATCCTTCAGATTTATGTTCATTACCAAAATATTAATCTGGAGATTGTTAAGAATGAATACACATTTCTTATGATATAAAATCTATTTGATCAACTAAGACAATCCTATTGTTTTTCTAAGATAGACCTATGTTTAGGGTACCATCATTGGAGATTTTTAGAAGAGTATATACCTAAGATATCATTTAGTTGATGGTTTAGAAATTTCTAGTTCCTAGTTATGCCATTTGGTCTTACTAATTCTCCAATGTTATTTATGGAATTAATGAACCAGAACATTCATTGGTTTGTGGAGTAATTAATAGTTTCATTTGGGTTCAATATCTTCATACTTTTTATTTTAATATTTCATATACACTTTAAAAAGGTAATGTAGTCACTAAAAAGTTGAGAATGAAGTTACTGACTTAGTCTTTAAAGTAATCTGAAGAGGAGTCGTCTTTGATGATTCTATTTGTTGAGTATAACACGGAAGTGAAAGAGTCTAATGGGTATGTTTTTTATGGATTTTTTGGGATGTTAATTCTTCATTTTATTATTGGATCTAGATTGTGATAGAAACTGAATATGATTATCATCGTTTTAGTAAAATCTTCAATAGTGGGGTGACCTTTAGTGATTGATCTAGGTCTCTTGATGGGGTTTTTTCTTTTCAGGGTAGATTGGTCATTTTGATCTCTCTGACACATAAATTGATGGAAATTTGACATAATTCACATAGTCCATGCATCCAGGAGATACAAAAACACATCATAACTTAATACATTGATATTTGTGGCTGGGGATGAGGTGATCAATTACAGAATTCAGGTCATAGTTCCTTACATTCTAGAAAATAACGGTGGAACACTAAATACCTGCAATTTTATTTCATCCCTTACCCATCCCTCTATGAAAATAGGATGATATATACATTGGATAAATTATTGGACTACCTTAGAAATGTAGTGGAACTGATTATTTTTGGATAATCATAGATGAACTCACTTAATGGTCCAATTTACTACTAATTACAGAGTCGATGGAAGTGGAAGAGATGATCTGTTTGTATATCTAAGAGATCATAAAACTCAAGGTATTTCCTTTTATGGTGTTTTATAATTGGTAATCACAATATACATCCTAGTTTTGGAAGGGGTTATTGGAAGTGACAAGTATCTAATTGAATTCAATCATGATGTATCATCCACTCTTGGATAGTTAGATTGAGTGGGCCATCCAAATTCTAGAAGATATGATTTGGGCATGCATACTGGTCCTCTGTGGTTTTACAAGAGAAGAATATACCCTTGAAAAAAATATCTTATAATAATATTTACAAATATTGTATTATAATTGAACCATTTTATGTTTTTTTGGTCATCTATATAGATTTCTATTGTGGTGGGTGAAGATTAGTGATAAGTTTCTCATGAGACCGAGTATTGATCAAGAGATGAAGGAGATGACATGTTTGGTAAAAAGGATACTATTTAAATATCATAATATCTAGAAATAATATTTTTATCATCATCATCAGTCAGTGGGATTTGAGGTTGGTGATTGGGGGTTTTTCAATGTTTATCCTCAATTGGACCATCTTTGCTTGGTAAAGTGGGTTAAATTGGCTCAATGTTCTATTGTACCTTTAAAAAGAAATGAAGGAATTTGAAAGTTCTCATATTAATTGAACTTACCATATATTTTCACTTTTATTCATGATGTGTCCCATGTTTCACAGTTGAATAAATATCATTCAGATCTGTCCCATCTGATTGAATAAGAGGATATTGAAATTAACCCCAATTCCATAATGTTTGAGAAGTCAATATAGATTATGGATCATCAATATAAGTTAATTCATGTTAAAATGACTCCCCTGGTTCATATTTTGTGGTAGAATAGATGAGATAGTCCTTCTATATGGTATCAGGAAGTTTTTATGAGGTAGTTGTTTTCATAACTATTTAGGAGCCTAAAATCATAAACACCTTTCGAGGACAAAATGCATTATGGTTGGGAGAATTGTGACACAGTTTGGGTCATGGGTATGTTTAAATTTTGATCATGGTTTATATATTTTATGTTCATAGTGGATTTTATGGTTTGGGGGGTCAAAACATGATTTTTTTAGGGAAAATTGGTCAGACGAGTGGTTTAGGTGCAAGGTTTGTAGTAACCATGATATTGGGATCTATTGGTTCCTATGTTAATTTTCATGCTTTCATTAACTATGCATGTCTTAATGAAAACTATGAGGCCATTCCTATCAATCAATGTGACATAGTATTTAGGGGACAATGGCTACCACATGGTTTACACATGGTTTGTCTAATCATGCAGTCTAAGAATACAACCTGATCCAAACATATTAAAATAAAAAATTACCCAGATTCACATGGTCATTATTAAATATAATCCTCTTATAATCACTCATTATCTTGAGTTATACCCTCCATGATTCAATTTAGTATTCTCCATTTGATTCATTAGTGATCCTAGATTTATTTCGGTGGATCTATTCATGGTATGTATGGATTTCTTATTGATTTCTCCGCTTTTCCATATATTTGTAATCGATATATCTTACCCTTGATCTGTTGAAACATTATTGGGATGAGAATATTTCATTTAGGGTTTTGGGTGGATAATTTATGATTTTATTTACAAATCTAGACTAAAGAGTATTGTATTTACTTCTTTCATGTCACCAATATCGAAGGGATTGACATTTTCCCCATCGGGGAGGTAAATTTCACTATAAAAGGATTATTTCACATGGTAACATCAGTGTTCCTGTTAAATCCTTTGATTTTATAAAATGATAATTTTTGGATTGATTTTTTATGGTTGAAATTGGAATACATTATTTTACTTGGTCTTCGATGGAAATGGGTAATGTTTTTAAGGGTGTTATGTTTTAAAAAAATTTATGAACATTTAAGTGTTTGATAAAATTCCATAAAGAATATATGAAAATTTTGGGCTTTGATATCTTACACATTATGGTAAACAATTGTACTTGGGTAAGACCTTGGGACACATGTAATTTAGGGATCTTGGATTCATAATTCTAGCTAGAGAACATGGATGACCTGGTATCATATTATCCATATTGTATCCTATTTGAACATTGTTAATAGATATTACATGGATTATTGTGATTAACATGACCATTTTTTTATTCATGCATTTTATTGGTTATTTCCCATTATTTAATTAAATATTATTTACTTATAAGTTCTTAATACTAGAGACATAAAAAGTTTTTAAATGGAAAATTAAAAGGATGTCTTATGAAAATAATTCATATGAACTTATTTATAAAAGCTATTTTTGTTTCAAATATATAACTAACAGTTTCATGGTTATAGAATTTTTATAGATTCATGTTGGTATTCAATTGGGTATTTACACACACCATACATATGCCTTTAGGTGTGTGTAGACTTGATTTTGTAGGAATTGGATAAATAGAAGGGAATAATGTATCCCAAGACTCATCCAAGTAGATAACATCTTCAGGTGGTTTGGGATGGTGGTGACCAATCATCACATAGATATTGTCACTTTTCTCATGGTTTGTCTTTTAATCTAGACTGTTGGGAATATGTCACGTAATGCCTCATTTTTTCATACTTTCTCTTTTTTACTATGTTTAGATTTGTATTTATTTATTTCCATAGTACATGTTGGATGTTTTCATGTTTAAATAATTCACATTCTTCTTGATATTGATACCTAGGTGCCTGCTTCTAGTCATTAGTGATTGGGAACATGCATCTGGCCTCATGGTAGGATATCTCTAGTGATGTGTCCAAGCGACCCACGTTATTTCATTACAAAATCTTAAGTACAAGAATCAATTGTATCCGAAATAATTAACCATAAGGGTCTCCCCAAAATTATTTCTCATATATTCAAGGGGAATATATCCAGCGGTATACAAAATTTTATGAATATCATCCTACACCCCTTTTATATCAATAATATCAATTTCCATAATCTTCTCATTCCACATATATAAAATATCCACATTCAAAAAGGGTAATCTAATTCATGCTCTGATGTAACATTGGATTTAATAAAGACTTCAAAGGATCCCAAACAAGAATTTATCTATATAGATAGAGTTAGTTTAAATATTGGATAATAAAAATTATAATATCTATACAATTTGTGTTTTCTATGAATGTCCTAATATTATTCTACAATAGATTTTCCTAGTACAAAAGAATCATTAAATACGAGAAAAATAGAACCCATACTATCATGGATGATGAATAACCCCCCATAATTTCCTCAATTATATGATACATCCTTATTCATCTCATGTCCAGTGTATTGAACCAGAGGTTTCCAAGTAGGATTTATATGAAATTTGAATCTTTTCATCTGGTGAATGGTTTTTATTATAACTGGGGTTTTGATTGGGAATTCAAATGGTTTATCATCCAAAAATTGTTTTTTTGAAATATTTTTGTGTTATTTGGTTACACTAGTGTTTTTTGAGAGTTTTTGAGGAAGGGAGGTCATGGAAATTGGAAAATATAGCAACAAAGGGATAAAAACCATGATCTTATTGTTCAAAAAATGAAATAGTAGGAATGATGGTTGGGGGATGCTTTCCCTAGTGTTTCTTGGTTTGAACGATTATTTCACCCCCTGAATGGGGTGTCTGTAGTTGTTTTAAATTAAATTAGGTATCATCCAAAAAAAATTTGGACTAAGAGAACACATTGGGAGGTTATGTTGACCAGATACCCCTCCTCTTCCTCCCCTTTGATCGACAATACTAGGGAGTTCTGTTTTGTGGTTACTTTAGGTACATTCGTACCTATTCATGCCTTTTTTATTCATGGTGTTCAACACTAATTCTTCCCAATTTTTGAAAGGTTTTGGAACTCTTCCAATGGATCATGAATGATTCAGATAAAATCAAAGGGGACCTTTACACACAGTGTCCAGAAGAGGAACCAACCTGATTTCTACATGTCGTCAAAAGTATTTTCAGTTCTAGATAATCCAGTTCACTATATTTTTAATGTTTCTGGTAAAATAATAGAAAGTTTCCTATTATAAAACTCATACATGATAGGTACTTTTTCCTTGATGGCATTGAGGGTGTTTCATTGACTTTCTGTGGGTGTTTTGTCACTGTTTTGATGTGATAGTGGTACCCATTGAGTTTTTCATAAATTATGTCTTATTTTTGTAAATTGAATAATTAATTTTTATGATGTATGTCACAAGGTAGGATATGGGGTGGAATTATAATCCTGGAAGAGGCATGGAAGGGAATGGTTAAAGTTCCACTGAATATCGAGTGGTTGGTATCTCTATTTTGGAGGTAGTTAGTCCCCTTAATATAATTCCACATTTGTTTTTGATCCTATCTTCTTTCCCTCATGCATGTTAAATGGGGATGGGTTGATTTCAAGAGACCAACAGTGCCGAGGTAGACGAGGTATGGTGTACTTGGGCCTTCTATTCTCAATTTAGGATCTCATTTACACTTTTGGTTTTAGAATATCCAATCAACCATGTATCCATTGGAGGGAGGAATTTTCGGAATAATGAGAGACCATGGGTAGTATTAGGATGTGATAGGAATGATGGGTATCCCAGTAAATGTTTTCTTATGGCTAGTTGGATAGGTGAGTGAGGCTTATGCCTAGTAATGATGGTTTGCATGAACATTCCTATAGTTATTGTGAGTGACACCCTTATTAGTTTGGTCTAAGGATTGGTGAGAATTTTTAGTAAGAAGAGTCCTTTGGGACAACAAGGGTGTGTTAAAGAGGGATTTCATCTCTGTGGTGGGATGATAATCTCTCTTAGAATATGATAGATATGCCTTGGATGTGGGTGTTTTTTGACATGGCATAAAGATGCTAAGGCTATTAGAGTGGAATATCTTGGGAAAATCCATGGGTAACATTAAGAGGAGGGAAGACGATTTTTAAAGGGTTGTAAAAATCCTTGATGTCTAGGTCAAGGACAACCTAGGGGATGTTATGTCACTAATGGGTAATGATTATTGGATTATATAGATGAAAAGTGTCTATTATGGGACTAGAGGAACCAATGGATGTCCTGATGTGTGAGATGATGCATTTTTTGATGAGGGGACATGTATCCAGTGATTATAACCCTATTATTTGTCTGATATATGTTTGATGGGATGCTTCCATGTGTGATTGTTGTGACTTCCAGTTTTTTTTTTTTGGGGGGGGGGGTGGTTGGTATGTTTTTGACCTCAAAAAAGTCTGTGGGGATGTATTAGTGTTCATTTAACCTCCAAAAAGTATGATCGGATGGTTTAGTGTGTTATTTCCAACCCAAAGTCTATAGGAATGTTTTTGTGTGCTTTTTACCATCCGTGAGTATATGGGGATGGGTTGGTGTAGAAGATAGATTTTTATTTTAATATTGGGGTGATGACCTCCCTAGAGGCTAATACATCAACATTAATTGGGCCATGCCTAATAGTCTTGGGTAATGATGGTGGACTTCCCATGAGTGGTTGGGTCATTGGATGATTTTATGAATGAACAATTGACCCTACCATGAGTGACTACGAGGTGGTTTAACATAAAGATATAAAACCATTCCCATTTCCTTTGGGTAACAGTCCAAAGATTGTATGCTACCATTATTTATGGCTTCATGTATGGTGTGGGCATCAACAGAGTGAAAAAATATAGAAGAGATGATGACAAGATATTTATCATGGAAACAAAGAAGGTATGATTGGGTGTCATGGTGTCTTGGTTAGTACATGGTGACCTGGCATGATGGGAGTCAAGGTGACTTAGATAACATATGATTTGTTACGCACCAGTATAACATGTTTTTTCTACAATGATTATAAATATATGATAGATTATTATATGGAAAATTTTGATAATATAAAACCTCACTTTTCCTATATTAACATTTCATCACATTTGCGTAATAATTAATACATTATAGAACAAATGCCCAAAGATCATATTAGTTAAGTGACTTTGGAAACATGGAAACATAAACAATGGTACATGAGTGAGATATATTATCTCTCACTAGGTTCCGGATTACTATAACCATTCTTAGGAAAATAATACATAATACATATCTACATACCTTGGGGAATGGAAATATAAAAAGGGGTGAGATCAGATGCTCAGTAAGTGTAAAAAAAGGAGATATGTAAGCATAAAGATGAGTATAGGGGTATGAGAAGGTGATCATGACAGTAGAAGATCATACCCTGCATAAAAAAGATCACAAACATGAATCATTTCATAATGATTGATATTTAATAAGATATGAATCATAATGGAATCATTATCATAATCAAATAAATCATAATATAGAAATAATAAATGGAATTATTCAAAACACATAAGAATATAAAATGATTTTCATAGTAGTCAAGGAATTACATATAGGGTCATATTAGTAGTATGGGTTCACTCCCTATAACATCTTGGTAGTCATGGTTCACTCCCCATACAATATTGGTAGTCAGGGTTTTCTCCCATGACCATCTTAGTTGTCAAGGTTCTATCCCAAGACCATCTTAGTAGACGATGTCCTTTATTGAACAGATTTTACTCCTTGTTCCATCCATGTCTATATTACAAGATATAAATCATTATCAAATTAATTGGAGGTAGATAGAGGTCCCCAATATCATAATTAATACATACTTTCTCCAAAACATCATAAATATTCTTATCATAACCCATGAAATGAAATGGGTATCATAAATATGTAATTATATCATATCCTATGGAATTTTTCCATGTTTTATAACCATTTCATCAAAGAATAACACATAAAAAAGTGGGTTTGACAATAATATAACCCATAAATGTGAAATGGTTTTCATAAAAATATTACACATGAAAGATAAAAAGGATTCATAAACACATAACCTATGAAAGAGAAACAGGTTTTATAAATATATAAACAATGAGAGAGAAACAAGTTTCATAAACATCATAACCTCAAAAAATAAACTATTAAGAGGGAGAATTATAATATAACATTTTTATAATTTTCCATAATTTAATTATTAACTCCAAAGGATTTCAAATTATATGATATATAATTTGTAAGGGTCTCTTAAAAACATTTCTTGAGGAAAATATCATTTCTTCTATGAAAAACGCTTTTCAAAACAAAAAACATTTTTAATAAGTTTTTCTTTTAAAATAGGTTTGAAAACATATAATGGAATATTTTAAAACCATAAAACATTTTTTAAATCATTTTCCTTTGAAAATGGGCTTTAAATATAATTTTAAAAACATTTTTGAAGACATGGTTTTTGAAATAAACTAATTTCGAACCGAAAAGATAAATTATATCATACTTTCTTAAAAATATTTTCACAAATATATTAAGAATAAATAGCACGAAAATATAATAATACATCAATAAATTATTAATAAACATATTAGAAGAAAACTAATTAGTGTTCTTTAGAGATTATTCATAATATTTCATCAATGGAAGCATAATCACACAAAAATCCTAAAGAAGGATGATATTGTTTCAGTAAACTCTAACCACTTGATAACATTGAATTATAGACAACATGTAAGAAAATAAAATTTCATGAAGCTTAAAATATCTTCAAAATAATTAGATTAATGATATAATGTGCCAAATTTCAGTATATACACCTCATAAAAGAATATTGGTGCACACCCAAACATATTCCTCTAAGAAGGCAGATTGAGACCGAACTACCTAACTCATTTTGTCACATTTGAACCATAAAACCCCAAGAAATTGAGATCATAAAATGGATATTTAAATACCCAAAAATTTAATTATAAAATTCATAAGATATATTCTTGGGAATTATATAAACCACAAAAAATAAATTAGTGGTGAATAAGGAATAAATCTCACATAAACAAAAATAAGACTAGATGACCCATACCTTATGTATTGAATCTCATTAAACTCATTAAAAAAATGCTATATAATAAATATATTTTTATTCTACATCTATAATAGAATAATATTCTAATATATAATTCCAAATATGATTTTATTATTACATTATATTACCTTTTTATTAACAATTCCATGTCAACGTTACGGTTCGGGTAATATCCTCTTTTTTATTTTGTACATGTTTTGACTTATTATTCACGATAATACTAATTAGATCATGATTTAATTATTTCGTAAATTTAAAACATAATATAAATATCAAATATAGTCAGTATATAAATATTTATAATAATCTATAAATGGTGGAAATTGAAATGAAATACACCATTCATGGAGACGGTAGGTTTTACATATAGATGAACGCCATCAAAATTTTATTGTTTTTAAAGAAAAAAATGTAAATTTCATATATATATATATATACTATAATTATAGTACACATATTATTAAATATTTATCATATACGTTTACATAACTAACAAATATTACATTCCTTGTAATGTGTGAACGAATCGTGTTGCTTTGAGGAGGTGGTAGTCCACACGTCCACAAATGAAGTTATCATATTTACACAAAATGGAAAGCATGAAGGTATGTTTTATATCATAATTATATAAGAATAAACAATTCATAATTATCATATATATTATATTAAAATATAGTTTCCATTATATTTCCCACCCACGGGAGGTGGTAAAGTAAAAACAAACATCATTGATTCGCGAGGCGGTAGTCCGTCGTCCACACAAACTGTAACTTCGTTACCAATTAGATGGAAGTTTTTTTTAATTGTAGGTTTAACCCATAGATTAAAAAACATATAATTATGTTTAGGATACTGATTTTATTATATAATCATGTAATAAGAAGATTTTAGGGTGTGTAGAATGAAAATAACACAAAGGAGCTTGAGGATGGATATTGCCTCTTCATTGGGTAACTCCTATTAGTTTTCACCAAAGGGATTCCATGGTTGGATTTATTCCTAAAGGGTGTATTTTAGGATGAAGTTAGGTATTTTCAGAGAATAATTGGGAATATTTTATCTGATCCAAATGTCTTTATAGGCATGAATAAGTTGGAGGGGTGAGTGGGCTTTTATAGAGGATGAGTTTCATTCTTGTAAATATAAAAGGTAAAAAATATTGAGATCCCACAATTAAATACTGTGCCTAAAACAAATGTTAAAACTATATATAAGAGGTTAATTGGTCTAAATATTTCCAGAATATGGAATTTGGGCAGTTTTTTATGTCATTTGGCCTCCTAAGATTAATATTTAACAATTAAGTAATCTCCTTTTTTTCTTAATATCTATTATTAAATCTGAATGTCCTGAAGGATTTATATTTTTATAAATTTTAATACAAAAAATGGAAAAAATTATTTTAAAGTTATTCTTGTTGATGGGATGAGATGATAGGTTTTTAAAGGGAAAAGGTCCAAATGTTTAAATTTTATTTATCCAATTTTATTCTTAAATTGGTTAAAATTACATGAATTTGAATAATTTATGAAAAATTGATATAATTAAATAGAAAAAAAATAAAAATATAATTTAACCCTATAAAATACATAGATGAAAAATAATTTTTGAATTAAAATTAAATATTTTCGACTATTCATCCAGAAAATGAGGTTTTTTGACAAATCCCCAAAATTCACCCTAAGATAATTTGGACATTATAATTTCAAAAATTAGGTTTATTTTATAAATTTAAATTTCTAAAATTTTATAGAATTAATTTTATTATTCCTCACACAAGACATAAAAACACTTCATTTTAGAAAATAGTATTTTTAAATAAATAAGGACTTTACTAAAACTTACATGTTTTATTATCTATATGTTTTATTTTTATAAAACCATTATAAATAATATTTAATAATTAGTAATTAATATTCATATTAGTATGTTTAATGGATATTTTATAACTATTTCATTTAAATAATTATAATAATAAAAATTCCTTTTGTATAAACTCAATGTTGAGTGTAATGCAAGCCATGACATTGTTGTGTGTATTGAAATAATAACTTTTTATAGAGTATAATGAATTATTTACATAGAGTAGCTTGAAATTGAAGACATCAATGGAATATTATTTTATTTTAAAAAAGTTCAAAAATACTCGAGGTGTTACATTCTACCTCTTTAAAATGAAATTTTCCCTCTAAATTCTCCATTTTGGTACAAAAATGAGGATACTTCTACCTCATCATATCTTAAAGATTCCATGATGCTTCCTCAAACTTGTTATTTCTCTAAAAAGGTTTGATTAGGTGAGTGTTCTTGTTTCATAAAACTTTGTCTGTATGATACATAATTTCAATTGGTTGTTCCTCTTAAGAAAGATACAACTCCTACAGTATGACCTTTGAGTTCAGCACATGTGAAGGGCTAGGTATGTAATTCCATATGATAGATACGTATAACAAATCATGGAATTTATAGATATTTAGAAGAAGTTAAAAAAATGGCTACCATCCCCATATGATCAAGAATCTCAGAGGGACCAATATACATAGGGAAAAGTTTTTATTTCTTCCCAAATCATGTTAAATTCATCGAGGGGGAAATTCATTGAAAAACCTTGTCTATAAAATAAAATTAAAGATCATGTAAATGGTCATTAGCATAAACTTTCTATCTACTTTTAGATTCCTTTATATACTGTTGAAAGGTTCTTACCTTTTATTCCATTTATTTAGCTATCTCAGGTCCCAATTTTATTTTTTCTCCACCATCATCCTAGAATATTAGAGTTCTTCATTTCATCCAATAGAGGGATTCACAAGGAACCATATGAATTCTTTAGTATAATCTAATTTTTTAAGAAATATAAAGTAGATTAAGGTGTTGATCTCAAAAACCTTTGAAATCCAAAGAATAAAATCGTTATATATCGTCTAGGGGTTTAATTTTTCTTTCAGGCTAACCATCCCTCTAAGGATGATAAGTAGTACTGAAAATCAATTATATATCAAGGTATTATTGAAGTATTTTCTAGAAAATTTAGAAAAACCTTAGATTCAGATCATATATAATAGAATGTGGTACTCCATTCAACCTTACCGCTTCTTTATTGTATATCCTAGAAATCCTATCCAATGATAGGTTTTCTCTAATAGCAGAGAGGTGCGATGAATTGGTAAGGTGATTGACTTCCAACCATTTAACATTAAACCCTTTAGACAATTTGGGGATTCCAAAACCAAAATCCAAAGTTATTTCATCCCATTTCTATTATGGTATGGGTAAATGATGAAACATCTCTCTAGTATTTCATATTTCAGGCTTAACTTGCTAGAATTCTAAACTCTGAGATTCAAGCTCTGCAATATCCCTCTTCATTCCATCCGAATAGAAGTATTCATTTAGGTCTCTATACATATTCTTACTTCTAAGATGAATATATAATTAATATCTATGACCTTCCTCAAAAAGTTACATTTTTAACTCCGATATGAAAGGAACACATACACTATTCCTGAACATTATCATTCTATCTTGATCAAGGTTAATCTTGAGAACATTTATAAATGCCTTTTTTATCTCTACATCTTCTTTATACACCACTTTAATCATCAACTGGATAGTTGTTTTAACATTCAATTGAGAAATATAATTTTTTATCCATCCTTCAATATTTCTTGATTCATCCTTTTCATGTCCACAAATATTGGATGTTTTCAACCCTCATCATTGACAAGTTATGATGATACCATTTTGACTGAAAGAATCAACCACCTTGTTCACTTTTCCAGGGTGGTAATGTATTGGGAAATTAAAATCCATTATCATATCTATCCAAATTCAATGGTGCATGTTCTTCTCCATATGTGTGAATATGTATTTTAAATTTTATGATTTGTATATATATATAAATTTTCTCTATAATGATAATAACTCAACATATTTAATTCAACAATTACCGATGTTAAATCCAAATAATGAGTTGGTTAATTTTTCTCATGAATATTCAACTATTTCCAGGAATAGGATTTAACCATGTTACTCTCCATAAGAACACATACTAATCCCATATTGTATACATATCGATAGATTAAAAACCCTTCACCAATACATGGAAATGTAAGAACTGGTGTGCGGACTATCCTTATCTTCAGTTCCTTGAAATTTTCCTCACATTCATCTGTCCAGAAAAACATGGAACCATTTAGAGTAAAATTGGTCATAGGATTTGAAATTGGTGAAAAATTCTCCACAAACCGTGGATAATATCTATCTAAACTATGAAAGCTATGGATCTCAGTCACTGTGGTTCATCTAGGACAATATTCAATAGCCTCGGTCTTTGATAGATATACTACTATACCATCTCATGAGATTATGTGACCTAAAAATGAAACCATTTTCCACCAAAATTATCACTTTGTAAATTTTCCATACAACTTCTCCTTACTTTGGGTCTTTAGTACAATTATAAAGTGGACATAATTCTATTTTATTCTCTTTTAATAGTTAAAATATCATCTATAAATACTACCACGAACTGGTTGAGGTAATCTCTAATGACTATATTCAAAAAATCCGTGAAGATAGTAGGGGAATTATTAGTACTAAAAGTCATAACTATATATTCATAGTTCACATGCCATGTATGGAATGTCATATTGGCTATATCATCTTTCTTGACCCTTAATTAATGATGTCCAAAATGATGTAAAATCTTAGGAAAGTATTAATCTCTGTTTAGTTGATCAAACAAGTAATAAATAAGGGGAAGATTATACTTGTTCTTGATTTTTATATTGTTTAACTCCCGATAATCTATTAATAGTCAAATTGATACATCTTTATTATTCCCTAAAATAATAGGTTCACCCCAAGGTGTTACAATTGTATGAATTAATCCATTATCGTGGTCTTCTTGGAGTTTCTTCTTCAATTATTTCAACTCAATTGGGGATATTCTATAGGGAGTCTTTGATATTGGTTTGGAACCAGGTATGAGCTCTATCAAGAACTCATCTTTATATTTTGGTGGAAGTCTAGGAAAATATTTCATAAATACATCCACAAAGTCCCAAACAATAGGAATATCATTTTTTTTATTTTATCTCCTACCATTAGAGATAAAAATCCCTTCTGAATGAGAATTAAGACCCATACACTGAATGTAATCTCTATTTCAAGTTTATAATTATCATCACATTGATTGACCATCAGGGGTTGGATTGAAATATCCAACATAAAATCCCTTCCTATAAAATTTATGATATATTTATGTAGATAAATCCAATCCATCTCTAAGATGACATAATATTTAACCAAAGGAATAATGAAATGATCTAAAGTAATAACATTCCCACAAACATCAATCATAGAGGAATCATAAACTTTAGATGAAATCATCATTTCATTAGGGGTTATCACTGCTAATTCTACTTATAATAATTTGGGTGGAATTTTCATACCCTCATAAAATTATATATATATATATGTAATAGTGTTTATATATAGAATAAAATAAGACATTAGTAATTCTATAGTGGATTGTATGTATACCTTTGACCACGTCATTGTCGTGCCCCACATCAGAAATAGAGATTTCATGATATTTCCCCTTATCCCTCAGCTTAAGATGTTTCTATCATAGATCATTTTCATTAAACATATTATTTGGGCATTGATTATCATATTTCCCATTCTACTTAAACTTGTAGCTCTAAAGTAGAGGAAGTTAATTATGTGTAGTTTTCTTTCCATTCACACTGATTGTTGACGTCTTACTATGACTTTGAAAATCAGGTATATGATTACCTTCTCTTCCACAAATAAAACAATTTTTAGATCATTTAATAAAATTTCCTCTATGATTCCTTCCACACTTAGATAATAAATAACATCTCATTTTTCTCTCTTAATAGTTTTTAGATTTTCCTTTAAACTAAATCTTCCTTTTTTTTCAAAATCATGATATTGATATATAACTCTAAACTCCATTTCAACAATTATTAAACAACACAGAATCACTTAATAGCTACTAATGTATCTTATGGTCAATTCCCTTCTGGTACATAGATTTTATCCATATAAGAACCTATCAAATTTACTTTTGGTTTGGATGATAATACCAAAATCATACATCACATGTCATGTGAAATTAGCATAGTCGGTACCAACGGATTCATCCTCCATTTGATTCAACTCAAGGAAATATTTCTCAATATTAGTATTAATAATATAAAGAAAGTGATTATTATAAAATAAGTTATTGAACTCATTACAATCCATGGATTCAATTTTGTATTACTGTTGTGCATTCTTGATTAGTGTCCACTACTACTCCACTTCGTCTTTAAGATGAAAAAAACCAGAAGAAATTTATCATTTTCACACACTATAGAATGGAGAATATCATTTAAGTGGAACTAATTCATTCTTTAGTATTAGGTGGATTAGAATACCCACTTAAATATGTTGTACTTTTCCCCACGAAGTACTCGACAAAATTTTGTTCCCACCTTTGCTCATTTGGATACCCAAAAGGATTCATATACTGAGAAATATTTGTGAGCATAGAAATGACGTTTTTTATTCTAGATCCCATATAATTAGTATGATTAGGATAACGTGGATTTCACTTCCCTTCACACTTATCATTGAAATAGTTCATTTTTTCCATCCATTGACTAAAATAGAAGATCAAATAGTAAGAAAAAATAATCATAATGGGGAATCACATAATCATGAAAATCCAATTATATGATGTCTATATTATGACAACTTATTTAATATATGACAAATTAGGTTTATCCAAGGTTATTCATATCCATAATATTTTAAAATCATTCATGATGGCCTAGGAAAGGTCTTTGAATTTCAAAATCATATCCCCCGAGAGTTTGAAACTAGGTGTGCAGCAAGGCCCATTGTCATGCACTAGTTACCGATCGAGTCTAGATCGATATGGTATTTTCAGGGGTTTTATCTCAATGTACAATTATTATAAATCCAAAACCACTTATCATATTTAGAGAGGGATTTATATTTAGGAAGCCACTCTCTCAATCTTTTTCCATAATTTTTGGACATTTTCCTATTAATTTTCTAATCCTTTGACTTATTCTTAGTCATTTCCATTGGGTTATCAAAAATATTTTATCATCCTAGTTACCAATGGTAAAATAAAATTTGTATATGTTACCAAATATAGTGACCTTTACTTTTCATACATTAACATTTCATTATTTTTGTGGAATACATAATAAATAACACAATAGACGTCCAAAGACCCTATTAGTCTAGGGCCTTTGTAAAAATGGAAACCTAAATACTTCTAAAAAGGTGAGATAAGTTATCCCCCAATTGGTACTTCATGGCTATAAATCTTCTTATATATACCATACATAATACTTATATTTATAAATTTTGTAATGGAACCTAAAAAAGGGGTGACCTCAGATGCTCAGTAGGGGTATACAAAGAAGTTATGTAAACAAAAACTTGAGCATAATGATATGAGAATGTGATATTGACATTAGAATGTCATACCAAAAATAAAAAATATCATAAAAATGAATCATTGAAAAAAATATTTGCTATTCATATTACATAAATCATAAGGGAATCAAGAGTATAAGATATGAAAGCATAACATAGGATTAAGACATGGAATTGTGGGAGACACATAAGCGTATAAAATGATTTCCATAATAGTCAAGGAATTGATTCCAAAGAAATATTAGATGTATAGGTTCAATAAATATAGAATATTGGTAGTAATTTTTCAATCCCATGACCATATTAGTTATAAAGGATCACTCCCAAGACCCTCTTAGTAGACAAAGTCTTTTACTAAATCGAGTTAACTCCTCTTTTTCGCCATGCATATCCCATGAGATATAAATATTTACCCAATGAATTGTTGGAAGATATATGTCCCACAATTCTCATAATAAAATCATACATATTTCTTCCAAAAGATCATAAAAATCATATCATAACCCAAGAAATTAAATTGGTATTATAAACATTTCAATATATCAAAACCTGTTGAAAAGAGACAGATTTTTTAATCATTTCATCAATGCATAACCAGTAAAAGGGATCAAGGTAAATAAGAATATAACACATGAAATTGAATTAGGATTCAAAAATACAAATCCCATGAAATAGAAGCAGGTTTTATAAACACGTAACTCAAGAATGATAAGCATTTTTTATAAACTTATAACCTATGAAACAGAAATAGTTTTCATAAACATCATTCCATAAAAACATAAACCATTCAGAAGAAGAATTTGAATGGAACCTTGGAATAATTTCCTAGAAATTAATGAGTACAGTCAATTGAAGTAAACTTATATTGTAAATATTTTAAAGGTTATTTGAAAAACATTTAACTAGGAAAATATATTTTATTCTTTGAAAAATACTTTTTATAACATAAAATTTTTTCATTTAAATTATCATTGAAAAATATAAAGGATTATTTGAAAAACATAAAACATTTTTTAAATCATTTTTATTTTAAAAATATCTTAAATAACATTTTAATATGAATTTTTTTTGAAAACATGATTTTTGAAATAATGAGATTTCCTATTGAAAAGAGAAATGAGATCGAATTTTCATAATGTCAGTTTATTAATTATATTAAGTAAAAAGAATGAAAAAATGATAATAATAAACTAATAAATCATTAATAAGAAGAGGGGAATAAAATTAATGAGTGTTCTTTTGAGATGGATCGTAATATTTCAGCAATGGGTGATAAATCAGAAACAATCCCTACAAACATTGAGATTGTTTTAATAAACTCATACCACCAGGTAATATTGAATCATACACTCCATGTAAGAAAATTAAATTAAATTATTATTAAAATATAATTAAAATAATTATATTCATGATATAACATGTCAAATGGTATTATATTCACCTCATAAAATAATATAGGTTCATAACAAAACATGTACCTCTAAAAAAAATTTGAGACCAAACTACCTTACTTATTTGGAATCTTTTGAGCCATAAAACCCCATGAAACAAAGATAATAAAACTGATATGTAAATATACATAAATTTAAGGATAAGTTTTATATAATATATTAATTGTCATTATATTCACCACACAAAATAAATGGGTGGTCATTAAGGCATAAATCTTATAGAAATAAATGTGAGACGAGAAAACCCATACATTATGTCTTGACTCTCATACTACTCATTAAAACCTGCGGTAAAATAAATATAATTTAATTATCATTATAAAAAACATATTATTATATATAATACCACATATGGGTTTTTATGACATCATATTATCCATTTATTAAAAAGTTTGTGTTAATGTTATGCTTCTAGTAATATCCACTTTGTTTTTTGTACTTGTTCTGACTTATTATTCTTGATCCTCATAATTATATCATGATTTAAATATTTCCAGAATTTAAAACATTATATTACAGTATTCTATATTTTTTATATAAATAATTATAATTATCTATAAAACATATAAATAGAAATAAAATACACCATTCATTGAGACGGTAGGCCATATGCACCGATGAACACTACTTCACTTTTATTGTTCTTTTAAATGAAAAAAAGTTAAGTGATATATATATATACTATAATTATAAAATAATTTTTATTTTATATTTTTTTTATAATTTTACTAAACTCATCCTTAATACTATCCATTTAAATTTTGAGTGAATCACATCGCTTTGAAGAGGCAGTAGCCACACATCCAGAAACGAAGTTATCATATTTAAATTAAATGGAAAGGATAAAGATATGTTTTATATAATAATAATATAAGAAAAAATACATCATAAATATCATATATATCAAATAAAAATTTAGTTCCCTTCATAATTCACACCCATGAGAGGTGGTAAAGGAATATAGAACATCGTTTGGTGAGGCGGTAGTCCGTCACACATGTGAAAAATAATTTCATTACCCATTAGATGGAAGTGTGTGTGAGTGTATATAAAACCCTTATAATAACAAAATATAAGTATATTTATGATACTGGGGTTATTATATAATTATTTAATAACATTATTTTATGGGTTGGATAATTAAAATAAAACAAAGGAGCTTGAGGAAGGATGTTACGTCTTCTTTGGGTAACTCCTCTTTGTTTGAACCAAAGGGATTCCTTGGTTGGTTTTATAAACAAAGAGAGTATTATATGATGATTTTATGAATTTTTTGTGTATAATTGGATAGATTATATCCGATAAAAAGTGATTTATAGGTGTGAATAAGTGCTATGGAAGAGTGAAATTTTGTGGAGTAGGAGTGATATTCTTGTAAATATAAAAAGTAAACAATATTGAGAGGTCTCCATTACATCATGTTTATAAAATAATTTTTAAAATTTTATAAAAGACAGTACTTGGTAGAAATATTATCATCCATTGGATTTTTGATATGTTTCTAAGTCATTTTCCCTCTTAATATTAAAATTTAACTATTATGTAATCTTGTTGTTACCTTAATTTCGATAAATAATTTTAATTACCATCAATAGTATTTTTTTTAAAAACTATGTTGACCTGATTAGAGATTTTAAATTTTGATGATTAAAAATTTGAAACAAATTTTTATAAATTCTAATAATATAAGTGGCAGAAATTAATTTAATGTTAATCTTGCAGGTGAGACGAGGCAATGGGTTTTTAAATTGAAAAGGTCTAAATGATTGATTTTTTTTTCAATTTTCAATGTTAAATTTGTTCTGATAACCTACATTGGATTATGTGATTTAAAATTTATCTAATGTAACTAAAAACTAATTCCAAATACAATTTAACTCTATAAATTATTTAGATGAAAAATCATTTTAGAATTTAAATTCAGTAATTTCTGCTATTCATCCAAAAATAACGTTTTAAAAAAAAATCCAGCTTAAACTAATTTTGAGATTATGATTTAAAAAAATAAAGATTATATTATGAAATTAAATTCATATAATTTAATAAAATTAAATTTATTATTGTTCAAAAAGGACATAAAAACAGTTCATTTGGGAAAATAATATTTTTAAACATATAATGACTTTTCCAAAAAAAACATATTCTATTATCAGTATGTTTTAATTATATAAAACCATTACAAATAGTATTTAAAAATTATTTATTAATATTCTTATTACTATGTTTTATTTCTAGGTTATAATTATCTCATTTAAATAATTATAATAATAAAATGTTGTTTTTTAGAAATTTAGTGTTGCGTGTGCTGCAATCCAAGATGGTGTTGCATGTAGAACAAGACTAAATTGTTATTGAATATAACAAAATATTAACTTGGTGTATATTTCACCACAATACATCATATAAAAAAAATTATTTGTAAAAATGTTCATAAAAACTCATGTTTTTACATTGAGACCCCGCTAAGATGTATTTATCACACCCTACAAGGGAAACCAAGTGGATGTACATGCCTTATGTCATCTTTTAGGTCATAACACAAGAAGAAAAGTGAATCAGGCTGGTGTAGCTCAATGGGTTATGGTGATAGGGTGTGTGGGGACTAATTAATGTAGTATGGTTAGTTTTTATGTGTTTTATTTTTGGATTATTTTTTTCTTGGGATCATCCGAGTGGTCGATCAATTTAATAATGAATATATTACTTCCAAATGATGTTAAATATAGAATTGTGTTTATTTATTTTAGTATACTAAGATTATTCCATATGGTTATTATGGTTATTTTCCTTTAGTTTCATGAATCTAATTCAAGGACAGTCTCTCAACTATATGGATTATTACCTCATCACTAGTCGATAGCCTCTAGCATATGGGGAGGTGTGCCTGTGGTTATATGGTGTCATTGGTTTGGGAACTACCGAGTATCCAGGGTTAGGATGTCTCAAAATATTATCACAGGTTTTAATTTATTTTATGATTTGGTTATACAGTTGATGGGTAGTCTATGAATGTGTCAAATATTGTGATGGACCTCAGACACGTGATTCATGAGCACGTTTCCAGTGGGAAATCATATTTACCATGGATAAGAGATTATTGTTCTTGGTTTCTATTGTTATGGATGAGTTGTTTATTGAATATGACATGTTTACTGGAGGTTGTGATTTATGTTTTTTTAGGATTATCAAAAAGAGGCTATATACATGCATCATGATTAGTCATGTAGAAATTATATGATATATCCCTACTTGTGTGTGATTGGTTTTTTTAATGATTGGGTTCCATTTTTTAATGTGGTAGAAACAAATTATAAGATTTTTTCTCATATAACATTGTGATGAAAATCTACTTAGTTGAACCAAAATATTTACCCTAATGTTAGGTTATGTGGATTCTAGTGTATGAGTTACTCTGGTGATAGAAATTCATTCCCTTGGTTATGGTATGCATAGGGACCCTTTGTGGCATGGTGTAGGCAATGAGCATCTTAGTGATAGAGCCTTGTTAGCTTCATTATAGGAATTTGATGCCTGAGAAATGATCTTATGATGGTCATTAGTTTTCTTAAGTATACAGGCCTAGTTATGTCATGTGTTAATAAAACATTATACGGTGTTTTCTTATATAGCTACATGGAGGAATTATACTTAACATGATTGAGTGGTTGTATGGATACCCATAGTGAGATAAGAAAAGGAATGAAAATTACTTGTTCTAGGTATCAATATTAGTTCTGAGGGAAGGACAGGTTGGGTTCACTGAACTATTGTTCTTGGGATGTACATTCAAGTAGAAAGGTGGGATCATCAGTATATGTTCATTGTTTGGAACATCTTCTACATCATGGGTGATCATACAATTATCCATGGCATGAGTTAGATACCCTGGGATATTGGGTGATCGAGTTGTATGAAACATTGTAGCTATTGGGTTTATTTGGGAGAAAGGTAGATCACAGGAAAAAAACCAACGAGTGGGTTCTTGGTGGATCAATTTCCTTGATAAAGAAAGCGATCATTGGTAATGTGTTTTGATAAAATATTCAGTGTGTGAGGTTAGGTATGTGTTGGTTATGTATGGTGCCCGACTATGTTTTGAATTGCTGAATGAGATGTGTGGTTTTCGGTTGATAATATTTTTGGGTATTGTATGGAGCTAGCTTTTTTTGGAGCAAGTTAAATGGTGAGACACTTTCAAGTATGGTATATCAGGGTTTGGTGAGAATTATAAATGTCCCAATGAAAAGAGGTGACATCATTAATGGAATGAGGTACCATGGTATGATTGATCAAATCATGGTCAATGATATTTTTTGACAAGGGGAATGATCATGGAATGGGAATATATTTATAATTATGGTATTTGTACCCATTGGGGATGGATCTCATGGAGTTTTATAAGGGTAGAAATAGGTTGGGGAGCACACTGTTGGGGTTAGTGTTTCATGAATGTTCTTAGGAATGATCAGGTGTGCTATGCCTAGTCATTGTGTTTGGTAAGGGTATGAATATGGGATATTCAGAGAGAGTGTTGGTTTATAGATTTGATGATAATTATTCTCCATTGGTGGGGAGAATCATAGTGTTCATAGGTTAGTGACCTTCATGATAGAAGGTTAGTGGAGGTAGTGAGATGGGTCAAGGGAAGGTCAAGATGGTTTCACATTTTGATATGATTTGATAGAGATTAATGTGTTTAATAATGATTAATGACATGGTTTGAGGGTGAACCATAGTCCTATTTATATTATAAGGTGTAAATTGTGATTTTAAATGCAACTTTTGGTAAGAATCATGTTTTCCCACTTGCTTCAGAGAGTGAACTGTGATTTTTCACATGATTCAGGTGGTGAATCAAGTGAAAAAACACAAAGGCATGTTTATTGGGATGAAAAAACATGGGAAGTAAGAAAATTTGGTACATGTATCATGAGAATGAGAAGAAAAATATATTTATTTGTTTTTAGTGTATTTGTTGGAGACAGTTATTATTTTGGGGATGTGTCCGCGGGGGAAGTTCGATGTTTTTTTAGAAAAGTCAGCAAGAGAGTTTTGACTGGAATTTGACCTAGAATTGGACATTGTGAGATTAGAACCAAATCGGGAGTTCTATTTAAAATGTTTTTAGTGTTTCAATGGACTAAAAAAATGTGTTTTTTAGGGGTTATTATATTGGTCAATACCATAATTCTTAAGCTAAATTCGTCAAAAATACTATTGTGTGTTGGGAGATATTTGTGTTTTGGTCATCATCTTAGTGTTGGAATTGATTGAGAGAGGGAGGATTTCCAAATGATCAATAATTTGCTTTATTTTTTTAGATATATAAAATTATATAGTATGGAATTATTGAGTATAATTTTTCCATTTTATAATGAATTTAAAACTGAGGTACTTTGGGAGGAATGGTTCAAGGATTACCATGACTTCTCAAGGAAGAGAAGTATTATGGTGGGGAGTTTTTAATGACCCGTAAATTTCCGAGTAATTTTTTTAGATGTAATTTGAATTATTCTATTTTTTAGTGGTTCATTTTGAGAACCATGTTTTATATTCAGAATTTAAAACATTTTAACATCTTGAAATGGTGTTTTGGATGTGGTTTAGGCTTCAGTGGATACGTCAGGATTTCATGAGAGAATTAAAGGAAAGGGGTTGGATCAGCTATAAACAACATCAAGAGAGGGTTCATGACGTCACCCTATGGCTCATGACATGAAATATTGGGATAGAGGGCCAGAGTGGCCCCTGCACTAGGTGGTTCACACTACGTAAGGGGTTTTAATGGTTTTTTAATATAAAAGGTGGGATTACCCTCTTTGTTTTAGAAGACTAGGAGCACACATGGGGAAATTTGTTTGCTCATATTCTCCCCTCATCTTCCTATATTTTGAACCCACTTTTCAGGGAGTGATATTTGATATTTATTTTAGGTATTTTCCTCCCCATTCCTCTATTTTTTTGGTTCCTACTGTATATCCCTAATTTCTAATCAATTTTGGCTTGGGCATGACACACATTCAATAAGACCACATAGGAATGATTTGAAGTTGAAGCAGTATTTCATGTGTTATGGCTAGAAGAGAACTTGAGGTGTTGTTTTCAAACCAATGGAATTGGTTTCTGTTGATGAATGTTTCTACCCTATGTTATTTTGGTTTCTTAGTAAAATTAGATGAAATTGGTGGTTATCCAAGTGTTATGTGATATGTTTTTTCATAGGATGGTGTGAGGGACTTGTTAGTGACCTTTTATTGTTTTAATCATGGTTTTGGTGTGATTGAGGCACATAATGAGTTTTCTATAAATTTTATTTCATTGTTTTATATGAAATAATTACTTATAATTTTTTATAATTAAATATTTTTGATGTATTTTGTGAGTTAGGTTCTTAGGTGGTGTTATGAGCATGGATGAGGTATGCACGGGCTTAGATAAATCTCACTGGATTTTTTCATGGATGGAAACACCATTTGAGAGGTAGGTGACCCTTTAATAGAAAACCCTATTTTTTATCTACGGATAGTTTCCTTCATATAATGTTCATGGGATAAGTTAGATAGCTATGGATTGAAAATTCATAGGTAGAAATGGTAGGGTGGGGTTTGTCCTTTAATTCTCGGTTTAAGTTATTGTTAGAACTTTCGGTTTTGTAATATCCCACTACCTATGTCCCCAAGGGATGAGATATATTCATGTTCTGATGATATTCCTTGGATTCTAACAAGTTGTGTGGAAAACGTTACATATCCTATGATGGGGTTTCTTAAGGCTATTTGGATTTGTGATTGAGTCCTAGGACAAGTAATGATGGGTGAGATGACTTTATATATCATTATTTTGAAGGGTGTTATAGGTGTTGGTTAGTGTTTGGATTAGGGAGAGTACATCAATACTAGACTTGGTGTATTGGAGAGAGGTTTCCTCATATTGGCCAGGTAGGAATCTCTCTTAAGATATGTGATATGGGACCTAGGTGTAGGTTGTGAGTATTGAAATCTACATGGAATCAAGATGTCTACGGGATTTTAGTGGAATGACTTGGAATGGAACCAAGGTCATGATACTAGTAGTGATGGAGGATTTGATGAGGTTTTCTGTGAAAGGATACATCTCTATATTCTTGTTGTGACCTCCCCAGAGTCATCTAGGATGGGTTGGCGTGACTGTGGTATCCTTAGAGTACATGGGGAAGTGAATGTATTGTTTTTAATTCCCTATAGGTTTTATGGTTGGGTTAGTGTGATTGTGACCTCTAATGGGTGTGTTGGGATGGTTCGATGTGGATTATGGAACGTGGAATGAGATGCATGGTTTGACGATTTCCATGAGGTGTGGTTTGTGTGCATGAATTAGACCTTGACTAAGAGGATTAGGTTGCGACTATAGACCACCCATTAGGGGATGCGTCATTATATGGAATGAGGCATGACTAATGGACCCCACCTTGAGTGACCAAGTCATGGGTTGGGATATGGACGTATGAATGTTATAACCTATATATTTATTACATATTAATTCTAGATTTATTATAAAATTAGACACATAAGAAAATCCCATAAGTTTATGAGCCCTTGTTTATTTGGGAAATTAGGTACATATGACATTAACATAAAATATGGATACAAATACATTATTTAAAACTCCATAACCTGACCCTAAAATCCATTTATATTCTAATATTGCAAGGGATTACCAGAGAACATATATAATAAGTCGGTGAGCTATAAATCCCAGTAAGGTAATATATTGTGACACATACATTTCATTCATAAATATAACATATTATTAGGGTAATATTATTTTCATTACATGATGATCCATTCTAGAATCTTATAGGTATAGTTCCTTTGGAAACAAGGATATATAAACAACTAGTTTATAAATGAACTACTTAATATCCCACATAGTTATTTATAACTTGAACTTTTTTAGAAATATTATACATAATAACTTTATTCGTAACCTGGGAAAATAAAATATAACAAAGGGTGAGATCTAATGCATAGGTATGGTAAATAAAGGATATATATATGATCTCATAAGAAAAACATGAGAATAAGGGTATGAGAATATGAGAGAAACATTTGAAAACCATACCCTGCATATCATAGATCATAATCTTGAGTCATGGAAATTTTCATGGTATCTTATAAGACATGAATAACAGATAAATCAATGAATATTATCCACAAGATCCTAAAAATGGTATAATTCATATATTTTATTCATTCACATAATAATATAACACCTTATTTTAAGGCTACCCACCAATACATTCATAACATGTTTTGTTTTGTCTAACCACCTATGTACCTACATTGAGCATGGTATAACCTCCCAAGATCCCTCTATTGGGATTGGGATAACCTCCCATGTACCATTTTAACTCATATAACATTAATCATTACCTAATATATTGTAAGGAGATATATGTCCCATAAATCACATAATTATAATCAAATATATGTGTTTTATAATATCATATCATATTTTCTCCCATGAAACGAAATGGGTTTTATAAATATTTCATTATTTCATCATAAAATAATCTATAGAAGAGAAATATGTTTCATCAACATCATGTAGTCATAAACCATCCATACTAAGAGTATGAATAGAATCCCTATATTATATTCTAAGTAAATAATAATCAACATCGATGGTTACTGTTGTTGATGAATCAAAATATTATTAAAACATCCTTGAGTGAAATAACCTTTCCATTTTGAAATCACTAGTCTAGAATATAAAAAAAATCCATAATATTATGGACATAATTTAATTTAAAAATATACATGGGAAATTGTAAATAAATCTTCAAAATAGTGCATGGTCATGATAGTGGGAACGTATGTTCATGTATTATAAGTTAAACAACATTCCTTATATACTTTTGTCTGAAAATACATGATGTACATTATTTAGAAAATGAAAAAGATTTACCTATGAAATCATTGTTTAAAAACTAAAATATGTGTAAAGATGACATTAAAAATAATAATAGAATATTTTAATCCTTCTTTAAAACATTTTTATAAAACATGGACATGGAAGAAAAAAATTGACTGAAGAGAAAAATGAAGTCGATTTCCCATAAAAACATATTTTTGGTATCTTGAGTACTTAAGGAAGAAAAAATAAATCAAGAAAATTATTTTAAAGAAATAATCAGAGTATAAGATAATCCCAGAGTTTCTTGAAATTTATATCATAAGTTTTCATCATCATAAACTTAATCACAAACAATTAATACAAAAAATGAGATTGTAGCATAAAATCCTTGAAGCTCTGGTATCAATTGAATAGAAAACCACATTAAAGAAAGTACCTTACACTTATATATAATTACAATAATTTTAATGAAAATAATCACAAAATATAGTCATGGGTAGTATATACACCTTAAAAGTGAAACAAGTGGTATATAAGGAATGTGCTCCATAGAAATAAAAATGTGACAAAAATCCATTTACAAGAGTTCTACTTGCTTCAAAAGATTTCTAACCTCCTATATAATAAATTTAAATTAATTAAAATTCTATTTCATAATTACATAAATTATTATTATATCATCTATATTCATTATATTCATATATTTAGGGACATCCATAATGGTAGAGATAGAAAATAAATTACACTATTTATAGAGAGGGTAGAATGTACGTACGTAGGAACACTATTTTAATTTTTTGACAAACGAAAAAAAGGACAATAATAATTCAGCAATAAATAATAATTAATTTATCATAAAAATCATATATATTCATAATATACTTCTTCCATTCTGTCCAAGTTAAATAAAAACGAAAAAATAATGACTTTGCTTCATGGAGGTGGTAGTCCACACATAAAAATGAGGGGTGTTATCATTTTCCATTTGCATGGAAGGTATGAAGGTAAAAGTGATATTATCATTAAATAATAATATTTATTTCATTACTATAATATATAAACTTTAAACACGTCTTAATTACTATCCATGATATATGGGGATGGAAAATGAATTGTACCACTATGTGGAGATGGTAATTTGTATGTACGTACAAGTGATACTTTCACTTTTCATTTGATGGAAATAGTGTGGATAATTTTAGTTTCAAAATCATAATAAAATTTAAGAATATTTTTATACTAAAATTATTATTTTATGATAAATACTTTATATATATTGGAAGTCTATGATGAAAAAAATTGAAAGAGGTCAGCTAATAAAATTGTCCCTCTTTCAGGAGACCTCCTTAGGATCATTTCTTTTGGAAATTAGGGTAGGTATTTTGAGGAGATTATCACATCCAAAAAAATTGATAATGGTGTTTATAATATAATATTTTAGGGTATGGTATAATCAACATGGATAAATGTTGTGTGAATAATAGAAATAAGGGGTGTCCTTTTTAGGGGCTGGAGAGGACACACATTGAATTTCTTAATAGATTAATTTATAATAATGTAATTATCAATAAAAATGGTTTCAAATGAAATATAAATGTACATAGGATAAATTATTATACCATATATTATACACTTCATCCTATTTAATATTTTTTTATTTATAAGAAATTTAATGAAATATTATTTTGATAAAATACCATTAATATCAATTTCAACACTATTCATTTAATTTCAGTTAAAATAATTATATAAAAAGTCGGACATAGAATATAATTATTTAACAGAATACTAATAGGTCCTATTAATGTAAAAATTTCATTTAACACATTAAAACACTCAAGTTATATTATTTTTTATATTTTTAATATCATTGATTATATTTTTTATTATTTGGGAAAATAATCAATCAGTCTTTTTTAAGAATTTAAGGTCGTTATATAATTGATAAAAATTAGAAATAAGTTTATGTCATTAAAATAATCTTATTAATATAAAAATTAATATCTATCTTTTTTAATGGATGATTTTTTTCAATTGGAATACATAAATGATATTTCAAACTAAGAGAGTAACATTTTGTAACTTTCATCATTTTAAATATTATAAATGTAATTTTCATGAAACAGTGCCCATTAAACATAAATATTTTGTACATAATCCTATATTTTTATAGTTAAACTCATTAAATTATAATTAAGTTGAATCATTATGGCCTTATCACTTATTTTTATTCTAGATAAACATGATCTACCCTTTATTGAGGTAATAAATATTACCAGGATTACCATTCACATTGAACAATAAATAAAGATGGTATATTTACCAAATATGAAAATAATTATTCTAATAATTAAATTAATTTTATCAAATTCAATACCTATAATTTTAAAATATTTTTTTAAATTTACGTGCACAAAATGTGACAAAAATTGCATTTTAGAAAAACACAGTTTTTAACTATTAAAACCGGTTTATATTTATCCCATGCCTATAAAAATATTAGATTAATATTTAAAACATTTTATTAAATATATTAAATATAAATGTAATTAAAATAATTCACTAATAGTGATATACTTAATTTATTGTTATAAAAATATATTTTGCGTATAAAATCATTTTTTTAAATCAAATCCATTGTTTTCAAATGATTTTTATATTAATTTCTAATTAATTAATAAGTAAAAAATTAATTTTATAAATTTTTAATCCATAAATTTTCATAATTTAATTAGTCTTATTCATACCCACTAATCCAATAATAAGGTGATAACACATAATAATAACATTCTAATAGTATATCACTGTTCATTTCGACTTGTTGTTGCGTATAACTCTAGCTATCAAATATATAAATTAATTTGAAAAAACTATTTTATAAAATATCACTGTGTTATATAATAATCAATTATTATCATTATGGATGTAAAACATTTCAGTCAAGAGTCATGTAAACATGATGTAAAAGGGGTGATAATCATAAACATTATCATCAAAGCATGATATAAGATGATAACATCCAAGAAACTTAGGAACGTGGAAAAAATATAAAACATGACCTCATAATCGTATGTTAAAAAAATCCGAAAAGGAATCATAACACTATGTGATTAGGATAACCATACATGCACTATAAATTTAATATCATAAGTTAACAACATTTCCCAATGCATTGAAGTGCTATATAATTCTATGCTCACCTATCACATTCATATCATTTACATGCTTTTGTGTTCCACAAAGATCATACAATATAAAATTTACTTCATCCCATTTAACACCAAAATTATGGATTTAGGGTTATATACATGGAATTATCGATTGAGGATAATTACATCTAGGTGAATACCCTTCAGTGGAAATGGGGATGGGTATTCACTGCACAAATAATTTTCCTGGAAATTCGTAGGATAAATTTAGTAGCATAACTAGAGTATATAAAGGGTTGTGGAAGGGGTGAATGATAGTGAATGATGGTATCATATTTAAAATGAATCGTGTGAAAAATAATGTTGTGTGCTAAAAACAATACGATGTGGTCAATTGTAAATCGAAATGGATTACAAAAAACAATGTACATGAAATATAAAAAAAGTGGAGAGAGTCTCTTAATTTATTATAGTGATGGATAAGCTGAAGATAACAATGATAGGGGATAAATGATCTATCCTAATAATAATAATGAACTCTAATTATTATTATATTAGTTTAGTAACAACTTATCTCTCATTTTACTTGATATGGTGATTTTAAAAGCTTTGGAAGAACTTCATAGGAGCATAGAAAAATCTTGGGAAGGATTTATAGAAGGATAAGTAGATTAAATTCATGCTCAATTGGTTTTCGGTGAAAATGAGTGGAAGGATGGGTGGGTATTTATAGAAAAAAATGGGGATTCATTATTAATTTCTAAAAATGGTTTGGGATTATATATGATGAAATAAGAAAAACCATAAACCATAACAAGATATTTACCCATTATTTATATTAAATAGTTGTTATTTTATATCTTTTAGAAGTACAAGAAACAAACTCTTTAAAATAATAGGTCTTTTAATGTGGATGTGTGTCATGTTTATAAATAATTTATTTTAAAATCATAAAATATAATATATGTTTTGGAGGACTCATTAAGGGTTTATAAAATTTATCAAATCACATTAAAAACAAAATATTTTTAAGTTGAAACATATTTTTCATCCTGGAATATAATTATACTATTTAATACAACACATTTTGGATATTATAATGTCATAATAAATACCATATATTTATACCATATTAAATTTTTACCCACAAATCCGAATGTCATAAAAAATAATGAAAAAATAACTATTGGATAATTTCAACATGATGGTTTCAAAAAAAAATTGTTGAATTTTTTAAAAAATATGTTAATTTACACTTTTGAAACAAAATATTATTTTAATTAATGAAAATTACAAGTTTTCATGAAAATAATAGTTTTATTACCCATATAAATATTTTATTGGACTTAACCAACTTTTATTATAATTTTTATATAAATATTATTTAATAATATTATTATATGAAAATAAAATTTGTTTTAAAATTATATAATTTATCAAAAACTATGTTCTAATTAAAAATTTATATTTTCTAAAAATAATTTTAGGTTTCTTTTTATCTAAAGATAACTTCCATCAACTCCTTTATAATTATAATAATAGAATGAGATAAATATAATCATTATTTTATTAAAAAAGAAAATATAAAAATTTATACTTCTAGGGTCTAGATAAATAACCCCTTATTAAACCAAAATACTCTCTAAAGGTAAGGTGTGTGATGGTGGGGATTTATTTGGGTGGTTTGACAAACATTATTTGGGTCCTGATCTTGATAAGATTGAAGTTCTAATATAAATAGTTTCTTTCATGATTCATTTATTGAATTTCATTTTGGGATTGGTCAGTAGAAAGTACCAGGGATTTCATCTCTGTCAAAATCCCTGATAAATGAAATTTATAGGTTATGATACTACTACTATAGATAATCATTTCTTCTATTTTTAAAAATTAGATTTTGTCATAACGATTAATATTTACCAATTTTTTCGGTCATAGTACAATAACTATATTATCAATGGTTAAGATTCTTAACTATCATTTAAATATAACATGATATATTTTATAATTGGTCCAAAATAACCAATGTAGTGCCTATGTTTTATATAACTATAATATTCAAAAATGAAATTATTCATTCAAAAAGAAATTTCATTTATAAAAGTTTGGGTTTTTGTAATGATTGTACCCATTTCCTTCTGGTAACAGGTAGATGTTTGGACTCCTTCATACACAGAGTCATTATGTACAATTTGGAAATTTATACAGTTTCTTGTGATGTTTGAGGTGATTATGAGAATTCCAATATTGAATGTATGCATGTATAATTGGGTGTCTTGGTGGTCTATTTATAACAAGGTGAATTTATTTTCAAGTAGTTGTGGGGGCCTGGTTTACACATGATGTATTATGTGTTTGTGTGAAATGTATATTTTCTATCAATCATTGAGGTATATTATTTACTATACTAGGGGAACATGGTGAGACCCTACTGATTTTTATTTCTTACACCTTATACAAGAAACGTGGTGTGTGTATAGATCTTATGTATTCTTTTAGGTTATAGAACAAAACATTTGGTGGATCGAGTTTTTGTAGCTCAACGGGTTGTAGAGACAGAGTGTTTAGGTCCCTAGGGCAGTAGTAGTGCTAATATGAATGTGTTTTATATTAGTTTATTAGGTATTTGGGAACATAATAGTTTTATATTAGTGTATTTTTTGATGTTATTAATTTAAAATAACCTTTATTTCCCTGTGTTTTTATTTATTTGTGTGTACTCTAATTATGCAATATGGATGTTTTGGTTATTCTATCATTATTGTATGGCACTGATTTGATGGAATAATCTCCAAACTATGTGTATTAGGAAATCCCCACTACTTAAAATTCTATGACATATGAGGTGGTGAACTTGAGTTATTGTGGTGCCTCCAGTCTTGGAACTGTCGAAGGACTGGGGGTGTTACACCCATCCTTAGGTGCACACCACCAAACCCATCTTCTTTGATGAAGCTATCATCCACCATACATTCCAATAGATTTATTAAAACAAATATTATTTATTGATACTGAATTATCTCAATGTTTGATCAATATTCTATGATATTATGTAAGGTAATGAACTTTTAATTTTAATATATGGTAAAATTCCACACCGACTAAGATTCTTAGCTACATTGAGAACCTCCTATATGATACAAAAACCTTCAATAACAAACATAATAAATTCCAAATTTTCAGTATGATAATTTATAGTTTCAAGAAACCATAAATAAACCTTCTGAGGTTCCTAGTTTAGTCATGAATCGATGAATATCCTCAATTTGGTTCCAAATATATTTTTCCACTCCTACTCAAAAAAAGTGCACTACTAATTCATTATTATCTCTATTTCAACAAACAATTCTAGAATCAAGTTGTACACCTTTGTGTTACAATTCATAATCATTATCAATAATATTGTAATATACCCCCAAGTTGGTCTCAAATGATTTTCATGTTTTATTTATAATATTCATTTTGTTAGATTCAATTTCCTTCTATTTTAAATATTTAAAAAACATTATCTTCATCACTATCATATCTTGTAAAATATAGAAGTATATTTTTCACTCTTCTCCAAAAATATGAATTGATTATAAAATTTATACTTTATATCAAGACATGTATATTTTCTATAAGCTTGATAAATTTATATATTCACTACCCACCAAGGATAAGAATGATTTTTAATCAAGTTGGATTCTATAATGGTTATTCAAAGGATTTGGGGTTAGTAGGAATTGATGCTAAGAAAGGGCTCATTGAGGAGGTAAAATCTCTAATGTACATTGCATGATAAAATTAAAACTCAATGAAACAAACCGGACCTAAATAACTAACAATGAATAACATCTAAAAATACCATTCCTTATGGTCCATGGTTTAAAAGACTATTCAATGATATCAATGAAGTATTTCAGCCTCTTATCTATTTTTTAAAATTATTTATATATATATATATATATTATCTTTTTTGCTTAAATATTTCCATAGATTAATAGGAACATACGAAATATGTTGAATTATGACTTTGAACCCTTTTCATTCCCAAAAATAAATGAACAATAAAACACTCTTCCCTAGATAGATGTTAATACATCCAAAATAAAAGTAGTGGAACAACATTTTCTCCCACAAAAATATTTTAATATACCATGAAAAACACTGAATAATCATATTTTGAATGGATTATAGGGTTTGTAATGTATCTTAAATATATAATAAAATTCACAGTATTCTATGGGCTAAATAAGGTGTTGTGTGCATGTTAGGCCTCAAGTATAATTAAAAAAAGTTATGACTCAAGGATAATAATTTTATAAGATAAATAAATTCATTAATTATAATTTTTTGGATTAAAAGGATAAAATAATACTTATCCAATGTAGAAAATATATTAGAATCCAAAAACTGAGATTAAATATGCCTTGAAATTGAAACCATGTGTAAACTAAAATAAACAACTTTTTGCCTACCTTTCCTCGATGAATGAAAATACTACTCAATTAAACCATACATTTGAAGAAGATCACTAAGATATAACCATCATACTCCCTCCCCCATGTTGTATCCATATACTAAACTGAATCACTCAATGATCATACACGATTCTCTATGATACTATGATATTATAGTATCTCTTGGGAGGTAAGCGAGGTGATGAAGAGAGTTATGGGAGATATGATTGAAATTACTGATAAGATAAAGAAACCCTAATTGTTATGAATTACTCCTTAAATATGTATCAATGTAAATACCCAAAACCCAGTATGTCCAAACCCAATTTTTTCCTTGTAAGACTTTGAAATATTTTTATATATA
This sequence comes from Viscum album, assembly GCA_963277665.1. NCBI lineage: Eukaryota > Viridiplantae > Streptophyta > Magnoliopsida > Santalales > Viscaceae > Viscum > Viscum album. The sequence goes on from OY728121.1 coordinate 768,526,922, forward strand.
TTTCTAGATCTAGGCATTGAGACGGTATGTGATTCTGAGGCCCAGTGTGCCCAAAATTAATTTTATAAAAACATTAAATATATTTTATATCACACATTCATATTTTGATAAGGAAAATTTTATAACTCTTAAATAGAAGCTCAGATCAGAAATCTATGACCATGGTTGAGTCCAAAATGTAGTTTTTACCCTAGGTGCGACAAAAAATTGTTCGGTATGAGGTGTTATGAATTATATGTCATTGGTGGTGCGTTCAGTGAGTTAATTAATTATTATATTCATTAATTAATTCATTTAATCAAAGTAAAATGATCTATAAGATTACTTATAGGGTTAGATGCATAAACCATAAGTGAATTCCATAGATCACCCATCTTTATCTGTTGTCGAATCATATCGAATAATGATGAAACTTCAGATCAGATCAGATCTGGATGTAGTGGATGCAACAACTCATCCAAATCATCAGTAGGCACATAATGCAATGATTAATGATCCAAAAAATATGTACGAACATTCAATTGGTTATTTACTTACTTTGATTGAAATCATTGAGCAGACCCATCAATTTTCATGGATCTACACGAATTATACCCTATGCATGCATCTATGTACTAGATTTAAATTAATTTATTCCTTGTTTTCTTACCCAGTGTCACCATTTTTTATTTTTGTCCATGAAAACTTGTAAAATGATGATTAATTTTTTTATGGTTCTTTTCTCCCAAATAATCTTCATTTTCATCACAAATATGACCATGTAGTCTCGGTTCATCATTGTCAGGTGATACTGAGCTTGATCAGACCGCTATAACTGTGATGTATCAAAAAACACATAATTTATAAATGAAATTAGGTTATATTTTGTATTTTTTTAAGGTAATATGTTTTTTGTGATTTTATATCAATGAATTGAATGTGGATGTCTTGTCGATGTATGGGTTGCATGAAGAAAATCATGTGGACCATCAGAGATGATTTCTGGGGAGCAACAGATAGAAACAATGAATCGTAGACAAATACACTCATCCTGGATGGATTCCAGGCAAGATCTATAGTGAAATAGAGTGAAATGGACATATATGGAATTCATATCATGGATTTAATATTCTAGAGAAAACCCTGCTATATGATTTTTGGTGGGATGAATACCTAGCATGTAACCCCTTAGCGATGGTGGCTAGGGTTTTGAGAAATGTTAAGGATAACATGGTGTGTACCCTAACTACACATCATGTACCACTTCTATCGATGGATAAAACATGTGTAGTATCACATATTTGGTAACCCAAGTGGAATTATATGGCAAGGTACATGTCCATGTACCTAAGTACACGTACATGGGGTCAGTACATAATCACGAGGTCTGGTACATGGACACAACCAGACGGACAAAACCCAGTACCGGGTATCATGAACACACTGTGTAGTCCCCCTAAATGGAATGTACTCCTAGATGGTCTGGTTATGTGTTATGTATAAGGACAAATCTAGTCCGTGGAGAAGGACGGCATGTTTTGTGCGTCCCCCACATGTCGTCTACCCCTTGGCCTCTTTTGAGGAAATTTCAGTCGATTTTATCTCCTTCATCTGAAATCAGATTTTGGATCATGAGTCGCCTATCCTAAGTGTTTTTTCACATAGAATTTGATGGTTTACTCAATTTTGGATTCCAACATATTATTTGATATGTTATGGGAATGACACTTGATGATGTGATGCCTAATGATGGTAGTGATCAGGAAGAATCCCCAGAGACTGCCATGTTATACCCTATAGTAGAGCTGGGTAGTGGATTCTAATACTAATAGAGATGAACACCCAATCAATATAGTCATGGGTCATCTATACCTACCTTCTATGTGGAGGCCCCAATTCGGTAGGGAATGGGTCCTCAATGACTATAGTGGAACCTCCTTTCACACTTGTGAATGAGTATTTTCCTACTAGAGTGGAACCCCCAATCTATAAATTGAAGAGGTCCTCTACAGCTATGTCATGACCCGTCCTCGGGGCCCGTGTCGTGACTACCACAATCCCGCCTTCCATAGGCCAGGGGCGGGCGAATTGCACCACAGGCGTAAATCCCAATAGCTGGGATGCAATTGCCTCTATAAAAGTAAAAAAAACATCATAGAGTATAAGTGGAAGTAATACACTAAGTAAAAAAAGAAAGTGCTGAAAAGAAAGTGGGCCAGAATACAAACCCAACTGAAAGTACAGCTACAACTGAATGAAAGTACAACAGAAAAAGACAAATAGCTGGAATAATGGAAGAATCTCTTGGGTAATCCTCCTCGAATCCTACACGAGGGGTAGGTACAGATAGCGCAGCTCCTGGATCGTCCACCACGAATCCTACCTGAAGGGTAGGTACAGATAGCGTAGCTCCTGGATCGTCCACCACGGATCCAACCTGAAGTGTAGGTAAAGATAGCCTCCACAACACTCTATCCCGTCAACCTCCTCCGAGTGACATCTCGTCATGAATTCTACCTCTGGATACTGACTCGTTGTGAGGTCCACCTCCGGGTACCGTCCAGTCCTCGAACACTCGGCCTCTGTCTGCGCTGCTCGTCGTCTGAAATCAACACAATGAGGTGCGGGCATAGCACGTGCAGGGGTGAGAATACGACACTCAGTAGGGACCCCGAGACCCTCAAGGTCTCACTAAATCAAACAAGGATAACCACAAAAAGGATCTCAAAAGATAACCCTTACTTAGGTATAAGCCCATACTTATACCTAAGTTATCAAGTAACCCATCTCAATCATGAGGAAACACAAAGGCTATGAAATCACCCGATAACCACTACCTAGGTATATGCCCATACATATACCTAAGTTATCAAGTGACCCATCTCAATTATGAGGTAAACACAAAGGTCATAGACTTAGCTCAAACCAGGATTTTCATTATCGAAATCGTAACTGCTGAAGGGCCCCATCTCTGAAATGTACAGTGATCATGTCACGACTCTGAGGTACTGATCACTAACCTAAGATTGCTGAGGTACTCATCCTGTCGAGTACCGCGGGTCAGCCACCCAAACACAGTAGTGCTTCCTGCCGGGGTATGCCACCCAAACACAGTAGTGCATCCCCCATAATAGCCTGCAGAGGTACTCTCTGAACGAGTACCATGGGTCTGCACCCAAACTGTGTAGTGCTCCGTCTTCCATGGGTCTGTACCCAAACAAAGTAGTACTCTGTCCACTGGGCTAGTCGACTCACTCCAAGTCGGGTCGGTCAAGCATTCGTCAGATCTCAGCCGGCTACACTGTCTCTGTACTCCACACGCTCGTCTCCGGGAGGATCCGCTCCACAAGCTACTGGTCGATACTCCAAGTATCACAAAGTCCCACGAAGAAGTATCTCAAAGGACCGCCTCATCATAGGGGTCCCAACGCAATAGACGGCACATCAATCGGACGCCCGGTCTGTGAGTTACAAACCTTTTCGTCCCAGGGGCCCGGTTGGTTTTGTGTGCGAACCAACCCAACCGTATCTCAACTCTACCAAGAACTCTCATAGGTTATACTCATAGTGACCGTTTATCAATGTTATCACTAATGCCGCTTACGGTTCGTCAAACGGACGTCCGGTCTGAAAGTTATCAGCTTTTTTGTTCCAGGGGCTCGGTTGGAGTTTGGGTACAATACAACCAAGAAACTATCCAACTGCATCCAAATCTCAGGTGGAAAATGCCAAAAGTTCCGTCTCATCAAGAGGAATCCAAAAAATTCGACGGCACGTCAATCGGACGTCCAGAGCTCATGTTATAAGTGTTTCCGCTCCGAGGGCCTGGTTGGTTTCGGGATTGAACCAACCCGGCGGTACCGAAAGTTCTCAGAAACATTGAGTGTAATATACCAAAACAACCGCCTCAATTGAGGGATCGAATCACAACTGTTGGTACGTCGATCGGAGGTCTGTATCCCATGTTATGAGCATTTGAACGAAACTGTCCGAAAAATAGGGGATTCGGGCCCGGTCCGACCCGGCCCGATACCCCCCCTGGGCCGGCACGAACTGGGTCGACCCGACCTGGGTCCATGTCTGGCCTAGCAAGGCGTGGCCTGTCCTGGTGGGGGCGACCCCGTCCGGCCGGTGCGGCTCGGCCAGCGCGGCCCAGCCCGGCCTGGCGCTGGCGCGGCCCCCGCGTGGCCGGCGGGTGCGTGGGTTACGCCCCCCCCCCCCCCCTTGTTGAAGAAAAATCGGCGCGACTTAATGACGTGCCACTCCGCCTCTGGAACGGCTTAGCTGTTCCGGATTGGCCGCCGCCGTGGCTCAGCCATGGTGGTCCTGTTCTGGCGGCGCGCCGCCACCGCCTTCCGCGGACCACAGGACGCTCTCCGGTGGTCCGTTTCGCCTCCCGTCTTCTCCAATGGTCCTCCTAGGACACGAGCATTGCTGCGATGGATTTAAATCACCTATGTGGCATGTTTCGTCATCGCCCAATGATCCGTACGTCAAATAACAAAACACAGCCTCTTGGTGGTTTTCCAGCGAGGTGCAATGGCGCTGCGGCTTTGTTCAGCCTCCACGGCACGGCGCGACGGCGCCGCGTTTCTTCACAGTGTTTCTTCCTGATTCCGCGTGGTGCCCTTGCACCAAGCTGCCTTCGTTCATGCCGCAAAAAAAACAACATCGAAGGGGGGAGGAGGGTCGGTCGTGTTCTTGCGGTCCAACCATCTCCCGTTATTACGATAACAGGCGTCCAAAAAGAAGTCGATGAACGTCAAATAATTCACAAACAAAATAAATCACCCCTACGGTTTTCCCCGCAATCAAGAATTCCCAACCCGCAAACATATTCTTTTGCGAATCAACTTAATATTTAGTTGATCACGTTCTTTATTTTAGAAGGTAATAAACATGGGTTCATTAACATTAAAAAATTAATTCCCTACCTCAAAAGATGTTTTTGGAAGCTTACGTCACGGGGGTGGTTACGATGACGGCGTTGGCGCGCATCCAAAAAGGGAACAATGTCTCACACTAGCTATGGAGAGGAGAAGGAACGACATGTCATTGGCGAGTTTTCACGTCGGTGCCTCCTCCTTTGTCGTCGAGGAAGAAGAGGACCGAAGATACCGGGTCGCCGAGTCGATGATCCTTGAAGAAGTGTTTTCATTCTTCATTGAGGATGAAGACGTTCTTAAGCAGAGAAGAAGAACTTCTTCAAGAGAGTAAGAGCTCTCTCCTCCAATCCTCAACACAACCAATATAACACCCAAAAATAAAATAAGCTATTCTTATTTTATTAAGTCATTATATGAGTTCAAAATTCAAAAACATAATTCCATTAATTGGATTAGTTGGCATGATTAAATGTGAGGAGAGGGTAAGTCACCAAATTAATGGGAAGTTTAAAAGTTAAGATGAGTTACACATCTTAAGTGGGGGGTTTAGAGGAGTTAGGGAAGGTGAGGGGTTAGGCTCGTGTGGGCCCCACCCCACCTTTATTCTCTCAAGGGTAGTTAACAGCAATTAGGTCCCACCCAACTTCCACACATAGGTTATAACAACTTAGAATATGAAATAAAATTGTAACACAATTTTTTACTTCACATTTAACTTCCCTTTTTTAACAACTCCTCCCGAGCAAACGCACCTTCGGGAAAAGTCCTCCTAAGAAATTACGAGCCCTGCGGTTTCATCGGTGCCCTCAGATTTCGATTCCGATCACCAGTTCAATTTATAGAAAAACACGCTCGTTCGTTCCCTGAACGTACCTGAGCTAATCTTCGGAAATTGATTCTGGGCACACTGGACCTCGGAATCAGGCACCATCAGAAACTACGTTCTTGTAAAATCCCAATGAAATTAGGAAAAAAAATTCTTGGAATTTCTGGGTCATTACATTACTCCCACCTCAGGGATTTACATCCTCGTAAAGCTTTAACACAAACTAGGGATACAAAAGCGGTACTGAGCATGCATCTTAGCATTCCGCTCCCATGTGCTCAGCTGGTGGTTCTCGTGCTGCCTACAAAAGCACACAAGAGGAATCAACCATCCTCGTAGGAAATGCCCCTTTCAAACCTCAAACTCTACTGGAACCCCACAAAAGTGATCCCATTACCAACGTACAGCTCCCTATGGTCGATGATATGTGTCGGGTCAAGCACGTATCTCCCCAGTTGAGATACGTAGAAGTCCTCATGCACCCTGTGAAACTGATGTGGAAAGGTCAAGTGGTAAACCACCTCGCCTACCCTGCTGAGGACCTAGAAATGTCCATTGAACCTCGGAGATAACTTGCCGCCTCAGCCACATCTCCGTAAACCTCGTCGATGTCAGACCTGTATAAAGACGTGGTCGTCATCCTCAAACTCTAGAGGTCTCCCTTTCCTAATTATAACTGAAACTCAAAACTCCTGCTACCACGTGGGAGATGTTGGCCGACTCAAGAGTGATCGGCTACACCTTCCTATGCATGATTCCATCCTGTGCAGCCTGGGTTTTCCATTTCACCAACCAAGGAAAACCCCATCCCAACGTTGTAGATAAACCGCAACCTTTTTTCCTAATACAGTCAGTCCGTCTATGAACTATGGATCCAATCCATTCTCAGACCAACATCGTCAGGCCTCAACACTGCCACAAAGAAATTACAACCGAAACTCTCGCCTCGTCGGTCAGATCACACTGTCAGTGTAAGTGTGATTATCGAGTCTCCTCCCAAGGTATCTCCAGACGTGAAGGTCAAGTCTAAGGCTTACCAGAAACTCTAGGTCTGGGACAAGATTTGTGGAAGTAAGGAATGATTCATATCAATGTCTGTTACTACGACAGCTAGTAGTGGACATATACTACCCCTTGAATCATTTTTAGAGCCATTGGGTCACACTCTTTGACCGCATGTAGCTACTCTCTCCCCTGCCCTCTAGCTCCCTGAGCCTGGCGGGGGTAATAAAGGTGGGTGATTGTAACATGTTGAAATGTACACCACCCCATGCTGCTTTCCCAGCTCTGCTTCCACGTTTACTGCTCTGTAGATTTATCTGTCCTTAACATTTCTTCTTCATGAAACATTTTACACGCCCATGTCTCTGAGACTAGCGCCAGTTTCCAGATTTAAAACTGCTAACCTTCACTGACTGCATCCATTTAGAAAAAGAATTCTCAACCAAAAATGTTCTTTCTAGAACCCTAGCATAAGTAGGAATGCATAGAGAAAGGTTGTGGCTCGGATGTTCGAGCCCTGAAGCACCGATCGCATCGCATTCATCGAGTACCAGGAATGGTTTGGTACGCCCTGAGAAATTCTTAGCTACCGACATGTCATCATGCCGAAGTAGTATAAGATCTAGAAAACTCTCAGCCACCTCCTCAATCCAATCCTCAGCTGCCTGTGAGTCGGGCTTAGCTTGGAACTTGAGGGTATCTGATGTTGGAACATGTGTAAGGCACTAATCTTACTTGTTTCACCTACCGGTACTGCCGATTGTAACTGCAGACCAACAGGTAGGGATATATCTGGCACCCTACCTGAAGGTACTGTCTCAGGCTTCAGTCCACGTACCGAAGCCTCCTCACTAAGCAGACCATCCTCATGGTCATTCACTAGAAAACACTAGTATCCTTATCCACCATCCACTCTTCTGATGTCTCATCTAGGCGGAAAACTCTAGCAATCGCCTCCAGCTAGTCCTCTGATGTCTGGGAATCTGCCTCACCTCATAACTTTGGAGGCCCCTTCTACTGGAACTCATGAAATGCGCTCTACCAGTATGCACTGTTCACTAGTATGGCTGGTGGCATCTGATGCCCAACAAGTGGTGGTGCTGTTGGTACACCACCAGGGGGTTCCAACATAGTAAAAAGGGCCCCGCACCGGAGTCTCGTCACTCGGTGGTCCGTCATCGAGTACTCTCTCAGAACTCCAACTGACTGTTTGTGTGGAGACATCCTGATCAGATGTGACACGGTTAAAGATTTATACTTGGTGAGATGACCTGGTTTGAGCTGACAATAAAACTCTTGGAAACACACACGCAATCAGTGTTTTTCATGCACAAAGTCGGAAATCAGTAGTCAGGGTCCTGGTGTATGGATACGTCGGCCACCGCACCAACAATGGACTCCCTGAACTGAAGACCACACTCAGTACCCTTAACACTATTGCTTCACAGAAAGGGAATATTAGAGTTATAAGTTCTACAGTAGAACCGACTCCTCTGATACCAATTTGTCACGACCCGTCCTCGAGGCCCATGCCGTGACTACCCCAAGCCTGCCTTCCATAGGCCAGGGGATAGAGACTATAACCAAAGGCATAAATCCTGATAGCTGGGAAGGGATTTACTTTATAAAAGTAAAAAAAACATCACATAGTACAAGCGGAAGTAATAAACTAAGTACAAAAGAAAGTGCTGAAAAGTAAGTGGGCTAGAATACAAACCCAACTGAAAGTACAACTACAACTGAATGAAAGTACAACATAGAAAGACAAACAGCTGGAAGAATGGAAGAAGCTCCTGGTTCGTCCTCCTCGGATCCAACCTGAGAGGTAGGTATAGATAGCGTAACTCTTGGATCGTCCACCACGGATCCTACCTGAAGGGTAGGTAGAGATAGCGCAACTCCTGGATCGTCCACCACAGATCCTACCTGAAGGGTAGGTACAGATAGCCTCCAAAACTCTCTCGCCTGTCAACCTCCTCCGATTGTCGTCTCGTCGTGAAGTCCACCTCCGGATACTGACTCGTTGTGAGGTCCACCTCCGGGTACTGTCCAGTCCTAAAACACTAGGACTCTGTCAGCGCTGCCCGTCGTCTGCAACCAACAAAACGAGGTGGGGGCATAGACCGTGCAGGGGTGAGTATACGATACTCAGTAGGGACCCTGATACCCTCAAGGTCTCACTAAATCTAACAAGGATAACCATAAAGAAGTATCTCAACAGATAACCTTTACTTAGGTATAAGCCCATACATATAACTAAGTTATTAAGTAACCCATCTCAATCATGAGGAAACACAAAGGTTATGAAATCATTAGATAACCACTACCTAGGTATATGCCCATACATATACCTAAGTTATCAAGTGACCCATCTCAATCATGAGGTAAACACAAAGGTCATAGACTAAGCTCAAACCATGATTTTCATTATCGAAACCATAACTGCTGAAGAGCTCCGTCTCTGGAGTGTACAGTGATCCTGTCACGACTCTGAGGTACTGCTCACTAACATAAGATTACTGAGGTACTCCTCCTGTCAAGTACCGCGGGTCAGCCACCCAAACACAGTAGTGCTTCCTGCCAGTGTATGCCACCCAAACACAGTAGTGCATCCCCCCTAATAGCCTGCAGAGGTACTCTCTGGATGAGTACCACAGGTCTGCACCCAAACTGAGTAGTGCTCTGTCCGTCATGGGTCTGCACCCAAACAAAGTAGTGCTCTGTCCACTGGGCTAGTTGACTCACTCCAAGTCAAGTCGTTCAAGCAGTCGTCAGGTCTCAGCCGGCTACACGGTCTCTGTACTCCGCACCCTCGTCTCCGGGAGGGTCCGCTCCACGAGCTACTGGTCGATACTCAAGTATCACAAATTCCCATGATGAATTATCTCAAAGGACCACCTCGTCATAGGGGTCTCAACGCAATAGACGACGCGTCAATCGGACGCCCGGTCTGTGAGTTATTAGGCTTTTCATCCTAGGGGCCAAGTTGGTTTTGTGTGGGAACCCACCCGGCTGTATCTCAACATTACACCGAACTCTCATAGGTTATACTCAAAGGGACCGTTTCTCAACGTGATCACCAACGCTGCTGACGGTTCATCAAACGGACGTTCGGTCTGAAAGTTATCAGCATTTCCGTTCCACGGGCCTTGTTGGATTTCGGGTACAATCTAACCCGAAAACTATCCAACTGTATCCAAATCTCTGGAGAAGGATGCCAAAAGTTCTGCCTCATCAAGAGGAATCCATCAAAGAAGACGGCACATCAATCGGACGTCCGGAGCTCATGTTATAAGCGTTTCTACTCCGAGGGCTCGGTCGGTTTCGGGTTCGAACCAACCCGGCCGTATCCAAAGTTCTCCAAAACCTTGAGTGTAATATACCAAAACGACCGTATCGATCCAAGTATAGCATAAAAAATGACGGTGCATTGATCGGAGGTTCGTAGCCCATTTTATGAGCGTTTGAACGAAACTGTCCAAAAAATAGGGGGTTCGGGCCCGGTCCGACCCAGCCCAATACCCCCCTCGGCCGACCCGAACCAAGTCGACCCGACCTGGGTCTGGGTCTGGCCCATCAGGGCACGGCCCGACCCGGTGGGCGTGGCCCAGCCTGGCCGGGGTGGCTCGGCCCAGCCTGGGCAGCCGGCTGGCCTGGCGCTGGCATGGCGCCCGCATGGCCAGCGGGTGCGGGGGTTACGCCACCCCCCCCCCCCCCCCTCGGTTGAAGAAAAACTGGTGGCGATTAATGCTGTGCTGCTCCACCTCCAGAACGGCTTAGCCATTCTGGTTTGGCCGCCACCGCGGCTCAGCCGCGACAGTCCTGTTCCGGTGGCGTGCCATCGCCGCCTTCCGCGGACCATCGGACGCGCTCCGGTGGTCCATTTCGCCTCCCGTCTTCTCCAATGGTCCTCCAGGGACCCCAACATTATTGCGATGGCTTTAAATCACCTCTGCGGCCTGTTTCGTCATCGCCCGATGATCCATACATCAAATAACAAAATGCGGCCTCTTTGTGGTTTTCTGGCGTGGCATGATGGCGTCGCGGCTTTGTTCGGCCTCCACGGCGCCACATTTCTTCGCCGTGTTTCTTCCTGATTCCGCACGGTGCCATTGCACCACACTGAATTCGTTCATGCTGCAACAAAAACAACATCTAAGGGGGGAGGAGGGTTGGCCGTGTTCATGCGGTCCGACCTTCTCCCGTTATTACGATAACAGGCGGCCAAAAAGAAGTCAATGAACGACAAAGAATTCATGAACAAAATAAATTACCCCTACGGTTTTCCACGCAATCAATAATTCCACACCCACAAACACATTCATTCATTTATCAACATAATATTTAGTTAATAGCATTCTTTGTTTTAGAAGGGAATAAACATGGGTTCATTAACATTCACAAATTAATCCACTACTTCAAAAGATGTTTGAGGAAGCTAGCGTCGCGGGGGTGGTTTCGATGACGACGTTGGCTTGCATCCAAGAAGGGAACAGAATCTCACACCAGCTGCGGAGTGGAGAAGGAACGACACGTCATTGGAGAGTTTCCGTGTCGGTGCCTCCTCCTTTGTCATGGAGGTAGAAGAGGACCAAAGATACCGGGTCACCGAGTCGATGATCCTTGAAGAAGTGTTGTCATTCTTCGTTGAGCATGAAGACGTTCTTCGCCAGAGAAGATGAAGTTCTTCAAGAGACTTAGAGCTCTCTCCTCCAATCCTCAACACAACCAATCTAACCCCCAAAAATAAAATAAGCTATTCTTATATTATTAAGTCATTATATGAGATCAAAATTGACAAACTTAATTCCATTAATTGGATTAGTTGGCATGATTCAATGTGAGGAGAGGGGAAGTCACCCAATTAATGGGATGTTTAAAAGTTAAGATGAGTTACACATCTTAAGTGGGGGGTTTAGAGGAGTTAGGGAATGTGAGGGCTTAGGATCGTGTGGGCCCCACCCACCTTTATTCTCTCTATGGTGGTTAACAACAAGTAGGTCCCACCCAACTTCCACACATAGGTTATTACAACTTAGAATATGAAATAAAATTGTAACACAATTTTATTACTTCACATTTAACTTCCCTTTTCATTAACAATTCCTCCCGAGCAAACGCACCTTCGGGAAAAGTCCTCCTAAGAAATTACCGGCGCTGCGGTTTCATCGGTGCCCTCAGATTTCTATTCCGAGTACTGGTTCAAAAGACAGAAAAACCCACTCGTTCGTTCACTGAACGTACCCGAGCTAAACTTTGGAAGTTGATTCCGGGCACACCGGACCTCGGAATCAGGTGCCGTCAGAAACTAAGTTCTGGTAAAATCCCAAAGAAATTAAGAAAAAAATTTCCTTGAAATTTCCAGATCATTACAAGTGACATCTGAGAGGAACCCCCTATCAAATAGGGTGTGGTTCTTTGATGACCAGAGTGGAATCCCCTTATTGTACCAAGCAACATGTCCATAACCTATAGAGTGGACCCCCCATCGGTATGTATAACGACCCATACTTTACATACATTGTTAATACATCAAAATTTAACCACACTTATTACAACATATGACAAAACCACAAAGGACTGTATAGGTATAGTGTCTTTAGAAACTGGGAAACATAAACAACTGGTTCATAAATCTTCAACAGTGTCTCCCATTTATTTCATCATATCTAGGGTCCCTTTTAGAATATTCTACTTAATATCCATCTTCCTGACTTGGGGAAAAGAAAACATAAAAGGGTGAGCTCAAATGCTCAGCAAGGGAAAATAAAGGAAATAAGAATCATATCATATCATTTTAAAATCATAACCTGCAAAAGAGATCATAATATCTTAACATGGAATAAATCATAGAAGTGAAAATGAGATCCCCATAATCATAACATGAAACTTGAAACATTGTGGCATGCACACATAATCATGGAATATCATTTCTTGTTATTCATGACTCATTTCCAAGACTATCTTAGTGGACAGAGTCCCTTTCTGAACCGAGTCACCCTCGTTCTAGTCCTATTTCACTGAACCGGTATAACCTACCGTTCCAGCCATGTCTATCTCATGAGATATAAAATCTTTACCCAATGCATTGGAGGGAGATATAGGTCCCACCCATCTTATAATGAATCCTTTCTTATGTGTGCCACATAATCATAAATCATACATCATCGCATAACACATGTAACAAAAATGGGATTCTTGAAACATCATGACATCATAAAACAAATCATATAAGGTAAATGACTTCATAAAAATAATTCCCTCAAAACATAATCAAATCAATGTAATAATAGGGATAAAAACAGAACCCTATATTATCTTAGTTGGAAAATAATTTTGATAATACACTTGAACTCCATTCTTGAGGAAAATATCCTTTCTTCTTCAAAAACACTTTTATTTTCTTAACATGTCATACAATTATAAACTAAAACAAGTTGATTAAAAATAAACTTGAAAACATGTAAAGGAATCTTCTTGGAAATAATGTTGTTTAAAAATCCATCCATGCCATATAAGTTAAAAAACATTCTTCGTACCTTTGTCGGAAAAGTCAAAAAGTACCTCGTACGAAAAAAACGACAAAAGATTCCTTTCATATTCTTTACTAAAAACTCACCGAAGGGTAAAATTGGATTTAAACTATTGTAAGTGGATGGAAACAATATTACATATTGAGGAAACATGGATTTGGATGATAAAATACAACCCAGTAAATACTTATGAATAAACAATCTCGGATAAAAATAAGATTGTGATATTTCCCTTACCTTAGGTCCGATTTGCTTTGTATGTGTCCGAAGATCCTGTATAATGGTTTAAATAATGTTATTTACTTATTCTAGAATCATAAATATTGATATGATATCATATATGGTCATATTCTGAGCTTCTTTTAGTAATATTTCATTGTTACTTGTTACTCGGGTCCTTATTGCCTTTTGATCTTATGCGTGTTTTGCCGAATAAATTCTTATTCTTATTTTAAGGTTATAGATACCTTATATCCAGAATGGTATTAGTGTAACATATATCATATTTATTCATTCAATTCATTTATATAATTACTATGTAATGATGATCATGTAGAACGAGTCGCATCACATCGTGGAGACAGTATTCCGTACGTACGCACGAGTGATGAAATCGTTCTTATGATCGTGGAACTGTATTGGAGTATATATATATTGTTTCAGTATCAATATTAATTTATAATAATCATAAATAGTTACTCATTACACCATTATACCCATCCTTTTAAGGTGATGGTGGAAAATAGATTACACCACGGCGTGGAGACGGTATTCCGTACGTACGCACGCGCGGTGATTTCATTTTTCCGTAGGATGGATAGAAGGTGAATTAGGGTTGTTTCATATTTATAATAACATATAAGTATGTAATTAATACTGATTTTATTACTTTATCATGAAACAACTAAAGAAGAAGAAGTTGAAGAAGAAAGAAATTGAAAAGATCGGTAATGGATATTACCTCTTCTTTGGAACGCCTCTTTGAATCCTCCACTTAGGGAACTAAGATTGGTCTTTGAAAAAGACCAGGACCTCTAGGATTATTCTAGGGAAGTGGAGAGGAGAAAATGAGAGGGGTTGGCCGAGCTTGAGTGCTCAAATTGGTGTGAGGAGGAGGGGGAGGAGGTGCCCTTTTATAAGGGAGCAGAGGGGCACCTTAAGAATATCTCAAAATATTATTTTATATTAAAGTCAAAATCAGATTATAATGGTTCCAAAGGGTCTTATTTCGAAGCTAAAGTGGGGATGGGTCAAAATACTATCAACCAATATGATTTAGACATGCTTAGGGTATTATTTTAACCTTATCAATTAGATTTAACTCTAAGTTAAATAATTTAACTTTTACCGTGTCTTTTTGTTTTCTTTCACTATATGGTTAATACACTTACTATAACATTATAAACGAACCCCAAATTGTTTATTATTAATATATATATCCTTATATAAGTCATTTGGCCGAACCTTAGATTTTTAGGAATAAAATAACAATTAGTAATATAATATTTGATTTAAAAACTATTTTGTGTCAATTTTGACACTATTTGATATATGGTTTTTGTGAAAGTCATAACAGAATTATATGTTCAAAACAAGTTGATTAACGCAACACTAATATATCATAGTAACCTAGAAAATTAGTTGAATTCGTAAAAAGTCTCAAATTACATTTATTTTGGTGTTTATAACATCAATTATGTCAATATTTCATTAATAAGATAATTACTGCATCATCATTGTGTCATAAATAAATTACATTATTTAATGTCTAAAAATTACAAATAAAATACCATTATGTAGGAAATTTTTTTAGCGTTCTAATGAATATTTATAGTCGAATTTATCTTATGTATAACCCCATATTAAAAATGATTTAATTATTAAACTTTGATTTTAACTATTTTAATCCTTCTTTAAATAAATTAATAATAAATGTCCTAATCTAACCCAAGTGGGCCGAAATGGTCATATTTTATTCCTCAGTTTGTTTTTGGTCGAATTAAACTTATCCAATAGAATTAGGACATGTGTTAGGGTAATAGTAATATCATTTTTACCCTTAGTTACCCTATTTACTATTAACCGCGGTAAAAAAAGTAAAAAGTTACTATTCACCAAAAAATTATTTTTATCTCATTGAACCACATTTTACTTACTGATATCAACAGTGTCTGTCGGATTTTCGAAATTCCATTCACAGAAGCGGTAAAATTAAGTTTTGTGCAAAAATTCAGTTTTTAGCCTACCACTTAGTGGTTTCACTATTCATCAAAAATTGAAAGTTTTCAGAAAAATACCAAAATTTCACCCTAGGCTAATTTCGGTATTCCGAATCCAAAAATGAAGTCCATTTTGTGAAATAAAATTTATAAAATTTCAAAAGGTGGTTATTACTATTCATAACGGCTAGTTTTAATAATATTTTAATAGCATATCGTGGTTTAGTGAAACTCGGTATTGCGTACGACACAAGCTATCGAGGAAGGTCGTGATTGCGTGTAAAGTAAGCCAAGAAAGTGTGTAGTGAAAGATTCCTTTGATGATATATAAAAACAAAATATTACTCATAAAAATCTCGGGTGTTACATTCTACCCCCCTTAAAAAGTATTTCGCCCTCGAAATTCGTCACTTTGTAACAAACAGATGAGGATACTTCTCCCTCATCATATCCTCAAGCTCCCATGTAGCTTCTTCAAGTTGGTGGTTCCTCCATAAAACTTTCACCAAGCGAGTGGTCTTATTTCGTAGGAATTTTTCGCTATGATCCAGAATCTCTATCGGCTGTTCTTCATAAGAAAGATCTTGCTCCAGCGGTACAACTTCTGAGCTGAGTACATGTGAAGGATCTGGTATGTACTTTCTCAGGAGAGATACATGGAAAACATCGTGAACTAGAGAGATATTCGGTGGAAGCGCCAATCGGTAAGCTACCTTCCCAACACGATCCAGTATTTCGAAAGGACCGATATATCTAGGGCTCAACTTCCCCTTCTTTCCAAATCTCATAACCCTCATCCAGGGAGATATTCGTAAGAACACTTTATCACCCACTTCAAACTCTAGGTCTTTTCTTCGGTTGTCAGCATAACTTTTCTGTCGACTCTGAGATGCTCTTATATGTTGTTGAATAGATCTGACCTTTTCTGCCATTTCATCAACGAGATCAGGTCCTAATAGCTTTCTTTCCCCAACTTCATCCCAGCAATTTGGAGTCCTGTATTTCTTTCCATAGAGAGCTTCATAAGGAGCCATCTGAATACTGAAGTGAAAGCTATTATTATAAGAAAATCCCACCAAAGGTAGGTGTTGATCCCAACCGCCTTTGAAATCCATTGAGCAAGCTCTCAACATATCTTCTAGGGTTTGAATTGTTCTCTCAGACTGACCGTCTGTCTGGGGATGATAAGCAGTGCTGAAACTCAACTTTGTATCCAGAGTATGCTGAAGACTTCGCCAGAACATCGAGGTAAATCTCGGATCCCGATCAGATATAATAGAAAGTGGTACTCCATGCAATCTTACCAATTCCTTTACATATATCCTGGCAAGCTGATCTAGAGAGAAATCCTCTCTATTAGCAATGAAGTGTGCAGACTTTGTAAGATGATCAACTATGACCCAAATAGAATTATTGCCTTTGGATGTTTTAGGAAGTCCTGTGACAAAGTCCATAGTGATGTTTTCCCATTTCCATTCGGGTATGGGTAATGGTTGTAACATCCCCTTAGACTTCTGTCTCTCAACTTTAACTTGTTGACAAACCAAGCATTGAGAGACATATTCAGCAACATCTCTTTTCATGCCATCCCACCAGAAGTACTCTTTCAGGTCCCTATACATCTTCGTGCTTCTAGGATGAATAGATAATGATGAACTTTGAGCCTCATCCAGCAGCTCCTTCTTTAATTCGAGGATGGGAGGAACACAAACCCGATTCCTGAACTTTATTATCCCATCACAATCAAGGTTGAATTCAGGAACATTTCTCACCTTCTTTTGTAACTCGACATCTTCTTTCTGTGCCTCTTTAATCGTCACATGTATAGTTGGTTGAACATTCATTTGAGAATGATAAGATTTTTCCCCTTCCCTTATAATTCCAAGATCCATCCTTTGTAAATCCATAAATATTGGATCTTTTGTGATCCTCATCATGGATAAACTAGAATGGTCTTGTCGACTTAATGCATCTGCCACCTTGTTTGCTTTCCCAGGGTGGTAATGGATTGAGGAGTCGTAATCCTTAATCAGCTCCAACCATCTTCTTTGACGCATATTCAACTCCTTTTGTGTGAAAATATACTTTAAACTTTTATGATCAGTATAAATATCACACCTTTCACCATAAAGGTAATGCCTCCAAATATTTAATGCAAAGATTACCGCAACCAACTCCAAATCATGTGTTGGGTAATTTTTCTCATGGATTTTAAACTGTCGTGAGGCATAAGATATCACCATATCATTTTGCATAAGAACACACACCAATCCCTTCTTGGATGCATCACTGTAGATCACAAACCTTTCTCCACTACAAGGCAGTGTGAGCACAGGTGCACTGGATAACCTTCATTTCAACTCCTTGAAATTCTCTTCACATTCCTCTGTCCAGACAAACTTAACTCCTTTCCGAGTAAACTTGGTGAGTGGATTAGATAGTCATGAAAAATCTTTTACAAAACGTCGATAATATCCAGCCAAACCAAGAAAACTTCGGATCTCAGTTACTGTTGTTGGTATTGACCATCTTTCGATAACCTCTATTTTTGCTGGATCCACAGATATCCCCTCTTTTGAGATTATGGGACCCAAAAATGCAACTTTTTGAAGCCAAAATTCACACTTGGTAAATTTGGCATAAAGCTTCTCCTTTCTCAGGGTCTTCAATATAATTATCAAGTGATCTTCATGCTCTTCCTTGCTCTTTTAATAGACAAGAATATATTCTATAAAGACTACCACAAATTGATCAAGATAGTCTCTATAGACTCTATTCATTAGATCCATGAAGATAGCAGGGGCATTAGTAAGACCAAATGGCATCACTATAAATTCATAGTGTCCATACCTTGTACGGAAAACCGTCTTTGGTATATCCTCCCTTTTTACCCTTAATTGATGATACCATGAACGAAGATCAATCTTGGAAAAGTATTGAGCTCCGCGTAGTTGGTCAAATAAGTCCTCAATGCGTGGGAGAGGATATTTGTTCTTGATAGTGATCTTGTTAAGTTCTCGATAATCAATGCAGAGTCTCATGGATTCATCTTTCTTCTTAACAAATAGAACATGTTCTCCCCAAGGTGATGCACTAGGGCGTATGAATCCCTTATCAAGATTCTCATGGAGTTGCTTCTTCAATTCCTGCAACTCAATTGGGGCCATTCTATAAGGTGTCTTTGAAATTGGCAAAGCACCCAGTACGAGTTCTGTTGAAAACTCAACTTCATGATTTGGTGGAAGACCCGGTAATTCCTCCGGAAAGACATCATCAAACTCCCGTACAATAGGCATATTCTTAATCATGAGTTTCTCACCAACCATTTGAGATAAATAACCTTCATTTAGTGGAATCAATACCCATAAGATGGAAGAAATGTCCACTGGAAGGTTATGTTCATCCTTGCATTGATAGTCGATCGTAGATTGATCTGGAAATTGAAATGTGACTTCCCTTCTTTGGAAATTGATATGAGCTCCATGTAGAGAAAGCCAATCCATGCCAAGAATCACATCAAATTCCACTAAAGGAAGGATCACAAGATTTGTGGGAAGCACCTTCCCACAAACTTCGATCGGAGAAGAATTATAAACTTTTTATGCGACTGTTGTGCCATTAGGTGTTGTCACAGCTAACTCAACATCTAATTGTTGAGGTAGTACGGTGATACCCTTAGAAAATTTTTCAGAAATAAAAGAGTGGGTGGATCTAGAATCAAATAAAACATTTGCTACTTTAGAGTGGATGGTAAGTGTACCTTTCACCACTTGGTTATCGTACTCCACATCGCTGATAGAAATTGCATGTGACTTTCCTTTGTATTTAGCCTTAAGATTTTGTTGACATCGACCATCATCATCAACCCTTGGATTTGGGCATTGATTGGCATAATGACCCATCTCCTTGCACTTGAAACATTGAAGTGTAGTAGGTTCATTCTGTGTATCCCTTCCTTTGTTTGCATCATTAGACATCTTCTTCCCATTATCGCGGCATTCAAATGCCCGATGACCTTCCTTTCCACATTTAAAACATTTACTTGTCCCTTTAAGACAACTCCCTCCATGTTTCTTTCCACACTTTGAGCATAAGGGAAAGCTCATCTTTTTTTCAGTGTGCTCTTTAGATTTTTCGTTTGAATTCCATCTTCCTCTTCTTATCAAACCCATGTGACTGATGGGTTACTCCAATCTCCATATCGACTTTGAGGGCACATCGAACGATTTCCTCTTAGCTATTGAAGTCCCATATGGCTAACTCCCTTCGAATACTTGGTTTTAAGCCACTAATGAATCGATCGATCTTACTCTCAGGTTGGATAATAATACCAGAAGTGTACCTTGCAAGTCTTGTAAAATTTGCTTCATAGGTACCAACAGATTCATCATCCCTTTTCTTCAGTTCAAGAAACTCTTTCTCCATCTTTGTTCGGAGAATACGAGGGAAGTACTTATTGAAAAATAAGTTCTTGAACTCATCCCATTCCATAGACTCAATTTCATCCCTTTGCCTCGTATTCTTAATAAGATTCCACCATTGATCAGCATCTCCTTCCAAACGATACACTTCTAGGATGACTTTATCATGTTCAGAACATTGAAGAACTGAAAATATCTTTTCAGTAGTACTAATCCATTTTTCAGCAACTAATGGATCAGTAGACCCGCTGAAAGAAGGTGGACGCTGCCTCATGAAGGATTCAATAGAATGTTTCTCCTTCCTTTGCTCGTTTGGAAGTCCTGCATGATTCATAGCTTGAGAAATTTGTGTGAGCATGGCTACAAGATTTTTCATTCCAGCTCCCATATCGTTTGGTTGCTTAGGGGGATAATCATTGCATTGCCCATCGCATTCCGCATTAACACGGTTCCTTCGGGTTCCAGCCATTGACTAAAACCAAGAAGAATAGTGTGAGCAACACTAATTATAATAGGAAAACCACATAATTCAAGAATAAAATTTTCATGCTTAAGGTCTTATCCTAGGTTATTCATGGCCATTTCTAAAACACTAAGATTGTGTTCTATGCTTAGACTTATCCTTAGGGTTCTTACTAAGGCTTCCACATCCTAGTTTCCAAAGGTTGACTATACCTTTCCTCTGATACCAACTATAATGACCCATACTTTACATACATTGTTAATACTTCAAAATTGAAGCACACTTATTACAACATATGAAAAAACCAAAAAGGACCGTATAGGTATAGTGTCTTTAGAAACTGGGAAACATAAACAACTGGTTCATAAATCTTCTACAGTGTCTTCCATTTATTTAATCATATCTAGGGTACATTTTAGCATATTCTACTTAATATCCATCTTCCTGACCTGGGGAAATGAAAACATAAAAGGGTGAGCTCAAATGCTCAGCAAGGGCAAATAAAGGAAATAAAAATCATATCATATCTTTTTGAAAATCATAACCTGCCAAAGAGGTCATAATATCTTAACAAGGAATGAATCATAGAAGTGAAAATGAGATCCCCATAATAATAACATGAAACTTGAAACTTTGTGGCATGCACACATAATCATGGAACATCATTTCATGTTTGTCATGACTCATTTCCAAGACTATCTTAGTGGACAGAGTCCCTTTCTGAACCGAGTCACCCTCGTTCCAGTCCTATTTCACTGAACCTGTATAACCTACCGTTCCAGCCATGTCTATCTCATGAGATATAAAATCTTTACCCAATGCATTGGAGGGAGATATAGGTCCCACCCATCTTATAATAAATCCTTTCTTATGTGTGCCACATAATCATAAATCATACATCATCGCATAACACATGTAACAAAAATGGGATTCTTAAAACATCATGACATCATAAAACAAATCATATAAGGTAAATGACTTCATAAAAATAATTCCCTCAAAACATAATCAAATAAATGTAATAATAGGGAAAAAAACAGAACCCTATATTATCTTATATGGAAAATAATTTTGATAAAACACTTGAACTCCATTCCTGAGGAAAATATCCTTTCTTCTTCAAAAACACTTTTATTTTCTTAACATGTCATACAATTATAAACTAAAAGAAGTTGATTAAAAATAAACTTGAAAACATGTAAAGAAAGCTTCTTGGAAATACTGTTTTTAAAAAATCCATTCATGTCATATAAGTTAAAAAAACATTCTTCGTACCTTTGTCGGAAAAGTCAAAAAGTACCTCGTACGAAAAAAACGACAAAAGATTCCTTTCATATTATTTACTAAAAACTAACCGAAGGGTAAAATTGGATTTAAACTATTGTAAGTGGATGGAAAAAATATTACATATTGAGGGAACATTGATGTGGATGATAAAATACACCCCAGTAAATACTTACGAATAAACAATCTCGGATAAAAATGAGATTGTGATATTTCCCTTACCTTAGGTTCGATTTGCTTTGTATGTGTCCGAAGATCCTGTATAATGGTTTAAATAATGTTATTTACTTATTCTAGAATCATACATTTTGATATGATATCAGATATGGTCATATTCTTAGCTTCTTGTTAGTAATATTTCATTGTTACTTGTTACTCGGGTCCTTATTGCCTTTTGTTCTTATGCGTGTTTTTCCGAATAAATTCTTATTCTTATTTTGAGGTTATAGATACCTTATATCCAGAATAGTATTAGTTTAACATATATCATATTTATTCATTCAATTCATTTATATAATTACTATGTAATGATGATCATGTAGAACGAGTCGCATCACATCGTGGAGACGGTATTCCGTACGTACGCACGAGTGATGATATCGTTCTTATGATCGTGGAACTGTATTGGAGTATATATATATTATTTCAGTATCAATATTACTTTATAATAATCATAAATAGTTACTCATTACAGCATTATACCCATCCTTGTAAGGTGATGGTGGAAAATAGATTACACCACGGCGTGGAGACGGTATTCGGTACGTACGCACGCGCGGTGATTTCATTTTTCCGTAGGATGGATAGAAGGTGAATTAGGGTTGTTTCATATTTATAATAACATATAATTATGTAAGTAATACTTATGTTATTACTTTATCATGAAACAACTAAATAAGAAGAAGTTGAAGAAGAATGAAATTGAAAAGATCGGTAATGGATATTACCTCTTCTTTGGAACGCCTCTTTGAATCCTCCACTTAGGGAACTAAGATTGGTCTTTGAAGAAGCCCATGACCTCTATGATTATTCTAGGGAAGTGGAGAGGAGAAAATGTCAGGGGTTTTCCGAGCTTGAGTGCTCAAATTGGTGTGATGAGGAGGGGGAGGAGGTGCCCTTTTATAAGGGAGGAGAGGGGCACCTTAGGAATATCTCAAAATATTATTTTATATTAAAGTCAAAATCGGTTTATAATGGTTCAAAAGGGTCTTATTTTGAATATAAAGTGGGGATGGGTCGAATCCTATCAACCAATAGTATTTAGACAAGTTTAGGGTATTATTTTAACCTTATCAATTAGATTTAACTCTAAGTTAAATAATTTAACTTTTACAGTGTCTTTTTGTTTTATTTCACTATATGGTTAATACACTTACTATAACATGCCAAAAGAACCCCAAATTGTTTATTATTAATATATATATCCTTATCAAATTCATTTGGCCGAACCTTAGATTTTTAGGAATAAAATAACAATTAGTAATATAATATTTGATTTAAAAACTATTTTGTGTCAATTTTGACACTATTTGATATATGATTTTTGTGAAAGTCATAATAGAATTATATGTTCGAACCAATTTTATTAAATAAACACTAATATATCATAGTAACCTATAAAATTAGTGTAATTTATAAAAAGTCTCAAATTACATTTATTTTGGTGTTTATAACATCAATTATGTCAATATTTCATTAATAAGATAATTACTGCATCATAATTGTGTCATAAATAAATTAAATTATATAATGTCTAAAAATTACAAAGAAAATACCATTATGTAGGAAATCGTTTTAGCTTTCTAATGAATATTTATAGTCTAATTTATCTTATGTATAACCCCATATTAAAAATGATTTACTTATTAAACATTGAGTTTAACTATTTTAACCCTTCGTTAAATAAATTAATAATAAATGTCCTAATCTAACCCAAGTGGGCCTAAATGGTCATATTTTATTCCTAAGTTTGTTTTTGGTCGAATTAAACTTATCCAATAGAATTAGGACATGTGTTAGGGTAATTGTAATATCATTTTTACCCTTAGTTACCCTATTTACTATTAACCGCGGTAAAAAAAGTAAAAAGTTACTATTCACCAAAAAATTATTTTTATCTCATTGAACCACATTTTACTTACTGATATCAACCATGTCTGTCGGATTTTCGAAATTCCATTCATAGAAGCGGTAAAATTAAGTTTTATGCAAAAATTCAGTTTTTAACCTACCACTTAGTGGTTTCACTATTCATCAAAAATTGAAAGTTTTCAGAAAAATACCAAAATTTCACCATAGGCTAATTTCGGTATTCCGAATCCAAAAATGAAGTCCATTTTGAAAATTAAAATTTATAAAATTTCTAAAAGTGGTTATTACTATTCATAATGGCTAGTTTTAATAATATTTTAATAGCATATCGTTGTTTAGTGAAACTCGGTATTGCGTACGACGCAAGCTATCGAGGAAGGTCATGATTGCGTGTAAAGTAAGCCAAGCAAGTGTGTAGTGAAAGATTCCTTTGATGATATATAAAAACAAAATATTACTCATAAAAGTCTCGGGTGTTACAGTATGGGTGTGAGTTCTTTATCTTACTGAGTGGAACCCCCTGTCAGCATACGAGGTGAGTCGTCGTTACCAATAGAGTTGAACCCCCCATCAGCATGGATGTGTGTCCTCTACAGATACTATCATAGTGGAATCCCCGTTACATAATAGGGTTCAAATCCACTACATTGAGGTCGTGGGCCCTCAAATTTATGGCACAGTGACGAGGTGTAGCATGACATGGATGGTTACTTCTAGGAATATGTGTGAGATATTGCGCATCATTGATGGGATTTTGGAACTATTGGATGCTATTATTCTCGGGATGACTTGTGATGTGGAGATACCCTTAGTATCTCATTATACATTCTTTTGACTAAGCGCGCGCACACACACACACACAGATATATATATATATATATATATATATATATCAATTCTTATGTATCTGCACCTCATATTTGGTTACTCTCTTTTTAGAAGAGGTGAAGACGCATGTGGTATGCCACAGGATTTCAGTGTTTAGCTTGTCATGGTTGGTTGAGTCTACTCTCTTACATTATTTGGTGAAGACTGAATAGGTAGTTAATCTACTCACTGTACTGAGCCTTTTTTACTTGGATGTGGTTACTTTCGATCATGGTTTTGGTTTAGTTATTCTCTTTGACTATATCTGGCATCTATTTTATTTCTAGTCCTGCTGTATCTCTTACATCTTCGCCATCATCTTTTGAGGTCTCCTACTAGGTAAGTATAAACTCACCCCTATATGAGATTTTCCCACATGTGTCTGGACTTATGTATAAAACAGACAGATCGATTGTAACTTTATAGGAGCTTAGTGTTATTGGGTGATTTGGACTATGTATGGTGGTTATAGATTCAGATTCATGAGTTGGGCTCTATCATCAGTTTAATTTTTCAAGTTTTGTAATGTTGGGACATATTTATTGTTTTGTGGGTATTTTTCACCTTTTTTTCAGTTTACACTACCATACTATTGTACTGTCTAGAGGTTCATGCAGGCTTGATTTACTTTATAGCTGTGTTACATATTTTACTATTTACCTAAGAAAATTTTCATAGAGATGTTTAATTGTGTACTTACAGGTAGTTAGGAAATGTCCTCCCTAAGTTAGTTATGAATTCAGCACTTGTCTCCATGAATTGGCCTATAGAGGCTGTCTTGGGGTACTTGCGACTCATGCCCCGAGTTGGTTTAGATCGTGATAGATTTGCATCACATGTGGTTCATTCCTTAGGAATTTTTTTCCGTGCATGCCCTCATTCAGAATTTTGGTTGGTTTTAAGGAAACACTGTTAGAGTATGTCGAGTGTGACTATTAGGCTAGAGTGTCCAGGGATGGTGCAAGAGGATGATGTGTCTATTCACAAAGACCTTGACTACCGACTTTTCTACTAAGCATGTCGAGACATTGGTTATAGGGATCGGTGGTACATGCTTCGTATAGAATTGAGTCATTTTTCATTTTTGAGTTATCTACCATTTGTAGTTGATACATATGTATAATCATCTAATGGTGGTACATATTTATAAATTTTATGATGCCTCTGTGATTAAAGTTTGCAGGGATACCAACTCTGGATCAAGTCGACGATATGATGTGAAACAAGGCCTCAGTTTAGGGTTTATCATATAAACCCCTTGCTCCATGTGGGAAGTTTGAAGAACCCGTACATGTCAAGTATAAGATCATTTCATTAGATTAGGTTGAGGACACACTTCGTTTTATTTTTCTCCATGAGTTCCTGCACCAGAGGCCATTGATTTTCCGTGTTGAGCTAGATCCTCTAGAAGAAGAGTATTGGACAGAGTCGATGGTCCGTGACTTCTGGCTTGTTTGGAACCCGACACATCATGTGGTTTCTATGGTTGATAG
Organism: Viscum album; assembly: GCA_963277665.1. Taxonomy (NCBI): domain Eukaryota; kingdom Viridiplantae; phylum Streptophyta; class Magnoliopsida; order Santalales; family Viscaceae; genus Viscum; species Viscum album. The sequence continues at coordinate 768,552,986 of OY728121.1, forward strand.
TGTTGTATATGAACTTTTTGGAGCTAGTTAATCCTTGTTACATAAATTCTCAATGAGTCGACACTCTCATGGACAGACTTCTAGTAGTTTTTTTAAGGAGTACCCCCCTCCAGTTTTCACTCAGTCCAGATCCAAAAGATTTTGGATCTACAATAGGGTGGGAAGATGATGGATGAGTACCCAACTAGGTTCAAAAACCTTACACATGTAACACCCCAAGCTTCCACGGTACGCTTCTCTCTGAATAATACAATAGAATGTGTTGTACGCAACTTCATGTTCTAACACACACCACAACCATTCAAACTAGCCGTTATGAATAGAAATACCCACTTTTTCTAATTTTATAAATTCTATCATTCAAAATGGAAATCATTTTTGGATTTGGAATATCGAAATTAGCTTTGAGTGAATTTTTCGTACATTTCTGATAACTTTCATATTTTGATGAATAGTGAAAATTGCAAAATTTTAATTAAAAACATCTTTTTTAATCGAAATAATTAATAGTGATAAATTATGAATTTGAGTGTTTTAAAGTTTATTTAGAATATATTTGTACCATTTAATAAAATGTTATTATTTGGATGTAATTTCACATTAAAACCAGACATAAACAAGTGTCAATATTTTGATAGTTATTATTTTGTAAAAACGCGCATTTCGGTTTGACAGCGGGAATTAATTTTAAATTAATTTCTGCCACTTCTGTGTTTTTAATTTAGAAAAACGGATTCCATATTTAGAATCAGTTGGTCCAAATTGTGTAAATATGTAACTTTTATTTTTATACACTTTGAATAATTACTTCTGCAAATAATTTATTTACCATGGTTAAAGGGTAAATCCGATAAATATGGGTAAAAAAATAATATTATAATAATGGTAAATTACACTAAAACGTGTCCTAACTCTATTGGATGATACATGTCTGACCATGGGAATCATTGGGTCGATTTGGGGACCCCATGGATCCATTTGTAAGTTATAATTACACATTATATTAATTAAGTTAATGTAAATACATAAATGACATAAGCATATATCTTTTAGAAAAAAAAATTTACATAGGGTTATATATGTTATATTTTCGACTATAAATATTCATTAGAACTATAAAATTATTTCCTACATAATGCTATTTTATTTATTATTTTTAGACATTTAATAATTAAATTTATTTATGACACAATAAGGATGCAATATTTTCCTTATTAATGAAAGAATCAAATAATTAGTGTTATAAATGTTAAAATAAATATACTTTGAAAGTTTTTATGACATAGAAAAATTTTATTGGTTAATATGACATGTTAGTATTGCTTAAATGAAGTTTTTTTGAATTATTAAAGTTTATATGACTTTAATAAAATTCAATTATTAAAAAGTGTCAAAATTAACATAAATGGGTTTTCAAAACAAATATTATATTATTAAATGATATTCTATTCCAAAAAATCTAAGGTTCGGAAAAAGGACTTATATAATGATAGGTGTATTTTTAATGGACCACTTGGAGGTATCTTGGATGTTTATAGTATGATTATGAACTAAATAATATAAAAATACAAAGAGACATGGTAAATGTCAAACTAATTAACTAAGAGTTAAAACTTAAAGATAAGGTTAATATAGTGACCCAAACCTGTCTAAAACCTATTGGTTTAGTGGTTTTCGACCTATAACCACCTTTAAATTTATATAATCCACTTTTGAGCCATTATAAACCGAATATGAATTTATTATAAAATAATATTTTTAGCATTTCCTTAGGTGCCCCTCACCCCTCTTATGAAAGGGCACTCCCCCTTCTCTCAAATTCATACCTTAAAAACCTTTTTGATTGGCCAAAAACTACCCAAATATTCTCTAAATTTCCCCTAATTCAACCTAGAGGCCTTAGTTGGATCATAATTCCAACTTAAGTAGCCCTTTTGATCAAATCAAAAGGAAGAACCCGAAGAAAAGGTAATTTTTTCACCACCCTCTTTCAAGTTCCTTTCTTTTTCAATTTCTTATTTATTTATTATTTAAATTATAAAATAATAACTCCAGTATATCCTATATAATGTTATGTTATTATAAATATGGTACAACCATATTCAGTATTCGATCCATCCATTGAATGACATGTCACCATACGTGCGTACGTACGACTTACCGTCTCCATGTCATGGTGTAATTGTTATTCAAAACATTATTATTTGGATGGGTATGATAATGATGTGTAATTTATGTAAATAATAAATATAACAAGATAATGTTTCAGTATATATGATATACCATCCAATTATATATTATTTTAATATCAAAAGAATGATATTCTCGCTCGTGCGTACGTACGGACTACCGTCTCCACGAACGCGGTGAGATTCATTCCCCATCATATCCATGAAAGTATAATTCTCATTTGATGATTAAAAATAATGTTTAAGGACTTGATATCATTCTGTATATGAATAAGATACACCCTATCCATAACAATCATGACTTATGTAACCAAACATATAAAAGAAAGCGAGTAAGTTAACACCCGAAGCGACGATAATACTAAGATATTATTAACAAGGCAATGTTAAAAGATCATATATGACATCATATTAATGTATATGATTCTTGTATAATTTAATAAAAATTATTTAACCATTATACATGAGGTTAACCTACCCTCAACTAATGAAAAGTACAAGGTAAGGGTTTATTTCACAATCTACTCATTACACGAGGTTATTTATACATAATTATCTACTGAGACCTCTTTATCATCCACATCCATGTTCCGTAAAAATATATTTAAAATCATTCTTACTATTTTATTGAATTTGGGTTAAACTCATTTATACCCCTGTTTGACTTTTTAAAAAGGAATCTTTCCGTTATTTTCCAAAAAAGGTCCTTTTTATCCTTTTCAACATAATTAAGGTAGGAATGTTTTTTTTAACTTATATGGCGTGAGAGGATATTTTCTTCCATGATAAAATCTTCTAAGCTTACCTTACATGAAAATAAGAATATTTTCAAAGTAAATGTTTTATTTTATAATTTCGTGACTTTGAAATGATTTCAAAAAAAGATATATTTCTCTTAAATAGTTTTGATTTCATCTATGTCAATATCCTTTGATGGGTTTTAAGCTTATTTGAAGTTGATTTATTATGATAAAAAACTTCCAAATAGTATTGAATGTTTTGTGATATGTTTGACTATGTATGTGTTATTTTTATTCCATTCATGGTTTGTGGAGAAAGTATTGACATTTCGTATACTATTTTTAATACAAATGTTTATGTTAAGTTTAAACCTGTTCATATGATGAATGAATTGGGCTTAATAAGTGATGGGTGGAGCCCGCTATAGCTCCTCGATGGATTGGTAGGTCTCATGAGACAAAATACTATCTTGGAAAAAGGCCTTGACAAAATATTATTTGTAGTCTTGGCACAAGGCACTGACTATGTGGTTATGATAGTCTGACATTATGCATTCCACCATTAAGAAAGAGGTTATTGATATTGCATGTGATTATTCGACTAGTAGAATATCCATGTGAATAAGTAAATGGAATTATTTCATTTTATCTTTTCCATATTATGATAAAGTTCAAGTTTAAAAGGATTTTTTTAGTTATACATTGTCTTAAATGTTTATGTTTATTCATGAAAGTTTCCACTATATTGTTATCCTTACTGAGCATCTGAGCTCACCCCTTTCAATGTTTTAATTTTTCCCAGGATGTGAAGAGGTATTTTATGAATGTCCTATAGGGAATGTATGAGGGGATATGAGGAAAAGATGTTTTTGTAGTTTTTTTCACTTTAAGATTTAATTTAAATTTTATGAATGTATCTAGTGATTCCAAAGCTACTAAAATAATCGGTCATTTGAGACATGATCATTAGTGATCATGCCAATGTTATGTAATAATTTACTAACTTTGGGTAACTGGGGTCGGGGCATTACGTTTGGTATCAGAGAAAGTTTAGTACAATCCTTAGAAATTAGATTTAGATAAACTCTGATTAGTGAACATACCCATAAGAGAGACATTGGAGATTATTATAGAAGTACTTCCCAGAATTTTGGTATTGTAGAGATTTTGTGAGTTTTCTGAGAAATAAATATCTGTCTGGATACGAGCAGGTAGAGGTTGCTCTTGGACATATGTACCTAGGGGAAAAACCCAAAAACACCACTTTGACCGAGACTCGAATGAGAACTGGTGCAAAACAACAGGCCTTGCTGCACTCTTGGTTACGACACTCCTGGGGGGATATTCCTAGGATAATTCTAATTTTCTTTACAAACCATTATGAAGGTTTTATGATTATATACTTCCTCAAAGAAAACATTTTTATGATTCTAGATTATATCCATAAATTGTTCAATTTATGTTACGTGTTCTACAAGTTTGGATTTATGTATTGCGATTCATAAACTAATCTAGTGTATGCCATTGTTTAGAAATGGCGTGTAGTGGAAGAAATGGAAACTGTAACAAATCATGCACTCCATGTAGGGATTTCCATCCTTCTTAAGAAAATTATACTGGACCTGGTGATGAAACTGGTGCTGATTAGCTAATCACCATACTAGGACAACTCACTCAGGTTATGAATAATAAACATAACCGTATCGAGCACCCTGATCCTCAGTGTGGAGGATCAATGTTAGACCTCTTCATGAAAAAACAACCACCAACATTCAATTGTAGTACAAATCCCTTAGTATCTATGCAATGGATAAATTCCTTAGAGAACATATTCCATGCCTTAAGGAGTAGTGAAGGGGAAAAAGTTATCATGGCAGTTTACCGCCTCACGGGAGATGCTGATCAACGGTGGTAATTGATTCCAAACATGAAGAAAGATGATGTAGTATCAAATATGGAATGGAGGGATTTCAAAGAGCTGTTCTTAGAAAAATAATTTCCTCGTGACCATCGAGCAGATATGGAAAGGAAATTTCTGAGTCTGAGAAAAAAGGAGGATAAGAATGTCACAATGTTTGAGGCTAACTTTACAAGGATAGCAAGGTATGCTTCAGATTATATACGTAACCCAAGAAGTAACATTGATCGTTTCTTTGATGGGTAAAAATTGTTTCTCCATCGAGCATTAATCTCAGAAACCTTCTCGTTTTACGAATATATTATCTTATGCGCTATCAAGATAGAAAAATAATTCTCTATGTCTTATGACTTTAAAGCAAGGAAAGAGAAGAAGAGATCTGCTTATCACTCTGGAAATGTAAATAAGAGGATGAAGGGAAACGATGATTATCCATGTTGTAGTAAATGTGGGAAGAATCACCCCGGTATTGCTTGAATGGAATGGGAGTCTGTTACAAGTGTGGTGGAAAAGGCTACCAAGATCGTGATTGTAATGCGAAGAAAGAAGCTACCTATGTTCAATACTACAACTGTAGGGATATGAGACGTTATGCAAATGAATTTCCTAAGCATCAGGGGAACTTATCTCAGAAAAGGCCAAGGGATCAAGGACAAGCTTATGCTATCACTACTGCTGAGGTAGAAGCTATGAAAGACGTGGTGGAAGGTAATTTAATGGTTTCATCAAGTTTAGCAAATGAATTATTTGATTCTGGATCATCACATTGTTTCATATCTTCCTAGTTTGCTAAGAAAATTAGATATTTCCTATTTGATTTAACAAGGGAGTTGTCAGTTAAAACTCCTAACGGAAGTATCATTGCTATAAGGTTCTGTGGATTCATTCCCATTAGGGCATAAAAATGTTCTTTATGTGTTGATCTCATGGTCATACCCATGATTTAATTTGATATAATCCTTGGTATGGATTGGCTTTCAGACCTTGATGAAAAAATGTATTGTAAGAAGAAGGAGGTTACGATTTATGATGATGATGATAAAGAACATCTTATCTTTAGAGTAGAATTGTCACCACATGATTCTTACCAAGATCCACCCCAATTATCTCAACTAAATTCTATTTTTGGGGAGGAAGGGAATGAAATAAATTTGGGTAAGGAAAATAATGTTCAAATACAGGATGTACCTATTATGAAAGAATATATAGATGTGTTTCCGGAAGATTTACTTGGACATCCTCCAGAATGAGAAATTGAGTTTTCCCGTGATTTAATTCCTGTTTCAAGGCCTATATCTAAGACCACTTATAGAATGGCCACTGTGGAATTAGTTGAACTAAATAAACAACTTGAGGAATTGAGTAATAAGGGATTTATTCACCCTAGTGTTTCTCCTTGGGGATCCCCTGTCCTTTTTGTTAATAAGAAAGATGGTTCTATGAGGTTATGTATCGACTATAGGAAGATAAATGCTATACAAAAAAGGAACAAGTATCCACTACCTCGCATTGATGATTTATTTGACCAACTACATGGAGATCAATACTTTTCTAAGATTTACCTTCGATCTGGATACCATCAGTTGTGTGTGAAGAAGGAAGACATTCTGAAGATAGCATTTCGAACCAAGTACAGGCATTTCAAGTTTACACTAATGCCTTTTGGTCTGACTAATGCACCCTATGTTTTCATGGATCTAATGAACAGAGTTTTCAACGAATATCTCGATGATTTTGTAGTGGTATTTATTGATGATATCTTGGTATATTCCAAAAGCTATGAAGATCATGAAAATCACTTACGCATTATCCTGAAGACTCTGAGAAGACATGAATTATATGGGAAGTTTAGCAAGTGTGAATTCTGGCTTCATGATATCTCTTTTCTTAGCCATATTGTCTCTAATGAAGGAATCTATATTGATCCTTCTATGACCAAGGCAATCCAAGAATGGCCATCACCGACGAGTATAACTGAGGTACGCAGTTTTATTGGTTTAGTGGTTAAATTTGTTTGGAAAAAAGATTGTGAAGAATGTTCTGAAGAACTGAAGAGAAATTTAGGGAATGCTCAAATATTGACTCTACCATCGGGAAATGATGGGTCCGTTATTTATAGTTATGCATCGAATAAATGACTTGGTTGTTTCCTTATGTAAAATGATAGATTTATTGCCTATGCATCACGATAGCTGAAATTCATGAGAAAAACTATCCTACTCATTATCTTGAGTTAGCAGCTGTAATAGTTTCTTTGAATATTTAGAGACACTACCACTACGGTGAAAAATGTGAGATATATACCGATCACAAGAGTTTGAAGTACATTTTCTCACAAAAAGAAATCAACATGAAGCAAAGGCGATGGATTGAACTACTCAAGGATTATGATTTCACGATACACTACCTCCCAGGGAAGGCAAATAATGTTGTAGATGCTTTGAGTAGAATGGATCACAGAGTTTAGAAAAAATGAGAGTTGAAAGCGATCCAATTTTCATGGATCTAGTAAAGTTGGATATGGAAATAACCATGGAAGGTGAAACATCGATACTTTTTCAACTGGTTTCCAAAACATCTTTACTATAAAGGATAAAGAGTTCTCAGGCCGATGATGAAGAGTTTAAAAAGAAGATTAAAGATGTAAATGAGGAGAGTTTGAGTGACTTTGTGTGTGAAGATGGAATTTTGAAATTTTGGAGGAGACTTTGTGTTCCTGATATTCCAGATCTAAAAAGGGAATTGTTGGACAATGCTCATAGTTCCAATTTCTCTATACACCCTGGGATCATCAAAATGTATAGAGATTTGAAGGAACATTTTTGGTGCGACAACATGAAGAGGGAGACTGCATATTTTGTGTTAAGATGAATGGATTGTCAACAGGTGAAAGATAGAAGGCAACAGCCTGAGGGAGTATTGTAACCTCTTCCCATACCTGAGTGGAAATAGGATAATATCATGATGTACATCATCATGGGACAACCAAATACTCCATGAAGGAATGATGCAATATGGGTCATTGTTGACCATCTTACCAAGTCAACACATTTTCCTGCTCTAATGGAAGATTTACCCCTTGAACGTCTAGAAAGACTATATATTAACGAAGTTGTGAGACTTCATGGAGTACCTCTATCTATTGTTTTGGATTGTGATCCCTGTTTTACATTATGATTATGGAAAATTCTTCAGAAAGCACTGGATATTGAACATCTTCTGAGCACTGCTTACCACCCCCAAACTGATGGAAAATCAGAATGGAGTATTCAAATCTTAGAAGACATGTCGAGATCATGCCCACTTTACTTTCAGGGTATGTGGGATCAATATTTACCTATGGTAGAATTTCCTATAACAATAGCTTTCATTCAAGTATTCAGATTGCACCATATGAAGTGTTATATGGAAAGAGATATCGCACACCAACCTGTTGGGATGACGTTGGTGAAAGAAAAATCATTGGCCCAGAACTGGGGGAGGAAACGATGGAAAAGGTGAAGGTAATCCAAAACCACCTCAAAGCAGCTCAAAGTAGACAGAAGAGCTATGCTGGAAACCGAAGGAAGGATTTGGAATTTCAGGTAGGAGATCATGTTTTCTTGAAGGTATCTCCATGGAAGGGTGTTATATGTTTCGATAAGAAGGGAAAATAGAGTCCCAGGTACATCGGGCCATTTGAAATTCTAGATCTAATTTGGGTTGTAGCTTACCGTTTGGCAATGCCGCCAAGTCTCTTCAAAGTTTACGATGTGTTCCACGTATCTCTGTTGAGAAAATACGTGACTGACCCAACGCATGTACTCACATATGAGGACTTATAACTGGAACACAATTTTTCTTATTGTGAATATCTTGTCAATATTCTTGAAACAAGAGAACAAGTGCTGAGAAACCGGACGACTCATTTTGTAAAAGTTCTATGGAGAAACTCTAAGATGGAAGAGGTAATATGGGATCCCAAGGAACAAATGATGAAAAACCACCTGAGCATTTTCATGTACTAGTATTCTAGAAATTTCGAGGATGAAATTATTTGAACTAGGGGAGAATGTAACACCCCAGGCATCTACAGTACGCTTCTCTTTGAATAATAAAGTATCCCATGTTGTATGCAACTTCGAGTTCTAACACACACCACAACCAATCAAACTAGCCGTTATGAATAGTAATAACTACCTTTTGAAATTTTATACATTTTATCGTTCAAAATGGACTTCATTTTTTGATTCATAATATCAGAATTAGATTAGGGTGAATTTTTGATATATTTCTGATAACTTTCATATTTTGATGAATAGTGAAAATTACTAAATTATAATTAAAAACATCTTTTTTAATCAAAATAAGTAATAATGATAAATTATGAATTTGAGTGGTTTTAAATTATATTTAGAATATATTTTAACCATTTAATTCAATTTTGTTCATTGAACTTAATTTCACATTTAACCCGGACATAAACAAGTGTCAATCTTTTGATAGTTATTATTTCTTAAAAACACGCGTTTTGTTTTGACAGCGAAAATTAATTTTAAATTAATTTCTGCCACTTATGTGTTTTGAATTTTCAAAAATGGATTCCATATTTAGAATTAGGTGGTCCTAATTGTGTAAATATTTATCTTCTATTTTTAGACATTTTGAATAATTACTTCGGTAAATATTTTTAATACCATGGTTAAAGGATAAATCTGGTAAATAAGGTTAAGAAATAATATATTAATAATAATAAATTACCCTAAAAAGTTTCCTATCCCTATTGGTTGATACATTTCCGGCCGTGGGAATCTTTGGGTCGATTTTGGGACCCCATGGATCCACTTGTATGTGATAATGACACTTTAATTAATTAAGTTAAAGTAAATACAAAAATGATATAAGCATATATCTTTTAGAAAATCAATTTTTACATAGGATTATATATGTTTTATATTCAACTATAAATATTCAATAGAAATATAAAAATATTTCCTACATAAAATGTATTTTATTTATAATTTTTAGACATTGAATAATTAAATTTATTGATGACACAATAATGATGCCGTATTTTCCTTATTAATGATAGAATCAAATAATTAGTATTATAAATGTTAAAATAAATATAATTTGAAAGTTTTGATGACATAAAAAAATTATATTGTTTTATATGTAATTTTAGGATTGCTTTAATGAATTTTTTTTAATTAATAAATTTGTTAAGACTTTAACAAAAATCAATTATTAAATAGTGTCAAAATCGACATAAATGAGTTTTTTTAAAAAAATATTATATTATTAATTGATATTCTATTCTTAAAAATATATGTCTTGGCCAAAGGACTTATATAATGATAGGTGTATTATTTATGTACCACTTGGAGGTCTCCTGGAAGTATGTAGTAATCTTATTAACTATATAATATAAAAATTCTAAGTGACATGGTAAATGTCAAACTAATTAACTAAGGGTTAAAACTAAATGATAAGTTTAATATAGTGTCCCAAACCAGTATAAAACCTATTGGTTGAGTGGTTTTCGACTTATATCCACCTTAAACTTTACATAATCCAATTTGGAGCCATTATAAATTGAATATAAATTTATTATAAAATTAAATTTCTAGCTTTTCTTAATGTGCCCCTCACCCCTATTATAAAAGGGCAGTCCCCTTCTCTCAAATTCATACTTTCAAAGCCTTTTGGCTCAGCCAACCCCTACCAAAATATTATCTCTGCTTCCTCCAATTCAACCTAGAGGCCTTTTTTGGATCATAAATCCATCCTAAGGATCCCTTTTTATCAAATCAAAAGGAAGAACTCAAATAAGAGGTAATGTTTTCACCACCCTCTCTCAATTTCTTTTCTTCTTAAACTTCTTCTTTCTTTGTTACTTCCATTCTAAAAAAATAAATCCAGTATCTCCAATATAATGTGATGTTATTATAAATATGGTACAACCCTATTCAGTATTCTATCCATCCTTTGAATGACATTTCACCTTACGTGCATACGTACGGCTTACCATATCCACGTCGTGGTGTAATTGTTATTCAAAACATTATTATTTGGATGGGTATGATAATGATGAGTAATTGATGTAAATAATAAAAAATAACATGATAATGATTATGTATATATGATATACCATCCAATTATATATTATTTTAATATCAAAAGAATGATATTGTCGCATGTGCGTACGTACGGACTACCGTCTCCACGAACACGATGAGATTCATTCCCCAACGTATACATGAAAGTCTAATTCACATTTGATGATTAAAAATAATGTTTATAGACTTGATATCATTATGAATATGAATTATATACAACTTATCCATACCAAACACGACTTATGTAACAAAGCATATAATAGAAAACGAGTAAGTTAACACCTGAAGTGGTGATAATACTAAGATATTATTAACAAAGAAATTGTAAGAACCCGTATCTTCATTTCAGTAATGTTTTTCCTTTTTCTGGAGTTTTAGAGAAAAAACGAGTTTCTGGAAATTTTTTAAGTACACCATGTGTACTTTCTGAGTACATGTCGTGTACTTTTTTCCCACTCGAAGCCGTGTACTGGTCGTGTCTGGGCCACACACACTGTGTGTATGGGTGACATGGAGGCCAATTTTGGCAGAGTATGGAAAAATCCACTACACGTAGTTTACATTAAAAGTACATGTCGTGTACTTTCTTTTTATTTCATTAATTGGACTGGGGTCATTCCTAGTGATCATTAATGTCTTCTTCTCCACCGAATTCCATCCAGAGCGTCTGAGAAGGCCGATTCTTCTCCGAGCCACGAACCCGTCACCGGTTGTCCGAATCAAACTCTATCGATTTTAGAAGAATCGTAGTGGTGATTTCTTGGTTCTTCATTGGCCTCATTTCCTGATTCTTACTCTCATGTTTGTTATCTGATGTTGAATGTTTTATATGTTTTTCCAGATCTACCGATTCACGGGCCGAGGTTCAAGTATATTGATCTTCGAGGATAGAGGTAGGTCATTTGTTACCTTACGTTGAAGTTCTTTGAGTTTTGGTTGAAAAAGTGTCGGATACCCATGTATCGTGTATCACGGGTTTAGGATTTTGATCCTATTGATTATTTTCCCCAGATTTTTTGTTACCCTATGATTAATTGTTTCTAATATATGCTTGGTTTCATGTTTGAGGATCACCCCACGGGTGTTTCTCCCTGTTTGGATATTTATCATCGTTCGGCGCCGTTTCCTGTTAGTCAAACCCTATTGCAATTGCTATTTTACTTGTTATAACTGTTCACATGTGTTGTTCGCTGTTTATATGCTTTTGATGCATGGTAGCTATTATCAAAGTTTTTGTTGAACTTACTTAGGGCTTCTTACAGTCGATTACGCATGACATGACTTCTCAAGGATGTGAGAACCTGGTGCAGGAGATCAAATAGGGAATAGATGATTAAGTGCTTCCCTAGAGGGTTTGTTGGTTTTAATTTCATATGTAGGACCTACGGGAATAGGATATTGTGCTTCCCAAGAGTGTTCTTAGTTACACACGCATCGAGACCACAAGAGGAATTAGACGTAAGTGCTTCCTCAGAGAGCCTGTAGCTATCATTGCAAGACCATAGGGGAATTGACGTGAGAGCTTCCCAGAGTGTTTGTGTCTTGTTTGATTACTGGACTATAGGGGTGTGCTATTTTGAGCCACCTAGAGAGTCAGTGTGAATTTTGATGGTTGGTTATGACGAGTCCACCAAACCAAAGAACAAGCTTGGGTTTTGTACTGCTTGTGTTTAGGTAGTCTATTGAGATACCTGTTGTGTTACTTGCCTACCTTGGAATAGAAGGCTCTGCTAGTTCATCCTGGTTGTTTAATTAAATTAATTTTAATGGTAATTGGTAGGATTATTTACTTGTGTACTCCTAGTTCATTAGAGTTTTTATTTTCCATTACTTTTTCTATATTACTCACTAACAGTAGGGCATAAATCTTGTGGTTATTGCCTACTGGGATTAGTCTCACACCCTGTTTGGGTCCTGCTTTTCAGCCCAAATAGATTATATGGTTGCAGTTGTAGATTGGGATTGTGGTCCTTCTAACTCAGGTACATGATTGCTGGTTGGAACTAGAGATCATGGGACTGGGCTTTGGCTCATGATGCTGCTGGAGTTACTATTTACGTTTAGTACATGGTTTCAGTTGTATTTTTGCACGTTCTTTTGTTTACTTCTTTCCATATATACAAGTACCATTCTGCATCAATATTATAACAGTCATTGCTTAGACTTTTAGTTTAGTTGTTTTATGTTTTTTACTGATTCTGCTATTGTTTATGTTTATTCTTCCACTGTATACTTTACCAAATGAGGGCATAGTTTCCCCACAGACTCACCAAGGCCCTCACTGCTATCCGGAAGCCTCTAGAGTTTGGGGAAATGCACTTGAGGTCATATGAAGAACCGGGTACGGGGCACCAGTTATGTGGCTCTGGATTCGGGTCGTTACAAAGTGGTAACAAAGGAGTCTTCTTATTTTCTATTGCCTTACTGTGTTTGCGACAATAGACAGGGATAGGAAGAAATGGTTAGTTAGTACTTAACTGTGCCCGAGAGTAATTAACTCATGTACATGGAAAATCTATATTACCTCGTAATTGCAATTTCCAGTTTTTGCAAGTGTTACAGTTTATTATATTTCACCATTGGGTGATGCACATGTTTTGTGTTGTTATAGTTTATATGATTGTGGTTCTATTTTGTTGCAACCCGATGAGATGAGGGTGTGCCATCTCATGCATCATATAGGCACTGGGTAGGAAATCACATGTCATGCATTTTACCATTCCATCTAGGGTGTATTATAATTTTATGCTGTTGTTATAGATTCTGTGATAAATTATGCATGCTGTTGTGATAGTTGTTGTGATAGACATACTTGTCATGCTAATAGAGTATTGTTTATTTTACAGCCTATTTAGCATGGACGCCAAGCTCTTTCCTTAGAGGTGTTATGGGCCCTCAAGGATCGGAATTTGTTGGAACATTGGATTGTTATGCTGTTTTACTTTTTATATGCATTGTTATGATGCCAAGATTTGATTCGCAGGGAGTATGGGCCCCCACTGATTGGAATTTGGCACATAGATGGTTGTTTTTCAGTGTTTCTAGTGTTCGGTGCAGTTTCTGAGTTACTGCTCGGAAGAACCCAGAATACACGACATGTACTTTATTAATACACACCGTGTAGTTTTTAAACTGTGTTACAAACTATGTGAACAGAGACACGGGGTGGTAGAGAGTCTTTGAGGACACGCCGGGTACAAAAAGTACATGTCGTTTAGTTGTCAACCATGTACCCCGCCGTGTCACTAAAAACATGGGTCGAGGAAACTTGAGTAGTACACGTCGTGTTTCATACGAACACGCTGTGTTGTTTTCTTCTGGGTACCTGGTGGTGTCACTAACAACACGGGTCGGGGGAACTCGAGTAGTACACGCCGTTATTCATACGAACATGCCATGTAGTTTTCTTCTGGGTACCCGACCGTGTCATGAACAACACGGGTCAGTGTTGTCTATTCTAATACACGTCGTGTTTGTTCAGAACACGCCGTGTAGTGGTCAGTCATGCAGCCGACCATGTAACCGCTACACGGGTCACTGAAACCTGTCTGGTACACATCGTGTCTTTAGTGAAAACATCATGTCTTTAGTGAACATGCCATGTAGTTTAGGATTAGGAGGACTGTTTAGGTTAGCTATGTAAAGAGACTCAGGTAGGGGAGTGGAGTTCAATTACACATCGTGTGTTGGGACAACACACCATGTAGTCTGGGATGTTACACGACCAGTGGTGGCAGAAGTACACGCCCATGTGGAATGCTTAGCAAACACGGCGTGTAGTTTAAATTCATGCCGTGTATTCTTGTTTTGAAAACATAAGTGTTTCTCTATCATGTTTCTGATTTATACTCTTGTGTTTTCCGTCCATGTTAATCCTAAATCTGAAGTGTGATTTTTATTTCTTAGAGCTATGGCACCAAGACATCCTCCCGTTGCATGCCAGTAACCAGGTAGTGACTGTATTCCTGATATGGCAGACCAGGGACTACATGTAGTTCCGCCGATCATTCTGGACATGGAACCTGCTATGATTCTAGACACTGATGCCAATGCTTAGTTCAGAGATGGTTTCATGAGGTTCATGCAGACCTTCCAGGGAGCTCCGCATCCTGCCCCGTCTATGGTAGAGCTGATGCGAGTCTTCCAGCAGCAGTATCCTCCCACTTTCACAGAGGATGGAGGGCCTTAGGCTGCAGAGTCATGGCTAGAAACCATGCTTTCCACCTTCGATCATTTGGAGACACCCCCAGACAGAAGGGTGAAGCTTGCAACTTACATGCTGCGAGATTCTGCAAAGAGAGGTCATGAACCTGTAGTAGGGTACTCTTTAGGTTATGGAGTATTCCTCCTATTTCACTGAGTTACAGTGTTTCACTCCTGTTCTGGGAAATGATGAGCTGTTTTTGGAAATGATGTTTGAGGAAGGCCTCAAATCAGAGATCAGATCGAACGTGAACGTCTTCCAGTTGACTTCAATTACCCTAATAGTCAACCAGGAGTTGACCACCGAACGGAATCTGAGGGATACTGGAGCTGTTGACCAGGGCGGTTCAGCATCCATGGTTGATTCATTGCATACTGATAGCAGGAAACTCCATTGAGAGTCTACTCGAGGTGACTCAAGGAAGCGAGGTAATTCTTCTAGAAGATGAGATCTTCCTTCTGGAAACTAGGTGGTGTGATATCAATGTGGAAATAGAGGGCATAAAAAGCCTCAGTGCCTGGGAGATCCAGTGGAGTGCTGAGCTTGTGGCAAGATGCGTCATCTGCAGCGTTTTTGCAGGGTTCTTCTTTGAGAAACTAGTGAAGGAGGATCAGTTTTTACTCCTCACACAGGAGCAGGATTACCAGTTCACAGCAGACTGGGGGCTGGAGTTCTTCAGGTCGTTCGGGTCGGGGTATAGGTTGAGGATGCGGTTTTCAGGCTTAGAGAGGATCAGCTCTGGGATATCAGGTTGCTACACAGGGTCGCGGTACTGGCCAGACGTTTGCGGTATAGCATATTCATCGAGAGTAGGATCCTGGACCTTCCACAGTTCAATGTACGATCTTAGAAGCCTCAGTTTTATCTACTGCACTTTAAGATACTGGAGCTTCTCATGTCTTTATTTCTGTGCACACTATGGAGTGCCTTGGACTTACTCTCTTTACTTCTGAGGATATGTTGGCACTAGTCACTCCTTTGGGACATAGAACTACTAGTGTGCGTTAGTGGAGGTGGTTCCCCCTTGAGGTTTTTGGGTGTCACTTCTTGTGGGATCATTATTTCCTTGAGATGATGGGTTATGATTTCATTCTCAGAATGGACTGTCTAGTTCCTTTCTAGGCCTTTGTCGATTGTTATCTTCGCAGGGTGAGTTTCACATCACCATAGGGTGGGTCTTTTCTTCACAAGGGCGAATGGGATGTCCAGGAAAGTAGAGCTGGACCAGAGCATCATGGGTTGGGCAGTGTTATAGCCCAGATTTCTAGTTTATATCAGGAAGATCAGGGGACTTCTTAGATGGAATTCCCTCCGATAGTTGACCGTTTTCCGGATGTCTTTCCAGAAGACTTTCCTGGGTTTCCTCCGGAGCATGAGTTAGAATTCTCTATTGAGCATGTGTTGGGAGATACACCGATATCCATACCTACTTATAGGATGGCTACGCCTGAGTTGCAAGAGCTCAAGAAACAGTTGGAGGAGTTTCAGGTGAAGGGTTTTATACGACCCAGTACATCCCCTTGGGGTTCACCAGTGTTGTTTGTGAAGAAGTCAGATGGTACTTTATGGCTTTGTGTGGACTATCGAAAGATGGACCAGTTGACGGTGAAGAACCGATATCCATTGCTGAGGATTGATGACCTTTTTTATCAGATTCGAGGAGCCAAGGTATTCTCAAAGATCGACTTGAGATCCGGCTATCATCAGTTGAGGGTCAGACCATCTGATATACTTCTCACAGCTTTCCGAAGCTGGTATAGTCTGTATGAGTATCTAGTTATGCCATTCAGTCTCACAAATGCACCAGAAGTTTTCATGGAACTGATGAACATAGTTTTCCATCCTTACTTGGATTCCTTTGTCGCTGTCTTTGTGGATGGTATCGTGGTGTACTCTCACTCTCGAAACGACCATACTACCCATATTGATATCATATTGAGTACACAGAGAGAGAATCCGTTATATGATAAGCTATAAAAGTGCCACTTTTGGATGGATGATATTCACTTCCTTGGCCATGTCGTCTCAGAGATAAGAGTACCAGTAGACCCAGAGAAGGTGAGATCAGTAGTGAACTGGGAGTAGCCGAAGAATGTATTCGAGGTACAGAGTTTATTGGGACTGGGTGGATATTACAGGTGGTTTATACAAGAAATCTCATTCTCAGCAGCACCATTGATGGGCTTGAATAAGAATGGTGTGAAGTACGTTTGGTCAAAATCTTACGATTCAGCCTTCCAGGAGCTGAAGGGGAGATTGACCTCAGCACCAATTCTAGTTCTGCCAGATCCGGGCAAGAGTTATACAGTTTTATACAATGCATCCGTCATCGGGCTTGGAGCAGTGCTTATGTAGGAGGATCGTGTTGTTGAGTACGGATCTCGGCAGTTGAGGCCCCATGAGAAGAACTATATTATGCATGACCTGGATTTGGCTGCGGTTGTTCATGATTTGTGTTGTAAGAGGAACTATTTCATGGGAGATCATTTTGTGGTATATACTGACCACAAGAGCCTTAGGTATATCTTCACACAGATTGACTTGAATCTGAGACAGTAGAGGTGGTTCAAGTACCTACAGTCTTTCGACTTCGAGCTTGCTTATATGCCTAGGAAAGGCAATATTGTGGCTAACGCACTTAGCAGGAGGACTCAGTTGCAGGCAGTTCAGGAGGCCAGCAGTGAGTGGAAGCTTATTGCTCTATTCTCTATGATGCATTTGGAGGTGTGTGATAGACAGGGATAGATAGTTATTTCTTCTGTATCTGTTACCTCTACTCTTTTAGATCGAGTTCGAATGAGGCAACTATCAAACCCAGATGGCCTAGTCCTATGGGAGGGTGTGTCAGATGGAGACCCTACTCCGGGTCGGACAGTGGGCGATGATGAGGTGCTATATTTTCATGGCCGGGTATGGGTTTCAGTAGACTTACATGAGGAGCTGATGTCGGATATTCATGCTTCATCTTGGGCAGTTCATCCTGGTTTCACCAAGATGTACCGAGACTTACACTTTCAGTATTGGTGGCCAGGTATGATGAAGGATGTGGCTGGTTTTGTCATGCGATGTTCCACCTACCAATAAGTGAAGTCAGAGCATCAGCGACTGGCAGGGCTTTTACAGCAGCTACCCATTCTTGAGTGGAAATGGAATGATGTCGCGATGGACTTCGTGACAGGGTTACCGAGATCTCCTCGAGGGAATGATGCGGTTTGGGTTGTAGTCGACCGGCTCACGAAGGTTGCACACTTCCTGCCGATCAAGGAGACCTTCAATGTTGATGAGCTGGGATGGTTGTACATCTGAGAGATTGTACATCTACGTGGAGATCCGAAATCAATTTTTTTAGACAGAGATTCACATTTTACTTCACACTTCTGGTAGGGGCTACAAAGGGTTTTGGTATACAGGTACTTTTGATTGCAACATACCATCCCCAGACAGATGGGCAGTCCGAGCATATGATCCAGGTGCTTGAGGATATGCTCCGAGCATTCATTCTACACTTTGGTGGTAGTTGGGAGATGCATATCAATCTAGTGGACTTAACCTACAACAATAGTTTTTAGGTGACTATTCAGATGGAACCTTACGAGGCTTTGTACGGTAGGCCATACCGATCACATTTTTGTTGGTTGGAGGTAGGAGAGGTAGCTTTGCTGGGACCTCGTCTTGTTCATGAGACCTCATAGTAGATAGAGTTGATTCGGAAGATAATGGCTACTGCACAGTCTCGTCAGAAGTCTTATGTCGATCAGCGGATATGACCTTTGGAGTTCAAGGTTGGAGACCCAGTCTTCTGGCTTGTTACCCCGAGGTTGGGACATAAATGGATTAGGAGGTAGTGGAAATTCTCACCGAGAAACGTCAAGCCGTTTGAGTTTCTGGAGAAAGTCGGGCTGGTTGCATTAAGGTTTCAGTTACCTCAGAGGTTCTAGGCTATGCACGACGTCTTTCATGTTCCTCAGCTTCAACGGTATTTCTAAGACCAGTCTCATGTTTTTTAACCCGAGGAGGTTGAGATGGAGTAGGATACATCTATTGAGGAGCATCCTATCAGGATTGTTGATCGTAGTGAAAAGGTACTATGTGGCCGGTCTGTTCCTCTGGTGCGGGTGTTATGGCTGCATGACCTTATACAGGATGAGACTTGGGAGTGGGAGGCTGATATGTGATCATAGTGTCCAGATTTGTTCGAGGTTTCTTCTTCTACGCCTTTTTAGGGAAATATGGGGACAAGTTTCTTTAAGTGGTGAAGTTTTTAAGAACCTGGATCTTCATTTCAGGTATGTTTTTCCTTTTTCTAGAGTTTTAGAGAAAAATGGAGTTTCTGGAAATTTTTGATGTACACGCTGTGTACATTCTGAGTACACGCCATGTACTCTTTTCCAACTCGAAGTCATGTCATTTCCATGTCTGGGCCACACACATAGTGTGTAGGGGTGACGTGGAGGCCGATTTTGGCAGAGTACGGAGAAACCCACTACACATTGTGTACTTTAAAAGTACATGTCGTGTACTTTATATTTATTTCATTAATTGGACCGGGGTCGTCCCTAATGCTCATTAACATATTCTTCTCCGCCTAATTCTGTCCAGAGCGTCTAAGGAGGACGATTCTTCTCTAAGCCACTGATCCGTCACTAGTTGTCAGAATAAAACTCTATCAATTGCAGAAGAATAACAACGGTGAGTTCTTGGTTCTTCTTTGGCCTTGTTTCCCGATTCTTCCTCTTGTGTGAGTTATCTGAGGTTAAATGTTTTAGATGTTTTTGTAGATCTACCCCGTTCTAGGCCGATTCACGGGCCGAGGTTCAAGTATATCGATATTCGAGGATCGCCATAGGTGGTTTGTTTCCCTACGTTGAAGTTCTTTGAGTTTTGGTAGCAAAAGTGTCGGATACCCATGTATCAGGTATCCCAGGTTTAGGATTTTGATCCTATTATTTATTTTCCCTTGATTTATTGTTAGATTATGAATAATTTTTTCTAATATATGCTTGGTTTCATGTTTGAGGATCACCCAATGGGTGTTTCTCCATGTTTGTCTGTTTATCGTCGTTCGGCATTGTTTGCCTTTGAGGCAAACCCTATTGCAATTTCTAGTTTACTTGCTATAACTATTTGCATGTGTTTTCTACAGTTTATATGATTTTGATTCATGGTATCTATTAGCAAAGTAGTTATTGAATTTACATAGGGCTACTGACAGTCGATTACGCAACACTGGACTGCTCAGGGCTATGAGAACCTGGTGCGGGAGATCAAAGAGGGAATATACAATTAAGTGCTTCCCTAGAGGGTCTGTGGGTTTTAGTTTTGTACGCGGGACCTATAGGAATAGGACTTTGTGCTTCCCAAGAGTGTTCTTAGTTACACACGCATCGAGACCACAAGAGGAATTAGACGTAAGTGCTTTCTCAAAGAGTCTCCAACTATCGTTGCAAGACCATAGGGGAAGTGACATGAGAGCTTCCCAGAGTGTCTGTGCCTTGTTTGATTACTAGATTATAGGGGTCTGCTAGTTTGAGCCACCCATAGAGTCAGTGTGAATTTTGATGGTGGATTGTGACGAGTCCACCAAGCCAAAGAACAAGTAGGGGTTTTGTACTGCTTGTGTTTAGGTAGTCTTTTGAGATACATGCTCTGTTACTTTCCTACTTGGAATATAAGGCTCTGCTAGTTCATCCTGGTTGATTAATTAAATGAATGTGAATGGTAATTGGTAAGATTATTTACTGGTGTACTCCAAGTTCATTACTGTGTTTATTTTCCTTTTTCTATATTACTCAATGACAGTAGGGCACAAATCTTGTGGTGATTGCCAACTGCGATTAGACTCACACCTTGTTTGGGTGCTACTTTTCAGCCCAAAAAGATTATATGGTTGCTGGTGTAGATAGGTATTGTGGTCCTTCTACATTAGGTACATGATTTATGGTTAGAGCTGGAGAGCGTGGGACCAGGCTTTGGATCGCGATGCTACTGGAGTTGTAGTTTACGTTTAGTACTTGGTTTCAGTTGTATTTCAGCACGTTGTTTTATTTACTTCTTTCCATATATACATGTACCATTCTGCATCATTATTATATCAGTCAATGCTTTGAATTTTAGTTCAGTTGTTGTATGTTGTTTACTGTTTCCGCTATTTTTTATGTTTATTCTTTCGCTGTATACTTTACCAGATGAGGGCATAGTTTCTCCAAAGACTCACCAAGGCCCTCACAGCTAGTCAGTAGCCTCTAGTGTTTGGGGAAACACACTTGAGGTCATTTAGCGAACCGGGTATGGGGAACCGGTTATGTGGCTCCGGATTCGGTTCATTACAGTAATTTTAAAAGATCATTTATGATATCATATTAATGTATATGATTATTGTATAATTTAATATCAATTATTTATCCATTATACTATAGTTTAACCTACCCTCAACCAAGGAAAAGTACAAGGTAAGGGTTTATTTCACAATCTCTTCATTACCCGAGGTTGTTTATACGTAATAATCTATTGTGACCTCTTTATCATCTAATTCCATGATTCATAAATATGTATTTAAAATAATTCTTACTATTTTATAGAATATGTGTTAAATTCATTTATACCCTTGTTTGACTTTTTATAAAAGAATCTTTTTGTCATTTTCCAAACAAAGTCCCTTTTATCCTTTTCGACAGAATTAAGGTAAGAATGTCTTTTTTTATCTTATATGGCATGTGTGGCTATTTTCCACCGTTATAAAATCATCGAAGCTTACCTTACAAGATTATAAGAATATTTTAAATAAAAATGTTCTATTTTATAATTACGTGACTTTTAAATGATTTAAAAAAAAGATACATTTCTCTCAAATGGTTTTGATTTCATTCTGTCAATATCCTTTGATGGATTTTAAGCTTATTTGAAGTTGATTTATTATGATAAAAAACATCCATATATTATTGATGTTTTTGTGATATGTTTGACTATTGATGTGTTATATTTATACCATTCATGGTTTATGGAGAATGTATTGACATTTAATATACTAGTTTCAACATAAATGTTTATGTTATGTTTAAACCTGTTCATATTAGGAGTGCATTGGACATAATACGTGACCGGTGGAGCCCGAAATAGCTCCTCGATGCATCAGTAGGTCTCATGAGACAAACTAGTGTCTTGGCACAAGGCCTTGACAAAATCTTATTTTTAGTCTTGACATGAGGCCTTGACAATGTGGTTATGATAGTCTGTCATTATGCATTCCATCATTATTAAAGTGGTTATTGATATTGCATGTGATTTTACTACTTGTAGAATATCCATGTGAATAAGTAAATTGAATTATTTCATTTTATCTTTGCCATATTGTGCTGATGTTCATGTTTAAAAAGATTTTGTTTTAGTTATACATTGCCTTAAATGTTTATGTTTATTTATGAATGTTTCCGCTATATTGTTATCCTTACTGAGCATCTGAGCTCACCCCTTTAAATGTTTTAATTTTTCCTACAATGTGAAGAAGTATTTTATGAATGACCTGTAGGGAATGCATGAGGGGATATGAAGACAAGATGTTTTTTTTGTATTTTTTACTTTATGATGTAATATAAAATTTATGAATGTATCTAGTGATTCCAAGGCTACTAAACTAATTGGTCTTTCGAGACGTGATCTTTGGTGATCATGCCAATGTTATGTAATAATGCACCGACTCTGGGTAACTAGGGTCATGGCGTTACAACACGGTACTCCCTAAACATGATCATGTATGGATACTTATGAGCGAAATTTTTTGAGAATGGACTATATAGAGATATATGTTCCAACATGGGGCCCATGTGAATCACAACCAATGTCAGGGTGTTGGAGTTGGTATTTCTGATAGTGAAATTTTTGTCAAAGGGATTCCAGATAGCTGATGTTAGTAGTGGGAACCAAAAAGATGAGTTGTTTGTAGTAGCTAACAGATTCTAGGCACCAAGATCATAGAATATGAGGCATACCTATGATAAGGCTAAATCATGTGGTAAAAGGAAGCACATAGGACTAAGTCATCCCATATATAGGAGTTTCTTCACTTTTGATGGTGAAGGTGACATGTCATGAGACTGACTGACCAGACGAGATGAGCAGTTCATGCGGATAGCTTATAGACCCCCATGGAAGATAGAACAACATGATTAGAGATCTCCCAGACAAGGACATGTTAGTCCCCATGGAGGGAGAGCTAGAAGAGGAGTAGGAGGAGATATAGGTGGTAGATGGAGGTATGAGATCCTTACACCACCACCACCACCAAGTGACACATGTTTTAGTCTCAGGGAGCTAGTAGTTGTGGCCATGAATAGGGGAAATATTTGATGATTTATGATCCCACAACACACAATATTATTAGAGGTATTGTCTATATTTTTTATAATCTTTTTTATATTTTATTAGAAAAAAATTCTATTCATTTTTTCATCTCTCTACTTCTGTTGTGAGAGATAGATCTCCCGGTTGAAGTGCTAGCCCAATATATTAATCATGATGTTTATACATGGAACAATTATTCTATATATTTTATTTTTCAGTAGTATGAGATATCTCTTGGTGGAGAGAAGTTAATGTGGGACCTTTTTGCCTAATGATGGGACCCTATGATGTCATATTGGGCATGGATTGGATTTCTATGTTTCGAGCCCAGATTAAATGTCACCGCAGACAAGTCCAATTCCTATGCACTAAGGAGACTAGATTCTAATTTTTTGGAGAGAAAGGTATCATGGAAGGTAAAGTGGGTTCTATGATTAAGAGGCTACAACCCATCACCCATCAGTTTTCAAGTATATCCCTTGGTGCATCATGCTCTTTGGGTATCTATATTTCTTCAATTGTGGAGGATTATATCCCTGAGGACATTATGGGACAACCTCTGAAGGGGGATATGGAGTTTTTCATTGAATTATATCCTACCACATCTCCGATATATTTTTCATCATATCATATGGCTCTTATCGACATATGGGAGCTGCGGTTGCAGATTTATGACCTTTGAGAGAAGGGTTTTATCAGAACCAATGTGTCCCCATGGGCAGATTGAGTGTGGTTCATGAAAAAGAAAGATTGAATTTTTCATCTATTCATGGATTATTATCACCTGAACAAGGCTATGATAAAGAACAAGTACCCCTTTCCAAGGATTTATGGCTTACTCGACATGTTTTGAGGAATGAAAGGGTTTCCAATGATTGATCTCAGGTATGGATACTTCAAATTGATGGGTCATGAGGATAATATTACAAATATTGAATTCTGATGTCACCAGTGACATAATGAGTTCATGCTGATTCCCATTGTTGTAAAGAATTACCCTACCGTGTTTATGGATTTGATTAAGTAGGTCTTCCTGGTGTACATGGGCCATTTTTTGGTCCTCTTAATTAATGAAATACTCATCTACTCTACATCAGGTGAGGAACATGTAGATTACATGAGTATGTTTCTATACTTTCTTCGAGAGCACCAAAATAACATAAAGCTCTCGAATTTATAGTTTTGGATTCATTAGGTTCACATTCTATGGAATGTCATTTCTGAGCATGGTTTAGTCATGGAACTAGTGAATATTGATTCATTAAATGCATGGGATCCACCCAATAGAGTTTTATAGGTGCATAGATTTCTTGGTCTGGTAGGGTACTATAAGAGGTTTATGGCATGCATTTCCAAAAATCGTAGCCCCTTTGACTACCATGATGCAGAAAGGGAAATTGTTTACCAAGTTTGAGTAGTTCCAGATGTACTTTAATGAGTTAAGGTCAAGGATGATGAGTTCTCGAGTTATGAGACTACAAGAGTATAGAATGGAGTACCTGTCATATTGTGATTCCACTTAAACTAGGATAGGTTGTGTGTTGATGTGGTTGTATGAAGTTATCACATACGGGTCAAATAAGTTGATACCCCATAAGCAGAACTACATAAATCCAAACCTAGAGCTGGAATCAGTAGTATTTTCCATGAGGATGTGGAGGAACTATCTTCTAGGAGAGTGATTTTTATGTTATTTCGACCACTAGAGTGTTAGGTATGTCTTCACACATAGTTACACCAACTTGAGACAACGACACTGGTTAGAGTTACTTCAGGACTAAGAATTCAATATAGTCTATATTCATTGAAAGGAAAACATTGTAGTAGATTTCATGAAGAGGATGTCCCAGGATCTCTTAGTGTATGAGTATTTGGATCTATTTTCCTCCATATAGCTGACCATAGTGGAGTTAGATGGTATAAATTTTCTATAGTCAATGGTGTTGAATCCTTCATTTCATGAGTGTGTGAGAGTGTCCCAGTTTGGAGATATCGATAGTGAGGTATTACATGATTAGATTTCCATAGGGGACACAACCGATGGATATGCTAAAGGATATTATCATGTCATCTTGTTATAGGGGTGGATAATGGTTACAATCATTATGTGGGAGAGTTGATGTGAGAGTTCAACACTTCTCTCATATCTATATATCCTAGTGTGGGAAAGATGCATAGGGATTTTCGACATATGTTTTTATCGTCTCACAAGAAATGGAGCATAGATGGTTTCATCTCTTAGTGTCTCACTTATCATTGGGTGAAACCTAGGAGCCATGTTACAATATGTTTTTTTGTAGCCCCTTGAATTCCCAATGTATACATGGGATGACATATACCTGGAATTTTTCATAGGTATTTTGCGCATAGTGAAGGTACATGACACCATCTATGTGATAGTTGACTGAGTCATGAAGTGAGAACAGTTCCTCGCTATCCAGTAGTAGTGTTCGGTGGAGAGTTTGGGTCAGTTGTAGATATGTGAGATCATTCACCTTAAGGGGATTCCCTTCACAATTTTCTTTGATCATGACACATGGTTTAGATCATGATTGTGGAGAGTCCATTAGGATTCATTTAGGGCCCATTTGAAAATGATTGCATCTTTTATCCCCCAGACCAATTGGTAGGTTGACTTCACTATCCAGGTGTTGGAGTATATGATGAGGACTCGCATGATATATTTTGGTTGGAGTTAGGTGGATCACTTTCCCTTTGTAGAGTTTTCATAAAACAATATCTACCACACTACTATCGGCATGGAACATTTTTAGGACATGTGCAGGAGACTCTTAAGGTCACCATTGTGTTGGATTGAGATCAATGTGCCATATCTTATAGGCCCAGAGATAGTTCATGTGACGACTGAGAAGGTCTAGGTCATTCATGAGAAGATGAGGACGACCTAGAGTAGACAAAAATCTAACAAAAATCACCATCTTAGGCTATTATTGTTTGATTTTGGAGTCCATGTTTTTCGGAGGGTATCCCCATAATGGGGATTAAGGATGTTTTTTCATGGAGGAGAGATATCCCTGAGGTTTATCTATCCATTCGAGAATATGTAGAGGGTTGGAATGGAGGTCTGACACCTCTCCCTCCCCCCATAGGTAGACCAGGAGCACAAAATCTTCCTCATGTTCCAGCTAAGTAAATATGTTCATGACCCTATGTATGTAATCAGCTGTATAATGATGGAAATTAAGGATGAATCCACCTTTGAGGAGTATCCAATGATGTTTGAGGATTGATAGGAGAGGACCCTATGTGGATGGACCATCCCCTTGGTTCACATGTTGTGGCATCACAAGAACATCCAGGAGAGTTCCTAGGAGTGGGAGTGCGAGGTATGGGCATAGTATCTTGAGTTTTTGGTTTAGTTTTTATTTTCATGGATGAAAATAAGGAATGAGGAAATAATGTAGAGACCCATTTTTTCCTTATAATATGTTGAAATACATATATATATATATATATAGAGCTAGTCACTAAGACGACATGAAATTCTAAGACCTAATGTGCTCAAAAATAATTTTATGAAAATAATAAATATATTTTAAATTTCACACTCATTAGTACTTAACTAAAATAGGATAACTCTTAAATAGAATATTGAATCATAATTTTTATTCCACAGTTGAGTCTGAAACATGGTGTTTACACTTTGAGTGACATAAAATGGGTTAACATAGGGCATTCGAACTCTTTGCTCATTGGCGGTACGTTTAGTGAGTTATTTAACTATTAAATTCATTCATTCATTTATTTTGATTCAATGAAATGATCTATAAGATTATTAACATGGTGAATTCTCTATGGTTATCCATATAAACCCTATGAGAATTCCAGAGCACACCCTTCCTTCTCCATTGGGTAATCACATCAGACGAAGACAAAACACCAGATCAGATTAGATCCAGACACAACTAACACAACGAATTCTCTAAATCATTTGTGGTCCTTTTCTTTGGTGATGAATGATACAAAAACCATCTAAGAGTCGTCTATAAGTTATTTACATCCTCTTATTAAATTGATTGATGAGAGACATATTTGTTTCTTGGATCATCGCTAATTGTGGACAATGTATGCGCCTCCATACCCTATTTAAATTTATTTATTCAATATTTTCTCACTCAGTATCACCATTCATGATCACTTTGTACGAACATTTGGACAATGATAACTAATTTTTTTGTGGTTCTTTTCTACCATATCATCTTTATGCTCATCATCAATAGGATTCCACGATCCATGTTTGACATTTTCAGGTAGTACCAAGCCTTATCGAACCCCCAAACCATGAAATATCAAAAAAGCATGGATAGATGAAATGAGTTTATATTTGTGATATTTTGAAGGTACATATGTTGGTTATGGTGGTTTAAGATCAATGAATCGAACGAGGATGGAATGGTGATGTACGACTTGCACGATGGAACTCCCATTGACTAACGAATCTTATTTCCAGAGAACGATGTCCAGAAACAATGAATCATGGCTAGATCCACTCATCCTATAATGATTCAAGGTTGGATATATGGTGATATAGAGTGAAACTGGGAGATATGGAAACCAGATCTCGGATCTCGGATTCTGGAGAAAACTAGACTACACACCATGTAGTGGCATGAACACACGGTGTGCAGACCAACAGTGGCGGTGGCTAGGGTTTTGAGAAATGATAAGGATAACAAGGAATATATCCCACATACAGTTTGTGCACCTCTTCCCCAAATGGATAACCCATATTGAGGATTATATGAGTGGGAAATCGTGTGGATGTACATGGACATGTACCTCAGTACATGGATATGAGATCTGTAAATGAACACATGGTCTGGTACACGGACATGGCCTGGTCTTGAGTAGCTTAGAAACATAGTGGAGTCCACCTACATAGCATGTAACCAACACAGTCCGGAACCATGTTCCAGTAAGGGACATGTCCTTATGGTGGAGCGGGATCACACTTCATGTGGGTGGCCTCACACACTGTATACCCCTTGACCTCTTTTAAGGAAACATTAATCGACCATATCTCCTTTTTTTGGACTCGAATTTTGGCGTGTCAGTAGGCTATCATGAGCTTTTTTTATATATAGAACCAGAATGTTCCCTTTTTTTTAGATTGTATGATACAATATAAAATTATCTAAGGATGATGTTTATTGTGGTGATGCTTGACAAGTATAGTGGCTATGAAGAATCACTAGAGACTAATATGTTGCACCCTTCCATTGAGTTGGGTAGTGAAGTCCTTGACTGTAACAACCCGAGAATGTATAAGATATATTTGTTTTAATTTCTTTCATATCTTCTGTTGTATGCTACACTAAGATTATCTTGCGCTATATGCAACACTGTATTAGCTTGCAGTATACGCAACACTAATCTTGGATCGTGTTACACACAATTTCATGTTTGTTTGATAGTATTTATTCTACAAAAAATTGAGTATATATATATATTCAATGTATTTTGTTATACGAAACAATAAAGTATTTGTGCACTACACGCAAACCTGACTTGGCTTGCATTACACGCAATTGCGACCTTCCTCGATAGCGTGTGTTGTACGCAATACCAGAGTTTACTAAACAATGATATATTATTATAATATTATTATGAACTAGCGGTTATGAATAGTATTAACTAAATTTTTAATTTTATAACATTATTATTCATCATACAAATTTTTAGAACATGGTATAAGAACACAATAAATTTTTCAGGTAAAATAAGTATTTTTCAAAAAATGCAGTTTTGCCGCCTTTTGATGGCGCACCAACTTTAAATCTAGTTTTGACATGTTTATAAGTTCAATTTTACAAAATAAAATTATTCTTTGGAATCAGGATATAAAATTTTACCTTGGATAAATTTTTCATATTATTCTGATAACTTTCATATTTTAATGAATAGTAAAAACACGCTATGTTTTAATTAAAAACAACTTTTTTCATCGTAATAACTTATGTAGTTAAATTATAATATTGAATGGTTTTAAAGTATAAATAGAATATATTTTTACCATTTAATATAATTTATGTCATTAGCATTGATTTTACATTGAATTCGTAGTCTAAATAAATTCAATCTTTTGCAATGTTTTAAACAACAACCCGTTATCTTTTGACAACAGGATTAATTTTAATTAAATTTCTGATACTTATGTGTATTGAACTTGGAAAAATGGGTTCCATATTTGGAATCAGTGGGTCCAAATTATATTAATAGAATGCTTTTTATTTTTGGGATTTATTAATAGTAACAACGGTAAATTTTATTTACCATATTAAAAGGTAAATTTGGTAATTAAGGATAAATACAATATTATAAAATTATCCTAATACTTGTATTAATACAATTGGATGATTATAATTCGTCCTAAGTCATATTTGGGTCGAAATGGAATCCATTAGAACCGAATTGGAGGTGATTAAGACCTTTAGTTTATCTTATTTAAAGGAAAGTGAAATATGTCTCACTCAACTTTAATAATTAAAGTATTTTTAATATAAGATTATATAGAATATAAATTCGGTTATAAATACTAATTTTACAGATAAAATGTTTTTCTTTGTCATGGTAATTTATTTTTAAATTTTAAGAGATATTTAATTACCTTATTATCATATACATTAATGATGCAGAAATTATTTATTTAGTGAAAAATCAATAATATAGTTTTTATTGAAATAGTAATACATATAAATAGGCCAAAAAATCTGCACAAAACATATTATTAGTGTATATATAAACCCTAATCGTCTACTGGCCGAATTTATTACCATTTGGATCCTTATTAATGTGATTATGACACATATATTATTTTATTTTAAATGATGCCAAAGTTGTCACCTTCATAATTTAATAAATATAAAAATTTAAATTTTGCTATTTTAAGATGATAAATTCATGTAAAAGACTTATTGTGAAAGGTAATAGATTTATATTCATCATATTATTTTAATATTAATTTTTATGCAATAAATAAGTATATAAAATAATTATACAAAAATGTTGTAGTAATTATTTTATTAAGAGATAAACCAAATAAATACTTTTAAAAATAATAAAATAAATATTATATGAATTATTTAATGTTCTCCACTAATTTTATAGACACATAAAACCTTTTATGAATCTATTAAAGCTTTTAGTTCGACCATATATTCTGTATATATATTATTTAAATTCAATCAAATGAATAGTGTCAAAATTGACACTATTTTTATTTTATAAAAATAACATATTATAAAATTGTTTAAAAATCAAAAAAAATATTTAAAAATTATAAATTTACATTTATAGGGTCCAAAATGTTATAAAGTATCCAATTATGGAAAATTCACAACAAATAAGTAATTATTTTTTATAATTTAAAATTTAGAATGTTACTACCACAAATAAAATTAAATTGATTAAATAAGGATAAATCATGTTGATAATGATTAAAATAAATTCCTAACATGTCTAAATTTTATTGGTTGATGAGATTAAAACCCTATATCATCTAATATTTGGATATGAGTCATTTTGTAAGTTTTTATGTGGGGTTGGGATTTAATATAAACTAATATTTCTTATATTTCCAAAGGTGCCCCTCTCCTCCCTTATAAAAGGGCAACTCCTCCCTTATAAAAGGCACCTCTTCCATCTCTTCCTCACACAAATTTGAGCCTTCAAGCTTGGCCAAACCCTGACAAATTCACTTCTCCACTTCCCTAGAAACATACTAGAGGTCCTGGTCTTCTTAAAAGACGAATTTTAGTGCCCTAAAAGGAGGTCTCAAAGAGGCGCTTCAAAGAAGAGGTAATGTCCTTTACCGATTCTTTCAACTTTATTTCTTCTTCTACTTATTCTTCTTTAGTTGTTTCATTATGAAGTAATAAAATCAGTATCACTAATATACTAATATGTTATTATAAGTATGAAACAATCCTATTTCACCATCTATCCATCCTATGAAAAACGAAATCACCGCGCGTGCATACGTACGGAATACTGTCTCCACACCGTGGTGTAATCTATTTTCCACCACCACCTTAAGTGGATGGGTATAATGGTGTAAATAATGACTATATATGATTATTGTAAATTTATATTGATTATGTAATCGTATACATATAGTCCAATACAATTCCATGGGAACGATATCATCGCTCGTGCGTACGTACGGATTACCGTCTCCACGACGCGATGAGATTCATTTTCCATGTTAACAATTAAAGAATGATTATAAAGTATATATAATAAGTAATAATGAAATATATGACATAATAATTCTAATGGATTTATGTACATATATATTTATTTCATAAACTTAATTCCATTCAATTCAATAAGGAAACAAAAACAGCGTTCTTGCGTACATACGACCTACCGTCTCCATGAATGGTGTATTTCATTCCATAAATTGATCTATTATATATATGTATATTCTGAATATATATTATATATAAATCTTTTTTTGTATTCTGGATGTAAATAATCATGATCTAGGTAATCATCTGAATAATTAAAAGTTAAAACACGAATGAAAAATGAAACGATTTTACCCAAAACTCTACTTTAACATGAATTTACAAAAACAAAACAGGTAATATAAAGTCATAAGTGAACTATATATGATATAATAACAATGAATATGATTTTTTAATAAGTCAATGACCTTATTTAAATAATTATACATGAGGTTTGGATACGTATAAAGCATATCGGACCTATGGTAAGGGATAACTATTCCAATCTCGTTCTTATCCGAGATTGTTTATTCGTAAGTATTTACTACGGTTATATTTATCATCCATGTCCCTATTTTATAAAAAAAAATTCATTTATTTTTAATTTCATTTTTACCCCTTTTTTACTTTTACTACATGGTATGTATGGAATATTTCTTTTACGAGGTACTTTTTGACTTTTCCGACAAAAGTACGAGGAGAATGTTATTTTTAAGTTATACGGCTTGAACGGATTTTTATGGTTTCATAATGCCTCATTTTAAAGAAGATTAATCTAAAATATTGCATGATTATTTTCCACAAAACCCTTTTCTTTAAAAATTCCATGGCGTTTTGTGAAAAGAAAATGATTTTGAAGAAGAAAGGATATTTTCCTCAAGAATTCATTTTATGTGTTTTGTCCAAACTATTTTCCATCTAAGATGAAATTATTTCATATGTGTATGTTTCAAGTAAAATGTATCTATGATTTAAATGGTTGTAATTTTCTTATGATGAAATGATATCCATTTTTCATGTGGATTATGTTATGATGACATGATGTTTAAGAATCCCATTTTATTACATGGGTTATGCTATGATGTATGATTTATGATTTTGTGGCACACAAAAGAATGATTTCATTATGAGATGGGTGGGAACTATATCTCCCTCTAATGCATTGGGTAAAGATTTATATCTCATGAGATAGACATGGCTGGAACGGCAGGTTCAACTGGTTTAGTAATACAGGACTGAAACGAGGAGTGAACTCGATTCAGAAAGGGACTTTGTCCACTAAGATGGTCTTGGCAGCAATGCCTTGGCTACTATGGAAATAATATCTTGTGCTTAATGTTTTTCCACAATTACAAGTTTTATTTCCAAGCTATTTTATCATGATTGATGTTCCTTTATGATATATGCCTTAGTTACTTCCAATATTTATGTCTTTACTCATGATTTTGAGGTTTAGATTTTATGTTCATGTTTTTGCATTCAAATGTTTATGGATTGTTTTATGTTCTCTATGCTCACCCTTACTGAGCATTTGAGCTCACCATTTATATGTTTTCTTTTCCCCAGGATTTAAAGAATGGTTTTAGGTAAGAAAACAAAAGGGTGCGATCTTTATGGGAGATGTTGAAGAACTTTCACCACAATTAGAAGATTATTTTCCGTGTTTCCAAAGGCACTAAACTATTACGGTCCTTGTGTGTCTGTTTTCGTTATGTATGAAGTATTCTGCAAAAGTAATGTAATTTCCATGTACGTCAAGATTGGGGTCTCTACAGTTGGTATCAGAGGAAAGGTTTAGTTAACCTTTGGAAACTAGGATGCGAAAACGTTAGTGAGATCCCGAGAGATATTTCTATGGTATGTCTAGTGATGTCCCTAAGGATATGTATACATATATCTTATAGTCCTATAACTACGATAACGATCTTAAAATTTAACCTAGTATGCAAGATATTGAGGGTACTCCACCTTTACTATGTTTTCTTCCCTAGCATGATTTTTTCCTCTCACTCTATTCTTTTTAGGTTTTAGAAAATGGCTGGAAACAGGAAGATTCACGATAATGGAGGATATGACGGACAATGGAATGATATTATTCATGAGAAACCAAATGAAACGGGATTTGGAAGTCCAAACATCGTTATTATTCCTAATCAGCAATCTCATAATATGATCAATAATTTCAACTTTGGTAAGTTTCCTGACTTAGATAATAAGAGAAAGATGGAGTTTCATGATGATCATAGAGGAAAGAAAGTTCAATTTCCCTCATGTAAATCATGTGGGAAGAGGCATCAGGGAGAATGTTTCAAAGGAACTGGAAGATGCTTTGGGTGTGGAAAAGAAGGACACAAAGCTAGTAAGTGCAAAGAAAAACGTTCAGTTAACACTATGGACAAGGATAATGGTATTGCTACGACATCAACAATGATTAGATGTTTTAAATGTGGAATGTATGGGAATTATACAAACCAATTCCCTAAGGGAAAATCTCATGAAGAGAATCAGCATGGTCATATGAGTAGTATTTATGTGGATGATGATGAAGAGACTACAAATGAAATATGAGATGAAAGAAATGATGAATCTCTGATAGTGTTTTAAAAAGTTAGTGGAATTATTATATGTTTATAAAGAATAATGTATGGTACTATGGAATATAGAATCACTTAAGGATTGTTACACTATTTTTTTTCCTAAAGTATTTGAAAGTATATGTTGAATAGTACCGGTAACCACGAAAGTTTATTCAGATATTTTTGTAAAGTAGATGATATGCGCATAATGAAAGGATAAGAAGATAATGAGATGTCTGATTGTATTCATGAGCTCATGAGTGATATAAGGACCAAGTGATATTATGGTTTGAGTATATAGTATTTTTGGTATTTTGGTATGTGGAAAGTGTTAAAGCTTAACAACATTCATGTTTTCACTAAGTTATTAATTCATCAAGTGAATACATGATTAAGGAATTAACTTGTCTGTAATTTGACCAACAAGATATATCTTATGATATATTAGGGATAAATGATGGAGTTCATGTGATTGTTATGTGACATTTCAAGTAATAATTTTCATTATACTATGAGCTTGGACCAAAGTATTTTGGATAAGACTAAAGATTGGAATGGATTATGTTGGACATAAGTTAGTATTGTTTAAGGCTAGAAATTTTTTGATATTATTGATGGAAAGTTATAATAATGTATTTTTAGAAAAAAAAAGGACAACCTGCAGGACGGGCGACAACCCATCGTGTCAGACAAGGCTGTGGGAATTGAACCCACAACCGAAGTGCGACCGGCCTATATCACCTACCACTGGCCTATAGGAATTCACTGGTTAGTAGAAACTAGTATTATTTTATTAATCTGTATGATATATGAAGTATAAGTCCATTTTTGGAATCATATATGATTAATCTCACTATAGAAGGACTTATGTATATTTGATAACTTTTGAAAACATTTTGTTTGTGAGAGATGGAATGACCTGTCATTCTATCATATGATCTACTAACTCTTCGCAAATGAGAAATTCAACTTCATTTCTTTAAGTGATGAAGTGGAAATTGTCCAAGGAACGACCAACGGTGAGATTGTACCAAAATCAAGAACATATTTCTTCTACTTCCAATTTCGTCAACTTTAGGGAAATTATCTTGAATAAAAAAAATATGTCTTATTGTCCTTATATCCAATGAATCAGATGGTACCTTAGATCATCACAAATTTATGGCTTTGTGATTTTGGATTTTTGTTAGCCATGTTGTCTACCACTCTCCATCAGAACTTGAGGTTTAGATTTCTCTTCCATATCCATATTTTCACTTATGTTCTCCTATATGGAAACCCAATTATGAGTTACTTTGGGTAATCGTTACATTTCATACTTTAGTTCTTAAAATTTAGTTTTAGTATTACTTTTTACGACGTGGGTTTCTATGAATAGTAAACGATTTATAACCCCGATGAATTTCGAGAGTGAAATTCATTTTAAGGGGGGTAGAATGTAACAACCCAAGAATTTATAAGATATATTCGTTTAAATTTCTTTCATATCTTCTGTTGTACGCTACACCAATATTATCTTGCGCTATATGCAACACCGTATTAGCTTGCAGTATACGCAACACTAATCTTGGATCGTGTTACACACAATTTCATGTTTTTTGTAACGCCCCGACCCCAGCTACCCAGAGTCGGTGCATTACTTCGTAACATTGGCATGATCATAAGAAAGATCAAATCTCGAAAGACCGATTGGTTTAGTAGCCTTGGAAAATGCCAGATATATTCATAAGTTTTACATTACATTATAAAATGAAAAACTACTACAACAACATAATGTCTCAATAGACCACACTATTATCCCCTCATAAAATCCCTGCAGGTCATTCATAATTTACTTCTTCACTTCCTGGGAAAAATAAAACATAGAAAAGGGGTGAGCTCAAATGCCCAGTAAGGATAACAATATAGCGGAAACTTTCATAAATAAGAATAAACATTTAAGGCAATGTATAACTAAAACAAAAGCCTTTTAAATATGAACTTTCAACATGGTATGGCATAAATAAAATGAAATAATGCCATTTACTTATTCACATGGATATTCTACTAATCGAATAATCACATGCAAAAATCAATAACCACTTTCATAATGTTGGAATGCATAATGTCAAACGTTAATTTCATTGTCTAGGCCTCATCCCAAGACCTAGGGGTTACTTCTAACCGGATCCCAACACGGAGTGCCTCTAATAACCGGACACCAACCCGGAGTGCCTCTAATAACCGGACACCAACCCGGAGTGCCTCTAATAACCGGACACCAACCCGGAGTACCTCTAATAACCGGAGACCAAACCGGAGGGCTTACTTTTACCAGTCCCTAACCTGGAGGGCTTACTTTTACCGGTCCCCAACCCGGAACATACTTGTTTAGCACATTCATCTGAAGAAAAGTTTGAAATATAACATAAACATTCGGATTAAAACTAGCATACGAAATGTCAATACTTTCACCATAAACTATGAATGGTATAAAAATAGCACATCCATAGTCAAACATATTACAAAACCTTCAATACAATATAGAAGTTTTGTATCATAATAAATCAACCATAAATAATCTTAAAATCCATCAAAGGATGTTGACATAGATGAAATCAAAATTCTTTTTAAAGAAATATCTCCTTTTATTTTGAAATCATTTAAGATCCATATAAAATAAAACATTTTCTTTGAAAATATTCTTATAAGCTTGTAAGGAAAGCTTCGACGATTTTATAACGGCGGAAAATAACCGCACCCGCCGTATAAGTTAAAAAAACATTCTTACCTCAATTCTGTCGAAAAGGTTAAAAAGGACATTGTTTTGAAAACGACGGAAAGATTCCTTTATAAACCTCTTATAAATAGTCAAACAAGGGTATAAATGACTTTAACCCATATTCTTGTAAATAGTAAAAATGTTTTGAAATACATTTTTAAGAAAACATGGATGTGGATGATAAAGAGATCCCAGTAGATTATTACGTATATACAACCTCGGATAATGAAGAGATTGTGAAATAACCCTTACCTTGTACTTTTCCTTGGTTGGAGTAGGTTAACCTCCTGTATAATGGTGAAATAGTTGTTATTAAATTATACAAGAATCATATATAATAATATGATATCTTATATGATCTTTTAACATTGATTTGTTAATAATATCTTAGTATTATCATTATATCGGGTGTTAACTTACTTGTTTTCTTTTATATGTTTTGTTACGTAAGACATGTTTGTAAAGGATAGGTTGTATATTATTCATATCCAGAATGATATCAAGTCCTTAAACATCATTTTTAAATCATCAAATGATAATTATACTTGAATGGATACGATGGAGAATGAATCTCATCGCGTTCGTGGAGACGGTAGTCCGTACGTACGCACGAGCGAAAATATCATTCTTTTGATATTAAAATAATATATAAATGGATGGTATATCATATATACAGAATCATTAATATGTTATATTTATTATTTACATGAGTTACACATCATTATTATACCCATCCAAATAATAATATATTGAATAACAATTACACCACGACGTGGAGACGGTAAGCCGTACGTACGCACGTATGGTGACATGTTATTCAAAGGGTGGATAGAATAATGAATATGGTTGTACCATATTTATAATAACATCACAGTATATAAATGATACTTGAGTCATTATTTTAGAATGGTAACAACAAAGGAAGAAGAAGTGGAAGAAGAAATGAACTTGGAAAAGGGGTGGTGAAAACATTACCTCTTCTTCGGGTTCTTCCTTTTGATTTGATCAAAAGGGCTCCTTAGGTTGGCTTTATGATCAAACTAAGGCCCCTAGGTTGTAGTGAGGGATGTTGGGAGAGTATTTGGGCAGAGTTTGGCCGAACCAAAAGGCTTTAGAGGTGTGAAGAAATGAGAAGGAGGAGTGCCCTTTTATAAGAGGGGTGAGGGGCACCTTTGGAAAAGCTAGAAATATTAATTTATAATAAATTCATATTCGGTTTCTAATGGCTCCAAAGTTGACTATTCAAAGTTTAAGGTGGGGATAGGTCGAAAACCACTCAACCAATAGAATTTAGACAGGTTTGGGTACTTATATTAACCTTATCTTTAAGTATTAACTCTAAGTTAATTAGTTTCACTTTTACAATGTCTCTTTGTATTTTTATATAATATGGTTAATAAACTTACTATATACATCCAAGCGACCCCCAAGTGGTCCATTAATGAGGAACCTATCATAATATAACTCTCTTGGCCGAACCTTAGATTTTTAGGAATTTAATATCAATTAATAATATAATATTTGTTTTAAGAACTCTTTTATGTCAATTTTGACACTATTCAATAGTTGATTTTTTTGAAACTCCTAACAGATTGATTACTTCGAACAAAGTCAATTAAATCAATCCTAATATATCATATTATCATATAAAATTAGTTTAATTCATTAAAAGTTTCATATTATAATTATTTGGGTATTTATAATATCAATTATTTTAATTTTTCACTATTATAGTAATTACTGCATCATCATTGTGTCATAAATAAAATAAATTATTAAATGTCTAAAAATTATAAATAAAATATAATTATGTAGGAAATCTTTTTAGCTTTCTAATGAATATTTAGAATCTAAAATCCAACATATATAACCCTATGTAAAAATTGTTGTTCTAAAAGATATATGCTTGTGTCATTTTTGTATTCATTTTAACTAAATTAAAATAAAGTGTCATTATCACTTACAAGTGGATCCATGGGGTCCCAAAATAGACCCAAAGATGCCCATGGTCGACCATGTATCCACCAATAGGGTTAAGACACGTTTTAGGGTAATTTAGTATTATTATAATATTATTTTTTAACCCTTATTTACCGGATTTACCCTTTAACCATGGTAAATAAAATATTTACCGCAGTAATTATTCAAAATGTCTAAAAATAAAAGTTAACTATTTACACAATTTGAAAATCCTGATTCCAAATATGGAATCCATTTTTCTAAATTCAAAACAAAGAAGTGGCAGAAATTAATTTAAAATTAATTCCCGCTGTCAAAACAAAAAGCGTGTTTTTAAGAGATAATAACTATCAAAAGATTGACACTTGTTTATGTTTGGTTTAATTGTAAAATTATGTCCAATGACCAACATTATATTAAACGGTAAAAATATATTCTAAAAATACTTTAAAACCACTCAAATTCATAATTTATCACTATTAATTATTTTGATTAAAAAAGTTGTTTTTAATTAAAATTTAGTAATTTTCACTATTCATCAAAATATGAAAGTTATCCGAAATGTACCAAAATTTCACCTTAGGCTAAATTCGATATTCCGAATCCAAAAATGAAGTCCATTTTCAAATATAAAATATATATAATTTCAAAAAGTCGATATTACTATTCATAACGGCTAGTTTGATCGGTTGTGGTGTGTGTTAAAACTCGACGTTGCGTACAACACACGCTACTGTTTTATTCAAAGGAAAGCGTACCGTGGAAGCTTGGGATGTTTCATTTTAATATTTTGATGTCCCCATTTAGTCAAAAAGTTTAAAATATAGTATTTAAAAAGGGTTCACTATTAAAGTTGATAAAAGTGCAATACTGAAAATGAATTTGTTCTTGCATTATATCTAAGAAACTCATAATATGGATTCTAAAATTATAAGGATTATATAAACATTAAAATTTATCTAATACTATTCATAACCTCTTTTGAACGGCTTGTTTGGTAAGTCATGGTGTGCTTGAACTTTGTGTTGCATGTAGTGAAAGTTATTGAATTATTTTGAAGAACTAACACACTATGAAATCTTGGGGTGTTACATTCTCCCCTCCTTCAATAAATTGCGTCCTCGCAATTTGAAATTGTTCTTCGAAAATAAATGGTTGAAAATAGATAATATATATGTGGGAAAACCCACATCGGAAATTCCGTTACTAAAATTTAGTCTTAATATGAGGAAAAGAGAAATGAAAGGGTCACCACCAAATTATGATCTTGATTAGGAGAACATTGGTGGCAATTAGAGACATATAATCGGAGGAAAAACGTAAATATTTATAGGTAGTGATTGAGGTCATCAATCACAAACAGGTGTATAATTGAGGTCCTTAAACTCATCAATCTATGATGATTTGAAGTACCATCGGTTCAACAAAATATAGGGTATTGGGATAACACATTTTTGACGTTTCAAAATATCTTAGTTGAAATCCCACATCGAAAAATGAATTAAAGAGGCCTCTATTTAAAATAAAGAGTCGAAAGTATGAAGATTACTGAAAATAACACTTACTAGGGTTCCATGTTGGAAAATATGGATATGGAAGAAAAATATAACCATCAATTATCTGATGGAGAGTGGTAGAGAACATGGCTATGAAAAGGCCAACAATCCCAAAGCCATAAATTAGTGATGATTTAAGGTACCATCTAGGAAAACATTTTTGTTCAAAGTTGCTTTTCTTAATATTGAGGAATTTATTTATGAGATTGGCTAAGATCATAAGGAGATATACTTACTTTATAATTAGAGTTTTATCCATTAATAAATTTCTATCACAAACTCATCTTTCACTCTAAAAGATAATAGAATGTAAAAAAAATTCTATTTACACTATTCGTATAGGGTTCCAAAATAAACGAATTTATAATTCATCTACATGATCTTTTAATAAAAACTACATTATTTAATCCAGGACATCTCATGGTCCAGTGGTAGGTGATACACCCTTGTCGGCCTTCGGTTGCGGGTTCAAGTCTCGCAGCCTTGCCGGACGCGACGGGTTGCCGCCCGACCT
The DNA here is from genome assembly GCA_963277665.1 of Viscum album. Classification (NCBI taxonomy): domain Eukaryota; kingdom Viridiplantae; phylum Streptophyta; class Magnoliopsida; order Santalales; family Viscaceae; genus Viscum; species Viscum album. The sequence continues at coordinate 768,594,087 of OY728121.1, forward strand.
CCGGGTTGTCCTTTTATGGCAATCCAAAATAATCCAAACTAGAACTATCCAAAATACTTATGTCCAAACTCACAGTATAACATTTATAAGGAAGGTAAACATAATATAGATCCTTTTTACCCTATAATATCATATGAATACCTTCATCATGTATTACCATATTCCTTGTTGATTACATTCATGCTCCCTTATTCCATATAGAATGCTGGATATACTTCATTAATCCAAAAATGTTTTAAACCCCAACAATGATGGAATATACAAATCATTAATCAGTTCCAAGGTAGTCAAGAATATCCAATATAATTTATCCAAAATCACTACCTCAGTATCAGAACTATATTATGATTTATCATTCTCTCAACCATATATTTTCCAAAAATTTATCCTGCTATTGAGTCACTTTTCTTTGTTCCACACAATCTCAAGTCCATAATGAAATAGTACTGCAGTACAATCCTTATATACTCCATAATTATTATAACAAGTACATTGTTGATACAACACTCAATTGACATAATCAACATAAGAACTCTAATCATTCCTCTTCATCTGTGGTAGTATCATAACTTGATTATTATCCAATAACATCATTTGCGGCATAGTCTGATGACTGGGACATAGGTTCGCGTAGTGTCCAAACTCCTTGAAAATGAAGCATTGTACATTTAAAACCATTTTCTTACCCTTGCAGTCACGTACTTTGTGCCCTTTTCCTCCACACTTATAACAAACTCCCATTCCTTTCAGGCAAGTTCCAGGGTGTTTCTTTCCACAGTTACCACATATGGGAAAATTCTTCTTTTCCCTCTTCCCTTTATCCATCTTTCTCTCTTCCATCCTTTTCTTCTCTTGCTTCCCTTCAAAGCCATAGGACTCAGTAAACTCTTTACTTATCTTATCAACACATGATGTTATTTCTTCATATGATGATAATACATGGGAGACTATTTCTCTTATAAATTCTAGCTTAAGACCATGAAAGATATGATCCTTCATTCTCTTTGGATCATGTGCATTTCTGGAGTTCTCATTCCTTCTACTGCTCGCCATTTCTAAACAATGGCATACACTAGATCAGTTTATGAATCAAAATACATAATCCCATACTTATAAAACACTTAACATAAATTGAACTATTTATGGATATAATCCATAATCATAGGAATGTTTTCTTTAAAGAAGTATATACTCATAAACCCTTAAAAATGATTTGTAAAGAAAATGAGAGTTATCCTAAGCATATCCCCCGGGAGTGTCGTAACCAAGAGTGCAGCAAGGCCCGTTGTCGTGCACCAGTTCCCGTTCGAGTCTAGCTCAAAGCAGTGTTTTCGGGTTTTACCCCTAGGTACATCTGTGCCAGAGCCGCCTCTACCTGCTCGTATCCAGACAGGGATGTATTTCTCGGAAAACTCACAAAATCTCTACAATACCAAAATTCTAGGAAGTTCTTCTATACTAATCCTCAAAGTTCATCTTAGGTCTACGTGCTCTAATCAGAGTTTATCTAAATCTAGCTTCCAAGGTTTATACTAAACTTCCTCTGATACCAACTGTAACGCCCCGACCCCAGCTACCCAGAGTCGGTGCATTACTTCGTAACATTGGCATGATCATAAGAAAGATCAAATCTCGAAAGACCGATTGGTTTAGTAGCCTTGGAAAATGCCAGATATATTCATAAGTTTTACATTACATTATAAAATGAAAAACTACTACAACAACATAATGTCTCAATAGACCACACTATTATCCCCTCATAAAATCCCTGCAGGTCATTCATAATTTACTTCTTCACTTCCTGGGAAAAATAAAACATAGAAAAGGGGTGAGCTCAAATGCCCAGTAAGGATAACAATATAGCGGAAACTTTCATAAATAAGAATAAACATTTAAGGCAATGTATAACTAAAACAAAAGCCATTTAAATATGAACTTTCAACATGGTATGGCATAAATAAAATGAAATAATGCCATTTACTTATTCACATGGATATTCTACTAATCGAATAATCACATGAAAAAATCAATAACCACTTTCATAATGTTGGAATGCATAATGTCAAACGTTAATTTCATTGTCTAGGCCTCATCCCAAGACCTAGGGGTTACTTCTAACCGGAACCCAACCCGGAGTGCCTCTAATAACCGGACACCAACCCGGAGTGCCTCTAATAACCGGACACCAACCCAGAGTGCCTCTAATAACCGGACACCAACCCAGAGTATCTCTAATAACCGGAGACCAAACCGGAGGGCTTACTTTTACCAGTCCCTAACCTGGAGGGCTTACTTTTACCGGTCCCCAACCCGGAACATACTTGTTTAGCACATTCATCTGAAGAAAAGTTTGAAATATAACATAAACATTCGGATTAAAACTAGCATACGAAATGTCAATACTTTCACCATAAACTATGAATGGTATAAAAATAGCACATCCATAGTCAAACATATTACAAAACCTTCAATACAATATAGAAGTTTTGTATCATAATAAATCAACCATAAATAATCTTAAAATCCATCAAAGGATGTTGACATAGATGAAATCAAAATTCTTTTTAAAGAAATATCTCCTTTTATTTTGAAATCATTTAAGATCCATATAAAATAAAACATTTTCTTTGAAAATATTCTTATAAGCTTGTAAGGAAAGCTTCGACGATTTTATAACGGCGGAAAATAACCGCACCCGCCGTATAAGTTAAAAAAACATTCTTACCTCAATTCTGTCGAAAAGGTTAAAAAGGACATTGTTTTGAAAACGACGGAAAGATTCCTTTATAAACCTCTTATAAATAGTCAAACAAGGGTATAAATGACTTTAACCCATATTCTTGTAAATAGTAAAAATGTTTTGAAATACATTTTTAAGAAAACATGGATGTGGATGATAAAGAGATCCCAGTAGAATATTACGTATATACAACCCCGGATAATGAAGAGATTGTGAAATAACCCTTACCTTGTACTTTTCCTTGGTTGGAGTAGGTTAACCTCCTGTATAATGGTGAAATAGTTGTCATTAAATTATACAAGAATCATATATAATAATATGATATCTTATATGATCTTTTAACATTGATTTGTTAATAATATCTTAGTATTATCATTATATCGGGTGTTAACTTACTTGTTTTCTTTTATATGTTTTGTTACGTAAGACATGTTTGTAAAGTATAGGTTGTATATTATTCATATCCAGAATGATATCAAGTCCTTAAACATCATTTTTAAATCATCAAATGATAATTATACTTGAATGGATACGATGGAGAATGAATCTCATCGCGTTCGTGGAGACGGTAGTCCGTACGTACGCACGAGCGACAATATCATTCTTTTGATATTAAAATAATATATAAATGGATGGTATATCATATATACAGAATCATTAATATGTTATATTTATTATTTACATGAGTTACACATCATTATTATACCCATCCAAATAATAATATATTGAATAACAATTACACCACGACGTGGAGACGGTAAGCCGTACGTACGCACGTATGGTGACATGTTATTCAAAGGGTGGATAGAATAATGAATATGGTTGTACCATATTTATAATAACATCACAGTATATAAATGATACTTGAGTCATTATTTTAGAATGGTAACAACAAAGGAAGAAGAAGTGGAAGAAGAAATGAACTTGGAAAAGGGGTGGTGAAAACATTACCTCTTCTTCGGGTTCTTCCTTTTGATTTGATCAAAAGGGCTCCTTAGGTTGGCTTTCTGATCAAACTAAGGCCCCTAGGTTGTAGTGAGGGATGTTGGGAGAGTATTTGGGCAGAGTTTGGCCGATCCAAAAGGCTTTAGAGGTGTGAAGAAATGAGAAGGAGGAGTGCCCTTTTATAAGAGGGGTGAGGGGCACCTTTGGAAAAGCTAGAAATATTAATTTATAATAAATTCATATTCGGTTTCTAATGGCTCCAAAGTTGACTATTCAAAGTTTAAGGTGGGGATAGGTCGAAAACCACTCAACCAATATAATTTAGACAGGTTTGGGTACTTATATTAACCTTATCTTTAAGTATTAACTCTAAGTTAATTAGTTTCACTTTTACAATGTCTCTTTGTATTTTTATATAATATGGTTAATAAACTTACTATATACATCCAAGAGACCCCCAAGTGGTCCATTAATGAGGAACCTATCATAATATAACTCTCTTGGCCGAACCTTAGATTTTTAGGAATTTAATATCAATTAATAATATAATATTTGTTTTAAGAACTCTTTTATGTCAATTTTGACACTATTCAATAGTTGATTTTTTTGAAACTCCTAACAGATTGATTACTTCGAAAAAAGTAAATTAAATCAATCCTAATATATAATATTATCATATAAAATTAGTTTAATTCATTAAAAGTTTCATATTATAATTATTTGGGTATTTATAATATCAATTATTTTAATTTTTCACTATTATAGTAATTACTGCATCATCATTGTGTCATAAATAAAATAAATTATTAAATGTCTAAAAATTATAAATAAAATATAATTATGTAGGATATCTTATTAGCTTTCTAATGAATATTTAGAATCTAAAATCCAACGTATATAACCCTATGTAAAAATTGTTGTTCTAAAAGATATATGCTTGTGTCATTTTTGTATTCATTTTAACTAAATTAAAATAAAGTGTCATTATCACTTACAAGTGGATCCATGGGGTCCCAAAATAGACCCAAAGATGCCCATGGTCGACCATGTATCCACCAATAGGGTTAAGACACGTTTTAGGGTAATTTAGTATTATTATAATATTATTTTTTAACCCTTATTTACCGGATTTACCCTTTAACCATGGTAAATAAAATATTTACCGCAGTAATTATTCAAAATGTCTAAAAATAAAAGTTACCTATTTACACAATTTGAAAATCCTGATTCCAAATATGGAATCCATTTTTCTAAATTCAAAACACAGAAGTGGCAGAAATTAATTTAAAATTAATTCCCGCTGTCAAAACAAAAAGCGTGTTTTTAAGAGATAATAACTATCAAAAGATTGACACTTGTTTATGTTTGGTTTAATTGTAAAATTATGTCCAATGACCAACATTATATTAAACGGTAAAAATATATTCTAAAAATACTTTAAAACCACTCAAATTCATAATTTATCACTATTAATTATTTTGATTAAAAAAGTTGTTTTTAATTAAAATTTAGTAATTTTCACTATTCATCAAAATATGAAAGTTATCCGAAATGTACCAAAATTTCACCTTAGGCTAAATTCGATATTCCGAATCCAAAAATGAAGTCCATTTTCAAATATAAAATATATATAATTTCAAAAAGTCGATATTACTATTCATAACGGCTAGTTTGATCGGTTGTGGTGTGTGTTAAAACTCGACGTTGCGTACAACACACGCTACTGTTTTATTCAAAGGACAGCGTACCGTGGAAGCTTGGGATGTTTCATTTTAAAATTTTGATGTCCCCATTTAGTCAAAAAGTTTAAAATATAGTATTTAAAAAGGGTTCACTATTAAAGTTGATAAAAGTGCAATACTGAAAATGAATTTGTTCTTGCATTATATCTAAGAAACTCATAATATGGATTCTAAAATTATAAGGATTATATAAACATTAAAATTTATCTAATACTATTCATAACCTCTTTTGAACGGCTTGTTTGGTAAGTCATGGTGTGCTTGAACTTTGTGTTGCATGTAGTGAAAGTTATTGAATTATTTTGAAGAACTAACACACTATGAAATCTTGGGGTGTTACATTTTTTTATAGTAGTTATTCTACGAAACATTGAGTATACATATATATATATATATATATATATATTCAATGTATTTTGTTATACACAACAACAAAGGATTCGTGCACTACACGCAACCATGACTTGGCTTGCATTACACGCCATTGTGACCTTCCTCGATAGTGTGTGTTGTACGCAATACCGGGTTTTACTAAACAATGATATATTATTATAATATTATTATGAACTAGATGTTATGAATAGTATTAACTAAATTTTGAATTTTATAACATTATTATTCATCTTACACATTTTCTAGAACATGGTATAGGAACAAAATAAATTTTTCGGGTAAAATGAGTATTTTTCAAAAAATGCAGTTTTGCCACCTTTTGATGGCCCACCCACTTTAAATATAGTTTTTAACATGTTTATAAGTTCAATTTTACAAAATAAAATTTTTCTTTGGAATCAGGATATAAAATTTTACCTTGGATACATTTTTCATATTATTCTGATAACTTTCATATTTTAATGAATAGTAAAAACACGATATATTTTAATTAAAAACAACTTTTTTCATCGTAATAAATTATGTGAATAAATTAAAATATTTAATGGTTTTAAAGTATAAATAGAATATATTTTTACCATTTAATATAATGTATGTCATTAACATAGATTTTACATTGAATTCGTAGGTTAAATAAATTCAATCTTTTGCAATGTTTTAAACAAAAACCCGTTTTCTTTAGAGAAAGGGATTTATTTTAATTTAATTTATACAACTTCTGTGTATTGAATTTGGAAAAATCGATTCCATATTTGGAATTAGTGGGACCAAATTATATTAATAGACTACTTTTTATTTTTGGGCTTTATGAATAGTAACAACGGTAAATTTTATTTACCATATTAAAAGGTAAATTGGGTAATTAAGGGTAAATATAGTATTATAAAATTATCCTAATACTTGTCTTAATACAATTGGATGATTATAATTCATCATAATTAATATTTGGGTCGAAATGGAATCCATTAGAACCCACATGAAGGTGATTAAGACCTTTAGTTTATTTTATTTAAAGGAAAGTGAAATATGTCTCACTCAACATTAATAATTAAAGTATTTTTAGTATAAGTTTATACAGAATATAAATTCGGTTATAAATACTCATTTTAAATATAAAATGTTTTTCTTTGTCGTGGTAATTTATTTGTAATTTTTAATAGTTATTTAATTACCTTATTGTCTTATACATTAATGATGCAGAAATTATTTAGTTAGTGAAAAATCAATAATATAGTTTTTATTGAAATAGTAATACATATGAAAAGGCCCAAAAATCTGCACAAAACTTAATATTAGTTTATATATAAACCATAATCATCCACTGGCCTAATTGTTGACCATTCGGATCCTTATTAAGGCGATTATGACACTTATATTATTTTATTTTATATGATGCCAAAGTTGTCACCTTCATAATTTGATAATTATAAAAATTTATATATTGTGATTTTTAGATGCTAAATTCGAGTAAAAGTATTATGGTGAACGATAATAGATTTATCTTCATCATAGGATTTTATTTTTAATTTTTATGTAACATATAAGTATATTAAATACTTATACAAAAATGTTGTAGTAATTATTTTATTAAGAGATAAACCAAATAAATGGTTTTAAAAATAATAACATAAATATTATATGAACTATTTAATATCATCCACTAATTTTATAGATACATATGAAATTTTATTAATCTATTTATGTTTTTATTTCGAACATATCTTCTGTATATATTTTATTTTAATTCAAATAATTTAATAGTGTCAAAATTTACACTATTGTTATTTTATAAAAATAAAATATTATAAAATTGTTTAAAAATCACAAAAATATTTAAAAATTATAAATTTAAATTTATATGGTCTAAAATGTTATAAAGTACCCAATTATGGACAATTCCCAACAAATAAGTAATTATTTGTTATAATTTAAAATTTAGAATGTTATTACCACAAATAAAATTAAATTGATTAAATAAGGATAAATCAAGTTGATAATGTTTAAAATAAATTTCTAACATTCCTAAATTTTATTTGTTGATGAGATTACAACCCTATCTCATCTAATATTCGGATATGAGTCATTTGGGTAGTTTTTAAGTGGGTTTGGGATTTAATATAAACTAATATTTCTTATATTTCCAAAGGTGCCCCTCTCCTCCCTTATAAAAGGGAACCTCCTCCCTCTCTTCCTCACACAACATTAAGCATTCAAGCTCAGCCAACCCCTGACAAATTATCTTCTCCACTTCCCTAGAAACATTCTAGAGGTCCTGGTATTCTTCAAAGACCAATTTTAGGGCCCTAAAAGGAGGTCTCAAAGAGGTGCTTCAAAGAAGAGGTAATGTCTGTTACCGATTCTTTCAACTTTATTTCTTCTTCTACTTATTATTCTTTAGTTGTTTCATTATGAAGTAATAACATCAGTATCAGTCATATAATGATATGTTATTATAATTATGAAACAACCCTATTTCACCATCTATCCATCCTACGAAAAATGAAATCACCATGCGTGTGTACATACGGAATACTGTCTCCACGCCGTGGTGTAATCTATTTTCCACCACCACCTTACTTTGATGGGTATAATGGTGTAAATAATGACTATATATGATTATTGTAAAGTGATATTGATTCATAAATAGTATAAATAAACTCCAATACAATTCCTTGGGAACGATATCGTCGCTCGTGCGTACGTATGGATTACCATCTCCACGACGCGATGAGATTCAATTTCCATGTTAACAATTCAAGATTGATTATAAAGTATATATAATAAGTAACAATGAAATATATTACATAATAATTCTACTGTATTTATGTACATATATATGTATGTCATATACTTAATTCCATTCAATTCAATAAGGAAATGAAAACAGCGTTCATGCGTACGTACGACCTACCGTCTCCATGAACAGTGTATTTCTTTCCATTTATCGATCTGTTATATATATGTATATTATGAATATATATTATATATAAATCATTTTTTACATTCTGGATGTAAGTAATCATTTTCTATGTAATCATATGAATAATTACAAGTTAAAACACGAACGAAAAATGAAACAATTTTACCCAAAACGCTACTTTATCATTAATTTACAAAAGAACAAGTAATATAAAGTCATAAGTGAACCATATATGATATAATAACAATGAATATTATTCTCTAATAAGTCAATGACATTATTTAAATCATTATACAGGATTATTGGATATGTACGAATCATATCAGACCTAAGGTAAAGGATAACTATTCCAATCTCGTACGTATCTAAGATTGTTTATTCGTAAGTATTTACTGGGGTTATATTTATCATCCATGTATTTGTATTATAAAAATGTTTTCATGTATTTTTAATGTCCTTTTCCCCCATTTTTGACTATTACTACATGGTATTGATGGAATCATTCTTTTATGAGGTACTTTTTGACTTTTCCGACAAAAGTACAAGGAGAATGTTATTTTTAACTTATACGGAGTGAACGGATTTTTACGGTTTCATAATGCCTCATTTTCAAGAAGCGTCCTCTACAAGATTTCATTATTATTTTCAACAAAACCATTTTCTTTTAAAATTGTATGGCATTTTGTGAAAAGAAAATGATTTTGAAGAAGAAAGGATATTTTCCTCAAAAATTCATTTCAAGTGTTTTGTCCAAACTATTTTCCATCTAAGATAACATTATTTCATATGAGTATGTTTCAAGTAAAATGTCTCTATGATTTAAATGTTTTCAATTTTCTTATGATGAAATGATATCCATTTTTTATGTGGATTATGTTATAATGTGATGATGTTTAAGAATCACATTTTATTACATGGGTTATGCTATGATGTATGATTTATGATTTTGTGGCACATGAAAGAATGATTTCATTATGAGATTGGTGGGACCTATATCTCCCTCCAATGCATTGGGTAAAGATTTATATCTCATGAGATAGACATGGATGGAATGGTAGGTTAAATCGGTTAAGTAATACAGGACTGAAACGAGGATTGAACTCGATTTAGAAAGGGACTGTGTCCACTTAGATGGTCTTGGCAGGACTGCCTTTGCTACTATGGAAATCATATCATGGGATTAATGTTTTGCCACAATTACAAGTTTTATTTCCAAGATATTTTATCATGATTGATGTTCCTTTATGATATATGACTTACGTATTTCCAAGATTCATGTCTTTACTCATGATTTTGATGTTTAGATTTTATGTTCATGTTTTTGCATTCAATTGTGTATGGATTGTTTTATTTTCCCTATGCTTACCCTTATAGATCATTTGAGCTCACCCTTTATATGTTTTATTTTCCCCAAGATTTTAGGAAAGATTTTAGGTAAGAAAACAAAAGGGGAAGATCTTTATGGGTGATGTTGAATATCTTTCACCACGATGAGAAAATTATTTTCCAAGTTTCCAAAGACACTAAAATATTACGGTCCTTGTGTGTCTATTATTGTTAAGTATCAAGTATTATTCAAAAGTAATGTAATGTTCATGTACGTCAAGCTTCGAGTCTCTACAGTTGGTATCAGAGGAAAGGTTTAGTTAACCATTGGAAACTAGGATGCGAAAACGTTAGTGAGATCCCTAGAGATATTTCTAAGCTATGTCTAGGGATGTCCCTAAGGATAAGTATACGTATAGGATATAGTCCTAGAACTACGGTAAAGATCATAGAATTTAACCTAAGAAGTTAGATATTGAGGGTACTCCCCCATTACTATGTTTTTTTCCCTATCATGATTTTTTCCTCTCATACTATTCTTTTTGGAATTTAGAAAATGGATGGAAACAAGAAGATTCACGATAATGGACGATATGACGGACAATGGAATGATATTCTTCATGAGAAACCAAATGAAATGGGATTTGGAAGTCCAGACATCAATTTTATGCCTAATCAGCAATCTCATAATATGATCAATAATCTCAACTTTGGAAAGTTTCCCGACTCAGATAATAAGAGAAAGAAGGAGTTTCATGATGATCATAGAAGAATGGTTTGACCTCATATGGTCACTATGGTATGCATACAATGAGAGCTAATAAGGCATGAATAATATAGAAAGAATAAATGATGCTAAATAATTCCATATAAATAATCACATGAGTTATAATATTATCCATAAATGTCAATAAAATAAAATAAAATAATCACATGGAAATACATAACTAATTTCATAGTTATGGAAGTTGTAATATTGGATGTCTGAAATGTATTGTCAAGGCCACGTGAGAAAACATCTTATAGAAATAGATGATTCCTCATAAAAAACAAAAAAAATAGTTTTTATCATGAGATATAATGATGCATCAAGGAGTATGTAATTCCTGGAAAAACCATTCACTTAATAATTACAATGCATTAATCGTATAAATAATCAGTACAACTTAATGAATATGCATTAAAAATCTATTTCTCTCTATATTAGAAGAACTAGCATACATAATATCACTAATTTACCAAATCAAATGGATCATAAGAAATAAATAGAAATAATTTGGATAGTATAATTATATTATATCCTTATCATAATATTCATCAATTTTTTTCATATATTAAAATAAATTAAAAATAATAATTTAAAATTTATGGGGGAAAATACAGTTCTCATTTTGAAATTACTTAGTTCAAGTAAAAAAGATTTTCCAAAGATTAAGGAAAACATTTTATTTGAAAATAACCTGTTTAAATTTCTATTTTTATCTTTATATAAATGAGATTTCATGATGGTGGGTAATTATATTTGTTTTGTATAAGTTATAAAAATTCCTTTCACTTTATTTTAAAAATTTCAAAAAGTACCTCGTTCGGAACACGACAAGAAGCCTCTTTTAAAAAATTGTAAAAAATGGGTAAAAATGTATTTAATAAATCCTTGTATAATATAAAAAATATCCTTTTATAAATTTTAATGAAAATATGTACAGGGAAGACAATGATTTCCGAACGAGTAGAAAAATAAGTTCGGTTTTCCTTAAAAATATTATTTTGGAATCTTTATTACATAAAGAGATTAAATTAAAAATAAAAAATGTAATTTTTTGTAGTAAAAATAGGATAATAAAATAGATTATGTTTAATACATAAATATAACATAATTTCTCTAGTGTCTACATATCCATAAACAATATTGAATAATTATGAGATTGTAAAATAAAATATTACCTTAGGATCAACATCCACCGTATATGTCCAAAAATCTAGTTTAATAAATATATATTTATTAAAAATATATTAAAAACTTTAATAATATATATAATACCATATTTTATTTACTTATATTGTTTCCCAAACATTTATTAACAATTTTTGTTTAAATTATTGTTTTGTATAATAATTGCTATGTTTTTCATGAATGTTTTGGTTCAATGGTTTTGGTCCTTTTCCATTGATCTGGCATACATAATATATAGAATATTAATAATTATATAAAAATTATATATATTAATTATATATTTATTTAGATTAATCTATAAAATTTATGTATGGATTAATGAATTACATTATTCATGGATAGGGTAGGTCGTACGTACGCATGAATATTATCTCCATTGTTTTGAGAGATGGAAAAAAGAAAGGTAATTTGTAATTAAACATCATAGAATCAATATTATATTATATATATAATATATATTAATTAAATATATCCTTATTATCATCTTTTTCAAAATAAAAGGGAAAAATATCACAATGCTTTATAGAGACGATTGTCCACACATACGCACGAGCGACATTATCAATTTATAATGGATTTGAATGTAACAAGGTAGATATGATATTATAAATTAAAAGGTACAAATATTTCATATATATATATATATATTAAATTCAACATTACATCTATCCATGAAAGGCAATGATCAAAAAACGAATTACGTCGATTCGTGAGGCTGTAGTACGACATACCCACGGTCAACAATTTTGTTTCTTATTTGAAGGAAGAGGATATGGATATAGATTTTGGAATAATAAAAATAACATTTCATTATATGTGAGGTAATGGTGTTATCATTTTATGATAATTGAAGAATATTTGAAGGAGGTATAAGAAGAAATGAAATGAAAACACCTGGGTAAGATCTATGCAACTTCTTCAGACTACTTATTTAGGTTTACACAAAACTTTTTCCTATGATGGTTTTATGTTAAAACCAACGACTCTTGGTTATTGTGAAAGATGTTAAAAATGTATTTGGATTGGTATTTTATAAATAAAATGTGTCTTGATGTGTGGAGAGGAGGGGAGATTGGGTATCCATTTAAAATTCGAGTGAGGGGCATACCTATCATTTTCAATGTTTTAAGGTAATATAAAGTCATATTAATTTAAAAAGGATAAAAAATGGATAATATTTGGATTTTATAAGGATAATGTTGAAATAAAACAAAATAATGGGTTTCCATCATGTTTGTTGATAATTTTAAGCCTTATCTTTTTTGTTTACCCACCAACAAACCAGTTTTGACCTTAATTGTGGTAACATTTTTGTTTTTGTTTTTATAATTCATTATGAACAAAATTTAATTTGACCATATTAATAATTATTAATTATCATTATTATGAATATTTAATCCATTTTATCAAATTAAATTCATATAAGTTTCCATATTGAATTTAAAATTTAACCAATATATGAAATTAAAAGTAGTTTTTGAAAGAAAATGTTTTCTTATGTATAAAAATATTTTATATCAGAGCTAAACATACAATTGAATAAAATGACCTAAATTGGATTAATAACAATATAGTTGAAGTTATTTAACTTTTAAAAAAATTTTGAAACAAAATTTATCTTTTTTAATTCCTTAAATGAAAAGACAATTTTTAATAAAAAATAATATTTTTCACTATTCATTAAAAAATTAATATTTTTAGAAAATTATAAAAAATTAAATATAAGATTATTTTTAAATTTTTATTTCTGAAATTAAATTGATTTATTCAAATAAATTTTCTCAAATTGTAAAAAATTATTCTAAAATATGTTTAGAAAGTGTGGTGATATTGTTTTTTTAGAATAATATAGTTTTTAAGCATAAAACTAGGTTAATTCTTATCCCATGTATTGAAATTGAATTATATTAATGATAAAAAATTATTTAATAGATAATATAAATAAATCTCATTAAAATAATTCACTAATTGTGATTAATTTCATTTATTAAAGAAATAAATTGTGTGCATAAATATAGTTTTTAAAAAACATTTCTTTTAATTTAATTTTTTTTATTTTTATTTCTAATAAATTGACGACCAATGAATTTATTTTATAAATTTATAAATACTATATTTTTCATAATTTAGTTATTCTTATTCATTCCCACCAATTTAATATATTGGTTATAATGTTATACTATATTACAGTTCATTTATACTCGGGTTTGTGAATATTGAAAGAGATTAAATTAACATAAAAATAACTGTATCATATAATTCCATGGTGTTACATTCTATACCCCATAAAAATAATTTCACCATACAAATTCTATAAGTAAAATACAAAAAAAACAAGGATACTTCTTCCTCATCACATCCTACGGTTCCCACATAGCTTTTTTAAATTTCTGGTTAATCTAGAGAACTTTAACATGATGAGTTTCCATGTTCTATATCACATTATCTACACAATCCAAAAATTATATAGGTTTTTCTTTATAGAAAAGACCATTATCCAATGGTATTAAGTTTTCATCCAATATATGTTAGGATCATGTATGTTTCTCCTAAGGATAGATACATGGAACACATCATGAACTTGAGAGAGGTTCAATGGGAGCACCAAGTGATAAGATACTATCCCAACTATATCAAGAATCCTGAAGGGTCCAATATATCAACGATTAAAATTTACCTTATTTCCAAATCTAATAACCCTCTTCCGGGGAGAAGTTCATAGATACACCTTATCACCAACTTTAAACTCCATATCCCATTGTTGATTATCAGTATAACTTTTCTATTGACTCTAATCATCATTGATATACTATTAAATGATTATGAATTTCCTCTCCATTTCCTCAGATAACTCCTATCCCAATAGATTTATTTCTCCAAATCCATCCCAACAAACTATAATTATATATTTATGTCCATATATGGATTTATAATGAGTAATGTTATTACTTGAGTAAAAGCTATTATTGTAATAACTCTTGACTAGAGGGAAGTGTTCATCCCATAAACCATTAAAATCCATTGAACAATATCTCAAAATAACATATAGGATTTGAAAGGTCCTCTTAGATAAACCATATTTATAAGGATGATATCTTGTACTAAAACTCAAATTTATATCCAAATCTCATAAACTAATTCATCATACCATTCATGTAAACCATAGATCCCAATCAAATATAAAATAATGTGGTACTCCATATAACCTTAGTACTTCCTTATTATATATTAAGGAAGTATAATCAAGGGAGAAATCCTATTTTATATTATTTAAGTGTTTTATATTCATAATTTTATTGACTACAACCCATATATAATTATAGCCTTATGATGTTTTGGGGAGTTCGAAAATAAAATTCATGATGAGTTTTCCCATTTCCATTCCTATATGGGTAACAGTTATGACATCCCATTATATTTTAGTCTCTCAGTCATTACATACTAACATATCAGGAACTGAGATACATGCTCAGAAATATCTCTCTTGTTGTTCTCCCACCAAAAATACACTTTAACATATCTATATATATTATTACTTCCAAGACGATTAGAGAATGATAAAATTTGATCATCATCCAATATCTCATTCTTCAAATCTAATATGGATGGATCAAATACATGGTTAATGAACCTTATCATCCCATCAAAATCAAGGATAAACTCAGGATAATTTCTCACCTTATTCTAAAACTCTCTATCTTTCTTCTAGTCTCCTTTCATCCTCACATGGATAGATGATTGAACGCTCATTTCAAAAAGATAGTATTTCTCACCTTGTTCAAGATTTCAAGATCCATATTTTGAAAAAAAAAATTATATTTTTTTGATACTCATCATAGATAATCTTGCACGGTCTTTTCGACTTATAGCATCAACCGCCTTGTTTAATTTTCCATATGGTAATGTATTAAGCAGTCATAATCGTTGATCAAACTCGACCATCTTATTTGGTACATATTCTACTAGTTTCGTGTAAATATATGATTTAATATTTTATTATTAGTATATATATCACACCATTCCTGATAATGATAATGGATCGATATTTTATATGAAAAACATACCTCCTCCAACTCAAAATCATGAGATGGGTAATTTTTCTCATGAATTTTAAATTGGTGAGAAAAATATGCTATCACCATGTAATTATCAATGAGGAAAAATTTTATTCCTTTCTTCGACGCATCACTTTAGATCATGAACACTTTTCCACTACAGGGAAGTGTATTCACCGAAACACTGTCCAACTTTCTCTTTAGTTCTTTGAAACCTTCTTCACATTCATATTTCCATGGGATCATAATCCCCTTCTAAGTCAACTATGTTATTGGATTATATATCAGTGATAAATTTCTCAAAAGAAACATTAGTATATGGACAACCTAAGAAAACAATGTCTTTAAATTATCATGGTTATTCTCTATCATTTCCAAATAACATTTATCTTTAAAGGATCATATAATATGACCTCACTTTAGATTATAAGACCTTGTAATGAAACTATATAAATCTAATATTCAGAAATGGTAAATTTTGTATACCTCCAATCCTTAAAAATGGTCTTCAGAATAATTCTTAAATGTTCTTCATGCTCTTCCTTTATCTTTGAATATATAATAATATTACCTATAAATACTAAAAAAAATCGGTCAATGTAATATATAGAGACATTATTCATTATATCAATAAAGATAGAAGTATGATTGGTGAGCCCAAATTTAATTAATATAAATTCATAATTACTTTATAACATATATAGGGTTTTATTATGAATGGATTTCATTGTGATCCTTATCTGATGATTCCTATATTGAAGTTCAATATTTTAAAAATATAGATCTCATCATAATTGATCAAATAGATCATTTATATAGGATAAGGGATTCATTCTCTTAATGGTGATCTTTTTTAGTTCCTGATAATCAATGAAAATATTCATTTATACATATTTATTCCTATCAAAAAGTATAGGGGCACCCAATGTTGAATAACCAGTACAAATGAATCCCTTATTTCGATTCTCTAAGATTTTCTTATTCAATTCATTTAGTTCAATCAGGTTCATTCTATATGGAGTCATTGAAATTGGCACATCATAAGGTATGAACTCTTTTGATAACCCCACTTCAAGATTAGGGGGAATACTATGAAATTCTCTAGGAAATACATCAGAATATTCCCAAAAAAAGTCACATTTTTAATGTAGAGTCTCTCACTTACAAATTGAGATTTAAATCCATCCAATAATAGGTAGAAAAACTAATATGAGAGAAGTAATTTCTATTCGGTTTTTAGGTTCATCCTTACACTGATAAATTATTAATGGTTGATTCAAAAAATTGAATGTAACTTACCTTCCTCAAAAACTCATAATGGATCTATATTGAGAGATTAGATTTATACCCATAATTATATAAAATTCAATAAGAGGATTAATAACAAGATTCACAAGAAGTACCAACTGACAACCTACTATCAAAGAGGAGTTTTATAATTTAGTTGAAATCATCATTACATTAGATGTTTTCCTCACCAACTTAATATATAATTGTTGTGGTTGTGATACAATACCCATAGAAATTTATTCACATAAAAAATTGTATGTAGAACCAAATTTAAATAAAACATTTTCCATTATAGAGTGGATGATATGTGTAATTTTCACCACATTATTAAGAACATAAATTTTGGATACAGTAATTTCATAAGCTTGACCTTATCCCCTTGGATTCGTTTTTGGTAAGTACCCTTGGAATTTTGGGATTTGGTTGGAATAGTTACCAAAATACTTACCGTTAAAGAACTATACTTTGATGGAGTCTCCCTTACCCATGAATCCATGATCATGATGGAATTTTTCTCCAAACAAGATGGAATATTCTTTTCTTTTTAATCATGTTCTATGGGTTTTATTTCCATAAGTACCACATATTGGAAAATTCCCCTTTCACTTCTTCCACTTATCATCTTTTTTCTTCTTCAACCTTATATTCTCTTTCGTTCCTTCGAAACAATAAGACCTGTATATTTTTTCCTTTTTTTATTGTTGATGACATTATATCCTTGTATAACGAGAATGCTTGGGAGACTGTATCCTTTTAATGTATTGGATTTATCCCATCATGAAATAGTCAATATTGTTCATTGGATTATGTACGCGGTCCATAACATGTTTTTATAACATTGTATATTTAGATTCATGCTTAGGAAAATTATCCTCTTCCTTTTGACTCAGACCAATGAATTGTCTCTCCAAATCTACTCTTTGTTAGAGAGGAAAATATTGTTCAATGGAAATGTACATAAAATCATTTCATTACATTCTCTATTTTTCCTCCTCATCCTTCGTATTTTTAATCAATGACCATCACTGATCTGCATCCCTAAAGAGATAATAAATTTTCATGATACCATTCTCCCTTTTATTACTTCTCAAATGGAGAAATATATTCTCTAAGGAACTTATCTATCGCTCAGTTACAAATAGATTTGTAGCCCCATTGAATAATTGAGGTTACTGATGCATGAAGTGGTATATCATTGTTACACCACATTATGGATTATTAGGTTTCACCATATAGGCAATGTTATTGGTTATAACCTGAGTAACATGTTCTAATAATTCTATAATTGTTTTTCATCTCTAGCTGTATCACCAACTCCAACATCATTATCATTTCTAAGAAAGAAATATCATTAAGGATTGAATGCATTGATATAGTTTATATTCCATACACTATTAACCATTTAAAAACAATTTAACACACTATATTAGAACATTAAATTATATATCATGATGTAATATTTCAAAACTAGTGTAAAATATATATATAAATTCGAAATTTTATGCATAGCTAATCAAAGAATCATAACTTTTTATCTTTGGGAATGTTCTCAAATTATAAAAATGTCTTTAAATGATAAATAATTTGTTATAAATAAAATATGAATTAACAAAAGAATATCCCCCAGGAGTTTCTAACCCATTGCACAATAAGGTCACACTCACCGTGCACAACAATGATTGACAAGATCTATTCAAACCAACTTTTTTGGGGGTTATTAACCCACAATTTATTTGTCCCAAAACCATTTACTCATTTAGTATAAATAGGGATTTAATCCTAGTAAAAACATATAATCTATACATTATAAAAACCTTAGGATGTTATCCTATACATAGACCTATCCTCAAAGTCATTTCATAAATCCATTTCCAAAGGCTTTTACTAAAATTTCTATGATGAATACTATAAAAAACCCTCCCCTAAAATCATATAATTGGTGGTTATTATATTACAATGGAATTATATGTAAGGAATTTCATTCCAAAGGAACACATATTTTAGTAGTCTTAGAAAACTAGATACAAACATGAATTTCACATTTAATTTGAAAACATAAAATAAATCATACTATTTTTTTTAAGATCACCAATATTACCTTTAAAATATTCCTTCATTTAAATCATAATACACTTATTGAAATATTAGGTAAAGGAATCATAATAATGGGGGGAGATCAGATGCTCTATATGGATATTTTTACAACCCTCCTTCATCAAGATGAGGGAAGGGATGGAAAAGTGTTGTTCCATCTATATTTAATATGAAAAATAGATAATAACCCCTGATTCCTGCCTCCAATAAGCCCCAGGGTGGCGACTAGAACCAATGGCATACAAATCTAAAAATATGGGAGTCATTACCCTTTTTATAGTAAACAATATCTGGAGATATGATCTATCAACCTCATGAAAAGACCAATACATATATATAAAAACCCTAAAATCCATTACAAATGAATTTATAAAGTAAAAAGTCTAGAACTATAATGAAAAACTCCAAATTAAATACCAAATGAACAAGGCTAAGCAGCGATATAGAAATTATCTTGACACCTAATCTAGTAGGGTCCATCATGATTTGCATAATCTCACTAGAAACATAATATAAACATATGGTGAGAATATGAATATACTCAATCGGAAGAGACTAAGTCACTTGTGCCCAAGTGGGAGTAGCATACTAATACCTCTTTGATAAAAACAATAAAAACTCAAACTCACCTAATACGTTATACTATCCACACCAAGATCACAAAGGAACACTCACTAAATAACATAAATCAATTAAAGTAAATTTGTAAACACATCAATGATAGGGTAATCCACTCAACTTCCCATTGGTTAACATCTCATCCCTAATGGCGAATGTCCTGACGCTACCGTGCTCTTCCACAAGCCCCACTTCCACAACTTCCCCAAACACACTTCGGCTGCATACCACATCCAACCCGAAAGAAACTAGGCCACAAAAAATCACATCTTGATTGCAGAAACCTCAACCAAAATGCCACAACCTCATCCAAAATACACCTGATAAAGCACAACACATCTCATCCCTACGACTCCCAGGAAAGAAACCTCACCCACTTACACTTGTGCCTTAAAACCGCACCACAATCTACCTATAGTGTCTTGCCTACCAATGGCTAGAAGAGGGAGTAAAAAAGATTCAATAACCATCCATACATCCTCTCTTTGGGATTTTAGAAAAAACACCCTCCCCCATTAAATGGGGGTGTTTGACAGATAGTTCTCAACAAGTGTGTGGTGCGCATAGAAATCACATGGAACTAAAAGTATATATATATAGGTATCAAACACTCAGCCCAAGATATGGGTTTATAAAATACCAATAAGGCCACACCAAACATCCCTTACTGCCACCTCCAATTCTTAACCATAGCCATCCACATACTTAATTCCTAAACCCAACCAATTCATTTTACCAATTATCATTCTAAATTTAATCAAGCCAAAATTATTGATTCCAACCCAACATAGGAAACTACCAAACATTGAAAATGATATAAGGTAGAAGTAACTATACCATCCACATACAAATACAAACATAGAAATAAAGATCAAGGTAAAATAATCAACTCTAACACCCATTCCTAATATACTTGTCTCTAGAAACCCTGTGTGAAACACCCATACATGTTAACACCATACTTATTCAAACTTTTCCCTCCAAAATCTTCCATGGTAGCCCCACTAATTGAAAATCACCACATCTAGAAATAAAAATGAAACTCAACAAGTTTGTAGTCCCACTTAACCAATAGTCCATACTCAACAACCATAACACAACATAGATGAAAACCCACTGTTCAAAAAGTTCATACATTCTGAAACCAATCAACCTTTTAACCTTAGACACCATTTCAATATCAAACCATCTTCACGCACTATCATACTCTCAACAGTAGCACAATAGAATAGATAAAAATCAGAAGACAAAAAATATCAACACACATCACATAGCCACACCAAATAAGGAAAAGTGTATTTAGATTTAATATACTCATTCTTAAATTCCACTTTGATAAATTAAGGGTTATCACAGAACATGTTTGATCCTGGGGAATCCAAATAATTAATTGAATATATGTGATTTATCTTGTTTTCTTGATCACAATCATGAAATCAAATATTAACAACAAGAATTCATGAGTTTGGTGTGAAAATAGGGACCACCAGTTGACGTGTAACACCCCAGGATTTCAGAGTGTGTTATTTCTTAAAAATAATTCAATAACTTGCACTACACGCAACACCGAGTTCAATCACACTATTAAAAGAGGTCATGAATAGTATTAACTACATTTTGAACTTTATATAATCCTTATAATTTTAGAATCCCTATTATGAGTTTCTTAGTCATAATGCAAGAACAAATTCATTTTCAGTATTTCACTTTTATCAACTTGTAATAGTGAAACCTTTTTAAATACAATATTTTAAACTTTTTGAATAAATGGAGACATCAAAAAAGTTTAAAATGAAACATCCCAAGCGTCCACGGTACGCTTTCCTTTGGATAAAACAGTAGCGTGTGTTGTACGCAACTTCGAGTTCTAACACACCGTAACCAATCAAACTAGTTGTTATGAATAGTAATACCTACTTTTTGAAGTTATATATATTTTATATTTTAAAATGGACTTCATTTTTGGATTCAGAATATCAAATTTAGCCTGAGGTGAAATTTTGGTACTTTTCGGATAACTTTCATATTTTGATGAATAGTGAAAATTACTAAATTTTAATTAAAAACAACTTTTTTAATCAAAATAATTAATAGTGATAAATTATGAATTTGAGTGGTTTTAAAGTATATTTAGAATATATTTTTACTATTTAATATAATGTTGGTCATTGGACATAATTTTACAATTAAACCGAACATAAACAAGTGTCAATCTTTTGATAGTTATTATCTCTTAAAAACACGCTTTTTGTTTTGACAGCGGGAATTAATTTTAAATTAATTTCTGCCACTTCTGTGTTTTGAATTTAGGAAAATGGATTCCATATTTGGAATCAGGATGTTCAAATTGTGTAAATAGGTAACTTTTAATTTTAGACATTTTGAATAATTACTGCGGTAAATATTTTATTTACCATGGTTAAGGGTAAATCCGGTAAATAAGGGTTAAAAAATAATATTATAATAATACTAAATTACCCTAAAACGTGTCTTAACCCTATTGGTTGATACATGGTCGACCATGGGCATCTTTGGGTCAATTTTGGGACCCCATGGATCCACTTGTAAGTGATAATGACACTTTATATTAATTAAGTTAAAATGAATACAAAAATGACACAAGCATATATCTTTTAGAAAAACAATTGTTACATAGGGTTATACATGTTGGATTTTAGATTATAAATATTCATTAGAAAGATAAAAAGATTTCCTACATAATGATATTTTATTTATACTTTTTAGACATCAAATAACGTAAAATATTAATGACACAATGATGATGCAGTAATTACTATAATATTGAAAAATTAAAATAATTTATATTATAAATACCCAAATAATTATAATATGAAACTTTTAATGAATTAAACTAATTTTATATGATAATATGATATATTAGGATTGATTTAATTGACTTTGTTCGAAGTAATCAATCTGTTAGGAGTTTCAAAAAAATCAACTATTGAATAGTGTCAAAATTGACATAAAAGAGTTCTTAAAACAAATATTATATTATTAATTGATATTAAATTCCTAAAAATCTAAGGTTCGGCCAAGAGAGTTATATTATGATAGGTTCCTCATTAATGGACCACTTGGGGGTCGCTTGGATGTATATAGTAAGTTTATTAACCATATTATATAAAAATACAAAGAGACATTGTAAAAGTGAAACTAATTAACTTAGAGTTAATACTTAAAGATAAGGTTAATATAAGTACCCAAACCTGTCTAAATTCTATTGGTTGAGTGGTTTTCGACCTATCTCCACCTTAACCTTTGAATAGTCAACTTTGGAGCCATTAGAAACCGAATATGAATTTATTATAAATTAATATTTCTAGCTTTTCCAAAGGTGCCCCTCACCCCTCTTATAAAAGGGCACTCCTCCTTCTCATTTCTTCACACCTATAAAGCCTTTTGGTTCGTCCAAACTCTGCCCAAATACTCTCCCAACATCCCTAACTACAACCTAGGGGCCTTAGTTTGATCAGAAATCCAACCTAAGGAGCCCTTTTGATCAAATCAAAAGGAAGAACCCGAAGAAGAGGTAATGTTTTCACCACCCCTTTTCCAAGTTCATTTCTTCTTCCACTTCTTCTTCCTTTGTTGTTACCATTCTAAAATAATGACTCCAGTATCATTTATATACTGTGATGTTATTATAAATATGGTACAACCATATTCAGTATTCTATCCACCCTTTGAATAACATGTCACCATACGTGCGTACGTACGACTTACCGTCTCCACGTCGTGGTGTAATTGTTATTCAATATATTATTATTTGGATGGGTATAATAATGATGTGTAACTCATGTAAATAATAAATATAACATATTAATGATTCTGTATATATGATATACCATCCATTTATATATTATTTTAATATCAAAAGAATGATATTGTCGCTCGTGCGTACGTACGGACTACCGTCTCCACGAACGCGATGAGATTCATTCTCCATCGTATCCATTCAAGTATAATTATCATTTGATGATTTAAAAATGATGTTTAAGGACTTGATATCATTCTGGATATGAATAATATACAACCTATCCTTTACAAACATGTCTTACGTAACAAAACATATAAAAGAAAACAAGTAAGTTAACACCCGATATAATGATAATACTAAGATATTATTAACAAATCAATGTTAAAAGATCAAATATGATATCATATTATTATATATGATTCTTGTATAATTTAATAACAACTATTTCACCATTATACAGTAGGTTAACCTACTCCAACCAAGGAAAAGTACAAGGTAAGGGTTATTTCACAATCTCTTCATTATCCGAGGTTGTTTATACGTAATAATCTACTGGGATTTCTTTATCATCCACATCCATGTTTCTTCGAAATGTATTTAAAAACATATTTATTATTTACAATAATATGTGTTAAATTCATTTATACCCTTGTTTGAATTTTTTTAAGAGGTTTATAAAGGAATCTTTCCGTCGTTTTCAAAACAAGGTCCTTTTTAACCTTTTCGACAGAATTAAGATAAGAATGTTTTTTTTACTTATACGGCGGGTGCGGTTATTTTCCGCCATTATAAAATAATCAAAGCTTTCCTTACAAGCTTACAAGAATATTTTCAAGAAAATGTTTTATTTTATATGGCTCTTAAATGATTTCAAAAATAGAAAGAGATATTTCTCTAAAAAGTGTTTTGATTTCATCTATGTCAACATCCTTTAATGGATTTTACGCTTATTTGAAGTTGATTTATTATAATACAAAACTTCTATATTGTATTGAAGGTTTTGTGATATGTTTGACTGTGGATATGCTATTTTATACCATTCATAGTTTATGGTGAAACTATTGACATTTTGTATGCTAGTTTTAATCCGAATGTTTATGTTATATTTCAAACTTTTCTTCAGATGAATGTGCTAAACAAGTATGTTCCGGGTTGGGGACCGGTAAAAGTAAGCCCTCCAGGTTGGGGACTGGTTAAAGTAAGCCCTCCAGGTTAGGGACTGGTAAAATTATGCCCTCCGGGTTGGTGTCTGGTTATTAGAGGCACTCCGGGTTGGTGTCCGGTTATTAGACGCACTCCGGGTTGGTGTCCGGTTATTAGAGGCACTCCGGGTTGGGTTCCGGTTAGAAGTAACCCCTAGGTCTTGGGATGAGGCCTAGACAATGAAATTAATGTTTGACATTATGCATTCCAACATTATGAAAGTGGTTATTGATTTTTGCATGTGATTATTCGATTAGTAGAATATCCATGTGAATAAGTAAATGGCATTATTTCATTTTATTTATGCCATACCATGTTGAAAGTTCATATTTAAAAGGCTTTTGTTTTAGTTATACATTGCCTTAAATGTTTATTCTTATTTATGAAAGTTTCCGCTATATTGTTATCCTTACTGGGCATTTGAGCTCACCCCTTTTCTATGTTTTATTTTTCCCAGGAAGTGAAGAAGTAAATTATGAATGACCTGCAGGGATTTTATGAGGGGATAATAGTGTGGTCTATTGAGACATTATGTTGTTGTAGTAGTTTTTCATTTTATAATGTAATGTAAAACTTATGAATATATCTGGCATTTTCCAAGGCTACTAAACCAATCGGTCTTTCGAGATTTGATCTTTCTTATGATCATGCCAATGTTACGAAGTAATGCACCGACTCTGGGTAGCTGGGGTCGGGGCGTTACAGTTGGTATCAGAGGAAGTTTAGTACAAACCTTGGAAGCTAGATTTAGATAAACTCTGATTAGAGCACGTAGACCTAAGATGAACTTTGAGGATTAGTATAGAAGAACTTCCTAGAATTTTTGTATTGTAGAGATTTTGTGAGTTTTCCAAGCAATACATCCCTGTCTGGATACGAGCAGGTAGAGGCGGCTCTGGCACAGATGTACCTAGGGGTAAAACCCGAAAACACCGCTTTGAGCTAGACTCGAACGGGAACTGGTGCACGACAACGGGCCTTGCTGCACTCTTGGTTACGACACTCTCGGGGGATATGCTTAGGATAACTCTCATTTTCTTTACAAATCATTTTGAAGGGATTATGAGTATATACTTCCTCAAAGAAAACATTCTTATGATTATGGATTATATCCATAAATAGTTTAATTTATGTTAGGTGTTTTATAAGTATGGGATTATGTATTTTGATTCATAAACTGATCTAGTTTATGCCATGGTATAGAAATGGCGCCCAGTAGAAGGAATGAGAACTCCAGAAATACACATGATTCAAAGAGAAGGAAGGATCATATCTTTCATGGTCTTAAGCTAGAATTTATAAGAGAAATAGTCTCCCATGTATTATCATCATATGAAGAAATAATATCATGTGTTGATAAGATATGTAAAGAGTTTACTGAGTCCTATGGCTTTGAAGGGAAGCAAGAGAAGAAAAGGATGGAAGAGAGAAAGATGGATAAAGGGAAGAGGGAAAAGAAGAATTTTCCCATATGTGCTAACTGTGGAAAGAAACACCCTGGAACTTGCCTGAAAGGAATGGGAGTTTGTTATAAGTGTGGAGGAAAAGGGCACAAAGTACGTGACTGCAAGGGTAAGAAAATGGTTTTAAATGTACAATGCTTCATTTGCAAGGAGTTTGGACACTACGCGAACCTATGTCCCAGTCATCAGACTATGCCGCAAATGATGTTATTGGATAATAATCAAGTTATGATACTACCACAGATGAAGAGGAATGATTAGAGTTCATATGTTGATTATGTCAATTGAGCTTTGTATCAACAATGTACTTGTTATAATAATTATGGAGTATATAAGGATTGTACTGCAGTACTATTTCATTAAGGACTTGAGATTGTGTGGAACAAAGAAAAGTGACTCATTAGCAGGATAGATTTTTGGAAAATATATGGTTGAGAGAATGATAAACCATAATATAGTTCTGATACTGAGGTAGTGATTTTGGAATAATATGTGATTGTTTTGGATAAATTATATTGGATATTCTTGACTACCTTGGAACTGATTAATGATTTGTATATTCCATCATTGTTGGGGTTTAAAACATTTTTGGATTAATGAAGTATATCCAGCATTCTATATGGAATAAGGGAGCATGAATGTAATCAATAAGGAATATGGTAATACATGATGAAGGTATTCATATGCTATTACGGGGTAAAAAGGATCTATATTATGTTTACCTTCCTTATGAATGTTGGACTGTGAGTTTGGACAGAAGTATTTTGGATAGTTCTAGTTTGGATTATTTTGGATTGCCATAAAAGGACAACCCGGAGGTCGGGCGGCAACCCGTCGCATCCGGCAAGGCTGCGAGACTTGAACCCGCAACCAAAGGGCGACAAAGGTGTATCACCTACCACTATCCCACGAGATGTCCTGGATTAAATAAAGTAGTTTTTTAAAAGATCTGGTAGATGAATTATAAATTCGTTTATTTTGGAACCCTCTATGAATAGTATAAATAGAATTTTTTTTACGAGTGAATGATGAGTTTTGGTAGAAATTTATTAATGGATAAAACTCTAATTATAAACTAAGTATATCTCCTTATTATCTTATCCAATCTCATAAATAAATTCCTCAACATTAATAATAGAAACTTAGAACAAAAATGTTGTCCTAGATGGTACCTTAAATCATCACAAATTTATGGCTTTGGGATTGTTGTCCTTTTCATAGCCATGTTCTCTACCACTCTCCATCAGATAATTGATGGCTAGATTTTTCTTCCATATCCATATTTTCTTACATGGAACCCTAGTATGTGTTATTTTCGGTAATCTTCATACTTTCGACTCTTTATTTTAAATAGAGGCCTCGTTAATTCATTTTTCGATGTGGGATTTCAACTAAGATATTTTGAAACGTCAAAAATGTGTTATCCCAATACCCTATATTTTGTTGAACCGATGGTACTTCAAATCATCATAGATTGATGAGTTTAAGGACCTCAATTATACACTTGTTTGTGATTGATGACCTCAATCACTACCTATAAATATTTACGTTTTTCCTCTGATTATATGTCTCTAATTGCCACCAATGTTCTCCTAATCGAGATCATAATTTGGTGGTGACCCTTTAATTTATCTTTTCCTCATATTAAGACTAAATTTTAGTAACCCAATTTCCAATGTGGGTTTTCCCACAAATATATTTTCTACTTTCAACCTTTTATCTTCGAAGAACAATTTCAAATTGCGAGGACGCAATTTATTGAAGGAGGGGAGAATGTAACACCCCAGGATTTCAGAGTGTGTTATTTCTTAAAAATAATTCAATAACTTGCACTACACGCAACACCGAGTTCAATCACACTATTAAAAGAGGTCATGAATAGTATTAACTACATTTTGAACTTTATATAATCCTTATAATTTTAGAATCCCTATTATGAGTTTCTTAGTCATAATGCAAGAACAAATTCATTTTCAGTATTTCACTTTTATCAACTTGTAATAGTGAAACCTTTTTAAATACAATATTTTAAACTTTTTGACTAAATGGAGACATCAAAAAAATTTAAAATGAAACATCCCAAGCGTCCACGGTACGCTTTCCTTTGGATAAAACAGTAGCGTGTGTTGTACGCAACTTCGAGTTCTAACACACCGTAACCAATCAAACTAGTTGATATGAATAGTAATACCTACTTTTTGAAGTTATATATATTTTATATTTTAAAATGGACTTCATTTTTGGATTCGGAATATCAAATTTAGCCTGAGGTGAAATTTTGGTACTTTTCGGATAACTTTCATATTTTGATGAATAGTGAAAATTACTAAATTTTAATTAAAAACAACTTTTTTAATCAAAATAATTAATAGTGATAAATTATGAATTTGAGTGGTTTTAAAGTATATTTAGAATATATTTTTACTATTTAATATAATGTTGGTCATTGGACATAATTTTACAATTAAACCGAACATAAACAAGTGTCAATCTTTTGATAGTTATTATCTCTTAAAAACACGCTTTTTGTTTTGACAGCGGGAATTAATTTTAAATTAATTTCTGCCACTTCTGTGTTTTGAATTTAGGAAAATGGATTCCATATTTGTAATCAGGATGTTCAAATTGTGTAAATAGGTAACTTTTAATTTTAGACATTTTGAATAATTACTGCGGTAAATATTTTATTTACCATGGTTAAGGGTAAATCCGGTAAATAAGGGTTAAAAAATAATATTATAATAATACTAAATTACCCTAAAACGTGTCTTAACCCTATTGGTTGATACATGGTCGACCATGGGCATCTTTGGGTCAATTTTGGGACCCCATGGATCCACTTGTAAGTGATAATGACACTTTATATTAATTAAGTTAAAATGAATACAAAAATGACACAAGCATATATCTTTTAGCAAAACAATTGTTACATAGGGTTATACATGTTGGATTTTAGATTATAAATATTCATTAGAAAGATAAAAAGATTTCCTACATAATGATATTTTATTTATACTTTTTAGACATCAAATAATGTAAAATATTAATGACACAATGATGATGCAGTAATTACTATAATATTGAAAAATTAAAATAATTTATATTATAAATACCCAAATAATTATAATATGAAACTTTTAATGAATTAAACTAATTTTATATGATAATATGATATATTAGGATTGATTTAATTGACTTTGTTCGAAGTAATCAATCTGTTAGGAGTTTCAAATAAATCAACTATTGAATAGTGTCAAAATTGACATAAAAGAGTTCTTAAAACAAATATTATATTATTAATTGATATTAAAATTCCTAAAAATCTAAGGTTCGGCCAAGAGAGTTATATTATGATAGGTTCCTCATTAATGGACCACTTGGGGGTCGCTTGGATGTATATAGTAAGTTTATTAACCATATTATATAAAAATACAAAGAGACATTGTAAAAGTGAAACTAATTAACTTAGAGTTAATACTTAAAGATAAGGTTAATATAAGTACCCAAACCTGTCTAAATTCTATTGGTTGAGTGGTTTTCGACCTATCCCCACCTTAACCTTTGAATAGTCAACTTTGGAGCCATTAGAAACCGAATATGAATTTATTATAAATTAATATTTCTAGCTTTTCCAAAGGTGCCCCTCACCCCTCTTATAAAAGGGCACTCCTCCTTCTCATTTCTTCACACCTCTAAAGCCTTTTGGTTCGTCCAAACTCTGCCCAAATACTCTCCCAACATCCCTCACTACAACCTAGGGGCCTTAGTTTGATCAGAAATCCAACCTAAGGAGCCCTTTTGATCAAATCAAAAGGAAGAACCCGAAGAAGAGGTAATGTTTTCACCACCCCTTTTCCAAGTTCATTTCTTCTTCCACTTCTTCTTCCTTTGTTGTTACCATTCTAAAATAATGACTCCAGTATCATTTATATACTGTGATGTTATTATAAATATGGTACAACCATATTCAGTATTCTATCCACCCTTTGAATAACATGTCACCATACGTGCGTACGTACGGCTTACCGTCTCCACGTCGTGGTGTAATTGTTATTCAATATATTATTATTTGGATGGGTATAATAATGATGTGTAACTCATGTAAATAATAAATATAACATATTAATGATTCTGTATATATGATATACCATCCATTTATATATTATTTTAATATCAAAAGAATGATATTGTCGCTCGTGCGTACGTACGGACTACCGTCTCCACGAACGCGATGAGATTCATTCTCCATCGTATCCATTCAAGTATAATTATCATTTGATGATTTAAAAATGATGTTTAAGGACTTGATATCATTCTGGATATGAATAATATACAACCTATCCTTTACAAACATGTCTTACGTAACAAAACATATAAAAGAAAACAAGTAAGTTAACACCCGATATAATGATAATACTAAGATATTATTAACAAATCAATGTTAAAAGATCATATATGATATCATATTATTATATATGATTCTTGTATAATTTAATAACAACTATTTCACCATTATACAGGAGGTTAACCTACTCCAACCAAGGAAAAGTACAAGGTAAGGGTTATTTCACAATCTCTTCATTATCCGAGGTTGTTTATACGTAATAATCTACTGGGATTTCTTTATCATCCACATCCATGTTTCTTCGAAATGTATTTAAAAACATATTTATTATTTACAATAATATGGGTTAAATTCATTTATACCCTTGTTTGACTTTTTTTAAGAGGTTTATAAAGGAATCTTTCCGTCGTTTTCAAAACAAGGTCCTTTTTAACCTTTTCGACAGAATTAAGATAAGAATGTTTTTTTTACTTATACGGCGGGTGCGGTTATTTTCCGCCATTATAAAATAATCAAAGCTTTCCTTACAAGCTTACAAGAATATTTTCAAGAAAATGTTTTATTTTATATGGCTCTTAAATGATTTCAAAAATAGAAAGAGATATTTCTCTAAAAAGTGTTGTGATTTCATCTATGTCAACATCCTTTAAAGGATTTTACGCTTATTTGAAGTTGATTTATTATAATACAAAACTTCTATATTGTATTGAAGGTTTTGTGATATGTTTGACTGTGGATATGCTATTTTATACCATTCATAGTTTATGGTGAAACTATTGACATTTTGTATGCTAGTTTTAATCCGAATGTTTATGTTATATTTCAAACTTTTCTTCAGATGAATGTGCTAAACAAGTATGTTCCGGGTTGGGGACCGGTAAAAGTAAGCCCTCCAGGTTGGGGACTGGTTAAAGTAAGCCCTCCAGGTTAGGGACTGGTAAAATTATGCCCTCCGGGTTGGTGTCCGGTTATTAGAGGCACTCCGGGTTGGTGTCCGGTTATTAGAGGCACTCCGGGTTGGGTTCCGGTTAGAAGTAACCCCTAGGTCTTGGGATGAGGCCTAGACAATGAAATTAACGTTTGACATTATGCATTCCAACATTATGAAAGTGGTTATTGATTTTTGCATGTGATTATTCGATTATTAGAATATCCATGTGAATAAGTAAATGGCATTATTTCATTTTATTTATGCCATACCATGTTGAAAGTTCATATTTAAAAGGCTTTTGTTTTAGTTATACATTGCCTTAAATGTTTATTCTTATTTATGAAAGTTTCCGCTATATTGTTATCCTTACTGGGCATTTGAGCTCACCCCTTTTCTATGTTTTATTTTTCCCAGGAAGTGAAGAAGTAAATTATGAATGACCTGCAGGGATTTTATGAGGGGATAATAGTGTGGTCTATTGAGACATTATGTTGTTGTAGTAGTTTTTCATTTTATAATGTAATGTAAAACTTATGAATATATCTGGCATTTTCCAAGACTACTAAACCAATCGGTCTTTCGAGATTTGATCTTTCTTATGATCATGCCAATGTTACGAAGTAATGCACCGACTCTGGGTAGCTGGGGTCGGGGCGTTACATGACGTAATTTTCAGAAGGCATAAAATCATCAAAATTCAAAGTGTGGATCAAATATAATAGATAAAATATAAAAATATCATAATTATCATTCATGTCCCTCATTTATTACTATGGATTTCAAACCCACTATCGTAACAAGTCCATTCATATTCCTATCACCCTTAATTATGATTTGTATTTGATCATATTCTCAAAGAGACAAGAGTTTACCCACCTTTCATGATAAAAAATTGAAAGATAGATGATGGAATTACTATCTTAAAAAATAGTTTATCAACAAATCCTATTTTCACCAAAATAGGGGGTCATGAATGTAGTAGGAGACTCCAAGGGAAACTCAATCTGAAGGTCTCAACACAACACATGACTCCTAGGGGAAGAATGTCTCTGGGTGCACCAAGAGAAAAATGGAAACACATTGGGAAGAGAAGATCCCGTATTAGAAGAGATAGATCCTATATCAACTGAATGGAAACGTTTTCAAGGGCCATTAATGACGGATCACCATAAATATAATGTGTTCTGACTATTTTAAAGTCTTGGAGAGCATTAGGATATTTAATATATAATTAATAACTTTTGAAACACGTTCAGAAATTCTCAAACAAGGTTTTAAACCTGATTTACATCAAATAAAACACAAGATGGGTAAAACTGAAAAAACTAGAAAAAGATGGAGAGACTCACCAATGGGTGAGTCACTGACATGAGTCACCAAAAATGACTCA
This sequence comes from Viscum album, assembly GCA_963277665.1. Taxonomy (NCBI): domain Eukaryota; kingdom Viridiplantae; phylum Streptophyta; class Magnoliopsida; order Santalales; family Viscaceae; genus Viscum; species Viscum album. Next base: position 768,627,277 of record OY728121.1, read on the forward strand.
ATGACAGCGAGTCACTGATGTGACCCACAGACGCCTGACTCACCGACATGAGATACCGATACCACCCACCGATGCGACCTACTGAAGATGAGTCGTCAACGAAGAGCTACCAAAGAGAGCTACTGAAACCACATAATAACACGACCTATCGATGATGAGTCATCAATACTGAGATACAAAAGTGAAATACTGATAACAGCTACTGACGTGACCTACTGACACTGAGTCACTAATGCTAAGCTACTGACGTGAGCTACTGATACCACATACCAACACAACCTACCGACACCGAGTCACTGATGTTGAGCTACTGAGGAGAGCTAACGATACCACCTACCAACATAACCTACCGATACTGAGTCACTGAGGCTGAGCTACCAACGTGAGCTACAGATACCCCTTACCCACAGAACTTATCGATGTAAAAAATAGAATTTTTGAAAACTCATGAAATGGGCTACTATTGCCTCCCAGAACACCCCAAACACTGGATTTTGACAAAATAATAGACCGGGGAGGTCTGAGACATTGAATCAGATATCTTTGAAATGTTCCTTACCCTCAATAATTCAAAACCAAACCTAGAAGAAAGAAAGGTATGGAAAATCACCCCATAAGATACCTCCCAAGGATAAACCGTCCCCATGTTGTTTGAAATCTTGAGTGAAACCTTAACATCCAAGAACACCCCTTTCAACATCTACTTCCCCCAAATGACCAGAATACACACCACACGAGCACAAAAACCACACTATACAGATACATGAATCAGGGATTTACTTCCTCCATGGTGAGATATTATCTACTAAGGGTCGCATTAACTCTATCACAAAGGTTTAATCGCATCTCAATTAATGCATCTCGATTAGAAATCAGGTCCTACCATTTTTACATGTGAGGAATTCATCACACATAATAGAATAAGGAAGAAACTGATATTATAGAAAACAAAGTTAAAGAACTACATCCCAAGGAAATACACAATACAAATCTAAAAACAACTCTTGGTATTAGGCACACATCTACCTCTCCCTTTCCCAAGTAGTCTCCTCCAGGACCCCATGCATCCACAACACATGAACCAAAGGAACGGTCCATCCATATAGCACCTTCAACTAAAAATCATATACCTCCACAGGATGCTCCACGAACGTTGCATCATCCTTGATATCCAACTCTGCCCAGTCAATGAAATGGGTGTCATCATGAAGATACCGACGAAGCTTGGAGACATGAAAGTCATCTTGGATGCTCTCTAGGTATGTTTGAAACACTAACTAGTATTCCACCACACCAACTCGCCCCAAAAACTCAAAGGGTTTGATGAACATAGGAGAAAGCATTCTCCCTCAACCAAACCTTCACTTCCCTTAGTGAGGGTAAACCTTCAAGAACATGTGGTCTCCAACCCATATCTCCATGGGACTCCTCCTATGATCGGAATATGACTTATGATGGTCTTGTACTTTCTTCATCCTCTCACAGACAATTTTCACCTTCTCTGTCGTACTTTCCACCATGTCCAAACCAAGAACAGTTTCCTTCTAACATCTGTCCAACACAAAGGTGAACGATACAGTCTCTCGTAAAAGGATTCAAATGGATCCATACCAAATGGAACTGTAATAGAAATTATTTAAGAAAAATCTACCAATGGAAGGTTCCACACCCAAGATACCCCAAAATCAATGATGCATGGTCACAACATGTCCCCCAATGTTAGGATTTTAAATTTTATATGAGAATTTTTTGAGGGAGAAAAGCAGTGTTGAGGCATAACTGAGTGACACAAGATTATAGTAATCCCCTATAGAATCATGAGATAAAATGTATATCCTGATATGAGACAATGGATATTATAACTCCATGAATCCATACCACCTCATCTACATACCTTCTCTCCAAGGAATCCCTTACACTCAACTCTTAATTGGTAAAAAGTGAGCCAATTTTGTCAACCAATCTTCTATTACCTTGATTGCATCGCATCCTCGCTGATCCGTGGGTAATACTGTGACAAAATCCATTGATATGTCACCCCACATCTACTCATGGACATCTAGGGGCTTCAAGAAAACTTCTGGGAACACAATGTTTGACCTTCATCTACTAGCACACAAAGAACTATTTAACAAACTCTTCCACTACCCACTTCATCTGGGCCACCAGAACTATTCCCTCAAGTGACAGTACATCTTGGAAAATTGTTGGTGCACCTCTACAAGTGATCTACGAAACTAAATTGGAACTCCCTTGTCCATAACCACCAGAACCAAAAGATTCTCAAGGAACAATATCTTATTCTGACCATCCTCTAACCATCCCTCTAGAGTATCACCCTGTTCAATGCGATCAAGCATCACCTCCACCTTCGAGTCTCCCCATTGAGACTCCTCCACCTTCTACCTCAGAGATAACTGCACCATCGTATGAAATAGACATCCTCTGCCTCAAACCATTCATGCATCTATGTTAAAGGAAACCAATTCTTCTATTTCCCTCCACGAATCCATAGATTCTTGAACTACCTCTTTTTATGACTTCCTGATCAAGGAATTGGCCACAAAATACCTCTTTCTTAAGTTATAGGAGATCTAAAAATCATATTACTAATGATACTCCATCCACCTCCACTACTGAAAGATCAAATCTCACTGGGAAAATTTATACCTCAAGATTTTATGATATGTGAAGACCACAAAGTGCTCCACAATTAGGTAATGTCGCCAAAACATCAGCGTGAACATGACCACTACAAGATTTAGATCATGGGTGGCATAGTTAATTTCAAGTGGAAACAATTTCCTTCACCCATAATAGGTCACTCCACATTACTGCATCAGCACACACCACTATCCTAGACATGAAGCATCAGAAAAAACCTTGAACATCACCCCTTCCTATAGAAACTGGAGCATTGGAGAACTGACCAACTTCCCCTTCAGGTAGCTGAATGATGCATGACACTACTCACTTCACACAAAGTCCTAGTCTTTTATATTCACATCTATCAAATGAGCTGCAACTCGAGAGAAATCAGGTACACATATCTGGTATTAGCCTACCAGACTGAGAAAATTACAAACCTATTCCACATTCTTGGGTGCATCCCAAGAGGAAACTACCTCAAACATCAATGGGTTCACTACTGCACCCTTTTTAGACACCATATGTCCATGTAAGTGGACCTCCCATGTCCAAAACATTCTCTGGGAAAACTTTTCGAGGGGATGGTTGTGTCCAATGACCTCCAGGATAGTTTCAAGATTCTTGGCATGCTCCCCCCTATGATTTCGAGTAGATAATAATGTAATTGATGAATGCGAAAATGAACAAGTACAGAAACTCAACAACGAAAGATTTCATAAGTGCAATGAACATGGTCGATGTGTTAATAACATCGAATGACCTGACCACAAACTCGAAGTGCCCATACCTGCATCTAAAATTAGTCTTTGGGATGTCACCCTCAACTGGTGATACCCAGACTGCATATTGACCTAATAAAACCATATTTATCCCCTTAGCTAGTCAAAATGATCATCTATCCTCTAGATAGGTTAATAATTCTTCACCATCACTTGATTAAACCTCCAGTAGTTTATGCTCAACCTCAAACTACCATCTATATTTTTCTAGAATAAGACTGGAGGACCCTTGGTTACTCACTAGACCAGATAAATCCCATATTCATCAAGTTGTCAATCTAAATCTATAGCTCCACACACTCATAAGGTTCCATCTTATAAGGGTCCATCGAAATCGGAGAAGCACCAGGTTGAAAGTCTATTCCAAACAGAACATTACATCAAGGGGGTAGAGTCACAACATCCACATGGAAGACATACATGTATCAAAAAACAATGCAAAGAACTGCCTCCATCTCAATATCCACTAATTCCACAAACATCTTAGCCAACAATGAAAGAAGAGGATCCACACACCGACTTCCCATCAGAAAACTCCACTTGCCAGATAAAAAAACTTGTTGTCCATCCTCATCTAAAAACAAAAATCTTCTCCCAAAAAATTAGAAAAAAATATTCATAAAGTAATACTAGTCGATGCCATGGATGAAAATATAAAATTTAATTTTTAATAGTAAAATATCCCCATGGGACAGATGCAGCCCCAACATCAGTCTACATTCTCAGAAAACATCAGGCAAGCTGGTCAAACCTCCAACTGGTGTACTCAAAACCAGGTAATTGGAAAGTATCTCTATGTCTTCTAAAGACCCGTCCCCCGGGGCCCATGCTGTGACTACCCTTAGCCCGCCTTCCATACGCTAGGGGCTGACGACTAGCACCGAAGGCGTAATCCCTAAAACTGGGAAGGCATTGCTTTTTTAACTTGTAACACACAAAACCGAGCACACATCAAGATATGAACTCAATTAAACTCAAGAGTAAACAGACTGTGTAAAATAAGTAAAAAGGGGCTAGAATACAGACTCAACTGGAAAGTACAAGGAAAACTGAAAACTACAAGACAGATGAAATTTCATGTAATTGGAACAGCTCCTTTGATCACCCACCAAGGATCCTACCGAAAGGGTAGGTACAACTCTCTATCGACCATCTCTATGGTACGCCTCGTCTAGGTCCACCTCCGAGCTACCTCCGGTCCTGGTACCCTCATCATTAGTCAGGGTTTTCTTTCATCTGCATCCAACACAACAAGGTGCGAGCATAGCCCATGTAGGGGTGAGTATAACGATACTCATAATGGACCCTAAGACCCTCATGGTCTGATAAAAATAGACCAAGGATAAACCAAAAACTATCAAATCAACTGATAACCCTACTTAGGTATATGCCAATATATATACATAAGTTTTCAAGTAATCCATCTCAATCATGAAGGAACACAGAGGTTCTGACTCAGCTCAAACCAGGTTTATCTTTAGGTACAATAGTAGATATGATTAGATGTAACTACTAAATAATCTTACTCTGTTAGGAGGCTTTGCTGCTAACCTATAAAAAATCACTAGGAGATAACCCGCACAAGATCGCTGGAGCTGACCCACACAAAATTTCTAGGAGAAGACCCACACAGGATAGATGGAGTCGACACATAGAGGATCGCTAGAAGCTGGCCCATAGAGGATCACTGGAGCTGACCCACACAGGATCTCTAGGAGATAACCCACACAGGATCTCTGGAGCTGACCCACATAAGATCCTTAGGAGCTGACCCACATAGGATCTCTTGGAGCTGACCCTCACAGGATCACTGGAGTTGACCCACACAAAATCTCTAGAAGCTGACCCACACTGGATCTCTAGGAGGTGACCCGTAGAGGATCACTAGAAGCTAACCCACACAGGATAACTAGGAGCACTCTTCTCATCACAACAAGCTATTGGGTTTCTGCACTAGGCTACCTCATCTTTGGGAGAGTTCACTCCCCAATCCACTATTCAATTCTACAAGTGTTATGATTTCCCATGAGTAAGTATCTAAAAGGATGGCCACGTCATAGAGGTCTCAACACAGCAGACGACATGTCAATTGGATGCCCGGTCTGTGGGTTATTAGCCTTTTAGTACCAGGGGCCCAGTTTGATTCGTGCTCGATAAAACCCGACTGTACCACAACGTTACCCAAAACTCTAGTGGGGTATACGAAAGAAAATTTCTCTTTCAATGATTTCCAGTGCCGCTGACGGTCCATCAAACGGATGATCGGTGACAAAGTTATGGCTAAAAGAATGTAAATGGGTCGTAGTGGGCCCAGGTCCTGTCCGACCTAGTCAGACTGACCCGGCCTGGGCCGACCTGGTTGGGGTTGACCCAACCTGACCTGCTGGGTTCGGCTCCATCTATTGGGCGGCCCAACCCACATGGCGGGCCGACTCGCAGGGTCCGGCCCGGCTGGCCACGAGGGGCCGCGGAGGGCCGTTGGTGGCTGTGAGGCCACGGAGGGAACGAGGCAGTGGGGCGGCTCAACCAGATTAGTTCCACCGGAAGGGCGGTGGTGGCATGACCCAGGCGGTGGCGGCGGCTTAGGCGATGGCTTGGCCGGATGGCGAAGGCGGCTTGGATGGAAGCGGTGTCTCGGGTGACGGCAGCTCAGATGGTGGTGGCGGCTCGCATGTCGGATCAGCATGGTATGGCGGTTGCCGCTTGACTAGGCTCGGCATGGCAGCGACTGATCAGCTTGGACAGTGGCGGTGGCTTAGGCAGGGAGGCGCAGCAAGGCCGCAACGACAGTTCTGACGGGGCGGCATGATGAGGCCGCAGCGGCGGTCCGGCCTAGGCGGCGCTGTGAGGCCACGAAAACGGTTCGGCCGAGGTGGCCCCACGAGGCCGCGATGGCAGTTTGGTTGGGGCAGCGCGATGACACCATGGTCGGCGGTGGTCCTGTAATGGAGTTATTGCACCGTCGCCATCGTTGCGGTCGGCGGTGGTGTCGTCTGCCATTCTCATGCCCCTTCATGGTTGGTTGTCGTCCTACACCATCACAAAGAACACCAAAATTCATCACAAGAATTATGGAGAGGATGGACCATGTTAGTTTTTCCCGCACTCTCCGCATTAGAGAGGTAGCAAGTAGCTCAACAGGAACAAGAGTATCAAGAACATGTAAAGAAAACAATAATCAAACACCCTCCGTACAGTCATCATCAATCAAAAATCCCAAATCTCGCAAAAGAATTAAAAGGGTAGAACATGGAAAATGATAATAATATTGTAGTCAAACCCTACATTTGATTGTTCATTGACATTGGTGCGAGAAGAAGTTGAAGTTTTCTTCATTTGTCTCATCCGCCACACACCTCCAATACCGGGCTCGTGGGTCAGTTCGTCATAGTCGAAGATGTTCCTCATTGGAGGGTGTCCTGAGGAAGAAGTCGAAGTCAGAGTTCTTCATTAGATGAGTTTTCTTCATGGAAGAAGTGTAATCCTCCAAGTGTTTTCACAATTCCACCCAGAAAAATAAAGAGGTTCCAATATGATTAACTTAAAGGGTTAATTATGTTGGCATAACCAAGATGTCATAATTAATGTACCGTGTTGTCACAATTAAATTAGCTCAATCAATTGGCCAAATTTAATGCCTCCATTTAATAGGAGTGGTGGAATATGGGGTAGTTGGGAGGTTTAACCCAATTAATTGGGTTCGGGTGGTCCCATCCTCTAATATTCAAAACGGGGGTTTAGGATCGAGTGGTACCCACCACCATAAACTCACATGGTTGGTTTAGTTCCAGTGGACCCCACCACTTAACATTTAAAGGGTTGTTTAGTTCTGGTGGTTCCCACCTCCCAACATCCACATGGGTGTTTCAAATAAAAAAAATTGTTACACAATTTAATTTTTATTTTATTATTTCACAAAAAACCAAAAAACTAACATTCACCCTCGACCAACTATCGTCATGTTGAAAGTCTCTTTAAGAGAATACCGGTAATGCGAGTTCAATGGTGCCCTCATTTTTCAATTATGAACACCGGTTCAAAATTTTGAAAATCTCACTCACACATTTTCTGAACGTACCTGAAAAATGATTTCGAAATTCATTCTGGGCACTACGGGCCTCAGAATCACATGCCGTCTATTATCCCGAACTCGTAAAATTCCCATATATTAAAAATAATTACATGGGAAATTTCTGGTTCAGTACATTCTCCCCACCTCAGGCCCTACATCCCTGTAATCCATAACTCAAAATAGGTAAACATGTGGGTGTACTAAGAACACATCTGAGCCACCCGCTCCCATGTTCTCTCAGGGATGTTCCCGTGTGGCCAGCGATCACGCACTAGAGGTATCAACCGTCCATTAAGGACTCACTCCTGTCGATCCTCAATCTCTACTAAAACCTCTGTAAAAGTCTCCCCATAATCGACATCTAGGTCACCATGGTCAATTATGTGATAAGGGCCATCCATGTATCTCCTCAGCTGGGATACGTGGAAGACATCATGCCCCCACTTCAACTGAGGTGGAAGAGCTAAGAAGCATACCACCTCACCAACTCTACTAAGGAACTGAAAAGGTCTGATGAATCTTAGAGATAACTTGTCACCTTAGCCAAATATCCACAATCCTCGTCGAGGTGAGACCGTTAGAAAGACACAGTCACCATACTAGAACTCCAGAGGTCTCTGTCTCTAGTCCGCATATGACTTCTACCTGTTCTGTGTAGTCTTCATCTGCTCCTGGATGATCTACACATTATCTATGGTAGCTCATACCATCTCTAGCCCCACTAGTGTTGGCTCTCTTGGTTTAGTCTAGCACAACAGTGATCTGCAAGGTCACACGTACAATGCCTCAAAAGGTGCCATCCCAATTGTGGAGTGATAGCTGTTGTTGGATGAAAACTCCACCAATGGTAAGTGATCCTCCCAACTATGACTAAAGTCAAGGACGCATTCACATAGAATTTTATCGAGGGTCTGAATGGTCCACTTAGTCTGGACAACCATCTGAGGATGGAAGGCGGTGCTCAAACGAAGCTGTTCCTGAAAGCCTCCTGAAACCCCTTCCATATCTGGGAAGTAAAACATGCATTACGATCAGAGACAATCATTGAGGGTACTCCATGTAGCCACAAAATCACATGAACATAGAGGAATCCCAAGCCCTCTACTGAACCCTTCTCTCTGATCAATAGGAAGTGGTTCGACTTAGTGAGTCGGTCGACGATCACCCAAATCGAGTCATGAACCACGGATGCATGTGGATGTCTTGTCACGAAGTCCATGGATATCCCATCCCACATCTACTCTAGGACCTGTAATGGCCAAACCAAGCCTGCTATTACTTGATGCTCCACCTTCACTTGCTGACAAGTGAGGCACTGAGAGACAATCTCTGCTGCTATTTTCTTCATTCCAGGACACCAATGTTGTCATCGGAGGTCCAGGTACATCTTCGCCACTCTTAGATGTACCTCTAGAGGGGATGTGTGGAACTCTCTCACCATTTCATCCCAGAGCAGCACTGGTACCATGGTACATCCTCTGAAGAGGATGAAGTGCTCCCCACCATCAGAAAATCCATCAGGTGCATGTCCTGTGGATATCTAAGCACATAGAGTCACGCAATCAGTGTCCCAACGATGCGCCTCCATGACTCGCGGAAGAAGTGGGGGAGTGACTGTAAGAGAGTGAAGAAAAGCTGCTGCATCCTGATCCCCAATGGATATTTACAAAGCGGCCGGAAACTCTGTTGCTTCGCCTAGAAGCTGTATACCAGATCTCTTGCTGAATGAATCGGCTAAAACATTCCCCTTTTCAAGAGTATATACTATCTCGAAGTCATAGTCGTGGAAGCACTCAAGCCAACTTCGCTTTCTCAAGTTCAGGTTCTTCTGATAGAAGATATACCTAATAATTTTGTGATCTGAGTAGATTGTATATAGTCCTCCCATCAGATAGTGCTGCCACATATTCAAGGTGAAGACCACTGATGCTAACTATAGGTCAAGGGTAGCATAGTTATTCTCATGCTATCTCAGCTGTCAAGAACCACCTGCGATCACTACTCGCTCCTGCATCAGGACGCATCTAAGTTTGGTCCCTGATGCGTCGCAGTAGACAACGTACCCTATGCCATCTTCTGGAAGCCTCAAGATGGGGGCACTAGTTAGCATCCGCCTCAGCTCCTGAAAAATCTAGTGGAATCTCTCTAACCACATGAAGGATTTCCCCTTATTCGTCAACACTGAAAGTGGTGCTGTAAATCTAGAGAAATATGGCACAAACCTCCTGTAGTATCCAGCCAAACCCAAAAAACAGCATACCACTGTTGCACTTCTGGGTGGCTCCCAAGAATGTACCACCTCAATCTTCATGGGATCCACTACAACTCTAGCCTACGATATGAAATGTTCCAGAAAGTGAACCTCTCACATCCAGAACTGGTACTTAGATATCATACCATAAATATGGCATTCTTAGAGTGTGTCCAGTACTAATTACAAATGATAGGCATGCTCCTCCTTAGTAGATGAGTATATCAGAATTTTGTCGATGAAGACTACTACTAAGAGATCAAGGTATGGCTGAAAGTTCCAGTTCATGAGTCCCATGAACACTAATGGAGAATTGGTTACGCCGAATGGAATAACCAAGAACTCTTAGTCGCTGTACCGACATCTGAAAGCCGTCTTCGGCACATCCGCATCATGTACTTTGAGCTGGTGATAGCCTGATATGAGGTCTATCTTCGAGAACCACCATGCTCCCTTCAGCTGATAAAAGAGGTCTTCAATCTTCGAGAGTGGTTACTTGTTCTTCATGGTCACCTGGTTCAGGCGCTGATAGTCAAAATAAAGTCATAAGCTTCCATCTGCCTTCTTGGCCAACAAAATATGTGCTGCCCAGGGAGAAACACTGGGCCGAATTAGTCCCTTCTCCTGCAAGTCCTCTAGCTGTACCCGCAGATCACGAAGTTCCGCAGGAGCCATTCGATACATTGGTGTAGATATCTGTGTCGTCCTGGGGTATAATTCAATGTGAAATTCCACCTCTCTATGATGAGGTAGACCTGGAACATCCTTAGGGAAAACATCCATGTACTCATCCACCACTACGGGATAACTTGGACACTACACCTCAACTGCTTTGAGGGTAAGTCTAGCCAACTGATGTGTAATCGGTTGCACCCTCCTTGGGGTAAGTCCATCCTATGCTGAAAAGGCTCCCTTTACACCGATGAAGGTAAAAATGGTCCCATCCATGCGGACACACCACACTTTTCACCTAATATGTTCAATCTGAACATGGACTATAGATAACCAGTCCATACCAAAAATGAAGTCGTAAGGCCACGACGCCGCTACTAGGAGATCCCAACTGAAACTCTCACCTGGTAGAGTAATATCTCACTATCAGAACTAGTGCGTAATCATCAAATCCTCACATGTAGGAGTCTCTATCTATAAGGATAAAACCAACGGCTTCGTCGGAATCTTCGAGCTTCGAACAAGGGTAGTGGAAATAAAATAATGACTGGAACCTGTGTCTATAAGTACTGTGGCTAAGGTGGAGTAGACACAGATCATACCTCGTATCATATATGGAGTTTCAGGATCGTAGGCCTTAGCTACCTGGAGCTGAGCTTTCCCCTATCCACATTCTCCCTTCCGTCGGGGTGGACCTCCTAGTGGTGGTGGCAGTAACATCTCGAACCATCTCCCACCGCCATCTGCACGACCATATCCTCTGCGATGTCCACCTACTCCCTACAGAACTCCTCAGTCGAACCTCTGTCTATGCTTGGGTGGTTCCTCGACCATCAGATGATCATCCGTAAGGAGGTTCGGAGAGTCATGAGCCTTGTGACCCTTCCTGGCACATGCATAGAACTGCCTGCTCCTCGTATGACTTGCTCTATCTCGGGTTCCCCACACAACCGACCCTAAATCATGCACCCTTCCACCTATAGGTCTAGTCCTCTTGGACCTCTGTGAAATCTGTTTGCTTCCAGCTACAGAATACTCCACTTCTTAATGGATGGTAGTGGGTCTCACAGTTGGTGACTACTCAACAATGAAAATCTCCACTAAGAGGGCTCTCACTAACACCCTCGCCTATGTCGGGTTGCTGAGTGAAATCGTCGAAGCCCTGATCTCTCACCTGATCCCCTGCTAAAATGTTCAGGCCCTAAAGAATGGATCACGTACCATATCTGTGGAGTAGTGCGAGAGGTCAGTGAACCTTGTTGCGTACTGAGCCACCGTCATGTTGCCCTACTAAAGATGAAGTAGCTCCTGTTTGTGCCCTGCGCGAAGTGTCGCTGGAACAAACTCTACCTGAAACAGGCTCTCAGAGTCTGCCCAGAGTAGCGTCGCCTCATCATAAACCTCAATCATAAAGCTCCACCATCTACCTATTTCTACCTATAGAAGGCTAGCATCAAGGATCACAATGAGATCAGTTGGTGTCCCTTCCAGTTTGAAGACTCTCACCACAACCTCTAAACAATCCTCCGCCGCCTGTGGGTCCATCTCCCCCCTCAACTTTGGTGACCTTTGGTGCTGGAACTCATGCAACACGCTCAAGAGGTGTGCACTGTCTGCTGCTGGGGCTGGTGGCATCGGTGGACCTATGGGGAAAGGTACCTCTGGTGCCTCCGCTGGTTCCTCTACTAGAAAATGGACCTACACCGAGGCCTCGTCGCTCGGTGGGAGATCAGTGCGTACCACTCTTGGAACCATAGCTGTCTGTCTGCGTGGTGGCATCCAGAAATAAAACAGGTCTGCCATGGTCAATAAGTTATACCTGGTGAGATGACTCAATACATCACGAAGATAACTCTCAAAAAGACACATGAAATCATTTTTTTCATACAGTGAGTCATAAATCAGAAGTCAGGGTCTTGGTGTATGGATACGTCAGCTGCCACACCAACACTGGATTCCCTAAACTGATAACCATACTCACTACACTTAAACCTATTTCCATTAAAAGAATGATCAGAGTCCTATGTTTTGTGGTAGAACTGACTCCATTGATTCCAATTTGTCATGACCCGTCCCTCGGGGCTCGTTCCGTGACTACCCCAAGCCCTCCTTCAATAGGCTAGGGGCTGGAGACTAGCACCGAAGGCGTAATCCCTAAAATTGGGAAGGAATTTTCTTTATAACCTATAACAAACAAAACCAAGCATACAGGAAGAAACGAACTCAAGTAAACTGGATAGTAAACAGAGTGAGTATAATAAATAAAAAGGGGGCCATAATACAAGACCAATAAGAATGTACAAGGAAAACCGGAAAGTAAAATACATATGAAAGTACAAGTAACTGGAAGAGCTCCGATGATCACCCGAAAAGGATCCTACCTGAAGTGTAGGTACAGCTCTCGATCGATCGTCTTTGAGGTATGCCTCGTCTAGGTCCACCTCCAAGCTACCTCCAGTCCTGGTACCCTCATCCATAATCAGTGTTGTCTGTCATCTGCATCGAACACAACAAGGTTCAGGCATATCCCGTACATGGGTGAGTATAAAGATACTTAGTAGTGACCCTGATACCCTAAAGGAACAACAAAAAACCACCATGGATAAACCATAATGTATGAAATCAATAGATAACCCTACTTTGGTCTATTTCCATACATATACCTAAGTTATAAAATAATTCATCTCAATCATGAAGGAACACAGTGGTTATGACTCAGTCCACACTAGGTATATCGTTAGGTACAGTAGTAGAGATGATTAGATGTAACTACAAAATCATATTACTCCATGAAGAGGCTCTACTACTAACCTGTACAGAATCTATAGGTTCTAACACACACAGGATCGCAAGGAGCTGACCCACACAGGATCACAAGAGCTGACCCACACAGGATCGCTTGGAGCTGACCCACAATGGATCGCTTGAGCTAACCCACACATGATCAATAGGAGCTGACCCACACACGATCGCTGGAGCTGACCCACATAGGATCACTAGGAGATGACCCACACAGGATCGATAGGAGCTGACCCACACAGGATCACTGGATCTGACCCACACATTATCGCTATGAGCTAACCCACATAGGATCGCTAGGAGATGAACCACACTGGATCTCTAGAAGCTGACCCGCACAGGATAGCTAAGAGCACTCATCTCGTTAGATCTAGCTACTGGGTTTCCCCACTAGGCTTTCTCTTCTCTGGGAGAGTCCGCTCCCCAAGCCACTGGTGGATTATCCAAGTTCCAGGAGGTCCCACGAAGATGTATCTCAAAGGATTCCAAATCATATGGGTCTCAACGCAGTAGATGGTGTGTCAATGGGACGCCCGGTCTGTGAGTTATTAGCCTTTTAGTCCTAGGGTCCTATTTGGATTCATGATCGGTCCAACCCGACCGTACCTCAACTTTACCCAAAACTCCAATAGGGTATACCAAAGGGACCTTCTCGCACCATGATTTCCAGTTCTGCTGATGGTTCTTCAAACAGACGTCTGGTGCAAATGTTATGGCTAAAAGAATGAAAATGGGTCGTAGTGGGCCGAGGTCTGGTCCGACCTCGCCTAGTCCGACCCAGTTCGGGTTGACTTGGTCCGCCCCGCGGGGTCCGGTTCGGTCCTCTGGGCGACTTGGCCCATTGGGTTAGGCCCGGCCCGCTGGACGGCCTGGCCTGCTAGGTCCGGTCCGGGATGCCGCGTGGGGCCGAGGAGGGCCGGGGGTGGCTCTGAGGCTGTGAAGCGCCTCATAAGTCACGAGTCCATGGGGTGGCTCGGACGGGGTGGTTCGGTAGGAAGGGTGTCGGCAGCTCGACCCGGACAATGGTGGTGGCTCGGGCGGTAGCTCGGCCTAAATGGTGGCGGCGGCTCGGACGGCGGCGGCTGCTCAGACGAAGGTGGTCGCTCGGGTGGTGGCTCTGCTTGGCATGTTGGTGGCGGCTCGGCTCGGTGGCTCAGCTCAGCATGACGGTGGTTACTATGCTTAAAAGTCGCCTATAGCTCGGGCGGGGCTGTGCGGTGAGGCCACATCTGCAGTTCGGCCAGGGCGGTACGGCGAGGCCACAGCAGCGGTGCGGCTAGGGCAGTGCAGTGCCTCCACGATGGTGGTTTAGCAGGGGTGGCGGGACGAGACCGCGGCGGTGATGTTCATGGAATGGCGCCGTTGGGCTGTCACCTTCATCGCGGTCGGTGGTGGGGCCGACTTCTGTTCTCGTTCCCCTTCGTGGTTAGTTGTTGTCCTCCTCCATTGCGAAGAACACCACAATTCATCACATGAATTATGGAGAGGACGTGCCTTGTCAGTTTGGCTTGCACTCTCCACATTAGAGTGGTATAAAGTGGCTCAACAAGAACAAGAGTATCAAGAACATGTAATGAAAACAATAGTAAAACACACTCCCTACAATTCACATCAATCACTATTCCCAAATCCCTCAAAATAATTAGAAGGGGAGAACATGGAAAGTGATAATCATATTGTAGTAAACTCCTACCTTGGATTTTCTGTTGACGCTGGCGCAAGAAGAAGTTGAAGTTGTCATTGTTCATCTCTTCCGCCACGCACCTCCAATCCCGGGCTCATGCATTGGTTCGACGTAGTCAAAGAAGATCCTCGTTGGAGGGTGTCTTGAGGAAGAAGTCAATGTCAACTTTCTTCATTGGAGGTGCATTCTTTGTGGAAGAAGTGTAATCCTCCTAGGGTTCTCATAATTCCACCGAAAAAAAGAATGATGTTCCAATATGATAAACTTAAAAGATTAATTATGTTTGCACAACCTAGTTGGCATAATTAACGTACCGCTTTGGCACAGTTAAATTAGCTCAATTAATTGGCCGAATTTAAGGGCTCGATTTAATTGGAGGGGTGGAATATTGGGGAGTTGGGTGGTTTCTCCCCATTAAGAGGGGTCGGGTGGTCCCCACCTCTAAAATTCAAATTGGGGGTTTAGGCTCGGGTGGTCCCCGCCACTATAACCTCAAAAGGGAGGTTTAGTTATGGTGGACCCCACCTCTTAACATTCAAAGGGTGGTTTAGTTCTGGTGGTCCCCACCTCCCAACATCCACACAGGTTTTTCAAATAAAAATAAATTGTTACACAATTTTATTTTTATTTTATTCTTTCAAGAAAAACCCAAATACTAACTTTCTCCCTCAATAAACTTTCGTCGAGAGAAAGTCTCTTTAAGAGAATATCGACGCTGCGAGTTTATCGGTGCCCTCAGATTTCAATTCCACGTACCGGTTCAAACGTTATAAAATCCCGCTCTCACGTTTAGAGAATGTACACGAAGAAAAGTTCAAAAATTCATTACGGGCACTCCGGGCCTTGGAATCACACACCGTCAATTTTCACAGACTCATAAAATTCCCATATATTTAAAATAAATTACATGGAAAAATTCTAGGTCTTTACATGTCAATTCCCATAGAATAGTCTAGACCAGGGAAACAAATTAGTGCAATGCTCCTGAATCAAACAAGGTGCAAAAAAGAGTACTAAACAAGTTGATCATACCACAAACATCCTCTTGCCCTATTGGAACTACTACCTTTATGGAATGAAAATGACCATGCCCTACTCCTATTCCCATCTACTTTTGATCTATTACTTGATAATGTACGGGTTGAGGTCCCTAAGGAGAACCCTTAGGTCGTCCTCTACGTACTCGGTTTCCCCTTGGTCGAGCAAGAACATGCTACGATACTTATTAAACGACCTAGCAGACAACTGATTCTGAGGCAGGCGTTGAACCTAAACACCACAACCATATTGAGATCAAACTAGGAACTGAATTTGAAGGTTCTTATTTACTCTATAAGGGAAAAAGCACTGTCCAAAACATATTGGAAAAGCATGAGGACCAGAATGTCAAAATTGATACTATTGTGGTCGACTCCACTCTGGAAGAAACCTTGAAGGCATTGGTGATTGAGACATACTATTGGAAGACTTACGCATTATAGAACCCTACTGGATCCCAACTCCCAATATACCACCTCATAATTTCATCCTATCAACCACTTACTCCTTATTATGTATATCTTGGTATATCGGCAAGGTGAATAGTGTAACTGTGTACTGGAGGGAAGGATGAAGTGCCTCTTCCGAGCATCTCTCCCCAAACTCCTCTTCTCATAATAGATCTAGAGAAAGTTGAATTATACCATTGAACATGATTCCCATCTCCTATACTAACATACCCCCTTTCTGGTGGGAGAGTAACTATTGCCTCTTCTCGACCTTCATGGTCAAATAAATGAATTCTTCCTATAACTCCTCAAAATTGACCCACAAAACATAAGTCTCCTTCCTCTCCCATAGGCAGAGAGTTCACCACTAGCATGAAACATCCCACATTTAGATCCTAGACATAGGAAAAAAGTACTCCAACAAAGCCCATATCAAGCTAAAAGTGATCACCAACTCCTCAAGCTAACTCTCAGTCTCTATATCTAAAATGATGCCCTACTACTTTTCCAGAGTCTACCGCGAGAAAGAATGAAGTGTATTCTACTACTGATCATCCTCCCCCATTGGGTCAACCATCCTTCGGTGGACTGAGTTACCCTATTGATCCTCCACTGATAATACCACACGTAGACGATGATCAGGTTCCATAGATGAAAAAGTAAACAGGGATCTTCTAACCCTAAGTAATATGAAATTTATTCAGGATTCATTTTAATTTATTATCTATTTTAATTTCTTAAAAATTACAAAAATATATAAAAACAGCAGTCATCATGATTCATGTACCATTCCTTGGGTCTCTACACTAAAAACAATGAAGCCTCACTTGGTTGTTCGGTATGCTCAGAGTCTTTGTATCAGATCGTGGGGGGCACTAAAAACCCATGTCCTAGCCTGTCTTTCCTGGCATATGTCACCCACCAAGATCTCGTAACACTGTTTCCCTACCATCCCATGAAATCCTTTCTATGAATAAATCCCAAAATCATCCTATCTCTCCACCATCACCTATGATACAATTCCATCATGAACCTCCTTCTTCAAGATGATTGAAGGGATATAAAGGTTTTCTGACCTTCCTTCTTCAAGATGAAAAAGAGATAATGACCCCCGAGTCCTGCCTATAGTAGGCCCTGAAGTGTCAACCAACACCAAGGGTATAAATATCTCACAAAATCAGAGACATTACCCTTTTTATAGTAACCAAGATCAGGAAATAAGATGTATCAACTACAGAAAAAAAATACATTAAATATATATAAAAGAAACCAAAATCTATCCCACATGGATTTTTAAAGTAAAACAATTAGAAATACAGTGAAGAACTCCAATTTTAATAATAAAATACACAAGATAAGAAAAAACACAAGAAATATCCTAAATCTTGAGCTAGTAGGGTCTTGAACAGTCTGTGTAATCTCTATGGAAACATGAAAATTGATTTATATAGGTTGGGTGAGAATACAAGTATACTCAGTACGAAAATCCAAAGCCACTCATGCACAAGTAGGATAAGCCCACTAATTCCCCTATGAGAAAAATATAAAAAACTCAAAAGAACATAAAAATGTATACTCTACACCCCAACCTCACCAAGGCACGCTCACCAAAAAAATGAACGTAATGTAAAGTATTAAGCACATCTATGATTGGGTACCCGACACCACTTCCCACAGGTTAACTGCTCATCCCTAATGTTGAATCTTCTGACACTGACACACTCTTCCATAAACTGCACCGCCACATCCTATCCACACAAACCTATGACATATACCAAATCCCACCTACAAACACCCAGTCCACAACCACATAACATACTTCCCATTGACACAAGGTCCACAAAACCATATCCTCATCCTGAAGACACCTAGGAATGCACAACTCATCTCATTCAGAAGACACATGGGAAACACACCTCGCATGCAGACACCTGGGCCTCAAAAGCACACCACAACCTACCAAAATAATATTGGGATAACAATGCCTAGAAGAGGGATTAGAGATTAGGCAATAATCCACCATCCGTCCTCCCACCTTTATTTTGGAAAAAACACCCTCCACCATGAAATATAGGTGTTACACACATAGTTCTCAACTAGGGTGGGGAGAGAATAAAAATAAAAATGTACCAAAATTATATAAATATAGGTACAAAACACTTATCCCAACCTATGGGTTTCTAGACAACCAACCATCCCACAAAAAAGATCCCTTGCTTCCACCTCTAATGAATATCCACAAATATCCATAGAACTAATTCAAAACCCCAACCAATTCATTTTACCACATATTATTCTTCACTTAATCAACACAAAATTATTGATTCCATCCCTAACACATATACTATCAAACACTACACATGTTATGTGGGAAAATAAACCATACCAACCACTACCAAATACAAACAAAGAAAGATGGACCATGGTAAAATAATCAACTCTAACACCCATTCCAAATATATCAATCTTTGAAATCTCTGGGCGAAACACCCATGCAAGGTAACACCATAATTATTCAAAATTATCCCTTCCAAACCATACTTGGTATCCCTTCTAGACGAAAACACCACATCCCACAATAACAACAAAGAAAACTAGGTTTTAGTCCCACTACACGATCATATCATTCCCAACAACCATAACACAAACTAGATGCAGAACCACTGTTCAAAAAGATCATCCATTCCATAATGAATCAAACTCTTATCCTGAGATTCCATTTCACCCTCAAACCATCTTCACACACTATTGTTCTCTAAAAAAACACCACATAATCCATAAGAAGAACAAGACAAAAAATATCCACACACAACACATAGCCACACCAAACAAGGAAATGTTTATTCATATTTAACACACCTGTTCTTTAATTATACATTAAAATATTAGTTGTTATCGGAAATAAGGATTCATCCTAGGTAATCTATTTAATTAAACAAAATATAGGTGATTAATAGAATTCTCTTGTTCAAAACAATGAAATAGAATATTAACAACAAGAATTCATTTGTCCTGTATGCAAATAGGGATAACTAAAAACCATGATTTTTAGATTTCATATAGCAAACAAAATTCCTAGCTTGCATTAAAGATAAATAAAATAAAACAAATATTATCATAACCATTAGACCCCTCATTTATTACTATAGTATCCAAAATAGATATCATAACTGGTCTTTTTGTTTTCATAACATCCTTAATTATTATTTGGATTAGAACAATTTCTCAAAGAGACATGTGTTTACCCACGTGATAGGGGAAGGATTTCCAACCTCAAAAAATGGGTGATCAGAAACTCCTTATGAAAAAAACTGGGGGTCATTTAAGTAGAAGAAGAATCTAGGAGAAACTGAATTCGGAGGTCTCATCACAACACATGATTCCACAGGGAACAAAGGCTCTAGGTGCATTAACTGAAAAATACAAAACATATAGGGAAGAGAAGATCCCGGCTTAGAAGAGCCAGATCCTATATCAACATAAGGGAATCATTCCAAGGGCCATTAAAGTATGATCATGGTCATGATTATGTGGTTTGACTATTTCAATATCTTGGGAAGAATTAAGATATTAAATATATAATTAAAAAAATTTGAAACACCTTTTTAAACAATTAACAATGTTTTAAACTCCATTTACATCAAATAAAATGTAAGAGATGGAAAATAGGAAAAACTGGAAAAAGATTGAAATGACCGAATAATGGGTGAGTCACCAATGTGAGTCATGGATAGTGACTCACTGATATTGAGTAGTCAATCTGAACCATTGATTCCTGAATCACCGATATGAGCAACCAATACCAACTACCAATGAGACCTACTGATGTTGAGTCACCGATGCTGAGTTACTGTTGTGTGCCACTGATAACAACTACCGATTATGATTCTATGATCCGAGATTCCAATACCACTAACTGATGCGACCTACCAATGATGAGTCACTTAAGCTGAGCTACTGACATGAGATACTAATACCACCTACTTATGCAACCTACCGACACTAAGTCATCGACACTGATCAACTGAAATGAGATTCCAATACCACCTACCGATGCGACCTATCAATGTTGTGTCGTAAATGTTGATCTACTAACATGAGCTACTAATTCTACTTACTGATGTGACCTACTAATAGAAAATATCGAATTTTCAAAATTTTGGAAAACTCTTGAAATTAGTTATAATTTCCTCCAAAAACACCAAAAACACTAGATTGTGACAAAGTAATGAACTAAGGAGGTTTGGGCCATTATAGGTGGGACTAGTGTGGAAACTAATGAGGAATTAATAATATTGAATGAATAAATGATGTTCAAATAATTCCATATAAAGATTATCATATTCTAGAAACTTATCCATGGGTATCAAGACAAATCAAATAATCACATGGATATCAAAAAATAATTTCAAAATTATGGACTGCATAATGGAAAACTTATGAAATTTACTATTGAGGAATCATGAGAAGACATCTTATATAAATGGGTAAGGCCTCACCTAAATGCCAAATCTAGTTTGTCTCATGAGACATGTTGCTGAATCAAGGGACTATGTAATTCCATGGCCCACTTTTCATGTAAAAAGTCCCATTCATTTATTAGTTTAATAATCAATACAACTTAATCAACATGCCTTAAAAATAAAAAATTTCTCATATTGGAAGAACAAGCATATATAATATCAATACTTTCCCAAGTCAAATTGATCATAAAAAATACCGGAAAATAAGTTGGATGGTATCATTAGAGTACATCATAATTATAGTATTCAGAAAATAAGTTAACAATGATGAAAATACTTTCAAACAATCCCTGGAATTTTCCTGAAGAAAATACCTTTTCACTTTAAATAAGTTATTTAAAGTCTAGAAAATGTAAAAATATTAAGAAGATCATTTTTCTTAAAATAAACTTTTGAAATTTTAAATTAATCATATATTCAATGATTGGTCATGAAAATGGGTGATTTCATTCATTCTTTAAATGTTAAAAATATTCCTTTCAAAATATTGTAAAAAGAATAAAAAGTAACTTGTTCACATAAAGACAAGAAGCTTAATTTTAATCCATTTTTGTAAAAAAACTTATATTTTATTTAATAATTCATTTTTAATATAAATAATATATTTTTATACATTTTATGGAAAATATGTATATGGACGATAAATATTATCGACCGAGTAAAATATACGATTTTCCTTAAAAACATGTTTTCAGTATCTTGAGCACTTAAAGAGAGGTAACTGAAAGAAAAAAGTTTGATTTATATAAATAGATATATATTGATAAAATATATTGGTTATAACTTATAAAGATATAATAATTTCACTTATGGATATATATACATCAAGAAGCCCAATTAATGATGAGATTGTGAAAGATACCTTTACCTGAGGTTAAACTTCCTTTATATGTCTATGAAGCTCCTATAAAATAAATATTGATTTATTGAAAATATATTCTAAAAACATAATCATATATATCATACCATATATTATTTACTTATAATACTTCGTCACCCATGTATTAATAATTGTTTATTAAAATCATTTTCGAGATAATAACTACTATATTATTTATATATGTCTTAGTTTGGTAGTTTTGGAAGTTGTTATTTGATCATAGTTGCATAATTTCCATAATTTTATTTATTTTATAAATTTATGATATATTCACTATATTTATATTAATAGTAATCCAAAAAATCTTGGGAGAAAAATGAATAACAATTTATGGAGGCAGTGGGTCGTAAGTACGCATGAAAGTTGATTTCATTTTTTAAAGGATATATCAAAAGAAAGGTAAATAGTAATTAACATTTCTGTAATTATTATTATATCATATATATAATATATATTAATTAATTTTATCCTTATTACTATCCATTTCAATGTAAAATGAAAAACATATCATGTTGTTCCGTGGATGTTGTAGTCCACATGTACGCATGAGTGACGTTTTCATTTTCCAATGGTTTGAATATAAATGTTATATGTGAAATTATAATTCCATAAGAATAATTATTTTATAAATGTCATATATAAACATTAAATAAAACATTATATCCATCCATGCGAGGAGGTGATGGAAAACCAATTACATAGGGTTGCAATGTGGTAGTCCTTTACATACATGATGAATGGGTTTTACCCCATTCGATGGAAGAGGAGATGGAAATAGGTTATTCCATTAACATAATAACACATAAATATATGTAAAATACATTTTTTATTAGTTCATCATATTTTAACAATATTTTAATGATGTATGAGAATAAATACAATGAAAACACATGGTTAAGAACATAACCTCTTCTTCGAACAACCTCTTTAGGATTATAACTAAAGCATTCAAAGGACTGTTTCTTTATCAGAACATAGACTATATGCCTTGTTTAGGGATTTATGGACGATATTTGGTTTATTCTTGGCTGAAACAAAAGGCTATGAAATTTTTTAGAGGATAGAATATGGGGTGTCCTTTTATAATTGAGGTGAGTTGAACATTTTTAGTTTTTCAATGATCTAAAATAATGTAAAGTCAATATCTTGGATAAAAGGATAAAAATGACTCATATTTGTATATTATAATTTTATGGTCTAAATAAATACAATGAATTTTTTTGGTTATGTTTTTAAGTCTTTTAGTCATTATCATTTTATTTTATCCGCTAATAGACCTATTTTAACATTAACCGTGGTAAACGAATTTTTACTATTTTTTACATTCATTATGAAAAAAATTATTTTGAACTTATTAACTAATATTTATTTTTTGATAATAATTGTGTAATCCATTTTATCAAAACCAATTCACATTAGGGTAATAATTAAATTTAATATTAATCCTGTAAATGTGATGAAAATCTATTTTTCAAAGAAATGGTTTTCTTAAGTATAAAAAGCATTTAAATCAATCATAAAAATAAAATTGAATCAAATAACCTAAATTGGATTAATAATAAAATATTTTTCTTAATATTATTTAAAAAAAATAAAACAAAATTTATCTTTTTTAAATGCTTTAAATGAAATTAAATTTTCAATAATAAACATTATTTTTCACTATTCAACGAAAAATTAATCTTTTTAGAAAATTATAAAAAAAAATCACGAAGGTAATTTTGAAATTTTGATTTAGAAAATTATATTAAATTTTAAAAATTAATTTTCTAAACTTGTTAAAAATTAAAATCACTATATAAAACACGATGAAAACACTTTTCAGAAAAATACAATTTTTAATAATAATTTTTTTTTATTAATACCCAATTCTTAGAAAAAAATATTAGATTAATGATAAAAAAATAATATATAATATATAAATTTAATTTAAATCATTCACCTATAGTGATTAATTTAATTTATTAAAAACAAATTGCGTGTATAAAAACGGTTTTTCTGAAAAACATTTCTTCTACTTTGAAATGTTTTTTATTTTCATTTTTGACTAATTGAAAACCAATGTGTTTATTTTATAAATATATAAACCATATAATTTTCATAATTCAGTTAATATTATTCATAACTACTGATTTAATGGAAAATTTATAATGTTATACTCTATTATTGTTCGTTTAGACTCTAGGGTGCATGTATCACAAGAGATTAAATTTACTTAAATAGAAATATATTAAAAAATATATTAGTGTTACACTCAAGTCATCAAAAAAAGTACTCAAACATTGTAAAATTTCTAATTAAACCGTTTATTAATAAATAGTTCATAAATTTTCTACAAAATAACTCCCATGTGCTTCATCATATGAAACATTTCAATTGATGATTACCAATATAGAAGATTCCCAAATGATAACGGTTATCATTTATTTTTGTTATGATTAATAGGATGAAAGGTGTATTATAAAAAAAGATACATCACCCAATATTTTCTTTATGGTCTAGAATATTCATATACTATGATAGAATTAATGAATTTCCATGATATATTTTGTAATTTCTTACAGTATACCCAAAATAAGGGATATGATAAGCCTTAGATTCATGAATTTCCTTCAAACTAAGAATATCCATCCAAAAAACCCTTAGGATAAATTTTGAAACAATTTTAGAGTATAAATATTGTGGATTTAAACCTAATTCCCCATTTTCAACCAAAAAGTGTGTCCTCATGGGCCTTTGTGGATTTGAAAAGAAAAAATAATTCCTAATTTGAAAAATTAGGGAAAATGTGGCCCTTAGAAAAACATTAGTTATAATCAAGGTATAAATTGATCTGATATGAAACCCCTCAAAAACATATATCTCTATACCTATTTTCACCAAATAATTCATATTAATGTTTTCATAATCATATAATAACTTTTTCCCAAAATTCAAGTGGCCATGGGACACAATGTATTTCAATCCCATATAGACTCCGCATATGTTCTTAATCCATAGAGTATAGACCAACCAAGTAGATGGAAATGTCACATATCATTCACTTAAGTTAATGATCATATAGCATGCCATTCACCCAAATAAATAAGTACATCATATGTATATTAATGGAGAATGTTAATGCAATTAATTATTCTATTTCACTCAAGGGATCAAATTTAATACTCATCGCATGAGGATAAATCTCAAATTTGTTATGCTTTAATTTAGGAAATAATCAGCAACAAAACCATACACCCCTAGATTTTCCGATCCTCAATTATTGAATAATAAATTTCCCAAATAATTAATGTTCTCATGCTAGGTATTTCAATAAACATGAGAATGGGATAAAATATGAAACATGGACCCCTTTTATAAAAATTCATAGTGTATAACACCCCATATAGTATACTTGGTGGGTCATCCAACACATAAAACAAATTTATGTCTGATGGGAATATTTGGTAGCCCAAAAAAAGAATTAAACTCATGATAATATTAATAATTCTTCATATCCTATAAGAATCCACAGTCAAAATTGGTCAGGGATAACTAAAAGTTGTATTTTAAGTGGTCAATTATTAATAAAATTAATGAAATATATGTATAAAACATAAAAAAACATTAAAATTGATACATTATTTTTTATAACATGATATATATAAATATATATATTATTCCTCACTTTTATTAATGCTAAAAAAACTAATCATAGAAACATGTACAGTGACATCACATATGTAATCATCTAATAAAATAATCCCACTAAATTATTTAGTGATTAAAATATATTATGAAATATGGTTTGAATAATGGTGAGATTTTGAAATCATATTCTTAATGTTTAACTCTTTGGATATTGGGTTAAAACTCCTTAGCTTTGCAACATCAAATGTTATAATGTTAACCACTAATTTTATATACTTAAATATTTTCTATGTTCATCATCATCATCATCATCCTCATAATGTTTTCCAGGGAAATTCTTCCTTCAAATATTTTAGTAACTAATGTAACTTATTTATATTAATCTTTTAACAACACACCATAACCCCTTTAGGATATTAATTTAAATTCAGTTGTATTTTGAATAGAGTAATAATTTATTTGAAAAATATAAACTTCATTAAGTCTAAAAAATACTCTCTCCGTTTTATTAGAAATTATATTCTATTTATAATATCATGACAAGATACAATATGTTTCCTATGTTCAATGAATACCATAATATTTAAATTTAACAAATATATTGTCATTTCCATATTAAATATAGTATTCGATGTGTTTGGAAAATTATACTAAAAAGAATAATTTATTATTTAAAATATTCCACTAATGGATGGTGGGATCATATAACTGATACTTTAAAAAACAATGGAATAAAATCTTTTATCCTGCATAAGTTTATTTTATCATTATCTTCTTATCATGTATGTTATAGAATTATATTAATAATAAACTCTATGTATTAAATCCAACATCTCATATTTCTCATAAAACTCTTTATTAAGAAAAAACTTCTCTTATCCTATAAAATAAATTATATTACATTACACATCCTTTATTTAGATCCATTAAATCTTGAAATAATAATTTTATAAAAATGATGATTTAAAACCGCTTTGATCCATCATTTAAACGAAAAATAAAATCTCTCTCAATTATACATACATATTGAACTAATATATAATTATAACATTTATAAATCATTTATTCGGTATCATATCCAATTAAAAATCGATGAAGTAATTTCTTTGACATTGATATTTGACATTGATTTTCCATGGAGTTTCTTAAACCCATTCATATAGCCTAGACAATTCTATCAAATCAAAACATTTTCCTTTTTGATTTTATCTCCAGGCTTTGACAACATTGATTTTTAATTTTGATGAAATATTTTCGGAATTAAGAACTATATTTTCTGATTCTGGATTGAAATTTTACCTACTTATTCTATTAATACATCACCAGAACATGGACATCACATTCCATAGTATATATCCTCAATACTTTGAGAAAACCGGGTAGAAGTTTATTTCACTTATTCACATTATTAGAAAATTATAAACAATGTTTCCAAAATGAATTCCTATGAATGATAAATAATTAATAGATATATTTAGTCTCTTGATGTTATAAAAGCAATCAAAAACATTGATTTTGTGAGTAGAGAATAATGTTCCCTGTGTTATTTTGTATATAATTCCATTTAAACAATAATTTAATTCTAATATGATTATCCAATTCATCTATATTTAATTATTGAATAACATCAATAGTAATTTGCTCGATGATAAGTTTTCTTTAATAAAATAAGGCTAGGGTTTTTTTATAGAAGAATATAATTAAATGAAATTATGTTAGACTATGGGGAGAAGTTATTTTGATGAATTTTGAGATGTTTTGGAGTTTCGTAGATGTCTTTTGGTTGGTTAGGTATTTTTTGAAAGAAGTTGGAGAATTTGGAGGAGAATACTATGTATCCTTGTAGAGTTTTAGGGACAACCTTCTTAGTCTATAGGATGATACAATCTAATCAATCTTTTTAAATGGTGGGGATATAGTTTTTCATGAGTGTCTTGTACAGGTAATGGGACAGTGTGGTTGATCTATGTAACTTTTAAAATTTATAGGAAAATTATATTTTTTGGATATAGAACACTTATTTATCCCCTCTTTATACTTCTACAGGGGATAACCTATTTCCTGGGTGTATTTTTTATTTGTAAAGGATGGATTTAACCTAAAAAAATATAGTTTCTCTTCAATTGTTTAGTGCATGGGTGTTAAAAAAAGGTAGAATTCTCCTTATTCTTCGAATTTATTGTTTCTCTCTAGATCTAGCGTTCTGACATGTTGGTTTTTTCCAATTATTGGATAAACCCATTATATTCATGAATTTTTTTTGTTAGGGGTTTTAGGGATTTATGGGGAAAAAGGGAACTTGGATTTGGTGTGTAGATCACATGTAGTAAGCTCTGGATTCTCTCCTCTCATCTGGTTCTTGATTTCAAAAAGATGAAACCATAACCATGTAGGGTTTTGAGAGATTTTGATGGTGAATGTTTGGATTCAATTATTTATTTTGGTTATAGGGATTGTTGGATCCTAAGGGGATATTATAAATTTATTTCCAAGTCACAAATTCAGGATATCACAAAATGTAAGGTAGTTTTTGTAACATTTGTGTCATTATGGGTTGGTAAAAGTCAATGAAATTTGATTTTTTTTGTCTCATTATAGGATTATTTTTGAGAATTATGACTTTCATAAATATTAAAAGGTATAAAAGAACTCCAAGAGATGTTTTTTGTTGTATTTATATGCCTGAGAGGTATTTTAGGTTTTTAAGTGAGTGTTGGATTGTGCTAGAGGTGACCTCGTTACTAAAATTCTAATGCATATGCATTTTCATATATTTATATGTGAAGATTAATATATAGAAATGGGTTTATGAAGAATAATTTAATAACTAGTTGGGGTGAAATAGGTTAAAGGTATTATGTCACTTTTTGACTAGTGGGTTAATTGTGTGGAATATTTTGTGTTAGGTTTTAGCAATGGAAAATACCATTACATATGGAGGTTATCTCGTCTCAAATGGTATCACAACATGATACTAAATATTAAATGTATCTTTAGGAATTTTATGTATTATTTTGTGAAATTTATTTGAGAAACGATTGTTATTCCTTGACCTATGCACAACACTAGAAAGGCTCTCCATGGGAAAGTGTTATAGTGTGATGTGGAAGGCCACTCCATGGAGGGTGAAGTCACACCGTGATGGGATGAGGTCACTTTCTGATGTATTGGAATATTTATTTTGGTTTTCCTTTGGTGTAGGGTACCTCACCATGAATAAAAGAGTAACACCATGATGGATAAAATTCAAGTTTTGGACTCTCTAATTAAGGGTTGTCATTATCTTTGCTAGAGTGGTCAGTTCACAATATGTCCCTATCATGCATGAATCATCATGTGAAAATGACATTCACACTATGAATCAATTACAAGAAATTTTTTAATGTTAATTTTTTTAATTCACTATGGGACCAATGTGTAATCCCCTGAAAAGATCACTTTTATTTAGTCAATCATAATAGGGGAATTATTTTTTGATCTACCATCAAATTCCTTTGCCTGCCTTTATTCAAAGTTTGTCAAGAGGGTTTCATCACATTAATTCCTTGTAATATTTCTCTTGTTATACTTTTATCCCTTCACCATGGTTTCCACCAGATTTTGGTTCACCGGTTATGGTTTATGAGAGACAATTCTACTTGATCAGTGTGGAATCATCCCTCTACATAAAGATTTAGTGTGTGGTTTATAGAGTAGGTCCCAAGAGTATGTGTTCATAATACATTCCATTGATTAACTTAAGGTATTATTAACCATGTTATTATTAATTTATTGTAGAAAAATTGGGTTTAATTAACTATTTATTTAGGTGAATAAATTCTGGATTTTTTGCGGATTAGGTATGAGTTTTATTCACGACTAAACTGTACCATATTTCTTGAGATTTTAGTGTTGTTATATAATCTGGTGAGATATTATATGATTATTACCCATGAATTAGTCGTTAATTTATTGTTATTTTAGTGTGTAAATTAGTTATAATTACTTTATATTTAATTTGAATGAATGTTTATGGATTTAGGGCATCATGATCTTAAGTGATGGGTAGTTGGTCTTGTCCAATCCAAGGTTATGGTGGAAAAACATTTCTAAAAGTTAATAACTCTAAATAAGGTAGTTTTCCTCAAAAAATAATGAAAATTTTTATTCATTTTGTTTATATGTCATGTGATATATGGTCTTTCCACTTTTCTGTGATTTAACTTGAAATAATAATGAATTGTTTCATAGAAACTCTCATGAATATAATGAATTTTTCTTGGGTCACGATGAACCCATAAACAATTGTTTGACACCTCAATTAACAATGACTATAGTCTTGACCATATGAATTAGCATTGTGATATACAGAGAATATAGGTGTGAACTCCCTAAATAAAAATAGTAGAACTTAGAATAGGTTCCTTTAGTCACCTTAGAGTGGGGAAGTGTGCTGGATGGGAATATGGTCAGCATGGGGGGAGGTTGTAAGGAACCTTGTAATTGTTTATTATATTGTAGGGTTAGTGTCCCTCCCCAACAAGTATCTATTCACACGAATGGGTATATCATAAAAATATTAATTTATTGGTGGGGTGTGGGAGGACCAGCCTATATTGATGTGGGAATTGATATGGTCATGATGACATACCATGTGTTTTTTCCTATATGAGTCTCTCTATGTGTCTATTTTGATCATGATGTCTGTTGATACATTGGGGGACTTTACGTAACTGATTGATAATATTTGACACTAGAGTAATAATGAGATAATGAAAACAATCATGGTGTTTAGACCATGATGTTACATAGGGGAAAAACTGATTCCCTAACCTTGTATTAAATTTATAAAAGATTAATACATGATAATTTCATGGTTTTATC
The DNA here is from genome assembly GCA_963277665.1 of Viscum album. Classification (NCBI taxonomy): domain Eukaryota; kingdom Viridiplantae; phylum Streptophyta; class Magnoliopsida; order Santalales; family Viscaceae; genus Viscum; species Viscum album. The sequence goes on from OY728121.1 coordinate 768,657,566, forward strand.
CCAGTATGAATGAGATGATAAAAATATGTTGTTTCAATGAGAGCTTGATCTATGAAATTTATTCTTGGTTCAATTGGATGTCTAACCCATACACATATCATATATGTATGCTGTTTTTAGGGAGGGATTCACAGTTGATGATTATAATTTTATTTATGATATTTGGGAGGGATGATTCCCCTTGTTTTATGTTGTATGAGGATCCAAAGAGGGATTATTAGCCATGGTATATGTAATATGATATTCCATGGTGGGATAATCCCTCTAGGTGTTTGATATATGAGGTTTTGTGGAGGGAATATTACCTTGGGTGTATGATATATGCAGTTTTAGAGTGTGATGATACCCCAAGGTGTATGAAAAATGATGTTATGGGGAGAGATGATGCATGTGGGTGTATGTTATATGAGGTTTCTGGGAGAGGCAATTCCCATGGGTATATACTATATATGGTTTTGGGGAGGGATGATTTCACTGATTTTATGTTATATTAGTTTCTAGGAAGGGATAATTAGTATGGTTTTATTATATATGATGTTTTGGGTATGAATGATTCCCTTGTGTGTATGATATATGAGGTTTTGGGGAGAGATGTTTCCTTTGGGATTATTCTATATGATGTTTTTTGGAGGTGTGATACCCTTGGGTGTTTGTTATATGAAGTTCTTTAGAGTAATGATACCCATGAGTGTATGATATATGATGTTTTAGGGAGAGATGATTCCCCCAGGTCTATTCTATAAGAGGTCACATGGAGGGACAATTCTCTTAAGTGGATAATATATTAGATTTTGTAGAGGGATAATTCCCCAGGGTATATGATATGTAGTGAGTATTACCATATGTGAACTATTACCCTTGATTGATATGTGGGTATTACATGGTGGTAACAAATCCAAACTATTATGATAAGGATGGTATTAGTGTTAGATCTGATCCAATCCTCGGAATGGTAGTGGGATTCTTATGGATATCCGGTGCGAGGAAAAGTAGGTTTGGTTGGTCTTGGGTGTCACCTTAGATCATGAGGATCAGTGGTTATTTATTGTTTTGTAATTTAAATTGTTTTTTTGTATTTATAATCATATTAAATTTTACATTAACTTTATTTTATAGTTATTTTAGGGGAATCATTGGTGGTGGAATAATGAGTAATAATCACACCCATCTTTGGAGGCCTAAACATATTGGTACTTGGACAGAACACATGATTGAATGTACAGGTTGGGTAAAGGGATAATATTTGACCAATTATATGGATGTCTTTGGTAGTGTAATGAGATGGGACTAGGTATGTGGTCAGGACAACTTGGAGATTTATTTAAATATTTATTTATATTTATTTTGGTCTTGTATTTGTGTTATTTAACCACAAGATATTTTGTGGGTATCTTCCTAACTCATGCGACATTATTAAAATAGATAATTTTTTATATTATATGGTATATTATTTTTTTCTATTATCTTTGGATATCAGGTTTATTTACTCATTCATGTTTTATGATTATCGATTGTGTGATATTTTAACAATGTTATTCCACAATAATACGAGTGTATAGTCTCCCAACTATGAAAACATATACCCTCACTACTAGTTGTGATCCTCTAGATTATTGGGAGGTTCACTCGAGTTACTATGGAACTCTGATTTGCTTACTGTAAATTGAACAATACTAAGATGGTACAATGTTGTGTCTAAGATTTATTTATATTATCTTAATATTAATGATATAGTAGACCAGATACATGACTAGTCATAACTTGGGATGGATGTTATGACTTGTACTTGGAAAACACCTTCATGAATTAAAGATCATGTTATTGGGAGTTGGGATTACTATTCTAACTTTTTAATGTTACAGTTGGGTTGATTATAATTGTATATTATGTTCTAGAGTTCTTTCATTTATAGTTTTTCTCTTAGACCATAGGGGTAAGATATTTTTTGTTCATACATCATATCAACCATGTAGGTTTACATGAATTGTTCATGTTTTTGGTTGATTATTATAATTGTTTTGGAAAAATAAAAAAAGTGAATTTATATATTGTTTATAGTAATTTAAAGTGTGAACAATAACATTATATGAAAATTTTCCCAATTGAATTACTCCTGACATTATAGTTAATCAAACTAGTTTGTGATGGATTTTAGGATACATTTTTTTAAAAGAAGAATAAAATATAGTTTTGGGTAATTTAAAGTGTCAATAATAACTTATTTAAAGTTTTATGAAATAACTTATTAATTTATCTCCACATAAGAAGAGAAAATGAGTATGATTTTTTGGATACATGTCATCTTAGTGGGACATCACAATATGCATGTGGATGTGACCTTGATCATCATGGGGATGGTCTGGTATATAGATTCTTAGTGAGGATCAATACCATAGAGTGGGTAGTTGAATTTATTTTGATATTATTCGTGTGTGTATATATATATGTGTGTGAGAGACATTGATAGCGAGAGGGAGAGAACCCAAGACTGGGTGTGTTGGTATGTGATCTATCTTATGATATCTCATATAAAATCATAGAGGTTTCTCTATGTGCTGTGAGCCATGCGGGATATGACCTATGGTCTAGGTGGGAGATCCTAGTATCATTGAGATGTGACTCGGAATATTGGTGAGTCGAGTGTTATAGTTGAGCATCCAGACACTTTCTTATTATGGTTGGAGATTAGTTGTGATGTATAAAGGTAACCCGAGAGAGGGTTTAACCTAGGCCAATGGGTGCATTGAGAGACTGAAATCATGGTTAGATAGTTTTCTTTGTTCTAAATTCATGGGATGTGTTATTATGTATATGATATATGATGTAGATTCATTACATCACTATTGTAAAAAAACATTTTGAATACAATTTTATCATTTTTAACATCATTTTTTAAATATCATTGATATAGGTGAGGTAAAAAATAGTAATTTTAACATTGTATTTCATAAAAAATGACCTCAAAACATCTAAAAATATGAATTTATTTTTCCTTTCCACATTGGATTTTCCCAAAAACCGACTTGGGAATTTACTTTCAATATTAGATTTGTCTTAAAAACACTATTGAAAACTAGTAAAAGTAACATATTAACTTCCAATAATTGTTTTTGAAAAAAATGTCTATATCTCATAAAAAGTAGAATTTATCATTCTTTCCATGCCATTTTTTTTGGAAAAACCTATTTGCAAGGCTCTTTAAACATCGGTTTTCACCCAAAATTGACATAGATGTAGAATTGTTTTAATTTCCATGTCAGTTTTGGTATAACCTGATGTAAAAAATATGATTTGTTTTAAAAAAAATAGATAAATACATTCCCCCAAAACCTATGAATATAATTCAAAAACAATAAATAGAATAAAATCATAAAATAGAAAATAATTTTGTAAATAATATTTTTTTAAATATTAATCAAAGGAGAAATACATACATGATTCTCAATATAAAAACTAACCATACCTATAAAATTGTCTGTAAATAAATTTAGAAGCGGGCAAGGCATTCACCCATATATAATGTAACAATATTGAAAACCTAAAAAAATAATGTTATAAGATTAAAAAAATATAATATTTTGATTGAAAACATATAATTTATAATTGAAATCACCCAATTAAAATCATTCATCATCCTGGTTGTGGTGATCTAAAATTTGAATCTTTAAACATAAAAAACAAATTCCAAATTTACTTTCTAATTATTACACTATAATTATGAAACATTACCTTGACAACAAAAACCAATATATATATATATATAAATATATGAAAAAACAATTTTAATTAATGTAAAATCTATTTAACTATAATTACATGTATTTAGTTTTATTTTTATTCTGTATTAATTGGTTAACATCATTAAAAATTTCCCAAGACCTGAATTTTCATATGTCAACTAACAAATCATAAATAACAGGATTATTCGATATTAAATGATGTATAAAAAATAATAAAACTTACTTTTTTAACAATTATCTAATTTTTTTAATGCTTCATAGAAATGATAAAAACCAATATATCATGTATTTATATGTTCATAATATGCCTAACTTCTAATAAAAAATAAAATAGAAAAATTTAAAATTTAATTACATTACAATTATATCAATTCATAAATAAATTAGACTTCTTACAAATCAATGAATTGAAAAAAACACCCAATATCTGTATTTTTAATCTTTTTCATATATATGTAACTATAACACCATCATTCAGATACTACAATGCTATTGAAATAAATTATAGATCCATAAAATCAAAAAAATTAGTGCTATAATTTTGAATGAAAATTATTTGGAAATATCAAATTAGATAAGTAGTACATTAAGTAACAATAAGTAATTTTTATTTAAAAAAAGATAAACTGAAATTAAATTTACTTAGAAAAAAAAAACCTAGATATAGTTAGGTAAAAAATAATAAGACCCATGGTATCTTTCTTGAAAAATATTAATATAGAGTTCCTTCAATTTATATTAGTCATCATTGAAAAATCATAAAAAGATTCCATGAATAGAGAAATCTATGGTAATATTTTTATCCCATCATATATCTCGGATGTATCCAAAGGTATTGGTTCTAGAAACCTTTTTTCATTTACACTAATTAGTTTGATTTTAGATATCCCTATATAAATTAAATATAATAAAAAATTATAAGTAATAAATAGAAATTAATTTTAAAAAAAACATATACCTCATATGTCTTGTGATGAATACTTCTAATTGGATCGAGTAAAAAATGTCTCACAAAATCTTAAACACTCGTAACCTCTTATATAGGAAACAACACTAGATAATTTAGATCAATAATAACATGCATCGTTACTATTACATAACATAATTTCATAGAATGGTGATTTACATAATACCAAAAAATATATACTAATTCATATGTTACAATGTGTAGATGGGGATCCCCAACATACAACTCATAGTACAAGGTCTTGTCTGAACATGGTGGTAGAGGATTTGAGTAGGTTTGCTTGTTAGGTTGTGACTGTTTCATCATTTGTTAAAACATAGCATACAAATCTAATTTAATTTTATCACTCATAAAATATTTTAGGTCTTTCACCTCATCATTTAAGGAATATATTTATGTATCCCTTGATATTTTATTTGGAGATCCAAAAAAGGTTCTCAACATTGACACCATACTCATATTAGTTTATGTGAAAGGGGTGTTCTAACATTCCATGAAAAATATCAAGAATTTCCATCCAACCCTCAAGGAAAAAATTCTATTAAGATTCTTTCTATTGAAGGTCATCCTAAAATGATATATTAAAATAGTATATTATTTTTATTCATTTTAATAATACTTAAATTCATGAAATATAAAAATTTATTTCTTACAATTCTTTCATCTACATATTTAGATGGATCTGTAAGAAATTTTCTATTTTTTCTCATTCATGTTGTTTCCTATTTTTCATAGTGAGTGGGGGAAGATAAAGGACCAAACATGACCTCATCATTGTATCTAATATATTTATCTGCTAATACATAATTTTTTTTGGAATCATTTTCACCTCCAATTAATGACACCCTCTGTTAGATAATGTATGAGAGTTTTAGTTCTGGAACTAGATCCTTTGGTTAGATCTAATGGTGGCCAATTTCATAAAAATAAATGAATACATATTCAGGTTATAAACCAAAAAATTGAAATATATAATAACTATCATACTAGAAATTCATCATCAATTTGGCTTGTGAAAAATTTATCCCATGCCTCTATGTCTAAAAACCAATACATGATGCATGGATTTTAATTCCATAACATCCCAAAAACAATGTTTTTGGATATTTTCTTTTAAAATCTCTCTATTTAATTTACAAAAAATTTAGACACCTTTTATTAATTTAATTTATTTTTTTTGAATTCTGAATATCACCTTTAATTGAACATATTAAATATTAGTGATACAAAATATATAATATTTGAGTAATTAGATAAAAATAAATCAATATATCTATTTTTCCATTACAAACACCGATATATAAAAATTATTAATCATATCAATGGAATTCCAATTAGGATATGAAATTTTAATGTTTTACGGGTCTGCATGCCAATTAAAATTAGGAAATGTGTTTTATTTGGTCTTTCTATGTTATCATTATCATTAAATTGAATATATATCATCTACTCTACAAGATCAATAAAATGTTTTAGTAAAATTTTAATCCCATCTTTACCATATTTAGGAATCATTTTCCTTGTAGAAGAATAAAAAAGAATAATCCACTGTAGGAGGCCCACTTCTAATACTTCAAATAATGTTTAAAAATTAAAAGGTTAATAATCAAAATTATGGTTTTTATGTATTTATTAATATGAAAAAATTACACATTCCTTTTCAAATATTCATATACCTCTTCATTTTACATATAAATAGATGAATATAATGATAATCTAGGTATCTATATATTATTAGAAAAGTTAATATCTAAAAAAATGAATATAAAAATATCCATGTAAAAAATTAGTGTCAATATATGTGTATGTTTTTAAAAAATGATGATATGATTCTTAACTAAAAAATACACTGCATAAAAAATAATATAAATATAAATTAAAAAATGTAAGAAATTTTTAACATTTATAAATTGAAATATCATAGTTTCAAAAAAGAGTTTTTAAATATGTAAATTTCCTAAAATCATAATGATTCCTAGTGTTTCATTAAAAAATGTGTAAGTGGAACTGTTGAATATGATATTTTGAATGTTGTTTATAGAAATGATCAATATATATAGATTTAATAATATAGAAAAGAAATTTAATTTTTACATTTGTAAATTTCAAAAGAAATTTACCTAAATAATTATGAGATTAGTTGAGTTTTCCCCATATCTCTTTTACATGATCATTTCATATAGAATAGACTATGTATACATTGTAGTCATTGTTACCATTAAGTAATAATATCATAGATATAGAAACCTCATATCAATCATCTAGTTCATCATCATCCTCATCACCTAAATGAATTCTTTTCACTTTCAAAACTACATCATACTGATCATTAAAAGGGTGAGTAACAAAAAATATTTACTTATCACGTGTCTCCATGATAAATTGTTCCTCTTTACAACTAAATATTTTCAAATTGACGGTTGTAAATCCATAATAACCATGTTTCACACCACTATTAGAATAATCCCATGTACACTTAAACCTTGTTACTTGAAATTTAGTATACTAAATTTTCGTTATATCCTCAATTACTCCAGAACATTTAATTGATGGAAAAATTGTGTTTTTTTTCTTTTGAAATAGTAAAATGTAGTTCTTAGTTGATGATCATTACCCCAATATTTTGAATGGTGATCTTATAATCTGAAATTTTTATGTAAAATGAAGAACCATTAATATAAAAAGCAAATCATGTGAGTAAATTATGATTTCATCCCCCTACTAACAATTTTGGTGTTTCTAATATAGATAAATGATGTTAATTTTATCTTCATATCATGAAACAAATTCCTTTTTATATTTAATCATCCATCAATTTTCATTGCTTTTTAGACATAAAACCTCCAATCTAGTAATATGTGTTGATATATATAGTTGAACCTCATTAATGTTTTTCAAAATGTCTACATGTTCCTGTATCACTTAATTACATTTAAATAAATTTATCTTTTTGTCATGTAACCATCTACCTTCACTATCTACTACCAAATATCAAGATATAGGGTGACCAATATCCTCCACTTGATATAAATATTAATTAAAAACTCAATAGTCATTTCAAATATATATATATATTTATATATATATATATATGGACAATAGAGGCCTCTGGTTGAAAAGTATTTTTGACATATCACTTCAAAAAAATTCAAATATCTATAATACACCAAACTCGTACTCCAAGAATCAGGTGTGAATTAACACCATATTTACATGTTGGTCTAGGAATTAACTGAGTATGCCCAATTTTTACCATCAATAATTACAATATCACTAATAAATATTTTGTCACATACATTCGAATAAACTTTTATGTTTAAAATTTTATAGAGTTATTAAAAAAATTTAACTATCAAACCCCATGTATATCTCATCAAATAGATATATTTTTTATAATGTATAAGAAACTATTTTATCCACAATATATCTTTAATATAACAAAAAAGAAATTTCCACACAAGCTACTGTGTTAGACATATCAAGTGTAACACATTTCTTCATAACCGTAAAAAATTGAAACAGAAGAAGGTTTGAGCACAGATTTTCTATAAAGGAAAACGTAAGGGATAATAATCAAATATCATAAGTGAGAATATTATGAGAAAAAATAATATGATAGTAATAGATAATTAAAATAATCCCATAATCAATATGAACTATGAGCATAAAATATACATCATTAATATATCGATAAATAAATTCATGGATACTAATAGATTATTCCTTAGTAATTAAATGTATAATTACAGACAAATAATTCTATACAATATGACAAGACATAATAATTTTATACATATTGGTCTTACAATCAAGGCCATGTGTTTATGAAATATTCTTTTCTGGGCAGGCATACACCAGAATACACAAGCTAGTTTTTCTCATGAGACATATCAATGTGTTATTGGTTTATTGTGGTCCAAAGCCATCAATAAATAATTTCAATTAATTTATAATATAATTTTATGAATTTAATATAATATATATATAACCATCATTTTTTAATAACAAATAAACATTCGTATTAGAATAACAAGCATGAGGTTTTTTATTTTATTAAAAATCAATAAGTGTAAAAACATTTTATGAATGTGTCACTCAAACTAACACCATATAGAGAAAGTGGTATATTTCTAATTCAATAATTTCCCTAGTCAATCAACATATTAAGTATAAGTTAACACCATTCAATCAAGGAATGTAAATATAGTGTGTTAATAAAGGATAGTCAGTGGTAGAAATTTTTTTCCATTAACAGGTCTTGATTTGGAATGGAAAAGGTAGTGATTTATTTTGGAAATTTTTATCCCCCAAAAAACAAAGTATGAGATGATTTAAAACAAAACCTATGAACAATATGTACACTCAAAAAAATAAATAAGTGGTGAATATATATGATATATCAATGAACTAAAATTTATATATAAAAACCCTTTTGGTAATTTTAACTTAATAATCCAAAGAATGTGAAAGGAATAACTTGAGATTCAAATATGATGAAATGAAATATATTAATTTTTCTTGAAGCCAATATGTATTTTAATACACAGTATAAAGTAAATATTTTATGTGAAATATCAAATATGTCTCATGGTATTTAAAAGACTGAAAAATAACTATTCCATATTTAGAAATATTAAAATAAAAACCCTTTAAAAGATTGAATTTCAAATAGAACATTAAAAACCATTAATAATGATGGAATCATGATATAAAGTATAAAAGTGGTCTTAATTGTAGTATAAAATGTCAAAAATGGTGAATGAAATAATCATGTCTCATGGAATTGAAATTTGAAACAAAGAACCCTTACAAGTAACATAACCATTGAGGTGAGAATCATTCTATAGTAAGCTTATAGGGATGAATTTTATAAAACTAGAAAATAAGAATCAAATTAAATAAAAATTACTATTTAGTTATAGCAAATATAACATGGAATAATAGAGTTCAATAATAATGTTTGTAACTCAATAAAAGAAAATTATGTTAGAAGAAACCCTTATAAGTAACATAATCATTGATGTAAAAATAATTTGTTAATAAGGCTATAATGAAGAATTAAGGAACCTAATAAATAAGGAGTAAATAAATTAAAAATAATATTGTGGGTATAATAATCATAAATTTTAAGAATAGAGTTCAGTAAGAATATTTATAACTCAATGAAATAAAATTGAGCTATTACAAACCCTTACATTAATTCCTTCTTAGTCAAAATTGAATTTAACCTCTTTCATAAAAAATAAATACCTTACCCCCTATTTTATATAATTTTTCATATATAAACCTTTTTATAAATTTTATTTATCATTATTCTCTATATATATATTATTTAGTTGTTATCAATTTTTGATATCAGGTGTTAGTAATCTTGATCATTTTGAATTAGTTTCAAAATTATGATGTTGTTCATCATTATTATCACAAAGTTGATTATTTATATATCATACATGGTATTGGAGTTTGTTTTATATAATTACTTATAATGTTATAATTTCATTCTATTAGATTTTTTATTATGATCCAAAAATGTGAAATCATTGATGAGAATGTTTTAGTGATTTTACATGAACATGCACTGTTATCTTAACATACGACTTTATTATTAATATTACCATAAAAAAACAAAAATAATATAATTATATACTTATTTATATCATATAAAACATTAAATAAAATCCCTATAGTCATCCATTATGTAAATTTATAGCATTTTTTAAGTAGTTGGTTAAATTGACCAAAACAAGAATATATCATAATTAATTTATTATTATAAAATGATTCATATGTAATATCATTATACAATAAACATAAATAACTTATTAAGTGTTTATTATTGTTATATATAACAATTTTAAATATGTATAATAAAAATATATCCTATAAAAATCCATTAAATATTATAAAGAAATCATTTTTTTCTATTATAATACTTATTTGGACGGTTTAATTTTTCATGGTTGTTTATTACTCAAATTGTTAATCTGTTAACTAATTTTTATAACTATAAAATAAAATTTTTAATAAAAATAATATTTAACTATTAAAATTGTTATCATGAACAACCTGGAAAAGAAGTTTTGAAATGAAAAAAAATGAAAATCAATCATTTCATAGAGGCAATTTTTCGCACATACATATGGTTGATGATTTCAAATTCTATAGAATGGTAGAAATGTATAATATGTTTTATCATTTAAAAATGTGCGATATGTTATAAATATAATTCTTATTTGTTAAATTAATCTTTAATACCAGCCTTGTAATGTGGTTAATGAAAACTAAACATGACACTTCGTGGAGACGGTTGTCCACACACATACATGAATGTTGTTTTTTGTTTTCCATAATGGTAAATGGTAAATGTGGTTAATTTTTATACATTTATAATGATAAAATGAATTATAAAATAAATAATTATTTCGTTATATATTAATAAGAAAAATATATCAGGAAATGTAATATATATATTAGACAATTATTTGGAATGGGAGGGATTGTGATAATCTATTGTGCAAAAATCTAGATAATGTGAAATATGATTAAATGGAAATTAATAAAGATATAGTCTCAATAAGAAACCTAATTTTTGGGTGGTATTGAAGGAGTAGTCTATGACCTAATTTATAAGTGGTGGGAGTAGCATTTTGTAATTATTTCAACTTAATATAAAGAGTGTACATTTTTCACTTGTAAAGTGACTCAAAAATGAAAAATAACTGAGTGAGGGATAATATAATGTTAATAAAACCAATAAAAATTATTATAAAACTTGTTTTAAACATATTTCTTATTCATTTACTCTTAGAACACTCATTTTTACACTTTATTACCTTTGAAACTAGTTTTCACTAAGGTAATTTACTTTTAATGCCCAATAATGAAATGGAATTTATTTCAACATTTTTACCTATTAATTTTAAATATTAAATAAATTTTATATTGTAAATTTCTACTGGTATAGAAGAAAATATTATAATTTGAGCATGTAATGCGTAAAAGGATTTTTTTAGAAAAATTGGATATTTTTAGATTTAAATTTATACACAGGATAAAATTTTCAATGTTTGTGGTTTTCATGATAAAAATTAATTTATTTTAAAAAATAAAATTTATTTTTATTTCTAAGTAATCCAATATTTAATTTTACCAAAATAATATTTTAAAAAAATAAAAGGAAAAAAGTGGGTTTTTATTGGAAAATATTTCATAATTTCATAATATGGTCAAAATCGATTTTATAAAATCATAATGGTATTTATAAAATGCATAATTTGAAAACATAAATATATATTTAACAAATTAAAATATTTTATAAACATCCATTACATGTTTATCTAATGATAAATTTATAAATGATTCATTTTAGGTAGAAAATGTATTTTTCACGATTCACCTTTAAATCAACTATTGCAGAAAAATTCCAAAAAATTATATTAAAATAATATTGAAATGATTGTTCTAAAAATGAATTTTTATTTTAAAATTTTAAATTATGAAATATTTTAAGATATCTTTTAAATAAAAACATAATATAAAGAAAACTATGTTCATATGAAAGTATCTTTTTTTAAAAAAATATTAATTATTATTATCCTTATTTCAATTAAATTACTAATATATATGTGTTAATTTTTTATTCTTATCAATAATATATTATATCCATAACATATTAATTTTCACATGAAAGAAGAAAATTTTTATAAAGGCTACACTTAAAATTATAGCCCAGTATCATTATTTATTTAGCAACACTAATATATTTTATCAATGCATTAACATGGGTAATGACCTTTGTTTTTATTTTATATATGATTTACAATTTGGATACATCTATTTTTACTCACTGATTCCATGGCTATATTTTAATGGTCATATATTTTTCTATGATTTTTTTGTGGTTTGAAATTTCATGTATCACATGCTATCAAACATATTAGGTCTTAAAGGAATATATTATTTAGAATATCTGAGTGTCGCATTCTTCAACCTTTAATATATTGAGTCCTTGAAATTTTATTTATTACACACTAATGAATTCCGGTGAGGGTATTCATCAGATATTTATTATTTGGGATATAACATCTGATATTACCTCTACCTTACTCTCTTTGTCCATTTTGATCTACTTATATTTAATTTAGAAATAGTAAACCATCATAAAATCATATACTCAAATATTTAAATACCATAATCACACACTCAAGAAAATACAACCTTCCTAAAAATATCTAAATCTCTTAGACATTAAACCATAGTGAAACCATATATTCTTCCTGAAATTAACACTTTAGTTAAACCAAAAATGGTATTAATTGCTTGGTTATATTATCACACACATAATAAAATATACTGAAATCCAAAAAACATGATGAAATTCCCAAAAAAATATCATGAATCAATTATTAATCTCATGGTTACCTACATAGTCAAACATAATTTTTCAAATTCAATCAACCCCTTATTATCTCAACTTCAATCATATGATAATCTTAAGAGTTATTGATCCCTAAATCATGTGTTCTTCAGTAGTTATCCATAAAATATATAACCTTATCATAAAATAACTTTTCAAAGACGTTGATACAATTTAATAAATGTTTCCAAACCTTTAATGGGAAAATATTTGAGAAATTCCATAGATCCTTCACATAAACCTCACAATTTTTAGAATATACCATAATATCATAAATTATTATTACTCACTATTGGAAATAGCTAAGAGTATAAATACTTTATTTATATAAACATATCATCGTCACTATCATACGTAAGACAAGGGAACAAAACTTTAACATCATTACATGTATATACTAATTATCTCAACCATTTAGGTATGCTCTATTATTTATTTATAAGACATAGAGGTTTCTGGACACACCTTTCCCAGTTTCATCATTGTGATCCTATTTCAACCAAAAAATAAAACCAAAATGGTTATGATAATTTCTAAAATGCGGATATGAGAACATAAATACTAATATGTCTTCCCCTGGGAGGCCTTATTTTTTATGATATGATTATTTTGATTAATCATATGTCTCCCATTTTTCAATTTTTTACTTCTCATGGACATTTTTTGTCAACACTTCGAAGATAATTATTTAATATCATACTCAAATCCGTCATATTGTTTCATAAAGGGAGTTTTATTAACCAAATCATATTACTTGGTAGTATTAAACTAGGTTTTTAGGTAGGCCTCCTTTCCAACCACTAGGTGAAGATCGAGTTGATTACTAATCTACCCATTTTAGGGTTATTACCCTAATGTACATTTATACCAAATTCTACATCCACTTTTAGTGTCAATATTGGGATTTAATTTCTAGGATAAGTACAAAATCTCTAATTTATCAAAAAAATTAAATGTTATCCTCTACTTAGACTTGTCCCTTAGTCTCATCCTAGGGTTTCCACTAAATGTTTCTTATCCTAATACCTAAAATATTCAATATTTCATAACTAACATAAATTGTTATCTATATGATGGAAATTATGATCAACCATAACATATAAATCCTTAAATTATCCTCAAATATCATCTTATCCACTAATGATATCTAAAACCTCCATCGATACAAACAACAATTCCCTAAAACTGAAATCATAGAATCAGGTGTGAATAAACACCTTTTTTACACACCAATTTAGAAATGAACTGAAGAGATGTAATTTTAAACATTAATAATTAAAATATCCCCAACAAATGTTAAGTAACATATACTAGAAGGACCTTTTAGGTTTAGATTCTTAAAGAGTTATACAAAAAATCTAACTATATAATCCCATGTATATATCATAAAATGGGAATTTTTACACTATATAATATACTACTTGATCTATAATAATGCTTCAACATCTCATAAAATTTTTTCCGTGCAACCTATTCTATTAGACATATCATGTGTAATTAATTTCTTCATATCCTATGGAAATGGTAACATAATAAAGGGTGAGCTCAAATGATCAATAAGTTTAAACATAAGTGATAATGATAAAATATCATAAAGGATCATAAGATAAGTATTATTAATATGGAAGTAATATATATTAAAAATAATTCCATAATAAAAAAAACACAGAGAATAACATATCCATGGTAGAAATATTAATAAATAAATACATAGATACCAATAAATGGTTCCTTATAGAAGAAATTCACAATACCAGACAACTAATTCCATGCCCTATGTCAAGAAATCATGATCCTACCATAAAGTCACTATGTTATGTAATATTTGGTTATGGGTAGGAATACATGAAAATACGCATGCTAGTTTGTATCATGAGACCCATCGATGAATCAGGGGGATATTTCAAGTCCCAAGCATCACTGAATAAGTAAAATAAGATCATAATATAGAGTAATTAATAAAATATAAAATATATAACCAATAATCATTAATAATCAGTAAACATCCATATTAGAATACCAAGTATGCGAATTTTTATTTTTTCCCAAATTAAGAAATGGAATTGCATTCTATACAAGAAACCCTCAAACTAACATCATTTAAAGAAATGGGTATATAGTTAGGTAAATAATTTTCTCAATTAGTCGATGTATTTAATCTCGGTGAATATCATTCAATCATGGGAATAAAATATTGAGTATTCACAAAATAATGTTATTGGAAGAAAAATTATGCATGTAATAGAGGTATTATTAGGAAAGAAAATGGTTGTGATGGAGTTCCAAGAGTTTGAACCCCAGAAATAAAATATTATGAGATGATTTGAATTTTAATATATAACCAATATATAAAAAAACCTGAGTGGTGAATATTAATTAGATCTCTATGAAGAAAAATTAAGACACAAAATCCATTATGTATTGGTAACATGTGAATCAAGTGAACATGAATAGAATATTATGGAATTCAAATATGATAAAATAAAAGGTATTAAATTTACTCGAAGCTAAAATGGAATTGAATAACCCATATAAAATAAATTATAGACTTAAATATCATGCATGTATCATGTAATTGAAAATATAGACAAATAATCTTTCAATTGTATAAACATTAAAATAAAAATCCATTGAAAGATAGAATTTCATATTGAACATTAAATACCAATAATAATGAGAGCATAAGGATATAATATATCATAGATAAAATATTTTTTGTAATCATATATCTCACTTGTAGTGTATTCATGGTCCTAAACACTCAATTTTGTATCTAGAATTTTCCTTTGAGTGAATGCTTGTTTCATTTATAAAGATCCATTTATTGATCCTAATGAAACAAATGAAGGAATATTTTTGATCATGATGATCTTATGGATAAATAAATTAATGTCTTGTAAGATATTATTGCAGTATTATTGGATGGTCTAAATCTATAAATGGGATATTCCCTGGTAAAATTATGGAATAGAATGAAGTGATAGGCTATGATGGTGTTTGGATAGAAGCAGGAAGAACAAAATAGCCAGTGAAAAGCCACCAGCCATCTATTAGTGATGGAAGAAATCTTCACATTCAGATGGATTCCACCGAAAAACTAGTGGGGAATTACTTGATACTTATTGGAAGAATAAAACTATAATATTACTCAAGTTGTCTCAATAGCTAGCAGGTGGGATCATCTGGTTAGACGATGGGGTAGATTCTAGAAGTCAAATTTGAAAACACTAATGGTCCCCATAGATCAATAATGATGTTTTATGTAACAACCCAAAAAATCCCACATAATTTTTTTTAAATTATATGGAATTGTTATGAGTCTGCAGTTTCTAAAGACACGTGATACCGAGGCCCGGAGTGCTCGGAATCTTTTTCCAATGTTTCTAAGTGCATTCAGTGTGTCATTTAGCGGGTTTTGGTAAATTCTGAACTGGTGCTCGAAATTGAAATCTGAGGGCACCATTGAACTCACAGCATCGATGATTGCTTAGTGAGACCTTCACCATAGCTGTGTTCGGGCTAGAGCGTTGGGTGAGTTTTCACCCGAGCGGTTGGTTTTTAAAAAAATAAGTAGTAAAATAAAAATAAAATACATGACAAATATTTTATTTTTATTCAAATTTATTTGAATCGATGTGGGGTCCGCAACCCCACATTAATTCAAGTAACTCCTCCCTTAATTAATTAAGGGAGGATCCTTCTTAGTTGGAGAGGAGGATCCACTAGAGAAAAATGTCCATCCATCTCCTTCCTCCACCACCTTCCACCTTCTTCTTCCACCTTGCTAGAGAAGTGAGAGGAACCACCTTTGGAGGGAAGAACTTCCACCGCAGATGACGTACGATATTCTTCTGCATCAAAGGTGGAGAATCTGCCCGTGTAGAACACCGCCAATGACGACGCCATCCATTTTCAACGAATGACAAATGAGTTAGGGGTCATTTTGATTGATTTCGATCTTTTTTCTTCATCATTCATGAGATTCGATAATATTCATTTTCAATCACCCTAATTACGAGGGCACGTGAAGAACAAAAATGGCCAGACAACACTCCGAACAAACATGGCCCGATAACCCTCCCACAATGATCCAGCCACAAATGAAGAAAGCGGGACAAGTGCCGCCTGTATGCGTAGAGAACCGGGCTGCGACTAGGTGTGCCTCGGCGGTGGTGGAGGGGCGCGGTGCCGTCACACCACGCTGGAGGAAGGGGCCACGACCACGCAGGCCACAAAGGTCGGATGGGATGGGAATGGCGTCGTCGCACCATGTTAGAGAAGATCCACAGCCATGGGCTACAGTGGGGTTGTAGGGCGGCTGACTGAGCCGGTGGGAAAGCTATAGGAAGGACCCAAAGGGTCCCGCGGTTACCGGGCTGGTGCCATGGGCCGGCCGTTGCTGAAGACGGTGGGGGGGGGGGGTGTAACCCCCACTTGATTGCTACAACGGTCCCCATAGAGCTCCTCCCCTAGATGGATCCTTATGGACAAGTAGGCAGGCTAGGAAGGGCCTCCACCCCCCCCCCCCCTGCGGGATGGGCCACCGGCGTGGGCCACGCGGGCCACCACGATGGGCCAGTCCGTCACTGCTGTGTTGGGCCATTGTCGTTGGGTCGGGCCAGTTTCAACGGGCAGGGCTAGGTCAGAGCCAGGTCCAGATCTGGACCCTAGTTGGGGCCAACCCGAACGAGTTCTGGTTGTTCCAAACTGGGTCGGATCAGGTCAGTCTGACTTAACCAGACTGGACCCGGACCCAATTATGACCCATTTCACCTTTTTGCCCATATCGTGGGCTATGGGAGTCCGATTGAAGAACCATCTGCACCGATGGGAAGATTCAAATTAGAAGGTTATTTTGGAATACCCCAATCAAGTTTTGGACCCAGTTGGGGTATGGACAATTTGGATTGAACCTAAATCTAACCGGGCCCCCAGAGCGGAAATGCCAATAACTCACTGACTGAGCGTATGATTGACGCGTCATCTGTCTCGTTGGGTTCCTTATTCTGAGATAGAACTACGAGATACATCAAATCAAGACTTTGTGGTAGTTGATGTATCAAAACTTTGGTTGAGGAGCGGACCCTCCCGGAATCGAGCATGCTGTGTGCGGGAACTCTATGGATGGCTGCGACTGAGAAGATAAGATCATGCGTGGACCTACTATGGTACGATAATCCTCAGTGGGTTCGACATCGACGATAATGGACCGAGATCCTCAGTGGGTTCGACAGTGATGATACTGGACCAAGATCCTCTATGGGTTCGATAGTGATGATACTGGACTAGGATCTTTCATTGGTTCGACAGCGATGAATTCTATACCAGGATCCTCTGTGGGTTCGACAGCACCGATACTGTTACAGGATCCTACGTGCGTTCGATAGAGGAGATGATTCAGTGGCTACATATAATCATCTCTACCCCTTTAATTGAGTTAAATACATATTTGAGTTGAGTCTTGACTTTATGTTGTTATCATCAAGATGATTGAATTTACTTCTTATGTGGAATGTGTTGTTCTTGGGCTCGAGTGTTGGAGTCGGACTGTGATTGGTAACATAGGTATATGTATGGGAATATACCTAAGTAGGGATGGTTGATACTTCATGATTGTATCTGACTATTGTGGTTTATCCTTAGTGGATTCTTGGAGACCTTCGAGGGTCTCAGATGCCTTTTCTGAGTATCGTCATACTCACCCCTGCATGGGCTTCCCCCACACCTTGTTCTGTTCTGTGCAGATAACGGTCAGCAGTGATCGAGGTTGAGGAAGCCTGATGCGAGGTTGCTCGGAGCTAAAGTAGATGTGACGTACCTCAAGGACGTACTGTTCGAGATCTGTACCTACCATTCAGGTAGGATTTTCCCAGAGGACTATCCATGTGTTTTATATCTTTTTACTTGTACTTGTAATTGTTGTTCAGTGTGGTTTGTATACTGGCCCACTTTCTTCCAGCGGACTTTATTTTTTCTATATTGGTACTTGTTGATTTTACTGCTTATGTTTAGACAATGTGTGGTATAGGTTTAAAGCCAATGCATTCCTTTTTATCATGGATTCGCCTTTGGTGTTAGTCGCCAACCCCATGCCTATGGACAGTGGGCATGGGGTAGTCACGACACAGGCCCCGAGGATGGGTTGTGACAAATTGGTATTAGTGGAGTCGGATATACCATAGAATTTGGACTCTGATTCTTTTATTGACAATAGTGTTAAGTGTTTTGGGTGTGGTTATCAGTTAAGGGGAACTGGTGTTGGTGCGGATTTTGACGTATCCATACACTAGGACTCTGACTTCTGATTTCTGACTCAGTGCACAAAAACACTGATTACGTGTGTGTTTCCTTTGAAAAGTTTTCTTTGTGATTACTTTGTGTCAGCTCAACAGGTATATTGTTGTGACCATGGAACACCTGTTTCTATTCAAGATGGCCCCACGTAGGCAACTAGCCAGGGTTCCGGGATGTGTATGAGATGGTAGCCCACAGAGTGACGAGGCCTTGGTGTAGGGCCCTATCATAGCGGAGGCACCAGCTGTAACAACCCGAGATTTTATGAGAATAATTCTTTCTAATTTCATTGATGTCTTTTGTTGTATTCTACACCAAGATTATCTTGCACTATAAGCAACAATGTATTAGCTTGCAGTATACGCAACACTATTATTTGATCATGTTACACACAATTTCAAGTTCGTTTGATAGTAGTTAATCTATGCAAAATTGAGCGTTTATATATATATATATTCAATGTATAAATGGAATTTTGGTTGGATTTTCTTATACACAACAACAAAGGAATCTGGCACTACACGCACCCAGGACTTGGCTTTCATTACACACAATCGCGACCTTCCACAATAGCATGTGTTATACGCAATACCGAGTTTCACTAAACAATGATATGTTATATAAACTGGCCTTTATGAATAGTAATACACACTTTTTGAAATTTTATAAATTTTATCTTTAAAAATGGACTTCATTTTTGGATTTGGAATATCGAAATTAGCCTAGGGTGAATTTTTGGTATTTTTCTGAAAACTTTTAATTTTTGATGAATAGTGAAAACACTTGGTTACTATTTAAAAACCAACTATTTATATAAAAAATTATTTATTTTATTTAAATTTTTATTAGGTCAAAAATTGATACATAATACCTATATAAGTTCAATGTAATTCATTATAGTCATTTTATAATAATTTTAGACATAAAAATTTTATTAAACTTTTCACCATATTTTACCCACCTCCTAGTAGAATTTGAAAATTTACATAAAACATAATTTTACCGCTTCTGTGAGTGGCATTTAGAAAATCGGAGAGACAAGGTTAATATCAAGGACCAAAATGTGGATCAATGAGATGACAATAATTTTTGGTGAAAAGTAACTTTTTACTTTTATTTACCACGGTTAAAAGTAAATAGGGTAATTAACGGTAAAAATGATATTATTATGAACATAAAACATGTACTAATTCTATTGGATAAGTGTAATTCGACCAAGAACAACCTAAGGAATAAAATATGACCATTTAAGTCCACTTGGATTAGATTAGGACATTTATTATTAATTTATTTAAAGAATGGTTAAAATAGTTAAAATCCAAGTTTAATAACTAAATAATTTTTAATATAGGGTTATAAAAAAGATAAATTAGACTATAAATATTAATTAGAAAGATAAAAATATTTCCTACATAATGGTATTTTATTTATAATATTTATACATTATATAATTTATGTTATTTATGACACAATGGTGATGCAGTAATTAACTAAATAATGAAATATTAAACTAATTGATATTATAAATTCCCAAATAAGTGTAATTTGAGACTTTTTATGAGTTCCAATACATTTAGAGTTTAATATGACATGGTATTACTTATTTAATTAACTTTTTATGAAATAATAATGCTGTTATGATTTTCAAAAAAATCAATTGCCAAATTGTGTCAAAATTGGCATAAAATAGTTTTTAAAACAAATATTATATTATTAATTGTTATTATATTCCTAAAAATCTAAGGATCGGCCAAATGAAATAGATAAGGATATATATAATAATAATTAACCACTTGGGGTCCTTTTGGCTGGTTATAGTACGTTTATTAACCATATATTGTAAGAGAAAAAAAAGACACTGTAAAAGTTAAATTATTTAACTTAGAGTTAAATCTAAATTATAAGGATACAATTGTGACATAAACTTGTTTAAAACATATTGGGTGGTAGGGTTTAGACCCTTACCCACCTTATCTTTGAAATAAATTAATTTGGAGCTATTAAAAACTGAATATGTCTTTATTATAAAATAATATTTTACGTTTTTCCAAAGGTGCCCCTCTCCTCCCTAATAAAAAGAGCACCCCTTACCACTTCTATTCACACCCTTTTTAGCCTTGAAGCTCGGCCAAACCCTGCCCAATTTTAATACCCACTTCCCTAGAAACATTCTGGAGGTTCTGGTCTTCTCAAAAGGCCAACTATAACTCTTTAAGAGAAGGCTTAAAGGAGGTACGTTGAAGAAGAGGTAATCTCTTCTTCCGATTATCTCAAGTTTCAATCTTATTCTTCTTATTCTTCTATAGTTGTATCATTATAAAGTAAAAACATAAGTATTACATATATACTGATATGTTATTATAAATATGAGTCAATCCTATTTCACCTTCTATCCATCCTACGGAAAACGAAATCATCGTGGGTGCGTACGTACGGAATACCGTCTTCATGCCGTGGTGTAATCTGTTTTCGACCACCACCTTAATTGGATGGGTATAATGGTGTAAATAAATAACTATATATGATAATTTTAAATTTATATTGATTATGAAATATTATACATACACTTCAATACAATTATACGATCATGGGAATGATATCATCACTCATGCGTATGTACGGACTACCGTCTCCACTATGCAATGAGATTCATTCTCCATCTTAACCATTCATTAATGATTATAAAGTATATATAATGAATAATAATGAAATATATTACATAATAATGATACTTGATTTTTATATATATATATATGTCATTTACTTAATTACATTCAATTCAATAAGGAAACGAAAATAGCATTCATGCATACGTACAGAATTTACATATATATATATCATGTTTAACATTCTGGAATTAATTAAATCAGGATGTAAGTAATAATATCATGAATAAAAAGTCGAAACACGTATGATAAATGAAACGATTTTACCCAAAACGCTGCTTTAACATGGAATTTACAAAAGAATGGGTTATATAAAGTCATAAGTGAACCATATATGATATAATAACAATGAATATGATTATATAATAAGTCAATTACATTATTTAAATCATTATATAGGAGGTTTGGATACATACGAAGCATATCAGACGTAAGGTAAGTGATATCTTTTCCAATCTCGTTTTTATCCGAGATTGTTTATTCATAAGTATTTACTGGGGTTATATTTATCATTCATGGCCCTATTTTCTAAAAATGGTTTCATGTATGTTTAAAGTCATTTTTACCCATTTTTTTACTTTTACTACATGCTATGTAAGGAATCTTTCTTTTATTTACCATACGAGGTTCTTTTTGACTTTTCTGACAAAAGTACGAGGAGAATGTTTTTTTAACTTATACGGCATGAACGGATTTTTATGATTTCAAAACACCTTATTTTCAAGAATCTTACTCTACATATTTCATGACTATTTTCAATAAAATCCTTTTCTTTTAAAATTTCATGGTATTTTTTGAAAATAAAATGATTTTGAAGAAGAAAGTATATTTTCCTCAAGAATTCATTTCAAGTGTTTTATCAAAACCATTTTTCATCTAAGATGACATTATTTAATATATTTATGTTTCAAGTATAATGTCTCTATTAGTTACATGGTTTTATTCTTCTTATGATGAAATGATATCCATTTTTTTATATGAATTATGTTACGATGGCATGATGTATAAGAATCCCATTCTATTACATGGGTTATGTTATGATGTATGATTTTTGATTTTGTGGCACACAAAATAATGATTTCATTATGAGATGGGTGGGACCTATATCTACCTCAAATGTATTGGGTAACGATTTATATCTCATGAGATAGACATGGTTGGAACAGTAAGTTAATCGAGTTCAGTGTTACAGGACTAAAACGATGAGTGAACTCGATTCAGAATGGGACTTTGTCCACTATGATGGTCTTGGAAGAAATGCCTTGGCTACTATGGAAATCATAACATGTGCTTAATGGATACCACAATTACATGTTTTATTCCCATTCTATTTTATCATGATTAATGTTCCTTTATGATCTATGCCTTGTGTACTTCCAAGATTTATGTCGTTGCTCGTGATTTTGACGTTTAGATTTTATGTTCATGTTTTTGAATTCAAATTTTTATGGATTGATTTATGTTCTCTATGATTAAACTTACTTGGCATTTGAGCTCACCATTTTTATGTTTTCTTTTCCACATGATTTAAAGAAAGGTTTTAGGTAAGAAAACAAAAGGGAATGATCTTTATGGGAGATGTTGAAGATCTTTCACCATTATTAGAAGATTATATTCCGAGTTTCCAAAGACACTAAACTATTACAGTCCTTGTGTGTCAGTTTTTGTTATGTATTAATTATTCTGAAAAAGTAATGTAATGTCCATGTACATCAAGATTTAGGTCTCTACAGTTGGTATCAGAGGAAAGGATTATTTAACATTTGGAATCTAGGATGTGAAAACTTTAGTGAGATTCGTAGAGATATTTCTAAGGTATGTATAGGGATGTCCCTAAGTTTAAGTATACGTATAGATTATAGTCCTAGAATTACGGAAACGATATTAGAATTAAACCTAATATGTTAGATATTGAATGTAATCCCCCTTTATTATGTTTTTTCCCGAGCATGATTTTTTCCACTCACACTATTCTTTTTCTGTTTTAGATGATGGCTGGAACCTGAAGGGACCGTGTTGATCAATGTAATGGACAATGCAATTATTTTCCTCCTGAACAAACAAATGTTATTGAAGATGGAGTGAAAAATATTATTTCTATACTTACGTAATCAATGAATCATTATGGACATTTGAATGAGAAGAGAAGGGAACAATATTCTATTGAGTCCTTTATGAGGCAACACCCACCTTCTTTCAATGGGTCTTCTGATCCACTTGTTTCTGAACAATGGATCAGTACCATTGAAATGATATTTTCCATAGTTCACTTTTTGGAACATGATAAACTCATTCCAGGTGTTTACCATTTAGAAGGTGAAGTAGACCAGTGGTGGACTCTAATTAAGAATACAAGGCCCCATGATGAAATTGAATCCATGGAATGGGAAGAGTTGAAGAACTTGTTTTTCAATAAGTACTTCCCTCATATTCTTCAAAAAAATATGGAAAAAGAGTTACTTGAGATTAAGCAAAAGGATGATAAATATGTTGGTATATACGAAGAGAATTTTACAAGGATTTCAAGGTATGCATTTGGATTTATCATCCAACCTAAAAGTAAAGTTGATCGATTCATCAGTGGCTTAGAACCAAGTCTTTGAAGGGCATTAACTATAAGAGGCTTTACTAGAAATGAAGAAATTGTGCGTTGTGCTATCAAGGTAGAAATGGAAGTTGGTGTCACATATCCATCTCATGGGTTGGACAAGCAACAAAAGATGGAGTTCAAGGAGAAATCTCAGAAGAATGGTGAAAAGAATATGAATGTTTCTTTATGCTAAAAGTGTGGAAAGAACCATGGTGGAGATTGTCTAAAAGGTACTAAAAATGTTTCAAGTGTGGAAAATAAGGTCATCAAGTAGCCGAGTGCTGAAGTTATGGGAAAAAGGTTTCCAATGACAAGAATAGAGAAAAGACTACTAAGAATGCTCCACTAACACTTCAATGCTTCAAGTGTAATGAAATGGGGCATTATGATAATCAATGCCCTAATCTAAGGGTTAAATGATGATAGACATGAGAAACCACATAATGAAAAGGACAAAGGGAAGTCACATGCGATCACTATTGGCGTTGTTGAATATGACAATGATGTGGTGGAATGATTAAGTATTTATGTAATGGGATTCCAAAATAATGTTGTATATAGTATCGTGGAATATTGGAATATTTATGTATTTGTCTATTGTGGTTTTCAATAAATTTATGGTACCGGTAACCATGGAAAGTGATTGAGATATTTTTGGAAAGAAGATGATATACACATAATGAAGGGATAAGGAGAAAATGAAATGTTGGATAGTATTCATGAGCTCATGATTGATATGAGGACTAAGTGAAATCATGGTGTGAGTATATAGAATTTTTGGGATTTTGGTATGTTTAAAGAGTTAACTTTTGACCGCACTCTTGTTTTCACTAAGGTTCTATGGCAATTCATGTTTCACGAGAATACATGGTTAAGGTATTCACATGTTTGGAATGTGGCCAAAAAGATATATCGTATGATAAATGATGGTATTCACATGCTCAGTAGATGACATTCCAAGTAATCATTATCTTTATACTATGAGATTGGACAGAAGTATTTTGGATAAACCTAAAGATTGGAATAGATTAAGTTAGATATCAGATAGTATTGTTTAAGGCTAGAACTTTTGTTGTGTTATAATAATATAGTTCTAGAAAAAGGACAACTCATAGGACAAGTGACAACCCGTCACATCGATCAAGGATGCAGGAATTGAACCCACAACCGAAGTGCGACATGCCTTTATCGTCTACCACTGGCCTACAGGATGTCCCTGGTTAGTAGAAACTAGTTTTATTTTATTAATCGGTATTATTGATGAAGTGTAAGACCATTTTAGGAACCATATATTACTAATCTCACCATAGATGGACTTATGTATATAAATTTTGCTAACCTTATGTTTGAGACAGATGGAATGACCTATCATTCTATCGCATGATTTGCTAACACTTCACAGAAGACAAACTCAACTTCATTTCTTTAAGATATGAAGTGTAAATTTTACAAGGCACGAACAAAAGTGATATTGTACTGAAATAAAGTAAGTATTTCTTCTAATCCTTCAACTTTAGTGAAATGATCCTGAAAATAAAAAATTTTGTGCTAGTGTCCTCATATACGATGAATCAGATGGTACCTTAGATCATCACAAATTTATGGCTTTGTGATTTATGGATTTTTCATAACCATGTTCTCTACCACTCTCCATCAGAAATTGATGGTTAAATTTCTCTTCCATATCCATATTTTCACCTATGTTCTCCAATGTGGAAACCCAGTGATTAGTTAATTTGGGTAACCATTACGTTTCATACTTTTGTTTTTAAAGTTAAGTTTTGGTATTCTATTTTATGATGTGGGTTTCAATTAAAGAAACATTCAAGTAGAAAACCATTTATAACCCTGACGAATTTCGAGGAAGAAATTCATTTTAAGGGGGGTAGAATGTAACATATCGATATTTTATGAGAATTATTCTTTCTAATTTCATTGATGTCTTTTGTTATACGCTACAACAATATTATCTTTCACTATTCTCAACACCGTATTAGCTTGCAGTATACGCAACACTATTCTTGGATCGTGTTACATACAATTTCAAGTTCATTTGATAGTAGTTAATCTACGCAACATTGAGTGTGTATATATATATATATATTCAATGTATAAATGAAATATTTTTGGATTCTATTATATAAAAAAACACAGGAGTCTTGCACTACACGCATCCATGACTTGTCTTGCATTACACGCAATCGCGACCTTCCACGATAGGGTCTATTGTACGCATTACCGAGTTTCAATGAACAACGATATGTTATATAAACTAGCCGTTATGAATAGTAATACCCACTTTTTGAAATTTTATAAATTTTATAATTCAAAATGGACTTCATTTTTGGATTCGGAATATCGAAATTAGCCTAAGGTAAATTTTTAGTATTTTTCTGAAAACTTTCAATTTTTGATGAATAGTTAAAACACTGGGTTACGGTTTAAAAACCGACTTTTTATATAAATAATTATTTATTTTATTTAAATTTATATTAGGTCAAAATTGATACTTAATACCTATATAAGTTCAATGTAATTCATTGGAATCATTTTATAATAATTTTAGACATATAAAAATTTTATTGAACTTTTTACCGTCTTTTACCCACCTCCTAGGAGAATTTGAATGTTTACATAAAACATAATTTTACCACTTCTATGAGTGTAATTTCAAAAATATGAGAGACACGGTTAATATCAAGGACAAAAATGTGGTTCAATGAGATGAAAATAATTTTTTGTGAATAGTAACTTTTTTCTTTTTTTACCATGGTTAAACGTAAATAGGGTAATTAAGGGTAAAAATGATATTATTATTACCCTAAAACATGTCCAAATTCTATTAGATATGTGTAATTAGACTGAGAACAACCTTAGGAATAAAATATGACCATTTAGGTATACTTTGATTAGATTAGGACATTTATTATAAATTTATTTAAATAAGGGTTAAAATAGTTAAAATCAACGTTTAATAACTAATTAGTATTTAATATAGGGTTATACATTAGATAAATTCAACTATAAATTTTAATTATAAATTTAAAATGATTTCCTACCTAATTTTATTTTATTTATAATTTTTAGACATTAAATAATTAATTTAATTTATGAGAAAATGGTGATGCAGTAATTACCTAAATAATGAAATATTAAAATAATTGATATTATAAATACCAAAATAAGTGAAATTTAGACTTTTTAGGAGTTAAACTAATTTTTTAGGTTAATATGACATGTTATTATTGATTTGATAGACTTTTTTAAAACTAGTAATGCTGTTATAATTTTAAAAAAAATCAATTACCAAATAGTGTCAAAATTGGCATAAAATAGTTTTTAAAACAAATATTATATTATTAATTGTTATTATATTCCTAAAAATCTAAGGTTCGGCCAGATGGAATAGATAAGGATATATATATTAATAGTGAACCACTTGGGGTTCTTTTGGCTGGTTATAGTTTGTTTATTAACCATATATTGTAAGAGAACAAAAAGACACGGTAAAAGTTAAATTATTTAACTTAGAGTTAAATATAAATTATAAGGATACAATAGTGACATAAACATGTTTAAAACATATTGGGTGATGGTATTTAGACCCTTACCCACCTTATCTTTTAAATAAATTAATTTGGAGCTATTAAAAACTGAATATGTCTTTATTATAAAATTATATTTTACGTTTTTCCAAAGGTTCCCCTCTCCTCCCTTATAAAAAGAGCACCCCTTCCCACTTCTATTCACACCCTTTTTAGCCTTGAAGATCAGACAAATCCTGACCAATTCTCATACCCACTTCCCTAGAAACATTCTGGAGGTTCTGTTCTTCTTAAGAGGCCAACTCTACCTCCTTAAGAGAAGGCTTAAAAGAGGTACGTCGAAGAAGAGGTAATCTCTTCTTCCGATTATCTCAAGTTTCAATCTTCTTCTTCTTATTCTTCTATGGTTGTATCATTATAAAGTAAAAAAAATAAGTATTATGTATATACTGATATGTTATTATAAATATTAAACAACCATATTTCACCTTCTATCCATCCTACGGAAAACAAAATCACCGTGGGTGCGTACGTACGGAATACCGTCTCCATGCCGTGGTGTAATCTGTTTTCGACCACCACCTTACTTGGATGGGTATAATGGTGTAAATAAATAAATATATATGATAATTGTAAATTTATATTGATTCTGAAATATTATACATACACTTCAATACAATTATACGATCATGGGAATGATATCATCACTCGTGCGTATGTACGGACTACCGTCTCCACTACGCGATAGGATTCATTCTCCATGTTAACCATTCATGAATGATTATAAAGTATATATACTGAATAATAATGAAATATATGACATAATAATGATACTTGATTTATATATATATATATATATATATATATATGTCATTTACTTAATTCCATTCAATTCAATAAGGAAACGAAAATAGCGTTCATGCATACGTACGGCCTACCGTCTCCATGAACGGTGTATTTCATTCCATTTATCGATCCATCATATATATATGTTTATGATGAATATATATTATATATAAATCGTTTTTTTACATTCTGGAATTAATTAAATCATGATATAATTAATAATATCAAGAATATTAAGTTGAAACACGTACGATAAATGAAACAATTTTACCCAAAACGCTGCTTTAACATGGAATTTACAAAAGAACGGGTAATATAAATTCATAAGTGAACCATATATGATATCATAACAATGAATATGATTCTTTAATAAGTCAATGACATTATTTAAATCATTATACATGAGCTTCGGATACATATGAAGCATATTAGACGTAAGGTAAGGGATAACTTTTCCAATCTAGTTTTTATCGGATATTCTTTATTCGTAAGTATTTGCTAGGGTTATATTTATCATTCATGTCCCTATTTTCTAAAAATGGTTTCATGTATGTTTAAATTCATTTTTACCCATTTTTGACTTTTACTACATGTTATGTAAGGAATCTTTCTTTTATTTACCATACAAGGTACTTTTTGACTTTTCTGTCAAAAGTACGAGGAGAATGTTTTTTTCACTTATACGGCATGAACAGATTTTTACGGTTTCAAAACACCTTATTTTAAAGAAGCTTACTCTGCATATTTCCTGAATATTTTCAAAAAAATGCTTTTCTTTTAAAATTTCATGGAATATTGTGAAAAGAAAATGATTTTCAAGAAGAAATTATATTTTCCTCAAGAATTCATTTCATGTGTTTTATCAAAACCAGTTTTCATCTGAGATGACATTATTTAATATGTTAATATTCCAAGTATAATGTCTCCATTATATACATCGTTTGATTCTTCTTATGATGAAATGATATCCATTTTTTATATGTATTATATTATGATGGCATGATGTTTAAGAATCCCATTCTATTACACGGGTTACGCTATGATGTCTGATTTTGTGGCACACGAAAGAATGATTTCATTATGAGATGGGTGGGACCAATATCTCCCTCCAATGCATTAATTAAAGATTTATATCTCATGAGATGGACATGGATTTAATGGTAAGTTAATCTGGTTCAGTGTTACAGGACTGGAATGAGGAGTGAACTTGATTCAGAATTGGACTTTGTCCACTAAGATGGTCTTGGAAGCAATGCCTTGGCTACTATGGAAATCATAACATGTGCTTAATGGATGCCACAATTAAATGATTTATTCCCATTATATTTTATCATGATTAATGTTCCTTTATGATCTATGCCTTGGGTACTTCCATGATTTATGTCGTTGCTCTTGATTTTGATGTTTAGATTTTATGTTCAAGTTTTTGCATTCAAATGTTTATGGATTGATTTATGTTCTCTATGCTTAACCTTACTGAGCATTTGAGCTCACCATTTTTATGTTTTCTTTTCCCCATGATTTAATGAAAGGTTTTAGGTAATAAAAAAAGGGGAATATCTTTATGGGAGATGTTGAAGATCCTTCACCATGATTAGAAGATTATATTCCGAGTTTCCATAGACACTAAACTATTACGGTCCTTGTGTGTCTGTTTTTCTTATGTATTAAGTATTCCACAAAAGTAATGCAATTTCCATGTATGTAATGATTCGGGTCTCTACCCCAGCGGTACCACTACCCTTTGGTCCACCGACACCACCAGCTCCAGTAGTAGAGAGTGCACGCCAAATGAGTGTGTCACACAAGTTCCAGTGCCAGAGGCCGCCCAGGTTCAAGGGAGAGATGGACCCACAGGTAGCTGAGGATTGGCTAGAGGCTGTTGTGAGAGTTTTCATATTGGTAGGGACACCAACCGACCTTATGGTGATCCTTTCCATGAGTCTCTTGCAAGCAGCAGTAGGCATATGGTGGATCCTGATGCTCCATGCGCATGACGGGGAATCACTTCTCTGGGAAGTCTTCAAGAGCCTATTCCGTTCAGATTTGTTCCAGCCACCCTTCAGGCGGTGCAGATTCAGGAGATTCTTCATTTGTATCAGGACAACATGATGGTGGAACAGTACTCAGCGAGGTTCACCGGCCTCTCATGGTTCTCCATAGATATTGTGTGAGACCTATTCTTCAGGGTCTAGACCGTCGAGCAGGGACTCAGGCATGAGATCAGGGCATCAATGATCTCCTTCAGCATCCCGACACAGGAGGGGGTGCTGTAGAGAGCCCTTCTTGTGTAGTGTTTTCTTACTCAGCAGTCACCAGTAGCGATACCCACCACTGGGTGACACATAGAAGAGTCTTCTATAGCTGGCAGTAGACAGATGTCGCAGAGGTCCAAGCGGACCAGTCCATCGGGTGGGCAACCCTAGGATACAGGTTCAGTTGTACGGGGCACATGAGACGTTTCCAACCATACGAGGAGTATACATTGCTATGCATGCAGCGAGAAAGGTAACATGGCTCATGAATTCCCGACCCACCATGATGATGGGCAGAAGACAGTAGAGAGACCTCCCAGGCAGAGATAGAGGTTCAACAGTGGTGGTCTGCCGGGAGTAGGCAAGATGTGGCAGAGGAGCTGGCCAAGCTGCAGGTGGTGGGCGACGTTTCAAGGTCCTAACACCACCACCACCAGGAGGTCCACCCCGACCATATAGAGCTGGTGGACAGGGGCTGGATCAGCCCCAGGCAGTCAAGGCCTACGACCATGGCTACCTGTGATGATTCGATGTACTATCTATGTCTACTCCACCATTGCTGTAGTACTTTTAGACACTAGTGTGAGTCATTATTTTATTTCTACTGGCCTTGTGGGGAGCTCAGAGATTTCGGTGGATCCATTGGCTCGATCATTATAGCTAGGGACTCCTACGGGAGAGGATTCGATGATTACACACTATTGTCGGTAGTGTGAAATCACTCAAGGAGGAAAGAGATTCGGCTGGTATCTTCTAGTAGCGGCGTCGTGGAATTACAAAATCATCTTGGGTATAGATTTGTTATCCACAATTCATGCTCAGATTGACTGCATTAGGAGTAATGTGCGGTGTGTCCACGAGGATGGGATGAGGTTTACCTTCACCGGAGAGAAGGGAACCTTTGCAGTGCAGGATGGACTTGCCCAGAGGAGGGGGTATCCAATCACACATATGTGGATAGCCTCATTCTCGGAGCGGTTGTTGTGCGGAGTCTGAGTTTTCTTGTTGTGGTGGATCAGTACACGGACATCTTATCTTATGATGTTCTTGGACTACCTCCTCGTAGAGAGGTAGACTTTTAAATTGACTTGTACCGCAAGAAGACACCGATATCCACACCCGCATATCGAATGGATCCTATGGATCTTCGTGAATTGCGGGTATAGATGGATGACTTGTAGGGGAATGGATTCATTTGACCTAGTGTTTCTCCCTGGTCATCCATGATTTTGTTCTCCATGAAGGTGGATGGGAGCTTGCGACTGTGTGTTGATTATCGGCACTGGAACCAGGTAACCGTGAAGAACAGGTACCCACTCTTTAGGATTTACAACCTCATTGATCAGCTGAAGGGAGCACGTTGGTTCTCAAAGATAGATCATCGATCGTGATATCACCAGCTCAGAGTATGGGATGAGGATGTGAAAAAGATAGCATTTAGATGCTGGTATGGCCACTATGAGTTCTTGGTTATGAAATTCGATGTATCCAACACACCAGCTGTGTTCATGGGACTCATGAACATGATCTTCTAGACATACCTTGATCGCTTTGTTGTAGATTTCATTGATGAAATTCTGATCTACTCAGCTACCGAGGAGGAGCACACCTACCATTTGCGGGTAGTACTGGACACACTCTGAGAACGCTAGCTTTATGGTAAGCTCTTCAAGTTCCAGTTTTGGATCCGAGAGGTACACATTTTAGGACATGTCATCTCAGATGATGGATTTGAAGCAGATCTAGCGATGATCGAGGAAATACTTTCTTGGGAGCCACCCAGGAGTGTGACGAAGGTACGAAGTTTTTTTGGGTCTGGCTGGGTACTATCGGAGATTTGTGCCAGACTTCTCCAGAGTTGCAGCACCACTTTTAGTGATGATGAAGAAAGGGAAACCATTAGTGTGGTCAAAGATTTTCCAGTGGAGTTTCCAGGATCTGAGGCAGAGGCTGACTAGTGCACCCATTTTGAGGCTACTGGTGGAGGGTGTTGGGTACGTAGTCTAGTGCGATGCATCAGGGACTGGGCTCGGATGCGTCCTGATGAAGGAGCGAGCAGTAATAGCTTATGGTTCTCATCAGTTGAGATAGCATGAGCAGAACTACACCACTCATGACCTGGAGTTAGCAGCAGTGGTCTTCTCCTTGAATATGTGGCGACACTATCTAATGGGCGAGCATTTTACAGTCTACTTTGACCACCAGAGTCTCATGTACATCTTCTCGCAGAAGGACTGGAACATAAGACAACGACGTTGGATTGAGTTCCTCCAGGACTTTGACTTAGAGATAGTCTGTACTCCTAGGAAGGGGAACATTGTAGCAGATGCTCTCATCAGTGGATCAGGCATTCAACTTCTAGGAGAGGCGACGAAGCAGCTATCCGTGTAGCAGATATCATTTGTGGATCGATATAGAGCAACCTTTTTGCAGTCTCTTATAGTCACACCTCACCTTATTTAGAGATTCAGGGAGGCGCATCATGGGGATGTTGACTATGAGGCTCGACGTGCCCAGATATCCACAGGGTAGGCACCTGATGGATTTTATGTCGGTGGAGAGTACATCATTCTCTTCAGGGGACATACAATGGTACCAATGTTGCTTCGGGAGGATGTGTTGAGGGAGTTTCAAACGTCACCTCTAGCAGTACATCCATGGGTGGAAAAGATGTACCAGGACCCCTGACAACAACACTATTTTCCAGGTATAAATAAGGTAGTATCAAAGTTTGTCTCACGATGCCTCACTTATTAGAAAGTGAAGGCGGAACACTAGGTTCCAGTAGGTTTAGTTCATCCCATAGAGGTCCCTGAGTGGATGTAGGATGGGATATCCATGGAATTCGTGATGGGACTTCCACGTACATCCAGAGGTCATGACTCTATATGGGTGATTGTTGACTGACTTACCTATTCGACCCCCTTCCTATGGATCAGAGAGTTGGTTATGTTAGAGAACTTGGGATGCCTCTATGTATAGGAGATTGTATGGCTTCATGGTGTGCCATCGACAATCGTCTCCGATCGAGATGCTTGTTTCACTTACCAACTATAGAAGGGGTTGCAGGAGGCTTTCAGGATGCAGCTTCGCTTGTGCTCTGCCTTCCATCCTCAGACGGATGGCCCGACAGAGAGGTTCATTAAAACTCTTGAGTACATGCTTCGTGCATGCGTCCTTGACTTCAGTCACAACTAGGAGGATCACTTACCCTTGGAATAGTTTGCTACAACAACAGCTACCACTCCACCATCAGGATGGCACCTTTCCGGGCACTATACGGCCGACCTTGCAGATCGCCTTTGGGATAGACTGACCAAAGGGAGTCAACACTCATGGGACAATAGATGGTGTGTGCTACTATAGAAAAGGCGCAGTTCATCTAGGAGGGGATGAAGACTACATAGAGTAGGAAGAAGTCCTATGCTGATAGGAGACAGAGACCTCTAGAGTTCGAGGATGGAGACCACGTCTTCCTATGGGTATCACTTCGATAGGGTTTACAGAGATTTGGATGGGGTGGCATGTTATCTCTGAGATTCATCAGACCCTTCCAGGTCCTCAGCAGAGTAGGCGAGGTGGCTTACGGCCTGTCTCTTCCACCTCAGCTGCATCGGGTACACGACGGTTTCCACATTTCATAGGTGAGGAGATACGTGCATGACTCGACACACATCATAGACTGGGGAGAGCTCGACATCAACGACTGGGTGACATTCTTAGAGGTTCCAGTGGAGGATGAGGACCGACAGGATAGAGTCCTTTGTTTGAAGTCGATACCTCTTGTATGTGTATGGTGGCATCACAGGAACCACCAGGAGAGCACAATGGAGTGGGAGGCTCATATCCATGCTAAGTACCCCCATTTGTTTCCCTAGTTTTGAGTTTTGGATTTCAAGGATGAAAATCCCTGAGATGGGGAGAATAAAAAGACCTGGAAAATAATTTGTAATTTTTTTAAATTATATGGAATTTTTCTGAGTCCACAGTTTATGAGGGCGCATGATTCCGATGCCCTGAGTGCTTGGATTTTTTTTCTAATGATTCTATGTGTGTTTAGTGTGTTTTTGAGCAGGATTTGGTAACTTCTGAACCGGTGCTTGAAATCGAATTCTGAGGACACCGTTGAATTCGCAGCGCTTATGATTTCTTAGTAAGACCTTCACCATAGCTGCGTTCGGGCTAGAGCACTAGGTGAGTTTTCACCGGCGTGGATGGTTTTAAAAAAAAATAAGAAGTAAAATAAAAATAAAATACATGACAAGTATTTTATTTTTATTCATATTTATTTTAATGGAAATGGGGTCCCCAACCCCAAATTAATTCAAGTAACTCCTCCATTAATTAATTAAGGGGGAACCATCTTAGTTGGAGAGGAGGATCCACTGGAGAAAGATCTCCTTCCTTCTCCTTCCTCCACCACCTTCCACCTTCTTCTTCCACCTTGCTGGAGAAGTGAGAGGAACCACCTTTGGAAGGATAGAATCCACCACCGGCGATGTATGATCTTCTTCTGCATCAAAGGATGAGAATCATCCTGGGTAGAACGCCGCCAATGATGATGCCATCCATCGTCAACGAATGACAAACGAGGTAGGGGTCGTTTTGATTGATCTCGATCTTAGTTATTCATTGTTCCTGAGATTTGACAATAGTCAGTTTCTATCACCCTAACATAGAGGGAATGGTCAAAAGAAACATAGCCAGAAAACCCTCCGTTGGTTCTTGTTCATTGATAGCGGCGACAGTACAACGGTGCCGCTGGAGGAATGGGTCGTGGCCGACGGGCCACGAAGGTACATGCGGCGACCAGAAACCAGCCGACCGTGGAAGAAGCTGGCGGCACAAGGGTTGTCGGGCCACCAGAGGGACGCGGCGCCATCGCGCCGTGTGGAGAAACGGGTTGCGGCAGTGCCGGAGGGGCACTTTTCCGTCGTACCGCGCCAAAGGAAGGATTCCTAGCCAGGCAGGCCATGACAGTAGGACGGGATGGGCGCAGCGCCGTCGCGCCGTGCCCGAGAAAAACGACGGCCATGGGCCATGACAGACAGAGGAGGGCGGCGGCTGATCTGGCTTCCAATGGCCGCGCTATAGGTAGGACCCAAAGGGTCCCACAGTTATTGGGCCGGTTCCATGAGCCGACAGTTGCTGAAGTCGGGTGGGAGGGGTGTAACCCCCCCTGATTGCTAGGGCGGGACCCACAAGGTGCCGCCCCTAGATGGCACCCCCGCTGGCTGAGAGGCCCAGCTGGACAAGGCCTCCGCACCCCTGCCCATCCCCGCGCGGGCAGGGACACCACACCCCCTTAGGCAAGGCCATCAGAGCGGGCCGCGCCACCCGCGTGCCGGGCCGCCACACTGGGCCGGGCTGCCACTACTGGGCCAGGCTGCCACCGTTGGGCAGGGCTGGGTTGGACCTGTGGACCGGGTCGGACCCCGGTCCGGATCTAGACCCGGGTCGGGTCGGCCCAAAACGAGTCGGGCCGGGTCGGTCCAGCGGGACCAGACCGTACCCGGACCCAGTTCTGACCCATTTCACCTTTATTCCCATATCATAGGCTATGGGTGTCCGATTGACGAACCGTGTACGCCGATGGGAAGCATGGAATGATACAGTTCTTTTGAAATACCCCACTCAAGGTTTAGACGTAGTTGGGGTATAGCCAGGTTGGATTGAATGTAAATCCAACCGGGCCCTCCGAGCGGAAACACCATCAACTCACTGACCGGGCATCTGATTGACGCACCGTCTGTCACATTGGGTTCTTTATGATGAGACGGAACTACATGATACCTCAACTTGAGAATTCATGGTATTTGATGTATCAAAACTTTCCTTAAGGAGAGGACCCTCCTAGAATCGAGCGTGCAGTGTGTGGGAACCATATTGTTGGCTATGACTGAGAGGATAAGATCCTACGTGGGCCTAATACTGTATCGTGATCCTCCATGGGTTCGACAAAGACGATTCTAGACCAGGATACTCTGTGGTTTCGAAATCAATGATACTAGACTAGGATCCTCTGTGGGTTTGATAACAATGATACTGAACCGGGATCCTCCGTCGGTTCGAAAGCGATGACTTCTGTACCGGGATCCTCCGTGGGTTCGACAGCGCTGATACTATTCCAGGATCCTATGAGGGTTCGACAGTGGAGATGATTCAGCAGCTACATCTAATCATCTCTACCCCTCTACATGAGTTAAATACCTGTGTGAGATGAGTCTTGAATTTATGTTGTTATCATCGAGATGATTGACTTTACTTCCTTTGTGGATTGTGTTGTGCTTGGGATCGAGTGTTGGAGCCAGACTGTGATTGGTAACTTTGGTATATGTATAGGAATATACCTATGTAGGGAAGGTTGATACTTCGTGATTGTATCTTTCTATTGTGTTTTATCCTTATTGTATTCTGGGAGAGCTTCGGGGGTCTCGGTGTCCCTTACCGAGTATCGTTATACTCACACCTTCACGGGCTTCGCCCAAACCTTGTTGTGTTCTGTGCAGACGAAAATCAGCAGTGATTGAGGCTGAGGGAGCCGGACGGGAGACTGCTCAGAGCTATACTAGACACAGTGTACCTTAGGGATGTGTTGTTCGAGATCTATACCTACCCTCTAGGTAGGATTTTCCCAGAGGAAGAACTAAGAGCTTCTTATCTTTTTACTTGTACTTGTACTTGTTTTTCAGTTGTGTTTGTATACTGGCCCACTTAAATTCAGAACGCTTTCTTTTTTCTATATTAGTACTTGTTGCTTTTACTGCTTCTATTCAGACTATGTGTGTTACAGGTTTAAATTCAATTCCTACCCTTTTTATCAGGGATTTACCTTTGGTGCTAATCTCCATCCATTGGCCTATGGAAGGTGGGCTTGGGGTAGTCACGGAACGGGTCCTGAGGACGGGTCGTGACATTTTATGTGGCCTAATGATGGGGAATAATTCCATTGACCTCCAAGATATTTTTTAGTATATAAATATAGTTCATTGGAGGTTTTTTCAATTATAGATAGATTTATAATAAAATAGGAGTGTGCCAACAATTAATCAAAGAGATCCTCACCACCATTCTAAAATTCCTCTAAATATCTAATCTTATTTTCTCAATTTAAATTTTTTTCTTTTCCATTTACATTATTTATCCTCAAAATTTTAATTTAATTATTGATAAATCAATAATAAATATTATTTTTGATCTTATCTAAGAAAATATCTCTTCTTCTCACCTATCTTTTACAATGAGTTTCTTGCTACAACCAATGAGATTAAATGGAGGTTGGTGCATGCTACGATTAATGTGAGGGAGGGAGTTTTATTTCTATTACCTTAGAATGGAAAGGGAGAATTGTTTTCTTAATTTATGTTAAAATAAAGGGACAAATAAACAAACCTCTACACTTGAGGGGAGGATACATAGGGGCTCACTTTAATTAATTATCAAACTCCTTTATAAAATCACCCACTCTCTCTCATTTACCTATTTACACATAACTTTTTAAATTTGAAATGATTCAATAAATTTACATCAATACACCATTATTATATCATCATGTTTGTATGATCAGTTTATTTTGTTAATTTTATTAATATATTTATATTTTTGATTAATTTAATTACTAAAATTTCAATAATCATAACTCTAGTATAATGTGTTTACTCAATCCAATCAAAATATATCCTGATTCAATTAACTAAGTTTGATTTTTTAGAATATCAATTTTATATTTTAATTATTATATAAATTATTTTTAAATCATTTATTTAATTTTAAATTTATGATTGAAATATCACTTTGATTGTTTTCTTTTTTAAAATGAAATGGTTCCCTCACATTCTATATTATCTCCGAATAACATTTTCTATCAAAGGAAAAAAATTCCTAACAGACTTAAAGTGATCTTTTTTATAATATGTAATCAATATATTATTCTCATGCTCCTATATTTTATAGAATTAATTATTTATATTGGAAAAATCACATGATAAATTTTCTAGGATGTATTGGATACCCTATCTTCGAAATGGATATGCATGAAAATACTCCTAATTAATAACATTAAAATAAGTGGAAACCTGGTGATATTAAATCCTTTAAGCTTATTATTCAATCCATAAATGATCTAAATTGTGTTCTTTATCTAAATTAATTTAATCGTGTTTTTTAATTCCAAGATACCTATGAAATATGGAAATTTTTATAAGTCAATGGTGATGGAACTACCAAAATTAATGATACTAGATTAGACATATATAGGAAATATTTTAATAGATTTAATATGAATAAAAATGAATCCATTACTATTATGTTTAAATACAATAATGATATATGAAATGGTTGAATGTATCTTGTATATAATGTTCCTATAGAAATATTAATAAAGAAAACTTCTTAGGACTTATCACAATTTGAGACCCCAAGGTCACTAATAGAAAAGATGTAAAGGACATAAAAAATTGAAATTTATCATATTATTATATATCTTATGAAATAAAAAATAATTATAATGATACAAGATATAAAATATTCTTTTGAAGCCAAAGAACCCAAAAACAATACTGATTTGAAAGCCATTAATGATGATTTATAATAGGAAAGTGAGACAAAATTTGATCATCTGGAAAATAAATAGAAAAAAATCATAGAAAAATAAATAAACCTTCCATTAAATAAAAGAAATATAAAATCCATGTTTCAGAATTGACACACTATAAATAAAATAAAAATGGTCGCCTCAAACTAGATTTCCCCATCTAGACAATGAATATAAAAGAGAAGAAGAAAATAAATAAATCCCTTAAAGGCTCAACTAGGTGTGTTAGAGATAATTACATTGAATCAACCTCCACTACCTCATCATGTGATTCAAATCCTAAATACCACATTGTACATCCTGATAAAGGTAATGTAGTTATTTTTACTTTTTCTTGACCTTCATCTTCTTCATCTCTCCCTTCATCCCCTTCATTCCCTTATAATGAACAAAATAAACTAATTTTTTTCTATGAAGATATCATTTATAAATATAAATACCTTATCAATAAATACAATTAATTTATTAATGAAATAGATACATATTTTAACGAAAATGATCTCCTTTCTAAAAAATATGATTTTTTGAAATTAAAATACAGATATAATGTTGGGAAGTTAATATTCTAATTTAATGTGCTTAAAAATACACTTTATGTATTCGACCATGGTGAATATAATCCGAAGGTTATTTTATTTTGTCAATTTTACAAAAAAATTAATTCTAGAATTGGATATTCAAATTCAAATTATATGTATGAAAAAACCAATTCTATAATGAAATGTTCCAAACAAAATTTGAAAATATTGTCAGAATCTTATTAATGAGTGTGACTGAAAAAATGATAAATATGGTAGACCTATATCTATTCATATTTATTCCCATATTTTTAATAAAAAATATTTTTATAATTTTTGTTGGGTTTTTAAATTATTATTAAACGACACAGCCAGACCCATGTTCACATGAGTTCCAAAAGGTGCTTGCAATTAAATTATTATAGGGTTATACCACTATACATTATTGAAAAATTATATTGTGTATTTTCAATTGAAATGGATTATCTAAATCTAAATTTCTTTTTTATCTAAAAAGATGATCTGTAGAGATTTATTGTACCATTTCAGGAGGATCCTAATATGATGATGTTTGAATTAATTAACATGATTCATGGTGGGAAGCAGTTACTTTTTATTTCATGTTCATCCCTATATTTTTAATAACCAATTAATTTATTAGATGATATATATATGATAATGTTATTTTTAATTACTTTTATGTTAATATCTCTTGTTGAATTTTATTGTAGGATATCTTTATCTCTCTCATGGATATATCTTATTATTCTTAAAAAAGAGAGAGGTTGTCTTTAAAACCTATTTATTATATATTTTATACTAATATATTATTGTTTATTTATTAAAATGTTTTTATGTTTTTTTAAATTTTATTTTTTAAAATATTTATATTTTTAAAACCTTTTGATTAATTTCTTAATATTTACCTTTTTATACCTCATGAAATCCCTCTGTTTTATATTTCTCTTCTTATAAACATGTTTTTAATATTTTCAT
Organism: Viscum album; assembly: GCA_963277665.1. Lineage (NCBI taxonomy): Eukaryota > Viridiplantae > Streptophyta > Magnoliopsida > Santalales > Viscaceae > Viscum > Viscum album. The sequence goes on from OY728121.1 coordinate 768,698,992, forward strand.
AATCATTAAAGGGAGATGGTATTACATGTCATTACTAATTTGACTTATGAGAAAGTATCATATTAATCTAGTTTTCTTCCTTCCATTCCTTTTTTTATTTTGGATAATCATAAATGGGAGAAGTTTTTAAGGAGTTTGGGTGGTTTATTTTATGAAATTTATTACTCTATCAAAAGGGGGAATTTATAAAATATAGGAAGAGTAGTTTTTCTAGTTTCATAGGGAGGAATAAGTATTATATATTTATCTATTTTGATTATTAAATATCTTGTATGAAATACAATGATTTAATTTAAATACATGATTCATTCTTGATTTACACGTGATATATATTTTTCTGTTAACTGTCTATGTCATCAAAAAGGATATATTATTATACACCTATATCTCTCTCATGGTGTTTTCATAGTACAAAATACTGAATTTTGTATTAAAAGTATTTATTTGAGTGTGTGATAGTTTTATTTACAAGGTTTAATATATTGATAATAATGAATCAAATGAATGGGTCTTATTGATCTTAAGGGTCTTATTGAAAATTCAGTTGAATCATTGCAAGACCTTGTTGAATTATTGTCTAATGAAATGAATCTATGGTAGTAATATTCAATGTTAAAATTATTTCATGAAATGAAGTTATTAATTAATATTAGTGATTGGATAGAAGTAGGATGCACTAACTAGCTAGTGTCAATCCATTATTCTGTTGGTCCTAATGGAAAGAAGATACATATATAGAAGGATTTGGTTGTCTAGCTAGTGGAAGAGAATCTGACACCTAGTTGTAGAAAACAAAACTAGTAGTGCTCTATGTGTCTCACTGAATAACTTATGGGATAGTCCAACTCGCCAGTGGGGATGATTCATCAAGATAAATTTTATAAATTCTGTAGACCCTATAGCTCTTTACCAGATTTTTATGTGAATTAATTACCAATTATAATTCCACAAACTTCCTAACTCTTTTAGATACTTTAAATATAGGCTCATGTAGGATATGTCAATTATTGGTGTATTTAAAATCAAATTGATGTGTTTAAATGATGATTTAATCTGATCCTCTCTGCCACTCCAAAATTCCTCTATAAATTCAATTTTGTTTCTCAATATCAAATGGTCTATTCAACATTTCCTATATGTATCTCTGCTTAATTAAAATTTTCATCTAAAGAGATAATAATTCATATTTGTAATATATTCTCTCCAAAAAAATCCCTCTTCTTCTCACCGACCTTCTACAGCTTTTTTCTTGATGCAGTTGGAAAAAACCAAGGGATATTAGTGCTTACTACCATTGAATTAAGGGAGGAGGGATTCCTTCCACTACCATTAAAAACCATGGAATAATTGGTTTCATGATTTCTATTAAAACCAAGGGAGAACTATAAAAACCTCTAAATCTAAGGGGAGGAGATATAGAGGTTAACACCGAGCTATTAACGACCTCCATTATAAAATCACTATATATCCCCATCTGTTCTTTTTTTATTTCCCCATAATTTTTTATATTTTCAATGATTTAGTGAAATTACATTGATACAACATTATTATATCATTACATATATATGATCAATGTTATCATTTAAATAATTTTATCCCATTTATATTTTAATTTAACTTAATTAATAATGTTGTGATAATTATAACTCTATTTCACTGTGCATACTCAATAGAATCAAAATATCACCCAATTCAATTAATTAATATTTAATTTTTTAAATCCCTCCTTAAACTTTTATTTCCACTATGCATTCTATTTAAATTAATTATTACTATTTTAAATTTTTATTTCCATCAAAAATTGAATATTTTAATTTATAGAATGAAATTCACCCCCATATTGTACTATTATATCCAACCAGTTGTAATCACACCATAAAATAGAAAACATTATGTATTGAATAATCATGTCTGAATGTATTAGAATTTGTGAAAACCCCCCTTAAAAGTAACATAATAATTTTGGTGAGAACCATTTGATAATAATGTTATAATGAATTATTATAAAACCCAAAAAGGATTAAATTTAATAAAATTTATTTGTTAGGTAGAATTAATAAAAATTGGAACAATATAATTTAATAAGAATGTTAGTAAAAACAATGAAAGAAAGTTTAGTTAGCACGAAACCATACAAGTAACATAATATCTGTGGTCAGAAACATTTTATAATGTTGTTATAAGTAAAATATTTAGAAACCATAATATTAAGGTGGAAATAAATTAAAAATTACTCTTTATTTAGAATAACATATTGTTTGAAAAATAGAGTTCAATAGAAATTCGTATAACTCAATGGAATTAAATATATTGAGCACAAACCCTTACATTAATTCATGATTTGTCAAAATTCACTCTACCATCATATAAAATAAATTTAACAATATTAATAACCTAATTATGAAAAAATTTCATATCTATACCCTTTTATAATTGTCATTTAAAATTATTCTCTACATGTATACTAGTTATTTAATTATGTATTTTCGATATTGGATGTGAGTAATCTTGATAGTTTGGAATAAGTTTCATAATAATGATGTTTTTCATCTTTATTCTCCCAAATTTCATCCTTCCCTAATATAAAGATTATTATAATTGATATTTTATAATTATTTATAATGTTATAAATTCATTCTGTTGGATTTTTGTTACGATACTTAAAGATGAATCAGTAATAAGCATGTTTCAGTGATTGTGCAAAAACAGACAATGGTATCCTAACTAATTAGTTTAATATTACTATTTCCATTATAAAACCAGAATAAAATTATTATTTACTTATTTATATGATATATTACTAGATCATATATCCCTAGAGTCATCCATGTTATATTTTTTTTTCCATTTTTCAAGTAGGTGGTTAAACCATCCTAAATAAGAACATACCAAAAATATTGGATGATTATGAAGTGATTTAGTTATCATACAGTTATTCCAAAATCATAATGAAATTACTTAGTATTTATTATTATGATTTATCAAAATTCAAAATATTTATATAAAGAATATAAAAAATAAAAATGTATTATATAGTATAATGAAATCATTTTTTACTCTTAGAACACTCTTTCGGATGGCTAAATTTACCATAGTTGTTTATTTCTCATATTTTTAAATTGAAATCAAATTTTTTTACCAAGACATTATTAATTTCATGAAAATATATTTATCCATTAAATTCATTCTCATTATCACTCATGAATGGTATTTATGAAAATAAAAAAATAAAGAGAGAAATTTATTATATGATTTATCATTTTAGAGTATAAAATATGTTATAAATATAATTATTATTTCATAAATTTAATATTATTACCCTTAATATAAATTATTTAAGGACAAAACAATGACACTTCATAGAATAAGTATTCTTCCCACATGTATGAATGTCATTTTTTCCCATAAGGGAAAAAGGGAAATGTGATTAATAGGTATTACATTAGAATAAAAACATTTAGTTTAAAAAAAATAATTATGTAATTATATGTGAATGATAAAAATATATTTTGGAAAAATAATATAGAAAATAAATAAAATTAGGTAAAATTGGCACTCATGTTGAGGACATGGGTTTCCCTTAGAGGAATCCTTAGAATGGGAGGGCTAATGAAAATCTCTTGTGAACAATAGCTTAAGATGGTGTAAGAAGATTCTAAGGGATATAATAGGTGTATATTTTTTATATAAAACTATTTTTTAGTGGTATTGAAGGGGTGGTCAGATAAACCTTTTATAAGTGGTGAAAATGGATTTTTCATAAAGATTTATATTTAAAATAATGGGATTATATATTTTGTGTGATCCTAGATCTTCGTCACGGTATATACCCTTTTAAGTTATATCTAAACAAATGTTTTTATATAATAGACGTGAAAAATATGTTATAGGAGGTTTTGGGGGCTTCTGTGAAGGTTTAGGGTTCATATTTCATGTTTTTATAGAAGTATGATAAGGAGAATGTATATCACATAGTTTGGATAATCATGCACCTCCACCATACATCTCAAAAAGAGGAGGAGAATGGTTTAATAAACCATATTAATGGGTCTGAAAAAATGTGTGATCTTTGAAATTTATTTATTCTTTACATCACAAAATTTATTTAACCATTCTCATAACTATGTGATGTTTGGTGCCCCTAGATAGTAGGCATCCATTGTTGGAATGTTATTTTCCCCATCGTGCAGAAAAATGTGTGCCCTATTAAAAATGGGGTATTTTTTTACCTTTTCCCATTAAATATAATTTTTATATTCCTCCTCTATTATTTTCAAAGTGGCTCCACTATATCTCTCCTCTTCTCTACTTCATGGATTTTTCATGGATCTCTACCATTTGAATTAAATTTCCATCATCATTCATTATATTGGAACACCCTCAGTTAGGATAACAATCCGTTGAATTATTTTGTTTTCTTTCTTCATCATCTTTGTTCTTATATCTTTGTTAACTAATATACCCTACATTCATGGATTTTTCCATATTTCCAATTTCTCTCATTCTAGTCCAAATCTACGGATAATACTACTAAAACAGTATTCTACAATTCCTCGGTAGGAGTTATATTGTTTTTCCCTAAAATATAAACATTTATAATTTTTGATATTCTATCACATGATAAAATTTACACATATTTCCCATAAAATGTATAACTCCTTTAATTAGTCATAGAGACCTTGACCTAGACGTTACGTGAGACCCTTGTACATCATTAAAGGTGGGAAACATAATCCCAAACCACTCCATAGTGTGTGATTAACAAAATTCTAATTTTAAACAAATTTCAAATATAATAAAAACACCTCTTAGGGTGTGTTTAGTTTATCCTTTAAGAAAAATCATTTTCATGGGTAACCAAAGAACCCCTTAGGGTATGTTTTTCTTTCTATTTACAAGTGGAAAATGTTAATTTAATTAATTAAATTATGAAATAACATGGATACTTTAATTTTCCTTGAGATTAGATAGAATTACTATTTAAATTATTCAATGTAATGAAAAGTTTACCTTATAAATAATTACCATTTATTCATTTTCTATTATTTATGGAATTTGGTCACACCATAAAAGCTGTGTCATGCCTCGAGCAAGACATTAATTCCAGACCTGTAATTTCTTGATAAAACTTATAGGATTCCACCAGATTTATTTATATAAACAACAAGTGGTAAAACCATCATGGATTCAGCCAAAGTATTACTTTGATGAATTTTTTGTCTTGATGTCATGTATTTATCTAGATCTCAATAAAGACATAGAACACTTGGTATGATCTCTCAGTTTTGACACTTTGTCTTTAGACAAGGAATGACTTTGATTATCCACAAGAATTATAATCTAGACATTCCAAAAATAAATATATTGTATTCTTTTTTTTGGTTAGAAACCCGCAGGATTATAAGTCTAAGATTTCAACCCTTTGATTCCACACACAAATCAAATAAATAAACATCATAGTTTGATCACCATGAGTTATCTTAATAACTATATGTTTAGAATTTACTGTATATTTCGTAGACTCAAAGTGGGTGAGATGTGTGGGAATTAATAGAACTGTTCCATGGATTCCTTTTGGTTACATATTCATAGATTCCATGGAAACTTTATTTAGGTGTATTGAATTAAATTGAAAGGAAATTTATTCATTGTAATCCATCTTATGACCAAACATGTAAGTTCAACCAGGAATCACATGGGTATCCTGAGATCGAAATGTTTTTCTTTACTTTATTGATTTATATTTACTATAGTAGCACATTATTACATTTAATATTGACATATTTAATTTTTATTTGACACTATTGGCAGTGGCCTACTAAGTTGTACTCACACCCTGTTCAGGTTGTCTCTTGGTAAATGGGAAGATTTTATAGATGTAGGTAAGGATAAAGAATGGTTCCCAGATATGGATGCTTGATTTAATTTTATAGATGGTAGATAGGGAGAGGATGTCTGATCCAGTGCTCAAGATACTTTTGGATATGGGTTTTTTGTCTATTATTTTCTTTGTTTTTCACTATTACTATTTTAATGTTTTCTACCATGTATTTGATGCTTCATATTTTGTATCATCACGAAATCATCTATATTTGATACAATTTACTTCTTTATTTTATTTATCAATTATCTACATGGTTTAAATGTTTCCTTTATTTACCATTGTGTTACACTTTTATAAAGAGGGTTTATTCTCCCCATCATACCACCATAGACCCTTTCTACTAGTTAATATCCTATGGAATTAAGGGATGTGTTCTTGTGGGATTATGGCTGACCAAACCAATCACTTTTCTATAAATAGAGTAGAGAAACATCACAAAGGGATATCAGTTCTAATTTATTCTAATACTTTTACTATTTTGGGATTGGAATACAGGATACTATGAAGTTTCAAAATATTTAAATGAGATTGTGTCTAGAAGTATCTTAACCACAAGCTGTGAAAAAATAATGTTTCCTAGGGAGTAACTTGTTGTTATATATTCTCCCTATTACAATTTGACAATCTTAGCAATTGGATGACACACATGATTGAATATGTTATTATTTATAGATTTATTCTCTTGGGTTGGTATGTAAAGGGAGAATTAGCTAATGCATTATCATATGCACATAGGGATTTATATGCCATGCATATTCCATGCCATGAATAATTTTTTACTTATTCTATTTGTTCATTATTTTAGGTGTATTCATGCTATTGTTGTGAGAAGTAACTTTATTTGTAGAAAAAATTTAATAAAAACCTTGGTTACTTAATGTTTTTTCATCTAACTAATTGTTATTTTCCCACATAGGTTCATGATTCAACCATATTTAACCAATTTAAACGTGATGGAATATTTTTAACCTTGGTTACATGAGATAAAAATGGTAATTGGTTTTAGTTAAATGGAATTCCAATTTAAATTTATATTTTTATGCCACTATAAATTGGTAATGATAATCCATATAACTGAACAATTATATATATACATATTACATTATAATAATTGGTGTTAAATAAATAGTTGTAGTTAAATAGAGTTCGAATTTAAACTTGAAATGTTTATATCATTAAATATTCGGAATGGAAACCCCGTATAATTTAACAATTATATATGGAATTACTATATACTAACTCTTTGAATAAATTGGTTTCCATTAAATTTGGATTGCAATTGAAACTCAAAGAGTTTTCCCTCTATATCATGGAATTGACACCACATATAGTTGAACTATATTATTAAAAATTGATTCTTACGTTACAACATAACTTTAGAATGAGTAGTTGTGGTAGAATATGTATTTTAGTAAGGCCATTATGTTATCCTTGTTTTCTTATATGTAATATTTTATGCCATTAATCTTTTTTTGAGACATGTTCTTAGAATTATAAATATTTGATTCTATGATTGGATTGGGTTGAGTGCTCAGAAGGTACCGATGACTATTCACCTAAGGAGGTAGATCATGATCCACTGGTAGTTCCACCTATGACACCGCTCATAATACAACCAATTATACACACACTGAGCACTTATGATCAGTATAGAGAGGGTTTCCTATACCTAGAACTGTCCATGAAGGTATCCCTATTTGTTATTCCCATTGTGTATTAGATTATGAGGAATTTTCAGTAGCATCACTCACTTACATTCTTGGGAGAAGTTGGTCCTCCGTTGGGTGATTCAAGGATTGAGGGTACCTATATTATATTCAAGAACCCAAAGACTACTCTATATAGGAGGGTGAAGATCAAATATGATATGCTTCACAGATCTTCCAAGAGGTGGTGGGATGTTCAAACACAGGAATATCATCATCAAAATATATTCGGGTGGGACTTATTGAATTGTTTTTACGATTACTTATTCATGGAGACATTAAGAGATAATCAAGCTAGGGAATTAAAGTATATAGATTAAGGTAAAATTTTCTCCATGGATTACTTATCTTGGTTCACTGAGCTGTAGAGATTTAATACCACTCTTTTTTGATATGATATATCTAGGGTGAGATGTTTTAACTGTTGTCTTAGGTATTCTATTTGGACTTAGATGAACGAAATTAGATTGACTATTGTAATTGAGATGGTGAACTAGACCCTCATCTAAGAAAAAAATATAATGGAAGTTGTGTAACGATATGAAATTATTTCCAGTGTAATATAATTGATATCTATCAAGGAACACTATATGAATATACACCTCTTGGTTTGGTGATTCAATAGTCCCTAGTGGTAGTCATTTCCCCGTGAATACCTTGGGCGGAGAGCCATGCTTCATCCAATAATCACATGTGATATTTCCCAAGTATTTTATTCCTTCATTATCATTTTATACCAACCACAAGGACCAATGCTTTAAATAAATATATATCATATCTGTTTAGATAAATATTTATTACATTACAAAAACACATGCCTATGGATTGTAAGGGTATAATTCCATTGGATACTAGAAATACTGAATTATTATTTCATGAAATAGATTTAATATCCCCCCTAAATATCATCACACGTAGAATACTTCTTATATATATCATAATTAAAATCATTCTTCAATAATTAGAGAAATTAAAACTAAGAAAGGATGATCTCATATGCTCAGTAAATCTAAAAAACAATGATATAAACATATCATGAGAATAAGGGTCTAAAAACATGATAATGACAATTTACAACCATATAATGAATATCATAGATCAAAACATGATTCATGGAATATATCATAATAGTTAATTATGGATTAATCATAATTTAATAAAATAACATGATCCGTGAGAATATAACATTGGAAAAAGATATAGATTTTTGGAATATACATATGTATAGAAAATCATTTCCTTAGTAGTCAAGGATCATTCCAAAAAACTATCATAGTGGAACGAGTTCACTCCCAAAACCATCATTGTAGTCAAGGTTCATTTACAAAACCATCAATGTGGAAAATCCTCCTTAAAAACCTTGGATCACTCCGCATTCTAGTTATTTTTATCTCAATAGATATCAATACTTACCTGAATAATTGGAGTTATATATAGGTTCCACATCTTATATAATGAGGATCATACATACTTCTGTTATAAGATCCCTAAACATGCATCATATACATACCAAAAAATAAAAATGGGTTTCATAGACATTTCATCATATAATAACATGTATAAAAGAAACATGTTTCACAATCATTTGAACATATCTTCATAGCATATCCCATGAAAAAATAAGTGGGTTTCATAATAATTTTATCATGAAAAAAGATATTTAAGAGAAATACGTTTCATAAATATCTTGTCATCATAATAATAAACCATTCATAAAAAGAATAATAAATCTATCCTTGGATCATATCCCCACTATAACATAATTAACATTAAAGTTTGTCATCTTAGAAGGAAAATTAATTAAAAAGATCATTTAGAAAATTTGTTGAGGAAAATAAAACTTCATTGAAAATCCCCTTGTAAAACATGAACTTTTAAAAAATATTTTGCAAAATCATTTATTTGAAAATAGACTTTTAAATCTTATTAAATAATATTTAAAATTTTGATAAAATATTTCTGGAATAAAATATAAATTACAAATTGAAAAAAAACTAAAACATAAAACATTTTCAGAATTCTTTTCGTTGAAAATTACATTTGAAACATATAAATTAATCTTTAAAACATTTACTTCTTTTGATGATGGAAAATTATATACATGTCATGTGTGTTTAAATAATGATTCCATTCAAATTTGTGGTAAAATGAAAATAACAAATATTTATAAAATGACATGAATATTCATTTCAAAACATTAATAAATATATTAATTATGTGAAAATTTCCTTGATAAATCATTTTAAGAAAATTAAAAACATTTTTTAGAAAAAAGTTTAACATGTATTTTGGGAGAAAAATGAGTTTTCGACCAAAGAGAGAAATAAAGATACTTTTCTAAAATAACATTCCTTTAAACTCTTGAGTACATAAAGATGGTAAAATCAAGGTTAAACATGTATTATCATGAAATGTTGAGAGAAAAAAATTGATGAGCTTCCTAAGAGATTGAACATAATATTTCGTAATTGGAACCATAAACATAAACAGTCCCAAAAAACGATGAGATTATATCATAAAATCACTGCCACTTTGGTAACATTGAATAATTAGCCCCATAAAAAAGATATCCCAAAATGGATATGTAAATACACATAATTTTCATTAAAATAATAATAAAATACATTCATGTTCAGTATCTACACCAATGAAAAGAAATATATGGGGAATATGGCATGTGTCTCATAGAAGTAAAAAGCGAGGTGACAATCTATTAACTTTTGTCAATACATCATTTTTAAATGTTCAAAACTACTGTTTAATAAATATATGTTTATAATAAATATTCTAAATAACCATAATTATTTTTATCATATCATATACTATTTATTTATGAACTTTTATTACCCGTTTATTAATAATTCCATGTTAATGTCACGTTTCGGGCAATAAATTCTTGGTTTTTTGTGCAAGTTCTGATTTTTTATTTTTTTGTCCTGTTAAATTTCTCATGGTCCTATAATCAACGTAATTTTAAACATCATATCATATATATTCAGTATATATGCATTTATAGTATTCCAAAAACATTTGAGATTGGAAATGAAATACTCCATTCTTGGAAATGGTTGTCATTAAAAAACATGAATGATGAATTCATTTCCCGTTGGATAGAAATGTAGATAATTATAGGTAATTACTTTTACATAAACATATAAAAATATATATAATATACTATGGTTATTATTTCATCATGTTTTAATAGTAATTGAAGTTTTTGGAGGAATAAATAACATAAAATCCTCAGTTTGGGATGTTTCCTCTTCTACATACAACTTATTTTAGTTTGCACCAAAATCCTTACTTGGATGGCATTCTGACCAAACTAAGTAATCTATGATGATAATAGAGAAATAAAGAATTAATTTTTTTTGGTATGGGTGTAACCAATTGTTTTTGTATCTTTGAAGATGAGAGGAGAGTGGGTGGCATTTTATAAGTGAGATGAGAGGAACACTTCTAATATTTGAAAAGAAAAAGGTGTACCCATGTTTTTAACATGCAAAGGGCTAAAAAATGGTCCATTATCATACATTAGTGGTGATAAGTTCCCAATATTTTCATACCATGGGTTTTGAAGACGTTTCTAGGTAATTCAACCCCGTCTTGTTTTATTTTAACCCTTGGTAAACCCATTTTTACCATAATCATGATAATTTATTTTTAATTATTTTTCACTTCATAGTGGTAAAAAATTATTTTGAAATTATTATAAAATATTAATTAATTTAATTCAAAATATGGGATATATTTTTTACAAATTATATTCAAATAAATGGAAAATATTAATTTAAAATTAATTTTGTAGATGTGATAAAAAGGCAGTTCTCCACAGAGGAATGTTTCCAAATTTTAAAAAGTATTTATATAAAAATTCAATATGAAATATCTTCCAATTTCCAAAATTGGAATAATTGATATAAAATTTTACTAATTTTACTTTATAATACATATTAAAATGAAATTTATCTCATACAGGTATTCACATCATAAGGAAAATAAATATAATAAAGGGGTGATCATAGATGATCAGTAAGGGAAAACATACAATAGAAGTTAACTTAAAATAAATAAAACATGAAAAATATGGATATAATAAACAATAATACAATATTAAATATAGCTAATATCAATTAAAGTGTCAAAAATCCCTGGATAACATAATAACATAAATAATAACATGGATGATAATAACTAGTTTCAAAATGATAAAATGCATAATGTCAGATATAAGTGTAACAATATAAAATCAATTTTCCATGAAAAAATATGTAAATGGAAAATGCGTATGGAAAATACCCAAAAAAAAATTTCTCATGAGACCTACCAATTCATCTAGGGGATATAATAGAACTTTCTTGTGACATACTAAGTCCAATGTAGTCATCATGGAAAACGAGTTAATAGAAATTCAATATATAATCAACATAACCATTCATATAGAAAAAATAGAATACAAAATGGTAATATTTTCCCTAGTCAGTAAATATTACATGATCATAAGTTATCTGTAGTAATATGGAAGCTGTTATCAAAAGAGTATGTCACTATTAAAGAAAATAAAATTTATAGTAAAACACAAAAAGTAAAAATTATATAGAGTTTAGATAATAATTATATCAATGACATAAAAAATATGGATATTTAAGAGAAATTTAACGTCCAATGAATAATGATAACAAGGAAGTGAATATTTTAAGAGAAAGATAATGACATAAAAATTAATAACCAATAAATTATGAATATGAATTATTTAGAAATAATGGTTTTATAATAAATTCATGTCTTTTAGAGAATAAAATAAAATGGAAGTGAATAATTAAAATATGTTTTCTTTAAATAGTTTTATTTGGAAAATCATTGAAAACATACTGATGAATCTAAATATCACAAAGGGGTTATGGTGGTATTAATGTTCGTTAGCATCATTTACATTAAAAACAACCATTTTTATTGACATTTCAGAATAAAATTTGGAAAATACATTTTTGAAAAACATTAGGAAGAATCATTTTGAACCAGGTAAAAATTCAATGATAAATTAAAATTTCCTAAATATTTTTTTTAAAATAAAAATTATTTTGGTTAAACAATTTTTAAATACAATGAAATCCACGAAAAATATACTTTATCAAAAATAGAAATATGATCATATTTTCCATTAAACATTTCATTGATTAATTAAAGTTCCATTGAGAATAAAATTCTTAATAAGGCATGGAAAATCTATAAATATCAATATAATAGATTGGTTATTTTATATAAAGATAATATAATTCCCCTAGCGATGTCTTGAACACAAGATATTTTGAATAATGAATAGATTGTTAAATAAACCCACACCATCGGTCCAAACTGCTTCATGAGTGATTTTAACCAACTGTATGATAAATTTGAATTTATAATAAATATGTACTTGAACTATTTAAAAACTTACAATATCATGTATTATTTACATATATCATTTTAACACTCATTTATTAATAATTATTTACTAAAATTGTTTTTACTGAGTGTTAACCGTCTCTTTTTTCATGTATGTTTCAGTTTAGTAGTTACATTACATATACATTGATCATAGTTACATCATATCCAAAATTATCATAATGATATAAATATAATATATATTCATTATAAATATATATTATAATCATCCCTAAAAGTTCGATATATAAAAATCATTTACACCATTTATATAGACGGTAGGTCATACGTACACATGAACGATGTTTTCACTTTTCCGAAGAAGGAAACAATAATGGTAAATAATAATTAAACATGACAGAAACATTATTATATCTTATATATTTATTTAATATATTGTTAATACATTATAAATAATGTTTAAATTAAAAACGGGCCACATCACTTCATGGAGGTGGTAGTCCACATATACGCACGAGCAATGTTATCATTTTCCAACATATTAAATGGTCTGAAGGAAAATGATATATTATAATAATTCAAATATAGTAATTTCTAAATATTATATAGAACCATTATTTCCATGTTTATTACCGTCAAATTAAATTGATGATAAAAAATAAGGTACACCACTATGTGGATACGGTAAGTCGTGCGTATCCACAAGCGATGTTTTCTTCTTTCATAGGATGAAAAAGAGATGGAAAATGGTTGTCCCAAAATAATAACAACATATTAGTATATTTATAATATTGGAGTTATTATTTTATTATTGATACAACATATTTATATGAAGTGAATAAGAAAGAAATTTGAATGATTTTGTAAACACTGTTACCTCTTCTTCAGATGACTTCAATTAGATCCCTTCTTAAGGACCCTTAGAATTAAATTTTAAGAATAAAATCACCACGAATTCGTATATAGTAAATTTTATAATATAATTGGGTAGTTATTGGTCAATATATTTTTATTAATTAGATGTAAATAGAGGAAAAAAGTGGTGTCCATTTATAAGTGGGGGTAGGGGTACTATTGGAATTACAAAAAGTATTAAATTAGTATAATTTCATTTTCAGGGAAACATTACACAAAATTGATGTATTTTGAATATAAAATTTTTATTAGTGTAAATTATCTCATTAAATAATATTTATTCATGTTTATGTAATTTTTAAACCCTTAACTCTTAGTTTTAACCCTCAATTATTATTTTTGACAATTACTAAAAATTAATGTTTTCTACTATTTAAGGGCCAAGAATGTTATAATAAAAATATAAGTTACCAAAAAATAATACATATATTGTATAATAAACATTATTATATTCAATATTCTGATTATATTATTTTATAAAATTTAAATCATATATTAAAATATTATTTGTCGTAAAATATCATTAACGCCATTTTTCGGAATACATAAAATATTACAACGCAATAAGTGTATAACTCGTGTAAAATGGTTCTAAAATGATATTTATTCAAATATAATGATTATATGGTCTTTATATAATCAAGTAATTAAATTTTTATAGGTTTGGATAACATTTTAAACATTGTCGTTTAGTTTCACCCCTTGGTTAACAAAATTCAACCTTAACCATAGTAATTACTTTTTTAATATTAAATAATTATAATTTTAATTAAAAAGTGAATATTGGATCATAAATGACCAAAGGATGAATTTTTTGATCTTTTATAATAATTATTATGTTCATAAATATTTTAATCATTCTAAAATAATTTAATAAAAAATATTTAATATCAAATACTTTTAAAGTTATTTTGAGAACTATTCAAATAATTTACATTGAAAACAACATGAATGTAATAGAATTAGAATATAAACCATAAACATTACATAATATGTTATATATTTATATAAAACTCATGGAATACAATAATTTATCCATATTTTATAACTTTTAACATTTTTAGAATTATTTATTTTATTTTATTTATAAATTGAATAAATATTGTGTCGGAGTTGTGTAAGAAATTAAAGTAATTATCCAATCACTAAAAATTAAAAATTAAAAAATTAAAAAATAATAAATTTATCTATCAAATATAAATTTATAATAAAAATTAACCTCTTCTAATCCTTCTATAAAATAATAGACATTAACGCCAAGAGAGTGACATTTTTTATATATTCTTTTCTTAAAATAATATAAAGGTCATAATAAATGAAAAATGGAATCAGGTGGCTATATATTCAAGTATTGGATGGAACTTTCCATACTTCAGTCATCAAATAGTAAAAATTCATCTGTTATAGAAATTTTAAAGCTTTATACCAATGTTTTAATCTTATTTTATACGTTTTACTATTACCAAAGTGACAAAAATATTACCAAGATTACTGTTCATAATGACCAAAAATAAAATGGACCAATTTTCCACATTTGACCATAATGATTAAAAATAATGTATGAATTTTTTAGGATTAAATTTTTAGAAGTGTAAAAAATTAATTATAATATAAAGGCATCAAACATAATAAAAAATAGTTTTTAAAATATTATGTCAAGCATAAAATATAACTTATATCAAAATCATGAATTTTATTTATTAAAATGGAATTAATTAGATAATTATAAATAAAATGGATCATAATAAAAATATAAAATAAAATGGTAATTTTAAATTAATTGATTTGATGAAAATAAATTCGAGAATTTGAAAAATCAGTATTTTTCACTATTCATTAAAAAAATTAGTATTTTCACTTTTCACTGAAAAATGAATTATTTCAAAAAAATCACTAAATTTTAGACTAACTTAATTTTCGTATGATTATTTGAGAAATGGTGTTTTAAAAAATTATTAATGTTTTATAAATTAATTATAATTTCCACTAAAAAAATGCAAAAAAACATTTTTGGAAGAAAATGTATTTTTGAAGCATAAAATTACTCTATTAAAAATTAAGTGATTATTTTCTAATAATTAAGAAATAAGTTTTTATTTATTGTGAAAATAATACATATATTTCATAACGTGGTTACTCAAATTCATACCCTCCGATTCAATTACTAGGTTATAATGGTCTTGTTTAAAAAATATTTTAAAAGTATATCATAATTTATTTAAAATTATATTTTCAGCTAACATGAGTAATCAATGTAATTAAATTTATTTAAATATAAATATAACATAAAATATTGGGGTTTTACATTATACCACCTAAATAAATATCTCTGTCACAATTTTTATCTCATCCATCAACTACTTAATAATAAAAAATATCTCTCTTGAAAACCCACATTCAATAGATGGATAAAAAACTATCCTTTGGAAATGAAGAGTGGGAAACTAATGGTTACCCAAAATAACACATAATTAGGTTATAAAATTAAGAGAACATCAGATCAATGTTAAAATATACATCTATATGAGAATATGAATTTTCAATCACTAATAGAGGGTGATAAAGAAAATACCAATGAGAAGGTTAATAACCACAAAACCATAAATTAGTGGTCTTTAAAAAATACCATTGATTCAATAAAATGAATTTAGTAGGATAAAATTATTATTTCATGATCCTTTTCCTATATTTGAGGATTCTTTTACCATATATACATAGAACATATGGAAATATACTTACTTAACAAGTTGAATTTTATTCTTCAATCAATTTCCACTAGAATGTCATCTTTTACCCCAAATGATGAGTAGTTAGGATGAATTTTTCATGCACGAATAAATAAAACCATTATCTAATAGATCATATAATCCACAAATTAATACAAAATATTCCTCCAATCTATTGTAAAATGAAAATTTTCAGTATTATCTAAGATAATACCCAAAATGAATAAACCTTTTTATTAATAATTAATACAATAGTTTCCAAAATTTAATAATAAATACAAAGGTTTTACAAAAATGAATCAATAAATAAATAACACATTGTCCAAAATAACATCAATAACCAAAATATTATATAAAATTTTGACCAAATGGTTTTCTCATGGTATTCATCTTATATATCCAAAAACACAATATCATTCTTCAAAAATAATATATTACATAAAAACTAATAGTTATATATACCTCAACCCAATAATAAATATATAAAATATAATTATTCACCTAAAAATTTAAAAAAAATTAAAAAATATTTGATCTTAAAAAATTATTCTAAAAAATAACTTAATAATTTTCTATCAACTCATTTATGTAAAAACAATGATAATAACCAAGATACCTTGTGGTTTAGGGGTTGGTGTTACACCCTCATTTCCCATCAGTTGTGGATTTAAGCCATGTGGCCATTCTGGATGCAACGGGTTGTCACTTAACCAATGAATTATCCTTTTTTATAACTATATTAATATAATTACTATAAAATTACAGAAAATGTGATTCCCATCCTATATAATAACAGTAATCATCAAATCACCTTTTAACAACTATGGTTTTCTTTAAAACATATTTGTTTTGTATAATATAAAATAATATTAATTGAATATTGTTACCTTAAAATCAATGATTATATTAACACTAAAGGTTACTAATAATCTAAAACTTATGTCCACAAAATATAAAATTGTTATTCAAAAAATAACCTTCTCAGTAAAACATATACTAAACGAAATGGTTGTATTTCCATAATTTTCTCCAAGAATATCCTTAATTATGATAAACTCCCATTCGATATAACCTGAAAAGGGGTATATATGCCTTTAAACATATTATTATACTTAGAATTATCAACAAAAGACACTTTGGATATATTCCCTGAAACTATAGAATGTCATAGGCTTCCATAAGTTTTATTCTCTTATTAATAAAAAAGGTTCATAAAGAAAATGTGGATTAACCAAGTCATATCCCTTAGAAGTGTCAAACCATGTGTACAGTAAGGGCACACTCACCAAGCACTATAAATATGTTTGAGATACATTTTAGCATATTTTTTAGTTTTAATACCTCTAGGGGAATCTATGCCAAATCCATATCCACTTATAGTATCTAAATATGGATGCATTGCTTGGAAGATCACATAAGCTCAACCATACTAAAATATTTCATATATTTTCCTACAATTAGATATATCGTTAAATTATATCATCTGATTATGTCCCCTTATATATATTATTAACTAAATCTAGTTCCCATGCTTTCCAATAAGCATTCTCTAATACCAAATATAAATGTCACAACTCCTGTAGCCCATTTTTAGTGGTTATTTTACTATATTCTCCCTAGATAATAGTGATCATATCACAATCGACCAAATATTTTAGTAGTATTGGTCAAATATATACATGATTTAATAACAAATTTCATTTGAAAACATAAATTACCATATAATATTTTATTTTAGAATATATCCTTGAATATCATTCATAGTACAGATTTTGGAATCCTTGGGAAAAGAAACCTAAGAATGGGGTGATCTCAGATGCTCATTAAGGGAAAACATACAAGAAAATGTTGCCATAAAATAAAAAAAACATGAATAATATAGATTATATAAATAATAAGAAAATAATTCTACTAACCAATACCTTAAAATGGGACTAAATCCATGTATAAAATAACAACATAAATGATCACATGGATAAAAATAACTAAATTCATAAGGATATAATACCTATGGTAAGAAATCATAGTCATAATGTGAAGTTCTTTTTCGAAGACAAAATATATAAATAGTTAAATAATACACCAAATACACAAATTATTTTTCCTCATGAGACCTACCAATGCATCAGGGTGCTATAACGGGACTTTCCCATTAGTTACTATGTATAATGCATTCATATTATAAAAGGGGTGAATAAATAATCAATACATAATCGAAAAAAAATTCAAATTTAAAAAATAATATATGAAATGTTAATATTTCCCCTAATTAATATATATGACATAATCATCAGCCATCTATAGTAATATGAAGGATGATATCAAAAGTGTATTTCTTAGTAATAAAAATAACATTAATAGTAAAACATCGTATGTAGAAATGGTATACAATTTAAGAAATCAATATATCTGTGGAACAAAGAATATGGATATTGATGAGAAATTTAACTTCCACTGAAATATTATCAAAATAATGTAATTTTTTTTAGAAAATATAATGTCCAAAAAATTAATAATAGATAAAATATGACTATCAATTGGTCAAAAACAATTGGTTTGTAAAAAATTCATGATTTTTGGAAAATAAAATAAAATAGAATAAAAATGTTAAAATGAGTTTTAGTTACATTTTTTTATTTAAAAAATCATTAAAAACTTAAAAAATCAACTAAGTATCATAAAATGGTCATTGTGTTGGAAAAATAAGTTAATTTAATATACATTAACAAGAAACATTGCATTTTAATTTTTGAAAATAAAGTTGAAAGTAACCATTTCAAAAAACAAAAGAAATATTCCGTTAAAAACTACTAAAAATATAAGGATAGCTTAAAATGTCCTTAATAATTGTTTTGAGTAAATAAATATAAATTTTTGTAAAAAAATGATAAATATAGTCCTAGAATAAAAATATACCCAATCGAAAAAGATAAATAAGATCAGCTTTTCAATTAAGCATTTTTTACTTTATTTAAGTGCCAATGTGACGAAATGTTGGATGAAAACAAGAAAAATTTCTAAATATACAGAAAATATATTAGGTTTATGATTAAAATATCAAATAATTTCCCCATTATAGAATTAAACATAAAAAATCCCAAATAATGAAGAGATTGTGAAATAAACCCTTAACACATGTATAACATTGTTATCAGTTATTTAACCTCATATATAATATATTAAAATATTGTATAACTATATGAAAAATTATATACAGACTTATAATATCATATATGATCCACTTATACCATTTCAAAGCTCATATATTAATTATTCTTTACTAATATCATTATTTTCAAGTGTCAAATTCTTTATTTTTCATTTTAATTTCCAGTACGATAATTATAATCCTTGTAATTTGATCATGGTTACACTATATTCATTATAATAATGATGATATAAATATTATAAATATTTATTGTATATATATTTAGAATCATACATGAAAGGTGGATATAGAAAAATGAATTACATCGTTCATATTTTAGATAGTCCGTATTTCTTGATGAATGATGTCTTTATATTTCATGTGATGGAATTCAATTAAGCTAAATATTAATTCACATTTAGAGAATATTTTTTATATAATACATATCATATATATTCATTAAATCTATTATTATTATCATCCATGTAAATAGGAAATGAAAAACAGATCACATCACTCCGTGGAGGTGGTGGTCAACACGTATGCACGAGCAACGTTATCATTTTGAAATAAATTTAACTTTAAGAAGGTAAATTGTATTATATATTTATAAAACAACAAATATTTCATAATTATCAAATATACTCATTAGTTATATCTCCATAACCATCCAAGTAAAATTGTAACAAAAAATGAATTACACCACTATATTGAGACAATAAGCCTTACATATACATGAGTGATGTTTTTTTTCCATTTCTAGGATGTGAAATAGATGGATTTTTTTTTTCAAAATAATAATAACATTTCAATATATTTATGATAAATTAGTTAATATATAATTATGGGTACAACTAATTTAGAGAAAGTATAAAAAGAATTAAATTTGTAAGAGTTGGTTAATATTATTACCTTTTCTTTGGTAATAATTCTTCAAATACCTTATAAAATTCCTTAGCAATGGTATTTTAAGAATAATATCACCTCTGGTTAATTTCTATAAATTTTTCTAGTAGAATTTGGCAGGGGTTGGTCAAGCTAGGATGCTCATGAAAGTATAAATAAAAGAGTGAAGGTGTGTCATGAATTTCACTATAAATAGAAAAGAGACCCATAAATGGACCATGGGTTATATTTTCAACCATATACAATTAACAGGGCATAAATATGACTTTTATAAATTTTAAATCATTTAATAAAATATTTTTATCACAAAATATCATTGATTTCATTTTCTGAAATATTGTAAATAATATAATTTAATATATGTCTAACTCAAGTAAAATGGATTTGAAATGACTTGAATTTGAAGATAAGGGAGATATAGTATTAATATAATAATCCAACAAATTTTTATAGGTTTTGAAATTATTTTATGTATTATATTTTGTTTAACCACTTGACATATTTTTACCTTAACCGTGGTATTGAATTTTACAATGTTAAATGTTTACAATTTTTCTTATAAGGTCTAAATTAGATCATAAATGGAAAATGGATTAAATTTAATACCATGTATCTTCTTAATTTACATCTTGATTTTTTTATTTTTTATTATTTAATAAAATATAATTCATGAAAGATATGATTAATGTCATTTTAAGAACTATTAAAATAATTTGACATTGAAAACAATAAGACAAAAATGTAATTTGAATATAAACCATTCACGCATCCCTTATATGTTATATATATAAATCTATTTCATTTAAAATAATAATTCATCTAGATTAAATTTCCTTTATAAATTTTTGAATCATTTAATACATTTTTTATTAATTGAATAAATATTATGTCAGTGTTACATAAGCACTTAAGGTAATTATTCAGTCACTAAATATAAAAAATTTCAATGATAAAAAAGTAATATATCTATAAAATAATCATTTATATTTGAACTTATCATATTTTTATAGTTATCTCAAAAATTTAGAGATATAAAATTCAAGAGAGTGATATTTTGTATTTTATATTTTCATAAAAAATATAAAGGTAATAATCAAATAAATATGGAACCATGGGGCCATATATTTGAGGTTTTGATGAACATGTATAAAATTAACTCAAATAATTGGATAAAGGAAGGTTTTTGAGAAATTTTTAATACATACCCCAAATTGTAACCCCACTTTCCCCATTTTACCTTTACTGAGGTGAAAAATATATACGATGATTACTATTTGTAATGAAAAAAATAAAAATGAAATATTTGAAAAATTTGAATTACTGGATTCATTATATGTTTTCCATTTTTCAATATTAAATCTCTAGAAGAAGAAAAAATAAATATTAATATAAATACGTAAAATGCAATGAAAAAATGTTTTTAGAAAAACTGTTTCTTTAATCATAAAAATTATCTTAGACAGAAATCATGAATATTACTTAATAAAATGAAATTAATTATATTATTAAAAATAAATTTATCAAATAAGAAATCCAAAATATGATTTTAATTTCAAATTACTTGATTTAATGAAAATAAATGAGATAATTTGAAAAAACTAAAATTTTCACTTTTCCCAAGAAAATCAATTATTTCAGAGAAGTATTAAATTTTCACTATAAGTTAATATTGATAAGATGATTTCAAAAATTGTTTTAATTTTATAAATTAAAATTTCTAAAATTATAGTAAATTAATAATAATTTCAATTAAATAAATGAAATAAAATAAGTTTTTGAAGAAATTTCATTTTTGAACCATAAAATAAATTTAATAAAAATGGATTTTTTATTTCCATAAAATTAATCAATAAATTTTTATGGAATAAAAATATTATACATATATGTTATAATGAATTTACAAATATTCATACCTATTAATTCCACGACTATGTTATAATAGTCATGTTTAAATAATAATATTTTAATAGTATATCATAGTTAGTTTAAACACAATGTTTTATGTAATGAAAGATATCAAAGTAATTAAATTTATTTAAAAAGAAATATATTACAAAATATAAAAGTGTTTGATGCCAGACTCTGTGATATCGCCGATTAAAACTTGTTCACTCCCCTTTGCCATCCCCCAAATAAAAAAAATCAACGAACACACAAAACCCAAGACTCAAAGTTCGACATAACATGGAAAATTGGGACAAATATTGTGTATGATATAGCTATAATCCTCTCACATTCACCTCTTGAGCATTGAAATTTTAATATCAAACTACCATTAAATACGAAATTACAAAGGTAATTTTTTAATATATGCCCTCTTAACAACCTATTTCTTTGATACAATTTGTCACAAACTAGCCTAATATGTCCCCATATCGGATGGACGAGTTAGAATGTGACATTACTAAGGCATGTAATCGATCACCCTAGAATGGTGTAAAGCACCATCGACATCAGAATTAGTTAAATGGAATTATTTCTCCAAATAATACGTGTGTCTTAATTGTTGAAAAAATATGCATGACATACCATATTCCGAATTCCCATATTAAATAAAAGAGTCATAAGATTAAAATTAATGTAGTAAAACTAGGAAACATAATTAAACACATATAATAATTGTTATATTCACCCCTATTTTACCTCTAATTCATATGAAAAGATGAAAAATCTACCACTATATGCCTCTTCATTAAAAACTAGAAGATATCAGTTCTATGTGTTTTTAGAAACTAGTAATAGGCCTACATGGCTAATAAGACAAAGATAACTTAAAAACTAAAATAAACAATATAAATCCATGTGAATATATAGGTCACTATTTAACTAAAAGTACTACAACACCCCATGGGGTGTAATAAAAGTGTCTGATCCAAAAACAAGAAATATATAGATTGGCATGCGCATATAACACTTTACGCATCCTAAATGAAACTAAAACCCATGATTTAGTATTTAATTTAATGATCCTTTTTATGATAGTTTGAAATACAATATTCAAATTAGGTTTTTCTTCTCATTTTAAATGAAAAAAATCCAATTTGGAATCATTTTTCATGATTTCTACTCTTTTAGATTAAACGCACTATTTAAAACAATTCTTAAATATTCATTTATAAAAACATTAAATATAATTTTATAGAAGGTAAAACAATTCTCATAAAAGAATAAAAAGTCTATAAATCATTGGTAGGGATAAGTAAGGAAAAAAATACAATATCATAGATGCAATAATTTAAAATACACATCATAGGGAAAACACCATAATTATCACTAAGGGATAGGGGAATCCTAGAAATAACATCAAAAATTAGGTTGACCCTCAATTTGTGGAAAGAGTATCACATTACTAACCATTGGGAGTAAAACATTTACTTCCCTAGGAAAATCTATTGGAAAGGGAACTCATACCAAAGTAAAAAATCTTACCCATGAAGTTGATCTTCCCATTAAGTTTGAATAAAAATAATACTCACATAATAAATGAGTGAAACGTCACTAAGAAGATGCAAAAATTATGTAATCATAAAAAGTTAATCAAAACAATGGGTGATTTTAACTTTCATATTTAAGCCCACTTTTTTTAAATCACTTGAAAACCCTGTTCAGACATCATGATTATAGTTTAAACACAAAACAGACCTTTGAGGTCCATTTTAGAAACAACACTAAAATTCCCCATTTTGCAACACATTTAGAAAACCAAAGTAATCATCAAGATTAAGTATAAGAGTCACCATTTTATGGTTATTCTTATATACACCCACACCCACAAATATATATATATATATATATATATCCCTTTACAAAAATTAACATATTATCTTGTGAATTTTTACGTGTATATATGTATTTATGTATGTATATATGTATGTATGTATTTACACCCATGTAAAGGTGTAGAACGAATATGTGTATAGATATTTAAACATTTTAAAATTAATTTTAAAATCCTTAAATCCTTATGAAATTCAATTTTAATGTAAAAAAATCTTTGAAAACATTTAAATAATTAATTTATGGTTTTTGATTATTTAAAATAAAATTGGTGTACAAAAAATAATTAGAATAGTAGTTTTATCAAACTACAAAATAAAGGAGAATCTCTGAAATGAATTGGAAATCAATTTTAATATGATTTAATCTTCAAATATTCTTGAAAATAATTAATATTATCATTAAATTGATAAAATTTTATTAAAAATTCATGTAATAATGTTTCTAAAATTTAATGACCAAAACTGGGGTAATCCTACTTGGAATTAAAGAAAAACTTGATTCTATTGATGTGTGTGACCCAACTCCACCTCAATCATGTCTGAAGAAAACTATAAGATAAATATAAACCTTATGAGAAATGAACATCATAAAAATTAGATCATTCTATCACCCTTTTATTTTTTTGACCTTGCTCTACAATGAGGGAAACAAATAGGATGGAGGGTGAGTATGGAAGATGGGAAGAAGAGGAGTCCCTTACCTAATTAGGAAAAGCTCAAGTCTTTAAGAAAAAAGGGAGGATGAAGAGGTGGTTTTGTGAAAAAGGGATCCCCTCTAGATGATAATCGGTCGTGAGAGGGTGATGGAAAGAATAAAGGGAGGTTTAATTAAAAATGGGGATGTGTAAATATAAATTCCCCATTTTTTCATGTATGTGCATCATACACAGTTTATGTGTATTGTTATCCAAACAATGAATCAACCATGTGCCTCCCATTGGGGGGATTGGTGAAACTTAATTGGGTAGGATTCATGGTTAGTTTAATCATGCACTGACCCTGAAAATATATCTATTAAAAATTTTAGGTCACTCACATTGTTATCATACATTTAAACTAACCATGTAGGCTAACCACGCACCCTATAATAAAAATTAAAATTTTGAAAATTCCAAACAATCATGACTCTAAACTCAAGGAAAATACCCTATATCATTAAATAATTATAATTATTATAATAATAAATTTAAATTTAAATTATTTTGTGACATGATATCATGTTGGTTGTTGGGCATTGAGTGGTGCTCATATATTGTGATGGAGTCCCAAACTCCATAATTTCTTTAACTGAATGGAGTTAGGTAAGGGGTTGTAGATGGGATCATTATATTAATATTCAAGGAGGGTGATTACATATTGGATGATAGTTTGAAGGTGTGAGAAACCATAATGATATTTCTGAATAGAAAAATCGTGTTGACCCAAGATGATATGCATGTTTTAGTTAGAAAAGGGGCTGCACAAGGGAATTGTGAAGTGTGGTTTAACCAAAAATGGAAATGGAATTTCAATATGACTGATGTGTGAGATTTGTAAAATTTAGTGTGATAATGGAATGGTTATGGTTTCTTTATATTATGTCCTTTTTAAAACAATAGTCTCATTGAGGGATAATCTATGATCTAGTGGAAAGTTTTGGAATGATCATCGGGTCCTGTGAAATATCCAAGGGATGAGTGGATCGAAGGATTAGATAATGAATACTAATAGTATTATAACTATGGTGAGTTTTTCGTTGAAATTATTATATGGTTTTGGTGGGGCTAGGAGGGGTCTTTTCAGGATGGAATGTGAAAGTATTTTATTAATGATAATGGCTATGAACATTGAATTATATTCTTCATGGATGGGTGTATGATGGAAGATTACTAGTAGAATTTTATAACATTTGAATAGTGTGTTGTTGAATAATTGGACTCTCAATTTGGGATTATGATGTGGACCTATTAGACTAATTTTAGTGGGGATCATGGCTGTCAATTTTGACTAATAGTGGATATCTTGTAAGATTTTAATCATAGATCTATGACAATTGAAGTTCTATAATGGGAGTATTCCACTGCTGATTTGAGCATGTTATGATAATTCTAAATAGTTTTTAGTAAACAACATGACTGAAATTATAATTAACACAAACGATAGGTGGTTTTATTTTTATATTGGTTCTTAGATACAATAGGATAGGTTTTTGACTAATGAAGGGGAAATAACAGATGTGGGGGACAATAAATTTGGACTAGTACAGTTCAATATGTTCAATATCTATTAAGGATGCATTATATAAAAATGTACTGGTATGGTGTTCATGTATCCAATTTTTTAATACTCATGGAAGAGTAAAATGGGTTTTAGGGTAAATTAGGGACTTGAGATTGGTCAGGCGACACTTAGGTATGGAACTGAGAGAGTGATGGTCCATTGAATACCAATAATGTCAATCAATGGTGTATGAAATATGTGGGTCGATAAATCAAAAATTCATTTGAGAATATGGAATCATCATTTGATTAGTGAAAAATAATATGTCTTATGATGTGTGGACAAGCTTGTTTTATTTAGTGGAGTTGGTTTGGGTACCATGTCAGCACAATTATCACTAGTGGGAGATATAGAATCTGGGTTATGCCATGGGTCCCAATGAATAGGATGCACTCTCAATAATTTATTGGAGATTTATTTGGGATTAGAAGTGTGTGGTGGAATGTTTGTAATGACTACATCATTATGTGTTGGTAAAAATTAAAAAAAAATGAGTTTTTGGTCCCATAGTAGGGGTTCTTCTATGAATTACGAGTAAAATCATGATTCTAAGGGTTAG
This sequence comes from Viscum album, assembly GCA_963277665.1. NCBI lineage: Eukaryota > Viridiplantae > Streptophyta > Magnoliopsida > Santalales > Viscaceae > Viscum > Viscum album. The sequence goes on from OY728121.1 coordinate 768,726,259, forward strand.
AACGACTCATACTTGTGTATTTGTTTGTGTTTAGAGGCCCTATATGTTTTTAAGGGATTGGGTGAGTTTTGGAGTTGGTTTTTGGTGGAATCATTAATAAAATTCTACGAAAACAGTATTATCATGCTATGAAAAGTGAGTTCCATTCCATGGTAAGAGAATGATGAGGAATGAAACTATATCTTGGAGGGGCATTATAATGTGAAGGTAGTAGGTCACACCCTGATAAGAGAGTGTCATGACATGCTATATTTTTATAGGATTTTCACAATGTCAATGATCGTTATGTATTGCTGTCACATCGTGGTAGAGGGTGTCACATGATGATTATTTCAATTAAGTATCACATTGGATTTTATATATGCCTTTGAAAAAATCAATGAAAAATTATAGTCATGTCATGAATCTTGAGTCATGTTGTGAAAATTTTCCACATAGAATTTTAATGTTTTGAAGCACGAAGGCCTTGTCAGGGTGGGTAAATTCATGTGATGAAGGGAGGAGGTTATTTGTTGAAATCGTGGTTCATGGTTTTTTGTTTTTCCTAGGATTAGAAAACCATAGTATTTATAATGGGGTAAAAACATGATAGTGAACTACTTGTGGGTCAATACCCATGCTTGGGGGCGATCACACCATGATCGAGAGTAGTTAGGCCCTGAAACTGACCTATTGTGGATTAATCAAGATGTGACCATCATGGACACACTATGAATAAACTACAAAGTATTTTTTTAATTAAAATGGGTTCCTATTTGGATCCCCCCATGATACCTTAAATTTATTCAATCATAATATGCGAGATAAACCACTTGGTATCTCTCATTGTCCCCCTTTCCACCCTCCAATCTAGGTGATTTGAGATTGTTTCATCATATGAATTTAAGGTAATATTTTTACCATTTTCCATTTGGTTTTTCTCCCCTATATTTATTTCATTTTGGTTTAGTGGATAGGTTTTAGGGTAAATTATTTCCCTAGAGAATGGTGGAATCAATTTTCTTCATGAGGATTTAGTTTCAATATTGTAGAGCAAGTCTCAAGAGAAATTATTCATGCTGAGGTTCAATATTTTTTTAGGCTTTGTATCCTGAAAATAGGTATTTTTTGAAAATTTTGATTTAATTAAGAATTTATTTATTTTCATAATGTGGTAATTTTTTACAATGTAGTTCTGAAATCTTGTTGGGAATAGACAACCCCCCATTACATGATATTTTAGCATTGTTATATTTTCTAGTGATATATTATTTAAGTATACCCAAATAATTAGTTATGAAATTAAAAATGGTTTAAGGTGTAAAATAATTATAGTTTTATTTAATTAATTTGGAAGAATTGTGATTTAGTTAGGGAATCATGTTTACATTTTGTGGTCAACTAGGCGTAGAGAATATTAGAATGTGGTGGTTGATCTTTGCTTAAAGGGAATAACTCCGAATGAGGTTGGTGGTCCATGACCATATCCTTATTGTTTATGACTTATACGATATATGATCATAGATCTTGTGTGATATCAACCTTGAACTATAAATGAAATTTTTCCTTTAAACTACAAAGAATATAACTAAAATATCTTGGTATATGATGGACAATTAAACACTAGTTTTTTGTATCAATAATCGATGTTCATGGGATTAACCATAATAATGTTCTATATGATAGACGGGCCTTATAGGGGTATAGTGGGCCTTGGAATATGTTAATTAAGTAACCTTAACATGAGTACATGTGTTTAATGGGAATACGGTTGGCCTAGGGTTAGGTGGTAAGAAACATTGTGCTATTTGATTAGAGTATGGGTTGAGTGTTCTCCCCCACTTGTATGTGTAATCTTTGATGGTATTCTAATGAAAATTATTATGTATAGGTTGGTTTTGAAAGGACCAACCTAGATTGACTTGGGAATTTAGGAGGTTATGATTTGATTTGTTTTTCTAATATGGGTTTTCATAAGTGGACTATTTGGTTGTGATGTGTCTGCGGATAAGTTTTGGGAATTTATGCCGCTAAGTATCATACATTGACCCTAGAGTAATAATGAGATAAATAATCTCATGTGGAGTGTTTGTATCATTATTTGACATTTGGAAATTGAGAGGCTCCCAATCCTTATATTGACTATGGAGTTAATTAATATATTGTATTAGAACGGTTGTAGCCTAATATGAATGTAGTGATGAAAATAGTTTGTGTGTTTTATGGGATGACCTATGAAATATTTTCAAGCTCCTAGGGGTTTAAAACCCTTTCATTTATGATATATGTATGATGATTATGTGGGGGGAATCACCATGGGTTATTAAAATGATATCTGAGGTTTTTGGGAGGGATAATTCTATTTCTTATATGTCATAAGAGGTTTCGAGGAGGGAAAACACCCCCTAGTGCATTCTATATATGGTTACTGGGAGGGACGATGCCTCTTGGTGTATTATATATAAGGTTACATGGAGGTAAGATTCCATTTGGTGTATGATATATATGGTTATGGGGATGGATGATGTCCCTGAGTGTATTCTATATGAGGTTCTGAAGCGCGACAATTCACTTTGGAGTTGACAATATGAGGTTTTATGTTAAAGAATTTTCCCTATGTGTTACACCCCTAGAAAAGTGAGACTTAAATGATTTAATGGTACTGGCCATGTCAACATGGTACACATTTTTTTTGGAGCCTATCTAAAAATAAATCCAGAATTAAGAGTATTGAATATGGAGTAGTGTCTGGATAGGTTACCTTATAGGAAGGGAATGTGTAAGTGGGGAAAAATAAAATTGAAAGAAAATCTGTTTTAATGTTGGTATAGTTGTTATTTTGATATGTTTCTAGAGTAGGTAATAGCCTGGAGTGTGCTGGGAAGGCAAACAATGTATTATATGAGACTCATGGGGTTAGATGACCTGGTTTCTGTCCTAGGAAGGTCTGGCCATGATACATGGTATTGAATATTTTGGTTAAGAGATAAGATAGATTTTATAGTTAGGAACATTTGAGGCTCACATGAGTTTTATAAAGAAGAAACATCATTTAAAACCAACTAATGAGTAATGAGGGGGAACTACTAGCATATAGGTATTTAGGGCCCCTTGTGTTCTATGCTAGAGCCTTTATGTCATAGAGACGTGCTTGGATGTAGGTATCATTCCCCCCTGATTCGATGTAAAGACCAAGGAAACCAACTAAACATGTTTAGGAATAAAATTCAGTGATTTCGGGGTAGAAAGTCTTGGAGACAAGCATGCATCATTATCTTAGGTTATATTTAAATTTAAATTTTCATTATACATTTTGTTTATTTTTTGTGTTAATATATATTGATGTGAAGCACACTTGATAATTATATAAAATTTAAGTCAAATAAATAAATTCATTCTTGTAAAATAAGATATATTCAAATTTACAGTATAAATTGATGTTTTTCAAATAGATATATGTTAATTAATAAACTGTTAATAACATGTTAAAAATAAAAATAAAAATTTAAATTTTTTATTGTATACTACAATGGTTTTATTATTGGAAAATCATTTATAGAAGTTGAATATTCGATGATAATATTTATTCTTGGGGGACTAATGCATGATGACTAGTAAACCTACATGAACATTGGAGTTAATTAAAAAATAAATTATTAAATGTTTTCAACTATAATGAATCACATTTTCCGGGAAAATTCATTATATGAACATTCTAATTTAAGCATTTTTATTAAAAATTGATTAAATTGATAGATTTTGGGAAGGAATGGTTTTTCCAACATGCCTTAAATTGAATCATTTCTAAAAAAATGCAATGTTATTTTATACGATAAGTTGAGTAAATTAGAATGCTTTTGGAATTGAATGAAATATGTAAACAATAGTTAATTTATTTACGGTGGATTCTATAATATTAAATTATTTCAATATAAAATGAGTAAATTAAAGAACTGTTATGAAGTATGATTAATATATATTTTGTTCTTAAAAGGGGCTAATGATGCATTGATTAAATTAAAAGGGAATGTGGTATGCATAAACTGTTTGTTATAGACAAAATTCCAATAAATTTTTAGTGTAATAGTTATGTGAAGATGCTAAATTAAGTAATATTTTGATTATTTACATTATATGTTAAGTATCATAAGTCTTAAAGATATCATATTGATAAAATTTGTGGCATATTTATATTACTTATGATTTTAATTTTTACACGATTTATTTTTTTATTCCTGGTAAAATATGAAGCATTAGAAGAAAAAATATAGAGTTTAAGTAGAAAATGTAAAGTCAAATAAAAGGTAAAATTATTGAATTAAAATTATGTCATCATTATGGTGTTTAAATATGCTTTATTATTATGAAATCACTGAAAATAAAATACCATGTGTACTCTCAGGAAATGTTGATCTTGAATAAATAACATGAATATTGGTATTCCATTTTTATGAAATAACCCACTTAAAGCCTTAATATTATTTTCCATTATTGATTTATAATCTATAAAAAATTATTTTTTAAGACAAGAATTGTGAAATGTTGTTGAAATCATTGAGATGATCTATTACGATGTTATGTGGAATGGAATGATTATCTTTGACATATATGGGGATGAAATGATGGTTTGATTAAGGTGGAGAAAAGGTATGGTGGATAACCATTTATGGATTGTTTGATATCCTTGGTCTCATTTAATTACTAGTTGTTGGTTGATTTTTTACAAAGATGGTATTTATTTTTTTACGAAACATCGTTTGATATAATGCATGAGATAATGGAATGCTTCTTGAGCATGTATATTTTGATGTTATTTCTTCTATAAGAAGCTATTAATTGATTTTATGCATAATAAAATTATTATTATAGGTTATTAATGAATTATAATGGAAATGAATAAATAAATGTTTTAAAAATTGATGATGGGAACCGATCATAACAAACCCATGAATATTCAAGGCATGCATGCTTTAATAGAAATGATATTAATGATGGTCGTTATTCATTGTTTTTTGGTATTATGTTTTCTCATCCATATATTGTAAATTTTTTGTAAATCAATGATAGAACCTAATTTTGGGATAGTTGATGTAATTCATGGGGAAAATACCCTATCACTATTTTTCTCCTCGTAAATGGATTAGTGATGTATGATCATGACCTTTTCTAGTGATGTATCAGGCTTGTTTTTAGGTACACTATTGACTAATTTTGAGTTTTTTTTTACCTTTGGGTGTGTTTGGGTGAAAATTGTAAATTTTTTAATTGGTAAAGTACATGGTTTTCACACTGTTTTTCAAAACAATGCACCCCAGCCCAGAAAATCGTGTGAACCCAAACAGAAGGGATTTTCACATCTGGCACATGGTTAGTTAAACTATGTTCCCTATTAGGAGAAAACATTCACATACCCCACTCAGATGAGATGCATAGTTAAGGATCACAGTTTGGAAAACTTTGCACCCCTACCAAGCTAACAATATGTGTGGTTTTAATTAACCTAGAAAGTAGTTTTTAAAATACCCAAACCCCCATATTGAACATAAATTGACCCCCACTCATTGCTTAATGTTTTCAATCAATTATGAAGGCTCCAGTAAAAATTCATAGGCCTATCGTCCTTCTCACTTCGCGATTCGAAGCCCGGATTGAATATTTTTACATATCCAATTAAGTGAATCTTACCCATAATGGTTTCTCGTATCTCTCCAATACATGACCCATCTGTTGAAGGGATGTTTTCTAATGTTGGTTTTAGATCAACATCTATGCTTTTATGATTTTGATTATTTTGATTTTGGATCTAGTTATTATTCTTAGATAATGTTCTTTGTCGCATTCTTGATCATTCCCCTTGAATTAGGGATTTCCATTGGGCAATAGTTTTTCAATGAATTGAGGTAGGTGGTATATTATTCAAATCCTAAAGTCTTTATTTCAATTACATGTAGGTAATTTTAGAATTTTTTTTGGATGATTAACAATTTAGTTTCTTACATTCAAATAATTAAGTGGGTAAATTAATTAATTAAGGGATTTATAAAATTTTGGATATTTGTAACACCCCAAGATTCCACCGTACATTTCCCTTTGAATAATAAAATAGATTGTGTTGTACGCAACTTTGAGTTCAAACAAACCACAACCAATTAAACTAGTCATTATGAATAATAATACCCACATTTTAAAATTTCATAAATTTTATCTTTCAAAATGGACATTATTTTGGGATTTGGAATATCAAAATTAGCTTATGGTGAATTCGTGGTATTTTTCTAAAAACATCCAATTAATGATGAATAGTGAGAAAACACTGCGTAATTGGTTAAAAATGAATTTTTATTTAAATAATTAGTTATTTTATTTTAATTTAATTTAGATCAAAATATATACATAATACCTATTTATGCTCAATGTAATTCATTGGAGTCATTTTAAAATATGTTTAGATATATAAAATTTTATCAAACTTTTCACCGTCTTTTTTCCACCTCCTCGAAGCATTTGCAAATTTGTATAAAATATAATTTTACCTTTTCTTTGAGTTGAATTTAAAAAATCCGAGAGATGTGGTTAATATTAGTATGTAAGATTTCGTAGAATACGATTAAAATATTTTTTGGTAAATAGTAAATTTTGACTTTTAAATACCACAGTTAAAATTAAATAGGGTAATTAAGGTTACAAATGATATAATAATTACCTTAACACATGTCCTAATTCTATTGAATAAGTGTAATTTGACCAAAAACTACCTTGGGAATAAAATATGAACCTCTTTGGTCCACTTGGATTAGATTAGGAAATTTGTTTTTATTTTATTTAAAAAGAGATAAAAGAGTTAAATTCAATGTTTAATAACTAAATCAGTTTTAATATTGGGTTACACACAATATAAATTCGACAATAAATATTAATTATAAAGATAAAAATATTTCCCACATAATGGTATTTTATTTATAATTTTTAAACATTTTATAATTTAATTTATTTATGACACAAGGATGATGCAGTAATTACCTTATTAATGAAATATTAAAATAATTGATATTATAAATATATAAATAAATTTAAATTTAGACTTATGATAAATTACACTAATTTTATAGGTAAATATGACATGTTAGGGTTCGTTAAATAAATTTTATTCTAAGTGATAAAGTTTTTATGTCCTTTAAAAAAATACTATATAGTGTCAAAATTGACATAATTGAGTTTTTAAAATTAATATTATATTATTAATTGATATAATATTCCTAAAAATATAAGTATCGGAAAAAGGACTTAGATAAAGTTATATATATTAATAATGAATCAGATGGGGTTCTCTTGGCTTGTTATAGTATGTTTATTAACAATATAATATAAAAATACAAAGAGACATGGTAAATGTCAAACTATTTAACTAAGAGTTAAATCTAAAAGATATGTATAATATGATGACATAAACCTATCTAAAACCTATTTGTTGAAATGTTTTAGACCCATCCCCACTGTATCCTTTAAAAAATTCATTTTGGAGCCATTATAAACTGAAAATTATTTTATTATAAAACAGTATTTCAAACTTTTCCTAAAGTGACCCTCACTTCTCTTATAAAAGGGCACATCACCTTCTCTTCACACATCCAAAGCCTTTTGGCTCAGCCAAACCCTACCCAAATATCCTCCCAACATTCCTACCTTAATCCATGATTCCTTCCTTTGGTCAGAAAGCCAACCTATGGAGCCCTTATGATCAAATCAAAAGGAAGAACCTGAAGAAGAGGTAAATATTTCATCACCTCTTTCAAGTTATTTTCATCTTCCACATCCTCTTTATTTATTATTTCCATTATAAAATAATAACCCCAATATATTATATATACTATGATGTTATTATAAAAATTTTACCATCATTTTCATTATTCTATCCATCCTATAAATGAAAAATTCACCATACGTGCGTATGTACGGATCACCGTCTCCACGATGCGGTGTAGTTTGTTATTCAAAAACATCATTATTTGGATGGGTATAATAATGAGTATAACTATTGTAAATAATAAATATAACATGTTAATGATTCTTTATATATGATATAACATCCAATTATATACAATTTCTCCATCAATATAATGATATTTTCTCTTGTGCATACATACAGATTACCGTCTCCAAAAACATGATGAGATTCATTCCCCATCCAAATAATTCAAGAATAATTTTCATTTTATGATTAAAAATATTGTTTTTGAAAATAATATAATTCTTTATATTAATCAAATACATCTTATGAATAACAAACAAGGGTTACGTTCCAAGCATATAAAGGAAACAAAATCAGTTAACACTTGAAACGATGATAAAACTAAAATATTATTAACAAAGAAATATTTTAAGATAATATATGATATCATATTTATTTATATAGTTCTTTTATAAATTAGTAAAAATGTTTTAACTATTATATAGGAGGTTAACATACAATCTACTAAAGAAAATTAAAAGTTAAGGGTTAATTTCATGATCTCATAATTTTATGAGGTTGTTTTTACGTAAGTATCTACTAGGACCTCTTTATCATCCAAATCCATGTTTTCATAAAACTTTATTTCAAAACATGCTTAATATTTACTAGAAAATAGTTTAAAGTCATTTATACCCTTATTTGACCTTATATGTTTTGAAAATAATCTTTCCATCATTTTCAAAATAAGGTACTTTATGACCATTTTATCAAAATTAAGGTAAGAATGTCTTTTTTTAACTTATACGGTGGGTGAGGCTATTTTCCACAATTATAACATCTTCAAAGCATTACATAAAAGATTATAAGAATATTTTCAAAATAATTGTTTTCTTTTATAATTATATGACTTTTAAATGTTTTCAAAATAGAAAGAGATATTTCTCTAAAAAAAATTTGATTTCATCTATGTCAACATCATTTGATGGATTTTAATATTGTTTGAAATTGATTTATTATGATAAAAACTTCAATATTGTATTGAAGGTTTTTTTATATGTTTGATAGTGGATGAGTTATTTTTAAACCATTCATGTTTTATGGATAAAGTATTGAAATTTCTTATGCTAGTTTTAAGACCAATGTTTATGTTATGTTTAAAACTTTTCATATGTGGAATGCATTGGACATTGTTAGTGATGGGTGGAGCCTGCTATAGCTCCTCAATGCATCGGTTGGTCTCATGAGACAAACAAGTTTCTTGGAAGAAGGCCTTGACTATGTGGTTATGATGTCTGGCATTATACATTCCATTATAAAGAAAGTTGAAATTGATTTTTCTTATGATTATTCCACTAGTAGAATATCCATGTGAATAAGTAAATAGAATTATGTGATTTTATATTTTCCATATTATACTAAAGTTCATGTTTAAAAGGCTTTTTTTATTCTAATACATTGCATTAATTGTTTATGATTATTTACGAATGTTTCCACTGTATTGTTAACCTTACTGAGAATCTGAGCTCACCCCTTTCTCTGGTTTATTTTTCCCAAAAAGTGAAGAAGTATTTTATGGTTGACCTGCAGTGATAGGATAAGGTTATATGTGTGTTAAAAAAGGCACAAAATGTTGTTGATGTTTTTATTTCTTGATGTAATATATAACTTATGAATGTATCTATTACTTCAAATGATATTAAACTGATCATTCTTTCGGGGCATGATTTCTTGTATCATGCTAATGTTATGTAATAATGCACCAAATCTAGGAAACTGGGGTTGGGGTATTAAAGTTGGTATCAGAGGAATTTTATTACAATCCTTGGATGTTAGATTTAGATAAACTCTTATTAGAGAACATAACCCTAAGATAGACTTTGAAGACTAGTATAGAAGAACTTACCAGAATTTTGGTACTGTAGAGATTTGGTGAGTTTTCCATGCAATTCATCCCTGTCTGGATATGAGCGGGTAGAGGCTACTCTGGTACAAATGTACCTAGGTGTAAAACCTCAAAACACTGCTTTGAGCAAGAATTGAACGAGAACCAGTGCATGACAACGAACCTTGTTGTACTCTTGGTTACAACAATCATAGGGGATAGGCATAGGATGATGATTATTTCCTTTTCAAACCACTATGAAGGGTTTATGAGATTAAACATCTTCATATAAAACATTTTTACAATTATGGATTATATCCATAAACTGTTCAATTTATGTTAAGTGTTTTACAAGTTCAGAATTATGTATTTCAATTCATATACTAATCTAGTCTATGTCATTGTTTATAAATGGTGCCTAATGGAAGGAATGGAAACTGTATCAAAGCACATAATCCATTTAGGGATTTACCTCCTACTAAAGATAATTATAGTGAAGATGGTGAAGCAACTGGTGCTGATCAGCATATCACCATACTGGGACAACTCACTTAGGTTATGAATAATAACCTTACATGTATGGAGCACCCTAATCCACAACGCGGATGATCAATTTTAAACCGCTTAATGTGGCAACAACCACCAAAATTAAATGGGAATACAAATTCATTAGTAGTTGGGAAATGTATAAATTCCATAGAGATAATATTTAATGATTTGGGGAGTAACAAAAGGGAAAAAGTTGTCATGACAGTTTATCGCCTCATAGGAGATGCAGATCAATGGTAGTCATTGATTCAAAACACAAAGGAATAATATGAATTATCAAATATGGAATAGAGTGTGTTTAAAGAGATTTTCATAGAAAAATATTTTCCTTATGACCATCAAGCGGATATGGAAGAGAATTTCTTAGTCTGAGGAAAAAAGAGGATGAGAATGTCACAATGTATGAGGCTGACTTTACAAGGTCACCAAGTCACGATGAATATTATATATGTAACCCAAGGAGTAGGATTGATCGATTCAGTGATGGGTAAAAACTATTTCTCTAGTGACCATTACTCTCATTATCTTTCTTATCATACGAAGATATGGTCTCATGTTCTATCAAGACCTAAAAATAATTCTCTATGTCGTATGGATTTAATGAAAAGCAAGAGAAGAAGAGATCTACTGAACACTCTGGAAATGAAAATAAGGGGAAGAAGGTAATAGTTGGATATCAATGTTGTAGTAAATTTGGGAAGAAACACCCTGGTACGTGCCTGAAGGGAACGAGAGTCTGTTATAAGTGTGGCTCAAAAGGCCACCAAGCTTGTGATTGAAAGGGGAAGAAAGAGGCAATCATTGATGAATGAGACAATTTTAGAGAAAAGGGGAATTATGAAAATGAATTCCCTAAGTGACAAGGAAATATACCTAAAAAAGTCATAGGGAGAAAGGACAAGCTTATGTGATCACTACTGTTGAGGTTGATGCTCCTAAAGTCATGGTGGAAAGTAATTTAACGGTTTCCTCAAGTTTAGCCAATGATTAATTTGACTCTAGATCATTAAATTGTTTTATATTTATCTAATTTTCTAAGAAAATTAGATATTTTATATTTGAATTATCTAGGTATTTGTTAGTGAAAACGCATAAGGGATGTATCATCACATCAAATATTTTTGAATCAGTTCCCATTAGGGAATATAAATGTTCTTTATCTACTGATCCCATCATCATATCCATGATTGAATTTTATATAATCCTTGGAATGGATTGGATTTTGGACCATGATGCAAAAATTTGTTGTAAGAGGAAGGAGGTTTCAATTTTCAATGATGATAAAGAGTACCTTATCTTCAGAGCAGAAATGTCACCACCTAATTCTTATCCAGATCCACCCCCATTAGCTCAATTAAATTCTGGTATTGAGGAAGAAGAGAATGAAATAGGTATGGGGTGAGGAAAAGAATGTTCGAATAGAGGATGTAACTATTGTGAAAGAATATGATGATGTGTTTTTAGAGGATTTACCTAGATGTCCTCCAGAACAAGAAATTGAGATTTCCATTGACTTAATTCTTGGTTTGTGGTCCATATCAAAGACCCCGATTAGAATGGCCATTGTGGAATTAGTGTAATTAAATAAACAACTAGAGGAATTAAGTAATAAGGGATTTATTCTTCCTAGTGTCTCTCCATGGGGAGCCCATGTCCTTTTTGTTAATAAGAAAGATGAATCTATGAGGTTGTGCATTGACTATTGGGAGATAAATGCTACAACAATAAATAAAAAGTATCCCCTACCTCACATTGATGATTTATTCGACCAAATTCATGGAGCTCAATATTTTACAAAGATTGACCTTCAATCTGGATATCATCAGTTGTGTGTGAAGTAGAAATACATTCTGAAATCATCATTTCGAACTAGGTACGGGTATTACAAGTTTACATTAATTCCTTTTGGGATGACTAATGCACCCTGTGTTTTCATGGATCTAATGAACATAGATTTCCAGGAATATCTTGATGAATTTTTAGTGGTTTTTATTGATTATATCTCGGTGTACTCAAAAGGTGATGAAGATAACTAAAAACACTTGCGCATTATCATAAAGACTCTTAGAAGAAATGAATTATATGGAAAGTTTAGCAAGTGTGAATTCTGGATTAAGGAGAATTATTTTCATGGACATATTGTCTCAAAGGATGGAATCTCTATTGATCCTTCTATGACAAAGGCAATCCAAGAATTGATAGCTCCGATGAGTATAACTAAGGTACGTAGTATTATTGGTTTAGCCTGTTATTGTTGGAATTTTGTCTATAATTTTTCATGATTGGCTAACCCATTAACCATTCTCACACGTAAAGGGGTTAAATTGTTTTGGACAAAATAGTGTGAAGAATGTTTTGAAGAACTGAAGAAAAGATTAGTTAATGGTCTTATCTTGACTCTACCATCAGGGAATGATGGGTTTTTTATTTATAGAGATGCATCAAAGAACGGACTTGGTTGTTTCCTTATGAACAATGATAGAGTTATTGTATATTCATCCTGACATCTAAAAAATCATGAAAAAAAATATCCCACTCAAGATCTTGAGTTAGCAGCTGTAATCATTGCTTTCAAAATATGGAGACACTATCTCTATGTTGAAAAATGTGAGATTTATACTGATCACAATCGTTTTTAGTATATTTTATCATAGAAAGAACTCAACATGAGGAAAATGATATGGCTTGAACTACTCAATGATTATGATTTCACAATACACTAGTAACCGGGTAAGGCAAATAAGGTGGAAGAAGTTTTGAGCAGAAAGGATCATGGTGTTCTGAACAAGATAAGAGTTGAAAGAGATCCTATTTCCATGGATCTAGTAAAAATGGATATGAGAATAATCATGGAAGGTGAAACATAAATAATTTTTCTAATGATTTAAAATCCATCTTTACTATAAGGGTTAAAAATATCTCAGGCTGATGATGGGGTGTTTAAAAGGAAAATTAAAGCTCTGTACGATGGGAGATTGATCGACTTCATATATGAAGATGGGATTTTGAAGTTTGGGAAGAGAATTTGTGTTCCTGATACACCTAATTTGAAAAGTGAATTTTTAGATGATTCACATAGCTCCAATTTCCATATTCACCCTCGTAGCACTATGATGTATAGGGATTTGAAAGAACATTTTTGGTGAGGCAACGTGAATAGAGATATTACTTATTTTGTGTCGATATGTATGGTTTGCGAACAAGTGAAATCTAGAAGAAAACATCCTAAAGGATTCATTAAACATATTCCTATACCTGAGTGGAAATGGGATGATATTACGATTGACTTTGTCCTGGGAAAATCAAAGACTCCTAGATGGAATGATGCAATATGGTTCATTGTTGATCGTCTTACCAAGTCTGCACATTTTCTTACTATAAGACAAGATTTACCCCATTATCGTTTTGTAGGACTGTATATTAATGAAGTTGTAAGACATCAAGGAGTACCCCTATTGATTTTTCCTGGTCGTGATCCCCTTTTTACATCAAGATTCTAGAAAGGTCTTTAGAAAGCCCTGATTACTGATCTTTGTTTGAGCACTCCCTACAACCATCAAACCAATGGGAAATCAGAATAGACTATTAAAATCTTAGAAGACATGTAGAGATCTTGATCACAAGACTTTCAAGGTATGTGAGATCAATATTTACCTCTGGTATAATTTTCCAATAACATTAGCTTCTATTAAAGTATTCAGATAGTACCATATGAATTGTTATATGGAAAGAGATTTCATACACCAACTTGTTGGGATGATGTTGGTGAAATAAAAATCATTGGTTGAGAACTTGTTGAGGAAATGATGGAAAATGTGAAGGTTATCCAAACCCACATCAAAGCAGCTCAAAGTAGGTAGAATAGCTATGCCAATAACCAAAGGAAGGATTTGTAATTTCAAGTAGGAGATCATGTTTTCTTGAAGGTATCTCCATATAAGAGAGTTATTAGATTTGGTAAGACAGATAAATTATGTCCCAGGTACATCGGACCCTTAGAAATTCTAGAACAAATTGGGACTGTGGCTTACCGTTTCGCAATGCCGCTAAGTCTCTCTAAATTTCACGATGTGTTCCATGTATCACTATTGAGAAAATGCATGCCTAACCCAACACATATACTCTCCTATAAGGAAATTTTATTGGAACCTTGTAGAGACCCGAAACTTGATGTACATGGACATTACATTACATTAGCAGAATACTTAATACATAACAAAAATAGACACACAAGGATCGTAATAGTTTAGTGTCTTTGGATACTCGGAATATAATCTTCTAATAGTGGTGAAAGATCTTCAACATCTCCCATAAGATCTTCCCCTTTTTGCTTTCTTACCTAAAACCTTTATTTAAATCCTGGGGAAAAGAAAACATATAAAGGGTGATATCAAATGCTCAGTAAGGGTAATCATGGATAAAATAATACAAATCATATACATTTGAACTTCAAAACATGAACATAATATTTAAACATCAGAATCTTGATCAATGACATAAATCATGGAAGTACGTAAGGCATAGATCATAATAAAACATTAATCATGATAAAATAGCATGTGAATTAATCATGTAATTGTGGAAAACCATTAAGCACATGATATTATTTCCATAGTAGCCAAGGAATTGATGCCATTACCATCATAGTGGACAATGTCCCTTTCTGAATCGAGTTCACTCCTCGTTCCAATCCTGTATTACTGAACTTGTTTTACTTGCAGTTCCTGCCATGTCTATCTCATGAGATATAAATCTTTACCCAATGAATTGGAGGGAGATATATGTCCCACCCATCTCATAATGAAATCATTCTTACTTGTGCCACAATGTAAACATACATCATTCATAGTAACCCAATAAATAAAATGGGTTTCATAAACATCATCCCATCATTACATAATACATACCAAAGAAATGGATATCATTTCATAATAATGAAAGTGAAACCATGTAAATAATAGAGACATTATACTTGAAACATACACATATGAAATAATTTCATCTTATATGAAAAATGGTTTTGATAAAACCCTTGAAATGAATTCTTGAGGAAAATATCCTTTCTTCTTCCAAATCATTTTCGTTTCACAAAATGTCATGCAATTTTAAAAGAAAAGGATTTTGTTGAAAATATTCATGAAATATTTTGGAGGAAGATTTATTAAAATAAGGCATTATAAAACCGTAAAAATCGTTTCATGCTGTATACGTTAAAAAACATTATTCTCGTACTTTTGTTGGAAAAGTCACAAAAGTACCTTGTACGGTAAATAAAAGAACATCCCTTCCATACCAATTGGTAAAAGTCAAAATCAGTAAAAAGGACTTTAAACATACATGAATAAATTTTTATAAAACATGATCATTGATGATAGCAATAACCTCAGTAAATACTTACGAATAAGAAATCTCGGATAAAAATGAGATTTGCAAAATTATCCCTTACCTTAGGTCCGATATGCTTCGTACATATCCGAACCTCCTGTATAATGATTTATATAATGTTATTGACTTATCACAGAATCATATTCATTGTTATTTTATCATATATTTTTCACTTATGACTTTATATTACACGTTATTTTGTAAATTCCATGTTAAAGCAGCATTTTGGGTAAAATCATTTCATTTATCGTATGTGTTTTGACATTTCATTCTTGATATTATTACTTATATCCTGGTTTACATAATTCTAGAATGTAAAACCTGATTTATATATAATATATATTCATCATATACAGATATATATTTATTATATATCGATAAAAGAAATGAAATACACCGTTCATGGAGACGGTAGGCCGTACATACGCATGAACGCTGTTTTTGTTTCCTTATTGAATATAATGAAACTAAATAGATGACATACATATATATATACATAAATCCAGCAGAATTATTTTTTCATAAATTTCATTATTATTCATTATATAAACTTCATGATCTTTCATGTATGGTTAACATGGAGAATGAATCTAATCGCGTCTTGGAGACGGTAGTCCGTAAGTACGCACGAGCGATGATATCATTCCCATAATTATTGAATATAATTGGAGTGGATGGTATAATATATAGGAATCAGTATGATGTTATAATAACTATATATAGTTATTCTTTACACCATGATACCCATCCATGTAAGGTGTTGGTGGAACAACAGATTTCACCACGGCGTGGAGACGGTATTCCGTACGTACGCACGCGTGGTGATTTCGTTTTATGTAGGACGGATAGATGGTGAAATAGGGTTGTTTCATACTTATAATAACATATCAGTATATGAGTTATACTGATGTTATTACTTAATAATTAAACAACTAAATAAGAATAAGTGGAAGAAGAAATAGAGTTGAAAGAATCGGTAATGGACATTACCTATTCTTTGAAGCGCCTCTTTGAGACCTCCTCTTAGGGCACTAAAATTGGTCTTTGAAGAATACCAGAACCTCTAAAATGTTTCTATGGAAGTGGAGAAGATAATTTGGTAGGGTTTGGCCGAGCATGAAGGCTCAAAGTGGTGTGAGGAAGAGAGGGAGGAGGTGCCCTTTTATAAGGGAGGAGAGGGGCACCTTTGGAAAAACTAAAAATACTATTTTATTATAAAGTCATATTCGGTTTCTAATAGCTCAAAATTGATTTATTTCTAAGATATGGTAGGGATGGGTCTAAATACTCTCATAAAATAAAATTTAGACATGTTTATGTCATTATATTAACCTTATCTTTTAGTTTTAACTCTTAGTTAATTAGATTGACATTTACCATGTCACATTGTATTTTTATATTATATAGTTAATAAACATTCCATATACTTCCAAGAGACCCCCAAGTGGTCCATTAATGATACACATATCATTATATAAGTATCTTGGATGATACTTAGATTTTTCGGAATATAATAAAAATTAATAATATAATATTTGTTTTAAAAACTATTTTATGTCAATTATGACACTATTTGGTAAATAATTTTTGTGAAAATCATAACAGAATGATTAGTTCGAAAACAGTTAATTAAATCAATACTAACATGTCATATTAACATAGAAAATTATTGTAATTCATAAAAATTCTCAAATTACATTTATTTGGGTATTTATAACATCAATTATGTCAATATTTCATTAATAAGATAATTACTGCATCATCATTGTGTCATAAATATATTAAATTATATAATTTCTATAAATTAAAAATAAAATACCATTTTGTATGAAATCATTTTAGAAATCTAATGAATATTTATAGTCGAATTTATATTATGTATAACCCTTTATTAAAAATGATTTACTTATAAAACTTTGATTTTAACTATTTTAACCCTTCTTTAAATAAATTAATAATAAATGTCCTCATCTAATCCAAGTGGGCCTAAATGGTCATATTTTATTCCTAAGGTTGTTTTTGGTCGAATTACACTTTTCCAATAGAATTAGGACATGTGTTAGGGTAATAATAGTATAATTTTTACCCATAATTATCCTATTTACTTTTAACCTTGGTAAATAAAAGTAAAAAGTTACTATTCACCAATAATTATTTTCACCTCATTGAAACACATTTTAGTCCTTGATATTAACCGTGTCTCTCGGATTTTTGAAATTCAATTTACAGAAGTGGTAAAATTTTATTTAAATTAAAAAAGTCCATTTTTAACTATACTAAGTGGTTTCACTATTCATCAGAAATTGAACTTCTTCAGAAAAATACCACAAATTCAGCCAAAGAATTATTTGATATTCCAAATTCAAAATTGATGTCTATTTTTCAAAATTCATAAAATATAAGTGGAATTAATTGATTTTAAATTTAATTCCCGTTATCAAAACAAATAGCGTGTTTTTAAGAAACAAAAACAATCAAAAGATTGATACTTGTTTATATTCAATTTCAAAGTGAAATTAATTCCAATGAACAAAATTAGATTAAATGGTAAAAATATATTCTAATTACACTTTAAACCCAATTAAAAAGATAATCTATCCATATAAATTATTGCAATGAAAAAAGTTGTTTTTAACTAAAATATAGCATGTTTTTACTATTCATTAAAATATGAAAGCTATCAGAATAATATGAAAAATTTATCCAAAGTTAAATTTTATATCCTGATTCCAAAGAAGAATTTTATTTGGTCAAATTGAACTTATAGGAAAGTCAAAAACAAGATTTAATGTGGGTGCTCCATTAAAAGGAAACAAAACTACATTTTTTACAAATTAATTATTTTACTCGAAAAATTGATTTTGTTCTCATACCATGTTCTAGAAAATGTGTAAGATTAATAATAATGTTAAAAAATTCAAAATGTAGTTGATACTATTCATAACGGGTAGTTCATATAACATATCGTTGTTTAGCGAAACTCAGTATTGCATACAACACACGCTATCGTGGAAGGTCATGATTGCGTGTAATGCAAGCCAAGTCTGGCATGCATGTTTTGAAAGCTCCTTTTGGTGTAGTGTACAACACAAGACATTAATGAAAGTAAAAAATAATATTTTTCATAAAATCTCGGGGTGTTACATTCTTCCCCCCTTAAAATAATTTTCTCCCTCGAAATTCATCGGGGTTATAAATGTTTTACTACTCGAAAGTTTCTTTAATAGAAACCCACATCATAAAAAGGAATACCAAAACCAATATTTAGAAACTAAAGTATGAAACGTAACGGTTACCCAAAGTAACTCATCACTGGGTTTCCATATAAGAGATCATAGGTGAAAATATGCATATGGAAGAAAAATCTAACCATCAAGTTCTGATGGAGAGTGGTAGAGAACATCGATATGAAAAATCCATCAATCACAAACCCATAGATTCGTGATGATCTAAGGTACCATCTGATTCATCATATATAAGGGCACTAAGACAACATTTTTTGGTTTTCAAGATCATTTCCCTAAAGTTGATGAAATTGGAATTAGAAGAAATACTTTTGTGATTTTGGTACAGTCTCACAGTTGGTCGTTCTTTGGACAATTTCCACTTCATCTCTTAAAGAAATGAAGTTGAATTTTTCATTCGTGAAGTGTTAGCAGATCATGTGATAGAAGGATGGGTCATTCCATCTGTATCAAACAAAAGGTTATAAAAGTTATCAAAAATACATAAGTCCATCTACAGTGAGATTAATCATATATGATTACTAAAATGGACTTATACTTCATATATCATACTTGTTAATATAATAAAACCAGTTTCTACTAAACAAGGAATTCATGTAGGCCAATGGTAGGCGATAAAAGCCAGTCGCACTTCGGTTGTGGGTTCGATTCCCACAGCCTTGTCTGACGCGATGGGTTGTTGCCCATCGTGATGGTTGTCCATTTTTTAAAACTACATTACTATAATATCCCATCAATAATATCGAAAAAAGTTATATCATTAAACAATACTAACTTATGTCCAACATAATCCTTTCCAATCTTTAGGCTTATCTAAAATAATTCGGTCCAAGCTCATAGTATAAAGAAAATGATTACTTGAAATGTCATCAACCAAGCCTGTGAATACCATCATTTATCCCCCATATATCTTGTTTGTCACATTCAAATCATGTGAATACCTTAATCATGTATTCTGTTGAAAAATGAATACCCATTAAACCTTAGTGAAAACGTGAATGCTGTCAAAAGTTAACTCATTCCACATACCAAAATCCAAAAATTCTATATACTCAAACCATGATATAACCTTCTCCTTATATCAGTCATGATCTCATGAATACTATCAAACATTTAATTTTCTCCTTATCCCTTCATTGTGCGCATATCATCTACTTTCCAAAAATATCTGAATAACCTTTCATGGTTACTGGTACCATTAATCATACACTTTCAAAATGTAAGGAAAGACAACAGTGTAACAATCCTTATATGTCTCTTTATTCCATAGTACCATGAGATTACTTATACAACATTACACTTGATAAACATGCAATCATTCCACTACCTTTTTAAACCATTGACCGAGCTTCAACAATTCTTTCATCTCACATATCATTTGTAGTCTCTTCATCATCATCAACATAAATACTACCCATAAGACTGTACTGATTCTCTTCATGAGACTTTCCCTTAGGGAATAGGTTTTCATAACTCCCATACATTCCACATATAAAACATTTAACCAATGTTGATGTCGTAGCAATACCATTATCCTCATCCATGGTGTTAACTGAACCTTTTCCTTTGCACTTATTGGCTTTCTGTCCTTATTTTCCACACCCAATGCTTCTTCCAGTTCCTTTGAAACAATCTCCCCGATGCCTCTTCCCATATTATTTACATGAGGGAAATTGATCTTTCTTTCCTCTATGATCATCATGAAACTCCATCTTTTTCTTTTTATCTGAGTCGGGAAACTTACCAATGTTGATATTATTGATCATACTATGAGATTGCTGATTAGGCATAATAACGATGCTTGGACTTCCAAATCCCGTTTCATTTGGTTGCTCATGAAGAATATCATTCCATTGTCTGTTATATCCTCCATTATCATGAATCTTCCCGTTTCCAGCCATTTTCTAAAACCCAAAAAATAGTGTGAGAGGCAAAAATCATGCTATGGAAAACAAGATAGTAAAGGGGGAGCACCCTCAATATCTAAAATGTTAGGTTAAATTCTAAGATCGTTACCGTAGTTCTAGGACTATATCCTATATGTATACTTATCCTTAGGGACATCCCTAGACATACCTTAGAAATATCACTAGGGATCTCACTAACATTTGCGCATCCTAGTTTCCAAGGGTTGACTAAACCTTTCCTCTAATACCAACTGTAGAGACCTGAAGCTTGATGTACATGGACATTACATTACTTTAGCGGAATACTTAATACATAACAAAAACAGACACACAAGGATCGTAATTGTTTAGTGTCTTTGGAAACTCGGAATATAATCTTTTAATCAGGGTGAAAGATCTTCAACATCTCCCATAAGATCATCCCCTTTTTGTTTTCTTACCTAAAACCTTTCATTAAATCCTAGGGAAAAGAAAAAATATAAAGGGTGAGCTCAAATGATCAGTAAGGCTAAGCATGGATAAAATAATACAAATCATATACATTTGAACTTCAAAACATGAACATAATATATAAACATCAGAACCTTGAGAAATGACATAAATCATGGAAGTACGTATGGAATAGATCATAAAGAAACATTAATCATGATAAAATATCATGGGAATTAAACATGTAATTTTGGAAAACCATTAATCACATGATATGATTTCCATAGTAGCCAAGACATTGCTGCCAAGACCATCTTAGTGGACAAAGTCCCTTTCTGAATCGATTTCACTCCTCGTTCCAGTCCTGTATTACTGAACTGGTTTAACTTGTTGTTCCATCCATGTCTATCTCACGAGATATAAATCATTACCAAATGCATTGTAGGGATATATAGGTCCCACCCATCTCATAATGAAATCATTTTTACTTGTGCCACAAAATAAACATACATCATTCATAATAACCCAATAAATAAAATTGGTTTCATAAACATCATCCCATCATAACATAATCCATATAAAAGAAATGGATATAATTTATTAATAAGGAAAGTGAAACCATGTGAATCATAGAGACATTATGCTTGAAACATACACATATGATATAATTTCATCTTAGATGAAAAATGGTTTTGATAAAACACTTGAAATGAATTCTTGAGGAAAATATCCTTTCTTCTTCAAAATCATTTTCATTTCACAAAATGTCATTCAATTTTAATAGAAAATGATTTTGTTAAATATATTCATGAAATATTTTGGAGGAAGCTTCATGAAAATAAGGCTTTATAAAATCGTAAAAATAATTTAATGTCGTATATGTTAAAAAAACATTTTTCTCATACTTTTGTTGGAAAAGTAAAAAAAGTACCTTGTAGGGTAAATAAAAGAAGATTCCTTCCATACCAAGGGGTAAAAGTAAAAATGGGTAAAAAGGAATTTAAAAATACATGAATAGTTTTTTATAAAACACGGACACGGATGATAGCAATAAATCTTGTAAATACTTACAAATAAGAAATCTCGGATAAAAATGAGATTTGCAAAATTATCCCTTACCTTAGGTCCGATATGCTTCGTACGTATCCGAAAATCCTGTATAATGATTTAAATAATGTTATTGACTTATCACAGAATCATATTCATTGTTATGATATCATATATGTTTCACTAATGGCTTTATATTACCCGTTCTTTTGTAATTTCAATGTTAAAGAAGCGTTTTGGGTAAAATCATTTCATTTATCGTATGTGTTTTGACTTGTCATTCTTGATATTATTACTTATATCCTAATTTACATAATTCTAGAATGTAAAACATGATTTATATATAATATATATTTGTCATATACATATATATATTATATATCGATAAAAGGAATGAAATACACCGTTCATGGAGATGGTAGGTCGTACGTACGCATGAACGATGTTTTCGTTTCCTTATTGAATTAAATGAAAATAAATAGATGACATACATATATATATACATAAATCCAGTAGAATTATTATTTCATATATTTCATTATTATTAATTATATAAAATTCATGATCATTCATGTATGGTTAACATGGATAATGAATCTCATCGCGTCGTGGAGACAGTAGTCCGTACGTACGTATGAGCGATGATATCGTTACCATAGTAATGGAATAGAATTGGAGTGGATGGTATAATATATCAGAATCATTATGATGTTATAATAACCATAAATAGTTATTCTTTACACCATGATACCCATCCATGTAAGGTGTTGGTGGAAAAACAGATTTCACCACGGCGTGGACATGGTATTCCGTACGTATGCACGTGTGGTGATTTCATTTTCCGTAGGATGGATAGATGGTGAAATAGGGTTGTTTCATACTTATAATAACATATCAGTATATGAGTTATACTAATGTTATTACTTCATAAGGAAACAACTAAAGAAGAATTAGTGGAAGAATAAATAGAGTTGAATGAATTGGTAATGGACATTACCTCTTCTTTGAAGCGCCTCTTTGAGACCTCCTCTTAGGGCACTAAAATTGGTCTTTGAAGAAGACCAGAACCTCTAGGATGTTACTATATAAGTGTAGAATATAATTTGGCATGTTTTGGCTGAGAATTAAGGCTCAATGTGGTGTGAGGAAGAGAGGGAGGAGGTGCCCTTTTATAAAGGAGGAGAGGGGCACCTTTGGAAAAACTAAAAATATTATTTTATTATAAAGTCATATTCGGTTTTTAATAGCTCAAAATTGATTTATTTGGAATCTAAGGTGGGGATGGGTCGAAATCCTCTCATAAAATAAAATTTATACAAGTTTAGGTTTTTATATTAACCTTATCTTTTAGTTTTATCTCTTAGTTAATTAGATTGACATTTACCATGTCACTTGGTATTTTAATATTATATAGTTAATAAACATACCATATACATCCAATCGACCCCCCAAGTGGTCCATTAATGATACACCAATTATGATACAGGTATCTTGGCCGAACCGTAGATTTTTAAGCATATAATAGTAATAAATTAAATTATATTTATTTTAAAAACTATTTTATGTCAATTTTGACACTATTTGGTAATTGATTTTCGTGAAAATCATAACAGAATGATTAGTTCAATAAAAGTTAATTAGCTCAATACTAACATGTCATATTAACATATAAAGTTATTTTAATTCATAAAAAGACTCAAATTACATTTATTTGGGTATTTATAACATCAATTATGTCAATATTTCATTAATAAGATAATTATTGCATCATCATTGTGTCCTAAATAAATTAAATTATATAATGTCTATAAATTAAAAATAAAATACCATTATGTAGGAAATATTTTTAGCTTTCTAATGAATATTTATAGTCTAATTTATCTTATGAATAACCCTTTATTAAAAATGATTTACTTATTAAACTTTGATTTTAACTATTTTATCCATTCTTTAAATAAATTAATAATAAATGTCCTATTCCAATCCACGTGGGCCTAAATGGTCATATTATATTCCTAAGGTTGTTTTTGGTCGAATTACACTTATCCAATAGAATTAAGACCTGTGTTAGGGTAATAATAATATCATTTTTACCCTTAATTGTCCTATTTACTTTTAACCGTGGTAAATAAAAGTAAAAAGTTACTATTCACCAAAAATTATTTACATCTCATTGAACCACATTATAGTCCTTGATATTAACCGTATCTCTCGTATTTTTGAAATTCAATTCACAAAAGCGGTAAAATTTAGTTTAAATTAAAAAAAGTCAGTTTTTTAACTACCACTATGTGGTTTCACTTTTCATCGAAAATTGAAGTTTTTCAGAAAAATACCAAAAATCCAGGCTAATCATCATTTGATAATCAAATTTCAATATTGATGTTTATTTTTCCAAATTCATAACATATAAGTTGAATTAATTAATTTTAAATTTAATTACCGTTATCAAAACAAATAGCGTGTTTTTAGGAAATAAAAACAATCAAAAGATTGATACTTGTTTATATCCAATTTCAAAGTGAAATTAATTCCATTGGAAAAAATTGGATTAAATTGTTAAAATATATTATAATTACACTTTAAACCCAATAAAAAATATAATCTAACCATATAAATTATTGCGATGAGAAACTTTGTTTTTAATTAAAATATAGCGTGTTTTTACTATACATTAAAATATAAAAGTTATCAGAATAATATGAAAATTTTATCCAAAGTAAATTTTTATATCCTTATTCCATATAAGAATCTTATTTTGTCAAATTGAACTTATAGACAAGTCAAAAAACAAGATTTAAAGTGGGTGAGCCATCAAAAGGCAGCAAAACTACATTTTTTGATAATTAATTATTTTACTCAAAAAATTGATTTTGTTCTCATACCATGTTCTAGAAAATGTGTATGATGAATAAAAATATTATAAAATTCAAAATGTAGTTGATACTATTCATAACGGGTAGTTCATATAACATATTGTTGTCTAGCGAAACTCAGTATTGCGTACAACACGCGCTATCATGGAAGGTCGTGATTGCATGTAATGCAAGCCAAGTCAGGGATGCATGTTGTGCAAGGTCCTTTTGGTGTATCGTACAACACAAGACATTAATGAAATTAAAAAGAATATTTTTCATAAAATCTCAGGGTGTTACAAACCTGGTCTATTTTATTGTGGAGATCCTTTCAAGATTCTTGATTCAAGAGAACTAGTGCTATGAAACCGGATGACTCGTCCGTTAAAAGTTATATGGGGAAACCATAAGATGGAAGAGGCAACGTGGGAACCCAAGGAACATATGAAGAAGAACCACCCAAATATTTTTATGCAGTAATATTCTAGAAACATTGAGTAAGAAATTACTTTAAGGAGGGGAGAATTTAACACCCAAAGCTTCCATTATGACAACCCTTCTTTTTGTTACAACTTAAGCATGCTTTATTACATAAAACTTCACTTTATACAACAATGAAGATCGAGGGGTTTAGTGTCTTTGGGGCTTAGGATCATTACATAAAAACTTTAAACTTGAAATACAACATCTCTATTGAAAACTTCCTTTACATGACCACTACATTCCTTCGTACTTAGCATTGCATGGGATAACCTGAGGACATGCATAAGAAAAGGGTGAGCTATAAAGCCCAGTAAGGGAGTAAACAATGAATAACATGAGGAGTGAAATACATGTTAGGCAATAGGCATATCAATAGAGAATAATAGAAACATGAACATAAAGGCATGATAAAGCATGATAATCATAACATGGAAATGTGGCAACAACACTTAACATTGAATTAGCATGAGCCAAGGCTCATTGCACATGGAGCATGAGTAAACCCTCATTGCACTTGAAGCACGAGTAAAACCTCGTTGCACTTGAATTAGCATGATTAAACACTCATTGAACATGACGTATCATGATACTATACTTTACCCAATGCATTGGAGCGCTATAAAGGGCGCACCCTTCTTAAACATTTCATTTCATGCATAAGTGTGCCACATGGATCATAAAACATGGATTCATAAAACATAATCATTTATTCCACGATAAAGGAATGTGGAATTCATACATGAAAATTTATAATCAATATGTAAATGTGCATAAAGGTGAATACCCTTGATGGAGGAATGGGCATGGTATTCACTACACAAAGACATTGGCTTAGAAAATCGGTGCGATTTCGGCAGTGTAACGGCATGACATAAGAATTCATAAAAAAGGTTGATGAGAGAGAAAGGGGTTCCTAATAATATTTACATGTAATGGAATGTAAGGAGATCATATATATACATGTCCCAACAATAGAAATGGAATTTAGATTCATGATACAAAAGTATTGCTTGAATGTAAAAGAAGAGAGAGAAGTTCCTTTCGGAATTTCGGCATAGTAACGGGTGTACATGGGAGGCATTTAATGAGAGAGAAAGGGTTCTCCCATCATTAAAACAATAAGAGGGAAGTATGGGGGAGGTGAAAAACCATACCCCAACATTCATAATTGAAATAAAAAAAGGCAATACAACTTAAAAAAATTGACAAAAATGAGAAAGGAAGAAAACCCCTTACTTGGAAGTGTGCTTGCAAAGGCTAGAGAGAGGCTTGTGAGAGGCTTCTTGGGAGCTTGGGGAACCTTGAGAGGATTCTAGAGAGATTAGGGCAGAGGTTGGACGAACTTAAAGGGCTTTGAGTGAGGAGGAAGTGGGATCTTGTGTGGGTTTAAATAGGAAAGGTGAGAGAATTCTTTATTATTTAGGTTTGGGACCCCTTATATTAAAATAATCCAAACCACAAACCATCCCATGGTATTTGCCCATTTTTTCACGAAAAGGAAAGAGGAAAACTATATTTTACATGTCCAAGGTCCGAACGTATTAAAAAATTAGGGTTTCTTATGTGGAGGTGAGTCACACTCCCATGGAAATTAATTTAAAAAGGCAAAGTGTTGAATAAGTCTTGAGGGCTCCATTAATGCTTTGAAAAGTGATTCAAACAAACCCAAAACCTAATTATTTTAATGATAAAACATATATTGGCCGAACATAAGGATTATGGTATTTTATTACATCACCATTGGGTCATTATGATGTCATAAAACACATTATATATTTAAATGGTATTTAATTTTTACCCAAAAATTTGACTGTCTCAGAAAATTATGAAAAATTCACCGTTGGATAATTTCGATGTCCTGATTCCAAAAATAATATTTATTTTATCTAAATAATTTTCTAAATATGTTAATTTTCACTTTTAATATAAAAACCGACATTTATAAAAAATTCACGGGTTTTGACAGAAATGGCTTTCAAACCTTAATAAAAATTTTAATTGCATTCATAAAATTATAAGATCATTTATATTTAATAAAAATTAATTTAATATTAATAATAATATTTTATTAAAATATTATTTAATTCAAAAATACTTTAATAAAATATAATTCTTAATTAAATAATAACTAAAAAGACCATTTGTACTTTAAAAACTAATTTCAACGTATCAAAAATGACTAGAAATTATATTCATTATTATATACAAAAATAATGTACATGAACATGGTGCTACTTATTTGTTACATAACCCCTTAAAATAGCCGCATAAGACCTAAGGGTAAGGTGTGCGATGGTGACAGACTCTTGGGGTTGATCGGATAACATCGCTCGAGTGATAATCTCTATCAACTTCCAATTTTCCCGTAGATGATCACGTTCGAGCTTGACTTGATGAAGCTCAGCTTGGGCTTGGTCAAGGGCAAAGCCCATATACGCCACCTCTTTTCCAAGCTCCGACAAATGGGCTTCGTAAGGGGCAATTCTACTGGATGAGGCCATCGCTTCCTTTGTCTGAGTAGAAAATTGGTTCGTTAAAGCCTTATATTTAAACTAACCAGATGATCACTGTTCAACAACTATAAAAGTAATGGTCACAAATCTTAAAGTAAAACTAAAATGGTTGATATCTTATAAAAACATTTTTCATAAAGAAACATTTAACTGGATCAAGAGGGATTTTCCATTAATGAAATTTTGGGTCGTTACAACATTCCCCCCTTAAGAAATTTCGCCCTCGAAATTTTCCTTTTTCCATACTAAAACAAATGTGGGTAACTTAGCTTCATCATATCCTCCGACTCCCAAGTTGCTTCTTCAAACATGTGGTTTTTCATAACACCTTGACGAGGGGCATTGTCTTATTTCGTAGAACATTTCTCTACGATCTAAGATCTTCACTGGTTGCTCCTCATAAGAAAGATCGTCTTCTAATTGTACCACCTCGGAAGAGAGTACATGTGAAGGGTCTGGTATGTACTTCCTTAAGAGGGATACATGGAAGACATCATGCACCTTGGCCATAGAAGGTGGAAGTGCTAGTCGATAGGCCACATCCCCAACATGATCAAGAATCTCGAAGGGGCCAATGTACCTTGGACTTAACTTCCCTTTCTTTCCAAACCTCATGACCTTCTTCCACGGAGATATGCGTAAAAACACCATGTCTCCAACTCTAAACTCAAGGTCTCGTCGACGATTATCTTCATAACTCTTCTGTCGACTCTGGGCTGCCTTGATATGCTGCTGAATGGTTTTCACCTTCTCCACCATTTCTTCGACCATTTCTGGTCCAAGCAGCTTACGTTCACCGACCTCATCCCAACATGCTGGTGTTCTACACCTTTTCCCATACAGGGCTTCATATGGTGCCATTTGGATGCTCGAGTGGAAACTATTATTATAAGAGAACTCAACTAGAGGAATATGTTGATCCCATCCTCCTTTAAAGTCCATTGAGCACGCTCTCAACATATCCTCAAGTGTTTGGATAGTCCGCTCGGATTGGCCATCAATTTGAGGATGATAGGCCTTACTGAAGTTTAGATCAGTATTCAGAGCATGTTGAAGACTCTTCCAAAACATAGAGGTAAATCTTGGATCTCGGTCAGACACAATAGATAGTGGTACTCCATGCAACCGTACCACTTCCCTGATATATATCCATGCCAGTTGATCCAAAGAGAAATCCGATCGAATAGCAATGAAGTGTGCAGTCTTTGTAAGACGGTCCACAATAACCCAGATTGCATTGCTGCCTTTGGATTTCCTTGGAAGTCCGGTGACAAAGTCCATGGTGATGTTATCCCATTTCCATTATGGTATGGGAAATGGTTGCATCATCCCCTTAGACTTCTGCCTCTCTGCCTTCACTTGTTGACACACCAGGCACTTTGATGTATACTCAGCGATCTCCTTCTTCATATTATCCCACCAAAAGTTTTCTCGGAGATCTCGATACATCTTTGTGCTCCCTGGGTGAATAGAGAAATTTGAACTATGTGAATCATCCAAAAGTTCCTTCTTCAGCTCTGAACCTGATGGCACACATAGTCTTTTCCCAAACCGCACAATTCCTTCTTCATTAACATTAAACTCTGAGGATTTTCCCTTTTTGATAGCTTCCACTTTTTCTTGGATTCTCGCATCATCCTTTTGAGCATCCTTTAACCTTTCCAAAAGAGATGGTTGAGAAATCATTTGTGAAAGGATTGATGATGTTCCCTTCTTTATGATTCCCACGTCTATATTCATCAAGTCTAAGAAGATTGGATCCTTCTCAATTCTCATCATTTATAGAATTGCTGGATCCATTCTACTTAGGACATCCGCCACCTTGTTCGCCTTCCCAGGGTGGTAATGTATTGAACAATCATAATCCTTGATGAGCTCTATCCATCTTCTCTAGCGCATATTAAGCTCTTTATGTGTTAATATATATTTACGACTCTTGTGGTCAGTATATATCTCACATTTCTCTCCATAGAGATAATGCCGCCAGATTTTCAAGGTAAAGATCACCACCTCCAACTCCAGATCATCCGTTGGATAGTTTCGCTCATGGATTTTCAACTGCCTTGAGGCATAGGATATCACTTTATCATTCTGCATCAGCACACATCCTAAGCCCTTCTTCGAAGCATCACTGAATACCACAAAAAGCTCCCCACTTGTGGGTAAAGTGAGCACGGGTGCAGTGATAAGCCTCCTTTTCAACTCCTTGAAGCTTTCTTCACATTCATCACTCCAAGAAAACTTTACTCCCTTTCGAGTTAGCTTGGTAAGAGGGTTGGACAATCGTGAGAAGTTTCTCACAAATCGTCGATAATATACAGCTAACCCCAAGAATCTACGGATATCAGTTACTGATGTTGGCCTCGTCCATCCCTCAATTGCATCTGTTTTGGAGGTGTCCAAAGATATCCCATTGCTTGTGATGATATGGCCCAAGAATGAGACCTCCTTCAACCAGAACTCACACTTGATGTACATGGCATAGAGCTTCTCCTTGCGCAAAGTCTCCAGTACAGTTCCTAAATGCTCATCATGGTCCTCCTTGGTTTTGGAGTATATTAGAATATCATCTATAAAGACTACCACAAATTTATCTAGGTAATCTCTAAAGACTCTATTCATCAAGTCCATGAATATTGATGGAGCATTGGTGAGTCCGAAAGGCATTACTATAAATTCATAGTGCCCGTACCTTGTACGAAAAGCAGTCTTGGGGATATCTTCCTTCTTCACCCTTACTTGATAATATCCCGACCGCAAGTCCACCTTGGAGAAGTATTGTGCTCCACGCAGCTGATCAAACAAGTCATCGATTCTTGGGAGAGGATACTTGTTCTTTATCGTGATTTTGTTAAGTTCACGATAATCGATGCAAAGATGCATTGACCCATCCTTCTTCTTGACGAAGAGGACTGGTGCACCCCATGGTGATGCACTTGGGCATATAAACCCTTTATCCAGATTCTCCTGTAGTTGTTTCTTCAACTCTTCAAGCTCAACAACAGCCATTCTATATGGAGTCTTGGATATTGGTAGCGCCCCAGGTATAAGTTCAATTGAGAACTCAACATCTCTTCTTGGAGGAAGACCAGGAAGTTCCTCGGGAAATACTTCAGTGAATTCCCTCACAATCGGCATTTCTTCAAGGGTGGTTTCTTCCTTGGACTCAATCATTTGAGCCAGATATGCGTGCTCATAAGGCAGTAATATCCATGCTTGAGATGATGGAGCTAAAGGAGATTCATCTTCCTCCTGACACTTGTAAAGAATAGGGGGTCGATTCTCCATATGGAGTGTGATTTCCCTCTCCCGACAATTTATGTTGGCTCTATATAAGGAAAGCCAATCCATGCCAAGAATTGCATCAAATTCCACCAAAGGGAGTATGATGAGGTTCGCTGGGAAATTCAATCCACATATTATAACAGGGGAGGACTTATACTCATGGGATGCAATGATTGCCCCATTTTCCGTACTCACCGACATCTTTACTTCCATGATTTGTGGTGGTGCATGGATTGTTCTACTAAACTTTTGAGATATAAAAGAATGCGTAGAACCTGAATCAAAAAGTACATTCGCTATTCTTGAATGAATAACTAGCGTACCTGTCACCACTTCTTTGTCGGGGTTCACTTCGGCAGAAGTGACGGCAAGAGCTCTTCCTTGCTGTCATGGAGGTTGTTGATTGCCTCCGATAAGCCTTGGATTAGGGCACTGATTCGCAAAATGACCCGTTTCTTTGCATTTGAAGCATTGAACAATGCGTTGAGGTTCGAACGGAGTGTTCCTCTCCTCTGTCGCAGCCACAGGTCCTTCTTTCTGACAGTTAACAGCTAGGTGCCCTTCTCTTCCACACTTGAAGCATTTTCTTGTCCCCCTAAGGCAATTTCCAGGGTGCTTCTTTCCACACTTTTGGAAAGTGGGGTGCTGGAATTTCTTAGCGCCGTTGGATTTATCCATCGGACCACCAGCATTGAAGTCCACCTTCCGCTTCTTGTCCCCATGATACCCATGTGATTCTCCGATCTCCATTTCAACCTTGAGGGCACATCGGACAATTTCCTCATAGCTGTCGAAGTCACGGATCACTAATGCTTTCCGCAAGCTAGGCTTCAGCCCACCAAAGAAGCGGTCAACCTTGCATTCGGGGGTAACGACAAAGCCGGAAGCGTATCGTGCAAGCCTTGTGAAGTTTTCCTCGTACGCTCCCATAGATTCCTCATCTTTCTGCTTGAGGGAAAGGAAGTCCCTTTCTATCTTAAGACGGAGGGTGTGCGGAAAATATTTATCGAAAAACATCTTCCGGAATTCCTTCCATTCCAAAGCCTCGATCTCCTCCTCAGGCTTCGTATTTTTGATCAACGTCCACCATTGATCAGCTTCACCCTCCATATGATAAGCTGCTAGGAGAACCTTCTCTTTTTCAGAGCATTGGAGGATGGATAATATCTTTTCAATGGAGTTGATCCATTGTTCAGCGATCGTGGGATCGGATGATCCACTAAAAGTAGGAGGCCTTTGTCTCAGGAAGATTTCAATAGCGACTTGTTCTTTCTTAGGGGGGGTTGAACGTTCCTCTTGACCAGTGTTTCTATTCAAAACTTGAGTTAGCTGAGAGAGAAGCGTGACAAAGTTCGCGATTCCCGCTCCCATTGGATTGGGCATCTCATAAGTACAATCATCACACTGATCTTCACAACGGTTGTTAGCCCGAGTTCTCCTATTACTGGCCATTGGCTGGAATAAAAGGAAAGTTAGGGGTAACACATAAATGGTAATCCAAAGACAAAAGTTGATGACTTATAAATAAACTTTAATCTCTTTAACTCATGAGTCTATAGGATTCAATCTAGGCTTTTCATGATCTTCCTTCTAACATATATTCTTAGGGGCATTTTTCCCTTAATAAGGGTTCATACTAAGATTGTGAATTTATCAAAACATATCCCCCAGGAGTGTCGTAACCAAGAGTGCAGCAAGGCACGTTATCGTGCACCAGTTCCCGTTCGAGTCTAGCTCAAAGCGGTGTTTTCGGGTTTTACCCCTAGGATACATCTGTGCCAGAGCCGCCTCTACCTGCTCGTATCCAGACAGGGATGTATTTGTTTGATAAACCACTTACTTAGTATTTACCAAAACTTAGGGATGTTTTTATTATGCTTAGTCTTGTATCTAAGGCTTTACTAGGGTTTCCTAATCCCAAAAATAACTAAACCTACCCTCTGATACCAACTATGACAACCCTGCTTTTTTATTACAACTTAAGCATGCTTTATTACATAAAACTTCACTTGATACAAAAAAGAAGATCGAGAGGTTTAGTGTATTTGGGGCTTAGGATCATTACATAAAAACTTTAAACTTGAAATAAAAAATCTTTATTGAAAACTTCCTTTACATGACCACTACATTCCTTCGTACTTAGCATTGCATGGGATAACCTGAGGACATGCATAAGAAAAGGGTGAGCTATAAAGCCCAGTAAGGGAGTAAACAATGAATAACACGAGGAGTGAAATACATGTTAGGCAATAGGAATATCAATAGAGAATAATAGAAACATGAACATAAAGGCATGATAAAGCATGATAATCATAACATGGAAATGTGGCAACAACACTTAACATTGAATTAGCATGAGCCAAGGCTCATTGCACATGGAGCATGAGTAAACCCTCATTGCCCTTGAAGCACAAGTAAAACCTTGTTTCACTTGAATTAGCATGAGTAAACACTCATTGCACATGACGTATCATGATACTATACTTTACCCAATGCATTGGAGCGCTATAAAGGGCGCACCCTTCTTAAACATTTCATTTCATGCATAAGTGTGCCACATGGATCATAAAACATGGATTCATAAAACATAATCATTTCTTCCACGATAAAGGAATGTGGAATTCATACATGAAAATTTATAATCAATATGTAAATGTGCATAAAGGTGAATACCCTTGATGGAGGAATGGGCATGGTATTCACTACACAAAGACATTGGCTTAGAAAATCGGTGCGATTTCGGCAGCGTAACGGCATGACATAAGAATTCATAAAAAAGGTTGATGAGAGAGAAAGGGGTTCCTCATACTATTTACATGTAATGGACAGTAAGGAGATAATATATATACATGTCCCAACAATAGAAATGGAATTTAGATTCATGATACAAAAGTACTGCTTGAATGTTAAAGAAGAGAGAGAAGTTCCTTTCGGAATTTCGGCATAGTAACGGGTGTACATGGGAGGCATTTAATGAGAGAGAAAGGGTTCTCCCATCATTCAAACAACAAGAGGGAAGTATGGGGGAGGTGCGAAACCATACCCCAACATTCATAATTGAAATAAAAAAAGGCAATACAACTTAAAAAAATTGACAAAAATGAGAAAGGAAGAAAACCCCTTACGTGGAAGTGTGCTTCCAAAGGCTAGAGAGAGGCTTGTGAGAGGCTTCTTGGGAGCTTGGGTCACCTTGAGATGATTCTAGAGAGAGTAGGGTAGTGGTTGGACGAACTTCAAGGGCTTTGAGTGAGGAGGAAGTGGGAGCTTGGGTCGGTTTATATAGGAAAGGTGAGAGAATTCTTTATTATTTAAGTTTGGGACCCCTTATGTTAAAATAATCCAAACCACAAACCATCCCATGGTATTTGCCCATGGTTTCAGGAAAAGGAAAGAGGAAAACAATATTTTACAAGTCCAAGGTCCGAACTTATTAAAAAATTAGGGTTGCTTATGTGGAGGTGAGTCACACTCCCATGGAAATTAATTTAAAAAGGCAAAGTGTTGAATAAGTCTTGAGGGCTCCATTAATTCTTTGAAAAGTGATTCAAACAAACCCAAAACCTCATTATTTTAATGATAAAACATATATTGGCCGAACATAAGGATTATGGTATTTTATTACATCACCATTGGGTCATTATGATGTCATAAAACACATTATATATTTAAATGGTATTTAATTTTTACCCAAAATTTTGACTGTCTCAGAAAATTATGAAAAATTCACCGTTGGATAATTTCGACGTCCTGATTCCAAAAATAATATTTATTTTATCTAAATAATTTTCTAAATATGTGAATTTTCACTTTTAAAATAAAAACCGACATTTATAAAAAATTCACGGGTTTTGACAGAAATGGCTTTCAAACCTTAATTAAAATTTTAATTGCATTCCTAAAATTATAAGATAATTTATATTTAATAAAAAATAATTTAATATTAATAATAATATTTTATTAAAATATTATTTAATTCAAAAATCCTTTAATAAAATATAATTCTTAATTAAATAATAACTAAAAACACCATTTGTACTTTAAAAACTAATTACAACGTATCAAAAATGACTAGAAATTATATTCATTATTATATACAAAAATAATGTACATGAACATGGTGCTACTTGATTGTTACATAACCCCTTAAAATAGCCGCATAAGACCTAAGGGTAAGGTGTGCGATGGTGACAGACTCTTGGGGTTGCTCGGATAACATCACTCGAGTGGTAATCTCTATCAACTTCCATTTTTCCCGTAGACGATCACGTTCGAGCTTGACTTGATGAAGCTCAGCTTGGGCTTGGTCAAGGGAAAAGCCCAAAGACGCCACCTCTTTTCCAAGCTCTGACAAATGGGCATCATAAGGGGCAATTCTACTGGATGAGGCCATCGCTTCCTTTGTCTGAGTAGAAAATTGGTTCGTTAAAGCCTTATATTTAAACTAACTAGATGATCACTGTTAAACGGCTATAAAAGTAACGCTCACAAATCTTAAAGTAAAACTAAAAAGGTTGATATCTTATAAAAAACATTTTTCATAAAGAAAACATTAACTAGATCAAGAGGGATTTCCCATTAATGAAATTTTGGGTCGTCACATCCATGGTATGTATCCCTTTGAATAATACAATAGCATGTGTTGTATGCAACTTTGAGTTCAAACACACCACAACAAATCAAAGTAGCCGTTATGAATAGTAATATCAACTTTTTGAAATATTATAAATTTTATCATTCAAAATGGACTTCACCTTTTGATTTTTAATATCAAAATTAGCTTAGGTAGAATTTTTTGTTTTTTTTAAACATTCAATTATTGATTAATAGTGAAGAAACGCTGCGTTATTGGTTAAAACCGACTTTTTATTTAAATATTTTTTTATTTTTTTATTTTAGGTAAAAATAGATATATAATATATATATATGTTCAACTTAAATCACTGGATTAATTTTATAATATGTTTAGATATATAACATTTTATCGAACATTTTATCTTCTTTTACCCACCTCCTAGAAGTATATCGAAATTTGAATAGAAAATAATTTTACCTCTTCGGTAAGTTGAATTTTAAAAATCCAAGAGACACAATTAATATCTGTAAGTAAAATGAGGTTTAATAAGATGAAAATAATTTTTGGAGAATAGTAAATTTTGACTTTTATTTACCATGGTTAAAATTAAATAGGGTAATTAAATGTAAAAATGATATCATAATTACACAAAAACGTTTCATAATTCTATTGGATAAGTATAATTCGAACAAAAAAATGTCAGGAATAAAATATGAACCTCTTTTGTCCACTTGGACAAGAATAGGACATTTATTATTATTATACTTAAAGAATAGTTAAAATAGTTAAATTCAATGTTTAATAAATAAACCATTTTTAATATTGGGTTACACACAATATAAATTTGATTATAAATAATCATTAGAAATATAAAAAGATTTCCTAAAGTAATGGAATTTAATTTATAATTTTTAGAAATTATATAATTTAATTTATTTATGATAAATGATGATACAGTAATTACCTTATTAATGAAATATTAAAATAATTGATGTTATAAATATCCAAATAAATGTAAATTGAGACTTATGATAAATTCAACTAATTTTAGTGGTTAATATGTCATGTTAGGGTTGTTAAAATAAATTTTATTCCGAAGTGATAATGTTTTTATGGATTTCAAAAAAATCAAATACTAAATAGTGTCAAAATTGACATAATTCAGATTTTTAAACAAATATTATATTATTAATTGATATAATATACCTAAAAATCTAAGGTTCGTCCAGAGAACTTAGATATGGTTATATATATTAATAATAAACCAGAACGGGTTCTCTGGGATTTTTATAGTAAGTTTATTAACCATATAATATAAAAATACAAAGAGATATGTTAAATGTCAAACTATTTAACAAAGAGTTAAATCTAAAAGATGGTGTTAATATGATGACCTAAATCGGTCTAAATACTATTTTTGGAGAGGTTTTCAAAAATTTCACACCTTATAATTTAAATAATTCATTTTGGTGCCATTAGAAACTGAAAATTATTTTATTATAAAATATTATTTCAAGTTTTTCCTATAGAGACCCTCACCTCTCATATAAAAGGGAAATTCCCCTTATCTTAATTTCACACCGCGAAAG
The DNA here is from genome assembly GCA_963277665.1 of Viscum album. NCBI lineage: Eukaryota > Viridiplantae > Streptophyta > Magnoliopsida > Santalales > Viscaceae > Viscum > Viscum album. The sequence continues at coordinate 768,763,931 of OY728121.1, forward strand.
CCTTTTGGCTCAAATATACCATGCCCAAATATCCTCCCAACGTTCATCCCTTCACTATAGAGGCCTTCCTTTTGTCAGAAAGGCAACCTATGGAGATCTATTGATAAATTCAAAAGGAAGAACCTGAAGAAGAGGTAAATATTTAATGACCTCTATCAAGTTCTTTTCTTCTTCCACTTCCTCTTTGTTTGTTCTTTCTATTATAAAATAATAACTCCAATATCATCTATATACTTTTATGTTATTATAAAAATGGTAAAATCATATTCATTATTCTATCCATCCTATAAATGACAAAGTCACCATACGTGTGTATGTACGGATTACTGTCTCCACGATGTGGTGTAGTTTGTTATTAAAGCACTTCATTATTTGGATGGGTATAATAATGAGTATAACTGAGGTAAATTGTAAATATAAAAAGTTTTTTATTCTTTATATATTATATATCATCCAATTACATAAAATTTTTCCATCAATATAATGATATTGTCGCACGTGCGTATGTACGGATTACAGCCTCCACGAATTCGATAAGATTCATTCCCCATCGTAATCATTGAAAATTAATTTTCATTTTATGATTAAAAATAATGTTTATGAACATAATATCATTCTATGTACGAACCAAATACATCTTATCCAAAAAAACATGGCTGACGTAACCAAGAATATAAAAGAAAATGAATCAGTTAACACCCGAAATGAGTTTACAACTAAAATATTATTAACAATGCAATATTATAAGATAATATATAATATCATATTTATGTATATAGTTCTTGTATAATTTAATAAAAATGTTTTAAATATTATACATGAGTTTAACATACCATCGACTAAGGAAAATTACATGGTATGGGTTAATTTCACAATCTCTTTGTTATTCGAGGTTGTTTTTACGTAAGTATCTACTGGGACCTCTTTATCATCCATATCTGGGTTTTCATAAAAATGTATTTCAAAACATTTTTACTATTTACTATCCAATGTTTTAAAGAAATTTATTTCCTTATTTTACCTTATATGTTTTTAAAATAAACATTCCGTCATTTCCCAAACAAGGTACTTTTTTACATTTTTGACAAAATTAAGGTAAGAATGTCTTTTTTTTAACTTATACGACAGTTTCGGCTATTTTCCAACGTTATGACATCATCGAAGCATACCATAAAAGCTTAAAAGAATATTTTCAAAATAAATATTTTCTTTTATAATTATATGACTTTTAAATGAATTCAAAATAGAAAGATATGTTTCTCTAAAAAAGTTTATATTTCATCTATGACAACATCATTTGATGGATCTTAAGCTTGTGTGAAGTTGATTTATTATGATGCCAAACATCCATATCGTATTGAATGATTTCTGATATGGTTGACTGTGGATGTGTTATTTTTACACCATTCATGGTTTATGGATAAAGTATTGACATTTATTATCCTAGTTTTAATATGAATATTTATGTTATGTTTAAACCATTTCATATGAGGAATGCATTGGACCTTGTAAGTTACTGGTGGATCACGTTGTAGCTCCTCGATGCATCGATAGGTCTCATGAGACAAACTAGTGTCTTGGCACAATTCCTTGGAAAAATCTTATTTGTAGTCTTGGCACAAAGCCACGACAACGTGGTTATGAAGTTTGGCATTATGCATTACATCATTATGAAATTGGATATTGATATTGCATGTGATAATTTGACTAGTAAAATATCCATGTGAATAAGTAAATGGAATTATTTTATTTTATCTTTTCCGTATTATGATGAAGTTCAAGTTTAAAATTATTTTGTTTTAGTCTTATACATTTCCTTAAATGTTTATGCTTATTTATGAAAGTTTCCGCTATATTGTTTTCCTTACTGAGCATTTGAGCTTGCCCCTTTCTTTGTTTAATTCTTCCAAGTATGTGAAGAAGTAGTTTATGGTTGAACTATATGGGTAGGATAAAGATATAAGTGTGTTCAAATGGGGAAAAATGTTGTTGATATTTTTATTTGATGATGTAATGTAATACTTTTAAATGTATCTAGTACTTCCAATGCTACTAAACAGATAGGTGTTTTGGGACATGATTCCATATATCATGCCAATGTTATGTAATAATGCCTCTACTATGGATTACTAGGGTTGGGGAAATACATCATAAATATGAGGGAAATTTTGAGCTCAAAACATGCGGTTTACCCTAGGCATGACATAAAATTAGTTAGTGTGGATCGTTTTTTAAAAGTAATCGTGTATGCGGAAATAAATAAAAGAATTCCAAAAAATTATTTTATTCTATTTTTTCAATGTATTGATTTAGTCATCTTTAAAAAGATGATTATGGGTAAAATACATGATTTAGATGAATAACCCAGGATACATCGTAGGAACATTGGAGAGAGCCACATAGAATCCTCTCAGATAAACAACGATTGAACATGGATTGTTGAACTACATATATAAAATTTGAGGGATCTTGATAACAAAAATGATGAAATGATCATTGTTAATCAACCATTGATCTAAATTGAGGTATGGAGTGTGTTTTGATTCATTAATTTCCCATTCTTTATTCCTATAGTGAACATAAATCAATTGATGAACGGATTGATTCAAGGATCGTGTGTATTACATGATGGGATTATATTTGTGGGTTTTTGAAAGGAGATTAGTAATTTTGATTATTTATTTATTTTATTTTCATTTTAACAAGGATAGATCGAGATTGACACAAAAATTAATCAAGATTTTTCATTTCTTTGGTTGTTGTGGTTTTCTCCCTGGATTAATCATTTTTCACAAGCATTCTTCAATTGACCCGAAGCTCAAAAAATCCGGATCAATCGATCATTGTGTATCCAATTCATGGTGAAACGATCTGATATCGTATATATAGGACCGAAAAGGCATGTAATAGGTTTGAAGATGGAGATGAAGTGATTAGGATGAAGGTGGATCACTGAATTCATGTTCTTTTGTGTTCTTCGGCGTAGAATAAAGAATGAATATTTGATCCGTTTTTTGAGAAAATATGATGATGAAATGCATTGTTCGACCATGGAATGAATTGCATAAGCTCAGATATTCATTATCATGCTGGAATGATCATAAAATCGAAGACTGGAGGTTCCAAATTCAACGCAGAAGGAATAATGGGATTTTTTGAAATTCATGAATAACAAGTCGTGTAAACGGGATCAATATGCCATGTGGGGACCCATTGTAGCGGCTAGGGTTTCTAGGAGAATTCTAGTGATCACAGAGTGCGTGACCTTGTCACATGGAATGTGTTATTTCCCCAGTCACTCAGTGTGTATTTGGGGATTTACATGGACATGGGGTGGATTATAGGGGGTGCCTACATGGCCTGTACTCCCCCACACGACACATCATGGCCTAGGTACACTAATGAAGATGTGTTCTCGTGCATGGGAGTATATCCATGGTATGGAGTCATGTACTGATACATGGGTATAATACATGGGAAATCTACCTGATGTGTAGTACTACACAGACACGATTTGAATGACATGGGTCGTTTACACGTGTAGAACCCAATGTCAAGGGACAGAGTGTGTAACCCTTTTATACCCCATGTACTCTTTCATACAGGTCTTAGATGTCATTTCCTCTATATATTGTAAATGTTTTGTTAGGGTTAATTCCCCGTATCCTTTCACTGGAGGTATGTATAAATCATTTCATACTCCTAAGAATATGATCTCTTCACCAGTACTTTCTAGATAGAGTCGTTGGAATCCCTCTGAGAGGCACGAATGAGATCCTCTATTCCTCTTTGTTCCCTAAGTGGAGTTCATAGTATCAACATGACCTTCACTACACAGGAGATGATACTCTACTTAGGAGGGTTAATCCATTTCGAGTTAATTGGTATCACCCAATGGCCTTGGTCGTGATACTCATCTATGTATCATATTCTCTTTGGATCTATCAATGTATTCTTTCTCATGAAAAGACCTGACTGACGTTACCTCTCTTATGGACAACATCAGTGATATCAGACTCTGGTGTGTGTACACCTAGATGAGTGTAATCCTAGATGAGGGCTTCATTGAATATTAGAGATAGAATCATAAAATATGAATCATTATTGATTATATTTGGATATTATTGTTATATTTTTTATATAAAGATACCCATGTAGATGTGATTGCATTTCCCTTGTTATATTATTTTTGGTTTCTGGGTGTCCTACTAAGTACTTTTATACTCACACCTGCATAGGATTTTACAGTACATGTCATGTCTTGTGTCGATGGTCGACCCTTTCATGGAGTCCTAGATGGACCCGGATAGGCAGTGCTTACTGAGACCAGATTGAACGAGGTGTATTTCTATGGCTTCCAGGCAACAGTCTAAGTCCTTTTACTTTCTGGTTAGGCATGTTTTATAGACTTATTTGCAGTGGGAATATTTTGGGCCACTTTTACTTTACTTTGATTCATATCGTACACTAGTTGTGGGATTTAGATGTATGGATACATTGGTTGTTCCGTTATTTTTAAATTTCTGATTTTTGTGGGCTTGGAGATTTGTGCGTGTGTACAAGTACTTTGGAAATACCTCCCATGTTAGTGATATGCCTACTCGGTGCTAGTCACCAGCCCCTGGCCTATTAGAGGAAGGGTTGGGGAGTCAAGGCATGTGCCCCACTAGGACGGTTCATGACATTAAACAATATTAAACATGTATAACTATATACAGACACATTAATTTCACACACAATAATATTTACATAATTAATTAAATCTTATATAAAAACACATAAAAATAATATTTATGTAATTTATTTAAATTTTAATATCATTTTAGAATTTTATTTATTAACATTATATATTTAATATATTATATTTTTAATTGGTACATTTTATTAATTTATTTCAATTATTATTTTATTTTGTGTTATTTATTCATTTTTAATATGTATATTTCTTGGAATTTAATCAATTTTTAATATTTATTTTACAGATTTATTTACTTGTTTTAATATTTTCAATATGTATTCATATTCATTTCAATATATATCAAAAAAAATTAATTATTTTTATAATTAATAAAACTTATCCATTTCTCAATATTTTTAATGTTTACACATTTTTAATTATTAATTTTCTTTAATTTTTTACATTCAATAATTAGTGATTTTATACTCACTAATAATGTTAAAAGTATATTTGTAAATAAATATATTTGTAAATAAATATATTTATAAATAAATATATTTATAAATTTATATTTACTATATTTAAAAAATTATATATTTATAATCACAAATAAATAGATATTTAATTATATTTAAAATAATTATTTATATAAATATATATTTTCAATAATCATAAATTTTTAATAAATATATTTAAATAATGATTATATTTACTATATTTATTGTCATATCTATATATAAGTAAAACTCTGGTTTTTTATTTAATATTTTGGAATATGTGTTGAAATATTTTTGGTGCTAGGAGCTGAGAAAGCGTGAAATTCTGAGGCCCATTGAGTCTAGAATTAATTTTATAAAAATATTAAATATATTTATATTATTCATGCTTAATTTTTATGAAAAAGTAAAATATCTGATAAATAGAGTCTTGGATTGGAAATCTGAGACCACGGTTGACTCTGGAATGTAGTGTTCACAATCAGCATAACATAAAATGGGTTGGTGCGAGACATTTGGACCCCTCACTCATTGGCTGAGCGTTTAATGAGTTAATTAATTATTAAATTAATTAATTAATTTTTAATATAAATGGATATTTAAAAATAGTATCTCTAGAAAAAAATTTCTAGGGTAACCCGCATAACCCTTTGATGAAATCTAGATCCCTCCTTCCCTCCTCCGTTGGTGAATTCAGATCAGATGATGATGAACAATTTGATCAAGATGAAACAAAGCGCGAAGAACGTGATAGGTATCCTCCTCCAATAGAATGTGAATTCTTAATAAGAAAATGATTCTATCTTGAGGAAAAACTTTTCTTTGTGATTTTATCCTAGTTCAAAATTACAGTGAACGTGAATTAATCTTTTCCAAAATTAATTCACGGATCAGTCTTCTATTGGGATATACAACAAGTTTTTTCTTGGAATTATAGATATTCAAAATTTAATTGAAAACTTTTGTCGTTCATGGATCCCGTCAATGATGGAAAAGAATAACATGCCCATCGATTAATCTTATTCTAATGTTTATTTTATTTTTTTATCCTTTGTTCTTCATGTTACCACATCTAACATTCAATTTGGTCAGAGGTAATTTTTTATATGGATTATCTCAAGAAAAGAAACCATTGAATGGGGTTGGTAATGAAGGATGGCCCTAAGGGTCAAAGGTATGATAGGTCTAGTGGATGGTGGTCTCAACAGGCACATCTAGTCAAGGTGGAGGCATGGAGGCTCGATGGAGAGGTTGCAGGGCAGTGTGATTTTGGAGTCGGGTTTATGGTGTTGAATCATATCAAGATGGTGTAAGATTACAGTTTTCCCCATAGAAATCATGAAAATATATATCAGAAAATAATGGAATATGATAATAGATAGGAGAGAGGAGAGATATGAAAAGAAATAAAATGTTAAAAGATGAGAAGAAAATGATGGAGAGGTGGGAGCTTATACCTGTTATTAATAATGATGATTATATAACAATAATAATAATATTATACACAATAATAATAATAATATAAAAGAAATTAGTTTAAAGGTGAAAAACTGGGATGGTGCGCTGTGAGAGGGGGTGGGGAACTCACCCAAGCTAGTTTTTTTAATGGGTTTTTAAATTATTTTTATAAAAGGGATATGGATCATCATATTTTAAAAATTGGATCTGGAGAAGAATAACCCAAGTTCAAGCTTCCCCACTCACTAGGAAGTGTAAACGGGGATCATGCTTCTTTTTTGATGTTTCTAAAGGAAGCATGAACCATGTTCACACTTCCTCCAAAATTTTTGATTAAAAAATCATCAGTATCTATAAATAAAAATTAAATTAAATTAAATATTAATAAAATAATCCTGAATTTTTATAAAATATAAATAAATATAAATAAATATTAACTAAATAATTAAAAATATATATGAAATACCAACAAATATTAATAAATATCAATAAGATATTGTTGAATATTTATAAATATTTATAAATATCAATTAAAAACTAATAAATATTAAGTAAAAATTGATAATTATTCATTAATATTAATAAGTATCAATTAAATAATAATAAATATTAAATTAATATTCAGAAAATTTAAAATTTTTTAATAGGTTGGGGGTGAAACCCTCTTTTTAAGAATATAAATATTAATTAAATATTACTGAATATAAATAAATATGTCTTAAATATTAATTAATATTAAATAAATGTTAATAAATGTTAATAATTATTAATAAAAATTCATGAATAACAGATATCAATTAATTAAATATCCATTAATAAAAATAAATATAATTAAATATATGTAAATATTAATATTCATCAATATTTGGTAACATTTAGTAATATCTAGTAATATTTGTTGGTATTTATTAACAATTATGAATATTTAATTGATATTTAGACATATTTAATGATATTATTGCTGATTAATAACTAATTTAATATGATTATTATTTATATTAATACATTGTATTATAATCCATATTATATATCATAAATAATCATCTAAAATTAATTATTAAATATTAATAATATCTATTGAATTCAAATTAACTAATAATATTAATATGTAATAATGAATTTAATAATATTATTTATTATACATATATTTACAATAACACTAATTATAAATATGAAAATCAAATAGTAATTATTAGTACAACAAATGTAGTTATTAATATTAATTTTTCTTAGTTGTTGAAAATTATTTGTATGAGTTTCCAATTATATAAATTATTTGATTTGGGGATCATTTTTTTAATATATTATCATGTTTTTAAATAATGTATAAATAATGATTAAAAAAATATAAAACATATATCATCAATATAATATCAATGTAATCTACGTCAGTGGGCCGGATGCTCCGATATCCCACAGCTAGACGTATATATGATGCATCCCCATTGTGGGTGTCTACGTCTATGCTCGGACATATTCTGCTCATGTATATCATCATACGAACCCACCTCCAAATAATACTATGTGATAGGAGGTGGATGTACAATATCTCCACCTGTATCCTATCCTGCCTCTATGGATAGAGTATGTTGTCTGGAACACTCACCAGCAAATGAAGAAAATGGCTAATGTGTAGCGGATTTCTGCCAAGAAGGGTCTAATAAAGTATCCAACATAGACCAGTCAACATATATCTCTACCTCTGGCTATAACTGAGAATATGGCACAACATTTGGATGATTATGATGAAAAACCTTCTCCAGTGTAAAATCAACATCCATAATAGGGTCATCACCCCAGGACACATCTATATCCGGCTCAGTTTCCTCAGCAATATGTATAGGATTAAAGAAAATCCAATGATAAATTCGATCATTGGAAGGAACAAACACTATAAAAACTCTATAAAGATATTTCTGGTCAAATGTACCTCCTTCTATTTTATTAGATATGTGATTGAGATGGGTGATATGAGCAACCTGTGAAAACAAGTTCTGTTATTACGTAATGTTAATAAAAATCATTTCATGAGTGGAAGGAATAATGATTACCTTGTCATGAAAGCCCCATCCATGTCATGTAATAAATCTAACTAGGGACCTACAGTACCAGGATGCATAATCCAGTTGGTCAAATAAATGCATATGTACTGTCCCCACCCCTCATAATCGGGACTCGTGTCGTATTCCATAAAGATCAATATATCCTGCATTATACATCCTTCAATAAAAGTCTCCCATGACCGAAAAATTCAGGGAATGATGTAAAGGAAACTGATTGGGAGGGTTAAATATAGGATGAAGTAATCTGAACTACCTCATAACTCTATTAGTCTTTTGCCACTAGAAAATGTGCAAATGAATCAAAGGAACTATGCAGGAGCTGATAACAAGCATCAGTGTACAATATTGTGGAAGACACTGAATGATATTATCATTATATGGAATGAATGAAATCTGAAAAAATTTAATAATAAATTGATAAATGAAGATATTTGCAGTAAATAATAATTATTTAACTATATAAATAATAACCACTTGTATCATGTGGCCAAATGCTGTCCAGCTTAAGTCTATATGTGTGGACATCATGTCTGGTTGTATCTGAATGTCGATGTGCCTGAATCCACATGTAGATAACATTGTTGTAGTTATATTTTACAATAGAAATTTATAAAATTAAGTTAGACATTTGAAGGAAGCAACAACATACCATCATCCACATGGAGACTCTACTACAATATTTGTAGGCAATGGCGCATGATTATGTGGAGTTAAGTGAAAGATTTGATCCCATGTCCACATATGTAGATGAATAATGCGTCATATGATCTATATCTTATCAATACGGAATTAACTGCATAGTGACTTGTATGTATATTGGAGACAAGAAGTCCCCCATCTATACTGACCTGCCTGGTACAATTCCTTCAATAATGGTAAATACATCAGATGTAAAAATTTAGTGGAGTGGTCAACAAAAATCATTCCACTGATCATCCTCAAAATTTTACCACATGCAAATCACAACATGGTGATCTCATCTACATCATCTACTAGATGTGGGAACTGATGGTCTATCCTAAGAATTCATAATCTACTACCAATGATGGACCTACCATCTTCATGGACCTCAATTCCCAATAATAAATTAATAATCTCAATCCAATCTACTCCGACTCGGCCTATCACATCCATTCCATTGATGGGGTGGCCCAACATAATGGACAGATCTTGCAGTGTAATAGTCATCTACACCTCTATAAAATGGAATTTATGTGAATCTAGACCCCATCTCTCTTCAAGTGCAATAATGAGATGATGGTCGAATGTGGTGAAATATCACATCGCTATTCCATATAACCCAACATGATGGATATAGTGGATGATATAGGGAGGTGGTGCAGCATGATGGAAATTATTAGATCATCATAGACTAAATCGAGGAACCATACTGTAACGACCCGAAATTTTTAAATAAATTTTGTTTCCTAATTTTATGTGTTATTGTTATACTCAACAAAAATGTTTTATTTGATAAACATGATTATAATTAAAATGAGATCAGTGGGTTTTGACTATTATATAACCATCGGTCAACATGACCGCTGTGAACAAAATGTTTTGATTATTGTCTCTAAATATAAGTAATCTTGGTTAATTATTATAGAAAGAATATTCGATGGCCTCACCTAGTAGTCCTGGACCGATCGAAGCCCATCTAACAGAGCTTGGGAAGGAGGTAGAACCACTGGGCTTTGCTCTGGATCAAATCCAAGCCGAACTTCATCATGTGAAGCTGGAACGAAATCGCCTTCGTGAGAAGTTCAAACTGATAGAAATTACTACTCGGGCAATGTTGACTGAGCCGCCCCAAGCTTCTATCACCCTAGCACACCTTACTCTTAGGTCCTATGCTGGTATTATAAGGGGTTATGTAACGAGACCGTAACTACCTTGTGTAATCCTTGTTTTAAATAAAAATTTGGATTTCTTCTTATGATGAAGTTTATGAATTTTGAAATGACCGGATAAATATAGTATTCATATTTTTGATGAATTTTAGAAAAAGGATATTTTAAATATGTTTATGTAAACCCTAAATAATTAAAAATGTGTAATGATTTTCAAAAAATGGTCTTTTGCAATTATGTTCAGTACTAAATTTAGAGTCAAATAAGATCAACTTGATTTTTGATGAATAGTAAATTATGAATAGTGATTTTATGATTAGGATTAGTAATATGACCAAATGGATTAGTAATCTCACTTAAAGAAAGTTTTAAAATAATCTAGGCACCTTGATTAAGTAATGTGATTCAATAAAATAGTTAAATAACGGTTTCATTAATTATTATTCAAGTATTAGTTTTTTTGGGTGAATAGTGTTTTTTAATTAAAAATTTAATTAAAAATAATTAGAAAATTATTTTTATAAAAATGACTTTATTTTTGAACTCAGAGCATCAATATTATGTTATGGTAATTTTTGGGGTTTTTTCTGAAAAAAATGAATTTTCGATGAATAGTGTTTTTATTTAAAAATTAAATTAAAAATATTTAGAAAATTATTTTTATAAAATGCATTTCATTTTTGATATTTGGTTAATGTGAAATTTTGGGATTTTTCTGAGAAAGTTGAATTTTCAGTGAATAGTAAAAATACAGTTTTAGGGTTTCGGTATGTTTAATGACATCATAACGGTGTCATGATGATGTCATGAGATCTTTTGAGGGTTTGCCGGCAAAGGGTGATGAATTATTGTTTTGGGGGCCCCATGTGGCCTAACTCCATGATAAATGACAAGGGAGAGCACATGGGTTTGAGAAAAGCACATGTGAGGTGTCCCTTGGCCATTAATGCCTTGTCCCCTCACTTTCCCTATAAATACCAAGCCCTCCTCTCATCCATTCGACTCCCCACTCATTCCCAACGAATTTCTGGTCTCATTACCTCCCAAGGAGTCCTCCCAAGGTGCCCCCAAGCCCTCAAGGTCCCAACCTTTGAGGTTTAAGAGTTACATTGTAAGGTAAGGGATCCAACCTCTCTCTTTCTTTTCAAGTAATCTCTTTTATGTCTCTTCTTTTATACTCCATGTTATTATGTTGGATGATGTTCTTTTATATTCATCCTACTGCCTATTTCATGTTCATATGATGAGAGACCCCCCCCCCTTGCTCTCATCAATTCGTTTTAAGAATGTTTAAGTGGCGCCATTAGGCTGCCGAATTTTTAAGGGATTCTTTCACCTTCCTCGTTTTCAAGTTCTATTTTCATTCAAGTCTTTCATGTTCCTTTTTGTTATATTGGGGTATGATCTCTATATATATCATACTGGACTCTTATGTTCATATGATGAGAGACCCCATTTGATCTCTTGAATTCAGTATTTTGATGTTTTAAGTGGCGCCGTTAGGCTGTCGAATTTTTAAGTGGTTCTTCACCCTTCTCGTTTTGAAGTTCTACTTTCATGTCAATTATTTCAAGTTCCTTTTTGTTATATTGGGGTATGATCTCTATATATATCATACTAGACTCTTATGTTCATATGATTAGAGACCCCATTTGATCTCTTCAATTCTGTATTTTGATGTTTTAAGTGGCGCCGTTAGGCTGCCGAATATTTTAGTGGTTCTTCACCCTTCTCGTTTTGAAGTTCTACTTTGATGTCAATTATTTCAAGTTCCTTTTTGTTATATTGGGGTATTATATCTATATATATCATACTGGACTCTTATGTTCATATGATGAGAGACCCCATTTTATCTCTTCAATTCAGTATTTTGATGTTTTAAGTGGCGCCGTTAGGCTGCCGAATTTTTAAGTGGTTCTTCACCCTTCTCGTTTTGAAGTTCTACTTTCATGTCAATTCTTTCAAGTTCCTTTTTGTTATGTTGGGGAATTATCTCTATATCTATCATACTGAACTCTTATGTTCACATGATGAGAGATCCTATTTGATCTTTTCAAATCATTTTTGTTGATGTTTAAGTAACGCTGTTAGGCTGCCGAACTTTCATAAGAGAAATCTAATTTTTTTTTTCTTTCTTCCTTCCATGTTTTTCATTTCAAATGGTATGTCCTTGAAATTTCATTACCATGATCATGTATCCTACTTATTCTGTCCATGTACTATTTTATGGGTCATTTATAAATGTTTGACCCATTTTACCTCTCTTTTAATGTCTTCTAAAACCTTGGAACATTACCGTTATGCTACAGAATTTCTGTCTCAAAATGTCTATCCCTTTTTCTAAAGTCCTTTTATTTTATTAAGTGAATACTCAAAGCTCTTTCTTCTAAAGGGGTATTCACATATATACCAAAATGTTCTATTTTAAATTCTGGGATTTACATACATGAGACCCACCTTCCTTTTCTGTGGGCTTTAAAGTGATATAAAGATCATTTCTTTAAAGCAGTTTTTAAAAAGTTATGATTATGAAATGAAACCCATTTCCATTTTGCTATATGGGTTATTTATGAAATTTTTGATGATGATATATGTGGCTCACATGATAATAAAGTCAAATTTAAGGGTGCGCCCTGATAGCGCTCCAATACATTGAGTAATGATGTAACCACTAGAGATTACAATTTTCACGATACCTTGGTGAATAACCTTGGTAATTTTAAAATGACACCTTGGGGATGGACCTTGGTGATATGTTCATGATTGTCTATGTTAAATGATGTAGCCACATCTTTAAGTTATGAAAAAGTTTTATTTTTATTATGATATGCCTCATGATTTCATTTTCATGCATTAAAGTTCTTTTCATGACTTTATTGATGTATCTCAAGTTCATATGTAAAATGTTTCACTTGTTTCCCTTGCTGGGCCTTCTCCTCACCCTTCCTTTTGATGTATGTCCCCAGGTTATGAGATGCAGTAATGAGCCTAGGGTGAACATGAGGAGAAGCCTTTCAAGTGTTTAAGAAGAATGTTTTTTTTTTGTTTCATGTTTTATGTTCCTTGTTTCCAAGACACTAAACTTTAAAGATCCTCAGTTCCGTGTAATGGAATGAAAAGTTATGTTATAAAAAGACGGGATGCTATAGTTGGTATCAAAGGATGGTTTAGTTATTGGTGAAATTAGGATATGAAAACTCTAGGAGGAACCCTATAGAAAATTTTACTATAGGAAAGCTTCCTGGTATTTTGGTGAGTATTGAGTAAGGGGTTGCCAAGCAAATACATCCCTGTCTGGATACGAGCAGGTAGAGGTGGCTCTGGCACAGATGTACATAGGGGTAAAACCCAAAAACACCGCTTTGAGCTAGACTCGAATGGGAACTGGTACACGACAACGGGCCTTGCTGCACTCTTGGTTACGACACTCCCGTGGGATAGGCTTTGGTAAATTCATAAGCTTGGTATGAACCTTTGTTAAAGGAACAAAGATAAAATAAAATAAAGGTTCACATAAGAATATATGATCATTCATAACCTAGATGGGAACCTAGGAGATCACAAGTTAGGGTATACCTTTCATATACAAGTTATCCTTATATGCTTTCAGTTCCTTTTCATGATTATTAGCTAAGTACTTAAGCCCCTAATTATGATTTCTCTTCTTAGTTAATGGTGAGAAATGGAAGAAGATGTTCCGACAACCAATGTGATAGGAAATGCGACGATTTTTGTATTAATATGATAGGGATGATTAGGGGATTAAAATATGATTATTATTTTGGAAGACGTTCATTATTTTGGGAACCATATTTGATCGAGGTAAATAGATTACTACGGTATTTTCATTGAGGAGTAAGGTTGACTTATATTTTGAAGAATAGATGAATTTAAGGTGAACTTATAGTAATTTAGGTTACTTATGGGAATGACTAACCTATCTTGGGTAAAATATGTTTAGGTTAGCTAATTTTTTATAAGATGTTAGGAGTGGTTGATGTTGTCTAGAGATGAACAATGAAGTTGTTTTGGAAGACTATGTTATCAAATCCTTATTGTATTTGGGGTTCAATCTTAGTTTGGTTTGTTTTGAGGAATTTTAAGGACCGTTATTTATGGAATGGTCTATGATGAACTTTGGGTAGTACCATGGAACTTTGATGATTTAAAAGTAGTTTCCATTCCTATGGGATTCTTTCTTTTTGAAGAGTTGTTTTACCTTAACCTTTCTGTTTTTTGGGATAATGTTTAAAGACAGAATAAATAGATAGTTAATCTTTTGTAGATTATGTGATTCTATAGAAGATGATTCTTGTGCTTTTATGAGACCAAGTGTTTTTGAATTCTCATCATTTGGAGAAAATATTAGTGTTGGTAGGGAATTGTTAAAAGATGAAACTCTACTTGAAGGTAGTTATATTTTCTTATGTTTTTGTTCTATGTAGTAAATGAAATCCTCAAAATTATGAAAAGAAACGTAAAACAAAAATGTTGTTGGTTTACGTTTCCTACTAGGTAATCAAAGACCGTTTACACACATAATAAGTTTGGGATTTTCTCATGGTTAAATTTCTCCTGATCATGTTCTATATCACTCTCCCTCAGAACTTAACCCTTTGTTTTCTCCTCCATGTCCATGTTTTCCTACATGGAACCCTAGTGTGGGTTAACTCGGGTGACCTTTGTACTTCCCTTTCATTATTTTAAAGTAATAGTTTTACTTACTCCTTTTCCGATGTGGGACTTTCAATGAAATTTCAAAACCCAATTTTAAAATTGTGAGGACGCAATTTCTTAAGGGGGGAAGATTGTAACGACCCGAAATTTTTAAATAACTATTGTTTCCTAATTTTATGTGTTATTGTTATACTCAACAAAAATGTTTTATTTGATAAACATGATTATAATTAAAATGAGATCAGTGGGTTTTGACTATTATATAACAATCGGTCAACATGACCGCCGTGAACAAAATGTTTTGATTATTGTATCTAAATATAAGTAATCTTGGTTAATTATTATAGAAAGAAGATTCGATGGCCTCACCTAGTAGTCTTGGACCGATCGAAGCCCGTCTAACAGAGCTTGGGAAGGAGGTAGCACCACTAGGCTTTGCTCTGGATCAAATCCAAGCCGAACTTCATCATGTGAAGTTGGAACGAAATCGCCTTCGTGAGAAGTTCAAACTGATAGAAATTACTACTCGGGCAATGTTGACTGAGCCGCCCCAAGCTTCTATCACCCTAGCACACCTTACTCTTAGGTCCTATGTTGGTATTATAAGGGGTTATGTAACGAGACTGTAACTACCTTGTGTAATCCTTGTTTTAAATAAAAATTGGGATTTCTTCTTATGATGAAGTTTATGAATTTTGAAATGACCGGATAAATATAGTATTCATATTTTTGATGAATTTTAGAAAAAGGATATTTTAAATATGTTTATGTAAACCCTAAATAATTAAAAATGTGTAATGATTTTCAAAAAATGGTCTTCTGCAATTATGTTCAGTACTAAATTTAGAGTCTAATAAGATCAACTTGATTTTTGATGAATAGTAAATTATGAATAGTGATTTTATGATTAGGATTAGTAATATGACCAAATGGATTAGTAATCTCACTTAAAGAAAGTTTTAAAATAATCTAGGCACCTTGATTAAGTAATGTGATTCAATAAAATAGTTAAATAACAGTTTCATTAATTATTATTCAAGTATTAGTTTTTTCGGGTGAATAGTGTTTTTTAATTAAAAATTTAATTAAAAATAATTAGAAAATTATTTTTATAAAAATGACTTTATTTTTGAACTCAGAGCATCAATATTATGTTATGGTAATTTTTGGGGTTTTTTCTGAAAAAAATGAATTTTCGATGAATAGTGTTTTTATTTAAAAATTAAATTGAAAATATTTAGAAAATTAATTTTATAAAATGCATTTCATTTTTGATATTTGGTTAATGTGAAATTTTGGGATTTTTCTGAGAAAGTTGAATTTTCAGTGAATAGTAAAAATACAGTTTTAGGGTTTCGGTATGTTTAATGACATCATAACGGTGTCATGATGATGTCATGAGATCTTTTGAGGGTTGGCCGGCCAAGGGTGATGAATTATTGTTTTGGGGGCCCCATGTGGACCAACTCCATGATAAATGACAAGGGAGAGCACATGGGTTTGAGAAAAGCACATGTGAGGTGTCCCTTGGCCATTAATGCCTTGTCCCCTCACTTTCCCTATAAATACCAAGCCCTCCTCTCATCCATTCGACTCCCCACTCATTCCCAACGAATTTCTGGTCTCATTACCTCCCAAGGAGTCCTCCCAAGGTTCCCCCAAGCCCTCAAGGTCCCAACCTTTGAGGTTTAAGAGTTAAATTTTAAGATAAGGGATCTGACCTCTCTCTTTCTTTTCAAGTAATCTCTTTTATGTCTTTTCTTTTATACTCCATGTTCTTATGTTGGAGGATGTTCTTTTATATTCATCATACTGCCTATTTCATGTTCATATTATGAGATACCCCCCCCCCTTTCTCTCATCAATTCGTTTTAATAATGTTTAAGTGGCGCCGTTAGGCTGCCGAATTTTTAAGGGATTCTTTCACCTTCCTCGTTTTCAAGTTCTATTTTCATTCAAGTCTTTCATGTTACTTTTTGTTATATTGGGGTATGATCTCTATATATATCATACTGGACTCTTATGTTCATATGATGAGAGACCCCATTTTATCTCTTCAATTCAGTATTTTGATGTTTTAAGTGGCGTCGTTAGGCTGCCGAATTTTTAAGTGGTTCTTCACCCTTCTCGTTTTGAAGTTCTACTTTCATGTCAATTATTTCAAGTTCCTTTTTGTTATATTGGGGTATTATCTCTATATATATCATACTGGACTCTTATTTTCATATGATGAAATACCCCATTTGATCTCTTCAATTTAGTATTTTGATGTTTTAAGTGGCGCCGTTAGGCTGCCGAATTTTTTAGTGGTTCTTCACCCTTCTCGTTTTGAAGTTCTACTTTCATGTCAATTATTTCAAGTTCCTTTTTGTTATATTGGGGTATGATATCTATATATATCATACTGGACTCTTATGTTCATATGATGAGAGATCCCATTTGATCTTTTCAATTCAGTATTTTGATGTTTTAAGTGGCGCCGTTAGGCTGCCGAATTTTTAAGCGGTTCTTCACCCTTCTCGTTTTGAAGTTCTACTTTCATGTCAATTATTTCAAGTTCCTTTTTGTTATGTTGGGGAATTATCTCTATATATATCATACTGAACTCTTATGTTCACATGATGAGAGATCCTATTTGATCTTTTCAAATCATTTTTTTTGATGTTTAAGTAACGCCGTTAGGCTGCCGAACTTTCATAAGAGAAATCTAATTTTTTTTTCTTTCTTCCTTACATGTTTTTCATTTCAAATGGTATGTACTTGAAATTTCATTACCATGATCATGTATCCTTCTTATTCTGTCCATGTACTATTTTATGGGTCATTTATGAATGTTTGACCCATTTTACCTCTCTTTTAATGTCTTCTAAAACCTCGGAACATTGTCGTTATGCTGCAGAATTTCTGTCTCAAAATGTCTATCTCTTTTTCTAAAGTCCTTTTATTTTATTAAGTGAATACTCAAAGCTCTTTATTCTAAATGGGTATTCACATATATACCAAAATGTTCTATTTTAAATTCTGGGATTTACATACATGAGACCCACCATCCTTTTCTGTGGGTTTTAAAGTGATATAAAGATCATGTCTTTAAAGCAGTTTTTAAAAAGTTATGATTATGAAATGAAACCCATTTCCTTTTTGATATATGGGTTATTTATGAAATGTTTGATGATGATATATGTGGCTCACATGATAATAAAGGCAAATTTAAGGGTGCTCCCTGATATCGCTCCAATGCATTGGGTAATGATGTAACCACTAGAGATTACAATTTTCACGATACCTTGGTGAATAACCTTGGTAATTTTAAAATGACACCTTGGGGATGGACCTTGGTGATATGTTCATGATTGTCTATGTTAAATGATGTAGCCACATCTTTAAGTTATGAAAAAGTTTTATTTTTATTATGATATGCCTCATGATTTCATTTTCATGCATTAAAGTTCTTTTCATGACTTTATTGATGTATCTCAAGTTCATATGTAAAATGTTTCACTTGTTTCCCTTGCTGGGCCTTCTGCTCACCCTTCCTTTTGATGTATGTCCCCAGGTTATGAGATGCAGTAATGAGCCTAGGGTGAACATGAGGAGAAGCCTTTCAAGTGTTTAAGAAGAATGTTTTTTTTTGTTTCATGTTTTATGTTCCTTGTTTCCAAGACACTAAACCTTAAAGATCCTCAGTTCCGTGTAATGGAATGAAAAGTTATGTTATAAAAAGACGGGATGCTATACATACATCCCTATAAAACTAGCCATTAATCCTGAGTTTCCTAGGATTTGAACAATGGAGGACCTTCTATCGAAAAAAATGATATCATCATAACTTTTTTTATACTAAATTCATTTGAAATATAATTTTTTTTTAAAATTAATACACCAGAGAAATAAGGTTGAAAATTAAAATGTATAATTCATCATTATGAATAAAAATAAGAAAAAAATATATGAGGATGGTGTTTTATGGATTAGTCAATGAATTAATTGTTTTATTGATCTCCAATGATGCTTAATTTATTCTAATTGTATATATAAATTAGTTGTGATGAGAAACCCACATAGAACATGTGGCAGCATGATGCATTCATTTTCATTGTTTTTTTATTTTTTTAATAGTTATAGTATAAAAAATTCATCCAGATATAATATAAAAATGATACAAATCAAAGTAGAAACACATCAGAAATAAGTAAATTGGGTAATAAAAAGATTCATTACTAAAATATATTCATACGAAACAAAATATACATATTTATAAAAAAATACATAGACTTGATCATGGATGATGGGAAATGGAGCTCTATCCTTCCACTTTGGGACATCTCATATGAGTTGTTCCTTCCACATAAAAAATGCGACATTATAGACCCTCTACTAGTTTTTGTGGCCATTCCTTCTCATTTCCAATTCGAGTAGACTTTGGTCTTCCCTAAGGGTGAAACCTAGTAATATCAAGCGAATAATTTAAATAAAAGCATAAATTGAAAAAAACATAAATGAAAACAAAACAAAATTATGAAACCAGGAAATATTAGGGACGAAATTTTGCTGATCAATAGGAAATGAAATAGAATGGAAGTCACCAATAGGCATCCAAGATGCACTATAATAGTTAACAAGAGTTATCATGTGATACTATAGGTCAACATAGGGTTCTAATGATATGTTTACGGAAGAAAAAGATACATAAAAATTTTCACAAGGATATTTCAATAATGGGATGTTGATGAAATCATAGTACCTATTATCCAACATGTCCACAAGAACTCAAACACAGGTTCATGTAGATCGGTCATAAAACTCTCTTGCCTGGAAATTTATATTTTCTCATTCAAAGGATTGAACACTCTATATTGTTGCCCAAAGTAGTATCTACTCAATGTCACTTTGGAAATACTATGTTAAGCACTTTCCATTATCCATCCTCTGATAGGCCATTTACGATCATTCAACAATATAGTGCACACATATATCAAATGTACCTTGCACTAACCTCATGAGAGGAAATTGGCGCACACCTTCATGGACCCCATTTATGGCCTCCACTATATTAGTGGTCATGTGGCCATATCTCCTACCACCATCATATGATAATAAACATTTTTCCTTATAAATTTGCATCATATATTCATCAAATTCTTCATTAACCCTTATAATCTCATTCTGATTCCAATAAAACCTTTAACATTAGGTCTTATATGATGAAACCATAAGATAATAATGTATTAAAAATGATATTATGTTTTTTTTCAAAAACTTTATGTTTAGAAAAGCATACCAAAATTTAGGATATCCTTCTTTATTTACTCATATATGAAATTATTTTAAAAATTACATGATAAATGATTAATTCAATATAAATAATAAGAATTTGGATCTATCAATGAAACCACATCACTATATACAGATTTTATAAACATTATATGGTGATCAGATACCAGAAACACTCCCTAGTTTTGTGGGAAAAGAATGCATATACATGCCAGAAACCAACTCTAGGATTAAAAAATTCTCCTTTTAAAAAACATATATTTCATGTGGTAGAGGAGAATGAATATAATCATATGTGGAAGAAATAAGTTGAACACCTGTATACTTTCCATAAAAGAAAGTTCCATCGACCTGAATGATGTGTTAACTACAAGGAAAAGTAGTGATGATTGGCCTGAATTCCCAAAATATCCTATTAAACATCACATTTTATAGATCAACTCAGTGATTTGGGGACACATACGCAGCAGTGTTCAAATGATAACTAATATGATTATTGAGAGACAATAATTCCATAATATATTGAAACATTTTATATGATTCATTACAATCACCGTACACTTTTAAAATTTCCTTCTTTTTTTCATTTCATGCATTGTCGTAGGATATCTTGTAGTTAAACAACTATTGAATTCGTTACTTAATAAGGGTCAGGGGAATGTAATGTCATGGTCATATCATCCCTATAATAATAGTTGATACAAATTCTATATCATGTGAAGAGTGATCATGTGACAATCTTGGATGTACAAAAGTGTGTAGGCTTCTATTTTGGTTATCTTCTAACATGAAAAAATTATCAGATATTCCCCTTAATCAGAATTTGCATTCTTAACCATTTTTTTACATCGAATGGAATATTTTTCACTCTTCAACTCATAAAACACAAATACGAAATGTCTCTCTATGTGGTATTATTTAACAACATATTTCACGGCATGTTTACTTTTAAAACTCTTACCCAACATTGAGGGGGTTATTAGTTGATGCTGATCTATTCCCTATAATTCCATGGAATTCAGAAGCTGGAGTAATGAAAACAGAACCAAAATGTTGTCCAAGTGCCATTCCATCAAATACAATATTTAATACTGAAGGATGATTAACACTAACTGGCAGATTTCGTGGAATCCTATATATAATAGTAAATTCAAAAGGTCCATTCCATACATCACCGTCACCCATATCATCTCCTGATGCCTGAGAAGACACTTCATCCTCAAATAAATTGTCATTCAGAATATCAGAAGTACCCAAATTGATATAACCAACATTTACATCAAAATTGTAATCATCATCTTCATAATTTGGTTCTATCATAGGATTCATATGAGTATGTAATGAATTAGAGTGTTTAGAAGGATCGAAATCTCTAGATCTCGCAAAACATTGTTCTTTAGTAGTAGGATGCACCACATTAACATCATAAATCACCAGATAAAATTCCATCATACAAGTACTACACTATTTCATGAATAAAAAAGATGCATCTGTCCAATCCTCATCATAGACCAAAGGGTAATCAGTGTGCAATAATCATTCAAGGTATTGAAGATGATGATATGTTATTGACCTAACTTACTGATCAACCCTCTGTTTTAACTAACCACGAATATTATTGCAAACTTCATCCAATGTCACACAATCATGAAGACTTTACACTCTTTTAGGTGGAAAACCTTATCTAAAATCGTAATCAGTATAAACTAACTCACCATTGTAATATATTTTCACCGACATGATTTATTTAAAAAAATTATTAATAAAATCCAAATTTATACACCAACAGTTCTTGAAAAACACCTTTTTATTTCAATGAAACTCACATCCATGTGAGGGGGTATTGGGGTCTCAGATACATAATAATTTTTAAGCAGAAATGCTTATCCTTACATACATAGGGAGAGGGAAAAAATGTAGTTCATCAATGAGGAAAGATTGAAATTATTAAAAATAATATTACTAAAAAACAAAACATGAATTTTCAATCATACATTGGTCGGTCATCTCAAGATCAACAAATTATTATAAATTAAATAATCTGATACAAAATAAAAATAAAAATGCTACTTCAATCATACATTAAATGGAAATTCAAATATCATTAAATATTTTATATTTCTAAAATGTTTGTTTGAGATATTTATTACATTCCAAATATTGTCCCTTTATGTACTATATTCAATAAATAATATATATATATACATATATTTATTATTAGGCTGCCATGAAGATTTTTCACTATTACATATGACAAAGTATAACTTATACATTGATCGACATAAATAATCTCAATGATGAAGTACATTGATGGTGATATTGTTACCAAAGAATATTTAACAAAATGTTATATATTTTTATACGACATCATCAAATGTTTCATAAATTTTAATTACTTATGAATAAATAACCATGACTT
This sequence comes from Viscum album, assembly GCA_963277665.1. Lineage (NCBI taxonomy): Eukaryota > Viridiplantae > Streptophyta > Magnoliopsida > Santalales > Viscaceae > Viscum > Viscum album. Next base: position 768,786,847 of record OY728121.1, read on the forward strand.
GATCTTGAGAAATATTCTATAGATTGTTTTATCATTATTTGGTAAGCTAACCAAAACCTAGGGGTGAACTCCTATAGTCACTATTATTGCATATTTATACAACCACTAGTCTCCTTTCAATCAACAATTCCTCTTATAAAATGCCTCTGGTAGAACGTATCATGTCGAATGCCTCTTGTAGAGTGCCTTTTTATTATAAAGTTTCTCACATACAAGTGAGGCGAAACATGGATATGAAATACATAACATTTTTTAGGCAAAAAAACGCCCTTACATACTTAGAGAGGGATGTCTCATAGGTCTTCAATGCAATAAAGAAAATGAAATTTTAAAAAATTATATAACCACATCCAAAAAAGACATGCAATTTCAATTCTTCACTATTCAGTTATCTTAAGACAAGTCATCACACAAAACACATAACATGTTTTTTGGTATACTTATTTTGTAATACATAGTATATAACTTTACCTATAACTAGATGTAATATATATTAAATATCTACGAATAATTTCCAATATTTTATCTTTTAAATGTATGTATGTATATATATATTTACTTAATAATAACATATATTAAATTTAATTAAAATTAATATATTTCACATGCACATAATAACCATTAAAATTCTATACAGTTGTGTTATTTTCAATTTTATAAAATTTCATATGTATATATAATATTTTGGTCATTTTTTAAATTTTCTTATTTTATGTAATTATATTTTACACTTTATTACTTGAATGAATAGTTATTTATACTAAATATCATTTAAAATTATTCCTTAGAAAATACTTTTGTAAACATTTAAAAAAATAGTACATATATAATTTAAAGTTTTTATTTATAATAATTAATATACCTAATATATTTTTAATAATATATATAGATTATTTCCAGCTACATATATAGAATATATACATTTAATGAAATATTATTTCCCTAAATATTAATTAATTTTTATACGTAACATTTCAAATATATAAAAATATTATTTAAATTTTATTAACATTAAATATAAATTATATCATAAAATAAACACTAATTTATACCTCTATACATTCATGCATCGATACTTATAAAATAAATAAATCATACAAACCAAATAAATAACATTTAGATAATAAAAAAATTATATAGGAATTTTACATTTTAAAAAAGACACAAATACATAATGAAAAAATAGTTTCAATTGATCGTTGGAAAAAATAATAGAGGAGGTGAATTGGATTTTTAGGGGTTTCCATTTTATAAAACATTCCTGAATGGATGCATGAGCCCCATCCATGCATCCTTTTTGCATTCTGCGAAGGAATCTAGAATGGGGTTCACACCTCTGTTGTCGCTCCAAGGAAGCATGAACATGGTTCAAGATTCCTTGGAAGTAAATGGACAACCTTGATCCCAATTCACACATCCTTGGAATATCTAAGAAGCATGAATGATGGTCAAGCTTCTCTAGAGCCAATTTTTAAAATATCGGGAACCCTATACATTTATAATTTTTTTTTAAAACCCCACCCAAGTGTGAACCTCCTTTTAATTTTAGATTTATTTATAATAATAATAATAATAATAATAATAATAAATTATTATTATTATTATTGATCATGAAATATTAATTTCCTTGTATCTTCTTCTTTTGACATTAGATTGGTGAACCGCACATGGCATCATGATCCAACAATTGAGATTGTCAATTTAAGACTCATGTCAGATACCTTTTTCAGACTCATAAATCAGGTAAAAAAACACCCAATAATAATAAAATTATTATTATTATGAGATCTTTTTTCTGACATATCTCCCTCAAATGGGGCTGGAATTAAGAACCATCTATGCCATTGAGACCCTGAAATTTGGGCAGATATTTCAAGACCAATTTCAGTTTTTTAATATCCACTCATGGCTTAGGTCAACAAAGCACTATTCGTGAATGATATGGTGAAATTTTTCTTTTTCACCGGGTGTATGATTAAAGATAGTGAATAGTCTGTCCTAAGAATTTTTTCTTCATGATTGAAATGGTGTGACCCGTTTGGACATCTAGGGCTGTTTTCAAAGGCAAATCTGTGAAATTTAATTCTTACCCATTAGACCGATGATGATCCACATGAGATTTTAAAAATTTTGGCTGATTCATGTCAATTAGTACCCCGACACTCCATTAGTATGACAAATCAAAGATGTTGTGTTTTGGTGAGGACACAGTTAGGCACCAAAATGGGACCACACACTGTGTGGGTCCCCAACATGCCATGTACCTCTTTTTGAGGAATCATTGAGGTTCAGTATCTCCTTTTGATCTTGTATTTTGGATTCGATTAGTATTTCATGAGTGGTTTACCATGTATAATGTAATGGAATCCTTTCAAGTGGATTTTGAGATACAATGAGAGATGTTCTGACCATGACGCTTTGTTTGGAATCCCTTGATAATGACAGTGATCGAGCCGGATCATCATAGAGTTCAGATATAGATGATACTCCCATGTAACACTAAGGTGTGGGTCATCTATCCATGGAGATGGTTCTCCAATATTTCATCTGGGAGCGAGTTCATTGTAATCATTGTATAGATAGAGAAAACACTCCCCTATGGCGCTAGGGTGAAGGTCCGCTCTCCACGGAGACAACACTCCCATATCATACCATGGAATGTTTCCTCCATATTTATTATACAATCACATAGTGTAATACCCTTATCAGTATAGGGAATGGTTCCTCTACATTAAAATCATACCCCCTAAATTGTGTGACATAGTGACGAGGTGTGGGTTCAATACATGGTTATTTTTGGGTAGATGCATTGGACGGTGGGCATCATTGATTGACTTTTTGAACTACTGGATACTCTTCTTCTTAGGCTGAACTCTGAGATGGAGATCCCCTTACTATATTTTTTGAGCTTATTTGACTGAGCATATATATCTATACTTATTCTGTATCCACACCTTAGATTTAGACACTCTTCTTCTAGGATACGTGAAGATGCATGGTGTATTCCATATGGCTTTAGTGTTTTTCTTCTTGTGGTTGGATGATTCCAATATACATCTATAGGTGGAAAATAATTAACTAGTATTTCATCAACTCACCATGTCAATCCCCTTATGATTGGACCTTTTATATTCACTGTCTTTTTGGGTTGAGGTATATTCTTTCACTATACATTTTTCTATTTATTTTCTAGAGGTTCATGCATGCTTGGTTTATTTTACAGTAGTGTTTCATCCTTTATTCATTAACTCTTCAATTTTATATAGGGTAGTCTATTTGTGCATGTAAAGGTACTTGGGAAAAGGCCTCCATGAGTAAGTTATGCGTTCGGCGCTTGTCACCACTCCCGGGCCCATAAAGGTGGGTTTGGGGTATTTGTGGCTCGAGCCTTAGGTTGGGTCAGTTTGCGACTTATTGGTATCCGAGAATATTCATTCCATGGGATGTTGTTTTGATGTATCCCCTTAAATTGTTTTTTTGGTTTAAGGAAACAACATCAAAGTGTCTCGAGTGTGGAACACATCCCAGATAATCTAGTTAAGGTGAAACAACCGATGTATCTATTCACTGGGACTCGTACTATCATTTTATCAACTCGGTATGCTGATACATATGTTGCAGTGATCAATGGTACATGCATTATATAGGATTTTTTATTTTACAATTCTTCTTGATTCATATCCCTATTTATATATATATATATATATATATATATATTCTCAAATGAATGTGGAATATCTTTTTACTTTTGAGATACCTTCATGATGATAGCCAGCCAGGATACCAATTTCGGATCATGATGATGATCCGATGAGTAATGGGGCCATAGTTCAGGGTTCATCCTGTGATATTTTTTCATAAAAGAAGGAAAGTAGCAGCACCCTCACCTATAGAGCAGTAGTTGGTCCCAACAGAGTTGCAATAGAAATTTTATAGGATGATCGCACTCCGTGAGTTCCAACATTAGAGATCATTGAGGATCCACGAGGAACTCGATCCATTGGTAGAATATGATTGGAGAGAGTCAATGGTCCACATCTTTAGGATTATCTGGACACTTATGGTTTAGTTGGTGAAACTGGCATCTATATTTTTCCATGGATCAGTTGTACACTGGTGTAATTTTGTTACATAGATGCACGATGAGTTGACACTCTCATGGGATGAATTCCAATGACTATTCCATTAGGAGTACTACCCATCCTGCTTATGCCAGTCCCGATCCATGAGAAAATAGAGTTTAATAAGGGATGGATAATGTTGGATGAGTATGAAATGAGGTTCACAAACCTTACAAATTACTCTATTCACATGATCTGAGTTGTCTACTTTTGAGCCCGAATGTTTGAGCAAGGAATCCATCAAGATATATCATCCAGTGTTGTACCATTGTGTATCCCCAAATATATCGGGGTGTTGGAGTGATAATTGGTTGTAGAGAGTGTTCTATTGAGGGATTATAGGATCATGGATATGGAGGACATGGTCTCAGATAGTAGAAGGACTTGGAGGCTTATGACCCCGTGGAATACAAGATGACTATAGGTATGCTTAGTGTCCTTTCTAACTTTTGAAAAATTAATTTATAGACATTAGTGTGATGTACACTTTTAATTACACTCCTTTCATGAAGATTAATCAGTGTGATGTGGGGCGTTGGTGTATCCCTATGCCAGTGTTATTCAAATTAGCATAGAATGCAAGAAGAAGAGGGATACTCCCCCCCACTAAGACACATTTTTTAGACGCGAGAAAAACCATGAGGGTGAGTCACTTCCAGCCAAAGAAAATTTAATCAATGTGTGGTGGATGTGTCCCACTAAATTGTGTGTTTTGGTTTGGGTTAAATATAGTTGTTTTGAAACAAAGGGATCTTTAAGACCCCATTGAGCTTTTGGGTATCCATTTATTGTTTGTTAGTACCCTCATATGCTTGTAATGAGTTCGTACGCAAGACACTCGAGGAGGATATAATGGCCCAAACCTCTCCAGTCTGATCCTTTGTGAAAATATGGTATTTTAGGTGTTTTGGGAGGTCAATGTGACTTATTCCAAACACTTTGAAAATTTCAAATTTTGTGAACAATGACATCAGTGAGAAAAATATGAACAGTTCCATCAATGAGACAGATGTGAATAGTGTCATTGGTGACTCATGTCAGTGGCTCACTTGTTAGTAGGTCATCTGTCGGTTGGTCATTTGTTGGTATATTGTATATCTATAGGTTATCTATCAGTAGTTCATCTGTCAGTAGTTCGTCTGTATGTAGTTCATCTATCAGTTGGCTATATGTTGGTGGGTCATCTGTCGGTAGGTAATCTGTCAGTAGGTCCTCTATCGGTAGTTCCTCTATTGGTAGGTCATCTATTGGTAGGTCATCTATCTGTAGGTCATCTTTCAATAGGTCCTCTATCGGTAGGTCATCTATCAGTAGTTTCTATAGTGTTTTCAAACCATTCATTGAACAATGTTTCTAGTATCCTACAGTTTCACTTGTTTGACATTTTAATTGACATAAAACACATAAAAATCCGTATTTTCTTTGTATTTATGGACAATTAAAATCCCATTACTCATATATTAATTTTACAAAGGGTCCTGATGACTTTACTCGGTCAAACCACATAGTCTTGACAAGATCTGCCTTTAATGAAAAATCTAAATCGTATCTAAACTACTTCTCCTTTTAGATTTTCAAAAGTCCAAGATACATTTTTAATTGTTATTCCGTCTAGGTTTTCATTGTTATCGGACACCTAGAGTTCATCATACCATAGGATTTGGGTGATCAAGCTGCAATCCTTGGATCATTTCCCCATGGATTTTTTCCTACTGCACGTGAACCCACTATCTTGGTGAAACTAGGAAGTGTCGATCCATATTAGATATAATGTAAATTATATCTTCGTTATTATGGGTCCCTCGAAATATTTCCACCCTTTTAATTTACCATGTTAAGGCATGTGATCTCCATGTTTTAATGATACTTTCTTGGGTGTTCGTTGATTCAGTTGTGTCGCGATGTCCTCAGGTGGATGCAGTCATTGTAAGAGAGGTGATCGTGATCTGTTGTGTTGGCCCATTCTCATACAAACAATGACTAAAAACTTTTTAGGTTGGGGATTAATGGCCTATCTATCATTTTACATGTATTTGAACAGCTATCACATTTATCCACTAGATCAGAATGAAATTGACATAATAAATACTTGAACTAGATTAAATAATTTGTATCAATTTCTTAGTGATGTTATTGCCCTCATGATTTTCTAGATCATGTGATATCATGATTTTATTCATTATCATGTTTTTATTGATGGAAATAAGTAAATAAAAAAAATTTGGGATTACTTATAAATTAATACGCTAAAGATAAAGTGGCATGTTTAATGAATCTGGTTGTTGTTGTTGTGCTTGGTAATAATCAAATGGATGTAGTTATGCACGTCCAATTGAATTGATTAATTAAATATTGAATAATAGACCATTTATTCGATAAATATAATTTTATTAAGGGTTTTGAGTTACCGTCTTTCTTTTAAAGGCCAAGCCCCTTTTGGTTTGGAGTTTTGAGTGCTCATTGTGCATGAAGGTTGAACGCCTTGTTTAGGGACAAGGGCCGAATTTCTATGTTTTTTGTTTCCTTCTTCTTGTGTGGTGGTGTGAGCCTAGGATGGATGATCCTAGAGGGATCTTGTGGTGTGTTAGGGAAAATAGGCCCAGTAGTGTTGGTAGAAGTTGACTCCTATAATGGCGAGATGCATCAGTTTATGCATATGGGTGTCAGGGAGGACATACGAGATAATGGAACAGGTTGAAGTTGGGCTTACCTATTGATATGAAATTTGTTGATGTTGAATTTTATGTTTCTATTATTCTTTAATTTCCCTACTACTTGTGGCATATGTCCATTCTTACCCTACTACCAAAAGAGTAGAATACACACGGGGCATGTCATGTGATTTTCATGTTTAGCTTCCCGAGGATGGATGAACATGCACTACAGATATAGGTGGAAATGACTGGACGAGTAGTTAATCTACTAATTGTGTTGATACAATTATGTCTAGATGCTTAGAATGATTTTCTAGAATACTTGGGATTATAGATAAGTGATAATTATACTAGTAAATGATTGAATAAATGATGATAACCCATGGGGTTGGAGCTTGCTGGGATGTAATGAAGAGATTAAAATTTAAAGGAACTGTGGACTTGGATATTTAATTCCCAGATCACATAGAATATTGTTATGAAGCTCATGGAATGTAATGGTGAAAATTTTAACTATTAATTAATGTTTAAATAACTAATTAATTAGTGTGAAACTGATAAAAAGGTATAATGTAAACCAATGTAGCTCTTTAAATGGTTGTGTGCTTATAGGATACCTAGTCTTAGCAATGGTAGATGAGAGTCTAAGAGAAATTAGCTATAGTTGAGTCTAATATGAGGTTATGAACATAGTGTGGTTGTGAGATATATTATATTTTGTGCTTTTTTGTGTTTCTATATGCAAATCTACCCTGTCAGTTAGGGAATCTGACACCCTAGGGATTCTGAGTCATGAGGGTGTTTTCTCAAAAATCCTATTGGGAGGATGGATGGGCAACTACCCCATTGACCCCACTCTCATTTCTTGGTAGTTACATGTTCTGGTAGCCACAATGGATAACTTTTCCCCTATATGTGTATAAAGGTCTATATTGGCTTCTGGTTATTCACACACACATATTCTGTATATTGTTCCCAATGGACTACTATATGTTGAAGGTGTATAGGCTCTAATATATTTAGGATCCATACTTGGTGTATGGGATGTAATTGGTTGAGGTATAATTCTCAATGTAAGATACACGTTATGAGAGATGTGGTGTAAAATGGAAACTACATGGTTTGTTTGGTTACATGGAGGTGGTGGTTGTTTTTCATGAGGTGCATGTTGTGGTGCTTCACCTAATTGTCTATGGGAAAGCCTTTTGGAGAGTGATGAGAAGGACATTCAATGTTAGGGAAAAGAGGAAAACCAGTGGGGATGTGGTATCATGGTACCCTTGATATTATTTATTATATTATATACTATTTTATGTAATACTTAGTGAGAGTAGCCCCGGTGAGGTAGGGGACATAGTATTGTTTTTTAGGTGATGAGTTATTTTTATTTTTTTACCATGATTTAGTCAGATTTCTTTACTTTTTCATGAGAGGCTCTAGGGAGGATCCTACAGAGTATACAGTTATACTCACCCTATGTTATATAAGCTATTTCATTCAAGTAACTTGGAGCAGGTTGGAGATCGGGTTGGTTAATACTAGCTTGGGGTAATAGGAGTTTCCAGGCTTCATGGTCACTATTGTTTTACTTTATTTTGGTACTTATAGTTTTTCCTTTTAATTGAAGTAGTTTTTTCATGAAATTACATATGTGTACATGGGATTTATTTTTTATTGTAGTCTGATAAAGAGTTTGTTGGTCTCTATCTTATCTTTCTCTTACGCATGTGTTTTCTTAGAGGGTAATGCCTCCCATTTATGTGTTTAATATACCATAAGTGATAGTTTCCAACCCATCGCCTTTTGGAGGCAGGACTCAGGGGGTAATTATATCTCTTCTTACACTATCGGCCTAGGAGGGGTATACTTTGTGGGGAGGGGGTCATGATATAGTGGTATCCGAGGTCTGGTCGAGGGATATGATAGAGTTTGGGGATAGGCACATGCGAGGTTCCATGGGTTGGAATGGAAATAGTGTCATATAATTTAGTAAGAACTATAAACATGGGATACTGGCTATGAAATGAGTATTTAGGACCCATGTGTTATGATTAATAGGCCTCTATGTTTATAGTGGCCACTAAATGAGGTTTTACTTATTATAGGGTAGAGGCCAAGGAAAGGATCATGCATCACTATTCTTTTCACATGTGTTTGAATGGGTAGACCATGGGATAGGTTATGCTAAAATGAATAAATGAACAAATCAATTAATGTTAATTCTTACTTATTCTATTTTTAAGAGGTCTAACTATTTTTTATTTTCTAGGAATGACTCCATGTTCATGTACTCATCAGGTTAATGAAGAAGATGTTCAGCAGGCTGTTCAATCCAATCAGGGACGAGTATAGGTTGACGACAATGGCACATAGAGAATAAAACTCCATGTGTTTCAACTTGAGTGTCTACAGAAGTACAGATGCTCCATTTCAGAAGCAGTCACAGAAGATTAGTTGTAGGATGTTGTGATAGCTTTCGGTTCGATCAGTGTTCATAAAGAGCATTTGGTGTCAGTTGTTATGATGATTCTATGTGGGGAAGTAAGGAAATGGTGGTTCTTGTTCCTCAGGGATCACGAGGAGCTGGCAGTCTCATGGGAGGAGTTTTTATCCTAGTTTAAAGTTTAGTTTCTTTCTTCAACCGTGAAGGTGGCCAGACGCCAAGAGATGTTTACCCTTTGATAGGGGATCTCTAGTTTTTTAGAGTTTGGAGACAATTTCAGGAACCTTTTTCAATATGCTCAAACCTACTTCCATATGAAGTGTCTAGGGTGAGGCATTTCTATGAGGCTTTGCATCCAGAAATCCAGCACTAGGTCACCCCATTTATAATGATGATGCATCACAAGGTACTAGTAAGGGAAGAGTTCATTGATAGGTTGTTATAAATAACAATATAATCATGAGAGGGGAGTTTTTTAGATTCCTCATGAAGAAGAACTATGGCCTGGGGTTCTTGAGTTTAGGGAAGAAAAGTTTTCGTTCATCCAAGGGTAGGTCCCATCCCTCAGTTTCTGGTTTCTTCAGGGGAAACATCCCTTACACCTAATCCAAGGGATAAAATGCATGTTTTTTTGTTTATTCCAAGTTTATCCATAGAGTGAATGCCTGTACATTCTGAGCAGTTAGCATGCATCATGTGTTCATCATTAGGTTCCTCTATTGAGGAAGTTCTAGCCAAGGTAGCAACCGAAGGTTGCACAATCATTTCATCAATAGAGAGTAGATGGGGAATGTAGAGGACATTCTTGAGATTCCCTATTAACTTAGAGAGCATAGTGATTCCATGGTAGAGTTTTTCAGTAGCGTTATAGAGGCTGTGGAGCAGGTCGTGGTCAGCTTCATGCTTTAGCGTTGCTAGCGTCGGGCGAGCCATACATTATTTGAGGAACCATTTTATTGTTTTCTACTTGGTTTTATGCCTCATTAAATTCAATAATGACACACCCTTTCATATAACCTACCCTTGTACATTCCATTGGAGTCGAGGTGGATAGGCTTCCAGTGCCCTTAGAATTGTCTATTCTAATTGGAGGTCGAGCTGGCTTGTTTGAAGTATGTAGAGATTATGAGCTTGAACGAGGGCATCACCGCTCTTGGACATGATTCTTATATTTACAGATACATCATTATGATTTCATCCTCATCATGGATTGGTTTTATTTCGTGTAGGAAATCATGGATTATTTTAGGAGACTGGTGGTGTTCTTCAAATTTGATGGAGAGACAACCGTGTTTTTTGGTGAGAGAGACCCTTAGATGGGTCACATGCATGTTTCCTCCATATCATCCTTGATGACTGAGCTAATTCTAAGTTCATTATAGGTTTAGCAGTTAGAATTTCCCATTTTCATAGAGGAGTACCATGATTACTTTCGAGAAGTGGCTATAGCATTACCCCCTTGATGAGAAATCGAGTTCCGGATTGATCTACAGTCAAACATGTCTTCTATCTCAATATCTATATATAGGATGACTTATTCTGAGTTGTGAGAGATTCATATATAGCTCAATGGTCTGTTTTAGTGTGCTTTTTGTGGTGTAGTGTGTCACTATGGAGTGTACCAGTTTTTTTCATGAAGCAGGTTGATGGTAGTTTGTGGTTGTGTGTCAATTATCGTCGCTTGAACCAAGTGACAGTGAAGAAACACTATCCTATTACATGGATTGATGATTTATTCTATCAAATTAATGGTGAATGTTGGTTCTCATATACAATTTTCAGTCAGTATATCATTAGATGTGTTTAAAGGATGAGGATATTCTGAAGACTGTCTTCAGTTGCCATCATGGGAATTACGAGTTCATTGTGATGTCATTCTGCGTGATAAATGATCTAGTTGTGTTCATGGGATTGATGAATATTGTGTTATATGAGTTCCTATATATTTTCATGGTGGTATTCATCAAAGACATCCTTGTGTACTATTCATATGAGGAGGAGCCTCTAAAGAATCACCATGTCATTTTGGGAGTCCATCTTTGATAATATCTATTTGAGAAGTTGTCGAAGTGTGAGTTTTGGTGTTGAGTAGTCTGTTTTGATGGGGTATGTTGTATCCCACAAGGGAGTAGCTATGGATCTGTCAATGATAAATTTATCTATGTCTTGGAAAACCCCATAGATAGTGGCAAATGTGTGTTGATCTCCTTGTCTTGTAGGCTATTATAGGGGGTTCATTGCTGATTTTCTAGGGTTGCATCTCCTATGGCAACATTGACCCGAAAGGATCATCAATTTATATAGACTTATCAGTGTCATAAATCTTTTGATTATATGAATGATAAGTTGGCCATTGCTCCAATTCGTTATATTCTAGTAGAAGGACTTCATTTCATGGTTTTCTATGATGCTTCACGTCTGGGTTTAGGTTATGTTCTAAGGTAGTATAGATCCATCGTTTCTTATAAGTCTTGGCAGTTGCATCCCCATGAACATAAATATCCCATCCATGATGTCGAGCTGAAAATGGTGGTGTTTTCCATTATGTATCAAAGACATTACCTAATTGGAATTCATTTCATGGTCTTGACTGATTATAAGATCATGAAGTACGTTTTCTCCCAATGTGAATTGAACATGCTACAATGTCGGTGGATGGTGTTTTTATAGCATTATGAATTTTATACCATGTATAAACCTCTAAGGGGAATATTGTATCCAATTCCCTAAGAATAATGTTGCATAGTGATGCAGTGTGTGAATTAGGTGATTTTAGGTGAGTAATAGAAGAACCTTTTTCATTACATCTAGATATGGGAGAAGTTGGGAGTAAAAGTTATTTTTTTCAGATGATGGTACAATCATAATTGGGGAATTAGGTGGAAGATTACCAATTGGGGGATCTTGAGTTAAAGGTCTAGAGAGATTGATTTGTTTGTGGTGAGGCCCCTGGTGGCGGGTATGTGGATGAACAACACCAGGTTTTGTTTCAGGGATGAATTTTAATTCCTTTGGAGATTCATGATATGGTTCTCATAGATTTCCCATATTCTCTCTTAGCAGTACATCCGAACATTAAAAATATGTACTGAGCTTTGAAGAGGTAGTTTTGGTGGTCTGGGTTTCAGTGTTCAATCGTAGAATTTGTGTCTAGATTTTTTGTGTGGAAGAAGGAGAAGGTTGAGATTTGTGTTCGTAGTGGATTTCTCTAGCTGTTATATGTTCCTCAGCAGATGTGGGAGAATATATCGATGGAAATTGTTACCAGTTTACCTCGAACTTAGGTGTAACGCCCCGAACCCAGTTACCCAGAGTCAGTAAATTATTTTAATTCATTGGCATGATTACAAGGAATCAAGTCCTGAAGGGGCGATCAGTTTAGCAGTCTTGGAAAATAGATTACATACATGAACGTTACATTACACATTATAAAATAAAACACAACATAAATAATCCTTTGAGAATTCCATTAATACCCCAGATTAACCCTACTTATCAATCATAATACACTTCTTGGAATCCTGGTAAAATAAAACATAAGAAAGGTGAGAGCTGAGATGTTCAGTAAGGGTATCAATATAGCAGAAACTTTTATAGATAAACATAAACATTTAAGGCATTGTATAACTAAAAAATCATTTTAAACATGAACTTCATCATAATATGGAAAATAAAAAATGATATAATGCCATTTATTTATTCACATGGATATTCTACTAGTGGAATAATCACGTGAAATATCAATAACCACTTTCACAATGATGGAATGCATAATGCCCAACTATCATAACCACATAGTCAAGGCATTGTTCCAAGACTACAAATAAGATTTTTTCACGGCATTGTGCCAAGACACTAGTTTGTCTCATGAGACCTACCGATGCATAGAGGAGCTATAGAGGGCTCCACCCGTCACTTACTAAGTCCAATGAATTCCTCATATGAACACGTTTAAACTTATCATAAACATTTGTATTAAAACTAGCATACAAAATGTAAATAGTTTCTCCATAAACCATGAATGGTATAAAAATAACACATCCACAATCAAACATATCACAAAACCTTCAATAATATATGGATTTATTGTATAATAATAAATCAACTTCAAATAAGCTTAAAATCCATCAGAGGATGTTGACATAGATGAAATCAAAACTATTTGAGAGAAATAGCACTTTTTTTTAAATCATTAAAAAGTCACACATTTATAAAGGATGTAATTTAAATGATATTTTTTAATCAAAGTGTCCCATACAAATTTTTAACTTTTTAAAAGAATTATCATTTCAAATCATTCTTGTCCATATAAATAAATCCCTAAAATCATTTTGAAAACATGGACATTAATTAAAAAGATATAGAAAGATAATGATTTAAAACATTTAAAATTATGATCTCGATAAAAATAACCTTTTACAAATCCTTAAAATGTTCATTTTGAAATCATTTTTATGAAAAATGGACATGGATGATAAAAATTTCCCAGTAAATACTTACACATAAACAATATCGGAAAATAATGTGATTGAGGAATTAACCCTTACCTTGAACATTCTTTTAGTCGAGGGTACGTTTAACCTCATGTATGAAGATCACAGTATGTTATTGAATTTTACATAAACCATATTAATATTTATGATATGATACATGATTCATTTATGACTTTATACTACCCATTTAATAATAAATTCCATGTTAAATTAACATTTCAGGTAATAATCGCTTTCTTTATCGAACGTGTTTTAACTTGTTACTCATCATTGTATTACTTATATTAAGATTTAAATACTTCCAGAATATAGAAAATGATTTATATATCATATATATTTAGAATATAAATATGTATAATAGACATATATATGAAATGAAAACACCGTTTATGGAGATGGTAGTCTGTACGTACGCATAAATGTTGTTTCCGTTTTCATATCGTATTGAAGGGAACTAAGTGAATAAGATATATTTAATTACACACATACACACACACACACATATATATATAAATATATCCATTAGAATTATTATGTCATATATTACTTACTTATTAGTAATATATATTTTTATAATTGTCGATGAATGGCCATCATAGAAATGAATCTCATCAAGTCGTGGAGACGGTAAACCGTACGTATGCACAAGCGACTATATCACCTCCTTAAAGGTGTGGAATTGGATGGTATATTAATTTTACAGAGACATTATAATGTTATTTTCTTTATTTATATACATATTACTCATCATTATATCCATCCAAATATCATAGTGTTGAAGAACAAATTACACCACGACGTGGAGACGGTAAGTCGTACGCACGCACGCATGGTGACATTACCATTCATAAGAAGGATAGAATAATGAATATAGTTGTTCCATATTTTTAATAATATCACAGTATATATAAGATACTGGAGTTATTATTTTAGAATGGAAATAAGAAAGAAATAAGAAGTGGAAGAAGAAAAGAACTTGAAAGATGGTGGTGAAATTATTACCTCTTCTTCGGGTTCTTCCTTTCGATTTGATCAAAAGGGATCCTTAAGTGGCTTTCTGACTAAAAGAAGGCCTCTTGAATGAAGGCAGGACAGTTGGTAGGATATTTTGGTAGGGTTTGGCCTAGCCAAATGGCTTTGGTGCTGTGTATTTCAGAGAAGGGGAAGTGACCTTTTATAAGAGGGGTGAGGGGCAACTTGGAAAAAACATAAAATATTATTTGATAATTAATTCATATTTAGTTTATAATGGATCTAAAGTGACTTATTTTGAGGCTAGGGTGGGGATGGGTTTAAATCCCCTCAACCAATAGGATTTATAAATGTTTAGGATAGTATTTTAAACATATCATTTAGATTTAACTCTATGTTATATAATTTAACTTTTATCACGTCTTCTTATATTCTTACAATATATGGTTAATAAAATTAATATATACTACCAATAAAACCCCAATTGGTTAATTAATGTCATATATATTATTATATAAGTCTTTTGGCCAACCTTATATTTTTAGGACAATTATATCAATTAATAATAAAATATTTGTATTGAAAACCATTTTATGTCAATTTTGACACTCTTTGGTATTTTTTTTTTGATAAAATAACAACAGAATGATTACTTAAAAAATACATTGAATCAATCCTAACATGTCATATTAACCTATAAAATTAGTGTATGTCATAAAAACATTGAATGTATAATTTATTTAAATATTTATAATACCATTTATTTGATTCTTTCATTAATAAGGTAATTACTGCATCATCATTGATTCATTAATAAATGTAATTATTTAATCTATAAAAATTATAAATAAACTACAGTTATGTAGGAAATATTTTTAGCTTTCTAATGAATATTTATAGTCGAATTTATCGTATGTTTATCCCTATATTAAAAAACGTTTAGTTATTAAACATTGATTTTAACTTTAGTAACTCTTCTTTAAATAAAATAACAATAAAAGTCCTAATATTATTCAACTGGACCTAAAGGGTCATATATTTATCTTAAGGTTGTTTATGGTCTGATTAAAATTATTCAATAGAATTAGGATATGTTTTAGGGTAATAATAATATCATTTTTACCCATAATTACCCTATTTACTTTTAACCGTGGTAAATAAAAGTAAAATGTTTCTATTCACCAAACATTATTTTTATCTTATTGAACCAAATTTTACTCCTTGATAATAACTGTGTCTCTCAGATTTTCGAAATTCCACTCACATAAGTGGTAACATTATGTTTTATGTAAATTCGCAAATTCTCCTAGGAGATGGGTAAAATACGGTGAAAAGTTCAATAAAATTTTTATATATCTAAAATTATTATAAAATGAATCCAATGAATTAAATTGAAATTATATAGGTATTATGTATCTACTTTTACCTCGAATAAATTTAAGTAAAATAAATAATTATCTAAATAAAAAGCCGGTTTTAAACAATAACTCAGTGTTTTTCACTATTAATCAAAAATTGAATGTTTTCAGAAAAATACCAAAAATTCACCCTAGACTAATTTCGATATTCCGAATACATAAATGATGTCTATTTTACCAAATTGAAAACATAACAGTTTCATTTATTAATTTAAAATTAATTCCCGTAGTCAAAACCAAAAGGCGTATTTTTAAGAAATAATAACTATCAAAAGGTTGACACTTGTTTATGTCCAATTTCAATGTAAAATTACATTCAATGACCAGAATTGGATTAAATGGTAAAAATATAATATATTTATACTTCCAAACAATTAAAATTTATAACTTAACACTATAAATTATTTTTATTAAAAAAAGTTGTTTTCAGTTAAAATATAGTATTTTTCACTGTTCACCCAAATATGAATGTTATTATAAAAACACCAAAAATAAATTGAAACTAAATTATTATGTCCCAATTCTAAAGAAGAATTTTATTTTGTAAAATTTAAAATATAAAAGTTTCAAATATTAGATTTAAAAAGGGTTCACCATTAAAAGGCGGTAAAATTACATTTTTTGAAAAATACTTCTTTTGTCTGAAAAAATGTATTTGTTCTTACATAATGTCTAAGAAAATCATAATATGGATTCTAGAATTATATGGATTATAAAAAGTTCAATATTCAGTTAATACTATTCATAACCGCTTTTGAACGGCTAGTTTGGTAAGTCGTGGTGCGCTTGAACTCAGTGTTGCGTGTAGTGAAAGTTATTGAATTATATTGAAGAACACCCATACTATGAAATCCTAGGGTGATAAATCCGGGAGGCAATGATTATATATGTGTAGTTGTGGATCATTTTAAAAAATCAACCCACTTCATAGTAATCAAGGAGTCATGCTCAGTAGAGGATTTGTCGAGGAAATATCTATAGGAGGTGGTGAGACTCCACAAAGTCCCTAGGATGATCATTTCTGATCGTGATACCCATTTTACCTCTAGTGTGTGGAGAGGTCTCTATTAGTCTTTTGGTTACCAACTATGCCATAACACATCTTTTAATCTGCAGACGGATGGTCAGATAGAGTTGACCATCCAGACTCTTAAAGAAATGTTGCACTCTTGTGTCGAATATTTTTATGTTTTGTGGATGTGGAACTGTCCCTTTATAGAGTTCTCTTACAAAAATAATTTACAATACACCATCGGTATGGACCCATTTGAAGCCCTATATGACCAACCATTCCGTTCTACATTGTACATGACTGGGGTTGGAGAATCATCAATTCTCAATATGGAACTAATATATAATATGATATAGATGGTTTAAGTGATTCATGAGAGGATGAAGGCAGTATAGGATCATCGGAAATCCTATGTTGATCATATGATGAGAAATTTTCAGCTTTATGTAGGGGATCATTTGTTTATGAAGGTGAATCCCCATCATGGGCAGTGAAGGTTATGTGATGGGGGTAAGCTTTCTCCCTATTCATTGGGATTTTTGAGGTATTGGATCTTGTTGGAGCTGTGGCATATCTGGTAGCACATTCCACATAGATGAGAAAGATACACAATGTTTTTCACATGTCACAGCTCCATGATTATCTTCATGATGACTCTCACATCATGGATTGGGTAATGATCTAGGTTGATGATGATGCGAACTTTGAAGAGCATCCTATATATATCATAGACTGCAAGAAAAAGGTGTTGTGTGGGTGTGATATCCCCTTGGTTCATGTCTTGTGGCGGCGTAGTGGCATGGAGGAGAGTAACTAAGAATGTGAGTCATAGATACGAGCTCAGTACCCTGATTTTTTTAATGTTTATCCCTTTTATTGTAATGATTTTTTTGCCATTGTAGACCTTTCTTATTTATAATATGGCTATATCTTATTTCTTTTTGTGGGTTTCTCTCTTTTGATAGGTATATCCCCTGATAGAGTGAATAATATATGGTTGTAGTTTTTCTTGTGGTTTCACATTGTTCCATTGATGATGTTGTTGATCTATTTTGGTGACATGATCCTTGAGAGGTATCGGGATGGGTAGTTATTCCGACCCCTTTTATATTTCCTCCCTAGGTTGGTTTTGGATTCTCGATGATGAGATTTTTTTGAGAGGTATCATATGTAATGGCCCAGATCTCTACAGTCCATTCCATTGTGAAAATATGTTTTTTGAGGTGTTCTAGGAGGACAAGGTGACATATTCCTAACAATTTTCTAAATTTCCAGTTCTGTGAGCAGTTCCATTGGTGAGACAAATGTGAATAGTTCCATCGATGAGACAAATATGAATAGTTTCATTAGTGAGTCATGTCAGTGTCTCGTGTCAATGAGTCACCTGTTAGTAAGTCATCTTCTAGTTGGTCATCTGTTGGTAGGTCATCTATCAGTAGGTTGTCTATTGGCACCTCATCTATTGGTAGGTCATTTTTTTGGTAGGTAATCTTTCATTAGGTCCTCTGTCTGTAGTTCATCTTTCGTTAGGTCATCATTCTGTAGGTTATCCATTGGTAGTTCATATATCGATAGGTCATCTGTCGATAGGTCATCTGTTGTAATGTCATATGTTAGTAGTTCATCTTCCCGTAGAACCTTTTTGGGTAGGTCCTCTACCACTAGATCGTATTTTGATAGGTTCTATGTCGGTAGGTCCTCTATTGGTAGGTCATCTATCAACAGGTCATCTGTCAGTAGGTGCTACAGTGTTTCCAGTTCTATTGGTGAACAGTGTTTCTAGCATACTACAGTTTCACACATTTGATGTTTTAATTGACATAAAACACATTCAAAGCCTTATTTTATGGTATTTAAGGCTGATTAAAATCGCATAACTGCTATAATAATTTTCCTAAGTGTATTTGTAAAATTAATTAGTGAACCCGTGTATTCTCGATGAGATCCATCTTTAATGGGAAATCTAAATCATATCTAAACTACTACACCATTTAGATTTTTAATCAACTGAGATACATTCCTGCTTTTTATTCCTTCTTGTTTTTCCTTGGTATGGGACACTAGGATATTTTCCTCCCATAGGAGTCATGTGATCGAACATGAATCCTTTGGTCGTTTCCCCTTGGAGTTTTTCCTACTGCATGTGCATCCTTGTCTTCGTAAAAATAGGAAGTGTCGACCTGTATTCGATTTAAGGTACGTTATACCTTCATTAATCTAGGTCCCTTGATCTATTTCCACATGTTCACCTTTCCATGTTATGTAATGTGAAAACCATGTTTATAATTGAACTTTTTTGGGTATTGGTTGACGTGTTTGTGTCGTAACATCCTTGGGTGGATGCAGTTGTTGCGGGAGAGGTGATCGTGATCTATTGTGTTGGCTCGTTCCCATGAAAAAATTGTTGGAAACCCTTTTAGGTACTGGATTCATGGATTCTATATCCTCTTACATTTATTATTAGAGTTAACTTGTTTTAACCCCTGGATAACACTAAAATTGACATAATAAATACTTGAACTGGATTAAATAAATTTTATCAATTTTTTATCGATGTTATTTCCCTCTTTATTTTCTAGATCACGTGATATCTATTATTTTCTTATTCAGAATTTTGATTTTGATGGAAATTGTTAAATAACGTAAATTTGGGATTAATTATAAATTAATTGAATAAAGATAAAGAGGCATGTTTAATGAATCTGGTAGGTGTTGTCGTGCTGATAGATAATCAAATGGATGATGTTATCCACGATTAATTTAATCATTTTATTAAATATGGAATAAAGGTATTGTTGTGTGATAATGATAATGACTTGAAGGGTTCTGTGTTACGCTCTTGATTTTAAAGGGATAGAACCTTTTCCTTTGGAGCTGTGAGTGCTCATCGTGTGTGAAGGCTGAAAGCCTTGTTTTAGTCAAAGAGCCTAGTTTCTATGTGGTTTGTTTCTTATTGAATATGTTGTGGTGTGAGCATGGTATGGATGATCTTATAGGGGTATTGTGGTTTTGGGGGGCAGATAGGCACAGTGGTGGTGGTAGTAATTGATGCCTATAGTAGTAAGATGTGTCGGTGTATGCATGTTGGTGTTTTGGAGGACACTAGGGATGATTGAACCGGTTGAATCTATGCTTACTCATTTATATCTAAGTGGTTGTTGTTGATTATGAAGTTTTTTTTATCTTCTATAATTTCCCCACTGCCTAAGGAATATAGTCTTGATTTCCCTACTTACAAATAAGGCAATGATGTGTGAACTATACCACTTGATTTCAGTGTTTAGCTTCTCAAGGATGGATTTTCCTACACTCTAGTTATTGGTGGAAAAGACTCGATGGGCAGTTCATCTACTCACCATGTTTATCATCTTGTTCATTGAATCATAGAATTATTTTCTAAAATACTTGTAATTATGGAAAAGTGATAATGTTGTCAATGAATGATTTAATAAAATTTCATCAACCATGGGATTGGAGCTTAATGGGATGCAATGTAGAGGATATAATTTAAAAGAAATGTGGACTTGGATTGGTTATTCCTGGAGGTCATTTAAATTTGTTGTAATGCTAATTGAATATAATGTGGGAAATGTTAATGGTTAATGAATGGTTAAATAATTAATTAACGTAGCATGTAATTGATAAAAATGGATAATATAATCTAATGCAGCTATTTAAATGGTTGTGTTCTTATTGGATACATAGTCTTAGCAGTGGAAGCTTGGGGTCCGTGAGACATTAGTTGTAGTATAGTATAAGACTATTTTATGCGCATAGTGTTGTTGTGAGATATATTATATTATGTAATTTTTGTGTTTATATATGCTACTCCACCCTTTCAGTTTGGGAAATTGATACCTTGGGGATTTTGAGCCCTGGTAGGTGTTATGCCCCACATCCTGATAAGAGGATGGATGGCTGACTACCCCCTTTGGCCCTACTCTCTTGTCATAGTTACTTGTTCTAGTAGGCCTGCTGGTTAGCATCCCCCATTCATGTGTATAGAGGACTGTAATGGCTTGTGGTTATTCACACATATATTTTGGAAATAGATTCCTATAGATTACTATTGGTGTAATGTGTATATGTTGTGATGGCTTGAGGATATTTACACAGTGTATGAGCTATAATGGATTGAGGTATAACAACTGATGTATGATATGTGTTATGAAAGTTGTGGTGGCTCCCATAAAATACCTGGTTACTTTGGTTACTTGGACATGGTGGTTGTGTTACATGAGATTCATGTTGTGGTTCTTCAACCAGGTGTCTGAGGGAAATCCTATTTGGGGAGAGATACTTAGGACGTGCGATGTTGGTGAAAAGCTACAAACCAATGGGGAAGTGGTAGCAGGGTACCCTTAATATTCATTATTATATTATATACTCTTTTATGTGATACATGGAGAGAGTATCCATGGTGAGGTTGGGGGAATAGTATAACTATTTTGGTGATGATTAAGTGTCACTTATTGTTCCCTGTGTTTTAGAGTGCTTTCTTTACGTTTGCACAAGAGGCTCTTGGGAGGATCCTACTTATTATATCTTTATACTCAACCTATTTTATATAAACGTTTTTTTCAGGTCAATTGGAGTTGGTTGGAGATCAGGATCATTACTAATAGGTTTGGGTTGTAGGAGCTACTTGAGCTTCATGTTCGCTGATGTTTTTCTTTGTTTTTGTACATATAGTTTTTCCTTTCAGTTGTAGTTTTTATTGCATGACATAATATATGTGTAATTGGGATTCATTTTATATGGTATTCTGAGTAGTGGTTGGTTGGTGTCTATTTTATCTCTATCTTTTTCGTGATTTCATTTAGAGGTTAATTCCTCCCATTTGTGTACTTACTGTACCCTCGGTGCTAGTCGCCCACATGGGGCCTACTGGAGGCAGGACTCGGGCAGTCATTATCTCTATTCACACATTGTTGTCCCATGAGGTGTACACTTTGGGGTGAAGGGGTCATGATAGAGGAAATGACATAGTTTTATTTATATTTCGACTCATGAGAAAGAGGCGATCATTCCCCACAATGATGCATTTATATGAGACAACCAAAACCATTTGGGCAAGTCAGTGCTACCCAAAGCAGATGGTATTGAGATGTGATAAATGAGTTCCTCTTACTTGGGAGTTCAAGGTGAGGTTATGCGATGAAGTGTCAAAGTAGGTCCTGGCATTTCATGTTGTGTCACAACCCGGCCCATGCCAAGGCTCGAGCCGCAACTACCCCAAGCCCACCTCTATATTCTAGGGGTGGAGACTAGTGCTAACGACACAAAAAAACATTTGGAGGAAATTTCTTATGAAACTATAAAAACACACAACCAACTCAATCCAAATGTGCAGAAAGAAAGGATCTAAAGATAAAACATAGCTATAAATAAACCAAGAAGGAATAGACCAATAAATAGTACAAGTATAGTAATGTAAAATGATGGAAAAAGTGAAAAAATACACACCCAACCAGAAAAGTGCCACAACATAGAAGTGAATAAAAAAGTAAAATAGTTGAGGGGGCCCTACCCCTAGAATCCATGCTATGACCACCGTATGTGGTCTAAGAACCCATATCCCTACGATCCTCTGAATTCATGACCAACTTGTCCATCGTATTCACAAGTCACAACACATGTTAGTAAAGACCATGCATTGGTAAGTATAATAATACTCTGTAGGACACCACAAAATAGATAAGGGGGGTCTATATAAGATAATCTAAAAAGGAAAGCAGTAGATAAGAAAAGGTATAGTATAAATATTGCAGATCAACCTAATAAGAGATTGAATTAATATCATCCAAACACATATATCTAGAAATAATGAGAAGTTAAACTTTTTTCCAAGTCTTTTATACCGGTAGTAGTAGATTAGACTCATCAATCCACATGAAGCTAGACATGGAAAGTACGTGGCATACCCCAAGAATCTTCACCTCTCCTAGAAGAAGAGTAACCAAAACCCAAGGAGAGGATTCTAGAATATATATATATATATATATATATATATTCTTAGTCAAAGAATCCCATATGAGAGAGTAAGGGGATCTCCATCTCACAACTATAACCAAGAAGAAGAGTAGCGAATACTCTATAATTATCCACTAGTGATGCCTAGCATCCCACATGTCTGCCCTGAATTGCATGTCCAGGGGACTCAATCACCACACCATGATACTATCCACATTGGGAGGCACTGTCTCGCCCTCATGATTTTAGGTCGCTTCAGCTGGGCACATATCAGTGGGGAAAGCATCCCCCTTTATTGAGATTCCAAGGGTACCTCAATGCATGTCTCTTCACAGTGTTTCACAATCGATAGGTCATGTATCATGGTTTTTGACCCATGCGTAGCCTAGATGGAGGGTGCCACTCTAGTAATTGGGTTTCCACACCCTAGTAAGTTTGGGTGATCATCACCTTAAAGTTAACGGGGACCCACTGCCCAACCCCACTGAAGGGTGAAACGTTAGAGGGTACTGCCAGGAAAAATTCATCATTGGGACCAATTGCCCAGACTTACTGATGGTTAGTACAATGGAGGGTACCCAGAAATTCCATTGGGGAACCACTGCCCAACCGAACTGGAGAGCAAGCCTAGAGCTGCCACCCGGGACCCACTGCCCAGCCTAGCTAGTGGGTAAACCCAAAACTAATCTGTCCATCCATGTTAGATGGTACTGATCAGAATGCATTATGGAACTACACTGGCCAAGCCTGATGGATGGTACCTTTTCACAAGCCAACCTAGAACATTCACATCACATCTCATAATGGGGTACACGATGTGAATGGTTCCCACACAATGTGCGACCCCACCTCACCAACTAACTCTGAACCTAACCATTCTCGATTATGAATTTGTGAACAAGTTCATGTGTACTCTCAGAGTACAAGACACATTTAGTTGGAATGATGATGAGTTCACAACACTCGTTGTTGATATGGAGGGTCAAAAACGTAACATCACTGACACGCCTCCTCCAATGGCCCTAGAACATTTGACTATATCACATCGTTCTTTTTCTCCACTCTCACAAGATTCGATGTTGGATAATACATGGGTTTTATTCAAACACAGTAGAAGGATACTCCACCAATATTCATTTCATGTTTCCAAAATTAATAGGATCATGAAAACTTCTCCACACATCCAAACATATCACACTGTTGCGATCTTTGAAAAAAAAATGCACAAGATCAACTATTAATTCACCCTACATAGACATCCGATGGAAATTCTGTATGTCACCGCAATATGCTCGGATGGAACCTCATGGGGACCTTTCCAGAATTGCAAACAAAATTATATGGATAGTTTCATTGTGATCCTCATGTAAAAACACACGGAATCGACTATTTATTTGTCCAAAATGGATACCTAGTGAAAAGGATGCATTTCACTGTAACATGTATGAGCCGAGATTGATGGGTCCCACACCTCATCCTTGATTTAAACACCCATAATTGGTCTCGAAATGTATACCTAAATACCAGGGTCAAGTTTTCGTTGACGCATCAATAATCAGATGTCGCATGTAGATGCCCGGTCCGAAATAAGTACCCCAAATATTAATAATTTATATTATTATTATTAAACATAGGAAATTCATGAAACCAAGCCATAAAACCAAGTATTAAAATTACTAAACCAGTCTAAAAATATTTTTCTTGATGAGAGGAATTTTTTCAATTAGACGACGTGTCGGTTGGTCACCGAGTTTAAGAGATACGACAATTTGATGCCATCCCAGCCCAAACCAAACTGGTCCGGCCCATTCTGGCCAGACCGCTATGCCTTGGTCGGCCTGATCTGGCAGTCATGGTGAATTTTTCTAGCCCGTGGTCCAGCCACATAGCCCAAACCTTATAGTCCCTACCAGTCCTTTTGGCCCTCCACCTCGTTAGCAATCGGAACAAATCAACAATGATACCCCCACAACCCGGACTCCTCTCACCCTTCGGTCGTCCCGCCAAGCTGTGACACGGCTCCACCATCACCCCCATCCACCACACTGATTAACTCACCACCCTTCTATGTGGACCGAATTCCCTCTGTGATTCATGTTCTACCATGATCAAGGTCTCTCCCCATGCTCTCCCTCAACCGTTTCTGCCAGCTCCCGGCCAACCGGCCGCTGGTAGTTTGCGCAGCACAGCTGCACCATTGCACTGCCATGCACCACGGATGGAGGCTCTCCAATGGTCCCTTCCATATACCAATGAACCTCCTCATATAGCCCATTTTTGTATCTATGATCAAATTTGTGATCCCCACAATGATAGCTTTACAACACCAGCCTCCAATCGTTGATCTGACAGTGAGTTGATGCATCCAAAAGCGGGTGACTAATATCTGTGAAGAGATGATGGGTTTTAGATAAATTTAAATGTTTCAGAATGGATTGATTTTTTTGTTAGTGAATACAATGATTATTGATTAGAAAAAAAATAATTATATGGAAAATGAATATATTTTCAATCAAGAACATCAATAAAAAATTAAAAGTGGAAGAATCCTACCCTGATTGATCCATTTATTACTACGAACGCATTTGTAATGCTCTAAAATGGATGTGCAGAGGCTCCATAAAATATGTTTACAAAATTAAATGAATATTGGATTGGATAGAGAGATATAGGATTAAGTATAACCCTAATCTTGAACTGTTAAGCATCAATTAATTTGAGCCTCGCTCGACACGAAATCGAAATTTCCCGTGCCCCCTTATTTTAAGTCACACATAGGTATAACACCCCATGAGAAACAAAATGGTGGTATCAGACATCCAATATGAGTCTCTAATCAAAATTTATTTGATTTGACATTATATATATAATAATTTGTTTTATTTATTTTATTAATGATTTTTCCCCTGGGTGACTTTTCTCACAGAAGTCTTGCGATGAAAAAACATATGCCTCACCCAGGGTAAATGACACGTTACGAACTCAACCATGGCCTTAAATTTTATATCATTGTTACCATTTGATATTTATACCATTTTCATCTGGTTAATAGTATAAAATATACTTAATATTTTATCAAATTAATTAGGGGAACACAGGGCCTCATAATCGCTTGCCGCCTCACTACATAGCTCTAGAAATATTTGTAGAAATATTCCAAAGTATTACAAGGATAAAAACGGGACTCTAAATAATTCCTTACATCATTATTTTCATTTATGAAGAGAAAAAATTTTGAAACAACTCAGGATACTGAGCTCACACTAGGATCTCCCTCTCCTAGGGAAAACTTCATGTTTCCGTGCTACCACAACAAGAGAAAAAAAGTGATGGGTCATCCTCATATCGTCTGCTCCTATCGAGAATGTGCATAGAAACATGCTTGTATCTCCTTATCCATGACACTTGGGAGATTTTGTGCACCCACTCTCACTATTGGTGGTAGGTCAAGGTGGTAGGTATCTTTTCCATATCTTTACATGGTCCCGAACAACCCAATTAAACTCGGGGGTTAGATTGCATCCCTTGATGAACCTGTACATCTAAAATTATGACTGAAATCACTTTTTGTACCGAGAATAAGGTCATGTGATTCAATATTTTAAATAAATATCTTGTAAAGCACCTTAGGATATCTTTTCATAAAATATTTCATAGTCAATACAACACAACCGAGACTCTCTTATATGATCGGGAAGCGAATGAGTCAACACCATCGAATGAAGAGAAACTATACTATCCTACACCACTAGGGTCAGCTACATGGAATCTAACTACTTTGAAACACCACATACCATTAAATTGTGGGACTTATTGATAATTTAATATTATTCAATGATTCTATTTTCGGTGTATAGACTATATCGAAGTCATAGCATGATAGGATGTTCAACCATCATTGCCACTATTTTTCAGATCTATCCGATTGAAGTCATACCGGTGACTCTGTTGGTCTATGAAAACAAAAAAGTGTTCTCCTAGAAGGTAGTGTCTCCATACCCTCATGTCGACTACTACTACTGCCAACACCACATAGTGAGTCACATAGCCCTATTCATGGGTTCTCCATCCCTTTGGCATATACTTTATAACTACTGTATCAAGGATGTTTTTGATCATGAAAAGTTACCAACATATAGGGTAGGTGAGAAAACTCATTATCCTGAAAGAGGCTATTCAAAAAATCATTAAACACTCTTGAATGTAGAGTAACCCCAAACCAGACACTCTGCCGCCTACTTCAACACTCCACTACACAACTCCACCATGAATTCAAAAAGTCAGAGGGAATCATCCACCCCACCTCAATACTATCCTCTTTAAGTGGAACTAACTCACCCCCATGTTCTTGATCATGTCAAAAAAACACATCTATGTGGGGGAAGGTACCCTCTTCATCATGCATTATGAGTTACATTGAACAACACTAACAAAAGGTTACACTAATAACCAACGTCATGCCAATAAAACCCCAAGTAATTAGTATGGAGAAAATTGTACTTCCCATAGTTTCTAAGAAGATATAAAAAAAAAATAGGATATACATAGGATGTAACTCTTATCATGTCATGCTCTACAGTATTGTAGACATCCAAAGCTTGTGACAACATGTGGCCCCAGATGCCAGATTCCTAAGCCAAATATGGGATGCGTGGTGGTGGGGGTGGTGGATGGTCCACCTAACATCATCCCCCACCTACATCTACTAATTATCCTTATCTAGAAAAACCTCCCTAGGGACCACCTTATCCTCACTTGTGAGATTTACTATCACGGAACTACCTCTTCTGCGGTTGTTCATCTTCCATCTGCCGGAGATTCTCACTACATCAAGTCAGAGAGTCTCGTGACATGGGACCTCACCCATCACAAGCATAGCACTGCCCCTCCCAAGTCCATCCCCACTCTCTATGCTACCTCATCCCTATACGACTATGTGCCCCTGCCCGATTATGGGGAGGAAACCTACATTGAGATCTTTTAATCTAACACCTGCTAGCTGCAACAAATGTCTCATCTATGTTTCTACCAATACCACAACTAGTTTTATGGAATACATCTATTAGAAATATCTATAACGAGCTCCTACTCCACCCCCTGACATAGGTGGGGATATAGAAGGGTACTATGATAGCAAAGATCTCTATGTGAAGTCATTACTCCAAATTCTGTGTTTAGAAGTAGTCTTCATTGATCATGTCGAAAGAGTACCAAGTAAGTTCAATGAACCTAGCTAAGTACTAGGAAATGATTATTCACCCTGTTGACACTACATGCTCTGTTGAATCTAAATGAAGTAAAAATTGGAGTACTATTACTCCTCATGAAACAGCTACTGGAAGTAATCCCATGAGAGTGTCGACTCGTCAAGTATCTACGTAAACAGACTCCACCATCACCCAACTGCTCTATGGAAAAGGATTGGGGAAAATCCGCCATCTGATCTGTCAGTGTCCATGAAATCCTAATGAGTAAAACCACCAAATATAACCAAACCTCCCCTCCCAGAGGGTTTGGCTCACCACAAAACCATAGAAATATCAGTCATTGGAACTCACAATGCACCCTCAGTCGAAAAAAATCCTCATCCTACTCGATAGGGACCATATTATACACAATAGGTGGAGGTGCTACTATATTCTCACCTAGAGGTAGGGGATTACATGATGGACCCTGAAATGAGGACTCATTTTTCACTGGGTCAACGTCACGAATTAGAGATGGTATCCTGGCTGGCTTTCATCGCAGAGGCATCCTAAATGTTATTAAAGAGTAAAATGGTTAGATAAGCATTTATATATATATATATCATCAACAATGGGGAAATGACTCATGAAGGATAGTCTAATACTCAATCCTGTATGAAGGTTGTACCATTGTTCCCTGAAACAAGCATCTCAGGGTTCTGAGTAGACAATCTGTTAATTAGCGTCCTAGTGAACAGATACATCAACCTCCAATACCATCACTAGACTCCCTGGCCTAAGTGCCTCTCTCAAGGAACTTCTATATTGTTTCCCTAATCCCTACCAATACATTTTTATGGAATCTTTTGAACAATGTTCCAAGCATTGAACCACCTATGATACCACTTTGTCACAACCTGATCCAAGCTATGGATCGAGCTATAACGACCCGAAGCTCACCTACATAGGCCAGGAATGGCGACTAGCACTAAAGTCCCAAAATACCTGAGGAGGCCATTTCCTATGAACCAACACACACACACACACAGAAACAAACACACACACACACACACAAACATACTACCAAATCAATGAAAATTTTCCGAGGGAATGGACCTAAAGATGCAAAACTTCTATAAATAAACCAAGCATGGATGGACCGCTAAACATTACAAGTACGATAAAGTAAAATGAATGGAAAAAAGCGGGAAAATACACGTCCAACCAGAAAATTTCCAAAAAATTGGTAGTGACAAAAAAAGTAATATATATGAGAGAACATACTCTTGGATCCTAAGCTACTCCACCGTACAATTTGCAAGAACCCATATCCATATGCTCTTATGAATTCATGATCAACCTATCAATTGTATGCATAAGGCACAACATGTGTGGAAAAATCCCATGCAGGGGTGAGTATAAGAATACTCAGTAGGAATCCCCAAAAAGGTGAAGGGGAGATGAATGATATACATAGAAAATGAATGCAGTAGATAGTACACCATTCAATAAAATTAGTGTAGCTAAACGCAACAAGATAGCGAAGTATGTTCATACAAACATAAGGAGCTAGAAACAGTGAGAATATGAACTTCTCGTTGAGTCTTAGCTATATATAGTAAGAGAGTAAACACATCCAACCACAATAATATAGAGATAGAAATCATGTGGCATACCTCTTGAGTCTTCATCTCTCCTAGATGGAGAGTAAACAACACCCAAGGAGAGGGTACTAGAAATAGAATATATATATGCTCAGTTAAAGAAACTCAAATGAGAGAGTAAGGGGATCTCCATCTCACATATCATACTAAGAAGAAGAGTAGCCAAATGTACAAATGTATCCACCAACTATGCCCAAACTCCCCAAAATTTTTCCTTCAATTGTATGTCAAAGGGACTCAATCACCACACATTGACACTATCCGCATTGAGAGGCACTGTATCACCCTTGCGGTTTTAGGTTGCGTCATATGGGCTTGTCTAAATGGGGAAAGTGTCCATATTTCTTGAGAATCCAAGGGTATGTCAAAGTAGATATCATCAATATAATTCACATTTGAGAGCTGATGTCTCAAGTTTTAGGACCCATTCCCAGGCCGGATGGAGGGTGCCACTCTAATCTTCAGGTATCCACGCCCTAGTACATGAAAGGGATCATCAACCAAAAGTCAAAGGGGACCCACTACCCAGCCTCGCTGAAGGGTAATACTCTAGAAGGTACTACCCAGTGAGCGTCACCGACATGAACCACTACCCAGTCTCACTGATGTGTAGTACACTAGCGGGTGACCGGAATTTCCACTGGGGAACCACTACCTATCCTAGTAGGAGGGTAGGCCCGATGCTGCCATCAGAGATCCACTACCGAGCCCAGATGAAGGGTAATCCTGAAACTACTATTGGCACTCCTAAGATATGGAAACTCTTGGAATGAATAAATGAACTACAATGGACATCCCTACATGATGTTACCTCTTCAAAAGCATCAAGTAACTACACTGGTCATCCATGCTTGATGGTACCTCTTGGAAAGCATCGAGTTACTACACTGGCCATCCCTATTGGATGGTACCTCTTGATAAGCTTACATGAAACATTATCATCACATTAGTAACATGGAACATAATGTGAATGTGTCCCACATGTTGTGTGATCCCACCGCAAGGCCTGTCCGTGTACAAAACCATTTTCTGGTAATAAATTGTTTGCAAATACCACTAGAAATACTAGTGTACTCCTATAGAAAAAGAAATATTTATTCAGAAGTTCGAAGAGAGAATGAAACTCATCATTGATCGGGTGGTACAAAAACATTATTTCACTGACATACCTCCTCCAATAGAACCCAAATATTTGATTTCCTCTCATTAAAAATCTTCTCCACTCTCATAAGAGTCAAGGATGACCAAGTCGTGGGTTCTCATCAAACATAATAGAAGGATATTCCATCGATATTAAATTCATGTTTCAACATTTAATAACATCATGAAAAAGGCTCTGAACATCTAAAAGTATCACACCATTGCGATTTTAAGGAAAAACGTACATGATCATCTATTCATTCACCCAAGATAGACATCCTATGAAAACGATTTATGCCACCATAGTATTCTTGGATGGATTATCTTGGGGAACAATCCAAATTCTGGAAATATATTACATGGATCACTTCATTGCGATCCTCATGAAAAAACACATGAGATCGAGTATTCATTTTTCCAAAACAGACACCAGGTGAAAAAGATACATTTCACCACAACTCAACTGATTCGGGCTTCAGGGGGACCAAATCTTTTCGTTTATATAAAATCACTAAATTGGTGATGAAAACTCCACCTAAATACTAGATTCATGCATCCACTTACAGTGTGTTAATTGGATGTCTCATGTAGATGCCACATCCGAAAAAATACCCAATAATAATAATTTAATTATTATTAGTAAACTTAGGTGTTTTATGAAATATATCCATAAATCCTGGTCATAAAATTCTTGTACCAGACATAGAAGAACCATATCAATGAGGGGAACATGTTTCCTAAGACGATGCATTAATCAAATTCCTGATTTAGGATATACGGCCATTAGAAGTTGTATGTGCCTGACCCAAGCCGGTCCAGCCCGTTTTGGACAAACCTCTCCACTTGGGTCAGCCTGGTCCATTTCAGCAACCAGGGGCCCCATCATGTGGTCTATACTGCCTGCTCTGATACCTTTTATACGGTATGGCTCTCGTGCTCTCAGCCCGACTGGTTGGCCCTCTACCCCATGGGCCAGACGATTGCTTCAATGCGAATACTCTTGCGACCCAAACTCCTGTCTCCCCACCTCACCGCGACGTGGATTCACAGGCACCCTTGTCTGCCACACTCCTGATCTCTCCAACATGCTATGTCAGATGACCCCACCACCAGAGCTGTTCCCTACCATTCTCTAGTTCACACCCCGTGCTCCACCTCATCAATATATGATAGCTCCCGAATAACCACCCACAGCTAGATCACGCAGCACAGTCGCATCACATCTCTCCTATTGTCCCTTCCTCTGACCACCAAACCTCCCCTAATATCCCAAAGATGAATCCGTGAACAGATCTTTGATCCCCAAGACAAGAGTTTCACAACTCTATCCTCCACTCGACAATCAGGTGGTGAATTGATGCATCCAAAAATGGGCGACGAATATCTGCGAAGAATGGAAAAATTTCAGATAATTTATAGGTTTAATCATAGATCGATGGTCATGTTAGTGAATCCAATGATAAATGTTAATCAAATGATGAATTAAATGAAAAAATAATGGATTTTTAATCAATAATATAAATAAGAAATTAAATGTGGAATTTTCCTACCTCAGTTGATCTATTTATCGATAATGACATGTTCGTCATGCTCATTTTTCGATCCACTGATGTTCCTTAGAAGAAATATCCCTAATTACACGAATAATTAATAAGAGATAGAGATAGATAGATAATTTATTAAAAATAAACCTGATCATGATCTCTTATGCTTCTATTTATAGGAGCCCTACTCGATGTGGAATCTAAATCTGTCGCACCCCCTCATTTTGAGTTGTGCTTAGGTAAAACACCCCACTACTAACGCAAAAATGGTCTCAAACATCCAGTTTGAGTCTCCAATATAATGATATTTGATTTTTAATTCGATATAAAATAATTATGTTTATTTATTTTATTTACATTTTTTCCCTTCGGTCACTTTTCATACAGAAGTTCGATGATGAAGAAATTTATTCCCCACCAAGGGTAAAACACCACGTTACAAACTCAACTACATCCTCATATATTGGATCTAATTTACCATTTTAAATTTATTCCATTTCCTTCATATGAATAGTATAAAATATAATTTATATTTTATAAAATTAATTCTGAGCACATCGGGCCTTGGATTTCCATGTCATCTCAGCGCCTAGCTCTGGAAATATATTTAGAAATATTCCAATGTTTTACAAGGAAAAAAATGGGTCTCTACCAGTTTAATTTTTCTACTTGATCCTTTTTTCTTGGGATCCCCTAGTGGGTGTGGTAGTGTTTCTGGTTTGGGGTTACTCTCCATACAAGGGTAGTGAAGATATTTGGGTTATGCCATGTACATTCCGTATATAAGTTATTGTGGATGGTTGATTCTACTCTCATGCAATGTTCATTGGTACCCTTTCATGCTCAGTGTCACCCTTGATGTAGAGACATACAATTATTGCATATAGGCTAAGATAGTTGAGACATCATAAATAGAACTATGCGACTCACTACATAGAGATGGAAATGGTAGTCTTTTCCATGTGTATGTGGATGTACTACCTTCTGGTGTACATCAACTGCAATGTCTTACAAGACTTGATATCCTTTGGAGTTTCACTTGGTGGATTTTTTCTGAATAAGATAATCACATCGTCCATTTCAAGGGTGAATTATGATTTTGATCTTGTTATGAGTGGATGTGATGACGCAGTTTCACACTTCTTATTTTGTTATACATCGTTGTGTAGGGAAGATGTATAGAAAATCTAGATGCGGGCCCCGTATCCCCAACTTACTTCTTAATTGTGCTTTACGAAGAAAAAAATATTCTTTTAATAAGGGAATAATGTAGATAATTCAGTTTTAAAATGTATGTATATGAAGTATTTCTAGAAATATTTTTGGAGATAGGTGTGGAGATAGAACAAGATTCTAGGGCACAGTGAGCCAAGAATTAATTTTATAAAAATATTAAATAAATGTTTACTTTTTGAGCATAGTTTTCTTGAAAATATAGAATATATCATAAAAGATGTAGTGTTTATCCTAAGCGTGTCATAAAATGGGTCGATGCAGGATGTTCAGACCCCTCATTTGTTGGTTATGCGTTTAATGAGTTATATAATTATATAATTATATAATTAATTTTTTTTTAGCCCAACACATACTCTATAAGAGTCTCACTAGATACATTTTTCTAGGTTTAGCAACATAAACCCTAAAATAAATCTAGATACTTTCATCCCTCTTCCATTTGTGAATCTAGATTAGATGACAATGAACAATTAGATCAAGAGGAATCGAAGTACTATGAATAAAAACGATCTCCTCCTCCATTGGGAAATGTGTTCTTCATCAGAAAATGAGTCAATATTAAGGTATAAATTTTCATTGTGCTTTTATCCCCATTCAAAATTAGAGATGAACCATAATTAAACATTTTCAAATTCATGGATCGGTCTTCTGTTGGTCAACGTGAAATGTTTTTTATTTTAATTTTAGTTTTTAAATATTTAATTTCTTTAATTGATACCTGATCTCATTTGAGAATCCTGTCACTGATGGAGAAAAATAACCCCACCATAGGTTTATGTTATTACAACAATTTTTTTGTTTATCCTTCGTTCTCTATGTTACCAACACTAAACTTCAGTTTGGTTGGAGGTTCACTTTTGTATGGATAATCTCTAGAAATAAAACCCTTGAATGGGTTTGGTAACAAATGATGGATGTGAGGGTCGAAGGTGTGATAGGTCCAGCATATAGTTTTATTGTCAGCCTCATCAAGTCAAGGTAGAGGCACGACGGCTTGCCGGAGAGGATGCATGAGAGTGTGATCTAGGAGCCATGTTCTATTGTGTTGTGTCATATCCATAAGGTGGAATATTGTGGTATTTAGTGTGAAAATCTTGAGGATATATAGGATAAAATCATGGAATATGACAATAGATAAGAGATATGAGAGATAGTATGGGAAATAAAAAGTAAAAAAAGAGATACAAAATTAAGGGCGGGGTGGGCACTTATCCCTGTTGTTAATAACGATGGTTTTTTAATGAAAATAATAATATTATTATACACATTAATAATAATATAAAATAAATTAATTGAAAGGCACCAAAAGGGGATGGTGTTCCATGATAGGTGGTGGGTAACTCACCCAAGAGTGAAACTCCTTTTTATTTAAGATTTATTTATAAAAATAATATTAACAATAATAACAATAAATTATTTTTATTTTTACCATGAAATCTTAAATTTGATGTATCTTCTAAATTTTACATTTGGATTGTTGACCCGTCTATGGTATCATGATCTAGGAATTGAGATGATCATTTTAAGACTGTTGTTCGATTCCTTTTTTGAAATTAGACACCAGGTCAACAAAACACCAAATAAGAATAAAATGAATATTATTATGGGATCTTATATCTGAGACATATCTCTAATATGGTGTTGGAATGAAGAACCGTATATGATGTTGTGACCCTTAAATTAAGAACCACATTTTAAGACCAATTAACGTAATTTAATTTGGACGTGGATCAGGCCCACGAATCACCGTTCATGTGTGATGCAGGGAAACAAAATTTATTTACTGGGGTGACCAATTGAGACAAGTAAATAGTCAATATTAAGCATTTTTCTTGGAATATTGCAACAATGTGATTTGTTTGTCCATATGGGGTTGTTATCAAAGGCATACCAGTGAAATTACTTTTTTACCCTTCATACCGATGATGATATTCATGCGTTCATCAGACATTTTTCCTAGACATGTCATATAACGACCCATACTTTACATACATTGTTAATACTTCAAAATTGAAGCACACTTATTACAACATATGACAAAACCACAAAGGACCGTATAGGTATAGTGTCTTTAGAAACTGGGAAACATAAAAAAACTGGTTCATAAATCTTCTACAGTGTCTCCCATTTATTTCATCATATCTAGCATCCCTTTTAGCATATTCTACTTAATATCCATCTTCCTGACCTGGGGAAAAGAAAACATAAAAGGGTGAGCTCAAATGCTCAGCAAGGGCAAATAAAGGAAATAAAAATCATATCATATCTTTTTGAAAATCATAACCTGCAAAAGAGATCATAATATCTTAACATGGAATAAATCATAGAAGTGAAAATGAGATCCCCATAATCATAACATGAAACTTGAAACTTTTTGACATGCACACATAATCATGGAAAATCATTTCTTGTTAGTCATGACTCATTTCCAAGACTATCTTAGTGGACAAAGTCCCTTTCTGAACCGAGTTACCCTCGTTCCAGTCCTGTTTCACTGAACCGGTATAGCCTACCGTTCTAGCCCTGTCTATCTCATGAGATATAAAATCTTTACCCAATGCATTGGAGGGAGATATAGGTCCCACCCATATTATAATGAATCCTTTCTTATGTGTGCCACATAATCATAAACCATACATCATAGCGTAACCCATGTAATAAAAATGGAATTCTTAAACAACATGACATCATAAAACAATTCATATAAGATAAAGGAATTCATAAAAATATTTCCATCACAACATAATCAAATCCATGTAAAAATAGGGATAAAAACAGAACCCTTTTATTATCTTAGATGGAAAATAATTTTGATAAAATACTTGAACTCCATTATTGAGGAAAATATCCTTTCTACTTCAAAAACATTTTTCCTTTCATAACATGTCATACGACTTTAAAAAAAATAAGATGATTAAAAATAAACTTGAAAACTTGTAAAAGATTTTTCTTAGAAATAATGTTTTAAAAATTCATTCATGCCGTATAAGTTAAAAAAACATTCTTCGTACTTTTGTTGGAAAAGTCAAAAGGTACCTCGTATGAAAAACGACAAAAGATTCCTTTCATATCAGTTACTAAAAATTCACCGAAGGGTAAAATTGGATTTAAACAATTTTAGGTGGATGGAAATAATATTAAATATTGAGGAAACATGGATGTGGATGATAAAATACACCCCAGTAAATGCCAAAATATAAACAATCTCGGAGAAAAATGAGATTGTGATATTTCCCTTACCTTAGGTCCGATTTGCTTTGTACGTGTCCAAAGCTCCTATATAATGGTTTAAATAATGTTATTGATTTATTCCATAATCATAAATATTGATATGATATCATATATGGTCATATTCTTAGCTTCTTGTTAGTAATATTTCATTGTTTTACTCGGGTCATTATTGCCTTTTGTTCTTATGCGTGTTTTGCTGAATAAATTCATATTCTTCTTTTAAGGTTATAGATACCTTATATCCAGAATGGTATTTTTGTAATATATATCATATTTATTCATTAAATTAATTTATATTGTTACTATGTAATGATGATCATGTAGAACGAGTCGCATCACATCGTGGAGACGGTATTCCGTACGTACGCACGAGTGATGATATCGTTCCTATGATCATGGAACTATATTGGAGTATATATATTTTATTTCAGTATCAATATTACTTTATAATAATCATAAATAGTTGCTCATTACACCATTATACCCATCCTTGTAAGGTGATGGTGGAAAATAGATTACACCACGGCGTGGAGACGGTATTCCGTACGTACGAATGCGTGGTGATTTCATTTTTCCGTAGGATGGATAGAAGGTGAATTAGGGTTGTTTCATATTTATAATTACATATAAGTATGTAAGTAATACTTATGTTATTACTTTATCATGAAACAACTAAAGAAGAAGAAGTTGAAGAAGAACGAAATTGAAAAGATCGGTAATGGATATTACCTCTTCTTTGGAACGGCTCTTTGAATCTTCCACTTAGGGAACAAATATTGGTCTTTGAAGAAGACCAGGACATCTAGGATTATTCTAGGGAAGTGGATAGGAGAAAATGGCAGGGTTTGGCCGAGATTGAGTGCTCAAATTGGTGTGAGGAGGAGGGGGAGGAGGTGCCCTTTTACAAGGGAGGAGAGGGGCACCTTAGGAATATCTCAAAATATTATTTTATATTAAAGTAAAAATCGGTTTATAATGGTTCCAAGGGGTCTTATTTCGAAGCTAAAGTGGGGATGGGTCTAAATCCTATCAACCAATAGGATTTAGACAAGTTTAGGGTATTATTTTAACCTTATCAATTAGATTTAACTCTAAGTTAAATAATTTAACTTTTACCGTGTCTTTTTGTTTTCTTTCACTATATGGCTAATACACTTACTATATCATGCCAAACGAACCCCAAATTATTTATTAGTAATATATATATCCTTATCTAAGTCATTTGGACGAACCATAGATTTTTAGGAATAAAATAAAAATTAGTAATATAATATTTGATTTAAAAACTATTTTGTGTCAATTTTGACACTATTTGATATATGATTTTTGTGAAAGTCATAACAGAATTATATGTTCGAAACAAGTTGATTAAATCAACACTAATATATCATAGTAACCTATAAAATTAGTGGAATTCATAAAAAGTCTCAAATTACATTTATTTTGGTGTTTATAACATAAATTATGTCAATATTTCATTCATAAGATAATTACTGCATCATCATTGTGTCATAAATAAATAAAATTATTTAATGTCTAAAAATTAAAAATAAAATACCATTATGTAGGAAATCTTTTTAGCTTTCTAATGAATATTTATAGTCGAATTTATCTTATGTATAAATTCATATTAAAAATGATTTACTTATTAAACATTGATTTTAACTATTTTAACCCTTCTTTAAATAAATTAATAATAAATGTCCTAATCTATCCCAAGTGGGCCTAAATGGTCATATTTTATTCCTAAGTTTGTTTTTGGTCGAATTAAACTTATCCAATAGAATTAGGACATTTGTTAGGGTAATAGTAATATCATATTTACCCCTATTTACTATTAACCGCGGTAAAAAAAGTAAAAAGTTACTATTCACCAAAAAAAATATTTTTATCTCATTGAACCACATTTTACTTACTGATATCAACCGTGTCTATCGGATTTTCGAAATTCCATTCACAGAAGCGGTAAAATTAGGTTTTATGCAAAAATTCAGTTTTTAACCTACCACTTAGTGGTTTCACTATTCATCAAAAATTGAAAGTTTTCAGAAAAATACCTAAATTTCACCCTAGGCTAATTTCGGTATTCTGAATCCAAAAATGAAGTCCATTTTAAAAATAAAATTAATAAAATTTCAAAAAGTGGTTATTACTCTTCATAATGGCTAGTTTTAATAATATTTTAATAGCATATCGTTGTTTAGTGAAACTCGGTATTGCGTACGACGCAAGCTATCGAGGAAGGTCGTGATTGCGGGTAAAGTAAGCCAAGCAAGTGTGTAGTGAAGGATTCCTTTGATGATATATAAAAACAAAATATTACTCATAAAAATCTCGGGTGTTACATTCTACCCCCCTTAAAAAGAATTTCGCCCTCGAAATTCGTCACTTTGTAACAAACAGATGAAGATACCTCTCCCTCATCATATCCTCAAGCTCCCAAGTAGTTTCTTCTAATTGGTGGTTCCTCCATAAAACATTCACCAAGCGAGTGGTCTTGTTTCATAGGACTTTTTCTCTACGATCCAGAATCTTTATCGGCTGTTCTTCATAAGAAAGATCTTTCTCCAGCGGTACAACTTCTGAGCTGAGTACATGTGAAGGATCTGGTATGTACTTTCTCAGGAGAGATACATGGAACACATCGTGAACTTGAGAGAGATTCGGTGGAAGCGCCAATCGGTAAGCTACCTTCCCAACACGATACAGTATTTCGAAAGGACCGATATATCTAGGGCTCAACTTCCCCTTCTTTCCAAATCTCATAACCCTCTTCCAGGGAGATATTCGTAAGAACACTTTATCACCCACTTCAAAGTCTAGGTCTTTTCTTCGGTTGTCAGCATAACTTTTATGTCGACTCTGAGATGCTCTTATGTGTTGTTGAATAGATCTGACCTTTTCTGCCATTTCATCAACGAGATCAGGCCCTAATAGCTTTCTTTCCCCAACTTCATCCCAGCAAGTTGGAGTCCTGCATTTCTTTCCATAGAGAGCTTCATAAGGAGCCATCTGAATACTGGATTGAAAGCTATTATTATAAGAAAATTCCACCAAAGTTAGGTCTTGATCCCAACCTCCTTTGAAATCCATAGAGCAAGATCTCAACATATCTTCTAGGGTTTGAATTGTTCTCTTAGAATGACCGTCTGTCTGGGGATGATAAGCAGTGCTGAAACTCAACTCTGTATCCAGAGTATGCTGAAGACTTCGCCAGAACTTCGAGGTAAATCTCGGATCCCGATCAGATATAATAGAAAGTGGTACGCCATGCAATCTTACCACTTCCTTTACATATATCCTGGCAAGCTGATCTAGAGAGAAATCCTCTCTAATAGAAATAAAGTGTGCAGACTTTGTAAGACGATCAACTTTGACCCAAATAGCATTATTGCCTTTGGATGTTTTAGGAAGTCCTGTGACAAAGTCCATAGTGATGTTTTCCCATTTCCATTCGGGTATGGGTAATGGTTGTAACATCCCCTTAGACTTCTATCTCTCAGCTTTAACTTGTTGACAAACCAAGCATCGAGAGACATATTCAGCAACATCTCTTTTCATTCCATCCCACCAGAAGTACTCTTTCAGGTCCCCATACATCTTTGTGCTTCCAGGATGAATAGAGAATGATGAACTATGAGCCTCATCCAGAAGCTCTTTCTTTAATTCGGGGATGGGAGGAACACAAACCCGATTCCTGAACTTTATTATCCCATCACAATCAATGTTGAATTCAGGAACATTTCTCACCTTCTTTTGTAACTCGACATCTTCTTTCTGTGCCTATTTAATCTTCACATGTATAGATGGTTGAACATTCATTTGAGAAAGATAAGATTTTTCCCCATCCATTATAATTCCAAGATCCATCCTTTGTAAATCCATAAATATTGGATCTTTTGTGATCCTCATCATGGATAAACTAGCATGGTCTTGTCGACTTAATGCATCTGCCACCTTGTTTGTTTTCCCAGGGTGGTAATGGATTGAGCAGTCGTAATCCTTAATCAGCTCCAACCATCTTCTTTGACGCATATTTGACCATCTTTCGATAACCTCTGTTTTTGCTTGATCTACAGATATCCCCTCTTTTGAGATAATGTGACCCAAAAATGAAACTTTTTGAAGCCAAAATTCACACTTGGTAAATTTGGCATAAAGATTCTCCTTTCTCAGGGTCTTCAATATAATTATCAAGTGATCTTAATGCTCTTCCTTGCTCTTTGAATAGAAAATAATATCGTCTATAAAGACTACCACAAATTGATCAAGATAGTCTCTAAAGACTCTATTAATTAGATCCATGAAGATAGCAGGGGCATTAGTAATACCAAATGGCATTACTATAAATCCATAGTGTCCATA
Organism: Viscum album; assembly: GCA_963277665.1. NCBI lineage: Eukaryota > Viridiplantae > Streptophyta > Magnoliopsida > Santalales > Viscaceae > Viscum > Viscum album. The sequence continues at coordinate 768,828,299 of OY728121.1, forward strand.
CCTTGTACGGAAGGTCGTCTTTGGTATATCCTCCCTTTTGACCCTTAATTTATGATACCCTGAATGAAGATTAATCTTGGAAAAGTATTGAGCTCCGCATAGTTGGTCAAATAAGTCATCAATGCGTGGGAGAGGATATTTGTTCTTGATAGTGATCTTGTTAAGTTCTTGATAATCAACGCAGAGTCTCATTGATCCATCTTTCTTCTTAACAAATAGAACAGGTGCTCCCCAAGGTGACTCACTAGGGCGTATGAATCCCTTATCAAGATTCTCTTGGAGTTGCTTCTTCAATTCCTGAAACTCAATTGGGGCCATTCTATAAGGTGTCTTTGAAATTGGAAAAGCACCCGGTACGAGTTCTATTGAAAACTCAACTGCATGATTTGGTAGAAGACCCAGTAATTCCTCTGGAATGACATCATCAAACTCCCGTACAATGGGAATATTCTTAATCATGAGTTTCTCACCAACCATTTGAGATAAATAACCTTCATTTAGTGGAATCAATACCCATAAGATGGAAGAAATTTCCACTGGAAGGTTATGTTCATCCTTGCATTGATAGACGATCGTAGATTGATCTGGAATATGAAATGTGACTTCCCTTCTTTGGAAATTGATATGAGCTCCATGTAGAGAAAGCCAATCCATGCCAAGAATCACATCAAATTACACTAAAGGAAGGATCACAAGATTTGCAGGAAGCACTTTCCCACAAACTTCGATCGGAGAAGAATTATAAACTTTTGATGCGACTGTTGTGCCATCAGGTGTTATCACAGCTAACTCAACATCTAATTGTTGAGGTAATATGGTGATACCCTTAGAAAATTTTTCAGAAATAAAAGAGTGGGTGGATCCAGAATCAAATAAAACATTTGCTACTTTAGAGTGGATGGGAAGTGTACCTTTCACCACTTCGTTATCGTACTCCACATCGCTGATAGAAATTTCATGTGACTTTCCTTTGTCTTTAGCCTTATGATTTTGTTGACGTCTACCATCATCATCAACCCTTGGATTTGGGCATTGATTGGTATAATTCCCCATCTCCTTGCACTTGAAACATTGAAGTGTAGTAGGTTCATTCTGTGTATCCCTTCCATTATTTGCATCATTAGACATCTTCATCCCATTATCACGGCATTCAAATGCCCGATGACCTTCCTTTACACATTTAAAACATTTACTTGTCCCTTTAAGACAACTCCCTCCATGTTTCTTTCCACACTTTGAGCATAAGGGAAAGCTCGTCTTCTTTTCAGTGTGCTCTTTAGATTTTCCTTTGAATTCCATCTTCCTCTTCTTATCAAACCCATGTGACTGATGGGTTACTCCAATCTCCATCTCGACTTTGAGAGCACATCGAACGATTTCCTCGTAGCTATTGAAGTCCCTTATGGCTAACGCCCTTCGAAGACATGGTTTTAAGCCACTAAAGAATCAACCGATCTTACTCTCAGGTTGGATAATAATACCAGAAGCGTACCTTGCATGTCTTGTAAAATTTTCTTCATAGGTACCAATAGATTCATCGTCCCTTTTCTTCAGTTCAAGAAACTCTTTCTCCATCTTTGTTCGGAGAATTTGAGGGAAGTACTTATTGAAAAATAAGTTCTTGAACTCGTCCCATTCCATAGACTCAATTTCATCCCTTTTCCTCGTATTCTTAATAAGATTCCACCATTGATCAGCATCTCCTTCCAAATGATACACTGCTAGGATGACTTTATCATGGTCAGAACAGTGAAGATCTGAAAATATCTTTTTATTAGTACTAATCCATTGTTCAGCAACTAATGGATCAGAAGACCTGCTGAAAGAAGGTGGACGCTGCCTCGTGAAGGATTCAACAGAATGTTGCTCCTTCCTTTGCTCGTTTGGATGTCCTGCATGATTCATAGCTTGAGAAAGTTGTGTGAGCATGGCTACAAGATTTTTCATTCCAGCTCCCATATCGTTTGGTTGATCAGGGGGACAATCATTGCATTGCCCATTGTATTCCGCATTAACACGGTTCCTTCGGGTTCAAGCCATTGACTAAAACCAAGAAGAATAGTGTGAGAAACACTAATTATAATAGGAAAACCACATAATCAAGGATAAAATTTCACACTTAAGGTCTTATCCTAGGGTATTCATGGCCATTTCTAAAACACTAAGATTGTGTTCTATGCTTAGACTTATCCTTAGGGTTATTACTAAGGCTTTCACATCCTAGTTTCCAAAGGTTGACTATACCTTTCCTCTGATACCAAATATAACGACCCATACTTTACATACATTGTTAATACTTCAAAATTGAAGCACACTTATTACAACATATGACAAAACCACAAAGGACCGTATAGGTATAGTGTCTTTAGAAACTGGGAAACATAAAAAAACTGGTTCATAAATCTTCTACAGTGTCTCCCATTTATTTCATCATATCTAGGGTCCCTTTTAGAATATTCTACTTAATATCCATCTTCCTGAACTGGGGAAAAGAAAACATAATAGGGTGAGCTCAAATTCTCATCAAGGGATAATAAAGGAAATAAAAATCATATCGTATCTTTTTGAAAATCATAACCTGTAAAAGAGATCATAATATCTTAACATGGAATAAATCATAGAAGTGAAAATGAGCTCCCCATAATCGTAACATGAAACTTGAAACTTTGTGGCATGCACACATAATCATGGAAAACCATTTCTTGTTAGTCATGACTCATTGCCAAGACTATCTTAGTGGACAAAGTCCCTTTCTGAACCGAGTTACCCTTGTTCCAGTCTTGTTTCACTGAACCGGTATAACCTACCGTTCCAGCCCTGTCTATCTCATGAGATATAAAATCTTTACCCAATGCATTGGAGGGAGATATAGGTCCCACCCATCTTATAATTAATCCTCTCTTATGTGTGCCACATAATCATAAACCATACATCATAGCGTAACCCATTTAATAAAAATGGAATTCTTAAACAACATGACAACATAAAACAATTCATATAAGATAAAGGAATTCATAAAAATATTTCCATCACAACATAATCAAATCCATGTAATAATAGGGATAAAAACAGAACCCTTTTATTATCTTAGATGGAAAATAATTTTGATAAAATACTTGAACTCCATTCTTGATGAAAATATCCTTTCTACTTCAAAAACATTTTTCCTTTCATAACATGTCATATGACTTTAAAAAAAGAAGATGATTAAAAATAAACTTGAAAAATTGTAAAAGATTTTTCTTAGAAATAATGTTTTAAAATTCCATTCATGTCGTATAAGTTAAAAAAACATTCTTCATACTTTTGTCGGAAAAGTCAAAAAGTACGTCGTATGAAAAACGACAAAAGATTACTTTCATATCAGTTACTAAAAATTCACCGAAGGGTAAAATTGGATTTAAACAATTTTAGGTGGATGGAAATAATATTAAATATTGAGGAAACATGGATGTGGATGATAAAATACACCCTAGTAAATGCCAATGTATAAACAATCTCAGATAAAAATGAGATTGTGATATTTCCCTTACCTTAGGTCTGATTTGCTTTGTACGTGTCTGAAGCTCCTGTATAATGGTTTAAATAATGTTATTGACTTATTCCAGAATCATAAATATTGATATGATATCATATATGGTCATATTCTTAGATTCTTGTTAGTAATATTTCATTGTTACTTGTTACTCGGGTCCTTATTGCCTTTTGTTCTTATGCGTGTTTTGCCGAATAAATTCTTATTATTATTTTAAGGTTATAGATAACTTATATCCACAATGGTATTAGTGTAACATATATCATATTTATTCATTCAATTCATTTATATAATTACTATGTAATGATAATCATGTAGAACGAGTCGCATCACATCGTGGAGACGGTATTCCGTACGTACGCACGAGTGATGATATCATTTCTATGATCGTGGAACTGTATTGGAGTATATATATATTATTTCAGTATCAATATTACTTTATAATAATCATAAATAGTTACTCATTACACCATTATACCCATCCTTGTAAGGTGATGGTGGAAAATAGATTACACCACGTCGTGGAGACTGTATTCCGTACGTACGCACGCGCGATGATTTCATTTTTCCGTAGGATGGATAGAAGGTGAATTAGGGTTGCTTAATATTTATAATAACATATAATTATGTATGTAATACTGATGTTATTACTTTATCATGAAAAAACTAAAGAAGAAGAAGTTGAAGAAGAAAGAAATTGAAAAGATCGGTAATGGATATTACCTCTTCTTTGGAACACCTCTTTGAATCCTCCACTTAGGGAACTAAGATTGGTCTTTGAAGAATACCAGGACCTCTAGGATTATTCTAGGGAAGTGGAGAGGAGAAAATTTCAGGGGTTGGCCGATCTTGAGTGCTCAAATTGGTGTGAGGAGGAGGGGGAGGAGGTGCCCTTTTATAAGGGAGGAGAGGGGCACCTTAGGAATATCTCGAAATATTATTTTATATTAAATTCAAAATCGGTTTATAATGGTTCCAAAGGGTCTTATTTTGAAGCTAAAGTGGGTATGGGTCGAAATCCTATCAACCAATAGGATTTAGACAAGTTTAGGGTATTATTTTAACCTTATAAATTAGATTTAACTCTAAGTTAAATAATTTAACTTTTACCGTGTCTTTTTGTTTTCTTTCACTATATGGTTAATACACTTACTATATCATGCCAAAGGAACCCCAAATTGTTTATTATTAATATATATATCCTTATCTAAGTCATTTGGCCGAACCGTAGATTTTTAGGAATAAAATAACAATTATTAATATAATATTTGATTTAAAAACTATTTTGTGTCAATTTTGACACTATTTGATATATGATTTTTGTGAAAGTCATAAAAGAATTATATGTTCGAAACAAGTTGATTAAATCAACACTAATATATCATAGTAACCTATAAAATTAGTGGAATTCATAAAAAGTCTCAAATTACATTTATTTTGGTGTTTATAACATCAATTATGTCAATATTTCATTCATAAGATAATTACTGCATCGTCATTGTGTCATAAATAAATTAAATTATTTAATGTCTAAAAATTACAAATAAAATATCATTATGTAGGAAATCGTTTTAGCTTTCTAATTAATTTTTATAGTCGAATTTATCTTATGTATAACCCCATATTAAAAATGATTTACTTATTAAACTTTTATTTTAACTATTTTAACCCTTCTTTAAATAAATTAATAATAAATGTCCTAATCTAACTCAAGTGGGCCTAAACGGTCATATTTTATTCCTAAGTTTGTTTTTGGTCGAATTAAACTTATCCAATAGAATTAGGACATTTTTTAGGGTAATAGTAATATCATATTTACCCCTATTTACTATTAACCACGGTAAAGAAAAGTAAAAAGTTACTATTCACCAAAAAATTATTTTTATCTCATTGAACCACATTTTACATACTGATATCAATCGTGTCTGTTGGATTTTTGAAATTCCATTCACAGAAGCGGTAAAATTAAGTTTTATGCAAAAATTCAGTTTTTAACCTACCACTTTGTGGTTTCACTATTCATCAAAAATTGAAAGTTTTCAGAAAAATACAAAAATTTCACCCTAGGCTAATTTCGGTATTCCGAATCCAAAAATGAAGTCCATTTTGAAAAATAAAATTTTTAAAATTTCAAAAAGTGGTTATTACTATTCATAACGGCTAGTTTTAATAATATTTTAATAGCATATCGTTGTTTAGTGAAACTCGGTATTGCGTACGACGCAAGCTATCGAGGAAGGTCGTGATTGCGTGTAAAGTAAGCCAAGCAAGTGTGTAGTGAAAGATTCCTTTGATGATATATAAAAACAAAATATTACTCATAAAAATATCGGGTGTTACATGTCACACAGATCCCTTACATGCCATGTATTTCAACATAGCTAGCAAGCCATGTGGTAGAGAGTACATGACTAGACAACATAATGAGGCCACACATCATGTGTGTCCCGAACATGCCATGTACCTCTTTCTAAGAAAACATGATAGTTCCCTATCTCCTTCTTTTGAACTCAAAATTTTCCGGTAATCAGCTTATCATGCTTGGTTTTCCACATATAATTCTATGGTAGGCTTCATAGTGGAATTTGAGATATAATGAGATATTTTCCAACAACGATGCTTTGTTTGGAAATGCTTCATGATGATAGTGATTGAGAAAGATCATCAGAGAGTTCAGATAGAGACGGTACTCCCTTGTGGCACCGGGGCATGGGTCCTCTCTCCATGGAGATATTACTCTGTTATCACATCAAGGAACGAGTCCTCTATACTCATTGTATAGATAGATATGGTACTCCCCTATGGAACCAGGGTGCAGGTCCTCTAACCACGGAGACATTACTCCACTATCGTACCAGGGTGTGTGTCCTCCATATTAGTAGTACAGAAAGAGAGTGGAATCCCCCTATTGGTATAGGGTGTGGGTCCTCTACATGGAAATTGTACCCCCCTCACCTTGTGACACATTGGTAAGGCATGGGACCTCTACATGGTTACTTCTGGGAAGACACATGGGATGCTAGGCCTCATTTATTGATTTTTGAAACTTTTGGCTACTCTTCTTCTTATGCTAAGCTGTGAGATAGAGATCCCTTTATTCTCTTGTTTGAGATTCATTAAATGGGCATATACATCTATACTTCATCTGTATAAACATCATTGATTTGGAAACTCTCCTTCTTGGAGAGGTGAAGATTCACGTGGTATGCCATGAGATTTTCATATTTAGCTTCTCATGGTTGGATGAGTCTAATCTCCTACTATAGTTAGAAAAGACTTGATGAGTAGTTCATGTATTCACTATATCGATCCCCTTGTGTTTGAATGAGGTTACCTTCACTACCTTTTTGGGTTGAGTGGCACTCTTTCACTGTACCTTGTGCAATTTTTTATGTAGTGGTTCATACATACTTAATTTATTTTATAGTAGTGTTGCATCTTCTATTCGTTCCATCCATACATTCACAATTAGTTGGTTGTGTGTGTATAATTACTTAGGCAAATGTCTCACTGAGTTACATATTACTTCGATGCATGTCATCAACCCTTGGCCTATGGAGGCTAGCTAGGTGTTGTTGCGGCTTGAGCTTTATCTTGGGTAGGGTCGGGAAAATATATTTATTCAATATATATATTTCTATATAAATATATATAATTATATATATATATAATGATATAAATATATTTATACTTATAGACATATATTTATAATTATATTTTCAATTATATTTATTTATAATTATAAATATAAATATATGCCTATATTTTTATTTATAAATACAGATTTATAATTCTTATTATATATTTCTATTTATATACATTTAAATTTATTTATTTAATTTTAATTATACACATTTAAACTCATTAATTATATTAATTATATTTTTAAAATTAATTATATATGTCATTATGAGTGGTATTTTTAGTTTTGATAATGATATATCTTTATCAGATCTTGTTTAGAACTGATAAAGATGACTATTATCAATGATTATTATTTTAGTGCTGATAAAACCCCTCTTTATCAGTGATTTTTTAGAAGCACTTATAAAACTCTCCCTGCTTATTTTTTTAGAGCCCAAACCAAACCGATTTCTATGGCACCGTTCAGGATCTCGCGGATGTTCAACTCTACCCCCTCGATCTTCTCTTATAAAAATCAACTCTAAAATATAAGGTATGTTATTTTTTCTCCTCTCTCATTTATTTGCGTCGTTGATCATATTATTTCATACTTTATACTCAATCACATTGTGAACTGAACTCCTTGAGTACCAGGGATCTCTCATGCTCTCCCTATCATGAGAACACAAGGGTGGATGAGCACTTCCAATACCTCCCCACATCGTCCTCACGGCCAGTACCTCATCCCATATGAGAGTACTCTTGATTTTTAATGGTTTTGGATAATGTTGATCAATTATAGGATAACCTTTACAATCTAAGAACCTTATATTCTATTGGATGGAAGATAAATAATTTGGATTATTTTTGAAATGGTGAATTTAAATGAATTTAAATTCATTTTGAGTAATTTTTTCATGGTTTTGTATCAATAACATATGGTTGTGTTTTTTTCGATTTTTAATGTGGCTGTGATTTTCATTTGTTATTATAATTCAAAATGTTTTCAAAAAACTAGTTACGTTAAATAGTTTTAGAAATGGTGGTTATAGTGGAGAACATTTCTATTTTTGGTAAAAAAAAATTAGTGAGAGACTGAGATGTGTTTTTAAAATGAATGTATTGTCTTTATTTAAAAATAGCTATATGGTTTATCTTGAACATGTTATAGGTTTAATTACGTGTTTGGTTTTGTGTCTATTTTCAAAAAAATTTATAATGGTTTATGATTAAATGTTTCTTTTTTTAGTTTTATTGTTGTCTATATTTTAAAATAGTTAAATGGTTTCTCTAAAAATTATTAGAGGTTTCATTCATTGTTTAGTTTTTTTCTATTTTCAAAAACATTGTTTTGTAAAATGGTTTGTTTTAAATAACTGTTTTAATTAGTTGATATTGTTTTTATACTCATAAATTAAAATGGGTTTTAATGACGATTTCATTCAGTTTGGAATTTTTTTATTTGAAATTTGATTTTAATTTTTTTTGACTTTACAGTTGGGATATGTTTTGATTTAGTAGAATAATGTAAAATTATGTATTTTAATCATTTTATATGATTATTGACTATTCTGGATTAGTTTAGTGATTATATATAATTAAAAAATTATTTAGAGGCGTGGATGATTTTTAAATAAACATATTGTGTGTTTTTTTATTTTTTAGAATGGGATTTGTGAAAATGAAATATTTAGTTATGGAATAATCCTATAATTTATAATTATTTTCAAATAATTTATTAGTGTAATGAATGAAACTCATTAATTTTTTTTAATGCTAAAACACACATATAGAAGGTATATCTTAGTGTTTAAAATGTCCCAAAAGAGTTTAATGTTGGAATTTTTAAAAATGGGTAACAACTATGGATTTAAAACCAATGGTGTTGTGCATTTTCCTTTGTTAATATAGATGTTGAGAAAATGATTTTTCATAATCATTTTTTTTCTAGTTACCTTAAATATGAGGTGTGGAAAAGTTATTTTTTTATGTTTTTAGGTGTGTGCATAGGTAAAAGTTTTTTATTCAAATTTATAACATTATTTCTTTTGATTAAGACATCTACAAAATGTTATTGTTATTTTTATATATTGTGCTTCATTATGAATGGTTTGACTATCACCCATAAAAATTTATAATTTAAAACATATTTATATTAGACACATATCTGATTAGAAGATAGGGGAAAAATATTATAATGATTATTATAATAACACCTAACTTTACATGTGGTATAGATTTTATTAAAAATGAGTATAATTTTATGGATATACCTATTATGGTTTTAACTAATAGAGGTGGGATATATCTTATAGTGATATGCTACATTATTAGAGGTGGAATCATAATTTTTTGGATTTTAATGATATAGAATAAATGCTAACTGATTTTTCAAATGTTTATTAATGGAAATTATTTTTGGTGTTTTCAGGAAATTGAAAAGAGGTTTTGGATATTGTAGGATATGTTATGTTTACTTAAAATTGATAATTATTCTATTTTTGAAATATGGTTTTGCTATTGGGTCATAGTAGAAATATAATTATTGGTATTCCTATAATACATTGCCTAGAATAGTCTAAAAAAAGGAGAGTAACATGGAATCCAACTTCACTTCAATCATCAATAACAATTTCATCCAATTGTTTCATGAATTTCCATTCTCTTTGACCTTATGTATAAATCTTGTGATTACATGACCTTTTATATTCCCAGGAAATATACTGTCACAAAAATTTATAAATCCAGTTCATAATTAAATGAAAATAAAGATCAATAATTTCCAAGGGAAGTATTTCATCCAATTATAAATAAAATTTGTTTACCAACTTATTTATTACCACCTTATTGTCCCACATAACATCAAATTGGGAACCTGGATCAACAACCACATGTTTATCCCAGTTTTTTTATCTTTATGCCACCCTTGTCAAAATTTATAACATGACATGAAGCAGAACTGATAATATTCAAATGCCAGGTTCCCCATATTATAATTATTGATAACTTTCTTCTTTGATTATGAATATGTTATGTGTATTTTTTTGTATAATGTGAATACTTTATAAACCTAATATGATGAATATAAATTGATAATGGATGCGTGAAAATGGTATTGAAAAAAGAGTATGAATATGGATTTAAATAGTTTATCATTTTTCCGATAATGATTTCATACGACCTTCTCATTTCTTTTTACATGTATAAATTTTTTTATCCAATAAGAATTAGTCTCAGAGATTTAGATGAAAATTTTATTGGACATGGAAATAATCATATCAGAAAATTTTGGGATAAATATAGGAAAAAACTGACCATGGACACCGATTGGGATGATACTGAGGTTTAAGGATCATTTGATATAAACACCAGTATAAATCATGATTGGAATCGTATGGAAGAAATGGTAATGGAATTTGAAGATGAACTTTATGATTGTTCAAAGTTCTCCGAGAAGTTAAATAGTTATGCTAAGAGAATATTGTATACTTGATGTACTAAATACACAACATTTTCGACTGTATTGAAGTTATATAATTTAAAATCCTACAGTGGACATAGAAACACCATATTTAGAAAAGTACTTGGTCTCTTGGATGATATTCTTCTAGAATAAAGTGAACTTTATTTTGGAATATTTGATTCTAAACTAATTCTATGTTCAATGGTAATGATATTTAAAAAAATACACGATTGTCACAGTGATTTCATATTCTTATATAAGGGCCATGAATCACTAATAAAATTTATTAAGTGTGGCATGAATTGATATATGAATGATGAATAATGTACATAGTAATTTTTATGTTACATTCCTATCATTCCATGTTTTAGAAGACTCTATGTATGTTAGGAAACCAAGAGACAATTGTCATGGCACCCATATACAATAATTAACAATGAGAAACTACATCATCTAGAAGAATATATTTACTAGAATAACATTTATTATGAGTATCCTAAATATTTAAATGAGATGAGAAATATCCATATTGTTTTATTTATAGATATAATAAACCCTTTTGGTGTATTGAGTAGTACTCATAGTACATGTCCTGTTATGTTAGAAAATTACAACTTGCCACCATGGTTATGCCTTATGCGCATATACATTATGTTTTCTCTTCTTATATCTTGACAAAAATAACCTGATAATATATTGATGTATATTTGGATCCATTGATCTAATATCTTAAATTGATTTTTGGATACTTTTTATACAATGTATGATGCTCATAGTAGTGAAGAATTCACATTGGGGGACATTTTGTAAGAGATTATATTTAAATTTCCTGATTATGTATATTTCTCATGCAATATCATTAAAGGAATGTTGGGCTGTCTATTTTTTTGAAGAATGTACACACTCAGTTTGATTAAAACATTCATCGAAGACTGTGGGTTTAAGAAATCATAATTTTTTAGCTCGCTGACATAAATATTGATCCCAGATGACAATAATAAATGAAAATATCTAACAATGTACAACATCATTTTGACATGGGTGAGAAAATGTTTAATTAAGTAAAAGATATTAAAAATGATTTCGATAAAACATTTTTCAAAAACCCAAAAAAATTAGGTTGGAAAAGGAGATCAATTTTATTTGAATTACCTTACTATATTTTTTGTACATTATACATTTTCATGATTCCATTAATGCAAAAAAAAATTGGTAGTGTTATTGGCACATTAGTAGATATTCCTAAAAAAGATGGATTCAAGGCTATGTTGGACATGATTCAAATGTGGATAAAGGAATAGTTTGCACTTGTGAAGGGTAAAAGGCATTCTTTTTTCCCTCAAGCAGTTTACAATCTATACAGAAAAGAAAAATTGTAAATTTTTCTTTCTTCATAATGGTGTAAAATTTTCCATGTGTTATTCATAAAAAATTAACAATCTCATTTCAATTACCATTTTGTAGTTATATGGACTAAAATCACAGGAAATATCCTCTTTTGATGCATGATTCGATGCTCCTCGCTTTATGTTGCATTATGCCTAAAAATGGATGACATACATTAATAGGACTCTGCTTCATTTTCTAATCCATATGAAGTAACGTTATAGACTTCTTGAAGTGTCTAATCATGAATAAGAAGGTTACAGTCAAATTATGTGAATTAGAAATGTTCTTCCCACCGTCATTATTCAATAGAACTGTCCACATGATGGTTCACTTGGTTAGAGAGGTTTAACTATGTGGATTTTTCCATTATAAATAAATTTAACCCATTTAATGGTATATGATGATTTTGAAATGGTACATCATGAATCTATATCATCCGTAAGGTTGTATTACATATGATATATTGTTAAAGAATTAGTTGAATTCTCTATATATTACATATCATATGTTGACAGAATTAGTCTCCTAAAGTCTCATACTAGTGAATACCTTATGGGTGATGTGATTTTCAAATGATATTTTGATAAAATTTCCCAGAAAATGTTATAAAATGTTCACGTTCACATTTTACATATTACTGAAGATCTTGATCTATACATTATAACTGACAAAAAAAATTTTTAGTAATTTAAATCCATCAAGGGATGAATGTTGGAGATCAAATACAGATAATCAAGAGTTTATAGGATGTTTATGCGATCATATTTAAAAGTATATATCTAAAAATATGAATTCAATTACTGAAAGACTTCGATGGATAGCTGGGACCAAATGAAAATGATATATCTTACACTAGTTTTGAAATTAATGGTTATACATTATACATAAATGAACATGATGACTACAATATGATTCAACATAGTGGAGTTACGCTTGTGTTGGAAGCAATGTACATATATGGATGAAAGTAAGTCCAATTTAGTTGAATATGTCATATTTCATCATCATCAAACAAATATATAATTTGAATTATAAAAACATTCAAGTGCTGATTTTCTGTTGGAAATGGATTGAAAATAGGGTTGTAGTGAAAGCTGATGAAATTGTATTCATGGATGTTAATTTTAGAGTTTAAGGGTATAAGGACAAGCCATTCATAATAAAATCACAATTAGTGCATGTTCTTTTCTCAAATCGAGCAAACAAGAATTGGTCAATTGTCTTGCTGGTGACTAAAAAAATTTAGGGCCAGATGAAAATTCAATTAAGGATGGACCTTTCATTTGGATATCACTATCATTTCATGGAGGTCCCAATGTAGATAGTGTCTTGTATGTCATAGGGGACCACATAGAGGGTATTTGGATTCATGATAGTGTTACCAAATACCTTCAACCTTCTTAGAAAACAAATAGTGTTAAATGGGAATATTAATGTTTTTAATATATTATTCCATTATGTCATGACCTGGGCCACGATGGGGCTCAAGACTCAAATATCCCAAGCTAGCCTCTATAGGCCAAGGGCTAGCGACTAGCACCGAAGGCATAAAGAATTGGGTTGGGCTTTTCTTATAATTTTTTACACACACACATGTGAAATTAAATGAAAAAGTGAAGAGGTAAAAACATAAAAGATGAAAACTACTATAAATAAAATAAACAGACATGGACCAATAAACAATAGAATTACAATATTGTAATCTAAAAGGGGAAAAGGGAAAAAATACATGACCAAAAAAGAGCAACAAAACCCAACAACAAGTAGAAATGTAAAATTGCTGAGACATCCTCAATCCTGGATCCTAATCTACGACCACCACATGTGGCCCAGGCACCCTGTATCCCTAAGATCCTCTAATTTCACAGTCAACGTTTCCATCATCTATAGGGGTACACCAAGTGCAGGAAAATCCCAAGTAGGGTTGAGTATAAAAATACTCAGTATGATGCCTCGATGACTCAATGGTGTAGACAAATGTGTACTGAAGGGGAGAGAAGTAGATAGAGAAAGGTAAAATAAGGAGTATAACTCCACCCAATAAGAGAGTTAAGTAAACTTATCCAAACATAACGAGCTAGAAATAGAGAGAATATGAACTTCTCATCGATTCATCACAACCTATATTAGGAGAGTAGACTCATCCAACCATGAGAATCTACACAATGAAAACATGTGGCATACCCTATTTTATTCACTTTTCCTGGAAGGATATTAGCCAAAACCCATGGGGTGGGTACTGAAATAGGATAAATATTTTCTCAATCAATGAAACCCAGATAATAGAGTAAGGGGATATCCATCTAAAATATTAGTCCAAGAATGCGGGTATCCAATAGTTCTATAAGTAACCACCATTGATGTCGAGCATCCCACATGTCTTCTTGGAATTGCAAGTCAAAGGGACTCAATCATTGCACCTTGATACTATCTGCTTTGGGATGCACTGTCTTCCCCTCATAGATTTAGTTTGTGTCCCAAGGATGTATCTTGGGGGGAAAAGAATCCCTCTTCCTCTAGTGTCTAAATGTACATCATAGAACACATCATCACTATGTCTAATAGTCGGGAGATCATATTTCAAGGTCGAGGACCCTTGCCGATCCCGGCTGGAGGGTTCCACTCTAGTCATTGGGTATCCGTGCCGTAGTAAGTCCGTGGGGGGGGGTCATTACTCAGATGTTGATGGGGACCAACTGCCTTGCCTAGCTAGAGGGTACTTCACAGAAGGTGTCATGGATGGGACCCACTACCCAGCCCAATTAGGGGGAAGCCCAGAACTTCCATCGGGGACCACATCCAAGCCCAGCTGGAGGTAAACCCAGAAAAACCATCAGGGACCACTTCTCATCCCACCTTGAGTTAAAACTATAACTACCATTGGGGACCACTTTCCAACCCAGCTCGAAGAAAACCTAAAAATACTTTGGCCATCCCCATTTTATGGTACCTCTTGAAAAAGCATAGAGAAAATCTGGCCATCCTTGTAGGATGGTACCTATCGAAAACTCACAGAGGAAAAATGGCCATCCCTGAAAGATAGTACCTCTAAAAAATCACCAAGGAACAGTAGGCGTATATTCTAGATGGTACCTCTTGAAAACCACTGAGGAGCACATTGTCCACCCATGATGGATGGTTCTTATAGAAAGAACACTGATGCATTCATTGGCTGCCTCCCCAGATATTCGTCACACTTGAAACATATCATATCATATCTCAGAAGCCACTATGGAGGGAACCATCATGTTCCACATGGAATAACACATAGGTTGGGCTACTCATGAGAAAAAATATGAGTCTAAAAGAAGATGATATGAGAGATAGAATATTTTTAAAGTGGTGTATGACGTGTGTGGGTCCCCATGACATTTGACCCCACCTCATCACCAGCTCATGTACCTAGCCATTCTCAGATACTAAATTGTGAACTAGTACCCTTATTCATTCCAGTCTACTCCCAGAGTACATGGTAGAACTAGTCAAAAGGCCAATGAGAACATGACATGCATTGTAAATTTTAAGGGTCAAAAACGTAACTTCACTTATATGCTACCTTAAGCAGCCCCATAACATTTGACCACTTCAATTCATACAAGTTCTCCACTCTCGCAAGTGTGGATGTAGGCCCAATATATGGGTTCTCTTCAAGAACATCAGAATGATCCTCCACCAATATTCATTTCATATTTCCATAATTAATGAGATCATGAATAAGGATATGTACATCCAAATTGATCACACCTTTTTGATCCTTCTAGAAACACACTCAAGATCATCTATTAAATTTCTCCAGACTAGCATTCGATGGAAAAGTCATAAGTATCCACATTGCACTCGAAAAAAGTCTCATCGGTCCCATGCCTTGATCTGAAATAAATTATACAGATCATTCCATTGAAATCATCATGGAAAATCATTGGAGATGGACTAATCATTCATCCAAAATGGATACTGGGTGAAAAAGTTTCATCTCATCACAATGCATGTGAACCAGAGCCCATGGGCCCCACATATCTAATTTAGATTAAACACCTTATAGTCATCTTGAAAATTTCACCCAAGGACTAGGTTTAATCTTCTAATTATGGCACGTCAAAAATACACCCAATTTAGGTGATAGGTCTGATACAAGAACCCTGAATAATTATAAATATTATTATTATTAAAAATAGGCATTTCATGAAACCGATAAACGACACCAAAACAAAAAATTCTCAAACATGAAAAGAAGATCTACCATGAAGAGTGGTAATCATGTCCGTAGATGGTGTGTAGATGGGACACATTTTTAGGAGATACAACTATTTAAAGAGTCTTGGAAAAAATATATTTGGGCCCCATGCACCTAGGCCGACCCACCCCATCTGGCCCAGTTTATTACAGCTCAACCATGGACTAGCCGCATGGTCTAGCCAGTGAGACCCCCGACCATGGAAGGTGAAGGATCCCCTCTTCACTGTTTTGACTCGTTCTATATAGGTTTCTGCATCCTGGGGTCACGTGCCACAACCCCTCTGCCACCCAGTCATCGGCCGCCAGCTGGGACCCCTCTCTAGCCTTGTCATATGGATAAGATGCATGCACAGTCATTGCCTAACCATCCTGGTCTACCTTGTGAAGGCCACAACACGATAGAGCCCCCCCATCCTTCTCCTCAACCAGTCACACGGCCAGGTTGGTCGGCTCCTCACGGTTACTCTGTGGTGCTTCCCATTGTGGTCGTTGTACGCCATCAGCGGCGACCATTGCCGGTAGCCTTTCTCTGGTGGTCCCTGCTGTAGACCACTATGACATCACTGAAAGCCTTATTATAGTTCCATGAATAGACCAGTGATCCCTAAAATGAGACCTTCATAGTACCTACCTCTAATCAATGATCTGATGATCGATTGATGCATCTGAAAGTTTAACGATGATAATTGCGAAGATAGGATAAAGAAAGACCAAAGTAAATAGGATCAGAGAATCGATCTATGGTCATGTTAGTTCATCCATCGAAGATGATAAAAAAATAGATAAAATAGTTTAACTAAAAATAGATTTTCCATTAAACATAAATTAGAGGTTCAAAGGAATGAAACCCTACCTAAATTTATTTGTCAGTCAATGAATGTACCTGCCAACACTTCCCCTTCGATCCAGCGATGTTTTGTTGAATAAATCACTGTGATTTGAATAATAAAGGATAAATAATGGTAGATAGTGATGGAAAGAGGATTTTTAGAGAGGGAAAATTAGGGACAAACCTTATTCTAATTACATAAAAATTTATTTATAGGAGCCCCGCTCGGCGCAGAATCTAAAGCCTCAGTAGCCTCTCATTTTATTCCGCACTTAGGAAAAACACCACATTTGAAAATCAAAGGAAGTATTTGATTTCTAATCCGAGTCACCATTTCAAATTAATTTTCTTCAGTGTTAGGGGTAAAATAATTATGTTTAATTATTTTATTTATAGTTTTTCCACTCAGTGACTTTCTCACAGAAGTCATGTGATGACAAAAGTTATGCCCCGCCTAGGGTAAACACCACCTTCCAAATTCATCCATTTCCTCAGATTTATTATTTGAGATAATTATTAAGATATATAACATTTGAATCACGTTCATAGTATAAAAAACATAATATTTTTATAAAATTAATTACAGACACACCGGGCCTCGGAATTACACATCGTCTTAGCCACCAATCCCTAGAAATATTTCTAGAAATATATAAAAGTATTAAAAGGTGAAAAATAGGTCTCTAAATCACTCCATTATTCAATATTTTGATCCCTAGAAATAAAAACTAGGTAAAACAACTCAGGATACTAGTCTCACATATAGATGTACTGCTCCTAGGGAATGTCCTAGACATTTCTGAACTATCACAACACGTGAACCAAGGGGATGGTACATCCTTGAAAGGTCTGGTCCCATTGATCAAATTCTTAGGAACAGGCACATATCTCCTCAGTTTCACCATGTGGGAGACATCATGCACTGTATCAAACAATTGGGGGTAGGCCAAAGTGGTAAGAAACCCTTCTATCTCTTTCCATAGTCCCAGACAGCCCATCAAAACTTCGGGATATTTTTCCATTCCAATAGAATCTCTGTATCCCACATTGAGACCGAATTCACTATTTCCCCCTGTAATAGGTTCATTTGATTCCCTCCTTCAGAATAACCTTCTGATGAAACACCTAATGATATTTGGTCACACAATATTTCACTGTCGACGTCTCACAATCAAGACTCTATTACATTCTCGGGAAGTGAAGGAGCCATCACCATTGACTAAAAAAAATTGTACCCTCCTACTCTACTAGGGATAATGGCTGGGAAGTTAACTGATTTGAAACATCCCACACGAGAAAAGACTGGGTCTTCCTACTATAGGAATTTTCTAAAACGTTTCGGTTTCTCGAAGTATAGACTATCTAGAAGTTTCATTACTATAGGATGTTCAACCAACATCACCACCTCAGGTTCCAATCTCTCAAGGTGAAGAGGAACCTGAGTCTATGGTGGCCAGAACAAACAAAAAATCACTCTCCAAGATGGTATCATCTCCACATTCTCATGGAGAAGACTACCCCTTCCAACCCCATATAGTGAGTTGTATTGTTCAATTAATGGGGTCTCCATCACCCCAACCTGTACTTGATAAGTGTAGTATCAATAGATGACATTGAGTATGCAAGGTACTAAACAAAGGGTAGGTGAGTAAACTCATTTAACAACAAGAGGCTTGACACGGAAAGAACACGGAATACCCCACATGTCTTCACCTCACTTGGAAGGAGGGAAATCTCCAAAACATGCACTCTGACATACCCCTAGTGGAATCCCAAGAAAAAGGTGGTTTACGAAAAAGAAATTGTACTACACAACCCCACCATAAACCCACGAGTTAGAGAGACTCTTCCACCTCACCTCAATATAATCTGCTTTGGGCGGCAATAACTCGCCCTCACAGTTTTTATCGCATCAGAAAAATGCATCTCAAAGGGGGAATGACCCCTTTTCTTCATTCCTTCAATGCTACATCAAACTACACTAACACATGGTTTCACTAATGTCTTGTATCACCCCGGTAAAACCTCAAGCTTGGAGCATGGAGAAAAGAGCCCAATACAAAGTGTCTAACAAGTTATAATGAAAACGATGAAGAGACATAGAGCGTACCTCTTATCATATCATGCTCTACAGAATAGTAGACATCCAAAGAATGCGGTTTTCTATTGTCCTAGATGTTATATGGAAAAGGCTCGCTTACAATGCCACCATATGATCTACCATTGTCCTCATTAGCCTAAAAAGGTAAACCACCGACTCTAGCCAAACATCTACTTTATGTGGATCTAGCTCACCATAGAACCTCAATGGTCTATGTCACTGGAACATGTGATGAATGATCAACCTATAAAAATCCTCATGACACTTTGTTGGGGTTGTCTACTACTCAACTGGTGGATGTGTTGCTACCTGCCCACACGGAGGAAGGGGATTGCATGATGGGTACTGAACTAAGGTTGTGTTTCTCACAGGGTCTTCGACAAGAACTGGAGCTACTATCCTGGTGAGATATCATCACAGAGACATCCTGAATATTATTAAGGAGTATCACGATCAGATGAGAATATATATACATATCAATGACAACAATTGTGAGTTTACTCATGAATTATAGTCAATGACTCAAAACTATATGATTCATGTACCATTGTTCCCTACCATGATTGTCTCAGGGTGTGGAGTCTTCAAGAGGCTAACCATGGTCCAGTTGAATGGATAGGTCAGCTACACATACCATCACTGCACTCCTTATCCTAAGATCCAATATCGATACACTTCGACAATGTTTCCCTAAACACAATCAAGAAACTTTTTTGGAAATGTCCGAACAACATCCCAAGGGTCAAACCACCTATAATACCAAATTTTCATGACATAACCCATTTCGGGACATGAGAAACCACTACATGAATACCTATTTTATTGTCCAAGGGCTAGCGACTAGTGTCGAAGGAAAAACAAACTCAGGGATGTCATTGCCAATGAACCTGTACAGACACATGTATCCAACTCAATGAAAAAGTGTAGAGGGATATCGGTAAAAGATGAAGCCTACTACAAATAAACTAAACATGCATAGACCACTAAATAGTACAGGTACAGTATATTAAACTGAAAAGGAAAAAGGGGGAAAAATACATGACCAACAAAAATATTACCACAAACTGGAATTAAGTGGAAATGTAAACTAGCTGACAGATCCCCACTCATGGATCCTAGGCTATGACCACTGCTTGTGATCCAAGCATCTAGTATTTTTAAGATCCTATGATGTCATGATCAACCTATTGATCGTCTACAAAGTCACACCAATTGAGGTATCATCCCAATTAGGGGTGAGTATAAAAATACTGAGTAGGATTCCCTAAAGGGTGAGAAGTAGATAGAAAAAGGTAAAAAAAAAGTATGAGTGCATCTCAAACCAACAAGAGAGTGATGTACGTTCATCCAAACACAATGAGCTAGAAAATGTGAGAACGTGACCTTCTCATCAAGAATTTTCAACCATATTAGGTGCGTAGACTCATCCAACCATGAGAATCTAGACACAAAAAGCATATGGTATACCCCACGAGTCATCGCTTCTCCTAGAAAGAGAGCATACAAAACCCAATGAGTGGTTACGGAAACAACATAAATATATTCTCAATAAAAGAATCCCAAATGAGAGTGTAATGGGATCTCCATATCATAGATCATCCCAAGAAAGTGAGTAGCCAACAGTTCCATATGTAGCCACCATCGTTGCCTAGAATCCCACACATATTCTCTAAACTCTATGTCAATGGGACTCAATCAATGCATCTTGATACTATCTGCTTTGGGCAGAACTGTCTCATCCTCATGGTTTTTGGTCACATCTCAAGGATGCATCTTGGTGGGAAAAGCATCCCTCTTCATCGAGAGTCCAAAGGGACATTAAAAAAAACCTGTTCACATTTTCACGTAGTCGAGTGATCATGTATCAAGGTCGAGGACCAATGACCTTGTTGGATGTAGGGTTCCACTCCACTCATTATTTATTTATGCCCTAGTACGTTATGGGTAATCATCACTTGGAAGTCAATAGGGACTCACTACCTTTCCCATCTAAAGGGTAATTATCAACAAGTGTCATCGAAGGGACCCACTATGTAGCCCAACTGTACGGAAGCCTAGAACAACCATCAGAGACCACTTCCCCGCCCAGTTAGTGGT
This sequence comes from Viscum album, assembly GCA_963277665.1. Classification (NCBI taxonomy): domain Eukaryota; kingdom Viridiplantae; phylum Streptophyta; class Magnoliopsida; order Santalales; family Viscaceae; genus Viscum; species Viscum album. The sequence goes on from OY728121.1 coordinate 768,849,573, forward strand.
AAACTCAGAACTACCATTAGTGGAAACATCACAGCCTAGATAGATGTAATCCCAGAACTGCCATCAGTGACCAAATTCATGCCCATCCGGTGGTAAACCTAGAACTACTCTGGCCAGCCCTGATGGATGATACCTCCTAAAAAATCATTGACAAACTATGACCATCCCTAATGGAAGGTAACTCAAGGAAAAGCACCAAGGATCACCGGCCATCCATTCTAGATGGTACCTCTCGAAAAGCACTGAGGAACACTGGACATCCCTGCTGGATGGTACCTCTCAGAAAGCACCAAGAAACACATCAAAAATCCCAACAAGATGGTGCGTCTTGGAAGATTCCAATTGTAGTCATTGGGTGGCACCCAAGATAGGCGTCACACAAGAAACATATGACATCATATCTCAGATGCCACTACTTAAGGATCCATTACCTTCCACATGGAAGAACACTTTGGATAGGATACTCATGAGAAAAAATATGAGTCTAAAATAAAAATATTATTGATATAAAATATTTGTAATGTGGGGCACGACGTGTGTGGGGCCCAAATTATGTGTGACCCCTCCTCATCTCCAGGTTGTGTACCTATCCATTTTAATTTACCAAATTTTGAACAAGTACACTTAGTCATTCCAGTGTACTCCTAGAGTACATGGAACAACTAGTCAAAAGGCTATCAAGAACACGAAGTGTATAGTTAATTTGAAGGGTAAAAAATGTAACTTCACAGACATGCTTCATTATGAGGTCCTAAAACATTTGACCACATCTCTTCATACATCTTCTACACTCTCAAAAGAGTCAAATCTGACCCAAGCTGTGGATTTCCTTAAAAATCTTCAGAAAGATCTTCCACCGATATTCGATTCATGTTTCCACAATTAATGTGACGACGAATAAGGCTCCACACATCCAAAAATATCACACCGTTTTATCCTTGTGGAAATACACATGAGATGAAATATTAATTTTCCCAAACCGAACGTCTGATGGAAAATTCAGAATTCAACAAATTGTGCTCAAATGACATCTTTTGGGTACAATGCCTTGATCATGAACCAACTTATATGGATCACACCATTTCGATCCTCATGAAAAACACATGAGTTGGAATACTCATTCATCCAAAATGGATACATGGTGAAGAGGTTTCTATTCATCCCGAAGTATGAGAACCATACCCTGTGGGTCCCACACATCAATATTAGTTTAGAAACACAAAATATATCGTTAAATGTTCAAAAAGGCCTAAGTTCACACAATAGTTGATGGTGCTTGAAACAGACGTCCCATTTATGAGATATAACCGATACAAGAACCTTAATTAATAATAAATGGTATTATTATGAAACATAGGTGCTTCATGCAACCAATAAACAAAAACAAAATAGAAAAGTCTGAAATTAGTCTAAAAGATAATTTTTTAATATATGGACTTGTAGTTGCAAATAGTGTGTTGATTGGACACACCGTTTAGGAGATACAACCATTTAAATGGTCTTTTCCCAACATGGGTTGATTAGGCCCAAATATATCCTGACCCCCTTCAGTTGGGACATCCACACCAACCATCCTGGCCTATTTCAACCACCTCATGGCCGTAATATGTATCCTAGTCCATAAGACAATGGACTTGTCCAACTGGCTAGTCCACTTGTCACCACGGAGAATCGTGCCGTGCGGGTCGCTACCGCCTAGGGTTTCACATCATGACCCATCTGCCACTCAGTCATTGGCTTCCTGCTAGGACCCCCTCTAGCCTTTCCTTCCCACTGAGTTTCATGCCCAACTACCACCTCCCCATCCTAGTCTTCCCCACTGATTCCACAACATGATCGATCCTTGTTTCTTTCTCCTCATCCGGTCATGCCGCCGAGCTGCTTGGCTCCTCACGGTCGCTCCATTATGCCACCCTTTGTGGCCACCAAGCATTGTCGCTGGTATAATCCTTTCTCCAGTGGTCCCATCTTTATACCACTGAGACATAAAAAAATCAAGATTATAAATCTAGGAATGGATCGGTAATAACCGTGAGGAGAACTTCGTAGCACCTGCCTCTGATCGATGACCCGATAGTCGATTGATTCGTCTGAATGTTTAACAACGATAATTGCAAAGATATAACTAAGAACACACAATGTAAACAGGATCCAAGAATGGATCGATAGCCATTCTAGTGATTCCATTTAATAATAAAAACAAAATGATAAAAAAATTTAACAACAATCATATTTTCCATTAAAACATCAATCGGAGGTTCAAAGGAAAGAAACCCAACCTCAATTTGTTTGTCGGACGATGAAAGCACCCGCCAGTGCTTTTGCTTCAATCTGCCAAAGTTCCATCAAATAAATCACCTCAATTTGTTAAATGATAGATGAATAACGATAGTGAGTTAATGAGAGAGTATTTTTAGGGAGAGGTATAATTAGGTATAAACCTAATTCTAATACCTTAAACTTCTATTTATAGGAGCCCCACTCAGTGTGGAATTCAAAACCTATGCTCCCTATTATTTTATACCATGTGTAAAAAAAACACCCCATTCCAAACTCAACATAATTATCAGATTACCAATATGATTTCCCATTAAAATGTTATTTACTTTGGCAAGAGGGGTAAAATAATAAAGTTATATTATTTTATTTATGTTTTTGAACATGGGTGACTTTTCTCACAGAAGTCCCATGCTGACAAAAGTAATGCCCCGTCTAGGGTAAACACCAAGTTCATGACTCAACTGTGACCTCAGATTTCTTACGTGAGCTACTTTTTAAGATATTTCATGTTTCCATCATGTTTATAGTATAAAAAACATAATAGTTTTATAAAATTAATTATGGTTAAACCGTGCCTCAAAATTTCACACCATCTCTATACCTAGATATGGAAATATTCCTATAATTATTTAAATGTATTACAAGGAAAAAAATGAGTCTCAAAACCTTACTCATAATGTTATGTCTTCTCTAATGAATTAAAATAATCTAAATTTAATGTTTGACTAGTCATACAGACAATGAATTATATACATAATGATGTTACGAATCTCAGGGAAGAACATAAAATTGATGCTGAAACTACAAAATTATTATGGGATAAACAAAATGTAGAAAAGAAACAAGACTGACATAGAATAACTATGTTGACTAAAAATATCAATGAAAAAATCAGGGGTAAATTTTTTTAGGTTGTCTAGAATCAATGCGGCCAACCTATTGCACCAAAAATTTAATGTTAATTAGTTATGTTGGAGTCGTAATGAGAATTAATGTGCCAATTGATATCGATTTGTGGTTCCATGTCTAGAATGTAATGAAGGAAATTCTTTGGGATGATATTAAGGTAATATTTTGATTTACATTTTCTGTTAATAGAAAAATTGTATAATGAATTATCGATTTAATTTTCATTATTACTTGTGGAGTTTGTTTATTTTATATGATTTATATAAGAAATATATCATAATGGCCATTGGAAAAGCTAGTAGAATATTATGAAAACTTTTTACCGTGTTTCATCTTAGGGATTCATATGGGAAATTAAATCCTCACCCACCAGTTACTTATGAACATATTACAAAGAAAGAAACATGGAATACATTCATCATTTATTCTAAGGAGAAATCATTTTAGGTAAATTTTAGTAGATATTATATTATTTGAAATTATTTATCTTATCACATTCAAATCAAAATTATTAATTTTTTAAACAGAAAAGGAGTGATGAAAATAAAAAACATGCATCAAAACCAATGTACCTGTATCACAAAGCAAGGATGATGTATAGTTCACTAGATAAAAATGCGATATATTTTTAAATATATAATAAAATCTTTATGTGATATGAAAAAAATAAGTTCCTTTGTTTATATGCATACTGACGAATCAAAAATCGAAGTAAGTTCAATCTCACAACATGTGTTATGGAAGGATGACCACATAAATAAATATGGTAAAATAGTTTATGAAAACAAAATAGCAGTATGGGAAACATGTGTAAGAATGAAATAAAAATAATTTTTTTATTTATAATTGTATTACATAAAAAACTATAGTTATGTTCATATATTTTTTATACGGTTTAGATATAATAATTGGAAACAACCCTAGCTGAGGAAAAACTACCTTTAGCAGCTTTAAAGTGTCCTGAACAATATGGTCGTGTTAGAGGTGTCAGTTTGGGAGTGTCTCCTCAAACATATTTTGAAAAGAAAAAATCATAAGAAGGTACATATCAGATGATGAAAGTATTGTAGGTGAAAATAGATCATTTTCAATATATCATCATCCTATTTGGTTTGTAAGCCCAATATATGCGAAAGGATCAAAGTTAGTTGGTAGTGGAAGAAATATTAGCACATGAACAACTAGATGATCCAAATCAATTTTAGGTTAGTCATTCCCATCAACCACATAACTTACCCTAGGTAATAATTTTTTTTATTACTCTTTCTCCTAAATTTGAATCAAAAAACTTATGATATCTTATTATTACAAAAATTATATAGGGTATATTTGTATGTGATTTCTATCTAACGACACCCACAAAATACCATGTTACATGGGGTGCAGTGTATACTATAACAGGAGACATGATATTCCACAAATTACTCCCAAAATATCACATGAGAGTGGGGGTTGAGAAACCTTAAGAGATGAATGTTGAGTCTCCAGTTACACTTGTTTATCTAGATTTTACAACAGTCTGTGATGGAATTTCAACATTTGTAGAATGGTCATTCAATCTTATAAACATAAATGAGGTATGTCCAAAAAAAATTCTTCTAAATGAAAAACCTGTAATAGTTAATGAAAAGGTTTTAAGTGATGTATTGTGTTATATGTGGATAAAATTATAGGGAATAAAAAGGTAAGATCCCGATAATCTAGATAAATGATCAAGAAATCAAAAGTACATTTTGTATGTACCTTCTCCTCTCGAGGTCCACTGTAGCATATATTAACATTAAACATTTATAAAGTCATTTCATTCAATGATGGAGACATTTCATGAATTCGACATGAAGAATTAATATTTGGATAAGTCATTACAAACACAATTGGTTTCAAGAGTATAAATTAGGTTCTCATGTTTGAATGGTTGGGAGTCTCAATTGTGAATACATACATCAGCTATATTTTCATAATCCATCTATCCAAAAAATTATGTATTTTATTCATTAAAGTTAATAACTATTTATATTTTCTTCAACCAGTAATATTACTTCCATATAATCAGAAAACCGTGAAAAGCGTGATTTGGATTCATTAACCGATTTATCATTTCTACAGGAAATATTTTTTGGGGGTTGGAATAAATTTATATGAAAAAAGATGATCCAACAATGAATTTGTAAAGAAAATAAGAGACTAAACACTATAGTCTATTCCAAAATATATAGGGGTAAAACTATATTTTCTAATCTTTCAAAATATATTTTTATTTGTTTCATTAATTATTTTATTTTTTTTCGAAAACATTGGATGCTTATCAAAATCAATTTGGATACCCCAAATATTTATTTTTTGGATCAAATGCCTGGATTTTGATCAAACCAACCACAATTGATCTCTAATCTCAATGTGTAATGCACATCAATCAATCTTATATATATAAACATCAAATTATATATTTGAGTTTTATTTTAATGGGAACTTTGTTATGATAGAATAGACAATAAATATTGGATAAATCATTGTATAAGGTTGGGCACTGAAAACAAGAAGCCTATGGATTTCTTCAAATATAAATAGATTAAGGTATATATAGAATTATTTACTATAAAAACTTTTTCAAAAAAATTTACTTATTATGGTTAGTGTTTCTACAGTGTTCGAATTAAGATAATAACAATGATTTTGGATATTATGTTTTAAAATTTATGAGAATGTCATATTCCATCAAAATATTAACATCATCGAAAAGGAAATTTCTAAAGGATTTTATAATTTAATTAAAAATATTTATTATTCATCATTTTCTCTATTTTCTCAGTACTGTCATGATTTACAACAATAAAAAACTCAAAATAAGAAGTAGTGTTTTTTAGAGATGAATTGGAAGATTTCATGGTGTTAGAATGTTTGGTGCATCAAATTTAAGTGATTACCTATTATATTTGTGATCTAGTATAGACTATGACCTTATAAATACATATGGGATATGAATACTTAATATCATAATTTTTATATATTATTTTGGATGTATTTATCAATGAGAAGTATAGTGGAAGAAATAATTTTTTTTATAAATGAATGGGCATAATACATGGTGTTATAATGTATAAAAACATCATGAACAAGTTAATTTCTTCTACTTATTTAGGTAATTTTATCATTATTTTATCTATTTATTATAAAATTTACTTATATTTTTTATTTGATACTAATTTTGTTAAATTAACACAATTATTCAAAACACTAATCACAGGCTCAAAAAGAAGAAAACAAATTCATATTTTCTTAATACATTAGTAAGGAGATACATAATTCATTTATGACATATAGGAATTAACCAAACATTAATTTAAAATAATATGCGGTCGGTGTGACTTGAAGTGTGTAATTTGAATACAAAAGTGTAATTTCATATTGAAGCATGTATCACATAGCCAAAACCAAAATAAAAGCTTGTTTTATTTTCAAAATTTAGGAAAATGATCCATAATTAATTTATGATATTTATGAAATGAGCTCATTTTAATACAAAACCCGATGTGGTCGGTATGAATCAATGTACCTATATTCAATGAAAAATTATCATTTTAGATTAGAACACATATAAAATAGCCAAAACTGAGAAAATGAGATCATTTTTTTAAAAATTTAGGAAAATGATCCATAATTATCATTTTACATAATGCAATTGAGTGCTCACCAATCTTACAGAAGATGTGGTTAGTCTGACTTTAATTATGTGTTTTTAATATTAAAGTGTTATTTCAGTATAAACACACATTAAATAGCCAAAACCGAGTAAATGAGATCAGATTTTTTTTTCAAAATTTAGAACAGCAATCCATAATTCTTTTGGGATGTGTAAAAATTGACCAAATGTCAATTTGATAGACAATGTGAATTATATGAATTGAAGTGTGTGTCTTAAATATAAAGGATTAATTTTAGATTAAAATTCATGTCATTTCCAAAAAACAAGAAAATGAGATCATATTACATTCTAACTTTAGGAAAATGATCTTTAATTAATTTTTTACATGTAGTAATTGACCACACATCAATCTGATTCTCAATGTGGTTGGTATGACCCGAAGATCATGTTTTCAAAAAAGAAGTGAAATTTTAGTTTAAAACTTGTGTCATATCTTCAAAACCAAGAAAATGAGATTGTATTGTTTTCATAATCTAGGAATGTGATGCATATTTCATTTATCATTTATAGAAATTAAATTAATTCCAATCCAGCATATGATGTCGGTGGTATGACTTAAAGAATGTGTTTTCAATATAAACGTTTCATTTTAGATTAAACCAAAAATCAAATAGAAAAAACTATGAAAATTATCTCAAATTGTTTTTAAAATTTAATAAAACTGTCTATAATTCATTTTTGATTTATAAGAATTGTCCACACATAAATTCGACATCAAATGTGACTATAATGAATCAATTAGTGTATTTTGAATATAAAGGTGTATTTTTAGTTTAAATCACATGTCACGAGACAAAACAAATAAAACGAACTTCATTATTTTCAAAAATTTGGAAAATGATTGATAATTTATTTTTTAAAAGTAGGAATTGAACATAAATCAATACAACTTTTGATGTGTTTTATATGACTCAAAGTGTATGTTTTCAATAAAGAAGTTCCATTTTAGTGTAAAACACGTGTTACACTTACAAAACTAGGAAAAAGTGCTCAAATTATTTACAAACATTATGAAAATGTTCAATAATTCATTTTACATGTGTATTCATTCACCGTTTTCCAATAAAACACATGATATTATCAATATGACTCGAAGTATGTGATCTTAGAATATAATTTTCATTTTAGTTTAAAACACACATCAAATAAACAAAATTGATCAAAAGAGATCATATTATTTTCAAACATTAGGAATATAGTCGATAATTCTTTTATGATATGTAATACTTTTCTAATATCAATCTGACACATGATGTGGTCATTATGACTCGAAGTACATCTTTTCAATATAAAAGATTAATTTTATATTAAAACATGTATTAAATTTCCAAAAATATAAAAAATAGATTAGTCTATTTTCAAACACTAGAAAAATGTTCTATAGTTTATTTGAGATATCTATGAATTGACTACTCATCAATCTAAAACTCGATGTGGTTGGTGTGACTCAAAGTACTTTTTTTCAATAAAGAAGTGTCCTTATAGTTTTAAACATGTCACATCACCAAAAATAATAAAATGAGATCAGATTTCTTTTAAACATTTATAAAATGATTCATAATTAATTTTTCATGTATTGGAATTGACTGCATGCCAATATGACACATGATGTGGTCAGTATGAATAAATGTACTTCTTTTCAATAGAAAAGTGTCATTTTAGTTTATAACACACATAAAATTGAAAAAACCGATAAAAATATGTCATATTTTATTCAATATTTAGGAAAATAATTCATAAATAATTTTTAATGTGTAATAATTGACCGCACATAAATCGGACACACGATGTGATCGAAATGGATCAAATTGTGTGTTTTTAATATAAATGGGTCATTTTCATTTAAAATTCACATCACTAGCCAAAAATATGGTCAAATATTTTATTTATTTCAAAATTTTTGAAAATGATCCATAATTTAATTTTCACATGTAGAAATTGACCACACAAGAATCTGACACATGTTGTTATCAGTGTGACTCGATGTGTTTGTTTTCAATATATAAGATCCATTTTAGTTTAAAATGCACGTCATATATGTAAAAATGAGCATAATAATCTTTTATTAGTTTCAAACATTAGGACAAAATCTATAATACCTTTTTCAGGTGTAGGAATTTACTGCATTCCAATCCGACACACGATATGGTTGATATTAATTCATGTATGTGTTTTCAACATAAAAGTGTCATTTTAGTTTAAAAAATATATTAAATATCTAAAAATGAGAAAAAATCTCAGATTGTTTTCATACATTAGGAAACAATTCCTTAATTCATTTTTGATGTGTAAGAATTGAGATCACATCAATCTAATACACAGTGTGATATATATGACCCAAAGATTCAATATAATGAAATCCTTTTTGTTTAAAATTCATGTCATATACAAACATGGATTATTTTTTATCTTTTTTATAATAAACCATTGTTCATTTCAACTTTGAATAAATTGAACTCATACCAATCCAATACATTATGCGATCAGTATGACTCAAAGTGGATGTTTTCAATATATAAGTGTTATTTTTGTTTAAAATGCGCATCAAATAGGCCAAACTGAGAATTAAAAGCTCATATTTTTTCTCATACTTTTATCAACAATTAATTAATTAATTTCCTTATGATTTTATTTGATACATACTTGGTAACATTTCATAGATATAATTCTGTAAGTACAATAAGAAAAGGTGTGATAGTTAAAGGCTTGATCTAAAAAATAATGTTCTCTTGAATTGGATCATATCCATAGCGAGTTTTGTTATCACCATAGATGTGAGCCAATTCAAGAGCACCTAATTTTGTGTTAAAAAAATAAAGTGACATTTAAGAATCAACTACAACTCGATATGATACATATTGTGTTTGGTATGAATCAATGTATATGTTTTTAGATTAGAATTGACATTTTGTGTTTAATTTAATTATTTTTAGTATAAATAACATAATATTTTTTTTATAAAGGTGCATTATTTTTCTTGAGATGGGGTGGTTTTTTTACAACTAAAACAATGAATGGGGGTCATGGGCCAAAGACAAAAGAATATAGATGTATTTCAATTTAAATGATAAATTTTATTTACTCAATAATTTTAAAAACAAATGTTTGAAATATCTAGAATATATATTTTTCATAGTATTTGTGTTTTAAATTTTATTTAAATTAAATTTTATATTTTCCCTCCATGTATTTTTTCATTTCTCCTAGTTTTTACTACTACAGTGTACTATAATTTTAAGAGGACACTACAATAGAATACACTTTTATCTGAGCTTGTAATAGAGGTGAAAAGTGTCCCTTTATTAGTGCTAGAAAAATCATGGATAAAGGCCACCCTTTTAAAACTATTTTAGCACACATAGAGGGATAAGGATTTTAAGGGTTCTCTGATGGCCAGTTCTTTTTTTGTGCTGAAAAATTCCTATTTTAGCACTGTTAAAGTCCTTATGTGTAGTAGTGAGACTGTGCAATTGGTAATTTGTAAACATTAGATTACATCATTTGAAGCGATAAAAAATATTCACCAAATCATGAATAAATAAATAGTCATTATATTATCAAAATAAATAATAAATATCTACTAATTAAGTATCAATATGACATATTAGATATATAAACAAAAACTCTACAAAAGAATCTAATGTATGATTTATTGACACTAAATAAAAGGAGAAGGAGACATCCAACTCGATTTCTGTCCAACAACGTCTGTATCCTCCAACTAACCCGCTCAACCATTCACCACCAGGATATTTCCCATAATCGAATCCCTGGATATGAAATCTATAAGTGCACTGAAATTATTGAGTATTGTGTGAGTAAAAAACTCAGTTAGAGAAATAAACCCTTAAAAAATAAGTAAATAAAATATATAGGTGAAATTCATATGAGTGAAAAGAGCACATATTAACAACAAGTATATCTCATAAGATAAATACATATGTTAGATCATAAAACACTGGCTCTACCTACTTTGGCACCATTCCATAATGAATGTCTACTGACCATTTCTGTCACAACCCCTCCATGACAAGATATTTCAAAAAAAACATTTTATACATCCCTCTCGAAGGTACAACACATGTATGTTCCAATCAATTTCGCACACGTCTCTCTCAGGGGGAGTTCATATAGCACAACCTCTATCAACAGAAAATGGTAGAGAGAAAAGACATGCATTTCGTGTATATAGGATGAAATATCAAACATCATCTCATAATAATCAAGTTTCATATCCATAATAACCCATATTTGAGTAAACCTATAACATAGGTTCTCACGGGGTTACACACACAAGCCAAACAATCATGCAAAAAATCCATATAAAACAAGATCTAAAGCTAAGGGCTCTATACCTAGGTGAAATTATGATCGATGATAATATTCACCATCAATTTCTAGAAGAACCATCTAATCCTAGAACCAAACTGAATTCAACAAGATTTAGAAATATATGATTATGTTTTAAGGGAAACCACACCATAAAGTTAGGTCAAGGTCAAAAATAACTGATATGATATGTTATAGACAATGATCCTGGTCAAATTGATGCATATATGGAAAGTCCTTGAATCCAGGTTCTAATTCTGTAAACAATAAATGAGAAACTCATTAAATCATTCAAAACCCTCTATATAAAATCAAAATATCTATGATATAATTAGGCTTGAACACGGAGAAGATAACATGGTCATTTTATAGAAACATAAAGGACTCATTATATTGTATGTGCACGATTGATTCATCATTCAGGAATTGAATAAAGGTGCTGGAAGGGAGGAATAACACCCAAAAAACACCAGAGAGGATCCTTATGGGGATGATAGTTTAAGATATCAATATATAATGAGAAAAGGTGAGTGGGGTTGGGTTTTAATAAAACTACCCATAAACTCGACATTCTCATTAGGCTCCATCAGACACTACTGGCTAGCTTGTGGCCTCCACCAGCTACACAATTCCTGCTGGGAAGATTTGGTTCTACCCAAGAGCCACATCAGTGTGGTGGTGGGATTTATGTAGCTCTAAAATTTAATGTAAGTCCCACATCCCCACCCCATCCCTTTTTAAACTCCTAAATCCCTCTAACACTTACCGACATGCTCAACAACTATGTACATGTTTTAGAGAGACACTAATAAAATAGATGATTCATACCACTAGATGTAAAATCCAATATTCTGAAGAGATATACGTTGTTTTAATAAGTGATAATCATTTTCACTATTTTTTATCGGCCATAAACGGCCCATAAAGAATCCAAAACAGAGTTTTTATTTGAGATACCCTAATTATTGACTATTATATGGAATATCACGTTTTTTAAGATGTTATTCTTATATTTTTTCTAGTGGTGATTGAAAATATTTCCTGAGCATCTATTCATATGGATGCAATGGTTTTCAAATTTTATGATTTTCTTATTATTGTTTTATTTATAATTAATACCTATATATACATATTTGTAAATATTTACATATAAAAAAAAATTATAAATAAATATCTAAACATATATACATATAAAATATATTTTAAAATATAAAAACCATATTTAAATTTAAAATAATTATACATTTTATTTACAGTAAAAATGCATAAATATTTATATACATATAAAAATGTATATATTGCGTATATATAAATATTTGTGTGTGTATTAACCAATACAAACACATTTATGTATGTATAATACTATATGTAAATAAATATAAATATATAATATATCTTAATATATATAAACATATATTTATTCATATATATAGACACATAGACACATGTATGAATATATATATATATATATATATATATATAAACGCACACACAAATATATTGTATAAATATATTTAAAAATAAATATATGAGTAAATATATAGATTAAAAATATATATGTAAACTTATATAAATATAGAGATATATCATAAACTATAGATGAAATCAACATGAAGAAGTGGTAAGGGCACATGTGTGGGAGGGTGGAAGTCCCATGTTTGAACCTGGGAAGAAGAACACATGTTTGGGTAAGTATGAGGTTTGGTTAGAACTGATAAATGAAGAGGTGGGATGGTTTTCTAGAATGCACTGATAATGACCTAGTAGAGTTTGAGAGTGAGAAGGGGTGGTGTGGGAGATCACTCATTAAAGGGTGGGTTCATTGGTGGCTAGTGTTGAACAAATATTTATTTAGCGCTGATAAACCGTAGTTTTATAATTTATTTTTTAAGGTCTAATAATGTGTGTGTTTATAAGTTCTCAAAAATACCTCATAATGGCTCCTCATATTAGTGATAAAATAAAGTGTTGATAATGGGGGCCTTTATCAGTTATTCTTTTAGCATTGATAGTGGGTTCCTTTATGAGTGATTTTTCTAGCACTAATAAAATCAACCCACATTTAAAGGCTCTTAGAACATCATTGATCTTTTAGCTCTAATAAAATCCATTTATAGAATTAAAAAATTCATGATATTTAATAATGAATATATAATAGTTTAGCACATTTTCCTAGATTTAAAATATTTATAAATGATTAAAATTTATAAAGGGCGAATAATAATAAATGATATACTTTTAAAAACCCATAACTCCAAAGGAATGATATAGAAAAGGGTTCATAAAATATGGGCCCTTACTCAGATACCATGAAAACATTTTTTTTCCCAAATAATTAAGAAAAAACTCAATGCTTAGTATATAGGAGAAGATACCTCTCAAAAAAGATCCTAGATACTAATAAAAGCCAAAACAATTTGAGCAGATGAGATTTTAAATGACTAGACCTTTGAATAATCCATATGATATAAATTAAGTAAAAATCATTTTAAATTATTTTTAAAACAAATAATTTTAAAAAAATTCAATGTACATCCAACTTGTCCTTTTTAGGAACAAATCCATTTATTTTAAGAAATAAATTAATACACAACCCTTTTATTTTAAATCAAAATCGTCTTGATTAGATCCAAAATATATATTAATTATGAATATGATATAAATTATTTTTATCTTTTCCTCAATATAATTAAAATCCACTTTTATAAATTTTGAGTTAATTTAATTAATTCTAGTAGGAATAATATTTTAGAATAAATCCACCACCTTTTCTTTTGATACTCAAAACCTTTGAATTACTAATTATTATTCTGCTATGAAAAATTTTCACTTATATTTATAGATATCATCACACAATTCACCCATTAATATAAATTTTTTATTTAAATTTCAAAACCATTCAACATTTTATATGAATGAAGAAAAGGAACCAACCTATAACATACCGCACTCAACACACCACAACCAACCAACCAAGGACTATAAAACTAATCAAGCTTGAGATATTCATATTAATGATTCCCAAATGAAAAACAAAAATAATAGGTAATCATACCTAATTCAGGAAATTCTGTGTTATTCATATCTAAGTATCCATGTTATATCCTCAATCATCTCTTGTAACATCCCAACTTAGGTTCCACACACTGGTTCCTCAAGCTAGTTTGTCATATGACCTCAAGCGCACCTCACCATATGCTAGAGGCTGCTGACTAGGTGCAGAGGTCTAATATTGATCATGAGAAGACTATAACCTCTTTATAAATGTAACACAATAGTAGAAAATAGATAAATTACAAACAAATGATATAACCATAATCCTAATAATTTCTATATCACATACTGACCAAAATAGGAAATAAAATATCAACACTGATTAGTAGATATGTTATTCTAATGTATGTGTCAAGTGACAATTTGAAAACCCCAAAATAAATAAAGACTCTAACTACCCCCAAGAAAGTCCCAAACCATGTCTAGTTTCCTCATCTAGGATCCATCCCAAATCAGCCATCCAAAACATGGACTTTTCCCTTAACTTGTCCTATAATCATACAGTCTATTCATGTACTGATCAGGCAGCATTGGTGGGGTGTGAGTACAAATCAGTAGTCGACCACCAATGACATCTAAAACAATATCCATTAAATAAAAGTTTTTATAGTTGTATAAATAATAATGTACCAGCAATAATGTAAATTGTTTTCATTTATTCAACCACTATTTACTTAACCACATAAACCCTAAGGTTCCAGAGGACACCCGAATTCTCAATACCTACTTCGGCCTATGATAGGGTTTTAACAATCCCCATGGTATATCATATATCTAAATGTATTTTTTACAATTCATTATCTCAATCCAAATATGAATTCAATTATTACCATTCATCATTTTAATTCACATACAAATTCCACTCATACCATTCATAATTTAATTCGCATTTAAACTCCAATATTACCCTTCGTCATTTAATTCACATATAAATTCTATTGTTAACATTTATCATTTAATTCATATATGAATTCCACTATTATTATTCATTATTTATTCACACATAAATACCATTGTTACCATTTATCATTTAATACACATATTAATTGCATTGATACAATTCGTCATTTAGCATTCATCATTTAATTCATATATGAATTCCACTATTACCATTCATCATTTGATTCACATATGAATTACATTTTTACCATTAATAATTTAATTCAAAATAGAAAAATTCTTTATTTCAATAATTAACTAATCACATAAAATCCATTAAATAATAAAAAAATTAACTAATCACATCAATTCCATTAATTAATCGAACAATTAATTAATCAGACACAATTATGATATCCAATAACTAATTTAAAAATTAATTATTAAATTAAAAATTCCAATATCCTTTAAATAATTCAAAAATTAATTATTCAATTCATAATCCCAATATCCTACAATTAATTTAAAAATTAATTACTCAATTCATAATCCCATTAACGCATAATTAATTCAATAATTAATTATTCAATCTCAATATATTCAATATCCTAAATTTGAGAAGTCCCTTAATTATTTAATTTACCCATTTAATTAATTCAATGTGAGAAACTAAATTTCCAATCATCCCATTTAAATTCTATAATTACATACATGTAATTGAAATCGGGATTTTGGGATTTGAATAATATATCACCTATATTAATTCATGGATTAATGATCTCCCAATGTATTTCCACAATTTATGTGTATTGATCAATAATGCGATGAGAAACACGATCTAGATCAAAAAACTAGATAAAAATCATATTAATCAAGATCTAACAGAATGTTATCTAGATCTAAAACCAACAGTAGAAAACATCCCTGAAATGGATGGGAGAACCATTGGAGAGACATGAGAAACTATTCTAGATAAGATTTACATATTAGTAAAGGTACATATCTTCAATCTAGGCTTCGAATCACAAATAACAAAGGTTGGGAGAGTTATGAATTCTTCTAGGACCCTCCAAAACCAATAGGAATCATTATGGGAAGAGTGGGGATAGATTTGGGGTTAATATGGGGGTTTTATTATTTTAAAAACTAATTTTTGGGTTAAATAAAAATGAATGCATGTATTTTTTGGGTAGGGGTTCATGACTTTCCAAACTGTGAACTGTAACTATGCACTTCTTATGGGCGGGGTGTGGGGTTGCACAATTTCTCCTAATAGGGAACGGATTTTGAAATATTGTGTTTCATACATGAAAATCCCCTCTATTTTGGTTCACATGGTTTTATGGGCTAGGGAACATGGTTTGGGAAGACCATGCACCAACTATTCCATTTCCCACTTCCTTCCTAAATTTTGAATCTTCACCTGATTGAACCCCAAAGTAAAGTAAAAAAAAGTACTCAAAACTAGTCAAAAGTGTCCATCAAAATAAGTTAGAGATATATCTAGAAAAGTTAGGGATCTTACAATTTCCCCCCATATAACAACTCATCCTCATTCTATACTCCCAAGAATCACTATGATTCAGAGTAAAAATGTTTGGCCCAGAAAGGCTAAATATCTTCTTCTATCGCTCAAGTTTACTCCTAAAAATGACCATGTTTCCCCAATACATGAACAATCAACATAGTCTTTCCCTCAAACAGTATCTCACTATGATATAACACACATATCATCTTCTCCTCAAAGGATGCATCTATCTCAAGATTATCATCATCCACATAGATCAAATGAGAAGGGTGAGGGTGATACTACTGAAGACTCGACACATGGATAACGTCATGCATAACACTGTATCTCTATGGAAGAGTTAATCAGTACGCCACTATTCTGATTCTCTTCATAACCTCAAATGGTCCAAAAGACCTAGTTTCAAGCATTCCCTTCCCATGTATCCTATGGTGACCTAATCATGGAAACTCCTAAAGGAATACAAAAAAACCTCTGAAAAATATAGGGGTTATCGACATCTATCAGGATACAAATTCTGTTTACTCTAATCCATATCCATACACATTAAAATTAGTTGAACTTGCTTCAATGTCTCTTACAAGAGTCTTAATCCCAACAAATCTGACCCACCTACCTCCATCTAACATAGAGGTGATCTTCATGGCCTACCATAAGCATCCTTGTATGGTTATATTTGAACTATTTCTTAATAATTGTTTTTATAGGAAAACTCTACCAAATATAGGTTCATCTCACAAGACCCACTATTGTATAGGATACACATTCCATAAATATATTCTTGCACCTGCATCACACACTCTGACTTCCAATATATCTATGGGAGGAAAATCATACTCAATAAAACATGTATACCACGAACCTTCTATAAGCCCTACTAGATGTGTGAAGTAAAATGTGAGCTATGGTATGAAACAGTAGTTCATGGAACCACATGAAGATATACTATATCCAAAATATACATTTCTACCAACTGCTCCACATTGATGGACTCCCATAATATTAAGAAATGAACATCATTCATTAGTCTATTTATAATAACCCAAATAGTGTCATTGTTCTAAGGCATCCTTAGAAGACCCACCAAAAGTCCATTTACACACTGCCCCCACTTCCATTTTGGAATGGGAACAAATTTATTAAACAACTAGGTAGTTGGTTCTTGAATTTCACCAATTAACATGTGTGGTAACATGTCATGAACCCTTATTTCTTTTTTTTCATACACGACCACCAAAACTATCAACATATGTCACAATACATTTTGGAAAAACAAAGATGTACCTCCCACATTGAGGCATTAAATTCCTACATCAGCTCCTCTACCATGCTCGTAGGCACAAAAAAACAAATTCCTGACATGGATGATCATATACTCATCTGTGGTCCAATCTAAAGGTGTCTCTTTACCTTATAGGATTTCCCTTAAGGATAAAAATTCCGGATCCTCATATTATATATCCTTGATTCAAGTCAGAAGTGTAGACTCCCCGAAAACTGACATGAGAGTCATTATTCCTAACTCCCTTGAACTATAACATGAATCTCAGTTAGTATATTAATCATCTTACACTCATAATTATACCCCTAAACAACCTAAGTCTATGTTTTTATACTAAAATCATCAACAACAATGTTTCACAATTAGAGCGTATATGCAAGATCACAATCAAATGACTACAGACACTTGACACATCTCGATGGCTAAATATTGAAATATAATTGGTAGAAGATATACATTAACCTACTATGATTAATAAAAAGAGTAATCTTTTCAATGAATAGATAATTCCACTAACAGTTCAAAGAATAAACCACAATAGCTTACTCAAGGTCATGTGTAGGGTAGTTCTGTTCATGCGGCCTCAATTTCTGAGACCCAACTGCCACAAATTGATCATACTACATTCAAAATGCTGCAATTCCAATCCTAAATACCTAAAAGAACAGCATATAATCCTCACCCAACTAATGATGGATCAATATCAGTGTTGATTTCAATCACTTCTTTAACTCTTGAAAGGCATTCTCACATGCTCAAGGAAATTTTAACTTTGACACTTTATAGGTAAATATTGAGAGTGGTGATTATAAATAGGAAAATTCATGGATAAACCTCCCATAATATCGATATAATACCAAAAATCTGTAGATATTAATAATTTTCTTAGGGTGCTCCCAAGAAATGACTTCCTAGACCATCTATGGGTCAACTAACACGCCTTTATATTAGAATATATGACCCAAAGAGTGCACCGAATAAATCCCAAACTGACACTTAGATATAGTATCATATAGAAGATTATTTCTTAGTGTACTCCGAATGATGTAATGATATTGGTCAAGATCATCCTGAGTCTTGGAGTAAACCTATATTTCATTCACAAAAACAACAATAAACTGATCCATGTTTGGGTGGAATAATCTATTCATCAAGTTTAGAAACACTTATAGTGTGTTAATCAAATCAAAGGGCATCATGATGAAATCATATAATCTATACCTACTTCAGAAAATTGTCCATGGTATATCAGAAGGTTTAAATCTAAAATGATTATACATTAATCTCAAGTTAATATTTGAGAAAACAAAACATCCCCTCAACTGGTCAAACACATCATTGATATGAGGAAGAGGATACCAGTTCTTCATAGCTGACCATTTAAACTTTTGGAAATCAACGCACATGTATAGATTCCTATCATCTTTTTTATAAAACAACATTGGAGAACCCAATGGTGACATAATCTAATAGATAAATCCCTTATCCACCAACTCCCCCAATGGATTAATGTGGTCTTAAAGCTCTTTTATTGCCATTATATATGGTTGAATAGAAACTGGATCATCTACAGGAATGAGATCAATATTGAATTCCTAATCTCTATTTGGTGTTAGCCCAAAGAAGTCTTTAGGAAATACATCCTTATACTGGTCCACTATGGGTTGAAATACATCTTGTTTCACACCCACATTTTCCAGAAATATACTAGAGACCTAGGTGGTAATCTCCCCCAATTTCTATATTGTACCTGCAATTATTTTTGGGATATTTCATTCTCCACATTAAAGATAATTTTCACACTTAGGGGATGTGTAAGTCAATATATTAAAATAAAAATTAATGTGGGGTCGATATACTTCTAACCATTCTATATCCAAAATCAGGTCAAATATTGAAATGCTAACAATATAAACATCCCACAAAAAATGATATCCCCAACCTCAAGAGTACACCCTTTTCACAAGAAAATGTATCTAAATCACACCCTTAAAGGCGCATCTATCATCAATTCCCCACTCACAAACTCTATAGCCATACTCAAACCAATTAAAAGTTTTGCAAAAATAAAATAATAACAGGAACCTATATCAAATAAAGAACTACCGTGCATAGAAGCTATAATAATAATACCTCTGACTATTGATCGTCTTACCTCTCTATCCACAAGTGTAACATCCCATTACCGATCTATCGGGTACGTCTTTATCCTCTTCATGGTTTTCCATTTTCTTATTGTCTATATATAATTGATTAGGAATTGGGAGGAATCCTATAATGGTGAAGTCATTGATTTTTTGGACTCTTAGCATTAATCAGATTTTTCTGTAGGTTGAAGGAGGATTTCACTCAATGTGACAATGTTACATAATGTGTAAGAGTTGCTGGATGAAATTTGTGAAAGACATTATGTGGTGAATGTACACACAATAGGAAGATATATTTCATGTCGTGAATGTTTTAAATAATGGATTTTAGTCCTAAGAAACGAGGTTTCATGTGTATGTGGGAATTTAACAGTTACATGTCAAAATACTAGGCAAAACGCCATGTAATAGCCCACGTAGAGTTTTTAAAATAGGCATGTAGTTGTTTTTTTAGTGATTTATCTAGAACCTCTTGTTCTCGACCAAGAAAAATTTTCCTATGATTGTAGGAGGCTTCGATCATTCTAGAAAAATCCGATCAATTTTCAAACTTCATTTTAGTTGCAGGGCATCTCTCCAAGTAAATGATTTTCCACTTAATTATTGTCTTTGATCACAGTAGTTACCTTGGGTTGTGTTATCAGATCCATTGTTCTATGTTAGTCTTCCTTCATGACTTCTTCTAGATATTTTGGGAAATATAATTCTAGAGGCCATTTCATTATTGGTTGTGCTGCAGAGGCCGTTCGTTCTTCAGTTATGGGGGTTTACTCCTTTTGGCCGACCCTTTTTTTCTAAATTGTATCAATCTTATGATTTTTATTTTATTATATGGCCTTCGTAGATGTTGTTGGGTTTTCATTTTTGGTGGATCCCATTGCGAGCATGTGTGATCCTTGTTTTGAGGTACGTGGTTTCATCTATATACTATTTCGATCAACATTATTGTTCCCCTTTTATAAAATTATTTATACAAGGAATTGGAATGATTGATTTGTGGGTGTTGAAAATATTTTTTTAAAGAAAAATTATTTTCCCCTGATTATTTATAAATGGAATGTAAAAATGGTTTTTTCAAATCATTTCAATGTTTTTGTGAAATGGTTTTGAAATGATTTTTGAAGCATTGAGATGGTTGTGAAAATGAGTACATGGGCCACCATGGGTACCTGGTAGAAGCTTTATCTTGAGGCTACCTTCTAATGTGGGATTTAAATTTTTTGGGTGTTACTTTGGTCATAAAGTGTATATTATTGGATATAAATATATATATGATGGTGAGTTTTCACTTTCTATGGTGTCTCATTGGTCCCATAGTGTAGATAATTGGAATCAGGTTCCACAATGCAATGTTCATATGTTTTTATAAAGAGTAATGCATTTCCTGGAATTTTGTAATTCTTAGTATAGAAATTCTTGTGCTACTACTATTGTTTTTTAATTTCTTTGATTTTTACTATTTTATCCTAGACATGCATGTTGATAATTTTGAATAATGATATGAAAAAATGTTCTTGGAAGTTGATATACATAATTTTTTTATAACTATTATTAAAGGGAATTGTTTACCATGTTTTCTATAAAACTACATTACAACATATCATTCCATGATTTATTTAAAATGATCATATATGAATTGTTATACATACACCATTTATTTTACATTTGGGTGGTATCCTATTCAGAATGTTATCTCACACACTATGCACCTCTTTGGTGGTATGTAGACCTTCGTATGTGTTCCAATGTAGTAAAGGAATGGTGTCGTAGTAAGGTGGTGAGGTTTCATGTCAGCTGAGTTGGGTAACTGGTTGTGATATGGTGGGAGTTTATCCACACCATCACATGGAGTAGCTATTTTGTTTTGGTCTTTTTCTATTTTTATATTCTCTGGGTGTTTTTCCTACTTTTATAATCAATTGTTTCTGGAGGATTTCTTATAGTTATGGTATATATATGTTGGGTTTGCACTATTTATTCTTGGTTAATTTATAAATATTCCATGTGTTTTTTTCTAGTTGGGTTAAATCATTCCCTCTAGGTTGTCATTCAATGCACAGGTGCTTGACAGCATCCCATGGGGATTGAGAATGCCATTAGGGTATGTGATAGATCTGTTCAGGTTCTAGGATTGAGGGAAAACTGAGTCTGTTTGTTATAATTTAGTATTAAAGGAGGTATATCCTCAAGAGTCTTTATCTTGTGATGTCTGCTAAAATAGACATAGGATTTTCAGGACATGAGGGGTATGTTGTGATAAGTTCTTGGGAAAATCATATCATGATGAAAATCAAGTTACCATGGGAATTTTGTATATGTGTCGCTAGTGTTGGGTTATGTTTAAATATATCTTTATACTTATGGGTTTTCAGGTTTAAGATGATATTTACTCTATTTTTAGATAATTCATTCTATTTCATTGTGATGATGTATGCCTCTGATATGTCTTCCATGAGTTCCTCTGGAAGGTATAGTTGATTATCCATTAGGATATCCACTAGTGGATCAGAATTTCATTAACACTATCATACAAGAATTTATTTATTTTAATCAAGATTCTCTCCGATTTTAGAATGAGGATATCGAGATACATCCAAGATCTAGAGGAGCGAAAGATCAATCATGGGAACTCCTTCATGAAAAGACACTATCCTTAATGAAATTAATGACCCTCAAGTGGAAAAGTTTTAGTTGGATAAGATAGATCAAATCATAAACTTCCTAGGAACACCTATGAATATTAGGGAAAAGTGTTTAGTGTTCAGGATCAAGGGTTCTAGCATGTGATGGTGGAATTCTATATTCCAAGAAGATATAGATGTTGACCTTTATTGGAAGGGTTTCAAAACACAATTCTTCTATTAGTTTTTTCTAGAGTCACTGATGTTAGGAAATTCTTTAGAGTTCATGTCCTTGCAGTAGGTATAGTTTTTTGTGTCATTGTACACCCACCGGTTTGCTATGATCATCTCTTTAACTACGAATGTGGTGAAGAATGACTACCATAAGGACAATAAGTACCTATTGGGTTTGTGATCGGATATCAGATTATAGTTATTTGTGTTGAAAATTTATACCTATAAGATATGTTAGACAGAGTTGTGATGGCAGAGATGGATATGGAAGGCAAGGTTGGTTTTCCCAACTCTTCTCTTCCATCTAGTGGTAGAATTAGTGGTGTTCATGGGAAGAAGAAAAAGTGGCAGAATCATCACCAAAGTGGTGGTGGCGTGTCTTAGCAGAGAGCCTCCTCCATAATATATACTATATCCAGTAGTGTTCCTCTGACTTTCTATATGTGTGGTAGGGTTGAAAACGCCAGATATTTTTATCCTATTCCCACCAAGACATGATAATGTTTTAGACATACAATACCTCCCTCAGGATATGACTATGCATCATTATGGACAAGGTTCATCATCACCAAAGGCTACCAGTGTGACTTTAAAAACATCAATGTATAAAGTTCTCTATCTACAAGCCTCAGGAGTGAAGAACTTTCACGTTGTAGATGATTTTCCATTACAAATTGATTTAGGTCTGACAATAGTGGGAGGTACAATCATTATTTCATCTTCTGTAGAAATTTCATTATTTAATACTGGTACCCCACAGAGGATTATTTCTACATGTTATGTTCATATTCTTAAACATCCAATATAAATCATTTCCATTATAATATAATTAGTGACACTAGTTAGAAATAGGTGAGATTAGGGAGTTTGATGTCCTTCTTGTTCATTAATGGTTGCTGATGTGAAGTTATCCTTGGATTCCATCATTCTTTATCTAGATTTGTCTAACATCATCATCATTGTGGATTGGTTTATCGTACATCAAGATTAGGTGGATTTTTATCATCAGTGTGTCTATTTTAATACCGTTGATGAAAGCTCTCATGTGTTTCAAGGGGAGTGGGAATAAAGATTAGGATGTGAAGGGACTTCCCACCCAGAGTTGAGGAGTTTTTTGTCTAATTTTCATTTGACCCAAGAGAGTTTCATCTGTTTTTTGACATTCTTATTATTGTTCAAGGAATTATTGACATTTTCCCAGATGACTTCCATTGTCTTCCTAAAAAGAGATTGGTTGAGTTTTTTTATTGACCAGATGCCAGGTATGAAACAGATATCAATAAATTCTAATCATATGGCACTAGAAGAGATGAATGAGATCCAGATTTAGTTGGATGACCTACTGTAGAAAGTTTTCATTTTCCCTAGTGTTTCTCTTTGGGTAGCCCCTATGCTCTTTTCTAAGAAAGCAGATGGTTCACTTTGGTTGTGTGTAGACTATCAGAAGTTGAACTGGGCAATAGTTCGAAAAAATATTCATTGCATTGTACGGATGACTTTTTTAATCAATTAAAGGGGGAAGAGTGGTTCTCAATGACTGATCTTCGGTCAGGTGATCAACAAATTAGAGTTTGGGAGTTTGATATACCTTATAAAACATTCGGGATAAGGTATGACTATTTTTAATAACATGTCATGCCTTTTGGTCTGAATAACTCTCCTATAGTTTTTATGGATTTAATGAATCCAATATTACATCATTATGTTGATTCATTTTTGGTAGTGTTCAAGGATGATATTTTGGTTTATTCAAAATCTGACTGTGAGAATGAGAACCATATTATTTTAGTTATGGAAATTCTAAGAAGTCAGTGTTTGTACAGAAAACAGTCAAAATATAGTTTTTGGATACAAGTGATGTTATTAGGGAACAAAATTTCGGGACATGTCTTACCAGTTGATCTGGATAAGGTAAAGATTGTTTCATCAAGGAAAGTACCACATAATGTCTTTTAAATTCAGAGCTTCCTTAGTCATACTGGATACCATTGAAGGATTGTTAAGGATGTTTCTAATATAGAATCATCTTTTATTGCTCTTACTAGGAAGAAGGTAAAATTCACCTAGGATGAAAATTGTTTGTCTTATTTTGATGAACTGAAATGACTTCTAACATCATATCCTATTTTGATCTTACCTGATCCATGTAAGGGGTATGTTTTATTTTAGGATGATTCTGGGGATTGTTTGGGATTCATTCTTTTGGAGGACAACCATGTGGTATCTTATGTATATCATCAGCTCCAATTGGATTGTAAGAATATCCCCCTCACAATTTAGTTCTTATAGAATTTATTGACGCACTTAAATGTTGGAAGAACAATTTTTTGGGGAGAGGTTCAGTGTATTATGTAATTATAAGTGTATGAGCTATAACTAATCTAAAAAATAGTTAAATATCAGGTAGAGACTATGTGTATAATTCCATCATATGTCTAAATTTTATATTTCCTAAAACATGGGGAAGGAAAATTTCATTGCAGACACTCTTAGTAGGAAAGTACCATCGTGCGATATTATTGAAACAAAGGAGGAGTTGATCCTTATGGGGATTGTTTCTCAGTTTCACCTAGATGCTAAGAAGGATTTATTAGGTATGTTTATGACTAGTGTCTAATTATCAACATCTCTATGAGAGTCTATCTTGTATATTCAATAGTAGGATTTTGAGTTTAGTAAAGTTTTAGAAATCCTTTATTAGTGGAGGACTCTTTTTGGTTGGCCTCTCTCTTCAGATGGTATACTCCACTTTTGGTAGGGGGTTGGAATTCCAGTATCTATGAAGAGTTTATTATTGTTTAATTTTCACTGATATATGTGGTCCATCCATCCATGTGCTGTATATAAGTATTATGACATGAGATGATGATTCTGGTGGCTGGGTATGATGTGTGACATTGCAAATTATGTGTCCTATTTTTACACCCACCAATAAATGAAGACAGTGAACATGAATCCCTATGGATTGCATCTTCCTCTTCCACTTATATTTTAGAAATTGGATGAGGTATCCATGGATTTTTATTTTAAAATTACCATTGAATCCCCAAGGGAGGAATGGTATCTTGGTGGTTGTTGATCAGTTGATGAATTATTCTTCATTTGGGTTTGATCAAGGACACCACTATGGTTAATGATCTGAGTAATCTATATGTGTAGGTGATTGTGAGGTTACATGGGAGTCTTTTTTCCATTTTTTGGATAGGGATCCTAGGTATAACTGATGGTTCTAATGGAGTCTCCAAGAGGAAATGGGAACTTTGGTCATATTGATCACAAATTACCATCCACAGTTAGATAATGGAATGTGTTATTTAGATCTTGGAGGATATTCTACATGTATATGTCTTGGATTTTAGTGGATCATGGAATATCCAATTTTGGACTGGTTGAGTTTTTTACAACAACATTTATCAGTCATCAATATGAATGGCCCCTTTTGAGACTTTTTTCCATCCACCATGTAGATAACCTCTTTGATTGGAAGAGGTGGGTGAAGTAGACTTGGTTGGACCAAGTTTGGTCTGCGATACATTAGAAATGATTCGGAAGGTACATTAACAAATGGTTGTAGCCTCATGTTGAAATAAATTGTATGCAGATTGGTAGAGTCATCTAAATGAGTATTCCATTGGTGAGTGGGTTTTCTTGAATCTTTCTCCTCAGTTGGGTCATCGTCATCTTGGAAAGAAGGGAAAGTTGGATCTGAAATATGTTTGACTATTTGAGGTCACTGAGTAGATCATGTAGGATGCTTATCAGTTAGAATTGAAAATTTAGTTGACAGTTATTCATGATTTGTTACACATTTCTCAGCTATGGAAGTATCATCATGATCACGGATGCAATGTGAGTGGAGAACAAATTGATTTAGAACCAGATGTTGTTGTTTTAGAGAAACCAATTGAGATTGTCAAATCTCAAGAGAAATACTTTCATAGAATGTTGATTCCACTGGTCAGAGTACTATGGAAACACATATCAGATTATCATGATGCATGGGAATCCAAGTTTATGACAAGGGAGTAGTGCCCTCATCTATTTCTAGGGATTACATCTTCCACATGAATTCCTGGGGACAAAATGTATTTATGGCGGGTAGTTTGTAACATCCCATTACTAATCTATTAGGTACATCATTAAAATAATTATGGTTTTCCTTTTTCTCATTGTCTGTATAGGGTCAATAATGAATTGGTTGGATACCAATAATTGTGAATTGATACATTTTTTAGAATGTTAACTTATATTGTCAATTTCTATAGGCTACAGGAGGATTTAACGCCATTAACTATGGTACCGGACATGCAAGAGTTTTTGGATACAAGTCATGAAAGACTTATTAATATGAATGGTCACATGATGTGAACATATGTTTCATTCCATGAATGTTTTTAATAATGGATTTTAATCCATGGTGATGGGTTTTCTAGTGTACATGGGTCTTTGATGGTTACATGGTATATAACTGGGTTACACACTTTGTGACATCCCGTATTCATTTTTTAAAATTGTTGTGCATCTATTTTGTTTCTGTTTATTCTCCATACTCCCTTTCAATTAACCCAGGGAAATTACCAAGTGGATTATGGGGGACTCCGCACATTATTGAACAATTTTATTGGCATTCGATCATAATTGTGGTTGTGTTGCGTCTCTCTAAGTATGTGATTTTTCCGCTTTTTTGTTGTCTCTAATAGTTGTAGAACTCTTGGGTTGTGTTATCAGATATGTTGGTCTATGTTGGTGTTCCTTCATGAATTCTTCTAGATCTGTTTTATGATCTCATTATGAAGGCCATTACTTTGTTTTTTGTGGTGTGATAACCATTATTTCATGATTTATAAGGGTTTCCTCCTTTCCACCAACCCATTTATTTTCTAAATTGGATCAATCTTGTGATGTTGATTTTATTCCAGGGCATTCATAGACATTTTGGGGGTTTTTTGTCGGTGGATCCCATTGCGGGCATGTGCGACCCAAGTTTCGAGGTAACTGGTTCCACATCTACCATATGTTATTTAACAATATTTTTCATGATTTATAAAATGATTTATACAATGAATTGGAATGATTTATTTGTTTGTGTTGAAAAGGGTTTTAAAAGAAAAAATGTATTTTTTCTAATTTCTGAAAAATGGAAAGGAAAATGGTGTTTACAAAGTATTTAAATGGATTTTGGAAATTATTTTGAATTTATTTTCAAAACCTTGAGATGATTTTGAAAATGAGAAAATGGGTTACCCTATGTACTAGATTTAAGTTTTAGCATGCGGCCATCATCTATTTTGGGTGTTCACTTTCTAGGGTGTTCATCATGTCCTATAATGTAGTTTATTGGATCTATGTATTAATATGTTGTTCGGGTTTCACGTTTTAGAGAATTTCACTAGTCATGGAGTGTAGATAATTGGCTCTAGGTACAGTAGTGCACTATTAAAAGATTTTTGGTACAAGTAGTCTGCTGGCTAACCTTTTGTATCCCTTAGTATTGTGATTCTTGTGATGCAAAATTTTTTTTGTAGTTAACAGTTTTAAACTATTTTATCCTTGACAAGCATGTCAATTCTTGTGAAATATGATATGAAAAAATATGTATTGAAATTGATATACCTTCTTTTGTATTAGAACTGTGATAAAGGAAAATTTTTACCATGTTTTCTATAAAATTTATTTACTTCTTATCATTACATGTTTTATTTAAAATAATCATACAAGAATTTTTATATATATACTTTATTTAGAGAATCTGGGTGGGATCCTATTGGCCTTTTTATCCAAAACCCTTTTCACCTTTTTGGTGGTGTGTAGACCTTTATATCTCCTCCAATGCTGGAAAAGGCAAGGCACTGTAGTGAGGTGGTGAGGATTCATTTTAGCTATGTTTTGTAGATGGTGGTGATATTGTGGGTGTTTTTCAATGACATCACATGGAGTAGCTATTAGGTTTTATTCTCTTGTAGTTGGTCTTTTCTCTTAGAGTTTTGGATACTTTTATAGTCATTTTTCCACATTTATTTTTATAGTAATGGAATATATCTATTGGATTTTCATTGATTCATCTTTCTTTATGTATATATATTATCAGTTTTTTTTCATGATGGAAAAAATTATTCCCTCTGGTTTGTTATTCGATGCTCGGGTACTTGTCACCTGCCCATGGGGATCAGGAACTCCCTTTAGGTAATCGATGAATCGGGTTGGGTTCTAGGTTTGAGTTAATCCTCAGTTAGTTTGTTGCAACAATTGTAGGTTGAATGACATGAAACTGTCATACCCCCTTCCATATGATACATTCTAAGCTCCCTTTTCTACACAAACTCTATTGATATGGGTACCCTTTCCTGGAATAACCTTATCCGTCGCCATTACCACCATATCTAGTATAACTATAACATCCTGATTGATATGGTGTAAAAGATCCCCTTCCCACACTATGGTTCTTTCTAACTCCTCCATCACTAAACAATTATCATGGGTTCCCGAAAAAACATATATTTATGTCCCATCCTAGCACATGATCAGCACTCTAATGGAGGTCAAGAACATTATCTATGATTTCAGTCTGACCTACCACATTGGTTACAGATTACATGAGTAAGGTCTTGTTTGACTAACCCTTCCACCTAGATACACTTCTTAATTTCACCCTTAATAACATTCTCATATTGACACTTCCTATTCTCAGAAGACATGCTTCTTGATCATATAATGACAACCATCTATCCTATACTGTAATCCTCCTTCTGGTTCCCCTAAACTATGAGATCCTGAGCCACCAACTCATAATACTTATTTAACTAAAAGAGGATTACCTAGATCTTAATATTACATTTAATCCCATACTAGAAAAACATTTCTATAGTTGTTACATCCCCTAATTACATTAGAGAAAAGTGCTACAAGTCTATAATGTTGTCTAACATAGTCCATCACTGACATACTCCCCAAATTAAACCTCAAGAACTCAATTGATCATTCATGCCTCAATGCCTCTGTATGAAAATTCTTCAAGAACACCTCCAAAAATCCATTCAAAGCCATCCCATATGCCGACCCAATTTTGGAATGAACATCCCACTACTGCTTCACTAATCCTTGCAACATGTAAGCAGCCATCTTGAACCTCTTCTCAGTAGGATTATCTAAATTGTCATGTTTAGTCTGGATATACTCAATCTAGACCATTGCTGCTTCAAGCCCACCCTCTCTAGTGAATGTTGGAGGGTGATGAAACTCCCTTTCTAGGTTATACAATCTATTCACAGCCCACCCTAGGCCTCATTACAATAACAATATGAACTGAGAAAATTTATCCAATAAATTCTCTCCAACTTCCTCACCAATTAGTATCATTGCTTTATGTTCTACTACTAGAGGAGTATCTCCATCCATTTCAATTGCCTGTCTTATCAAAAATCGTCATCATGGAGGAATATCTCTATAATTCCAAAAAAAAATGTATCAATACATACAACATAATATTAAGACATTTTATAAGAAGGATTCCCACAAGTCACAACATGTCATCCCCCTTTCCCCACCACATGGTAAAAAATGAGGCACTACTATTACCCTTAACCATCCTACATCTTTTTCTGGGTTAACAATGTGTAAAAAAATCAAATTCCATTTTATCATTAGAAACCCCTCTATTCAAATTTTTTACCATTTTAAAATTCTGAAATTCGTATTAAGAACATTTTCCAGTTCAATTTCACAAGAAAGTAAAAGTAGTTCACATTATACAACATACCCAAACCCCGTTTTCCCATGCATTCCAAAAGTGAATCATGTCAAAAAACAACACTGACTATATATAATGACACATGCATACTCAGCTCCCATGCTTTACTAGGATATAAGACAAATCTAAGAGTAACATAGAAAAAATCATCACATTACACAACAAGTACATCACTCAAGGCCATATAGAATCAACTATAACGACACATGTCAATAATCTACTTCCCACAATGGGTAGTAGGATTTTACCCTTAGAAATGGGTTAAATACTCCCTTGAACAAGATCTTAGATAAGACATGAGTCATCCTATTCTCCCGTCTACCATTCCCAAATACAAAGTCTACAGAAAATAGAGAAAAATCATCTGATACCACTTCTTAACATCCCAACCTGGGTTCTACACACTGGTTCCCCAAACCAGTAGGTCATATTACCTCAAGCATGACTCCCCACACACCATAGGTTGCTGGCCTGTAGCGAGGATCCAATATTGATCATGAGCAAACTATAATCTCTTTATTAAAGTTGAAGAATATTAAAAAATAGATAAATAACAACCAAATGATATAACCATCACCAAAATAATATCAATATAACATTATGACCAAAATAGGAACCATAATATCAAAACAGTATAGTAGATATTCCATCATAATGTATGTTTCATATACCAATATGGAAAACCGAAAATAAATGAAAACACTAACTACCCCGAAGTAGGTCCCGAACCACATATGTTTCCCTCATCCATGATCAATCCCAAATCATCCATCTAAAAAAATCATTTTCTCTTAATTTATCCTACAATCATGATATCATTTCACATACTAACACTAAATCCTATCTAGGGTGTGTGTACAATCATTAAGACACCACCAATGACCTTTATAACAATATCTATTCATTTACAATTTATGCAGTTTTATAAATAATAAAGTAAAAATAATAATGTAAAAAATTGACATTTATTTAATTAATCTATATTTAACCACATAAACCCCCATGTTCCCGAGGACACCCAAACTCTCAATGCCTACTTTTTCCCATTCTAGTGTCTAAACCATCCCCAAGTGATGCCATATATCGGAATTTCATTTTTACCATTTAATATCTTTATTTACATATGAATTCGATTTTTACTATTCAACATTTCAATTTCCATATGCATGACATAGTTTCCATTCATCATTTAATTCACGTATAAATGCCATTATTACGATTCATCATTTAATAAACACATGAATTCAATTATTACCATTCATCGTTTAAGTCCCATATGAATACCACCATTACCATTCATAATTTAATTCACACGTGAATGCCACTATTACCATTCATCATTTATTTCATGTTTGAATTACATTGTTATGATTCATCATTTAATTGACACATGAATTACATTTCTACCATTCATCATTTATTTAACATATGAATTCCAATGTTACCATTCATTATTTAATTCACATATGAATTCCACTATTATCATTCATCATTTAACGTATTAATTCCATTGTTACCATTCATCATTTAATTCACCTATGAATTCGATTATTACTATTCATCATTTAATTAACATATGAATGCAACTATTATCATTCATTGTTTAATTCACATATGAGTTCCATTGTAATGATTCATCATTTAAATCACTTATGAATGCAACAATTTCCATTCATTATTTAAATCACATACGAATTCCACTATTACCATTCATCATTTTATTCACAAAAAAATATGTAATTAATTAAAAGTAAATTATTCACATCAAATATATTAATTAATCAAACAATTAACTAATCACATCAATTACATTAATTAATAAAACAATTCATTAATCAACCATAATCTCGATATCTAATTATTAATTCATAAATTATTATTAAATTCAGAATACTAATATCCCAAAAAAAATTCACAAATTAATTATTTAACTAACATTCCCAATATCCAATAATTTTTTCCATAATTAATTATTCAATACAGAATTACATTAACCCATAATTAATTCAACAATTAAATTTTCAATCTCAATCAATTAAATATTGAAACGCCCTGACCCCAGTTACCCAGAGTCAGTGCATTATTTCATAACATTGGCATGATACAAGGAATCATGTCCCGAAAGACCAATCAGTTTAGTATCCTTGGATGTACTAGATACATTCATAAGTTTTACATTAGATCATGAAATAAAAACATAAAAATCATTTTGTTACCTTTTAAACAGACTTATATCCTTACCATATCCCTGTAGGTCAACCATAAAATACTTCTTCGCATCGTCAAAAAAATAAATCATAGAAAGGGTTGAGCTTAGATGCTCAGTAAGGATAACAATATAGCGGAATCTTTCGTAAGCATAAACATTTAAGGCAACGTATAATAATTAAAAAAAAGCCTTTTAAACATTAACATCAGCATAATATGGAAAATATAAAATCAAATAATTCTATATAATTATATATATGAATATTCTACTAGTAAAATAATCACATTCAATATAAATAGCCACTTTCATAATGATTGAATGAATAATGCCAGACTTCATAACCACATAGTAACGGCCTTGTGCCAAGCCTACAAATAATATTTTGTCAAGGAACTATTCCTAGACACCAGTTTGTCTCCTCAGACCTACCGATGCATCGAGGAGCTATAACGGGCTCCACCCATCACTTACTAAGTCCAATGTATTCCTCATATGAAATGGTTTAAACATTACAGAAACATTCATATTAAAACAGGAAAAAGAAATGTCAATACATTATCCATAAACCATGAATGGTGTAAAAATAAGACATCCACAGTCAAAAATATCAGAAAACCATCAATACAATTTGAAAGTTTTGTATCATAATAAATCAACTTCAAATAGGCTTAAAATCCATCAAAGGATGTCGACAGAGATGAAATCAAAACTTTTTTAGAGAAATATCTATTTCTATTTTGAAATCATTTAAACTTCATATAATTATAAAAGAAAACATTTATTTTGAAAATATTTATATAAACTTGTATGGGAAGCCTCGATGATGTTATAACGGTGAAAAATAGTTGCACCCTCCGTATATGTTAAAAAAAGACATTCTTACCTTAATTTTTTCGAAAAGGTCATAAAATACCTTATTCAGAAAATGAAGGAAAGATTCATTTAAAAACATATAAGGTCAAATAAAGGAATAAATGAATTTAACCCATGGTTTAGTAAATAGTAAAAATGTTTTGAAATACATTTTTATGAAAACACGGAGGTGGATGATAAAGAGGTCCTAGTAAATACTTAAGTAAAAACAACCCCAGATAATAAAGAGATTGTGAAATTAATCATTACCATGTAATTTTCCTTAGTCGATGGTATGTTGAACAATTTTATAATAGTTAAAACAATGTTATTAAATTATTAAAGGACTATATTCATAAATATGATACACCACATTTTGGAGACGATAATCTGTACATACGCACGTATGGTGACATTGTCATTTATAGGATGGATAGAATAATGAATATGGTTGTACCATTTTTATAATAAAATAATAGTCTATAGAATACTCTATATTTATAATTTTAGAATGGAATCAACCAAGAAATAGTATGTGGAAGAAGAAAAGAACTTGAAAGAGGTGATGTAATATTTACCTCTTCTTCGGGTTCTTCTTTTTTATTTGATCAAAAAGGCTCCTTCCGTTGTATTTATGACCAAAGGAAGGCCTCTAGGATTAAGGTAGGAATGTTGGGAGGATATTTGGGCAGGTTTTGGTAGACCCAAAAGGCTTTGGCGGTTTTAAATTAAGAAAAGAGGAAGTTCCCTTTTATAAGAGAGGTGAGGGTCACTTTAGGAAAATATTGAAATATTATTTTATAATAAAATCATTTTAGGTTTCTAATTGATGTAAAAGGAATTATTTAAAGGATAAGGATGGTATGGGTCAAAAAAATCTCAACCAATATGTTTTAGATAGGTTTAGGTCATCATATTATCCTTATCTTTTCTATTTAACTGTTTGTTAAATAGGTTGACATTTACCATGTCTCTTTGTATTTTTATATTATATGGTTAATAAACTTACTATAACAATCCAAGAGAATCCCATGTGGTTCATTATTAATATATATAACCTTTTATAAGTCCTTTATATGATCGTTATGTTTTTAGGAACATTATTTCCATTAATAATATAATATTTGTTTTAAAACCACAATTATGTCAATTTTGAAACTATTTAGTATTTGATTTTTTTTTGAAAGCCATAAAAACATTATCACTTTTAATAAAAAAAATTTAACAAACCCTAACATGTTGTATTATCCTATGATATTAGTGGAATTTATCAAAAGTCTCAATTTACATTTATTTATATATTTATATTATCAATTATTTTAATATTTCATTAATAAGGTAATTTTTGCATTATCATTGTGTCATAAATAAATTAAATTATATATTTTCTAAAAATTATAAATAAAATACAATTATGTAGGAAATTGTTTTTTATTTATAATATTATTTACTGTTGAATTTATATTGTGTGTAACCTTATATTAAAAATGTTTAGTTACAAAACTTTGAATTTACCTCTTTTAACTCTTCTATAAATAAAATAATAATAAATGTTCTAATCTAATCCAAGTGGACCAAAGAGATTAATATTTTATTCCTAAGGTTATATTTGTTCAAATTATACTTATCCAATAGAATTAGGACATGTTTTAGGGTAATTATGATATCATTTTACCCTTAATTATCCTATTTACTTTCAATCGTGGTAAATAAAAGTCAAAATTCACTATTCACCAAAAATTATTTTCATATTATTGAACCAAATTTTACTTAATGATATTAACCATGTCTCTCATATTTTTTTAATTCAATTCACAGAACCAGTGAAATTACGTTTTATACAAATTTTCCCATGCTCTTAGGAGGTGGGTAAAAGACGATAAAAAGTTCGATAAAATTTTATATATCTAAACTTATTATAAAATGAATCCAATGTATTAGGTTGAAAATATATAAGTATTATTTATATATTTTTACCTAAAATGAATTAATATCAAATGAATAATTATTTATATAAAAAGTCGGTTTTAACCAATAACGTAGTGTTTTTTCATTATTCATCAAAAATTTAATTTTTTTAGAAAAATACCAAAATTTTACCCTAAGATAATATAGTTATTCCAAATGAAAAAATTAATTCCATTATGAAAGGTAAAATGTAGAAAATTTAAAAAATTTGGTTTTACTATTCATAACAGCTAGTTTTATTGGTTGTGGAGTATTTGAACTTGAAGTTGCGTACAACACAAGCTATTGTATTCTTTAAAAGGAAACACACCATTGAAGCTTGGGGTGTTACATTATCCCATCATTAAAATAATTTCATCCTAAAAATTTCTAGAATATTACTGCATAAAAATATTTGGATGCTTCTTCATCATAAGTTCCTCGGTTTCCCATGTCACCTCTTCCATCTTATGGTTCCTCCGTAGATCTTTTACTAGATGAGTCCTACGGTTTTTCCACACTTGTTCTCTTGTGTCAAGAATCTTAAAAGGCTCTTCACAATAAGATAGATCAGGTTCCAATTCAATTTCATTATAGGTGAGTACATGTGCAGGGTCAGGCATGCATTTTCTCAACAGTGATATATGGAACAGATCGTGATCTTTGGAGAGACTTGGCGGAATTTCCAAATAGTAAGCCACAACCCCAATTCATTCTAGAATTTCGAATGTTCCGATGAACCTAGGACTTAATTTAATCATCTTACCGAATCGAATAACTCCATTCCATGGAGATACCATCAAGAAAACATGATCTCCTACCTAAAATTCCAAATCCTTCCTTCGGATATCTTCATATCTCTTCTGCCTACATTGAGCTACTTTGATATGGGTTTGGATAACCTTCTCTTTTCCATCGTTCCTCAATCAATTTTGGGCCAACGAGTTTTCTTTCACAAACATCATCCGAACAAGTTGGTGTGCAACATCTCATTCCATATAACGCTTCATATGGTGCCATCTGAATACTTGAATGGAAGCTATTTTTTAGGAAAATTCTACCAGAGGTAAATATTGATCCCAAATACCTTGAAATTCATGTGATCAAGATCTTAAAAAGTCTTCTAAGGTCTGAATAGTCTCTGCTGATTGCCCATCAGGTTGAGGGTGATAGGAAATGCTCAAATGAAGTTCAACATCGATGGTTTTCTAAATGATTTTCCAGACTCTTGTTGTAAAATGGGGATCACGATCATAAACAATCAAAATGGGTACTCAATGAAGTCTTACACCTTCATTAGTATACAGTCTTGCTAAACGTTCAAGTGGTAAATCATCTCTTATATAAATAAAATGTGTTGACTTGGTAAGATGATAAACAATGAACCATATGGCATCATTCCTTCTAGGAGTCTTTGGTAGTCCCGTGATATATTCCATCATAATATCATCCCATTTCTACTCAGGTATGGGAACAGGTTGCATGACTCCTTTAGGATGTTGTCTTCCAGCTTTCACTTATTGGAAAACCATATATCATGACACAAAATCCGAAATCTCTCTCTTCATATTGTCTCACAAAAAATGTTCATTCAAATCTATATACATATTAGTGCTACCAGGGTGTATAGAGTGATTAGAGCTATGAGAATCATCTAATAATTCCCATTTCAGATTAGGTATATCAGGAACACAAAGTCTCTTCCCAAATTTCAAAATCTTGTCTTCATATATGAAGTCGATCAATCTTCCATCATTCACAGCTTTAATTATCTTTTATAACTCCTCCTCATCAGCCTGATAACTTTTTATCCTTTCTAGTAAATATGGTTTTGCAACCATTTAAAATATAATTGATGTTTCACCTTCCATGATTATTCATATATCCATTTTTACTAGATCCATGAAAATAGGATCCTTTACAACTCTCAGATTGTACAAAACACCCTTATCCTTTCTCCTCAAAGCATATGCAACCTTATTTTCCTTCCCTGGTTAGTAGTGTATTGTGCACTCATAATACTTGATTAGTTCAAGCCATATCCTTTGCCTCATGTTGAGTTCGTTCTGTGAGAAAATATACTTCAAACTCTTTCGATTAGTTTAAATCTCACATTTTCAAAAAAAAGATAGTGTCTTTATATTTTCAAAGAAATGATTAAAGCTGAAAAGTCAAGATCATGAGTGGGAATGTTTTGTTCATGAATTTTTTCTGTCGTGATGCACAGGAAATAACTCTATCATTCTGTATAAGGACACAACCAAGTCCTTTCTTGGAAGTATCACTATAAATAACAAACCCATCATTCCCTGATGGAAGAGTCAAGATAAGAGAATTAACTAATAATCTATTTAATTCTTCAAAAAATTATTCACACTCTTTTGTGAAAAAACATTTAACCCCTTTACATGTGAGCTTGGTTAATAATTTATCAAATCGGTCAAAATTCTGGAGAAAACGCCGATAATAACCTACTAACTAATTAAACTATGTACCTATGTTATACTCATCGGTGTTGGCCATTCTTGGATCGCCTTTGTATTAGAAGTATCAATAGAGATTCCATCCATTGAGAAAATATGAACATGAAAAGAAATCTCCTGAAGCCAGAATTCACACTTGTTAAACATACCATATAATTCATTTCTTCTATGTGTCTTTAGGGTAATGTGAAAGTGATTTTCGAGATCTTCATAGATTTTTTATTATACCAAGATATCATTAATAAATACCACTAAAAGTCATAAATATATTCCTGGAAAACGCTGTTCATCAGATCCATGAATACAGAGGCTGCATTGGTAAGCCCAAAAGGCATTACTGTAAACTCGTAATGCCCATACCTAGTTCAAAATGATGTTTTCGTAATGTCTTCCTTCTTCACACACAACTGATGATATCCAGATCGAAGGTCAATATTTGAAAAAAATTGTTCTCCATGAAGTTGGTCGAATAAATCATCAATGTGAGGTAGGGGATACTTTTTCATTATTGTTATAGCATTGATCTCCCAATATTCAATTCACATCCTCATAGATCTGTCTTTCTTCTTAATAGAAAGGATAGGGTCTCCCCATGGAGAAACACAAGGAAGAATAAATCCATTGTTACTCAATTCCCCTAGTTGTTTCTTTTGTTCCATTAATTCAACAGTGGACATTCTATAAGGGGTCTTTGATTTGGGACATGAACCAGGAACTAAGTCAATGGAAAACTCAATTTATCATTCTGGAGGATGTATAAGAAAATATTATGGAAAAACATCAACATAATCTTGCACAATAGGTACATCCTCTATTCTATAATTATTTTTCCTTACCCATAGTAACTTCATTATCTTCTTCCCCATTAATTGAATTGATTTGAGAAACTGAGGGTGGATCTAGATAAGAATGAGGTGGTGATGTTTTTTATCTTAAGATAAGGTACTCATTATCATCATCAAAAATTGTAACCTCCTTCTTCTTATAATAAATTTTCGCATCAGGGTCTAAAAGCCAATCCATTCTGAGGATTATATAAAATTCAATCATGGGTATGATGATGAGATCAAAAGATAAAGAACATGTGTATTCCCTAATGGGAACTGATTCACAAGACGTTGTTGTGATGATACTTCCCTTAGGTGTATTGACTGACAATTACCTTCTTAAGTCAAACTGAAAATATATAATTTTCTTACCAAACTCGGAGGATATGAAACAATTTGATGATCTAGCCTTAAATAAATCATCGGCCAAACTTGAAGAAACCATTAAATTACCTGCCACCACATCTTTAGAAGCTTCAACCTCAACAGTAGTGATCACATAAGTTTGGCATTACCCCCTTGGCATTTTATGAGGTATGTTTCCTCGGATCATAGGACATTCATTTGCACAATGCCCCTTTTCTCTAAAATTGTATAATTCAACAGTGAATGCCTCTTTCTTCCCCTTGTAATCACAATCCTGGTGTCCTTTTTTCACCACACTTGTAACAGACTCCCATTACCTTTAGGAAAGTACCAGGGTGTTTCTTCTAACATTTACAGAAGGATAGATATTAAACTATTCCCTTCTTCCCCTTATTTTCATTTCCATTGTGTTCAGCAGATCTCTTCTTCACCTTCATTGCTTTAAAGTCATATGACTTAGATAATTCTTTTTCGGTCTTGATAGCACATGAGACAAAATCTTCGTATCATAATAAGGATTTTCCGACTAATTATCACCAGATAAATAGTTTTATTCCATCAAATAATTGATCAATATTACTCCTTAGGGTACGTATATAATCTGCAACATGCCTTGCTATCCTTGTAAAGGTAGCCTCATACTTT
Organism: Viscum album; assembly: GCA_963277665.1. NCBI lineage: Eukaryota > Viridiplantae > Streptophyta > Magnoliopsida > Santalales > Viscaceae > Viscum > Viscum album. The sequence continues at coordinate 768,889,615 of OY728121.1, forward strand.
GTGACATTTTCATCATCCTTTTCCCAAAGACTCAGAAATTGTCTTTCCATATCCACTTGATGGTCATGAGGAAAGTATTTTTATAAGAAAATATCATTAAACTCCCTCTATTCCATATTTTACACTTCATCATCTTCCTTTGTATTTCGAATCAATAACCACCATTGATCTGCATCTCCTGTGAGGTGGTAAACTGCGTTGACAATTTTTTCTCTTTCTCTACTCCCCAAAGCATGAAATATTTTCTCTAAGGAATTTATCCATTACTCAGATACTAATTGATTTTTACTCCCATTTAATGTTGGTGGTAGTTTCCATAGAAATCATTCTAACAATGATCCTCTGCATTGTGGATCAGGGTGCTCCATATGGATAAGGTTATTATTCATAACCTGAGTGAGTTGTCCCAATATGGTGATAAGCTGATCAACACCATTTGCGTCACCAGCTCCACTATAATTTTATTGAGTAGAAGGGAAATCCCTACATGGATTACATTCATTGATACAGTTTACATTCCTTTCTCTAGGAGCCATTTCTGAACAATGGCAGACATTGGATTAGTTTATTAATCGCAATACATAATTCTGAACTTGTAAAACAGTTAACATAAACTGAACAGTTTGTGGATATAATTCAAAATCATAAATAAGTTTTCTTTGAGGAAGTATATACTCATAAGACTTTCATAATGTTTTGTAAAGAAAATGATAATAATCCTAAGCATATCCCCCATGAGTGTTGTAACTAAGAGTGCATCAAGGCCCATTGTCGTGCACCAGTTCCTGTTCGAGTGTAGTTCAAAGCTGTGTTTTCAGGTTTTACCCCAAGGTACATATGTTCCAGAGCCGCCTCTACCATCTCGTATTCAGATAGGGATGTATTTATTCAAAAACTCACAAAATCTCTACAGTACCAAAATTCAAGGATGTTCTTATATACTAATCCTCAAAGTCTATCCTAGGGGAATGTTCTCTAATCAGAGTTTTTCAAATTCTAGCTTCTAGCTTTTTTACTAAACTTCCTCTGATACCAAATCTAACACTCAAACCCCTCTTACCCCTAGTAGGTGCATTATTACATAACATTGACATGATTAAAGGAATCATGTCCTGAAATACCAATCAGTTCAGTAGCCTTAGAAGTACTAGATACATTCATATGTTTTACATTACATTATTAAATAAAAAAATCAACAACATTTTTTCCCCTTTTGAACACCCTTATATCCTTATCCAATCCATGAAGGTCAACCCTAAAATACTTCTACACATGCTATGAAAAAATAAAACATAGAACAGGGGGAGCTCAGATGCTCATAAAGGATAACAATATAGCGGAAACTTTCTTAAATAAGCATAAACATTTAAGGAAATGTATAAAAATAAAACAAAAGAATTTTAAGCTTGAACTTAAGAATAATATGGAAAAGATAAAATCAAATAATTACATTTACATATTCACATGGATATTATACTAGTCAAATATTCTCATACAATATCAATAGCCACTTTCATAATGATGTAATGCATAATGCCAAACTTCAAAACCACATAGTCAAGGCCTTGTGCCGAGACTACAAATAAGATTTTGTCAAGGCCTTGTGACAATAAACTAGTTTGTCTCATTAGACCTACTGATGCATCTAATATCAATAGCGGGCTCCACCTATCACATACTAATTCCAATGCATTCCTCATAATAAAAGGTTTACACATAACATAAACATTCGTATTAAAACTAGCATACGAAATGTCAATACATTATACACAAATCATGAATGGTGTAAAAATAACACATTCATATTCAAACAAATCACTATACTTTCAATACAATATGGACATTTTGTATCATAATAAGTCAACTTCAAATAAGCATAAAATCCATCAAAAGATGTTGACATAGATGACATCAAAACTTTTTTAGAGAAATATCTATTTTTATTTTGAAATAATTTAGGAGTCATATAATTATAAAAGAAACATTTATTTTAAAAATATTTTTATAAGCTTGAAGTTGAAGCTTTGGTGATGTTATAATGGAGAAAAATAGACACACCTGCTGTATAAGTTAAAAAAATATATTCTTACCTTAATTTTGTTGAAAAGGTCATAAGGTACCTTGTTTGGAAAATGACGGAATGATTAATTTCAAAACGTATAAAGTCCAATAAGGGTATAAATGACTTTAACCCATTTTCTAGTAAATATTAAAAAAAATTGAAATAAATTTTTATGAAAACATGGATGTGCATGATAAAGAGATCCCAGTAGATACATATGTAAAAACAACCTCAGATAATAAAGAGATTGTGAAATTAACCCTATCCTTGTTCTTTTCATTAGTCAATGTTATTTTATCCTCCTGTATAATAGTTAAAACATTTTTATTAAATTATACAATAACTATATACACAAATATGATATCATATATGATCTTATAATATTTCTTTGTTAATAATATTTTAGTTGTATCATCGTTTTGGGTGTTAACTGATTCGTTTTCCATTATATTCATGGTTAGGTAAGCCATGATTGTTATGGATATGATTTATTTGATTCTTATAAAGAATGATATTGTGTTAATAATTTTTTGTAATCATAAAATTAAAATTATTCTTGAATTATTATGATGGGGAATGGATCTCATCGCGTTCATTGAGACGGTAATCCGTACGTACGCATTAGTGAAAATATCATTATATTGATGGCGAAATCGTATGTAATTGGATGGTATAACATATATACATAATACTTAACATTCTATATTGATTATTTATATCAGTTATACTCATTATTATACCCATAAAAATAATGAGGTGCTTGAATAACAAAGTACACCACATCGTGGAGATGGTAATCCATACGTGCACACATATGCTAACTTTGTCATTTATAGGATGGATAGAATAATTAATATGGTTGTAAAATTTTTATAATAACATAATATTATATAGAAAATACTGGATTTATTTTTTTATAATGGAAATAACAAAGAAAGATGATGTAGAGGAAGAAATGAACTTGAAAGAGGTTATGTAATATTTACCTCTTCTTTGGGTTCTTCCTTTTGATTTGATCAAAGGGGATCCTTAGGTTGGATTTATGACAATATAATGGCCTCTATGATGATGGGAGGAATGTTGGGAGGTCATTTGGGAAGTGGTTGGCCGAGCCAAAAGGATTTGGAGGTGTGAAATTAAGAGAAAGGGAAGTTCCCTTTTATATGAGAGGTGAGGGTCACTTTAGGAAAAGATTGAAATATTATTTTATAATAAAATACTTTTCGATTTATAATGGCTCAAAAATGAATTATTTAGAGGCTAAGGTGGATATGGGTCTAAAACGTCTAAAAAATTTGGTTCTAGATAGTTTTAGTTCATCATATTAACCTTATCTTTTAGATTTAACTCTTAGTTAAATAGATTGACATTTATCATTCTCTTTGTATTTTTATATTATATGGTTAATAAACATAATATAAAAATACAATACAACCACATGTGGTTCATTATTAATATATATAACCTTATATGAGTCCTTTTTCCAACCCTTATATTTTTAGGAATATTATATCAATATATAATATAATAATTTAAAAAAAACAAATTATGTCAATTTTGACACTATTTAGTATTTGATTTTTCTGAAATCCATAAAAACATTACCACTTCAAATAAAATTTATTTCACTAACCCTATCATGTCATATTAACCTAAAAAAATAGTGGAATTTATCATAAGTATCAATTTACATTTATTCGGATATTTATAATATCAATTAATTTAATATTTCATTAATAAGGTAATTAGTGCATCAACATTGTGTCATAAATAAATTAAATAATATAATATCTAAAAATTATAAATAAAATAAAATTATATAGGAAATATTATTATATTTATAATTAATATTTATTGTAGAATTTATATTGTGTGTAACCCTATATTAAAAATGGTTTAGTTATTAAACATTGAATTTAACTCTTTTAACTCTTCTTTGAATAAAATAATAATAGATGTCCTAATCTAATCCATGTGGACCAAAGAGGTTTATATTTTTTTAATAAGGTTTTTTTGATCTAATTATACTTATCCAATAGAATTAGGACATGTTTTAGGGTAATTATGAAATCATTTTACCCCTAATTACCCAATTAAATTTTAATCGTGGTTAATAAAAGTCAAATTTTACTATCCAACAAAAATTATTTTCATCTTATTGAACCACATTTTACAAAATGATATTAAATGTGGCTCTCAAATATTTGAAATTCAACTCATATAAGTGGAAAAAATATGTTTTATACAAATTTGAAAAGGCTCCTATGAGCTGGGTAAACGACGGTAAAAAGTTTGATAAAATTTTATATATTTAAACTTATTATAAAATGACTCTAATGAATTATATTGAACATATATAGGTAATATGTATATATTTTTACAGAAAATTTATTAAAATAAAATAACTAATTATTTAAATAAAATGTTTGGTTTACCCAATAACGTAGTCGTTTTTCACCATTCATAAAAAATTTAGTGTTTTTAGAAAAATACAAAAAACTCACCCAAAAATAATATCGATATTCCGAAACCAAAAACGAAGTCCATTTTGAAAGATAAAATTTATTAAGTTTCAAAAATTTGTTATTACTATTCATAACTTCTATTTTGATTGGTTATGGTGTGTTTCAACTTGATGTTTAATAGAACACAAGCAATTGTATTATTCAAAGGGAAACATATCATGGAAGCATGGGGTGTTACATCTGATCTGAGAACTCATTTATACGTTATTCCACTTTTTTATGGAAAAATACATGTGAATAATATTTAATATATTTAATTTATTTAAAACATTTATTATGGGCACACCAGTCCTTAAAATCTCATGTTTTCTCAGTACCTAATCATAAGAATAATCCATATAATATTTGAAAACAATACATAGAAAATTTGAGTCCTCAAATTCTATCCACCTTACGGCATTACATTCCTAAAATCCAAAGCAAGGGCTACTCAAAAAGGATATTGGTACAGAGTATGAATCTGTGTCTTCTACTCCCATATTCTCTCTAGGAAATTATTTTACTTCCACCTAACACAGAACAATTTAATTTATTTCCCACAATGGATCCCCTCCTACAAATCCTTGATCTCCACAGGGAGGTCGACACTGGTCAATCCATCCTCGATGTCCAGTTTTCCCCAGTCGATAATAAGAACTGGGTCATGCATGTACCTACTCAAATGTGACACGTGGAAAATATCGTGTATCCAGTCTGGTTGTTGAGGTATATCTAAGTGTTATTCCACCTATCCAACTCTTCCCATTATATGGAAAGGGTAGATGAACCTCAGAGATAGATTTTCATGCTGACTGAATCTTTGTAATCCATGTAATTGTGATACCCGTAAGAACGTACGGTCTCCTCCCTCAAACTCCAAAGGCATCCATTTCCATTTAGCACAATACTTATGATCAATCTATACAGACATCATCCACCCATGGACAATCTGAACCTTCTCTATTGTAACTCGCACAAATTTTGGGCCCTTGAGTGCTAACTCTCCTGGGTCTATCCAGAAAACTAGTTCCCTGTAGTATCTCTTGTATGAGGCCTTGAATGGTGCCATACCTATGGGGGAATGGTACCAATTTTTGTACACAAACTCCACCATTGGTTGGTTATCCTCCAAAATACGGCCCAATTTCCAACAAGAAACCTCACAACATGTCCTCTAGAACCTGAATGGTCCGGTTATTCTGGCTATTAGTTTGGGTGTGAAACATTGTGATCAAGTGTATCTGAGTCATGAACACCTCCTATTATCCTTTCCACAACCAGGCAGTAAATAAATAATTATGATCAAAAAAATTCTTGATCTAACTTTATGGAGTCAGACTATCTTCTAAACATATAGGCTTCCCAATATCTCTATTGAACTCTACTCTCAAATAGCTAAGAAGTGGGAAAAATTGGTGGGTCAGTCTGCGGTCACCTAGATGTTATCATGTCCCCTAGACGTACATGGTTGTCCCATTATGAATTCAATAGATATCCCATCCCACATCCATTCTGTTACCTCGAGGGGTTGATCCAAACCTTTTGGAACTTGGTGCAATACCTTCACCTTCTAACAACTAATTCATTCAGAGACAAACTCTGAAACTTCTTTCTTCATCCATCACCACTAAAACTGATGTCTAAGATCATAGTACTTATTTTTCTACACCTGGATGTACCACCATTGAGATATGTGAAACTCTCTCAAAATCTCTTCATACAACATCATTGGTACCATACCATGTCTTATGAAAAGAATGATGTTCTCTCCACCTTTTGAAAATCCATCAGGAGAATTCCCTATGGATATCAATGCATGTGGGGTCATATAGTTGGTGCCCCCAATATGTACCTCCCTCAATCGTTGTATGATGGATGGGTGATAACCATCGGCTGGAGGTAAACTGCTCCCTCTCCATCCACAAGGGATAAATGCAATGAGTTCAACTGCTCTGATGCCTTATTTAGAAACTACAAACTATATCTCCTATTGAGAGCATCTTCAACCATGTTTCCCTTCCTGGAAGTATATACAATTTCAAAGTCATAACCCATATGTATATCTAGCCATTAAATCCACCTCAGGTTAAGATCCTTCTGAGAGAAGATATACCTGAGACTCTTGTGATCATATTAGATCATAAACCACTCATACAACAGAAAGAGTCACACATCTTCAAAGTGATGACCACTACTGCTAACTCAAGATTGTGGGTGACTTAGTACTGCTCATGTGGTCCCAAATGGCATAAACAATATTCAATCAATTCTTGCATCTTCATTAAGAAACAACCAAGACCAGTTCCTGATGCATCATAGAACACTACATACTTGACACCCTCCACTGGAAATATCAAAATAGGAGTGATCGTAAAACTCCACCTCAACTGCTGAAAATCCTACCATAACTTCTCTATCTACACAAAAGGCTGCCACTATCAAGTTAAATACGTCATGGGTGATGATTTAGAAGAGAAATCATGCATTAATATCTGGTAATGGCCTCCCATCGCAAGGAAGTTTCTCACCTCTATCACACTATTAGTTGGATCCCATGGTAACATTGCCTCGTCCTTGGCCGGGTCAATTACCACTCCATATGCTGAGATAACGCGACCCAAAAAGTGGACCTCCTAAATCTAAAACTGAGTCTTTGAGAGAATTTTTCAAAGATCATGCTCTTAGAGGATGTCTAGAACTATCCTTATGTTTCTTTTGTGCTCCTCCTCAGATTTCGAGTACACAAGGATATCATCGCTGAAGTGTAACGACCCTAATTTTTACTAATGAAAAATTTTCATGATCTAATTAAATGTCTTATTTTGTAAAATGGTTATATATATGCCCTTTTTTAGATTTTTGATTTTGGAATTTAAAATACCATTAATAATTATGACCATTGGTAATACAGTTGTTGAACAGTGTTCACATGATTAGTATAAATATAGGGATTTAACAAATCCAATTTACTCAGACAAAGCAAGTGATGGCCACATCCAATAGATTTGGTCCATACGAAGCCCATTTTTTAGAGCTTGGAAAGGAGATGGAGTCATTGGTAGTTTCTCTTGGACAATCCCAAGTTGAGCTTAAATACGTTAATCTTGAGTAGAACTGCATGCGAGAGAAGTGTAATTTGATTGAGATTACCACTCAAACAATGTTATCTGAGCCACCCCAAGAGTCGGTCACCATTGTGAACCTTACCTGAAGGTCTTATGTGGGTGTTTTAAGGGGTTATGTGACTAGACCTTAGAACTATTACTATGTACATTATTTTTTTATAAATAATATACATTCGTTTTATTTTTGTTACTTTGTAAATTGTTTTTAAAGCACAAATAGTATTTTTTGTAATATTCAACTAAGAAATATATTTTGATGAATTAATTGAATTTTGAATTAAATAATATTTTAATAAAATATTATTATTAAATTACATTTTATAAATGATCGTATTATTTTTATGTATCACACTGTAATTTTTATTAAGGTTTGAAAGCTGTTTTGGCCAAAACCCATGAATTTTTGATAAATGGAGGTTTTTATATTAAAAGTAAAAATTCACATATGTAGAAAATTATTTAGATAAAATGAATATTTTTTTTGGAATTAGGATATCGAAATTATCCAGTAGTGAATTTTTCATAATTTTTTGAGATAGTCAAATTTTTGGGTAAAAATTAAATATTGTTTAATTATATGATGTGTTTTATGATATCATAATGACCCAATAGTTATGTAATAAAATCCTATAAATGGAATTTTTGGCCAATATATTTTTTTCATTAAAATAATATGATTTTAGGTTTATTTAAATTTTTTACAATGCCTTAGTGGACCCTCCATGATTTATAAAACATTTTATCTTTTTAAAATGATTTCCTTTAGAGTGTGAATCTCCTCCCCATAATCTAGCCTAATATTTTAAAAATTTCTGCCATTGGACATATAAAATATTGTTTCACACATACCTTTTTCATACACCACGGTCAAAAACCATGGTATGTTTTGGGGTTTTTTTTAAGGTGTAGAGTCCAAATCTTAAATAATAAAGAATTCTCACTCCTTTCCTATATAAACCCACCCAAGATCCCAATTCATCCACATTAAAAGCATCTTTAGCTCGACAGAAATATTCCATAATCTCTCTATAATCCTCTCATGGTGCCCCAAGGTCCAAATAATCCTCTTCCAAGTCTCTCCCAAGCCTTTGGAATTAAACGTCCAAGTAAGGGATTACATCATTTTTAATTTTATCCAAGTTTCTTAATATTGTTATTCACTTTTTGTTCTCAATTAGAAATTTTGGGGTATGTTTTCACACCTACCCATACATTCCTCATTATTTTTTAATGATTAAAGACTTATTTCTCTCTCATGAATGCATCCCATGTACACCTGTTACCATGTCGAAATTCTGTAAGGGATTTCTTCCATTCTCATTTTATCCAAGTTTCTTAATTTTGTTATGACCTTTTTCTTCTCAATTATAAATATTTATTTATGGTTTCACACCTCCACCATACTTCACTCTTTATGTATGAATGATGGGATACCCCTTTATCTCTCATTGATTCCTCCCATGTACACCCGTTATCAAGCTGAAATTCCATTAGGGATTTCATTCCTTTCTCATTTTATCATAGTTTTTGAATATAGTTATTCCATTTCATTTTCAATTATAAATGTTGGGGTATGATTTTGAACCTCCCCCATACTTCCCTTTTTCTTAATGATGATAGACCCCTTTTCTCACACATTAATTCCTCCCATGTACACCCACTACCATGCCGAAATTCCGTAAGAAATTTCTCTCTCCATATTTACATTCAAACAATTCCATTGTATTATTAATCCAAATTCCATTACATATATTGTGACATATATCTATATGAGCCCCATAGTTTCCATTAAATATAAATATGATTATACACTCTTTTATATCATATTAACCCTTTTTATTAAGTCTAATGTCACGCAGTTGTGCTGCCCAAATTGCACCACCATTTTCCAAGCCCAATTAATTTTGTATTAAATACCTTTCTCATTTATCTATCAAATTTATTCACACTTATGCACATTTACTTGTTGATGGAATATTTTAATGAATTAATTCCACATTCCTTTTCCATGGAATAAATTATTAGGTTTAATAAATCTATATTGTATGATCCTGTGGCACACTGATGCATGAAATGAAATGTTTAAGAAGGTGGACCCTTATAGTGCTCCAATGCATTGGGTAATGATTAGTATCATGATACATAATGTGTATTGATGTGTTATTCATGATAATTCATGTTCAATGAGGTTTTACTCATTCTCAATGTGCAATGTGCCTTGGATCATGCTAATAAAATGGTAGGTGTTGTTGCCACATTTCCATGTTGTGTTAATAATGCTTTATCATGACTTTATGTTCATGTTTCTTTTATGATTCGTTGATATGTGTATTTCCAAACATGTATTGTATTCTTCATTTTATTCCATTTTTACTCCCTTATTGGGCTTTATATCTCACCCTTTTTTATGAATGCCCTCAGGTTACCCCATGTAATGCTAAGTATGAGGGAATGTAGTGTTCATGAGAAGGATTTTTTCAAAAAATATGTTGTGTGATGTTTTAAGTTGTTATGTAATGTTCCTAATCCCCAAAGACAATATAACTCTAGATATTCCCTGTTGTATCAGGGGATGTTTTTTTGTAATAAATCATGTTTAAGTGTATAATAAAGTGTAGGTTTGTTATATTTGGCATCAGATGATAGGTTTAGTTATTTTTTTGATTAGGATTAGAAAACCTCGGTTAAAGCCTTAGGGATAATACTAAGTATAATAAAAAACATCCATAAATTTTGGTGAATATTGAGTATGTGGTTTATCATGAAAATACATCCCTGTCTGCATACAAGAAGATAGAGGTGGCTCTAGAAAAAATGAACCTTGGGGTTGAAAATATGACAAGGAGTTTCAGGCCTGACCTGGGGTATCCTGGTATACGACAAAGGGCCTTGTTGCACTTTTGGTTACGACACTCCCTAGGGATATGTGTTTGTAAATTGACAAGATTAATATAAAGCATTTGTAAGGGAATACAAATATAACCCTATGAATACAAATTGGGCACCAGATCATGGATAACATAGATTGATGCCGATAAATTCATAAGTTTATGAAATTAATGTAATTTATAATTCATCTATTTTTGTCTTTGGATTACCCTTTATGTCTTACCCTTAACATTACTTTTATTCCATCCAATGGCTTTTAATATTCGGAATATGGCTAACAACCAATGTGAAGAAAAAAATTAAGAATGTCACAGTGAGATTCCCAATCAAATTGGAGCTCAAGTAGAACATATCGTGATTATGCCAATCCAGCTATCAAAAATCACAATTAACAATTGGTAAATTTTTTAATCCCAAAGGACATAAAGGAAGAGGAAGATTACAAGTTATGAAATCCCATATAATAAAGGTGATGAGGTAAATAAGACCCAATTTCCTTCATGAAACAGATGTGGAAATAGGTGCTATGGGAAATTTCACAAAGGGACTGGGAAATGATTTATGTGTGGAATGGAAGTGCACAAAGTATCCAATTTCCATGAAATAATGGATAATGTCATGGATGGAAACAAAGCTCTATCTAAGTAATCTTACATGTTTCTTTGTCATAAATGTTGAGAAGTTGATAATTATCTCTGACGATGCTCTATTGCATGTGCTGAGAATCAGGATAAGCATAAACAATCTCTTTGATTAATGGAGCACGAGAAGTCTTATGATAAGATGGATAATGAAAAATGAATTACATGTAACCAATATATCAAAGTAGTGTATCTCATAATGTATTTAAATTTATGACTTATTATTATATCTTTTATGTTCTCAAAGAACATTGAGTCCTTAGAAGAAATGATATTAAATCGTTAGGAAAAAAACATCTAGAAGTGTTGTATCACATGTTGAAGTTTGTGGGAATGTTCTTATTGAAATTTATATAAGGCTCACATTGATGTAATTTGAGGAAAAAAAGACAATGTCATTTCCAATTCCTCAAGATAGTTCCACAAATGATCCAAAGTTTGCAGAATTGATAGTTGTAACGTCCCAGATCCGGGTTCCATGCAATGGGTTCCCTAAAACCAGTTGGCCACATAACCTCAAGCACATTACCCAAATCCTAGAGGCTGCCATCTAGAAGTGAGGGACAAGGTCTTATAGTGGGGAAACTACGCCCTCATTTGTCAAAGTTTAGTGCATCATAAAAATACAAACATACCAAAAGCGGAAGCAATCAACGATATAAAGACGAAATGGAAAACTATACTGATGTAAGAGATAAGCAAAAGTCATACATATGATGATGCAATATTTCTTATTTCTAAGGAATCAGTCAAAACATGATACACTACAATCAATACAATACAACACAAGGAACCAGTACAGCAAAGAAAAATAAACCAGATCAGGAGGAACTCAGCAGCATCACAAGGCTATGCTCAGTCCCATGCTCTCTTACTCCACTACAACAATAAAGTACAAGTATATGGACTCTTTCCCTTATCAAAACCTGCAGCAATATAATCTTTTTGGTCCCAAGACATGACCCAAACATGGTGTGAGAAATGAATCTCAATAGGCAACCACCAAAGGCATGTTCCCAACTATCAATGAAAATGAGCAACAACAGTGTGCAATAATAAAAGGCAGCAAACTAGGCAGTACTCAAAAGTAACTATCTCTATCAGTTACATTGTCATTTTATTAATTATTTATCAATTCCAAGCTCGTGATTTAGCTTATCAGGTAAAACACAAGAAATAACCATAGTGAATACTCAAAGTAAACATTGTCCTCAGACATTCAACTCCTTACCCTTAGGTACACAAAAATGAAACCCTTAGTTAACTACCCTTAGGCATCACTAATATTTCCCTTAGGCACACGATATGTTGCCCATAGTCATAGAAGCTACTGTACACAGGCATAAGAAATGTTTCCCCCATGATAAACGAAACACTACCCTCAGGCTAATCAAAACACTTCCCTCAGGCTAAAAATGTTACCGAGCCAAGCCCAACGCATAAGCAAGTAATAAATATGCTTCCTCTCAAGAAAACACAAAACATGCTAACATTACGGCATACCCATGGGTATCCTGAAAAAATGGCCAATCAAGGGAAACACACCCATAGGGTGGCACTGGATCAGGGAAACGGTCCCAAACAACATTTTATATTAATCATTAGATTATCCATGCAATTCTAAATATCTAAACTTCCAAGGCCTCAGCCATATGACACCCCGAACATGGAAACATAGCACAACAATACAGAAAATCAACTAAACAGTTGGAAATAAACACCAGACCACCTACTTCGATCTCCTCTGATCGATATACGTGAACGGATCCTCCTGAAACAACCGAGAAGGATGTACATCGAGGATAAAAATTTATCCGTTAAAACTTAAATAAATTACCCTCGGAAAAAAATTGGTAGGAAAGGCTCTAGGAGAGGGAAGACCTAACCCGCGCCGTTCAAACGAGATCAACGATGGAAGAATCGGAGTTCCGGCATGCGATCGGGAGCTCCTCCAAGCTTTGGCCTTCTCTCCCATGATCTATGTGATTTTTCTACCTCATCTTCCGAATGAGGAGGCTACTACCTGTTATTAAAAAAACATAACTACAAATCATGTACTCTCATGTACATGGTGTGTACTTTATTATTAACTATTTACAAACAGAAACTCTCCAATGCATAATTTTTCATCTACTAATTGACTAAATGGTGTGTTTTACCAAGTACACAGCGTGTACTATCGTTTTTACTATTCATATAGTAGCTCCTCTCCACTACCTTAATATTCACCTACCAACTGATTACATGGCGTGTATTACTATGTACACATCATGTAGTTAGTTTTTACACCATGAATCATCGACAATCCTAGACGCCCTATATTCTCATCCCACACGGCCAAAGTACACGGTCTGTGGAAAAGTACATGGAGTTTACCCATAAATTTGGGATTTTCTCCCCATTTTCCTTATTTTCTCAAAAACACTAAAGGAAGAGGAAAAAAGAAGAAACTCATAACACAAGAATAAGAACCATGTTCTTACAAACTTCCCCCCTTAAAGAAATTAGTCCTCGAATTTCCCATCCACGGTTGGTGAAGATAAAGCTGAGAACAACTCTGGCCACTGAGCGCGTACGTCGGTCTCCTGCTCCCATGATTCATCCTGCACTCAGCCATGCTGCCATAGCACTTGTCCGAGAGGAACTGACTGGACTCAGAGAACCTTCATGCCCCTATCAACAATACGAATCGAATGCTCTTCAGGGGATGAAATGACTTGTAGTTCAACCTCCTCGGGCTAAAAAACAAGTGATGAGACTGAGTGATAATGGCGCATCCGAGATACGTGGAAGACGTCTTGCATGGCCCAATACCTCTGTTGTAACTAAAGTCGATAGGCTACCATCCTGAATCTCTCCAGATCTCAAATGGCCCTACATACCTCAGCAAATGTTTACACTATCTTTTGATCCTCCTGTGTCCCACCCTCGGTGAAACAAGCAAGAACACCTGATCCCCGACCACGAACTCCAAGTGTTGTCTACGACGATCAACATATGATTTCTGACGAGACTACACAGTAGCCATCTGCTTCTGAATCAATTGGACCTGATCTGAAGTTCCTACATGAGACGTGGTCCTAGTAAAGCTGCCTCACCTGCCTCCAACCAGAATAAAGGTGATCGGCATGGCCTACCATACAGAGCCTCTTAAGGTTCCATCTCAATAGTTTCCTAGAAACTATTATTGTAGGAAAACTCGACCAGGGTTATGTGCTTCTCCCAAGATCCCCCAATGTCCAGGACTCATGAACGCAACATGTCCTCTAGCACCTGTATTGTACGCTCTGACTGGACATCGATCTGAGGGTGGTAAGTTGTGCTCAGATGCACCTATATACCCAGTGCCCTCTGAAAACTCTGCCAGAAACTGGATGTAAAACATGCATCTATATTTGAAATGTAGAACGAGTAACCCCATGAAGACATACTACCTCTCGGATATACAACTTCCCGAGCTCGTCAAAACAGAATTTCTCCTCGATCAGCAAAAATTGAGCTACCTTCGTAACTCTGTCCACAACAACCCACACAACATTATTTCCTCGAGGTGACCTTGGCGACCAGATCAAGAAGTCCATCGCGACATCATCCCATGTCCACTCTGGAATAGGTAACTGATGTAATAGTCTGGATGGACTATGATGCTCTTCCTCCACCTGTTGATAGGTGGAACATCTCTTAAACAAACCATCTACCTCCCTTTTCATAACCAGCCACCAATACTGACATCTCAAGTCACAGTACATTTTGGAAGCCCCAGGATGCACAACCCAAGATGAAACATGAAATTCCCACATCAACTCATCACGTATATCCCCTGGAACCCACACTCATCCGTGGATACACAGTACCTCGTCATCGCCCATTGTCCAACCAGGATGAAGGTCCTCACTTGCCACCGAATCCCATAGAACTAGTCATTCTGAATCTGATAGCTGTCTCATCCTCACTCTATCCAGGAATGTTGAAGTCAAAGATAAAGATGAAAGAGAGGTTTTACCCTGAATATCGTGCACCTCCAAATTCATCTCAGAGAACAAGTCCATAAGTTGCCACCTACCACTGGCCTCCTGCACTACCTGTATCTGAGTCCCCCTACTCAGTGCATCAGCTACTACATTACCATTACTAGGTGTATATGCAAGCTCTAAGTTGAAGGACTGAAACTATTCAACACACCTTCGCTGTCTCAAATACATGACATGATGGGTAAAGATGTATTTAAGACTTTTGTAGTCTTTAAACACCAAAATATGTTCTACGAAGAGATAATGTCTCCAACAGAGTAATGCATGAACAACTACAGCCAACTCGAGATCATGTTTCGGGTAATTCCTCCAATGTGGCCTCCGCTACTGAGACCCATACGCAACTACTCAATCGCCCAGCATCAACACTAATCCCAACCCAATACCTGATGCATCACAGTAAACTGTATAGCTCTTCCCTTGCTCTGGAAGTATCAGGATTGGTGCTTATATAAACCATCCCTTCAACTCTTGAAGGGATATCTCTCAAGATTCTGACCAAATGAACATCACACCCTTTTTAGTCAAACCCATCAATGACACTACTAAGCAGGAGAAGTCCTTTATAAAGTGCATGTAGTAACCAGCTAGCCCCATGAAACTCTGTATTTAAAACACGTTCTTAGGCTGCTCCCAGGAAACTACTACTCTCACTTTCTTTGGGTCTACTACAACTCCTACATATAAGATAATATGACACAGGAAGTGTATCTGGTCTATCCAAAAGTGGCACTTTGAGAGCTTAGCATATAGATGATGCTCTCTTAGTGTACTCAGTACAATCTCAAGATGGGTGGAATGGTCATGTCGAGTGTGAGAGTACACCAAGATAACGTCCACAAAGACTACCACAAAAGAATGCAGATATGGATGGACCAAATGGTTTATCATAGCCACGAAAACTAATTGCACGTTAATGAGTCTTATCAACATAACCAAGTTCTCGTATAGACCATATCTACTCCGAAAAGTTGTAAGAAGTATGTCCAATGGTCTAACACGCAACTAATGATATCTGGATCTCAAGTCAATATTCAAGAACACTCGTGCTCCTCGATGTTGATCAAAAAGATCATCAATCCTCAGAAAGGGATATTGTTTCTTGACCATCAACTGGTTCAACTTCCGATAATCCACGTAGAGTCTGAGGGTAATGTCGTCCTTCTTCACAAATAGGACAGGCGAACCCCTAGGAGTGTTACTGGGTTGGATGAAACCCTTTTCTTTTAACAACCCTGACTACAGCTTGAGCTCATGTAACTCTGGTTTAGCCATCCTATAAGGAGGAATGGACACCGGTGCCACTCCTAGCACTAGCTCAACAGAGAAATCCTCCTCTCACTCAGGAGGTAGAAATAAAAAGTCATCTAGGAAGACAGTCTGGAAATGATCAACCACCAGAGGGAAATCCTTCAGAAAAGTTACATGGTCATCCAGATATAATCTCCTAATCTGGGCTGTCACTCCACCTCACCCATGATGCTCAGGTCCAGCTCATCTTTCTTGGACATCCCATTCGCCCTTGTATAGAAACTATCCACCCTCTGGTGCCATGAAACTCACGCTACGATGATAGAAATCTACAAAGGCTCGAAAGGGTACCAGCCATCTATCCCGAGAACGACGTCATAGCCCGTTATTACTATGACATAGAGGTACCAATGAAGGTGACACCCACCATCCTCTAGGGGGAACTACTTTCACTGACACACCTATGTTGTTCTAATTCCCAATAGAGTGTCTAGCTTCATGATATTAGAAGAAGAAGAAACACAGAGCCCAAAGATCTCCCCAATGGGTATAGATATAAAGCTATGTGTATCACGAGTATTGAAAAGTACTGAAGACAAAACAGAAGAAAATAGAATAGTACCTATGACAGTGGAATGTCCTAGATCCTACTCTTGTTGGGTCTGTTGCACTGCATATGTCTGCCTAGTGCCATAGCCCTATGACATAGCCTGGCTACCTAGAGCTGACTCGCCCTGCTGTCTCTGATATCCTGGGGTATGGCTACCATTTCCATGACCACCACCTCAGCCTGAATTCCCTAACGTAGTCGAATTCCCTAACTGATATGAAGCTTCTGTCCCTTCTCCTGCATGTGGAGTCTGCATAGATCTCTTCTCACTAGTCACTAGTGGAAACACCCTACAAAAACGCTACAAATTACCCATCTTGTCGCAAGCTCGGCACTCCACGGGGTCACTAGGACACTGAGGTCTTTTTTGCCCCTATTTACCACACTGGTAGAACATTACCTGGCTACCTACAGAAGTCTTCTGGCCAGTACTACGACCGTGAGAGAAATCCATCTGCCTCTTCCTCTTGTAGGTAGAAATAGTACCAGAGATTGGTGTCGAACCTCCCTAGTACACACCACCAGCTTCTCGTAGGTTCCACTCAGTAATCAATGCCTGGATCATAATAGCATGCACTGTAGGCAACCTGAAAACATTCACCAATGCTCAAGTGTCATATCGAAGACCATCCTCAAAGCATCTATCCCATAACATCTCATCACACACTAGAACTGGTGAAAAACGTTGTAGCTCAGTGAAGCTATCAGAATAATCCATAACTGACATGTCTCCTTACTTCACATTCATGAACTCTCGAGCTCGATCTTACCTTAGCGTATCGGGAATGAAAAATTCATAGAAGTCTACATGGAAATCTTCCCATGCCATGTCTCAGTGATTCTCAGTCTGTGTGGTATCATCCCACCATCTTTTGGAGAAATCACGCAGAGCATGACCCTCCTCCTAAGAGGTGCCTCAAGATTCTCGATGATCGTCTTTATATAACCTAGCCAAGACTCTGCAGCCTGTGGTCTGCCATCCCCTGAAAACTTAGGCTGATGCTGCTGCCAGAATATACATGTGAGCTCAGCCATATATGTGGCAGCTGGTGGTGCTCCCCGGAAGGTCTGCATGAACGGAATGAAGCCTTCATGGAGTTGTGCTTCTGCGCCTGTGTCCAGTATAACAGCTGGCTCCGCATCTGTTACTACTGGAGGATCCATTGGGAGCCCATGGCCTACCATCTCTAGAGTATAATCGTTGCCGCTCTCTTGGAGAACAACTGGTGGTCATCTTGGAGGCATTACTCTACAAGCTCAACCAGATGGCTTAGATTTATGATCATCAAGGACCAAGAACAGGAAAAGTAAGAAGGGAGCAGGAGAAAGAAAACATTCACGTTTTACAAAACAAGACTACATGACGTGTATAATAACTACACAGCGTGTTCCCTTATGTCTTTCTAATGAGTGTGTACGTCTACCATAACTTGTTGTGTAACACCCCAAACAAATGGCGTGTTGTCCACACACACAGCATGTACTTGAATTTTATTCCTCCACCAGATCCCTCTTACATGGCTAAGACACTCGGCTCTCCCTAGAATGAGACTACATGGCGTGTATATGGTCTAAACAGCGTGTACCCCTAAGCCCATACATGGTCGTGTTTTGATGTTGGTCTGGGCATGTATCAACCCCAGGTACACTGTATGTTACACCCACACATAGCATGTACATCACCTCGTCTTCACAGCCACACGACTTAGTCCACATAGTCTCTCATCGGTCAATACTTCATGGAATGTCCCATAGGTATATGAAGTGTACTAGACGAGCTTCACCAACCTGTGTTGTTCGTGACACGACCAGATACATGGCTCACAGAACACGACATCTTCCAGATGGACCCAGTGTGTACAAGAAGAGGTGACACTGACCCGTGTTGTTAGATATATGGTTGGGTCCTCAGATTCAACTACACGGCGCCTCCGACATTGACACGACGTGTTTAAGATAAGGTTTATCCATCTGTGTTTCTAACCACATAGTGGACACAAGGTCAACACGACATTACATGTACCACTAGTACACTGTGTTTTCCCTCAAGAGTTTTCCTATCTAGTGTTTCTACCCACACATCCTATGACACTATTAGAAACTACACGACACGTATATAGGGTACACGACATGTACTTAATTTTTTTTCATTTATTCCAGAATATAAGAGTACCTGGAATATAGTCAAAACTACATGGTGTGTATTATGGATATTTCCAGACAGTATGCCTTAGAAACTACTCTGGAGCCCAGAAAAAACACTGAAACCAACACCTAAGTGCCAAATTCCGATCCGTGAGGGTCCATACTCCCCGCGAATCAAATCTTGGCATCTTATACATGTCATAAACAAAGTAAACATGTTAATTATCCACAAAATTCTGGTCAATGTGGTCCCATAATCCTCAAGAAACAATGTTTGGATTTCATTATACAAAACTTACACAACAATACCTTATCAAATTGCAGGTACTTTTATCCAGGAAACAATCACAAAAACATGCCTTTATGAGCACAACATATATCACAACAACATGCAATTTCTAATGAATATACATGGCATAGAAACTATGGATGGCATGTGATTATAACTTGTGCTTAAACGATGCATGAGAAGGAATACCCTCATCTCATCGGGTTGCGACTAAATAGAACCCATGTATAAAAATATAAACAGCACACCACAAGTGCGTCGCCCAACGGTGAAATCAAATCAACTGTAAAATTTGCAAAATCAGAAAAGTTGCAACACGAGGTAAATTGGATTTTCCTGGTAGACGGGTTAGCTACTCCCAGGCAAAGATAATTACCAACTACCTATTACATCATATCCTGGGCTATAGGCTCCAAAAAGTAAGATGAAAAGAAATTCTCTTATACCACTTTGTAACGTCCCAGATCTGGGTGCCGAACAACAGGTTCCCCGAACCCGGTTGGTCACATGACCACAAGCACATTTCCCCAAATTCCAGAGGCTTCCGACATGTAGTGAGGGATTAGGTCTCATAATGGAGAAACAAGGCCCTCTATTGCCAAAGTGTAGTGATGTGGAAAAATACAAAATACCAAAATCAGAAACAGTCAATGATATAAAGATGAAATGGATAAATGTATTGAAGTAATAGATAACCAACAGTCATACATATGATGATGCAATATGTCCTATTTCTAAGGAAGCACTCGAAACAAGATACACTATAATCAATACAATACAGCACAAGGAACCAGTACAACAATGAAAAATAAAACAGTTTAGTAGGTACTCAGCAACATCACATGCCTAAGCTCGGTGCCATGCTCTCCTACTCCTCTACAACAATAAAGTACCTATATAGGGACTCTTGACCTTATCCACACTTGTAGAAATATATTCTATTTGGGCCCAAGACATGACCCAAATAGGGTGTGAGAAATAAATCCCACTAGGAAACCACCAAAGACACGTTCCCAACTATCAGTGAATATGTGAAACAACAGTGTGCAATAATAAAATGCAGTAAACTAGGATGTATCCAAAAGTAACTATCTCTATCAGTTACATTGCCATTTTATTAATTATTTATCAATTCCAAGCTTGTGCTTTAGCTTGGCAGGTACAACAAAAGGAATCTCCATAGTGAATACTGAAAGTAAACATTATCCTATGACATGAATCTCCTTACCCTCAGTTAAACAGAAATGAAACCCTCAGGTAACTTCCCTCAAGCATAACGAATATTTCCCTCAGGAATACGAGATGTTGCCCTCAAGCACAGAAGCTACTACCAAGAGGCATAAGAAAAGTTTCCCTCAGGCTAAACGAAACACTACCATAAGGCTAAGAAAAACACTACCCTCAGGCTAAAAAAGTACCAAGGGTGAGGCCAATGAAAAAGCAAGTAATAAATATTTTTACTCTCATGAAAACTCAAAATATGCTAACATTACGACATACCCATGAGTATCCTGGCCAAATGGCTAAACAAGTGAAACACACCCACAGGGTGGCCCTAGATCCAGGCAACAATCCCAAACAACGATTTATATAAGAGATTATCAATATAATTATAGATATCTAAACTACCAAGGCCTCAGGCATAAGATACACTGAACATGGGCGCGTAGCACAACTGTACACTAAATCAACTCAAAAGTTGGAAATAAGCACCAGACCACCTACCTCGATCTCCTCTGATTGATATACGTGAACGACTCCTCCTGAAACAACTGAGAAAGATGCAGATCTGGGATAAACATGTATCTATTCAAACTCAAATAACTTCTCCCCAAGAAATAATTTAAAGGAAATTCTCTAGGAGAGGGAAGACCTTACCCGCGCGGTTCAAATGAGATCAACGGTGGAAGAATCAGAGTTCCGATGTGCGATCGAGATCTCCCCCAAGCTTCGGCCTTCTCTCCTATGGTCTAGGTGGTTTTTCTACCTACTCTACCGAATGAGGAGCCTACTACCTATTTTTAACCAAAAACAAATAACTACACGGCATATACTCTCAAGTACACGACATGTACTTTCTTTTTAACTATTCACTGGTGGAAACTCTCCACCGCTTTACTATTCATCTATCGATTGACTACACGGTGTGTTTTACCACATACAAAGAGTGTACTATCCTTTTTACTATTCATCTAGTGGCTACACTCCACTGCCATACTATTCAACTGCCGACTGATTACATGGAGTTTATTACTAAGTACACGACGTATAGTTAGTTTTTACACCCTGAATCACCGACAAGCCTACATGCCTGTATTCTCATCCCACTTGAGAAAAGTACATGGCTTGTGGAAACATACATGGCGTGTACCCATAAATATGGTATTTTACCCCCATTTTCATTATTTTCTAAAAAACACATTAGGAAAAGGAAAAATAAGAAACCCATACCTCAAGAATAACAACTGAGTTCTTACAATAGTTACTTAAAAAATATGGTGACATTACCTCTTTGAGGAGTAGTGTGAAATATACATGGATCACAAGATCGTCATGTATATATTCACACAGAAATAGTTGAATGTGTGACAATGAGTATGGTTCGAGCTGATCAAATACAGTGACTGCCCAATCCATTACCACCCTGGGAAAGAAATAATGTTGGCCAGTGCTCTAAGTACAAATGACCTAATGATTATATCATTTATAAGAATTGAAAAGGATATAATATTTATAGATTTTATGAATATTGACCTGAGAATCATTAAGAATATAACTTCTTCAATTCATTCAAAAATTATTGCTCAACTGTCTATTTTGGAATGGTTCAAGGATGCCCAAAAGTATGATGTGGGGATTCAGAAAAGGGTAGAATCTATTAAAAAGGGGAAATCCTCAAAGATCAATTTCAATGAAGAAGGAATTGTGATATTTGGGGCAAGATTATGTGTTCCATCAAATACGAAGATGAAGAAGGATCTTTTGGATGATGAAAATAGTTCTAATTTCTCCATTCACCCTGGAAACACAAAGATGTATCGAGTTCTTTGAGATAATTATTGGTGGGATAACTTGATCAAGGATATCACTGAGTATACATCAAACTGCCTGGTGTGTCAGCAAGTAAAGGTTGATAGGCCAATGTATAAGTGGATGATGTAACCATTACCCATACCATCATGGAAATGTGAGAACATAACCATGGACATTGTCACTAGAATTCTGAAGACATCCAACGGAAACAATGCCATCTAGGTTATTGTGGATCATCATACAAAGACTGAACACTTAATTTCAATTTTGGAGGATTTTCCATTGGATCAGTTGGCACGGATATAAATTCGAGATGTTGTAAGGCTGCATGGAGTACCACTGTTGATTTTATCCGATAGAGATCCCAGATTCACCTTTATGTTCTGGAAGAGTCTCCAATACGCTCTGAATACTCAGCTGAACATCAGTATGATGTATCATCCTCAAAATGATATCCAATCTGATAATAATATCTAGATACTTGAGGAGATGTTGAGATCATTTTCGATGTACTACAGTGGAGGATGGGATGAACATCTTCATCTAGTTGAGTTCTCTTATAACAACAGTTTCCACTCAAGCATCTAGATGGCTCCTTATTAAGCCCTGTATATGAAGAGGTTCAGAACACCGACATGTTTGAATGAACATGGGGAGAGAATACTCCTGGGTCCAGAGATGGTTAGTGAAATGGTGGAGATGGTTAATACCAACCAACAACACCTTAAAGCTACTCAGATTTAAAAAAAAGTGTTATGATGATAATCGTTTATGATACCTAGAGTTTGATTTCAAAGACATGGTATTCCTCCACACATCACCGTGGAAGAGGGTTATGAGATTTAGGAAGAAGGGAATGCTTAGTCCAAGGTATATTGGCATTTTTAAGATCCTTGATCACATTGGAGGAGTGATCTATTTTCAATAACTCCCACCAAACCTATCTAAAATTCATGGTGTATTCCACGAATCACTCCTGAGGATGTACATACCTGAACCAGCACATGTACTCAATCCCAAGGTGGTACCATTGGAGAATGACCACTCATATGAAGAGAAGTCGGTGATGATATTAGATCGTATAGAAAGAGTTCTATGAAATAAGACATTTCCCCTCATCAAGGTGTTGTAGAGAAACCACAAGTTTGTAGAGGCAACGTGCGAATCAGAGGAAGTAATGAAGCATAGTTACCTGTATCTATTATAGTATGGTAAAAGGAAATTTCAATGGAGATTTTTCTTATTGGGGGATGATTGTAACGACCCAAACATTTACTAATGGAAATTACTCTTGATATAATTAATAGTATTATTATGTAAAATGGTTATATATAATATCACTTATTTGGATTTATATTGTTGGATTTTCAAATACCGTTAAGAATTATGACTATTTCTAATGTAGCCGTTGAACAGTGATCACATGATTAGTATAAATATCGGGCTTTAACAAATAAAATTTACATAGAAAAATTAAGTGATGGCTTCATCCAATAGAATTTGTCCACACGAATCCCATTTTTCAGATCTCAGAAAGGTGGTGGAATCATTAGGATTCTCTCTTGACCAATCCCAAGCCACGCTTCAATATGTTAATCTCAAGTGAACCCGCCTACAAGATAAGTGAATGTTGATAGAGATTTCCACTCGAACGATGTTATCTGAGACACCCCAAGAGTGTTTCACCATCACGTACCATACCCTAAGGTCTTATGTGGGATTTATAAGGGGTTATGTAACAAGACCCAAGCACTATGATTATGTACATTATTTTTGTATAAAGAATATAAAATCATTTTATTATTGTTACATTGTAAATAGTTTTTAATAAATAAATAGTATTTTTAGTTAATATTCAACTAATAAATATATTTTGATGAATTAATGGATTTATTAATTAAATATTGTTTTAATAAAATATTATTATTAAATTACATTTTACAAATTATCTTATAATTTTTATGTATACAAATGTAATTTTTATTATAGTTTCAAATGTTTTTTTGTCAAAACCATTGATTTTTTATTAAATATTTTTTTTTATTTAAAATGTAAAAATTCACATGTTTAAAAAATAATTTATATAAATTAATATTATTTTTGGAATCATGACATCTAAATTATTAAAGGGGGGGATTTATCATAATTTTCTGATACAATTGAATTTTTGGGATAAAATTAAATACCGTTTAACAAAATATTTTCTTTTATGACATCATAATGACACAATATTGAGGTAAAGAAATACTATAATGGAATTTTCTACCCATATATGTTTTAACATTAAAAAAATATGATTCTAGGTTTATTTGATTTATTTTATAATGATTTAGTGGACCCCCCAAGACTTTTAAAACATTTTAACTTTTTAAAAAGATTTCCTTGAGAGTGTGACTCTACTTCGCATCTGCAAGACTAATATTTTAAGAAGTTCTTCCATTCTCCTTATAAAATTTTTTTGACTCCCCTTTGACAAAAACCACGGGAAAAAACCATAGGATAGTTTGTGTTTTATAATAGTGTAAGGTGTTGGGTCCAAATCCAAAATAATGAAGAATTCCCTCTCCTTTCTAATATAAACCCACCCGAGATCCCACATCCACTTAAATCAAAGTCATTGGAGCTAGACCAAAATCTTCCATAATCTTTCTAAAATCTTCCCCAAGTTCCCCAATCTCCCATGACTCCTCTCTCAAGCCTCTCCCAATCCATTGGGACCACACTTCCAAGTAAGGGATTCCTTCCTTTCTAATTTTATCCATGTTTCATAATATTGGTATGCCCTTATGTTCTCAATAAGAAATGTTGGGGGTACTTTTTTATCCTCCCCCATACTTCTCACTTTATATTTTAATGATCGGACTCTACTTTACCTCTCATTAATACCTCCAATATATACCTGTTACGATGCCGAAATTCCGAAAGGGATTCCTTCCATTCTCATTTTATCGATGTTTCTTAATAATTTTATGCCCTATTTGTTCTCAATTATAAATTTTGGGGTTTGGTTTCACACCTCCCACATACATAAATTCTTATTTTTGAATGATGAGAGACCTCTTTCTCTCAAATTAATGCCTCCCATGTACACTCGTTACCATGCCGAAATTCTGTAAGGGATTCCTTCCTTTATCATTTTATCAAATTTTCTTAATATTGTTATGCCCTTTTATTTTCAATTATAAATGTTGGGTTGTGATTTCTCCCCTCTCCCATACATCTCTATTTATGTTTCAATGAGGAGAGACATATTTTATCCCTCATTAATGCCTCCAATGTACACCCATTACCATGCCAAAATTCCGTAAGGAATTTCTCTCTCCTCATTTAAATTCATCAAATTCATTTGTATTATGAATCCAAATTCCATTACCTATGTTGGGACATGTATCTATATCACGCCCTTACATTCCATTTCATTTTAATATGATTATAAACCATTTTTTCTTGAATCACTCCTTTTTATGAAGTCTTATGTCTCATTGATATGCTGCCGAAATTACACCACCATTTTGCAAGCCACAATCATTCTATAGTGAATACCATGCCCTTTTTCTATCAAGAGTATTTAACTTTATTCACATTTACATATTCATATAAGAGTTTCATGTACGATTTCCACATTCATTTAATGTGGAATGAATTATTATGTTTAAGAAATCTATTTTTTATGATCTTGTGGCACACTTATGCATGAAAAGAAATGTTTAATAAGGGTGTGCCATGATAGCACTACAATTCATTGGGTAAAGATTAGTATCATGATAAGTCATGTGCAATGAGATTTTACTCATGATAATTATAGTGCAATGAGCGTTTACTCATTCTCAATGTTCAATGAGCCTTGGCTCATGCTAATACTATGTTAAGTGTTGTTTCCACATTTCCATGTTGTATTAATCATGCTTTATCATGACATTACATTCATTTTTATTTTATGCATCATTGATATGCCTATTTCCTAACATATACTATATTCTTTAGGATTTGCCTCATTTAATCACTTTCTAGGCATTATAGCTCACCCTTTTCTTTTTCATGTCCTCAGGTTATCCCATGCAATGCTAAGTATAAGGGAATGTAGTGGTAATGTAATGGAATTTTTAAATAAAGATGTTGTGTTTCATGTTTTAAGTTGATATGTAATGTTCCTAATCCACAAATACACTATACCTCTTGATATTCCATGTTGTATCAAGTAAAGAGTTTGTGCAATAAATCACAATTAAGTGTGTACTAATGAGAAGGTTAGTTATATGAAGACCACCATGAACATGTCTACGAAAGGATTATTGATCCGATTCATGAGTCCCATGAACACTTCTAGGGAATTTGGGATGCCAAAGGTCGCCACCTTGTACTCAAAGTCACCATAGAAACATCTAAATGCCATCATCAATATATCCTTTTCCCGTTATCCCAACTGATGACAGCTTAATTGAGTTCAGCCATTGAGAACTATTGTGACCCTATCAACTAATCAAAGAGGTAATTGATACTCATTTGTGGATACATATTCTTCAAGGTCACCTGGTTCATGAACTAGTATTTCACACACAATATCATTCCCCTGTCTGCCTTCTTGGAAAACATAACTGGGGCATCCCAGGGTGATACACTGGGTTTCATGAATCCCTTCCTTTTCAAGTCATCCAACTACACCCTCATCTCATGAAGCTATATTGGATACATATGATATACTGGTGTAGATATGAGTGTCATCCTGGGTATAGTTCAATGTTGAATTCTATCTATCAGTGGGAAGGATAACTGGAATCATCTTCAAGAAAGATGTCCTCATACTACGCCATCGTTATAGTAAACTGGGAACTCATAACATCCATTGCACTAAGGTTCATGCTATCCAACTGATGATTGATCGGATACCCCCTCCTACATATGAGTCCATCCTTTACTTCTTGGGTTTTCATTTCACCAATTAAGGAGAACATGGTTTCATCACTGTGGACACACCACACCCTTATCCTAAAATAGTTGACATGAGCATAAATAATGTATAACCAGTCCGTACAATGAACGAAGTCATAAGACCTCGATGCTTCTACCAAGATTTTCCAATATAAAATCTAACCTCAAAGAGTCAGGTCACAATATTTTCATAAGTGTGTTATGTCTATGTCTTCTCCATTAGGTTTCTCCGTGTGTAAGGTTCAAGTAAATGGTTCAAAAAAATCTTTATGTCTCGTATAGGATATGCGGTGAGAAAAGAATAACTAGAACCTAAATCTATCAGTACTGTAGGTAAGGTAGAAAAGACACAGATTATACCTTGAATCATTCCTAGAGCCCCTGGGTTTTAAGCATCGACCGCCTAGAGCTGTCCCCCAGCTGTCGGATCCTGGTGTGGACCACCTGGGGGTGGTGGTGGTAATAAGTCGAAACGTCAACTATCTCTTTCTGCTCTCCCAGCTCCTCTTCCACATTATCAATCCTACGAACCTTCCTACACCTATCTCTATCTCCTCCTCTATGGACCATTAATCATTTCTATATTAGATCAATTGACGTTTGTAACCATATCCATCGAGTACTTAGAAAGGTTGGTAAACCTCGATGAATAGTCAGCTACTAACTTGACACCATGCTGGAGCTAAAGATGCTCCTTGATACGCATAGCTCTTAGTGAAGTTAGGGAAAACATCTAATTGAAAAGGAACTATAACTCTATCCATGAAAGTTTCACATAATCATACTACAGGGATACTAAACCCCATCATCAACCTACTTAACCGTAAAGAAGGCTCACTACCCGGACCACCATCTGTCGGTGTACTGACTTGATGAAAAACATAGGTCACCACCTCAAGCCAGTCTGCAACTACCTGTGGGTTGGGCTTGCTGAGACACCTAAGGGGTATATGTCATTAAAAGTCATGATGTGCGATAAACCTACACTCCTCATCCCCTGGTACTATGGGTCCCACTTGCTAATCAACATGCGGTATGGCTGGTGCACCACCTGAAGGTAACATCTTAGGTACTGGTCACTTAATGGATCCCTCATCATAGATGAGATCATCCTCACAATCATCATGTTGAATCCTAGCAGGTATACATCAAGGAGGCATCCTGAAAGTAAACAAGATATACCATTCTCAATGATTAAATCTACAGAGATGACTGAATAATGACATGGAAACACAACCCATTCATATATGATGCATGTACCATTGTTTTCCCTACAACTAGTGACTTCATCCAGCAAGTTGAAAATAATGTGATCAGTGCCCTAGTGTCTGGATACATCGGCCTCCACACCAACACTAGAGTACTAGGCCTAAAATTAAATCTTGAAACTATTTAAATAGTGGGTTCCCTATACCCAACTATTCAGTTCTTTTTATTACCATATCATGTGTATAGTTAGATATACATGATGAAATAATACCATTATAGTGCATAATTTTCTATATCCACTATTGAAATGGAAATGGCCAAGGATTGATTGTTGTATCAGAATGTTATGGTATATCCTTGGATATAATGAGAACCTATAGATACTATTAAATTATTCTTAAACTAAGGTTCTATGGCCTAGATTCATCTTACTTACAGAACATAGTATATGTTTGACTATCTGGTGTTGGGGGCTCATAATAATTGAGAATTATTCTCCTAATGTTCTCACTTGGTGATCTCTTGTAGTGAGATCATGGGCACAGACATGCCAATAAGAACACCACATCTTTCAGGTGTCATTGGATTTTTTTATCTACGATCATGTGTAATAGTCTCCTTACTTGAGAGAATTTCCTTTGTATGTAATTTTACCACGTACATTGATGCAAGAAGAATTCCGTGATGTTGAAATCATGGTGAGGTAGTTTGTGTTTGGTGCTTCAATGGTGTCATGACATTGGATGAATGGTCAAAAAAGGATTTGTTGCTTCTGGGTTACGGAAGTTATATATCTCAAGGCATGTTGATCTGCATGGTAATAACTTCATAAGACCATGGCCATGGTAGTTAAAAGTAAATCTATTTAGTTAGATTAATAAATAATAAATAAATAAAAAGGGTGATGACATCGGTGTGCGTCCTTTTTTATGAGATATTAAATACCAAGAGATTATATTACACATTACGTGTTTGTAGGTTGGCTGTCACTGATGTGACCATACTTATGTCTTTATAGGCAATGATGGGTTTCTAGATCCTGCTCTTGGTCTATGAATACTACTTACTGCAATTGAGATAAGGGCATAAAGGTTCACACATAATAGCGTATTCGGGAATGTATCATACTCAGTTGAATAGGGGTATTAGACATAGTGCTCCCTGCCACTAGGGTATGGGATTTTTCCAAGGTTAAACAATCACAAATTCAATAAATAAATTATTATTATTCATGTTATGAATAATGGGAATTGAATTTATTTATTAAATGTATTTATAATTTTTACGTAAATACATGAAACTATTAATAGATGAATATTAGTTTAATATATTTTTGGTTCAATTAATATTTGTGGGAATGATGGTTCGAGTTAATGATTCATGTATTATAACATAATATATTTCATATATTATTGGAATTTGATAATGAAATGAATAATATTTATGACTCAGTTTAGTAGTAAAAATAATATTTATGTAGCGTGTTAATTATTCAGGGGTCGGGCTTGAATTTTTAGGTAATTTCATTACACTCTATAAATAGAGGAGAGGAGGGATTTTGTAGTTACCATTTAGGGATCCTTCTCTTTACTTCTATATACCATGTTCTAGAGAGAGAAGATCTAGATACAAAGAGCTCTTACCATCCTCTTTCTTAGGCATTGCAAGAAAATTGTTGTGGTGATCATAAGAGCATCGAAGGTGTCTTCAGATCTCCACGCTAGAACCTAGAATTCGATGATCGATGCTCCTGTGGGTTTCTTGATGCATGTTTGGTTTATCTAGAGCAATTATACTTTGGATTATTCGAGAATCAGGTACCAATAATGAGCAGATGTTTTTTGTGGAATCATATATAAACCATATATTTTTTGTTTTTATATTCTGCTTAAAACTCTTCATGTGGGATCCTACAATTAAGACAGGCTGCAATTCGCTAACATCAACAAGTTTGTGACGAACATTAGTTAAAAAAATTTAAAATCCCAACTTTTTTGGATTCCCATATGTTCCTGGTTCCTTCAAGAGGTATTAGAGTGACACATGATGATTTCATTTTAAAGAAATAATTAAATTTTCATTAAATCATAAAGAGGGAGTCATTACAGTACAAAAACTGGACACAGAATCAGCATCAGACATCAGTTGGCCAATCTGCACCCATCCAATGTTTTGAATTTGGATTCAAGACTTGATTTGGGTGATGTATTATATTTTTACTGGTCCATGTCTGAAATACTCACAAGAAAAATAGTTTTGTGTTGATAATAATTTCTTAAAATTAATTATATTAATATTTTAATAATAAAATGATAGGATTTTTATTATTATTATAATAATTTTATTATAATAAAATTATTATTATTATATTTTTATTATTTTTACAAATCCTAATAGATAGGTATTGGAAAATTTTAAAAGGGTATTGGAAATATTTTGTAAAGGGGAGCCAATTTTTTCTCATGGTGGTACCCTTGCACATCATGGGTGAAAGAAACAAAAAAAACCATGACACTTAATGTGTGGTGGGTCTTGGATGAAAAAAAGGGGATGACGCTTCTTCTTCCACACACCATGTCCCTTTGTAGTGTGTGGCCCCCCCAGACCAGTGGTGAGGTCCTCTCTAGAATCCACTGCAAAGACACCCTGTGCTGCCTCAGAACAATAAGCCTCCCTAGGTCATAATGTCTTGACCGCTCACTGTATGTCCCTTGTGTGAGCTGGGAGTACGACCTCTCCACTAGAACCCTCGGTTTCCACCCTAGCACCCTCTGACTGGACCACCCTCTTCCTGCAGTAGCGCAGATCTCCTCCATTCATCATCCAGGTTTGGTTCCCCAACTCCTCTTCACATCACAACACTCCCCCCCCCCATAGAAACAGGTTCGGCGCCTCCACCCGCATGAACCGCAGCTGTGGGACCTATAGGACAAGGCCATGCCCCATCGGTCCAGCAGGAATCGTCCCCTTCGGCACCTCGCCAAAACGATAGCAGACCTCTATCCCAGACTATGACCTCACTTTGTCAGATCATGCTCCTCCCCCTAGACTACCTTCTTCCAGAAACCCCACCAGATCTAGTGATCATCTCCCCGAATTTTGAGGTAACCCATCCATATGGCGTGTTAGACTCGATCTGACACAAAATGTGTATGCGTAGGTCTTCCTATCCCAGAATAGGTGTGGGTGGACCAACCTTGCCTAGATTACCTTTCTCTGGGGACAGAATAACCCAGAATGGGCCTACACAGGTTTGTCTCAACCCACACAGGCCTTGCACATGGTTTTCGGGGCCCGAATAATTTAATTTAGTGAAACATTAATTAAAATAATTAATTAAATTTCAATGGAAATATAAATTAACTAAATATTAATATTTGGTTATGTAAAACATATTACGAAATTAATTAATTTCCTTTGATTTATAAATTAATTAATTAATTTAATGTTTAGTTTTAAAAATAAATTAATTAATTGGGACCAAACGACGTGATAATTGAATTGAAAAGGAGAATGAAAATATTCATTCAATTAAATGATCTCGAGTATTATTTTAATGCATGTCTAAGTTAAATTTAGATTTTTTTTAAATACTCGAGTTAATGGGTATTAGATTGGTCATGAGACAGAGACCAACCAATGCATGTTTGTTGCATGTTTTATTTAATTATTAATTTATTACATTGTTTAGTAATAATTAGTTTAATTAAAATATGACCTTCGTAACATCTTTTAGTCAATATATATATATTAGGGCACGCACGTCCACTTAAGAGTTATATATTTACTCCCAAGTTCCCCTCTCCTGGGAGCGAGTATTTTTGTATGATGATGAGATGACCATTGATGTACTTACTATCGAATTATGGTGACACTCCATATAGATCCTTGATCCACTGGATGAACCGACACAAAATTTCTAGTTGCAATTGAAGCGACTCAAAGTATTTACCTTTACGGTCTAGGTTGGTCCATTTTTCAGTCAACAGATCAACCATTAGTACCGGCTCATGATCAGGTCTTAATTTAATTATTTCATGGCTAATTAGTTTGTGAATGTATTGTTAATGTACGATCACATAGAATAAATAATAAACAATCTTGTAAGATAAGATGAACATATGATGTGATAGACATTTCTATTTATTGCATAGTCAGTCGTGAATGAGATCACAAAGAGCATGATTTAAAAATAGAAAAATCATTTCATTCTTCACATTAAAAAAATAAAATCCTCAAAGAAATATTATGTTTAAAACACCTTCTGTCATTTCAATTTAAAAAAAATGAGGTGTTTGTGGCGTCGGTCATGCCATAGATGAGGATAACTCTTACTACCAGGGAGTTTTTATAAGAGAGATGGGTCGAATTAACTAATGTGGTAGTGAGTATTATCCATAGATAACATTATATCATTTATAGTCAAGAATTTATTATATCAGGTAATGATTTAAGAAGTTAGTACATCACTCAACATATCAAGGATCTGTGAGTTTATGCGGTTGGCCAGCCAAATTCCTACCTTAAACACTCTATGTAGTGGCGTATCCAACGCTTGTAGACTACGAGGGGTGGTATAGGGATCAATTCAACTAGAATACTCTAGTGACAGAGTATTCAGATTCTAGAAAAGTGGGTTCCTAGAATTTGAAAAAAGAATAGTGGGAGACATTAAATGATATAAATTATTAATCAAAATGTTTAAATCGGTAATCTCAATAAAAAGTACTAATCTGATAATTTTTATTTTTTAATAAATTGTTAAGTTATATGAAAAGTTTAAAAATGTGATAAATATTGGACAGTGTAAATTTCTTTACTTGCGTGAGTATCCAAGAGTAGTTAGGGCGCTTGCACCTAGTAGTATGTTATAGGAAACTGAAACTTCCACTATCCCCAACTACTGTTATGTTACCTAAGGATGCGAGGTAGAAATTTCATACATGAGACTAATGTATATAGAATATGATGGTTATATAAATTTTCCACCATCAATGTCTGGTGTTATTTGTTGTTTCAACATCAGGACATGGATGTGATAACTTGAAGTCTCATCTCTTAGTGGTTTACAAGGATAAAGTGAATCAATGATATGAATAGGTAACAGCTACACTAGATCTCTGTAAATTGAAAGGAGGGTTATAATCATTAAATACATCTTATTCTAATATAATTATCATCCCTTTTACTGTAGTCACGTTTTATGTTACAAAATAAACAAGTATTGAGTAAAGTCTTCATTACCTTTTAGGTATGGTTCTCCAAATGAATAAGAATATCAGAGACAAATTCATCTTTAATTCTTATGGAGAATAAATTGGAAGAAAACGTTAGAAGGAAAAAATGGAAAGTAATCCCAATGAAATATTCACAATGTAATTAAATATAAGAGTTATTAACAAGAGGTTATTTTCATTTCATTTCATAAAATAAAAACAATAAAAGTTTAAATTAAATTAAATATAAAAAGAAGAAAGTTAACCTCTTCATATTTAGAAATATTCATCAATGTAATGTTTCAGTTTAGTAATTGTGTATTAAATAAAATATTCCAATTACATATGTGTATTATAATATGGAAACTAAGGCTAGAGAACATAGTAAAAGTTATGTGTGTCCTTCAAGTGGCTGAGAATGGGTGATACCAAGTCCAGTGGTGAGCATTACATGACTTCTTTATTGCCAAGTGTAATATTCTCGAAGATCTATTGTTGGGTATGACCATAACATTAGTCTCATGTGTCCTTGGACACAGGGAGACATTATTCTAGGTTCTAGAATTAATTTTGTCATTGGTATTTTATATACAACCATTAGTAAAATAATACTTGAATTATAGGCAGTACTCGATGAATATGAAATTGTAAGACTGATACCTAGTTCCGGGAAGATAATTATTTGTCTAGAAACACTAAATTTGGATGTCAAGAATATATCTAGAATTGTATTTAGGCTTGACCTAGCTAAACACCTTTGGTAATATCAATATATTTTGGTTGAAAAAAACATTTAGAAATTAAGGTATTTCACAATGATTTTGGAATTAGTTCAGTAAGAGAATGGTAACTATTCCATGAATAATCTAGAGGAATATATTTACTTCATAAGATTATTTTATTTAATTAAGAAATGGTAAAGTCAAGTAAGTAAATGTTCAAAATATATGGGTTTATTCTAGTTGTAATGTTGATGTATATCTTAACTATGTAATCATCGATCATGATAATGTAGTGTGGAGTAATTTTTAAATGAACATTACCTTATATACATCACAACATTCATGTTAATAATGAGTATTGAAGATGAAGTCTTACATGTTAACATTGATAAAAAAATTAGTGTGGAGTAATTCCTAAATGCTGATTTTATACATCAATGTTTGGATGTAAATAATTTCTGTAACATCCCAGATAAATAAAGAATAATACATTTTCATATTTTTTAATATTTGAGAATTAAATATTTATTTTACTATAAAGAGGTTTCTATGTTTGATAGCATACCCGATACGCAACAAAGAGTTTCTTTGAAATCATACGTTGCACACTAATAATAAAATAATATTATTTTAAATGTTAGTTAACACCTAGCCATTGTACTGGCTGTAATGGATAGAAATAACTAAAATATGATTATATATGTTTGTTAAATGTTTTTACATTTATCTCATAATGGATAAAGGCTTAAAATACGAAAGGAATTCAATTTTAGGCTTACATACTCTAATCTTTACGAAAGGTCCACTTATCAACATTTGATGGAGAACCGTAATTAAATATAGTTTTGGTCACTCTTATACATTATATTGGACCAAATAAAACTCTTCTTTATAATCAGGACACCAAATTTTACTTTGTGTACTTTTTTGGTATTTTTCCGATAAAGTTCATTTTTTAATGAATAGTGAAAAATGTTGTATTTTAATTCAAAACCTCTTTTTAATATAATTTATTAAGATGATTATATAATCTTTTGAATTGGTTTTTAAGTGAAATTAAAATATATTTTTACCATTTAATCCAATAGTGGTCGTTGGAATTAATTTCACTTTGAAATTGAACTTAAACTGGTGTCAATCTTTTGATACTTATTGTTTCATAAAAACACGCTATTTGTTTTGACAGCGGGAATTAATTATTAAATGAATTAATGAAACTTGTATGTTTTGAATTTTGTACAATAGACATCATTTTTGAATTCTGAATAACAAATATATCTTAGGGTGAAGTTTTGGTTTTTTTCTGAAAAACATCAATTTTCGATGAATAGTGAAACCGCAAAGTGGTGGTTACAAAATTTGATTTTTCATTTAAATAGGACATTACCACTTCTGTGTTTTGAATCTCAAAAGTCCAATTTAAATGATTTTCAATATTAAGTAAAATGTAGTTCAGTGAGATTAAAATAAATTTTGGTGAATAGTAACTTTTATATTTTATTAATCGCGATTAAAGGTAATTAGTGTAATTTAAGGTAAAAATGATATTATAATAAAATGAAAATATCTTGAAACTTGTATTAAACCTATTGGTTGAGTTATTTCCGACCAATACAACCCATGGGTCGATTTTTGGTACCCCATGGAGCCACTTGGGTATGATAATGACATTTATGCCTTTTATTTAAAGTTAAAGTAAAAATGACACAAACATGAGATGTTTTACTAAACCTATTTTACATGGGGTTATACAAGTAAGAGTTTTGACTATAAATATTAATTGGAAAGATAAAAAGATTTCCTACATCATAGTGTTTTTTCTATAATTTTTATACATTAAATAAATTAAATTATTTATGACACCATGCTGATGCAGCGATTACCTCATTATTTAACGATTTAAATAAAATTGAAAGATAATGTAAAATATAAGACCTAAACATGTCAAAAACCTATTGGATGGGTATATTTCAAACCCTTATCACCTTATACTCGATTTATATTAATGTCGGACATTTTAAATCCGAAACTCATTTTAAAATAATGGAACATTTCTTTACTTTCCATGAGTTCCCCTCCTCTCCTCTTATAAAAGGTCCCCACCTCTACCACCTTACCCACACCAATCAAGCCTTTGGTTCGGAAAAGCTCTGATAATTTTGTCTCCGCACATCCCTCTACTAATCCTAGAAGCATTAACTTAGGCTGGAAGCTCTTCAAGAAACCCTTATGGTTCAAACCAAAGGGAGTTACTCGATTTTAAGGTAACGTCTTCACTTGGCTCTATTGTTTTATTTTGCTTCTCCAACCCCCTAATCTATTTTTATTAATTTCTTTTGTATCAACTCCAGTATATTGAATATACTAGGATGTTTTTATAATATTTATTCGATCTACACTTACACACACCTTCATCTAATGGTTAAATAACATACTATTTCTGTGGATGGCGAATTTCTATCTCACGAAACGATGATTGTTCAACACTCATATAACACCTTCAAAGGTGGCTATTAAGATGTAACTATGTTTATATATGATATATAATATTTTTATGTTTTACTTAAGCTTCTTTATTTTTAATTTGTGTCATACCTTTATGGCTCCCACTATGGGTATACGCGATATCTTCATTTTAGGATGTGCAGACTACCGCCCCCTCAAAGTGATTTGATTCATTAATGCCATATGTGGGATGTATAAAGGATGGATTTAAAGTTATTATATATGATTTTATACTGGAATTATAATATACCTCTATATAATTATTATTTCTTTCCATTAATTTATGAGATAGAAATGAAAGTAGCGTTCATGCGTACGTACGGCTTACCGTCTCCATGAATGGTGCATTTCATTTCTTATCCCCAAATGTAATGTACTATTATAAGTAAATATATATAATGGATATATATGATGTATGTTACATCTAAATGATTAATATTGTAACGCCCCGACCCCAGCTACCCAGAGTCGGTGCATTACTTCGTAACATTGGCATGATCACAAAAGATCAAGTCTCGAAAGACCGATTAGTTTAGTAGCCTTGGAAACACTAGATACATTTGTAAACGTTACATTACATCATAAATTAAACCAAAACAACAACAACATATTGTCTTCATATCCCCTCAGACTATCCCTGCAGGTCATTCATAATATACTTCTTCAAATCCTGGAAAACATTAAAACATTGAAAGGGGTGAGCTCAGATGCTCAGTAAGGATAACAATATTGCGGAAGCTTTCATAAATAAACATAAACATTTAAGGCAATGTATAACTAAAACAAAAGCCTTTTTAAACTTGAACATCAACATAATATGGCAAAAGTAAAATGAGATAATGCCATTTACTTCTTCACATGGATATTCTACTGGTCGAATAATCACATGCAATACCAATAACCACTTTCATAATGAGGGAATGTATAATGCCGGACATTCTGAAACATTTTGTCAAGGCCTCGGCCAAGACGTCTAAAATGATTAAGGCCTCGGCCAAAACCATAAATCAAATTGGGAAAGGGCCTCGGCCAATTCCACGTCTAGTTGTCTCATGAGACCTACCGATGCATCGAGGAGCTATAGCGGGCTCCACCCGTCACTTATTAAGTCCAATGCATTCCTCATATGAATAGGTTTAAACATATCATAAACCATAACATAATCGTATCACATAAAACATGCATAAAGGAAAAATAACATTTCCACATTTCAATCACTAGATATAAATACAACACATTGATATAGTAAAAATTCTTTCAAAACCATTTTGAATACCAAAATAAAAGAATGTTAAAACTTTGTATTTATTTTTCATTAAAAAAAAGTGATGGATTGTAAAGGAAGCCGAAACTCAAATAATGGTCACGGCGGCGGAGAAGTCATTGTCGCCGCATAAGTACGGAAAGAAAAACATTCCCTTTTGTCGTTTAGCAAAATGCTTCGTATAAAAATATTCCTTTTGTACAAACGTAAAAGTCAAAGGGGTTTATACACCGTATAAATGAAAATTGTGTATAAAACCAAATATGCCTCAATGAAAGGAGATTGAGACGAAGTACTTTAAAAGATAATTTTTAAATAAAATATATCTATTATGTGTATTCACTATAGGTACACATAAAGAATGTAAAAATACAATATAGGACATAATAATATCATGACATAATTTGAAAGTAGGAGATTAACCCAAAGAATGGAAATTGGGTTAAGAAGTTCCCTTACCTCGTGTCTGACTTGACTCAACCGTTCTTTAACCTCCTGAATAATAAACTAGAGTTAATATATACCTTATTAAGAACCATTTTCAACTTCATTATCCTTATTATATCACTTATTACAATGATATGAACATTATGTAATTATTTAAGTTAATAACGGTCGTTTTGTCGATCTTTGGTACTTGAGTCAACAATAAGCTTCTTATAATTACAAGTTGTTTATGTGGTGAAATATCCATTATATCCAGAATTATATTCATGATTTATATGTCATATATATCTTGTATATCCAGTATATACATTCATTTATAATATTACGTAACATTTAGAGGTAAGAAATGAAATGCACCGTTCATGGAGACGGTAAGTCGTACGTACGCATGAACGCTACTTTCATTTCAATTTCATATTTAATGGAACTAAATCATAATGATATAAATGTATAATATAATTCCAGTATAATATATTGTATAATACCATTTACTCCATCCTTTATACATCCCACATATGGCATTAACGATTCAAATCACTTTGAGGGGGCGGTAGTCCGCACTTCCTAAAATGAAATTATCGCGTTTTACCCATAATGGAAATCATAAAGTATGCCATAAATGAGAAATACAGAAGCATAAGTAAAACATAAACATATTATATATCATATATAAAAATAGTGACATCTTAATTGCCACCTTTGAAGGTGTTATATGAGTGTTGAACAATCATCGTTTCGTGATGCAGAAATTCGCCATCCCCAGAAACCGTATGTTCTTTAACCATTAGATGTAGGTGTGTGTAAGTGTAGCTCGAATCCTTCTTATAACAACATCCTAGTATATTGAGGATACTGGTGTTGTTACAAAAGAAATGAATAAAAAGATTTTAAGGGGTTGGAGAAGAAAAATAAAACAAAACAACATTAGAAAAGACATTACCTCAAAATCGGGTAACTCTTTTTGATTTGAGCCAATGGCTTCCTTGGGAAGAGTTCTGCCCAAAGTGAGGCTTCTAGGAGTAAGGTAGGAATGTTGGGAGAGTATTTGGTCAGAGGTTGGCCGAGCCAAATGGCTTGAAAGTGTAAATGAGGTGGGAGAGGTGGGGGCCTTTTATAAGTGGAGAGGAGGGGCACTTTTGGAAAGTAATGAAATGTTATTCAATTATACAATGCTTTTCGGTTTATAAAGGTCCCACACTTATATAATTCGAGGATAAGGTGATAAGGTTTCGAAATAACCTCATCCAATAGGCTTTGGACAAGTGTAAGCCTTGTATTTTTCATTATCGTCTCATTTTATTTAAATCGTTAAATAATGAGGTCATCGCTGCATCATAATGATGTCATAAATAATTTAATTTATTTAATGTCTAAAAATTATAAAAAAAATACTATGATGTATGAAATCTTTTTATCTTTCTAATGAATATTTATAATCAAAATTTGGACTTGTGTATCCCCACTTAAAAACTGTTTTAGTAAAACAACTCATGTTTGTGTCAATTTAATTTTAACATTAAATAAATATATACTAATGTCATTTTCCAAATAAAGTGGCTCCATGGGGTCCCCAAGTTGACCCATGGGTTGTCTTGGTCGGCCATAACTCATCCAATAGGAGTAGGACAAGTGTCAAGCTCATCTCATATTATTAAAACATCATTTTTACCTTAAACTACACTAATTACCTCTAATCGCGATTAAGAACTTAAAAGTTACTATTCACCAAAAAATTATTTTAATCTTATTGAACCAAATTTTACTTCTTAATGACAACCATGTATGTCGGATTTTTGAAAATCAAATCACAGAAGTGGTAATATTTCATTTAAAAGAAAAATCAGTTATTTAACTACCACTTAGTGGTTTCACTATTCATCAAAAATTGAAGTTTTTCAGAACAATGCCAAAATTTCACCCTAAGCTATAATTGATATTCCGAATTCAAAAATGATGTCTATTTTAAAAAATTCAAAACATATAAGTTGCATTAATTAATTTTATAATTAATTCCCGCTGTTACGACAAATAGCGTGTTTTTAAGAAACAATTTATATCAAAAGATTGACAATTGTTTATGTCCAATTTCAATGTTAAATTAATTCTAATGACCACCATTGGATAAAATGGTAAAAATATATTCTAATTATACCTTATAACCACTAAATATTATAACTTATCACTATAAATTATTTTGATTAAAAAAGTTGTTTTAAGTATTTTTCACTATTCATAAAAATTTGGAAGTTCTCAGAAAATTACAAAAATTCAACATAGGCTAATTTCAATATTAGGAATACAAAAATGAAGTCCATTTTGAAATATAAAATTTCTATAAATTTAAAAGGTGGTTATTACTATTCATAACGGCTACTTTGATTAGTTGCGGTGTGTTAGAACTCGAACTTGCGTACAATGCAAGCTATTGCATTATTGAAAGAGAGGCGTATCGTGGAAGCTCGGGGTGTTACATTCTCCCCTCCTTCAATAAATTGCGTCCTCGCAATTTGAAATTTTTCTTTGAAAATAAAAGGTTGAAAAGGGAAAATACCTTTGAGGAAAACCCACATCGGAAATATGGTTAATAAATATATAACATTAATAGAAAGCAGGATAAGTACAAAGGTCACTCGATATAGCCCATTCTAGGATTATATGAAAATATGGATATGGAAGAAAAACAAACCATCAAGGTCTGATGGAGAGTTATAGAAAACAGGATTAGGAGAAAGTTTAACCATAAGAAAATCACAAACTTGTGATTGGTTAAACGGTCATTGAATCCCCAGTTGGAAAAGTTAACCGACAACATTTTTGTTTTAAGTTACCTTTTATAATGTTGAGGAATTTATTTATGAGATTTTCTAAGAACGTAAGGGAATATACATACTTGTTATGTATACTTTCATTCATTAATAAATTTTTACCACAAACCCAACTTTTACTCCAAATGGTAACAGAACTCAAAAATATTCTATTTATCCTAATTGTATAAGGTTCAAAATGTTAACACATACCATTTAGATTAGTAAAACTATTTTGTAATAACCAGGGACTTCCTGTAGGCTAGTGGTAGGAAATAAAGGCTTGTCGCACTATGGTTGTGGGTTCGATTCCTGCAGCTTTGTCCGACACGACGGGTTATTCCCCACCCTGCAGGTTGTCCTTTTCCTAAAAATATAGTACTATACTATTCCAAAAATAATCTTCATAAATTTTTTAACCTTAAACAATACTATCCAAATTTCAACTTAATCCACTCCAACCTTTATAGTTATCCAAAATACCTTCATCCAGACTT
The DNA here is from genome assembly GCA_963277665.1 of Viscum album. NCBI lineage: Eukaryota > Viridiplantae > Streptophyta > Magnoliopsida > Santalales > Viscaceae > Viscum > Viscum album. The sequence goes on from OY728121.1 coordinate 768,931,788, forward strand.
TCTCTAAAAGGTCTCTAAATTCCAAAATCAATTGTAACATCAGATTCCCCAAACAAAGAAAAGTTTCTCTTATTGTCACATACTAAAAATATGATTACCTTAATCATATTAAAACCTTACTGAAATTAACAAGTACTGCAGTACAATCCTTATATATATATTACATTATTCTTATAACCAGAATATAATCCTTGAGTCCAAAAGCACCAATACATTAGTTATTCTGCTTCAACTGTAGTAACATCATAAGATTGTCCTTGATCCCTTGGCCTTTTCTGAGGTAAGTTTCCCTGACGCTTAGGACATTCATTTGCATAATGACCCATTTCTCTACAATTGTAGCATTCAACTTTGACAGCCTCTTTCTTTCCCTTGCAATCACGAGCCTGGTGACCCTTTTCTCCACATTTATAACAAACTCCCATTCCTTTTAGGTAAGTACCAGGGTGATTCTTCCCACAATTATCACATAATGGAAAATCCTTCTTTCCCTTTTTCCCTTTATCTATCTCTTGTTCCACCGTTCTCTTCTTCTCTTGCTTTACTTTGTTGTCATAAGACTTAGAGAATTCCTTTTCTGTCTTGATAGCACACGAGACAATATCTTCATATGATGAAAAGGATTGTGATACCAAAGCTCGACGGAGAAATGGTTTTAACCCATCAAAGAAACGATCAATCTTACTCCTTGGGTTACGTATATAATCGGCAACATGCCTCGCTAACCTTGTAAAGTTAGCCTCATACTTTGCGACATTCTCATCCTCCTTCTGCCTCAAACTCAGAAATTGTCTTTCCATATCTGCTCGATGGTCACGAGGAAAGTATTTTTCTAAGAAAAGATCTTTGAACTCCCTCCATTCCATATTAGATACGTCATCATCTTCCTTTTTGTTTTGAATCAGCGACCACCACTGATCGGCATCTCCAGTGAGGCGGTAAACTGCCATGACAACCTTCTCCCTTTCACTACTCCCCAAGGCATGGAATATTTTCTCTAAGGAATTTATCCATTGCTCAGCTACTATAGGATTTGTACTCCCATTAAAGGTTGGTGGTTGTTGCCTCATGAAACGATCTAGCATTGATCCTCCACGTTGCGGATCAGGGTGCTCCATACGAGTAAGGTTATTATTCATAACCTCATTGAGTTGTCCCAGTATGGTAATAAGTTGATCAGCACTAGTTGTATCTCCAGATCCACAATAATTATCTTGATCAGGAGGGCAATCCCTACACGGAGTTCGTGCATTGATACGGTTTCCATTCCTTCCACTAGGCGCCATTTCTAAACAATGGCATAAACTAGATTAGTTTATGAATCAAAATACATAATTCCATACTTATAAAACACTTAACATAAATTGAACTATTTATGGATATAATCCATAATCATAAAAAGAAATGTTTTCTTTGAGAAAGTATATACTCATAACCCTTCATAGTGGTTTGTAAATAAAATGAGAATTATCCTAAGCATATCCCCCGGGAGTGTCGTAACCAAGAGTGCAGCAAGGCCCGTTGTCGTGCACCAGTTCCCGTTCGAGTCTAGCTCAAAGCGGTGTTTTCGGGTTTTACCCCTAGGTACATCTGTGCCAGAGCCGCCTCTACCTGCTCGTATCCAGACAGGGATGTATTGCTCGGAAAACTCACAACATCTCTACAATACCAAAATTCTAGGAAGTTCTTCTATACTAATCCTCAAAGTCTATCTTCGGGATATGTGCTCTAATCAGAGTTTATCTAAATCTAGCTTCCAAGGTTAGTACTAAACTGCCTCTGATACCAACTGTAACGCCCCGACCCCAGCTACCCAGAGTCGGTGCATTACTTCGTAACATTGGCATGATCACAAAAGATCAAGTCTCGAAAGACCGATTAGTTTAGTAGCCTTGGAAACACTAGATACATTTGTAAACGTTACATTACATCATAAAGTAAACCAAAACAACAACAACATATTGTCTTCATATCCCCTCAGACTATCCCTGCAGGTCATTCATAATATACTTCTTCAAATCCTGGAAAACATTAAAACATTGAAAGGGGTGAGCTCAGATGCTCAGTAAGGATAACAATATTGCGGAAGCTTTCATAAATAAACATAAACATTTAAGGCAATGTATAAATAAAACAAAAGCCTTTTTAAACTTGAACATCAACATAATATGGCAAAAGTAAAATGATATAATGCCATTTACTTCTTCACATGGATATTCTACTGGTCGAATAATCACATGCAATACCAATAACCACTTTCATAATGAGGGAATGTATAATGCCGGACATTCTGAAACATTTTGTCAAGGCCTCGGCCAAGACGTCTATAATGATTAAGGCCTCGGCCAAACCATAAATCAAATTGGGAAAGGGCCTCGGCCAATTCCACGTCTAGTTGTCTCATGAGACCTACCGATGCATCGAGGAGCTATAGCGGGCTCCACCCGTCACTTATTAAGTCCAATGCATTCCTCATATGAATAGGTTTAAACATATCATAAACCATAACATAATCGTATCACATAAAACATGCATAAAAGAAAAATAACATTTCCACATTTCAATCACTAGATATAAATACAACACATTGATATAGTAAAAATTCTTTCTAAACCATTTTCAATACCAAAATAAAAGAATGTTAAAACTTTGTATTTATTTTTCATTAAAAAAAAGTGATGGATTGTAAAGGAAGCCGAAACTCAAATAATGGTCACGGCGGCGGAGAAGTCATTGTCGCCGCATAAGTACGGAAAGAAAAACATTCCCTTTTGTCGTTTAGCAAAACGCTTCGTATAAAAATATTCCTTTTGTACAAACGTAAAAGTCAAAGGGGTTTATACACCGTATAAATGAAAATTGTGTATGAAACCAAATATGCCTCAATGAATGGAGATTGAGACGAAGTACTTTAAAAGATAATTTTTAAATAAAATATATCTATTATGTGTATTCACTATAGGTACACATAAAGAATGTAAAAATACAATATAGGACAAAATAATATCATGACATAATTTGAAAGTAGGAGATTAACCCAAAGAATGGAAATTGGGTTAAGAAGTTCCCTTACCTCGTGTCTGACTTGACTCAACCGTTCTTTAACCTCCTGAATAATAAACTAGAGTTAATATATACCTTATTAAGAACCATTTTCAACTTCATTATCCTTATTATATCACTTATTACAATGATATGAACATTATGTAATCATTTAAGTTAATAACGGTCGTTTTGTCGATCTTTGGTACTTGAGTCAACAATAAGCTTCTTATAATTACAAGTTGTTTATGTGGTGAAATATCCATTATATCCAGAATTATATTCATGATTTATATGTCATATATATCTTGTATATCCAGTATATACATTCATTTATAATATTACGTAACATTTAGAGGTAAGAAGTGAAATGCACCGTTCATGGAGACGGTAAGCCGTACGTACGCATGAACGCTACTTTCATTTCAATTTCATATTTAATGGAACTAAATCATAATTATATAAATGTATAATATAATTCCAGTATAATATAGTGTATAATACCATTTACTCCATCCTTTATACATCCCACATATGGCATTAACGATTCAAATCACTTTGAGGGGGCGGTAGTCCGCACTTCCTAAAATGAAATTATCGCGTTTTACCCATAATGGAAATCATAAAGTATACCATAAATGAGAAATACAGAAGAATAAGTAAAACATAAACATATTATATATCATATATAAAAATAGTAACATCTTAATGGCCACCTTTGAAGGTGTTATATGAGTGTTGAACAATCATCGTTTCGTGATGCAGAAATTTGCCATCCCCAGAAACCGTATGTTCTTTAACCATTAGATGTAGGTGTGTGTAAGTGTAGCTCGAATCCTTATTATAACAACATCCTAGTATATTGAGGATACTGGTGTTGTTACAAAAGAAATGAATAAAAAGAGTTTAGGGGGTTGGAGAAGAAAAATAAAACAAAACAACATTAGAAAAGACATTACCTCAAAATCGGGTAACTCTTTTTGATTTGAGCCAATGGCTTCCTTGGGAAGATTTCTGCCCAAAGTGAGGCTTCTAGGAGTAAGGGAGGAATGTTGGGAGAGTATTTGGGCAGAGGTTGGCCGAGCCAAATGGCTTGAAAGTGTAAATGAGGTGGGAGAGGTGGGGGCCTTTTATAAGTGGAGAGGAGGGGCACTTTTGGAAAGTAATGAAATGTTATTCAATTATACAATGCTTTTCGGTTTCTAAAGGTCCCACACTTATATAATTCGAGGATAAGGTGATAAGGTTTCGAAATAACCTCATCCAATAGGCTTTGGACAAGTGTAAGCCTTGGATTTTTCATTATCTTCTCATTTTATTTAAATCGTTAAATAATGAGGTCATCGCTGCATCATAATGATGTCATAAATAATTTAATTTATTTAATGTCTAAAAATTATAAAAAAAATACTATGATGTATGAAATCTTTTTATCTTTCTAATTAATATTTATAATCAAAATTTGGACTTGTGTATCCCGACTTAAAAACTGTTTTAGTAAAACAACTCATGTTTGTGTCAATTTAATTTTAACATTAAATAAATATATATTAATGTCATTTTACAAATAAAGTGGCTCCATGGGGTCCCCAAGTTGACCCATGGGTTGTCTTGGTCGGCCATAACTCATCCAATAGGAGTAGGACAAGTGTCAAGCTCATCTCATATTATTAAAACATCATTTTTACCTTAAACTACACTAATTACCTCTAATCGCGATTAAGAACATAAAAGTTACTATTCACCAAAAAATTATTTTAATCTCATTGAACCAAATTTTACTTCTTAATGAAAACCATGTATGTCGGATTTTTGAAAATCAAATCACAGAAGTGGTAATATTTCATTTAAATGAAAAATCAGTTATTTAACTACCACTTAGTGGTTTCACTATTCATCAAAAATTGAAGTTTTTCAGAACAATGCCAAAATTTCACCCTAAGCTATAATTGATATTCCGAATTCAAAAATGATGTCTATTTTACAAAATTCAAAACATATAAGTTGCATTAATTAATTTTATAATTAATTCCCGCTGTTACGACAAATAGCGTGTTTTTAAGAAACAATTTATATCAAAAGATTGGCAATTGTTTATGTCCAATTTCAATGTTAAATTAATTCTAATGACCACCATTGGATAAAATGGTAAAAATATATTCTAATTATACCTTATAACCACTAAATATTATAACTTATCACTATAAATTATTTTGATTAAAAAAGTTGTTTTAAGTATTTTTCACTATTCATAAAAATTTGGAAGTTCTCAGAAAATTACAAAAATTCAACATAGGCTAATTTCAATATTAGGAATACAAAAATGAAGTCCATTTTGAAATATAAAATTTCTATAAATTTAAAAGGTGGTTATTACTATTCATAACAGCTACTTTGATTAGTTGCGGTGTGTTAGAACTCAAACTTGCGTACAATGCAAGCTATTGCATTATTGAAAGAGAGGCGTATCGTGGAAGCTCGGGGTGTTACAAATATAATTCTTGAATTAAAATATACATACCTCTAATTTAGTTTTAATTCCATTAATATGACATAGAAATGAAAGTAGTGTTCATCCGTACGTACAGCTTACCGTCTCCATGAACGGTGCATTTCTTTTCTTACCTCTAAATTGTTATGTGATATTAAAAATACATGTATATGCTAGATATATATGATTTATATGATATCCAAATCAGGAATGTCTTTCTGGATATAATGAACCTTTGACTACACGAACAACATGTTATTGTAAGAAGTCCACTTTTGACTTAAGGACCAAATATCGGCAAAACAAATATTATTAACTTAAATGATTACATAATGTTTTTAACATGGAAATAAGTTATATAAAAGGAATAATGAACTCAAAAAATGTTCTTATGAAAATAGAAATTAACTCAAGTTTATTATTCAGGACGTTAAAGAACGATTAAGTCAAGTCGGACCCGAGGTAAGGGACTTCATCTCAATCACCATTCATTGAGGCATTTTTCTTTTTATACACAAATTTCTTTTATACGGTGTATAAACCCCTTTTAATTATACGTTTATTCAAAATGAATATTTTTATACGAAGCGTTTTACTAAAGGAAAAAAAGGGAATGTTTTTGTCGTACGTATGCGGCGACAACGACTTCTCCGCCGCCGTGACCATTATTTGAGATTCGGCTTCCTCTACAAGCCATTACCTTTTAATGAAAAATAAATAACATTTTTTTATTTTCTTTTATTTTGGTATTGAAAATGGATTTTATAATGGATTTTCTATGTCAATATATTTATGTGATATATTGTGATCAAAATCTGGAAATGTTTTTTTCTATTATATTTTTTTTATGTATTATGATGGTACTTGGACATTTGACGGGTGGTTACATGATAAACCATATGACGGGTGGTTCCGTGAATACCAGGATGGGTGGTTACGTTATAACCTCCAATGCATTGGGTATGGAAGTTGGCCGTATGGCTATTCCATTATGTATGTATGGAAGTTGGCCGTATGGCTATTCCATTAAGTGATATGTGTGGAAGTCGACCGTATGGTTATTCCACATAAGTATGTTTATGTCCCAAGTTACCTTTATATGTTATGTGTTCTTTATATGGGTTTTATGGTAATATTTTGGTTACAAAAGGGTAAGTAATGATATTTTAATCAGTGAATAATTTTTACTACTTCATGAAGGTGAAGGTATTACATTGATAAAGTATACATGGTTTACTTGATGTTTGAAAAACTAACAGTTTTCATTGTTTGTGTATCCCTTACTGAGCTTTTTATGCTCAACCCAAGTTTTTTTGAAATGTTTTTCACATGGATTAATGTGGATTAGGGTCATGGATGGGATCAAGGGAAAGTCTGGCTATCTAAGACATGGAACTAGACATGTTTCTTTGTAAGAGTTTTTTTTATGGAATCATAGTAGAAGTGTCTACTTTGTAATCTTTTGAGATGTAATAGTTATGTCCGAATTCTCTAAAACTCTAATCCTAAAAAGATTCTCAATGTGAATTATTCATTTAATTCAATATTATGTAATGTTTAAGGCCGGGGCCTTATAGTTGGTATCAAAGGTCGGTTTAGAAAACTATTGGAGTTAGAAAATTGTTAAATTATAAGTTAATTTATGGTATGACTGAAATGATATTTCATTTAAAGATTACCATGTTGCTTTGCCTAAGATATTTCTGTGTTTATAATGGTTTTCCATAGAGGAAACAAAGCAGCTATGTTGGGACAACATCAGGAGGAAGACAACCTTCTAAATCAGCAACCTGAGATGGTTGGAATTGGAACTGAATAGTTTGTTGCAGTAATGGCACAGTTGACTCAGGCTATAAATGGTGGTGGTATCCATGGACGAGATCAGCCAGATCAACCACAAAGGAACATGTCAGTGGTGGAACAATTCATAAGGAAACATCCCCCATCATTCAGAGGATCATCTGACCCCGTACAAGCTGAAGGGTGGATTAAAGCACTGGAGAAGATTTATGATGTCATGAGGTGTTCAGAACATCAAAAGGTTAGTCTTGCCATTTTCTGTTTTGAAGGTGAAGTTGATCAGTGGTGTTCGATGGTAAAAAAAATATCAAGGATAGTGATGAGATTTAGGATCTTTACTGGGATGAATTCAAAGGTATGTTTCTTGTGAAATATTTTCCTAAGGTGGTTCAACATAGGATGGAAAAACAGTTCCTAGAATTGAGGCAGTAGGATGATTCTGTGGCTTCTTATGAAGCAAAGTTCACTCGATTGGCAAGGTATGCTCCAAACTTCATACGAGATCTTGATAGTAAAATAAACCATTTTTACTCAGTGTTAAAGCCAAAGTATCGAAGGGCTTTAGCTTCTCGTGAGTTTAAAGGTTATGAAAAACTTGTTCGATGTGCGGAGAAGGTGGAAATGGAGTTTGCCGATGATCATGTGTTCTATGAAAATCAACAGAATAAGAGGTCCAGTTGGTAGGAAAAGGGGAAGAATTCACCAAAGAAGCAAGGAGGTAATAAAACCAAATATCCATCCTGTGAGAAGTGTGGTAAAATTCATCCTGGAGAATGTTTATCCAAGTCCGGTAAGTGCTTTCGGTGTGGTAAGTCTGGTCATATTGCTCATAACTGTAAGGAAGATGATCATGCAGGCAATGAAAGGCCAGCGGTAAGATGTTTTAAGTGTAATGAAATGGGTCATTATGTAAATGAGTGTCTAACGAAGAACTCGACTGGGGGAAAGCAGCCAGACTACAAGCAGAAAGGGGGGGTGAAATCCTTTGCAACAACTTCAGCAGATGTTGGGCCATCGAATGAAGTAGTATCAGGTACATTGTTTGTTTGTTCAGATTATGCCAATGTGTTGTTTGATTCAGGGTCTACACATTCTTTCATTTCTGAGAAGTTTTCTAGTAAATTGGAAATTCCATCTCAAGATATGAACCCTGAACTTATGGTAAAAACACCCTGAGGGAACATTGAGACAAAAAGGAATTATAAGAACCTTCTTATCCTTGTGTGTGGAAAGAATCTACCAGAAAACCTTATTATTTTGCCTCTAGTATAGTTGGATGTTATTTTGGGCATTGATTGCCTTTCTGTTTATCATGCTAAGATTGACTGCAGATCTAAAATGGTTTCTTTTCATAAATATTTTCAGTTTGTGTACAAGAATGAACCCTCTCTTTTGATAACATATCAGGAAGTATAGAAACTAGTAAAAGAAGGAAATGAATGTTACCTTTCACATATTGTAGAAAATAAAGGAACTGTTCAGATTAATGATGTGCAAGTGGTAAATGAGTATCTTGATATTTTTCCTGATTAGTTGCCTGGTATTATTCATGATCGGGAACTTGAATTTATTATTGACTTAGTTCCTGATTCTAATCCAATTTCAAAACCCCCTTATCGAATGGATCAAGTTGAACTTTTAGAGTTAAAGAAGCAATTGCAGGAGTTATTAGATAAAGGTTTCATTCGACCTAGCACATCACCATGGGGTTCTTCTGTCTTGTTTGTTAAAAATAAAGATGGCTCAATGATACATTTCATTGATTATAGAGCCTTGAATAATATTACTGTTAAGAACAAGTATCCTTTGCCTCATATCGATGATTTGTTTGATCATCTCCAGGGAGCTCAGTATTTTTCGAAGATTGACTTGAGGTCGGGGTACCATCAGTTGAAAGTAAAAGAATCATGCATTCTGAAAACTGTGTTCCGTACTAGATATGGCCATTATGAATTTGTAGTTATGCCTTTTGGGTTAACCGATGCACCTGCTGTATTCATGGACCTTATGAATAGAATTTTCCACGAGTTCATGGATAAGTTTGTGGTTGTTTTCATTGATGATGTTTTGGTGTTTTCTAAAAGTAAAGAGGAGCATGAAAGTCATTTAAGGGTTATCTTGCAAACGTTAAAAGAAAGGAAACTATATGGAAAATTCAGAAAGTGAATGTTTTGGTTACAACAAATTTCTTTCCTGGGTCACATTGTTTCAAAATATGGCATAACTGTTGATCAAGCTAAAACAAAATTTGTTTAAGAATGGCTGAGACCCACAAATGTAACCGAAATCCATAGTTTCCTTGGTTTGGCAGGTTACTACCGAAGGATTGTTGAACATTTTTCACGGTTATCTAGTCCAATGACTAAGCTAACTCAGAAGGGTGTTAAGTTTATCTGGACAAAAGAATGTGATGTTTGTTTTCAGGAGTTGAAAAGAAGATTGGTGAATGCTCCAGTTTTGGCACTTCCTTCCAGGAGTGGTGAGTTTGTTATATACAGTGATGCTTCGTTAAAGGGAAATGGTTGTGTCCTTATTCAGAATGATCAGGTTATTGCATATGCTTCACGTCAATTGAAAACTCATGAGGTAAATTACCCTAAACATGATTTGGAATTAGCTGCGGTTGTTTTTGCTTTAAAAATTTAGAGGCATCATTTGTATGGAGTAAAGTGTGAAATATATACTGATCAAAAAATTTTAAAGTATATATTCACTCAGAAAGAATTGAACATGAGATAGAGGAGATGGCTGGAATTAATCAAGGATTATGATTGTAAAATTCACCACCATCCAGGAAAATCCAATAATGTTGCTGATACTTTGAGTCGAAAAAGTAATTCTTCATTAACGATGTTGCATTTGGAACTTGATCCTTTTTTAAGGATTTGATAAATTTTGGCATAGAAGTTGTTGGTGCAGGATGTCCTTCTGTTTTGATTTAGGTATCAGTGAGATCTTCTCTATCAGACAGAATCAAGAAAGCACAGAAGCAAGATAGTGAGTTGCAGAAAAAGGTAGAGCTAGTTCAGAAAGATTAGTTGCATGAATTCAACATTGATAGTGATTGTGTTTTGAGATTTGGGATGAGATTGTGTGTGACTTGTGATTCTCAGTTGAAGAGAGAGTTGTTATGTGAAGCGCATAGTTCTCCATTTTCAGTTCATCCTGGAAGTACTAAGATGTACAGAGATCTACGGGAGTATTACTGGTGGGATGGAATGAAAAGAGATATTGCTGATTTTATTGTGAAGTGTTTGACTTGTCAGCAGGTTAAAGCAGAGCGACAGTTACCGAAAGGGATGCTTCAGCCTCTACCAATGCCAGAGTGGAAATGTGAGAATATATCCATGGACTTTGTTGTGGGATTACCGATGAAATCTCGAGGTAATAATGCAATCTAGGTTATTGTTGATCTCTTGACTAAATCTTATCATTTACTTCCTATACGAGATAATTTTTCCTAGATCAACTTTCCCGTTTGTATCCTAAAGAGATAGTCAGGTTACATGGATTTCCTCTCTCCATTGTATCTGACAGGGATCCTAGGTTTACTTCTAACTTTTGTAAAGGCCTTCAGAAGTCATTGGGTAATGAATTAAATTTTAGTACAGCTTTTCATCCGCAATCAGATGGGCAGTCAGAACAAACACTTCAGACCTTGGAGGATATGCCACGAGCTTGTTCGATGGATTATCAGGGAATTTGGGACCAACATCATTCTTTGGTTGAGTTTTCTTATAATAACAGTTTTCATTCCAGTATACAGATGGCACCATTTGAGGCATTATATGGTAAGCGGTGTCGAACTCCAGCATTTTGGGATGAAGTGGGTGAAAGGATGCTGATGGGACTAGAATTGGTAGACGAGATGGCAGAAAAAGTTCATTTGATTCAGAAACACATGAAAACAGCTCAGAGCAGACAGAAAAGTTATGCAGATAACCAGAGGAAGGATCTATCTTTTGACTTAGGTGATCATGTTTTTCTCAAAGTCTCACCATGGAAGAGTGTGATGCGATTTGGTAACAAAGGAAAGCTGAGTCCAACGTTCATTGGACCATATGAAATTCTGGAGATAGTTGGATCAGTTGCTTACCGAGTGGATTTACCTCCGAGTTTATCTCAGGTACACAATGTTTTTCATGTTTCAATGTTGAGAAAGTATATGCCAGATCCATCTCATGTTTTGTGCCCAGAGGTAGTTCAGTTGGAAGAGAATCTCTCTTATGAAGAACAAACAGTCTAGATTCTTGACCGAAGAGAGAAAGTATTGTGAAATAAGGTAATTCACCAGGTAAAGGTTTTGTGGAAAAACCATATGGTTGAAGAGGCAACGTGGGAATCTGAAAATGCTATGAAGGATAAATACCCCCACTTATTTTGATAAGTGAATAAAATTGTGAGGACGCAATTCCCAAAAGGGGGGAAGGATGTAACATCCCAGGTAATTGAAGAATAATACATTTTCATATTTATTAATATTTTCGAATTAAATATTAATTTTACTTTAAAGGGGTTGCTATGTTCGATAGCGTACCCGATACGCAACAAAGAGTTTCTTTGAAATCGTACGTTGCACACTAGTAATAAAATAATATTATTTTAAATGTTAGTTAACATGTAGCCGTTGTACTGGTGGGAATGGATATAAATAACTAAAATATGATTATATATGATTGTTAAATGTTTTTACATTTATCTAATAAAGCATAAAGACTTAAAATACGAAAAGAATTCAATTTTAAGCTTATATACTCTAATTTTCACAAAAGGTCCACTTATCAACATTTGATGGAGAACTGTCATTAAATATAGTTTTGGTCACTCTAATACATTCTATTGGACCAAATAAAACTCTTCTCTAGAATCGGGACATCAAATTTTACTTTGTGTAATTTTTTGGTATTTTTCCGATAAAGTTCATTTTTTTAATAAATATTGAAAAATGTTGTATTTTAATTCAAAACCTCTTTTTAATCTAATTTATTAATATGATTAGATAATATTTTGAATTGGTTTTTAAGTTTAATTAGAATATATTTTTACCATTTAATCCAATATTGGTCATTGGATTTAATTTCACATTGAAATTTGACTTAAACTGGTGTCAATCTTTTGATACGTATTATTTCATAAAAACACGCTATTTGTTTTGACAGTGGGAATTAATTATTAAATTAATTAATTAAACTTGTATTTTTTTAATTTTTTAAAATAGACAACATTTTTTAATTCGGAATATCAAATATATCTTAGGGTGATGTTTTGGTTTTTTTCTGAAAAACATCAATTTTCGATGAATAGTGAAACCGCAAAGTGGTGGTTACAAAATTTAATTTTTCGTTTAAATGGGACTTTACCACTTCTGTGTTTTGAATCTCAAAAATCACATTTAAATGATTTTCATTATTATGTAAAATGTTGTTCAATGGGATTAAAATTAATTTTGTTGAATAGTAACTTTTATGTTTTGTTTATTGCGATTAAAGGTAATTAGTGTAATTTAAGGTAAAAATGATATTATAATAAAATGAAAATATCTTGACACTTGTACTAACCCTATTGGTTGAGTTATGTCCGACCAATACAACCCATGGGTCGATTTTTGGTACCCCATGGAGCCACTTGGGTATGATAATGACATTTATGTCATTTATTTAAAGTTAAAGTAAAACTGACACAAACATGAGATTTTTTACTAAACCAATTTTTACATGAGGTTATACAAGTCAGATTTTTGACTATAAATATTAATTGGAAAGATAAAAATATTTCTTACAACATAGTATTTTTTATAATTTTTATATATTAAATAAATTAAATTATTTATGACACCATGATGATGCAACGATTACCTCATTATTTAACGATTTAAATAAAATGGAAAGATAATGTAAAATATAATCCCTACACATGTCCAAAACCTATTGGATGGGTATAATTAGAACCCTTATCACATTATCCTCGAATTATATCAATGTGGGACCTTTTAAATCCGAAACTCATTTTAAAATAATGGAACATTTCTTTATTTTCCATGAGTGCCCCTCCTCTCCTCTTATAAAAGGCTCCCACCTCTACCACCTTACCCACACCTCTCAAGCCTTTGGTTCGGCCAAGATCTGATCATTTTGTCTCTAAACATCCCTCTCCTCATCCTATAAGCCTTAACTTAGGCCGGAAGCTCTTCAAGAAAACCTTTTGGTTCAAACCAAAGGAAGTTACCCGATTTTAAGGTAACGTCTTCACTTGTGCTCTGTTGTTTTATTTTGCTTCTCCAACACCCTAAACTCTTTTTATTCATTTATTTTGTAACAAATTCAGTATCTCAAATATACTAGGATGTTTTTATGAAACATTTTCGAGCAACACTTACACACACTTTCATCTAATGGTTAAAGAACATACTGTTTCTGTGGATGGAGAATTTCTGCCTCACGAAATGATGATTGTTCAACACTCATATAACACCTTGAAAGGTGGCCATTAAGATGTAACTATGTTTATATATGATATATAATATTTTTATGTCTTACTTAGGCTTCTGTATTTTTCATTTTTGGCATACCTTTATGGCTCCCATTATGGGTATACGTGATATATTCATTTTAGGAAGTGCGGACTACCGCCCCCTCAAAGTGATTTGATTCGTTAATGCCATATGTGGGATGTATAAAGGATGGATTTAAAGTTATTATATATGATTTTATACTAGAATTATAATATAACTATATATCATTATTATTTCTTTCTATTAATGTATGAGGTAGAATTGAAAGTAGCGTTCATGCGTACGTACGGCTTACCGTCTCCAAGAACGGTGCATTTCATTTCTTATCCCCAAATGTAATGTACTATTATAAGTACATATATATAATGGATATATATTATGTATGTTACATCTAAATGATTAATATAATTCTGGAATTAAAATATACATACCTCTCATTTACTTTTAATTCCATTAATATGACATAGAAATGAAAGTAGCGTTCATGCGTACGTACGGCTTACCGTCTCCATGAACGGTGAATTTCATTTCTTACCTCCAAAATATTATGTGATATTATAAATACATGTATATGCTAGATATATCTTATATATATGATATCCAAATCAGGAATGTCATTCTGGATATAATGAACCTTTGACTACACGAACAACATGTAATTGTAAGAAGTCCACTTTCGACTTAAGGACCAAATATCGACAAAAAAAACATTATTAACTTAAATGATTACATAATGTCTATAACATGCCAATAAGTGATATAAAAGGAATAATGAACTCGAAAAAGGTTGTTATGAAAATAGAAATTAACTCTAGTTTATTATTCATGATGTTAAAGAACGACCGAGTCAAGTCGGACCCGAGGTAAGGGACTTCGTCTCAATCACCTTTCATTGAGGCATTTTTTGTTTTATACAAAAATTTCTTTTCTACGGTGTATAAAACCCTTTGAATTTTACGTTTATTCAAAATGAATCTTCTTATATGAAGCGTTTTACTAAACGACAAAAGGGAATGTTTTTGTCGTACGTATGCGGAAAAAATGACTTCTCCGCCGCCGTGACCATTATTTGAGATTCGGCTTCCTCTACAAGCCATTACCATTTAATGAAAAATAAATACCATGTTTTTATTTTCTTTTATTTTGGTATTGAAAATGGTTTTTATAATGGATTTGTTATGTCAATATATTTAAGTGATATACTGTGATCAAAGTGTGGAATTTTTTTCTTTCCATTATATTTGTTTTATGTCTTATTATGGTACTTGGACATTTGACAGGTGGTTACGTGATAAACCATATGACGGGTGGTGCAATGAATACCAGGGAGGGTGGTTATGTTATAACCTCCAATGCATTGGGTATGGAAGTCAGTCATATGGCTATTCCATTAAGTATGTATGGAAGTTGGTCGTATGGCTATTCCAATAATTGATATGTGTGGAAGTCGACCGTATGGTTATTCCACTTAAGTATGTTTATGTCCAAGTTACCTTTATATGTTATGGGTTCTTTATATGGGTTTATGGTAATCTTTTGGTTACAAAAGCATAAGTAATGATATTTTATTCAGTGATGAATTTTTACTATTTCATGAAGGTGAAGGTATTACTTTGATAAAGTATACATGGTTTACTTGATGTTTGAAAAACTAATTGTTTTAATTGTTTGTGTATCCCATATTGAACTTTTTATGCTCACCCCAAGTTTTTTTGAGATGTTTTTCATAGGACTTAATGTGGATTAGGGTCAAGTATGGGATCAAGGGAATGTCATGCTATCTAAAACATGGAACTAGACATGTTTCTTTTTAAGAGTTTTTATTTTATGGAATCATAGTAGAAGTGTCTACTTTGTAATCTTTTGAGATGTAATAGTTATGTCCTAATTCTCTAAAACTCTAAACCTGAAAATATCCTCAATATGAATTATTCATTTAATTCAATAGTACGTATTGTTTAAGGTTGGGGCCTTATAATTTCAATGTTGCAACTTGAAGAAACTTTCATTATATTTCATGGAGTGTTTAACAAATAATGGTGTTACCCCATAACTATATGCAACTATAATGAAAATTTGATATCATATGAGTTATAGAATGATGTAAGACCGTTATGTCATAATGACATATGTTTTGATGCAAAGAGTTTGTTAGGACAAAAAAACACGCATTAATTTAAACACAAGGTTCATCTATTTAACTTTCCTAATGGTCTCTCAAGATATTACATAAATCCCTACGATTGAAAAGTAGTATTGAAGTGATTGAATATTTTTTTGAGGGTTAACATCTCTTTTGAGACCATGGGTGCTCTATTGAATTAGTTTTAGTCATTTCATCAGGTGCACATGTAGTTTTCATAGTAACAAGTTACACAAGAACATGTGGAACATGATTTTTCCAGAGACACATACTGCATAGGAAGGAAAAACCATGGTGATGGTTTTTGTATTCCCTGTGGTCAGTGCTCTATTATTCATTGTGAACAATATTTTCTATAAGTTTTTAGTATTTTGAAATTAGATAATATTGACAAGACCAACTAAAGTTCAATAATGGATTCCACGTTTCACATTGAAATGGGGAATAAATTTTGGATATATGGTGGGTATTCAAATAATTTGATACATTGATGGTTCAAGCCTAATATCAATAAGCCTCGATTTCTCTCAACATGTCATTATTCCCAAATCTGTTAGAATATTTTTATCATTGAGAATTTATATGGTCATTATATATAGCATTGGATTCCATGACCACCAATCAGGGAAGGATTCTACATGATGCAACCAGAAAGGGATGGTCACGTCACAGAATGATAATAAAGGTTGCAAGTTAAAAAAAATCCAATTTAGGATTGAAGTAAGAAAATGGATAAAAGATTTTACATTTGTAATAAATGTTTTACATGTGTATACCACCGTTTAGTGGGATAACCATGGTTTTACAAGTACAAAATGTTTGACAACATATGGAAAAATTGGTATTTGAGTTAGTTAAGAACAAGATGAAATTGATTCTCTAGTGATTAACATTACGTAAAAACCAAATTTATAGGGAACAAGATCTACTAAGGTGAACTTAATGGTATCTTGGACCTATTAAATCATACATATATTGAATTTTTATTAAAAAAATACAAGGTGGAAAAATTCAAGACATGAATTGTTTCTAGTGTCACATGGAATTATCTCTCCAGTTTTACATGTCTGACATGAAGGAATAGATAAACGTTATGAGTTAAATCCATACATTGAAGAGATTGATCAATCACTTATGAAATTATATGTACATGAAATAATATTTCTAAAATATACATTATAGTTGGAATATATCAGATTTTTCAAGGGGTATTACAAGTGAAGCATTCATAACTATCTGGTTGTACTTCGGAAAGTAAAAAAGATATGTACCTACTAAATAGAGAAGAAAGGATACTAGTTTTCTGTTGACACAAAATACTCATTCTATGATCCATGTGATCTAATATCACATTTATGTTATGGTGATGAGTGATACAAGACCATATAAACAAGTGGTTTCCATATCTATAAATACCGAGTACATTGTAGTTCTTGAGGCTGTTAAGAAGCAGTAAAAAGAAACGATTTTTCCAGTTCTTGGAATCGCACCTAGTAAGAAAATAATTATTCTAATGTCAATTATGATATTAATACTAGACAATTTTTCTTTTTATGATAGTGGATATGGGGGATATACCCATGAATACCATCCCTTGAGATGTTTTACTCAAAGAGATGGTGTCATTATAGAAGAGTACCCACACAGTGTGACCGTGGCAGGCTCAGAAGCTAAAGACATTGCTCAACATAAAAATAATCTTTATCATGTGAGTACCTAAAAATTATTGGTTATAATTTTGGATCTAGTTCTAGTGGGAGTGTTGAAATAGTGGGTTTCCTAAACTCAACTATTTAGTGCTTTTGATTACCATAACGTGTGTACAGTTATCTATACATGATGTATTTATACCCTTATAGTGTATAATTTTTTTGTCCACTATTGAAATGGTAATGTCTAAATATTTATTATCATATTATAAGGTAATAGATTATCAAAATATATAATGAGAACCTATAGATACTATGAAATTAATCGAAAACTAAGGGTTTATGGTCTAGATGTATCTTTTTGAAAGGACACAGCAGATGTTTGACTATCAGGTGCTAGGGGATCATAATAATTGAAACATAATCTCATGAACTTCATACGTAGTGATATATAGTAGTGATATTATGAGGACATACCCCCCCCCCTTAGGAACACCATGTGTTTCAGGTGTCATCGGATGTTCCTATATATGATCATGTGTAATGGTCTCCTGAATTGAGATCATTCCCAGTGTATGTCATTTGATCACGTACTTTGATGCAAGATGAAAACCATGATGATAAAATTATGGTGAGGTAGGTTTGTATTCGGTGTACCATTGGTTCCATGACATTGGATGAATGTTCAAGGAAGTATTTGTCTCTTCCAGGTTTAGTAAGTTATATTTTTCAGGCCATGTTGATCTGGATGGTAATAAATTTATAAGACAATTTCCATGGAAGTGAAAGGTAAATCCATCTAGTTAGATAAATAAATAATAAATCATGAAAAAGGGTGATGAAACATCTATACGTCATGCTTTATGAGATATTAAATACTGATAGATTATGTAAAACAGTACGTGTTCATAGGTTGGTTGTCGCAGCTGTGACAATCATTATCTCTTTAACGTCCATGGTGAGTCACTAGATCCCGCTCATGATATGTAAATACTATTCATTGATGGTGAGATAAGGGCCTAGAGGGTCACACACAATATTGTATTCGAGAATCCATCTTATTAAGTTGAATACATGTATTTGACATAGTGGGCCCACAACCTTGGTCTGGGACATTTACAAGGATAAACGATCACCGATACAATAAATAAATTCATATTATTCAAGTTATGAATAATGGGAAATGAATTTAATTATTAATTATATTTACATGTGAAACACCCCAAGATGTCATAGTACGTTATCTCATTAATGTAATTTAATAGCTTGTGCTACATGCAATAGTGAGTTTGAGTGCACCACAACTTACCAAACCAGCCGTTCAAAAAGCGGTTATGGATAGTATTAAATGCGTTTTCAAGCTTATATACTCTATATAATTTTAATATCCAAATTATGTGTTTCTCAGTCATAATATAGGAACAAATACATTTTTTTAGATAAAAAAAGTATTTTTAAGAAAATGATATTTTACCACCTTTTAATGGATAACCCTTTTTAAAACCAATATTTGACTCTTTGATATATTTAAATTAATGAAAATAAATTCTTATTTTGAAGTTGGACATAAAAATTTAGTTTGGATAAATTTTTGGTACTTTTCTGATAACATTAATATTTTGATGAATAGTAAAAAAAATAATATGTTATAACTGAAATTTTTTTAATCCAAATAATTTCTATTGTTAAATTATGCAGTTGAATGGTTTTGATGTATAATTAGATTAAATTTCTATCATTTAATACAATTTTGTTCATTATAAGTAATTTCACATTTAAATTTGACATAAACACATGTCAATCTTTTGATTGTTTTTACTTTTTAAAAACCACTTTTTAGTTATGAAAAAATGAATTAATTAATAAATGAAACTTCTATGTTTTGAATTTGGTAAAATAGACTTCATTTTTGAATTAATAATATAAAAACTATATTTGGGTGGATTTTTGGTATTTTTCTGAGAACATTAAATTTTTGATGAATAGGGAAAAACACAGCGTTATTATTTAAAACTAACATTTTATTTAAGTAATTATTTATTTTATATTAATTATTTAGGTCAAAAAAGATACATACTACCTATATATGTTCAATTTAATTCATTGGAGTTATTTTATAATAATTTTAGATATATAACATTTTATAGAACTTTTTACTGTGTTTTACCCACCTTGTACGAGCATTTGAAAATTTCTATAAAACATATTATAACTCTTCTATGAGTTGAATTGCAAAAATCTGAGAGACCCGATTAACATCAGTAAGTAAAATGTGGTTCAATAAGATAAAAATAATTGTTGGTGAATAGTAACTTTGGAATTTTAATTAGCACAGTAAAAATTAAATAGGGTAATTAAGGGTAAAAATGATATTATAATTATCGTAAAACATGTCCTAATTTTATGGAATAAGTTTGATTCGACCCAAAACAACCTTAGTAATAAAATATGATCCTTTAGGTCCACTTGGATTAGATTAGGACATTTATTATTATTTTTTTTTAAAGAAGAGTTATATTCAATGTTTATTAAGTCAAGCATTTTTATTATAGGGTAATACAGATGATAAATTCGACTATAAATATTCATTAGAAATATAAAATTATGTCCAATATAATGCTATTTTATTTATAATTTTTAGATATTAAATATTTAAATTTATTTGTGACACAATGATGATACAGTAATTGCCTTTTTAATGAAATAATAAAATATTTTATATTATAAATGTTAAAATAAATAGAATTTAAAATTTTTTATGCCATGGAATAATTATATAGCTTAATATGACATGTTAGGGTTGATTAGATAAATTGTATTCGAAGGGATAAGGTTGTTATGAATTTCACAAAAACAAAATACCAAATAGTGTCAAAATTGATAGAAATAAATTTTTAAAACAAATATAATATTATTGGTTGATATAACATTATTAAAAATCTATTGTTTGGCCAAAGGGCTTAAATAATATTATATATTTCATTAATGAACCACTTGTGGTTCTATAGATGTTTAGAGTATGTTTATTAACCATATAGTGTAAGAATACAAGAAGAGACAAAAAAAGTAAAAATATTTAACTAAGAGTTAAATATAATAGATAATGTTAAAATGGTAACCTAAACTTGTCCAAAACATATTTGTTGAGATTATATCGACCCATATTTACCTAATCCTATAAATAATTTCATTTTGATCCATTAAAAACTAAATATGATTTTTTAACAAATTGATATTTTAATCATTTCCTAAAGTGACGCTCACGCCTCTTATAAAAGGGCAGTTCCCTTCTCTCATAATCACACCTCCAAAGACATTTGGCTTGGCCAACCCCTGACCAAATAACCTCAAAACTTCCCTCAAATCAACCTAGTGTCCTTACATTGATCATAAAGACAACCTAATGATCCCTTTTGATCAACTCAACAGAACACACCCGAAAAAGAGGTAATAATTTCACCACCATAATTCAAGTTCTTTTCTCCTTCCACTTGCTCTTTCTTTGTTGTTTCCATAGAAAAATAATAATTCCAGTACCACCTACATAAATTGATATTATTATAAATATGTTACAACCATATTATTTATTCTATCCATACTATAAATGAACGAGTCACCATACGTGCGTACGTACGACTTGCCGTCTCCACTTCGTGGTGTAGTTTGTTATTCAAACACTTCAATATTTGGATGGGTATAATAATGAGTATAACTGATGTAAATAATAAGTATAACATGTTAATGATTATGTATATATGATATACCATCCAATTACATAAAAATTTCACCATCAATATAATGATATTGTCGCTCGTGCATACGTACGAATTACCGTGTCCACGACCCGATTAGATTCATTCCCATGTTCACCATTCATAAATAAACATAAAAATATATATTTTTAATAATTATTTAATATATGGAATAATATTGATATTGGATATATATATATATATGTATTTATTTATGTAATTAAATATATCTTATTCACTTACTTCCGTTCAATACGATATGAAAAAGGAAACATCGTTTATGCGTACGTACGACCTACCATCTCAATAAATGGTTCCTTTAATTTCACATATAAATATATATATATATATATATATTATAAATACTTATATTATAAATATATATGATATATAAATCAAGGCTTATATTCTGGATGTTTTTAAATCGTGGTCTAAATGAAATGATCAAGAATGGCAAGTTAAAACACATATGATATAGAAAGGGATTATTACCCAAAATGTTAATTTAACATGGAAATGATTATTAAATGGGTAGTATAAAGTCATAAATGAATCATGTATGATATAATAAATCTGAATATTGTTCTAATATAATTTAATAACATACAATAGTTATTATACAGGAGGTTAAACCTACCCTCAGCCAATGGAAAGTGCAAGGTAAGTGTTAATTTCACAATCTCATTATTATCCGAGGTGTTTTTTACATAAGTATATGCTATGAAATATTTATTATCCATGTACATGTTTAATAAATTCGGATTCAATGGGATTCTTTTTAAGGTAATTTTTCACTAAAACATCATTTTAAATGGTTTAGAGATTTATTCTTCTAAACCTTTCTCATTAATGTCTATGTTTTCAAAATGGTTTTAAGGATTTATTTATATGGACATGAATGTTTTAAAATCTTAATTACTTTAAAATGATTCAAATTGGTATAGGACACTTTTATCCAAAACATTCTTTTAAATTAATTCCTTTATAAATTATGTGACTTTTAAATTATTTAATGAAAAAGGGATATTTCTCTCAATGATTTTAAATGATCATTTTCAACTATGTCAACATCCTTTATACGATATTATTCTTGATCGAGGTTGATTTATTATCATACTAATCTTCCATATTGTTTTGATGGTTTTGTGATATTTTTGAATGTAGATGTGTTATTTTTATATCTTTCATGGTTTATGGATAATGTATCGACATTTCGTATTCTAGTTTTAATATGAATGTTTATGTTATGTTTAAACCTTTTCATATGTGTAATGCATTGGACTTAGTAAGTGATGGGTGGAGCCTGCTATAGCTCCTCGATGCATCGGTAGGTCTCATGAGACAAACTTGTGTCTTGGCACAAGGCCTTGAAAAAATCTTATTTGTAGCCTTGGAATAACGCCATGACTATGTGGTAAGGAAGTCTGGAATTTTACATTCCATCGTTATGAAATTGGCTATTGATATTGCATGTGATTATTTGACTAGTAGAATATCAATGTGAATTATTAAATGGAATTATTTGATTTATAATTTCCATATTATACTGAATGTTATGTTTTAAAAGGCTTTTTATATAGTTTTATAAATTTCCTAAAATGTTTATGCTTATTTATGAATGTTTCCTCTATATTGTTATCCTTACAGAGCATCTGAGATCACCCCATTATTATGTTTTATTTTCCCAGTATTCCAAGAAGTGTATTATGATTGATAATCCAGGTTAATCTAGGGGATTTATGGAATTATCAAAGGATAATTTATGTTGTGTTTCAATTAATAATTTGTAATATAACGTTCATATATGTAATATATTTTGCAAGACTACTAAATTTATCAGTCTTTTGGGACATGATTCCTTGTAATCATGCCAATAATAACTAATAATGGACCGACTCTGGGTAACTAGGGTCTTTCCATTACAGTTGGTATCATAGAATGTTTAGGAAAAACATTGGAAATAGATTTAGATAATCTCTGATTAGAGAACAATACACTAAGATAGACTTTGAGGATTAGTATAGAAGAACATCCTATAATTTTTATAATATAGAGATTTTTTGTATTTTACATGAAATACATCCATATCTGGATATTTTCATATAGAGGAAGCTCTGGCATAGATGTACCTAGGAGTGAAAAATCTAACATGGGGTTTGGGGCTTGACCCGTGGTATCCTGGTACATGACAACAGGCCTTGCAGCACTCATGTTTATGAAACTCTAGGGAGATATTCTTTGGATAATTCAAACTTTTTTAAAAGACATTATGAAAGATTTAAGATTAAATACTTCCTCAAAGAAAACATTTTATGAATATAGATTATATGGATAATCTTTTAAATTTACCTTAGGTATTATATAGTTTTGGATTTATGCATTTCAATTCATAAACTAACTAGGTGCTTGTCATTGTTTAGAAATGGCGCCTAGTAGAAGGAATGAGAATTCCAGCAATACACATGATCAAAAGATTAGAAAGGATTGTATCTTTCATTATATTATGCCAACATTTAAAAGGGAAATATTCTCCCAGATATTCTCATCACATGAAGTAATAGTATCATGTGTTAAAAATATATGTAAAGAATTTTCTGAGCCTTATGGATTTAAAGTGAAGCAAGAGACAAAAAGTATGAAAGAGTGAATGATAGATAAAGGGAAGAAGGTCAAGAAGTATTTTCCCATATGAGATAACTATGGAAAGAATAACCTTGGTAAATTTTTGTAGGGAATGGGAATTTGTTATAACAGTGGGGAAAAAGGACAACAAGTACGTGATTTCAAGGGTAGGAAAAAATATTCAAATGTACAATGCTTCAACTTCATAGAGTTGGGACACTACATGAATCAATGTCCAAATAATCAGTGTATACCCCAGATGCTGCTATTGGATAATAGTAAAGTTCTAATACTACTAATGATGAAGAGGAATGATTAGAGTTCATATATTTTTATTAATTTATTAAGTCATTTGAGTATTTTATTAATAATGTACATGTTATATAAATTATAGTGTATATAAGGATTGTATTGCAGTACTATTTCATGAAAGACGTGATATTATGTGGATGGAAGAAAAGTGACTCAATAGAAGGTTAAATTTTTGGTAAAATATATGGTTGAAGGATCGATAAACCGTAATAGGGTTCTATTATTGAGGTAGTGATTTTGGAATAAGATATGATTGATTTGGATAAATTATATTCCATATTCTTGACTATATTGAAACTGATTAATGATTTGTATATTATATCATTGTTGGAGTTTACAACATTTTTTGATAAAAGCACTATATCCCATATTCTATAAGGAATAAGGGAGCCTGAATGTAATTAAGAAGTTTTAATTGTAGTTCATGGTGCTACTGTGTTTTAAAAGAATACATGATGAAGGTATTCACATGTTGATATGTGGGAAAAAGGATCTTAATTTAGTTTACCTTCCTTAAAAATTTTGGACAGTAAGTTTGGACATAAGTATTCTGGATAGGTATAAAGGTTGGAATGGATTAATTTAATCATTGGATATTATTTTTTAAGGTTAAAAAACTACTTAATATTATTTTTGGGATTTTTATAAAAAGGACTACCCAGAGGTCAGGCGACAACCCGTCGTGTCCGGCAAGGCCGTGAGACATAAACCCGCAACCGAAGGGTGACAAGGGTTGATCATCTACCCCTGGAATACGTGATGTCCTAGTTTTTATAATGTAGTTTTTTTAAATTCAGACAAATGAATTATAAATTAATTAATTTCGGAACCATATATGATTAGACTAAATAGAACATTTTGGAATTCTATAATCATTTGCAGTGAAAGATGAGTTTGTGGTAGGAATTAGTTGAAGGATGAAACTCTACTTGTGAAGTTTATTTTTTCCCCCTTATTTATGAATAAATAAATTCCGAAACAGTAAGGAAGGGATCTTAAATCCAAAAATGTATTATCCTAATACCTTATGTTTTGTTGGACTGGTGATATTTTAAATCATCATAGATTTATAGCTTTGAGTCTCTCAACTGTACACTTTTTTGTGATTGATGACCTCAATCACTCCCTATAAATATTTAGGTTTTTCCTTCAATTATTTTTCTCCAAATTCCTCCAATGTTCTCCTTATCGAGATCATAATTTGGTGGGGTATTTTTCATTTCCCTTTCCCTCTGATTAAAACTATATTTTATTAACCCAATTTTTGATGTGGGTTTTCCACAAAGGTATTTTTTCTATTTTTAACCTTTTATTTTTGAACAGAAATTTCCAATTGTGAGGACAGAATTTATTGAAGGAGCGGAGAATTTAACACCCCATGATTTCATAGTTTGTTATCTCATTAAAGTAATTCAATAGTTTGCGCTACACACAACACCATGTTCGAGAGCACCACATCTTACCAAACTATTCTTTAAAAAAATTTATGAATAGTATTAAATGCATTTTGAATATTATATACTCTATATAATTTTAACAGTAATATTATGTGTTTCTTGGACATAATATAAGAACAAATTCATTTTTTCCGATAAAAGAAGTATTTTTTAAAAAATCAAATTTTACCATCTTTTAATGACGAACCCTTTTAAAAACCAATATTTTACACTTTTATAAATTCAATATAATGAAATTAAATTATTCTTTAGAATCAGGACATAAAAATTTAGTTTAGATAAATTCTTGGTAATTTTCTGATAACTTTCATATGTTGACTAATAGTGATAAAACTACATTTTAATTGAGAACAAATTTTTTAATCGAAATAATTTACAGTGTTAAATGACACATTTGAATTGTATTTAAGTATAATTAGATTATATTTTTATCATTTAATACAATTTAGTTTCTTATATCTAATTTCACATTTAAATTTGACATAAAAACCTGTCATTTTTTTGATAGTTTTTACTTTTTAAAAACATGCTTTTTGGATTTGACAATGAGAATTAATTAATTAATGAAACTTCTATGTTTTTAATTTGGTAAAATAGATTAATTTTAGAATTCAAAATATAAAAATTAACTTAGGTAGAATTTTTGGTATTTTTATGAAAACATGCTATTTTTGATGAATAATGAAAAACACTGCATTATCGTTTAAAATCGACTTTTATATTTATGATATTAGCTATTTTATATTATTTTATTGTCAGTAAAGAAAGATATATAATACCTATATATGTTCAATTTAATTCATTATAGTCATTTTATTATAATTATATATATATATATATATAATTCATTGAACTTTTTACCGTCTTTTACCCACTTTCTAAGACAATTTGAAAATTTTCATAAAAATTAATTTCACTGCTTCTAAGAGTTGAATTTAAAAAATTTGAGAGAAACCATTAAAATCAATAATTAAAATTTTGTTCAATGAGATTAAAATAATTTTTGGTGAATAGTATCATTTGACTTTTAGTTACCACGGTAAAATGTAAATACGATAATTAAGGGTAAAAATGATAATATAATTACCCTAAAACATGCCCTAATTCTATTGGATAATTTTAATTCGACTCAAAAAAACCTCAGGAATATGATATTATCCTTTAGGTCCACATGGAATAGATTGGGAAAATTATTAATATTTTATTTTAGAAAGAGTTAAATTGATAAATTCAATGTTTATTAACTAAACCATTTTTAATATCGGGTTATACACAAGATAAATTAGACTATATATATTAATTAGAAAGAAAAATAGATTTCCTACATAATTTTATTTTATTTATATTTTTTTGATATTAGATAATTAAATTTATTTATGACACAGTTATGATGCGGTTATTACAATCATAATGAAATATTAAAATTTTTTATATTATAAATATGAAAATAAATAGAACTGAAAAGTTTTGATGCCTTCCACGAATATTATAGGTTAATATTACATGTTAGGGTTGAATGGATAATTTTTTTGAAGGGATATGGTTGTTATGACTTTTATAAAAATAAAATACCAAATAATGTCAAAATAGAAATAAATTAGTTTTTAAAACAAATACAATATTATTGGTTGATATAATATTCTTAAAAATATAATGATCGGACAAAGGACTTATATAAATTTATATATGTAATTAGTGAACCACTTGAGGTTTTTGTGGAATTTTAGAGTATTTTTATTAACCATATAGTGTAAGAATACAAGAAGACACGGTAAAAGTTAAACTATTTAACAAGGAGTTAAATATAAACGATAAGTTTAAAATGGTAACCTATACTTGTTTAAAACCAATTGGATGAAATTATTTCGACCCATAACCAACTAAGTATTTAAATAAATTCATATTTATCAATTATCAACTGAATATGATAGTATAATAAGTTAATATTTTAATCTTTTCCAAAAGTGACCTTCACCCCTCTTATAAAAGGGAACTTACCCTACTATCAAATTCACACCTCCAAAGCCATTTGGATTGGCCAATCACCACTCTAATATCCTCCCAACATCACTAAAATCAACATAGAGTCCTTACATTGATCATAATTCTATCCTATAGATACCTTTTTATCAACTCAAAAGGAAACACCTGAAGAAAAGGTAAGAATTTCACCACCCACTTTCAAGTTCTTTTCGTCTTCCACTTTATCTTTATTTTTTGTTTCCATAAGAATATAGTAACATTAAAAAATCATAAATATTGTGATTTTATTATAAATATTTTACAACCATATCCATTAGTCTATCCATCCTATAAATGACAAATTCACCATTTGTGCATACGTATGGATTACAGTCTCCACGTCGTGGTGTAGTTTGTTATCCAAACACTTAATTATTTGCATGGGTATAATAATGAGTATAACTGATGTAAATATTAATTATAACATGTTAATTATTATTTATATATGATATACCATACAATTACATACAATTTCACCATTAGTATAATGATATTGTCACTCGTGCGTACGTACAGTTTACTGTCTCCACGACGTGATGAGATTCATTCCCACATCCACCATTCAACGATGATTATAAAAATATATGTTTTTGAAAAGTATGTAATATATGACATAATAACTCTACTAGGTATATATATGTATGTATGTATGTAATTACATATATCTTTTTCACTTACTTTCGTTCAATTCGATATGAAAACTGAAACAACATTTATGCGTGCGTACGGCCTGCCGTCTCCATAAACGACACCTTCCACTTCATATATCTATATATTATAAATATTTAAATTCAATAAATATATGATATATAAATAAATTTATATATTCTGTAGGTATTTAAATCATGATCTAAATTATACAATCAAGAATAACAAGTAAAAACACATATGGAAATGAAAGCGATTATTACCCAAAATGTTATTTTAACTTGGAAATAATTTTTAAAAGGATAGTATAATTCATAAATGAATCATGTATGATATAATAAATATTAATATGGTTCTGGTATAATTTAACAACATACAATGGTAATTATACAATCAAGATTAACAAGTTAAAACACGTACGATAAAGAAAGCGATTATTAACCAAAATGTTTATTTAACATGGAAATAATTATTAAATGGATAGTATAAAGTCATAAATTAATCAGGTGTGATATAATAAATATGAATATGGTTATGGTATAGTTTAATAACATACTATGGTAATTCTACAGTAGGTTAAACATACCCTCGACCAAAGAGAAGTGCAAGGTAAGGGTTAATATTACTATCTCAATATTCTCCGATGTTGTTTTTACATAAGTATCTATTGGGACATATCTATTATCCTTTTCCATGGTTCATAAAATACTATTCAGATGGAACCTTTTTAAGGGAATTTTTTTACTAAAACATCATTTTAAATATTTTATATATTTATTCTTCTGAACCATTCCCATTAATTTCCATGTTTTAAAAATGGGTTTAAGTATCTATTTATATGGACATGAATGTTTTAAAATATTAATTCCTTTGAAAGGTTTTAAAGTGGTATGGGACACATCGATTAAAAAATATCATTTAAATTAATTCCTTTATAAATTATGTGACTTTTAAATTATTTCATGAAAAAGGGATATTTCTCTAAAATATTTTTACTGATCATTTTCGACTATGTCAACATCCTTTATGCGATATTATTCTTGATCGAGGATGATTTATTATGATACAAATATTCCATATTGTATTGAATATTTTGTGATTTGTTTGAATGTGGATGTGTTATTTTTATACCATTCATGGTTTATGGATAATATATTGACATTTCCTGTGCTATTTTTAATATGAATATTTATTTTATGTTTAATCCTATTCATATGAAGAATGAGTTGGACTTATTAAGTGATGTGGATCCCGCTATAGCTCCTCGATGCATTGGTAGGTCTAATGAGACAAACTAGTGTCTTGGTACAAGGCCTTGACAAAATCATATTTGTATTCTTGGCACAAGGCCTTGACTATGTGGTTATGAAGTCTTGAATTATGCATTGCATCATTATGAAATTGGCTATTGATATTGAATGTTATTATTAATCTACTAGAATATCCATGTGAATAAGTAAATGGAATTATTTGATTTATCTTTGACATATTATTCTGATGTTTATGTTTAAAATGATTTGGTTTTAGTTTTATACATATCATTAAATGTTTATTCTTATTTATGAATGTTTCTTCAATATCATTATCCTTACTGAGCATCTAATCTCACCTCTTTCTTATGTTTCATTTTCCCAGGATTCTAAGAAGTGTATTACGATTGATATGTATGGTTATGCTAGGGGTTTAATGGCATTTTCAAAGGATAATTTATGTTTTGTTTTATTTTATAATGTGTAATGTAATGTTCATGTATGTAATCTATTTTCAATGACCGCTAAACAAATAGGTCTTTTGGGACATGATTCCCTGTAATCATGATAATGTTAGGTTGAAATGCACTGTCTCTAGGTAACTGGGGTTAGGGCGTCACAAATAGTTTTATATAAAAACATGAAAAATATTATTTGACGAATATTAGTTTAATATATTCAATGTTCAATTATTATTTGTTGGAGTGGTCAGTCGAGTTAATGACTTATGTATTATCATTTATTATATTTAATATATTATTGGAAAGTGATAATACTAATGAATAATATTTATGACTCATTTTAGTAGTCAAAATATTATTTATATATTGTGTTAATTATTTGGAGGTCAGGATGGCATTTTCAGGTAATTACATTACACACTATAAATAGAGAATATGAGGGATCTACTAGTAACCATTTACGTATTTCTCTCTCTTCTTCTCCCCCCTTGTTCTATAGAGAGAAGATCTAGATCCAAGGTGATGAGATCAGGCTCTTTCATTGGCATCACAAGAGAAGTGATGTGGTGGTCATCAGTGCGTCAAAGGCATCATTGGATATCTGTGCTAGCCCTTGGAATTTGACAGTAGGTTATCTCGTGGATTTCTTGAAGGAAGTGTGGAAAATCTTGAGGAATTTGGATTTGAATTCTTCGAGTAGCAATGGACAATGACAAGATGACGTGGTGTGTAACTTCAGATCTAAAGCAGGTTTTTTATGGTTTTACTTTCTGCCTAAAACTCTTCATGTGTGATCCTCATCTTAAACTGGAATGTTTTTTTCCAACGTTGACATGTTCATGATAAACGTCAATGAAAAAAATTAAAATCTCACGTTTTGGGTCTTCTTCTGCATGACCAGATCCTTAATAAAAATTAAAAATTGTTTCCCAAAAACAATATCACAGACACCCAATCTTAAAGTAGAACCGACCACCTCTTATACCACTCTGTCATGACCCGTCCTAATAAATCCCATGTTGTGACTTCCCAAGAACACCTCCAATTGGTCAGGGGCTGGTGACTAGCACTGAGTAGGCATATCACAATCATGGAAGGAATTTTCTATATACCTGTACACACCCACAAAGCTCCAACCCAAAAAATGATGAAATGTAAAAAAAATGAACAACCAATGCATTCATACATATATATACCAAAACCAATGTATGGTGGGAAGTAAGGGAATGTAAATATGGACAAATACGAGCCTACTAAAAAGAAGTTTGTGAACATGTTCAACATGAATGTAAAGGTACTAGGACTATTGTCTAAAATACATAAGAACACACCTCGGTTTGTCTAGTATCACTAAGCGTCATCTGGTCCTAGTCCATCTTGGACATCATCAAAAGGTCGATCGTCTGCACAATACATAACACATGCTGGAAAAGCCTATGCAAGGGTGGGTTAAAAATACTCAATAGGATACCCTGAAACCACATAACATATAACAAGGGAAATATAGTCTTATCTAAACATGTTATGTCTACAACACATATAAAAAGTATGTTTAGATATAATCAATAAAGACACACTATCTATTATTCGAGCATGAATAATCCCCGAAACACTCATCCTAGAGTACACATTTTAAAATTTGATAGCCCTGATGACCTTTGTCTGAGAGGTACTTCTCATTGGGTCTAATCATGAGAATGTATATGTGGATAGATATGAAGAGAATATGATACATAGATGAGGATCACTGCTGGGACCAAGGGGTGATACCAACAAACTCAATCTCGATTAACACTGCTAAGTAGAGGATCGGTTCCCATGTAGTTTTAGTCACATCGATACCAAGAACACTCCCTAGGGCATGAATAGGAATATTGGATCTCACTTTGGGCCTCTCATAGGGATTACAAATACTCTATTTAGGAAGTTCTGCTGAAGGTATCATAGTCCAAGTAATAGGATATGATTTATACCTACCTTATAGGAAAGGATAAGGGGAAAAAACCCGAATAAAACTTCTCTAAGATACAGAGAAAAAGTGGTCTATGTCATGTATGAAAGAGTACACAGCGTGTAGAAGGGTTACACGTTGTGTCCCTTGACCCTGGGTTCTACCCGTGTAAACAGACTATTTCCTTCAAACCATGTCTTCGTAGTACCACATGGTGTGTAGACGGCCTGTGTAATCTACCAATCTATCAATAAAGAGATCAATCACATGTACGTATTCCCTTATACTAGTACATGGCTTCGGCAGTATACCTGGTCTTCACCATGTTGTGTGGGGGAGGATACGTCATGCAGGTAACTTATGTACTCCACCCCGTGTCCATGTACTTCCCAAGATACAACCCGATATTCTCGGTACAGGCCACATTTTGTGTGATAGGTTTATATATTGTGTGATCCATAGCTTTCTACTGAAATCCCTATCTTCCACAAGGGGGACAACACGTCATGTCTGTCATGCTTAATGCCATGTTTTTTTGGGATTTTCTAGAAATCTTGTTCTTCTTCTATGTTCGATCTGGCACCTCTGACCTTTGATCTGATGATCATTCCTCTATGAAAATGAATATTTGAGATCATCCATTCTGTTTCATCGTCGAAAAACACGTTTCATCATGATATCTACTCGCAAAACAGATCAAATATTCATTCTTTCTTCAATTCCAAAAAACGTGAATTCAAGGATCCACCTTCATCCAAATCACATTGTCTCTGTTACTGCACCTCCACCTTGGGATGCTAATCCCTGATATGTGATATCGGATCATTGATCCAAGAACCAGGCAAGCAACAATCTATTGATCTGGATAGCTCAAGATATAGGCTAAACAAAGAATTCCTTTGACAAATGACAAATCAGGAATGAGAGTACAAGAAACAGAGAGAACAAAGAACCTTGATCGATGTTTTTTTCGATCTCTAACTATCTCCATTAGAACAAAAACCGAATAAAAAAATAATCACAAAGATTAATATTCCATTCAAACCCATAATAATATAATCTCATCCCGAAATACACACGATTCTTGAATTAATCCATTCATCGATTGATTCATGTTCATCATTAAAATAAATAATATAGAATAAAATAATTTAAACAAATCCCCTACCTCGATTTAGAACATTCATTGGCGAAGAACGATTGATGACTCATTATTGTTATCAAGATCCTTCGAATATGGTGTACGTTGTTCATCGATCCATGATCGGTTGTCGTTTTTCTGGGAGGATTTTCTAGAGCTCTCTCAAATGGTCCTTCGACATCTCCAAGGATATGTGGCTAACCCTAGTATTTCCCCCGTATTCATCTTTTTAAATATGTGTAATTCACAAAATGAAATAAAATAATTTACTT
Source organism: Viscum album (assembly GCA_963277665.1). Taxonomy (NCBI): domain Eukaryota; kingdom Viridiplantae; phylum Streptophyta; class Magnoliopsida; order Santalales; family Viscaceae; genus Viscum; species Viscum album. Next base: position 768,965,312 of record OY728121.1, read on the forward strand.
GAATTATTTTATTCATTTTCACAACCGTGATGACTTTTCCAAAAACGATCCAGGCCAACAAATGTTAAGCAACATCTTAGATAAACCCCGCACTCTGAGGTTAACAATACTCTCAGTTTTCTGATCCGAGTACTCATTTAGAATTTATTGCAAATTTCTGAAATAATCATGCATCCATGCTATTCAATATATTTAATATATTTCAAATATTTATTCCAAACACACTGGGTCTCAGAATTGCACGTCGTCTCAGTGCCTGGTCTCGAAAATAATCCATAAAAAATATAAAAATAAAACATGAATAATCGGAGTCATTACAGTTAAATTAAAAATTGAGATTTTCTAATTTGTAGTGCCTACTAATAAAATAAATAAAAATAAGAATGAATAATTTTTATGAATTATAAAGATAATTTTAGAAAATAAAAAATGAATATTTATATATGATAAAATGTAAATAAATACATAATAATTATATAAATTACAACCATAATAAAAACATTAAATGTCAATGTAAAACATATATAAATAAATATTTGAAAATGAAAAAAATTAGAAAAAATATTGAATAATTAAATATTAAAAATGAATAAATTGTGAAAATATTAAATATATTAAAAGATTAAATATTAAAAATCATTAAATTATAAAACAAATTAAGCATGAAATTAACATTATCAATGAATTTAGATGAATTCTTGTTAAAACTGAGTGAAATTTAATTATATCTATATATAATTAATTAAATAATATACTGTTTATAATTAAAAATACAAATAGATTTATTTAGAAAAGAATAAATTTAATATTTATGTTGAAATAAATAGTATATTAATTATTTAACTAGTATATTAATTATTTAATTAATTTATTAATTTTTTAATTTTTTTTCATTTTTATTATTTGTAAATGGTATATAAATTTAAAATTATATATATAATTCATATAAAATATATTACTATATAGATATATTTTAAATATAATAAATTTAATTATAAAAAATTTGGGAGGCGGCTGAGTCCAGCTCATTAACTCGCATGAATATATTTTTAAATAAAAATGAATACATAAAAATTCTGTAAATTGAATCTGTGTTAAAAACATTATAATCTAAAAAAATTATTAAAAAATTATTTATGGAATGTGTATTGATAAAATTGAACATATTGAATATATAAATATTCACATAGTAATAAATATCATATTAATTATATAATTATTATATTAAGTATTTAATAAATGAAGTCATTTTTTGTAATTATAAAAAGTGTATTACATATTTAATTATATATATAATAATTTTTTAATTTATTAATTTTAAATTAAATAATTATTGTACTATTTATTACATTATATATATTAAATTTAAAAAATTATATTTATAGAATTAAATAATTAATACACTATTTATTAATATATGTAAATATATATTAAATATATATATTTATTATATCAATATTAAATATATATCAATATATATTTTTATATAAGAAATAATAATTTAATTATAAAAAAGGAATATATATAAATAAATATTAAAAATGAATAAATATTAAAAAATATTAATCAAATTAAAAGTAAAAACCAAAACAATTAACACACACACACAAAGATATGTATATATATATATAGTATGTTCATATATATAAATATATATTTTCATCATTTAGGCAGCCCAACAAGTAAGGCCTTCTTGGAGATAGTGGATCAGAACCTGTGACGAGAATGGGTGGGAATGTGCCCATGTGGCCGCATGACTCTAGGAACAGGTTCATATAGGTGTGTGGTTGGAGAATGTATGAGAGAGATCGTCCCCACAACATTCCTTTAATGTTGTGATATCACAGGATGATATAAAATCAGGGAGCTGACCATCCTCATTTTCGATTTGAGATGTGCATGTTAGTTTTATCATTGCTTTAATTAGCACAGAAAATGGTGTCGTTTTTTAGGGATTTTTAGAAATAAAAAGTACCATTAATTAGTGATTGTTTTAGCGCTGATAAAGTAAATAATTAATAGTTCGTTTCACTAGCACTGATAAATTCCAGCACTGAATATACCAAAAACTGTAGTTGCGTCTCCCAATGATTTTCCACAGACCCTCACTGCTAGTTAATGTCCTCTTGTAGATGTGCATATGTGGTCATGTAGTATCCTAGCATGGACTCCGAGTTTTGGAATGGGGTGATACACATGGAGCTCAATTATAAATCTAGATCAGAAGTAATGAATGTTTGAATTTATAGTCTTGTTATTGACTAATCATAAGAGAATACATTTTTTATTAATTTTTTTATCATGGAATTTTTGATAAATATGTTTTACACAAAATAGTTTAGAAAATTATTAATTAAAATTAATTTTTAACTATTTTATAAAGAATTTTCTCTAAATATATTATATATTATGTGTAATTACATATTTAGTATTATATAAGTCATATTTAAGAAAATATAATATATATATATATCAATATAAATATATTTTTATATTAAAATATATTTTTTAAAAATATATAATTTTATTATTTAGGTTAACTCTTATCAGTGGTAAAGAAACATTAATAAAAGAAGATCTTATCAATGCTAAAAATCAATTGATAATGATCAGCCTTTGTTAGTGCTAAAAAACTGAAAACGATCACCTTTTATTAACATTTTTTAATAATTATAAAGGTACCCTTTATTGAAACTGATAAAAGACCCTGATTATCATCATTTTTTTGGAATGCATAATAAACAAGATTCTGTAGTAGTGATTAAGCACCTACGAAATGTATTGGGAATTGGGAAATTTTATTACACATGGATATTTTTTTACAAAGGAAAATATTTTACGTAGACCAAATATATTTCATTTTGATATTTTTTAGAGTATAAAATATTACTCATTCCCTAAATCTTAAACATTGATTTATGTATCTTACATGTGGAAATAATATTATATATTATCAACATTTTCATATACATTGATGTTTCACAAGTAAATTAGTTTATACATATAAAATATGTTAAATATTATATATATACATCATGTAACATAATATATATATATATATATAATGTTTTTTTTAAATTTTGTGAAACATTGTATATATGCGGAGTGATTTGAAGTGGGGCTACCATGAAATATGCATGAAACCATACATTATTGACAAAAAAATTGAAACCAAACGACAAAAAAACCATTGAAAGTAATGTTTTTTTATCCAAAAATTTTAAAAAAAATATGATAAAAGGGGTAACAAGAATAAAAGGCATGATTTCGGTTGGAAAAACGTTTTTTATTTAAATGAATGTTTAAATGATGAATAGTTGAACCACTAAAAAATATACATCAATTCAAATGATATGTTATTATTTATAAAATAGATAAATAAAAGGGGTGTTTTTTGGGGTACCTATATATTTGGAGGTTTGGATCGATGAAGTGTAAAAAAGAAAGTGGAATCTCATATTGTAAATGGGGAATGAATCCTAACCTCATCCCTTATAAAAAGGGGTCATGATAATTGTTTTTCCCTAAAATTTATATATTTATCTAAATTATTTTAAAGTATTTTTAAAATCTATATTTAGTAGTTTTTTTGTATTATATATATTATAAGATAAAAGAAAAAATAAAATTAATATTTTATAAAAAATACTGATGATTGGATTAGTCGTAATGGTGAGATTTCAAATTTTTTTAAATCTAAGCGGGTGCCCCTGCCTGGAGTTCTATCGCTTTAATCAAATTAACGTATCCTTTTATTGAAAAATTTAGATCTAATCGGTATCGATGTTGTGGGGCTATAGAAATTTTGTGTTCAATGTTTCTAAAATCATGATGAAATCCTTTAGATATATTTTTACCGAGAACCCTACACTAACAAATGGAGGTGGATCAAACCCTTTTAGGGAGTGAATTTTATTCATGCTTCCAGATTCTGATTTTTTCCCTTTTTTATTGTTTTTTTATTATTTTTACAAAAATCAAATGGATTTGAAGGTAGAACCTAGACGATGAGTTTTGGATCCCTTAAAGTAATGACCTAAGATATGGTCAAACATTACCATTTAAATGTCATCAATTTATCTTAATGGGAGAACAAGAAGAAGTTTATTCATACAGCATTGAATATTTTTTACATCCAGGAACCAAACCTTCCACCCATTCCTGATGTGCCTACTCCAAATCCCAATGGCACACATGTTGATGTGACTCATGTCAAACATATTTGGTCAATGAGGAAAAAATGTAATGATGATTAGGTTTTGATTCATGGACATAGTCTCAATACAATATCAAATCTCCTTTTTGACTATTTTCACCAAATGAAGTCTTCTCGAGAGAGAGATGAGATGAACTCAAATTCATGTATAAAGTAAATGAAGAAGGAACAAATATAATTCCTATTGAAATGTATCTTAACATTAATATGGTTAATAATAAGGTGGGTTTGGAGCGAGTTCACGTGCTCAAAATTATAGCGAACAATATTTTTTGCCTTAAAATATATATACCATAAACCTTTGAAGTTTGTGAAATTAGGGATAAATTTTAAAATATTTGAAAAATACATTCGTAAGTCACAAATTTGAAAGAGTTAGGATATTTCCTTGGTAAAATTGTAAAAAAATATTCCCATTGAAGAATAATCCATGTTGAGAGACATAGGTCTGAATTTTTTATTTGACACCAATGTTAATATCTTTGAGGGAAAGACTCCATAAAAATCTTCTTAATATGATAGAAAAAAAATAAAACAATTCAATAATAAAGAAAATCCTTCCAAAAAGGAATAATAATGTCTTGTCTGTGGAAAACTAAGGATTGTGGATTTATTATGGAGAAACAGTTCATGTGTGGAAGTATTGTTAGATGTTCAAAAAATTTGATGATAATACTATCATGGAGGAAGTACACCATGGGAATAATACATGAATTAATTTCACCAGTCATGGAAGAATGAAACTAGACATTACATCATAGAATAAGTTTACTCCTCACAATGTGTTGCATGTACCCCAAATTCAAAAGAATTTAGTTCCTATTTATCTATTGTGTATAAAGGGATATCATGCTTCATTCGAATTGGTCAAGGTTATCTTGTTGAAGGGAGACATGTTTGTGGGGAAGAGGTACTCAAATGTTGGCATGTATCCACTCTCTGTTAACAATATGATTGAATCTTCCACGAAAATGATTGAGTCCTTAATAATATTCCATGATCATTTTCCCATGTTAAATTATACCTCATTAATAGTAATGAAGAAGATAAACTTAAATAACATTGGAAATGAATTTAATAAATTTGAAACATGTGCAGAATATAAAATAGTTGAAAAACCATTTCAATATTCTGAGAGAAATTATGATATATTAATATTATTACATTATGATATTTGCGAATTAAATGATTTATTAACACGTGTGTTAAAATAGTATTTTATTACTTTTGTTGATGAATGAAGTAGATATTTACATATTTATATTTCTTAAACCAAAGGATGAAGCCTTTAAGATGATTGATAAGTATAAAGTTGAAGTTTAAAACCAATTAATTAAAATGATTAGAGTATTATGATCAGATAGAGGCGGTGATTATTTTATGAATTAATTCATGAATTCTATGAATAAGTTGTTATAATTCATCAATTTTATATTGCATGCACATCTCAATTATATGGCATAACATAAAAGAAAAAACAATCTTTAGTAGAAATGTTAAACTGCATGATTAATAAATTTATGTCACCATTAAATTTGTTTGGCCATGATTTATTAGCAGCATGTCATATTGATAATATAATTTCATCAAGGAAAACTATATTACCCCTTTTGAAATTTATAAAGGTATAAGGCCTAATATTTTATATTTTAACTTGTGGGGATATTTAACATAATATATATATCCTATTCCTAAACGAACTAAAATATTTCTAAGAGAAATTAGAGGTTTTTTGTTGGATATTTAAAAAATAGAACATATTATAATGTTATAGATTTGGAAGCTAATTTCATTGTTGATTCACGAGATATAATGTTTTCTGAAAATAAAATTAATAAAGATGGTGTGGAGGAAGCTATTCCTCATACCCCTATTTCTTATAATCCATCTATGTATATTCATAAATCGACATGGATCGACCATTTGTGGGTCCCTGAGGACTGCGGAGCTCATAGGAGGCTCAGAGGAAGTCTAGAGGGAATCAGGTGTTGATAATTGGGAGTATGGAAGTTTCACAACATGAAAGTGGGTTTCATGTCGCATAAAATAATTTCATGATGTGAAAGTGGGACTCACATCGTTTATTCTTTCAGGGGTTGAAAAATAAATTAACTGTGAAAGGTGGTGGTTTTTTCACCGAAAATGTCCATGAGTTATTACACAAGATGAAAGGGGATTACACATCGTGTAATCCCCCTATACATTAATGTTTTAAAAAATTACAGATGCTTTGGTGGTCGGACCCTACTACTGAAGCTTCCCACCCACTCATCATAGGTGACTTGACAGTCCCCTCTTCAGTGTTTTTGGGATCCCTTCACTGGTAATCGATATCGGGCTTCCATCATCGATTAGTGGGGACTCTGCATGATCTAAGGTGTGATTTCCTCTCTTTTCTATTGGCTTCTCCTATTTTTGATCTTTTGTCCTCTCATATCTTCTCTCTATGCAATGGTGGTTTCTTACCCATGGTTCCAATTGGATTTTTCTAGGTTGTTGTTGGTGCGGTGGTGCTACGACGTCGTGGGTTGGATGTAGTTAATAAGGAAGAGGTTATTGGAGATATGTTAATTGGTCTGTTCTCATCTGATGAACATAGAGGACCTTTTTGAAGTAGGGGATTCTTTTTTTCTCTATTTATTTATGTAAAATCATATATTTATCAGGATTTACCCCCTTTTAACATAATTAAATTGACCTAATAATTATTTAAACTCATTTAATGAATTTATACCGACGATGTGACGATGTTGTTGTTGTGTCGTGATAATGGATTGTCTCTTGATTTTCAATATAGTGTGATATTTACACCTTACATGGTTTAGTAATTTTTTCTTTATGTAAATTGTTAAAGAATGAAATGTATGAATTAATTGAAAATTCCTAGTCTAAAAGATGAAGAGGCATGTTCCATTAATCCGATTTTTGTTTTATTAACTTGATATTAATAAAATTGATGAAAGTTTTCATGATTAATTGAATTGGTTAATGAATCTAAATAATTTTTATGTTTGTTGATAAAATAATTAATTTCATGTTAAATAAATTCTTTAATTAATTTTTGATAGTTATGAAATCTTAATGCATAGATTTCTTGTAGTTAAAACCTTTGAATAATGAATCATTTAATTCAAGAGCGAATAAGAACCGGTTGTGTGACCAAAGATAATGATTTTTATGGGACTGAGTTTCCCATTTGATTGTAAAGTCAAAGAGCCTTGTGTTTTGGATCTTTGAGAGCTCATTATGTGTGAAGGATGGATTCATTGATTTTTGACTGAGAGCCCATTCCTATGATGTTTCATGTTTCTTGTGATGGACGTGAGCCTAGGAAGTCATAGATCGGAGGGCTATTGTTGTATGTGGGGTGGGGAGGCCCTGATGTCAGGTAATCCTAGGATGACTAATCCTGAAGGTATTTTTTGTTATGAGGGGAAAGGATTCTACTTTTTTGTGGTGGAAGTTGATTCCTAGAGTGGTGAGATTCATCAGTAAATGCATGTGGATGTTGGAGAGGACCTTGGAGATGACATAATGAGTTGAATAAGGGATTATCCAATGTTTTGAAAGTTGGATTCTGGTTTGAATCTATTCTTTGGTGGGTGTCTAGGTTGTTTTTTTATCTTCTTTCCTTTCCCCACTGCTGGAGGAATATAGATGTGTTTGGATACTCTCTTTCCATTGGAGGTGAAGACGCACATAGTATGACACATGATTTCCACGTTGACCTCCTCATGGTTGAATGAGTTTATTAACCTGTTATAGGTTGAAAAGACTTAATGGGTAGTTCATATACTCACCGTGTTGAGCATCTCACATTTGGGGAGATTAGAATGTTTTAATAGATCACATGGTGATATTGAAGGTAATGTTTTTAAATAATTGAATAAATGTTTAACCCATGGGGTTGGAGCTTGCTGGGATGAAATGTCGAGGTTGAAATTATATGAAGCTATGAAGTCAGTTTTGTTATGCCTAGAAGGCATGGATATTTATTGAAATGGTAATGTGATGTGATTTAGAAATGAAAATGGTTAATTAATGATGGATAATTAATTAACGTATTGTGAAAAAAATAAAAAGGGAGAAAGTAATTTAATGTATCTCTTTAAATGGTTCTGTGCTTATAGGATATCTAGTCTTAGGAGTGGTAGTTGGGAGTCCGAGAGACGTTACCTGCAATTGAGTCTAAGATAAGGATATTCCCTTAGTGTGGTTTTAAGATATATTACATCCTGTAATTTTTTGTGTTTCTATACGCCACTCCACCCTATAGGTTAGGGAAACTGACATCTTGGGGATTCATTGCCCTAGGTGGGGGTGTGTTTTTCCCAACATCTAGTTGGGAGGATGGACAGATGACTACCCCCTTTGGTCATGATCTTGTGTCTTGGTAGTTACTTATACAGGTATGCATGAAAGTATATTTTCCAAATATATGTGTGTAGAGGACTGTAATGGATTGTGGTTATTACACACACATGTATTCAAGATATAGTTTCCTAATGACTTCTATAGGTATAACGTGTATAGGTTGTGATGGCTTGAGGATCCTTACCTGGTGTATGGGTTGTGATGGCTTGAGATATAATACTCGATGTATGATACATGTAATGCGATTTGTGGTGTCTCCAGGAAAATACAAGGTTACTTTTGGTTATATGGATGTGGTGGTGTGTTGCACAGGGTTCATGTTGTGGTGATTCTCCCAAGTGTCTGCGGGATATCCATTTTAGAAAGAGATGCTCAGGATGAACGATGTTGGGGTAGAGTGGAAAACTAGTGTGGAAGCGGTAGTGGGGTTCCATTGATATTATTTATTTAATTATATGATCATATATGTGATACATGATGAGGCTGGGAACTTATAATACATATTTAGTTGATGAGTTAGTTTTACATGTGGCTCACTACACTTTAGCATTCTTTCTATACTTTTTTCACTTGAGGAACCATGGATGATCCTACTGAGTATACTGTTATACTCACCCTACATACATATAAGATATCTTCAAGCCATTTGGAGAAGGTTGGAGATCAGGCTGGTTACTACTAGCTTGTGGGTTGCATGAGCTATTTGGGATTCATGGTGGCTACTGTCTTTAGTTTCTTTGGGTACTTGTAGTTTTCCCTTTCAGTTTTAGCAGTTATTACATGAAATTACTTTTGTGTACTTGAGTTTTCTTCTCTAATGTAGTCTGAGAATGAGTTGGTTGGTTTCTATCTTATATCTCTCTTGCTCATTTGTTTCTATTAGAGGGTAATGCCCAACATTTGTGTGTTTACCATACCCTCAGTACTAGTTTCCAACCCGAGGCCTGCTTGAGGGGGGACTTGGGGGTCACTATCTATATTTCACCACTGTCATCCCAGGAGGGGCATACTTTGTGGGGAGGGGGTCGTGACAGAGTTGTATCAGAGACAGGTAGAGGGATAATATGAAGTTTTGAGTTAAGAACATGTGAGGTTTCATTGGTCGGTTGGGTAATGGTGGCAGCTATTTTTAGAAAAATATATAAACACTAGATACCTACTGAGACATAGGTATTTAGGGCCCCTATGATCTGATTCAAAAACGTTTATGAATATAGTGGCTAATAAATGAGTTCATACTAGTTGTAAGGTAAAGAACTATGAAAGGATACTACATCATTCATCATTGTTCATGTGTTTGAATGGATAGATCATTGGATATGTTAACCTAAAAAGAATTAAAAGACAATTAATTAATGTCAAAGTGTTCAATATTCCTGGTTTAGTATCTTTAAATATATTTTATTTTATAGGTATGGCTCCTAGTCGACATCATCATAAGGTTTTCTTAGAATATGTTGAGTTGGTTGTGTGAGTAGATCACCACAGAGTAGAAGATGATGATGATGACACTTGGAGGAGGAATATTTAAGAGTCTTAGTGATAGAGTATTTAGAGGTAAGAGGGACTTGTTTCAGAAACAGTCATAGAAGAATAGTTGGAGGAGGTTGAGATATCATTTAGTTCAATCCATGCTCAGAAGGAGAACTGGGTGTAATTTTCTTTGGCGATACTATGAGGGGTAGCAAGGAAGTGGTGGTTCTTTTTCATTACTGATCGTGACGATTCATTAGTCTCATTGGATGAGTTCCGAGACCAGTTTAGTGCTAAGTTTCTTTCTTTGACCATGAAAGAGACTATTCACTGGGAGATGTTTACCCTTCAATAGGGGAGCTCCAATGTGTGATAGTTTGGAATCCATTTCATGAACATTTTGTGATATTCTTTGGACCTATTTCTAGGTTGAGAGGCTAGGGAGAGGCATTTTGAGGAGTATTTGCATATACATATCCAGTGCTAGGTCACCCTGTTTATGATGAATATGTATCTTGAGGTGTGGGGAAGAGAATAGGTCATCGAGAGGAAGTTATCCAGAATCATATTTTCATGAGAGGGGAGTTTTTAGAATTCCTCATGAATTAGAGTTGTGGTTTGGGGTTCCTAGTTGTTAGGATAGAAGACATTCTGATCTACTAGGGGTAGGTCCTAGCCATCAAAGTCTCATTTCATCGGGGGAACCAACTCTCTAGCCTATTCCAACATACCACACACTTGTTTTTCTTGTGGATGATGTGGTCATCAACAAAAAGAGTGTCCAAAATTTCTGAGTAGTCAGTCTTCACCTGTTGTTGCACTTTAGGAAACTATATTGAGGCAGCTCCAGCTAAGGCAACGGTAGAAGGGTGCTTCAGTTTGGGATCAACAAATAGTAGATTGGGCAGGTAGAGGAAAACCATGGGATGCTCTCTATCCTCAGAGAGCAGATCAGAACTATAGATATTGTAACACTCGAGACTTTTATGTTATATAAATCATCAAAGGAATCTTTTTCTACACAACACTTGCTTGGCTTACTTTACACGCAATCGCGACCTTCCTCGATAGCTTGTGTCGTACGCAATACCGAGTTTCACTAAACAACAATATGCTATTAAAACTAGCCGTTATGAATAGTAATAACCACTTTTTGAAATTTTATAAATTTTATTTTTCAAAATGGACTTCATTTTTGGACTCAGAATATCGAAATTAGCCTAGGGTGAAATTTTGGTATTTTTCTGAAAACTTTCAATTTTTGATGAATAGTGAAACCACTAAGTGGTAGGTTAAAAACTGAATTTTGCATAAAACTTAATTTTACCGCTTCTGTGAATGGAATTTCAAAAATCTGACAGACACGATTGGTATCAGTAAGTAAAATGTGGTTCAATGAGATAAAAATAATTTTTTGGTGAATAGTAACTTTTTACTATTTTTACCGCGGTTAATAGTAAATAGGGTAACTAAGGCTAAATATGATATTAATATTACCCTAACACATGTCCTAATTCTATTGGACAAGTGTAATTCGACCAAAAACAAACTTAGGAATAAAATATGACCATTTAGGCCCACTTGGATTAGATTAGGACATTTATTATTAATTTATTTAAAGAAGGGTTAAAATAGTTAAAATCAAAGTTTAATAAGTAAATCATTTTTAATATGGGGTTATACATAAGATAAATTCGACTATAAATATTCATTAGAAATCTAAAAATATTTCATACATAATAGTATTTTATTTGTAATTTTTAGACATCAAATAATTTAATTTATTTATGACACAAAGATGATGCATTAATTATCTTATTAATGAAATATTGACATAATTGATAATATAAATACCAAAATAAATGTAATTTTAGACTTTTTATGAATTACACTAATTTTCTAGGTTACTATGATATATAAGTGTTGATTTAAACAACTTGGTTCGAACATATAATTCTGTTATGACTTTCACAAAAATCATATATCAAATAGTGTCAAAATTGACACAAAATAGTTTTTAAATCAAATATTATATTATTAATTGTTATTTTATTCCAAAAAATCTAAGGTTCGGCCAAATGACTTAAATAAGGTTATATATATTAATAATACACAATTTGGGGTTCGTTTGGCATGTTATAGTATGTGTATTAACCATATAGTGAAAGAAAACAAAAAGACATGGTAAAAGTTAAATTATTTAACTTAGAGTTAAATCTAATTGATAAGGTTAAAATAATACCCTAAACTTGTCTAAATCTTATTGGTTGATATGATTTCTACCCTTCCCCACTTTAGCTTCGAAATAAGACCCTTTGGAGCCATTATAAACCGATTTTGACTTTAATATAAAATAATATTTTGAGATATTCCTAAGGTGCCCCTCTCCTCCCTTATAAAAGGGCGCCTCCTCCCCCTCCTCCTCACACCAAATTGAGCACTCCAGCTCGGCCAACCCCTGCCATTTTCTCCTCTCCACTTCCCTAGAATAATCCTAGAGGTCCTGGTCTTCTTCAAAGACCAATCTTAGTTCCCTATGTGGAGAATTCAAAGAGGCGTTCCAAAGAAGAGGTAATATCCATTACCGATCTTTTCAATTTCTTTCTTCTTCAACTTCTTCTTCTTTAGTTGTTTAATGATAAAGTAATAACATCAGTATTACTTACATACTGATATGTTATTATAAATATGAAACAACCCTAATTCACCTTCTATCCATCCTACGGAAAAATGAAATCACCGCGCGTGCGTACGTACGAAATACCGTCTCCACGCCGTGGTGTAATCTATTTTCCACCACCACCTTACAAGGATGGGTATAATGGTGTAATGAGTAACTATTTATGATTATTATAAAGTAATATTGATACTGAAATAATATACATATACTCCAATACAATTCCACGATCATAGGAATGATATCATCACTCGTGCGTACGTACGGAATACCGTCTCCACGATGTGATGCGACTCGTTCTACATGATCATCATTACATAGTAATTATATAAATGAATTGAATGAATAAATATGATATATTTTGCACTAATACCATTCTGGATATAAGGTATCTATAACCTTAAAATAAGAATAAGAATTTATTCGGCAAAACACACATAAGAACAAAAGGCAATAAAGACCCGAGTAACAAGTAACAATGAAATATTACTAATAAGAAGCTAAGAATATGACCATATATGATATCATATCAATATGTATGATTCTGGAATAAGTCAATAACATTATTTAAACCATTATACAGGAGCTTCGGACACATACAAAGCAAATCGGACCTAAGGTAAGGGAAATATCACAATCTCATTTTTATCCGAGATTGTTTATTCGTAAGTATTTACTGGGGTGTATTTTATCATCCAAATCCATGTTTCATCAATATGTAATATTATTTCCATCCACCTACAATTGTTTAAATCCATTTTTACCCTTCGGTGATTTTTTAGTAATATGTATGAAAGGAATCTTTTGTCGTACGAGGTACTTTTTGACTTTTCCGACAAAAGTACGAAGAATGTTTTTTTTAACTTATACGGCATGAATGGATTTTTAAAACATTATTTCCAAGAAGCTTCCTTTACAAGTTTTCAAGTTTATTTTTAATCAACTTCTTTTATTTTGAAGTCGTATGATATGTTATGAAAGGAAAAATGTTTTTGAAGTAGAAAGGATATTTTCCTCAAGAATGGAGTTCAAGTATTTTATCAAAATTATTTTCCATCTAAGATAAAAAAAGGGTTCTGTTTTTATCCCTATTATTACATGGATTTGACTATGTTGTGATGGAAATATTTTTATGAATTCCTTTATCTTATATGAATTGTTTTATGATGTCATGTTGTTTAAGAATCCCATTTTTATTACATGGGTTACGCTATGATGTATGGTTTATGATTATGTGGCACACATAAGAAAGGATTCATTATAAGATGGGTGGGACCTATATCTCCCTACAATGAATTGGGTAAAGATTTTATATCTCATGAGATAGACATGGCTGGAACGGAAGGTTATTTCGGTTCAGTGATACAGGACTGAAACGAGGAGTGAACTCGGTTCAGAAAGGGACTTTGTCCACTAAGATAGTCTTGGCAATGAGTCATGACTAACAAGAAATGATTTTCCATAATTATGTGTGCATGCCACAAAGTTTCAAGTTTTATGTTATGATTATGGGGATCTCATTTTCCCTTCTATGATTTATTCCATGTTAAGATATTATGATCTCTTTTGCAGGTTTTGATTTTCAAAAAGATATGATATGATTTTTATTTCCTTTATTTTCCCTTGCTGAGCATTTGAGCTCACCCTTTTATGTTTTCTTTTCCCCAGGTCAGGAAGATGGATATTAAGTAGAATATGTTAAAAGGGACCCTAGATATGATGAAATAAATGGGAGACACTGTAGAAGATTTATGAACTAGTTGTTTATGTTTCCCAGTTTCTAAAGACACTATACCTATACGGTCCTTTGTGGTTTTATCATATGTTGTAATAAGTGTGCTTCAATTTTTGAAGTATTAAAAATGTATGTAAAGTATGGGTCGTTATAGTTGGTATCAGAGGAAAGGTATAGTCAACCTTTGGAAACTAGGATGTGAAAGCCTTAGTAAGAACCCTAAGGATAAGTCTAAGCATAGAACACAATTTTAGAAATGGCCATGAATAACATAGGATAAGACCTTAAGCATGAAAATTTTATTCTATAATTATGTGGTTTTCCTATTATAATTAGTGTTGCTCACACTATTCTTCTTGGTTTTAGTCAATGGCTGGAACCCGAAGGAACCGTGTTAATGCAGAATGCGATGGGCAATGCAATGATTGTCCCCCTGAGCAACCAAACGATATGGGAGCTGGAATACAAAATCTTGTAGCCATGCTCACACAACTTTCTCAAGCTATGAATCATGGAGGACTTCCAAACGAGCAAAGGAAGGAGCAACATTCTGTTGAATCCTTCATGAGGCAACGTCCACCTTCTTTCAGCGGGTCTACTGATTCATTAGTTGCTGAACAATGGATTAGTACTACTGAAAAGATAATTTCAGTTCTTCAATGTTCTGAGCATGATAAAGTCATCCTAGCAGTGTATCGTTTGGAAGGAGATGCTGATCAATGGTGGAATCTTATTAAGAATACGAGGCAAAGGGATGAAATTGAGTCTATGGAATGGGACGAGTTCAAGAACTTATTTTTCAATAAGTACTTCCCTCGTATTCTCCGAACAAAGATGGAGAAAGAGTTCCTTGAACTGAAGCAAAGGGATGATGAATCTGTTAGTACCTATGAAGCAAATTTTACAAGACTTGCAAGGTACGCTTCTGGTATTATTATCCAACCTGAGAGTAAGATCGATAGATTCTTTAGTGGCTTAAAACCAAGTCTTCGAAAGGCGTTAGCCATAAGGGACTTCAATAGCTACGAGGAAATCGTTCGATGTGCTCTCAAAGTCGAGATGGAGATTGGAGTAACCCATCAGTCACATGGGTTTGATAAGAAGAGGAAGATGGAATTCAAAGAAAAATCTAAAGAGCACACGGAAAATAAGATGAGCTTTTCCTTATGCTCAATGTGTGGAAAGAAACATGGAGGGAGTTGTCTTAAAGGGACAAGTAAATGTTTTAAATGTGGAAAGGAAGGTCATCGGGCATTTGAATGCCGTAATAATGGGAAGAAGATATCTAATGACGCAAACAAAGGAAGGGATACACAGAATGAACCTACTACACTTCAATGTTTCAAGTGCAAGGAGATAGGGCATTATGCCAATCAATGTCCAAATCCAAGGGTTGATGATGATGGTCGACGTCAACAAAATCTTAAAGCTAAAGACAAAGGAAAGTCACATGCAATTTCTATCCGCGATGTGGAGTACGATAACGATGTGGTGAAATGTACACTTACCATCCACTCTAAAGTAGCAAATGTTTTATTTGATTGTGGATCCACCCACTCTTTTATTTCTGAAGACTTTTCTAAGGGTATCACCGTATTACCTCAACAATTAGATGTTGAGTTAGCTGTGACAACACCTAATGGCACATCAATCGCATCAAAAGTTTATAATTCTTCTCCGATCGAAGTTTGTGGGAACGTGCTTCCTGCAAATCTTGTGATCCTTCCATTA
Source organism: Viscum album (assembly GCA_963277665.1). Lineage (NCBI taxonomy): Eukaryota > Viridiplantae > Streptophyta > Magnoliopsida > Santalales > Viscaceae > Viscum > Viscum album. The sequence continues at coordinate 768,981,518 of OY728121.1, forward strand.
GTGGAATTTGATGTGATTCTTGGCATGGATTGGATTTCTCTACATGGAGCTCATATCAATTGCCAAAGAAGGGAAGTCACATTTCATATTCCAGATCAATCTACGATCGTATACCAATGCAAGGATGAACATAACCTTCCAGTGGAAATTTCTTCCATCTTATGGGTATTGATTCCACTAAATGAAGGTTATTTATCTCAAATGGTTGCTGAGAAACTCACGATAAAGAATATGCCCATTGTACGGGAGTTTGATGATGTATTTCCGGAGGAATTACCGGGTCTTCCACCAAATCGTGAAGTTGAGTTTTCAATAGAACTCGTACCGGGTGCTTTGCCTATTTCAAAGACACCTTATAGAATGGCCCCAATTGAGTTGCAGGAATTGAAGAAGCAACTCCAAGAGAATCTTGATAAGGGATTCATACGCCCTAGTGCATCACCGTGGGGAGCACCTGTTCTATTTGTTAAGAAGAAAGATGGATCAATGAGACTCTGCATTGATTATCGAGAACTTAACAAGATCACTATCAAGAACAAATATCCTCTCCCACGCATTGATGACTTATTTGACCAACTACGCGGAGCTCAATACTTTTCCAAGATTTATCTTCGTTCAGGGTATCATCAATTAAGGGTCAAAAGGGAGGATATACCAAAGACGGCTTTCCGTACAAGGTATGGACACTATGAATTTATAGTGATGCCATTTGGTCTTACTAATGCCCCTACTATCTTCATGGATCTAATGAATAGAGTCTTTAGAGACTATCTTGATCAATTTGTGGTAGTCTTTATAGACGATATTCTTGTCTATTCAAAGAGCAAGGAAGAGCATGAAGACCACTTGAGAATTATATTGAAGACCCTGAGAAAGGATAAGCTTTATGCCAAATTTACCAAGTGTGAATTTTGGCTTCAAAAAGTTGCATTTGTGGGTCATATAATCTCAAAAGAGGGGATATCTGTGGATCCAGCAAAAACAGAAGTTATCAAAAGATGGTCAAGACCAACCACAGTTACTGAGATCCGAAGTTTTCTTGGTTTGGCTGGATATTATCGATGTTTTGTAAAAGATTTTTCACGATTATCTAATCCACTCACCAAGTTGACTCGGAAAAGAGTTAAGTTTGTCTGGACAGAGGAATGTGAAGAGAATTTCAAGGAGTTGAAAAGAAGGTTATCCAGTGCACCTGTGCTCACACTTCCTTGTAGTAGAGAAAGGTTTGTGATCTACAGTGATGCATCCAAGAAGGGATTGGGGTGTGTTCTTATGCAAAATGATATGGTGATAGCTTATGCCTCACGACATTTGAAAATCCATGAGAAAAATTACCCAACACATGATTTGGAGTTGGCTGCGGTAATCTTTGCATTAAAGATTTGGAGGCATTACCTTTATGGTGAAAGGTGTGATATTTATACTGATCATAAAAGTTTAAAGTATATTTTCACACAAAAGGAGCTGAATATGCGCCAAAGAAGATGGTTGGAGCTGATTAAGGATTATGACTGCTCAATCCATTACCACCCTAGGAAAGCAAACAAGGTGGCAGATGCATTAAGTCGACAAGACCATGCTAGTTTATCCATGATGAGGATCACAAAAGATCCAATATTTATGGATTTACAAAGGATGGATCTTGGAATTATAATGGAAGGGGAAAAATCTTATCTTTCTCAAATGAATGTTCAACCATCTATACATGTGAAGATTAAAGAGGCACAGAAAGAAGATGTCGAGTTACAAAAGAAGGTGAGAAATGTTCCTGAATTCAACCTTGATTGTGATGGGATAATAAAGTTCAGGAATCGGGTTTGCATTCCTCCCATCCCCGAATTAAAGAATGAGCTGCTGGATGAGGCTCATAGTTCATCATTCTCTATTCATCCTGGAAGCACGAAGATGTATAGGGACCTGAAAGAGTACTTCTGGTGGGATGGCATGAAAAGAGATGTTGCTGAATATGTCTCTCGATGCTTGGTTTGTCAACAAGTTAAAGCTGAGAGATAGAAGTCTAAGGGGATGTTACAACCATTACCCATACCCGAATGGAAATGGGAAAACATCACTATGGACTTTGTCACAGGACTTCCTAAAACATCCAATGGCAATAATGCTATCTGGGTCATAGTTGATCGTCTTACAAAGTCTGCACACTTCATTCCAATTAGAGAGGATTTCTCTCTAGATCAGCTTGCCAGGATATATGTAAAGGAAGTGGTAAGATTGCGTAGAGTACCACTTTCTATTATATCTGATCGGGATCCGAGATTTACCTCGAAGTTCTGGCGAAGTCTTCAGCATACTCTGGATACAGAGTTGAGTTTCAGCACTGCTTATCATCCCCAGATAGACAGTCAGTCTGAGAGAACAATTCAAACCCTAGAAGATATGTTGAGAGCTTGCTCTATGGATTTCAAAGGAGGTTGGGATCAACACCTACCTTTGGTGGAATTTTCTTATAATAATAGCTTTCACTCCAGTATTCAGATGGCTCCTTATGAAGCTCTCTATGGAAAGAAATGCAGGACTCCATCTTGCTGGGATGAAGTTGGGGAAAGAAAGCTATTAGGACCTGATCTCGTTGATGAAATGGCAGAAAAGGTTAGATCTATTCAACAACACATAAGAGTAGCTCAGAGTCGACAGAAAAGTTATGCCGACAACCGAAGAAAAGACCTAGAGTTTGAAGTGGGTGATAAAGTGTTCTTACGAATATCTCCCTGGAAGAGGGTTATGAGATTTAGAAACAAGGGGAAGTTGAGCCCTAGATATATCATTCCTTTCGAAATACTGGATCGTGTTGGGAAGGTAGCTTACTGATTGGCACTTCCACCGAATCTCTCTCAAGTTCACGATGTGTTCCACGTATCTCTCCTGAGAAAGTACATACCAGATCCTTCACATGTACTCAGCTCAGAAGTTGTACCGCTGGAGCAAGATCTTTCTTATAAAGAACAGCCGATAGAGATTCTGGATCGTAGCGAAAAAGTCCTACGAAACAAGACCACTTTCTTGGTGAAAGTTTTATGGAGGAACCACCAACTTGAAGAAGCTACATGGGAGCTTGAGGATATGATGAAGGAGAAGTATCCTCATCTGTTTGTTACAAAGTGACAAATTTCGAGGGCGAAATTTTTTTTAAGGGGGGTAGAATGTAACACCCGAGACTTTTATGTTATATAAATCATCAAAGGAATCTTTTTCTACACAACACTTGCTTGGCTTGCTTTACACGCAATCACGACCTTCCTCGATAGCTTGCGTCGTACGCAATATCGAGTTTCACTAAACAACAATATGCTATTAAAACTAGCCGTTATGAATAGTAATAACCACTTTTTGAAATTTTATAAATTTTATTTTTCAAAATGGACTTCATTTTTGAACTCAGAATATCGAAATTAGCCTAGGGTGAAATTTTGGTATTTTTCTGAAAACTTTCAATTTTTGATGAACAGTGAAACCACTAAGTGGTAGGTTAAAAACTGAATTTTGCATAAAACTTAATTTTACCGCTTCTGTGAATGGAATTTCAAAAATCCGACAGACACGGTTGATATCATTAAGTAAAATGTGGTTCAATGAGATAAAAATAATTTTTTGGTGAATAGTAACTTTTTACTATTTTTACCACGGTTAATAGTAAATAGGGTAACTAAGGGTAAATATGATATTAATATTACCCTAACACATGTCTTAATTCTATTGGACAAGTGTAATTCGACCAAAAACAAGCTTAGGAATAAAATATGACCATTTAGGCCCACTTGGATTAGATTAGGACATTTATTATTAATTTATTTAAAGAAGGGTTAAAATAGTTAAAATCAAAGTTTAATAAGTATATCATTTTTAATATGGGGTTATACATAAGATAAATTCGACTATAAATATTAATTAGAAAGATAAAACGATTTCCTACATAATAGTATTTTATTTGTAATTTTTAGACATCAAATAATTTAATTTATGTATGACACAAAGATGATGCAGTAATTATCTTATTAATGAAATATTGACATAATTGATAATATAAATACCCCAATAAATGTAATTTAAGACTTTTTATGAATTCCACTAATTTTCTAGGTTACTATGATATATTAGTGTTGATTTAATCAACTTGGTTCGAACATATAATTTTGTTATGACTTTCACAAAATTCATATATCAAATAGTGTCAAAATTGACACAAAATAGTTTTTAAATCAAGTATTATATTATTAATTGTTATTTTATTCATACAAATCTAAGGTTCGGCCAAATGACTTAGATAAGGATATATATATTAATAATAAACAATTTGGGGTTCGTTTGCATGTTATAGTAAGTGTATTAACCATATAGTGAAAGAAAACAAAAAGACATTGTAAAAGTTAAATTATTTAACTTAGAGTTAAATCTAATTGATAAGGTTAAAATAATACCCTAAACTTGTCTAAATCTTATTTGTTGATAGGATTTCGACCCTTCCCCACTTTAGCTTCGAAATAAGACCCTTTGGAACCATTATAAACCGATTTTGACTTTAATATAAAATAATATTTTGAGATATTCCTAAGGTGCCCCTCTCCTCCCTTATAAAAGGGCACCTCCTCCCCCTCCTCCTCACACCAAATTGAGCACTCAAGCTCGGCCAAACCCTGCCATTTTCTCCTCTCCACTTCCCTAGAATAATCCTAGAGGTCCTGGTCTTCTTCAAAGACCAATCTTAGTTCCCTAAGTGGAGAATTCAAAGAGGCGTTCCAAAGAAGAGGTAATATCCATTACCGATCTTTTCAATTTCTTTCTTCTTCAACTTCTTCTTCTTTAGTTGTTTCATGATAAAGTAATAACATAAGTATTACTTACATACTGATATGTTATTATAAATATGAAACAACCCTAATTCACCTTCTATCCATCCTACGGAAAAATGAAATCACCGCGCGTGCGTACGTACAGAATACCGTCTCCACGCCGTGGTGTAATCTATTTTCCACCACCACCTTACAAGGATGGGTATAATGGTGTAATGAGTAACTATTTATGATTATTATAAATTAATATTGATACTGATATAATATACATATACTCCAATACAATTCCACGATCATAGGAATGATATCATCACTCGTGCGTACGTATGGAATACCGTCTCCACGATGTGATGCGACTCGTTCTACATGATCATCATTACATAGTAATTATATAAATGAATTGAATGAATAAATATGATATATGTTCCACTAATACCATTCTGGATATAAGTTATCTATAACCTTAAAATAAGAATAAGAATTTATTCGACAAAACACACATAAGAACAGAAGGCAATAAAGACCCGAGTAACAAGTAACAATGAAATATTTCTAATAAAAAGCTAAGAATATGACCATATATGATATCATATCAATATTTATGATTCTGGAATAAGTCAATAACATTATTTAAACCATTATACAGGAGCTTCGGACACATACAAAGCAAATCGGACCTAAGGTAAGGGAAATATCACAATCTCATTTTTATCCGAGATTGTTTATTCGTAAGTATTTACTGGGGTGTATTTTATCATCCAAATCCATGTTTCATCAATATGTAATTTTATTTCCATCCACCTACAATTGTTTAAATCCATTTTTACCCTTCGGTGATTTTTTATTAATATGTATGAAAGGAATATTTTGTCGTACGAGGTACTTTTTGACTTTTCCGACAAAAGTACAAAGAATGTTTTTTTTAACTTATACGGCATGAATGGATTTTTAAAACGTTATTTCCAAGAAGCTTCCATTACAAGTTTTCAAGTTTATTTTTAATCAACTTCTTTTATTTTAAAGTCGTATGACATTTTATGAAAGGAAAAAATGTTTTTGAAGTAGAAAGGATATTTTCCTCAAGAATGGAGTTCAAGTATTTTATCAAAATTATTTTCCATCTAAGATAAAAAAAAGGGTTCTGTTTTTATCCCTATTATTACATGGATTTGATTATGTTGTGATGGAAATATTTTTATGAATTCCTTTATCTTATATGAATTGTTTTATGATGTCATGTTGTTTAAGAATCCCATTTTTATTACATGGGTTACGCTATGATGTATGGTTTATGATTATGTGGCACACATAAGAAAGGATTCATTATATGATGGGTGGGAACTATATCTCCCTCCAATGCATTGGGTAAAGATTTTATATCTCATGAGATAGACATGGCTGGAACGGAAGGTTATTTCGGTTCAGTGATACAGGACTGAAACGAGGAGTGAACTCGGTTCAGAAAGGGACTTTGTCCACTAAGATAGTCTTGGCAATGAGTCATGACTAACAAGAAATGATTTTCCATAATTATGTGTGCATTCCACAAAGTTTCAAGTTTTATGTTATGATTATGGGGATCTCATTTTCACTTCTATGATTTATTCCATGTTACGATATTATGATCTCTTTTGCAGGTTTTGATTTTCAAAAAGATATGATATGATTTTTATTTCCTTTATTTGCCCTTGCTGAGCATTTGAGCTCACCCTTTTATGTTTTCTTTTCCCCAGGTCAGGAAGATGGATATTATGTAGAATATGCTAAAAGGGACCCTAGATATGATGAAATAAATGGGAGACACTGTAGAAGATTTATGAACCAGTTGTTTATGTTTCCCAGTTTCTAAAGACACTATACCTATACGGTCCTTTGTGGTTTTATCATATGTTGTAATAAGTGTGCTTCAATTTTTGAAGTATTAAAAATGTATGTAAAGTATGGGTCTTTATAGATATGGTATTCAGTATTGTCATATAGGTCATAGTTCATGTCATGGTCAGCTTCAGGATTTAGAGTTTCCAGCATCAGGTGAGCCAGACGACGTTCGATGTTCCATTTATTCATTTTCTACTTGGGTGCTTGATTTTTTTGATCCAAGAGAAACACAGTTTTTAATATCATCTACCCATGTCCATGATTTTGTATATGAGGTAAAGAGGATTATAGTTCCATTAGAATTTATTGTAGAAGTTAATGGTCGAGATAAAGTTTTCGAATTATATAGAAACTGGGAGTAAGTTATGGGGAAGCTCTGCTTCGGGGGGGATTTCATATGTTTACAGATACAAGCATATGAAATAATTCTCGGTATGGATTGGTTGTATTCAGTGCAGTCTATCGTGGATTTATTCAGGTGGTAGGTTGTGTTATTTTATGTTGATAGAGAGCCATCATTGTTTTTTAGAGAAAGAGACTATCAGATTGGATAGATACACCTTCAATCCTTGTTGTCCTTGATGGATGAGATTATGCTGAGTTCATTAGAGGTTCAGAAGTCGGTGTTTCCCAGGGTCATAGAAGAGCACCCTTATGACTTTCCAGAGGAGTTTATAGCATTACTCCTCTAATGAGAGATCATGTTCAGGATGGAACTACAACTAGGTGTGTCTCATATCTCTATGTCTCCATATAGGATGAAACCTTCTTTGTTGCGATAGCTCCATATACAGATCGATTTTATTTTGTGGTGTGGTTTTTTTCAGACGAGTGTCTCCTTGTGGGGTGCAGTAGTTTTGTTTGTAAATAAGGATGATGACAATTTTTGGTTATTTATCGATTATCGTTTCTTGAACCAAGTGAGAGTAAAGAACCTCTATCCTTTTCCACTAATTGATTATTTATTTGATCAATTTAAGGGTTTAATTAGGTTCTTGGAGATCTATTTTCAGTTAGGACATCATAAAATGCATGTAGAGGATTAAAATATCCCGAATTCTGCTTTCTGTTGTCATTATGGGCATTACGATTTTGATGTGATTCAATTTGGTGTGAAGAATGCTCTAGCTATTTTAATAGGTTTAATGAAATATATGTTCCATGAGTTCTTGGATAATATCAGGGTGGGTTTCATTGATGACAACCTTATTTAATGCACATCTGAGGAGGATCATGCAGAGCATCTTTTTGTTGTCTTGGGAGTTCTTCACTATGAGAATTAAATTTGGATGTTTCTGAAGTGTGAATTTTGGGCTTGAGAATTTTGATTCGTGGGGTATGATGTAACCCAGTAATGAGTATATGTGGATCTGTCGATGATAGAAGCTGTTTTGTCTTGGGCAGACCTCAACATAGCATCGTAGGTGCAATGCTTCTTTGGTCTTACATGAGATTAAAAGATGTTCACAGCCAATTTATCTAGGTTTTCAACTCCTCTAATAGTGTTTACCAGAAAGGATCAGGTGTTATTGTGGATGGAATAGTGTCAGATAGCTTTTGTCTATATGAAGGAGAAGTTGGTAAGTTCTTTAGTTCTTTTTCTACTAGTAGTGGATTTCAGTTTGAATTTTTCTGTGACACTTTTCATCTTGGGTTGGGAAATGTTCTGATTTAGTAGAGATCAGTAGTTTCTTTTGGGTCTTGGAAATTACGTACCCATGATCATAAATATTACACCCACAATATCATCTTGGTGGAAGTGAAGTATTTCCTGAATTTGTGGAGACATTTCCTCACCAGGGAGCACTTTGTGGTATTCACCGATCATAAGAGTCTGAGGTATATTTTCTCCCAACATGACTTGAACTTGTGCCATCATCGGTGGATGGATTTCCTGTAGCATTAAAATATCAATATTTTGTATACAATTGTAAAGGGGAATGTTTTAGACAATGAACTGAGCAGGAGGTTGTGTAGTGATGTAGTGTGTGAATTTGGTGATTCATGGTGGGTGATGGAAGAAATTTCAGCATTACATCTAGATATGAGATAATTTAGGGGTAGGGATTTTCTTTTTTAGATGATGGTACATTCAACTCTAGGGCAGCAGGTGGAGGAATCCCAGTTGGGGGATCATTAGGTGGAGGTTTGGAGAGAATGAATTGTTTGTGAAAAGGCCCTTGATGGTGGCTTAATGGATAAAAAACACTAGGTGTTGTTTTTGGGTAGTCTTTCCATTCGTTTGGCGATGTGTGAGATGTTTCTCAGAGAATTCCATAGTTCCCAATAGTGGTACATCCTGGATTGAAAAATATGTATCAATCATTGAGAGGTTAGTTTTGGTGTCAAGGGTTCAAGTGTGAAATTTTAAAGTTTGTGTCTTGATGATTGGTCTTCCAGAAGGTGATGGTCGAGCACTGTGTTCCTAGTGGTTTTTTCCAGCCATTAGCTATTCCTCATCGAATATGGGAAGACATCCCGATTGGATTTGTAACTAAATTACCTCAATATCAATGGAGGTTTTATTGAGGTAGATTCTGAGGAGGAGATCAGAATCCACAGGGTGTGAAGGAATATCATTTTCGATCGAGATCATCATTTTAACTCTTGGATGTAGAGAGGTCTCGAATATGATTTTGGTTCTTATCTATTCCTAAGAGCTTCTTTTCCTGAAAAAAGAGATAGTTCAATAGATTAGACCATCTGGACTCTTGAAGACATGTTGTTCAATAATGTCTTGGAATTTTGAGGTCCATATATGAGGCACTTCCCTTGGTAGAGTTCTCTTACAATAATAGATTTAATTCCAACATCAGTATTGCACCATTTTGATTCCTTGTATGGATGACCTTTAAATTATCCATTGTGTTGGATAGGGGTTAGTGAGTCAGTGATTCACAGGCTGGAACTGATACAGAATATGATAGATATGGTTAATGTGATTCATGATAGGAAGAAATTAGTCCAATATTGTAAGAAATATTGCGCCGATCAAAGGATGAGACCTCTGGAGTTCAATTTTTGGGATCATGTGTTTCTAAATGTGGCTCCGTGTCATGGGTAGTAATGGTTTTGTCATGGAAGGAATCATTATCCCTAGTCTATAGGGCCTTTCGAGGTGTTGTCTCATATTGGAGTTGGGGAATATCAGATAGTGATTCCGCCATAGGTGAGCAAGATACATGATGTTTTTCATGTGTCAAAGCTCCATCGTTATCTTCATGAAAAATCTCACATCATATATTTGGGAAAGATCAATGTTGATGAGGATGCATCCTTCTTGGAGAAGCTTGGAGAGATCGAGGACTACTAAGAGAATGTTTTGTGTAGGAATGATCTCCCCTTGGTTCATGTATTCTCGTGGCATGGTGGTGTGGAGGAGATTACCTAGTAATGTGAGTCAAAGATACATGTTCAATACCTAGAGCTGTTTGATGTTTAGCACTTCTTATATAATGTTGTTTATTTTGTGTTTGAAGAATTTTCCAGATGTGAGATGGATTTCTCTTTTTTCTTATTATGGATTACTGTCTTTTGAGGGGTAACTCCTCCGTGAGTTTTTTTAGGAGTTGGTTTTGGTTGATGCATGGTTTTTTACTGGTTCCATTAGTGAGGTAGTGACCTCATGTGGTGATGATAGACATGAGAGGTATCTCATGGGGTGGCTGTTTGGATGATCCCTTTTTTTCTCTATGTTGGATTTGAATTCTTGAGAACAAGAATTTTTTCAGGGGTATCTAATGTAAGGGTCTGGATCCATGTGGATCGAACATTTCCATGTTCATGGGGCTTGAGGAACATGAAGGAGGCTCAGATGAAGTAAGAAGGGACTCTATTGTTGAGTAGTCCGAGTAGTGAACTTTCAAAGTGTGAAATAAGGATTCATGCCATGTAAAATAATTTCATGTTCTGAAATTGAGATTCAACCAACGTTATATTTTGGGGTTTGAAAAATAAAATAAATGTGAGAGGCGATGATTTTTTCCTCAAAAACTAACCTCAAAGAATTGCACAATGTGAAAGGGGATTAAACGTCGTGTAATCCCCCAATGCATTAATGATTTAAAACATTACATCCATCTGGGTTGTCAAACAATACAGTGGTAGCTTCCCTTCCTCTAGTCACAAGTGCGCCGATAGTCCCCTATTTGGCATTTTGGAGATCCCTTTGATGGGAATCCCTCTCGATCTTCCATCTACTATCTGTGGTGTCCAAACATGATTCATGGTGTGTTTTTCCTCTATTTTCTAGCGGTTTTCCCCAGTTTGGATCTTGCTTCCTCTCTTATCTCCTCACTATGCTATGAAGGTTTCATACCCATGGTTATAATGGAGATTCTCTATGTTTTCATTGGTGTGGTAGTGTCGTGGCATCCTCAATTGTATGTAGTTCTTTTGGTAGAGGTAATGGATGATCCGTTGCATAGTCTGTTCTCATGAGAAGAACATCGATGACGTTTTTAAGGCAGGGGATTAATTTCATCTCTATTTATTTACATAAAATCATAGAGTTAGCAATATTTATCCCCTTGGATCACAATGAAATTGTCCTAACAATTATTTCTACCAGATTAAATAATTGATAGTGATTTCACGATAATGTTTTTGTTGTACCATGATAACAGTTTGTCTCTTGATTTTCTAAATAGTCTGATATCTATGCCATTCTTTATTTATCATGTTGTTCTTGATGGAAATTGGTAAATAACATAAATATGGAACTAATGGATCATTAATTGAGTATAATATAAAGAGGCATGCTTAATTACTCTGGTTTTTGTTATTGTAATTTTATGCTAATCAAATTGATGCAAGTATTCTTTTTTAATTTAATTCATTAATGAACATAAAACATGTTGATTCTTGTTGATAAAAGAATTAAATCCATGTTAAATTAATTGTTTAATTAATTTGTGATTTCTATGAGAACCTATGAAAAATGAATCAATTAATTCAGGATTGAATAAGAACTAGTTGTGTGATCCAAGGTAATGCATTTGTGGGGAATGAGTTGCCTGTTTTCTCTTAAAGGCCTTGTTACTTATCTTTCGGATCCATGTGGGCTAGTTATGTGTGAAGGCTGGACTCCGTGCTTTAAGGGAAAAATTCAATTTTTATGTTGTTTCCTATAGCTTGTGATGTGACGGGATACTAGGAAGGTTGAGCCTAATGGGTTATTGTGGGATGTGAGGAGGGGAGGCCCGAATGAGATGTAAGCCTAAGATGGATTAGCCTAGAGGGTTGTTGTGGTGTGAGGGGTAGGGATGCCCAGTTGTTTTTGTATTAGGTGATTCATGGAGTGGTGATATGCCTCAGTATATGCATGGGGATATTGGGAAGGACATCAGAGATGATGAAATGGGTTGAAGATGGTATTACATATTGTTATGAATGTTTAATGCTTGATTTAAACTATCGTTTGGAAGGGTGCCAGGTTGTTGGTTTATATGATTTCCATTCCCCACTACCTGAGGCAGAAAGATGTGTTTGGTTACTCTCATTCCCTTAGAGGTGATGAATAGTGGGGTATGCTTCATGCTTTCCATGTTTATCTCATTCTGTTTGGATCGGTTTACTCTAATACTATAGGTGGTGAAGTCTCAACATGTAGTTCATCTTCTCACCATTACAAGCACCTTATGTTTGGGGTGATTAGAATGATTTCATATAGAACCTGGTGATATTGAAGGTAATGTTGTTAAATAATTGTATAAATGTTTAACACATGGGTTTTGATCTTTTTTAGATGTATTTTTTATGTTGAATTTCTATGAAGTTGTAGACTCGGTTTAGTTATGCATGGAGGGAATGGATCATTGTTGAAATGGAAATGTGATGTGATGTGGAAATGATAATGTTTAATTAATATTTAATAATTAATTAACATAATGTGAAAATGATAAAACGGGATAAAGTAATTTAATTTATCTCTTTAAATGGTTGTGTGCTTATATGATATCTAGTCTTAGCAGTGGCAGTCGAGAGTCTGAGAGATGTTACCTATAGTTAATTCTGATACAAGGATATGACCATAGTGTGGTTGTGAGATATATTATATCTTGTAACTTTTTTGTTTCTATAAGATACTACACCCTATTGATTAGGAAAACTAACACCCTAGGGATTCTAAGCCCATAGGGGGCGGGGGGTTATTTCCCCAACATCCCAGTGGGAGGATGGATAGTTGACTACCCCCTTTGTCGCCACTCTCTTCTCTTGGTAGTTACTTGTGATGGTATACTCGATAGTTAGTTTTCCCAATTCATGTGTGTAGAGAGATGTAATGGATTTTGGTTATTCCACACACATGTATTCTGGATTTACATTCCTAAGGACATCTATATGTATAATGTTTATAGGTTGTGGGGGCTTGATTGTCCTTACTCTGTGTATGGACTATGATGGCTTGAGGTATAATAGCATATGTATGATACCTATTATGTGAGGTATGGTGGATCTTAAAAACTACCTGGTTACTTTTTTTTTTTTGGATGTGTTCTTGTTTTTCATGAGGTGCATGTTTTTGTGCTTCTCCCAAGTGTCTATAGGCTAGACTTTTTGGAGAGATATGTTTAGGACGTGTGATGTTGGGGAAGAGTGGAAAAGAAGTGGAAAAGCATTTGGAGGGTACCCTTGATATTCATTATTATATTATATTGTTTTGTATGCAATAAATGGTGAGAGTATCATTGTTGAGGAAAGGAACATAGTATACCTTTTTAGCTGATGAGTTAGTTTCACTTTTTGTTCAGTGTGCTTTAGCCTGCTTTTTTTACTTTTTCACGAGAGGCTCCAAAGAAGATCCTATTGAGTGTACTATTATACTCACCCTATATATATATAAACTATTTTTAGGCTAGTTGGAGCAGGTTGGAGATCATGCAGTTTACTACTAGCTTTTGGGTGGTGGGAGCTATTTGGTTTTCATGATCATTGTCATCTTTAATTTCTTTTGGTACATGCTGTTTTCCCTTTTAGTTCTACTAGCTCTTACATGAAAGTACATTTTTGTACTTGTATTTTCATCTATGTTATAGTCGGATTAGGTGTTGGTTGGTGTCTATCTTATCTCTCTCTTCCTCATGTGTTTTTCTTAGAGGCCAATCCCTTCCATCTCTATTATTACTATACTCTCTGTGCTAGTCTCCAACTAGGGGCCTACTTGATGTAGGACTCAGGGGTCACTTTCTCTCTTCTCCCATTATCTTCCTAGGAGGGGTACAATATTTGGGGATGGGTTCATGAAAATATAGTTTAAATAAAATATTACTGAAAAATGTGGATTCTCAAGTTGAACCTAAATGGATTACAAGACTTAGAAAGGAGAAACAACTACATCCTGATTTTATTTATCCCAATTCCATAGTTTTCATCATCGAAGGAGATCAAAATAATCATCTTCTGAACAAGTATCCTATGTTATTAACTATTTATGAATACCCAAATATATATAAATAAGTTTTTACTTCTTGAGATGTTTCTTTTTAGAAAGAATAAATTATTGATGAAATGGATTCCACAATGGGGAATAATACTTGGGTCAATAAAATTTTACTAAGAGGTTAAAAACCTATTTGTTGTAAATGGGTTTTAGAATGAAGTATGATTCCAATGGTAACATTATCTTCTAAAGTTATACTGGTTTCTAAAGGATTCAGAAAATGAAAGAACTGATTTATTATTTTGATACTTATTCTCCTATAACCCAGATTACTTCAATATTGTTTTTATTTATATTATATTTAATTAATCATTTTTACATCCATCAAATTGATATTAAAAATTCCTTTTTAAATAGAGACATAAATGGATAGATTTACATGGAACAAAAAATGGATTATTTTCCAAGGTAATGAATAGAAAGTAGCTAAACTATTTAAATATTCTAATTTCATTAAACATGATCTAAAGAAATGACATGATAAATTTTAATTTATATTTTATCAAATGGATTTAATCATTATAACAAGGATAAATGTGTTTATTCAAAATTTATAAAATAATATGGAGTTATATTGTGTTTATATGGGGTTAATATGTTAATTTTTTGAACTAATATGATTGGTGTAAGTGAAAAAAATAATTATTTATCCCATATTTTTAAAATTAAGGACCTTGGAATATTTGATATTTTTATAGGTATTAACGTTAGAAAATATACTGGAGGTTATTCTTTAGGTCAGCATCTTTTCATAGAAAAATTGTTAAATAAATTTTGCCATCTTGGTTTCAAGGATTTTAACACTCCATTTTATTCTAGTATTAAATTATTTTTGAATATGGGTAGAGCTATAACACTAATTGAGTTTTCTAGTGCAACTGGTTCATTAATGTATTCAATGAATTGTACTAGACATTGATATTTATTTTTCGGCATGTAAATTGAGTAGATATACTACTAATCCGGGTGTGGATCATTAGAGTTGTATAACAAAAATATTGGGATACTTCCAAAAAACCAAAGATTTATGTTTGTACTACAAGGATTATCAGGATATATCATAAGGATACACCGATGCGAGTTGGATTACTAGTTTTGTTGATAATAAATCCAAATCTGGAAGGTTTTTTACTCATTTAGTTAATGATATTTCTTATTAGAGAAGGAAACAAATGTTTATTACACATTTTCCATAGATTCGTAGTTTATTTCTTTAGTGACATGTGGAAATAAAGTTGAAGGGATTAAGAATATATTACTGGACATTAGATCATGTCCCCAACCAACGACTCCTATCATTAGAAATTATGATATTGAAGCAACATTATCAAAACTATATAGTTTCATGTACAATAGAAATTCAAGAAATGTAAGTTTGAGACATGATTATATGACACAATTATTACAAGATGGTACTATAATAAATATTTTCCTGAGATCATGTAAAAGACTTGTAAATTTCATTACAAAATAAATTCTAAGAGAGATTATTCATTCAAATAATAAATTGATGGGCTTAAAACCCATAAAATCAATCATTTACGTAATGGAAACCAAACTGTTTATCTAGGTAGATCATAATAAAATCATTTAATTGGTAAAAAAAGTAACCAATATAAGTATTTGCGTTGACAATTATAACCCCAACTACTTGGTGTCAATATCATCCTCTATGAGTAGAGGATGAGTTAAAAACTATTAAAAAAATTTATGACTAAATGAGCTATGTATTCTCATTATATAAACACATTTTAATATTTTGACTATGTAAAATTATAAGTGGTGGCACTTCTTATAGGAGTTAACTAGTTTATCCTTATAGACTTCATGAAAAGGATATAATCACATGTCCAAAAAAGTGGAACAAAATGAGATTTTGGATAGAAATATCATTGTATTTATAATATCTATGTATTATCTTAAATATTAAAGAAGTTTATTGTTTCCAAAACATGTAAAACTAAAAATACATTTTCATATTGATACTAATTAAAGGTTTAAAACAAAAGATACTGTTATTGCATATAATGATTAACTAATGATATGGAGAGTTAATATTTCTGAATAAAATTGTGGGACTGTTATAATTTTATTCATAAAAAAGATAAAAAAGGGATCTTATTGGGACCAACATATTTGGAGGTTGGGATTGATGAGGTGGACAAAACTATGTGGCATCCCACAATGGAAATGTGGATAAAATCCACAAAGATAAACCCTTATAAACAGAGGCATTGGGAATTGTATTTCCATAAAAATATATATATTCAAAAATTATTTAAAATTATATTTTGAAATATATATATATATATATTATTTAAAAAACAAGTCACAAATAAAAATAAAATAAAAATATTTTATAAAAAAAAATAATGAGGAGATTAGACACCAAATTTTGATTTCAAAATTCTCAAAATCCGAATGGTTGATGCCCCCAAAATTTTCCCATTTCAATAAAATCAATGAATGCTTTGATTGAAATGGTGAGATCAAATTGGTATGATTCAAACTAATTTTGAATTATAACTAACTAAAATATGAGATCACTTATTAATTAATCTCTTCAATCCAAAAATATCTAGAAATATCACCCAACATCAATGCTATAAGGCCACTAGAATTTAGTTTTTATTATTTCCAAAATTTTGGAGAAATACAGCAGTGATATTTCAACCATGAAAACTACACCAACAAGTTGGGGTGGATAGATCTCTTTTGGAAAGTGAATTAAATT
This sequence comes from Viscum album, assembly GCA_963277665.1. Lineage (NCBI taxonomy): Eukaryota > Viridiplantae > Streptophyta > Magnoliopsida > Santalales > Viscaceae > Viscum > Viscum album. The sequence continues at coordinate 768,998,376 of OY728121.1, forward strand.
CACACATTGAGATTCCAAATTATTGAAATCATATTTCTATTCTATTTAATTTTGACAATATTCAATAATTTTAAAAGAAGAGATATAATATATATATATTATAATATAAATATTATTTCATCATCCCAAAATGAAATTAATCTCATTTAAATTAAGGAATCCAATGAATGAATATGAAAAAATATTAACACAGATCATTTAATTGAGTGTTTATATATGTTTTTAAAGTGGATATGTATTCATTTAATACTTTGAATAAGATGTGTTTAAGAATGTTTAATATTCTAAATTATACACAAATGTGTGTATCATTATTTTTATTTATTGTGAGATATGATGTGTGGAATATATATATATATATAATTTGTTTTCTATATGATCAATTATTTTCCAATACATCAAATGATGCTTTCATGATTTTAATAGAATTTAAGGAGTTATTTTTTTGTAAATAAAGAGGTTCACCCACAGGTTCTGAGAGGGGATTTAGGTTTCCCAATATCCTATATCCTAGGTGATGCCAAACCTATTGTATTTTTTTTATAATTGTACATTATCTCTCTATCTCTCTCTCATATTCTTCTTCTATTTAATTATTTCTACTGATACATGGGTGAAACTATTCCAACAAATTTGTGAGTTTCTTTGATCATATTCCTTCATTATTAAGTGATCCAATACTATGTCCTATATGGGAGTATCTTCAAGAGAGCCCGACAATATGGACACTAATCCTATCCTTTGACTTCAACTGAAAATTGGGGAAGGTTATTTCCATCAATTATTATATTTTGAAATATTGTATGATTGATATATTTTGAACACATATAATCCTTAAAGTGTACATATCCTTTTATTTATAGCACCTTTAAAATTGATCATTGTAATTATTATAATATTCATCCTCATTTAATATCCTTTCAAAATGGTTGATTGAAGTTTTCATCATTAATCATTTAAAACCCATCCTAGAACCCAATAATCCAACTATTTTTATTATTTAATCCTTTTAATGATCATTAGAAACCATATATATCTCTAGATTAATGAGTTTTTACTCTTCCCCTAGGCTTGACATAGAGGAATTGGTCTAGGGAAAGGGGTTGTGATTTACAATATTCAGTTTATTAAATTACTCTTTAGTTGATCCATTTTTTGTTCTTAGGAAAAGGGTCCTTGATGTTTTTAAAATTTATTCATTGTTTATTTAAATTATATATTGTCAATTATTATATTTATATTATGGTGAATGTTTGTATGTGTCTTGGTTATGTTGGTTAAGTGATTTCAAGTTTTCATATTATAATAAATTATTACCCATAATGAAGGCGAGTTATATTGTTAATGAATAGACTGGAGAGGAAAATAAAATAATGAATATGTATATTGAAATATGAATATATTCATGTAACCATATTAAATTCTTAGATTTAATTATATAGGTGCTGCCAATATTATGCAACCTCCCATGTTGAATGGGGATATTTTGGAAATGGAATAGAGAATATAATCAAGGATAATGAAAATAGATAATGAATATGAATTTGATTATCCTTCTAATATAATTTTTGATGTTTCAACTACTTAATTTGATTAATATATACATATAGTATTAAATTTTATTTTTTAAATAATTATTTTATATTTAACCAAGAAATGTTGTGTATACTATATGGTTTTGATATAGTTTTGTGGTTTATGCATATGTGATAATACATGACACTACATAGATTAATATTAATATGTTGAATAAACTTTGTGTCTCTTATGATTTAACTTTGAATGAAAATTATAAATTAAATTAAGTGGAGACCATAATTCCAATTTATACTATAGAGGGAAATTCAAGAGAGAATATAAATGGGGAATAATCTAGAAAAATATTAAATTGATGCAGGTCATGTTCAGAGTAGTGAATGTAACAAATAATATAAGATATTAATTAATCTATCTTCATATAAATTCATTAGTAGAAGAAGCTAATGTATTAATTGAAATAGAGTAACTTATAAAAAACAAAGTTCAATTACTATATCATGTTTATTGTATCAATTTTTGTTGACTAGATTAATTCTATATGATTTATTATTTAACTTATTTGGTTTGATTATTTATCAAGTATGCATGGCCCTAATTTACTGCTTATGTTCTTTTCTTATATTTTTAGACTTATTTTATTCTCCTGACATTTTATATGAATTCATAGCTTTCTATTTTCCTTTAATCGTAGAACTGGTTGGGACTGTTGATCATGTTGTTCTAACAACCAACTATGGATACCCATATGTTTTTTTTGGTTTATTTTTCTCTCTCTAAATTTTGAGATGATCCACATCACACCTCTATGATCTAACCAATTATTCCACATTCCCCTAAAATTTACTTTGTGTATTTTAATTTAACTTCTTTAATCTGGGTCATATGCATGTCGCTCATTCGGCACACCTCTCATTGCTCGCACATCACATCAAATTGGCATCATCATTTCCCTATAACATTGTCTTGGTGAGAGATAATAGGAAAATCCATGATTTTTTGTAGTATTTAGATGAGGAAAATGAGGATCCTTGGTTCCCGACTGCTACATGCTTCTTCTCGTATAGTGTATTGATCCCTATAACATTATATTTGTTCTGGTGCGGACATGATGGATACTGAAGTTTGGTATAGGAGTATGATTTTCATTTCAAGATGATGTTGAATGTTTATGGGAATTGTGGAAGTGGGTCATGATTTTTCCCAAAAAATATTACTTTATAAACTATTACAAATTTCTCCTTATAAAAAGATATAAATGTGTTTTCGGAATCCATGAAGATAGGATTATCACATAAAATTTAAAATCAATTTATTAAATTAAATAATTAACAGTTTTTTAATTATTTCTTCATCAATGAATTAGTCTATCACTAATTTCATACCATTGATGCATACAAGGAATCGATGGTAGATTCCCTTTAGAATTGAGTGTTCTTCATGAACCTTGGATCATCAATGAAGGAATATTTGGGTGCTAGCGTGAATGAAATCTCCGAGATGTAATACATTCTCTTTGGTGGAAGAGGTGGTTTTTCTATATGTTAATAAGAGAATTATAGGAAGGGATCCTAATGGTATTTAATTTTTTATATCTATAATTAATTTCGCACAATTATTGAATGAGTTTAGATTTATAAAATTTAATAAACGGGTTTATATAGTGATAGGGTTAGAAAATTAATATTTGGACAAGGGCCATTATTAATTTTCAAATTCCTTGTGAACCCCATGTCTAAATTATAATAATAATAATAATATTTAATTTAAATGAGCTAAACACAAGGGTAAAATTAATTTTATTTTCATGAATATTTAATTTAATATTTATTCAAATAATATTTAATATGAAATTTCTCCCTGGGCCATTAAAACCTGATCTGCAGATCCTTCTCAAATATTTATCATTCTGTGAATAATAAAAATTTATTTAATTATTTAAATATTAATGTATAATTCTAAAATAAATAGATAAATATTATATTCATGAAATTAGTGACTAAATATGTATTTAAATATTCATGTCAACAAAATAAATATTTTTTTAAAATGAGACTAAACTAGAATAAATAAGTATTTTATATTATTTGAACTATATTAACAATTACATGGTAAATAATTATTTATTAAATATTTATCTCACATATTTATTCTTTCAAATAATAGGTGATTGAATATATTTTATCAAAACAACATTAATAATAATTAAACGAAATATGGGAATAATATTTATCCAACAAGTAAAATTAAATAAAAAATTAACTGATGCTCTAAATAAACAAAGTGTGTGACCCGCTTGGACACTTTCTTAGTGACATTAGGCTACAATGCATAAAGTCCAAGGTTGACGTCTAAAAACATTCCAAGTACCCAATAGAGAAAGAAGTAAATATAATAATGAAATTTAACCTCATACAAACATACACTATGTGATATAATCCATTTATCTCGATATATCTATTAAGAAGGTTACATGATACTTTCATCAACATATAAACTCGATTTCTCTTTCTTTGAATTTCCTCTAATGAATGTGTTGAAAAAAACATCATGGAAATGGATTTAATTTTTTATTTCAATTCCCACAAAATTTTTTGTGATATCAACTTCTGTTATAGAATATAAGTAATAAATCCATTATTTCATTATTCATCAATACAACATCACACATGATGCACCCATCATATCCTACTCATCCACAAGAATATTTTATCATTATTTTCCTCAATACACCAAAATATGTGACTCATGACTTATATTAATAATAATATTAAACTCTAAGGATCATTATACACATCTACAAATAGTAATATCCAATTCACATATAAATGTGGATTTCCTATTTGCGTGTCATGTTCCCATAATATCCTCTACTGAAAATTACCAAGGGTGTACACCATTAGAAAGTGTACCAAATTATTATGAGTCTATATTCCAACTAGCGTATATAATTTATGTCCTATGAAATGATATCATTCAGTTATGGAACATACTTTTATGAATATTTTTGTGACCCATCTATGTTCTCATCATAGTGGGTAACTGTGATGACCTTTTAGTGATGCAAGTAAATTTAGGACACTATCACATTCTATATAATATAAAATAAAAAACATGTTGTGATATGATATTTTATAAATATTAAAATACATTAATTAAAAAATCATAATGTACTTCAAAGTTGGTTCTTGTAATCTAACTCCAATAGATTACCTCTTTCACTAGAGGAAACTGATAAGAACCTTCATTCCACCAACTGTTACATGATATTCATGATTCTCCAAGATAAGGATTTAGTCAAGGAGTTGTTATATTTTTCTTATAAGGAAACTCTACTCATAGTGACTTCACCCCATGGAGAAAAATACCCCAATACATGATGTTTTTGTATTATGTGCTTCGCTCATTTTTATAACCTTGTCTCCTTTACAAGAGACACTAATATAGTATTAGAATAATATTAATTTGACATGATCACTACATATAGGCACTAAAGCATGCTCTTGAGTAGATTTTCAAATAAAAATTGGTTATTTGGGTTCATCATAAGCGACTATAAACTCAGACATCAACATAGAATTAGTGATAAAATGTATACTTTCAACTCTTCCATATAAAATCTCCTCGATTGAGACAGAATATATATATTGACTATGATATTAGATTATCCTGATCTATTTTGAAACTAGAATTAGTATATTATCTGATGACTAGTTCTTTGTCTCCTCTATATACTAATAATATATACTTATAATGCCTTATATAATTAATGTTAGCCTTAACTACAAGTCAATTCTATTCTCTTGAATTATCTCAACCATGATTAAAGAATAGGAAAAATCAAGAGTACATAACACGACCTCAATGATAGATCCTATCAAAGATTAACATGAGATCTTACTCATTTTCTCTCTCTCTCTCTCTCTTATTGTGTCTGAGGACACATTATTTTGGAGAGATGTATACCATGTAACTCTAGATACAGTCCCCTCATAGATTGTTCTATACTAAATACTTTTTTATCTAGTAAATATATAGACTTTTACATAATCTAAGAATCCATTTGGACCAATAATTAATGATCTTGATTCCAAAGATATATTCCGCTTCACCTAATTCCTTCACAGGTATGTATTTCTTTAACAAATCATTAACCAACTATAAAACAAGTATTTTATTTCCAATAAGTCATATTTCATCAACATATACTACTAGGAATTTTAACGCACTCCCACTAATCCTCATGTAAACACATGGCTCACATTCATTATTTATGGAACCAAAATCTCTTATAAATTCATCAAATTGAATGTTCAATGACCTAGATGCATGTCTATATCCATAAATGGATCTCTTCAATTTGCATATCTTTATTTAATTTTATGATGTCAAAAACCCTTCAGATTGTTTCACATATAAATCATCGTCAATGTTTATGTAAGGTAAATATATTTTTAAACCCATCTACTAAATCACATAGTCAGGAAGGATTCTATTGAAAACAAAAGTTTGATGGATTTAAAGTTCAAATTTGGAGAAAAGTTTTCATCATAGTAAATTCTTTGATACTATTTAATCCATTTAGATACTATCCTTTCTTTATAGGTAATTACTTTAACTTCCATGTCCATTTCTCTATTGAATATTAATTTTCACCAAATATAATTTACATCAACTAGTTGATCAAACAGAACCTAGGCTTTGTTATGATACATGGAATCCATCTTAGAATTCATGGCTTATTTCCATCATTAAGAATATGAGCTCTATAATGCCTCTTTATAGGAATGAAAATAATTACTAAAAATAAATAGTTATTCACCATCATCAATGACTATAAAAACATATCATTCTAGTTATCTAACCTCTCTGGTGTTCCTATATAGTACTTGTGTCATAGGAAGAACATAATCCATGGTTGGAACTATGGAGCCTTTTCCTATACAAAATATTGTCTATATTAAGATAAAAACATGGAATTAAATCTTTATCCCGTAGTCCTTATTGATGACGTGATCCCTCTTAATAAAAAGGGATTTTATTGTGATAGTTACATTCTTATCCAATGCGTTTTACAGATAATATCTCCATATTTCCTTAGGATTCCTTAGAAATATACACTTCACCTCTTGGGGTGCTAGTTGGTTTCAAAATTTATCCTTAAAAAATGTCTCCCAACCTCATTCCTGAGTATGTTTTAAAAAATATTTCTTTCTATACATTGACTCATTTAGTTTCACATATACTGCATTAATTGATACTTAATTTAGAATGTGTGACATAGCATGTAATGGATATACCAAAACATATAATGGAAGAATTTCATGCATCATAATCAACCATACCATGTAAATTAGGGTATGATTCCTCTATTCACTAACACATTCCGCTATAGCGTATGAGGATGAGTGAGTTTTTATAGGATCACACACTACCTTAAAAATTTGATGAATTCTTGGTTTAGATATTAACCACATCAATCTAGTAAAATATTATATATCTTCTTACCAAGATTAATATATATTTTATTATTTATTTATTTGAATTTATTAAAATATTCAAACATATATCCTATTAAGAAGCCATATACATATCGACTGAAATCATAAATAAAAGTAATAATGTAAGAATAACAACCTCATGTTTCTACCAGAAATAGTCTGCACACATCAATATGTACCATTTCAAAAAACTCTATAGCTCTTCAACCTTTTCAACCAAATGGAATCATGGTCATTTTTCCTCTCTCATAAACTATCCTGAAATCTATCAATTGGTTTTGTCTCAAAAGAGTCTACATAACCATATTTATATAGCATTGTCATATGTTTCTTGTTTACATGATCAAGACAATGATGTCATAGTTGGGTATGAAATGAGACATGAAAACATGACAATTTATCAATTGAAAACAATTTTTTTCATAATATAACATATAAATACCATTATTTAAAGATTCCATACCATAGCATATGTAGTTTTCATTAAATAAGCATATTTTATTTCTGTAAAAAAATTATAACCATCTATATCTAGGAAGGATACACAAATTATGATTTTTGGTAATACTTATTACATAAAAAAAATTCAAAACCATTACCATACCTAATATAAATTAATGGTGGTAGTCTCTAATGGATAAATTATCAATCCACACACCATTGTAAGCCTTCAATCCACATCTCCTTTAGAAATCATTAGAAATCAACATGTTTCCTATATTTGAATACATATGTGAGAAAAAACAATTAAATCAAATACCCATTATGTGGATATCGAAATAGTAGACATTATTATAAGCTCACTTAGAGCTTCCTCTTTCTTCTCTAACTGGGTGAAGTTCTTATACCAGTGGTCCAACATGAAACATGAAAAATATGTCAACCCTCCTCTTTATTACTCATCAATTCTGTATTAATTACATAAAATTATACTTTATACAACCTAAATTATTTATTAGTCTAGTTTCATTGGGAGATACGTAAATTACAAAGCAAATTTAAATAGGAAATATATCACCATTATAAAAAACATCCTTACACATGCTCATATTATTCCATCATACTTAAAACATCATGGGATAACCTAGGGACACACATAAGAAAGGGGTGAGATATAAAGCCCAGTAATGAAATAATCATGTAATAACATGAATAAAGGAATACATGTTATAACATATTTATATAAATGAGTCATAAAGTGGGTGATAATCATAAACATGAATAACGATACATGATATTACATGATAACATAAAGGCAACATGGGAAATGTGTCACGACCCATCCTCAGGGCCCGTGTCGTGACTACCCCAAGCCCGCCCTACATAGGCCAGGGGATGGCGACTAGCACCAAGGCGTAAATCCAAACAAAAGGGAAGACATTGCCTTTGAAAAGTAAACAAGTACCACAGAGTAAGCAAGAGGAAAAGTAAACACTAAGTAAAACAGTGTACAACTGTAAGTGCGGAAAAGTAAGTGGGCCTGTATACAAACCCAAAACTGAAAGTAAAGTACAATTCGAAAGGGAAAAAAGAAACTGAAAAGTAAAAGCTGCTACGCCAAGCTGCCAACTGGAAATTCCACCTGAAGGGTGGGTATAGATAGCTCCACTGCTTCTCGGGTCCTGCCGTCCGCTCCGAGAACGTCCCACCCAGTGGTCCACCTCCAGGTACCGTCTTGCTTTGCAAGCCTCAACCACGATCAACGCTGTTCGTCGTCTGCAACCAACACAACGTAGTGCGGGCATAGCCCGTGCAGGGGTGAGTATAAGCTACTCAGTAGGGACCCCGAGACCCCCGAAGGTCTCCCAAAATCCACAGAGGATAAACCACAAAAGAAAGATACAATCATGAAGTAACAACCAACACTACTTAGGTATATGCCCATACATATACCTAAGTCATCAATTCCAATACGCTCCAACCTCCGAGCCCAAGTACAACTCAGTCCACATAGGAAAGTATTCGTATTCCACACAGGAAAGCAAAATGAAATCCACAGAGGAAAGCAACAGGATTCAGCTCACACAAGTATACATCATCGATAAGGTGAAAGAGATGATCAGACATAGACACTGAATCATCTAAGCTGGGACCCACATAGGATACAAGACTAGCTGTATTCATTGATTCATCTATACTGGGACCCACATAGGATAAAAGACCAGTATTGAATCATCTAAGCTGGGACCCACATAGGATACAAGACCAGCACAACTAGGACCCACATAAGATACAAGACCAGCTGTCTTCATTGATTCATCTATACTGGGACCCACATAGGATACAAGACAAGTATTGAATCATCTAACCTGGGACCCATATAGGATACAAGACCAGCACAGCTAGGACCCACATAGGATACAAGACTAGCTGTCTTCATTGATTCATCTAGACTGGGACCCACATAGGATACAAGACCAGTATTGAATCATCTAAGCTGGGACCCACATAAGATACAAGACCAGCACAGCTAGGACCCACATAGGATAAAAGACCAGCTGTCTTCATTGTCGCAGTCCACTGAGGATCCCTGCACAATCATCGTCATCATAGTAGCAGACGCAGCCAGCACTAGGGTTCCCGCACATAGCAAGCTCGTTCGGGAGGGTCCGCTCCACGAGCCAAGAGTCTGATACATCAACTGTCACAAATTCCAGAGTTGATGTATCCAAAAGTTATGTATCGCCAACAGGAACTCAACGCAACAGACGTCGCTTCGATCGGACGCCCGGTCTGAGAGTTATTGGCTTTTTCATCCTAGGGGCCCGGTTGGTTTTTAAGGTAAAACCAACCCGACCATACTCCACCTGCGTCCAAACCTCGGGTGGAGTATTTCAAAAGATCCATCTCACTAATATGAACTCAGCAAAGCTGATAGCACGTCAATCGGACGTCCGTAGCTCAAGATATGAGCATTTCCGCTCTGAGGGCCCAGTTGGTTTCGTGTATGAACCAACCCAGCCGAACCCAAAGTTCTCCGACACCTTGAGTGCGATATACCGAAACGACCGTCTCGATCTAAGGATCGTGTTTCCGCTAACGGCGAGTCGTTTGGAGGCCCTTAGCTCACGTTACGGGTGAAAAACCGAATCCTGTCCGAAACTGGGGGTCTGGGCCCGGTCCGACCCGGCCCAGTACCCCCTGGGGCTGGCCCGAACCAGGTCGAACCGGTTCGGGTCTGGGACCGGCCCGGCCCGGCGCGGCCGGTCCGCGGGTCACCGCCCGCACGCAGCATGCTCGGCCAAAAGGGCCAAGCAGGAGGGGAACGGGGGGGGCACAGCCCCCCGTGTTTTCTTTTGAAACAACGGCCTCCCCATGTGGGGGGGGGGGGGGGGGCGCTCCAAGTCACTGGGGGTTCCACCCCCGGGTTTTGTGGATCTCGTCCGGCCTTAGGCCGATCGTTTTCCTTTCACACACGGGACCCGCAGGTGCCGCCTCCTAACCCTTCCGCCGCGGCCGGCCGGCACGGCCGGTTGCCTTCCATCCTTCCGCCGCGGCCCGATGGTCGCAGCACTTCTTATCTCCGGCGGTCGGCGAGGCCGGCCGCCTCTGGATGCTCCGCCGCGGCCGTAGGGCAGCAGCCCTTCATGTTCTCCGGCAGCCGGCGAGGCCGGCCGCCTCTGTGTGCTCCGCCACGGCCGTACGGCCGCAGCTCTTCTTTAACCGCCGGTGGCCGGTTTTCCGGCCGCCCCTCCCAGCTCTGTCGCGGATCAGGTCGCGGCCCTTGTTTGATTGGCACTGCGCGATGGCGCCGCGCCTCTCCGCCGTGGCCCGACTCCGGCCTCGGTCTCTACGACTACCTTCGACGCGACGTGATGACATCGCTTCCTTGAAATCTTTCCACAGCGCGGCGCAACGGCGCCACGCAATAATTGTCGAATGATATCTGCTTGGTGCGATGGCACCAAACCATCACGTTTCATCCGCAAGAAACATTCAAGAGTTAAGGAGGGGGTTTCATCCGTGTTTGTGCGGTCTGGCCCCCCTCTCGTTAGATGATAACACATAAACATTTAACCTCAATATTGTCATGCTAGAACCAAGAACGAGAATAAATAAATTAAAAAACAACAAACTCCTACCTTGAATTCAAGTGCGGAGCACGTCAACAAACCGCGGAAGTCAAGCGTCGCGGAGGTCGGGCGTCGCGGTAATCGTTCGTCGATTCCGTTGATGAAGAGGTATGTCCGAAGAGGTACGTCATTGGTGAAACTTCATAAGCTGACAAAGAAAGTCCGAGGAGGAATCAACATCTCCTTTCGTTGATACGGGAAGAAGATCGAAGAAGCGACGTCGTCGACCTTTGGAAACGCACCGACTACGAAGAAGAAGGAAGCGGTGTTCTTGAGTGTTCTTCGTCGGAGCTTGAAGAAGATAGAGAGAATTCTTCCAAAACCTCTGAAGATGGCTAAGGAGACCAACCATAATAAAATAAGCTAAGGCTTATTTTATTCACACAATTATCAATTTGAATATCAAAGGTTTGAAATTCAAACAACTCTCTCCATTAAATAACCAAGTTGTCAATATCATTAAAAGAGGAGTTTAAGGGAGTTTAAAAAAAATAAGGTGAAGAGTTATGCTTCGTGTGGGCCCCACCACACTTAATCCTCCCAAGGGAGGTTAAGTGGATGTGGGTCCCACCTCTAACTCCCTTTGGGAGAAAATAACAAACAAGTTAAAAATAAAAAGTGTTTCCACATTTTTATTTAACTTCTTTTAATTCTTCCCAAAACTAACTTTCATTCCGCATAAAAAGCAACCTTGGAAAAGGTCTCCTTAAGCGAATATCGGCGCTGCGAGTTCATCGGTGCCCTCGGAATTTGATTCCGGGCACCGGTTCAAAAGTTAGAAATTCCCGCTCATTCGTTCACTGAACGTACCCGAGCCAAAATTCGGAAATTGATTCCAGGCACTCCGGGCCTCGGAATCAGGTGCCGTCAGAAACCGCGCTCTTGAAAAATTCCAAAGAAAATTAATAAAAAAAATTCCCTTGAATTTTAAGGGTCTTTACAAAATGTGGCAAAAAACATGGAATCATAAATATCGGTCAAGGAAAAATACCAATACATCATGATGGAAAAAATCTTGTGATGTATTATGCTTAATCCATATTCCATTTCATGATGTATCATGAGTCTAAAATTTTATCCAATGCATTGGAGCACTATATAATTCTAGGCGCACCCTTCACATTAATTTCATTCAGATACCTAAGTGTACCACATAGACAGTACAACATTAAATAATTCATCATAAAATTTATTAAAAAATCATGGAGTGTTGAATAAATAAATTTATTTACCCAATAAAATAATTATATGTTCATAAAGTTTAACACAATTTATAGGAAACATGTATGGTTATTCACTACACTATTCTTTGGAATGGAAAATCATGGTAAAATGTTGGCTGTATAAAAGGGGAATATAAATGTTCATGGGATGGATTAATTAGAGTGAAGGGGTCTCTAATAAAATATAGATACAAATTTCAGTATGTTTTATGTATAAAAATATACCCAAACCAGAAGAAATTGAAATGAAGAGGCATAACATAAAAGAGGTGCTTGAATAAAAAGAAGAGAGGGAGAATCCTTTAACCAGATAGGGTAATTCAAAATGATTTGGAAGAGATTATTGAGAGATTGGGGTAACCTTGGGGGACTCTAGAGAGGGGAGGATAGATTAAGGACACGATTTATGGTTTTTCTGGTGATGATAAATGGGATCTTGGGTGAGTTTATCTAATTATTGTGTGGGGAATTGTTTACTATTTCTCAAACTTAGTTTGTGGACACAGTATAATAAAAGAATCAAAAAAAATACATACAATGGTTTTTGTGCATGGTGTCATAAAAAGGGGAGTGTTTTTGAAAATTGTATTAGTCCGTCCGATTAACTTATGAAAATATTTCCCTTGGTGATGTGGAAATTAGTCAGGTCCTTAAATAAGCGATTTTAAAACCATAAATATATTATATGTTTTGAAGGATTCATATAGTATTTATAAAATTAATAAAATAAACATAAAATCAGAATATTTTAAAGTAAAATGTATATATTTTCCATGGGTAACCTTCATAGTTTTTATTACATTATTTTTTTGTCATTATGAGGTGAGAATTCACATAATATATTTATACCATATTAGCTTTTTATCCTAAAATATTATTGTCTCAAGAAATTATTAAAAATTCACCATTAGATTATTTAAAAAATATGATTCTAAAATTAATATTTATTTTTTCCGATTAATTTTCTAAATATTTTAATTTTCACTTTTAAACTTATAATCAACATTTATTGAGAAATTATTAATTTTCTGACAATAATAGTTTTCAAACTGTTATAAAAATTACATTTCACTTCATAAGAATTATATGATCATTTATATTTAATAAAAATAATTTAATAATAATAATTTATTAAAATATAATTTATTTCAAAATTCCATTAATTCATAAATTAGTTAATTTAATTTTAATATTAAACAAAGATATAATTTTTGTTTTATTGTATCCAAATAAAAACATTAATAAAGTAAATATAATAAGATAAAATGTATTCATTATTATTTATATTAAAAATATTAATATTATTAGGGTCTTGTTACATATCCCTTTATTTCATTGGAAAATTCTATAAGGGTAAAATCTGCAATGGTGAGACTTTTTTGTGGTGGTATAATGTAAATGGTTTGGGTTGTAATCTCAGTGAACTTGACCTTCTCCTATGAATAGTTTTAATCGAGCTTAGGTTGTTTGATCTTATCTTGTGATGGGTTAAGGTAAAAACCCAGTGATGCTATCTCCATTAGAAGCTCTAATAAATGGGCTTCATATGGTACGATCCTACAAGTAAAGGCCATCACATAATTTTTTCATTCCAATTGGATTTGTTAAAAACCTGTATTTATACTAACCATATTATCACTATTAAAAGGCTATATTATCGATGGTTATGATTCTTAATGAAATTTTTAATCTGATAAAATATATTTAATCAAAATAAATTCATGTTATTTTCACATAATAAAACATCTAATTAAAATGAATAAAAAAATTTATTTATAATTGTTCATGTCATTACAATCCCCCCCTTCAAAAGTTTCACCCTCAAAATTTTCATTTCATACAGTAAAACATATTAGGGTATTTTTGTTTCATAACCTCTTCTAGTTTCAATGTATCTTCATTAAATTTTTAGTTTCTCTATATCAATTTGACTAGGTGCATTGTTTTATTTTGTTGGAATTTTTATCTATGATCTAAGATTTCCACTTTCTGCTCTTCATATGAAAGATCATTCTCTAATGGTACCACCTCTAGATTGAGCACATGTGAGGGGTCTGGCGTGTACTTCCTTAAGAGGGATACATGCAATACATCATGATCTTAAGATATGTAAGGTAGGATTTCTATTCGATAGTCCACTATTCCAATAAGATCAAATATCTCAAAGGGACAAATGTATCTTTCACTAAGATTTCCCTTTATCCCAAATATAATGACTTTATTCCATGTAAATATGTAGAGGAATACCTTATCTCCAACTTCAATCTCTATGTCTCATCAACTATTTTCAGTATATCTTTTTTGATGACTTTGATAAGTATTGATGTGGTATTGAATGGTCTGGACATTTTTTTTCCATTTCCACTACCATTTCCTGACCTATAGTTTTTTATTCCCCAATTTCATCACAACGTGTTTTTGTTCTGAATCTCATCCCATTAATGGCTTTATAGGGGGAGCTATTTGGATACTTGGATAAAATTGTTATTTTATGAGAAATTGGATAGAGGTATATGTTGATCTCATCCTCCTTTTATGTCAATGGATCATTCTCTCAACATTTCCTCAAGTTTCTCGATAGTTCACTTAGATTTACCGTCAATTTGATGGTGATAAGATGTGCTAATGTTCAACTCAGTATTTAGAAAATGTTGGAGACTCTCCCAGAACATAAAGTTAAATCATATATCATGATCTGATATAATCTATAGTGGTGTTCCATGAAGCCTCACTAATTCTCAAATGTTTATCCATGCATGTTTATCGAGTGATAATCCCTCTTGAATTGCATTTTAGTGAGTAATATTTGTTAGAAAATCCACTAAAACTATATAGAATTATTTCCTCTTGATTTGTTCATAATACCAGTGATAGCGTCCATAGTAATTCATTCCAATTTCACTCTAGGAATGGGTTATGGTTTAATCCTCCCCTTGGATTTTTCCCTTTCCATTTTTACTTTCTGAAATTCAAGACATCTTGTTGTATATTATATGATCTCGTTCTTTATATTGACCCACCAATAGTTCTCTCATATATCTCGATACATATTTTTGCTTCTAGGATGTATAGAGAAGGTAGATCTATGTAAATCATCCAAAAAACACCATCTTTACCATAGAGTATTATGTTCCACATAGCCGTGACCCAAATATTATATATCTTTCTTCATTAACATTGATCTCAAACGATTTAATTTTTCATATAGCTTCCAATTTATTCTAAATTCCCACATAATCTCATTGAGAATCATTTATATTATCCAAAAGGTATTGGTATGAAATAATTTTTGAAATTATTGAGTTTGTTCCTTCCTTTATAATTCACATGTCCAACCTTTTCATGTCTAAGAAAACCAAATCCTTCTTAATAATAAAAAATGATAAAATTGACAGATCCTTTATGCTTAGAGAATTTTTCAATTTATTTAATTTCCTAGGATTGAAGGGGATCAAACTGTAATAGCCCATCATCATCTCTAACCATATTTGTTGGTGCATATTCATCTCTTTTTGTGTGAGTATATACTTAAATATCTTGTCAAATGTATATATTTCACACTTCTCCCCGAAAAGATAATTCCACCATAATTTCAACATAATGATCGTTATAGATTACTTGAGACCATATGTTGGGTGGTTCTATTCAAGAACATACAATTGCTTTGAATCATATTCTATCAATTTTTCATTCTCTATTAATACACAACCCAATCCCATATTTTATGCATCTCTGTATACCACAATAAGGTTCCCACTTGTGGGTAGAGTAAGTACAGGTTCAATAATATGACTCTTCTTAAACTCCAAGAAAAACTATTCACATTACTTTTTCCAAACAAACCTGACTCCCATATGAGTTATATTGGTTATAGGGTTTAAAAATCATGAGAAATGTATCGCGAATTGATTATAGTACCCAGTTATTCCAAGGAAACTTTGTATCACATTCATATATAATGTAATATGATATCCATAAATTGATTCTATCATAGAATGGTCTATATATATTGTATTTCAATGGATAATATTCTCCAAAAATGATACTTACTTTAACCAGAAGTCACATTTTTTTAATTTTCCTTAATCATCTCCTTTTGTAAGCTCTTTAGAATTGTGATCAGATGTTTCTCAGGCATCTCCTGGTTTTTGGAGTATATTAGAATATTTTTTCTAAAGACTACCAAAAATTTTCAAGGTTATCTATAAATAATATATTCATAAATGCTATAAAAATTTCTAGAGAATTAGTGAGTCTGAATGACAATATTATGAACTCATTGCACCCTTACCTTATATAGAAAGTGATCATGGGGATATTCTCTTTATTCACACTTACTAGATACCCTAACCAAACATATAACACATAGTTTCATTGTGATCCCGATATCTGATAGAACGAGCCTTCGATATGTGGAAGATGATACTCTTTCATTCTCTTGATCTTGTTGAGCTCATGATAATTAATTCAAAGGTGCATTGACCCATCATTCTTCTTGACAAAGAGAACTAGTGCACACCAAGGTGAAGCACTTGTGTGTGTGAACCCATTATCAAGATTATTTAATAGTTTTTTCTTCAACTCCCCATGTTCCACAACAAAAATTCTACATGGAGTCTTGGATAATGGTAACACCTTGGGTTTATGCTCGAATAAAAATTCATACTCTTGGCTAAGAGTAAGTCCATGAAATTCTCCAATAAATAAATTAGTGCAATCCCATGCAATGAGAATGTATTCAAGGAAGACCCTTTCCTTATAATCAATCATTCAATCTAGATACCCTTTCCCTTAGGGAAATAATATCCATTCTTGAGATGTTGGTTCTAAATAAGATTCATCTTTATCCTTGAATATTCATAGAATCATTAGAGTATTCAAAATACAAAGAGTGATTTCCTATACACAAACATTTATGTTGGATCTATATAAATAAAGACAATATATGCACAAAATTTCATCAAATTCCACTAATGGGAGTATCCCATATTTTTTGGGATATTCAGCCCTCAAATTTTGATAGGGGATGAGTTATATACCTGAGATACAATAATTTCTCTATTTTTTCATTTTTTTGACAACTCTACTTCCATTATTTGTGGTGGAGTTTTAACATTTCTACTAAACATGGATTATATGAGGAAATGAATAAAACCAAAATAAAAAATTCATTAGAAATTATTTAATGAATAACTATAATAACTATCACCACTTCATTTTTAGGATCCACCCCAACAGTTGTGATGGAATAATATTGCACTTTCATCCTCGGAGGTTGTTGGTTTCATCTGAAAACCCATGGATTAGTTCACAAGTTTGGAAAGTAAACTTATTCATTAATGTTGAAATAATGAAAAATGTGAAAAGGGTTGACTAGAGTCTTCCATTTTTCCACTACATTAGTTGGTTTCTACCAACAAAAAAATCTTTCCAAGTGTCCTTCTTTCATGTACCTATTGAATTTCCTCATCCCCTAAATCAATTTAAAGGATACTTCTTTCTACACTTTTGACAAGTGGGATGTTGAAAATTCTTAGCACCATTGGATTTCTCTATCGCACTGCCAAAATTAGGCTCTAATTTACGGTTCTTATCCCCATGATACCTTTGAGATTTATCAATCTACATTTAGATTTTGATGCCACAACACAAAATTTCTACATAGCTACCAATGTCTCAGATCACTAAGGATTTTTATAGACTAACTAGGTTTTAGCCCACCAAAAAAGTAGTCAACCTTCCATTTGTGGGTAAAAAAAAAATTGGAGTCATATCATGGATGTCTTGGGATGATTTACTTAAATTCTCTGGTAGTGTTTCTGTATTTTTTGACCGAGGAAAAAAATTACATTCCATTTTATGATGGTGAATGCAAGGAAAATATTTATAAAAATAAATTTTCCAGAACTAATTCCACCATATCTCATTGATTTCTTCCTTATCATTAATATTCATGGTCAATGTATAATATTTATCATCTTCTCCATTATACGATAAACAACCAGAATAAAATTATCTATCATGTAACATTGAATGATATATATGATCTTATCAGGGGATTTGAAAATTTTTTCTACAATCATGGGATCAAATGATCAATTTAATGTTAGAGGCCTTTGCTTCATAAAGGTCATAATTAACATTTTTAAATTCTTAGGGGGATTTTGATGCTCCACATGACCAGGTTTCTATTCAGAACCCACGTTAACTAAGAGAGTATCATCCTAAAGTTCTCTATTCCTTCTCCCATCAGGCTGGGAATCTCATTGGGGTGGTCACCACATTACCCTTGAAATTGGTTATTTTCCTAGTTCATCCTATATTCATACATTGGATATAATAAAGGGAAAATTAGGAGTGATTATTTTTAAAACTATTAAACACATAAAAGGGAATCCAATAACATTACAGGGATAACTTATAAATCGCATGTATTTCCTTGACATATGAATTTATAGTCTTGAACATATGCTATCCATGATAAATTTCAAATCATATACTCTTATTTGAATTTTTTATTCCCTTAATAATATTTTATAATGAAATTTTGAATTTACTAAAGAATATAACACAACAGTGTCAAATAAATTGTCCAATAAGGCCATTGTCATGCACTAGTTCCTAGTCGAGTCTATCTCAACATTGTATTTTTGGGTTTTACCCCTATGTATATCTATGCCAGTTCCATATTCACTTGTAGTATCCAGACATGGATTTACATTCATATAAACCACTTAATATATAATTTACCAAAATTTAGGGATGTATCATTTTTATGGTCTTATCCCAAAGGATTTAACTTGTTTTTTACAATCCTAATCCCCAAAATAACTAAACCTTTTTTTGATACCAACTATGAAAACCCTACTCTTTATTGAACATTAATTCATGATTTATTACATATGATTACACAAAATAAAACCTAAAAGATTAAGTAGTCTAGTGTCCTTGGGAATTAGGTACATTACGAAACAACTTAAAACAGGTAATACATCACCATTATTGAAAACATCATAATCATGCTCATAATATTCCATCGGACTTAAAAGTGCATGGGATAACTTGGGAACATACATAAGAAATGGGTGAGCTATAAAAAAAATTAATGGAATAAATATATCATAACATGAAGAAAGTAAAACATTTTAGACAATTGGATTCTAAATTTGACATAAAAGGGATGATAATCCTAGACATGAATATTGACGCATGATATAGCATGATAATATAATGCCAACATTGGAAATTTGGAAACAACATAAAACATGGAATCATAAACATAGGTCAATACTAACTTATAAGTCACCATAAAGGAAAAATTCATATGATTGATTAGATTCACACCGTAATCCCTTTCACGATGTCTTATAAGACTAAAACATTATCCAATTTACTGGAGTGCTATATAATTCTGGGCACACCTGTACTTTCATTTCATTCACATGCAAAAGTATGTCATATAGATTATAAAAAATGGAATAATTTATCATCATAATTTCTTCCATGATCAATTAGTGTGGAGTAAATACATGCATGTCACCAATAACATAAGTATATGTTCATAACGGTTGACACCGATGATAGGAAATGGGTACGTGTATTGACTAAATATCGTTTGTAATAGAAAATCATTGTAAAAGTTTTATAGCATAATGGTGGAACCTACATGTTCTTGAGAGGGATTAATAACAGCGAACTGGTTTTATAATCACATGGACATAAAAATAGAATTAATATGTATGTGTTAAAATATACCCAAATATGTTAAAATGGAAATGATGAGGCATAACATAAAATAGGTTCTTGAATATAAAGAAGAGAGGGAGAATCCCTTACCTTAAGAGGGTGATTCCAAATTCTTAGTAGGAGCTTCATGAGAGCATTGGGGGACATTTGGAGAAATATAGAGAGTGGAAGGAAGAGTAATTATGTTCTTAAGGATTTCTTAGTGAAATGATGTTGGATATTGGGCGGGTTTATATTGGAAATGAGTGGTGAATTCTTTATTGTTTCTCAAACTTAGGCTTCAGACACTATATAACAGAGTAATAAAATCCAAAAATCTTCCTATGTGTTTCCCATGATTTCTAACAAATGGGAGTGATTTTAATTATTTTATTAGGTGGGGGCCTCAATTATTAATATATAACCCTTGGTGATGTGGAAGGGAGTCATGTCCCTAAATAAATGATTTTAAAACATTAAAATATACTATAAGATTTAGTGGATTCATTAGTGATTTTTAAAATTAATCAAATAAAATTGTAATAAAATTATATTAAATATTAAACAAAATTTTTTCCGTTTTTATCATTTACAGTATTTATTATATCATTATGGGGTCATTAATTTGTCAAATTAAACACTGTGTTTTTATACAGTATTTATGTTTTACCTAAATATATGACTATCTCAAAAAATTATGAAACATTACATATTGGATAATATTAACATTTAGATTCCAAATATAATATTTATTTTATCCAAATAATTATATAAATATGATAATTTTTACTTTTAAAATAATAATATACATTTATTGAGAAATGATAGTTTATTGACAATAACAGTTTTCAAAACCTTATAAAAATTAAATTTGACTTTGTAAAAATTATATGATATTTTTAATTTAATAAAAATACTTTAATAATAAAATATTCTTAAAACAAATTTTCTTTCAAAAATAAATTAATTCATAAATGCCTTAATTGAATTTTAATATTTCCCAAAAATATAATTTATGTTTTATTGTATCAAAATCAAAATTATTTATAAAGTAACATTAATAATATGAAGTCATATTCATTATTATATACAATATAAAAAATCATAATATTAGGGTCTTGATACATATCCCTTTATTACACTACAGAATTCTATAAATGTAAGATGCATGATGGTGAGTCTTTCATGTGGTGGTTCGACGTACATGGATTGGGTTGTGATCTCAATGAGCTTCAACTTCTTCTATAAACCGTTTTTTTCTTGCTTATGTTATTGAATATCGTCTTGGTATTAGTCAAGGGTAATTCTAAGTGATGTTATCTCCCTTGTAACCTCTAATAAAAGGGATTCATAGGGTATAATCCTATTGGTTGAGGCTATCACTTCCTTTGTCGTTGTCAATTATATTTGTTAAAATCCATTATTTATACTAATTCTATGATCACTATTAAATGACTATATAATCAATGATTATGATATTTAACAATATTTTAAATCTGATAGTATATAATAAAACTGAATTAGAGCATGTGTTTTCACAGAATAAGAAATATAATTCAACCAAAAAGAGAATATTATTTATATTAGTTTTGGTCGTTACAAAAAACATAAAACATCATTTTCATTTGTTTGTCTATGGATATTCCTATAATTGGAAGGATGGTGCTCAAGATCCTTAGACATGGAATTCTTCATGGACCCATTTCCCTTCTCCTTCCTTTTCCCATTCACTATAATGACTATTGGATTTGAATGCAGCATGTCCTTATAAACTTTTCAAATCAATGTAAGGAGTTAAAAAAGAGTTTTCTCACTATTTCACTTATTAAAATTAATAATAAAAGTAGAAAAAATCTAAAATAGTTTGAAAATATTAGATAATTTCCTATCTCACCAGATATCTAAAACTGAAAAATGTCTACAAACTCAATTCTTCCAATAATCGTGATTATATGGGTCCTAGAAAGCACCAAATCTCCAAGATTTCATGTCAAAAATGCATTAGAGATTTCTTATCTCTCTTTTATCTCCTTCTCTTGATCATGATCCCAATAGTGATACATGATTATATACACATCCATATCCATATGTTTCTTTAAAATATCACTTGACTTGTATGAACGAAGAAAACATTGAACATATATGAAATGATACAATTTTTTTAAATAGAGACAAAATTTTTCCACAATGGCCTCTTTTCTAGGCTCCTTAAGAAGTGGATTCTCTATAAAATATAATTTCTTTTCATGGTGCAGTGTAATCCATACATGCATACAATTTTCCTTGAAATTTATAATAGTTAGATTGTTATGATTCCCTAAATATCATCAAAATGATATAGTCAAGCTCGAATGGATTTCCATTTTCTCTAATAAATAAGAGAATAATTCTAGTACATTATCTCAATTAAAACATAGATAAAAGTATAATTTAATTGGATAAGATCCCACTATTTTATTGAAACATGATATCTCTCACATTTAGTTTCAGAATATCTCATTGAACGAATATCATATTATCAAGGATCTATATTTTCTTTCTTAAACCCCAGATGAATGTCTTTCAAGCTACATTAAGGTATTTAGGTAGTCATAACATGACAACTACATTAAATCACATCTCATAGATTGATTTAATGAAATCATAGATTAGGATTTCCTCAATACTTTAACTACTAGTTTCATTGAGTCTTATGAAGATGACCAATCCTTAATGAAAGCATCGTAAACTCAAACCAAAAGTAAAGATAGATATTCATTGACAATTAGAAGCACGATAATGGAGGGTAGTCCAAAAAATTTAAATATTATTTTTTCTTCCCAAGTAATGGAAGCATATACCGAGTTAATTTCTGTTTGAGGGATTTTTATCTTTATGTGTAAAACACCCATTTTATCTTATCACATGATTATTAATATTTAGTGTATTTTACTTAAGTGAATAGCCATGTCTTGATAAATTTTATACAAATTATAATATTTATTTCACTTCTATATGGAATTCTTATTAATTATATTTTTTTTAATTTGAATATCAAAAAATAATTAATAATGAAACTGAAATATATAAAATAGATAAATTATAGAAACCATGAGATTTTTTAATGTTTGGTTTATTTAGAATTTGTTAAACCAACCCCTTAATCATAAGGAATTAATAACTAGAACCAAGCATGGATTGAGTTGCATCATTCCACATGCACACATGTGTACCACCTGGATCAGTTTTTCCTCAGTGCTAAACTTGATCCATCTCCACATTCATGGGAGCTCCATACATTACCTAACATTACTCACACATAGGTGAGGAAAACTAATGGATTTTTTAAGGGGTTTACATAAAATAAATAATGGTCACACAACTACTTACATAATGAGAGGAGAGGAATAACTAATATAACATTAATTAATATAATAAATTATTACAAAAACCATGGAATAAAAAATTTAATAACCCAATAACATAAA
Source organism: Viscum album (assembly GCA_963277665.1). Taxonomy (NCBI): domain Eukaryota; kingdom Viridiplantae; phylum Streptophyta; class Magnoliopsida; order Santalales; family Viscaceae; genus Viscum; species Viscum album. The sequence goes on from OY728121.1 coordinate 769,021,901, forward strand.
TAAAAGATATAAGATCATGGCCATCCACTTAGCATGAAATATATACGAATAATTATATTTTCCAATTATTCACATCAAAACTTTATTTATTATTATCATAAATAATCTTGAATTAATTCAAATAAATAAATAAATAAATAATTACATTTTATCTTAATTACCATCCGATGTATCATTGTGATACACATCATATATGAAATATGTAAAATTAATTACATGACCAGTAATTATAGATAATTATATACAAATAATTGAGAATTTATTAATTCTTCAAATCTTTATTACATAGTCAACACATCAAATGCAAATAATGTAATTGGTTATTAATGCTATAATTAATGATTCTTTATGTTATTTAATTTTTTTTTGTTTACACTGAGACTAAAATATGTGTACTAATTATATACACGTTTTTTTCTATGATTTATATGTATCCAGGATAAATGACTTGGGAATTGGTGTGTATCCCAACTAGACTACATGGTGTGTGCAAATGAGTAATCATGTGTCTGCATAAACTCTTAGTTGACATTACATGTTTTTATGACATGGAGATTAATGAGCCATAAGACATGTATTCCAACTAAATGAAATGTGTATTGTTAATGATATTGGTTGTCGGTATCATGAGACTTTATGTATTGTATTTGACCATACAGTTGTCTTGAATTTCATCACTTAACAGTATAGATGATACAATGTGTACTCTAGATACACACTATGTGGTCCAAAAAAACTCTGCCCTTTGATGGCCTGGAAAACACAGAATATGAATTTAATGATCTTCTTGACATTAATACATGACACATTATGTATCCGATGAAACATACATGTGTAGTGAAATTAGGTTCACATCATGTACTATCGGTCACATTCCATGTATCTGTTTTAACTAGACATAATCCACATCACCTACCAATGGAATATAATATCACTATTCAAATGTTTCTAATCGATTTAGGATGATATGAAACTTGAATGATGATAAATAATTGGATAAAAATGTTAATTAAATTCCATGTTAATGTACAAATAAATGTGAAGTGAAAAACTAACAAAAATTGTATATAATCGATGAATGAATAATAGATAATTATAAATTATTTTGTGACCACTCTGATAGAACATGAGGGTTTCAAGTTATATATAAAATAGTTTGGGAACATTCCAAATAAAACTTTTCCATCAGCACCTTTAGATTTATCCTCAGAACTAAAAAAACACATTCCTAAAATCCATGAAGATATAAACATTAAATGAAAATTTTAATTAATTTATTTAATTAAAGGCTTAAATTTTGTGGAATTATTTCTTCATAGATAAAATGGTAGAACACCATTATCACATCATTATTGTTTTAGATGAATGAAAGGTATATTCCATTTAGTTGCGATCCACATGTGCTCCGTGAAACTCTTAACATTGTCGTAGAAATATACGGGTGTTGGAACAATCAAATCTATCGCTTGTGATGATTGAACATGATCACAACCAAATAATTCATGATAGAAGGTATTCACTATGTTGGAAGAGGATGATTTTTTTTTATTATTTAGAGTGTTATTGGGATGCAGGTCCTTGGGGATTGATAGTTTCTCTACATAATTTATTATGCATGATTATGGAATTATCTTAACATCAAAAAATGTCATAATTAGGTTTATATAGTGCTAGGTTTTGAAAATAAATAATTTTACATGGGAACTTATTAATATTAAAATTCCCAGCGAACCCCATGTATATACAAAAATATTAATATAATTTACTTGACATGTGCTAAGATCATAGTCAAAATAATCATTATTTTCATGAATAACTAAAAGGATATTTATTGAAATAGTATTTAGTATTAAAATTCTCAACAAATCATTAAAAATTGATTCTCCAATCCTGATAAATATTTATCACACTTGAATAATGACTGATGAATTAATTAAATAAATATTTTCTGATAAATACATATATTTTATATTCAAAAAACTGGTGAATAAATATTTATTTTAATATTCACTTAACCCAAATAAATATTTTGTTACCTTATCAATAAACCAAAATAAATAATGGTTTTATATTCACATCATTAAATAAATAGTTACATAGTGAATAAATATTTATTAAATATTTAAATCACATATTTATTCTTTCGAATAACCAATGCTTGAATATTTATGATGAAACCAACAAGAATAATCTTTAAACAATGTATGGGAATAATATTTATCCAACATGATATATTCATATAGAATTTAACTGAGTTTCTAAAAATAGTTAGTGTGTGACCCTCTTGCCCCCTTTCTCATTGGCATTACAATACATTTCCTAAAGTCCAATGTTAGTGACTAGAAACACCAAAAGTATTACATAAATAAAAAAATATAATATTGCAATGAAATGATACCCCCAAAAAACGTACACTAAGTAATTGTTTCCATTTATCAACATATATCTAGTCAACAAAGTTTCATTTTAGTGTTATAAACTTATATTCTTGATTTATCATTCTTTGACTTTACTATATCTAACATTCCAAAAAAATAGCATGGAAATAGACTTAACCAAGAAATTCAACTCCCAAAAAGGGTTTGAGATATCAGCTTCCTTTATTTGGAAGAAGGGGTCAATACTTTCTTGAATTATTCATCAATACAAAATCACTTATGAAACACCCAATATATTGTACTTCTCCACGTGCATATCGCATCATGGTTTTCATCAATACATCAATGTACCTAACTCATGAAATTTATTAATAAGAATATTAATGTCTAAGGATCATTACTCAAATCCAAGGATAGTAATTTATAATGAAATATATAAATGCTGATTTCCTATTAGTAGGTTCTGTTCTTATAATCACCAACACTAATGATTGAAAATGGTGTACACCAAGAGAATGTGTCTCAATGTCCTATAAGACTCCACCCCTGACAACATATATCATTGTGTACCATCAAATGAAAGAATCCATCTATAAAAATTATATTTATGAATAATGTAATGGAACATCTAGGTTTTCGTCATACAGGGGAACTTCTATAACCTCTTAATGAAATGTGTACACTAAAGACATCATCAAATTATTTTTTCACAAAAAAGAATAAACATGATGTGACAATATATTTTATAAATATTCAAATAGATGAATAAATGTAACCATAAATTAAATAGAAGTTGGTTCCATGGAACCAAATCCATTAGTTATGTTTTTTTTGTTTATATACAAGGATATTAACTGAATTTTTGTGTAGAAATATTACATCATACACAATTTCCATTTCATTCTGGATTTTTATTGTTGTATATTTTATGTTGTGTCTACATGTGAGTCCATACCAATGTGGATAGAGATAAATTCTCATGAGTGAGATCATCACCGCCACCAGGTTTAGCATGGCCAGAATCTTCATATAGTATATCTAATTTTCAATCTTTCATCAAAGTTTGTATCACTTATTTTTCTTATATTAGTAATATAGTTAACCTTAGGTCATTTTCTCTCTATGAATTTACGATCAACCTGATCTGATGTATTTTACATCTTAGTTTTCTTTTATTACTTTCCTATATTATACAAAAATGAAATTCATTTATTAATTATACTTCAATTTTCTAAATGAAATGATTATTTTAACAACTTTACAACCCATAACTATGAATAAGTGGATCTTTTCTGGTTGATGAGGCCAACAGTATCAATGGTTCCCATAATAATTGGAATAAGAGCCTTCTAAACATTAACATTGGGGTTTGTGAAGCTTTAAATAGAAAAATTTGATGGTGAAAGTGATTTAAACCTATGTAGAATTAAGATGAATGACCTATTGGATTATAATGAACTGATTGATACACTTAGTGGACCTTAAAAGATGTTTACCACCCAATAACCTGATAGAAATACTACTAATAAATATATTGATGTGTCCATTGATGTTAATAGGAGGTCATGTACTCATATTTTGTGGTATTTAGGTGATAAGATTCTTAGGTAAGTCACTATTGGGTCAACTACTACTGGTATTTGTTCTAAATTAGAATCCATTTACATGGATAAATCTTTAGTTGGAAGTTTATACAAGAAAATGATAAATTATATCTCTATAGTGCATCTTATAATTACAATCAAGGACAATCTTGGTGATTTCAATAAAATATTATTGGATATTTCTAATATTGAGTTAATTGTAAGGGACGAGGTTTGAGATATAATTATTTTAACATCATTAGATGAGTCTTTTACTTATTGTAAGAACATTATGACGTATGGTAGGGAAACTCAAAATCTTTAGGAGGTCAAGTTGGCTTTGATAGCCAAATAAATTCAAAATAAAGGAATTGTTAAGAGTGAGGTTGTGGGTTTTAACATTACAGGAAAGAGTGAGCATATGGATAATATGTGAGGTAAGAGTCAATCCAATAAGCACATATCAAAATTGAATAATAAGTAATCTAATAAGAGTGTGTTTAATTGTTTTCATTTTGAATAACGCGGGGACATGAAAATAAGTTATCCTAACAAGAAGAATGACTATAATGAAAATAGTAATGATCATTCCTTATTAGTAGAATAGGATTTTGACATAGAAGATGTGTTGAGTTTTTGTGATCATCTTATCTCGGAGGAGTGGATCATAGTATCAAGATACTACATTCACACGCGTCCTAATAGAGAGTTATTTATAGAGTAAAGGGAGAATTAAGTTATTTCTACATAGGATATAATATGTTTTTTCGTATTAGGGGTATATGTTATGTGTCTTTATAACTTTGTTATGGATTGGCTAAAACTATAGATGAGATTTGGTTGGTACCCAAACATAAATTAAGCCCAATTTACTTTGTAACCCTGGATCATATGGGATATAATTTTAGGTCTAGTTTTTGTAGTCCAATAATATCTTATTTTCCCCCTTAATATAATTAATGAGAATCTATTGAATGAATTATATATGTTAAAATGAGGGACTCACTTGAAACAACATAATTATTCTCATATCCAATTCATAATTAATACTACCCTTTTGTATAGGATACTGAAGCCCATGAGTTATAAGGCTCCTGATGTGATTATAAATAAAGTCTTGTTGATTGATGTGAATCATTATAGCCCACAATTATAAGAGGATTGGGTGTATATTAATCCTAAGTGGGTTAGTTTTAGTAAGATATCACATAGAGATATAATCCCTCTTGAGTGATCCTAATTGGATCTTTAGGGTCCCACTTGGACTAAATCCCATGGTGGAGGTTGTTACTTTGTCACTTTTATAAATAATTACTATTGAAAGGTTTGGATTTTCATTCTAAAACACAAGTGTGAAACTTTTTAAAATTTCCTGAATTAGAAATCTAGTGTGTAGAATGTATATGGTATGAACCATAAGGATCAATGAACTTATAGTGGTTTTTAATACTTATCTATTAATTAATTGGGTTTTTAACATTAAGCATATCAATAAGTACCAGACTATTGTGGACTACACATAGTATATTGGGTTCACTAAGAGGATGAAAACAACCATTCTATATATGGAGAGCTTTATGTTTTACCATTCTAGTCTAACAAAGTCTATCTGGGTAGAGTATTCTACTAAAACACTTTGGATCATTAACCAATTCATATCCTCTAATAATTATTTTAAAATACCTTAATAAGTTTTTATAAGAAATCTACTTAGTCTTTCTTACATTAGAATGTTTGGATCCATAGATTCTACACATTCATAGAATGAAAAGCTATAACTTTTTGATATAATGATTATCGTCATTGGTAATATGGTGGGAGTTAAGGGTTACATGTTATTGATAAAAAATAGGTATAAGAATGCATCATTTGTCTTAATGTTTTTTTCTGTAAGTCTAGTATTCCAAAAGGTAATAATGTCAAGACAGATGAGACTTTTAAAACCCAAACATTGGGTATTGTGGTTTGTTGACACTATTTTTTGTCAAATAGATTGAAAATATTATTAATAGTACCTCAAGAGTGTTAAAATGGTAAATAGACCCCAAGAAAACCCAATTTATTTTCCAAGGATATATTGTGTGCACACCTCTGCTTATCAAAAGGTCCACGCAGCCCCCCTTAGTGGCACCAAATGGTAGGGAATCCATATGTGGGAGAACTATGATGTGTGCCTATGATCAAAAACTGTGTATGGAATATACTCTGCACATGATGACCTGTTTTCCTATAAATAATACCCTTCATATCCTAATTATCACAACTAGAAAATTAGAAGATTCCCCCAAGCTCGGATCACACAACCCCTTTGCATAGGTCTCCAAAAACCCCTCAGTTATCTCCCAAAAAACTATAATGTAAAGAGAATTAGTGGGATATGCGAGTTCAAAGACTCTTCAGTGTATTAAAAAAAAGAAACCATCATGAGGACCCCTTCTCAACTAGTGTAAAATGACTGATATGATGCCCCTTCCCTAACCTAGGACCTACGAGACCCTTATATTGGAACACCAAAAAATACTCATGGTGCGTAGGATATAGCCTCACCGAAGTGTCATTTCCCAGGTTGTATATTCCCAAGGAATATTGATATCTTTCAAGCCTATATACCCTATGTTAATCACATATATTTTTTCCTAGGACCTCTATGATTCACCTCTACCATTTAATCCAAGACCTACATGAGCCCCTCTTCAAGTCCACTTAAAAGCCACCAACGGAAAGAATCATCTTCCCATGGATCCCCTGTTTGAAAGGCTCCAAGTTGAAACCTAAATCCAACCCTTCATACTTTTAAAACCACATAAATAGACACACTAGAATGTCTCCTGTTTGGGAATTCATTCCTACAACCATAATTTTCGTGAACTAGTCCTACCTGATAGTTAGGGTACTCGGGGTGCATGTGAGTATGCATTCCCACAGTCATGAGGACTCCAACCCTAGTGACGGTGTCAAGGATTTATCGGTCTTGGGTATAATGGTTAGATCCATGTTCTTCCCTAGTTTTTACTATGACCTAGATCCTTTGGTTCCAGGCGGGGAGCGTTAAGATCGTGTTTCCTTTCTATTAGATATGGAATGAGATCCTCCTCTTCTACTGTGGAAGCAATTTTAGGGAATCCATCATAGATAAATCCCCTATAATATATTTCAGGACATATCTGAATTCCTTACTTACTCCATCTATCTCAGTTTCAAAAATTATAGGGAATATGGGCACTCCAAGGCACTTTATATCTGCCCTTGGGTCCACAATATGACAATGGGAAGGAAGTGTCGTTGCCTCGACCTCTTCCACCAACGAGGGAGGGATCATGTGGTTTGTCATATATAATACTTCATCTTAATTCTCACATTTGGAATGAATCATCACAAATCATGTGGGATTAGTGGCTACTCACAATGATGGTTTTTTCATGGTCATATTTGTTTGTTGGAAAATAATCTTCTTCTGGATATTCCTCTCTCCTTCATTCAGAGTTCCTTCACATGCGTGGTTCCTCAAGGTCATATATACCACCTCAGGGAATGGAGGATTGAGTGGTTTCCAAAATAATCAATTTTCAGTAGTTTATATGTCACATACATGAATTATTTTAGAGTTAAATTTCATTTAATTTTCATTTATGATTTGTTTTTGGGGTTTGTCAAGATTTTATGGTGGAATGAGTGAGGTTTCATGAATTGGGCCAAACCGTGAGCTCAATTCCAGATTTAAAAATAAATTTTGTTTCTTTTATAACTTTTTCAATTTTTCATATTTTTAACATATTAAAGTTCCTAAATGGTCTAACATGATATAGAAACACCACCATTGTAGTTTGGAGCCTTTATAAAACCATAAAAAAGTTTTATATGGGTTTTTATTTAAGGGATTGGGCCTACCTGAAAGGCCAATTCCAGTTTCAAAAATAAATTTATTTTAATTAATAACATATCCAATATTAAATATTTTTCGGTGATTCCAAGCCCCAAACACTCCAATGGAACCCATCCTCGCGTCCCATATCCTCCTACCCTCTTTGAAGCTCATTTGCATCGCGGTTTAGGGCGAAACTTCTGACGCACTCACATTTCGGGCAGATTAATAAAGGTAATTTTTTCCTTCATAAATCCTTCAATTATCACTTTTTTTCCCCATTAAAATTCCTACATGGTCTCATAATCTTTGTTAGAATATCCCTTTAATGGTTGGATGTTTTCAGATTCATATTATGGTGGATTTTGGGTCGTTTTATTCATGATTGTTTTGAGTAAGTGTTTTTCTCTTCATTTTTTCATTCTCCTTAGGGTTTCCTCCCTCATTCATTATGTTCTAAAATGTACAGAAGATAGGGTTCGATCCTAAGGTCTGATTTGGTATCTTTTGGGTCAATTTTTGGTGGTCTAGGTCTGGATTTATATTCCATGTGGTGCTGCGGTGGTGCGCTTAAGGTTTCGCACCATGTTCTGAGGGTTTTGACTCAAAAGGTAGGTGATTCCATGTGTAACCATTTTATGATGAGTTAGATTGCTTGGTTTATTAAACTAGTAAGTTTATAATCTGTTTTGTGTGGTTTGAAAACTGTTTTTGATGAATTTGGTTAAACATTAAATTTTTAGTTGTATTTTAGCTTGAAATTGGGTACTTTTCATGTGTGACTCTTGGGGTAATGTTTGGGTTTAGTTTATAACATATGAAAGTGATTTATTAGTCTTGAAAGGGGATGAGAATTATGGTTTTGTAATTCCTTATTATCATGTGGGCCTTGAAAAGAGATTTTTGATTGAGTTTAAGGTGTAAAACTTTGTTGTACTTCTTGAAGGTGATTTATGAAAACCTGTGTTTTTCATGTGTATCTTTGTGGTATTATTTGATGTATTCTTATAACACTTGGGGGTGCTGTAATAATTGTTTTTGGTTTGAAAATTCTGTTTTGGATTGTTATTGGTAAGATTTTGGTTTTGAATGAGGAGTTTGAAATGGGTTTAGTGTGTAAACAATGGTTATACCTCTTGGGTTTGTTTTATAAAAATTGCAAATGTTTTATTTGGTTAAACAAAGTTGGGAAAGGGTGTATATGTAATGTTTGGGTGAGTGTGTTCACCCAATGTGGGTTTTTTAAAGGTAAAGTGCTTATTTGAGATGTCAAACATTTTTAGAATGGTTTATAAATTGCTGAAATGTTTTACTAAATTGTGTTTTGTGTGCGAAACACGAGCGTGGGATGTTTCGTGTGAGTTTATTGATAAAATGAACTGGGGAGTCGAGAAGGGTATTATGTGAAATGTGTGTGGGTTTTTAAGTGATTTGAATATCTTGTAATTGTTTTATAAAATCGTTTAAAGGATTTGTGTAAGTGTTAAAGAAATGTGAAAAGTGTTGTAGGCAATTTTGGTGTGAGTTTGATTTCAAAATGCATTTGAATGAAAAGTAGAATTTTTGACTTGTGTGATGTACATGGGGCTGTTTGGTTAATGTGTGATGTGGAAGTGATATTTTCATGTGAAAACTATACTTCTCGGATTGTTGAACATGTTTGAGCACAAAGGGAAAACCCGAGTATCTAGTTGGGTGGACGTGTACTAGTATGCTAGTGAATCCGTGGGGTTTGGCCTCAGTTTCACTTAGCAAGATTGATGCTTACAACTCTAAATAAACAATGATGACGATGATTAGGGACCACTAGGTTATGGGTATGATCCCTACTAGTGGCTCGTGCACGAGAACAGATATTTTTTGTGGTCACTCTCACCGAGAAACGAGGTACCTGGGACCCACAGCTAGCTAGTGCCTAGGGGTTATTTCCTATTACTTGTTCTCATTATATCCTTTGTACTTACCGTAGGCATACGGTATTGTTGGCTGGAAAATTCAGTAGCTTTGTAATTTATTTTAAAATTTTTGGTCCTTTAAAATTATCCCACATGAAAACTGTTTTCATTTATTATTGCATCCTTTAGAAAATTGTAACTAGCATTTATTATTTATAAAACTTACAATGTTTTTTGTCATGAAATGTTTATCACATGGAATCTCTTAGAGGTGGTATCCTACTGGGATTTTGATCTCACCCTACTTACACCTTTTGGTGTAAGTAGACATTCTTATTTTATGCCATAGGTTTGGGTATATGTTTTATGCCATTGGTTCAGGTTTTTAGCTCTCCATTGGGAATGTCGTGGAGATGGCTTGAGGGCGGTTCCTCTTTCCATGTGGAGGTTCTTGGGATGTCCTTATTTGTTTTTTACCTCTGTAATGTTCTTTAAACATAGTTTTAACTTATGTATTTCAGTTCTGAAATTTTGTAAAAGACGGTTTTAGTTAAAAAAATCCAGATTTGTTCTATTGAGTTTGTTTGTTGTTTAATGTTTATAAAATCAGGTAAATCGTTCCCAATCATCATGATATGATACCCGGGCACTTGTACCAGCCCATGGGGATCGGGAACGCCCTTCAGGCCTTGTCAGGGGCCGGGTTTGGTGCCGGTTTGATGGCAACCAGATTTGGTTCATGACAAAATGGTATCAAAGGCATGTTCGCTTTCTTTGAGTCATGTTATTTGGGGAACAGTCGGGATAGTCTAGAGTTAGGATTGTTGGGACTTGTAATTTCAATTACGAGTAGTGTGGCTGATCACCACACCTCATGACAGGATTCATATCTCTAGGGGAAGTCGGGACCTTTCAGATTTCACTGGATTTCTTGGTTTGATGATGATTAGGGGAAATGAAAAGAGAGTTGGGATAATGGTCCCAGTGAGCTCGCAGGGCCTGGCAAGCCATGTGAAGCTGGAGATATTCCCTAGAACACTATATGTGATAGTGATGTGATTGGAATATGTCCACCAACCATATTTCCAAGTCAACCACTAAAACTAGTTTGCTCTCGCATTGTTTTGTGCTTTAGTTTTGAAATCTTGGCACTTTGGTTTTAAGGTCACTTTTTTTTAAGAAGCGTAAAGTTTTTATGAAATGATTTTCAAATAAAGAGGGAATGGTTTGGTTTCTGAAATGGCGGAACTGAAATTGCAAATTTGTTTTGAAATTTAGAATGGTGTGCTTACACCTCTTTGAAAGCAGGAATTATATTGAAGTTGGTTTTGAAAAGTGTTTCAAATAGAGTTTTCTAAACAATCAGAGTGTGTTTTAATGGGATGAGATGTTTTGAAATTGATGTGAATATCTTGAAAGTGAGTTATTTTCAAAATTGTTGTGACTTTATGAAAATTTTTTTAAGATGTGAGTTGGGATTTTGATCTCATGGTTAGCGGTTTTGAGAAAAAAGGATGTGTTGGTTGACCATTTGGTTTTGAAAAGTTGAATGAATTCTTGTTTTAAACTTTGGTATTTTCATGAGAAACCAAATTCATGGGGTTATATGGGAATATGGATGGTTGATGACATGATTGGATGAGTGTCAAGATGGATATGAGGAGGGTGCCCGGTGTGGCATAGAAACATGCATGTGTAAGGCCCATGGGGTACCATTGGTGGATGCACTAACCGTTGAACCATTTGTTTTTAAAGAAATGTTTTTAAAGATAAACATTAAGACTTGATGAATTGTTTGGAATGGTTTATATTATGTGTTTTTGGAAAATTTTGATGTTGTGGGATGTTTTGAGTCCATGAACCCCTCTTGTTTGAACTGTGTTTTGGGTTTGGGTTTTGTAAGTAAGTTGTGTTATAGGGACAGTTAGTGGCCTCTTTTGAAAAATGTTTTGGGACGCCATTATGATGGTTCCCTTCATGTGTTTGGATTTGTTTTGTGGTATATCTTGACCAATAGACCATCTTGGTTGGAGCCATGGGTTCAACCGTTGGATAAGGTACACCCACATTAAGGTTAGTGCACAACTGAAGTGCAACCATGATTGTTTCACCATTTGAAGACCCTCCAGTTGATCAATATAAGGAATATTTTTCTTGATATTTTTAGATTGAGTCTACACCCAATCCTTTATTTGATTTTTATATCCTCCTGTAATGGGAGAGTGATCGTGGAAGGGTGAAAGAGACCATAGTTTCTTATGTTTCCTGATTCATCGAAAGTGGATGTGGTCTACGGTTGTTAGTGTGGATGAGTGTCTCGATGGTGTCTAAGAGGGACTTTGGGGTTCTTCAAAGTTTCTTTGAAGCATGAGTTCATGTTAAACCACCAGTGTGGGAAATATGGTCACGATAGGATATTATGGCCACATTATAGAATTTTGTATTGTTTGGGGATGTTGTATAAGTTCCCTCTCCATGCATTGCTTATATTAGTCGCAATGGTCATGTTTGGTGACTCCTTGTGATGTCATGTTCTCAATTGACCCTAAAGGTGAAATTCATGCAATACTTTGAGAGTCTCTATTATGTTGGGAGAATTTAAACCCTGTAAAAACTTCAAAATCATCGATTTTTTTAGGAAGGTGAGTATAGGTGTTCTTTACTTCTGTTGTTTATTACCCGAAGAAAGAAAGTGTGATTTGTGTTCATCTTCTAAGCCCTTATTTCATTGAAATATTGTGTTAGTGTAAAGTGAGTTTGGAATGTGTTATGTCTTGGAAGTCTTATCGGGGATTGCGGTGTAGTTTTTGGTAGCACTGAAAGAATAATTCTCATTAAAGGGGTTTCCAAGGACTAACTGCGAGGCCGAAGATGCTTCAATCATTTGAGCTCCAGCCATAGGTCTCAGAGAGAAGCAGGCTCATAGTTAGGGGAAATCCCTTGGTCATTTAAACCCTTATACAATTTCATATCCTCGGTGTGAAAGATAGGAGGTGTTTAAACCTATGGGTTCATCATATTCCTTCTGTTGTTCTCGTTCGGTGGAAATAGGTGGAGGGACTTCTACCCATGTCATCTCTTAATGTCATTCCCTCCCTCGTTGGTTTCCATTAAGTCATTAGATAATGGTTGGAAATTTGGCTAGATAGTTTGAGCACACATTTTGTGAACGATAAGTAGTGACAGTGTGCTAGGAAGCCACTTGGAATGAATGATATGCATAGTTAGTTCACAGTTCCCAAACCGTGCGGATTGACCCTGTGCCCTTCCCAAATCTTTAAAAAACATTGGGTCTTTCTGTGTCGGCCCATGTTGGTCAGTTAAGATGGTTGGTTCTTATGGTGGGGATACCCACAATTATTCTCATGTACGTTCTTTCATAAACTGTGAATGGAATTCTACACTTTGTACTAGGGAGTTCGTTCAGGCCTCCCCCTGTTAGTGTCTTCATTTTATCACGGAAAATAATATAGGTTGCCGCTTATAGTGGGGTGCCTATTTGTGTTCCCCCATACCAATAGATCAGATTTATCCATGGTATTTTCTTGGTGGTAGGTAGTCTCATTCGGAACTATCTAGATACCAATATATTCCTTGAGTAAATTTTTGGATTGGATAGCTCCCAATGCTTTAGTTAATGTTAGGTAAGTGTAACCTTGTTCGAAGTTTTTGTTCGTTTGGGTGAATTGCTTGAGTCTTGTTCGGATAGCATTCAAGGAGTTTCATTTTGGGATAATGTATGAATGTGATTGATAATTTTAGTAATGTGGTTTATGTTTGGGTTGTGATATTAATCATTCCTTAATTGATCACTGGAGGTGTCTTGGCCCTTGGGGGAAAAGCTTGGCAAAGAATTACATCTTAGTTTATCGGTTGGGCATGGTTTTGGTATCTGGCCTTGTGGTCACTTTCCGGGGATGGAAAGTTTTCATGGTGGAGAGAATTTTCACATACATGACTTATTTTAAAGTTAAATTTCTTTTAATTTTCATTTATGATTTGTTTTTGGGGTTTGTCAAGCTTTTATGGTGGAATGAGTGAGGTTTCATGAATTGGGCCAAACCGTGAGCCCAATTCCAGATTTAAAAATAAATTTTGTTTCTTTTATAAGCTATTCAGTTTTTAATATTTTTAACCCATTAATGTTCTTAAATGGTCTAACCTGATATAGAAACATCACCATTGTAGTTTGGAGCCTTTAGAAAACCATAAACAAGTTTTATATGGGTTTTTATTTAAGGGATTGGGCCTGCCCAAAAGGCCAATTCCAGTTTCAAAAATAAATTTTGTTTAATTAATAACATATCAAATATTAAGGATTGTTCGGTTATTCCAAGCCCCGAACACTCCACTTGAACCCAGTCGTGCGTCCCATATCCTCCCACCCTCTTTGAAGCTCATTTTCATCGCGGTTTAGGTCGAAACTTCTGAAGCACTCACATTTAGGGAAGATTAATAAAGGTAATTTTATTCCTTCATAAATCATTCAATTGTCACTCTTTTTTCCCCATTCAAATTCCTACATGGTCTCATAATCATTGTTCGAATATCCCTTGAATGGTTGGATGTTTTCAGATTCAGATTATGGTGGATTTTGGGTCGTTTTGTTCATGATTGTTTTGAGTAAGTGTTTCTCTCTTCAATTTTTCATTCTCCTTAGGGTTTCCTGCCTCATTCATTATGTTATATAATGTACAGAAGTTAGGGTTAGATCCTAAGGTCTGATTTGGTATCTTTTGGGTCAATTTTTGGTGGTCTAGGTCTGGATTTATATTCCTTGTGGTGCTGCGGTGGTGCGCTTAAGGTTTCGCACCAGGTTTTGAGGGTTTCAACTCAAAAGGTAGGTGATTCCATGTGTAACCATTTTATGATGAGTTAGATTGATTGGTTTGTTAATCCAGTGTGTTTATAATCTGTTTTGTGTGTTGTGAAAACTTTTTTTGATGAATTTGGTTAAACATTTAATTTTTAGTTGTATTTTAGCTTGAAATTGGGTACTTTTCATGTGTGACTCTTGGAGTAATGTTTGGGTTTAGTTTATAATATATGAAAGTGATTTATTAGTCTTGAAAGGGGCTGAGAATTATGGTTTGGTAATTCCTTATTATCATGTGGGCCTTGAAAAGAGATTTTTTATTGAGTTTAAGGTGTAAAACATTGTTGTACTTCTTGAAGGTGATTTATGAAAACCAGTGTTTTTCATGTGTATATTTGTGGTATTATTTGATGTATTCTTATAACACTTGGGGGTTCTTTAATAGTTGTTTTTGGTCGGAAAATTCTGTTTTGGATTGTTATTGGTATGATTTTGGTTTTTAATGAGGATTTTGAAATGGGTTTAGTGTGCAAACAATGGTTATACCTCTTGGGTTTGTTTTATAAAAATTGGAAATGTTTTATTTGGTTAAATAAAGGTGGGAAAGGGTGTATATGTACTGTTTTGGTGAGTGTGTTCACCCAATGTGGGTTTTTGAAAGGTAAAGTGCTTATTTGAGATGTTTAACATTTTTAGAATGTTTTATAAATTGCCGAAATGTTTTACTAAATTGTGTTTTGCGTGCGAAACACGGGCGTGGGATGTTTCGTGTGAGTTTATTGATAAAATGAACTATGGAGTTGAGAAGGGTATTATGTCACATGTGTGTGGGTTGTTAAGTGAGTTGAATATCTTGTAATGGTTTTATAAAATCGTTTAAAGTATTTTTGGAAGTGTTAATGAAATGTGAAAAGTGTTGTAGGCAATTTTGGTGTGAGTTTGATTTCAAAATGCATTTGAATGAAAAGTATACTTTTTGACTTGTGTGATGTACATGGGGCTGTTTGGTTAATGTGTGATGTGGAAGTGATATTTTCATGTGAAAACTATACTTCTTGGATTTCTGAACTTGTTTGAGCACAAAGGGAAAACCCAGGTATCTAGGTGGGTGGATGTGTACTAGTATGCTAGTGAATCCGTGGGGTTTGTCCTCAGTTTCACTTAGCAAGATTGACGCTTACAACTATAACTAAACAATGATGATGATGATTGGGGACCACTAGGTTATGGGTATGATCCCTACTAGTGGCTCGTGCACGAGAACAGATATTTTTTGTGATTACTCTCACCGAGATACGAGGTACCTGGGACCAACAGCTAGCTAGTGCCTATGGGTTATTTCCTATTACTTGTGCTCATTAGATCCTTTGTACATACCATCGGCATACGGTATTGTTGGCTGGAAAATTCAGTAGATTTGTTATTTATTTTAAAATTTTTGGTCCTTTAAAACTATCCCACATGAAAACTGTTTTCATTTATTATTGCATCCTTTAGAAAATTGTAACTAGCATTTCTTATTTATAAAACTTACAATGCTCTTTGTCATGAAATGTTTATCACATGGAATATCTTAGAGGTGGTATCCTACTGGGCTTTTTCTCACACCCTACTTACACCTTTTGGTGTAAGTAGACTTTTTTATTTTATGTCACAGGTTTGGGTTCAGGTTTTATGCCATTGGTTCAGGTTTTTAGCTGTCCATTGGGATGCAATGTCGTGGAGATGGCTTGAGGGAGGTTCCTCTTTCCATGTGGAGGTTCTTGGGCTGTCCTTATTTGTTTTTTACCTCTGTAATGTTCTTTAAACATAGTTTTAACTTATGTATTTCAGTTCTGAAATTTTGTAAAAGACGGTTTTAGTTAAAAAAATCCAGATTTGTTCTATTGAGTTTGTTTATTGTTTAATGTTTATAAAATCGGGTAAATCATTCCCAATCATCATGATATGATACCCGGGAACTTGTGCCAGCCCATGGGGATCGGGAACGCCCTTCGGGCCTTGTCAGGGGCTTGGTTTCGTGCCGGTTTGATGACAACCAGATCTAGTTCGTGAAATTCTCACACCGATCATGACTCAAACGGGCTTAGAGGCTAACGGTTGTCATGAAATCCACATGATACCAAACACCTAAGGTCCTCCTACTTGGTATATGCCCCAACCATCTACAATTTGGGAATCATTCCATGTTTAAGCATAAAATGAACCCATGGTCCTCCTACATGGTATAATCCACAACCATATCATCATGCTCATCTATGGGACTCCTCCTACGGTGTATGAACCAATACATCCTCCAAATCACCATGAGTCAAGTCATTTCTCATGAACCCAAACCAAAATAAGGGAATTCCTTTTAGGGGTAATCCCACCAACAAAAAAGACAACTGAATCCTTTTCAGGACTAATCCGAAAATTAATCCTTTCAAAGGGACATCATCCCCTATGAGGAAACCCATTAGAGGGTCCCCATAGGCTGGTGCCTCATAACTAAACTCTGTGGGATTTTATTTCTATCAAAATGGGATTTATAGGAAGCCCCCTTGAGTTCCATACCCAAATAATGAAATGAACCCTATTTTATTTAATCCAAATTCCTATTAGGATCTTATTTAATATGGAAATCCCTATCCCTATGTGGTTCCCTGATCTGCTTAATCATAAGTCCCTCACCAAACTATAAATAGGAACCTTCTGCCTACATATCCCTGCACATGACGTTAAAATGTATGTTTAGGTCCTTATCACATGACGATAAAAGGTATTATGTTGCCCATTAAGTGGAACCTAAATCTATAGGATCTTAGTCCTTACATAAGGATACATAGGAATACCATTAATGGGTCCTATCCCAACCCCAATACAACTCTCCTCTCCCTGTATGACGATACACATCAATGCTCCCTAATGTGTGGATAACTACTAGCATCATCGTAATAACAACCAAAGAATCTATAATAAGTACATAAGAGGATTCCATAGATGGATAACCTCATATAAATATATATATATATATCTATTGAGGAAGAACCTAATATGTATAAAAATAATTATAAGATCTGTACATGCTAATGATTGATCATTAATTAAAAAGGTGACCCATGACATACATGAGAATTAACAAAGGATTCATGATAATATAATAAATCAATAAGAGATTCCATAAGTAGGCAATAATTCCACTGTAAATGATGTGATGATCTCGACCAACCATCCTCTCAACCAATGTGATTTCTTAAATATTGTTTGGCCAAACTCCCAAATGAACTCCTGGATTTTGAAAGCAAGTCCCTCATGGATATAATACCATTGGATGTTTTCAGTTCAATGAATAAAACCCATTCAAAACCATCTAGAAATGGTGAACCCAATGTTAATGATCATGAAAAAACTCAACCCCCTACAATCAACTATTAGTAGATTCCTTTCTATAGGAAACAAAAAGTGTTAACCCAATGTGAATCATTATCCATGTTGATAGTGTCACCCATACTTCTAGACCATTTTTCTCTCTAGAAAGAGGAGGTCCATGCAATAAAATAAATCATGCATGTGTTCTTTAAAATGAGAGGTTGCTTTGATGGGGATTTATTGTTTGTGTTGGTCATCTATACTCAAACACATTCTCTCAGAACTCCGTTCAATCCAATGGAATCATTCCAGATTCTACATAATAATTCCCTAATTAATGTTCAGGGAGAGTCTTCATCCAAGAAAAGGATTCCATCACCAAAACAATGTCTTCAATAATGGATCTCGAATGCACTAGTCTAGGATTACCACCGAAATAGTTCAATCCTGACCTTGGAGGCTACCCAATAGGCCATCCATCTTGCAAAACCTCACTGATCATCTAGTCAGTGATGGCCGATGGTCTAGAATTATATTAAACCAACTGACGTCTTCAACTGTTTTAGGATATTATCCCCAGAACATAACTACCAAGACCTCACTTATCTTAGGTTGGTGGATTAATAGCGTACAAATATCCTCATCTATAAAAAACAAGGTTCCATCCAAGGTAATCATAATAGCATTCACCTCGGCCAACTCCAAATAGTAGTGAACCCTCAACATGATGGGGGTGATGTTCTCTATAGTCCAACCAAGGTTATGCAGTCCCGAGCATGCAAGAAGTCCCACCAAGGGTAGAAACCATATAATAGAGAGTACGAAGACACCTCTATCCCCTTTGGAGAATCCCACAAGCCATATTTGGTGGAAAATAGTGTGTTGGAACATAAACACTCCCCCTATTTCATCAAGCCAACAGACCTGCCTAGGAGAATTCAAGGAACCACGCTATTCAAATTTAGTGGCACACAACGAGAAAAAATGTACACCTTCCTACAATAATCAATTCTTCCAAAATACTCATATAGAATCACTTATATAATCATGTCAACCAACATTGGTAGAAAACCACAAGCATTCTCACACACCTTCCTACATTCATCAAGCCTTCCAGCTGTTTCGTTTG
This sequence comes from Viscum album, assembly GCA_963277665.1. Lineage (NCBI taxonomy): Eukaryota > Viridiplantae > Streptophyta > Magnoliopsida > Santalales > Viscaceae > Viscum > Viscum album. The sequence goes on from OY728121.1 coordinate 769,040,915, forward strand.
ATAGAACGAAGAGAAGTCTGTTGGAAAGTCCAAATGAAAAATGGGAAGAAGAATAAAATAACTACCCCCACTTTCAAGTATTTTTTAGTATATAATGGTGGGAAAAAGAGGGAAAGTGTATCCAAATTCACCAAATGCATATATGGAATTGGAATATATCCCCATTATAGTTTCTAAAGTGACTAAGAATATCCTAAAAATGTTGAAAGGGAAGATGGAAATCCCTTCCCACATCATACGGACCCTCAATGACAACATAAAAATAAAAAAAGTATTTCCATAAGGGTATTTACACATCTTCATACCCACAAATTAGGTGGATCATTAGCATGTCACCTCAGAGCAGACACACATTTCTGCTCCCATCCAGGAAGGTCATAAGAGAAACCTCCAATATGATATACAGACAAACAGATCAGGAAAATACTTGAATTATAAAGGGAGAAAATAACAACATCATAGTGGTCACTATGAGGTTGGGACAAACCCCTATCTAGGAAAACCACTTCCCCTAGTAAGCGGGTACTTTTTCTCAAAAAAAGGAAACCAAAAATAAGCCTCACTAGAGATGACTAGAAAATGAAGAGTAGATATGTGATCTCGCCCTAATTAATTTTAGGGATCATGAATACCTTAGATCCTTATTTTTGTCATCCCAATATAAAACTCTCCTATTACAAAATTAATAGGGTATTAGCAGTAATTCTGAATGCCCTCCTCAAATACTTCACCGTGAACTCTTTCTTCGTGACCCTAATCTGATCAATCGGAAGAGCCCATATCCTGATGAGTTTCATGAAAACCTTATTATTGGATAGAATATCAAGGAGAAATAGGCTCTTCACCCTCTTTTAGTCGACCATGGTATTCATCCCCATGATGGTTTTCAATACGATATTTTTCTTCGGGTCCTTCCCTTGGCGATGTAGTGATGAGAAATCCCTCTTATCACAATACAATTGGAAAAAAACCCAGTCATGTCAGATACCTTGTCCTTGATGTTTGAAATTATTTCTCAACCAGAAGACTACCCTTGGTGACGATCATTCTCTGAACCCTCATTCGATAATCAACCTTCTAATATAATAAAGTAAGTCCCTTCCATTCTCATTACTTATGATAAAGTGATAGTAAAGCATCCACTCTTGTTAGATCAAGTAGAGGAGCCTCTAGAAAAAGAAGAAGATGGCATGCTAATCATGGAGAGATAGTGAGCTGAAGACGACATACCAGTCATGTTTTGGCCTTTAGACACCCCTTGATACGGCTTCCCAAAGGCATTTTCAGAATATTTTTCACATGAAATCTACATCAACATATGAAAAACTCCTCATCACTTGAGAAAAAAAGTATTACACTATGATGATTATCTAAGTCACGTCATGGTAATAGAATGAATGCAATAAAAAATTGACTTGGAATCCCTCATGGATGTGTGTCATCCAAAGCTCAAGAAATAGCATTGATCCATTCAATGTGAATTCCTCAACACATTAGAAATATTATGACTACTAATCAAAGATACCCCATATAGTGTTCATAACAAATGATGGGGTGCACACTAAGCATTACATTTCATTACACACCCCAACATAAAATCCAACCAAAAGTGGTATCATTCAATGTTATAGATTTATGATGGCTTCAACCAATGAACCCTTTTCCCAACCGAAGACATGCTAAAAAATTCGGCCCGGACCGAATCTCACCGATTTCAGGACATAACAGAGCATACAATTGAGAGACGTTTTCATCAAGAATTTTAAAACATAATGAAGTACTCTCTCTTATAATAATTCAGTTGCTATATTGAAAAAATTTAAAACATATCCCAACAATCTTTGGAAGAGGGTTATTCAAGTGCATACTAATTGATGCATGCAACCCATGTTAAAAAAACACTCCAAAAAATATGAATGCAATCCTCAAAAGTAGGAAAAATTATTGTTTAGGAGAATCCCTAGACAGTAGTGATGGGGGATTTTTTTAACCCATGTTCTAGTTTAGTAAATTAGTCTTGAAGAGTTGTGATGGTGAAGTGGGAATAGACCCAAACATTAGGACTCATGGATTTTTCACATATATAGAATCCTTCTCCCTGGATATCAGTATTCTCTTAATTGGGTGAAATATTACAGAGTGGAACCTCCCAGTTCATCCCATATCATGATTTGGTACCCTCATTTGAGATGCACATGACCAAACTGTTTGGAGATTCCCTCTATATTACCATATTCCCAATGAATGTCATAGAAGTAATGAAAGAGTGGGATAGGCCTTATGGAGTGATTGGGATAATTGAAACTCACAAATACACGGATAGAATGACTATAATTAATTATGTATCAGTTAATGTCATCAACACTATCCTTGCTGATCCTATTGAACACGAGGCCAATTTATAGGTTGAGTTGGTGGAGGAATTTGTAGTTCAAAATGTGGTGCACAATGAAACTATTTAAGGAGGTGTGTGTACCAGATACCAAAGGATTACCCTAAATATAGGAATTACATCAAATAATCTAGCATTAACTCTTAAATATACATCCATCAATGAAATGGGTAGGGGTTAGAATGTGCCTCACCCACCTCATGGAGATGTTGAGACCATTTCAGTTGAGGAAATATTTCCTCAATAAGAGGATGAAATGATAAAATTTAGAAGATTCAATAATGAAATAATTTGAGGAATCCTATATGTTGGATATGTTCTACAAGAAGATCTTCAACTCACACTCCTATTTGGATCACCTCAACAAAGTGGGTTTACTAAAAAAAACTAAAATAAATTGATAATAAATGCTCAATATGGGATGAAAACCAAATTTATACTTGGATACCTCTATAGAAGATCAGGAGTTACCTCCATTGAGTACACCACTAGAATGGGTCTAGGTACATCCTTACGAGCCTACCCTATAGTATACCCAAGATAGATACCAATAGTGTCACCATAGATGGCCCTATCGGCAGCTACACCTATCCAAGCTCCAACTCACCCATACATTCCCTGAGGGATCATGAATGTTTTTAATTCACTCACAACTCAATTAGAATCCATATAGGAATAGAGCACACTGATACCACCAGAAAATAATCCTTAAATTGAATGGGTATATTAGACTCTTCCCTCACAAAATTTTGGGAATCCTACATTTATAATTTTTAATGTCTTGTGAGTCTCAGAGGATCATTTGAAATATTTCATCTCTTCCTGTGATCCCATGATGGGGACCCATGAACAACAAGAGGCAGTGAAACTCAGTTGCTTCATGTAATCAATTTAGGGACCAGCCTTTATATGGTACACTAACATTCTAGCTCGATCACTTATTGGGTTAGAAGACCTCCATTTGTTGAATAAAATAATCCTTGACCTCACACGATGAAATATGCATGGGAATGTTAGAGTCTCATATTTCAATAAATGGCGGATAGGATTGACCTACTCTTTAATCCAGCCACTCCCTCAAGAAGGCTTGTTTCCCATCTGTATAGTGAACCTTCACGATGAGTTACATACCCCACTTATACCTGTGAAATACATAAGAGGGTATCGAGTCCTCACCATGATATCTAAGAGAGTGGAATAATACATCATAGATACTAAAGATATGTCCAATGCAATTCCATCATCTCAAGTAAATATGAAGGGGAAAGAATAGGCCGCCACTGTTACACTTAAGTAGGCCCCTCTACCTACTTCTTATCTGATTCCCGCACTGCATCATAGAGCTCCACCTCCTGATCATCAAAAAATTATTTTCTATCAGGGTGATAATTGATAATAGAGGTGAAAATAGTTTTAGGATATGAAAAACAAGGTCTATCAGGGTGATAGAAGATAATAGAGGTGAAAATAGTTTTAGGATATGAAAAATAAGGTCTATTATTTCTGAAATGACCAAGTCCATGGCTACTTCAACTCATCTATGGAGAAGAACATGATCATGTAGCCAAAACCTAGGAAACTAAAAAATATGGTGATAAACATACCCAAAACTATTACCCCTTTTTGTAATATATTGGGATACCAAATTCAGGAGTTCTTTATTTTTTAATACCTCCAACAAAATAAGATGGACTCCATGAAAGTGAAGTTGGGAAGGCCACCTGATCATGTAGCAAACATCTCTACCACTGATCTAGATGAAGAGGATGAATGGAAAAAGGTAGAAGATAAGGTACAAGGAAGATTTGTGATTGAATGGTCAGAAAAATGATCTACCAAACTCATGATATCCTATAAGCATAGTTGTAGTAGGCAACTACATCCCCAACCGCTTCCATTATGACACAACTGACTCTATTAGAAGCTTAGTCCTCTAAAAGCCAGTCTCCTAAAAAATGACATGGATTAAGGAGGGATATTTACACACTAGAATATTGGAATGTTTCAAGGGAAAATTTATATTTTAATTTAAATAAATTCATTCCTATAGTCCTAGAAGCACAAAACCAACCCTTCCAAATGGTACAACAAGAGTCAACCCACCAAATGAAATCTCCATTAGATGAGGAGATAATCATTAGTTCCTTTAATTTTATTAAATTAATTGATCCCTTCATAGATTATGCGAATGAATATGAAAATAAATTCCCCATACATTATTTGGGAAATTAGGGAAGAAGCTGTGAAATTTGAGGAAATAGGGGAATACATAGTTGCTAAAGTATTCATTACTCTAACTACATCCCCACACAAACAATCTACATGGATGGAACATGTGGGAGAGATCTCCAATGAGATCAATATGAGAAATAAAGTCCCCCCAGCACATGTAAGAGTTTGTCCTGACATAATTATCTTGGAAGATTGGATATAGGATAATCCATTTCCTAGTCAACCTCAGTGAGTAGGTAGATCTAGTCGAAACAATCCAACAAGAGAAGCAGCACCTTCAACTCATGTTCCAAGCTCTAATCTGTCCACATAAGGTACATAATATTCTAATGAATCAGAAAAGGATCTTCCTTATACTGGGAAGAATTGATGTTTGATGTTTTGAAATAACTAGGCCAAGTTCAATCCTATTTTTCAATCTTGGGTTCACTATGTTTATCAAAATGCCATCAGGAATCAGTCAATGTGGTCTTTTCAAGCCCTCATTAATTTGAAGTTGAGGTTTCTACTACCAATGTATATCACGTAGGGAATGATCCGACAGAATGAGACATGGTCATATCTTTCATAGACAAGGAAAAAGATGTCATTATACATGGAAATGTCATACTCTTGTATTTATATAGCCGAATAAATGACATTGATATCTAAAAATCATTAATTTACAACATCTCAAGTGTAAAACTAATACCAATCTGAAAACATCATCAAATGGGTTTCAATGAATCTATCTTTCCTTAAAAAATTTAATGTTATATGGTTATAAAAAGTACAAGAAAAAGACTATTGAAAAAATCATACTAAGGAATCAATTCAGGTATCTCATGTATGAATCAGAAGTCTTGGTTGTTAGGAATGATACATCCTTAAACATTCTACTAGGGATACCTTGGCTACATCATTTTGTGGCTATACCTTTTCCATACCACCAATGCCTCAAATATTGTATCAATAAAAATAGTGGGACATTTCATTGTGAAAAATCTTCATTTGAATCCTATGAATCGTAGTACACTGGCATATGATTCTACAATATGGAAGAAAAACAATCCATGACTAATGATGTCACTCACATCAATGCCCCAAATTGTTTAGAGATGATTCTATAAAACCCTTTAAAAAAATCAACACTAAGTATCTGCTTCCCATTAATCAAATCAAAGGAGTGGGTCCAAATTAAAGCATGAAACCAATGAATTTTATGATGTCCATCATGAAACTGATCCCAATGCACTAGATAGGTTTCCAAATCTCTGATCAGTAATGAATGATTAGATAAAATTGTCTTCATTCTATCCCCCAATATTTAAAAAATGCATATCCAATCAGTTAGGCTATAATGAATTATTAGGATAATGTAATAAAATATAGATGCTCATTCTTACTCCCTCTTTTCCCCTTTGGAGCTCTAAAAATGACTCACACCAGCAGTATATGATCAAATGGTTGCATCATCATCCAAATATCCAAATATTGACTCCACCCCTCAATCTGAGAAAATTTATTCATCACATAATTCCCAGGAAGAGGTAGAAGAGGTAAAGAATGAGGAAGAGGAATAATAAGAAGACCTTAGGGATTCCCTTATAGTATTTGAGGATGGTGTCCCCACCCATATTGAAGAACTAGGATAAAAAAATCTGTGTACAGATAAAGATCCATGATTCACAATGATCAGTGTAGCTATAACTTCTATGGAATATGAGGTATACACTTCCTTCTTAAAGAAACACTAGAGAGTGATTTCTTGGAATTGCATGGAGATTCTATGCCTAGATCCTGAGGTGGACACCCACCACATGGGATTAATGGAAGAACATTGAGGATACAAATAGGAAACCTGATGGACACAGCCAACTCACATCTCCAAAATCGAGGCTGAAGTTGAAAAAATAATCAAAGAAGGTTTCATTTGATATGTACAATATCTGTAATGGATATCCAACATTGTACCTTTGAAAAAAAACAATGTAAAAATTAGAGTTTTCATCGACTTCAGTTATCTATACTGGCACTATCTGAAAGATAAATTCCTAGTTCCAATAATAAAACTCTTGATTGATGCAACATCTATTTATCAAGACCTATCCTTCATGGATGGCTATGTAGGGTACAAAAATATTCAGGTGGCCACATAATATGAAGAAGACACCGCGTTTATAGCCCCTTAGATTGTATTCTGGTATCAAGAAATGCTATTTGGATGGTAGAATGCTAACACCAAGTACCAACATGCCATGCATCACATCTTTGAACCCTTCGTGGAGAATTTTTTTGAATGCCAGGTTAATGATTTAGTGGTCAAGTCTTTACAATGTCCTGATGACCTAGATGACGTAGAAACCATATTCAACAAGATATGAAGACACATCCTAAAGATAAACCCATTTAAACATGCTTTCAAGGTAATATTAGGAATGTTTCATCACTTGTTCATATGAAATCATGGCTTCAATGTTGATCCGGAGAAAAACATATCTATAGAATGTGGCCTTCTCGAAACCATAAAGTGCTTAGAGGAATTCAATGACACATAACCAATATGAAATTCATCATTTCCAAACCTTCATGAAAGTGTTTTTCCAAAACCCAACTGATAAAGAAGTGGGTTATATACCAGTTGACGAGTGACTATCAGGGAGCATTTGAAAATCGGAAGAAATACCTCTTGAGCCCAATAGTTTGAATGCCACCTATTGAGGGAATCCCTATCATTCTATATGTGATGGCAAAGGAGTGATAACTAGATGACTTCCCCACATAAAGGAATGACGTTGGGAATGAAATATCCTTTTTTATTTGAACCATTCTCAATAATGAGACTCATTATTATGATTTATAGAAGAGTATCCCAACATTAATGTTTTTAGCTTAGAAACTGAGTCACTACCTGCAGGAAGATGATCTGTAATTGTTATCTTTCAATAAGCTGCTCAATTTATCCTCAATAAACCTATATTTATAGGATTTTTTAATTGTTGGCCATTATTATATAGTAGTACGATACACAATTTTTTCCTCAAAAAGTAGTAAATGGACAAACCTTTGAAGAATTCCTTGCAGAACACCTATTTTCCAAAACAACATCATTATGTGTTGAATTACTAGACGAGGAGATATTCTCTATTCGGGATACCCCTAAGTGTGAGAAATTTATTTTAATATAACCTCTAAGATCGTAATAGGTAAGAGAATGGAAGAATCTAAGCTCAAAAAATTACGGTTATGGATCATTCTCATTTCCCTAATGAAGGTATTTTTACCACACTTCTTCATGCTATCAGACGGATGTATAAATAATGAGGTAGAATATCTGGCCTTCAATTTAGGCAATGAACTGGAACTCTAAATACTGGTAGGCCATCTAGAATTGAATGGAGATTCAGATTTGGTAATCAAACATTTCATGGAGGATTATTCCATCTGAAAAGACGTGTAAATCCTCATGATTGACTATGTACAAGGGTTAATGGAAGATTTACCCTTATATAAAACATTGAATCATGTTCCATGATTGTATAATTCCTAGGGAGACACATTGGAAAATGAAACTACAGCACTAGAAAATCCAAAGAAGGAAAAACAATCATCAACATTAACCATCGCTAATTGGTCTCACCTTTCATTAATGTCAGATTGGATTAGATAAATGATTTCTATCCTTTCTCTGAGCCATATGGTCCTACCACTAGGTGGAAGACTCCAATCATGTAATACCTTCAAAATGGAGTCTTCCCACTAGATAGAGATGAGAAAGAGTGAATCTGATCGTGAGCAGCTAACATCACTCTTTATTATTTCCCAAATCACTAGAAGGTCCTATATAAAAGATGATTTAATGTAGTACTTCTCAGATATATTGATGGATAAGGAAATGATTCTATAGTAAATGAATTATATTCCAGAGCCTTTAGTAACCACTAATCAGGGATTAGGATTTCCCACCCAATATGAATGCTTGTGTACTACTAGAAAACTATAACATCAGATTCCACAAAATTAACCATGAAATTTGATTCCTGTCTAGTTTATTCAAACTTTATCCACGAACCCCTAGACTTTATATATACATTAATATACTCTTGACCATTTTCCATATAAGGAATGGATATTACAAGACGACACCCTCTATCTACGACAAATTAGTTTAAATATATCATAACCACTATTGAATTCTTCTATGAATTGGATTTGACAATACCCCACAACGATGTTTGGGAGAAATGTATTTCTAAATTTGTTAAATCCAACATCAATACCAGATTTTGCATCTCTCAAAAAATATTATAAGTAAATGGAACTAATTTCTATTCTTATGAGGTAGAGAAGATATATCTGGAGTATAATATCAAACCGACCATTAATCCTACTAACACATTATGGATAATGTACAGGATGATTCCATAAATAAGACCATGTAAAACATACTCTATAATATGGTGGATAAATATAAAAATTATTAGCAAGAAATTTATTGTATTACTTATGGGATTATTGAACTACACCTGTATAGCCATACGGGTGACCCTGTATTAACTGGTATATAGAACAAAAGTAGTTCTAACCATTGAGGTTTAATTTCCATTGCTTCGTATTTCAATATGGGAACAACTATACATAGACTAGAAATCCCAAACATGACTGGATGAATTAGAGTGACAAGATGAAAAAATATTTCACACCTTGTATCACTTGGTGTTCTATCCATATTTGATAGCAAAAGCCTTTAACAATATTTGGTTCCTTAATTCATTCCTCCACATTGAATTGGAACATGTCCATAGGACTCTAATGATACTGGGAAATAATCCTCCAAAGCTCAAGAAAAACTGGGAGGTACATTACTCCATTCACAATGTCCACTATAGCTGAGCTTATTTCATGATATCAATGGATGGAGATCTCATTATGAACCCAACAAATGCAATGTTCCAAAATAAATATTTCATGTAATCACATTAAATACATCTCAGCTAAAATATGTTAAATTTTGTAGTTGGTGTTTGTTGTATGTCCTTAAAAGGAATTACACAACATCCATTTTGCATGATTTTAAACTGAAATGTATCATCTCCTTTGTCACGTGAAAATAACCTGAATGGCATATGGTATTATCCATATGACCTGAAACCAGAAGAAACTATTCATCCTCATTGCGTGACATTAAACTACATGGTTAATGTCTCTCTCATTCGATGTTAATAAACTCAAAAGATACCATGAGATGAGATACTACTCACTATCCCTTAAATATGAGACTCCATCTCAAGTGTATGTCCCAATCACATCCCTTCAAACCCTCAATGGGGTGTGATTCCCTTTTGGACAGACATGAGTAAAAATGGATGAGAATCTCCCATGCACAAACCCGACTCACATCATTGACACTCCATAGTGGAACTTGGACCCCCTTTATATGTATAAGGCCCAAAATTATCACATCCTAACCACGTGATGTTAAAATTCATGGTTCAAAAAAAAATTGCATGATGTAAAAATGTGCAACATTTCGATCCATGTTTGAACGGGTCATAATATTCGGGGCTAGTGCCCCTACCACACCATTATTCACTAAGTACAAATGGAATGATTCTCATTATAATGAGATATATCGAGAAATATATACCTCAGGTATTGGGCCCAAAAAGTATTCTGGAAATCATTAAAACACATTTCCCCAGGTCAAAACCAGATTAATATGGGGAACAATTATAAAACAAATTGGCTTGATTTTTTCTCCAAAAAGATATGTAGTGATGCATGGATCTAATAACCTGGTTGAGCTGTAATATTTATTTCACATCAGGTGTACCACATATGTACCTCAAGATGTTAAATTTCATGATCAACAACCTCATTCAATGATCATAAATGACACGATCATTCAAGAACTTGTATGGATTGATTCATACACCTTCAAGATACGCAGTGATGCCAAGATCCTATATCCATGTCCAACAGTAATGTTTCAATCATGTTTGTTGACCCACATCCTTCCCAAAATACATTAAACTACATTGTCAACATCCTTGTTGCATGACAATAAAATGAACAGTATTTCAAGAACTACGTATGACTTGATTCACGCTCCAATAAGATACGCAGTGATGCCCTGATCCTATATATTGGTCTAGCTACAGTATTTATTTCACTTCAGATGACCCATGTAGATTCTTAAATATGTTAAAATGCATGGTTAACATATTTGATTCATGATGATAAATGTAATGATCTTTCAACAACTACGTGAGGCCGAATTCTCATTCCAATGAGATATGTATTGATGCATGAATCTCCAATCTCAGGTCTACCTGTCAAAAAACCACCCATTCCTTGTTTGTGGTTCATGCCTATATAGGGAACCTTTTAGGAACTACATGTGGCATGAATAATTCTCCAACAAGACATATAGTGAAACATGTTTCCTATCCCCTGGATCAGTCTCAATACTCCATTTCATGCTAGGAATCCAATTCCTTGAAACATGAGGTTAAACTACATGGATCTTCAAGAAATATGTGTTGATTGATTATCCTTTCAATGAGATACGTAGTGGTGCCCAAATTTCCATCTTTGGGACCAGTCACAAAATTTCCTCTCTCTCATGTCTGTTCATATTCATCCTCACCACAAGAAATTAAATTGCATGAGATTTCAAGAACTATATATGTATTTATTGTCATCCTATTATGATACATAAAGATTCCTAGATCATACCTCATGGCACATCCACCACATAATCTGAATTCCCCTATCATTCACATGTGTTTTAATTTTTCCATATGAGAATATTTTACCACACCTTATTTCTCACATTGAATGTAGCTCACAAGGGATTAATAGTTCTGTTAAAGAAGATCCTTGCATGAGTATGGAATATCAATTTGCATTATGTTTATCATGGTATTAGCTACAAGACCATATATGGAATAATATATTTCCATGTCGCATGAAAATAAACTGCATGATTTCCTTAAGAACTATGTGTGACATGATTCTCATCCTGGAGAGATATGTACTGATGTCCATACCTTTAATCTAGGACCCAAACATAAGTTAATATAAGTGATATCCCTACTATCCTATGTATGAGTCATATTTACATTAGAGGATTCAATATGGTGTCTCACCCCATGAGTGAGCCTATATTTAATCCGCTCTTGTCCTTTCACCATACAGAAATTCTATTCTTATGGGGAACCCTTATAGAACTGTGGGTGGCTTGATTCTTTCCCTGAAATGATATGTAGTGACTCTCAGGCCCTATATCATAGTTCAACTGCAATATTCCATCATTTTTCACATTGAGTATCAAAACTTCCTTACCGTATGAATTCAAACTATATGGATAATGTCCTCTTAGCATGAATTTAAACTGTGTGGTACTTCAAGAACTATGTGTGGATTTATTATAATTAGTGAGATATGTAGTGAAACCTAGGCCTCACATCTTAATCTCATCAACAGGATAAATAAAATACCACTATCTTATGTACAAATAAAGATCTATGAAGGAGCTATTAGTTCAGGTCCCATTATCAGGGGGTCCACCGAAGAAATAGAGATGTCCCTTCTAAAATTGAGTTATACCTATGGAAGAGAATCTAAAATTTAGGGAATATATCAATCTAAATGTTTCCTTTATGTTTAGACATAATCCATCCATACTTCATACTCCTAATCTTGGGAATTTTCGGTTCTCCGTTATCTTTCTCCAGTTTCTAGTGATAGAAATTTCAATACCCAAGGAATACTTTGACTGACTATATTGTAACACTCTGGAGATAGATTTTCATAATTTACCGACAAAATGGGTATGTCAACTGAAGGATGCCACAATTTGAATATGCAGTAACATGGATCATTTTTATTTTCATAATTTATCCCACAAAATAGGTTTGTTAACCCACAATAAATCTTCCCCCAGGAGAAGCCTATTCTATCCTCATAAGCCTTGATTCCATTATGTTAGAGCTCATGATTTGAATCAAATTGTGTTTATAACTCACATATTTTTCCTTTATCATTTATCTGGATCTGAGAACCCCCAAGACCATGGTTTCTAATTCCACCATCATGGTCATTGAGTGTCGGAATGACATTGGTCCGATATGCCACATATCAGCTATCATTTCCATAATAACATGGTCTGAGTCATATGAACTAAAACTAAAGACACCATAATTCCATAATTTGGGTCCGACCTGTATATGAATCATTTTCCCTTAATTCTCAAATAATTTAAAATTGAAATAATCCTTCAATTTTTAAGAACATTCCATCCACAAAACCAGACTCTATGTTCGGGTTAATATAAATCCTCCCAAACTTCCTTGATCCATCAGCAATATAATTTAATAATTCATAATATATCATTTTCCACACTATATTGTAACACATCCTAGTTTTCTTTTCATAATGTATCCCACAAAATTTGCTTTTCAACCAAAGGACGCCACTATTTTAATATAAAATCACATGCCCCAATTGGATTTTCAAAATGTATCCCATAAAATGTGTTTTTGAACCAGATGTATCTTCATCCTCAAAAGAGACCTCCTCTACCACCATAAGCCCTTTTTTCCATACCAATATTTTGATCCAGAGATCTACAAATTATTTCTTATAAATTCCACTCCTCACACATAAATATGATTGTACATTCCTGCACAGTTTACCAAGAATGGGAGAATCATAATACCTTTGGTCAAATATCAAGACTTTATTTTAAAATCCCCATAATTTCATGTTGTATGATTTTAAACTACATAGCATCATGTCCTTACTATAGGACGTTAAACTATATAGTATAATTTCTTAGTCATAAGATGCTAAAATATACAACATCATCCTCACCATAAGATATTATACTACATGGTCAATGTCTTGGTCACATGACATTAAACCGCACGATACTTCAACCCTTTTTAGAAAGGGGCATTCCTCCCCCCAATATTGGCCATTTAATAAAAATTTACCTCCTTCACAAAAGTGAAATTCGTATAGGAGCAGTCTCCATTCATGGAAAATACCATTAAAGATGATCTCTTCATTCTCATCCACCTTCACATAGAAAAAATCACCCATCGTAGTCTTGAGAAATATGATTCTCCATAAACATTCATTGTTTATCAGCAATAGAATGTCATAATTCTTGGAAACTCCTTTTCCTAAATATGATATAACACGCCCTAGTTGGATTTGAATTATATTCCTAAAAAACATCCATGTCAGCTAATGGATGCCACTATTTGACTACGTTGTAAGATTCCCCTTATATATTTTCATAAAATAGACCAATGATATTTGGTTTCAACTAGTGGTGACTTTTTTCCTCAAGAGAGACCTCCTCTATTCATGAATGTCACATTATAGAATTTGGAACCATGAAAACAGGGTACCAAATTCCCCATCAGGTATCTAAATAGTGTCAAAACATTCTTTTTCCAATAAGACTTTTTTGTTTCATCGTTTAAAAACATACAGTCAAAGATGTTTGACCTAAAACATTAATCTCATTAGTTTGATTTCCCTGACATTAAATTTCCCTTAAAAATAGAAACAATATTCCTCACATTAAAAAACAAAAAGGGAATTAGGGAATAATGTCGAGTCTCAACTTTTTAGATCCACAATCCATGTGGTTGAGGAAAAAATTGATCAATGAAATAAAAATAGCCACAAAACTCGTTAGGTCGAAAACCTACAAAGGGAAGCCTAAGAAAAAACAAGGTCTTGCTCACTATGTATTCTTTATTTTGGGATTGGACAAAAACATTAGTGTGATGACATAAAAAAATAAATTGTTTGTAAGGTTTTATATATAACCATAGCAACAATCGATCTATGCTCGCTAGGATGCATAGATTAGGTAAAAATTAGAGTGCTATCTCAACCATGTTATTGTAATTGTAATGTGATGAAGTTCAATGAGGAAGAAAATTCAGGAATATGTGATTAAAAGCAATGATCCTTTTTATTTATGTTCTCAAACATAGGTGAAAATTCACACAGTGAAGCCACTCCACTATTTTTTGACAGTTATCCTCAACAACAACATTGATAAGTTGAATTCTACAATGTGAAAATTCCAATGCATGCTGAATCGTGATTGTTTGAATATTAGTAGCCTCCTCAATGTTATGGAGTTTCTCCAAATCTGCACCAATATCATCCCTCCATTGTTCCAAGGTCCCATCAATGGATTAATGGATTTGGACCACCACTTCCATTACAAAAATTTAATTCATCTTCATGGGGCATAATTTTGATATAATTCTCATCAAGGATGTATTAGTTATCTTCCAACATCTTGTTTCTCCTGCACCTTCTTGGATTTCATGGATATTTTAGTTATTAAGGCTTCCATATTTCATCATGGAAATCTTGAATAGAAGTCTGTGAAGTCACAATGACAGGACTTCAAGAGACATGTCCTCGATTATCTTCCAGATAGCACACCAGAACAAAAGGCATGTATTTTGGAAATCCACATATGTCTCTATATCAAAATCAGAGCTATTATTGAGAGAGACATAGTTTATAATTAGTGCACTCAAAAAACTACCTTTTTCTACTCGCCCCAAAATAACCTTAGTATCACTTGATGATGTTGGTGGAACTAGAATGGAAGACCCCATTCTCAAGCCTAATCACTGAAGTTGATCGCCCGGAATAGTAGGTGATATTCCTCATAAACTTTAGGAGGTCAACATATGAAAACAGAAATGAGGTGAACAAAATATTTTACCACACTCACTCTTTGTTGGATCAATTTTTGTAATTGATACATATCCATTTCCCCAGACCCCAATTCCTAGAGTGAGAACTACCTAACAACGAACATCCTCTTATGATTTCTCAGTATATAGGATCAGAGGATCTCAGTGATCTCCCTCTATGGGATTTTAAACCATTACACCCTCAAATGTAAGATTATGGTGGACTTGGATGCCTTGTTAGTGAATTTCCTTAGAAACATTCCCTGTATAAAAATCTCCAAATGTTGATCTTGATGAGAAGCATCTGGTGAATGAAAATCAACTATGTTTGGAAAATGAAAGAATAAAAAAACTCACATCCGTCCAAATCCCTACAAAAATCCACAAACTTCATCAGGGAACCTGGAATGTCAATGTATTGATTAATTTGATCCATCATTTCATGATATATAACATCATGTCTCATAGAATCCTCACTAATTGGGGTATGGAAGAATCATTTCTCAGGACCTTAATTGGATCAACCATCAATCCCCTCAATTGGATTCTCACCAAGAATTATATTGCTCAGCCCTGAAGAATCTTGGTTAACATCATCACCTTTATCAAACTATTTGATATCTCTGTCATCACCATACAGAGTGACAATGAGACCTATTTTTATTACTTCAAGGTCCTCTAATGATGGAAAAAAATTTAAATATCATGAGAATATGATAGTAAGAAATATAACATGACACCTAAAAGTGTGAATTTGACATTTCCATGTCTCTTTCCCCTTTATGTAAAAATGGGGGTAGACATAGATTCAACTCTTGATGCTTTATCCATCAAAATAAAGGATTCATAAGAATGGGTCTATTCATACCTTGTGGTATCCTCCTAAATCATTGAATGACCATTGTCATATCCCTTAAAGGATTAAATTAAAGAATATTCATTAAAAGAAAATTATGGTCCAAATGTGTATGTCAAACAAGTCATGATATCAAATGACAACATAAATACTTACTAAAATTCATGTGTAGAACCTAATTCATTTCCTTTTTTTCTTCCTCTCTCAAGACGATGAATAAACCATCTCATTCCTCTTGGCAGCAGAGAATTGAGTTGATAGTTGAGGAATTCCCACCAAAATCTCCTCCATAATGTTCTTCTGACTCAAGGAGAATTCCTAGGATTCAAGGTCCTCATCCACTTGCTTTATAGGGCTTCCCATGGGCTCATACCTCGATAACTCAAGAACCCTTTACGATGATGCATCTTCTCTTTATTCCTCTTTGTCTTATATTCTGAGCTGAAAAATAAGTCCCTTAATTATCAATAATGGTGGATGGGAGAGTATAAAATGTAAAGGGGAAAGATAGTAATAAATCAGAAGGGTAAATGAAGTCATCCCATTCCACTTTGAGATGGAAAATTTCCTGCTCAATATATTCTCAGTCAAGCATGTTAGACACTCGATTTGTGACCTGGATCTAATCATCTATTTCATATATTGAATCCTCTAGCTCTTAAAGATACCTCCCCCCTCATCCAAATCACTATAAGGGTTGGGATTATATGGTGATATGATATCCCCAAAGACCAGGATTCTCATACCATCTGGTTGAAACATCCATTCATCTCTAACATCACAAGTTAATCTCTACAATGCTCAGATCATTAAGGGTCACACACAATTTCACTATGATTTGGATGGCTACATGGAAGACCAAAAATCCATCTAATTGGAATCCAATTTAGGACTATTTTATCTCATGGAATAATGGGTGGTGAAACACAAGTCTCCTCCGAAGAGAGATTAATGGACTGCCTTGGTGTAGGAGGTGTGGTCTTCTAAACCCTAGCCTGCTTGGTGGACTTTTCATGAGATCTCCTCGAAGGATCTGGAGCTTCAGCATCATCACCATCAGTTCACACCTTTTTACTACACATACCATGAGTAGTATTTGTACTTGCCTTGACTCGGTAAACACATTTAATAAATACCCATCGATTGTATAAAGATATCTATCATATGACATACCTCTAAGAACCGAGTTCTTATTCTTGAGGTACAAGTTTCTTATTTTCCTTTTTCCTTAAGTTTATTTGAGAAAACAAGGGAACTGTGGGAAAAATACCAAATTTATGGGTTCACGTAGTGTAATTTTCCACACTCCGTGTAATTTTTCTTTGTGGGATGAGTATGCAGGGCGTGTAGGCATGTCGGTGATTAAAGTTGTAAAAACTAACTACACACCGTGTACATAGTAATACACACTGTGAAATCAGTCGGTCACTGAAAAGTAATGTAGTGGAAGTAGATTCAAGAGGAACGATGGTACACACCATGTGCTTAGTAATATACACTGTGTAATCAGTCAGCAGATGAACAGTAAGGCGGTGGAGAGTAGCAGCCAATGAACAGTTAAAAAGAAAGTACATGTCATGTACATGAGAGTACACACTGTGTAGTTATGTTTTTTCTTTAAAAACAGGTAGTAGCCTCCTAATTTGGTAGAGGAGGCATAAAACGCACTATGAATTGTGGGAGAGGTGGCCGAGACAGGGAGTATCTCTCGAACACTCACCGGGACTCCGATTCCTCTGCCTTCAATCTCGTTTGAACCACGCGGGTGATATCTTTTCCCTTCATAAACCTATCCTTAAAATTCTATCCCTAAGGGATGTTATTCGGTATTGAACGAGATATCTTTTATCTCACATCTACTTCATTATTGGTTGTTACGGGAGGTTCCTTTCTCATATATCAATTAGAGGAGATCGAGGTAGGTGGTCTTGTGTTTTATTCAAACTGTCGAGTTTATTTTGTGTACCATTGTTCCATGCACCCAAGTTTGGGGTGTCGTATTGCTAAGATGTTGACTATTGAGATACCTAGAATTTTATAGGTAATCTAATGGATATGTATAGATTTCAATTTGGGATCGCTCCTTTGATCCAGAGCCACCCTGAGGGTGCGGTTCCCTTGTTTAGTCGTTTGGCCAGAATACTTATGGGTATGCCATGATTATAGAATGTTTTGAGTTTTCTTAGAGCAAACATATATAAATTTCTGTCTTATTCCTTGGGATCGGCCCAGTTACTTGATTTTCTTATGGAATTTCTGAGGACGGTGTTTTTTTTTTACTGAGGATAGTGTTAGTTTAGCCAGAGGGCAACATTTCTTATGCCTGTGGGTAGGAGCTTCTGTTCCTGAGGGCAACTTCTCATACGCCTGAGGAAAATATTAATTATGCATGAGGGAAGCCACCTGATGGATTTGTTTCTACTTGACTAAGGGTAAGGACTTGTATGTTTGAGGACCTTGGTTAATTTGAATATTCACTGTGGTGATTTCTTATGTTGTACCTGCCAAGCTAAATCACATGCCTGGTATTATTATTATCTTTTCCATTTTAGATAACTTGTTGTATTTTCTGTTGTGGAACTGGTATAAGAGATCTTCAGTCCAGGCCAGGTCTCATGAAATTCATAATTCAATTATATTGAATTGTTAAATAATTATTAAAATACAAATGTGACTGGTAGGAATGGTTAATTTTGAGTATTTCTTAGTTTACTGCATTTTATTATTGCACACTGCAGTTACACATTTTCACCGACCGTTGTTCACGAGCATTTGGTGGTTGCATACTGGGATTTATCTCTCACAACCTGTTTGGGATATGTCTTGGGCCCAAATAGATTATATTTCTATAGGTGTCGATAAGGGAAAGGGTCCCCACACATGTACATGATTGTTGTGGGGAGTAGGACAACATTGGACCGAGCTTAGGCTTGTGATGCTACTGAGCTCCTATTGCACTACTTTGGTTTTGTTTTGTTGTACTTTCACCTTGTGCTGTATTTTATCAGATTGCAGTGTATCCTATTTTGGATGCTTTCTTAGAATTAGAGACATATTTCATCATCATGTATTTGATTGTTGATTATCTTTTATTTCAGTTCCATTTTCCATTTCATCTCTATATTTTTTATAGCTTCCACTTTTGTATGTTTATATTTATTTCCACTACAGTAGACTTTGAAAAATAAGGTCATAGTTTCCCCGCTATTAGTCTTAGGCCCTCACTGCTTGTCGGTAGCCTCTGGCGTTTGGGGAAATGCTCTTGGGGTCATGTGATCAACTGGGTTCGGGGCACCCGTTGTTTGGAACCCAAATCTGGGAGGTTACAAAGTGGTATAAAAGGAGTTTATTTTCTTCTCGAGATACTATTTGGAGCCTATATCCAGGGATAGAATGGAATTGGTACTTGGTAATAAGCTGTGCCCGAGAGAAGCTATCCTGCATAGAGGGAAAAGCCAATCTACCTTGTTTAATTACAATTTTATAGATGATTTTATTTTCACCATTAGGTGATGCACTTGTGGTGTCCTGTTTCTATTTTTATATTTGGGATCTATTTAGTTTCAACCCGATGAGATTAGGGTATCCCATATCATGCATTATTTAGGCACATGTTAGAATCACATGCCAGGCATAGTTTCCAGGCCATGTAGGTGAATTAGGAATTGGATGTTAATGTGATAGATGTTGTGATAGAAATGAATGTTGTTGTGATAGGTTCCTTGATAGATATTCCTACTGTTGATAGGGTATTGTTATATGTTACAGTTGGGTTTATGGATGCTAAAATTTGGTTCCTGAGAGGTATGTGCTCTCTTGGAACAGAATTTTGTGGATCGTAACCAAGTATTTTGTTGTCTTTTGTGTTATAATGTGAAATTTCGGGTTCTAATAATTGGTTCGCGGGGAGTTTGGGCCCCCAAAGATCATAAATTGGCATACCGACACTTGAAATCAATGAAAAAGTGGCTCTAGAGTATTTTTTTTTTGATTATTAATGTCTAGAGAAACCCAGAATACACGTCGTGTAGATCTGACTACACACCATGTACTCTTCTGTTCGAGAAGGAATAAAAATTTTAATGTACATGCCATGTACCTTATGTAGACACCATATATTCTCTAACCGTGTCCTAGGACTCGTGGGAAGAAACAAGGGATAGGGAAGTTCTTGTGGGAACACGTCTTGTACCATTTGTACAAGCGGTGTTGGTTTGACCCTGTGTCTGTCGTGTGACTAACAACACGGATGGATAAATCTTAGCTTATACATGCTACGTCAAGTCCACACACATAGTGTAGTTTAATCTTGGGTTCTATCCTTGTAGATAACAACACGGGTCAGTGTTACCTCTTCCCATACATGCCGGGTCCATTTTCAACACGTCGTGTAGTGTGAGGTGTGTATCTGTCTGTGTCTCGAACAACACGGGTCGGTAGAGCTCCTCTAGTAAACGTCGTGTACCTGTGGGACACGCCGTGTAGTCTTGACTGATGAGAGGCCGTGTGGACTTGGCAGTGTGGCTGGGGAGATGGGGTGGTGTACACGCCGTGTGCGGGTGTAACACGCCTTTTACATGGGGTTGAGACCCTCCCAGGTCGGCATCAGAACATGACCATGTAAGGGATTAAGGTTACACGATGTGTAGACTTTAAACACGCCGTGTAGTCTCTTTTTTCCAGTAATTATGGTTTTTGTTTTTCTTTTTGTTGGCACTCTTAACCGGACAAAAGAAACCTGGACAGTAAAATGAACTAAATCGTGTGTTTGACCTTGTAAAGTCGTGAAGCTGAGACGACCACCAACTGTTTGGAAAGAGAGTGGCAACGATTATACTCTAGACATGGTAGCCATGGGCTACCAATGGATCCTCTTATAGTGCCAGATGTGGTGCCAACCGTTAAACCAGACGCAGGTGTGGATGCACAGTTCCATGAGGGCTTCATGCGGTTCATGAAAACCTTCCAGGGAGCTCTGCCGTTTGCCACATCTATGGAAGTGCTAAAATGTATACTCCAGCACCAACATCCGCCTACATTTTTAGGGGATGTAAGACCATAGGCTGCAGAGTCATGATTGGGTTCTATGCAGGCAATTTTCGAGCATCTGGAGATGCCTCCTTGGAGGGTGGTCAAGCTCCCTACATACATGCTGTGTGATTCCTCCAAGAGATTGTGGGATGTTACCGCCCAGACTGAGCATCACCGAGACATGACGTGGGAAGTTTTTCAGGAAATCTTCTATGAATTTTTTTTCTGGAGATTCTAGGGTCAGATAGAGCTTGATAGTTCATGAATCTGTAGCCGAGTGCCATGTTTGAGATGGACTATTCATCCCGTATCACCAAGAAACAGTGTTTTCCACCTGTTGTGGTGGGTGATGAGACGTTTGTGGAAAGATGTTTCGAGGATGGTCTTCTATGTGACATAAGAGCGTTGGTGAATGTTTTTAGCTTGCCTATAGTGCATGCTATTGTGAACCAAGTTTTTATTACTGAGCAGAACCTGCTAGAAGCTAGTGGTGCAGACCAGGGCGGTTTGGCACCGGTCTCTGGTACTATATCTACCAGCAAGAGGATGAGGCAGATGGATTTCTCGCACAATGGCAGTACTAGATAGAAGAAATATTTAGGTATCTAGGTAATGTGCTACCGGTGTGGTAAAAAGGGGAACAAGAGACCTCAGTGTCCACGTGACCCAGTAGAGTGCTGAGCTTGCGGCAACATGGGTCATCTTCAGTGTTTTTGCAATGAATTTCTACCAGTGACGATTGAGAGGTGTTCTGTGACAACTCCACATGCAGGAGTAGGGACAAGGTCTTCTTACCAATCAGGGAATTGGAATACGTCAGGACGTACAAGATGAGGTGGTGGTTGTGACCGTGGTATCCGGATAATAGGATCTCAAAGACAGTAGGGCGGGTCAGCTCAGGGTAGCCTGGCTGGGTCGAAGGGCCACGACACTAGGTAGACATATGCATTGAAATAGACCCAACCATAGCAGGATCCCAGGCTTTCCACTGTCAAATGTACTATTCTAGTTTGTTATGTTTTATCTATGGTACTTTTTGAACGGCAGGTGTACATTTGTGAAAGGAGTTCCCCCAAGTGGTTGGTGGGTGTCACTTTCTATTGGACCTCTATGTACTAAAGAAGATGCGATATGACGTCATTCTCAGGATGGACTGGTTGGTACCCTTTTGAGCCTTTTTACATTACTATCATTTTAGGGTGATTTTTACGTCACCAGAGGGTAGATAGTCTCTATACAAGGATGAATGGGATGTCCAGGCGGGCTGAGGTGGGCCTAATCATCGTGGGCGAGATGGAGGGATAGCCTAGATTGTGAGTTTATATCTGGATGACTAGGGAACTTGTCAGAAGGATTTTCCTCCAGTGGTCAATCGTTTAATGGATGTCTTCTTAGATGACTTTTCATGTCAACATCTGGAGTGAGAGGTGGATTTCTCTATTGAGCTTGTGATTGGAGCGACACCAGTGTCAACTTCTCATTATATGATGGATACACCAGAATTACAAGAACTCAAGAAGTTGTCGGTGGATTTTAAGGAAAAATGTTTCATCTAACCCAATACTTCTCCTTGGGGTTTTCCTAACCTGTTTTCAAAGAAGGAGGATGGTACACTCAAACTCTGTGTGTATTATAGGAAACTAAACTAGTTTATAGTTAAGAACTGATATCCCTTACTGAGGATTGATGATATTTTTTATAAACTTCAAGTAGAATGAGTGTTCTCTAAGACTGACTTGAGATTCAGATATCATTAGTTGAGTGTTAGACCATCCGACATACTGTTTTCATCCTTTTAGAGAAGATATGGTCTATAAGTGTACTTGGTCAGGCCATTTGGACTAACAAACGCACTAACAGTTTTCATGGCTCAGATGAATCTTGTGTTTCACCCATATCTAGATTCTTTTGGGGTGGTCTTCGTGGATGATATCATGGGGTAATCTTACAATTGACACAACCATGTGACACAACTTGAGATCATTCTGAGTACATTGTGAGAGAATCAGTAATATTCTATGATCTCAATGTGACACTTTTGGATGGACTAGATTCACTTCCTCGGTCATATTATCTCAGAGGAAGGTGTTTCAGTAGAACCAGATAATTTGAGAGAAGTAGATTCTTGGGAGCAGCCTAAGAAAGTATTTGAAATATGGAGTTTCATGGGGATGTATGGTCAATATAGGCTCTTTATACAAGACTTCTCCTACGTAGTTGTGCTGTTGATGGATTAGGCTAAGAAGGGTATGAATTTTGTTGGGTCAGAAGCTTGCGAGACTGCCTTTCTGGAGCTGATGGGAAAGTTGAAATGAACACTATTCCAGATACATCCAGAGCATGGGAAGAGCTATACAGTTTACTGTGATGCATCCGGTATTGGGTTGGGAGTATTGTTAATGCATGGCGATCGAGTGGTTGCGTACGGGTCTCAGTAGTTGAGGAAACATGAGAGGAATTACATGACGCATGATATTAATTTGGCTGCAGTTGTTCATGAATTACACTATTGGAGACATTATCTCTTGGGAGAACATTTTTTGGTGTTTACGTAGCACAACATTCTTAAATATATCTTTACCAAGTGTGACCTGAATTTGAGATAGTGAAGGTGGGTTGAATACCTTCATTCCTTCGACCTAGAGATGACATATACTCCTGGTAAGGGTAATGTTGTGGCTGATGCACTGAGTACGTGGACTCAGATAGAGGCAGTGCAGGAGGCCAGTGGTGAGTGGCATCTTATGAATTTGTTCTTTGAGATGCACTTGAAGGTGCACGATAGTCTGGGGAGAACCAATCTTTCATCCGTAGCTGTGACATCTACCCTTCTAGATAGAGTGAGAATGATACAACTATCAGATTCAGAAGGCCTAGTTCTATGGGAGTTGGTGGCATTTGAGGACCCTCTGCCTGGTAGTACGATAGGTGATGACGATGTACTACGTATTCATGGATGAGTGTGGGTTCCAGGGTAAATACGTGAGGAGTTGATGTGGGAATTTCATGCTTCAACTTGGGAAGTATATCTAGGAGTTACCAAAAGTTAATGTGACATGAGATGTCAGTATTGGTGGCCAGGTATGAAAATAGAGGTAGCTAGTTTTTTTACGTGATGTTCCACCTGTCAGTAGGTGAAGGCAGAGCATCATAGGCTACCCAGACTGTAACAATAGTTACACATTCCAGAGTGGAAATGGGATGATTTCACAATGGAAATCATGATCGTGTTGACGAGGTCACCTCGTGTCAATGATTCTGTGTGGGTTATTGTGGACAGACTTATGAAGTTAGCTCACTTTTTGCCGATCAAGGATACCTTCAGTGTTTATGAGCTCATAAAGTTATATATTTTAGTTGTATTACTTCTTCATGGGGTCCCTCGTTCAATCTTTTTCAGATAGAGATTCACGTTTTACATCTCTTTTTCACATAGTTTTCAGAGGGTACTGGGTACATAGGTTCTTCAGAGCATAGCTTACCACCCTCATACCGATGCCTAGATAGATCGTACAATACAGGTTCTAGAGGACAAGCAGTGTGCATGCATGTTAGAATTTGGGGGCTCTTGGGAGAAGCACATACCCATGGTCTAGTTTTCCTACAATAATAGTTTTAAAGAAACTATTGAGATGGCACCTTACAAGGCATTATATGGTAGTCCATGACGATCACCATTCTGCTGGTGGGAGGTAGGTGAGGCATCTTTTCTGGGACCACATCTCATGCTGGAGACATCAGAGCATGTCCAGTTGATTCAGAAGTGGATGTCTACTGCACAATCTCATACGAAATCTTATGTTGATCACTGCAGACAACCCTTGGAGTTTGTGGTTGGGGATCTGGTTTTCATATGTGTTTCGCCGAGGTTGCGACATTGGCTTATCCAGAGACAGGGAAAACTTTCACTGAAGTATGTAGGGCCATTTGAGATTTTGGAGAGATTTGGACCGATTGACTATCGTTTTCAGTTACCACAGAGGTATTGGGCCGTACATGCTGTCTTCCACATATCTGAGCTATGACATTATCACTCAGACCTCTCTCACACTTTTCTGCCCGAGTAGGTTAAACATCAGGTAAATACAACATTTGAGGAGAATCTGATTCCTATTGTTCATAAGGGCATGAAGGTTCTCTGAGGCCAGTCAGTTCCTCTCTGACGGGTGTTATGGAAGCATGATCGAGTGCTGGACGAAACCTGGGAGCGGGAGGCTGACGTACATGCTGAGTGGCCAGAATTGTTCTCAGCTTCATCTTCACCACCATTGGAAGTTAAATTCAATGATGAATTGATTTAATATGGGAAGTTTGTAAGAACCTGTTTCATATTGTTGAGGTACGCGTTTCTCTTTTCCTTTTTTCCATAAGTGGTTTTGAGAAAAAAAGGGAAATGTGGGAAAAATCTCAAATTTATGGGTACATGCTGTGTACTTTGGCTGTGTGGGATGAGTATACAGGGCGTGTCGTCATGTTGGGTGATTAAAGGTGTAAATACTAACTACACAACATGTTCATAGAAATACACGTCGTGTAATCAGTCGGCAGGTGAACAGTAAGGTGGTGGAAGTAGCAGCTAGAGGAATGATGGTACATGCTTTGTACTTAGTAATATATGTCATGTAATCAGTCGACAGATGAACAATATTGTGATGGAGAGTAGCCACTAGTGAATATTTAAAAATAAAGTACATGTTGTGTACCTGAGAGTACATGCTGTGTAGTTATGTTTTTCATTAATAACAGGTAGTAGCCACCTCATTCGGTAGAGGAGGCATAGAATGCACCAGGAGCTGTGAGAGAGAGGCCAAGACATGGGTGAGCTCCTGAAAACTCACTGGGACTCCGATTCCTCTGTCGTCGATCCAGTTTGAACCATGATGGTGAGATATTATCCCTTATTAAACCTCTCCTTCAGATTCTTTCCCTAAGGGAAGTTATTTGGGTTTGAACAGGTAATCTTTTCTATCAGATCTACATCATTATTGGTTGTTTCTGGAGGCGCCATTCATGTATATCGATCAGAGGAGATCGAGGTAGGTGGTATTGGGTTTAATTTCAACTGTCGAGTTGATTATGTGTACCATTGGGCCACAAACCCTTGTTTAGGGTGTTGTATGACTGAGACTTTGACTATTGAGATACCTAAAATTTCCTAGGTGATCTAATGGATATGTTTAAACTGCTTTTTTGGGATCATTGCTTTGATCCAGTCCCACCCCAAGGGTGTGGTTCCTTTTTTTATCCATTTGGACAGGATACCTATGTGTATTCCATGATTATACCATGTTTTGAGTTTTAATGAGAGGAAAATTATATAAATTTCATTCATATGTTTTGGGATCGGCCTGGTTACTTGATTTTACTATGGAATGTCTGAGGATGGTGTTTTTTTTCGCCTGAGGGAAGTGTTCGTTTAGCCAGAGGTCAAAATTTCTTATGCCTGTGAGAAGTATCTTCTGTACCAGAGGGTGACATCTCATTCACCTAAGGGAAATATTCCTTATTCATGAGGGCAGTCACCTGAGAGATTCATTTCTGCTTGCCTGAGGGTAAGGAATCATATGTCTGAGGACCATGTTTAATTTTAATATTCACTGTGGTGATTTATTATGTTGTACCTGCCAAGATAAAGCACAGTCTTGGTATTATTATTATCTTTTCCTTGTTAGATAGCCTGTTGTAGTTTCTATTGTGGCACTGGTATAAGAGATCTTCGGTTGAGTCTGAGTCTCCGAAATCTCATTATTCAATTACATTGAATTGTGAAATAATTATTTAAATAGCAATGTAACTGGTAGGAATGTTTTCTTTTGAATACTTCCTAGTTTACTGCATTTTATTATTGAACACTGTTGTTGCACATTTTCACCAATAGTTTTCCACGAGCCTTTAGTGGTTGCCTACTGGGATTTATTTCTCACACCCTATTTGGGCCATGTCTTGCGCCCAAACAGATTATATTGTGGCACGTGTCGATAAGGTAAAGGGTCCTTACATAGTTAAGAGATTGTTGCAGGGAGTAGGAGAGCTTGGGACCGAGCTTAGGATGGCGATTCTCCAGAGCTCCTACTTCACTGCTTTGGTTTTGTTTTTTTGTACTTGTACCTTGTGCTATATTTTATCATATTGCAGTGTATAATATTTTGGCTGCTATCTTAGAATTAGAGACATATTCCATCATCATATATTTGACATTTGATCATCTTTTACTTCAGTTTTGTTGTCAATTTGAGCACTATATTGTGTTCTAATTCCACTTTTGTATGTTTATATTTTCTTCTACTATGCTACACTTTGACAAATGAGGGAATAGTTTCCCTACTATCAGTCTTAGGCCCTCACTGCTGGTCAGTAGGCTCTGGAATTTGGGGAAATGCGCTTGGGGTCATGTTACCAACCGGGTTCGGGGAAACCATTGTGTGGCGCCCGAATCAGGGACGTCACAATACCCAACTTCTTTCCCAATTTATGAATCCGACAGAGGCATCATGGTTGACATTTTGAATACCTCTATGGCCATTAGGATATATAACTGTCAGGATACCATCATATGTTTATAAATCCTAATATATGTTGAAAAAATATTATTGAATGTCAAAGAAATTTAAATTGGAAAAAAATTTGGTATGAAGTATAAGACTCACAAATGATCTCACTTTCAATATGATCCATCGACACACTGTCTATGACTGAAATCATGTAAGAACTTTGTTCTTAATTATTTTCCTTATCTCCACAGATAAAAACCCTTGTAGGGGGGTTACCATATGAAAATAAGTTTCATTCTCCTAACATGTTTTCAACCTTATTATATCACAATATGTTAGGTTCAATGGTTGTATTATAGAGAATTCTTGAACAAATGGTCAGAATTAGATATCAGGGACTTTACCTAGGATCAGCACTATATATGAACTAAAATATGCTACGATCCACCCCCAAAACACTTAAAATGGACCTAAAATAATAAATGGGGACATCCTGTTGTGTGTATGAAGCAATCACCAATACGTTATCACCATGACAGGGGAAACAAACCATGTATATATCCTCATCTAGTTTGAATGCTATAAAAAAGTCCCTAGCCTCACACCATCATCGAGTTCACATATCGAATGTATATAAATGATTATCCACATTGTAGGGAATTCAAAAAGTTTATTCTTCACATGAACTTTGGGATCGACCTTATAACCCCAATAGGTATACTAGTCTTTCTCTAGTGTATGAAAGAATGTGCTAGGAGCACACCAGTTATATAAAGTGGGGAATATTATAGCCCACCATAAAGGGGGACCTTCTCTTTTTAGATTGAGAAAATAATTCATCCATGTATCAGGATGGATTTCACCCTTAGGGTGAGGATTTTTTTATGAAATTTATTATCCACCTTAAAAATATCATCGGCTAAGGGAGGTTTACTTTTAATATCATCTATCATTTTCTTTATTTGAATGAAATCATCATACAATTCCCCATGAATGGGATCTCTAGAAATTATGTAGATGTCCCATAGTCTAATTCCATCTTCACCATGCATCTAGTGTCAATAATTTATCCTATGACTCCATCAAATCGAAATCTCATTGATGATCTATGAGTTATTTTAAACATAAGTTTCAACTTCCCAAACAACCTCATAGATTTGGATTTCTTGAATATCCTTTTTGAATTATGAAATTGTCTAGTCAAACTAGTACACCCACATCCATTCACGCTTACCCCCCTCATGAATGAAAATCCTAGTCCCCCTCCAACGTTGTGTCTAATATATATATGAATCATGGATGGTTGAGTCATAATAGTGAGGCTTCAATTAATTTATATGAAGCTACAGATATTGAGTACAACTATTGTGATGCATGATAAAATAAACTAGAACTATTTCTTGCTTAATATAAGAACCATTAGGGGAAATATTGTCAGAAGGGCAGTTGGTGTGTTTCACAAACTATAAATTTGGTATGTAACTTCACGCCCCAGGGATAAAAACATCCCTAAAAAGTCTGTTATCATATAACAATAGGTTATATTTTTATTGGTACTTGTGTTAAAGTTCCAAATACTTCACCAAATCTAGAAAATAAGACTCAACTACGTCATAATAATCTATCCAAATAGATTTTATCATCTTAGAAGAACATGCAACAAATTGTTAAGTTGAAGTCATCATATAATCCATTGAGAACCTACAAAAGGAATCATGTTCATCCATTAAGTTAAAATATTGACTTAAGTAAAATTGTTGACACTAAATAATTCAAAATGGTGGTTGGGGAAGGAACTCATGTTAGACCTATAACCAGGTGGAACACACATGCCCTTTGACTAGGCTCTAAGAATAGGCCCATCGACCAAGTTCCACATTCTACCCCATGATCAGGTTCTTTTCAAAGGCTCCTTGATAAGGTTATCTACACGTAGCACTATTTCTCAACTGGTTATACTATATGAAATTCTTTTTGAGACCTTCACAAAAAGAGAAGCATGAAATAATTGGGAAGAAGGCCTACATAATGAGATAAAACAATCCCCAACCCATCATTTGAGAAAAATGGTTAAGGGGCCTATGGAATTTATAGATATCATTGGACTACACTGTAGACCTACACCAGGGAGATACACTGTAACAGCCCAAGATTTTATGAAAAATATTTTTTTTAATTTCACTAATGTCTTGTGTTGTACGCTACACCAAAAGGAGCTTGCACAACACGCATCCTTGACTTGCCTTGCATTACACGCAATCACAACCTTCCTCGATAGCATGTGTAGTACGCAATACTGAGTTTCACGAAACAACGATATGCTATTAAAATATTATTAAAACTAGCCGTTATGAATAGTAATAACCACTTTTAAAAATTTTAGAAATTTTAGCTCTCAAAATGGACTTCATTTATGGATTCGGAGTATTGAATTTAGCCTAAGGTGAAATTTTGGTACTTTTCAGATAACTTTCATATTCTGATGAATAGTGAAAATTACTAAATTATAATTAAAAACAACTTTTTTAATCGAAATAATTAATAGTGATAAATTATGAATTTGAGTGGTTTTAAAGTATATTTAGAATATATTTTTACAATTTAATACAATTTTGGTCATTGGATGTAATTTCACATTTAAAGCAGTTATAAACAAGTGTCAATCTTTTGATAGTTATTATCTCTTAAAAACACGCTATTTGTTGTGACAGTGGAAATTAATTTAATTAATGCAACTTATATGTTGGGAATTTTGTAAAATAGAAATCATTTTTGAATTCGGAATATCAATTATAGCTTAGGGTGAAATTTTGGCATTTTTCTGAAAAACTACAATTTTTGATGAATAGTGAAACCACTAAGTGGTAGGTTAAAAACTGAATTTTGCATAAAACTTAATTTTACCGCTTCTGTGAATGGAATTTCGAAAATCCGATAGACACGGTTGATATCAGTATGTAAAATGTGGTTCAATGAGATAAAAATAATTTTTTGGTGAATAGTAACTTTTTACTTTTTTTACCGTTGTTAATAGTAAATAGGGTAACTAAGGGTAAATATGATATTACTATTACCCTAACACATTTCCTAATTCTATTGGACAAGTGTAATTCAACCAAAAACAAGCTTAGGAATAAAATATGACCATTTAGGCCCACTTGGATTAGATTAGGACATTTATTATTATTTAATTCAAAGAAGAGTTAAAAGAGTTAAAATCAAAGTTTATTTACTAAAACATTTTTAATATAGAGTTATACATAAGATAAATTCAATTGTAAATATTCATTAGAAATCTAACAAGGTTTCCTACATGATGGTATTTTATTTGTAATTTTTAGACATCAAATAATTTAATTTATTTATGACACAAAGATGATGCAGTAATTATCTTATTAATGAAATATTGACATAATTGGTGTTATAAACACCAAAATAAATTTCATTTGAGCCTTTTTATGAATTAAACTAATTTTCTAGGTTACTATGATATATTATTGTTGATTTAATCAACTTGTTTCGAACATATAATTCTGTTATGACTTTCACAAAAATCATATATCAAATAGTGTCAAAATTGACACAAAATAGTTTTTAAATCAAATATTATATTATTAATTGTTATTTTATTCCTAAAAATCTAAGGTTCGGCCAAATGACTTAGATAAGGATATATTTATTAATAATAAACAATTTGGGGTTCGTTTGGCATGTTATATTAAGTGTATTAACCATATAGTGAAAGAAAACAAAAAGACACGGTAAAAGTTAAATTATTTAACTTAGAGTTAAATCTAATTGATAAGGTTAAAATAATACCCTAAACTTGTCTAAATCTTATTGGATGATAGGATTTCGACCCATCCCCAATTTAGCTTCGAAATAAGACCCTTTGGAACCATTATAAACCGATTTTGACATTAATATAAAATAATATTTTGAGGTATTCCTAAGGTGCCCCTCTCCTCCCTTAATAAAGGACACCTCCTCCCCCTCCTCCTCACACCAATTTGAGAACTCAAGCTCGTCCAACCCCTCCCAAAATCTCTTCTACACTTCCCTATAAACATCCTAGTGGTTCTGGTCTTACTCAAAGACCAATTTTAGTGCCCTAAGAGGAGGTCTCAAAGAGGCGCTTCAAAGAAGAGGTAATTACCGTTACCAATTCTTTCATCTTTATTTCTTCTTCCACTTCTTCTTCTTAGGTTGTTTCATTATGAAGTAATAACATCAGTATCACTCATATACTGATATGTTATTATAATTATGAAACAACCCTATTTCACCATCTATCCATCCTACGGAAAAAGAAATCACCGCGCGTGCGTACGTACGGAATACCGTCTCCATGCCGTGGTGTAATCTATTTTCCACCACCACCTTACATGGATGGGTATAATTGTGTAAATAATAACTATACATAGTTATTACAACATCATATTGATTCTGATATATTGTATAATCCACTCCAATTCAATTCAATAATTATGGAAATGATATCATCGCTCGTGCGTACGTACGGACTGCCGTCTCCACGACGCGATGAGATTCATTCTTAATGATTAACCATTCATGAATGATTATAAAGTATATATATAATAATTACTAATGAAATATATGACATAATAATGATACTGGATTTATGTATATATATATATATGTATGTCATCTACTTACTTCCATTCAATACAATAAGGAAAGAAAAACAGCGTTCATGCGTACGTACGGACTACCGTCTCCATGAACGGTGTTTTTCATTTCATTTATCTATCTATTACATATATATATATACTGAATATATATGATATATAAATCATATTTTATATTCTGGAAGTAAGTAAATCATGATATAAGTAATAATAATTTCAAGAACAACAAGTAAAAACACCTACGATAAATGAAACGATTTTACCCAAAACGCTTCTTTAACATGGAATTTACAACAGAACGGGAAATATAATGTCATAAGTGAACCATATATGATATCATAACAATGAATATGATTCTGTAATAAGTCAATGACATTATTTAAATCATTATACAGGTGTTTCGGACACATACGAAGCAAATCGGACCTAAGGTAAGGGAAATATCACAATATCATTTTTATCCGAGATTGTTTATACTTTAGTATTTACTGGGGTGTATTTTATCATCCATATCCATGTTTCCTCAGTATGTAATATTATTTCCATCCACCTAAAATTGTTTAAATCCAATTTTACCCTTCAGTAAGTTTTTAGTAAAAGATATGAAAGGAATATTTTGTCGTTTTTCATACGAGGTACTTTTTGACTTTTCCGACAAAAGTACAAGAAGAATGTTTTCTTTAACTTAAACGGAACGAACGGATTTTTACGGTTTTATAAAGCCTTATTTTCATGAAGCTTCCTCCAAAAGATTTCATGAATATTTTCAATAAAATATATTTCTTTTAAAATTGCATGATGTTTTTTGAAAAGAAATTGAATTTGAAGAAGAAAGGATATTTTCCTCAAGAATTCATTTCAAGTGTTTTATCAAAATTATTTTCCATCTAAGATAATAAAGGGTTCTGTTTCTATCCATATTTTTACATTGATTTGATTATGTTGTGATGGAATTATTTTTATGAATTCCTTTATCTTATATGAATTGTTTTATGATGTCATGTTGTTTAAGAATCCCATTTTTATTACATGGGTTATGAAATGATGTATGGTTTATGATTTTGTGCCACACATAAGAATGGTATCATTATGAGATGGGTGGGACCTATATCTCCCTCCAATGCATTGGGTAAAGATTTTATATCTCATGAGATAGACATGGCTGGAACAGTAGGTTATACCGGTTCAGTGAAACAGGACTGGAACGAGGGTGACTCGATTCAGAAAGGGACTTTGTCCACTAAGATAGTCTTGGAAATGAGTCTTGACTAACAAGAAATGATTCTCTATGATTATGTGTGAATGCCACAAAGTTTCATGTTTTAAGTTATGATTATTGTGATTACATTTCACTACCATGATTTATCTCATGTTATGAAATTATGCTCTCTTTTGCAGGTTAAGATTTCCAAAATGTTATGTTCTTATGAATACGATGTGATTGATATTTCTTTTTTTTACCCTTACTAAGCATTTGAGCTCACCCTTTTATGTTTTCTTTTCCCCAGGATATAAAGAAATGTTTTAGGTAAAAAAAGGGAAGATCTTTATATGAGATGTTGAAGATCTTTCACCACGATTAGAAGATTACGTTCCAAGTTTCTAAAGACACTAAACTATTACGATCCTTGTGTGTATGTACTAAGTATTCCGCAAATGTAATGTAATGTCAATGTACGTCAAGTTTCGGGTCTTTATAGTTGGTATCAGAGGAAAGGTTTAGTCAACCTTTGGAAACTAGGATGCGAAAACGTTATTGAGATCCCTAGAGATATTTCTACGGTATGTCTAGGGATGTCCCTAAGGTTAAGTATACGTATAGGTTATAGTACTAGAACTACGCTAACGATCATAGAATTAAACCTAAGATGTTAGATATTGAAGGTACTCCCCCTTTTATTATGTTGTTTTCCCTAGCATGATTTTTGCCTCTCACACTATTCTTTTTGGGTTTTAGAAAATGGCTGGAAACAAGGTGATTCACGATAATGGAGGATATGATGGACAATGGAATGATATTTTTCATGAGCAACAAAATGAAATGGGATTTGGAAGTCCAAACATCATTATTACGCCGAATCAGCAATCTCATAATATGATCAATAAAGTAAAATTTGGTAAGTTTCCTGACTCGGCTAATAAGAGAAAGATGGAGTTTCATGATGATCATAGAGGAAAAAAAGTTCAATTTCCCCTATGTAAATCATGTGGGAAGAGGCATCAAGGAGAATGTTTCAAAGGAACTGAAAGACGCTTTGGTTGTGGAAAAGAAGGACACAAAGCAAGTAAGTGCAAAGGAAAAGGTTCAGTTAACACCATGGATGAGGATAATGGTATTCCTACGACATCAACAATGGTTAAATGTTTTAAATGTGGAATGTACGGGCATTATGCAAACCAATGCCCTAAGGGAAAGTCTCATGAAGATAATCAGTATGGTCGTATGGGAAGTATTTATGTTGATGATGATGAAGAGACTACAAATGATATGTGAGATGAAAGAATTTTTGAAGCTCGGTCAATGGTTTAAGAATGTAGTGGAATGATTACATGTTTATCATGTGTAATGTTGTATAAGAAATCTCATGGTACTATGGAATAAAGAGACGTCTAAGGATTGTTACACTGTTGTCTTTCCTTGAGTTATGAAAGTGTATGATTAATGGTACCACTATCCATGAAAGGTTATTCAGATATTTTTGGAATATAGATGATATGCGCATAATGAAGGAATAATAAGATAATGAGGTGTTTGATTGTATTCATGAGCTCATGACTGATATAAGGAGAAGGTTATATCATGGTTTGAGTATATATAATTTTGAGGAGTTTGGTATGT
This sequence comes from Viscum album, assembly GCA_963277665.1. NCBI lineage: Eukaryota > Viridiplantae > Streptophyta > Magnoliopsida > Santalales > Viscaceae > Viscum > Viscum album. The sequence continues at coordinate 769,076,126 of OY728121.1, forward strand.
GGAAAGTGTTAACTTTTAACTGCATTCATGTTTTCACTAAGGTTCAATGGGTATTCAAGAGAATACATGATTAAGGCCTTTGAATGTTTGGAATGTGACCAACAAGACATATATATGGGGATTAACGACAGTATTAAATCTCTGGTTATCGTTTTCACTATATTATGAGAGTGGACTGCAGTATTATGGATAAGCCTAAAGATTAGAATGGATTATGTTGGACATAAGTTAGTATTGTTTAAGGATATAAGATTTTCGATATTGTTGATGTGATGTTATAGTAACGTAGTTTTAGAAAAAGGACAACCTGCAGGACGGGCGACAACCCATCGCTTCGGACAAGGCTGTGGGAATCGAACCCACAACCGAAGTGCGACTGGCCTTTATCGCCTACCACTGGCCTACAGGAAGTCCCTGTTTAGTAGAAACTAGTTTTATTATATTAAGCAATATGATATATGAAGTATAATTCCATTTTAGGAACCATATATGATTAATCTCACTATAGATCGACTTATGTATATAATTTTTGCTAACCTTTTGTTTGAGACAGATGGAATGACCCGTCATTCTATCACATGATCTGCTAACACTTCACGAATAACAAATTCAACTTCATTTATTTAAGAGATGAAGTGGAAATTGTTCAAGGCACGAACAATAGTGCAACTGTACCAAAATAAAGAAAGTATTTATTCTAATTCAAATTCTTTAACTTTAGGGAAACGATCTTGAAAACCAAAAATGTTGTCCTAGTGATCTTATATCTGATTAATCAGATGGTACCTTATATCGTCACAAATTTATGGATTTGTGATTGTTGGATTTTCCATAGCCATGTTCTCTACCACTCTCCATCAGAACATGATGGTTAGATTTTTTCCCATATCCATATTTTCACCTATGTGGAAACCCAGTGATTAGTTTATTTGGGTAACCGTTACGTTTCATAGTTTTGTTTTTAAAGATTGGTTTTGATAATCCTTTTTACGATGTGGGTTTCTATTAAAGAAACTTTCAAATAGTAAACCATTTATAACCCCGACGAATTTCGAGGGTGAAATTCATTTTAAGGGGGGTAGAATGTAACAGCCCAAGATTTTATGAAAAATATTTTTTTTAATTTCACTAATGTCTTGTGTTGTACGCTACACCAAAAGGAGCTTGCACAACACGCATCCATTACTTTCCTTGCATTATACGCAATCGCAACCTTCCTCGATAGCATGTGTAGTACGCAATACTGAGTTTCACGAAACAACGATATGCTATTAAAATATTATTAAAACTAGCCGTTATGAATAGTAATAACCACTTTTTAAAATTTTAGAAATTTTAGCTCTGAAAATGGACTTCATTTATGGATTCGGAGTATTGAATTTAGCCTAAGGTGAAATTTTGGTACTTTTCGGATAACTTTCGTATTCTGATGAATAGTGAAAATTACTAAATTATAATTAAAAACAACATTTTTAATCGAAATAATTAATAGTGATAAATTATGAATTTGAGTGGTTTTAAAGTATATTTAGAATATATTTTTACAATTTAATACAATTTTGGTCATTGGATGTAATTTCACATTTAAAGAAATTATAAACAAGTGTCAATCTTTTGATAGTTATTATCTCTTAAAAACACGCTATTTGTTGTGACAGTGGAAATTAATTTAATTAATGCAACTTATATGTTGGGAATTTTTTAAAATAGAAATCATTTTTGAATTCGGAATATCAATTATAGCTTAGGGTGAAATTTTGGCATTTTTCTGAAAAACTTCAATTATTTGATGAATAGTGAAACCACTAAGTGGTAGGTTAAAAAATGAATTTTTCATAAAACTTAATTTTACCACTTTTGTGAATGGAATTTCGAAAATCCGATAGACACGGTTGATATCAGTAAGTAAAATGTGGTTCAATGAGATAAAAATAATTTTTTGGTGAATAGTAACTTTTTACTTTTTTTACCGCTGTTAATAGTAAATAGGGTAACTAAGGGTAAATATGATATTACTATTACCCTAACACATGTCCTAATTCTATTGGACAAGTGTAATTCGACCAAAAACAAGCTTAGGAATAAAATATGACCATTTAGGCCCACTTGGATTAGATTAGGACATTTATTATTATTTAATTCAAAGAAGAGTTAAAAGAGTTAAAATCAAAGTTTATTTACTAAAACATTTTTAATATAGAGTTATACATAAGATAAATTCGATTGTAAATATTAATTAGAAATCTAAAAATATTTAATACATGATGGTATTTTATTTGTAATTTTTAGACATCAAATAATTTAATTTATTTATGAAACAAAGATGGTGCAGTAATTATCTTATTAATGAAATATTGACATAATTGGTGTTATAAACACCAAAATAAATTTCATTTGAGACTTTTTATTAATTACACTAATTTTCTAGGTTACTATGATATATTATTGTTGATTTAATCAACTTGTTTCGAACATATAATTCTGTTATGACTTTCACAAAAATCATATATCAAATAGTGTCAAAATTGACACAAAATAGTTTTTAAATCAAATATTATATTATTAATTGTTATTTTATTCCTAAAAATCTCAGGTTCGGCCAAATGACTTAGATAAAGATATATGTATTAATAATAAACAATTTGGGGTTCGTTTGGCATGTTATAGTAAGTGTATTAACCCTATAGTGAAAGAAAACAAAAAAACACGGTAAAAGTTAAATTATTTAACTTAGAGTTAAATCTAATTGATAAGGTTAAAATAATACCCTAAACTTGTCTAAATATTATTGGATGATAGTATTTCGACCCATCCCAACTTTATATTCGAAATAAGACCCTTTGGAACCATTATAAACCGATTTTGACATTAATATAAAATAATATTTTGAGGTATTCCTAAGGTGCCCCTCTCCTCCCTTATAAAAGGACACCTCCTCCCCCTCCTCCTCACACCAATTTGAGCACTCAAGCTCGGCCAACCCCTGCCAAAATCTCTTCTACACTTCTCTAGCAACATCCTAGTGGTTCTGGTCTTCCTCAAAGACCAATTTTAGTGCCCTAAGAGGAGGTCTCAAAGAGGCGCTTCAAAGAAGAGGTAATTACCGTTACCAATTCTTTCATCTTTATTTCTTCTTCCACTTCTTCTTCTTAGGTTGTTTAATTATGAAGTAATAACATCAGTATCACTCATATACTGATATGTTATTATAAGTATGAAACAACCCTATTTCACCATCTATCCATCCTACGGAAAAAGAAATCACCGCGCGTGCGTACGTACGGAATACCGTCTCCACGCCGTGGTGTAATCTATTTTCCACCACCACCTTACATGGATGGGTATAATGGTGTAAAGAATAACTATACATAGTTATTACGAAATCATATTGATTCTGATATATTGTATAATCCACTCCAATTCAATTCAATAATTATGGAAATGATATCATCGCTCGTGCGTACGTACGGACTACCGTCTCCACAGCACGATGAGATTCATTCTTAATGATTAACCATTCATGAATGATTATAAAGTATATATATAATAAGTACTAATGAAATATATGACATAATAATGATACTGGATTTATGTATATATATATATATATATATATTTATGTCATCTACTTACTTCCATTCAAGACAATAAGGAAAGAAAAACAGCGTTCATGCGTACGTACGGACTACCGTCTCCATGAACGGTGTTTTTAATTTCATTTATCTATCTATTATATATATATATATACTGAATATATATGATATATAAATCATATTTTATATTCTGGAAGTAAGTAAATCATGATATAAGTAATAATAGTGTCAAGAACAACAAGTCAAAACACCTACGATAAATGAAATGATTTTACCCAAAACGCTTCTTTAACATGGAATTTACAAAAGAACGGGAAATATAATGTCATAAGTGAACCATATATGATATCATAACAATGAATATGATTCTGTAATAAGTCAATGACATTATTTAAATCATTATACAGGTGGTTTGGACACATACGAAGCAAATCGGACCTAAGGTAAAGGAAATATCACAATATCATTTATATCCGAGATTGTTTATACTTTAGTATTTACTGGGGTGTATTTTATCATCCATATCCATGTTTCCTTAGTATGTAATATTATTTCCATCCACCAACAATTGTTTAAATCCAATTTTACCCTTCAGTAAGTTTTTAGTGAAAGATATGAAAGGAATATTTTGTCGTTTTTCATACGAGGTACTTTTTGACTTTTCCGACAAAATTACAAGAAGAATGTTTTTTTTAACTTAAACAGAACGAACGGATTTTTACGATTTTATAAATCCTTATTTTCATGAAGCTTCCTCCAAAATATTTCATGAATATTTTCAATAAAATCTCTTTCTTTTAAAATTGCATGATGTTTTGTGAAAAGAAATTGAATTTGAAGAAGAAAGGATATTTTCCTCAAGAATTCATTTCAAGTGTTTTATAATAATTATTTTCCATCTAAGATAATAAAGGGTTCTGTTTCTATCCATATTTTTACATTTATTTGATTATGTTGTGATGGAATTATTTTTATGAATTCCTTTATCTTATATGAATTGTTTTATGATGTCATGTTGTTTAAGAATCCCATTTTTATTACATGGGTTATGAAATGATGTATGGTTTATGATTTTGTGGCACACATAAGAATGGTATCATTATGAGATGGGTGGGACCTATATCTCCCTCCAATGCATTGGGTAAAGATTTTATATCTCATGAGATAGACATGGCTAGAATGGTAGGTTATACCGGTTCAGTGAAACAGGACTGGAACGAGGGTGACTCGATTCAGAAAGGGACTTTGTCCACTAAGATAGTCTTGGCAATGAGCCTTGACTAACAAGAAATTATCCTCTATGATTATGTGTGAATGCCACAATGTTTCATGTTTTATGTTATGATTATTTTGATTACATTTCACTGCCATGATTTATCCCATGTTATGAAATTATGCTCTCTTTTGCAGGTTAAGATTTCCAAAATCTTATGTTCTTATCAAAATGATGTGATTGATATTTATTTTTTTTACCCTTACTGAGCATTTGAGCTCACCCTTTTATGTTTTCTTTTCCCCAGGATATAAAGAAATGTTTTAGGTAAAAAAAGGGAAGATCTTTATAGGAGATGTTGAAGATCTTTCACCACGATTAGAAGATTACCTTCCGAGTTTCCAAAGACACTAAACTATTACGATCCTTGTGCGTATGTACTAAGTATTCCGCAAATGTAATGTAATGTCAATGTACGTCATGTTTCGGGTCTCTACATACACCATAGACCGGTGTACTATGCTTGCATATCGAGCCTATGTTCTTGACCTACGTAGAATTTCTGTGTGGTTGACCACCCCTGCATTTATAATCTTTTCCCGGTTCTACCATAGGAATAGACACTCTTCATTCGATCATATCCAATATCGAGGGGGGATTTTTTTGACACTCTATTTTTTTAAATTGAGTAAAAATATGATAAAGAGTGCCTATGGTGTTTTAAAGAGGTAAATATCCCCTAGATTAACCAAAGGTATTTTACCACGATGGCTTGCACACCCGCCCCTACACATCAGAAGGCCCAATTAGACCCCCCTCTATGGCACCGAAGGGAAGGCCATCCCTATGTGGGACACCTTCCATATGTTACTATGGCTAAAAATTACACGGAAAATCTTCTTTGGCATGGGTCCCCTATTTTATTATAAATAATACCCTTGGGCTACTCATTTTCACAAATTGAAAATTGAAAGATGCACCCAAGCTCTGGTCACACAGACCCTTCACCTAGGTCTCCAAAAACCCATTAGGAAACTCTCCAAAATCCAAAAAGTAAAGATAATTAGGGGGAAATGTGAGGTCAAACTCTATTTAGGGTCTAAAACACAGGTCACAAACATTATGAACCCTTCTTATATAATGGAAAACCTATTGTATCAGGCCCCTTCCCTAACCAGGGACCTGCAAAATCCTCATACAGGAACACCATTGGAGACTTGTGGTGCCTAGGATAAAGCTTTTCCCAAGTGATGTTTTCCAACTGGTCCATTTTCCAAGACATATCTAACACATGTTGTCTTGTACCCCCCTCCACGATGAACATATTATTCATCGTAGGTCCTGTGTGAGGCACCATTGACCTCTATGCTAGGACTTGCGCAAGCCCCTCTTTGAGTCATCTTCTAGGCCACCAATGGTAGGAATTCTCTTCCTATAGCTCCCTTATCTAAAAGGGACCATGTTGAGACATAAATTATTCCAATAGAACTTGAAAAAACATGGAAAGAACCACACCAACATTTCTCGCCTTTGGGTATGAATTACTATGGTTAGAGGATTCACACAAATGTCCTAAATTATGTTTAGGGTCATCAGGGTTCATATGAGAATGCATTCACATGGTGACGAGGACCTCGCCCATGGGGACTATGTTAGGGAGTTCCATGTCTTGGGTAATATGGTTAGAACTGTTTTCTTCCCTAGTAATATTTAAAACCCATAGACTTTGGTTCTAGTTGGGGATGGTGAGGATCACACTTTCTGTTCCATTCATCAGGGAATGAGATTCTCCTATCCTACCACAAAACAAATTTTAGTGCATCCCTCATGGAGTAATCCTATATCCTTAATTTCATAACGTCTCTTACTTCATTCCTTACACCTTTTATACTAGTTACCAAAAATGAGTGGGAATATGGGGACTAAAGATCCCTTTCTCCCTCCCTTTGGGTCATAGATATGATGACATGAAGGAAGTCTCATCACCCTACTCTCTTCCTCTAGTGGAGGAGGTTTGTGTGGTTTACCAAATCATCTGCTTCCTCTTGTGTCTCACATCGAAGAATGACTCACCATAACTCATGTAGGATTAGATAATAGTAATGATCATGGTCTCTACATAATTATATATATGTTTTGGTAGAGAATATTCTTTTAGATTTTCCTCCTGTCATCTTTTAGAGTACCTCAATAGGGGTGGGTCCTCAAGGCCATGTGTCCAACTTTAGGGTAAGTTAGATTTTTTGGTTTACAAGATATTCTATATTCTATTGTTTATCACATAGAGCATGACTCACCAGTTCTTATAGGTTGATGGTGTTTCTGAAATCCACATAATCCTAAACACCTATGGGCCTCCTACTGGGTGTAATCCCCAAACATATAAAATTTGGGAATCATTCCATGTGTAATAACAAACTAAACCAAAGGGAATCTTACACGGTATAATCCCTTACCATATCACCATGATACTCAATGGGCCACCTCCTTAGGTTTAAACCCAAAAACAAACTCTAAATCTCCATCAGTCAAGTCACTTATCATGGACCCAAACCCAAAAAAGTGAATTCATTTCTGTACTAAGCCTCAAACAAACCATAAAAGGGAATAATTTTCATAACTAATCCCCAACTAAATCTACTGAAAGGGCCATACTCCTCTATGAGACAAGCCTTAATAGTCCTCCCATAAGTGGGGACCCTCACACCCAAACTACGTGGGCTTTGATTTCTAACTAAATGGGATACGTAGGAAGCCTCCATGAGGTCTAAGATGAACTCCCCAAATCTAACCTATTCTCTCTAGGACACATTCCTAGTAGGGTATAATTACACCAAATAATCCATATGACTTCTAGGTTCCTCGAGCTACTTTTAAATATGTCATATACCAATCATTGAATAGGAAGCTTCTTCCGAGAATTAATTTCCACTTGATGTTAAACTGTACGATTAGGTCCTTATCACATGATCGTAAAATGTAGGATCTTCCCCTTTATGTAGAACCTAAATACCTGGTTTATGATTCATTTCACAAAGATATACAGGATGCCCATTCATAGGTCCCATCCTAATACGAAAACAACTCCCATCCCTCCTAGATAAACATACACTACAAACCTACCCACTATGCGGCTGAAAGAAAGCATTTTTTTAAAAAAACAAATGAATATATATTATCTAAAAAAGTTGATAACATCGATGGATAACCTTCGATACATATAGATATGTCCATTAATGAAGATCCTCAAATATATATAGATTATTCTAATATCCATACCAGCAAATGATTGATCATTAATTCAAAGGGTTCCCCATGATATACTTTAGAATTAATGAAGGATTCATGAACATATCTTATATATATTAGAGAGTCCCGGAGTAGGAAATAATTCCCACCAAGAGATTTTTATAAGCCCAAACACTCATCCACTAGACCAATGTGAGTTCTAAAATATTATTGGCCAAACTCTCCAATAAGAACCTACCTTTGTAAAGAAGGTACCTCATGGATATAAAACCATTTTGTGTTATAGTTACATGAATAAAATCTCATGGAAACCATTTAGAAATGGTGAAACCGATGTGAATGATTGAAAAAAACTCAACCCTCTATAATTAACTATTGAGAATTGTGTTTTTATCAGAAACAATGATATCTCAGGGTCTGGAGACTATTTATAATAGTAGTTAGTAACTAAAAATCATTCCACATATGCCTAAATAGATTCTATTATTGTCTCTAGTTCTTAATCTAAAGGTGAGGGTGAAAATCATAGAGATTAATAGTTGAAGAGAGATAGATTTAGGAAGATTTCCAAACACTAAGCTCAACTCAAACATGATAATATGGATTTATATGATTTTAGTGTTACTCAATATATAAAAAGTGATAAACCAAAATATTTTAAGAAAGTATTAAAAACAAAATAATCCTAGGAGTGGTTAGCTTCCAAGTTTGATGAAATTATTTCTCTTCTTAATAACAAGACCTAGGCAGTTGTGAATAAAAAACTAAAGAAAAAAATAATTTTTTAAACAAGTATTTAAGAATAAAGAGGATAAAATTGTGGAATTATTGGTCAAACATAAATCTACATTAATTTTTAAGGGGATCCTCCAATGTGATGGAGTTGATAGTGATGATATTTACCCCTTTTTAATCATTCAACTATTTAGATTATGTTTTATTTTTTTATTGATGGTGATTTCCATATTGAATAGTTAGATGATAAATTTATTTTTTTTAAGTAAAATTGGATGAAGAAATTTATATTAGGCATCATAAGTGATGTTTTTAAAATAATTTAAAATAAATCAGGTTTTTACTTTACCGAAGTTATTATACAGTTTGAAACAATCTTCTAGGAAATTGTATAAATTTTTTGATAATTTTATGAATGAAAATTATTTTATCAAATTTAAATTTGAAACATTTTTTTTATTGTAATCATGTTATGAAGGATGTGATTTATTTATTTTTTTATATTGATTATATTCTGGTTATCTTTAAAAACATGAGGATGATTAATCCGTTGATCCTAAGTGTTTATTTGTTTCAATGAGTCAATATGTGTTAGGTTAATGTAAATGAGGTGGAAAAAATTATAGTATTGATGTGGATTCATTTAATGAAATTGGATGTCATACTCGATTAATTATTCTTATTTAACTCTGATGATTGCTGAACTAGTATTAATGTTTAAGACATGCACTAATTGGGTATGGATTTTGCACCATTTTTACAAAAATTGAAATGATACATTAAATAATAACATGAAATATTAAATCACAGCATGAAGAGTTTATTTGATGTCCATGAAACTATATTTTATTTGTATGAAGGAAAACTTTTGTTGAATAGGTTTTGTGTTTCCATGAAATTACTCAATTAGAATGAAAAAAAATTAATTATATAAGCACCTAATAATTATTAGTGATAAATAGAGAATGGGGAAATTTTTATCTTATAAATCCTTGGAGTTATAATATTTAAAAGTATAATTATTCTATATATTTTAGTATACCATTATCATAAAAAATATTGTCTATACTCGAAGAATGAAAGAGGTGAGATCAACATCACATGTGGGAGTATGGATCACCACATTAAAGCCATACCACATGGATAACCTGAGATCGAGTGCCTTCATGGAAAGGCCTAATAATTCATGGGTGGGTGTTGTGGTGGTTCATGGTGCACACAAGGTATTTAACACCATGGGCATGTGGGTCTAGTGTTTTGGATCTAGCCCAATTACTCTCATCGATCCATTCAATAAAAAACATTGTAAATAAATTATTTACAATCCATAGAATCATTCAATGTGGGAATATGAATGTGAATACACTTTATTAGGGTTTTAAAGACTTATATATAACACTAGCCATCTAATTGATGAATCTTAACTGTAAGATCAATCCAAAGAGCATCATATTCCTTGCGATCCATCTGTGCACAATCTTTTTTACCGACCATAAGAAGTCTTTTGATTGATCATTTCTAGAGGGATACACCTTTTCATAAACACTCAAATCCACCAAGAAAATCATATAGATAGATCATCTCTAGAACGATTGACTACATGAAAAAAGATGGATCAACCATGTGAATATTTTGCATTTTCCTTTACCACTTCGATCTACCATATGAGTTGAGGAGAATAAATAGAATGATATGTTTATCAAAGAGAACATATAATCATTACTAAAATTACCTCACACATTGGTAAATATTGATAACAAGAGATATTAGAAACATACCGCATGACTTTAAGAAGATGATACTATACATGTATTGAGATTCCAGTCAAATGAGTTTCTCCATATAAAAACTAAATGTGAAGAGGAGGTTCGGTAAACCCAAAGAACTCCAAGAATGATAGATCATCCAATATAATGTTATGTTCAAAATTAATTGATATGATTAAGATGAAAAATCCATTGAGAAGATGATCCATATTAAATAATAAGGTTTTCATTGTCATGTTACATGCTTCCTTACATGTAAAGATTATTCATGAATGTTGTCTTCCATGTGTGTTATAATAGATTGAGCTTCTTATTCTATCTATGTATGAATAGTGGAAATGGATTTTAGCTAAGACCATAGACAAAGTAAAATCTTGAAAAATACATGTGGTGCATTCAATATAACAATACTTACTTTCATTGACACTTTTATTCATGTAGATAAAATTTAAAATGGTAGGGAATGATAGTCAATTTCATCCTAAGTTCTTTCATGTATTTTACAGATTTATAATATCATGCATATGTAACAATGGATACCGGAATATGAGGAGAGATTGAGTGGTGGTATTTCAGGGAAAATGAATAAGGCCCAAGATTTCAAGAATATAAGATGAGGCACATTATTTATTTACCACTTAAAGAAAATAGGATTTATGCCTGAGTCATTTAGGTATCATATAATGAGGCTAATATTATTTTATATACATGAAAAAACATAGAGAAGTCATGTATTCAAATAAAAATTCATAAGGAAAATTGATATTAAATACGATGTACTATGGAAGGATTTGGATAAGAATTATTAGGGAATTAATGAGTAATTATAATGGGGTTTTAATAATGAAATAATCCTGATTATAATGATATGTTAATGAAATAATTATGATGATGAAATTATTCTATGATTTTAATTAAGAATATAATGATGCATGATCTTGATTTTCATAGAAAATATTGAGGAACAATATTTTATTTATATAAGCCATGTGAAGAAGGAGAAGAAGACCCAAAACTAATAGATATTTGAATCAGATTTTATATGAGGAATTATTTTGGGTTATACAACATGAAATATTGTCCAAAATAATTTATAAGTTAATTTGGAAGTTAATTTTAAAATTAAAATAAGGAGAGTACCTGCTGAAAATGATTCTGGTGTTTTTATATTCATGGAAAACTAATATGATTATAATTGTAATCATATTTATGATTTTATTATTATGAATATAAATGATATATATAGGGGATGACTATTTTCTTATTAGGAAAACTATTGTGAAACTTATAGGATCATCTTAGAGAAACTGATATAACAACTTATTGAAGAATGAAACAGAGCTGAGACTTGGAGTCCTTGAAGGAGACTCACCTAAGTGTTCAATGATTTAGAGAATTTGATCATTCAAGACCTAATAATAGTTTCGAGGACAATATAATTTTTTATATATCTATTGAATATCAAGGAGGAATTTACATGATAATTTCAGATCATGTAGGATCATTGAGGTAGAATTTAATCCTAAATATTATAGAACTTTCTAGGTGTGGATAATCCATTTAGAACTGAAGAAGTATTATAGATGATTCTAGAAGTGGAGGAAAATAGTGGGACTCTCTTTTGATAATAATGGTATTGTCTTTATATGTAATCACTTGTATGACTATGAGGAATCTATGTTGGGGGTTTAACAAACAAAATAAGGAATAGGATTTTATAACAAACCTAGTAAATATGGTGTGCTTATCTACATTATATTATAACTCCAAATGAGTTGATATTGAGAGAATACATTGAGTGGATCAAGAACCTTAACATGTTCTAGAGGTTGAATTGGAAAACAAGATAATTATTAAAAATAAACTAAAGATTTGAGCCCCCACTCAGTGGTTTATCTGTCCCAGGACACATTAATTAGTATAAAAGGATATTACCTCTAAATATCTATATATTTTCCCTATTTATTTTAATAGATTTTATGATGTTATAATTTAAAAAATTATTTCATCTACCTCATATGGAGAAAAATGAAGTTAATCTCTTGGATTAAAAGCTAGATATTTCTTCTACGGCATAGAAAAATAAAAAAAATTGATAGGAAGGGAAGTTGGAGAAAAATATTATAGTAAAAGAAGTGGCATCACTATCTAATGGTAATCATAGTGTTATAAGTTTTGATTGTTAATCATATTATTATTATTCTAATGAATATTGTTCAAGATGTGATGATTATATATAACTTAGTGATATTCATTCTGAATTAAAATAACATTTAAAGATTGTTACCAATGATATAGAAAATTCTGTTAATGGAAATATTATGAGTCTTCAAGATGAAAAATTATAACTAGAAGTAGAGGTTAATTCTATGGAAAAGGAATTAGTAAATTTTTTTTCATATTTAGCACTCTCACAAAATATATGGTTGGAAGGGATGAAATAATCACTCATTACAATGAATGATATAATGAAGCTATTGAATAATTTCAATGTAATACTTTTGTTAAATACTTCATTGTGGTTGTTTTTATTAGGTTTTCATGCACTCTAAAAATTATGGAAGTTTTCTATGGATGTCAAATATGATTAAACTAGAAGTTAAATAAATAAAGATAATGGATCTTGACAATTCATTTTAAGAAATAAGAAAAATATATGAATAAAAAATAAAGAATATTATTGAGGATTGGGAATATAGGATAAGATTTATGGAATATGAGAAGTAATCACTCAATATAATGTTTTTTCAGTTGGTGGTGATATTTAATAATCAGGTATCAATATAAGTGTGACCATCCCAATCCCTTGAAAAAAGAGGTTTCCACATTGAATTCAACAAAAATTCATGACTATAATAAAAAGGTATCTAATAACCTAAAACCTATTTTATGATATAATTTTGTATAAATTGATGGTATAATTTTTAAACCAATTTGTAGGGATGAATGGATGATAATTATTTTTATAAAATTAACATATCATCTAGAGTGGATGAGAGTAAATGTATGAAAACATTTTCCCCAAGAAGTGTCTGAAAGAGTGGCGACATCACACAAACAAATTTCTTAATTTTTTAAATTGATGAAAAATTTATCAAACAATAAAAAAATAATATTCACAGGATATTTTTGGTGTTGGTGAAAGTTCATAACCAAATCATTGGAGTGTTGTCATATCATGTGATTTATTTAAATTCAATAAATTCCACAAGCAATGAAGATACAATCTAATGTGAATAGGGAAACTTCTAGGAATAAATATGAATAAATATGGGAAACATGAGTGTCCCTTATGTAATAAACAAAAAGATAATTATTATCCAAAAAATTACAATAATTCAATGAGATAGTGAATAAATCCAAATAATGGAAACATGAAGATGGCTAGTGACTTGCGTCAATTGTTCAAGAAGCTAAAGCATATAACCAACAATTGCATGAAATATATTTTTGGACATATGGAACTATTTAAGAACAAATTGAAAGCACTTAAATGGCCATGTAATCAAATTGCATCAATAAACAAGGACATATCACACAAAAGAATGTATAAGATAGGATGAAAGGAGAGGAACATGTTTAGGGGAAGCTCTTATCCAGAATATTATTTATATGAAAACAAGTGGTACCTCAATATTCCCTATTATTTTATGATTTTTGAGTTTACATGCTTGGAAGAAAAATATAATTACAAGGAATTTAATTCTTTTAAAATAACTATAAATCAATTCCCATGGAGTTTCTCAACTTCTATGAATAGATGGAAATTATTACACCCCTCTAGTGGGAGAAAATTTTTGAAAGTAGGCTTCAAAATCAATTTTTAATGAGAACCTGTTATTTTCTAGAAACCTAGTAATAATAGATTTTTGGGTAGTCTAATCACACTTTCATACATATTCCTAATTTTCTTTATCATATTTATTAATGGGGAGTTCTTAATTGATGGAAATATGATATAAAGGGAGAGATATTATTTTTTCTTATATATGAACATTATGATGTGTTTGTTGAAGTGTATGCCTGATTTTTTATTTATCAAATAAATATGATTATTTAAAACCCCTATAATGAGTATAGAAAATTAATAATATTAATTTCACATGAATAATATTTTATGGAAAACATATAATACATTGGTTATATATTACTTATTTTTCTACACTAGGATAGTCAATGTAGACTTAGAGTAGATTAACTAAAAGATCTTTTCTAACAGAACCATGTGGTATCATCCCTCTCTGATAAGTGTTCATGAAACAATCATATAAGGGAGTATAACATGTTTATGAAAATTTATGAGACCCATATTAAAAATTAAATTTTATTATCAATAATGGGTAGAAATTATTTGAACACACATATTAAACTTTTTAAGATAAAGAGATATTGATAACAAAATAAAAAGGGGAGATTTATGATCCCAAGTGTGAAATTTGTTTTCAATGAGTTAGTATCTGTCTGGTTATTGGAAATGAGGTGATTAATCTTGGATGATTATTAGAGATTCTTTTAATTGTATTGGATGTCATTCTTTATATATTATTATATTTTAATCCTGATAATTGTTGAACTGGTCTTAATTCCAAATATGTCTGCTAATTGTGTTTGTATTTTTCACAATGATTAAAAAAATTTAAGAAATAAATTAAAGAATACCATGATATATTCAATCATTTCATGATGGGTTTTTAAGTCCATGCAAATATTTTTTTCTTCATGACGGAAAACATGTGTTGAATTTTTTTTGGTCTTCTATGAAATTATTTAAAAACATGTAAAAATAAATTAATAGCATGAGTATATGAGATTTATTTGAGATAAATTGAGAATGGGGAAAATTTTATTTGAAAAAGGCTTGGTATTCTATGTTATATACGTAGAATTATTCTAAATATTATTGTGTCCCTTTATCATATAAAATATTGGATTGTAACAAAAAAATCTAAGATCATAGATCAATTTTAATTGTGAGAGAATGGACCACCACATAGATCAAACTTTGAGAGCTAGTAAGAGACTAAGAATAATCATGGGTAGCCCTATGCATTCACTAGTGGGTGAATAGGTTGTACATGGTTTATATGGGGTTGGTTTCACAATAGGCGTGTGGGTGAATTATTTTAGAGCAGACCTGATTACTCAAATTGAGCCTCTAATGGAACAACATTTAAAATAGATACTCAGCCATCAATTGAATCTTTCTAAGTGGAACTATTTAATTTTTTACATTGTAATAAAATTTAAAAAACATGGATATAGCAATAATCACCATATCCATGCATCTCCATCATTTGATCTAGTTAAGGAGTGGTGTCTTCCATTCGATCATTCTTTAAAAAATATCTTCAATAAACTATACAAAGGGTTTGGATCATACATGCCATGAAGTATATTAATTAATGAAAACACATAGACCAACCCTGGGAAGCCTACACATTGACCTTGGCTAGAAGTATCAACTACATGAAAACATATAGATCAACCATGAAACTATTTTTGATCAAACTTTTCCAAATAGATTGAATGTATGTGTTGAGGAGAATAAACCACAGAGTTTTTTCATCAAAGGGACTATAACACCCCATGATTTCATAGTACGTTATCTTTTCAAAGTAATTCAATAACTTGTGTTACACGAAACACTGAGTTCGAGAGCACCATGACTTACCAATCTAGCCATTCAAAAAGCGGTTGGGAATAGTATTGACTGAATTTTGAGTTTAATATACTCAATATAATTTTAGAATCCATATTTTCCATTTATTATCTATAATATTAGAACAAATTCATTTTTTCAGATAAAAGAAATATTTTTCAAAAAATGCAATTTACGACTTTTTATGGGAAAACCATTTGAAAAAATAATATTTGAAACTTTTATATATTCTATTTATTGAAATTAAATTCTTCTATTGAAACGGGACATAAAAATTTATTTTTGATAAATTTTTTGTAATTTGCTGATAACTTTCATTTTTTGATGAATAATGAAAAATACTAAATTTTAATTAAAAACAACTTTTTTAATCGAAATAATTTTTCATGTTAAATTATAAATTTTAATGGGTTTTAAGTATCATTATAATATATTATAATTATTTAATATAATTTAGGTCATTCAGTGTAACTTCACGTTTCAACTAGACATAAACAAGGGTGAATCTTTTGATTGTTATTATTTCTTAAAAACACGCATTTTGTTTTAACAACGATAATTATTTTTAAATTAATTTCTGGCACTTATGTGTTTTGAATTTGGAAAAATGGATTCAATATTTGGAATCAGGATTTACAAGTTGTGCAAATAGGTAACTTTTATTTTTAGACATTATGAATATTTACTTCAGTAAATATTTGTTTACCGTTGTTAAAGGGGTAAATCCGGAAAATAAGGGTAAAAAATATTATAATAATATTAAATTACCCTAAAAACTATCTTATTTATATTATTTGAGACATGTACGACCACGATAATCCTTTTTTCGATTTTGGGACCCCATGGAGCCACTTGAGAGTGATAATTCCACTTTATATTAATTAATATAAAGTAAAGAAAAAAATTGCAAAAACATATATCATTATGTAAAACAATTTTTACAATGGGTTATATAAGTTATCTCTTAGACTATAAATATTCCTTATAAATATAATAATATTTAATACAAATTGGTATTTTATTTATAATTTTTAGACATTATATAATTTTATTTATTTATGACACCATGATGAAGAAATAATTACCTTATTTATGAATGATTAAAATAATTGATATTATAAATATCCAAATAAATGTAATTTGAGAGTTTTGATGAATTCCACTAATTTTCTAGGATAATATGACATTTTATGGTTGAATAAATAATTTTTCTCTAAGTAATAATGCTGTTATAATTTTCAAAAAAACCAAATACTAAATCGAGTTAAAATTGACATAATTGGGGTTTACAAAAATACTATATTATTAATCGATATAATATTCATAAATAGATAAAGTTTAGAAAAAGGACATATATAAGGTTATATATATTAATAATTATCCACTTGGGGTTTTATTGGCGTGTTATAGTATGTGTATTAGCCATATAATATAAAAACACAAAGAGACATGTTATATGTCAAACTATTAAACTAAGAGTTAAATCTCAATGATAAGGTTAATAGGGCATGCTAAACATATCTAAAACCTTTCGGGTGAGATATTTTCAACCCATATCCACTATATCCTAAAAATAAATTATTTTTGAGCCATTAGAAACCGTACATGATTTTATTATAAAATAACATTTCATGCTTTTCCTAAAGTGTCCCTAACCTCTCTTAAAAAAGTGTAATTCCCCTTATCTTACTTTCACACCTACAATGCCATTTTTCTTAGCCAAAACCTGCCAAAATATCCTCCAAAATTCCCTAAAATGATCTTAGAGTCCATACATTGGTCCGAAATCCAACCCAAGGAGCCCTTTCGATCAAATCAAAAGGAATAACATGAAGAAGATGTAAATATTTAATCACCTCTTTCAAGATCTTTTCTTCTTCCAATTCCTCATTCTTTGTTGTTTCCATTATAAAATAATAACTCCAGTATATTATATATATTATGATGTTATTATAAAAATTTTACAATCATATTTATTATTCTATCAATAATTTGAATGACAAGTCACCATATGTGTGTAAGTACGGCTTACCATCTCCACGTCGTGGTGTAGTATTTATTCAATACATTATTTTTGGAAGTTATAATAATGATATATAATTTATGTAAATAATAAATATAACATGTTAATTATTATGTATATATGATAAACTATTTATTTACCTACCATTTTAATATCAAAATAACTATATTGTCGCTTGTGCGTATGTACGGATTATCATCTCCACGAACGTGATGAGATTCATTTTCCCATCGTAACCATTCAAGAAAAATTTTCATTGTATGATTAAAAATAATGTTCAATAACTTAATATAATTATGGATATGAATCAAATACATCATATCCATAACAAAAACCACTTATGTAAGAGAACATATAAAGGAAAACAAATCAGTTTATATCTGAAACGATGATAATACTAAAATATTATTAACAACACAATATAATAAGATCACATATGATATCATATTTTTGTACATGGTTCTTTTATATTTTAATTACAATAATTTAACTATAATAAATGAGGTTAACTTACCCTCGACCATGGAAAAGTATGGGGTATGGGGTTTTCATCTCACTTTTATTCCCGTGAGACTCATGCTATATTTTCTACTATTACATTTTGTGTGGGGTATGTACTAACCATGATTGTATTTTTTGTGTAATATACTTTAATTTATGGGTATTTACATCTTCACTGTATGATAATTCTTTTATTGTGTGTATGTTTCGTATGCAACCACATCGATAATGAAATTTCCAATTTCAATTTCCACTCATTGGTCTTTACGCATACTTCATTGATTATTTTACTCCAAGAATATGTGTAAAATAATTATTTATTATTTATGTAGTAATTTACACTACCCTTTCTATGGATATATCTTTTATACAAATAATCAATCCATTGGTAAATTCACATTCCATTTATATGAACTTTTTAAGTATAATCTTAACTCAATTTCCAATCATTGAGATAAACATCCAAGTCACCAGGTTTGTTTTTACAAGAATATGTGTGAATGTAATCTGATTGATTTACACTGAATATCCAATTATATAGAGTCTATTTATATTTTTCATACATAATTATTTCATTGATTTATCCTTAATATATGGATACAGTCTTTATATGGTATTAAATCTCAATTTACTTTACTTTGATACCTATTTGTCTTTATGCACAAATTCACTTTTATGTGATGTATATAGAGTCCTTTGACATATTTTATCATGAATCCCTTTATTCTCATGATATTATAGTGTTGTTATTAATATTAATCCTCAATTACATTTATTCAAGCTTCTCTTATTTGGTTAGGAAGTCTTTAACTAAAATATTATTTTAAATGTTTTAAATATTTATTCTTCTAAATCATTCTTATTATTTTCTGTGTTTTAAAAATGGTTTTATGTATTTATTTATATGATCATCCATGTTTTAAAATTAAAATTCCTTATAAAAGGTTTAATGTGGTATGAGACATTTTGATTCAAAAATCTCCATTAAACAACTTCTTTGATAAATAGGGTGACATTTATATGTTTTCAATTAAAAGGGGATATTTTCCTCATATACTTTTAATGACTATTTTCTTCTATGTCAATATAATTAAGTTTATTTTATTCTTTATTGAGGTAAATTTCTTATAATACAATCATCCATATTGTATTGAATGAGTTATTTTTTACATTGGATGTGATATTTTTATTCCATTCATGGTTTGTGGTTAAAATATTGACATTTCGTATGCTAGTTTTAATACAAATGTATATATTATGTTTCACCCTTTTCCTATGAGGAATTAATTGGACTTAGTATTTGATGGGTGGAGCCCTCTATAGCTCCTCGATGCATCGATAGGTCTCATTAGACAAACTAGTGTCTTGGCACAAGGCCTTGACAAAATCTTATTTGTAGTCTTGGAAAAATGCCTTGACATTGTTGTTTTGATGTTTCGAATTATGAATTCCATCATTATGAAATTGGATATTGATATTAGATGTGAGTATTTTACTAGTAGAATTTCCATGTGAATAATTTAATGAATTATTTGATTAATCTTTACCATATTATGCAGAATTATTAGTTTAAAAGGCTTGTGTTCTAGTCTTATACATTGCCTTAAATGTTTATTCCTATTTATTACAGTTTATGCTATATTGTTATCCTTACTAAGAATTTTAGATCAACCATTTAATATGATTTATTTTCCCTAGCTATGAAGAAGTTAGTTATGAGTGACTTGAATGCATAATCCAAGAAGATTGGATGTTTCTAATTGAATTAATTAGTGTTGTATTTCCTTTCAAGTTGTAATTTTGAACTTATGTATGTATCTTGTTTCTAATCCTGCTAAACTGATCAGTCCTTCGAGACATGATTCCATACATACATGCCAATGTATTAAAATAATGCAATTACTCTAGACTTCTGAGGTTAGGATGTTATAGTTGGTATCATAGGACGTTTATTATAAACCATGGAATCTAGATTCAGATAATCTCTGGTTAGAAAAAAGTACATTAAGATAGACATTGATGATTAATATAGAATAATATCCAAAATATTGGTAATGTAAATATAATGTGGGTTTTCCAAGCAATAAATCTCTATCTTGATACGACCAGGTAGAGGCGGCTCTGGCACAAATGTACCTAGGAGTGAAAAATCCGACAAGGAGTACCGGGCTTGACCCGAGATATCATGGTACATGACACGAGCCTTGCTTCACTCTTGGTTATGAAACTCTTTGGGGGTATGCTTAGGATAATTCACTTTTTTATAACAAACTGATTTGAAGTACTGTAATGGAAGATGAGAATAAATGACCTTAAATAATCCTATGGTGTTTTAGATTGAAAATAAGGTGTTATGATATTCTATAAATGATTTTATGACTCACACTATGCCTTCATGTGTTTTTCAATGGCTGGATTCGACGGACGTCATAGTAACACTGAATATGAGGCAAAATGTGGGAACGACGTTGGAAATGAGAAAAAATGAAATTTTGATAGTTGTAAAATATATTGTGATCATGCAAAATCAATTTTACAAAAATATGATAAACAACATATATATTTACCAAATCTCAGACTCAAAAAAAAGATAAAGGTGGTGAATGATAAGACCTCCAAAAGTAGATATCATTGAGAAAAGAAAGATCAATTTCCATCATGCAGGAAATGTAGAAGGAGACAACTAGGAATGTGTCTCAATGGAACAAATAAATGGATTAATTGTGGGAAATAAGGACATAAAGTATTGAATTTCTAAGGAAAAATTAATATTACTATGGAGGAAAATAAAAATGATCCCAAGAATCCATTTACAGTAATTTTTTATATATGTAGTGGACCTAGTAATTACCCAAGTAAATTCCCAATTCTATAGGATAACATCTTGTTCAAGGAAGAAACTATATAGAAATAAATGGAAGGATAAATTTTTAAAAGTATTTCTACTCTTTGTTTATGGGATTACTTTGGATGACCTTTCTCTTGTATGTGTAACCCTATAGTTTGTTATGTGAAAATGCTATTTTAGAAAGAATTATCTTTTCTATTGTTGATATAGTTATAAATAACCATTTAGGATTATTTGATACTTGAATTTGATGCAATTACATGTTACTAAAATTTTAGATGATAAAGAGAGGTATGAGGTAACAATTGTGATGGATTTATGTTATGGTTATTTTGTGGAATTTATCTTATTTTTTTAATTTTATAAAATATAGTTTTCAAAAAAGTATAACACATAGACTGTGTGACTACCCATCACATCGGACAATGTTGCAAAAATAGAACCCATCACCAGAGTATGATTGGGATTTATCGCCTACCACTGGACTACGTGAATTCCCTGGTTAGTGAGACTAATTATTTTTAGTTAAATGATTTATTGATAAATAATAATTTGATTTGGGATCTTTTGTCTTATCAAATGGAAATCCTTAGTATAGAAAAATTATTTGGTGATTTAGTGATAAATGTTTTTTTGGAAGTTGTTCGCTTTGTTGGGAACACTGTATGCCTAATGAAAATAGAATACTATGGGATTTAATATGAGGAGTAATAGTGGATTTTTATCTATGTTTTATTTTAGATTTATATAGTTTTGAGTTATTTATGAAAATTATTAACATATCCTAGAAAATATGTGATTAGGTTAATTACTTTTAAGTATGAGACTTTAAGAGTTGTCGAGGTTATTTGGAGATACAATTTAATGTGGGAGACTACATAATCAAATTCCTCTATGTTTTGAGTTTCAATATTATATTTTATTATATTGAAGGATTTTAAGGACAATTGTTTATTGAACGGTATATATTGAACTTTTGGAATTGTTGGATTAATTTTAGAAAATAAGATTAGTATTTCTTTCTCAAAGGTATTGTACTTTTGGGTATCTTCTGATCTTGTAAAAAACATTTTGGTTTTTGATAATCTCTAAAGATGAGTGAAATATATATTTTATCCATTTTAGATCTTGTGATTCTCTAGAAGTTGATTCTAGAACTTCAGGTGTGACCAAGTCATCTTGAATACTCATCGTTTGGAAAAAAAGATGAGTTATTGATAAAAAATATTAAAGGATTAAACTCTACTTAATAAGTAAGTATATCACTTTATGTTCTTATTCAATCTCATAAAGAAATTCCTCAAATTTACGAAATAGAACTTAAAACCAAAAATATTTCCAGTTTACTTTTCATATTGGGAAACTAATGACCTTTTATCCCATCATATGTTTGTGGTTTTATTTTTGTTAAATTTATCCTGATCATGCTTTCTATCACTCTCCATCAGAACATGAAACTTAGTTTATCTTCCATATCAATGTTTTCATATATGGAATCCAAGTATGGGTTATCTCAGGTGACCTTTGTACTTCTCTTTCTTTCTTTTAACGTAATAGTTTTATTGAATATTTTTCCGATGTGTGGCAATAAATGAAGTTCCCAAGCCCAATTTTAGAATTTAAAGGAAAAATTTTCCAAAATGTGGGAAGAATTTAACACCCCATGATTTCATAGTACGTTATCTTGTCAATGTAATTCAATAACTTGTGTTACACACAATACCAAGTCCGAACGCACCATGACATACCAAACTAGCCGTTCAAAAAGCAGTTAAAAATAGTATTAACTGAATTTTGAATTTTATATACTCCATATAATTTTAGAATCCCTATTATGTTTTTATTAGACATAATATAAGAACATATTCAATTTTTTCAGATAAAAGAAGTATTTTTTTAAAAATGTAATTTTTCTGCTTTTTAATGGATAACCCATTTAAAAAAAATATTTGAAACCTTTATATATTCAATTTAATGAAATTTAATTCTTCATTGTAATATGGAAATAAAAATTTATTTTGGATAAATTTTTGGTACTTTTCTAATAACTGTCATATTTTGATGAATAGGGAAAAATACTAAATTTTATTTAAAAACATCATTTTTAATATAAATAATTTATAGTGTTAAATTATAAATTTGAATGGTTTTTAATTATGATTAATTTTTATTTTTATCATTTAATATAATTTAGGTCATAATATGTAATTTCACATTTAAACTAGACATAAACAAGTGTCAATATTTTGATAGTTATTATTTCTTAAAAACCCATTTTTTGTTTTGACAACGGAAATTATTTTTAAATTAATTTATTCCACTTATGAATTTTGAATTTGGAAAAATGGATTCTATATTTGGAATTAGGAGTTCTAAATTTTGTAAAAAGGTAACATTTATTTTTAGACATTATGAATATTTACTTCAGTAATTATTTTATTTACCGTTGTTAAAGAGGTAAATCCGGTAAATAAGGGTAAAAAATATATTATTAATATAATAAATTACCCTAAATTGTATCCTATTTCTATTGTTTTATACATGTCCGACAATTAGAATCCTTGGGACGATTTTGGGACCCTATAGAGCCACATGAGAGTGATAATGACACTTTATATTAATTAATTTAATGTAAAGACAAAATGACAAAAGAGTATATCTTTTAGTAATTTTTTTAGGGGTCATATAAGTTTTCTCTCAGACTATAAGTATTATTTAGAAATATAAAAATATTTCCTAAATAATATTATTTTATTTAAATTTTTGAGACATTAAATAATTAATATTATTAATGACATAATGATGATGAAGTAATTACCTTATTAATGAAGGCTTAATATAATTGATATTATAGATATCAAAATAAATGTAATTTGAGACTTTTGATAAATAAAACAAATTTTATGGGTTAATATTACATGTTAAGGTTGATTAAATAATGTTTTTTTAGAAGTAATCATGATGTTATGATTTTCACAAAAAACAAATACAAAATAGTGTCAAAGTTTACATAATTGAGTTTTTAAAAAACAATACTATATTAATCATTGATATAATATTCATAAAAAATAAAATGATCATTAAAATGACGTAAATAAGGATATATATATATATATATAATGAACCAATTGGGGTTCTCTTTTCTTGTTATAGTATGTTTATGAAACATATAATATAAAAATACCAAGATACATGGTAAATGTCAAACTGTTCAACTAAAAGTTAAATAAAAAAGATAAGTTGAATATGGTGAACTAGACCTATATAAAACCTATTGGTTGATAGTATTTCGACCTATTCCCACCTTATCATAGAAATAAATCATTTTGGAGCCATTTTAAAGTGAAATTTATTTTATTATAAAATAATATTTCAAGATTTTCCTAATGTGACCCTCTCCTCTCTTATAAAAGTGTACATATCCTTATCTTAATTTCAAACCACCAATGTCATTTGGATCAGCCAAACCTTACCCAAATATAGTCCAAAATTCAATAAAATAAGCCTAGATACCTTACTTTGGTCAGAAAGCCAAACTATGGGGCACCTTTGATCAAATCAAAAGGAAGAACCTGATGAAGAGGTAAATATTTCATAACCTCTTTCATGTTCATTTCTTCTTCCACATCCTATTTAATTGTTGTTTCCATTATAAAATAATAACTCCAGTATATTCTATATACTGTGATGTTATTATAATAGTGGTATAACCATATTCATTATTCTATCCAATATATGAATGACAAAGTCAACACATATGTGTACGTACGACATTCTGTCTCCATGCCGTGGTGTAGATGTTATTCAATACATTATTTTAGATGGGAATAATAATGATGTATTATTGATGGAAATAATAAATATTAAATTTTAATGATTTTTTATATATGATATACCTTCTATTTACATATAATTTTAATATCAAAATAACGATATTGTCGCTCGTACGTACGTATGGATTACTGTCTCCATGAACACGACGAGATTCATTTACCCATCATAACCATTAAAGAATAATTTTCATTTGATGATTATAATAATTTATATAAACTTAATATCATTTTGCATATGAATTAAATATATCCTATCGATAACAAACACTACTTATGTAACAAAACACCTAAAGGAAAACGAATCTGTTAACACCCAAAACGATGATAACACTAAAATATTATTAACAAAGACATATTATAAGATCATATATGATATAATATTTATGTATTTTATTTTTTTATAATTTAATAACAATTATTTAAATATTAAACAGGAGGTTAATGTACCCTCAACCATGGAAAATTACAAGTTAAGTGGTTTTCATTTCACTTTTTTTCCTAAGAGATTCATACAATATTTTCCAATATTACCTTTTATATGGTGTATATACTGCCCATGATTGTATTTTTTGCATAATATAATTTAATTAATGGGTATTTACATCTTCATTTTGTGATACGCCTTTCATGGGGTGTATGTTTCGTAAGTTACCAAATTGGTAATCGAATTTCAAATTTCAATTTCTACTCATTGGGCTTTATGCATACTTTATTGACTATTTTTCTCCAAGATTATGTGTGGAATCACTACTTATTATTTATGTAGTAATTTCCACTCCCTTTTCCATGGATATACCTTTTATAGACACAATCATTCCATTTGTAAATTCACATTCCATTAATATGAACTTTTTAATGGTAATCCTGACTCAATTTCCATTCATTGTGTTAATCATCCAAGTCATTGGTTTTGTTTTTACAAGAATATGTGTGAATGTAATATTATTGATTTACACTTAATATCTAATTATATTGAGTGTATTTATATTTTACACACATAAATATTTCATTTATTTGTCCTTAATCTAAGGATACAGTCATTATATGGCATTTCGTCTCAATTCACGTTCCTTTGAGACCCCTTTGTCGTTATGACCCTATTAACTTTTATATGGTGTATATATAGTCCACTAACATATTATATCATGAGTACCTTTATTCTCATGATATTATAATGTTTTGATTAATGTAATTCCTCAATTACTTGTATTCAAATGTCTCTTTTTTGATTAAGAACTCTTCAACTAAAATATCATTTTAAATGTTTTAAATATTTATTATTATAAATATTTCTCATTAATTTCCATGTTATAAAAATGGGTTTATATATTTATTAATATGGACAGGAATTTTTTGAAAATAAAATTCCTTTTAAAATTTTCAATGTGTTATGGGACACTTCGATTCAAAAATCACTCTTAAACGACTTCTTTGACAAATAGTGTGACATTTAAATGTTTTCAAGAAAACAGATATATTTAACTCAAATAGTTTTAATAATAATTTTCATCGATTTCAATAACCTTCAGTGTATTTTATTCTTGATTGAGGTTGATTTTTTATAATATTATCTTCCATATTATACTGAATGAGTTATGTTTGACTGTGGATGTACTATTTCTATGCCATTCATAGTTTGTGGTTAAAATATTGACATTTCTTATGATGGTTTTAATAAAAAAATTGATTATGTTTCAATTTTTTCATATGAGGAATTCATTGGACTTAGTATGTGACGGGTGGAGCCCGCTATAGCTCCTCGATGCATCGGTAGGTCTCATGAGACAAACTAGTGTCTTGGAACAAGTTCTTGACAAAATATTATTTGTAGTCTTGGAACAATGCCTTGACTATGTGGTTATGATGTCTATAATTATGCATTCCATCATTATGAAATTGGATATTGATATTACATGTGATTATTTGACTAGTAGAATATCCATTTGAAGAAGTAAATGGCATTATTTGATTTATCATTTCCATATTATGCAAAAGTTTATGTTTAAATGGCATGTGTTCTAGTCTTATGCATTGCCATAAATATTTTTTATTATTTGTGACAGTTTATGCTTTATTGTTATCATTACTAAGCATTTGAGCTCACCCATTTCAAATGTTTTTGTTTTTCCCAGAATGCAAGGAAGTATATTACGATTAACCTGTAGGAATAGGATAAGGGATATAAGAGTGATCAAAGGGGACACAATATTGTTTTTTATTTCATTATGTAATGTAAAACCTATGTATGTATCTAGTACTTCCATGGCTACTAAACTGATCGGTCTTTTGAGACATGATTCCTTGTATAATGGAAATGTTTTGTATTAATGCCCTGATTCTGGGTAACTAGGGTCGGGGCATTATAGGGATATCATGATCCATGCTAAACTGACCACACAAATAACTAAATATCAAATGAATGAGTTATGTGAAAACTAATACATGAGTTTGAGATGAATCTAATGTATGTGTGTCGTGCTTCCATTATAATGAGTTTCTCTATACAAATATTGATTGTGAAGTTGAGGCTCTATAAAACTTAAGAACTCCTTTAAAAATAGAGCATTTGAAATAATGACATGCTTTTAATTGAGTGAGATAATAAATATTAAGATGTTATTGATAATAGGATCCACAATAAAGAAGGTTTGTATTGTTGAGTTACAAGATAATATACATGCATGGGTTATTCTTGAATACATTCCTCCACATGTATTTTTAGAATCTTTCGATGCATTGTCTATCAATTCTCGAAGAGTGCACCTATATTTTATCCAAACCATCGAATGATGTAAGATATTGATAAACACATGTAGTACATTCGATATAACTATACGTACCTAAAGTTTCACATTCATGGATTTATATCAAATGTAAAATGGATGGTAGTGATATTCATGTTCATCATAGGATATTTTTGGTATTGAACAAATGTTTGAGTTCATGCCTATTCCATGATGCATTCATGAATATCAGATTAGATCAAGAGGCTATATATTAGGGATGATGTGTTAATCTTTCGATTTCTGGTATTTAAGATGTGGTTAAATATTTATTTCTTCTATGAACAAAATTAGGGTTTTCTCGAGTCATTGATGTATCATATAATGATGCTTTGGGTATTTTAAATAAATAGTAAAAACATAGAGAAGATTCATGATCAAATAAAAATACCCAAGGAAAATATATATTAAATATGAGGTATTATGGTAGGTAATTAATTTTAAATATCATGGAATTAATGATTAATTTTTATGGATTTTCTTTCAAGAAAAAGTAACCTTGATAATAAAGAGTTGATGGAATATTTGTGATGATGCAATTATTCCGTGACTTCAATATTTAATATCATGATACGAGATTGTGATTTTTTTTAGAAAATAAGTAGTTATGGTATCATAATAACATAATTCATCTGAATAAATAGAATAATACTTGATTATAGAGCCCCATTTTTTCCTTATAATACATTGAAATATTTCAAAACAAATATCTAGAGGTTGGTGCTGAGACGATGTGCTATTTTAGTGCCCAGTGTTCCCAGAATTAACTTTATAAAAATATTAATAATATTTTATATTGCATGCATGTGGTTTTATAAAGAAACAATGAAGAATCGTAGGCAG
This sequence comes from Viscum album, assembly GCA_963277665.1. Taxonomy (NCBI): domain Eukaryota; kingdom Viridiplantae; phylum Streptophyta; class Magnoliopsida; order Santalales; family Viscaceae; genus Viscum; species Viscum album. The sequence continues at coordinate 769,105,172 of OY728121.1, forward strand.
AGGATCAGACCAGAAATCTAAGACCACGGTTGGGTTTGGAATATGGTGTTTTCCCTAGGTTTGAAATAAAATGAGTCTGCGTTTGATGTTCGAATCCATCCCTTATTGGTGGTGTATGTAATATATTTATATAAATAATTAAATAAATAAATAGAATACTTTTATTATCCAGTGATATGGTTATAAATTCTTGGTTTATAGGATTTTTCATAATAATCCTCTTTTTTCCATTATCCTTGGATCCATATGGATCAGGTCACGGTGAATGTAATGGATCATCCTCCTTCATTGGTGAATGCGTTCTTCACCAATGATCAAACCAAACATGAGGCAAGACTCATCTTTGGTGTTTCTTCACCCCGGATTAAAATTTGAGCATGTTGATAATAATTTCGTCAATTTGTGCCCTTGAATTCAAACTTACAAGAGCCCAAGTACATGTATTTCATATTATTTATCCCATGTTCTAACCCTGATGCCCTAATATCGATTTCCAGAAATGAATACTAGGATGATGATGTTTAAAACGTTTGATTTTTGTGCCATTCTCCTAATATATTTTTGAAGGTATTGTCTCTTCTAAAAGGATGTGAATAAGGGAAAAAGAGAGGATAGAGGGTAGCCTTTTATATGTGAGGTGAGGAGAACACTTATAGTATTTGAGAATAAAAATGTGTAACTACGTTTCATAAAATAAAAAAATGTTAAAACTATAATCCTATTTATCCATATATGTTAAATTATAGAAATAAGTTAATTAAAAATATTAATCACATGTTTTTAGGTCAATTTTATCATTATCTATCTAATTTCATCCCTAGTACATCCAATTTTACCTTAACCATGATAAATAATATTGACTATTTTTACAATAAATTTTCGGATAAAAAATTATTTGAACATATTGGAATATATAAATTATTATGACTATAAATAGGTAATCTATTTTAAAAATATCAATTCTCATAAGAGGAAAATTTTAATTTGAAATTATTTTCGTTGATTTGATGAGAAAGTGAGTTTTCCAAGAAAAACTTTTCAATGGTTTATGGAGTATTTATATTCAAATACAATATGAAAATTATGAAAATTTACTAAATGGTATTAATAGATATATTATTGAACTAAATATACCTTAAAACTTAATATAAATAAAATTTAAAAATTTATATTATTTAACTAAAAATTATGTTTTCAATTAAAATGCAGTAAAATTTATTATTCCTTAAAAATGTTAAATTTTTGAAAATTTAAAAAATTTAAAATTATGATAATTTTGGTATTTTAATATAAAAAATTATGTTATTTTATCTTGTAAATTGTTTAAAATTTGTAAAAATTATTTTTAAATAATTTGCACAATACATGATGAAAATGACATAGAGAAAGAATATAATTTTCATAAAATATTTCCATTTTTCCTTCAAATGATTACTATTTTTTAAAAAAAAATAAATAGATGACCATGAATTTTAAAATATATTTATTACTATTCATACCGTGATACATAATGACTAGGTTAAAATGATATATTACATTATTGTTCAATTCAAACCATGGTTTCATGTTCTTTGAGATATTGTTGAGATTAAATTTCATTGAAATTTAACATTTCATGAAGTCATTAATGTTATATTTTCCTCTATTTTATTATGTTTCATTTCATAAAAAAATATTGATTTTAATTTTCATATTTTAAAATCATTATGTGTTATATTTTTCAATTATTAAAAAAATTTATCCAATTAATTGTAAATTGATCATGGAAGTCGAGGGTTTTAATTTTCATAATTACATTGTTTAATATCACAAATTATAAAATGGTTAACAAAAAATCCCCATAATAAGGCTAAAAAAGTACATTGGTCATTCGGAATAAAAAATAAATAGGTTTCCATGTTAGAGAACATTTATGGGAAATAAAAACCTAAACATGCCTAAAAAGAGTTAATAATTATAGAGCGAGATATAGGTCATTGTTCACAATATGGTAAATGAGAAATTGAATTTTAAAGACCTTATAACCATAAATATGTGATGATTTAACACACACTAGGATTCATCTAATATGATGGTAATTCAACACATTTATTTTCAAGATCACTTTTTGAATGTTGATGAATTATTTATCTATGTATTATTATATGAAAATTATATTACATGATATGTTTCTATTTTATAAGCATGATTTAATCCTTTTATTTTTATTTATTCAATTTCCAATTCATTCCTTACACCATTTAATGAATAACAGAAAATTAATTATTTATTGATGTATCACTATAATTAAATTTTAATTTATCATAATATCTATAATTTATTGAAAATTAATTCCTTCATTCTCTAGTAATTATTATGAGAATTTTTTAAGAACATGTAATCCAATATTAATAAATCTTTATAGGGTTGATTAAGACATTAATCTCACTAACCTCGTCTAATGTTAGTCATAAACCATTTCACAAATTATAAAACCTACGGTTCTTCAAAAAATTTAATATCTATAATTTTATAAATAATTTCAAAGAATTTCTAAATTGGAAATTTAAATATCCCACAAAAGAATATATTGGATCTCTTAATTGTCTCATGGAAAATTAGTGAATACCATCATCCTGTATTTCCTTAAACATAATAATGACCTATATTACAATAAAACCATATTGAAGATAATAATGATTCCAAATTCCTTAAGTGAATTTCAAATTATTGGATATATTCCCTATATCCAATGATTCTATAAAATCCATAAATAATTAAACAAACAACATTTTCAAAAAATAATAATTCTTTGGGTAGTCAGTACTATCCAATTTAAATTATCCATATTAATCATCTATTCTTCCCACAAACTAAATGCCAACATCAGGATTATATTAAGGGTTTTATTTTCCTCAATCAATTTGTTTTTCTATATGTTCATCCTTCCAGTGTTTCATTTTTCATGTTCATCGACACTGTTCAAAATATGCTTTAAAATAATTAATTAATTATTACAATAACACAATCCATATACATTTCATAACTCTTATATCTATAATTTAATTTATAAAAAAATGAAATGAAAAATATTGTTTAATCCAAAAACAATTTTATCAATCATTATACATCTATTAATGTAATATAATAAGTTGGACTATGATCCATTATCTTGTTTTGAGGTATATTACATTAATAATAGAAAATTTGATTTCTATAGTTTTCCATAACATTAAAATAGATTCCTTTAATGATGGATTGTTTTTTACCCTTTTAATGATAATAAAATTGGAATTTCACTCCAATCATTTAAAATATTCCCCTTACTTTTATGCAATACAGGCTATTCCTTTCAACATATATCACAAGTAGGTATATCCTTCATTCTATTCTTCCCATTATTCCTCATTTTCCCAATCATCAAATTCTCATCAAGAATACCTTTAAATTGATAATTATTATATAATTATTTCTTTATCTTGTAATCACATGATATATAGAATTCTTTTGATGAGAATTTTTCGGTGAAGAGTTAAATTTAAACGATTTACATGACACCAACAATGAAATGACTATTATTACTATTTTTATTATATATGTTAATGAATATCCAATTACTGCTACATTAAAAAATTTAGAAATGACGATATATACTAGAATATATCAGATCATTAGGAAGAATAATATATAATCCAAAAACTACCAAATTTTTTATAAAATTTTAAAATTTATGGATACACCATCTCAGAATCAAAAAAACAGATTCATTCGGTTTATCTCTATTAAAGATCCTTATTAATGGTTTGAATAGAACATTACAATTAAGCAAATCATTTCCATCCATTGTGTCATACAAGGTGCACAATAATTCTAGTTGTCATGCACTAGGTGATGATCGAGTCAATCCAAAAAATCCTTTTTGAATGATATTAACGATAGTTAAATCATTTCTAGAACCACATCTACTTATAGTATATATACAAGGATGTATATCCAGAAGAAAACCACAAAATAGATACCTTACAAAAACATTAGGATGATTTTTTATAATTATCCCCAATAACAATCATAGGGTTATTATCCCTAATCAATGATTCCCTAAATCTAATTTGAACGGTTTATACAAAAAATTCATTTGATACCATTGTTAACAAACCTAACCCTAAAAACCTGAATCCAGATTCGACTTTATTGAATTAACATAGATATAAAGGGTCAAATAATGAATAACACATCAGTTTGGCAGTTATGGAGAACAAGATACAAACATGATACACATTTTACATTGGGAATAGAAAATAATATATGACACATAACAAAAGAAAATAAACTACCTCAATTAAAAATCTATCTTTGAAATCAACATCATATCCTTTAAAAAGGGGATAAATAAGGGGTGATCTAAAATTATCAAAATGAGATAACTAAAATGGAATCTCTCATGAATTAATAGGCATATTAAACATTGAAATGTAAATAAATAAACACACATTCCATTTAAATATAATTGATATCATGTTATGATATCGAATTACTAACATTGAAGGTAATGAAATGAACACTCATTCCATTTAATCAATAACATTACTATCATACATGGATAAGGCATAGTCAGTATGCATAGGTATGTTACTACAAACACATGTTGTTAGTCTATAAACTGAGTATAAAATGATTCTAGAAATAATTTCACTTTGAATATTTCATGAGTAATAATTACTAAATTCTAAATTAATGAAATGATTAATTATTGGATTTTATGTATCAGGAACAATATTCCTCTACTATCTTGATTTAACATCAAAACATTTTAAAACTAACGAGTAGAAAACCATCAAATTTTTCTTAATGGTAGGTCTCATGAGTCTTATAATTGTATTAATGGGATATCCATAACTAAGAGTCAGCCAAGTATCCATGTCCAAATAATTAATCATATATAGAATATTTTTTTAATTCCTGAACAGTGGGCATTATCATATGTTATCATTATTGAGTAAAGGATAAATATTTGTCAACTTTTCTCGAATTAATTAAAAAAAATCAAATTAAACACCACATGTGAAAATGGTATACTATTTATGAAATAATATATATATATAACTAATTAATATGTATATTTATTATAAATTTATTTTCTAAAAAAATTACTTGAAATTAATTATTTCAACTGAATGTTAATAATCATAAAAGAATGTGATATTGTACAATAAATTTTACCACATTGTAATTTTCATTTCTAATTAACATCTATGAAATATTTAAAATTGAAATATAAAATAACAATAATTATTTAGGAATCAACATATAACATTTCATGGGGTAGTATATACACCATATAAAATAAATAATGTTCATAATATGACAATATCCCTTGATAAATGGAAATTGAGATAAAAACCCGAACCACACACTTCATTTTGCTTAAACATTCTTTAATCACCTTGATAGTGGTATTAAAATTTTTATTTACATATATATGAAACACATTAACATTTATGATATTTTATATTATCCTTTAATAAAATATAATCTCCCTTTTATTTAAAATATTTCATTATTTCCATTATTTTAGGTCTTAATTTCCTTGTTTACTCATTTGAGGTTTTTCTTTAATGATCTGACTCATCTGAATATTATATAGTTAAATAATATATATAATAATTGTAGGAAATAATTATCATATTTATACTTCAAATATACTTTTAACACTAATAATTAATTATGTTTTTTAAAAACGAAGTATGTTATCATTATTGAGATGATAGGTCGTACGTACTCATAAGTAACATTTCAATTTCTGATATATCATTAATGATAGTAAGAATGTAATTTTTTTACATTTATGAATGAATATTATATCATAAAAAAATTACTATTTCAGTAAATATACTTATATATATAATTTAGGTTGTATGGTGATGAGAAAATAGCACATTTTTTGTGAAGGTGGTGGTCCATATGTACACGAATAATGTAATCATCATTATGTGAGTGATATGTTAATAAATAAAATGATATTATATATTCCTAGAATAATATATAAAAAATTTATTTCATATTTGTTTCATTTATATCATATATAATCATTATATTTTATGTTATTACCTTCCACATAAATAATTATTGAAAAACAAATCACATCACATCGTGTGGTGGCTGTCTATCATACCCACGAGCGAAATTCTAATTTCTCATGAAACATTTAATGTAAAAAAGATATATATGTTATAATTACTATAGAGGACTACATATATTATATATATTATATATCTTTGTATATAATTTATATCCATCATCAATCCAAACTGTGAGTGGTGGTAATGGAAAAATGATTTACATTGGTTCTTGTGGTGATAGTCCACCATACACACGAATGATGATTCTGTAACACATTTTATGGATGTGGGGATTTTTATAGGTAATAAAATTAACATAAAAAAATATAATTATCTGAAATATATATAGGATATCAAATACTGACAATTTAATAATAATTGAAATGGGTGAAGTAATAAATAAAATAATAATTGCCATTTAAGAAGGATAACTATTATTATGTTAACAACCTTTGTTTTTCACCAAAATAATTTCAAGGTTATATATCATCCCAAAAAAAGTTATAAAGTATTAGGATAGTGAATTTTGGAAGTGATTTGGGTAGGTATTGGTGGATCCAAAACGGTGTAAATGTGTGAAGAAGATATGTGAATTGGTGTCCTTTTATAAGTGATGTGATGTGAAGATTTGAATTTTTTTAAAATGTTATACCCGTATTTTTAAGATAATAATGAAAACAATTTAATCCATAAAAGTTATTTAAATGATAATTTAGTTTTTTGTTAAAAATTGTTTTTTACTATTCAACGAATGATAAAAAATTTGTGGAAAACATAAAAAATTCACCCAATGAAAATTTTGATATTATAATTTCAAAAAATAAATTAATTTTATCAAATAAATTTATAAGTGTATTGAAACATAATTTTAAAATATTTTTGAAATGAAAAACTAAACAGTACTTTTGAATGAATATAGTTTTTTAGAAAAAAAAATTATTTTCTGATCAAATGATTCATATTTTTTTCCTAATTAGTATATAACCATGTTTTTTCCTAATTTATTTATTACTATTCATACCACCAACATAATTGATTGGTTATTATGATATACTTGATTAACGCTCATTTTGACTTGGGATTGAGTGTTCCACAACCTATAGATGTGATTAAATATATGAAAAAAATATTTCATAAAGTCATAGTTGTTATATATTCATATAATCAGAAATATTAATTTCATACATACTATTAGAGACATTTTTATTATATCAAAACCATTCGGTGTCACAACAGGGAGAAAATATATTCATGTCATAAGCATTAAAACTAAGATTTTATAAACACCTTTTGTTAAATGTGACTCATTTCAAAAAAATGATAAGTTGAGTTATTTTAATAACTTATAAAAAATTTATATATGTATAATTATTTTATTAATAATCCATACTGTGTGATAAAATTGTTCTTCCAAACATTTTAATGAAAATATATATATAGATGAAAATGATTCATGATCGAATAGAATATCGAAGTTCACCTTTCTATACAAAGTATTTTGAGTACCTATATTGAGAAAAAAGAACATAACAGTTGTAATTTATATAAATAAAAATAAGAGAGTAAAATATGTGTTGTTTATTATAGAATGATAATATAATTTCAAATATATAATGATAACCAAAAAATCCCCAAAAATGATGATACTTTTAAATAACCCTCACTGCATTTATAAAGTTAGAATAAAATACCATCTGATGATATAATCTAAATTATAATTTTAAATAACATAAATTTTTAAGGTTACATTATTTAAAATGTCTAATAGTTAGTATATACACCACATATATTTAAAAAAAATAGGACATCAAACTTGTCTCAATGAAAAATTATTGAGTTGACGAACCCTTACCATAGGTCTGGCATTATTTTTAATTGATTTTATCCTACTCTATATTAAATTTAAAATTTTTATCAGTGATTAAAATAGAAATATAATTACTTATAATATCATATGTGACACATTTATAAAATTATTAACTCATATTTACTAATGATTCTATATTAAAATCTTCTTTCTGAGAATTAACTATAACATTTTCTATATATGTTTCAATTCACTTGTTACAATCAGTTTATAATGATCACTAAAAAATTATATCAATAATTTTAATATATATATATATATATCATATATTTGATTTATATACATATTTCTAATCAATCATAAAAAGTGAAAAAGAAAATTGAATTACATCTTTTCTGGGAGGTGGTAGTCACCACATGTGTACAAAAAAATTATTATTTTTATAGATTAATGGGTATGTAGGAAAATGATATAATATATTTCCTAAATAAAAATATTTTTATAAATATCATATATATTAATTAGTTATATATTTATAACCATCAAAGTAATGTTGCGATTAGAAACAAATTGTGTTGGTATGTGCGGACACTATGTCATATATATAGTAATGTGATTTTATCATTTTTTATATGAATAAATAAAGGAGGAAATTTATTTTCCCATAGTAATAATAAAATAAAATTATATTTATTTCATTAGATTGATTAATTTAGTATGGCTATAACATATTTATTTAACATAGAATAATTAATATACAAGAAAGATTCGGTAAGGATGAATTACTATTCTTTGACTAACCCCCATTAGATTACACATTAGTAATTAATAGCACAGTTCTATAAGAAGAAAATAATCTCAAATATTATCTGAAGGAAGATATTAATGAGAAATATTATTTTAGATAATATTTCTATTTAAATATTTTTTATTTGATATCTTACATTAGACACAACAAAATGTTTAAATGAGTTGCGACATAACATTAAAATATTATGTGATTTTTACATCCATGTCATTAAATTATAATCCATTTTTTCAAAATTATGAAATAGATAAAATATACATCAATATATAAATTTATTATTTAATATTTATTAAATAAGCACTCAATTTTGTTAAAATATTTTTTTTCGAAAATATGTTATCCTCATTGAATAATTGTTATTGCTTTGGTGAGAAATATATTTAAAATACCATTTCATGATTTTTTTATAATTTTATTTGACTAAGAGTATAAAAATTTAGTAATAATTATATAAATATAATATTTGGATAAATGTTTGTTACTTTAATGATATTGCTGATTTTTTTATTAATAATAGAAAATTTCAATTTTAGTGAATTATCATTTTTATTTCCTTATAAGGTGTCATTATGATCTAAAATTGATCTCAGTGAAACATAAGTATAATTTAATTATATGTAATCCAATTGAATTTATTTTAATTATAATTATACCTGAATTTGGTATAAGTACATTTTTAGTCTTAAAATATACTTTTCTAAACACCAATTTTGGTTGCATTTTACTGATTTATAAGTAATTAATCACTAAAAATTATATAATATAAATAATGAAAAATTAAATACATTTACAAAATTATGGGGCCCAAATTTTTTAAATATATTATTTTTATTTCTGTAGATTATTAATAAAAACATCTACAATTTGTTCTGTGGAAAAGGGTAAATCATGTAATTTATGCTCTAAATAATATGATAATTACTCAAAAAATAACACTAAAACATTACTAAATTTTATGGGATGGGTATTACTCATTCATAATATTCAAAAAGTATAATATAGTTTTTTCACTTTAGAATATATTTTTTCACTTAATATTATTTTATGTAATGGAATGTTATAAATTACATTCTCTTTATTTTAATATATTAATTTTTTTGAAATAAGAATAAAAATTGTATATGGTTGGTTGTAAGTATTAATTTCATATATCAATTAATTTTATACATAATATTATTTTAATTTAAATTTTTATTACGTATAAAATTATAATATAATTTTGTGCAACTCTAATGCAATATTTATTCATATGAGTGAAAAATAAAATATATCATTTATAAAATATTAATAGTAATAAAATATGAATGAGTTATTGCTTCCCATGAATTTTATAGATTAATAAAACATATGTTGTTGGTGAGAAAATAATTATATTCAAATCACACCATTGTCTTGATATATTTAAAATGAAATAAAATCAACAGTGTTATAAATAACATTAATGAAATTGTTTAATAAATAATATATTATTAAATGATGTAAAATTCATAAAAATATTATATTTGGAAAAAGGAATATGATAAGGGGTTAATCATCCAAAAAATACATTTATCATTATTTTTTCATTTTATAATAATATTATTAAATGTAAAATTTTATAAAACATTAATATTAAATTAATTTTCAAAATTGTTAACAAATTGTCAAAACAAAAAGCTAAGTGTAAATATTTTATCTGAACGTGTCTAATTTTATTTATTAGAGTATTTAGACTCATAATTCTGATATATTTTACTACTATCAACTTGGAACCACCTTTTCATACTAATTAATTTATATAAATGTCATATTTTAATAAATTTCAAGAATGCCCCCCCCCCAATTAATTATAAAACTGAACCCCTCCCTTATTCCCATTACAACATATTTACACTTATTTCTTGACCAATCTATGGATATTGTATAATTATCTATTAAAATAATTTACGTATTGGTATTCAAAAAATTTAAATCCAAGATCCCTATAGTGGTTATGTAAAAAAGTAGATTCAAATAAGAGTTAATCACATTATCCAATCACATTCTTTTTAATTTAGATTTTAACTCCTGTAAATATGTTATATTATTCCTTAAAAATAAATTAATAAGATAATGTATTATAATTATAATGCCTCATATATTCTCCCTTAATTTCTATCAAATGGGAAGTTTATGTATTACTCATGCATATGTACGACCTACTGTCACAACATAGTTATATAATTCATTTTCCATCCACATTTTTCATGGATGGTTATTATTATTGGTTTATATATTATATATTATATATAAATGAAATAATTTTCATTATAAAATTATAATATCATATCTAACAATTTACCTTCTAAGCTGTTGGAAAATTATAATGTAACTTATATATACATGTGGTCTACCAACTCTTTGAAACAATATGATTCATTTTCCATTTCTATTGGAAATAAATTGTTATAAGGAAAGATTAAATGAATATATATATATATATATGATATATATGATATGATAATTATTAATTATCATTTCTTTATTTCTTTATTTACTTTTTTTCATATCCATTAGAAAAATGAAAACAATGCTCATGCATACATATAGCCAACCATCTATACAAATGTTTAACTAGTTTGTATATCTTTACATTTATGAAAAACTCTAAAAATTAATATAATGAATTTATATAGAATTTTTGCAACATTAGCATTCATTAGAATTTGGAATCAGGATCAATGGAAAATGATATAACCTGAAAACCTAGATATATATGATAAATTAAGTAGATATCACCAGATATGGGTTTTAATAAATAATTATTAAAATATGTGTGATAAAAGGTTATAAGTAAATCATATACTATATGATATATATGATTATTTTTCAATAATACATTTATAATTAATATATATTTATTAGTTTTTAGGTTTCACAATGTATGAAATAATTTAAACCTAAGGTAATGGATTTATATACTATAATTTAATTCTCAGAGACAAATGACATATTCACCAATCGTTTCTTTCATGGGTTGAAAATACTCCCACATAAAAATTTTATATCCTTAATACCACTCACATAAGGATATTTAAATTTTATTTTGTTGTTATTAATTAATGGGAATTATGATTATAAATTTTCCAAATTTTTAAGGGATTTTAATCACACTTTTACTTATATGGGACACATGGCTTATACATCACATTTTTGTTTTCTATGTTGTATATAGTATCTAGGAATATAATTGAGGATTATTATCTTGAAATTTTTAGATATAAATATCCTTCTAAGGTTCTTTATTTTTATGGGATTATAAATAAAATGTTTCCAATGTGGTAATGGTTTTGTGTCATAATCTCATTGTTTATCCAATTTGTATATGATTATGTTTGGTATTATGGAATATCCTAATATACCTCTCATTAACATCATAAATTTTTTTTCTACATTGGATATTTATTTAAAATGTTTATTTTAATTTCAGTATCCTTAAATTTTATAATCAAGATACTAAAATTATATTTTTATGGATAATAGACATTATTTATTCCTTTGTTCTAAAAAACATTTTCTTCCATATATATGTTATCTAAAATTAGTTTTAATTTTTTTTTGTTTCTATTACCCTATGAATATTTAAATTCATTTTCACTATTTCCAACGCTTTCCGTCGGGGCGCGCGCGCGCATTCCGTTCCGTCCGCGGAGGAGGACGTGCGGCGCTTTTGTTGCCCCGCATTCCCACTTTCCAAAGCCGCGTGGCATTCACTCCTTATTCAGGGACATCTGCTCCTTGATCGAAACGGGATGATGGGATGTCGGTTCTTCCTCCTATGGATTCCTCCTCAGAACTCGTCACCTAGTCCGGGTCTCCCTCATAGATTTAAAACGTAGTTCGTGAAACTCTTCCTAGTGCCATGTTTCCATGGACGCCGATTAATTAAACTACTTCTGTCGGGACATTCCAAAGGGTCTAGTCAGGGCAGCAACCTTCAGTCAGGGGAGTAGTCACGTTGAGGCATCAGTAGCGTGTCTGGATACTGGGGTATCTGTAATGTCTGTTTTGTTGGAACCACTTTGTGTATAAGGTTGTATTTGTTGTCAATAGTTGTCAATGCAGATCAAAATGAATAAGATCATGAAGTACTCCGATGAAGTAGAGGAGTGGTGATTCAGATGATTGTTGTGCTGATCTTAAATTCAAAGAACATGTGTCAAAGGTGATACATTGTTTACAACAATGAAGAATGTGAGGAGTAATCCATTCAAGGATGATTAAAGAAGAATGAGGTTTTTGGATGAAGACCATGCAATTACTCATGATTGCATGAGAATCATGCTAGGGACTTCTTGACGGATTGAATCACATGTTTTGCATGAAGTTGATCATGACAGCCATGCTAGAGACTTCTTGACGGATTGAATCACATGCTTTGCATGAAGTTGATCATGACAGTTGATGAAGAAGACAATGTGCCATGAGTTTACTTATGAGATGGCCATGTGGAGATTGCAATTATGAGATGTCCATGCACATCACATTGTATCAGAAGATAATGGTACTAAAGTTGTTCCTTCAAAGAATACATATCACAATAGTGGAGTTTGTGATAAAATCCAAAGAGTTGCTGAAGGATACAGATCACCAAGAAGAAGTGTTGTTGAGGTGATCGTGCTTGTTGACAAAGCAAACAAACGACATACAAATTTGTTGACAAAGGAGATTCCATGGTGACATGTCGAGTTCAGGAGTTGTGGTCAACGATCTATGTTTGATTCATGAACATCGACAGAGGAATGGATGATCTGGAGGCGGTACAAAAAGAGCAGATACAAAGTGGCGCCGTTTTCCAGTGTTTGCCAAATTTCAGGGCCTCAAAATCAACAAATGAAGAATAGTGATTTTGGCAAAGGGACTTGCGCGCCGTGATCTTGGAGGATAAAAGACTTGCGCGCCATATGTTTTTGAGGATCATAAAATCAAAATTTGGCTAAGGAAAGAAGGTCGCGCAAGTGTTGGTTGGGTCGCGCAAGTGAGTTGCGCGACAGAGTTTATTGAAGACAAGACTTGCGCGCCGTCGAGGGACTTGCGCGCCGTCAAGGACTTGCGCGCCGCCGCACAGGGGGTCCAGTTTGCCTATAAATACTGGACCACCCCTCCTCATTGAAAACGGAGCTCAAGACTTTTTGATTGTTCGATCTCTCGTCGCGCAGGTGGTTGAGCCGCGCAAGTAGGGGTTGCGCGCCGAGTGAGGGTTGCGCTCCCTAGAACATTTGGGGGAGAAAGGAAGTGTGTCGCGCAAGTATTAAGTTCAAGAAGGCAGTGTCGCGCAGGTTCTTCAGTGTCACTTGCGCGCCAGTTTAGACTTGCGCGCCTGAGACTTGCGCGCCGACGGGAGACTTGCGCGCCGGGCTTGAAAAGGAGACCCAGACACTGTTGAAGCACGCCCGCCTTTCTAGAGTTGCACAAGAGCTAATGATTGCCTGATACTTTTGGTGCAAAGCGCGATTGAAGAATAAATCTAAATGATACATGCATGATCTCATGCATACATGGAGAACTGATTCTGAAAACGTCGAGTAAGCTGAGATTCATTAAGAAAGCAATCACATCAATGATTGTGATTTAGGCAAACGAAGACAAGGGGATCTAGTGCATTCAGTCATTGCACTAAAGAAGAAAGATTGAACTATAAAGAGCATCAAATCTGAATCCTGATGCAAGCAAAGTCTCATGCGGAACAGGAGACAAAGAACATCAATGCACATTTATTGAAGATACCTTCACGTCTATAAACTGAGTGGGACTTCACCAACGGCAGTGAGCCAGGGGGAGTCAACGGGAGTGACCCGAGGGATGCAGTGAGATATCCCAGAACAATTGTAAAGGCAGTGAGCCTGGGACAGAGTGACTGTACCCGAACCTTTGTAATCTACAGATAGTGAAGCATAGTGGATTTAGGTACGACCGACAACCTGTCAGCGTATGCTCCTTGGACGTAGCCCTTAGTGGTGAACCAAGTAAAAATAGTTGGGTCATCTGTCTCTGCATGTGAATGTTTAATTGCTGATCATATCCATCATACAGGTTTAAGTAGTTCCTACCAACGTGGGAACAAGATCCACAACTTTAAGAAGAAAAATTTGCCACCCTGATTCACCCCTCCCCTCTCAGGGTGACCTGGGGTCCTACAAGTGGTATCAGAGGGAAAGGTTAACGTATGTTGGATATTCTCTAGTAATTCTATTGAGAAGAGGATTTGAGTTTCTTTCCTAGAGTCAACAATGAAGAGCAGTCTTGATAATGACGCAGTCATTTCTGAGCAGAAATCTATATCCACCAAGACTTTGACAAATAGGAAAAAGAAAGAGAAGATGATGATGAAGAAGTCCCCCACATCCAAAGAAGATGGAGTGTCCTGTTCTCCATGCCATTCCAATAATGAAGAAACATTAGGCCTGGAAAGTATCAAGCAGGTGGCTCAGAACTCATCCAGAGGAAAGGATGATACCCCTAATTCAAGCTTTCAGGAAAAACTTAGAACATATCTGCATGATATTCCAGAAGAAAGGGTTGCTATTATTTGTAGCCTATTCCAATCTATGCAGGTTGAGATCAATCGATTAGAAAGGGAAGCTGAAAATATGGAAAAAGGGTTGGAAATAAAAGTTATGGAAAGTATGAAGCTCATCAAACGAGTGAAAGTATTTGAAGAAGAAGAGGAAGTCAATAAGACTTTAAAAGAAAGGATCCATGCACTTGAAGCTGAGCTGAAGAAGAACAATGAAGTCAAGAATTTTTGTCTGGAAGAAACTTCCATTAAATTCAAGGAACTTGACTCTTTGTTACAAAACAAAGTTAAGATGCATGAAGATGAGGTTGAAAGGTTGAAGAAGAATTGTGAAGAGAAGATGATCACGATTGAAGATCACAAGATCATCCTCAATTTTGTGGGTCAAAAATTGGAAGCTCAATTGACCAAGATTGAGAACACACATATTGAGACTTCACAAAAGAATTAAATGAGTGATTCTTGCACTCAATTTTCGTTGGAGGAGTCTAAAGATGAAATTCCTCCAACATGTGACAAGAAGATTATGACAACTCTTGATTATCCACATCAAGAATCAGTTGCTGCCGGTACTCAATGCTCAATGGAGGATTCTATTGTCAAAATACCTCCAACATGTGATAAGAAGATCATGACTTCGCTCATTGACCTATCACAGGCAATAGAGAAAGTGAAGGTACCATCCAATCCATCTTGTACTCATATTTCTAAATACACTCCTACAATCAGTGCAGGTGGTAAGAAAAGATCTAAACAAGTATGGATGAGGAAAGGTGAGAAGAAGAAACCTACCACTATGGCTAGGGTGGATGAGAAGAAAAAATAGGAAATGGGTTCCTCAAATAGAGCACAAAAGATTAAGCAGATGGCCCAACAACTTAATACAGAAGACACAAAGAAGAAAAGATTTGTGGGTCAATGTTGGTGCTCCAACAGATTTGGGCACTGTGCACTGGATTGTTTCTATAATCCCTTTCATGGAAAAGCACAGGGAAAGCCTATATCCAAGGGGAGGAAGCCAGAGAAGAAGAAGAAACATCCACAGGTCCAGAAGCATCTGTTTACAGCAAACCGATTTGGAATGCTTGATAACATCTGTGATGTATGCAACGACAGTGGTCACAAGAATGGTGCATGCCTAGGTCAACAGATATCCAGAGCTGATAAGAACAGAAGACCACAAAATCCATCTAAGTATGAAGAAAGTACCTTGGGAAGAAATCAGAAGAATATGGAGAACACACCTCTCCCCAAGAAGATTTCAAGTAGGCAAGCTGAGAAGACCCAGGATTTTAGATCCATGAAATTGAAGGGTCATTCATCCAAAAGAAACACTAAGTGGGATGAATCTCGGATGAACCCATGTGGAAGACCTAAACTAGCTACAAAAGTTCCACATGACATATTGGTCATCTGGCCAGAAGATTTGAAAAGAATAAGGAAATTTGAAGATGAGAAGGCCAAGGCTGGTGAAAAAGGAAAAGGAAAACTTTCATATGATGCAGACACAGTGCAGGAGAGATTGCAAACAAAGAGAAACACAAGTGTCAAAGAAGTTCTGTGTGAGAGATGCAAGAAGTCTGGCCACATTGCAAAAGGTTGTCTAACCTTAATACCAGAGCAAGAAGCAGTACTTAAGAAGAGTAAGAATGTATCATTCATGATGGCTGCTAAGCAGAACAATTTTCCACACAAAGCAGAAGATAATGTGAACAGAGCCATGCCACACCGACAGATGTCAGAACATATGTTCGAACGTGCAGGCATGAAGACTGGAGTGAACAGAGTAACTTGGTTGAGAAAAGAACCTCAACCAATAAAGTCTTCTTGATGAAGCAAGAAGGAACCACCTTATTCCCCTAATCATTTCTGTATTGTATTTGTACTAATAATGCATGGAATTGAAGGTGAAGCATGCTCTCAGGGGGAGAACCTGAGAAGTAGTGAATGATGTCAACTCTTGATAGCCAAGATGAAGAAGTTTCCATCCTTAGTAGATTCTTCAATTGATATTCAAAGATTATGATGATGAAGGATCACTCTTGATGAAGATTATGAGGAGTGTTTCCCTTGCGGGGGAGAAGAATGAAGAAGCTTCCATAATCACTGTTTCAATCAATATCAACTCCAGCTGGACTCAAAAGTAGTTACTCTGTGAATTTCTTGAAGAACACGCCAATGGAGAAGGTATGTCATTTCTCAATCACTATCCCTTGGTTACTCAGATCAAATATTATTTTACAAAGGGGGATTAACTGAATTGATCAGTGACATAAAGAGAATGGAAGTGCCCCAAGGTCACTTATCCTGCCAATTGCACTTGAATGTTTTTGATCTATTTGCTGAAGTGAGTGCAGGAGTTTCAGGTTGATTATTCTCTATCATATTTGATCTTCTTCTACCTAGAATTAAAGTGGTAAACCCTTGAAGACAAGATACATGAGTTATCATCTAATGTTGGTATCATGATCTGTGGATAATGGACAGCCTTGTTGACTTAATCAAATCCTCTTGTTTTCTACATCGAGCATTGCTCAAGTAGACTTAGAGTGAAATGATTAATGAAACATTGCTTAAGTGTGGATTGATACCCTCCCTACCATGTGCTTTGTAATTCTTGTCAATAAGGGGGAGAGAAAGTGAAATGAAAAGAAATGTTGATTTGCTGAGAAGATTCTCATTTTGACATTGACAGATTCATTTCAAAAGATGTATAAGGTATTGACAACAAAATACAAAGGGGGAGATTGTTGGAACCACTTTGTGTATAAGGTTGTATTTGTTGTCAATAGTTGTCAATGCAGATCAAAATGAAGAAGATCATGAAGTACTCCGATGAAGTAGAGGAGTGGTGATTCAGATGATTGTTGTGCTGATCTTAAATTCAAAGAACATGTGTCAAAGGTGATACATTGTTTACAACAATGAAGAATGTGAGGAGTAATCCATTCGAGGATGATTAAATAAGAATGAGGTTTTTGGATGAAGACCATGCAATTACTCATGATTGCATGAGAACCATGCTAGAGACTTCTTGACGGATTGAATCACATGTTTTGCATGAAGTTGATCATGACAGCCATGCTAGAGACTTCTTGATGGATTGAATCGCATTCTTTGCATGAAGTTGATCATGACAGTTGATGAAGAAGACAATGTGCCATGAGTTTACTTCTGAGATGGCCTTGTGGAGATTGCAATTATGAGATGGCCATGCACATCACATTGTATCAGAAGATAATGGTACTAAAGTTGTTCCTTCAAAGAATACATATCACAATAGTGGAGTTTGTGATAAAATCCAAAGAGTTGCTGAAGGATACAGATCACCAAGAAGAAGTGTTGTTGAGGTGATCGTGCTTGTTGACAAAGCAAACAAACGACATAAAAATTTGTTGACAAAGGAGATTCCATGGTGACATGTCGAGTTCAGGAGTTGTGGTCAACGATCTATGTTTGATTCATGAACATCGACAGAGGAATGGATGATTTGGAGGCGGTACAAAAAGAGCAGATACAAAGTGGCGCCGTTTTCCAGTGTTTGCCAAATTTCAGGGCCTCAAAATCAACAAATGAAGAATAGTGATTTTGGCAAAGGGACTTGCGCGCCGTGCTCTTGGAGGATAAAAGACTTGTGCGCCATATGTTTTTGAGGATCAGAATATCAAAATTTGGCTAAGGAAAGAAGGTCGCGCAAGTGTTGGTTGGGTCGCGCAAGTGAGTTGCGCGACAGAGTTTATTGAAGACAAGACTTGCGCACCGTCGAGGGACTTGCGCGCCATCAAGGACTTGCGCGCCGCCGCGCAGGGGGTCCAGTTTGCCTATAAATACTGGACCACCCCTCCTCATTGAAAACGGAGCTCAAGACTTTGAGATTGTTCGAGCTCTCGTCGCGCAGGTGGTTGAGCCGCGCAAGTAGGGGTTGCGCGCCGAGTGAGGGTTGTGCTCCCTAGAACATTTGGGGGAGAAAGGAAGTGTGTCACGCAAGTATTAAGTTCAAGAAGGCAGTGTCGCGCAGGTTCTTCAGTGTCACTTGCGCGCCAGTTTAGACTTGCACGCCTGAGACTTGCGCGCTGACGGGAGACTTGCGCGCCGGGCTTGAAAAGGAGACCCAGACACTGTTGAAGCACGCCCGCCTTTCTGGAGCTGCACAAGAGCTAATGATTGCCTGATACTTTTGGTGCAAAGCGCGATTGAAGAATAAATCTAAATGATACATGCATGATCTCATGCATACATGGAGAACTGATTCTGAAAACGTCGAGTAAGCTGAGATTCATTAAGAAAGCAATCACATCAGTGATTGTGATTTAGGCAAACGAAGACAAGGGGATCTAGTGCATTCAGTCATTGCACTAAAGAAGAAAGATTGAACTATAAAGAGCATCAAATCTGAATCCTGATGCAAGCAAAGTCTCATGCGGAACAGGAGACAAAGAACATCAATGCACATTTATTGAAGAGACCTTCACGTCTATAAACTGAGTGGCACTTCACCAACGGCAGTGAGCCAGGGGGAGTCAACGGGAGTGACCCGAGGGATGCAGTGAGATATCCCAGAACAATTGTAAAGGCAGTGAGCCTGGGACAGAGTGACTGTACCCGAACCTTTGTAATCTACAGCTAGTGAAGCATAGTGGATTTAGGTACGACCGACAACCTGTCGGCGTATGCTCCTTGGACGTAGCCCTTAGTGGTGAACCAAGTAAAAATAGTTGGGTCATCTGTCTCTGCATGTGAATGTTTAATTGCTGATCATATCCATCATACAGGTTTAAGTAGTTCCTACCAACGTGGGAACAAGATCCACAACTTTAAGAAGAAAAAGTTGCCACCCTGATTCACCCCTCCCCTCTCAGGGTGACCTGGGGTCCTACATGTTTGTTATCCTTGGTCACAAGGCTTCTCGAGGGCGTGGAAGCCCAAGGCATCCCACATCGAACGCGGGGAATTATATGCCATAGATTCATATCTGAGGTTTTCCTCAGCTTCCCGTGTTTAACACAGGGTATGCCACAAGTTTAACATCTTGCAGAGACGGATCAACTCAACCAGAGCATTAACTAGGGTAGATCGGATTGAGGGATTCTCCTTGAAGGGATGTTGATACCGGGGCCAGCCCATGGATGGCTGTGAAAAAGAGTGTACCGACATGGTCTCACTGGGATGAGACAGTCCGGGCGAGAACCGGGATGGGTGATAGGTTGATGAATGAAGTGGAGGGGGAATGAAATGGGACCATCGTAGGGGTGATGGTGAAGTTGGGCTTGAGCCTTGACGAGGCTTCCTACGTAACCCCGTGGAAGGGAATCAAAGTCCACGTAGTTCGGGATGGTGCTGGTAAACCGACGTGAAGGTGGACCTTGGCCCGATGGATGTCGTCGGTGAACCAACGTGAAGGTGGACCTTGGTCCGATGGGCATCGTCAGCGTACTGACGTGAAAGTAGACCCCTGAGTCCACTAGTGGTGGGCTTCAACGTTGGGAAGGTTTCCTACGTACCATGCCTTCACATGGATCAAAGTCCTCATAGTTCAAAGGGTTGATGGAGTACAGTTTAACGTCATGCAGGACGATAGTAAACCCTGACGTGAATAAACGATGGGCGGTGGGTGTCGGCGAACTGACGTAAATGAGGGACATTGGTCCAATGGGAGATGGGTCTGAAAATTGGGGCCTGGCACACCGACTAGGAGATGGTTTGGGCCAATGATTGTTGGGCTTGAATCTCAGGGAGGCTTCCTACGTACCATGCCTTGACACGGATCAAAGTCCCCATAGTTCGGATTGGGGAATACAGTTTAACGTCATGCGGGACGGGGGTGAACCGATGTGAATGAGGTCGGAACGACCGGATGGTGGGTTTGAACCTCGTAGAGGCTTCCTACGTACCATGCCTTGACATGGATCAAAGACCTCGTAGTTCGGGTTAGTCACAACGGCTTGCCATCGTACTGGAATTGCAGTTTAACGTCGTGCTGGACGTAGGTAGAACACGACGTGAATTGGATGCTGGGTGGGCTTGAACCTCGTGGAGGCTTCCTACGTACCACGCCTTGACATGGATCAAAGACCTCGTAGTTCAAATGGGGCTTTGTCGGCGAACCGACATGAAAGTGGACCTTGGTCCAATGAGTGGTGGGCTTGAACCTCTGGAAGGCTTCCTACGTACCATGCCTTGACATGGATCAAAGACCTCATAGTTCAGGTGGGAATGGGTGTGCAGTTTAATGTCATGCAGGACAAAGGGGGCATACAGTTTAACGTCATGCTGGACGAGGGCATGCAGTTTAACGTAATGCTGGATGAGGCGTGCAGTTTAACATCATGCGGGACGAGGGCGAAACTCAAAGTGAATGAATGACCGAGAAATGCGGCTTGAACCTCATGGAGGCTTCCTTCGTACCATGCCTTGACATGGATCAAAGACCCGGTAGTTTGGGTGGGATGGGTCGCAACGGCTTGCCATTGGACCAGAATGCAGTTTAACGTCATGCTGGACGGGAATGAGACCCGACGTGAGTAAATGACGGTTGGGCTTGAACCTCATGGAGGCTTCCTACGTACCATGCCTTGACATGGATCAAAGTCCTCGTAGTTCAGGTGGGTGTGCAGTTTAACGTCATGCGGTAAAAGAGGGGCATGCAGTTTAACGTCATGCAGGACGAGGCGTGCAGTTTAACGTCATGCTGGATGGGGAAGAAACTCGACGTGAATGAACGACCGAACAATGTGGCTTGAACCTCATGGAGGCTTCCTACGTACCATGCCTTAACATGGATCAAAGTCCTCGTAGTTCAAATGGGATGAGTCGCGACAGCTTTCCATTGGACCGGAATGCAGTTTAACGTCATGCTAGATGTGAATGAGACCCGACTGGAATAGATGATGAGTGGGCTTGAACCTCGTGGAGGCTTCCTACGTACCATGCCTTGGCATGGATAAAAGTCCTTGTAGTTCGCTGTGGGTGGGGGTCAGGATCAGATCTCACTCTAAGCCCACGTGAGTCATGCTCGGTGTGAGAAACAAGAGGTTGCAAGGACCTGGCGATCACGTCGCTAAGGATGCGTCTGTGAGAAGCGAAGAGGGGCTTACGCGTTAGGCGGCCCATAGTGCTGGGACATACTCCAGGATGGAGGCCCATGGTGCGACAATGCGCGGGAAAGATGGACCTTGGTCCAATGATGGGAGGTGACTCATTCCTTATCACGCCCTCCCCTAACCTTGGTAGTGGGGAAGTACGGAGATGCAGAGGTGCATTCATTTGTTGGGGAACTAGGGTCGCCCTTCTCCTATGAGCATACGCCACTCCAATAAGGATGATATCATCCCTTGTGGATGGGTGATTCCATTCCTATGGAGATGAGTGGTGTAAAGAATGTTCAAGCTGGGGGGACCCTTCGTGAGGGTGACGAGGTCGGATCACAGTTTAACGTCATGTGTTGAGGACGTGGTGCTTGGCAGTTTAACGTCCCGCAGCTCGGACGAGGTGGGTTCACTCCACACCCCTAGGACTTACATAACCAGTACCCTCTAGTCCTTGGGGAAGGGAAGGTACTAGTAAGGCCATGGTTAAGGGGGGTTTTGGAACAAACCATCGAGGGGTCCACGTTAGCGTGGCTATGCGAAGAAGAAATAGCCGTTAGCGTGCCTATGCGAAGAAGCATTAGGCGAAGCAACACTACGGGTGGTATTGTCCATTGGAATTTGAAATCAACTCGTGCAAAATGGGAGGGTCGCACGGGAAGAGGAATCCCTAAGAAAAGGAGTGTGCTTCGCGAAGTGGAGTGCCTTGGCCTTAGCATGGGGATAGGTGTGAGTGGAAGGTGCTTCGCGAAGTGGAACAGTGTTCGCGGAGCACTACCTCGCGAAGAAGGGATGCCTCGCAAAGCAGGGTCCTGCGAAGCAGTGTGCTTCGCGATGTGTAGCGATCCTGCCTTAGCATAGGGAGCACTAGCATGGGTTGGGTGTTTCACGAAGCATAAACGCTCCGCGGTTTCTCGGGTTCCCTTGGGAATCCCCTTTATTCACGAACGCCCTTGAGCTTCGCGAAGGGCATCCCGCTCAGAAGAGGGGCTCAAAACGAGACAAAGCAGAGGCGTCTCGTGAAGTAGAAGTACCTCACGGAGCTCATGATTCATGGGGCAAAGAGTGCTTCGCGATTCGGGAGAGGAGAAGCAGAAAGGTCGGATTGTCCGTCCCCGGGACTCAGGGGGAGTCCAGTATTTATAGGGAAGGGGCGCCGTGAAGTAGAACTCGTGCACCGCCTTCGGTGCTTCGCGGCGCGCTCACGAACGTCAACGTCATCTGCGGAGCATTACCGCCTCGGGAGCTTTGCAGCGGCTCGTGAACGTCAAATGCGTTCGCGGAGGATTACCGCCTCTGGAGCTTCGTGGCGGCTCGCGAACGTCAAATTCGTTCGTGGAGGATTACTGCCTCCAGAGCTTCGCGGAGGCTCGCGAACTTCAAATGTGTTCGCGGAGCATTACCGCCTCTGGAGCTTCGCGAGGCCGTGATGGTCAGGGCACTTCGCATGGGTTCTTTGCGGGGGTGCTTCGCGGCGGTGCTTCGCGAGGCAGCGTGCCAACCTTCTTTTTCGTCCCTTCCTTTCGTGCAATATTTTGGCGCCAACAAATTCCCCCCTCAGACTTGGTGCCTTGGAGGGCGAAGGGTCGAAGTATGAGAGAAAATCGCCAAAATTGTTGGCGGTTCGCGAAGCGGCTTCGCGAAGGGGGCCCACGGTGCTGACCGGGGCCACAGATCCGGATCCGCCGCGATGCTCCGCATGGGTGAGGCGCGCCCCGATGCTCCGGGGTCGCCGCCTATAAATAGGGGGGTCGACCTCTTTTTTCTTCACATGATTTTCTTGTCTTTTTGCGCTCTCGACTTCACGAAGCTCCGCGTACTCCGCGACAGCCCTCCGTGAATTGAGCTTCGCGGCGAACCGCGGGTCTCTGACTCTGCGTCCGCACCAAGCGGACCTCTTCTTGTCGGCCTTGTCTAGATTTTGAAGCTTGGTCTCGCGACTGATCTTCGCGATTCGGCTTCGCGATTCGTCTTCGCGATTGATCTTCGCGATCCAGCGAAAAAATTCTTTTCTGAGGGCCAGAGTTAAAATGGCCCATCAAGAAGCTGTATTGGGGGTGCTTGCAGATACAGCTCGTCGGGATGAGATGGCCAACTGTCCAAGTCTGGGGGAGATGATCCGAAGCCACTCGGACCACACTTCTTTGATGGATTTGCTATCAGAGGTCCAGAAGGATTACCCGTAGTGTAAGAAACTGCCATTGTACGGCTTCGGGCTGAGGGATGACGTCTTTATCCCTGAGGTGAATAGGGATGAACCGGCTTGCTGGTTCATGAGCACTCCGTGCCAGGGACAATGGTTCAGGGCGGCCGATGGTCATGCGCGGAAGGACTTCACACCCGTTACGGCTGACTATCTCTACAACCATGTGAACGACATTGACGGGAAGCCACTGTAGCTGGAGACTTCTCCTCCCCACTACCGTACCATGTTGAAGGCGGCTTTGAAAGATTTGAAGAAGGTATGGTCCGATGAGTGGGACCTGCACCAGGGCGGCAACATTACTAATGACTGGGCCTGGGCCTACTGGGTAGGCGCCTCATGCGAGGAGTTTGGGGCCGAGCTGAGGAGAGTGGGGTTGTATGAGGCGGCATGGGCCTCCCAATTCCACATTTACCAACCGAAGCAGCTAATGCTGGAGTTGCTGAGTAGATGGTCATCTAGGACCAACACTTTTCACCTGCATCACAGGGAGGTGGGAATCAGCCTGTGGGATGTCCACTAGATTTCTGGGGTCCCAATCTTGGGGGCCATGTATGATGAATTCCTCCCCATTGTCAGCGCGTGGGGGGATGGGGAGCAAATGCCGTGACTGGCATCGGCGCTGATGGCACTTGTCCCCGGAGAGGACAAGGAGGCAGTGAGGGATGTCCATTTCAGGAGATGGTCCAAATGCTTCTTGAATTTCCCAGAGAATCGAGAGTTCCCTCCGAGGCCTCGAACTTGTCCAAGGGCAGCCCAACGGGGCAAGGGGCACTCATATTGGCGGGTCTTGGAGGACAACCAATGGAAGACTTGGGGTTTCAGTGTCAGCACTGAACAACAGCCGATAGTCAGTCTGGCGGCGTTCATCGTGGCTCTCATCTGTGGTTGGATCCTATTAGTGAGAGATACAAGCATGGGGGTACGGCCTAGCTCGTTTATCATGGCGTCGATGTTGGCCATGGGGCAGCGGATCAATCTGGGGATTCTGATGCTCACCAAACTATACAGAATGCTGCGGCATATTAGCGAGGGCAAGAAACCGCCAAGAATGTGCTAGCCCTTCCACCTCCTGTATGGGTGGATCGCAGCGCATATCAGGGGGATTTATGAGTATCCAAACCCCATTTTTCCGCCAGGATCGAACTTCCACCCCTCCATCCTAAACATGGTCGGGAGCTTCCCGTTCAAATTGGCCATTCCGATGGTGCTGAATAGGGTGTGGAGGGCGGATGAGTTCAACTTCCATCCCTTCCCATTGCCGACGGGGATGCTTACTGATGACGGACGGGTAACGGAAGAACATCGGGCTTAATTCCTGGCCTTTCGAGGTGGAGTTTTGGTGGAATGAATAGATCGTGAGCCGCTCTGTGAACCGTACACCCCACATCGGTTTGCGAGGTAGTTCCAGTGCCTGCAGCGGCTGACCCCGCAGGTCTACTGGGAGGTGCGTCATGAGGAGCACCCGTGTGTGATGAGGCAGCTGTGGCTCATGTTCACACGGGAAGATGGAAAGATTCGGATTGCATTTCCTCCATCCACCGCCTCTTTTAGATTGGTGAAAGAGTACGCCATCAGTTGGGAGGCCGCTTACCCAGGGGAGATGCTGAAGCAACCAACGATCCGGGTTGGTGACGGTGGCCCTCCTCTATCTCGAGGTCGGGGTCGGAGGGTAGCTAGGGCCGCTCGCAGTAGTGGGGCTTCCATGGCGGCGAGACCCGCACCGGCCGAGGGTATGGCAGCAGCGGTGGATCCGGTGATTCTGGAAGAGCGGGGTCATCCGGAGGGGCGTCCACTGAGGGGATTTCGTAGGATATACACTCATGCTCCGGGGAAGCGCCTGCATCACATTGACATGGAAGAGAATTCCATCTTCCCGGAAGCTAGGGACATTTGGGATGTCAACCGGCAATTCCTCAGCCCATCCGAGATATGGGCCCACCTGAATCGCCTCGGGTTGGAATTACCGGGCATAGGCCCAGTTCGGGCTGGATTCATGGCATCTCCGGCGGAGGCAGAACAGTACCTGGAAGAGCTGGAGGATTACGTCCACTCCAGTGGTGTCCCTCGCCCAATGACAGACCAGGTGAGGGTACTGTTGAATCAGACGGTCCCCCCACAGTTATCGGCTACCGATCTGAGGCAGTGATTCCCCTTGCCGGAGGAATCAGAGGACTCCTCTCGGGAGGATGAGGCTGGAGGAGGGAGCCCGCTGGAGGAGGGCGAGGTCGGAGACCGAGGCTCAGAATCTGATGATTTCGCAGAGGCTCTTGAGGTAGCATTCCGAACTTCTCTCCTTACGATCTGTTCTTGGGTCCCTATGTACTTATCACCAATGTTTGAGCCACGCAGGAGGAACTTCTTCGCAGGCCTCGTTCTCGCCCTTTGGCGGGTGATGATACGGGACCTTCAGAACACGCGCCTATGGCTGCATCCAGTTCCGCGTCTGGTGGGACCAGGGCGCCCGAGGTGGCTCCTCCGGAATCTCCAGACCTTCCAACAGTATACGGGGGGCCTCGTCTCGGGGTCCCGTCAGTACCGGCTCAAGAGCAGCGCTCAGAGGTCGATCTCCATAAGTCTCCTCCACCGGTCTCCTCGTTGTCACATGTAGACCATGTCAACTAACTTTTATGTCCCTCTTTGTCGTACAGTTCTTCGACTGGCGTGGGCTGCTGCGGCAGGACTGGTCGGGATGTCTGGTGGCGTCCCTCCTAGGGGAATGTCGGTAATGGTGGCGATAGTCCCGCCATTTCTCAAGCTGCGACGCACATCATCACCGGTGGGACCACCAGCAGGGCCGTACCCGAAATCATTGAGGTGGACTCCAAGGAAGAGGATCAACCGGTCGGTCCCAGTTCTGTCGCGCTAGCTTTGGCGCCAGGTGTCTCACCGGATTCAACACTGGATGTTGATCCTGCCGAGGATTTCCTGAGGGAATATCCCGCGTACGAGCCTGCCAATCGCACAGACTGGGAGGAAACGGCCTCCGATGAGGAAGACAGTAGCATAGTCCGTCGCCGGTCGTGGAAGCTGATCGCGCGCTTTATCAAGGACAATCCCCAAGCACAATGGCTGGCTGAAATGGATAGGCTTCGCTCGCGGTTGTGGGAACTATGCACTGGGGGAGTGGATTCCCAACGTCCTTATGCACTCATCTGAGACCTTATGGCTGAGAAGATCCGGGAGCATGATCGTGGGCTCAGTGTGGGCTGGCAGAGGAGGAAAGCGACCAGCATCAAGATGCTCCAGGAGGCTGAAGGAGAGGTTCAACAGATGTAGACCCGAGCAGACGAGCTTTCAGCCTCTCTTGATGCACAATCTGAGCTGGTCTCACGGTTGAAGGCCCAGCTGGCAGAGGCAGAAGAGCATATGAGGCAGACCTCTGGAAAGATGGATGTCGTTCAAGCTGACGTAGAGAGGGCCAAACCCAGGACTAACGAACTGTGCCCCACCGCTGCTGAGGAGGAGCGGGAGCTGGTTCAGCGGTAGCAAGTCTTGGATGCCGCAAGTCAACAGGTGGCGGAGCTGCAACGCTCTTTTGACGGGGTCATCCCGTCCATGGGGGAAGTCGACCCCCGAGTATTGTAACAAACCCAAAACCCTTTATGGGCACTTTCGTGCTTCCAAATTTTATCTTTGTTTTGAATGCCGTCGCACGCACGATTTCCACTATTTGAATTGCCTTGTTACATCCCTACAATGTTTGCGGGACGTTCGGCGACAATTCCCCAAGCCCACGTGGGTCAAGCCCGATGTCTGGGATTCAGATTACCAGTCCGGATTTCTGAGAGACGGGAGAGGCTTGATGGGAGAAGGAACTTTCAGGATAGCCGAATTACTGTTTCTTCAACGTGCTCTTATGCACGAACGGGGCAACACCAGGGGCGCTTTGGAGGAGAAGCAGTACCCTTACTGCGTTAGCCTGTAATGGGGACAACAAATGAGGGTCGACCGTTGACCATGTTCGAAACACGGTACCATGTCACAAATGCTGTTGATCAATCCTTCGGGACGTTGGCCCAGGATAGTTGACGGACCATAGGTCAGACATCCATACTGTTAGGGGGTCCTTCTAGACATGACCTGCCTTTTGGAACGCTGGCCCAGGACTGTAGGTGAGCCGATGCGGCATGAGACCAAGCCGTTAGGGGGTCCCATGAGACATGAAAGGGGACGAAGGTCCGAATAAGGGGTACGCAAAGCGTGGAATACGGAGCGATGGTTTGTCCGAACAGAATCCAACGCTTAGTTAGTTAAACCACTGTGGTGGGAGTACTCCATATGGGTGCATTGGTTTGATCATGGATCATTCCTTCTTTGGGACATGGCCTCTCTAGCAAGGGGATCTGTCACTTCCCAGTGGGATCCTGGGGCATCCTGAACATGTTCAGGGTAGAACCGCAGTTTAATGTCATGCGTTGAGGACACATAGACTCCTATTGTTTAACGTCATATGATAGGACGTGGAATAAAAGGGAAGGAAGCATGTGTCACGGTAGATATAAAACCGACGTGAACGTGGACTTGGAGTCCAAATCACACCACATACCCCCGGAGGAAACTCTTCAGGTCGAGGGACCAAGAGTGAGGAATGGGCTGGGCCCGAAGAAAAATGGTCGGGCATTCCTACATACCCCATGAGGAGGGGAATCAAGCCATACGTAGTTCTGAAAGCGCATTTTAACGTCATTCAGGACGATGAGCAGCCCGACCGTGTTGGTACACATCCCGCCAAAACTACTAAGCCCACGTGAGTCGTGCTCGGTGTGGGAAACAAGCAGTAGTGGTGGGAATTTCCCAACACAAAGAGGGGCAGGTTAGGGCAAAGGGACACTCGGTGAATACCGGCCCAGTGACACTAACACGATCTTGTGGCGCACCTAGATGCGCGAAGAGAAAGAGCCGAGTATGATGGAATTCCACTTGAACATGGGGAAGTGGAAATGTGTGAATCATGGAGCTTGAGATTCAGATCACGATGATGGCAGCGTGACGATGGAGGGTAACTGCTGACCATATTTGCAAAGTAGTATCCTATCGCGTTAGCTTAGAATGGGGACAGACAAATGAGGTTTGACCATTGACCATGTTAGAAACACGGGACCATGTCACAAATGTTGTCAAATATCCGTAGGGACGTTGGCCCGAAACGATTGAAGGGCCCTTAGGTCTAGCATTCATGGAGAGCCCGTAAACCTAGTATCCATGTCGTCCAAGGGTCCTTTTGGATATGGAAGAGGATGAGGATCCAAATAGCGAGCTCACGAATATTGGTCATGGGACGAGGGGAATGTCCCTATGAAAATCCCACACTTCGGGCTCTTTGTCAAAACATATCTGAATATGACAACGAAACGTATTAGAGAGAGGGAGAAGATTCCTTTCCCTTGGGGGGATCTTGGTTTAGGGTCGTATAATTCGAACCATGGGTGAGAGGAAACATAAGAGGAACATGATGGAGTAACTCAAAAACGTGGCGTGAATGGGAATAAGAGGTGTGTACGGCGTGGTGAACAACCCGATGTGAATGAGAGAACAACCCCATATCACACCACGCAACCTCCCTGGGAGAGGTTTTTGGTCAAGGGACCGAAAGAGAAATTTAGTCTGGGCCCGCGGTGAAGTGCCCGGGCGCTCCTACGTATCTCATGAGGATGAGAATCAAGCCATACGTAGTTATGAATGGACCTTAGACCATAAATGGGTAAAGGGAGCAGGGGACGCATGGCGTCAAGACCTGACGTGAAGGAGGACCTAAGCCCTACTTACCATGCGTTCTCTGGGGAAATGTTCGAGTCGAGGGACCGAACACAAAGGTTAGGCTGGGCCCGCGGGGAAGTGCCCGGGCGCTCCTACGTATCTCATAAGGATGAGAATCAAGCCATACGTAGTTCTGGATGGTGACATGGTAAAATACCAGTGCCAGGGGAAAAGGGGAGTGCGGGCGTGGCCCTTGCACTAAAAGAAGCGGAATTTGATGTATCTTGTTTGTTCTTTAAGGTGAATGGCTTTTTTGAAGCGACAAGCCTAGAGTAGAAGGCTGTGATGTCACCACAAGGATCAAGCTGTGATGGGTGTTGAAAAATGGCATGGCACATGACCAATACCCAACGTGATGTCCCCTACAACGAGGTCACCACAATGCAGTGCCGTTTTTCATCATGCGGCCAGGACGATAATGTCACAGTTTAGGGTCGTATGATAGGACCAAGCATGCATTTTATCGTTACGCAGTCCAGACGTAGCAGAGACGGTGCTAGGTGGGATATGTGCGCAGTGTTATAAAACACATTTGACAGAGACATGATCCCACATCAAATTGTATGCCATTCGGAGAGGGAAACCTTAGGCCGAGGGGCCTATATAGAGGTGAAACATGGGGAGAGACTGGCTTCTTGAATGGGTTGTACCTGGAGACAGGGTGTCTGGGTGGTCCTACGTATCCCATGAGGATGGGAATCAAGTTGAATGTAGTCCCGAATGGATCTTAGTTTATGGTCTTAGAGCTCGGACCATGGGAGCCCCGAAGGACGCCATATTGCAGCTTTGTCCCCCTGACATGCAAAGGTGCACTGAGGGATAGCGCCAAAAGTGTCGAGATTCCACCTGGACATGATGGGGTGGAAAATGATGTGAACCATGCAACCAACATTCAAGGACTGAAGGGGATGGCGTGACGACAGAGGATTACTGCTGACCATGTTCGCAACACAGCATCCTGTCGCGTTAGCCTGAAATGGGGACAAACAAATGAGCATCGACCGCTGACCATATTCGCAACGCGGGATTTTATCGATTTTTTGTCCAAAACCCTAGGGGCGTTGGCCCGTAACGGTAGGAGAGACCTTGGGCGTAGTATCCAGGCCGTTCTTGGGGGTCCCTCTGGGTGCGAAAGGTGATAGAAGCCCGAATGAAGGGGAACATGAAGCTTGACAAGTGGAAGGAACCTGATCAAGTTGAATCTGACACTCTTGGTCCTAGACCAGAGTACTCATAACACATGGGTGAACCACTGCAAGGAGTCAAGGGACTCAACCTTGAGGGTGATCGAGAGATGGCAGATTCCCGGGGGAAGGGGGCACGGTGCCCAAAACCTTGTATCATACCTACACATCCCCCTCTTGGAGAGGGATAGACCAAGTGGCCTAGGTCATCGGGAGATCAGGAGATCTCTAAGAGGTGGGGATGGACCCAAATCTTAGACATTCAGGTGGTCCTATGTATCCCATTAGTATGGGAATCAAGCCACACGTATTTCTGAAGGGTTCATTTTAATGTCGTGCGGGACAAGGAATAGGAGGGCTAACTCTCAGAACGTGGTGCGCGTGGTGCCGCTATTGCAAACCCGATGTGAATAGGGACGTAGTCCCACCCCACGCCACGCGGTCCCGTGGTTGGGGTCCCAATGGCAGGACCCAAGAGGCTAATTAGGTGAACTCAAGCTGGACCCAAAGACAAGGAGTCTGGGAATCCCTACGTATCCTATCAACATAGGAATCAAGCTGAACGTAGTTCCAGATGAGAATCTTAGTTTATGGTCTTAGAGCTCGGACCGTGGATGGTGACAACTCCCGAGTAAGCACAGATGTCAACCCAATCCCTAAGCCCACGTGAGATAAACTCGGTGTGGGAAACAAGGGGGGAAGACCCTTATCGTAATACATGGGGTGTCCATCAAAGGGGAGTCGGCGGAGAGCCCCGAAGGACACCCTTGACGCAGCTTGTTCCCCTAATGCACGAACGTGCACGAAGGAAAAGTACCGAGAGTTCCGAGACTCTACTTGGACATGATGAAGTGATGAAGGGTATGAATCCTGTACCCGACATTTTGGGCTTAATGGGTTGGCGTGGCGATAGAGGAAAACTGTTAACCGTGGTGGAAACAGAGCGTCCATATCGCGTTAGCCTGAGGTGGGAACAACAAACGAGCATCAACCGCTGACCATATTCGCAACGCCGGATTTTATCGATCTGTTGTCTGAAACCCTTGGGGGCGTTGGCCCGTTAATGGTAGGAGAGCCCTTGGGCATAGTATCCAGGCCGTTATTGGGGATCCCTCCGGGCGTGAAAGATGATGAAAGCCTGATGCAGGGATACACAATGCCTGGAAGGTGGGTGCGGACGTTTCCGAATAAAGCTTGGCCTTCCAGGTAATAAACCAGAGTACTCTTAAGCACTTTGGTGAACCGCCGAAAAAGGGATCGACGAAACAGCTCAGTAGGGGGGTGGGGACATGGTGTGGTCATTACGAGACCATCGTGAATGAGGACATAATCCCACACCACACCATATAATCCCCTCATGGAGGAAGGATAGGCCAAGGGGCCAGGATGGGATGAGGATTCCCGAGAGATGGGGCTGGACCTGAATCTTGGACATTCAGGTGGTCCTACGTATCCCATGAGGATGGGAATCAAGCCACACATAGTTCTATAGATGTAGTTTAACGTCATACGGGACGAGAAGGGGAGCAATATACCCCTAAACAAGGGAGGTATGCGGTATGGCGAAGGAGCCAATGTGAATGAGGACGTAGTCCCACACCACACCGTACACTCCTATAAGAGAGGACCTGGGACGTGGCCCGGAAAGGCCAAGGGACCTGATGGTTAGGCATTGGTCAGGAAGGCCTGACCTACTTGTAGTTTAACGTCTTGCAATGAGGACGAGGGTCGTGGACCCGAGGAGGCCAAGGGGCCTGAGGCTGGGCCTCGTAAAGGGAGAGCGTACGACATGGTACATGATCCCGACGTGAATGAGGACATAGTCCCACATCACACCGTACACCTTGGGTAAGAGGGGACCTGGGCCGTGGCCCGGAAAGGCCAAGGGTCCTAAGGTCAGGCATCAGTCAGGAAGGCCTGGCTGGTTTGCAGTTTAACGTCTTACATGAGGACGAGGGTCGGGGACCCGAGAAGGCCAAGGGGCCTGAGGCTGGGCCTCGTAAAGGGAGGGCGTACGACATGGTATATGATCCTGGCGTGAATGCAGACATAGTCCCACATCACACCGTACACCCCTATGAGGAATCGGGGTCGTGGGCCCGATCGCTAGCACCACCTGGGGGAAGTTTGTCACCTCGGGATGGGGCAAAATGAATCACTACACTCGATGTCTTGGACATCTCGGGGTGGACTCGAAGATCCAGGACACTGTTGACCATGTTCGAAACACAGCATTCCTATGGTGACCCGTATGGGAGCAACAAATGAGCGCCGACCGCTGACCAAATTCGCAACACGGGACTTGTATCGGCTTGTTTCTTGAAAACCCTCGGGGGCGTTGGCCTGTATCGGTAGGAGAGCCCTTGGGAATTGTATCCAGGCCATTCTTGGGGGTCCCTCTGGGTGTGAAAAATGATGGAATCCCAGTCAAGGAATGGGTGAAGCATAGCTGTATCCATCCACGAAAGGGGAAAACACCTCCAGGGGGGATGTGCAGCCCGGTCGAGGCTTGATCGATGTGAGTTGGGGAAAAAGTGTGCACCCTTCCATGTCTTGACCCGAGGGGAAGATTTTGGATTTTGGGCTGGGCCAATAGACGAAATTTCCGGGCATTCCTACGTATCTCATGAGGATGAGAATCAGGCCATACGTAGTTCTTGAAGGCCATGCAGTTTAGCGTCATGCGGTGAGGACGTGGGAGGATAGAAGAACGGGAGTGGGCACATGGTGATATCCTTACAATCCTTGTGCGAGCAGGGCCAAGAAAGCCTACTCCCTGCTACACAAATATCCTCCAAGGAAACTATTCGCAGGGGCAATAGTGGAAGAGAAAAGCTTGGGGATGGTCTCAAGATGAGGCATCAGAGCGTTCCTACGTATCCCATGAAGATGGGAATCAAGCCACACGTAGTTCTCGAAGTGAAGTTTAACGTCATGCGGGACGATAAGAAGCATCTCAGTAGGGGATATGTACGGTACGACGAGTAATCCGACGTGAATGAGGACGTAGTCATACACCATACCGTACGATCCCGCAAGAGGGTAAGTCAGGGAAAAAACAAGGGCCTGGGGCTGGACCGCGGTCAGGAAGACCTGACTGGCTTGTAGCTTCACGTCTCGCAGTGAAGACAGGGTCGGGGGCCCGAGGAGGCCAAGGGGCCTGAGGCTGAGCCTTGGTCAGGAAGGCCTGACTGGCTTGAAGTTTAACGTCTTGTAGTAAGGACGGGGATGCAGTTTAGGGTCGTACGGGACCATCTGGCAGTTTAGGGTCGTGCTGGACCTTTTTTCCCTAGGCAAAGTATCGCTTGAGGAACTTGGCATTGGTGGGAGGGGTTATACACTCTCCATACGTGGTCACCAAGGAGTATGCTCCATTGGGGTAAACCTTATGGATGATATAAGGCCCTTCCCAGTTGGGTTCTAATTTGGGCGGTTTCCTACCGAGAATCATTGGCGCTCGAAGGGCCAGTACCAGGTCGCCCTATAGAAAAGAGTGGAGACGAACCTTCTTGTCAAAGGCTCTCGCTATCTTGTCTTGATGCCTTTCCAGATTGTGCAGGGCATGAATCCGGTTCCCGTCCAGTGCTTCTAATTCAGCTAGATGGATCTCGGCTACCTCATCTGATGTCTGGTGGTCATAAACTACAGTGCGTAATGATGGCAGCTGGATCTCAATGGGTAGGACGGCCTCAGCTCCATAAACCAGGGAATATGGGGTCACCTGGGTAGAGTTGCGAGTCATCGTCCGGTAAGCCCAGATGGCGTTGGGGAGCTTGTCCGGCATACTTTTCTTGTTCTGACCGACCATCTTCTGCAGAATGTTAGAGAGGGTCTTGTTGAACGCCTCGATCTGTCCATTCTCTTGTGCGTGGTAGCGGGAGGTATGGTTCGACCGGATGTCGTACTTGGCATACAATTTCTTCAATTCAACTGCTCGGAAGTTGGTGCCATTATCGATGAAGACATTGTGAGGGAATCGAAACCGATGGACAATATTGGAGCTCACAAAGTCAACAATGGAACGGGCCTTGACCTCTTTGAGCGGAACTGCTTCTGCCCACTTGGAGAAGAAATCTGTAGCAGTCAGGATGAACCTACACTGGCGGGCTGTTTCCGGTGGATACGGTCCCACTACATCAAGCCCCCATACCGCAAACGCCCAAGAGTACTTGGTGGGGTGGAGGGGCTCCGGCGGCCGATGAAAGAAGTTGGCGTGTACTTGGCACGCATGGCATCTCTTCGAATATTCAATACAATCGTGGATCATAGAGGGCCAAAAGTACCCTAACCTCCGGATTTGATGGGACAGCTTCAGCCCAGCTTGATGGGAGCCACAGGAACTAGTGTGAACCTCTTGAATAACTTGAGGTATCTCCCCTCCTTGGATGCAACGGAGGAGGACACCATTAAAACTCCGCTTATAAAGGATCTGTTCAAGACTGGGCCCACTCTGGAGGGTAAATTGCAGCACGCGACGTCGAATTCGCTCGCGCTCGGCCCGGTCATCCGGGAGGCGACCATTTTGGAGATACTCGACAAAAGGTGCTCTCCAGTCGGGGGTGGTTTCAACCACTGCGTCTGACGAACCCGGGACCCCTGACGTGGAGGGTCCGACGGTGAGATGACTTACCCGCATGCTATCATGGTCCTCTTGGGTGATGTGGGAAATGACTCTCTGGTGGGCCACATGTATGATCAAATCATCTTGCTCGGGTTCCGCGAGTGACGCGGCTAAGCCAGCCAGGGCATCTGCTTGGCCGTTCTACGACCGTGGGACATGGGTAACCTCTGGTCGAGAAGAGAACTAGGCCATTAGGCGGAGGGTGTACTCCAGCAACGGTGCGAGCTCCGGCTTCCTGACGACGTAGTCTCCATTAACCTTTTTTATTACCAGTTCGAAATCTCCCTTCACATGTAGATGGGGCACATGAATCTCAAGGGCCAACTCGAGGCCGGTGATGAGAGCATGGTACTCTGCCTCGTTGTTCGTACAACCTTCTGACAATAGGAACGAGTATGGCAGGACGACTTGCACCGGGGTGATGAAGACAATACCCAGGCCCACTCTGTTGAGCATGGGATCGTTGATCCTCCTACCGGTGGGGCTCCGGGAGGCGCCGTCGAAATGCATTTGCCAACACGGGACAACATGATCGACTGAGAGGATCGTCTCATCAGGGAAATCCAAGTCCAGGGATTGATCCACGGAGGTTGGATGGGCAGCTAAAAATTCTGCCAACGCCTGTCCCTTAATGGCCTTCTGAGGTACAAACCTAATATCAAACTGCTGGAGAATCACTGCCCATTGTGCCAGTCAGACAGTCAGCATGGGAGGGTTCAGGATGTACTTCAGTGGGTCTACCCTGGAGACCAATTGCACCTCGTGGTGTTGCAGGTAATGTCGCAACTTCTGCACGGCGAAGACGAGCGCAAGACAACTCTTTTCGATAGGGGAGTATCTGATCTCTGTATCGAGAATCATGCGACTGAGATAGTAGAGACTATTCTCAGTACCCTCGTTATTCTTCTGGGCAAGCAGCGCACCGAGGGATCTCTCCAAGGTAGTCACGTAAAGGACCAACGGCTTTCCGGAGATGGGTGGCATCAAGATCGGAGGATGGAGCAGATACTGCTTGATTTCCTCGAAGGCGGTCCGACCTTCCTCATCCCATTCGTAGGTGGTTCCCTTCTTCATGATCCGGGAAAAGGGCTTACACTTTCCGGCCAGATTCGCGATGAATCGACGTATATAGGATAAGTGGCCTTGAAGGCCTCGAAGCCCCCGAATGTTGCTCGGGGGAGGCATTTGGCTGATGGCCTTGATCTTCTCCGGGTCGATCTCGATACCTCGGTATCTGACAACAAAGCCCAGGAACTTCCCGGAGGTGACCCCGAAGGCACAGTTCAGCGGGTTCATCTTCAGGTGATGGGAACGGAGGAAACCGAACACTTTCTCAAGGTCTTTGAGATGGTCCTGGCACTGCCATGATTTGAATACGAGGTCATCCACGTAGCATTCTACCAATGTCCCGAGAATCGTCTTGAATATGCGATGCATGGCCCTCTGATAAGTGGAACATGCATTTTTGAAACCGAATGGCATAACCTGGTAGCAAAAGGTACCTTGGGGAGCCCTGAAGGCAGTGGACTCCTCGTCTTCAGGGGAGATCCGGATCTGATTATACCCGGAATACCCATCCATGAAAGAGGGGGCTTGGAACCCGGCCGTGGTGTCAATCAACAACTCCGTCACCGGGAGTGGGAAGTCATCCTTTGGGCAGTGGCGATTAAGATCGCAAAAGTCGATGCAGACTCTGATCTACCCATTCTTATTCTTGACTGGCATAATTTGGGCAAGCCACTTGGGTTACTGGACCTCCTTGACGAAGTTGGATTTGATTAGCATGTCAACATCGGCCTCAACCATAGCACCATAAGAAGGGTCCATATTCCTGGGAGGCTGCATAAACCCACGATGTTTTGCCAGGAGGCCCAGATGATGAATGACTACCTGGGGATCTAGCCCTGGAATCTCATTGTAACTCCAAGAAAACACAATACGGTGCTGTTTGAGGAAGTCAACATACTGTTGCTGCTCCTCGGGGGACATGGATGCACTGATCAATGTGGGTTTCAGATCTGCCTCGCTACCAAGGTTCACCTGCACCAGTTCATCAACCGTGGTAGATACGCCTTCTTCAAAGGCAGGGGGAGCATCCTTCAGGTCTTCCTCCCCACCCATGGGGGGACTCTCGCGACGGGGGATACTTCTGGGCTGTCAAAATCCGAGAGGCAGCTGGTGCCGGCTTGGGCAGCAGCGGTCATCACATCGGGAGACTCGCTTGCCATGGAGACCATAGCAATGAAGGCAGTCGACCCTATCCCATCTGGCCTTCGGCCTAAAGGGCAACGTTTGATGATATCAAAGCAGTGGTGACGTGTCGGCCTGAGTCGGTTAATTCCAGCCCGGAGGAAGAGACACATATGGCACACCGTCGTCATCATAAGCTTGACGTCTCGGTATCGTACAGGGGTAGGAGGTTCTGGGATGACTTGATCCTGGTTGATGTAGGAGTACGAGGTGATTTTCCATCGTCACTTGGACACTGGGACATGCCTCCCTTACATACCCGAAACAACAAAACATTGCCCCATGTCGGGGGTCGTGGCCTCTAACCGGTGGATCGGGAGGATGTAGGCATCATCTGTGCTTGCCTAGGGATCACTTGTGACCGTGGCGGGTTCATCCTCGCTTACTAGGATTTGTGTATCCTTACTTTTGTAATAACCCTCATCCATGTAGCAGGCATCACAAGAAGCGAAAGGGGATGCGTCTCCTTGGAGCACACCTACTTGACCGTTGAGCGAGTACATGAGGCATTGGTGATACGACGAAGGGACCGCTGCATGTAGATGGAGCCATGGCCTACCCATCAATGCGTTGTAGGTGGTGTCCTGAGAGACAACCCTGAACTCGGTGCTGGAAATTAAGCCACCGAACTGAGTCTTCAGGTGGATCTTTCCGACTGGGGTCTGCTCTGTCCTGTCGTACCCCTGGATTCTGAGGTCAGAGGGAGTTAAATCACCTTTAGACAGACCCAGATTTCACAACGTCCGGGTCAGAATTAGATTGATTTCGGAACCTGTGTCAACGAGGCAACAGCGGACTTCCACACCATTGAAGTGGCCAGTGATGCACAGCGGGCGAATGTGCCCCTGTATAGGAGGGTCCTCATCTTCACCGGAGAACGATATAACCGCCTGACATTCGCCGTTTTCCATCATCTCGGTATGGAAGTCTTCTGCAGCTGCTACCTCCGTCACAAACTAGAGGGGGCTCCTTTGGGCCTCGGCAAGTGACTCGCGCATTTTGGACGATAGGCGAAGGGCCTCATGGATGGAGAGCCTCACCGGAATGTCGGCCAGGTGCTTGAGGACATCATACTTTCGTGACAAACGCGAACCTCTCCTTACAGGAGGTCGTTCGGCATTTGGAGGCATAGCGGGTCCTGCTGGTTGAACTGGCGATCAGCTAGTACTGGGCACATCTTGCTGTCTACTAGTAAAAGCCAGGAGAGTAGTCGCCGGACTAGGATCGGACAGCGGAGGCTGGCCTATAGCCAGGAAAGACTGACTGTGATACGAATGAGGCAGCTCCCCCCGATCCAGTAGCACGAACGTCGGTGGAGGTAGAGCCAAGGGTGTTGGATGGGTTTGCGCGTGCTAAGATCGGCGCTGAGCCTGCTGCCTGGTCTCAGTAGCGTGCACAGCTTGGCTGAATGTGCCTACCGACGTACCTCGATGACCGGCACGGTTGTGATTACACGGACGTTGACGTCGGATGGAAACGTTGGGGAGGTCTGCCTGGAGTTCCCCCTCGTCGGGGGTCAAATAGGGCTTTACCAGCTCCACGGTGTTAACCGAAGTGTACCCCTGGCTGTCACAAGAGGAGTCATCCACCGCTGGGCAGATTCTGGTAGGAATCCCCATTTCAGGGGGCATAAAGTCTCCAAGAGTGCGGGTCGACGACGACAACGGCGGTGCACATTTCTTCTTCTTGCGTCGCCGCTGCTTGCCCTTTTGGGAATAGGCCGACTGTGAAGATCATGCGGAGGCACCGGCTACTTGTTCTGAAGGTTCTGGCTGCTTCAGGCGCGCGGATGATTCCATGGGCACAGACGACGGTTTTTCGAGCCATCCAGTCATCGTATTTCCGGGATCCGCTACTGGGGACCTGCTGCCACTCACCTTCACTATCGCTGCCGATCTCTGATCCTGCAAAGACACCTACCACTTGCGCTGGTGATGGACCCAACTTAACTATGTTTTTGTTGACCTGGTCTTGAAGCCAGTCTTTAAACACATAGCATTTCTTGAGGGTGTTCCCTAGTATCCGATGATAAGGGCAGTAGTTGGGGTGATCGGTGAGATTCGCCTCTGCCGGCCTTCTTGCGCTCAGGAAAACGCACAATCCCTTGCTCTAGAGCACTCCGGAAGTAGCCAGGGACCTGATTTTCGTTGAACGAATAAGTCTGGTACCTTCTTTCCGGATAGGGGGGCCTGGCCCTGACGAGGGACCGGAGGGACCTGCTGAGGAGGCGACGCCTGATTGTCTCTCCTAGGTGGCAGTGGCGCGTTGCGTGGGGGAACCTGTCGGTTGTGAGGCGGCCGTTACTGGGCAGGAGCCTGTGCTTGAGGTGGAAGACCTCTGCGGGGTTGCGGGGGTGGTGTCGCCGGCAGTAACTCCAGCTTCCTTAGGGCTTCTATTTGGGCCACCGCGGCGGGTTCAGCCCTGGTGGTCCTCCTGGCTGGGATCATAGGGGGCAACAAACGTGCCTGACTAGCCTGTTGCAGGGTTTCCTCGAGGCACTGAGCCTTATCTGAGAAATCTTTGAACCCTCCAGGGTAGTTCTGGGTGATCAGGGAGGGTACCAGCTCTGTCATGACGTTCCCCACACACATCGTTAGTAGTTTCTCTTGAGTCAGTGGCATATCGAGGGAATACGTAAGTCCCTTCCACCGGACGATGAAATCTGCAACCCGCTCATCAGGCCTTTTCTTGCACTTGAAGAGGTCTGCAATGCTGGTCTTTCGTGTGGTAGAGCTGAACTGGTATAAAAACTGCCAGCGAAGATCCTCCCAATCATTCACTGATCCGATAGGGAGCTGCCTGTACCAGACGAATGCTAGACCTTCCAATGTTTGTACGAAACATCGGAGCTTGGCGGCTTCTTGCTGAGCTGGGGTCCCCATCATGGGGCCACACCTGGAAGAAAAATGAGCCAAGTGCTGCGGCGGGTCCCCTGTCCCATTAAAAGGCGAGAAAGTGGGTATCCCAAAACCCGGAGGTGCAGGCATATCATCCACCCACGCGGGATAAGGCTTGCGATCCGGTGGGACCGCCACCTGCTGTGTTTCCAACGCATCGACGCAGGCTGTGAGCGCCACAATAAGATCATCCGGGTGGGGATCCCTGTCTTGATGGGGATCCCTAACCAGAAGTGCATTTCCAGGTTCTTCAACACGGTAGACGGCTTCAGCCGCTCGTGGGTCAACTGGCTGGACGACCAGCGGGGCGACTGGGGGAACCCGGATTGGATTCTTCAGATTGCCCTGTCGCTCGGGGGGATTTGGCGAGACGTATCGCGCCCTCTTGCCATACGTTCCGGCTTCTGCCCTATCTGTGGTAGTAGCATGATCAAGGTTGCCCAGAGGCACCTCACCAGGGGGGAATTTATCCTGCCCTTGCTTCCTCGGCCTGGGATTACCATAGTCGGGTCGCCGCTCTGCGGTGCGCTCAGCCAAGAGTTCGTCAACCAGCCTCTTCTGCTCAGCAAGCTACTGGCGTAATGTGGCCTTCTCGGGA
Source organism: Viscum album (assembly GCA_963277665.1). Lineage (NCBI taxonomy): Eukaryota > Viridiplantae > Streptophyta > Magnoliopsida > Santalales > Viscaceae > Viscum > Viscum album. Next base: position 769,147,018 of record OY728121.1, read on the forward strand.
TCCTCTTCCGTTTTCTGCACAGAGGCGGACGGGTCGGAGTGCTTGACTATTCCGACATGCTCCTTACCCTTGTCGGTGTTTCGACCAAGTACCAGCGACTCGGTGGGCACGGGGAGACCTAACAGGTTCCTCTGCTGACGGGTAACTCTCCCTGATGGGTCCAGCAGTGGCGGTATGCCCTCTGGTGGTAAGTATCCATCAAGGAATTCAAGCTCGTCTTTTTTATCCACAACGTCGGCCATGTGGACTGCGACCCCTCTTGAGGGCATGGCCTCGATGTCGCATAGCGAATTGGGCTGCCGTCGGATAGGGTTGAAGAGGAGAGCGGCATAATGTCCCCAACCACGAACTTGCACATGGGGGGTGGCTTCCCTGACGATTCTGTGGAGTGCTTTAAAACACTGAACGCATTTTCATTGAAGGGCGCTCTGGCGGCCCGGCGACTCAGGGTGTTGGGCCACAAGAAGTGTGGCCGCATCGATCAGGCGGCACTACTCACCGATTTCTTCGAAGTGCTCTCGACTTCTGGGGTACACCACCTGTTCATAACCGAGGCGGAAGTGTGTCGCCCATAGGGTTCGACAAAAGCACCCCACTTCTTCAGGGGTAAGAGACTCTGGTATGCGGAAATTCAGCGCCTCCATCGGCCAGAACATCTCTGGGAATTTATCCGCTGCAAGAATACTCCAGAAGCTCCTGGGCTCGGACTTAGGGTCTGGCCCTATGTTGCCCCACTCGTCAACCGGGGGCGGCTGAGGGACCGGTAGCGGTACCGAGGTAGACCTCTGGTATAGTAAGCTCGGCGGTGGAGAATACGGCAAACGAGATGACTGGCCGCCGAATTCCAGGCCATCCTCCAAAGAGTGAGGTGACCTGGCCACGATCTCACGATATGACAGGTTGATAACCACAGCTTCCGGAATAGGATCCGCGGCTACCGGCGATAGGTCGTGTCATCGCTCTACCGTTGTTGGCCCCCAAAATAACTCTTCATGATCTCTGGTAGAGCTAGAGGGATCTTCTGGTGACAGAGGCGGTGATTGCGTGGTCGAGACATACAGAATTCCCAGGATTTCTTCCTCCTTGATGTACCTACGGAGAGAGACGGGAATCTGGTGGAACTCAAATTCCGGGAGAATGAGGCTAACGCGTCTGGTTCCTACCCCAATCCTTGATACGGAAGAAAGGGGAGAAGGTTCCATCGCTGAATCGCATTCTACATCCGTGTCGGAGAAGCGAGCAGGTTTGATCTCCACCTAGGCCTTCCCAGTGTTCTTCTTGCGGCAGCGACGACCCTCTCTCCTGCCCCGGGGTGGCTCTCCGGGACAGGGTTGACCCCTATCAGGCAGCCTCGAGGCGGCGCTGGCGCCGTGGCGGAGAGGGCCCCCACTCGAGATAGCCGGGGTGCGAGGGGCACCAGGGAAAATGTCAAAGGGTACATGGAGAGGACCTCCATGAATAGCACCCATATAGGCGGAGCCGCTGTTGGAACCGGCAGGAGCATGGGGAGGACCTCCATGGTCGATGCGAGTGGAGCGAGGCTGACCTTCACTCCGAGAGTTTCCGGGGCAAGGACCTTCGCCGGTTACAGAGAGGAAGTTGGGAGGGCCCCCACGTTGGAGAAGGACCAGATGGACGGTGCCTTTAGACCGGTGGTCGGGGGCAGGAGGATGGACACCATACCCTGTACAGTGGGTGCGGGAAAGGATTCCGCGCTGAGCGTCACTGCCGCGAGGCAGGTCTTCCTTCGGGATGGGGGTAGCACGAGGCATGCCTCCATGACGAACTTCGGAGCAGGGAAGGACCACGCTCTTTGGAGTAGTGGTACGGGGAGGACCTCCGTACAGGGTGACATTACCGCAGGTTAGCTCGCGGCGATCAAAACTTGGGCCTGCAACCCGGAGAGTCATCCCCGCCTGCCCGTGGGGCGGTTGGGGTCTCGATCCTGGTCGGGTGAAGAAGTGCCCTTGCTCAGTGTATGCAGGGGCTTCACGATGCACGTCGGCGGTGGCTCGGGCCACTGTAGTTGTTGACGTCGACGCGCCTGGGCGAGCGTCCTCAGCCCGGGCTCGGCGCTGACGTCGGGTCAGGCGAGCTGGTGCAGGTGGTGTAGGGATGTAGCCTGCCTGCTCTTCCTGTGTGGCCGGACGGCGGCGCTGGCACGGCCGGGAGGGAGCTCTCGCCTGGAGCCCTTGGGTCGGGACCCTGAGCGGGCTGAGCCGGACGGCTCCCGCCTCTTCAGCGTAAGGCGAGGAGCCGTCAAGGCATTCCGGAGATAGGCTCCCGAAACGGTTGAACGTTGGGGTGGGGAGCAGGGGCTCCCTACGCGGCCTATTAGGGCGGCATTGACGGAGGGGCCTGGAGGCCTCCAGGTCCAGGCGGGCCATATCCCGAGTTGGGATGACCCCTTCTTCCTCATACCTGCGCACGAGGTTATTGATCACCCTTCGCTGGATGACCTCTGATGGGGAAAGGGGACGTGGGCTCCCCGTATTCCTCGATGTGGCGGCCTTCGTGGCAGTAGCGGCGATACGTGGGGTGGTCGTGGTGGTGTTGCCCCTGCCCCTGCGTGGGCGAGGAGTGGACGGTGACCGCGTCTCTGTAACAGCAACCTGGTTCCTGGGAAACGAAGGGATCAACTCATTAGTACTGAGAGGAAAAGGATTGACAGCCAGTGCCCCAGCGTCCTTCCATTCTCCATGTCTGTAAGAAGGATCCAAGTCAACACGCTGCAGAATGGAGTGCCCCACGTTCTACTGCCCCGACATCCGGTGAGTTTCACGATAGGCCCGCTATTTGCTTGGTGGGACCAGGCACCGGATATCTGGATCTAGTGACACGTCAATTTACTGGTGTCTCGAACGCTACTAATCTCTATATTGAGGAGAAGAAATTCACATCGGGTTCACCATTTCTGTTTCCGACAGTTTCTGTCGGGGCGCGCACGCGCATTCCGTTCCGTCCGCGGAGGAGGACGCGCGGTGCTTTTTTTGCCCCACATTCCAGCTTTCCAAAGGTGGGCGACATTCGCTCCTTATTCAGGGATGACTTCTCCTTGATCGAAACGGGATGATTGGATGTCGGTTCTTCCTCCTGTGGATTCCTCCTTAGAACTCGTCACCTAGTCCGGGTCTCCCTCATAGATTTAATACGTAGTTCGCGAAACTCTTCCCAGTGCCATGTTTCCATGGACGCCGGTTAATTACACTACTTCTGTCGGGACATTCCAAAGGGTCCAGTCAGGGCAGAAACCTTCAATCAGGGGAGTAGTCACGTTGAGGCATCAGTAGCGTGTCTGGATGCTAGGGTACCTGGCATGTCTGTCTTTTATCTTTGGTCACAAGGCTTCTCGAGGGCATGGAAGCCCGAGGCATCCCACATTGAACGCAGGGAATTATATGCCATAGACACATATCTGAGGTTTTCCTCACATTCCCATGTTTAACACAGGGTATGTCGCAATTTGAACGTCCAGCGGAGACGGATCAACCCAACAAGAGCATTAGCTAGGGTAGATCGGATTGAGGGATCCTCCTTGAAGGGATGTCGATACCGGGGCCAAGCCATGGATGGCTGTGAAGAAGAGAATACCGACATGGTCTCACCGGTATGAGACAGTCCGGGCGAGAACTGGGATGGGTGATAGGTTGATGAATCAAGTGGATGGGGAATGAAATGGGACCATCGCAGGGGCGATGGTGAAGTTGGGCTTGAGCCTTGATGAAGCTTCCTACGTATCCCCGTGGCAGGGAATCAAAGTCCGCGTAGTTCGGGATGGTGCTAGTAAACCGACGTGAAGGTGGACCTTGGCCAGATGGATGTCGTCGGTGAACCAATGTGAAGGTGGACCTTGGTTTGATGGGCATCGTCAGCGTACCGACGTGAAAGTAGACCCGTGGGTCCACTAGTGGTGGGCTTGAACCTTGGGAAGCTTTCCTACGTACCATGCCATGACATGGATCAAAGTCCTCATAGTTCAAAGGGTTGATGGAGTACAGTTTAACGTCATGCGGGATGATAGTGAACCCTGACGTGAATAAATGACGGGCGGTCGGTGTCGGCGAACCGACGTAAATGAGGGACCTTGGTCCAATGGGAGATGGTCCTGAAAATGGGGGCCTGGCACACTGACTAGGAGACAGTTTGGGCCAATGATTGTTGGGATTGAACCTCAGGGAGGCTTCCTACGTACCATGCCTTGACACGGATCAATTTCCTTGTAGTACAGATTAGGGAATACTGTTTATCATCATGCGGGACGGGGGTGAACCGACGTGAATGAGGTCGGCACGACCGGATGGTGGGTTTGAACCTCGTAGAGGCTTCCTACGTACCATGCCTTGACATGGATCAAAGACCTCGTAGTTCGGGTTAGTCACAACGGCTTGCCGTCGGACTGGAATTGCAGTTTAACGTCGTGCTGGACGTATGTAGAACACGACGTGAATTGGATGATGGGTGGGCTTGAACCTCGTGGAGGCTTCCTACGTACCACGCCTTGATATGGATCAAAGACCTCGTAGTTTAAATGGGGCTTTGTCTGCGAACCGACGTGAAAGTGGACCTTGGTCCAATGAGTGGTGGGCTTGAACCTCTGGAAGGCTTCCTACGTACCATGCCTTGACATGGATCAAAGACCTCGTAGTTCAGGTGGGAATGGGTGTGCAATTTAATGTCATGAAGGACAAAGGGGGCATACAGTTTAACGTCATGCTGGACAAGGGCATGCAGTTTAACGTCATGCTGGATGAGGCGTGCAGTTTAACGTCATGCGGGACGAGGGCGAAACTCGACGTGAATGAACTACCGAGAAATGCGGCTTGAACCTCATGGAGGCTTCCTACGTACCATGCCTTGACATGGATCAAAGACCTGGTAGTTCGGGTGGGATGGGTCGCAACGACTGGCCATTGGACCGGAATGCAGTTTAACACCGTGCTGGATGGGAATAAGACCCGACGTGAGTAAATGACGGGTGGGCTTGAACCTCATGGAGGTTTCCTACGTACCATGCCTTGACATGGATCAAAGTCCTCGTAGTTCAGGTGGGTGTGCAGTTTAACGTCATGCGGGACAAGAGGGGCATGCAGTTTAACGTCATGCGGGACGAGGCGTGCATTTTAATGTCATGCTGGACGGGGGCGAAACTCGACGTGATTGAACGACCGAGCAATGTGGCTTAAACCTCATGGAGGCTTCCTACGTACCATGCCTTTACATGGATCAAAGTCCTCGTAGTTCAAATGGGATGAGTCTCAACGGCTTGCCATTGGACCAGAATGCAGTTTAACGTCATGATAGACGTGAATGGGACCCGACGTGAATAGATGACGGGTGGGCTTGAACCTCGTGGAGTCTTCCTACGTACCATTCCTTGACATGGATCAAAGTCCTCAGAGTTCACTGTGGGTGGGGGTAAGGATCGGTGCTCACTCTAAGCCCACGTGAGTCATGCTCGGTGTGAGAAACAAGAGGTTGCAAGGACCTGACGATCACGCCGCGAAGGATGTTTCCGTGAGAAGCGAAGAGGGGATTACGCGTTAGGTGGCCCATAGTGCTGGGACTTACTCCAGGATGGAGGCCCATGGTGCGACAAAGTGCGGGAAATATGGAACTTGGACCAATGATGGGAGGTGCCTCATTCCTTATCACGCCCTCCACTAACCTTGGTAGTGGGGAAGTACGGAGATGCAGAGGTGCAGTCATCCGTTGGGGAACTAGGGTCGCCCTTCTCCTATGAACATACGCCACTCCGATAAGGAGGATATCATCCCTTGTGGATGGGTGATTCCATTCCAGTGGAGACGAGTGGTGTAATGAATGTTCAAGTTGGGGGGAATTTTCGTGAGGGGGACGAGGTCAGATCACAGTTTAACGTCATGGGTTGAGGACGTGGTGCTTGGCAGTTTAACGTCCTGCAGATCGGACGAGGTGGGTTCACTCCACACCCCTAGGACATACATAACCGGTACCCTCTGGTCCTTAGGGGAGGGAAGGTACCAGTAAGGCCATGGTTAAGGAGGGTTGTGGAACGAACCATCGAGGGGTCCACGTTAGCGTGGCTATGCGAAGAAGCAATAGCCGTTAGCGTGCCTATGCGAAGAAGCATTAGGCGAAGAAACGCTACGGGTGGTATTGTCCATGAGACTTTGAAATCACATCGTGAAAACCAGGAGGGTCGCACGGGAAGTGGAATCGCTAAGAAAAGGAGTGTGTTTCGCGAAGTGGAGTCCTTGGCCTTAGCATGGGGAATTGGTGTGAGTGGAAGGCGCCTCACGAAGTGGAACAGTGTTCGCGGAGCACTGCCTCGCGAAGAAGGGATGCCTCGGGAAGTAGGGTCCTGCGAAGCAGTGTGCTTCGCGATGTGTAGCGATCCTGCCTTAGCATAGGGATCACTAGCATGGGTTGGGTGTTTCGCGAAGCATAAATGCTCCGCCGCTGCCCGGGTTCCCTTGGGAATCCCCTTCCTTCGCGAACGCCCTTGAGCTTTGTGAAGCGAATCCCTCTCGGAAGAGGGGCTCAAAACGAGACAAAGCATAGGCGTCTTGCGAAGTAGAAGTACCTCGCGGAGCTCATGTTTCCCGGGGCAAAGAGTGCTTCGCGATTCGGGAGAGGAGAAGCCAAAAGGTCGGATTGTCCGTCCCCGGGACTCAGGGGGGAGTCCAGTATTTATAGGGAAGGGGGGCCGCGAAGCAGAACTCGCGCACCGACTGCGGTGCCTCGTGGCGCGCTCGCGAAAGTCAACGTCGTCCGTGGAGAATTACCGCCTCGGGTGCTTCGCGGCAGCTCGCGAACGTCAAATGCGTTCACTGAGGATTACCGCCTCTGGAGCTTCACGACGGCTCACGAACGTCAAATGAGTTCGCGGAGGATTACCCCCTCCGGAGCTTCGCGGCGGCTCGCAAACGTCAAATGCTTTCGCAGAGCATTACCGCCTCTAGAGCTTCGTGAGGCCGCGATGGTCGGGGCGCTTTGTGTGGGTGCTTCGCGGGGGTGCTTCGCGGTGGTGCTTCGCGAGGCAACGCGCCATCCTTCTTTTTCGTCCCTTCCTTTCGTGCAATATTTTGGTGCCACCATTCACCAATGTTTCATTTTTTACATTCTTTTTCAAAATTAATCTTCTTATCATTTTCAAAAAAATGTACTGTTATTATTAAAAAATTATAAAAAGAATATTTTCAGTTAATATATATGGAAAAAAATTATCATATTCTTAAATTCTCAGTAATTTAAATAATACTCTAAATGTTTTCATGGTTGTTTTAAAATAAAATGTTTCCTAAAATTTTATAATTTTTTATATTTTGATCAACTAATTTTAAAATGGAAGGAAAATTTTTATCAGGAATGTTTAAAAGATTCCATTATGGTGTTTTTATACATCAAATACTACTTCCCTTAATCACATATATGATTTACTAGGGAAATGAACAATATATAGCATACCTACTACTTCACTAGTGGGTTTATTTTTATGAAGGTAACATTATTTTGAAATAGATTCCTTTTCGATGGGTTATACTATGATTTAGTTCTGAAATGTTTTTGAATCCCATTTATTTTCAACGTTTTATTCTAGGATTAATGGCCTAGTAAAACTATTTATTTTCATGGTTCATGATATGATAAATGTTTTTTGATCATGTGGATGACTTATGTATGTTGTTCATTATGAGATGGGGGTTATATTATAACCATGGACGATTATTATGTTATTATCAAGGACGGTGGTATCATTATAACCAAGGATTGTGGTAACCTTATACCCAATGGTAGTGGTTACATTATACCCAATAATTTGTATGTAATAAACATCTCTCTAACTAAATGGGTGAATATTTATTTTTTTGAGATAAATAGGGTTCGAATAGGGAGTTAATGCAAATGAACATGGATCATGGTCTATTATGATGGGCTTGGTAGTGAACCCTGACTACAATGATGGTTTTGGGTTTGAACCAATTTATCTATAGTTGTATTTTTAATTAGTTTTATTTAAAATGAAAATAATTATATATTATTATATTTATAACACAAACTTATGAATTTTGAAAATTTTAGGCTCTAATGGATTATGTTATTTGATTACATAAATGTTCATTTCGTATGAACTCCCATGATTTATTCTGTAACTCATGATCATGATCGAAGATATCAAGGGAATGTTTTAAACAATTATTTTAATATTCCTATACCTTTATTTTCATGTTATGGTACATTAATAATTGATATATCCCTTATTTAACCTTATTTTTCATTTTATCCCACCATTTCATCTGTTCACTTTCCCTAAATTATGAAAAAATATTACATAGTATGATATTTCTATGACATTTTATAGTAATGAAGAACTTATTTTGATAAAATGTCGATCTTTTATGAACCATTTTTTCATATGTCCACATTTCCAACGACACTATACTTAATTGATTGTGGAATGATTTGTTATCTTTTAAAATGAATATTCATCTATTAATATGAAAATATATATGTATGAAATGTATGGATCACTATAGTTTGTATCATAGATAGATATAGTTAAAATACATAGACTATAATGGGGAAATGTTAGTGAGAACCATGCGTATAAGTCTATGTATAGGATAATATAATAATTTTTTGTAATTTAAGTTGAAAACTGAATGAAATAAAATATGTTTAATAGATTGGGAAGACGGTGAAATTATATATAAATATATTTATTTAAATTTTATGACTAACTAATAGATTAATTACATTACAATATTTTGAAACATATATATTACTTTTTGGTTTTATTGAATAGCTAGAACCTATAGGGTTCCTATTAATATATAATGTGACATATAATGGAATTATTTTCCTCGTTATAAAACAAATGATATTTTAGATGGAAGGGGAAACCGTGTTATTATATCCAATAATCTATAACATTATATGATTTCAAATCACAACATGGGTGATTTTAATAACAAACCAAATAATAAAAAAATTTAGTTTCATGGTAAACATAAAATAATAATGATTAAGAATTATAATAGAAAAGAATATGGGAAGAAGAACTTAAGTGAATGTCTCAATGGAATGATATGATGTTCTCTATGTTAAAATGGGGGGAATAGAGAAATTAATTTCCATGTAAAAAATAAGTGTTAGATGGTGGAAACGGATCCCTATTTTAGGTTACCATTTATAGTTCAAAGTGTCATGTGTGTAGAATATGGTCATTATCCAAGACAATTACCTTACGCTTCTATACCAAATAATATACTATTCTATGATAATCATTTTAATCAATGGATTTAGTTTTTATCTATTGGGATTTTAGAATTATATAAATGATAATTTGGAATAAAGATGCATGAAACATGAAAGGATTGCTCCACATTAGATTCCAATAATGATTTGAAAACATATGTCGAATGGTACAATTGACCATGAAAAAAAATATTTATTATATGGGATAAATAGATGATTGAAATTGAGGGGATAATATTGGTGATCGTGAATTTTTTTAGTAATTAGTTAAAAAGTGATTTATTTCCAACTTAATGGTGTTTATTTAATTTGGTATTTATGGAATATATTGAATAGAATATAAATTTAATTGAGCAGTAAATATTTTGTTAATTTTTTATGCATATATGATTTCATTTTTTTACATAAGATTTATGGATACCATCATAGGATTATAAGTTTCAGGTAATAAGGATTAGAGCCTCATTTTGAGTTTTTTGTAACAGACTTTTTAGTTGAATAGGGATATTTTTTGAAATGTTTTATTGTATTTCGGTTTATGTAACCCCAAGGATTAATGTGAACTAATATTTCATTAAAATGTTGATAAAATTTAATACATATAATATAAATGGTTTAAGATGATATTTGATGTTACCAATTTCATTGATGTTGAAGTTATAGAGGTTATTTAGGATAAATGGTAAATTTTTTATAGAAATTATTACAATGTTTTGGAGAGTAATTTTTTCATTATATAAATTATTGGGGAATAAATTTATGAGTGTGTAAGGGTGATTAGAGAAAAATGTTTAATTACTCTTATATTAATTTGTGGTAAAATAATTCTAATACTTTTGCATAAATCTTGGCTTTGAGTATTTTTAATAATTTTTAGCATATTTAATTTTTAGAATCATTTAGTTTGTACGTTGAATATTTCTATTGCTTTTTCTATATTAATGTATTAGTTATTAGTATAAATAATCATTAATTTTGGGAAATATCAATAATTATTTTTTCCATTTATATTTCAGATAATTTACATGGATATGATGATTTTATAGTTATCCTTATTTGGGATTAAATGATCTGTAAAAATTTGATTGTAGTCATATAGTGATAAAATATTAAAATTGAATACTCATCATTTTATAGTTAGGATGAGATTATTGTGGAAGTTGACAAAAATATGAAATTACCCTTATCAGGAAATGAAATTTCCTTATATTATTATTCTAGATACTAATAAAATCATTAACTCTAGTAAAGTTATATTACGAAAAAAATGTTATTATATAACCTTCAACGATGATGAATTGATAGTCTTTTAACACATCACTGATTTTTTGTTTTGTGATCATTACCATTCTATTTCCCATGATCCTTCAAATAATTAATAGTCCATGGGAAGTATTGTTTTCTATTATATCCTTATTTTCACATCCAATGAATTCTCTCCTACTTTGAAACCCAATATTGTGTAGACTATATTAATTCACATTTCCTCTTTTTAAGGGGATGTTTAATTAACCCTTATTATGATGTAAGATTTAAAAATTGGTATTCTCCACTATAAATCAATTAATTATAGAGAATAAGATCAAATTACAATGGTGAAATATATTAATGTAGATTAGAATGGGACCAATCAAATTTATTAAAATATTACATTTTTAATAATTTAATGTCATTGATATCCAATTTTATATATGACACCAAGTTTAAATGAACTGATATACATGAATAAAATACAATGAGATTATTATTACATATATTTTAAAATTGGTGGGTATTAATAGTATTAATTACATTACAAACTACTTAAAAGGCCTTAAAACTACAATTTTATTCACTAATTCATATAAAATAAGAACATAATATTTATTAAAAAACTATTTTATTCCTCAAAATCCATTAAAATTGTTTTCTATCACTTTTTGGGAGAAAAATTATATTTATATTCCCTGAACATAAAGAATTTTTTTTGATAGAAATGTTATTATTTTATAAATCGGAAATTCAAATTTTCTTTGGGTGATATTTGGTAGTTTTTTAAATGATTGATCATTCAATGAATTTTGAAAAATAATTATTACTATAAAAATAAAAATATCTTTTCATTAAAAATAATAATTATGGTATCAATTTTGTCTCAAAGTAAAATAATTATTATTTAATTAGATGTAATCTAATTAACTTCATTTGAGTAATAATTATACCCAGTTTTAGTGTGGGTACATTTTTTGGATTAAAACACATTTATCTAAAGATATTTTTTTGTTGTGTTTTAGACATTTATATTAAAAGTACTATTAGAATATTCATGAAATTGAATTTTGATAAATCAATTCTATATATTTAATCCTTTGGAATAAATTTATAAATATCCCCCCTTCTTTGTCACAACCCATCCTAGTGGGGCCCATGCCGCAACTCCCCAAACCCGCCTCCAATAGGCCAGGGGTGGGTGACTAGCACCGAGTAGGCATGTTACTAACAAGGGAGGCATTTCCTATAAACCTGTACACACGCACACACATCTCCAAGATCACAAGCTGAAAAATTAATAGCTACTAAAAATGGAAATGTATGTATACACTAAAACTGTAGAGACCCGAAGCCTGACGTACATTGACATTACATTACATTTGCGTAATACTTAGTACATAACAAAAACACACACACAAGGATCGTAATAGTTTAGTGTCTTTGGAAACTCGGAACGTAATCTTCTAATCGTGGTGAAAGATCTTCAATATCTCCCATAAAGATCTTCCCATTTTTTTTACCTAAAACCTTTCTTTATATCCTGGGGAAAGGAAAACATAAAAGGGTGAGCTCAAATGCTCAGTAAGGGTAAAAAAAAAGAAATAAAAGTCACATCATATTCAAAAGAACATGATATTTTGGAAATCTTAACCTGCAAAAGAGAGCATAATTTCATATCATGGGATAAATCATGGCAGTGAAATGTAATCACAATAATCATAACTTAAAACATGAAACTTTGTGGCATTCACACATAATCATAGAGAATCATTTCTTGTTAGTCAAGACTCATTGTCAAGACTATCTTAGTGGACAAAGTCCCTTTCTGAATCGAGTAACCCTCGTTTCAGTCCTGTTTTACTGAACCGGTATAACCTACCGTTCCAGCCTTGTCTATCTCATGAGATATAAAATCATTACCCAATGCATTGGAGGGAGATATAGGTCCCACACATCTCATAATGAATCCTTTCTTATGTGTTCCACATAATCATAAACCATACATCATAGCATAACCCATGTAATAAAAATGGGATTCTTAAACAACATGACATCATAAAACAATTCATATAAGATAAAAGAATTCATAAAAATATTTTCATCACAACATAATCAAATCCATGTAATAATAGGGATAAAAACAGAACCCTTTTATTATCTTAGATGGAAAATAATTTTGATAAAATACTTGAACTTCATTCTTGAGGAAAATATCCTTTCTACATCAAAAACACTTTTCCTTTCTTAACATGTCATACAATTTTAAACTAAAATAAGTTCATTAAAAATAAACTTGAATACTTGTAAAGGAAGCTTCTTGGAAATAATGTTTTAGAAATCCATTCATGCCGTATAAGTTAAAAAAAACATTCTTCGTACTTTTGTCGGAAAAGTCAAAAAGTACCTCGTACGAAAAAAATGACAAAAGATTCCTTTCATATTCTTTACTAAAAACTCACCGAAGGGTAAAATTGGATTTAAACTAGTGTAAGTGGATGGAAACAATATTACATATTGAGGGAACATGGATTTGGATGATAAAATACACCCCAATAAATACTTACGAATAAACATTCTCGGATAAAAATGAGATTGTGATATTTCCCTTACCTTAGGTCCGACTTGCTTTGAACGTGTCTGAACCTCATGTATAACGATTTACATAATGTTATTGACTTATTACAGAATCATATTCATTGTTATGATATCATATATGGTTCTCTTATGGCTTTATATTACCCGGTCTTTTGTAAATTCATGTTAAAGTAGCATTTTGGGTAAAATCGTCTTATTTGTCGTTCGTGTTTTTAACTTGTAATTATTAATATGATTACTTGGATCATGATTACTTATATCCAGAATGTAAAACATGATTTATATATAATATATATTCAGAATATACATATATATATAATATATTGATAATGGAATGAAATACACCATTCATGGAGACGGTAGTCCGTACGTACGCATGAACGCTGTTTTCGTTTCCTTACTGAATTGAATGGAATTAAGTAGATGACATACATATAAATATACATAAATCCAATATCATTATTATGTCATATATTTCATTAGTACTTATTATATATGCTTTATAATCATTCATGAATGGTTAATGTGGAGAATGAATCTCATCGCGTCGTGGAGACGGTAGTCTGTACGTACGCACGAGCGATGATATCGTTCCCATGGTCGTGGAATTGTGTTAAAGTGGATGAATATTATTTCAGTATCAATATCACTTTATAATAATCATATATAGTTACTCATTACACCATTATACCCATCCTTGTAAGGTGGTGGTGGAAAATAGATTACACCACGGCGTGGAGACGGTATTCCGTACGTACGCACGCGCGGTGATTTCATTTTTCCGTAGGATGGATAGAAGGTGAATTAGGGTTGTTTCATATTTATAATAAAATATCAGTATGTAAGTAATACTGATGTTATTACTTTATCATGAAACAACTAAAGAAGAAGAAGTTGAAGAAGAATGAAATTGAAAAGATCGGTAATGGATATTACCTCTTCTTTGGAACGCCTCTTTGAATTCTCCACATAGGGAACTAAGATTGGTCTTTGAAGAAGACCAGGACCTCTAGGATTATTATAGGGAAGTGTAGAGGAGAAAATGGCAGGGGTTGGCCGAGCTTGAGTGCTCAAATTGGTGTGAGGAGGAAGGGGGAGGAGGTGTCCTTTTATAAGGGAGGAGAGGGGCACCTTAGGAATATCTCAAAATATTATTTTATATTAAAGTCAAAATCGGTTTATAATGGTTCCAAAGGGTCTTATTTCGAATAAAAATTGGGGAAGGGTCGAAATCCTATCAACCAATAAGATTTAGACAAGGTTAGGGTATTATTTTAACCTTATCAATTAGATTTAACTCTAAGTTAAATAATTTAACTTTTACCATGTCTTTTTGTTTTCTTTCACTATATGGTTAATACACTTACTATAACATGCCAAACGAACCCAAAATTGTTTATTATTAATATATATATCTTTATCTAAGTCATTTGGCCGAACCTTAGATTTTTAGGAATAAAATAACAATTAATAATATAATATTTGATTTAAAAACTATTTTGTGTCAATTTTGACACTATTTGATATATGATTTTTGTGAAAGTCATAACAGAATTATATGTTCGAACCAAGTTGATTAAATCAACACTAATATATAATAGTAACCTATAAAATTAGTGGAATTCATAAAAAGTCTTAAATTACATTTATTTTGGTATTTATATTATCAATTATGTCAATATTTCATTAATAAGATAATTACTGCATCATCTTTGTGTCATAAATAAATTAAATTATTTGATGTCTAAAAATTACAAATAAAATACGATTATGTAGTAAATCTTTTTAGCTTTCTAATGAATATTTATAGTCGAATTTATCGTATGTATAACCCCATATTAAAAATGATTTACTTATTAAACTTTGATTTTAACTATTTTAACCCTTCTTTAAATAAATTAATAATAAATGTCCTAATCTAATCCAAGTGGGCCTAAATGGTCATATTTTATTCCTAAGTTTGTTTTTGGTCGAATTACACTTGTCCAATAGAATTAGGACATGTGTTAAGGTAATATTAATATCATATTTACCCTTAGTTACCCTATTTACTATTAACCGCGGTAAAAATAGTAAAAAGTTACTATTCACCAAAAAATTATTTTTATCTCATTGAACCACATTTTACTTACTGATATCAACCGTGTCTGTCGGATTTTTGAAATTCCATTCACAGAAGCGGTAAAATTATGTTTTATGTAAAATTCAGTTTTTAACCTACCACTTAGTGGTTTCACTATTCATCAAAAATTGAAATTTTCAGAAAAATACCAAAATTTCACCCTAGGCTAATTTCGATATTCTGAGTCCAAAAATGAAGTCCATTTTGAAAAATAAAATTTATAAAATTTCAAAAAGTGGTTATTACTATTCATAACAGCTAGTTTTAATAGCATATTGTTGTTTAGTGAAACTCGGTATTGCGTACGACGCAAGCTATCGAGGAAGGTCGTGAATGCGTGTAAAGCAAGCCAAGAAAGTGTTGTGTAGAAAAAGATTCCTTTGATGATTTATATAAAATAAAAGTCTCGGGTATTACATTCTACCCCCCTTAAAAAAAAATTCGCCCTCGAAATTCGTCACTTTGTAACAAACAGATGAGGATACTTCTCCCTCATCATATCCTCAAGCTCCCATGTAGCTTCTTCAAGTTGGTGGTTCCTCCATAAAACCTTCACCAAGCGAGTGGTCTTGTTTCGTAGGACTTTTTCGCTACGATCCAGAATCTCAATCGGCTGTTCTTTATAAGAAAGATCTTGCTCCAGCAGTACAACTTCTGAGCTGAGTACATGTGAAGGATCTGGTATGTACTTTCTCAGGAGAGATATGTGGAACACATGGTAAACTTGAGAGAGATTCGGTGGAAGCGCCAATCGGTAAGCTACCTTCCCAACACGATCCAGTATTTCGAAAGGACCGATATATCTAGGGCTCAACTTCCCCTTCTTTCCAAATCTCATAACCCTCTTCCAGAGAGATATTCGTAAGAACACTTTATCACCCACTTCAAACTCTAGGTCTTTTCTTCGGTTGTCGGCATAACTTTTCTGTCGACTCTGAGCTGCTCTTATGTGTTGTTGAATAGATCTAACCTTTTCTGCCATTTCATCAACGAGATCAGGTCCTAATAGCTTTCTTTCCCCAACTTCATCCCAGCAAGTTGGAGTCCTGCATTTCTTTCCATAGAGAGCTTCATAAGGAGCCATCTGAATACTGGAGGGAAAGCTATTATTATAAGAAAATTCCACCAAAGGTAGGTGTTGATCCCAACCTCCTTTGAAATCCATAGAGCAAGCTCTCAACATATCTTCTAGGGTTTGAATTGTTCTCTCAGACTGACCGTCTGTCTGGGGATGATAAGCAGTGCTGAAACTCAACTCTGTATCCAGAGTATGCTGAAGACTTCGCCAGAACTTCGAGGTAAATCTCGGATCCCGATCAGACATAATAGAAAGTGGTACTCCATGCAATCTTACCACTTCCTTTACATATATCCTGGCAAGCTGATCTAGAGAGAAATCCTCTCTAATAGGAATGAAGTGTGCAGACTTTTTAAGACGATCAACTATGACCCAGATAGCATTATTGCCTTTGGATGTTTTAGGAAGTCCTGTGACAAAGTCCATAGTGATGTTTTCCCATTTCCATTCGGGTATGGGTAATGGTTGTAACATCCCCTTAGACTTCTGTCTCTCAGCTTTAACTTGTTGACAAACCAAGCATCGAGAGACATATTCAGCAACATCTCTTTTCATGCCATCCCACCAGAAGTACTCTTTCAGGTCCCTATACATCTTCGTGCTTCCAGGATGAATAGAGAATGATGAACTATGAGCCTCATCCAGCAGCTCATTCTTTAATTCGGGGATGGGAGGAACGCAAACCCGATTCCTGAACTTTATTATCCCATCACAATCAAGGTTGAATTCAGGAACATTTCTCACCTTCTTTTGTAACTCGACATCTTCTTTCTGTGCCTCTTTAATCTTCACATGTATAGATGGTTGAACATTCATTTGAGAAAGATAAGATTTTTCCCCTTCCATTATAATTCCAAGATCCATCCTTTGTAAATCCATAAATATAGGATCTTTTGTGATCCTCATCATGGATAAACTAGCATGGTCTTGTCGACTTAATGCATCTTCCACCTTGTTTGCTTTCCCAGGGTGGTAATGGATTGAGCAGTCATAATCCTTCATCAGCTCCAACCATCTTCTTTGGCGCATATTCAGCTCCTTTTGTGTGAAAATATACTTTAAACTTTTATGATCAGTATAAATATCACACCTTTCACCATAAAGGTAATGCCTCCAAATCTTTAATGCAAAGATTACCGCAGCCAACTCCAAATCATGTGTTGGGTAATTTTGCTCATGGATTTTCAACTGTCGTGAGGCATAAGCTATCACCATATCATTTTGCATAAGAACACACCCCAATCCCTTCTTGGATGCATCACTGTAGATCACAAACCTTTCTCCACTACAAGGCAGTGTGAGCACAGGTGCACTGGATAACCTTCTTTTCAACTCCTTGAAATTCTCTTCACATTCCTCTGTCCAGACAAACTTAACTCCTTTCCGAGTCAACTTGGTGAGTGGATTAGATAATCGTGAAAAATCTTTTACAAAACGTCGATAATATCCAGCCAAACCAAGAAAACTTCGGATCTCAGTTACTGTGGTTGGTCTCAACCATCTTTCGATAACTTCTGTTTTTGCTGGATCCACAGATATCCCCTCTTTTGAGATTATATGACCCAAAAATGAAACTTTTTGAAGCCAAAATTCACACTTGGTAAATTTGGCATAAAGCTTCTCCTTTCTCAGGGTCTTCAATATAATTCTCAAGTGATATTCATGCTCTTCCTTGCTCTTTTAATAGACAAGAATATCGTCTATAAAGACTACCACAAATTGATCAAGATAGTCTCTAAAGACTCTATTCATTAGATCCATGAAGATAGCAGGGGCATTAGTAAGACCAAATGGCATCAATATAAATTCATAGTGTCCATACCTTGTACGGAAAGCCGTCTTTGGTATATCCTCCCTTTTGACCATTAATTGATGATACCCTGAACGAAGATCAATCTTGGAAAAGTATTGAGCTCCGCGTAGTTGGTCAAATAAGTCATCAATGAGTGGGAGAGGATATTTGTTCTTGATAGTGATCTTGTTAAGTTCTCGATAATCAATGCAGAGTCTCATTGATCCATCTTTCTTCTTAACAAATAGAACAGGTTCTCCCCACGGTGATTCACTAGGGCGTATGAATCCCTTATCAAGATTCTCTTGGAGTTGCTTCTTCAATTCCTGCAACTCAATTGGGGCCATTCTATAAGGTGTCTTTGAAATAGGCAAAGCACCCGGTACGAGTTCTATTGAAAACTCAACTTCACGATTTGGTGGAAGACCCGGTAATTCCTCCGGAAAGACATCATCAAACTTCCGTACAATGGGCATATTCTTTATCGTGAGTTTCTCACCAACCATTTGAGATAAATAACCTTCATTTAGTGGAATCAATACCCATAAGATGGAAGAAATTTCCACTGGAAGGTTATGTTCATCCTTGCATTGGTATACGATCGTAGATTGATCTGGAATATGAAATGTGACTTCCCTTCTTTGGCAATTGATATGAGCTCCATGTAGAGAAAGCCAATCCATGCCAAGAATCACATCAAATTCCACTAAAGGAAGGATCACAAGATTTGCAGGAAGCACTTTCCCACAAACTTCGATCGGAGAAGAATTATAAACTTTTGATGCGATTGATGTGCCATTAGGTGTTGTCATAGCTAACTCAACATCTAATTGTTGAGGTAATACGGTGATACCCTTAGAAAAGTCTTCAGAAATAAAAGAGTGGGTGGATCCAGAATCAAATAAAACATTTTCTACTTTAGAGTGGATGGTAAGTGTACCTTTCACCACATCGTTATCGTACTCCACATCGCTGATAGAAATTGCATGTGACTTTCCTTTGTCTTTAGCTTTAAGATTTTGTTGACGTCGACCATCATCATCAACCCTTGGATTTGGGCATTGATTGGAATAATGCCCCATATCCTTGCACTTGAAACATTGAAGTGTAGTAGGTTCATTCTGTGTATCCCTTCCTTTGTTTGCGTCATTAGACATCTTCTTCCCATTATCACGGCATTCAAATGCCCGATGACCTTCCTTTCCATATTTAAAACATTTACTTGTCCCTTTAAGACAACTCCCTCCATGTTTCTTTCCACACTTTGAGCATAAGGAAAAGCTCATCTTTTTTTCCGTGTGCTCTTTAGATTTTTCTTTGAATTCCATCTTCCTCTTCTTATCAAACCCATGTGACTGATGGGTTACTCCAATCTCTATCTCGACTTTGAGAGCACATCGAACGATTTCCTCGTAGCTATTGAAGTCCCTTATGGCTAACGCCCTTCGAAGACTTGGTTTTAAGCCACTAAAGAATCGATCGATCTTACTCTCAGGTTGGATAATAATACCAGAAGCGTACCTTGCAAGTCTTGTAAAATTTGCTTCATAGGTACTAACAGATTCATCATACCTTTGCTTCAGTTCAAGGAACTCTTTCTCCATCTTTGTTCGGAGAATACGAGGGAAGTACTTATTGAAAAATAAGTTCTTGAACTCGTCCCATTCCATAGACTCAATTTCATCCCTTTGCCTCGTATTCTTAATAAGATTCCACCATTGATCAGCATCTCCTTCCAAACGATACACTGCTAGGATGACTTTATCATGCTCAGAACATTGAAGAACTGAAAATATCTTTTCAGTAGTACTAATCCATTGTTCAGCAACTAATGGATCAGTAGACCCGCTGAAAGAAGGTGGACGTTGCCTCATGAAGGATTCAACAGAATGTTGCTCCTTCCTTTGCTCGTTTGGAAGTCCTCCATGATTCATAGCTTGAGAAAGTTGTGTGAGCATGGCTACAAGATTTTGTATTCCAGCTCCCATATCGTTTGGTTGCCCAGGGGGACAATCATTGCATTGCCCATCGCATTCTGCATTAACACGGTTCCTTCGGGTTCCAGCCATTGACTAAAACCAAGAAGAATAGTGTGAGCAACACTAATTATAATAGGAAAACCACATAATTAAAGAATAAAATTTTCATTCTTAAGGTCTTATCCTAGGTTATTCATGGCCATTTCTAAGATTGTGTTCTATGCTTAGACTTATCCTTAGGGTTCTTACTAAGGCTTTCACATCCTAGTTTCCAAAGGTTGACTATACCTTTCCTCTGATACCAACTGTAGAGACCCGAAGCCTGACGTACATTGACATTACATTACATTTGCGGAATACTTAGTACATAACAAAAACACACACACAAGGATCGTAATAGTTTAGTGTCTTTGGAAACTCGGAACGTAATCTTCTAATCGTGGTGAAAGATCTTCAATATCTCCCATAAAGATCTTCCCCTTTTTTTTACCTAAAACCTTTCTTTATATCCTGGGGAAAAGAAAACATAAAAGGGTGGGCTCAAATGCTCAGTAAGGGTAAAAAAAGAAATAACAGTCACATCATATTCAAAAGAACATAATATTTTGGAAATATTAACCTGCAAAAGAGAGCATAATTTCATATCATGGGATAAATCATGGCAGTGAAATGTAATCACAATAATCATAACTTAAAACATGAAACTTTGTGGCATTCACACATAATCATAGAGAATCATTTCTTGTTAGTCAAGACTCATTGCCAAGACTATCTTAGTGGACAAAGTCCCTTTCTGAATCCAGTAACCCTCGTTTCAGTCCTGTTTTACAGAACCGGTATAACCTACCGTTCCAGCCCTATCTATCTCATGAGATATAAAATCTTTACCCAATGCATTGGAGGGAGATATAGGTCCCACCCATCTCATAATGAATCCTTTCTTATGTGTGCCACATAATCATAAACCATACATCATAGCATAACCCATGTAATAAAAATGGGATTCTTAAACAACATGACATCATAAAACAATTCATATAAGATAAAAGAATTCATAAAAATATTTCCATCACAACATAATCAAATCCATGTAATAATAGGGATAAAAACAGAACCCTTTTATTATCGTATATGGAAAATAATTTTGATAAAATACTTGAACTTCATTCTTGAGGAAAATATCCTTTCTACTTCAACAACACTTTTCCTTTCTTAACATGTCATACAATTTTAAACTAAAAGAAGTTCATTAAATATAAACTTGAATACTTGTAAAGGAAGCTTCTTGGAAATAATTTTTTAGAAATCCATTCATGCCGTATAAGTTAAAAATACATTCTTCGTACTTTTGTCGGAAAAGTCAAAAAGTACCTCGTACGAAAAAAAATGACAAAAGATTCCTTTCATATTCTTTACTAAAAACTCACCGATGGGTAAAATTGGATTTAAACTAGTGTAAGTGGATGGAAACAATATTAAATATTTAGGGAACATGGATGTGGATGATAAAATACACCCCAATAAATACTTACGAATAAACAATCTCGGATAAAAATGAGATTGTGATATTTCCCTTACCTTAGGTTCGACTTGCTTTGAACGTGTCCGAACCTCCTGTATAATGATTTACATAATGTTATTGACTTATTAAAGAATCATATTCATTGTTATGATATCATATATGGTTCTCTTATGGCTTTATATTACCCGGTCTTTTGTAAATTCATGTTAAAGTAGCATTTTAGGGAAAAATCGTCTTATTTGTCGTTCGTGTTTTTAACTTGTAATTATTAATATGATTACTTGGATCATGATTACTTATATCCAGAATGTAAAACATGATTTATATATAATATATATTCAGAATATACATATATATATATAATATATTGATAATGGAATGAAATACACCATTCATGGAGACGGTAGTCCGTACGTACGCATGAACGCTGTTTTCGTTTCCTTACTGAATTGAATGGAATTAAGTAGATGACATACATATAAATATACATAAATCCAGTATCATTATTATGTCATATATTTAATTAGTACTTATTATATATGCTTTATAATCATTCATGAATGGTTAATGTGGAGAATGAATCTCATCGCGTCGTGGAGACGGTAGTCCGTACGTACACACGAGCGATGATATCGTTCCCATGGTCGTGGAATTGTGTTAAAGTGGATGAATATTATTTCAGTATCAATATCACTTTATAATAATCATATATATTTACTCATTACACCATTATACCCATCCTTGTAAGGTGGTGGTGGAAAATAGATTACACCACGGCGTGGAGACGGTATTCCGTACGTACGCACGCGCGGTGATTTCATTTTTCCGTAGGATGGATAGAAGGTGAATTAGGGTTGTTTCATATTTATAATAACATATAAGTATGTAAGTAATACTTATGTTATTACTTTATCATGAAACAACTAAAGAAGAAGAAGTTGAAGAAGAAAGAAATTGAAAAGATCGGTAATGGATATTACCTCTTCTTTGGAACGCCTCTTTGAATTCTCCACTTAGGGAACTAAGATTGGTCTTTGAAGAAGACCAGGACCTCTAGGATTATTCTAGGGAAGTGGAGAGGAGAAAATTGCAGCGGTTGTCCGAGCTTGAGTGCTCAAATTGGTGTGAGGAGGAAGGGGGAGGAGGTGTCCTTTTATAAGGGAGGAGAGGGGCACCTTAGGAATATCTCAAAATATTATTTTATATTAAAGTCAAAATCGGTTTATAATGGTTCCAAAGGGTCTTATTTCGAAGATAAAGTGGGGAAGGGTCTAAATCCTATCAACCAATAATATTTAGACAAGTTTAGGGTATTATTTTAACCTTATCAATTAGATTTAACTCTAAGTTAAATAATTTAACTTTTACCATGTCTTTTTGTTTTCTTTCACTATATGGTTAATACACTTACTATAACATGCCAAACGAACCCCAAATTGTTTATTATTAATATATATATCCTTATCTAAGTCATTTTGCCGATCCTTAGATTTTTAGGAATAAAATAACAATTAATAATATAATATTTGATTTAAAAACTATTTTGTGTCAATTTTGACACTATTTGATATATGACATTTGTGAAAGTCATAACAGAATTATATGTTCGAACCAAGATGATTAAATCAACAATAATATATCATATTAACCTAGAAAATTAGTGGAATTCATGAAAAGTCTTAAATTACATTTATTTTGGTATTTATATTATCAATTATGTCAATATTGCATTAATAAGATAATTACTGCATCATCTTTGTGTCATAAATAAATTAAATTATTTGATGTCTAAAAATTACAAATAAAATACCATTATGTAGGAAATCGTTTTAACTTTCTAATGAATATTTATAGTCGAATTTATCTTATATATAACCCCATATTAAAAATGATTTACTTATTAAACTTTGATTTTAACTATTTTAACCCTTCTTTAAATTAATTAATAATAAATGTCCTAATCTAATCCAAGTGGGCCTAAATGGTCATATTTTATTCCTAAGTTTGTTTTTGGTCGAATTACACTTGTCCAATATAATTAGGACATGTGTTAGGGTAATATTAATATCATATTTACCCTTAGTTACCCTATTTACTATTAACCGCAGTAAAAATAGTAAAAAGTTATTATTCACCAAAAAATTATTTTTATCTCATTGAACCACATTTTACTTACTGATATCAACCGTGTCTGTCGGATTTTTGAAATTCCATTCACAGAAGCGGTAAAATTAAGTTTTATGTAAAATTCAGTTTTTAACCTACCACTTAGTGGTTTCACTATTCATCAAAAATTGAAAGTTTTCAGAAAAATACCAAAATTTCACCCTAGGCTAATTTCGATATTCTGAGTCCAAAAATGAAGTCCATTTTGAAAAATAAAATTTATAAAATTTCAAAAGGTGGTCATTACTATTCATAACGGCTAGTTTTAATAGCATATTGTTGTTTAGTGAAACTCGGTATTGCGTACGACGCAAGCTATCGAGGAAGGTCGCGATTGTGTGTAAAGAATGCCAAGAAAGTGTTGTGTAGAAAAAGATTTCTTTGATGATTTATATAAAATAAAAGTCTCGGGTGTTACAAAAACCCCAACCTACAGAGTACGACAGGAAAGTAAAGTGCAGTAATATAAAACCCTGGACCAAAAGTAAAAGCCCACCAAAAGGGAGTCTGCAACAAATTCCAACCAGTAATGAAAGGTACTGGGACTGCAATCCGTAGCTGTAAGAACACACCTCGGCCTACCTGATCTCACTAAGCACCGTCCAGTCTAGGTGCACCTAGAATCCTGTCAAAGGCTCACTCGTCTTCTCAAGATACGACACGTGCGGGCAAAGCCCAGGCATGGGTGAGTATAAAAATACCCAGTAGGACACCACGAAACCAAAAAGGTATACAAAAAAGGAAAATACCACAAAGTAATTATACAGTCAGCTCTACACAGTATATGTTTACATAACATATAACAAGAATATCCAGATATACTCATACACTATCGACTATCGTGAAACCACCACTAAGATCCAGCTCGAAGATTCCACTAAACACGTAACAAGGAGAACAAACTCCTAGGTATGATGAGAGAGATACTAAGTACTCATTCTGGGAGAACACACTCCACAAGTACTTGAAAATACGATGTTCAGATGAGGATCACAACCAATAGCTATGGGGTGATTCCTACAACTCAGTCTGAACTAATCCGCTAATCAGAGGATCAATGCCTTGGTAAAGTTGGTCACGTCGAAACAAGAATTATATCTAGAGTACCAGGAAGGAATAGAGGATCTGGATCCAATCTCACAGAGGGGATTACAACAACTCTATTCAGGAAGCCCTACTAAAGGGATCATACTCCTATACATATGAAATGATACCAGAAACCTTCACGGGAAAGACAAAGTGTACGAACCCTAAGAAAGCCAGTCCATGTCACGACAGGCAAAAGGATCAATTCATGTAAAATAGGTTAAATTGTGTTTAGTATGTTTGCATGTCATGTTCCATGTATCTGGTTACTACCCATGTAAACGGCATGTGTCTCCAGTCCAGGTGTGTAAAACTAGACTACACGGCATGTAGAAGGATCACACACCGTTTTCCTTGACTCCTGGTACTGACCATGTAAACGACCCATGTCTGTAGGCTTGTCATATAAAAAGTAACTACACGGCGTGTAGAAGGATTACACGTCATGTCCGAGCACCTGGGGTTCGCTCCGTGTACGCTGGCCATGTGCCCGTACACGGTCTCTGCCCGTGTCACCATGCCTGTGTACCAGTACACGGGGTATCCTGTGTATCTAGACGGGTCTGTCTGAGGAAGGGTATACACACCGTGTCCATGGCCATGTACCCATGCCATGTCCGTGTACTCCCAGAGTACACGCCTGGTGGTCCACCGACGAACACACGCCCTATAGCCCATACTACATGCTGTGTAGTCGGGATTTCTCCAGAATCATCATCTTCCTCCTCGCGCCTCGGCCGAATCTCCGGATCTTGTTTCTCATGTTCGTTTGCCGCAAAACACAAGATCTCAGGTCGCCTCATCATCTTGATGCCGAATCTGTGGGTTTCAGGTCCCCGATCGGCTCCGAATTCCGATTCCGGTCACCCGTGCGAAAATTGTCTGAAGAACGATATCTTCTGATCCGCTTTGATCTGTCCATCGCCACCGCAGTCGCACATCCATGGGTTTGTACCAACACCATATCATATATTTGGGATCATTGTGTCACACAACAGATGCCCAATGATTCGTCGTTCATATCTCTATGAATAATGTGTAGAACACACATGAAGAACGCAAGGAAATTGAGGAAGAAAGGAACAACAAATCGAGAGGGACAAACCTCGATCGATGTTCATGTTGATCTTGGTTCATCACCATTATAAGGCCAAACGAAACCAAATAAAAGACCTTCAATAATCAAATCCCCAAAATCCAGCAAAATCCCATCCCGCAAACACGATCGATCCGCAGACTAATTTGTTTTTGGATTCATCCACATTCATCATAGGAAACAAGAGCAGGGAAAGGAAACCAAAATCAAGCATCCTACTAGGATTTGAGGCGTTCGTTGGCGAAGATCTGGAAGCCGCATCGTCGTCGCCAGTGAAATTCGTCAAGAACGTCATCACCGCGTTGGGGTTTCCTCCATAGCTTCCTGAGCCTCCAAGGGTTTCAAGGATATGAGTTCTGTCACCCTGGATCCCTGCAAAAATCTCTATTTAAAAAGATAAAAGATATTCTCCGCCGCAAGATTTAATAAAATATTTTTATTAAATATTTTATTACGGTTACGTCCAAAAATTGGATTTCACTCCCGACCTACTCCAGCTAATGTAAGGATTCGCCTAAGGTAAACTCACTTCTTTCAACGCAACGGTGCCCTTGGATTTTTTATCCAAGCACCCGTTCATGTGTTTTTTTCTACTTTTTTAGGAAAACAACATGCGCGTGTTCTTAAATTATTTAATTAAATTAAAATATTTGTTCTGGGCTCACTGAGCCTCAGAACTGCCCGCCTTCTCAGAGCATGGTCTAGAATGAATTCCCATATAATATTAAAATAAACATATCGAGAAATCTGAGACATTACATCATTCCCACCTTTGGTCTTTACGTCCCCGAAAAGCCAAAACAAAGGATACTCAAAAAGATATGGGTACTGCACAGGAATCTGAGCCTCCCGCTCCCACATGCTCTCCTGGAAATTCCTGTGCTGCCACCTGACACGCACTAATGGAATAGCTCACCCACAAAGGATCTTCTCTTATTGATCATTGATCTTCACTGGGTACTCAGCAAAGGTCACTCTATCATCAATGTCCTACTCACCCCATCCGATAACGTGTAATGGGTCATGCACGTACCTCCGCAACAACGACACATGGAAGACGTTTTGTACCTGGTCCATCTGAGTTTGTAGAGGCAAGTGGTATGCCACCTCGCCAACTATAATCAAAATATGAAAAGGGCCGCGAACCTCGAAGATATCTTGCCGCCTCAGCCAAATCACTGCAATCCCCATCGAGGTGAGACCCAAAGGAACACATGGTCTCCCTCCTCGAACTCCAAGGGCCTCCGTCTCCTATCGGCATAACACTTCTGATGAATCTGGGCTATCTTCATCCAATCCTAGATGACCTGCACCTTCTCTATAGTAGCTTGCACCATCTCTGGGCCCATGAGTGCTGACTCCCCTAGGTCTGTCCCGCAAAGTGGTGACATGCAAGGTCTCCCGTACAAAGCCTTGAATGGTGCCATAAAAATAGTGGAATGATAACTATTTTTATAAGGAACTTCCACCAGTGGTAGGTGATCCTTCCAGCTATGACCGAAGTCAAGTATGCAAGCTCGTAACATATCATCCAGAACCTGAATGGTCTGCTCTGTCTGACCATCAGTCTGAGGATGAAACGCTGTGCTCAAGAGTAACTGAGTCCCAAAAGCTTCGTTCAATCCCTTCCACAATAGGGATGTGAAATGAGCATCACGATCTAAGACGATCGCTGATGGCACTCCATGAAGTTGAACAATTTCCTGCACATAGAGGCTTCCCAAGATCTCTTCTATACTTTGCTCATGTATGGCTAGGACGTGGGCCGACTTGGTGAGTCAATCAAGGATCACCCAAATGGCATCATGTCCCCTGTACGTATGTGGTAAACCCTTCACAAAGTCCATGGATATCCCATCCCACTTACACTCGGGCACCTCAAGGGGCTGAGTCAAACCTGCTAGAACCTTGTGCTCAGCCTTTATTTGCTGACAAGTGAGGCACCGAGAAACAAACTCTGCCACATTCTTCTTCAATCCTAGCCACCAGAACTAACGTCGGAGGTCCCGGTACATCCTCTCCATGCCTGGATACACCTCTAAAGGAGATGTATGGAACTCCCTCAGAACCTCCTCCTGCAACGTCACTGGTACTACTGTGCGGCCTCTGAAAAGAACAACGTGCTGCCAACCTCTTGAATATCCATCGGAAGCATCACCTGTGGATATCTGAGCACTTAGAGTGTCACAGATATCTTCTTCGAGTTGTTCTTCCCTGACTCGTTGTAAGAGTTGAGTGGTAACAACCATCGTCTAAAGGTAAGCACCCTCCTCTCTGTCCATGAAGGATATATGTAAAGAGGCCAACTACCTTGTCGCCTCATCCAGCAACTGTGAATTGTATTTCCTGCTGAGAGAATCTACCACAACATTCCCCTTCCCATGAGTATAAACGATCTCAAAGTTGTAATCCTGGAGGAAATCAAGTCACAGCCTCTGTCTCAAATTTAGATCCCTCTTATAAAATATAAATCTGAGACTCTTGTGATCAGAGTAAATGATAAACCGCTCGACCATCAGATATTGCCGCCACATCTTCAATATGAAGACTACCACTGCCAACTCAAGACCATGGGTCGTGTAGTTCTGCTCGTGTGGCCTCAATTGACGTGAGGCATAAGAAATCATTGTTTGCCTCTACATCAGGACACAACCAAGCCCAATTACTGATGCATCGCAGAACACTACATACTCGACACCCTATTTTTATAGTCTCAAGATTGGGGCGCTCGTCAGACTTCGTCTCAATTTCTGAAAACCCTTATGGCATATCGCAGTCCATAGGAAAGGCTGCCCCTTTCGGGTCAATGCTGTCATGGGTGCTGAAATCATGGGGAATTCAAGAATGAATCTCCGATAGTAGCTTTACAACCCAAAGAAACTCTGCACATCGGTCACACTCCAGGGTGGCTCCCATGCTAACATTGCCTCTACCTTGGTTGGGTCCACTGCTACACCATCTGCTGAGATAACGTGTCCCAGAAAGTGGACCTCTTGGATCTAGAATTGACACTTTGAAAGTTTCCCATGCAAATGGTGCTCTTGAAGTGAGTCCATAACCATCCTTAGGTGCATCACGTGCTCCTCCTTGGAAGAAGAGTACACAATGATGTCATTGATGAAGACCACCATGAATTGATCTCGATAGGGATGAAATACCTGGTTCATGAGTCGCATAAACACTACCGGGGCATTCATCACGCCAATGGGAATCACTAAGTACTCATAGTGATCGTAGCGACATCTGAACACCGTCTTCGTTATATCCTCATCCCATAATCGCAACTGGTGATAGCTTGATTGTAGATCAACCTTCCAGAACCATCGTTCCCCTATTAACTGGTCGAAGAGGTCATTGATTCTTGGTTGAGGATATCGGTTCTTCACGGTCTCCAGATTCAAGCACCAGTAATCCACAAACAGCCTCAAGATCCTGTCTTCCTTCTTGAAAAACAACACTGGGGACACCGAGGGTGAAACATTGGGTCTCACAAATCCCTTCCTATGCAAGTCTTCCAGTTGCACTCATAGCTCGTGAAGCTCTGCAGGAGACATCTGATTTGTTGATGCTGATATCTGTGTCTTCCCGTGTTGCTACTCAATGCAGAAATTTATCTTCTGATGGGGAGGTAGTCTGAGGAAATCCTCCAGAAACACGTCCTCGTCTCAGCCACAATTGCTAGAAACTGGAAACTCGTAACATCTGTTGCGCTAAGGGCTAGGCTAACCTACTGATGTTAAATCAGTTGTACCTTTCTACACATGAGTCCATCCTGCGGTTCCTGGGTATCCTTTTCACCAATGAAAGAGAACCTCATTCCATCATTGCAGACACACCACACCCTTCGCCTAATACAATAAATCTGGGCATGAACTGCAAATAGCCATTCCATACCAAGAATGACATTGTAAGGCCTCAACGCTACCACTAAGAGGTTTCAACCGAAACTCTCTCTTACAAGGGTCTTGTCACACTGTCTACAAAGGTATGTGATCTCTAAATATTTTCTAGTCGGTGTTTATAAGTGTAAGGGTCAAGTCAACAGCTCAAATGGAATCTCAAGGTCTCAAACACGATAAGCATCCAGAAAAGAATAAATATCACCTGTGTCTATTAGTATGGCAACCAAAGTAGAAATGACATAGATTATACCTCTAATAATTCTAGGAGTACCTGGGTCATAAACCTCCATTTCCTGCAGCTGTCCCTACCTCTATCCACCAGCTCCCTGGACATGGGGTGGACCTCAGTGGGTGGTGGTGGTAAAAATTAAAAATGTCGACCACCTCCAGATGCTCTCCCAGCTCCACTACCATGTCTGTCGCCCCGCGGATCTGTCTTCTCCACATGTTTACTCTACCTCGGTGGTCCATCCACCACTCCCATGTCAGTAGTACGGATGTTTGGATAATCTCGAGAGAGATGTCCACTGCCATTACAAGACTAGAATCGCCTCTCTCGAGGCTGGATGGATGCTCCCTGCGAACTCTGTATGGCAGATCCCCTGTACTATGATCTCCTATGAAAATGTCTCTCACGCCTAGGTCCCTGGTGTCGGCTCTCTGCAGTTGAGGTCTCTTATCCAGCTCACTGACTACTGACTACTGTCGGCTGTCTCTGCTCTTCCATGAAGCTCTTGACCAGCAAATCCCACTCGAACACCCCATCATAAGTTGGAATGCTCATTGGGATGATGCTAGCTCAGATGTCTCTACGCAAGCCCCACTCAAAATTTTGAGCACTGAAGGATTGATCCCT
Organism: Viscum album; assembly: GCA_963277665.1. NCBI lineage: Eukaryota > Viridiplantae > Streptophyta > Magnoliopsida > Santalales > Viscaceae > Viscum > Viscum album. Next base: position 769,177,700 of record OY728121.1, read on the forward strand.
TACCATATCCATCGAGAACAGTGAGAGGTCAGTAAACATCAATGAATAGTCATCCACTATCATGGTTCCCTGTTGGAGCTGAATAAGCTCCTGTATACTTACTTCTCTCAGGGTAACTGGCGAAAGCTCCTATCTGAAGATATGCTCAAACTCTGACCATGAAAGTGTCACCTAGTCGTGGGTCTGGATAACCAAACTCCCCCATCGTCCTGTCGATCCCTACAGAAGGCTCGCCGCCCAGGTCACCATCTGGTCTGATGGTGTCTTTACCAAACTGAAGACTCTGGACACTGCCTCAAGCCAGTCCTCTACTGCCTGAGGGTCTGGCTCACCTCAAAACCTAAGGTGTCTCTATATCTAAAACTCATGGATTGCGCTCAACCTGTGCTCCTCCTCTACTGGAACAGAAGACACTAAACACTACACCACATGTGGTGGGATAGCTGGCACACCACCCTAAGGTAAAACTGGGGGATTTGGTCCCAGTATCGATGTTTCATCACGGAGGGGGTCATCCTCGGGATCAATCTGCTAGATCCTAGAGGGTGCACGTTGTGGTGGCATCCTATAACTAAACAAGATGTATCACAGTCCGTGAGTATATCTCTAGAGATGAATCAAAAAGGACATGAAAAAACAACCCATTCCTATATGATGCATGTACCATTATTTTCCCCTGCAACTAGTGTTCTCATGTTCCAAGTCGAAAGGAAAGTTATCTGAGTCTTGGTGTATGGATACATCGACTGCCCGCACCAACACTAGGGTCCCTGGACTGAAATCCGAACTCAAAACACTTATCATTGTTTCCCCAAACCAACTCCCATACTCTCGGTCGTAAGGTAGAACCAACCACCTCTGATACCACTCTGTCACGACCCATCCCAGTGGGGCCCGAGCCGCAACTCCCCAAACCCGCCTCCAATAGGCCAGGGGAGGGTGACTAGCACTCAGTAGGCATTTTACTAAAATGGGAGGCATTTCCTATAAACCTATACACATGCACACACATCTCCAATCTCACAAGCTAAAAAAGGTAAAATCTACTAAAAATTGAAATTCATGCATACACTAAAATCCCAACCAACAGAGTACTATAGGAAAGTAAAGAACAGTAATGTAAAACCCTGGGCCAAAAGTACAATCCCACAAAATGAGAGTCTGCAACAATGTCCAAACTATAAAGAAAGGTACTGGGACTATAATCTATATCCGTAGGAACACACCTTGGCCTGCATGATCTCACAAAGTACCATCTGGTCTTGGTCCACCTTGAATCCTCTCAAAGGCTCACTCGTTTGCGCAAGACACGACACGTGTAGGCAAAGCCCATGCAAGGGTGAGTATAAAAATACCCCGTAGGACACCCTGAAACCACAAAGTGATACAACAAGGGAAAATACCACAAAGGAATGATACAGTCTTCTCTACATAGTATATGTTTACAGAAGATATTACAATAATATGAAGATATATTCATACACGATCGACAATCACGAAACCACCACTAAGATCCCGCTCGAAGATTACTCTAAGCACGTAACAAGGAGAATACATTCCTAGGTCTGATGAGAGAGATATAAAGTACTCATTCCAGGAGAACACACTCCACAAGTACTTGAGAATACGATGTTCAGATGAGGTTCATAACCAACAGCTATGGGGTGATTCCAACAACTCAGTCTGAACTAAACCGCTAAGCAGAGGATCAGTGCCTGGGTAAAGTTGGTCAAGATGATACCAAGAACTCTACCTAGGCTACCAGTAATGAATAGAGGATTCAGCTCCAAGTCTCATAGAGGGGATTCCAGCAACTCTGTTCACGAATTCATACTGAAGGGATCATAATCATGTACATAAAATGTGATACCAGAAACCTTCAGGGGAAAGACCAAGGGTACGAACCCTAAGAAAGCTAGTCCAATTCACGACAGAAAAAAGGATCAATCCATGTAATACAGGTTACACGACATGTATTATGGTTACACACAGTGTTCCTTGACTCTAGGTACTGCTCGTGTAAACGGCCCCTGTCTCCAGTGGAGGTGTGTAAAACTAGACTACATGGTGTGTAGAAGGATCACACGTCATGTTCTTTCCCTCTTGGTACTGCCCATGTAAACGGACCATGCCTCTAGGCATGTCATATAAAAAGTAACTACACGGTGTGAAGAAGGATTACACACTATGTCTGAGCACCTGGGGTTCGCTCTGTGTACGCTGGCCATGTGCCCGTACACGGTCTCTGCCCGTGTCTCCATGCCCGTGTTCCAGTACACGGGGTATCTCATGTGTCTAGTCGAGTCTAGTCGAAGAAGGGTATACACATCGTGTCCTTGGACGTGTACCCAACCCGTGTCCATGTACTCCCAGAGTACACTACAGGTGGTCCGCTGAGAAACACATGATGTGTAGCCAATACTACACGCTGTGTAGTCAGGATTTCTCCAGAATCATCGTGTTACTCCTCGCGCCTCTTCCAGATCTCCGGATCTCGTTTCACTTTTCCGTTTTCCATGAAACTCAAGATCTCAGGTCGCCTCATCGTCTTGATGTCGAATCCGTGGGTTTTGGGCCTTCGATCGGCTCCGAATTCCTATTCCGGTCACCCTTGTGGAAATCATTCAAATAACGATATCTTCTGGTCCAATTCGATCCGTACATCTCCACGGAAGTCAATCCTCCATGGGATTCTACTGACTCCATATCTTCAATTTGGGATCGTTGCATCACACAACATATTCACAATGATCCATTTTTCATGCCTCCGTGAAGAGCGCGTAGAACGCACACGAATAACACGAGGAAATCAGGGAAGAAAGGCACAACAAATCAAGAGGGATGAATCTTGATAGATGTTCTTGTCCATCTTGTTTTTTCACCGTTAGAAGGCCAAACTTAACCAACCAAATGACCTTAAAAAATCAAATCCCCAAAATCCCCACAAAATCCCATCCCGCAAACACGATCGATTCTTGGACTAATTTGTTTTTGGATTCGTCCGTGTTTGTTGTAGGAAAAAAGAACGGGGAAATGAAAACAACATCAAACATCCTAATTGGATTCTCGGTTTTCGTTGGCGATGATCCAGTTGTCGCATCGTCGTCGCTAGCAAAATTCATCCAGAACGTCGTCTCCACATTGAGGTTTCCTCCAGAGCTTCTAGAGCCTCCAAGGGTTTCAGGGTTATGAGGCCTGTTAGCCTAGATCCCTGTGCAAATCTCTATTTTAAAAGAAAAAAGATATTCACTTCCACAAGATTTAATAAAATATTTTTATTAAATATTTTATTATGGTTATGTCAAAAAACTGGATTTCACCACCGACCTATGCCAGCCGATGTTAGGCCTCGCCTAACGTAAACTCGCTGCTCTGAATGAAACGATGCCCTCAGATTTCTGATCCGAGTACCTGTTCATGAGTTTTTTCTGATTTTTCAGGAAAACCACTCGCGCGTGTTATTTAATTATTTAATTAAATTCAAACATTTGTTCTGGGCTCACCAGGCCACAGAACTGCATGTTGTCTCAGAGCCTGGTCTCCAAAGAATTCCCTTATAATATTAAAATAAATATATGGAGAAATCCAAGACACTACATTCTTATTGTATAATATGAACAATAAAATTAGTAATGTTGATACCAAGACAATTTGTTAATATAGTAGTTTAGGTTAAAAGTAATATGTTATATACTCAAAAAGTACCCAAAAATTTTACAAAAAATTATTTTGTTAGCATCTCTCATTAATAAACATAAAAAAGTACATATATATGGAATATTTCTATTTTATCAGGATTTTTTAACATTATATTATTTTATATAATGATATTTCCAATAAATTTAATTCTCTTTGTTCGATTATGATTTATTTTTTACATGGGGATAAATAATGGATCTGTTTAGTTATTAATATTCAATTAAAATAGCATTTTTATAAAAATATATTTTTTTCATTTTTTTAAAATATATAACTACCAATAGTTCTTTTGAAACAGTAATATAATATTTATTTAATTAACAAAAAAAACAATTGAAATACCTTTTTAATAATATTAAAAGTTATAAAATTTTAATAACATCACATATCCCATGAATTATTATAGAACTATATGACCTTTTATCTATGTTTTAATGAATTATATTACAATAACACATTTTTATTGGTGAATTTAATATAAAATTAAATTAATAGTGATAAAATTGACATTACTGATATTCAGTAATAATTAACTTTTCATTAAATGATATAAAATTCATTAGAATCTCATATTTATCCCAATGAATGGGATATGGATGTAAAAAAATCCCACTTATGGGACATTTTTCATTTTATAGTAATATTATTAACCCTTATTGTATATAAAAATTTAATTTTATAGTGATTGTCATAATGGGAAATAAAAGGTTCAATTAAAATATAATGGTAATAATATAGTCCCAAATTTTTCAAATTTTTTTGATTGAGATGATTTAGACTAATTATCATATTATATTCAAGTAATATTAATTCAGTTATAATTTGATATAAAAATTAACTTATTTTAATTTAATATTATATGAAATTCTATGAGTCCCCCCCTTAATTATAATATGGTAAACCTTCATTCTCTTAATCACACCATAATAGGAATTATTGTCTGACAAAACTGTAAAAATTATTCTAATAAACATCCATATAAACATTCTATTAGTGACGAACATCCCAGAAGACAACCCCTAGATAACTTAAGATGAGAACTGAGGGTGTTGTTTTAAAGAAGTAGTAATCACATTAGCTAATCAATTTATTTTAAAAAAAACTCATTTACAGCTTCAAAAAAAATATTATTTATAAATTAAAAAAATTTATATCATAAATGTACAAAAATATATTATGATTATGAGATGACATCTCTTCACTGACATTTCAACTAATTATTATGTGAATGTATTGGTCGTGCATACGTATCACATACCATTTCCATATATAAATTCAATTCATTTTGCACTGTAACCTTAATTGATTTTTATATTGATGGGATTTTTATAAATTATATTTATAACATAAAATTTCAAATTAAATGGTAATATCATTAATGGGTCCTGATAATTCCGTATATAAGAAGAATAAAATTCCATGAACTTGATAGGGGAAGAAATAAACCTAGAAGAAAAAAATTAAATGGTGGAAAATCACTTATATGTGGATTGATACCATGAAAAGAATATCATTTTAAAATTTATACTATGCATTGTATTCCATCACTTTATGAATAATCAAAAAAAAGAAAAATTTCATGGCAGGAGATCTTACTACCATCACCCGCAAATTAAACAAATTCATTTAGGAGGACAGATGGTGATTTCAACTCCCATGAACAACTTTTCTATATAAACGAAATCATTCACTGGACGAGATGGTACATCCAATACCCATGAATTAAACCGAGTCATTTGTCAGCCTAGAACATAATTTCTATCTTCTTGAATAACCTCCCCCACAAAATAATTCATTCATGGGTCAAGGAATACTTATTGGGCTCCCACAAAAGATACATCGCATCCTACCATGGATGACTAACCGTGCTAGTTTCTTATTCATCTGTTTCATAATAAAAGAATGGTAATGGGAACTGAGGAAGAGGAATAAATTGTCTAGTAAAGAGTATAAATAAAAATATTTTCTGGAGAGATGAATTGGGAGAGTGTTGTTGATTCATTATAGGTAAACTGACATCATATATTTATAGACAATATATAAAATAATTTGACATCTGTGAATATAAGAACCTCTTGAGTACACCATTCCATAGGGAATAAAAAGACAACCCATTTGTAGATGAGCATCCCGCAAAGAAAATATTATGTAGATGGTACCCTAATTAGTTTTGAAAAATGATCTATGGTAGGATCTCAGCCCAGTATAGAAAAGACATATGTGGATGGAACCCTGACCCACATAGAAACACACTAAACATGAAAAACCTAGGTCTACACACAAAGCTATGCGAACACTATCCTCACCCTCATAGAAACATTCTACATTGTGGAAAACCCATATTGCATAATATCTTACTATGTGGAAAAAGTAATCATTGGGGTTTCTACTATCCACCTCAAATCACTCACTCCTATCATATCATTGGTCCCCACACTAACCCCTATGTAAACTAGTTTTATATTATTATGAAAAGGATTCTTCTAAATCCACCTTACATGTATGATCAAATCATGGGACATATAAGATTTTTCAATTGAGTTTACATATCCATGTTATGCAGAGTCATGTGTGTAACCTCCTTAATAATGCGGACCCTCATAATGTCTTCAAGTCTACATTCCCATGGCTATGAGTGTCCCAAACATGGAAGTGACCAAGGCCTCAGATGTGATCATGTGAATCTCTATGTTTTGTGGATTTAGGGGAACCACTATCAATTCCCTTTTGTGAATGATAGTTCTGAACATTCCTCTATGACCAATGACCTAAAAGAGAAATCCCCCCCTACATTATTCCCCTATTCATTATTGTTGGAGGGTGTACTCTTCCCCCACTTCACTAGCCCAAGTCATAGAACTAAGGATCCCATGATTTCTAAATCCTATATACCAAAAAAAATTGGAGACCCGGTCATTCAAACCCCTATCTCCCTCTCCCTCCATCCACCAGTACAAAAAGTGTGATGTCTGATTTTTTTCTACTATTTCGTTTTTTTTTCTCACACTGAGAATTACTAACAAGGTCATAGAGGTTTTTGGTGATCATGACATCCAAATAATCCAAAATCACAAACATGAATCTTCACAAGTTTAATAACCAAATATATACCATCAATAGTTCACATTTCATATGAAGAATAAATTTTATTGGCCCCCTAGTCAGAATAAGCACAAATATCACCCCCTAAAATTGGAATAATCATAGGTGTAATCTCCAACTCCCTAGACTAAATGGGATTTTATTCCTAACTAATTTGATATATTGGAAGCCTCCCTAGGGTGTAAAAATACCTAAATTCTTCATATTGTACTTTGGGCCACATTACTAGTTTGATCATATTCACCTAGGACACCACATCTCTTTTGGGTCACACAAGATGCTTTGGCATAAGTCCTATACCAAACTATGACTTGATACCTTACTCCTGAATGTCCTTGTTGCATGATGATAAAATATAATGTTTGGTCCCCATCACATGACCTTAAACTGTTATTTAACCTTGGATGTGACACTGAACTATTTTGGTTTCCTTCCCTCTGATTGGAGTATATAGGAATCCCATCTTATTGGTTTGGTCCATATATATAAAAATCATCCATATCCCTGGTTGATAGAAAACCCCAGAGCACTTGACCATATGGTTTAAATACTTCATCGACCTAATGAATGAAAAATGTATCTCTAATCAGACTGTAAAAGGTATCCAGTGATGGAACACATCTAATACATACAAATATCCTTATTAATGGAGGGCCTAATAAACATAATTGTGATCTGGGAGCCATGCATGTTAAAAATTGATCATTATATTATGGTGAGACACACATAAATACATGTTATTGAACTAAGTCTCCATGAAAATTTCATAAATAAATACGAGATTTGAAGAATATGAAACCTTAAAAAGGGTGTGATATGCCCAATTTTCCATATGCTCTTCCAATGTGGGTTATTTAGTGTCATTGGCTATGTTCTCTAACAGACTGTTTTCTTTGTAATGTAGGTTAATGGGTAGTCATGGATATGAGATCCATGGGGTGTTTCTAACTCAACAAAAACACACTAGATACTGTTCAGATGTATTAACACAATGAAAATGATTTTAGAAAACTAAACCTCATGCAATAAATCTTCGGACCAACCGATTTCCAATGGAAACAAAATGGTGAACCTATTCTGAATCCTTAACCAAATTGGTGGTATTAACTTGTGTTAGGCACCATTAACATCAAAAAGGGAAATGGGGAAAATGAGTACATCAATTGCACATGTGGTAATGTGGTACTATTTTGATTAGTTTTTTGTATATAATTTTCACATATATTGTAGGAAATTTTTATAGAGCCTTTTTCAATTCGATAGAGTTTCTCCATATTTCGATGATATGTGCATAAACTGCTAAAAATTTCTATTTCTCAACCCAAAAAAGGTATCTATCATCCATTCATTGAATTCAAGACTAGGATTCAGATGAATTGTCCTAATAATATGACATGATTGATACTCTCCATATACTGGAGGTGGATCAACATGCCTCCTATATGATAAAGATGCACCAATGATATTCCCAATGATGTTCAACCTTCATGATCAAGAAGACACCAATATACATGTCATGTTATTTCGAGATATTTTTCTTATAATGTGATAATGAGAACATACCAAATAATGTGGTGGAGGATAATTGGGTCACGGAAGACATTATTCCAGCTGCATGGGGATCCCTCCCATGAGCCAATTTTGTTAATGATATCTATAAATGTCCTATAACTCAATATCATCACCATGTGAAGGCTATTTCCATCGCAGCCCCAAATGAAGTTATATATAAACGGTTCACTAGGGAGTCTTGCACATGAAAAAGTTCAAATAAATAGGAATAGTGTATCATCCTTATTCCTACTTAATAATCCCACTAAGTGAATACATCAATTACCTATAGAGACATGAATATTTCTTATCACTCCTAAAATGCATTTCACCCAAATATTATGGGAAATTATGAGCATGTGAAAATTCCTATTCATTCACATTATACTCCATAGGTAAATATGATGGAAACCATATATGAATAAAATAAATTCCATCTTATTTTCAAGTATCCCATCAGCAAAATAGGATGAAAACTGATGAGCATACCCAAATTCCTTCTCATTCACATTACACCTACCTAGTAAATATGGAGACAATCTATGGGAGGAATTATATTCCAGATCACCATTATGAAGCATGTAATGTAAATACATCAGAATCCTAATAAAATCATAGGATAATTCCTTTTGATGCATATCTTGGCCATCATTCAAATAAGATGGAAAAATGTCACTAGAAACAAATTATTCCAATTTTATATGAAGAATGACATAAAAAAATGATATTAATTGGAGAAATAATATAGTGTATCCCATTTTTAAATTAGTTGTGGCCTAATTTCTCTTCCCCTCTCTTGATTACTATGTGTTTTTATACGCAAAAAATGGTGCACCAGAGTAGGCACATATTACCTCTCCGACATCGGAATGGGAATATATTCCCATTATATTAATGTATGTCTATGAAAACATCATAAATATAATTGTGTATCTATCATAAATCCCTCACAAATTCCTTCATACATTCCAAGATTTAATAACATCTACAAAAATAATAGTTATTCAGTCAGACAATCTCACACCGCCGTGAGTGTCAACTTGTCTATAGAATGAGACAGTCACTCATGATCACACATTAATTAATAATATCATGAAAGAGGGTTGTCAAAGATATTCCATGATAAATTGAAAAAAGGATCCAAAAAATAATCCTTCCGACTGGGGGACACCGGTCCATTTCAATGGCTGCACAAGGGTAGGCATATATTACCCTATGAATTCTAGAATCTTAACTGTATATCCCAACTACACATTGAGATATATGTGAACATGAAATAATATTTGAAGTCCAATACATAAAACAAGTTTCCCAAGTGACCTTCAAGAGAGAACGGAAAAAAATTCATTCCAAAGTAAATTGTAAATCCAAAATAAGACTCATAAACATTCAATTATTGAAGCTACAGTTCTTGAATAGTTTATAGATCAAACAATTGTGTATTAGGATCCTGCAGGTCCATTATCAATTTATGTGAGTGGATGTAGTAGATTCTAATGTCCTCCATTAAACATTGCTACATATAGCTCTAAAGATCCTCCCCAATTTATCTACAATGATGTCTCCCATTGTGTGAAAAAACTGATCAATCGTGAGATGTTATCCACTGATCATCATCCCAATAACCCCCCCTTTTGGAAAAATGATAACACTGTAAGAGGGTCATCCTCAGGATGTGGTTCGACCTGAAGGGCCTTTCTAAGGTATAAAATATAAAAATTCTCCCTGCATTCAAATTTCATGCTATGATAGTGATCCTCTACATTATAACTCCCACCAAGAATGTCATCCCTATAGTGACCTCTCATTTTAGAAACAAGATCCTCCACATGCTGAGTCAAATAGAGAAAATAATTCATATTATAAGGAAATTGGAATGATTGGTTCTTACACAATAAAAACACTTTCAATGGATATTGATGACCTTTCTCAAATTAAAGATGTCTTAGGTCAATTCTCTGCCTCGAAGCCACCATCATATTGTTCCCATTCCAACGAGACCATTACTAGACATGCTAATAATGAAAAAACATTCATGAATAACTCGTGTTGGGATATCATTTAGAAGAGTATCACATAGAAAATAAAAGGGATATGTTTCTCATGAGAAGACAATTATTCTGGATAACATACACATCATGTTTTACCCTCATCCACTTCCCAGTTCGACATTTTATAGGCATTGTCGAATGAAAACATAAACAACATATGTCTCAATCTATGAAAAAATATCAACTACATGAAAGAATAATTATTCTCCTATAATTGGTATAAAGGTCATGTCATAATATTTGGAGGGAATAATCAACAAATAAATTTGTAATAACTTCCATATACACGATGACCACTATCATAGATGCGATGAAAGGATCTATAATCAGAATTCAACAATGTGCTACATGAGTTGGGTCATATAATTGTAAACATCCCACTGGGAGTTCATATATGTGGATTGGTCAAACATGGATCATTTTATATCACCTAATTCTTTATTTATAAAAACCAACTAGAAATGAAATCATTAAATGTGATTATTCCATGGTTTCTATTAATAAAAACAACTTCTCTATGAAAAATGGAATAATCAATCAGAAAACGTCTTGGTTAAGAAAAAAAGTGTCATAACCGTTGAGAGTGAGCCATTGAAGAACTCCAGAACCAGAAAATTGTGAACGTTTAGTAAGCAACTCACGTGGTGGAATTCCATCATCAATAATTTTTAATGACCTTAGAAGAAATAATTTCACATGTATACTCAACATTATATATGACTCTCTCTTGAACAAGGATGGACAAGATCAAGAGGGAGACAATAGTTTCAGCCATATCCAAAATATGGAATGATCCCAACCCATTATGATGGGTGAATGTTTTTTAGAAAATTCCCCTATAAGAATAAAATATCTGTACTAAATCACAACAGAAAAAAAATGGTTGAAACCTGATCCCTTAGTGCATAGAGATTCATTAAATCTACCACCCACCAATGAAAATATGTCTTTCACATTTAAAATAGAAGAAAAGTGGTATGGTCTCCCATTCATCCCATATCATGACCAATTTTCTCTTTAATTTTTGTGCATGATAAGGACACATAGATGTTCCCTTTAATTCACCTGTCACTAAGAAGTACGAAGAGGATAGTAGAAGGGATGGGAGAGGTCTAACAATGGGAGAAATAATTCAAATAAAATATTAATGCTAGTATGATTCCTAAAATGAATTTTCAATCACTAAACCTTTTGGAAACACATCCCAAAGATGGAAAAAACATGATTATAATGAAGAAGATCCTAGAGAGGATGGATCTATCCAGAAAATGTTCCACACTGAGAATGATAGTGTGCATAATTGGAACCATAAAATCCTTATAGTTGATCCCTCAATCAATCCCATACTTCTTAATCAGAAAACTTATTATAGGAATAAAGGCATAGACACATATAATTTGTCTCATCCTCTCGATGGGGATGATATACCTTTTCTTGAAGAATGATTCTCTATACAGGATGATTAAATGATAAAGACAAGGTGATTCAGTGTTGAGTAAATCCGAGGTAGCATTAATATCGAATATGGCCCCTAGGCTGAGCCTCAATGTAAATATCCAATAGGATTGCCTTATCCACAAGGATTAATCCCGAGAATTAATACAAGGACATTACAACCACCCAACATGACACCTGAACCAGTAGTGTACATAGACACCATCATGGATAGATATAAATATTTTCTCCATTAATAAGACAATATGATCAAGCTAAAGAGAACACTAAAATTATTCCCTTTTACATATATCCATCCCATATAATTGTAGAAACAATGTTCTTGATCCTATATATTCTCACATCATCCCAAGATCATGTTCAACAAAACATTCATCAAGGGATAATCAACACCATCGATTCACTAATAGCTTGATTGGAAGCCATTGAAAAGTGGTGTGCACACGTGTAGCTAGAACCGAAGGCTTACCCAGACTTGGAGAGAAACACCCCTACAACTCCTTTCTCTGAGAGTCTTATGTTTCTAATATTCAATAACATAGGTGACCTAGAAAAAAATATAATGCACTATGCATCCAATTGTGGTACCATGATGGAAAATCATGCTAAAAAAGGACCATTGGTACTCAGATTCTTCGTAGGAACCTTGAATGGGATAGCCCTCGTATGGTTCACCTGTTTTATAGCTCTTTTGATCAATTGTTGGGATGACCTCCCTCAGTAGTTCCTCGTATAGTTAATCTCAATGATGGAGAATATAGTTATAATTTAGATCTTGAATTGAAAATATTGAAGAAATAGAGAGGTTCATATTTCATTTCCATATGAAAATGGATGAGGTACTCACTAGACCAACTGCTTCCCTAAGAGGATATGCTTACTGAAATCATTGATAAATTATGTGATGAGATATGTATTCCTCTCATATCGATCAAATATATATGTTTATTTTTGGATTTCTATTCCATTTACAAATGAATGGAAGAGTACATCAATCGGGCTAAGATCTGTCCCAAGATAACTCCACCAGTCCTTAAGGAAATAGAAGTAAAGGTGTATGAGAAATCTTTCACACTTAAACCAACCTCCATGCCTCCTCAAGCTCTGAAAGCCACACTATATAATGAATCACCCCTATGGAATCTATATAATCCCCTACCACGACAAGATGAGTATACGAGACCTATTTAAAATCACTTCAATGAATTAAGTTACAAAGTTTAATAATTCCATGATGATCAAGTGTGTGGTTATATTATATCCTCTTTGGACATTACCTTGTTTTTTCATCCATTTCCTAGAATGCCAAATCTGGCATGTCTTGATGAATGGTCTGACTATTTTCACTACCACTAGATATTGAGGTACACCATTCATGAATTATTCATCTTCAAAAATATAATATATAAAATGGTAGATTTTGGGCATGAAATGTTGTGAAAGTCATTAGAATAAGTGGGGTATGATTCCAAAAATATCCTCGAGGAGGTTGGTTTGGGGAAAGATGTTTTTAGAATAAAAAAATAGTGCTTTGATGGCATGATAAATTAAATTCTGATCAACATATCCCATGGTATTATCCTAGAATAATTAAAAAATCATATTATGCCCCAAGCCACTTCCACTACAACACAACCAACATCCATGGACATAAAAACTCCATGATACATCATTTCAAAAATCCACATGATTGGGAAGGTATGAGTATAGAATATGAGGATAAATAACCATTATGATTTTTTTTATTTTACTCTCTGAAACATTGTACCCTCTGATTCAAAACAATGGGAACTACCCCTTAAAATTGTAGCGCAAAAAACAGTTATCCATATAATCTCCTAATCATATGAGTAGTTGATCTTTGATTCCACTAATTTCAAACATTTAACAAATCCCATATTCAATTAATAGTATGTATAGGAAAATGACTTCCTTTCATCTGATTCATGAACCGGAGGAAGAGGACATAGGAGATGAGGACATAGGAGAAGGATCATTCCTAGCTAGAATAATAGCCACGTCCCTACATAGGCTGTCAATGTTAAAGAAAATCGTTGATTTACCCTTTATAGTGTTCGAATTTAGAAGGAAAATCCCCTAGCTTTTTTCAACATCCAACCTGAACATATCAATCTTTATTATGAATTAAAATGGAAAATATGTCCAATTTCACATGGTGTGCATGTTAACATACCAGGTCCAACCAGTAAGGAAAAGAGCACCTTAAACTATTGTTTCGAGGTTCAATCCATATACATTAAATAATCATGCCTCTAAATTAAATGTGAATGAGAATACCTACCCAGGGTCGTGAATTTATTTACAGAAGATGTATGAAATCCAAAATTAGATATCCATGGTACTTTACAATCTATTGATCATGGATTCACAGAGTTTTTCTAAAGGCTATTGGGATGAACTCATAGAGATTTTTCTAAGCCATCATATATTTGGAGCTAAGGTTTCCACTACACTGGTAAATCAGGTAGAGATGGATATGGTTAAATAACTCATAACTATCTCACTCATAGAACAAGATGAAGATGATGTTATACTTGGGCTAATTATAGCCACGTATGTGTTTGGGAGGATAAATTGTCTCAATGTCTGAAATGTTTTCATTTAAAATGGATCCAGAGTTATCCTCATAGTAGTAAAAACACATCATCAAATGTTTTATTAATAGAATATACTGGAACCTTCCTCTATTGAACAACAAGGATATGAAAAATTGGAGAATAATTCATTGTTCTCAATCATGATGAAGTACCTGTTCGAAGATCCCATTTCCAAATCAAAACCATACATGGTTTGGAAAAACACATCCTTAACCATTTTTCTTAGTGGCATATTTTTGTGTCATCAATTGTTAATCCTCTCATCGTACCATGAATTCATCAAATACTACATTAATGTAAATAACAGTGTGTTGAACACAAATAAATTCCCAATTTTAATCCTACGAGCCACATTTTATCGAATAAGATTCAATAAAAGGGATGAAACGCACGGTTAACAGGGTTTATTAGGTCACCCCCTTAATTGTCTAAAAATGAAATCCAATGCCTTTTAAAATATCGATGAAGAAGACGTGTTGGACATAAATTAGGTTGAGTATATGAGTCCATAGTAAGATGAATATTTAGCTATCCACATGAATTTATTCATGATCAATGAGTCCAAATGTGTTGAAAAGTTTGTTAGATCCCCAAAAATAGTTAATTCTCAAATGAAGATGACTTTACGGCTTCCCTAGTGATCATGGAAATCCATACCTAACCTGTTGATAGAGAATTGGCTCTCCCATTTGACAAATAAGATGAAGAGACTATTTATCTATCTCTTACCCTACCCTCAATGTAGATTCATGGAATTACCTCATTGTCAGTTGGGACAGAGGATGTTTCTTCATCATTGTAATTCCATGATATCAGCTCCACCCCCAACTCTGGATAACTTATCCAACTATATTATCCCCTTCTAGAACAAGATAGAAAATATAAAGAGGAAGCAGCCGAGGATGAAATTCTACTAAGGGATTCTTATCCAAAATTTAATGAGGGATGTTTTATGACCATTGTTGAGCTTAGTGAAATAAATATTGGTAAAAAAGAACACCCAAAACCAACCTCGATTAGTGCATCAATGTATTCTAAAGAAAAAGATTTACATACCTAATTACAGAATTTTCATCAACAAGTATTCTCTTAAAATTACACACAAATACAGAGACTTAATCACGAGGTGGAAACTTACCAACTAGACCTTCCAAAGGACCACTATGTGTATAAACATGCATCCAAAAGGATACCCCAAACACTTGCTACCAAAATTAATGTTGAATTTTAAAATATCAACATATCCATCTCAATTGAGAGGTTTAATATCCTAATTGGATGGCCAATATCATCCATATTAAGAAGATAAATGGAAAAATCGAAGTCATCATTGATTTCTAGGATCTCAACGGACAATATCATAATGTTGATTTACTTTTCCCGATCATAGAAATTTAGATTGATGATATAGTTAGATATCAAGATCCCTCCTTGAGGGATGAATATTCAGTATAAAATCTAATAATAAGGGCATAGAATGTTGAATATCCCAACATATTTAGTTCCCCATGGATTATAATCTATTGGGTAATGACCTTTGGCTTCAATAATTAGAACTCTACATATCAAAATTCCATGATACAAATCATTAAACCCATCCAAGGAATGATTTTAGAATTATATGTTGTTGTAATTTTGGATTAAAATTGGCACAGATCTTACCCCCAAGAAGATCATGAAACTATATTTGATAAATTGTGGTAATAAAACACTAAAAATAAGCCTGTGAAATTCTATTTTGGTGTTACCTTTTTGAAATTTTTAATTTTCATCATATGATGATACAGTATTGAAGTCGACCCTGAGTAGACAAACTAAGTACATAGAATGTCACCTCCTTGAAACCCTATACAGAAGAGAGGACTTCAAGGAACCTTGTCCTATAATTAGTTCTTAAAATCCATCCTCATATGAATTTTATTTTCTTCGCCAGGATGATGAATGAGTAGGGTACATATCATCGGACAAATGATTGTCATGAAACATTCCACAGTCTCTAAAAATATCACATAATCTTTCTAGTGTTGATTCCATCTATCAATAATGGGTTCTTATTTTGTACCTGGAATCTATTGAGAAATCACTAGGTGGATTCCTCACACAAATGAATAACATCAACAGTGAAAAAAATATTTATTACCTAATCTGAAGCAAGATAGGTGCTCAGGTGACATTCACTTACCTTGTCACTAGACTCTCTTAGTACATATAAGAAACTCTAGTATAATAAATATAAATGTATTATAAATATGTTACAGAACCACATTCTTATATATAATGTTATATATGGTTTTCTTATGACTTTATATTACATATATGTTAACAACTCTTTGTTATGGTTATGTTGTGGGTAATATTCGCTCTATATTTTGCATGTGTCATAATTGGATATATCATTGTCCCTAAATATTAGATAATGAAATGTAGAATGAAAATTTTCATAATATTATAATTAATATTTATTATACGTTTATTATGATATTCTAAAGAATATATAATCATGAAATGAAATACAGAGTTCCAGGATATGGTATGTCTTACGTATGCAAGAGCGCTTCTTCGGTTATATTGATGTATTGAAAGAAATAAAGTAAATGGAGTATATGTATATGTATATAATTATAAAATAACTTCAAATAACCATTATTATATCATATAGGTTCACTATACATATCCTTATTACATTACATGTTGTGTGTGAATGAATCTCATCGTTTTGATGGGGTAGTAGTCCACAATTTCACAAAAACAATTATCATATATGCACAAGATGGAAATCTTAAGGGTAGGTCATAATTAAAAATAAAATAGTAATAAATATATTATAATATATTATATTTCATATATAAATATATTTTCCATTATAATTTCATCCATTAGAGGTGGTAATAGAATAATTATGAGTCATAATTTCATGGAGTAGTAGTTCACCATACACGTAAACAGGGTGTATGTTGGACATTACTTGAAAGTGTGTGTAAGAGTAGGGCGAACCCATTTCATAAAAAATAATTGAATATTGAGGATGACTATTTTTTATAAAATAATTAAATAAAATTATTTTATGGATTGGAGAATAGAAATAAAGGAAATGAGTTTGAGGGAGGGTGTAACCTCTCAATCACGTAACTCCTTTTTGTTTGCTCCAAAGGGATTATTTGGTTGTATATCTCCCCAAATATATTATAACAGGAAGAATTAAATTATTTTAGGAATTTTATTGAATAGATCATTTCTGATATTAAGTGTATTGATATGTTTGATAAAGTGGGATATGCGGTGTCCTTTTTTAGGGATGGAAAAGGACACACTTTCAATTTTATAAAACAAGGGAGGTATACCTAGGTTTTTACATAAAAAAGTCATAAAAACAAAATAAAATCAATATTGGAAGGATTAATGAAAAAAATAGCATGAAGTATGGTATTGTATAGGTTTCTATGTCATATGGGCATTTAAATTTAATATTTTTTCCATTATTAATGTTTTTTATCATAATAACTGTAATAAATTATAACTGCATTCAATAATATTTTTTGAATAAACCTAAGTTAAACATATTATAAATTATAAATTATATTAATTCAAATTATGGAATCCATTTTTCTAAATTCATTACATAGAAATGGGAAAATTCAATCTAAAATTAATCCCATAGACTAGGCAACAATGGAGGTTTAAAAAGTAAAAACATCCAAAAAATCTCATTTCATATAACCAATTTCAAAGTGAAAATGATTCTAATGACCTAAATTGGATATACTGAAAAATCTATTATATAACTACACATTTATACCAGTATAAAATATAATTAATCCTTACAATAGTTTTTGATGAAAATATTGTTTTAAATTAAATTTCAATATTTTTACCTATTCATGAAAAAATTACCCATACATAAAAATACTGATAATATGTTCTTAAATTATTTTTTTCATAAATATATGATGTTAATTTTGATACATTAGATCTATAAAAATTATTAATAGTGTATTTAAATTGTTTTCTATATTAAAATGTGGTAAATATACCTTTATTTAAAAATAGGGTTTTCAGCATAGAATATGCATTGATCATATCTTATATCTGTCAAAACTGTAGGATGATTAATAATAATATTTTTTAATATATATCATATAAAATCAATTTACATCATTCAATATTAGTATTTAATTTATCCTCTAAATATAAATCATCTTTTTCACATAAAAATATTCATTTATTAATTATTCATATTATATTCAAATTTTATATATATTATTTTATAATTAATAGGTAACCAATGAATACATATATATATATATATTCATAATATAGTTAATCCTATACTATTTAATTTAATTTCCACATTATATATTATAAAATTATAATATTTTTGAAATGAATTATTGTCTGGTAACACTCTATCTTTCATGTTATGAAATCCCTTGAAGAAAGTTAGTTTTGCATGTAACGTAAGATAACATCTCTATTCCGTGTAAAGAAATATATTTTCTGTGTAGTGAATTATTAACATGATTTTGTATATTACAGAAGATATAAATAGTGACTTTATTTAAAAAATTATTTTCAATTTTTCATGAAACGAAAAATATCAAAATTATTAAAATATTTCAAAAATAATAATTTACAAAAAATCATGGTGTTACATGGGAGATGGATTTTGGTGGTGTATCTAGAAACCCAACAACGAAGATTATGGAGGCCTAAGTCTCAAAAATTTGGTACTTGAAGTAGTTCTCATTTCTCCTTCAATGTAAGTCTAGCTATAATCTTTCCTTTTATTAGATGGATACACAAATAATGATGTAGAAAACTTGGATTTAATTCTTGGGCTAGAGATAGAACTCCATGTACAAGTAGATCAATTATTGATAATGAAATATTCATTAATTAACATTAAGTGGTTTTGTATTTATTATGTTATAAATAATGAAAATCTAATGCACTTTCTATGCCATGTCTATGTACTAATTGAGGAATCACGTTTAGAACCGACATTGAATCACATATCATGGTCACTAATTTCCCAAGACATTGCACTGAAAAATGCATCCAATACTATTCACGATCCACTGTGGGATGAAATAGTAATCAGTATTGCACACCAAGGGATGGTATCCCCATTTTTTCCATCCTAGATGGAATAGATACCAAAAGTTATTCTCATCCTCGAACTGTATAGTCTTACCTCTGATAGGATTACAGCCATTATGGAATACCTTCAAAATGGTTATCTCCTACCATATAGAGTTAGGGGAGGGATATTTTGAATACGTGACATTAAAATGTTACTAAAATAAATTTATAAAAAGATTCCTTCATTCACGGTTCATTCAAACATAATTCACAAAACCCCAGAGTTTAGGTACACATAAAAGTATTTTTGTCCATTTTCCATATGGGGAAGAGACATCGTGGAATTATATCCCCCCTCTATAGACATGTAATTTAAATATAATCTTACCTCAACCATCTTAATCTCCATGTGGGAAAATGCTACACAACACAATGAATTCAGGGTAAGGAACATTTTCAGCTTCATTACTGAAAACTTCAACACTAAATTTGGGGTCCCACATACAATATTAATTAACCACATCCCCATTTTATTCTATGGAATTGGAAAAATATATTTAGAGTGTTAAATAATGTCAATGTTATCGCCCCATACAATGAATTGGATAATTGGAAAGATTGAGGCTTTCAACAATACCCTATAAAGTATATTTTAGATGATTTTATATAATTATTCAATTTATAGGACGTGAAAGCACAAGTATTCTAGGTGGTCTTACTAGACCATAACCCACAATGCCACACATGTAACCACATACTCATTAGTATGCAGGATATAGGTCATCCTAGTAATTTATGTTTAATTTACCTATCTTTAGGTTGAATTATGTGTTCTATTATCTTTTAGTGATATGCATATGAAGTGGAGAAAATAATTTGAGCAATTAGTTGATAAATAATTACATAACATGCATCATTAAGATGTCCACCAAACCCAGATCATGTGATCCATTAACAAAAATGTTCACCTCAAGAATTTACTTGAGGGATAGATGTTGTTTATCCTTAGCACATCGTTGATACATAGAATGAATCATTAAAAGTTTAATCCAATGATGGAGGGACCCTGCATCATACATAAAGTATAATACAAGGGAGATTATCATCTGATTTTGATGGATGGAAAGCACACTGGGGATTCTCCGAAGGCCTAGTTTTAGATGAAGTAATTATTTTAATCTCATGACATCATTTTCTGGATCACATGATGTGGAGCTACATTGTATGACATAATTATTGAATACCATTAAACTACATAGTGAACCATCCCAGCTATACAAATATAAAGAACATGGTCGATCATTGTTGGAAGACCTTAAAAAAGAAAATCATCATTTTCTATGTCACCAGAAAATAATCTTCATGAAATCAGAAACCTCTCCCCAAGATGATTAACATCATAGGAATCACTATTTCAATCAAAGATTCACCGCACACAAGTTAGATCTATACGACAGACACATAAAATGCCCATATCATCATGTGAGATTTAGATCCACATAGGGAGTCTCTTTATCTAGAACTACATGCGGATTGATTATCATTATATGGGATACATAGTAAATCATATACCCCTTATCCTGGGACTATCACCAAAATACAAGAAACCCCCCTCCCCTGCATACAAACAAAATTGATGTAAGGGACTCCAATGTGGTTCTGATTTATCAGTCAATTTCACAGAAAACAAACTCTCCCAGTATATGTGTATGATATATTTTGGGAAGAACATTTAGATATATGTCCATATTGATTCCATATCACATAGTATATGATGTGATTCTTGGATCTCAAATCATAGGTCTATCCAAAACAATCAAATAATCAATTGGAAAATTTCCCCTGATGCATGAGGATCAGAACTATGTAGAGAGTACCAATTCAGAACTACATATATCTATATTAATGTTATCACAATTTATATTGTGATTCTTATTCATCTAATACTAGGTACAGTTCCAAAAAAGAGAAAAATTCATTCCTCCCAGTGTATGGTTTAGATATTCACATGATTTCTTATAAAACGTTTATATTGATTGATTCTTATAATCATAATTTAGATATTAACACTAATAATTCAAATTTTTGGAAAAATGGAAGCATTCCCCCTCTGTCACATTGAGGCACCTAAATCCTTACCACCTGATGCTAAACATTATGGTACCTAACGAACAATGTGTGGAGTGATTCCCATGTTGAATAGATGAGTAGTGATGAATAGACTTCATGTCTTGATATCATCCCTGAGTAAAATAAAAAAAATACCCCTCTCATGTAAAAAATTGATATATGTCTGGGATCTCGTGTTTGGGATCAACATTCAGGCATCTGTAATGGAAACAAAAATAACCCCCATACATATGAGTCAAATATTTTTTTGGGAATTTCAATCTCCAAGGATAATAATGGTCTATAAATTTATTATATACCCATACACATTCATTACATTAATTTTATTTTATGACCTCATTAATTACATATCTTCACAATCATCACCGGACCAATAGAAATGTAGGATCATTTTCCTATGGAATACACTGTTTGACTATGAATTATACTCCACAATTGGATCAACAAAAGATCCCATAGAAAATACATTAAAATAATGGAAAATTCATCCCCATGGAAGGACTCATCTATCTCTATAAGTCATGATGAATTCTATTCCCCTTATCATTTCTCCTGATATTAGAATCCCCAGAATCAAGGTTTCAAATCTATTTATCCCTCTTGTTCGAGGATTGGAGAAACATCTTAACATGATAACCCTCCAACTTCTCATCATTTCAATGAAATGTCATCTTTACATCATGATTGTAATGCCCTGACCCTAGTTACCCAGAGTCGGTGCATTATTAAATATCATTGGCCTAGTCACAAAAGATCAAGTCTCAAAATACCGATTAGTTTAGTAGCCTCGGAAGTACTAGATACATTCATAAGGTTAACATTACATCATAAAATGGAAAAATACAACAACATTTTCTAGATAGACAACACTGAGATACCATAGACTATCCCTGGAAAGAAATCATAATATACTTATTTTCATCCTGGGAAAAATAAAACATTGAAAGGGGTGAGCTCAGATGCATAGTAAGGATAACAATATAGTGGAAACTTTCACAAATAAGTATGAACATTTAAGGAAATGTATAACTAAACCAAAAAATTTTTTAAACATGAACATTAGCATAATATGGAAGAAATAAAATGAAATAATGCCATTTAATTATTCACATGGATATTCTACTAGTCTAATGACCACATGAACCATCAATATTATTTCCATAATAAGGGAATGTATAATGTCGGATATTCTGAAACATATTGTCATGGCCTCGGCCAATACGTCTAAAACTGATTAAGGCCTCGGACAAAACCATAAATCAAACTGGGAAAGGGCCTCAACCAATTCCATTTCTAGTACTCTCATGAGACCTACTGTTGCATCGAGGAGCTACAACGGGCTTCACCCGTCACTTACTAAGTCCAATACATTACTTATATGAAAAAGTATAAACATATCATAAACATTCGTATTAAAACTAAAATACTAAATGTCAATACTTTAACCATAAATCATGAATGGTATATAAATATCATAGCCACATTCAAACATATCACAAAACCTTCAATACAATATCGAAGTTTTTTATCATAATAAATCAACTCCAAATAAACATAAAATCCATCAAAGGATGTTGACATGAATGAAATCAATACCCTTTTTAGAGAAATATCTATTTCTATTTTGAAATCATTTAAGAGTCACAATATAATAAAATAAATTATTTACATTGAAAATATTCATATAATCTTGTAAGGGAAGCTTTGATGAGTTTATAATGGTAGAAAATAGCCGCACCCACCGTATAAGTTAAAAAAGACATTCTTACCTTAATTTTGTCGAAAAGGTTAAAAAGAACATTGTTTGGAAAATGACAGAAGTTTTCCTTTATAAAAATCTTATAAAAATTCAACAAGGGTATAAATTACTTTAACCAATAGTCTATAAAATAGTAAGAATGTTTTGAAATACATTTTTAGGAAACATAGATGTGGATGATAAAGAGGTCCCAATAGATAATTACGTATAAACAACCTCGGATAATGAAGATATTGTGAAATAAACCCTTACCTTGTACATTTCCTTGGATAATGGTAGGTTAACCTCCTGTATAATGGTGAAATAATTGTTATTAAATTATAAAAGAATCATATACATTAACATGATTTCATATATGATCTTTTAACATTGCTTTGTTGGTATTATTGTCGTTTCAGGTGTTAACTATCTCGTTTTCTTTTATATATTTCGTTACATAAACCATGTTTGTTAAGTATATGATGTATCTTATTCATATCCATAATGGTATAAAGAACTTAAACCTTATTTGTAATCATAAAATGATAATTATAATTGCATGCATACGATGGGGAATTAATCTCATCGCGTTCGTGGAGCCGGTAGTCCGTACGTACGCACGACCCACAATATAATTCTTTTGATATTTTTAAAAATATACAATTGGATGGTATATCATATATAAAGAATCATTATCATTTTATATTTCTTATTTACATCAATTACACAACATTATTATACCCATCCAAAATAATGATGTTTTGAATAACAATTACACTACGAGGTGGAGACGGTAAGTCGTACGTACGCACGTATGGTGACATGTCATTTGAAGGATGGATTGAATACTTACTATGGTTGTAACATATTTATAATAACATCAAAGTATATAGAATATAATGGATTTATTATTTTATAAAGGAAATAATTAAGGAAGAAGACGTTGAAGAAGAAAAGAACTTGAAAAAGGGTGTTGAAAACATTACCTCTTCTTCGGGTTCTTCCTTTTGATTTGATCAAAAGGGCTCCATAGATTGGAATTCTGGATAAAGGAATGAATCTTGGATAAAGGGAGGATAGTTGAGAGGGTATTTGTGTAGATTTTGGCCGATCCAAAAGGATTTTATGGTATGAATATTTTGATAGAAGTGGTGTCCTTTTATAAAGGAGAGGAGGGGCTCTTTAGGAAAAACATAAAGTAGAAATTTATAATAAATTCATATTCTGTTTTAATGGCTCCAAAGTGAATTATTCAAAGTATAAGGTGGGGATGGGTCTCAATACTTTAATCCAATAGATATTATACAGTTTTGGGTCATTATATTAACCTTATATTTTAGTTTTAACTCTTAGTTAATTAGTTTGACATTTACCAGGTCACTTTGTATTTTTATATTATATATTTAATAAACATACTATATACATCCAAGAGACCCCAAAGTGTTCCATTAATGATACACCTATTATGGTATAAGTCTTCTGGATGAACCATATATTTTTAGGAATAGAATATCAATTAATAATATAATACTTGTTTTAAAAACTCATTTATGTCAATTTTGACAATATTTAAAAATTGATTTTTGTTAAAGTCTTAAAAATTATATTAATTAGAACCAAATTCATTTATGAAATCCTAAAATTTAATATTAACCAATAAAATTCATGTATTTCATCAAAACAATAAAATTATATTTATTTTAAATTTTATTATAAAAATTATTTGAGTCTTTCATTGATAAGGAAAATACTACATCATTATTATGTCATAAATAAATTTAATTATTAAATGTATAAAAATTATAAATAAAATACTATTATGTATGAAATATTTTTATCTTTATAATGAATATTTATAGTTGAAAATATAACATATATAACCCTATGTAAATTTTTTTTTTCTAATATATATAGGCTTATGTCATTTTTGTATTTAATTTAACATAATTAATATAAAGTGTACTTATCACCTAAAAGTTGCTCCATGGGGTCCCAAATTCGTCCCAAAGATTCCCATGGTCTGAAATATATCGACAAATAATATTATGACACGTTTTAGGGTAATTTATTATTATTATAATATTATTTTGACCCTTATTTACCGGAATTACCCTTTAACCATTGTAAATAAAATATTTACCAAAATAATTATTCAAAATTTCTAAAAATAAAAGTTACATCTTTAAACAATTTGGACATCCTTATTCTAAAAATAGAATACATTTCTCAAAATTCACAACACAGAAGTGGTGGAAATTAATTTAAAATTAATTTTTGTTGTTAAAACAAAATGCGTGTTTTGAAAGATAATAACTATCAAAAGATGGACACTTGTTTATATCCGGTTTAAATGTGAAATTATGTCCAATGAACAATATTTTATTAAATGGTAATAATATATTCTAAATTTACTTTAAAAACAATCAAATTTATAATTTATCATAATTAATTATTTTGATTTAAAATGTTGTTTTTAATTAAAATTTAGTAATTTTCATTATTCATAAAAATATAAAAGTTATCTGAAAAGTACTAAAATTTTACACTATACTAATTTCAATATACTGAATCCACAAATGAAGTCGATTTTGAGAGTTAAAATTTATTAAATTTAAAAAAGTGGGTATTACTATTTATAATGTCTACTTTGATTGGTCGCGGTGTGTTAGAATCTCAAAGTTCCATACAACACACGCTACTGTATTATTCAAAGAGAATCGTACTGTGGAAGCTTGGGGTGTTACATTCTCCCCTCCTTAAAATAATTTCACCTTTGAAATTTCTAGAAAATTACTGTATAAAAAGTCTCAGGTGGTTCTTCATCATAAGTTCCTCGGGTTCCCACGTTGCCTCTTCCATCTTATGGTTCCTCCATAGAATGTTTACCAGACGAGTCATCCAGTTTCTCAACACTTGTTCAATTGTATCAAGAATCCTGATGGGATCTTTGCAATAAGATAGATCAGGTTCCAGTTCTAATTCCGTGTAAGTGAGTACATGCGTTGGGTCAGGCATGTATTTTCTCAACAGTGATACATGAAACACAACATGAAATTTGGAGAGATTTGGTGGCATTTCCAAACTGTAAGCTAAAAACCCAAATCGTTCAAGAATTTTAAAAGGTCCTATGTACCTGGGACTTAATTTTCCCTTCTTGCTGAAACGTATCACTCCCTTACATGGATATACCTTCAAGAAAAGATGGTCTCCTACCTGAAATTCCAAATCCTTCCTTCGGTTAACGGAATAACTCTTCTTCCTACTTTGAGCTGCATTGATGTGGTTTTGGATTACCTTTACCTTTTCTATCATTTCATCCACCAGTTCTGGGCCTAAATGTTTACTATCACCAACGTCATCCCAACAGGTTGGTTTGCGACATCTCTTTCCATATAACACTTTATATGGTGCCATATGAATACTTGAATGAAAGCCATTGTTATAGGAAAATTCCACCAGAGGTAAATATTGATCCCACATACACTAAAATTCAAGTGAGCGTGATCTAAACATGTCTTCTAAGGTTTGAATAGTCTGTTCTGATTGTCTATCTGTTTTAGGGTGGTAGGCAGTGCTCAAACAAAGTTTAGTATCCAAGGCTTTCTAAAGACTTTTCTAGAATCTTGAAGTAAAATGTGGATCACGATCAGAAACAATCGATAGGGGTACTCCATGAAGTCTCACATCTTCATTAATATATAGTCTTGCTAGACGTTCAAGTGGTAAATCATCCCTTATAGCAAGAAAATGCACTAACATGGTAAGACGATCAACAATGACCCATATTGCATTGTTCCTTCTAGGAGTATTTGGTAGTCCCATGACAAATTCCTTCGTGATATTATCCAATTTCCACTTAGGTATGGGAATAGGTTTCAATACTCCACTAGGTTGTTGCCTTCCAGCTTTAACTTGTTGAAAAACCGTACATCATGGCACAAAATCTACCATCTCCCTCTTCATTTTGTCCCGCCAAAAACGTTCCTTCAAATCTCTATACGTATTGGTGCTCCCAGGTTTTATAGAGAAATTTTATCTATGAGCATCATCCAATAACTCCATTTTTAGATTAGGTATATCGGGAACACAATGTATCCTCCCAAATTTCAAAATTCCAACCCCATACACAATGTCACTCAATATCCAATCATTCACAGCTTTTTTCTTATTTTTAAACTCATCATCATCATTTTAAGAACTCTTTACCATTTCTAGTAAAGATGTTTCGGAAACCATTTGAAAAAGCATTGATGTTTCACCTTGTATGGTGAGTCCCATATCCATCTTTACTAGATCAATGTATATAGGATCCTATTCAACTCTCATCTTGTATAAAACTCCATGATTATTTCTTTTCAAAGCATCTGCCAGCTTATTTTCCTTCCCTGTGTGGTAGTGTATCGTGTAATCATAATCCTTGAGTAGTTCAAGCCATCTCATTTTACTGCTGTTGATTTATTTCTGTGAGAAAATATACTTCAAACTATTGTGATTAGTATAAATCTCACATTTTTCACCATAGAGATAGTGTCTCTAAATCTTCAAAGAAAAGATTACAGAAGCTAACTCAAGATCATGAGTAGGATAGTTTTGCTCAGTAATTTTCAGCTGTCGTGACACATAGGCAACTACTCAATCATTCTACATAAGGACACAACCAAGTCCCTTCTTTGATGAATCACTATAAATAAAAAACACATAATTCCCCGATGGTATAGTCAATATAAGAGCATTGAACAATATTCTCTTCAGTTCTTTGAAACATTCTTTATACTCTTTTGTCCAAACAAATTTAACCCCTTTACGTGTGAGCCTCGTTAATGGGTTATCCAATTGGGAAAAATTTTGGATGACACGACGATAATAACCAGCTAAACCAATTAAACTACATACCTCAGTTATAATCTTTGGTGCTATCCATTCTTGGATTTCTCTTGTCTTAGAAGGATCAACAGGGATTCCATCCTTAGAGACAATATGGCCAAGAAAAGAAATCTCCTGAATCCAGAATTCGCACTTGCTATACTTCCCATATAATTCATGTCTTCTCAGAGTCTTCAATATAATGTGCAAGTGATTTTCATGATCTTTGTATCTTCTGGAGTATACCAATATATCATCAATAAATACCACTACAAAGTCATCAAGATATTCCATAAAAACTCTGTTCATTAGATACATGAAAACAGAGGGTGCATTAGTCATCCCAAAAGGCATTACAGTAAACTCGTAATGCTCATACCTGGTTCAAAATGCTGTCTTCGGAATTTCTTCCTTATTCACACACAACTGATGGTATCCAGATCAAAGGTCAATCTTTTAAAATAATTGAGCTCCATGAAGTTGGTCATATAAATCATCAATGCGAGGTAGGGGATACTTGTTCTTTATTGTTATAGAATTGATCTCCCTTTAGTCAATGCACAACCTCATAGATCCATATTCCTTCTTAACAAAAAGGATAGGGGCTCCCCATGGAAAAACACTAGGGTGAATAAATCCCTTATTACTCAATTCCTCCAGTAGTTCCTTTAGTTCAACTAATTCCACAGTGGCCATTCTATAAGGGGTTTTTGATATGGGCCTTGAACTAGGAATTAAATCAATGGAAAACTCAATTTCTCATTCTGGAGGATTTCTAGGTAAATATTCCAAAAACACATCATCATATTATCTGACAATAGGTACATCCTCTATTTGAACATTCCATTCCTCACCCACAATTATTTCATTCTCTTCTTCCCTGATAATTGAATTATGTTGAGCTACTGGGGGTGGATCTTGATAAGAATCAAGTGGTGATGACTCTGCTCTAAAGATAAGGTGTTGTTTATCAGAATTATTGAAAATCATAACCTAATTATTCTTATAATAATTTTTTGCATCATGGTTCAAAATCCAATCCATACAGATATTTATATCAAATTCAGTCATGGGTATGATGATAAGATCAGCAGATAAAGAACATTTATATGCTCTAATGGGGACTGATTCACAAAACATTGTTTTAATGATACATCCCTTAGGAGTTTTTACTAAAAACTCCCTTATTAAATCAAATTGGAAATATCTAATTTTCTTAGCAAACTGGGAAGATATGAATTAATGTGATGATCTAGAATCAAATATAGCATTTTCTAAATTTGAGGAATCCATTAAATTACCTTCCACCACATCTTTCGGGGCTTCAACCTCATCAGTAGTTATTTCATAAGCTTGGCCTTGATCCCTAGGCCTTTTCTGAGGTAAGTTTATATGACACTGTGGAAATTCATTTTCATAATGTCCCATCTCTCTGCAATTCTAGAATTGAACATTGGGAGAATATTTCTTTCCTTTACAATCACCAGCTTGATTACCTTTCTGTCCACATTTGTAGCAAAATCATTTTCTTTTTAGACAGGAACTAGGGTGCTTCCTTATGAAATTATCACAGGGTGGAAGTTCAATTATTCCCTTCTTCCCTGATTCCTTATTTCCTTTCCTAGACTGTTCAGAAGATATCTTATTCTCTTGCTTTTATTTAAATTCATAAGACATAGAGAATTCATTTTCTGTCTTGATAGCACACAAGAAAATATCTTCATATGATGAGAAGTATTGTGATACTAATTCTCGATGGAGAAATGGATTTAATCCATTAAAGAGAAGATCAATCTTACTTCTTGGGTTGAATATAAAATCTGTAGTCTGCCTCTCTATCCTTGTAAAGTTTGTCTCATACATAGTGACATTTTCATCCTCCTTTTTCCTCAAACTCAGAAATTGTCTTTCCACATCCGGTTGATGGTCATGAGGAAATTATTTTTCTAACAAAATATATTTGATCTCCCTCCATTCCAGATTTTATACTTCATCATATTCCTTTGTGTTTTGAATCAATGACCACCATTTATCAGCATCTCCAATGAGTTGGTAAACTACCATGATAACTTTTTCACTTTCACTACTCCCCAAGTGTGGAATATTCTTCTAAGGAATTTATCCATTGCTCAGACACTAATGGATTTATAATCCCATTAAATGTCGGTGGTTTTTTCCTCATGAAGCTATCTAACATTGATCCTCCATGCTATGGATCTGGGTGCTCCATATGGGTAAGGTTAATATTTATATCCTGAGTGAGTTTTCCCAGTATGGTGATTAGCTAATCAGCACTAGTTGCATCACCAACTCCACTATAATTATCTTGAGTAGGAGGTAAATCCCTACATGGAGTGCATGCATTGATATAGTTTACATTTCTTCCACTAGGCACCATTTCTAAACAATGGCATAAACTTGGTTAGTTTATGAATCAAAATACATAATTCCATACTTGTAAAACACTTAACATAAATTGAACTATTTATGGATATAATCCATAATCATAAAAAATGTTTTCTTTGAAGAATTATAAACTCATAAACCCTTAGAAATGGTATATAATGAAAATGATAATTATCCTAAGCATATCCTCCGGGAGTGTTGTAACAAAGAGTGCAGCAACGCCCATTGTCGTGCACCATTTCATGCTGAGTCTAGCTTAAAGTGGTCTTTTCATGTTTTACCCCTAGCTACATCTTTTCCATAGCTTCCTCTACCAGCTTATATCCAGACATGTATGAATTTCTTGGAAAACTCACAAAATCTCTACAATACCAAAATTCTTGGATGTTCTTCTATACTAATCCTCAAAGTCTATCTTAGGGCTATGTGCTCTAATCAGTGTTTATCTAAATCTAGCTTCCATGGTTTGTACTAAAATTCCTCTAATACCAACTGTAACGCCCTGACCCCAGTTACCTAGAGTCAGTGCATTATGACATAACATTGGCCTGATCACAAAATATCAAGTCTCGAAAGACCTATTAGTTTAGTAGCCTTGGAAGTACTAGATACATTCATAAGGTTTAGATTTCACCATAAAATGGAAAACTACAACAACATTTTCTCCATAGACAACACTGAGATCCCATAGACTATCCCTGGAGGTCAATCATAATATACTTCTTTGCATCTTGGAAAAAATAAAACATTGAAAGGGGTGAGCTCAGATGCTCAGTAAGGATAAGAATATAGTGGAAACTTTCATAAATAGGCATAAACATTTAAGGCAATGTATAACTAAAACAAATGCCATTTAAACATGAACTTCTGCTTAATATGATAGAAATAAAATAAAATTATTCCATTTACTTATTCACATGGATATTCTACTAGTCAGATGACCACATGAACCATCAATATTATTTCCATAATAAGGGAATGTATAATGTCGGACATTCTGAAACATTTTGTCAAGGACTCAGCCAAGATGTCTAAAAATTATTAAGGCCTCGGCCAAAACCATAAATCATATTTGGAAAGGGCATCATCCATTTCCATGTCTAGTTGTCTCATGAGACCTACCTATGCATCAAGGAGCTATAGTGAGATCCAATCGTCACTTACTAAGTCCAATACAATCCTCATATGAAAAGGTTTAAACATATCATAAACATTTGTATTAAAACTGGCATATAAAATGTCATTAATATAACCATAAATCATGAATGGTATAAAAATATCACATCTATAGTCAAAGATATCACAAAACCATCAATACAATATGGATGTTTTTTGTCATAATGAATCAACTCCATGTAATCATAAAATCCATCAATGGATGTTGACATAGATGAAATCAGAACCCTTTTTAGAGAAATATCTCTTTCTATTATGAAATAATTTAAGTGTCACATAATTATAAAATAAAACATTTAGTTTGAGAATATTCTTATAATCTTGTAAGGGAAGCTTCGACGTGTTTATAATGGTTGAAAATACCTGCACCCGCCATATAAGTTAAAAAAGGCATTCATACCTTAATTTTGTCAAAAAGGTTAAAAGGACATTGTTTGGAAAAAGATGGAAAGATTGCTTTATAAAAATCTTATAAAACTTCAACAAGGGTATAAATGACATTAAACCATATTCTATAAAATAGTAAGAATGTTTTGAAATACATTTTTAAGAAACATGGATGTGGATGATAAATAGGTCCTAGTAGATAATTACGTATAAACAACCTCGGATAATGAAGAGATAGTGAAATAAACCCTTACCTTGTACTTTTCCTTGGTTGATGGTAGGTTAAAATCTTGTATAATGGTGAAATAATTGTTATTAAAATATACATGAATCATATACATTAATATGATATCATATATGATCTTTTAACATTGCTTTGTTATTATTATCGTGGTTTCGGGTGTTAACTTACTCATTTTCTTTTATATATTTTGTTACATAAAACATGTTTCTTATGTATAGGTTGTATCTTATTCATATAAATAATGATATAAAGTCCTTAAACTTTATTTTTAATCATCAAATGAGAATTATAATTGCATGGATACGTTGGGGAATGAATCTCATCGCGTTCGTGGAGATAGTAGTCTGTACGTACGCACGAGCGACAATATCATTCTTTTGATATTAAAATAATATATAATTGGATAGTATATAATATATACAGAATCATTATCATCTTATATTTATTATTTAAATCCATTACACATCATTATCATACCCATCCAAAATAATAATGTTTTGAATAAAAAATACACCACGACGTGGAGACGGAAGGCCGTACGTACGCACGTATGGTGACATATCCTTCAAAGGATGGATAGAAAACTAAATATGGTTCTACCATATTTATAATAACATCACATTATATAGAAGATACTGGAGTTATTATTTTAGAAATGAAATAACAAAGGACGAAGAATTTGAAGTAGAAAGAAACTGGAAAAAGGGTGGTGAAAACATTACCTCTTCTTCGGGTTCTTCCTTTTGATTTGATCAAAAGGGCTCCGTAGGATGGCTTTCTGACTAATGGAAGGCCTCTATGATTAAAGGATTATAGTTGATAAGGTATTTTGGCAGAGTTTGGCCGAGCCAAAAGGATTTGAAGGTATGAATAATTGGTTAGAAGTGGTGTCCGTTTATAAGGGGGGGGGGAGGGGCTCTTTAGAAAAAATTTAAAGTATTAATTTATAATAAATTAATATTCAGTTTCTAATGGATCAAAAGTATTTTAATCAAATTATAAGGTGGTGATGAGTCGAAATAATTTCAACCAATAGTTTTTAGATAGGTTTGAGTCATTTTATTAACCATAACATTTAGTTTTAACTCTTAGTTAATTAGTTTGACATTACCATGTCACTTTGTATTTTTATATTATATAGTAACTAAACATACTATATACATCCAAGAGACCCAAAAGTGGTCTATTAATGATAAAAATATCATGATATAAGTAATATTCTAAACCATAGATTTTTATGAATATAATATCAATTAATAATATAATTCTTGTTTTAAAAACTCATTAATATCAATTTTGACAATATTTAATATTTGATTTTTTTATTGTTTTAAAAACGTTTTTAATTCTAACCAAAATCATTTAAGAAATAATAAAATGTTATATTAACCAATAAAAATATTTTATGGCATAAAAACATTAAAATTATATTTATATTAACTTTTATAATACCAATTATTTGATTCTTTCATTAATAAGGAAAAAATTGAATCATTATTGTGTCATAAATAAATTTAATTAATAAATGTCTAAAAATTATAAATAAAATACCATTATGTATTAAAACTTTTTATATTTCTAATGAATATTTATAGTCGAAAATATAACATATATAATCCTATGTAAAAATTGATTTTCTAAAAGATATATGCTTTTGTCATTTTTGTATTTACTTTAACTTAATTAATATAAAGTGTCATTACCACCTACAAGTTTCTCCATGGGGTCCCAAAATCGACCCAATGATGACATGGTTGGAAATATATCAACCAATAAGTTTAGGACATGTTTTACGGAAATTTATTATTATTATATTACTATTTTTTACCCTTATTTATCGGATTTACCCTTTAACCATAGTAAATAAAATATTTACCGAAGTAATTATTCATAATGTCTAAAAATAAAATTTACCAATTTAAACACTTTGGAACTCATTATTATAAATATGGAATCCATTTTTCTAAATTCAAAATACATAAGTGGAAGAAATTAATTTAAAATTAATTCCTGGTGTTAAAACAAAAAGTGTGTTTTTAAGAGATAACAACTATCAAAAGATTGACACTTGTTTATGTACGGTTTAAATGTGAAATTATATACAATGAATTTTTTTTATTAAATGGTAAAATTATATTATAAATATTATTTAAAAACACTCAAATTCATAATTTATCATTATTAATTATTTTGATTAAAAAGTTGATTTTAATTAAAATTTAGTAATTTTCACTATTCATCAAAATAAAAAAGTTATCCCAAAAGTACCAAAATTTAACCCTAGGCTGATTTCGATATTCTGAATCCAAAAACAAAGTCCATTTTGAGATATAGAATTTATTAAATTTCAAAAAGTGGGTATTACTGTTCATAACGACTACTTTGATTGGTCGCGGTGTGTTAGAATCTCGATGTTGCGTACAATATAGGCTACTGTATTATTCAAAGAGAATCGTACTATGGATGCTTGGGGTGTTACAATGATTCTAAATTATATTTTTAACCTACCTCTTATTCGATGCTATAATTAGGGACTAATAATAGATTTCATACCACCATTTTATTATTTGTTGTGAAACTTGGATCTGTATGTTTAATTCAATCTACTCCATTCCCTTTCTATCATCAATTCACCTATATCCTCACCACATGATTTTTAAACATCATTGCTATTATCCTAAACACATAATTCTAAAATTCATGATTTCGATGAACTAGACATTGGTTAAACACCGTTATCTTCATATACGTAGTGACACGTGGATCCCCAATGTTGGGTTTATCCATGAGATAAAATTTCCCCCCTTTTTCTTTGTATGGGTTATAAATTCATTGGGTGTTTCCTACCACAACAATGTTTTTCCTAAATCTCCTATACATGAGTAACATCAGTATATGAGGTCCAATAAATGTCTTACATCACTAATGTTCTCATATTAAAATAAAATTCCCCATTCCTAAACAATTTATTGATAGATGTGTGGGGAAACCTTCCATAAACTATGAATGGTTTTATTATCTTATTGGTGATATATATAGTGGCACAGAAATATTATATCTCAAGAAAACCCTTAATAAGAAAAATCATTTCCTACTTATGGTCCATACATGAATATGAAAAACATTTAAAAGAATTCCTAAGAAATTTTGACATGATGTTATACTTTCATATGATGGTACCTTCCTTTCATAGGAAAAACACTATGAAATGGGAATTCCAAATCTCTATAAGCCTCTATGGACATAAAAAATGGAGATTCAGTGTCCCAAGGACACCCTTTTTAGATTATTCATAATACACACCTTTTTTATCTGCATCAGTTCCCCATAAAAAATTACTATCATGAAGAGTAACATCATTTTTCAAAAGCTTTTTTTTTCAAATCTCCATATGACCTAATGAATATTTCTTCCCATATCACTCCCTAGATTCTGGTACAAACATATTATATATTATATACATTCCACTTCATACCTAAATATGATGGAATAATATTTGATATATTACCATGAAAAGGAAAAATCTTGTATCCTTCCAAAAAAGATAATTGACCTTATTTATTAAAACATGAATTTACTCTCCCTATGTAATTAAACTTCACATTCCATGTCCTAGATTCATAAAATTAAACATCACAATGCTCTAAAAACCTATAAAATATCCAAATACATGAAGGATGGGTTTATAATTAATAGAAATTATAGATACCAATTCCGAACTCATTTTCAGTCATCATTCCCTGGACAATAACCCCATATCCATCTGGATAAATTATAATTTCCTAAAATTACTCGGCCATCATAAATGGTGCATTAGTGTCTTGAGAAATAAATTGTTTGACAATCCACAAAATGACCCGGTTGGATTTGCATAATTTTCCCAAAAAATGCCCAGTAACCTAGTAGAATAATCATCCTAAGGAGAGTCTTCTCCTCTCTCTGTACAACTTGAAAACCTTTAAATGTAAGTCATCATTATGGATACCCCCCAGGTAATTACCCTCCATCATGTCTGAGATTTGGAAATCACATAACTAGTGTAGGGAAATCTCCAATTTATGTCTAATGAATGTTGGGACAACATCGAATAGTAAGTCCTGCCGGTTTTTCATTGTCAATTACCTTTGACCTAAAACACTATCCATAGAAATCTGGATTACAAGACTATAAAATTCCCATCAAAAGAGACACAAAAATCACTATGTGGGAAACCTGCAAAAGGAACCATGGGTAGAATTTCAGTACTAGATTTCATAAAATATGATTTTCAGGGTTCATGAAATGATAAATTGATAAATAAAATGAAAATTAAAAAAACCCAAAACATGTTTGGTCAAAAACATGCAAAGGGAATCCTACGAAAAATTTAGGTTATGCCCGCTAAGCTAGTACCATAGAAGATGTGGCAAAAAATTATGGTGGTAACAAAAAAGAAACAAGGATAGTAGGTTTCTCATGTACCCATAAAAAATCAAACTATGCTCACTAAGTCCCTTAACTAAAGAAAAAATTAGAGAATTATCTAATCATTCATTCAAATTAGTACCACTTCATCATCTAAATCAGCTCCTATTCTTTCCAACTATAGATCATTTTGATGGGGGAATTTTTTGGATCGTTATAATTACTATTATAAGTTGATGAGAATTACATGAAATTGAAAAATATTTTAAATAAAACTAGCGGTAAAATTTTATAACAGGGTGATTTCATGAAGGGTGTTTTGGTCCTATGAAGTGAAAATAATTTCGCAGACTACGAAACATCATGGATTTTAGCTACATCACCATGAACTCCACAAACATAATATTTCATGGGAGCCAATCGTAATTCCAATGACCTAAAATGAAAAAAAAAACTCTTTTTCTTGGCTGGATGATTATTTAGACCCATACAAATGACTACCCCCCAAGAATAAAATAATTCACATGATGATATGGTACCACTAGTTCTTCAATAGAAAACTGATTCGTTTGTTGGGTCGGATAGTGATTTTTTTCTACATGAACAACCACACCATCAAAAAATGTTTTCATGGGTAGGGGAATCATCCATTGGTTAATGAAAAAGAATCCATATATCCCACCATGGACGACCAGCCATTCCGGTATTAGGAACCTCTATTGTCCAATAAATGACCACTGATTGGAACCGATGAAGATAACCGAAGGGACGAGCAATGAGGAGACACAAAAAACTGAACCTCATTGATGAATTAGAAGAGATCTATAGATTCCAAGTATGTAAAACCACAAATTTTTGATAAGTATAAAATAAACAATTATTCATCCATCCAAAAATATAAAACCCCTTTTTTGGAATCAATTCTATTGTGAATAAATAGATGGACCATTTTCGGATGATATCCCAAAATAGAAAAACACTATGCAGATTGAACCATTCCCCACAATGAAATATATACCTGAGAGAAACATAGAATCATATATAAAAACTCTACGTATAAATAATCTATCACCACATAGTAATAAACTATATAAGAAGAACCCAGGTATGTGTAGCATAACACTAAATAGATGACATCCTCACCTGTATAGATACATCCTGCGAGGAGGGAACCCCATCCCACATAAGAACCTGATATGATGAATGTGGAATCTGAGGGAGTTCTACTCTCTTTCTACCTTCACACCATTCCATTGTATCATATGTCCCAACATTGGCCCCTCCATGATCTTGTTTAACAAAATCAGGACAAGGCCTATTCCAAATAGAACTAAACCGTATGATCATATCATCAGACACATCAATGTGTCCCCTTGAGTGTACATAACCATGGTATGTAGAGTCACATATATAACATCATAGATGAGTCAAAGAATTATAATATCACTGATTATACCTGATATTGGTAACTAACCTCTTGTCTATGAAAGCACACATGGACTCAAAGGTGCTCATGTGCACCTCCTTATTCTAAGGATCGTGGGAAACCATTGGCATTTACCTTAAATAAGGTATGGTTATATAATTTCATCTTCACCATTGGAACTAAAAGGGAATCCATAGTGGATTAATCCCTATGACGTTGTTGTTGGAGAATACACTCTTTCACATATTCTCTAGCTCAGATATAGCCAAATGGATCACAAGATGTTACTATCCTAGATACTAGAATCAATGATGAAACATGAACATTGAAATACCTCTCACTCTCTCCCATTATTCTCTAGTATACTTCCACAAGTGTAAAAATTTGTTTGTGTGAACTTTATACCCACATATTCCTCTTATTTCTCACACCGAGCATGACTCACATGGGATTTGAGGTTTTTGGAGGTCTTGTTACCCACACAATCCCAAATATCGAATGAGATTATTGATTTCTGTAAGCCCCCAACCAATACTATCAATGGTCCATATTCCAACAGGATAAGAAAATACATGGGCCACATACATAGTATAAGAACCCATAATTCACACTCAAATGTGAATCCTCACTAGTGAATTCCCTATGTAAATGAAGAATATGGT
Source organism: Viscum album (assembly GCA_963277665.1). NCBI lineage: Eukaryota > Viridiplantae > Streptophyta > Magnoliopsida > Santalales > Viscaceae > Viscum > Viscum album. Next base: position 769,216,691 of record OY728121.1, read on the forward strand.
ATTTGATTCTTAACTAACTGGGATACATAGAAATCCTCTGTGTGTTCCAATACCAAAACCTAATTAACCAAAATGTTCTCCAAGGAACATTCTTGGTAGTTTGATATTCACCTAAGAGACCAAATCTATTTTGTTTCCCTTTTCCACCTCAATATAAGTCCCACCCCAACTTTTTACAAATCACCTTTTTCCTAGACATCCTTGTTGTATGACATTAAACAACATAATTTCATTCTCATCAGATGACCTTAAATAATGATGTGAAAATTTAAGTGGAATTAGACTATATGGATTCTAATCCCTCTCATCAGGGTACATATTAATCCAATATTATGATATTGATCTCAACATCAAAATAACTTCTTTCTTCCAAGATGACGATAATATTTATTGAACCACACCACGTGACTATAAACCTGCATCATCCTAATGAATGAACAAAGAATATATAATTCATCTATAAACACGGGACATTGATAGATAAAATTGAATAAATATAGATATACCTATAAATGGAGAGCCTCAGATACATATTGATTATGCTTGATATATTACTCTTCATAATTGATCACTACAACAGGGTGACCCACACTTACATACATGGAAATGAAAAAAGGATTCACATGGATATATAAAATCTATAAGAGTGTTCTGGAAATTGAATTAGTTCCCACAAAAATGTTGTGATGAGACAGAATTCCCATCATGATGAACAATACAAGTTCTTATGTTTGATTTTCAATGTTCCCCAATTAGAGCCTTCCTTTGGAATGTAGGTCCAGGAGTAGACATGGACATGAGATTCATTGGGTGTTTCTTGCTCAATGAACAAAACCCATTGAAGATTGTTAAAAGTTGGAAAACTAATGTAAATGAATGTGTAACACTCATATCCTACAATAAATATGTGGTCCAATTGATTTACATCGGAAAAATAATATCTAACCACATAAATTTAAAACCATAGGAAAAAGAAAATCTCACCCAAGATTATGTGTGGACTACCACCTACAAAAAATGAGGTTGTTATTTTTTTCATTTCATTTATACATGGATGTTAATATCAATGAATTTAATTAATATATATCATATAATAATAATTATTTAATAGTGATTTAATATTTACCATTCATTGATTCCACAAATTGATAACATGAAAATAATGTTCATGCATATGTACGACCAACCATCCCCATGAATGATATAATTTATTTTTCTATATCTAAATTAATGAATGAATCTAAACCTAAATTAATAGAATTAATATAAAATTTTTATTGTTACTAAAAATCCGGATATGATTCAACCATGATCATTGTAAAAGGTCAAAAAAAACAAATGAAAACATGCATGAAAAATGAAGGTGTTATCAAAAAGAGTCGTGATTTTAATAAAATGATTATTAAAAAATGAGGGATAAAATTGTATTAGTATAAAAAAATATGGTATGATATATATGATTTGGTATATATATTATATTTATCATTAATATATATTTATTATATTGGATGTTCCAATGCATATTAAGGATTTCAAACCTAAAGAAATGGAATTGGAGTCTCCCTTTTATTTCATGGAGAGATAATATATATTCACCACTTGTTTCATTTGTGTAGTATATGTACATCCAATTTAACATGGTATATAATGAAATAAACTATTTCATGATATATATTGTTTCATTAAATATTATAAATTATGGGGGCTTTTGATTCAAAATTTTCCAATGTGGTTAGGTATTTTCACATAACTTTTACAGTAGTGAGGAAAAAGTCACATACAACACCTGTTTCTTTTGTGCGGTTTATATTCTACACATAAATGTATTATATGAATCATATATGAAATATTTTGGTATTTAAATTTCTATATAAGTTTCTTTATTTCACTATGCTTTTGTTCGAATTATACCAAAGTGGTAAGGCGTTATATCCCAATGTCACTATTTATTGATATTGTTTTTGATTAATTCTCCTACCATCATAACCACTCAATACATTGAAGATTAATTTTCATTATTATAACATGATTTTAGAATAAAAAATTTTACATAATGTTTTGATGTTTTTATATTTAAAATAAGTGATCCCAAAATGGAAAAATTATTTTCCTCTTGTGAATTTTAATGATGTTTTAATGATGTTTCTATTCACTAATGTAAAAAACAATTGAATTCACATTTTATTTAATTGGGATATGATTAAAAGACATCATTATTTTTATTTCTATGTATTTTTTATGTTTATTATGATAAGATGACTATGAAACTCTATTCCATTACAACAATTTATATTATAATGAAATGATTAAATGTTTATAAATTCGGGTTCAATTCCATGTGTAATGAAATAATTAATGGTTTATGTAGAATAATTATTTTAGTATTTTATAATATGGTTTATTTTATATCACATTTCAGAAAATGTATGTACGGTTTTCAATAAGTGAGAGTGGTTACATATTTCCGGGTACTGTAGTAGTACTGTAGCAGGCACTCTAGCAGTACTGTACACGGTGCGGGTACTATAGCAGAACTATAGCAGTTACTCTAGAAGGTACTATAGCAGTTGGAACTATTCACCTTGAGCCACCGGTTTGGGCTTGGAGTCCTTCAGGCTTTCGGGCCACCCAGGCCTTCGGGTCAGTAGGGCTTTCGGGCCACCTTTAAGGCCCTCGGGCCACCTCAAGGCTTTCGGGCCACATATAGTTTCCCCATACAGAGTACAAAAAAAAAGTTATGTTATAACCAAGGGAAATGGATGTTTTATAAACACGGACAATGGTTACATTATAACCAAGGATAGTTGTAACCTATATCTCCCTCTAATAAATTGGTTAATGATTGATTTATCTTGAGATAACAATAGATAAAATGGGTAGTGAACCCAATTAAGATAGGATAATTATCTTATTTAACAGACATTAGTGTGATCTATTACTACTAAGGAAAATTGGGGAGGAAAACCATTATACAATAATAGTCTTTGAAATTATATTTTACTAATTTGGTATTGATTTTCCATCCTTATTAATATTTCAAAAACTTATGTCATATGACAATGTTTTTCTCTAATGTATAATGATTTTTGATTCTATTATGAATCATGTCATATGAACTATCATGATTTATTACATGCCTCATGATTATGATTTATGATAAAAATGGTGTGTTCTAAATTGTTATGATAATATTATCATAGTCTTATTGTGATTTTTTACACATGAAAACATTGAAATATCCCTTTTAATACTTACTAAGAAAATGAGGAAACCATTTCTTATAGTTACTCTCTATATGTTATGAAGAATGATACAACAAATGATATTTCTATGAAGGAACATATTTATGAGAAAAATTGTGGGAGAAGTAGTTGATATTTTATATACTATTTTTTATGTATCCATGTTTCCAAAGGCACATGACATATACGATTCCAATGTGTATCGTTATCTCATATAATGGATATTAATCTAAAAAGATAAAATATAAATGTTTTAAAAGAATGGATCTCTATTTTAATGAAGGTTTTTTGGAAATGATTATATTATATAGTTCTCAAAATGATTTTGAATAAGGAAAGAGAAGTTATTCCATTTTATATGTGAGGGGAAGGACATGTTTGAATTTCATAAAATATATCAATAACATATGGTCACATTGATATGCTAATTATAGAATAAATAAATGTTATTATAATTTATGATCAAAATTTATTTACACAATATTAATTAAACATGTTTATGTGGAATTCATATCCACATATATTAGATAAAATCCCAAATAAATCCATTTTATCCATAATCATGTAACCAAATTTTCATAATTTTAATATTCATTATGAACATAAATAATTATTCATTTAATAATTTCTATTGATTATGATGGTTAAAAATATTGAATAAATTTTAAAATATTCCACTTCGATTAAAAGTGGAAATCATATTTATGAAATGTTTGTAAAATGTAGGGATAACTATTTTAGAAAAATTAATTTTAAAGAAAATAATCTGTATTCGCTTTCATTCCATTCCATCAAAAAATATCCATATCAATATTAAAAAATATTATTGAATAAATATCATATAAATTTAATTTAAATTATATAAAAAAAATTTTTAATAAAAATTATTAAGATAAAAATAAATTTATATAATAAAAATATTTTTCGGAATATTGTTTTTAAAGAAAAAAATGAACATATAAAAAAATAATCTATAATTTTTATTGGAATATAATTAATTAAATTATTTAGAAAGAAGTTATAGAATATTAATTTAATATATAATTCCTAAAATAATTGTACTTTTAAATTTCAAGGTTATTTGAAAACAATTGAGAATTGTAAAAAACTCGGTATTTTCTCACTATTCAGTTAAAAAATATTTTCAGATAAATACTAAGACTCACTAAAATAAAATATTAAAATTATGTTTTGAAAAATTATATTCATTTCCAAAAATGAAATTTCAATTATTGGAAGAAAATATTTATAAATTATCAGAACAAAAAGAAATAAAAACCAATGTTGAAGAAATTTTTTTTTTTGATGAATTAAATGAAATTACTAGAAAATGAAAACAAATTTATTAAAAATTATTCAATAGCATCGAATCATATTAAACCATAAATAATTAATTTTCATAATGAGGTCTTTAATATTCATAACAGCTATATAATGTCTTGGATACAATGGTAACCATTTTAATAATTATATATTATATAATAGTTTGATTAAGGCTCGATGTTATATGTTAAGAAATCTATTAATAATTTTATTCATTTAATCTATATCTGTGTGATGTTATATTATTTATTTTAGAAATCGAGTAAAAAATAATTTTCAATTCATTTATAAAATGAAAAATATTCGCTTTTACTCATAGATGGACCATTGCCAAATTATAGTGAAATTTTATTTAGAAATCACCATTATTATTTTCAAATACTAGTGAAAAACCCATTTCTCAATCCACCACATTTCCTTTGAAGTAACATTTTAATTCACCCTTTTTTAAAAAAATTAAAAAATTAGCCCTTTATTACAAGAAAATAAACTAATTCAACCATGAAATCCATAAATATGGTCACAAGTTGACATTTTGATGAGTAACAACTATCGAACTATTTAATATGTTATTAAGACAATATTGAGTGTTAGGCCATTGTGAGTCCATATCAATTTATAGTAGAATAAAATATGGAGTTTAAAATTAATGAAGGTAATACTAATGATGGAGTGTAAAAATAAAATCAAAAAATGAACATGATATATGCCAAATTCAAGGCCACCAGCCCTAGTTGATAGCCCATTATTCGATTGCATTATTATACCACCTTTATTTTAGGCCATCAGTAGTAGTATGTACTATTAACAAGGATGAATTAAAATATTAAAAAATTAAAACTGGAAAAAGAAATCAATATTACATATTCCATACGCACTGGGTGATCTCACATAAAATATACATTTAGTAATGGCATTCATTCAACACCCAAAGGACAAATGGGCCAAATATATATAAAATTTCAAAATTAAACATTGTAATTGATGGAAAATTTATCTTGAAATTATCATAAGCCGTAAAGGAACACATTGGGAAACATACATTAATTTAAATAATGAAATTTTTAATAGGAACAACTCATTTAGACACATTTGAATGAACCTTCAAGTAATATGAATTCATTATGATCTAGTCAAATAGTCTCTCTATCTTCCTAGAATACCTAGTAAAAATAGAAAATAATGAAGATGACATACCTAAGGAGAAGATGTAGGGACATTAACTCAAATTGAAATTAAGATAGTAAAAGAATATACTAAAATTAAATATGCTTTATCATGGGGGATAAAGAGAAAGTAAGAGGTAGATCTACCATAGTTCAATTGATAAAACTTCAAGGGAGTCCAAGAGGGTACTTAAAAAACTCCTCAATGATAATAACCCAAATAAAATAAAACATATTCTAGTCAATAGTTCAGGGGGTAACATTTTAGGTCACAATATGAACATACTTGTGTTCAAATGACCATACCTCTTACATCATAAATTCATGATGTGACCCTTGTGGTTATGGAATGAATGATTTTGGGTATAGATACGATTTCTTTTCCACCTAATTAATAGCGTGAATTTCCCACAGAATTTTCATTCAGGGAATTATTTCTACCTGCCTCCCCATTAATTTCCTAGTAATAAAACTTTTAATTTCTTTATCACCCATCCACTATTTTGAAATATTCATAAAACAAAAATCAATCCACCAAGATATAATATAGGTTTAAAAACATTATATTGTGATGTAAGTACACTCCAAATGTAGATAAGATTTCTAGTTTTGAAAATAATTTTTACTCCAAAATTAAATAATAATAATCCCATTTAATTCCAAATCCATAATGATGTGATTCATCAAAAATTCCACAATACACTGCTTCTTATACGTGTCAAGAAATGGTTTTTTCATAGACTATGATCCCTTACTACATAATTCACCAATTCAAATCTAGATTATGTCATTAAATCCCAAAGAACCATTCATTATTTTACTGTGAATCTCTAATGAAAAAGATTGGATACAACAGTTTTATTCAAAAAAAAATTTGCTTGTTTATTTAAACACATTACTAATGGTATACATAATTCCCCTAACATGGTTTACACCCCACTACATCAAATTTTGTGCCAAATTTTTTATTTATTAAGTATAATATTTCTCCTAAAAACAGTCTACCCAACCCTTTAAAACCTTAGTTCTTCACAGTAGTACCTAATAAAAAACCCAAAATACTCAAAAGATTCACTAAAAAATCTCAATGTATGCACTAATTACCAACATGACTCTTTGTTTTAATTCATCATTGGATATTTAATTGATCCATCCATTGATCTTTCTCTATACCAGAACACTAATGAACCATCGATCACAATCACTCTAAGATAACACTACAACCATCTGAGCCTAATGATAATAACTATACTTCCTAAAACAATACACCCAATCCAAAATCGTATTTACATTGTCACTAGAATCATGACATCATCCCAATATTCTACAGACTATTTCCACTTTACCTACAACCATCTCTACATGAGGATCATGCACCCATGATTGATTTGTTTCTAACCATTGTAGGATAATGCTTTTCATTTTCCCACTAAACCAAACTACTAATCATTATATCTGATGTCTTGTTATTTTCTACCTGTAATGACTGGATGAAAATAATATGCATAGAACCAAGATCCAAATACGAAATATAGAAAAATATAATATAATATGGTTCTCAGCCATACCCATACACTGATAATTAATATTTTTTTTAAAATTTGGTTATTTTAAGACATATGGGAGTTCCCATTACAGTATTCCACTACCTATAGTTGATTTTAACTATGGTTCTCACCATTGATTGAATTGTGTACTGAAAACATACACTAAGTAGTCCAAATCAAAAAATCATATATAGACATGTCAAGAGGCACAATCCCTTAAGATGTCAACTCGCATATTTAGATACTAGAGTCTAATATCCATATCCAACCCATATACCCAAAACCCATGGATTTCTCAAAAAAATATGATCTACCAATTGTATATATACAGAAACACACAAGAATTTCCCATAAACCACAATAAAAAGCAACTTAGTTTCAATTGGAACCCATTTCTCTATTAATAACACTAAACCAAAAAACCCACCCATCTCATTTGATGGTTTTTTCTGAATCCTTTACATACATTTCAATCATTCAATCAAGGATCTTGGTCACCCTTCATTGAAAAAAAATTATAATGAAATGGTTTTTCCAAGCCCTATACTTTAATTTTCAAAACCAGATAAGATAATATTACACAAATAAGAACACAAATTATGTTTCTTAAAAACCCGGGGCATAAAATGGTTTTCATAAAATGTTGAATTAACCAAAATCACTGGCCAAGCTAGCCACATTCCTAGAAATTGACCCCATTTAAAAAATTATTTTTCCAAAAACCATTTTTTTATATTTTATAATATCCTAAAATTTTATCATATTTAACATTCACCAGATTCATGTTCAATTTAAAATAAAAAATATTTAATAACATTACATGCACACTCACACCATCATCTTAGTTTTCTATTCAAAGGAACCATTTGTTCTTAAAATATATGTTTATAAAAAAACAATCAACTTCAATGCTATTTATTAATTGGGTTCGACTAGTCAAAATACAAATCAATCAAACATTCCCCTCGCAACCATATTAATCTAATAAAATGTTATAATATATTCCATAATATAATTATTATATTACATGATGTTTCATTAATAAATAGTTTTGATGAGGTAAAATATCAATAAAACCAACATCTATTTATATATATCAAAACCAAATTCAGAAACTATTATGAATTATAGATTACTAACTAGTTCTCGAACAATCTATATGTATCACCTTGAGTGTCATCCAATAAAAATTTTTATTAGTTAAAAATCCTCAAACCTCACTCAGCATTGAGTGTTCTGTCCAAAAATTATACATCCCCTAAAAACATGGGTTTAACCAATGTCATGTGGGATATGCATGTGTTTTATTTGAAACTAAATCCCTAACAAACTATGTAACAACCTGATATTTTATGAGAATTATTCTTTTTAATTTCATTGATATCTTGTGTTGTATCCTACAACAAGATTATCTTGTACTATACGCAAAACTGTATTAGCTTGAAGTGTACACAATGTCATGACCTGACCCTACTCGGGCTCGAGCCACAACTACCCCAAGCCCGCCTCCATAGGCCATGGGCTGGCGACCAGCACCGAAGGCACAACAACTCGAGGAGGCCTTTTCCTAAGAACTTGTACACACACACAGAGCACACTCAATGCAAAAGTGTAGAGTAAAAAATAAAGGTAATGGACCAACTACTATAAATAAACCACAAAGTGCATCAACCTCTAAATAGTTCTAAGTAAAGGCTGAAGGAAAATTGAAAAGAAAAAGTAAAAAACACATCCCCATCCAGAAAAGTTCCACAACCCGGCAACAGGTAAACAAAAGCAAACAACTGGGAGAATACCACACCTAGAACCCGACTACATGAAGGATTGGTTTATAATTAAAGGATATTATAAATAAAAAATTCCCACACCATTTTCAGTCATCATTCCCTATACAATACCCCCATATCCATCATGATAAATTAGAATTTCATAAAATTACTCGGCCATCAGAAATGGTGCATTACTGTCTTGATAAATCCATTGATTGACAATCCACAAAATGACCCGGTTGGATCTGCATAATTTTCAAAAAAATACCCTGTCAACTAGTAGAATAATCATCCCAAGGAGAGTCTTCTCCTATCTCTGTAAAACTGGATAAAATTTAAATGGAAGTCATCATTATGGATACCCCTCGGATAATTACCCACCATCATGTCTCAGATTTGGAAATCACATAACTAGTTTAATGAAATCTCCAATTTATGTCTAATGAATGTTGGGACATTATCAAACAGTAAGGCCTATTGGTTTTCTCACCCCATATTTCATGGTCAAATACATTTGACCTAAAACAATATCCATATAAATCTGTATTACATGACTATAAAATTCCCATCAAAAGAAACACAAAAATCACTATGTGGGAAACCTGCAAAGGGAACCATGGGTAGAATTTCAGTACTAGATTTCATAAAATATGATTTTCAGGGTTCATGAAATGATAAATTGATAAATAAAATGAAAATTTAAAATATCCGAAAACATGTTTGATCAAAAATATGAAAAGGCAATCCTATGAAAAATTTAGGTTATGCCCGCTAAGCTAGTACCATAGAAGACATGGGAAAAAATTATGGTGGTAACAGAAAAGAAACAATGATAATATGTTTGTCATGTACCCATATAAAAAATAAAACTAAGATCACTAATTCCCTTAACTAAATAAAAAATTATAGAATTATCTAATCATTCATTCAAATTATTACCACTTCTATATCTAAATCAGCTCCTATTCTTTCCAACTATAGATAATTCTAATGGGGGAATTTTTTGGATAATGATAATTACTATTATAAGATGATGAGAATTACATGAACTTGTAAAATATTTTAAATAAAACTAGCGGTAAAATTTGATAACAGGGGGATTTCAAGAAGGGTGTTTTGGTCCTATGAAGTGAAAATCATTTCACAGACTACGACACTTCATGGAGTTTGGATAATTCACCGTGCACCCCACAAACATAATATTTCATGGGATCCAATCGTAATGCCAATGACCTAAAATGAAAAAAACTCTTTTTCTTGGCTGGATGATTATTTAGACCCATAAAAATTACCATCCCCAAAGAATAAAATAATTCATAAGATGATATGGTACCACTGGTTCTTCAATAGAAAACCAATTCGTTTGTTCGATCGGATAATGATTTTTTTCTAAATGAACGATCACACACTCAAAAAAATGTTTTCACTGGTAGGTGAATCATCCATGGGTTAATGAAAGAGAATCTGTATATACCACCATGGAAGATCATCCATTCCAATATTAGTTCCCTAAATTCTCCAATAAATGACCACTGACTGGAACTGATGAAGATAACCGAAGGGACGAGCAATGAGAAGAAACAAAAAACTGAACCTCATAGATGAATTATGAGAGATCTATAGATTCCTAGTATGTAAAACCAAAACTTTGTGATAATTATAAAATAAAAAATTATTCATCCATCCAAAAATATAAAACCCCTTTTTGGGAATCAATTCTATTATGTATAAATAGATGGACCATTTTCAGATGATATCCCAAAATAGAAAAACACTATGTAGATTGAACCATTCCCCTTAATGAAAACTATACCTGAGAGAAACATAGAATCATATATAAAAACTCTACATAGAAATAACCTATCACCACATAGTAATAAACTATATAGGAAGAACCCAGGTCTATGTAGCATAACACTGAATAGATGACATCCTCACCTGCATAGCTACATCCTGTAAGGAGGGAACCCCATCCCACATAAGAACCTGATATAAAGAATGTATAATCCTAGGGAGTTATACTCTCATTCTACCATCACTCCTTTCCATTGTATCATCCTGCCCAACATTGGCCCCTCCATGAACTTGTTTATCAAAATCATGACAAGTCCTATTCCAAATCGAACTAAACCGTATGATCATATCATCAAACTCATCAATGTGTCCCCTTGAGTGTACATAACCATGGTACATAGAGTCACATCTATAACTTCGTCAATGAGTCAAATCATCAGAATATCACTGATTATACCTGATATTGGTAACTAACCTCTTGTCTATGAAATCACACATGGACTCAAAGGTTCTCATACGCACCTCCTTATTCTAAGGATTGTGAGAAACCATTGGCATTTCCCTTAAATAATGTATGGTACCAAAATTCCATCTTCACTATTGGAACTAAAAGGGAATCCATAGTGGATTAATCCCAATGACATTGTTGTGGGAGAATACACTCTTTCACATATTCTCCATCTCAGATATAGCCAAATGGATCACAAGATATTACTATCCTGGATACCAGAATAAATGATGAATCATGAACATTGAAATACCTCTTACTCTCTCCCATTATTCTCTAGTATACTTCCACTAGTGTAAACATTGGTTTGTGTGATCTTTATACCCACATATTCCTCTTATTTTTCACACCGAGCATGACTCACACGAGCTTTGAGGTTTTTGGAAGTCTTGTTACCCACATAATCCCAAATATCGAATGGGATTCTTGATTGGTGTAAGCCCCCAAAAAATACTATCAATGGTCCATATTCCTACAGGATATGAAAATAAATGGTCCACATACTTAGTATAAGAACCCATAATGCGTTCTCAAATGTGAATCATCACTAGTGAATTCCCTATGTAAATTAAGTATATGGTATTTGACTCTTAACTAACTGGGATACTTAGAAATCCTCTGTGTGGTCCAATCCCAAAAACTAAATCACCAAAATGTTCTCCAAGGAACATTCTCGGTAGTTTGATATTCACCTAAGAGGCCAAATCTCTTTTGTTTCCCTTTTCCACCTCAATTTAAGTCCCACCCCAAATTTTTACTAATAACCTTTTTCCTAGACATCATTGTTGTATGAAATTAAACAACAAAATTTTGTTCTCATCAGATGACGTTAAATACTGATGTGAAAACTTAAGTGGAATCATACTATATGGATTCTAATCCCTCTCATGAGGGTACATATGAATACAATATTATGATCTTGATCTCGACATCAAAATAACTTCTTTCTTCCAAGATGATGACAATCTTTAGTGAACCTCACCACGTGGCTTAAAACCTGCATCATCTTAATGAACGACCAAAGAATATATAATTCATCTATAAACTAGGGACATTGAAAGATAAAATTGAATAAATATAGATATACCTATCAATGGATATCCTCAGATACATATTGATGATGCTTGATATATGACTCTTCATAATTGATCACTACCCCAGGTTGACCCACACTTACATATATGGAAATGAATAAAGGATTCACATGGATATATAAAATCTATAAGAGTGTTCTGGAAATTGAAATTGTTCCCACAAACATGTTGTGATGAGATATAATTTCCATCATGATGAACAATATGAGTTCTTATATTTTGTTTTCAATGTTCCTCAATCAGAGCATTCCTTTGGAATGTAGGTCCAGGAGTAGACATGGGCATGAGATTCATTGGGTGTTTCTTCCTCTACGAATAGAACCCATTGAAGACTATTAAAAGTTAGAAACCTAATGTAAATGAATGTATAACACTCATATAGTAAAATTAATATGTGGTCCAATTGATTGACATCAGAAAAATAATATCTAACCATATAAATTTAAAAAAATAGGAAAAGGAAAATCTCACCCATGAATATGTGTGGACTACCACCTCCACAAAAGAGATTATTCTTTTTTCATTTCTTTTTTAAATGGATGTTAATATTGATGAATTTAATTAATATATATGATATAATAATTATTATTTAATGGTGATTTAATATTTACCATTCATTGATTCTAGAAATTGATAACATGAAAATAGTGCTCATGCATATGTACGACCTACAATCCACATGAATGATGTAATTTATTTTTCTATATCTAAATTAATGAATGAATATAATCCTACATAAATAGAATTAATATAAAATTTTATTATTACTAACAATCTGGATATGATTCAACCAAGATCATTGTAAAAGTTCAAAAAAAAAACAAATGAAAACATGCATGATAAATGAAGGAGTTATCAATAAGAGTAGTGATTTAAAAAAATGATTATTAAAAAATGAGGGATAAAATTGTATTAGTATAAAAAATATGGTATGATATATATGATTTGGTTTATATATTATATTTATCATAAATATATATTTATTATATTGGATGTTCTAATGCATATGAAGGATTTCAAACCTACAGAAATGGAATTGGAGTCTCCCTTTTATTTCATGGAGAGATAATATATATTCACCACTTATTTCATTTGTGTAGGATATGTACGTCCGATTTAACATGGTATATAATGAAATAAATTATTTCATGATATATATTGTTTCATTACATATTATAAATTATGGGGGATTTTGATTCAAAATTTTCCAATGTGGTTAGGTATTTTCACATAACATTTACATTAGTGAGGAAAAAGTCACATACAACACCTGTTTCTTTTGTGCGGTTTATATTCTACACATAAATGTATTATATAAATCATATATGAAATATTTTTGAATTTAAATTTCTATATAAGTTTCTTTATTTCACTATGCTTGTGTTCAAATTATACCAAAGTGGTAAGGCGTTATATCCCAATGTCACTATTTATTGATATTGTTTTTGATTAATTTTCCTACCTTCATAACCACTCAATACATTGAAGATTAATTTTCATTATTATAACATGATTTTAAAATAAAAAATTTTATATAATGTTTTGATGTTTTTAGTTTTAAAATAAGTGATTCCAAAATGGAAAAATTATTTTTCTCTTCTGAATTTTAATGATGTTTTAATGATGTTTCTATTAACTAATGTAAAAAACAATTGAATTCACATTTTATTTAATTGAGATATGATTAAAAGACATCATAATTTTTATTTCTATGTATTGTTTATTTTTATTAAGATAATATGTCTTTGAAAACCTATTCCATTACAACAACTTATATTATAATGAAACGATAAAATGTTGATAAATCCGGGTTCAATTCAATGGGTAATGAAATAATTAATGGTTTATGTAGAATAATTATTTTAGTATTTTATAATATGGTTTATTTTTTATCACATTTTAGAAAATGTATGTATGGTTTTCAATAAGTGAGAGTGGTTACATGTAACGCCCCGACCCCAGCTACCCAGAGTCGGTGCAATAATTACATAACATTGGCATGATCACAAGAAAGATCAAATCTCGAAAGACCGATTGGTTTAGTAGCCTTGGAAACACTAGATATATTCATAAGTTTTACATTACATCATAAAATGAAAAACTACTACAACAACATAATGTCTCCATAATCCACACTACTATCCCCTCATAATATCCCTGCAGGTCATTCATAATTTACTTCTTCACATCCTGGGGAAAAATAAAACATAGAAAAGGGGTGAGCTCAAATGCCCAGTAAGGATAACAATATAGCGGAAACTTTCATAAATAAGAATAAACATTTAAGGCAATGCATTACTAAAACAAAAGCCTTTTAAAATTGAACTTCAACATGGTATGGCAAAAGTAAAATGAAATATTGCCATTTACTTATTCACATGGATATTCTACAAATCGAATAATCACATGCAAAAATCAATAACCACTTTCATAATGTTGGAATGCATAATGCCAGACTATCATAACCACATAGCCAAGGCCTCGTGCCAAGACTACAAATAAGATTTTGTCAAGGCCTTGTGCCAAGACACTAGTTTGTCTCATGAGACCTACCGATGCATCGAGGAGCTATAGCGGGCTCCACCCGTCACTTATTAAGTCCAATGCATTCCCATATGAAAAGGTTTAAACCTAACATAAACATTCGTATTAAAACTAGCATACGAAATGTCAATACTTTCACAATAAACTATGAATGGTATAAAAATAGCACATCCACAGTCAAACATATCACAAAACCTTCAATACAATATAGAAGTTTTGTATCATAATAAATCAACTTCAAATAATCTTAAAATCCATCAAAGGATGTTGACATAGATGAAATCAAAATTCTTTTTAAAGAAGTATCTCCTTTTATTTTGAAATCATTTAAGATCCATATAAAATAAAACATTTTCGTTGAAAATATTCTTATAAGCTTGTATGGAAAGCTTCGAAGATTTTATAACGGCGGAAAATAACCGCACCCGCCGTATAAGTTAAAAAAACATTCTTACCTCAATTCTGTCGAAAAGGTTAAAAAGGAACTTGTTTTGAAAACGACGGAAAGATTCCTTTATAAACCTCTTATAAAAAGTCAAACAAGGGTATAAATGACTTTAACCCATATTCTTGTAAATAGTAAAAATGTTTTGAAATACATTTTGAAGAAACATGGATGTGGATGATAACGAGATCCCAGTAGATTATTACGTATAAACAACCTCGGATAAAGAAGAGATTGTGAAATAACCCTTACCAATTTGGTAACTTATGAAACATACAACCCATGAAAGAGGTATAATACAATGAATATGTAAATAAACATAAATTAGAGTGTATTACACAAAGAATATAATTATGGGTAGTACATACACCACACAAAAGGTGATGGTGGCAATATGACATGAATCTCACGGGAATAAGGAGTGAGATGAAAACCCCTTACCTTGTACTTTTCCTTGGTTGGGGTAGGTTAACCTCCTGTATAATGGTGAAATAGTTGTTATTAAATTATACAAGAATCATATATATTAATATGATATCATATATGATCTTTTAACATTGATTTGTTAATAATATCTTAGAATTATCGTCGTTTCGGGAGTTAACTTACTCATTTTCTTTTATATGTTTTGTTACATAAGCCATGGTTGTTGTATCTTATTCATATCCAGAATGATATACAGTCCTTAAACATCATTTTTAAATCATCAAATGATAATTATACTTGAATGGATACGATGGAGAATGAATCTCATCGCGTTCGTGGAGACGGTAGTCCGTACGTACGCACGAGCGACAATATCATTCTTTTGATATTAAAATAATATATAAATGGATGGTATATCATATATACAGAATCATTAACATGTAATATTTATTATTTACATGAGTTACACATCATTATTATACCCATCCAAATAATATTATATTGAATAACAATTACACCACGACGTGGAGACGGTAAGCCGTACGTACGCACGTATGGTGACATGTTATTCAAAGGGTGGATAGAATACTGAATATGATTGTACCATATTTATAATAACATCACAGTATATGTGAGATACTGGAGTTATTATTTCAGAATGGTAAGAACAAAGGAAGAAGAAGTGGAAGAAGAAATGAACTTAGAAAAGGGTGGTGAAATCATTACCTCTTCTTCGGGTTCTTCCTTTTGATTTGATCAAAAGGGCTCCTTAGGTTGGCTTTATGATCAAAATAAGGCCTCTAGGTTGTAGTGAGGGATGTTGGGAGAGTATTTGGGCAGAGTTTGGCCGAACCAAAAGGCTTTAGAGGTGTGAAGAAATGAGAAGGAGGAGTGCCTTTTTATAAGAGGGGTGAGGGGAACCTTTGGAAAAGCTAGAAATATTAATTTATAATAAATTCATATTCGGTTTCTAAAGGCTCAAAAGTTGACTATTAAAAGGATGAGGTGGGGATAGGTCGAAAACAACTCATCCAATAGAATTTAGACAGGTTTGGGTACTTATATTAACCTTATCTTTAAATATTAACTCTAAGTTAATTAGTTTCACTTTTACAATGTCTCTTTGTATTTTTATATATTATGGTTAATAAACTTACTATATACATCCAAGCGACCCCCAAGTGGTCCATTAATGAGGAACCTATCATAATATAAGTCTCTTGGCCGAACCTTAGATTTTTAGGAATTTAATATCAATTAATAATATAATATTTGTTTTAAGAACTCTTTTATGTCAATTTTGACACTATTCAATAGTTGATTTTTGTGAAACTCCTAACAGATTGATTACTTCGAAAAAAGTCAATTAAATCAATCCTAATATATAATATTATCATAGAAAATTAGTTTAATTCATTAAAAGTTTCATATTATAATTATTTGGGTATTTATAAGATCAATTATTTTTATTTTTCACTATTTTAGTAATTACTGCATCATCATTGTGTCATAAATAAAATAAATTATATAATGTCTAAAAATTATAAATAAAATATCATTATGTAGGAAATCTTTTTAGCTTTATAATTAATATTTATAATCGAAAATCCAACATGTATAACCCTATGTAAAAATTGTTCTTCTAAAAGATGTAAGCTTATGCCATTTTTATTTTTATTTTAACTTTATTAATATAAAGTGTCCCTACCACATACAAGTGGCTCCAAGGGGTCCCCAAATTGACCCAAGTATGCCCATGGTCGGGTATGTGTCCACCAATAAGGTTAGGACACGTTTTAGGGTAATTTTGTATTATTATAATATTATTTTTTTAACCCTTATTTACCGGATTTACCCTTTAACCATGGTAAATAAAATATTTACCACAGTAACTATTCAAAATGTCTAAAAATAAAAGTTACCTATTTACACAATTTGAACATCCTGATTCCAAATATGGACTCCATTTTCCTAAATTCAAAACACAGAAGTGGCAGAAATTAATTTAAAATTAATTCCCGCTGTTAAAACAAAAAGCGTGTTTTTAAGAGATAATAACTATCAAAAGATTGACACTTGTTTATGTTCGGTTTAATTGTAAAATTATGTCCAATGACCAAAATTATATTAAATGGTAAAAATATATTCTAAATATACTTTAAAACTACTAAAATTCATAATTTATCACTATTAATTATTTTGATTAAAAAAGTTGTTTTTAATTAAAATTTAGTAATTTTCACTATTCATCAAAATATGAAAGTTATCCGAAAAGTACCAAAATTTCACCTTAGGCTAAATTCGATATTCCGAGTCCAAAAATGAAGTCCATTTTCAAATATAAAATATATATAATTTCAAAAATTAGGTATTACTATTCACAACGGCTAGTTTAATTAGTTGTGGTGTGTGTTAGAACTCGAGGTTGCGTACAACACACGCTATCGCATTATTCGAAGGGAAACGTACCGTAGAAGCTTGGGGTGTTACATTCTCCCCTCCTTCAAATAATTTCGTCCTCGCAATTTCTAGGGTATTACTGCATAAAAAGACTCGGGTGGTTCTTCATCATAAGTTTCTCGGGTTCCCACGTTGCCTCTTCCATCTTATGATTCCTCCACAAAACTTTTACCAGACGCGTCGTCCGGTTTCTCAGTACTTGTTCTCTTGTATCAAGAATCCTGACGGGCTCTTCGCAATAAGACAGATCGGGTTCCAGTTCTAATTCCTCATAGGTGAGTACATGCGTTGGGTCAGGCATGTATTTTCTCAACAGAGATACGTGGAACACATCGTGAACTTTGGAGAGACTTGGCGGCATTGCCAATCGGTAAGCTACAGCCCCAATTCGTTCTAGAATTTCGAAAGGTCCGATGTACCTGGGACTCAATTTACCTTTCTTACCAAAACGTATGACTCCCTTCCACGGAGATACCTTTAGGAAAACATGATCACCGACTTGAAATTCCAAATCCTTCCTTCGATTATCGGCATAGCTCTTCTGCCTACTTTGAGCTGCTTTGATGTGATTTTGGATTACCTTCACCTTTTCCACCGTTTCCTCCACCAGTTCTGGGCCTACAAGTTTTCTTTCACCAACGTCATCCCAACAGGTTGGTGTACGACATCTCTTTCCGTATAACGCTTCATATGGTGCCATTTGTATACTCGAATGGAAGCTATTGTTATAGGAAAATTCTACCAGAGGTAAATATTGATCCCACATACCCTGAAAATCAAGTGAGCAAGATCTCAACATGTCTTCTAAGGTTTGAATAGTCCGTTCTGACTGTCCGTCTGTCTGAGGGTGGTAAGCAGTGCTCAAATGAAGTTCAGTATCCAGGGATTTCTGGAGACTTTTCCAAAATCTTGAAGTAAAACGGGGATCACGATCAGAAACAATTGATAAGGGTACTCCATGAAGTCTCACAACTTCATTAATATATAGTCTTGCTAGACGTTCCAGGGGTAGATCTTCTCTTATAGCAAGAAAATGTGCTGACTTGGTAAGACGATCGACAATAACCCATATTGCATCGTTCCTTCTAGGAGTCTTTGGTAGCCCCATGACAAAGTCCATCGTAATATTATCCCATTTCCACTCTGGTATGGGAAGAGGTTGCATGACTCCTCCAGGCTGTTGCCTTCCATCTTTCACTTGTTGACAAACCATACATCTTGACACAAAATCAGCAATCTCCCTCTTCATGTTGTCCCACCAAAAATGTTCCTTCAAATCTCTATACATTTTGGTGCTCCCAGGGTGTATAGAGAAATTGGAACTATGAGCATCATCCAGCAATTCCCTTTTTAGATCAGGTATATTGGGAACACAAAGTCTCTTCCCGAATTTCAAAATTCCACCTTCATACGCAAAGTCTCTCAATCTCCCATCATTCACAGCTTTAATCTTCTTTTGGAATTCTTCATCATCAGTCTGAGAACTCTTAATCCTTTCTAGTAATGATGGTTTGGCAACCATTTGAAAAAGCATTGATGTTTCACCTTCCCTGGTTATTCCCATGTCCATCTTTACTAGCTCCATGAAAATTGGATCCCTTTCAATTCTCATATTGTTCAAAACTCCATGGTCTTTTCTACTCAAAGCATCTTCCACCTTGTTTGCCTTCCCTGGGTGGTAGTGTATCGTACAATCATAACCCTTGAGTAATTCAAGCCATCTCCTTTGCCTCATGTTGAGTTCTTTTTGTGAGAAAATATACTTCAAACTCTTGTGATCAGTATAAATCTCACATTTTTCACCATAGAGGTAGTGCCTCCATATCTTCAAAGCAAAGATCACAGATGCTAACTCAAGATCATGAGTAGGATAGTTTTGTTCATGAATTTTCAACTGTCGTGATGCATAGGCAATAACTCTATCATTCTGCATAAGGACACAGCCAAGTCCTTTCTTTGATGCATCACTATAAATAACGAACCCATCATTCCCCGATGGTAGAGTCAATATATGAGCATTGACTAATCTTCTCTTCAGTTCTTCGAAACATTCTTCACACTCTTTTGTCCAAACAAATTTAACCCCTTTACGTGTGAGCTTCGTTAATGGGTTAGCCAATCGGGCAAAATTCTGGACGAAACGTCGATAATAACCTGCCAAGCCAATAAAACTACGTACCTCAGTTATACTCGTAGGTGCTGGCCATTCTTGGATTGCCTTGGTCTTAGAAGGATCAACAGAGATTCCATCTTTAGAGACAATATGGCCAAGAAAAGAAATCTCCTGAAGCCAAAATTCACACTTGCTAAACTTTCCATATAATTCATGCCTTCTCAGAGTCTTCAAGATAATGCGCAAGTGATTTTCATGATCTTCGTAGGTTTTGGAGTATACCAATATATCATCAATAAATACTACCACAAATTCATCGAGATACTCCTTGAAAACTCTATTCATCAGATCCATGAATACAGATGGTGCATTAGTCAATCCAAACGGCATTACAGTAAACTCGTAATGCCCGTACCTGGTTCGAAATACTGTTTTCGGAATGTCTTCCTTCTTCACACACAACTGATGGTATCCAGATCGAAGGTCAATCTTTGAAAAGTATTGAGCTCCATGCAGTTGGTCAAATAAATCATCAATACGAGGTAGGGGATACTTGTTCTTTATCGTTATAGCATTGATCTCCCTGTAGTCGATACATAACCTCATAGATCCATCTTTCTTTTTAACAAAAAGAACAGGGGCTCCCCATGGAGAAACACTAGGGCGAATAAATCCCTTATTACTCAATTCCTCTAGTTGTTTCTTTAGTTCGACTAATTCTACAGTGGCCATTCTATAAGGGGTCTTCGATATAGGCCTTGATCCAGGAATCAAATCAATAGAAAACTCAACTTCTCGTTCTGGAGGATGTCCAGGTAAATCTTCCGGAAATACATCTACAAATTCTTTCACAACAGGTACATCCTCTATTTGAACATTCCTTTCCTCACCGACAGTTATTTCATTATATTCCTCCCCGATAATTGAATTTAGTTGAGCTATTGAGGGTGGATCTAAATAAGAATTAGGTGGTGACGATTCTGCTCTAAAAATAAGGTGTTCCTTATCATTATCATCAAGAATCGTAACCTCTTTCTTCTTACAATAAATCTTCGCATCATAGTCCGAAAGCCAGTCCATACCGAGGATTATATCAAACTCAATCATAGGTATGACGATGAGATCAGCAGATAAAGAAAATTTATGTGCTCTAATGGGGACCGATTCACAAAACTATGTTGCAACGATACTTCCCTTAGGAGTTTTAACTGACAACTCCCTTATTAAATCAAATTGGAAATATCTAATTTTCTTAGCAAACTGGGAAGATATGAAACAATGCGATGATCCAGAATCAAATAATGCATTTGCTAAACTTGAGGAAACCATTAAATTACCTGCCACCACGTCTTTCGGAGCTTCTACCTCAGCAGTAGTGATAGCATAAGCCTGGCCTTGATCCCTTGGCCTTTTCTGAGGTAAGTTCTCCTGACGCTTAGGACATGCATTTGCATAATGCCCCATCTCCCTGCAATTGTAGCACTGAATGTTGGTAGCTTCCTTCTTCCCCTTGCAATCATGAGCTTGGTGGCCTTTTTCACCACACTTGTAACAGACTCCCATTCCCTTCAAGCAAGTACCAGGATGTTTCTTCCCGCATTTACCACAAGATGGATATTCAACCTTTCCCTTCTTCCCCTTATTTCCATTCCCAGATTGATCAGCAGGTCTCTTCTTCTCTTGCTTTGCTTTAAAGTCATAAGACTTAGAGAATTCCTTTTCGGTCTTTATAGCACATGAGACAATGTCTTCGTACGATGAAAAGGATTATGAGACTAATGCTCGACGGAGAAATGGTTTTAACCCATCAAAGAAACGATCAATCTTACTTCTTGGGTTGCGAATATAATCTCCAGCATACCTCGCTAACCTTGTAAAGTTAGCCTCATACTTTGTGACATTCTCATCCTCCTTTTGTCTCAGACTCAGAAATTGTCTTTCCATATCCGCTCGATGGTCGCGAGGGAAGTATTTTTCTAAAAACAGATCTTTGAATTCCCTCCATTCCATATTTGATACTTGATCATCTTCCTTCGTATTTTGAATCAATGACCACCATTGATCAGCATCTCCAGTGAGGCGGTAAACTGCCATGATAACTTTTTCCCTTTCACTGCTCCCCAAAGCCTGAAATATTTTCTCTAGGGAAAATATCCATTGCTCAGCTACTAAGGGATTTGTATTCCCATTGAACGTTGGTGGTTGTTGCCTCATGAATCGATCTAACATTGATCCTCCACACTACGGATCAGGGTGCTCCATACGGGTAAGGTTATTATTCATAACCTGAGTAAGTTGTCCCAGTATGGTGATTAGCTGATCAGCACCAGTTTCATCACCAGCCCCACTATAATTATCTTGAGCAGGATGGCAATCCCTACATGGAGTGCGTGCATTGATACGGTTTCCATTTCTTCCACTAGGCGCCATTTCTAAACAATGGCATAAACTAGATCAGTTTATGAATCAAAATACATAATCCCATACTTATAAAACACTTAACATAAATTGAACTATTTATGGATATAATCCATAATCATAAAAATGTTTTCTTTGAGGAAGTATATACTCATAAACCCTTCATAATGATTTGTAAAGATAATGAGAGTTATCCTAAGCATATCCCCCGGGAGTGTCGTAACCAAGAGTGCAGCAAGGCCCGTTGTCGTGCACCAGTTCCCGTTCGAGTCTAGCTCAAAGCGGTGTTTTCGGGTTTTACCCCTAGGTACATCTGTGCCAGAGCCGCCTCTACCTGCTCGTATCCAGACAGAGATGTATTGCTTGGAAAACTCACAAAATCTCTACAATACCAAAATTCTAGGAAGTTCTTCTATACTAATCCTCAAAGTTCATCTTAGGTCTACGTGCTCTAATCAGAGTTTATCTAAATCTAGCTTCCAAGGTTTGTACTAAACTTCCTCTGATACCAACTGTAACGCCCCGACCCCAGCTACCCAGAGTCGGTGCAATAATTACATAACATTGGCATGATCACAAGAAAGATCAAATCTCGAAAGACCGATTGGTTTAGTAGCCTTGGAAACACTAGATATATTCATAAGTTTTACATTACATCATAAAATGAAAAACTACTACAACAACATAATGTCTCCATAATCCACACTACTATCCCCTCATAATATCCCTGCAGGTCATTCATAATTTACTTCTTCACATCCTGGGGAAAAATAAAACATAGAAAAGGGGTGAGCTCAAATGCCCAGTAAGGATAACAATATAGCGGAAACTTTCATAAATAAGAATAAACATTTAAGGCAATGCATTACTAAAACAAAAGCCTTTTAAAATTGAACTTCAACATGGTATGGCAAAAGTAAAATGAAATATTTCCATTTACTTATTCACATGGATATTCTACAAATCGAATAATCACATGCAAAAATCAATAACCACTTTCATAATGTTGGAATGCATAATGCCAGACTATCATAACCACATAGCCAAGGCCTCGTGCCAAGACTACAAATAAGATTTTGTCAAGGCCTTGTGCCAAGACACTAGTTTGTCTCATGAGACCTACCGATGCATCGAGGAGCTATAGCGGGCTCCACCCGTCACTTATTAAGTCCAATGCATTCCCATATGAAAAGGTTTAAACCTAACATAAACATTCGTATTAAAACTAGCATACGAAATGTCAATACTTTCACAATAAACTATGAATGGTATAAAAATAGCACATCCACAGTCAAACATATCACAAAACCTTCAATACAATATAGAAGTTTTGTATCATAATAAATCAACTTCAAATAATCTTAAAATACATCAAAGGATGTTGACATAGATGAAATCAAAATTCTTTTTAAAGAAGTATCTCCTTTTATTTTGAAATCATTTAAGATCCATATAAAATAAAACATTTTCTTTGAAAATATTCTTATAAGCTTGTATGGAAAGCTTCGAAGATTTTATAACGGCGGAAAATAACCGCACCCGCCGTATAAGTTAAAAAAAACATTCTTACCTCAATTCTGTCGAAAAGGTTAAAAAGGAACTTGTTTTGAAAACGACGGAAAGATTCCTTTATAAACCTCTTATAAAAAGTCAAACAAGGGTATAAATGACTTTAACCCATATTCTTGTAAATAGTAAAAATGTTTTGAAATACATTTTGAAGAAACATGGATGTGGATGATAACGAGATCCCAGTAGATTATTACGTATAAACAACCTCGGATAAAGAAGAGATTGTGAAATAACCCTTACCAATTTGGTAACTTATGAAACATACAACCCATGAAAGAGGTATAATACAATGAATATGTAAATACACATAAATTAGAGTGTATTACACAAAGAATATAATTATGGGTAGTACATACACCACACAAAAGGTGATGGTGGCAATATGACATGAATCTCACGGGAATAAGGAGTGAGATGAAAACCCCTTACCTTGTAATTTTCCTTGGTTGGGGTAGGTTAACCTCCTGTATAATGGTGAAATAGTTGTTATTAAATTATACAAGAATCATATATATTAATATGATATCATATATGATCTTTTAACATTGATTTGTTAATAATATCTTAGAATTATCGTCGTTTCGGGAGTTAACTTACTCATTTTCTTTTATATGTTTTGTTACATAAGCCATGGTTGTTGTATCTTATTCATATCCAGAATGATATACAGTCCTTAAACATCATTTTTAAATCATCAAATGATAATTATACTTGAATGGATACGATGGAGAATGAATCTCATCGCGTTCGTGGAGACGGTAGTCCGTACGTACGCACGAGCGACAATATCATTCTTTTGATATTAAAATAATATATAAATGGATGGTATATCATATATACAGAATCATTAACATGTTATATTTATTATTTACATGAGTTACACATCATTATTATACCCATCCAAATAATATTATATTGAATAACAATTACACCACGACGTGGAGACGGTAAGCCGTACGTACGCACGTATGGTGACATGTTATTCAAAGGGTGGATAGAATACTGAATATGATTGTACCATATTTATAATAACATCACAGTATATGTGAGATACTGGAGTTATTATTTCAGAATGGTAAGAACAAAGGAAGAAGAAGTGGAAGAAGAAATGAACTTAGAAAAGGGTGGTGAAATCATTACCTCTTCTTCGGGTTCTTCCTTTTGATTTGATCAAAAGGGCTCCTTAGGTTGGCTTTCTGATCAAACTAAGGCCTCTAGGTTGTAGTGAGGGATGTTGGGAGAGTATTTGGGCAGAGTTTGGCCGAACCAAAAGGCTTTAGAGGTGTGAAGAAATGAGAAGGAGGAGTGCCTTTTTATAAGAGGGGTGAGGGGCACCTTTGGAAAAGCTAGAAATATTAATTTATAATAAATTCATATTCGGTTTCTAAAGGCTCCAAAGTTTACTATTCAAAGGATGAGGTGGGGATAGGTCGAAAACAACTCATCCAATAGAATTTAGACAGGTTTGGGTACTTATATTAACCTTATCTTTAAATATTAACTCTAAGTTAATTAGTTTCACTTTTACAATGTCTCTTTGTATTTTTATATATTATGGTTAATAAACTTACTATATACATCCAAGCGACCCCCAAGTGGTCCATTAATGAGGAACCTATCATAATATAAGTCTCTTGGCCGAACCTTAGATTTTTAGGAATTTAATATCAATTAATAATATAATATTTGTTTTAAGAACTCTTTTATGTCAATTTTGACACTATTCAATAGTTGATTTTTGTGAAACTCCTAACAGATTGATTACTTCGAACAAAGTCAATTAAATCAATCCTAATATATCATATTATCATAGAAAATTAGTTTAATTCATTAAAAGTTTCATATTATAATTATTTGGGTATTTATAAGATCAATTATTTTTATTTTTCACTATTTTAGTAATTACTGCATCATCATTGTGTCATAAATAAAATACATTATATAATGTCTAAAAATTATAAATAAAATATCATTATGTAGGAAATCTTTTTAGCTTTCTAATGAATATTTATAATCGAAAATCCAACATGTATAACCCTATGTAAAAATTGTTCTTCTAAAATATGTAAGCTTATGCCATTTTTATTTTTATTTTAACTTTATTAATATAAAGTGTCCCTACCACATACAAGTGGCTCCAAGGGGTCCCCAAATTGACCCAAGTATGCCCATGGTCGGGTATGTGTCCACCAATAAGGTTAGGACACGTTTTAGGGTAATTTTGTATTATTATAATATTATTTTTTTAACCCTTATTTACCGGATTTACCCTTTAACCATGGTAAATAAAATATTTACCACAGTAACTATTCAAAATGTCTAAAAATAAAAGTTACCTATTTACACAATTTGAACATCCTGATTCCAAATATGGAATCCATTTTCCTAAATTCAAAACACAGAAGTGGCAGAAATTAATTTAAAATTAATTCCCGCTGTTAAAACAAAAAGCGTGTTTTTAAGAGATAATAACTATCAAAAGATTGACACTTGTTTATGTTCGGTTTAATTGTAAAATTATGTCCAATGACCAAAATTATATTAAATGGTAAAAATATATTCTAAATATACTTTAAAACTACTAAAATTCATAATTTATCACTATTAATTATTTTGATTAAAAAAGTTGTTTTTAATTAAAATTTAGTAATTTTCACTATTCATCAAAATATGAAAGTTATCCGAAAAGTACCAAAATTTCACCTTAGGCTAAATTCGATATTCCGAGTCCAAAAATGAAGTCCATTTTCAAATATAAAATATATATAATTTCAAAAATTAGGTAATACTATTCACAACGGCTAGTTTAATTAGTTGTGGTGTGTGTTAGAACTCGAGGTTGCGTACAACACACGCTATCGCATTATTCGAAGGGAAACGTACCGTAGAAGCTTGGGGTGTTACATTACATATTTCCGGGAACTGTAGTAGTACTATAGCAGGCACTGTAGCAGTATTGTACATTGTGCAGGCACCGTTGCAGAACTATACACTATACAGGTACTGTACTAGAACTGAACACAGGGCGGGTACTGTAGCAGGCACAGTAGAAGATACTCTAGTAGGTACTGTAGCAGTTGGAACTATTCACCTAGAGCCATCGGTTTGGGCGTGGAGTCCTTTAGGCTTTTGGGCCACCCAAGCCTTCGGGTCAGTAGGGCTTTCGGGCCACCTTTATGGCCCTCATGCCACCTCAAGGCCTTCGGGCCACATGCAGTTTCCCCTAACGCACTACAATAAAAAGGTAATGTTATAACAAAGGGAAATGGATGTTTTATAAACAAGGACAATGGTTACATTATAACCACCGATAGTTATGACCTATATCTCCCTCTAATAAAATGGTCAATGATTGATTTATCGTGAGATAACTATGGATAAAATGGGTAGTGAACCCAATTAAGATAGGAGAATTTTCCAATTTAACAGACATTAGTGTGATCCATTACTACTAAGGAAAATTGGGGAGGAAAACCATTATACTATAATAGTCTTTGAAACAATATTTTACTAATATGGTATTGATTTTCCATCCTTATTAATATTTCAAAAATTTATGTCATATGACAATATTTTTCTCTAATGTATAGTGCTCTTTGATTCTATTATGAATCATGTCTTACGATCTATCATGATTTATTACATGCCTCATGATTATGATTTATGATAAAAATGGTGTGTTCTAAATTTTTATGATAATATTATCATAGACTTATTGTGTTTCTATACTCATGAGACCATTGAAATATCCATTTTAATACTTACTAAGAAAATGAGGAAACCATATCTTGTAGTTACTATCTATATGTTATGAAGAATGATACAAAAAATGGTATGTCTAAGAAGGAACATCATTATGAGAAACATTGTGGGGGAATTAGTTGATATTTGATATATTATTTTTTTGTATCCATTTTTCATAAGGCACACGACATATACGATTCCAATGTGAATCGTTATCTCATATAATGGATATTAATATAAAAAGATAAAATGTAAATGTTATAAAAGAATGGATCTCTATTTTAATGAAGGTTTTTTTGTAAATGATTATATTATATAGTTTCCAAACTGATTTTGAATACGGCAAGAGAAGTTATTCCATTTTATATGTGAGGGGAAGGACATGTTGGAATATCATAAAATATATCAATAACATATGGTCACATTGATATGCTAATTATAGACTAAATAAAAGTTATTATAATGTATGATCAAAATTTATTTTCCCAATATTAATTAAACATGTTTATGTGGAATTCATATCCACATATCATAGATGAAATCGCAAATAACTCCATTTTATCCATAATCATGTAATTTTTTTTTTCATATTTTTAGTATTCATTATGAATATAAATAATTATTCCTTTAATAATTTCTATTGATTATAATGATTAAAAATATTGAATAAAATTTAAAATATTCCACTTTGATTAGAAGTAAAAATCATATTTAAGAAATGTTTGAAAAATGCAGGGATATCAATTTTTAGAAAAATGAATTTTAAAGAAAATAATTTTTATTCTCTTTCATTCCATTCCTTGAAAAGATATTCACATGAATATTAAAAAATATTATTGAATAAATATCATATAAATTTAATTTAAATTTAATTTAAATTATAAAAAAAAATTATTAATAAAAATCAAAAAGATAAAAATAAATTTATATAATAAAAATATTTTTCGGAAGATTGTTTTTAAAGAAAAAAATGAACATATAACAAAATAATCTATACATTTTATTGGAATATAATTAATTAAAATATTTAGAAAGATGTTATAGAATTTTAATTTAATATATAATTCATAAAATAATTGTACTTTTAAATTTCATCGTTAAATGAAAAGAATTGAGAATTATAAAAAATTCAGTATTTTATCTCTATTCAGTTGAAGTATATTTTCAGATAAATACTTAGTCTCACTAAAAGAAAATATTAAAATTAATATTTGAAAAATTATATTCATTTCCAAAAATAAATTTTCAATTATTGGTAGAAAATATTTACAATATATCAGAACAAAATAAAATAAAAACCAAAGTTGAAGAAAAAAATTTTTTGATGAATTAAATGACATTACTAGAAATTGAGAACAATTTTATTAACACTTATTCAATAGCATCGAATCAAATTAAACCATAAAAAATTAATTTTCATAATGAGGTATTTTATATTCAAAATAGATATATAATGTCTTGGATACAATGGTATCTATTTTAATAATTATAAATTATATAATAGTTTGATTAAGGCTCAGTGTTATATGTTAAGAAATCTACTAATCATTGTATTCATTTAAACTATATTTGTGTGATGTTATATGATTTCTTTTAGAAACGGAGTAAAAAATAATTTTCAATTCATTTATAAAAAGAATAATATTCTCTTTTACTGATAGATGGACCATTCCCAAAATATTGTAAAATTGTATTTAGAAAGAACCATTCTTGTTTTACAATACTAGTGAAAACCCCATTTCTCAATCCACCCCATTTCCTTTGAAATTACATTTTAATTAACCCTTTTTAAAAAAAATTAAGAAATCATCCCTTTATTACATGAAAATAAAATAATTCATCCATGAAATCCATAAATATGGCCACAAGTTGATGTTTTGCTGAGGAACAACTATCGAACTATTTAACATGTTATTAAGACAATATTAAGTGGTAGGCCATTGTAAGTCCATATCAATTTATTGTAGAATAACATATGGAGTTTAACATGAATGAAAGTAATACTAATGATGGAGTGTAAAAATAAAATCAAAAAATGAACATGACATATGCCAAATTCAAGGCCACCAGCCCTAGTTGATATCCCATTAGTCTATTTCATTATTATACCACCTTTTTTTAGTCCATCAGTAGTAGTATGTATTATTAAAAAGGATGAATTAAAATATTAAAAAAGTAAAACTGGAAAATAAACTCAATATTACATATTCCATACACACTGGGTGATCTCACATAAAATAAAAATTTAGTAATGGCATTCAGTCAACACCCCAAGGACACATGGACCAAATATATATAAAATTTCCAAATTAAACAGTATAATTGATGGCAAATTTATCTTCAAATCATCATAATCCGTAAAGGAACACATTGGGAAACAAACATTAATTTAAATAATGAAATTTTGATTAGGAACATCTCATTTAGACACATTTGAATGAACCTTCAAGTAATATTAATTCATTATGATCTAGTCAAATAGTCTCTCTATCTCCCTAGCATACCTCGTAAAAAATAGAAAATAATGAAGATGAAAAACCTAAGGATAAGAGGTAGGGATATTACATCAAATTTAAAATAACATAAAAAAATAATAGACTAAAATTAAATCTGCTCCATCAGGGGGATAAAGGGAAAGAAAGATGTAGCTCCGCCATAGTTCAGTTGATAAAAATTCAAGGGAGTCCAATATGGTACTTAAAAAACTCCCCAATTATAATAACCCAAATAAAATAAAACATATCCCAGTCAATAGTTCTTGGGGTAATATTTTAGGTCACAATATGAACATACTTGTGTTCAAATGAACATACCTCTTACATCAAAAATTCATGATGGGACCCTTGTGGTCATGGAATGAATGATTTTGGGTATAGATATGATTTCTTTTCCACCTAATTAATAGCGTGAGTATCCCACAAAAGTTTCATTCATGGAATTATTTCAACCTACCTCCCCATTAACTTCCTGGTAATAAAACTTTTAATTTCTTTATCACCCATCCACTATTTTGAAATATTCATAAAACTAAAATCAATCCACCAAGATAAAATATAGGTTAAAAAACATTATATTGTGATGTAATTACACTCCAAATATAGAGAAGATTTCTATTTTCGAAAATATTTTTTACTCCAAAATTAAATACTAATAATCCCATTTAGTTCCAAATCCATAATGATGTGATTCATAAAAAATTCCACAATACAGTGCTTCTTATATGTGATAATAAATGGTTTTTCATAGTCTATGAACCCTTACTACATAATTCACCAATTCAAAACTAGATTAAGTCATTAAATCCCAAAGAACAATTCATTATTCTACTATTAATCTCTAATGATAAATATTGAATACAAAATTTTTATTCTAAATTTTATTGCTTGTTTATTTAACCTCATTACTAATGGTATACATAATTCCCCTAACATGGTTTACACCCCACTAAGACAAATTTTGTGCTAATTTTTTTAGTTATTAACTACAATATTTCTCCTAAAAACAGTCTACCCAACAATTTGAATCTTAGTTCTTCACAGTAGTACCTAATAAAAAACCCAAAATACTCAAAAGATTCACTAAACAATCTTAATGTCTGCTCTAATAACCAAGGTGACTCTTTGTTTTAATTCATCATTGGATCTTTAATTGATCCATCCATTGATCTTTCTCTATACCATAACTCTAATGAACCATCGATCACAATCACTCTAAGATAACACTACAACCATCTGAGCCTAATGATAACAACTATAATTCCTAAAACACTACACCAAATACAAAATCGTATTTACTTTATCACTAGAATAATGACATCATCCCAATAGTCTACAGACAATTTCCACTACACCTATAACCATTTCAACATGAGGATCATGCACACGTGATTGATTTGTTTCTAATAATTTTATGATTATCCTTTTTATTTTCCCACTAAACCAAACTACTAATCATTATATCTTATGTCTTTTTATTTACTACCTGTAATGACTGGATGAGAATAATCTACATAGAACCAAGAGCCGAATAGAAAATACAGAAAAATATAATATAAGATGTTTCTCAGCCATACCCATACATTGAAAATTAATATTTTTTTAAATTTCTTTTATTTTAATATATATGGGGGTTCCCATCATAATATTCCACTACCTATAGTTGATTTTATCTATGGTTCTCACCACTGATTGAATTGCATACTGAAAACATGCACTAAGTAGTCCAAAACAAAAATCATATATAGACATGTCAAGAGGCACAATCCCTTAAGATGTCAACTCGCATATTTAGATACTAGAGTCTAATATCCATATCCACCCCATATACCCAAATCCCTTGGATTTCTTAGAAAAAATTATGATGTACCAATTGTATATATACGGAAACAAACAATAATTTCCCATAAACCACTATAAAAATCATCCTAGTTTCAATAGGAACCAATTTCTCTTTTAATAACACTAAACCCATAAACCCACTAATCTCATTTGATGGTTTTTTCTAAATCATTTACATACATTTCAATAACTCAATCAAGGATATTGGTAACCCTTCACTAAAAAAAATTATAATGAAATGGTTTTTCCAAGCCCTACACTTTAATTTTCAAAACCAGACCAGATGATATTACACAAAGAAGAACACAAATGATTTTTCTTAAAAACCCATGGCATAAAATGGTTTTCATCAAATATTTAATTAACCAAAATCACTAGCCAAGCTAGCCACATTCCCATAAATAGACCCATTTAAAAAATTATTTTTCCAAAACCATTTCTTTATATTTTATCATAACCTAAAATTTTATAATATTTAACATTCACCATATCCATGTTCAATTTAAAATAAAAAATATTTAAGAACAATACATGCACCCTCACACCATCATCATAGTTTTCTATTCAAAGAAACAAATTGTTCTTAAAATATAAGTTTATAAAAAACCAATCAACTTCAAAGCTATTTCTTAATTTGGTTTGACTACTCAAAATATAAATCAATAAAACATTCCCCTCACAACCATATTAATCTAAAAAAAATTTATAATATATTCCATAATATATTTATTATATTACATGATGGTTCATTAATAAATAGTTTTTTTGAGGTAAAATATCAATAAAACCCTCATCTATTTATACATATCAAAACCAAATTCGGACGCTATTATGATGTATAAATTAGTAACTACTTCTCGAACAATCTATATGTATCTCCTGGAGTGTCATCAAATAAATTTTTTGATTATTTAAAAATCCTTACACCTCACTCAACATTGAGTGTTCTGTCCAAAAATTATACATCCCCTAAAAACATGGGTTTAACCAATGTCATGTGGGATATGTATGTGTTTGATTTGAAACTAAAGCCCTAACAAACTATGTAACAACCCGAGATATTATGAGAATTATTCTTTTTAATTTCATTGATGTCTTGTGTTGTATGCTACACCAAGATTAGCTTGTACTATACGCAACATTGTATTAGCTTGATGTATACAAAATGTCACGACTCGACCCTACCTGGGCTTGAGCCGCAACTACCCCAAGACCGCCTCCATAGACCATGGGCTGGAGACCAGCGCCAAAGGCACAATAACTCGGGGAGGCCATTGCCTAAGAACCTCTACACACACACACATCACACTCAATGAAAAAGTGTAGAGTAAAAAACAAAGGTAATGCACCAACTACTATAAATAAACCACAAAGTGCATCGAACTCTAAACAGTACTAAGTAAAAGTTATTGGTAAACCGAAAAGAAAAAGGGAAAAACATGCGCCCAACCAGAAAAGTGCCACAACCTGGAAATAGGTAAACAAAAGCAAACAGGTAGGAGAATCCCACACCTATAACACGACTACAACCACCACACGCAGTCTATGCTCCTGAACATCTAAGCTCCAATAAAGTCATGACCAACTTGTCTGTCGTCTGTAACAGCACACAAAGTGCGGGCAAAGCCCTATAGTGGTGAGTATATAAATACTCAGTAGGATACCCCAAAGGCTCTAGGGAGATATAAAAGAGGTATAGAAGGGTGAGCAGTAGATAAAATAGGGGAAATTAAAGGAGTACAATCGAGAGTGCAGTAAAGAGTACAACAAGGAGTGTAGTAGAGTAATAGTAGGGAGTCCAGCTCAACCCAACAAGAGAAAGGAGGTAGACTCGTCTAGAAAAAAGGAGTTGGAAACAGTGATAAGATGAACTTTTCGTCGAGTCATTACTACCAATAGCATAATATTAGACTCATACAACCACAAGAAGCTTGACACAGAAAGCACGTGGCATACCCCGTGTGTCTTTGCCTCTCCTGGAAGGAGAGTATCCAAAACCCAAGGAGTGGGTACTGTAACAAGGTATATACATATCTATATGATCAAACAAGAAGCCCGAACAAGATCGTAAGGGGATCTCCATCCCGTAGCTAAGACCAAGAAAGTGAGTAGGCAATAGTCCCAGAAGTAAACACCATTGATTCCCAGCATCCCGCACGTCTGCCGCAAACTGCAAGTCAAGGGGCTTCAACCACCGCACCTTGACACTATCAGCATTAGGCGGCACTGACTCACCCACACGGTTTTAGGTCGCATCTCAAGGAAGCATATCGGTGGGGAAAGATCCCCTCGTACTTGAGTGTTCTAGGGGAACTTCAAACCACACCGTGTCACTGCCCCGCAGTCGAGAGGTCTCCACAATGTCGACAGGCGAACCCCTGCCCAGCCCCACTAGAGGGTAATCCCTAGAAGTCGACGGGTTCCCACTAGTGGGAGACCTGACAAGAGTCGATGGGTTCTACACTTCCCAATCTCATAAAAGGGTAATCCAGTGGAGGGACACCCAGCTAATTTTGTCGATGAGTCCTAATGCTCGGTCCCAAAAAAGGGTACTCCGCTGGAGGGAGGCTCGAAACCGTCATCGGAGACCACTTCCCTGCACCACTGGAGGAAAACCCAGAACCGATCTGGCCATCCCTGCTGGATGGTATTTCTCGGTGAACACTGGTGTGCTTTCCATCCCTGCTGGATAGTAACCCACTGGCCATCCCTGCTCGATGGTACCGCAATGGACATCCCTGATGGATAGTACAACCTCCTGGCCACCCCTGCTGGAAACCACCTCCTGGATAGCCCTTCTGGAAACAGCCTTCTGGGTAGAGGATTGGTGCCCATGTAATGTGTTGGTCACACTGAATCTAGAAGGACACTACCAGGGAACACGAAGCAACTCTGTCGGCCAAACCATCGAGAACAAAACCGGGAGAAAACCACTCAACCCTGCTGGTCGAAACCATCGTGAACAAGACTAGGGGAAACCCACTCAACCCTACTGGTCAATCAAATGAGGATATAACCAGGGGAAAATCAACCCTGCTGGTCAAACAAACGAGAATAGAACCAGGGGGAAACTCAACCCTGTTGGTCGAACAAATGAGAACAGAAGGACACCCTACATCACCACAGGTCATGGGTACGCAATGAAGAACACAGCACGCACATGGGGTCCACACGATGTGTGGCCCCAAGTCAACTCCCACCAAGCACAGAAACATTCTTAGGCAAAAACAACCACATGTACTTCCAAGAGATCCCATATACTCCCAGAGTATACCACATTTCCAGCCCAAAGGTTATTGTGCACACGACACCCCACGTCAACGCGAAGGCGTAAATGGAACAACTCCAACTTTCCACTTCAACGGATGAGGCACAGCCAACCACATCTCTTCAAGCATTACTTAACCCACATGGGAGTGCATGCGATCACATGCCAAGGGTCTGCTACAACAACAGTAGGACAAACCACCACCGGAGCAACTTAATTACTTCCACATTTAAATGAGGTCTCAAAAGAGACTCCGAACATCCAAACGGATCGCACCATTGTAATCCTCGTGGAAAAACATTCTTGATCGACTACTTACTCACCTCCAATTGATATCTGACAAAAAAGTTGCCAACACTGCTTTACGCTCGAACAACATCCCGTGGTCATGAGCCTTAGCCCCGATAATAGTCAGGCGCATCGCACCATTGTAACCCCCTTTGGAAAACATGTCAAAAGGACATATCACTTGAGTGGAATGGATATCCAGAGAAAAAGATGCATTTCGCTATACTGTACATGAGCGGTGCTTCATGGGACCCGCAACTCAGTCCTGAAACGCAACGAACGGATCGAACCGTCGCGACCCTCTCAAAAAAGTACAGAATATGGACTATTCAAATGTCCAAAACAATCACCCAGTAATAAAGCTAGAAATCACTGTCAACTCCCAAAACGGCCCTCGTAGGGCCTGCACCAGCATGCGTA
This sequence comes from Viscum album, assembly GCA_963277665.1. Taxonomy (NCBI): domain Eukaryota; kingdom Viridiplantae; phylum Streptophyta; class Magnoliopsida; order Santalales; family Viscaceae; genus Viscum; species Viscum album. The sequence continues at coordinate 769,253,169 of OY728121.1, forward strand.
ATTAAAGCAGGCAGACTACGCCAATGCAATGCCCTCATAAAAACTCCCAAAATTGACTGGTCACACACCCTGAACGGACATTCGATGAAAAAGTTGCAAAGCGCTGAACGTAGCTTAAAAGGCGGCCCATGGGGCCCATGCCTCAACTCCGGTTTGAACGCCCGAAACAACACTGGAAAACTACGGCTCAATGCTAGGGTTGCAACGCCACTGACGACGCTCAATTCGGACATCAGATGTGTCCGCGCTGTCCAAAACATGAACCCCCGAAAAAAACATCCGTCCACTTAACGGTTGCGCCGTGACCCAATGCCCCCATATCGGGTATTAAAATTTTCCGAAACCATCTCCAAAATGATCGTCTCAATTTAAGGGACACGTTACCACAGACGGTTTCCAAATCGGATGTGATTTTTTATATATAAATCATTTTCATAATAATAATACTATTATTATAATTAATATTATAATAAATTTTTTATATTAATATTTTTTTTAAACTAGACCGGCCAGAATGGCCGGTCTTCTTCTCCCAACAGGGCCAACAGCATGTGGGTCCTTGTTTCCCAACAGACCGACCATTCGACCGGTCCTCGTTGACACGCCCGTAGGACCCACACGACGCAGGTCCTGGCTCCCTCACGTCTAGGGTCGCCGCTGCGACCCTCATCGACAGAGGTCATCGCCCCCAGCTCGAAGGCACCCCCGCCTCCACTGGAAGCCTCACTGAGCCCGCTCTCTGGGCTGGTCCCACTGAAGACCACTGTCCTCCGCCTGCCGATCCCCGCTCATGCCAACGCCTTGCTGCCGAACGCCGCGGACCGCCTGGCCGAAACCTCTGCCTGGTCCCCTAACGCGCCACCGCACCTGCTTACTGGACCGCCGCACTGGACCACCTGAACCGCCGGAAAACCCCAAAACACATCCAATGTTTTTCTGACCGGTGCGGGCGGCTCGGGACTCGGAAATTCAATCATAAACAACCATCTAGGATATCAGAAAATGTACTATGCAACTGTGGACTTTTCACGGAAATTAAACAGATGTTTGACGCCACAATTAAACTTGAAAGAGAGGTTCCAAAATTAAAACGCAAAACATAAACTCCTACCTATTGGGGCGTAGCCTGGAGCTTCGCCATCGATCTGCACCCCACCGTTGCCACTTCCACCATGATTGGGAGCGAGGAGGAGGAGAGGAGGAGCTCCTTGGTTGAGACTACCACCGCCAGGAGGTGCAAACCAAGGAGAGGGGATGGGTTAGGATTAAGTTGGAAAACATTAATTAATTAAAAATTAATTAATATCAACCTTAATTTAACCCGCATCCGAAACTCTCAACAAGGTAGATCTTAATCCTCCCCATGGGTAAACAGGACCTCCCGGTCAAAACGAAGGTCTCCGAATATTAATCTGAGGACCAGTTGAAAAGTTATTAAACTAAACGTCGGAGGCCACCAAATTATGAAAACACCCCTGGTGGCATTTTTCACAGAAGGCCCATGCCCGCGAATGCTACACCCCTCCTAGGGTAAACGGCACGCTCCAAACTCCACGGTGCCCTCAGTTTTCCAATACGAGCCACGGTTTAAGAGATACTAGAGTTTAACCCTTAAATGGATAAATTAATTATTTTATTTATTTGTTTAACTTTCCGGTAACGGGCGAGGGGTCCCAACGTCCCGCACCGACATGCTTTATGTCATTACTAGGGTAAACACCCCATTCTAGACTCATACGTACACTCAGATTTCTGATCTGAATCACCATTTAGGATTTATCACATTTATTTTGCGTGCCCAGTGTGAACGCACTGAAAATTTAATTCCGGCCACACCGGGGCTCGGAATTGCACGTCGTCTAAAGGTTCTGCTCTGGAATAACAGAAAGAATATTCCAAAGTCTTTTATAGAAAAAAAAAGAGATTATTAAATCATTCCATCTTTCAATATTTTCATCACTGAAAATCCAAAACTGGGGAACAACTTAGGGTACTAAGCCCAGACCTGGCTCTCCCGTACCCAGGAAAACTCTGGCACAGTCCCGCGTCATCGCACACAGACCAAAGGATTTGATCTATTCACGCATGGTCTGCCCTTGCCGATGACGTGCATAGGAGCATGCACATATCTTCTTGGGTAAGCTATGCGAGAGACTTCGTGAACCCAAACCAGCATTTGGGGTTAGGGAAAGGTGGTAGGGAACCTCAGAATCCCTTTCCATAGTCTTAAATGGACAGAAGGCTCTCGGGGGAGCTCACCCCCCCCCCCCCGACTGAAGCCCTAAGTCACACACCGCGACTAGAATCACCACATGGACCTGGGACAAAGCCCAGTGATTCCCTCCATCAGAATATCCATATGGTGAAACAACCAAGGATATCTAGTCACACAAGGTTTCATAGTCAATGTCTCGCAACCAAAACTCTCTTACATGCTCGGAGAATGAAGGAGTCAACACCATCGACTAAAGAAAAAGGTCCCATGCCTTTTACCTTACCAACACATGGTTTCATCGACGCCCCGTGCCACCCTGGTAAAAACTCAAACAAGGACAGGGGAAAAACATTTCACACACAGAGCCTAAAAATTCTCCAACAAAAAGTAGAAGAGCTGTAGAGCATACCTCTTATCACCTCATGCTCTGCAGGAACGTAGACATCCAAAGCTCGTGGATGTCCATGGTCTCAACCGTCAGCTCGTGGAGCCTGATGTGGACCACCTAGTGGTGATGGGAAGACCTCGTAAGGTCGTCCCACAATACTAAATACTCTTTCTCCTCTTCTAGAACCACCTCTCTAGGCGCTACTCCGATCACGGCGTTGCCTCTTTCGTGGTGGTGCACCTGCTGCCTGCCTGATATTCTCAGCGTGCCTGGTCAGGCAGTCTCACGCCAGGTGACCTCGCTCGTCGTAAGCCTAACACCGACTCTCTCTGGGTTGTACTAGTTCCCTCCAGCGCCACTATGGTGTAAGACCATGCCGCTGATTCTAGTTAGTGTAAACCCACCTATGTCGAGATCGTGTCTCCCGAGGCCCTCTAGCTGCGACAAACGTCTCGGCTCTGTCAAGCATGATGCCCACCAACTGTAGAACATGACAGGAAAATCTCTGTCACCAGTGCCTGTTTTTGAACCCCCGGCATAAGTGGGAATGCCCAAGGGTACTATGATAGCACAAATATCTCGGCGGAGACCCTGCTCAAACTTCAGCACTCGGATGTTGTCGTCATGGACCAAGTCTGGGTAAAAGCGTGCACAGTCTGCGAAACCTGCCGCGTACTCGGCCACCGTCATCCCGCCCTACTGAAACTGCAGGAGCTCTTAAATCCAAACGGAGCATAAGTAGGATGGGAAAAAATCCTCACAAAACAACAACTGAACGTCTCCCTAAGAAAGTGACTACTCTTCATGAAACTGAGTCACCAGACTCCACCAACGCCAAGATGCTCTACAGAAAAGGTTGGCGTCTGAAGCCACCATAAGATCTACCTACATCTCCACAAGCCTGAAGAGGGAAACCACTGCCTCATGCCAAATCTCTGCTTCCAGAGGGTCTGGCTCACCACCGATCCTCCGCGGTCTCTGCTGCTGGAACTCACGGTGCGCGCTCAACCTGCGCTCAAGCTCAGGCTGCTCTACTGAAGCTGTCTGCTGCTCAACGGGTTGGGGCGCTGCTACCGGCCCACTCGGAGAAATGGGCTCGCATGATGGGTCCTAGACTGAGGCCGCATAGCTCACAGGGTCATCGTCACAAACCAAAGCTGGTATCCTGGTTGACTATCTTCTCAGAGACATCCTGAATGTTAACAAGGACTGTGGCGGTCAGATGAGCATATATGTATATAACAGTAACAACTATGGGGAGCTAACTCAATAAGGACTCTCAAAGACTCAATCCTATGTGATGCATAAACCAATTTTTCCTACAATAAGTGTCTCATCATGTAGAGTGGACAAGAGGGTTATCAGGGTCCTAGTGAATGGATACGTCGGCCGCCACACCATCACTGGACTCTCTGGCATGAGATCCGCTCTCGAGACACATTAACATTGTAGCCCTAAATCCCAACCAATTCCTTCTTTTGGGATGTCCAAACAAAGTCCCACGGAACGAACCACCTATGATACCACTTTGTCATGACCCGACCCTACCCGGGCTCGAGCTGCAACTACCCCAAGCCCACCTCCAAAGGCCAGGGGCTGGCAACCCGTGCAAAAGGCACAACAACTCATGGAGGGCTTCTCCTAAGTTCCTGTACACACACACAGAGCACACTAAATGAAAAAGTTCAGAGTAAAAAAGAATGGTAAAGTGCCAACTTCTATAAATAAACCACAAATTTTATCGACCTCTAAACAGTACAAAGTAAAAGCTAAAGGTAAACTGAAAAGAAAAGGGGAAAAACACGTGCCCATCCAGAAAATTGCCACAACCCGGAAATAGGTAAACAAAAACGAACTACTGGGAGAATCCCACACCTGGAACCCAACTAGGACCACCGCCCGTAGTCCAAGCTCTCGAACTCTTATGCTGCATGGAAGTCACCACCAACTTGTTTGTGTTCTGCAAGGGCACACCTAGTGCGGGGAAAGCCCAAGCAGGGGTGAGTATAAAAATACTCATTAGTATACCACGAAGGATCGAGGGAGAAACAAAGGAGGTACCTAAGGGTGATCAGTATATCAAACATGGGAAAGTAAAGGAGTCAACCGAGAGTGAAGTAAAGAGTACAACAAGGAGTGCAGTAGAGTAATAGTAGAGAGTCCAGCTCATCCCAATAAGAGAAAGGAGTTAGACTCGTCCAGACACATGGAGCATGAAACGGTGAGAAGATGAACATCTCATCTAGTATTCACTACCTATACCAATAGAGTAGACTCTTCCAACCATCAGAATCTTGACCTGGAAATCGCATGGTATACCTCGTGAGTCTTTTCCTCTACTGGAAAGACAGTATCCAAAACCAAAGGGGTGGGTATTGGAAAAAGGTATATACATATCTATATGCTCAAACAAGAAGCCTGAATAAGATCGTAAGGGGATCTCCATCCCGTAGCTCAGCTCAAGAATGTGATTAGCCAACAGCCCCAGAAGTAAACACCATTGATGCCCAACATCCCGCACGTCTACCCCAAAATACAAGTCAAGGAGCTCAAATCACCACACCTTGACACTATCCGCTTTGGGCGGCACTGACTCACCTGCACAGTTTTTGGTCATGTCTCAAGGACGTGTCTCTGTGGGAAAAGCGCCCCTTGTACTTGAGAGTTCTGGGGGAACATCAAACCACACCTCACCACTGCCTCGCAGTCAACAGGTCTCCTCAATGTTGACAAGAGACCCCCTACCCTGCCCTGCTGGAGGGATATCCCTGGAAGTTGATGGGTTCCCACTGGAGGGAGACCCGACAAGAGTCGACGGGTGCCACACTGCCTAGTCCCCTAAAAGGGTAATCCACTGGAGGGAAACCCGGCTAAAGTCGTCGAAATGTCCCAATGCCCAGTCCTGAAAAGGGTACTCTACTGGAGGGAGGCTCGGAACCGTCATCGGGGACCACTTCTCAGCCCAGCTGGAGGTAAACCCGGCATCGGGGTCCACTTCCCAGCCCAGTTGGAGGAAAACCCAGCATCGGGGACCACATCCCACCCCCGCTAGAGGTAAACCCGGAACGGTTCTAGCCATCCCTGCTGGATGGTACTGCTCGATGAACACCACTATGCTGGCAATCCCTGCTGGATGGTAACACACTAGTCATCCCTGCTTGATGGTACCCCACTGGCCATCCCTGCTGGATGGTACAACCTCCTGGTCAGCCCTGCTGGAAACCACCTCCTGGCCATCCCTGCTGTAAACAACCTCCTGGGTAGAGGATTGGTGCCCGTGTATTGTGTTGGTCGCACCGAGTCCACAAGAACTCTACCAGGGAACACGAAGCAACTCTGTCGGCCGAACCATTGAGAACGAAACCAGGGAAAAACTGTTCAACCCTGCTTGTCGAAACCATCATGAATAGGACAAAGGAGAAACCCTCTCAAGCCTACTGGTCAAAAAAACAAGAACAGAAGCAGGGGTATCTCAACCCAGCTAGTCAATCAAATGATAAAAGAAACAGGGTAAACTCAACCCTACTGGTCGAACAAATGAGTACAGAAGGACCCTCTACTTCGATAGAGGTCAAGGGTATGCAAAGTAGAAAACGAAACGCACATGGGGACCACATGACGTGTGGCCCTAATTCAAATCCCACCAGGCGCACAAACGTTCTCAGGAACAAACTACCACATGTACCTCCAGGCGTTCCCGTATACTCCCAAAGTATACCACATTTCCAGCACAAAGTCTATCGTGCACACGGCACCCAATGTCAACGTGAAGGCATAAACGCAACAGCTCCAAATTGCCACCCCAATGGCCGAGGCACGACCAACCACATCTCTTCAATAATTACTTAACCTACACGGGAGTGCATGCGATCACATGCAAAGGGTCTGCTACAACCACAGTAGGACAAACCACCAACAAAGAACCTTACTTACTTTCGCATTTAAATGAGGTATCGAATGATACTTCGCACATCCAAACAGATCACATAGTTGTAATCCTCGTGGAAAAAAATGCGTGATCGACTCCTTACTCGCCTCCAATGGATATCCGACGGAAAAGTTACCAACACCGCTTTACGCCCGAACGACGTCCCGTGGTCCTGAACCTTAGCCCCGATAATCGCCGGGTGTATTGCACCATTGCGATCCCCTTAGGAAAACATGTCAAAAGGACTTCTCACATGAGTGGAATGGATATCCGGAGAAAAAGATGTGTTTCTCCATACCGAACACTAGCGGTGCTTCGTGGGAACTGCATCTCTGTCCTGAAACGCAACAAACGGATCACACCACTGCGATCCTCTTGAAAAAGTACACAAGATGGACTATTCACTTGTCCAAGATAAGTCACCCTATGATAAATCTAGAAATCACCGCCAACTCCCAACATGGCCCTCTTTGGGCCCGCACCAGCATGCAGAATTAAAGGGGGAAGACTGCGCCAATGCAATGCCCTCGTAGAAACACCCAAAATTGACTAGTCGCACGCCCCGAATGGACATCCGATTAAAAATTTTCAAAGAGCTCCATGCAGCTCAAAAGTCGGAAAATGGGGCCCATACCTCAACTCCGGTTTCAACGCCTAAAACCACACTTAAAAACTCCAGCTCAACACCAGGGTCGCAACACCACTGAAGGCGCTCAATTCAGACATCGGATGTGTCTGCGCCGTCCAAAACATGAACCCAAGGAAAAAACAACAGTCCACATAACGGTTGTGTCACGCCCTCGAGCCCCCGTTTTGGGAAATAAAATTTCCCAAAACCATCTCCAAAAAATTTGTCTCAATTTAAGGTACATGTCGCCGCAGACGGTGCCCCAATCAGACACCATTTATGATATATAAATTATTTTCATAATAATAATAAAAATATTATTATTATTGTTATTATAAACCATTTTTTTATATTAATAATTTTTTTTAAAACAAGACCGGCCAGGATGGCCTGTCTTCTTCTCCCAACAGGACCCGCAGCGTGCGGGTCCTTGTTTCCCAACAGACCAACCATTCGGCCGGTCCTCGTTGACACGCCCGCAGGACCCGCACGGCGCAGGTCCTCGCTCCCTCGCGTCCCAAGTCGCCACCAAGACCCTCACCGGCAGAGGCCATCACCCCTAGCTCGCAGGCGCCCCCGCCTCCCCCGGCACCGTCGCCAAGCCCGCTCGCTGGGCTGCTCCCGCTGAAGACTGCCGCCCGCCACTTGCTGATCCCCGCTCGCGCTGAAGCCCTGCTGCTGAATGCCGCAAACCGCCCGGTGGACGCCTCTTCCTATTCCCCTACCGCGCTGCCGCACCTTTGAGCCGGACTGCCGCGCTGGATAGCCGGAACCGCCGAAAAACCCCAAAACACATCCTAACTTTTCCAGACCGGTGCGGGCAGCTCGGGACTCGGAAATTTAATCCGAAAGAAGCATCAGAAAGATCATAAAGAGAACTACAAAACCATGGAATTTTCAAGGAAATTAATCAGAAATTTGATTCCAAAATGGAACTTGAAATATAGGTTCTGAAATTAAAACGCAAAACATAAACATGTACCTGTTGGGGCATAGCCTGGAGATTCGTCGTCGATCTGCACCCCGCCATTGCCGCTTCCACATAGATTGGGAGGAAGGAGGAGGAGAGGAGGAGCTACTTGGATGAGAATTCATTGTCCCGGAGGTTCAAACCAAGGAGAGTGGATGAGTTAGGTTTAAGTAGGAAAAAAATTAATTAATTAAAATTCAATTAATTTCATCCTTAATTTAACCCGCATCCGAAACTCTCGACGGGGTTGAGGATAATCCTCCCATAGGGTAAACACAACCTAACTAGAACAAGAGTTGTCTCGGAATTTTAATTAGAGGCCCCATTCAAAAGTTATTCACCTCAACGTTTGCGGCCACCAAATTACGAAAACGCCCCTGGCGTCATTTTTCACAGAAGGAATGTGCCCGCGAAAGCTACACCCCTCCTAGGGTAAACGACATGCTCCGAACTCAATGGTTCCCTCAGGTTTCCAATCCGATCCACCCATTAAGATATACTAGAGTTTAACCCTTAAAGAGATAAATTAATTATTTTAATTATCGGTTTAACGTTCCGGTAACGGGCGAGGGGTCCCAACGTCCCGCGCCGACATGCTTTATGTCGTTCCTAGGGTAAACACCCCATTCTGGACCCATACGTATACTTATATTTCTGATTTGAAGCACCGTTTAGGAGTTATCCTATTTATTTTGCGTGCCCAGTGTGAACGCACTGAAAATTTAATTTTGGCCACACCGGGACTTAGAATCGCACGCCGTTTGAAGGCGCAGCTCTGGAATAACATCAAAAATATTCCAAAGTCTTTTATAGAAAAAACATTTTTCTTACACACAAAACAATTCCTGGCTTGCATTACACACAATTGCGACCTTCCTCGATAGATAGTGTTGTACGAAATATTGAGTTTCACTAAACAACAATATGTTATTAAAATATTATATAAACTAGCCGTTATGAATAGTATTAACTAAAATTTGAATTTTATAACATTATTATTCAGCTTACACATTCTCTAGAACATGGTATGAGAACAAAATAAATTTTTCGGGTAAAATAATTATTTTTAAAAAAATGCAGTTTTGTCGCCTTTTGATGGCGTACCCACTTTAAATATAGTTTTTGACAATTTTATAAGTTCAATTTGACAAAATAAAATTCTTCTTTGGAATAAGGATATAAAAATTAACCTTTTATAAAATTTTCATTTTATTCGGATAACATTCATATTTTAATGAATAGTAAAACCACGCTATATTAAAATTAAAAACAACTTTTTTCATCTTAATAATTTATATGGTTAAATTATAATATTGAATGGTTTTAAAGTATAAATATAATATATTTTTACCATTTAATATAATTTATTTCATTGGAATTAAATTTACATTGAATTCATAGGTAAAAACATTTCAATCTTTGGCAATGTTTTAATTTTTAAAACTCGTTTTCTTAAATACAGGATTAATTTTAAATTAATTAATGCAACTTCTCTGTGTAGAATTTTGAAAAATTTATTCCATATTTGGATTCAGTGGTTCCAAATTATGTTAATAGGTTCCTTTTTTTGATTTTATGAATTGTAACTACGGTAATTTTTATTTACTACAGCTAAAGGTAAATAGGGTAATTAAGGGTAAAAAGAAGATTATAAAATTACCCTAACACTTGCCAAAATCCTATTGGATGAATAAAAGTCGAAAAATATCACTTAAGGGTCTGAATAGATTCATTTCATGGACTTTTGACCAATTAATAAAATAGTTATTATTAAATCCAAAGAAAGTGACAAGAAGCTACTCTCTTAAATCTTATAAGTGTAATAATTTTAATTTAGCGATAGACTTCATAAAATATCAGATATAAATAGTCCCCAGAAATCTAATAAATTAATATAAATCATATTAATTTATTTATAATTTTTAGGGATAAAATAATTATCATTAATTATGACACAATAGTGATGTTGAAATTATTTTATTGATTGAAATATCAAATAAATGATTGTAAAAGTATTAAAATAAATATTATATGAACTATTTAATGTGCTCCACTAATATTATAGATAAAAATTAAATTTTATGAATCTGTTAAATCTTTTAGTTCCAACATATCTTCTGTATATATTTTATTTAAATTTAAATAAATGAATAGTATCAAAATTGACACTATTGTTATTTTATAAAAAGTACATATTATAAAATTGATTAAAAATCACAAAAATATTTACAAATTTTAAATTAAAATTTATATGGTCTAAAATTTAGTAAAGTATACAATTATGGAAAATTCAAAACATGTAAGTAATTATTTATAATGATTTAAAATTTAGAATATTATTTCCACAAATAAAATTAAATAGATTAAATAAGGATAAATCAAGTTGATAATGATTAAAATAAATTCCCAACTTGTGTAAATTTTATTGGTTGATGAGATTACAACCCTATATCATCTAATATTAGGGGTTGAGTCATTTTTTGAGGTTTTTATGTGGGTTTTGGATTTATTATAAATTAATACTTCTTATGTTTCCAAAGGTGCCCCTATCATCCCTTATAAAAGGGAACCTCCTCCCTCTCCTCTTAACACAACATTGAGCCTTCATGCTCGGACAAACACTACCCATTTCCCTTCTCAACTTCCCTAGAAACATACTATAGGTCCTGGTATTCTTCAAAGAACAATTTTAGAATCATAAGAGGAGGTTTCAAAGAGGAATGCCGAAGAAGAGGTAATATCCTTTACCAATTCTTTCAAATTCATTTCTTCTTCTACTTCCTATTATTTTTTTATCATAATAAAGTAATAACATAAGAATCAATCATAAAATTATATGTTATTATAAATATTATACAACCATATTTCACCATCGATCCATCCTATGGAAAATGAAATCACCTCACGTGCGTACAAACGGAATACCGTCTCCACGCCGTGGTGTAGTTTGTTTTTTCACCACCGCCTTACTTGGACGGGTATAATGGTGTAAAGAATAACAATATAGGGTTAATATAGCATCATACTGATTCTTAGATATTATATCATCCATTCCAATTCAATTAAATAATAATGGGAAAGATATCATCGCTCGTGTGTACGCACAGATTACCGTCTGTACGACACGATGAGATTCATTCTCCATGTTAACCAATAAAAAATGATTATTAAGTATATATAATGAATAATAATGAAATATATGACATTATAAAGCTACTATATGTATGTATATATACATATTTATGTCATCTACTTACATCCATTCAAGTCAATAAGGAAAGGAAAACAACGTTCATGCGTACGTACGACCTACCGTCTCCATACACGGCGTATTTCATTTCATTTATCTATCTATTATATATATATATATATATAATGAATATATATGATACATATATATATAATTATTTACATTCTGGATGCAATTAAGTCATTATATAAGTAATAATAACATCAAGAATAACAAGTCCAAACACGTATGATAAATAAAATGATTCTACCCAAAACACTACTTTAACATGGAATTTACAAAAAACGGTTAATATAAAGTCATAAGTGAACCATATATGATATCATAAAAATGAATATGATTCTGTAATAAGTCAATTACATTATTTAAATCATTATACAGGAGGTTCATATACGTATGAATCATATCATACCTAAGGTAAGGGATAACTTTTCCAATCTCATTTTTATCCGAGATTGTTTATTCATAAGTATTTACTGGGATTATATTTATCATCCATGTCCCTATTTTCTAAAAATTGTATCATGTATGTTTAAAGTCATTTTTACCCATTTTTTACTATTACTACATGGTATTTAAGGAATCGTTCCCTTGTTTACCATACAAGGTACTTTTTGATTTTTCCGGCAAAAGTACGAGAAGAATGTTTTTTTAACTTATACGGCATGAACAGATTTTCCGGTTTTATAAAGCTTTATTTTCATGAGGCTTTCTCTACAAGATTTCATGATTATTTTAAACAAATTCATTTTCTTTTAAAATTACATGGAATTTTGGGAAAATAAAATGATTTTAAAGAATAAAGGATATTTTTTTCAAGAATTAATTTCAATTGTTTTGTCAAAATTATTTTCCATCTAAGATGACATTATTTAGTATGATTATGTTTCATGTATAATGTCTCTATGATTTATATGGTTTCACTTTTATTATGATGAAATTATATCCATTTGTTTTATATGGATTATTTTATGATGGGATAATGTTTTCGAAATCCATTTTATTCTTTGGGTTATGATGAATGATTTATGTTTATGTTGTGAAACATGTAAGAATGATTTAATTATGAGATGGGTGGGAGCTATATCTCCCTCAAATTCATTGGGTAAATATTTATATCTCATGAGAAAAACATGGATGGAAAGACAAGTTAATCTGGTTCAGTGATACAGGACTGGAATGAGGAGTGAACTCGGTTCAGTAAGGGACTTTGTCCACTAAGATGGTCTTGGTAGCAATGCATTGGATACTATGGAAATAATATCAAGTGCTTAATGTTTTTACACAATTACATGTTTATTTCCATGCTATTTTATCATGATTGATGTTCCATTATGATCTATGCCTGACGTAATGCCATGTTTTATTTCATTGATTTTGAAGTTTAGACATTATGTTCAGGTTTTTAAGTTCAAATGTATATGGTTGGTTTTATTTTCTCCATGCATACCCTTACTGAGCATTTGAGCTGACCCTTTATATGTTTTCTTTTCCCCAGGATATAAATAAAGGTTTTAGGTAAGAAAACAAAAGAGGAAGATATTTATGGGAGATGTTGAAGATCTTTCACCACGATTAGAAGACTATGTTCTGAGTTTCCAAAGACACTAAACTATTACGGTCCTTGAGTGTTGATTTTTGTTATGTATTAAGTATTCCGCAAAAGTAATGTAATGTCCATGTACGTCATGCTTTGCGTCTCGACATTTGGTGTTAGAGGAAAGGTTTATTCAACCTTTGGAAACTAGGAAGCGAAAACTTTAGTGATATCCATAGAGATATTTCTAAGGTATGTACTGGGATGTCCATAAGGTTAAGTATAAGTATAGGTTACATTCATATAATTATGATAATTATCATGAATAACCTAGGATTAAAACTATGATGTTAGAGATGGAATGTAATCCCCTTGATTATATAGTTTTCCCTTGCATTATTTTTACCTCTCACGCTATTCTTTTTGGGTTTTAGACAATGGATGGAACCCGAACGAACCATGTGGATAAATGTAATGGAAAATGCAATGATTGACCTCCTGAAAAAACAAATGTTATGGGAGATGGAGTGAAAAATCATATTGCTATACTTACACAAGCTATTAATCATCATGGACTTCTGAATGAGGAGAGAAGGGAAAAATATTCTATTGAGTCCTTCATGAGGCAACATCCACATTCATTGAGTGGGTATTATAATCCACTTGTTTCTTAACAATGGATCAGTACCATTGAAAAGATATATTCCATACATCGTTGTTCAGAACATGAAAAATTCATTTTGGATGTTTACCTTTTAGAAGGTGAAGCAGACCAGTGGTGGACTCTAATTAAGAATACAAGGCCCCCACATGTAATTGAATCTATGGAATGGGACGATTTCAAGAACTTGTTTTTCATAAGTATGTCCCTCGTATTCTTCAAACAAAGATGGAAAATTAATTCCTTGAGCTTAAGAAAAAGGATGATGATTCTGTTGGTATATTCGAAGAGATTTTTTCAAGGCTTGCAAGGTATGCATCTGGCTTTATCATCCAACCAGAAAGAAAAGTTGATCGATTCTTCAGTGGCTTAAAACCAAGTCTATAAAGGGCATTATCTATAAGAGACTTTAGTAGCTATGAAGAAATTTTTCGTTGTGATATCAAGGTATAAATAGAAGATGGGTTTATATATCCATATCATGGTTTTGAGAATAAATGAAAGATGGAGGTCCAGGAAAAATCTCATAACAATGGGGAAAAGAAGATGAATGTTTCTGTATGCTCAATGTGTGGAAAGAAGCATGGTGGAGATTATCTAAAAGGTACTAGAAAATGTTTTAAGTGTGGAAAATAAGGTCATAGAGCATTTCAGTTTCGATGTAATGGGAAAAAAGTTTCTAATGATGTGAATAGAGAAAAGACTACAAAGAACGATCCACCAACACTTCAATGCTTCAAGTGAAAGGAAATGGGGAATTATTCTAATCAATATCCTAGTAAAAGGGTTAATGATGATTGACGGGAGAATCCTCTTAAGGAAAAGGATAAAGGGAAGTCACATGAGATCACTATTTGTGATGTTGAATATGACAAAGATGTTGTGGAATGATTAAGTGTTTTTGTAATGGGATTTCAAAGTAGTATCATTGAATCTCATCAATGGTATCATGGAATTTTGGAATATCTATGTATTGGTTTTCAATAATTATATGGTACTAGTAACCATGAAAAGTGATTGAAATATTTCTGGAAAGAAGATGATATGCGCATAATGAAGGGATAATGAGAATATTAAATGAGCTCATGACTGAGATAAGGACAAAGTGATATCATAGTTTGAGTATATAGAAATTTTGGGATTTTGGTATGTGGAAAGAGTTAACTTTTGACAGCATTCATGTTTTTACTAAGGTTCTATGGTAATTAATTTTTCAAAAGAATACATTATCAAGGTATTCACATGATTGGAATGTGACCAAAAAGATGTATCTTATGATATATGGGGGATAAATGTTGGTATTCACGTGCTTGATATGTGACCTTTCAAGTAATCGTTTTCATTATACTATGAGATTAGACAAATGTATTTTAGACAATCTTAAATATTGGAATGGATTATATTGGACATCAAATAGTATTATTTAAGGATAGAACTAGTTTTTCGATACAATTTCTGGAATGTTATAATAGTGTAGTTTTAGGATAACCTGTAGGACGAGCGACAACCTGTCGCGTCGGACAAGGCTGTGGTAATCGAACCGACAACTAAAGTGTGACAGTTCTTTATCGCATACCACTGGCCTACAGGAAGTCCCTGGTTAGTATAAACTCATTTTATTTTATTAAGTGGTATGATAGATGAAGTATAAGTCCATTTTTAGAATCATATATGATTAACCTCACCAGAAATGGACTAATGTATATTTGATAACTTTTTTCTACTGTTTTGTTTGAGACAGATGGAATGACCCATCATTCTATCACATAATATGATAACACTTCAAGAATGGAAAATTCAACTCATTTCATTATGATATTAAGTGGAAATTGTTCAAGGCACGAACAACGGTGAGATTGTACCAAAATAAATTAAGTATTTCTTCTAATTCAAATTCTTCAACATTAGGGAAATGATCTTGAAAACCAAAAATGTGGTCATAGTTCTCTTATATCTGATGAATCAGATGGTACCTTATATCATCACAAATTTATGGATTTGTGATTGTTTGCTTTATCATATCCATGTTCTCTACCACTCTCCATCCGAACATGATGGTTAGATTTCTCTTCCATATCCATATTTTCACCTATGTTCTCTGATGTGGAAACCCGGTGATGAGTTAATTTGGGTAACCATTATGTTTCATACTTCACCTTTTAAAATTATGTTTTAGTATCACTTTTTACGATATGGGTTTCTATGAAAGAAACATTCAAGTAGTAAACCATTTATAACCCCGACGAATTTCTAGGGCGAAATTCATTTTAAGGGGGGTAGAATGTAACAACCTGAGATTTTATGAGAATTATTATTTTTAATTTCATTGATTTTTTGTGTTATATTCTACACCAAGATTAGCTTGTACTATATTCAACACTATATTATCTTGAAATATACACAACACTATTCTTGGCTTGCATTACAGGCAATCACGACCTTCCTCGATAGCGTGTGTTGTATGCAATATCAAGTTTCACTAAACAACAATATGTTATTAAAATATTATATAAACTAGCTGTAATGAATAGTATTAACTACATTTTGAATTTTATAACATTATTATTCATCTTACACATTTTCTATAACATGGTATGAGAAAAAAATAAATTTTTCGGGTAAAATAAGGATTTAAAAAAACCATTTTTTCCACCTTTTGATGGCGCACAGATTTTAAATGTAGTTTTTAAATGTTTATAAGTTCAATTTGACAAAATAAAATTCATCTTTGGAATCAGGATTTAAAATTTTAATTTGGATAAATTTTTCATTTTATTCTGATAACATTCATATTTTAATGAATTGTAAAACCACGCAATATTTTAATTTAAAACATCTTTTTTTCATCATAATAATTTATATGATTAAATTATAATAATCAATGAATTTAAAGTATAAATAGAATATATTTTTACCATTTAATGTAATTTATGTCATTATCATTAATTTTACATTGAATTCATAGGTAAAAACATTTCAATCTTTGGCACAGTTTTAACATTTAAAACTCGTTTGCTTAACAACGGGATTAATTTTCAATTAATTAATTCAACTTCTGTGTGTTGTGATTTGAAAAATGGATTCCATATATGGATTAATTGGGTCCAAATTATGTAAATTGGTTACTTTTTTCTTTGATATTATGAATAGTAATTACGGAAATTTTTATTTAGTATAGTTAAAGGTAAATCGGGTAATTAAAGGTAAAAATAAGATTATAAAATTATACAAACACTTTCCCAAATACTATTGGATGAATAAAATTCGACCCATATCACTGAATGGTCATAATAGATTCATTTTATGGAATTTTGACCATGAAATAATATAAATATTATTAAAACCAATGAAAGTGACAAAATGTCACTCTCTTAAATCTTATAAGTGTAATAATTTTAATTTAGTGATAATCTTCATAAATCCTCTGATAAAAATAGTCCCCAAAAATCTAATAAAATTATCTAAATCATATTAATTTGTTTATAATTTTTAGGGATTAAATAATTATCATTAATTATGACACAATAGTGATGTTGAAATTATTTTATTGATTGAAATATGAAATAAATGATTTTAAAAGTATTAAAATAAATATTATATGAACTATTTAATGTTCTCCACTAGTTTTATAAATAAAAATGACAATTTTTGAATCTATTAAATCTTTTATTTTGAACATATCTTCTTTATATATTTTATTTAAATTCAAATAAATGAATAGTGTTAAAATTGACACTATTTTTATTTTATAAAAATTACATATTATAAAATTGTTTAAAAATCAAAAAAAATATTTAAAAATTATAAATTAAAATTTATATTTTCTAAAATGTATTAAAATATTCAAATATTGACAATATACGACATATAGGTAATTATTTATAATGTTTTAAAATTTAAAATATTATTACCACAAATAAAATTAAATATATTAAATATGGATAATTCAAGTTGATAATGTTTAAAATAAAATCCCAACTTGTATAAATTTTATTGGTTGATGATATTACAACCTTATCTCATCTAATTTTCTAATTTGAGTCATTTTGGGAGCTTTTTAAGTGGGTTTTGGATTTATTATAAATTAATATTTCTTATGTTTCCAAAGGTGCCCCTCTCATCCCTTATAAAAGGGAACCTCCTCCCTCTACACTTTACACAACAATGAGCCTTCACACTTGGCCAAACCCTGCCCTTTTCCATTATCAACTTCCTTATAAACATACTAGAGGTCCTGGTCTTCTTCAAAGACCAATTTTAGTATCCTAAGAGGAGGTTTCAAATAGGCGGGTCGAAGAAGAGGTAATATCCTTTACCGATTCTTTCAAATTAATTTCTTCTTCAACATCCTCATATATTGTTGTTTCATAATAAAGTAACAACACCAGTATAACTAATATACTGGTATGTTTTTATAAATATGAAACAACCACATTTTACCTTCGATACATCCTTCGGAAAATGAAATCACCATGCATGCGTACGTACAGAATACCGTCTCCACGCTGTGGTGTAATCTATTTTTTCACCACCACCTTACATGAATGGGTATAATGGTGTAAATAATATATTTATATGGTTAATATAACTTCATAATGATTCTGATATATTATATCATCCACTCTAATTCAATTCAATAATTATGGGAATGATATCATCGCTCGTGCGTACGTACGGATTACCGTCTCCATGACACGATGAGATTCATTCTCCAGGTTAACCACTCAAGAATGATTATAAAGTATATATAATGAATAATAATGAAATATATGACATGATAAATATACAGTATATATATATATATTTCATTTACTTACTTCCATTCATGTCAATAAAGAAAGGAAAACCGCATTCATGCGTACGTACGACCTACCGTCTCCATGAACGGTGTATTTCATATCATTTATCTATCCTATATATATATATACTGAATATATATGATATATAAATCATGATTTAAATTATGGAAGTAATTAAATCATTATATATGTAATAATAATATCAAATACAACAAGTCTAAACACGTATGATAAATAAAACAATTTTACCCAAAACGCTGCTTTAATATGAAAATTACAAAAGAACAGGTAATATAAAGTGATAAGTGAACCATATATGATATCATAACAATGAATATGATTCTATAATAAGT
Organism: Viscum album; assembly: GCA_963277665.1. NCBI lineage: Eukaryota > Viridiplantae > Streptophyta > Magnoliopsida > Santalales > Viscaceae > Viscum > Viscum album. The sequence continues at coordinate 769,271,898 of OY728121.1, forward strand.
AAATGACATTATTTAAATCATTATACAGTATGTTGGGATATGTACGAAGCATGTCGGACCTAAGGTAAGGGATAACTTTTCCAATCTCATATTTATACGAGATTTTTTATTATTAAGTATTTACTGGGGTTATATTTATCATCCATGTACATGTTTTCTAAAAACAGTTTCATGTATTATTAAAGTCATTTTTACCCATTTTTACTATTACTACAACATATGTAAGGAATCTTTCTCTTTTTTACCATAAGAGATACTTTTTGACTTTTTCGGTAAAAGTACGAGAAGAATTTTTTTTAACATATACGGCATTATCGGATTTTTACGGTTTCATAAAGACTTATTTTAATGAGACTTACTCTACAGGATTTCATGATTATTTTCAAACAAATCCTTTTCTTTTAAAATTTTGTGGAATTTTGTGAAAAGAAAATGATTTCGAAGAAGAGAGGATATTTTCTTCAAGAATTCATTTCAAGTGTTTTGTCAAAACTATTTTCCATCTAAGATGACATTATTTAGTATGATTATGTTTCAAGTATATTGTCTATATGATTTACATGATTTCACTTTTATTATGATGAAATGATTTCCAATTGTTTTATATGGATTATGTTATGATGGGATGATGTTTATGAAACCCATTTTATTCTTTGGGTTATGATGAATGATATATGTTTATGTTGTGGAACACATAAGAATGATTTTATTATGAGATGGGTGGTACCTATATCTCCCTCCAATACATTGGGTAAAGATTTAAATCTCATGAGATAGAAATTTTTGGAACAGAAATTTAATCTGGTTCAGTGATACCAGACTGGAACGAGGAGTGAACTCAGTTCAGTAAGGACTTTGTCCACTAAGATGGTCCTGGCAACAATGTCTTGGCTACTATGGAAATAATATCAAGTGCTTAATGTTTTTCCACAATTACATGTTTTATTACCATGATATTTTATCATGATTGATGTTCAATTATGATCTATGCCTTACATACTACTATGTTTTATTTCATTCATTTTGAAGTTTAAACATTATGTTCATGTTTTTAAGTTCAAATGTATATGGTTGGTTTTATTTTCTCCATGATTACCCTTAATGAGAAATTGAGTCAACCATTATATGTTTTCTTTTCCCTAGGATATAAAGAACGGTTTTAGTTAAGAAAACAAAAGGGGAAGATCTTTATGGGAGATGTTGAAGATGTTTCACCATGATTAGAATATTATGTTGTGAGTTTCCATAGACAGTAAACTATTACGGTCCTTGAGTGTTGGTTTTTTAATTTATTATGTATTCCGCAAAAGTAATGTAATGTCCATGTACGTCATGATTTGGGTCTCTACAAACTATTTCCACCTATAACTACAATAATATAAAAAATATTATTTGTATCCTTTTTAAAATTCCTCTACCTAAATTTCCAAAAAAAATAATAATAGAAGTTGTTTTCACTTGTGCTCATTCATGCCATCCATTACAATAGGGGATAATGAATTATATTGAGGGCTAAACATAGTCAGGGGAGAGTACTCCCTCTAAAATCTATCCTAAGGGGAAAATATTTACATAGTGAAAATTCAGCATGACCTTTCCTGATAAAAAATAGAAAAAATATGTACTTATAAACTCAGTAGTCCCATGGGCCTTTGTATTTGAGAGTAGGATATATTAAATAGTAAATACGATGAATAATCAATATCAAAGTTATAGTATATGATTAAAATTTCAATTAAATGAATAATATTTAATTATTTTATGGCACAAATTCTTGTACAAGTGATATAGAATAAATGAAACGAAAGAAATTGTCCTCCATCCCAAAACACATAATCATCATGTTGATTCCAAAACCTCTATAACATAGTAAACATGTATTTGACGTGAAACTCCTAGTAGTAACTATATCTTGATAGAAAATATGTCGACATACTAACATATATTTAATCTATTATCATATACATTAGTAGGGGTGTTCTAATTTCTTTGTAGGTATCTACAATGAATAAATGATTTTGAGTTACTCTATAATCATGTTTAGATGTTTTCAGTACATATAAGGTGTAAAATCATTTTTATTCGACACACCCACCTAGAAAACTGACAGACAATGCATATAAGAACATAAAAATCATGTCATAGTATGCTCACAATTCTACCATAACACCTACCCTAACAAGTTATAGCTCAATGCCAAAAAAATATAGTAATTTTGTACCATATACTTGAGCCCATACCAATGTGTAGCACCATATGATTTTAGAATATATTCCATTAAATATATAATTTTTTCAATAACATGATTCATATAGAAAATTATTCCAAATATTATATGGCATATTTGATGAAAATAATATTTAATTTAGAAAACTAATAAATGAAAAATTAAATAACAATATTTTAATAAATTCATTTTAAAAAAACATATATGATTAATAATTAATATAATTTAATATTAAAAAATATTGTTTTTTAATTGTAATATAATGTGTATGAAAAAATTATCCAACATATATATTTTTATTATGATAATATATGATATTAAAATATAAAAAATATAATGACATTAATTAAATTAGAAAATAATATGAAATAATATTAACAACACAAAATGTTTCAAAAAACATCTATTTTTTAAAGGAGTTTTCTATTATAATATAAATTATTTGTTAAAAGAGAAATTTATTAATATTATAATTATTATTTTGAATAAATATTTTTTTGAATATATATTTTTGATATTATACGATGTGTTTTTTGTTAAATTATTTATTTCCAGATGAATAGTTAATAAATTACATTTTTCGTAAAATTATAGTTTTTTATTATATTACGAATTATGTGTACCTTAAAACCTTTTAATTATTGATAATAATAAAATATACAAAATGGAGTAAAAATACTTTTTAATATAATTTTTTGAGTTTGGAAAACCTATGTTAAAGAACATATGTAACATTTTGCAATAAATGAAACTCTTTTTATCATTTATTTAAATAATTTTTTCATAAATTTTGTTTTTTTGCATTGAATGGAAGATAATATATTTTTAAATATATATCAATTTTTGGAAATATTTAAAATATAATGATTTTTTTTTTCATACGTAATTTGATTTTTAAAAATATAATTTCCCTAAGGAATGGATTTTCTTAGTAAATTAAGTTAATTTAAATATGAAATTTTCATGAATATCATAATTTTATCAAATTAAATTAATTTAGGTTTCGTGAAAATATTGGATCAAAATAATTAACAATGACCATTTTATTTTAGGTATTTAAATTATTTTATTTCTGTGGAAACTAGTTACCATAGTAAAATGAAAATTTGAAATATTAAAAAACAATGTGAATAAGACATGAAAATGTTTTTAAAACTTGTGGTAAAATTAATAGTTATTGTATGATAAAAATTATTTCATTACCCACTCTTTAATTATTAGTAATTATTGAGTATTCATTATTTTTTATGCATGCAATCTCCTTTAATTATGTGGACATATTTTAAAAAATTCCATTCCCACAACTTATAATTGAATTGTTTTATAACCACATCAACAGCACTTTGAAAATTCATTTTCCCTTGAAACTACATACTTTTCTATTCCCATTTAATCTTATCTCTCTTAGGTGAGTATCAAGACACAATATATTGGATTAAGACCTCCATTTTTGATGATACAACCAATGGAAATCCTTTGTTTTCAACTTGGGTATTATTTTCATAACCAATCTTCATTTATATCATAATTTTCACAATATATTTTCATAATTCCAATACAGTTTCATATGTATTTTTTAATGGAAAAAATTATTCTATGGGAACAACTATTAACCACATTTCCCTATTAAGAAAAACGAAACTTCCATTTTTGTGTTTTATAAACCACCTGCTCCATGATGTGATTCCTTCTTATTTCAATACTCATCATGTTCATTAGTTATTAGTGTGAAATACATGATTAAATGTGAGGTATGTAAAAAAATTATTATTATTATCAAGAAAATTATAATTCATAATCATTACATATAATTAAATGAGAAATGAAATTTTTTATCATTCATTGTACAGATTATCACCTCAAAGATGTAATTTATCCCTTTTTCATCTAACATATATTTATTTATTAAAAAATCTTAAAATATGATACAAATCATTATAATTTACTATGTTACTTAATTATTCTTCAATAATAATGGTATTATTACAATAAAAAATATACTAATCATGGACATTTTTTAATTATGATATATCAATATTTCTGCCAGTATAACCACCTATATGCACATTGATATAAAATACTATCATTAATAACTATGAGATGTTAATTTATAATTATATAATATTTAATTAATTAAATCATGGTTTTTATTTTCTTTTAGTATAATGGTAAAATTAATTAATATACCGTTATTTATTTGTTAAGGAAAAACAGAACATTTCTATAACCAATTTCATCTAAAAGAATCCTGACTAAAATATTATTCAGTGAAATTTTAAAATAATTAAATATAATGAAACATAAATATAAAAAAACAATTAATATTATTGAGTGATGATATTTAGGATATCAATATTAAGCTAAAACATTATTAATAAATTATTTTCCACTAATAATCAAGATTACCAACACTCAATATTATGTCAAAGTAATAATAACTACTATAATCTTTCAGAATATCTATAAATAAATTTTAACATTTTTTAAATATATGAATACGGTTCTAATATATTTTTTTACAAATATTTCTTCAATGGATATTCAAGATATTTGTGAAAATCATGAATTAGTGTGTGAGGTTCTTTATCTCAATGTTTATTTCTTCATACATATTTCATACTGTAAACCATGAAATATTTGATATGATGTGATTAAGTCCTAGTGAATGTATTTTACTATTTTCATGTAATTAATAGTATTTTATGATCCATATCATGTTCATTATATTTATTTCAATTCAATTTATATCATGGTTTTAATGGTTTTTTTAACTGAAATCCCTTCTTAGAGTTATAATTGTTATTCTTGAAATTATTTCTTATTATATTAGTGTCATACACATTATGATTTCATTTCATAGTACATTCTTATTTATAGTGGGTAAAACAAAAAATTGGATCCAAATCCTCCACCTCAATGAATTTATTCCCCATAGGAAGTATATCCCTATAGAGAATTATTCACTTTTTATTTACTAATGGTTACCCCCTCTATGCTAATATTTTAATTTCCCACTAATGTAATACTTTATATTGAAAAAAAATTCATTGTTCTGTGATTGTTTCATAATATTTTCATTATCCATTGTTGAAAATGAATATTTTGACTTTTTCAATTTTAGTTTTGAATAATGCCATTTCAAAAATATTTTTCCATCCATTAATAATAAATTGGTTATTTTCCACTCCACAGTTCATTTAAAATATGTTATTTCATTTAAAGGATCTATTATTTATGATACATTTTCCAATGTATATTTATTCCAAATATTTACATATACATTTTGAAACATTTATATAATTTTAAGGATAATATTTTGATCATTCTTTTCTAATAGTAAAACTATTCAAAAAAAATATTGTCACATTTTTAAAACGATTATATCTTTTAAATAACTCATTATTGAGATTTCATTACAAATATTATTTTTTAAAATTTCCTATTTTTATTTTATAAAAATTTTATTTTCTATAAAAGGCTTTCCAGAGTGGTCATAACATTATCAAATTATCCTATTATAAAATAATTTTACAAAACCACTTTTTTGATTTCGATACAATTTACTAATTATATGTTGTTTTTTATCTCCTATTAAGTGTTATCTTATTTAATCTTCATCAAAATATTCATGTAAAATACAATTTTTTTAGTTGTGGATATCAACCATTTACATTTGTGAGGTATGTCTTGGTTATATCATAATTAAATATAATTGGTTTTTTTCATTCCAATGTTTCAATATGAATTGATGAATGACAAAAAATTTCTCTAACGAGATTTCTCGATATGTTGAGTTATTGATATATTATATAAAAAATATATATTTTCATCAATATATTTTTTGGACTAATATAGACCTATAATGAATGGGTTAAATCATTATTTATCATGATATGATATAAATTTAGTTCTGATGAATTTATCCAATAAGTGTAAACATTGAGTGAATACTTATCCACCAATGGAAACAAGTGAGTATTAATTAATACATATAAGGAAACAGGTATATGAATTATAATACAAAAAAAAAAGAAAACAGGTTTTGATTCCAAATCAACTATGTTATAATTGCTATGATAAATTTTTACCATTTTTTTTGTAATTCTATTACGTTATGATTTCCCATATATTATGTTACATGTGTTTTCAATGTATGTTTTCCAAATGTAATGATGATGGATCATAATTTTTATTTCTGACACAAAGAATTATATTAATATCACTTTTTATAATTACTGGTTATATTATATATCCATTATGGAGCACAAGAGCTTACTCAGTTCTTATGTCTTCAGTACCAGGTATACATATATTGGTATTACATGCAAGTAGTTTTTATGTTGGTTTTGTGTTAAGTTGTTATGAATAAATGTATATATGTTTCTATAAATTTGATGTTTATAGGTATAACATTAAGTGATAAAAAATCATTATTTATCCAATTTGTACACCATTATCTAATATTAGATGATTATGCATGAAAACAAATGAAATAAATGTTTTTATTTAGCTTCAGTAACTATTGTGGGGATTAATGGGTGGTTTAGTTATTTGGGGGATTTATTTAGAGTAAATTATTTTAAATAATCTATATAAGTCTTAAGAATAATCATATGTGTGGGATAACATCTAATAGATAAGGTAAATTAGATACAATTTTATTATTTAGGAAATATAATCATGATATGGATAATGGAAAATGGATGTTGTTCAGTAAACGATTTATCTAGGGGTAATCACTAGAAAAAGAATAAATAAAAATTGAATATATTTTTATTTTGGTTCATGATGAGTTGGAATAATACATCACATATTTCAAGACTCTCTCTTGGGATATGCTTTTGGTAATTCAAATTCCCTTTATAAACCATTATAAATGATTTATTTCTTAATTACATTAAGAGATTTCGTTTAAAGGAATTAGAAGACATGTCATAATGCAACCAATGATGAATTAAGATAGTCCTATATTGAACCAAGTGTAACGTATTAGAAAAATATTATCATATGATTAAATTATTGTGACATCCAATAAAACATATTAGGATAGTGCTTTAATGTTCATATGATCATGTACACTAATTCTATTTATATCATCATAATAATTTTGATTTTAACATTTATGTACAATAATCTTCATTAAAATGATTTTTTGGAATGTATGTCTCTAGAAACCCCCATGTCCTAGCTATAGAGGATCATTTCTTATAAATGGTTGATAATTATTATATATTCATATAATGAGGCAAACAAAATGTTTCATTGTATTACATAAAATTAAAATTCTATTATATCATTATATGTAATATATTCTAACATTATGTTCATTTAGATATAGTTAGGTTTTTTTATTCGAATGAAAAAATTAAAATTATGAGGGAAATTTTTATTTATGGTGTGGGTAGAGTGTAACACCCCAATATGTTAGAATATTTTTTTTTAATAAAAACTTTGTTGAACTACATTTTATAGACATATCCATGAAAATTTGATCACTACAAAATTTGAAGAATATAATTATAAATTTTTTACATAAATAAGAGAATTATTAAATTAATATATAACAATTAAATAATATTTCATACCTTTAGATGATCTATAATTAATATGATCTAATATTTAAAAAAGATAAATAATTTTAAAATAACTATATTAATTTTTATGAAATTAAATAAACCAATTTTTAATGACTATTATAATACTTTATGTTTATAAAATATATGAACTAATATTCTTACATAATTTATATATTAAATTCTCATGAAATAATATTTAGAATGGATAATGTTTAAAAATAAAAATTTTAAATGAACTTAGTTTTACTTTAATTTTAAATTTTCATTTAAGAGGTATATTTAAAAAGTTTATTATTTTCATTTTCTACTATTAACAATGTTTTTTAATTTCACATATCAAAATTATCAAGTAGTGATTTTTTAATAAATTATAAATACTTGAGTTTTTGGGGAATTTTGAAAAATAACATTATTATTAAAATATTAGTGTTTCCGACTATATAATGAATTAATTGAAATTATAAAAAAAATTCATTGTCAAATATTTATTCTGGAGAGAAAAAAGTTGTTTCTATATAATATTATCAATTTAAATAAACTATTTCTTACCACATAGGTAAAAAAATTTAATAATGAAACTATTTTTGTATTTTAAAATAATTAAATATTATTGTAAAAAATTAATGTTATGGATTTCTTTGAAAAAACCATAAAATTAATTTGTTTTATAAAAAAATATCTTATCCTAAAATTTTAAAAAAATTATTATTATATCTTATATGTAAAATTTATTCTCATAAATAAACTTTTTCTAAAAATATATTTTGATGCATTACATGAGATAATGTAAAAAATAAAATTTTCACATATATCTAAATTTATCTAATCAAATGTTAAAATATTTTTAATGTTTAGGTATGAATTATTTATTTATGGATAATTTATATTTTTAATTAAAATTAAATTACTTTGTAAAAAATTAGATAACATTGTAAAAATAATTTCAAGTGAAAAATCAATGACTAAATGTCATAAAAATGATAAAAACACGAGTGAAAATGGTTGTTTTTATAGTTATCATCCCTATATAATCCATAATCTATTATTATCATTTTTTAGTTTTAATACATGGGAAAAATGTTGAATCTTTACATTATTTCGAAACATTTATTGAAATGATATTCTCGCCAATTCTAAAAAGGAACAACCACCAACCATACTAGACCACCCTAAATAGGTGGTATCATTTTTTATATAATCCATTCTTCTATACCCTATAGTTGTATCCCTTTTTCATTATCTAATGGAATCAATAAAATGACATAACTCTTCCATTTCAATGGGGACTTTCAAGGGAAATCATAATCCCTCAATGTGAGTACATTTTTCCTAACTTCTTTTTTTATTCATAGTTACCCAAATATAATTTTATAATTATTATATAATGAAATAAATATTATTTTTAAAATGAATTCTTTCATTATATTTTTATAACTATTAACCACATTTACCCTTTTCTATTTTGAGAATACAAACCGTCCACTGTGCATTTTTCATATTTTCACCTCCATGAAGTAAAATTTTTTATTTTTTCAACGACATCTATCATCATTATTTATTATGTTGGAATTGATGTATAAATTTTAATAACATAATATTGTCATTTTTCTGAAAATAAAAATTATAATCCACCATATTTTTATCACATTCATTATTATATGAGAACATTTACCATAAATTGTGAGAAGTACACCTCCATGGGGTAAGACATCATTTTTTCATCGGTTGTAATAAATATTTTTTAAAACATCATAAAATATGATTGGAAAAAATAACATATCTAAACAATAACATTATTCTTCTCACATGATGACATTTTGATAAATGAAATATCTTTCATAATCCTAAGTATCAATTAATTGTACTATGTTCTTGTTGGGGTATGTCAACCAACCTATACGTACCATGATAATAAAAAATATCCAAGATGTCTATGTGAAATTAATTAATGATATTATAATATATATATATAATTATATAATATATTTAGTGGAATAGTAATAATAATATTTATATCATTAAATAAAATTCCATCAATTGTTTGTTGAAGATAACATAAACATGTTTTTCTCTAATTTAAAATAGTAGAACCATGACAAAAAAACTCCTTGAGTAAAATTTCGTGATTTGAAACTATCATAAATTTTAATTCATAAACATTCTCTGATAAAAAATAATTCTATTTTGGAGATATATGATTAAAAAACATCTCTTATAAATGTATTTATATAAAAATAAGATTACTCACACCAAAAATTAAAAAAATACTAAATAACCTATATGATGTAGTGAATAATTACAAATAATGTATATATAAGGTTATATATGAGTGTAGTTTTTTTTAAATATGTGGTTAAGAGAGTGAATTCTATTATACTATATATTATATAACAATTTTATATTTCATTGCTAAAGTAATGATGTTATTTAAAAAACATTTAGACATATTTCTTAATAAGTGCTAGGAAATATTTGATTTGTTGTTATTATTTCATAATGAATGAATTTTCTGCATATTATTGTAATTCACAGTGGTTTATGATCTATATAAAATTATTTCAGTAAATTAAATAAAATTTAGTTAATATCATGATTGGGACGACTTTTTTAACACAACAATGGTCATTTTGTTATAATGTTTCTTCTTGACCTTCATTCATGCATGGTTAATGTATTCCACAATAATATTTTATTTCATAAAAATTTTTATATTTTATCTCATTAAAATGATAATATTTATTAAAATATTATTCCTTGGTGATATTATTCCCCATATAAAGTACATCAATGATGAAAATAATTGTGATCATATTTGATGAATATTCCCCAGTAAGCCAACATTTACCATTTTAATAATACTACCCATTATATTTGGAATCCCAATTATTTTTTACCTCATGTTACTTTAATACCAACTATACCTTGTTTTCAAAAGTAATTTTGTTTTCCATTTTTAGCATGTTTGTTTTCATGAGAGGTATTTTAAAATATTTTATGATCCTTCCAAATTTAGATTTTTTATCTTGTACTTTGAATTTTTTTATAAAACTTATGTACATCGAATTATATATTTTTGATATATTTTTTTACAAAAAAATATAATTCTTTAACAACACATTTTGAGTGCATTATCAATTTATAAGTCATTATTAATGAATATTATTGTTCAAAAGTAAATGTTCTCAAACAATTTCTTGGTCAATTTTTTAAACAAATTTAAATTTTCCAAGATTCATTATTCATATGACATTAAAAATAATGGTTTTAAAAAACCATTAATTTCAATTATAAAAAGTGACCTTCTTGAAAATCAGTTTTAAAGGTGATTATATCTTTTTATTTTATAGTAATCATATGTATTTTTCTATTAACTCATTTATGATTTTACTACCACATCATTTTCTTATAAAATGGATTTTTTTTCATGGATTTTTTTTCATGAATCATCACATAACGGTATTATAAAATAATATTTCATTTCAATTAGGATTTCGGAATTAAATATTTTGTTTATAAAATTCAAATTGATCGACACCATCTAGAAATGATGAAATGGATATTTTTCTATTTTATTTTCTTTGTGATGTGATGAATCAAAACCCATTTTTTTCAATGGTTTTTTATAATATGTCAAATGATTGATATCATATGTCACACATCTGTATGTTTTTTCATTATGTGATGGTTGATACATATATATCCCAATATGGAATTGGATAAATAATAATATTTTATGATTTAGTTGTTAATGAGTTTTGATAACTCAATAAACCATGGGTATCATTTGATTGAGGCATACTCCATCAAGGTAAATTAGTGATTTTAGCTTAACCAACAAAGGGAAAAATGTGATGGAAGCATGATCCACAATGTGAGTCATGTTCGGATGCATCATACACTATGTTATTGTTCATATAATATGTTCTATATTTTAATGTTTTAGAGTATACTTATGTTATGATTTATAATGTTTCATACTCAATGTTTTATCTATGTATTTTTTCCTAGTTTTATGTTTATGGATCATGATTATTTTATCATATCCATATACTTATTTTTTCTCACTTGTGGTCATCATTGATTATCACTTATATTTCCCCTAATGGGTTTCTCTTAAAATGCCTTTCTTAGGTTTTTTCCTACGATATAATGATGTGTATTCTACATGAGATGTATATAAGGGGTTGAGATTTGAGAAGTAATGGAGAATTTTTTATGATTTTCATAAAAAAATATTCATGTAGTTAATCCTTAACGAAACTCATATTTTGGCTATTGTTTGGTGTAACTATTTGTTATATAGAATTATTATTCATATAACTTACTTAAATTAATGTATTATCATGACTCAATGAAAATAATGATGATATGGTGGCATTAAAAACATCAACCCAGACTAAAGGTTACGATGGATGGGGCACTCATGTCTCAAACCTCCTGATTCCCACTCAATGGATGTCACATGACATGTATCCTAGCCTGTAAATAGGGGAATTGGGGATAAGTAATCCAAAACTTAACCACAAAACCGAATGGAACATGGCATGATCTTGAATCCACAAACCACATCGCATTCTTTCTCTCTATGGGGTGGTCTACGGTATAGTATTCACATCATCCAATGAACAATCCCACTATCTTGGAACAACTATTAGTCAAGCGAACATAATGAAACATCTAATTATTTAACATGAAGACTCTATATCTACCACTATATTCTGAGAAGTTCTGTCTCACTCATGGGGGGGACAAGCATTAGGATCTTCCTCCCCCATTAATTAAATCACATATCACATGAATAAATTAAAACATATTAGCATCAACATACTAGGCACAGTGAACAAATCACAATTTCACCAACTGATCACCAGGGAACTATTACATAGGGATATAATTCCACATCTTGATGACATTAAAAAATAACATGAACCTCTAAGGGGCCTTCAAATCTATTCAGATAAAAAAAATTCATATGATACCAAAAATAGTTGATCTCACATAGCTATACAGACAATAATAATTATCATGCAGTATGTTTGAAATTGACCAGATAAACCATGAAATTCAAAATATTGAAAAAATGGAACCAACAACACAAGGATAAATGGATAAAACGCATCTCAAATAATCATTTATATAATTTATTTGGAAAGAAATGATTTTCCCCTTTTTCAGTCCTTCTATAAATGGAATCATTGGATGATTTACTTATAGTGGGACTGTGGATAAAATACCATTAAAATGTCCTTAAAGACCAAAATTCATATTTTTATATCACATTCCAAAACTATTTATAAATAAACTATTTTCCATTAAAAATTATTTGATTAAATATATTTTTTAAAAAATTGAAATGTTGTTCACTTCGAAATTACCAAATTCTTCCAAGAAGGTCATAAGGAGGTTCACTTTCACCCATACAACTATAGGCCCTCCATTGAACTATTTTGAAATATATATAGTCCATGATGATTATTTGTCCAAAATTATAATATCCTAATTTATGGTTGAATCAAAGGGGGCATAAAATATGTGATAGATAATACTTATAATTAGATAAAACTATTACATCCTCAAAAATACTTATACATGGAAAAATCAAGGAAACCTACATAAACCAATACCATATTGTTCTATTATGTTCTCATAATAACCTCCTCAACATCCATAAGCGTCTATATCATTGATAAACATCATGAAAATAATAAATTAAATAATTTAAATTAAATAGATAACAAGACTTAACTGATGGAAAACGCACTTGGTGTCCCTCACTGTACCAAAACCATGAGATACGAGGAGTGTTCCACTCTTGATGCACACAAAAAAAATCACATAATACACACAAAATAATGATCCATTTTTTTAGTTTAGACTAAAATACCTTAACTGCAAGAAAAACACATTAAGAAACATACCATTTATTAAACAATGAATGAATGACTGATTAAATCATAATGTAACATAAAACAGTAGATTTACATTAATGAGACTTCAATAATGATTATTTCACCATGTTAAGGTGAAACCATTCCCCCAAACCCATATTTGGTTGATAAAAAATGTATGAAAATAAGTAGAGGAACAAGTGGAAGAGTGGGTGGAATCTTGCATAAAATACACACAATTGAACTCCACGAATCCACTCATATAGATGTGGTACAAAGATAAAGAGTATGTGGACAAAATTGGATACCCTTTCATAATATCAAATAAAATCGAGGGGATCATAACGACATTCCTAAAATAGACACATAGTTAATATTTAGTAAAGCTCTTAAAAACTATGCATGTCACTAGTGGATGGTGTTACCCAATGGGTTATGTCATGAACACTCTTAGATAGAGGGCACTATTACTCTATGAAAACACATTCATAGTGTAACCATTATTCTCCTAATGAGAATTATTTTTGGTTGTGTTCCCATATCCTATATACATCATCTAGGGATTAAATGGAACACCATGAAGTTATTTAAGGCATTACAACCACCTATGACTTTATGAATAACCTACTGCTAAAATTTTCAATAGATTGACCACATGACCATGAATATGAAATACACCTAAACACCTCAAGTAATCCAACAATCCTCAATGAATGTTTAAAAATATCTTTTTGATATTTCTGAATAGTCCATGTCTACATTGGATTGCCTATTAATTAAATAGACCCTAATAAAGATGTAATGTTAAAATTTACTATGAAATTCACAATCCATGATGTTGTGGGTCATATTTGATTATTTATCAATCATACCCCAACTATAAATAATTTCATAATAACGAAAATAATTTCTCATCTATATAATAAAAAAATCCATTTTAATTTAAAAAAGAAACATGTGTTACCCAATAATATAAAACCTAAATCAATACGGAAATGGATGAAAGTGAATCCCTCGACACTATGGGATGATGAAAAGAACCTCCACAATATAGAAAAAAATTAGCGAATTAATTATCCAAAACATTACTCAGACATAATATAACCATAATTTTTTTATTATCACAATAATATTTTATAATAGAGTAGAAACAATTTTTATGAATGAGTTCTAAAACCACAATACCAAACAAGTTTGTAAGTACTGAAAAAATCCATTTTTTGAGACATATAATCACCACTAGACACTCACATATTATTAGAGAAAAAATTAAACCACCCAACTATGAAATTACCTTACCTAAATAAGTCAAAATATGGTCCATATACCCCAAAATGTACCTACAATATATGAGAAAAATACCCGTAGGATGACCTCGTGTGCTTCATATGAAGACTATATGAAAAAATATACACTCTTTTGTTAAAATATACATAAAGAAATAACAAAATTTCATTGTTTAATGTAGAAAAGAAAAATAAACAACTCTTTGATGAATTTCCATAAATAATCCAAAAACATATTTCAATAATTACAAAAACTAAACCATGAACATTGGATTAAAATGAATCTTGATTTTTGAGGATCCTAAAAAAATTATGTGTTATATAGGCCAACAGGTGTGTACATTTATAATTCTACAACAATAAAAATTACATAATCATGAGTTAAGTCAATAATTCACATTGAGGATCTTTTCAGGTTTATAGTTTTATATAATTAGGCCATAATTATTACATTATATCTGAAATATTACAATGTCGAGACTTCTACTCAATATCAATTTTGTTCATAAAATAAAAATGCATAAAATGAAACAATAATTATTTTATTTATATAAATATTCTTAAATTTATCCTTTATCTAACCCTAATTTATACACTACGAAAATCCATTTCAAAAATGTGGGATGAACATAAAATGGCCAATAAGGGTTATAAAATAAAGAAATAAATCATTAGTCCATCTATACATAAAAAACCTATGCTAATTACCACACCTCATGAAATAATAATATTTATGAATAATACATCTAAATCATAAATCATAAAGGTAACTTGTGGCATCCATAAAATACTTAAGTTGTTGCTTTTACAGCTACGTAGGGAGTTACGTTCAGAAAAACAATCATAGTATATTCCCAAAAACTCATAGAAGAAAAATTAAATTTTACATGTGTCACGTTACAGAATAAATTGGAGATATATCTAGGTATCCCCCCTAGGATTATCATGGAACCACTCGTATACATAAACAATTACAAAGAACCATAATATAATAATAAGATATGAACAAGAATAAAAGGTCGATAATATTTCCACATTGAAATCAAAATATAACCTTTCAATATATTTTAATAATAAATCCATTATCAAAACCATTTTCAATAATAAAATATGTAAAAATATTATATGAATTTATTTTCCTTTTAAAAACCTCATGGTTGGTTATGAAATACAAATATCAAATAATTCTCGTAGCGACGGAATGGTCAATGTCACCACATACATTAAAAAGAACCATTATTTTTTTCATTTAGTCAATATCTTCATAGAGAAAAGATTCCCTTTTAATTAAATTAAAATTAAAAGGGGTTTATACACTGTAAAACCTTATGTTGTGTATATGTCAAAGTATGCCTCAATGAATTGAGATTGATATGAAGTCCTTTACCTCGTGTCTGACTTGACTCGTTCATTCTTAATCAACGGAATAATAAACTAAATTTATGTTAAACTTTATTCGTAAACTTTTTCAAGTAAAATATTTCTTTTATATCACTTATTACAATGTTACAAACATTATATAGTCATTTAAGTTAATAACAGTCGTTTTGACGATATTTGGTACTTGAGTCCAAAATGAACTTCTTATAATTACTAGTTGTCCATGAGGTCAAAATACCATTATCCCAAAACTGATATTCATTATTTAGATATCCTATATATCATATATATACATTATATATATATGTGTGTGTGTGTGTTTATAATAGTAAATATCATTTTGATATAATAAATGAAATTCACCCTTCATGGAGATGGTAAGCCATACATACGCATTAACACTACTTTTATTTATATATCTTATTTTATGGAATGAAAATATATTTAGTATGTAATGGTATTAAAACATAATTATAAATCATAATATTATCATTCTAGTATAATATCTTATATAAATTCATTAAATCCTTCATTTATACATTCCACGTATGTCATGAGCTAATCATATCACATTGAGGGGGCGGTAGTCTGTACCTCCTCAAATGAAATTATCATATTTAACTATTATGGAAACCATAATGGTATGCTATAAATAAAAAATACTGAATCATATTGACAATATAAATAAACAATTTATGACATATAAATATAGTTCTCTCATAATGACCACCATGAGAGGTGGTAGGAGATAATTGAACAATCATCATTCCGTGAGGTAGTAGTTCACCGTACAAAGAAACAGTATGTTCAATCCATTATATGGAGGTGTGTGGATATGTTGTTCTAATACATATCATAAAAATATACTACTATATTGGATATGTTGGTGTTTTTATAAAATAATGTAATATAAATGTGTACGGGGTTGGAGAATGAAAATAAAATAAAAGAACTTGAGAGAAGACATTACTTTTAAATTAGGTTACTCCCTTTGGTTTGAACCTAATAGCTTTATAGAAATCCCATATGCCGAAATTTAGGCTTTTAAGTGGATTAGAGGGATTTTAGGAGCATATTTTAGAAGAGTTTGTACAAGCCAAGGGGCATGAGAGGTGTGAGTAAAGGGTTAGAGGTGGTGGCCTTTTATAAGGGGGAGGAGGGGCTATTATGAATGTTTGAAAGAATTATTTTATTATAAAATGATTTTATGCTTCAAAAGTTCCAAATCTCATAAAATTAGAATATAAGATTATTATTATTCTAAATTATATTATCTAATAACAATTGGCCAATTTTTGGATCTTTTTTTCATCATTTTTTATTTAACCCTTTATTCTTCTTACGATTTAATAAAGCCTTTAACACTATGAGAATAAAAATAGTTACCAAAACATTAAAAATATCCAATTAAATAGTACATACTAAAATTATAGACTTACTATAACTGTTTTTCCAAATATTATATTTTTTAGAATTTTATAATATTTAATATAATGGTTTATATTTTAAAATATAAATTTTTTCAATTTTGGAACTATTTATATCATGGATTTTTAAAAAACAATAAAAAACAGTTTGATTCAAAATAACATCATGAATACAAATATAAAATGTAACTATATTCCAGAAAGTACATGTATGGTATAAAAATAACCAAATTACATTTATTATAACATTAATAATATCATTTATTTGAATCCTTTATTAATGATGTAATCACTGCATTACTATTATGTCATAATTAAATCTATTTATTTAATGTATATAAATTATAAATAAAATATCACGATTTTAGAAATCATATTATCTTTCTAATGACTATTTATAGTTTAAAATATCACTAATATAACCCGTTATAATTTTTTACTAAATGATATATGTTCATGTTACAATTTCCATAACATTAAATTAATTCTTAAAAAATGTCATTTTCACTTACAAGTTGATCTGTGGGGTCCCCAAATCGACCCAGGGATTCCCATTGTCAGAAATTTATCATAAAATTGTGTTTGGAGACATGTTATGGTAATTTTTTATTATTATAATATTATTTTTTACCATTATTTAACTGATTTTCCTTTAAACATAGTAAATAAAATATTTAGTGATGTTACTATTCATAATGTCTAATAATAAAAAGTACTTCTTTACACAATATGGAACTCCAAATTCCAAATATGGATTCCTTTTTTCAAATTCAAAACACATAGGTTACAAAAATTAATTTAAAATTAATTCCTATTGTAAAAACCAAAAAATGTGTTTTTATGTAATAATAACTATCAAAAGATTGACATGTGTTTCTGTATTATCAAAAAGTGAAATTTTTTCTAATGAACAACATTGGATTAAATGGAAAAAATATAATCCAATTACACTTTAAATCTTATTAAAAGGACTATCTAACTATATAAATAAATAAAATGAACAGACAGTTTTAACATAAAATGTTGTATTTTTCAATATTCATTAAAAAATGGACTCTATCAGAAATATAAAAAAATTACCCAAAGTATATTTTGATGTCCCTTTTCTAAATAAAAAGTTTATTTTCTCAAATGGAATATATTAAATCGAAAAAACTAGATTAAAAGGGGATCTCCATTGAAATGCAGTAAAACAACCTTTTAAAAATATCAGATTTTTTAGTGATTAAAATCAAATTCATTCACCTTTTAGGCCTCTAAAGTTTTTGGATAAATGTAAAAATATTTAACAAAAATGTATAATCATATTTTAGATATTTCTGTTCATTACTGCTAAAAAAACAACTACGAGTTAACTACCATTTAAATAATTTTACAGTATTATTTTACAGAATGACTCAGCCTTGTGTGCAACATTATATTTTGGAAAAACCCATTGTTTCCTTTCATTTATTCCATCAAACATAACATCAACATTAAAGTAAAATTAATATTTAATTAACAAATATTAATTAATATGAAAAATATCATATCCTTTATTTACCTAGGATGATACATCCTTCCCCCATTTTGGAAATTATATCCTCACTATTTTTATTCTCTTATCTAATAAGTGGGGGTATTTATAACTAATTGAATTATTAAATTCCCATGTTGCTTCTTAATCCATGTGGGTTTTCTACAAAACCATTACCTGATAAATTAGCTTATTCCACAAAACTTGCACTCTTCGGTCAGTAATATGAAATGTTTATTCCTCATGTTAAATATTATCTTCTAACTAAACTACCTCTAGACACAATAAATGATATGGATCTGGAATATATTTCATCAACTTTGAAACATGAAAAATCTTGTGTACCTTGGATAAAGATGTAGGTAAATCCACTTTGTATGCAAGTTATCCAACATTCTTCAAGATTTTATATGGTCCAATGAACCTCAGACTCATCTTTCCCTTCTTAACAAAACACATCACACATTTCCATAGAGAATCATTGAGAAAGAAATGATCACCAACCTCGATAGAATTATCCCTCCTCCAGTTGTCCACATATATTTTTTTCCTACATTGAGATATCATCTTATGTTTCTGTACCAATTAAACTTTCATTTCCATCACTTCTACCTATTTTGGTCCCATCAACTTCCTTTCACCCACTTCATCCTAAAAATATGGATTTCAACATTAATTTCCATATAATCCCTCAAATGGATCCATGTGTATATTGGAATTATAACAGGTATTATAAGAAAATTTGACCAAATAAATATGTTGTTCACAACATCCCCAGTAACGCATTGAGTAAGAACATAACATATCATCCAATGTCTGAATTGATCATTCTAATAAACCATCTAATTGAGGTTAAAAATCTATAACAAAATTTAATTTATTACCCAACAACTACTGATGGACTTTCCCAAAGTTAGAAGTACACCTGGGATCACGATCAGATACAATAGAGAGGGGAACTCCATTCAACCTGACTAACTCTTTAATAAACAATTGGGAAATTTTATCTAGAGGAAGAGTATCTAGAATTGGATGAAAATTAGTAGATTTAGTTAATCAATGAACAATAAACAAGATTTCATTATTACCTCGAGGAGTATTTGGTAATCCAATGACAAAATCCAGAGACGCATTTTCTCATTTCCACTCTATCCCTGGAAAAGGATAAAGAATCCATTTGGGTAACTACAACTCTACTTAACCTATTTAAAAATCAATCATCTCATTGTAAAATCATCAATATCTCTTTTCATTCCATCCCACAAGTAATACACCCAAATATCCTTGTACATATTAATTATACCAGAATGATCTAGAAACCAAGAACATTGAGCTTCACATAACAACTATTTCTTCAACTATGAATGACAAGGAAAACATAGTCTCCTACCAAACCTAAAAATACACTCTTTATCAATGTTAAATTCAGGTAACTTACCTTTCTGATCCAACATTTCCTTTTTCAGCATATCACCGTCTTCTCTCTGTGATTGCTTTATTCTGCCTACTAGAGATGATTTCACTTCAACCTGAAAAAAATAGCGGAATTTCTTGCACCAACAACTTCTATGCGAAATTTCATCAAATCCATAATAAAAAGATCTTATTCCAAACGTAATATTGTTAATGTAGTATTAATTTTTTGACTCAAATCATCACCCCAATTATTTTCCATTCCATGGTGGTAATGAATTGTGAAATCATAATACATGATTAATTCCATCCATCCCCTCTATCTAATTTTCAATTATTTTTGAGTGAATATATAATTAATAAATTTGTGGTTAATATATATTTCACATTCTTCACCATGTAGAGGATGCGTCAAAATTTTTAATGAAAATAATAGAGCAGCTAATTCATAATCATGTTTTGGGAAATTTAACTGATGAGGTTTCAAATGACGTGAAACATAAGCAATTAACTGATCATTTTGCATAAAGAAACATCTATGTCATTTTAATGAAGCATAACTGTCGATAACAAATTCAATATCTATTGATGGTAATACCAAAACAATGAGCATCCAACAATATTATTTTCAATTCATGAAAGAAATCATCACATTCTTATGTCAAAATGAACATAAAAACTTTCAAACATAACATAGTCAGTGGGATAGATAACCGTGAAAAAGTTTTAACATACCTCTTGTAAAACTATTAAACCATTAAAACTACAGATCTAGGTTATATCTGTGGGTCTTAGAAATTCTTATACAACTTTTTTTTTTAGAATTATCAACAGTTATAACATTTTTTTAAAACAATGTGACCAAGGAATAAAATTTGACGTAACCAAAATTCACACATGCTGAATTTCCCATATAATTTCATTTCCTTCAAGGTTTTCAAGACAACCCCTAAATGACTTTCATGATCCTCTTTACTTTTTCAATAATCAAAAATATCATCAATAAACACAACCACAAACATATAGTAACTCACAGAAAATTATATTCATACGATTCATGAATACAACAGGTGCATTGGTTAAATCCAATAGAATAACTTCAGATTCATATTGGTCGTATCTTGAATGAGACCTAGTCTTCATAATTTCTTCTTCCTTTAAATTCTAAATATGCTACCTTGACCTCAATTAAATCTTCAAAAAATAGTTAGCTCCCTGATGCTGGTCAAACAAATCATTGATATGAGGGAAATGATACTTGTTCTTGGAAGTGATGTTATTCAATGCTCTATAATCAATGAAATTTCCCATTGACCCATATCTATTTTTAACAAACAAGATAGTAGCACCCTATAGTGATGTGCTAGGTTGAAAGAAGCCTTTATCTAATAACTAATGCAATTGCTTCTTTAACTCTAAAAGATTAACTTTCTCCATTCAATAAGCGGGTTTTGAAATTGGATTCGCATAATGAACTACTTCCATAGTAAATTGAACTTACCGATCATGTATTATACCAGAAAACTCATTAGTAAAAACATCTATATGCTCATTTACCAATAAAACATCAATCATATGAATAGTTTCTTTTTTTACACAATATGTGCAAGGTACCATTTATGTAAAACATTTACAAGTTTCTCAGCATCTTTCTATGTTATCAAAAGTAAAGGTTCATTATTTTACACAAATTGAAATTCTTTCTGAAAATAAACCAATTTTTCTCTGTATTAAACCAGATCATGATAAACAAAATGAAAATACATTCCCAACATATCATCAAATTCTAATAGAATAAAACCGATAAGGTTTGCAGGTAGATTATTTCATCACAAATGGACATGAATGTTATTATAATTTCTTTTTGTATCAATATTTCCTCCTATTGTTTTTACCATAAGTGCATGATTCATATCGTGAGTTGGAATTCCCAATTTACTAGAAAATTTATCAAAAATGAATGAATGTGTAGACCCAAAATAAAAAAACACACATTGGCATAATATGAATAAACAAATAGTGTACCTAATTCTACATCATTTGATGGATGAAAATATGATCAATTAGTTTAAATGGATTTAAACACCAATTTTTTCTAGTAGTTTGGTTGCTTTCCCTCGGTTGAGTTCATCATTGGACACTCATTTCTATAATTACCAATTTCATTGCACTTAAAACATTATACTGACCGTAAATCATATTTTTTCTTACCCTTATCTTGATCTTTATCAGTGTAATTACAAGCCTTATGCCACATTTAACCACACCAGTAGAACATACCAATATTCAAAATGAATTCCCCATTGTAAATTTTACCAAAATGTTTACAAACTGTAAACTTATTTTTCTTAACACAACACATTTTTGAAGAGTTATTCCCTTTTATTTCCCACCTTGACCAATTATTCTGTTGTTTTTCAAAGAGTAACTGATCATTAAAAAATTACATTTCCACCCTCTCTGTATAGAGAACATGTTTTTCATAACATTTGAACTCACTAGAAGCTAAATCGAATCAATACATTGGATTAAATCATGTGAAAAATGGTATATTTTACTATCAAGATCTCGTAAGAAATTTAGAGCATTCTTTGCCAGTCGTGTAATTTTTTCTTCACAAGAAGACACATAGTCATCCTCCTGCCTCAATTCTAAGAATTATTTTCCATCCTAAGAGAAGCCAAATTAGGAAAATATTTCTCAAAAAAATTCCATTGAATTCAACTCAATTAAGATCATCAATCTCCTCACCATCCATGATATTTTTCACCATCGACCACCACTGATTGGCTTCAACTTTATAATGGTAAATAAAAATACTAACCGTTTGATGCATTGAACACAACATGACATAAAAAGTATTCTTCAGTGCTTTAATCCACCCTTCAGCTACAATATGGATATTCGATCCTCTGAAGGAGTGGAGATGTTGCCTCATGAAATGCTCCACTACTGACATGTTCCTCTATGGTTGATCTGAATGATCTCGTACAAGGATACCACTAGCATTTATAGCCTAAGTCAATTATTCCACCACTATAAAATACTGTTAAGTTCCATTTATGACTATCTCAGGTTGGTGATTTGGAAGGTTGTTTTCCTCTTGATGTCATCCGATCATTGATTCCATATTTACCCTCAGGAAAACCATTATGAACACAGAAATATCCTAAATGAATAAACCTTGTAATCTATAAATTCAATATCATTTCAATTATACCATTAATAAATTTATGGATATTAATTTAACAGTATCCTAACATTTAAAGTTGTCTAAAACAGCCTCTGATACCAACTGTAAGGACATAATCTAAATCATAAAATAATATTGAGTTAAATCATTAATTCATATTGAAGGTCTTTTCAGGTTTAGATTTTTAGAAAATTAGGCCATAACTATTATATTACATCTCAAATATTACAACGTAGAATCTTATACTCATTATCCAATATTTCATCAAATAAATACTCATAATTGAAAACAAGAATTATTTACATGATATAAATCTTCTTGAATTTTTTCATTCTCTTACCCTACATTATACCCTGTGAATAACATTTCAAAAACATGGTATGAGCCTAAAAAGCTCAGTAAGTGTTATAAAATAATGAAAGAAATAATGAGTCCATCAATACATAAATAACTGATGTACTTTAACACACCTCATGAAATCATAATATTTATGGATAACAGGTAGAAATCATAAACCATACAGGTAACTTTTGTCATCCATGACAATCATACATTTTAGCTTGCACAGCTATGTAGGTAGTTATGTTTGGAATACACATCATAGTATATTCCCTAAATTTCTTTGGAGAAATGTTAACATTTACCTCAATCATGTTACCAGATGCATTGGATAGATATATTAGGCTCACCAACCCAAGGTTTATTATGGAACCACCTGTATTTGTAAACAATTCCCTAGAACCATAACATAATCATAACACCTGAACAAGCATAAAGGAATGACAACACTTCCACATGACAATCAACAAATAACATTTCAATATAATGACATAATCAATCCATTATCAAAACCATTTTCAAAAAAAAATTGTAAAAAAGTATATGGTATTTATTTTCCGTTTAAAAAAATCATGGCTTGTTATGGAATCCAAATATCATGTAATGCTCATGGAAGCGGAAAGGTCATTGTCACCACATACGTTAAAAAGAAACATTATTTTTGTCATTTAGTAAAATGATTCCCAGATAAAATATTCCCTTTAAATTAAATGATTAGTGAAAGGGGTTTATACACTGTATAAAATAATGTCGAGTATAAATCAACGTATGCCTAAATGAATAGAGATTAAGACGATGTCCTTTACCTCATTTCTGACTTGACTCGTTCGATCATTAATCTACAGAATAATATATTAAAGTTAGTTTTAAATTATTTATAACCATTTTCATGTTTATTATTCCTTTCATATCCATTAATACCATGTTATGAACATTACAGAATCATTTATATTAATAATGGTCTTTTTGTCGATATTTGGTACTTGAGTAAAAAATGATCATCTTATAATTACATGTTGTCCATGTGGTTAAAATTCTATTATCTCCAGAATGATATTAATGAGTTAGATATCATATATATCATATATATCATATATATAAAGTATATATTTATATATATGAATTTATAATAGTACATTACATTTGGAGATACGAAATGAAATGCACCGTTCCGGGAGACTGTAAGTTGTACGTACGCATGAACGCTACATTCATTTCAATTTCAAATTTAATGTAATAAAAATCCATTTCATATTTAATGGAATGAAAAATTAATGACACATAGTTATATTATAATTACAGTATAATGTCTTATATAATTTCATTAACACCACCATTTATAGATTCCACAAATGGAATGAATGTGTAATATCACTTAGAGGGGGCGGTAGTTTGTACATCATCAAATGAAATTAATATATTTACTCATTTTGGAAACAATAATGGTATGATATTAATTAAAAATATATAATCATAGGGAAAACATTAATATAATATATTTAACTTATAAATATAGTTCCATCATAATCGAAATCATGAGAGGCGGTATGTGATAATTGAGCAATCATTGTTTTGTGTGGCTGTAGTTCGTTGTCCAAAGAAACAATATGTTTGTATCCATTAGATTGAGGTGTGAGGAAGTTTAGTTCGAATCCTTATCATAAAAAATACTAATATATTATATAAATTTCTCTTGATATATAATAATTAAATTTAGAGAGTTTAGGGGGGTGGAGAAGGAAAATAAATGAAAAGAGATTGAGAAAAGATATTACCTTTAAATGAGTTTACTCCATTTGGTTTGAACCAAACGACCTTATTTAACTCCCTTCATCCCAATGTAAGGATTATGGGTGGAATAGAGGGTTTTTGGGAGCTTTTTGGAGCAGAGTTTGGATGATCCAATGGGCTTTAGATTTCTGAGTAATGGGTTAGAATTTGTGGCCTTTTATAAGAGGGAGGAGGGTCTCTTTTGGAATGTTTGAATATATTAATTTAATATAAAATTATATTTGATATAGAAAGGTCCAAAACTCATTAAATTATAAGTTAAAATTATTATAAGTAGAAATAATGTTATCCAAAAATAATTTTAAAGGTTTTCGTACTTTTTAATCCTTGTTGTTTTTATTCAACCCTTTTTTACACTAACCATTTTATAAAAAATTTAACACTCTGAGAATAAAAATAGTTTCCAAAACATGAAAAATATCCAATTAAAGAGTAACAATAAACATTTATACTTATGATAACTATTTTACCGAATCTAAGATTTTTTTGTACTTTTATAATATTTAATAAAATATTTTATATTTTAATATATGAATTTTGTCAGTTTTCACATTATTCATATCATGACTTTTTAAAAATCCATTACAACTTGATTAATTCGAAAAAACATCATTAATAAAAATATAAAATATATATATAATCCATAAAATTCTTTGATGATATCAAAATTACTACATTTCATTTAGTTTTACATTTATAATATGATTTATTTGAATCCATTATTAACGATGCAATCAGTGCATCACCATTGCGTCATAATTAAATTTTATATTTATTCTCTAAATATTATAAATAAAATACCACGATTTAAGAACCCTTCTTATATTTCTATATACTATTTATAGTCAAAAATATCACTTGCATATACCCATATAAAATTTTGATTACTAAACAATATATGTTTATCTTTCATTTTCCTTAACATTAAATTAATTTTTATAAAATGACATTTTCACATACAAGTGCCTCCATGGGGTCCAAAAATATACCCTAGGATGTCAGTGGTCAGAAATGTAACATCGAATAGTGTTTGGACTTGTTTTATGGTAATTTAATATTATTATAATATAATTTGTTTACCCTTCTTTACCTGATTTACCCTTTATCCATTGTAAATAAAATATTTACTGAAATTACTATTCATTATGTATAATAATAAATGTTTTCTATTTACAAAATTTTGACCTCATGATTCAAAATGTGGAATCCATTTTTCAAAATTCAAAATATAAAATTTTCAGAAATTAATTTATATTTAATTCCCGTTGTAAAAAATAAAAAGAATGTTTTTAAGAAATAATAACTATCAAAATATTGAAATGTTTTTTTGTCAAATTAAAAATTTAAATTACTTTAAATGAACAAAATTATATTTAAGGGTAGAAATATAATCCAATTACAATTTAAAACCAATTAAAATGATAATATAAGTATATAAATAAATCAAATGAAAATACAGTTTTGACTTAAAATGCCGTATTTTTCTCTATTCATTAAAAATGATATTTATAAGAAAAATAACTAAAATTTACCCAAATTAAATAATGATATCCATATTATAAATAATAAAATTACTTTTTCAAATGGAAAAAATAAATGGGCTACAAATATATTTAAAAGGGGTTCTCTATCAAAATGAGGTAATGTAACTTTTTAAAAATATGAGCATTTTGATTGCTTAAAATAATATTCATTCTCATTTTAAGGCTTCTAAATTTTATTGGATAAATGTAAAAACATTTGGAAAATATGTATAATAATATTTTTTTTATTTCTATTAATTCATGCTAATACAACGACTAGGCGTTAATTACCATTTAAAAAAATATTTTATTATTTATTTTTAGCATAACTCAGCCTTTTGTGCAACTTGATATATAGGTGATACCCATTGTTTCCTGTCAGATACGCTCTTGAAAATAGTAACCCCTTTAATGTAAAATTAATATTTAGTTCACAAATATTAATAAATATGAAAATATCATATCCTTTATTTAACTGGGATGTTACAACATTACCCTAATAGAAAATGTCTAGGGGATGTGACTTCACTCTCAATAGTGTCTTCATGACAAAAGATATAAAAAAGGACAGAAAATTAAACACCCAAAAATAGATATAGGGTGAAAGAGTTCATCCATTATAATGGTCTGTTCTAAATCATTAATCAATGTTTCTATTTTTATATATAAATAATCCAAAGGTAATTATAATTTTGAAACAAAAAAACGATACATTTAAACCATTTAAGTTAACAATACCAGGGGAGAAATCCATTTTCACAAACATATACCTAAACAATGATATTTAAAAATTCATTCCATTAAAACATGTCTGACATATAATTTCAATATAAATCTTTAAACCTTGTTTCCAAATATTTAGAATTCATTTTCAAAAATAATTCTATAAATTTTCGTAATATATATTCAATTCATGAAACCACCTTCTTTTATTCACATGAAATATTCCCATCAAAATAGAACAACAATCCCAAAACTACAATAGATACTGGTAATCAAGGAAGGTTTCTAACCCAATAATTAATACTCAAGATCTTCAAATTATAACCTTCTAAAATGATGGAATAAAAAGTGATTTCATATTACAACAGTCCCAAAAACAAAACCAAGTGGATTGGAGATCTAGACTAGAACATTAAATTTCATAACATATCTAAAATGGACACAATTAGATAAATGGATATAAAAAATTCCTATCTTATAATTGTAAGTCCATATGTATAAATAATAGGGATATATAAAATTAGGATATCCATGTTCAAAAGAGATATAAAATTATAATGATAGGACCATTCTAATGAGAAATAATCTGATCTACAAATTAATTGAATTTGGAGAGATAAAGGATCCCCAAGAGAGTCTCCATGTTTTATTGAATTATTTAAAGATTGAGGTTGGATAACTATGGATTTAATTATGCTATTTTATGGGAAAAAATCCTTGACCCCAATGTCATGAATCCAGTGTCGAATTTATTACATTGGAATAGATACAAAGATCCAATCCTGAAGGACTTATCCATTTAGATGTTTTGGAAAACTATATACATACATGATTTCAAAATTAATTTTATAATATAATGTTAAAAACAATACATAACATATGAAAATTAACATTATCCTTCAAAACCCATTCCATGAATTCCTATTCATATCTTGGGTAATGGAAGAAAAATAAGTTTGATATTAAATGCTCTATAAGGGTTACGTAAAGTCAAAGCGATCATTAATAAAATAATAATAATCAATATAGAACTATAAATTACATAAAACATGTTCCCTTTTAAAAAAATTTAATTATTTTTAAATAATGAATTATCAAAATGGAGAGGAAAGTAACAGAAAACACATTCCATTTAATAAATAAATTGATAATTAAATTCATCCATGGAAAATATCATGGTTTAAATAACATTGATATTAAGATACATGAATTATAAATTATGTAAATGATTAATCATTGGATTTCATATACTCTGAATATCAAACCGATATCATAATGATCTATTCTCGAGATATTATAAAACATATAGGTACATTCTCTTCCAGTTTGGCCAATTAGTTTAGAGCTACAATGTACAATGTCATTTGGTTAATACAACTAATTTTTATCCTGAGAAATTTCATGTATAGAGAGATATATATAACTTTTACCTACCCATGATTTCATGTCCAAATAATTCCACATATATATAATAAATAATCATATTCATGAATAATATTCCTAATCATCAAATATTTATAATATGAAAAGAATACATATTTTAAAATATTTACCCACTTAAAAATACTTCTTCTAATATATTACTCCAAATTTAAAAATAATATACGTTTTATAAAATAAACATTTAAAGGATAAATAATATGGACATTTATTGTAAATTTAATGTCCATGGATCATAAGAATGTGGATATTTCAAGTGAAGTTTAATGTTTAAAAAATTAATAATAAATGGGAATTTGAAAATTTTCCATAGTAAAAATGGTCATTATCCATTCATAAAATTAATAAGTATAGAATAAATACAACACATACCCATTGGATTAAGATAAAATAAATTGACTAATTGAATATGGAAAATAAAATAAAAAAAATCATTAAATACATTTATAAGGAAAATAACTTTTTCCTTCTGAAACTCAAATTGTAAAATTAAATATTCACAAAGAATATTCAAAACATTAATCTTATAGTATAATACTTTAAACATATATTGATAATTTTAAAAAAATTTAAAGGCCTTTAATTATTTAAATTATATTAATAACTATATAACAAAATAATGATCCCATTCACATTATTGGTAAAATAGAAACACAAATTTTATTTGAAAATGAATTAAATATTCCCTTGATAATAAATATTAAATGTAAAAATGGGTATAAATTTCATTAATATGAAATTTTAATATTTGTAAATAAAATTATGGGTTTTTATAAATATAAATTTTAATGAATTAATATTTCTAGATTTAGTGATAAATGAATTGATATTTTCATAAAAACAATTTATCAAAAATTGTAAGTGCCATAAAGTGGAAGATAGTACTATTACATTAAATATTCAGGGATAAAAAAGTATATTAATATGAAATGGATTTATTATTAAAAAATAAAATAATTTCCTCCAACTAAATTTCACGAACAAATAATCCGTAAAATAATAATATTACAAAAATAAACAATTAAAATGATCATGACACTGAAGTGAGACTTAATAAATGAATCAATTATGTTTTTCAACTATAAATCAAAATTAAAAAAATATTAATACAACATAATATAATCAAAATTTATTTTACACATAATCTTAGAATATAAAATTTAACAAAGAAGTATTATTACTAATTGAAAATAAATTGTATTTTGAAAACTTTTCAAATTCTAGATATAATCCCCACGGACTAGACAATTATAATTGAAACATAAAAAACCATGAATTGTTAAGGAATCAGGATATTACATGTATAATTGGTAGTATATACACAATATAAAGGATATTGGTACATATTATAAACTTGTTCTTTAATGAAGGGAAAATGAGGCAAAATCACATACTACACACTTCCTTGTGGTTGTAAATGATTTATCCTCAATATGGTGGCATTTAAATTTTCCCTAAAATAAAAAATATCCATTTTATTAATTATAATACCATATATGTTCCTTTTTTAAAATCCCATCACTTATTCAATAATAATATTTCTATATTTTCATAGTTTTTTGTGTCAATGTCATTATTTTCTCTTTCATTCGTTGTCATGAATGTTCCTTTTCATGGGAAAATTATTTATTTGAATAATATAAGTAATAATACTAATTGTATAATTATCATATTTTTACAAAAATTTAAATTCTTTGACCTATCACAAAAGATGGTTTGGACAATTGATATATGTTATGATCATAGAGATAGTAAGTCATACAAACTCATTAATAACATTTCCCTTATTCAAGGATAAAAATGGGAATCAGCTATGTAATATTTTATCTTTTTATATTACTAAAAATAAAATAATATTTTATTATATATACTTATATATATCATCTATGTAGTATTCTATTGAAAATAGAGTTAGATGGCTTCTTGAAAGTGGTAATCCACATACTTGAATGATTTTATAATCATTAAGTTAGAGAAAAGTTAAGATATAAAATGACATATTATATTTAAATAATCATATTTATTTTAGTAATATAAGAATATTTTCTTTTTTATCACATATAATCTTTAACAATATCCCTATCAGCTTCCATGTAAAAAATTAGTGAATGAATAATCACATCACTTTGCATGTTGGCAGCCCAACGTACACATGATAGATGTTTTAATATTCTCTTTGGAATCGAATTTAAAAAAATTATATTATATATATTGTATACTTATGTATATTTATGTTATAAATATAATATATATACATTGTATCCATCATCATATTATACCATGATATGTGGGAATAGAAAAATGAATGACATTAGTTCATGGGGCGACAGTCCTCCATAAATTTTAATGATGATTTCAAAATCCATTTAATGAAGTGTATGCAGTATTAATTAATTACATTTACATAAAATCATATCAAATTTTTTTATGAAAATGATCTTATAACATAATCATAATTTAATAAAAACATATGAAGTGGAAGAAGAATAAAAATAATACTTCTCGTCAAATCAAAGTACATCTTCTTTTGGTAATCTCTTTTGGATTAAACAAAAAGCCTTCTAGGATACTCTATGCCAAAAATAAGTATTCTTAGAAAATGGGATGGAATTTTGGCTGTGATGTTGTGATTTAATTATTTAATAAAAGGGTATTATGTTTTGAAGAAGTGTGGAGACGGGTTGCCTAATGTAAGTGTTGTGAGTGACAGCCTTGTAATTTTTTGAAGGAAAATCATGTTCCCATATTTTTGACATCCCAAAAGGGTAAACAATTATTATTATTCATTATTAGAAATTCAGGGTCTAAATATTTCTACAAAATAGAATTTATTAATTTTTGGTTCATTTTAACCTTTATCTTAATAGTTTAGCCCATTGTATATTAGTTTCTACTTTAATATTGATAACTAATTTTTTACAACTTTCACAATTCATTTTCTGTAAAAACTTATTTAGTAATTATTATAATTCATAAATTTTTGTGAGTAAAAATATTAATTAAACTTTTTAATTTTCGATTAATATTATTGGGAAAATTTTATTTAAAATCAATCCTATATATGTGAGGAGAAAGAGGGTTTTCATAGAGAAAATGTAAAAAATATTCACAATATTTTATATGAAAATTATTTATGAAAATGATTCCAATATCCTAATTTAGATTAATATATATAATTAAACAAATGTCCATTTTAAAATAAATAATAATGTAATTTATCTTTACCAATAATTGAAATGAAAAGGATGATTTCAATTAAAATTACAAATTTTTCTCTATTTATAAACAAATGAAATATCAAAAAAAACATGTATTATTTTTATATGAATATTTAGAAAATATAAAAATATTGATTTCAAATATATTTTAACTTTTTAAAATAAATTTAACATTATTTATACAATTCATGAACAACTGTCTTTTAGAAAATGTTCAGTTTTTCACAAAACAATTCATTTTCTTTTAAATGATTATTATTTATTTCTAATCAATAGTAAACATTATCTGGAAAATTTATTTATTATTATTAATTACATCCAATTTAACATATGGGTAATACCATTATAATATATTATGGTTCATTTAGACTCGGGGTTTCATATTTTGTATGCTATCAAAGAGATTAAATTTAATTAAATATATTTCATGGGTTGTCAAAGATCAATGTTGTGTGACACATATTAAATAAAATATAGTGTTATTATTTTGAATTATCAAGGTGTTACATCCTAACAACATTAAATAAATTTATTTTGGAACATTTAAATTCATTGTAAGTAATAAGCTACTGGAATTTGTAAATACCTTTTAAAAAACTGATAGAAAAAAAGTTAAATAAAAATAGAATTAATTTGAGAGAATGTGAAAAAATTCATCTAGAATTTAACGTAATAGGTTTTCAATTATAATAACATATACTTGATCTGAATCCAAGAACATATAATATAAACCTAACACCCAAATACTAAAGGAGGGTTATATTTAACATGGCAAGGAGTAATTAGACGACTACAAGGCCATATAATAAGGTTGTGAAAAAAAGGACATTGATATCATAAAAATGACTACAAAAAGACAACATTTTTTTATGAGAATTATTTTCCAATATATGTGGAATTGTTTTAATATCAATTAATATAATATAATAAACATACATGTTATATTTTTTTTACAACAATGATTTGATCTTCCAGTTTTTCTTCAACCAATTTGAAATTCATCACTTACACCAGGAAACGTGTGACCAGAATTGATTTTTTATGCATGATCAATAAAATTTAATTTAATGGACTTTAATATCAATAATAGAATTATATTTATTTCTATAATTATATGGTTATTATTATAAAATAATAGTTATCACAATTTCTCAATTGTACATAATGGTTCTTATTTTGAAGTAGTACATTAATCAATTAAACCTTATCCAAAGATCAATATAAACCATTTCATGAATGGATAACCTTATCCCAATTCATAGAAATTAGTATCTAAAACTATATAAATAATTTCAATATATTTTCCAAATGAAAATTTCATTAGTCCATCAAACATCCTGAAGTAATTCTTAATAACCCCATACCAAACACATGAATAATGTCATCGGGTATTTTAATAAGACCTGGAAACAACATGAATAACTATAAAACCATATTTAAATCATGAAATCATAATTATTCAATAAATAAATAAAGTTAATTGTATATATTCCTTAAATCCAAAATTGATGTTAACTCCATTAATGATATTATAATCCACTTTTTCAAGAAATCATTAATTAGTTCTAATGTATTCAGTAATAACAAATTTAGTATATCCATATCAATCATATCTTAATCCCAACATCATTATATAAAAATAAAGAACATGTTAAGGATTAATATTTCTTCAATTATGTGTCTTCAAATAAGTTAAACATTCCACTAAATAATTTATCATCGTCATTAGTACCCCTCATTATTTTCATTCAAATCTATGAGGAAAATTTATTACACTACAATCCTTATAAATTTAATAATTGATATAACTAGGATATAATTGATAAAATACTAAAATGAATGTTTTTATTTCAAAATAAAAAAATCACATTAATCATTTCACTATATCAATTGTAATATCATAATCTTGACCATGAATCATTTTCCACAACTGAGGCATTTTACATTGATGTTTGGGTAATTCGTTTCTGTAGTTACCTATCTCCATATAGTTGACGCATTAAAAATTGGATAACATTTCATGCACTATAAATCATGAGTATGGTGGCCTTTCAATCTACACATATAGAAAACACTTATTACTTTTAAGAATGTACATGTTGTCTATTTCTAAAATTATCACATAAGGGAATTTTTACCCTAATCCATTTATAATAATATTCCCTTCCATTATATTAATTACACTATATCCCCTTTGAAAGTATAGTACTAGGGGAATTACATAAATATATTGTTATCACATGATATTATTTCCTCATATAATGAAATTTTTTGGGAGACTAGTTTCCTTTGAAATATTGGTTTAATCTCCTCAAAGAACTGATCATTCTAAATCCTTGGGAATTATGGATTGATGTGGTTTCCATTCCTTCACAAGTGATACATTTCTAAATGATCGAAGATACTGTATTAGATCATATGATTATTAAAAATAAAGTGTTATCCTGAAACTATTTGAATTCGTAATAAAAACTGAAATATTTATGAATAGATAATACCCTAATAATAAATATTGTTTCATTTAGGATGTCTCTGTTTTAGAATCCATTATAATGGTTTATAGAAAAGAAAAATTATCATATGAATATATCCTTGGAGTGTTAATATAATAATTTAGTGAGGCCCAATTTTAGGTACTAGGTGATGATAGGTAACACTCCAATGCTCCTTTTTCGAAGTTTTACCTCTAGGTACATTTGTTCTAGAACAATGTAAACTTTTATTATCCAAACAATGTTTTATTTATAGGAAAAACAACATAATCTATAAATTTTCAAAATTTCAAGGTGATATTACATACATAACCGTAAATTTCATTATAGTTTTATGATATATTAGGTTTTTTTGTTTAATCTTGTTCACAATGTTTCTACAAAACATCCTTTGATAATAATTTTAACAACCCCGACCATAGTACCCTATAGTTGATTCATGTTTTATTTTTATTTTCGTAAATAATAATTTTGAAATTTTGAAGGACTAATCAATTTAGCAGTTTGGGAGAACCAGATACCTACATGATACCAAATTTATATTGGGAATATAATATAAAACATAATATATAACAATATAAAATTAACTCTATCCATGTAAAATTATACAATGAGGTATTCTTCATATCGTGGGGAAAGGATAAAAAATAATATTAGACTCAAATTATCAGAATGGTTTACATAAAATATCTTATAAAATGAATGAAAAAGTATATTAAATATATAATGTCAATTAATCAAACCCACATACAATTTTAATAACTTGACCATGATGATAAGATATGAATTTATTAATTTGGAAATTTAAATAACCAAAAAACAATACATTTAATCAAAATAATAATAATCAAATGCATCCCAAGATACTATCATGTAAAATGAATGTAAAATAATAAAAATTAATTCTCAATGAATGAAATGCTTAAATATAATACATCTTCCATTAGTTAGATAATAATGGAACAATTAAGATCTATCCCTAATAATGGTTAAAACTACTAAGTACAAACACTACTGGTTTAGAAAAATGATTTAAAAAAACTAGGTAAAAACTCATTATGTTTTCATAAACAATGTTTCTTATTATAATAGTTGTTGCATAATATGGATATATATTATTGGGCCCCCCTAATTTTTAATTTCCAATGAATTCATCATACATATAACAACTCTTTAAATCCATAAACAATATGTCTTATCAACAAAAATCAATATTGAGTTTCGAGTATGTATTTATTAATATTTACCTAGAAAAAAGTAACATTCAATGTAGAATACCATATGTATATATGATATAATTTATATGAAATGAAATATCAAAGATAAATAATTTTAATATATGTGGGAAATTTAAATTCAAATTATCATAGTAATATGAATATATCAATGAAAAGTTAATGACTTAAAAAATGAATCAAGAATCCAAATGTCAAAACATTCCTCCATGAAAATTATCATAAACTATCCTTAGTCATGGTTAATTTAATTTTGGTGTTTCATGTAAAATATTCCATTAAAAATAATGATGTGTTTTAGAAATCAATTTTTTTTATTCATAGAATTATATATCCCTCCAATTAATTAGATAATGTGATATATATCTTATGGTTATGTGTATTATTCATTAAGATGATGTAAACTTCGTTCATAATTATGTTTTTATGATTTATGCACATATTTTTTGTATGAAAATGATGCAATATTGTTTCACAACAATGAGTGTTACTTAAAAAGTTTTTTATTATGATTTACTATTTTGAATATTATAATTCTAATACTTTATCATATGACAACCTTATGGTTACTATGACAATACGATACATATTAGATGATTATTATAATTATTATTATCACCCATACAATATTTATTCATGTCTATTTTTCCATCAATGACATTCTTATAATTATTAGGTTATATATCACTCCATTCATTGATATATATCCTTAAGGGAATACCTATACTAAGAAGAATATGATATCACTTAGGAGGATCAACTAGATGGCCATAAAAAATCATTATGTATTATTATATATAGGTGACGTATGACTCTAATTTCCATGAGATACTAAAACATCGAATCAAATATTATATTAGACTTATGATTATTTTCATAAAATTGATTAAAAAATTATATAATAAAAATATTAGTCACATTAGATGGTAATAGATCAAGGTTTAGTTTATTTTTCAAATAATATTATAGAAGGTTCGTGATAACCATAAGGATAATTCTATATATCATCAAAAATAATATATTTTTTTAATGTATAAGATCTCTTTCTTTCTAATTAAAGAAATAAATTCCCAGATACTATATGGGGATGTTAATATAGTATAGTATTTACTGGGTTAGTAACCCCAAAGAGTGGATTGGTTATTTACTTGATCATCACCATGTTCATGAAAAAGAGTCCTTTTGAGGGACCCAATTATAACTTCTTTTGGGATATTTTTGGTTAATCAAAAAATCTAAAAAAATATTTTCAATATAATATAGTTAACATATTTTATTATTTAAATTGTTGAAAATTATATAGGAATATGAATATACAATTCACATTTTTTAAAATTCTTAAATTTATGGACCCTATAAGATATAAAATTATAATCCATTTCCTTATAAGATTAAATTATATAGATATTCATTCTTTAATTATCTTTAATAAAAAAAATTAAATTTTTGAAAATGGTGGGAATAAGGGAAAACTAGACTACCATCCCATATGAGGGACAATATGATGATTGTCCTAATGATATCATTAATTCCATGGGGCATGGAGTTTAATAAATCTTGGTAATTCTTACATAGTCATATCAGGATATGAATAATTACAATGACACATTGAATTCCCTCATTCACCTAGTATGGTGAAACAAGAAATAATGTATTTTATGCAGAAATGACCAGTATTTTTTATTTTATCTTGTGATCCACTTTTCATGGTATAGTGGGTTAATAGAACAAGGATTCCCATTTTAGTGATCCAATATTTTGATTAGGAGAAATTGAATCTAGATGCTTTCCATTAAGATGGAGATGCAAATAAATTATGGGTGTTTATAAAGAATACCACATAAAATTATTAAATAGATGAAATAAAGTGGGATGACATCAAGATGATATTTTCTATTAATTATTTCACGTTTGGTTTTAAAAAAATATGGACATAGAATTCATGGATAATAAGATAAAGGAAGTTGAATATGTCACCAATAATGAGGGAACTTTAACAAGGATTACATGATATTAATTTAGTTTTTAATGAATATTTTTAGAAATTTAGAATGATTCATTAGTGGTTTTTTAACGCACCACCAAAAAGCTCCTACTATCAAAGAAATATATATTGAAAATATTTTGTTAAATATAAAATCCATGTAGATACAAGGTATGTATAATGTTCCAATAATTATGTATATAACAAATAAAATATGTACTTTTAAGATGGATTCTCAAATGTAAAAGGAGGAATGAAGATAAAACACCAAACATGTCAAAAAATGTTGGAAATAGAATCATGGGAATTGACTCAATGTGATAATGAAATGAATCATGTATAGGATAGAAAAGAACTATGATTATGAATTTCATGGTTAAATTATGTTTTTTCCCAGGGTTCTATAGAAATGGAATGAACCACCCATTGTTCAATTATTAAACTATTTGGAAAAGGGAACAATGAAAACTAGTGCAGCACACTACTAGTCATCAATGGTAATCAACATCAGCTACAATTAATACCAAAATTAAATTGAAAATGTAATTCTATTTGTACTGATGGGGTGCAACTTTGAAATGAATATATACATGGTAAAATTCTTATTCAATGATTAATAGAAAAAATATTTATTCGTTTCTAGTTCTTTACATTCCTATATATCATAAATGTTTTCTAGAATTGATATATCAAACCCTTAATTCCATGAACTATAGAAATCATTATATAATCCTGTTTGTGGGATCGGTGAAATTTAATTTTTGGAATCATTTATTATCAGTGTCTATGTGTGAAGATTATTATAGGGAATATCATAATCATTCACTTGGAATTATTTTATGATATATTTTGAATGGGTTGGATCTCATTATTTATATCTCACAAAAAATATTAAGGAAATGAAATATCTTTCTTATTCAATCTATCCCATGCTCCTACAAGAATTCGAGGCATATCACAAATCACATTTTGAAATTCCATTAATAGTGTGGGTGTTGATATATAATGAGAAATCATACCAATTCCAAATGATTGATTCGAAGGAATGTTTCAAACCTAAGGAAGTCCCGTTTTAGAGGGAATACACTGATGTATTTTCTAATTAGTTACTCAACCTTCACCCAGATCATGAGGTAGTTTACTAAATAGAGATATAACTGGGGATAGTCCAATAACCAAATTACCCAATATGTTGGATAAATTTAATTTAATTAATTACTAAAGAAACTATAGGGGAATTTGTATAAAGTTTTATTATTACCAAGTTTCTCTAATAGGTGTGAACTAATGCAACCTATTAATAAAAAATGATTCATTTCCATTGATTTCTGATAATTGGGAGATCTAAAAATAACTATTAATAAAAAATACCCCCTTCCAATTATTGGTGACTTTTCGGATCATCTATGAGGAAAAGCGTGTTTCTAAAATGGGGCTCAACATTCTAAATATCATCAACTGAAGTTAAATAAGGGTGATTTTTAACATAAAATCTACATATATGGTATGGAAACTATGATTTTTTTATTCCCATAAAGATTCATATATCCCAAAAAAGTTCATACATTTTTTGAATATAGTATTTAAATCTTATTTTCCAAATGAATGGTTGTATTTATTGAATACACTCTCATGTATTCCATGAGAGAAGGTGAACATGTAGAGAAAATAAGGATTATGCTGGTGACATTAAAAATGATAAAATGATTCATATGTGAATAATGTGTTACTTTGGTTTACTGAAAGTCATATTGTTGTGGAATGTTTTAAAAAGTAAGGGAATTTATATGGACCCTTCAATGAAAAATGAAATTGAGAAATTTCCTAGAACCTTATGTGTTTTATGAATCCCCATAGCTAATTCATTACCATGGAATTGCAAATATTTTTTCAGAAATATCTCATTACTAACAAGACATTAATATAAGTTAACACAAAAATGGCCAAAGTATGTCTAGATGGAGGGATGTGATGAATTTATTAAAGAGTTCAAGAAAATCCTAATCATTATTCAAGTACTCAAACTACCATCATATGAAGAAGTTTTGCTGATATGTAATGATACTTCATAGAAACTCATTGGTTTTGTACTAAAGCATAACGATAAATTGATTCCCTATGGCTCACATAAATTAATTTCCAATGATAAAAACTCAGGTACATATTATTTTTTACCAATTGTTGTGTTATTTTCCTGGAATATTTGAAGTAACTACCTATACTATTAGATGTGTGGCAAATATATAGATCACAAGAGTCAAAATTATATATTAACATAAAATGATATGAACAAAATTAAATAAAGATTTGTGGAGCTAATCATGTTAAAAAATCAATATTAATAACCATCGTAACAAGGAGATAATTTTAGTTGATTCTCTTTAACAAAATTATCCTATTACAATATCTTTGATGAAGATTGAGAAAGATCGAATATTTATGTATCTAAAAATGATAGATCTAGAAACTACCATCATATAGAAGAAATATAATGTTTACGAAATTATTTTCCATCTTTATATCCAAGATAAGGCCAAGGATGAACAAATGGATGTTTTTTAGCTTTAACATAAGATGGAAAAATTAATGATAGTTATGATTCCTGAAATCAACATAGTTTATGGTGATGTTATTTTTTTGGAACTAGACTCTTAATGCATTTATTACCAAAATATAATGAATGATATATTGTATAATGAAAGTATAATTGTTTTATGATTCATTCAATTTTGTTAAAAAATCTTGAGTTGTATCATTAAATCCTTCTCTTGTATTCCTCAAAATTCATAAATGTAAATTTGACTTTTTGGTTCAGATAAATCAACTCTCTCTTCATCTTTTTTTGATGAGTTCAGGTGAAATAATTGTTAATAAATGCTATCTTAAGTGTGTACCACTATATCTATTCAATTTAATCCCTTTTAAGGGTTATCTTCATCCACTCCAACCATTTATCCTCTTCCCTATATAAACGATATAAGGACAAAGTAACCATATCATTCTCATTGGAATGGATTGTAGGAAACATATTCTCTTTTGAGTGAACCCCCTATTTGGAAAAAAGTTGACTGGAAGATCCTCAAAATTTCTATGTTCATTCATAAATAATGAAAGAAAGGGCTAGTTGTTCCTTCTTGGATAAATTTGATCATTCTACATAGTACATGTAATTGTTTATAACCTAATACATTTGGAAAATAATAAACGTAATTTTTTGAACCCCACGAGTAATGAAAATGGGGATGTCATTCGGAAAATAGTTTCATTTTACCACACATGGTTTTTTGTCTTTGTTTCTCATAGTTCCCACCCTTTTCAAAATTAGAAATGGCATGAACAAAACATAATTTAATTAATCATGAATAAATAATTTATCTATATCTAAAAATTATGTATAAAGTGATTTCATGTAATATCCATTTGTTTATATGTATTCAATAAAAAATATTACATGATATATTCTTATATAAAGTTAGATCCTATGTGTTTTTAGTAATTTCATATAATAAAAATTCGAAAATTAACAAAACCATACCTTCAATACCAATTTTAGTGACCCTAATTTTTCTCACATGACTATTAGAAATTATTTAGGATATAACATAATATATATACATTATAGGGTCAACATGATCACTGTATTTAGGAAATTTAGATAATATATTACATATTAATAATAAAAATTAAACACTATTAAAATTATTCATATTTATCGACATAAAATTTCACAAATTTTCCATTATATGTGTTTTCATATAATAATATACAAGTATGAAGGTGGTGACCTCAAATCCCAGAAAAGGTAATGATAACATATCATAAATGAGAGAAATGAATCAATAGTTAATTGATTAGAATATTAATCATAATAATTACACGATCATTGTATAATCATCATAATAATGAGGAATAGATTCATAAAATGGAATTGAATATAGAATATTATACAATATGAAACATAATTTTATAGTGGTCAAATTCAATACATTATTTTCAAGATATCCTACATCTTTTCCATTAATATCATATGTTCATAAATCATATCATCATTATATTTAACAAATATTTATTCTTGTAAACACATAATTCACATAATGTCATAGGATAAATAACCATACCAAATTCATTGGATGGATATATTATTTTTGGCCCACCCCTCACATCATAATATTTAAATAATCTTGCATCACACATAAAACATATTACAATCCTAATGATAAAATAACCCATGAAATTAAATTAATTTCAAAATAATTTATTCAAATATAATTTCATGAATAAAATTGTGGTAAAAAAATAATTATGGGTAACATATTTTCTATAATAAATTACATTATTAAGAGAAGATGAATGAACTACAAATTTGTAAAACATTTGTTTTGTAAAGAAAACATTTTTAGGAATATCATTTAATCTGGATTATAAATTTGGGATGTAAATTGTATATTTGCAATGGAACAAGAAAGAACACTAAGAGAATATTTATGATTATTTTGAAACATCCTTATAGTAAATGATAAGAAGTAGTGGTAATTTAAGGAAGGAGAGTTAGGTTAAAGAATAACCTTACCTTAAATCCATATTTATTTAATCGCTTTTCCACCTCCAAAATAATAATAAAAGGTTTAGTAATATGTTTATCTAGAATTAATTTTTTTCATTTTTACAATGATTTAAAAATTATGAAATTATTATAAAATATATTAATAACAATTTTTAAAGGAAATTCAGTTTGATTTCATATATTCCTTAATATTTTCCCATTCTTATTCAGTTCTTCTATATTGGTCAATGAAATTTATACATATGAAAAATGAATTATATAATTGAGAAATAAATGTATTTACATATTTATATATCAGAAACAATTCATTATAACCATCCGTAGGTTTGGTGTTAATAAATAGTTTTGTAATGTCTTTGTTGGTGGTTAACCGAACATTAATAAAACATTGTCAAAAATACGGGAATGAGATTTCTAAACATTTAATATGTTTTGAATATAAAAAATTAAATAGATTAAAATAATTCATATAATTCCAACATACTAATTCATTATCCAATTAAGATTATGTTTTCTAAATGGGTGGATAGCCATGAATGAGGAGAGGGGAATGAGAGGGATAAATAATGAGAACATATCATCATCATGATATTTCGTTTTATATATGCTAGAAAACAAGATTGATTATTATAGTTAGATAGATAAAATATTTTCCATGGTATAATATGAAGATTAGGATAGAGTATATTGTTATATAAATGACTTTTTAATGTATTATATGAGTTTTTTTCTTAGGGGAGTTATGATGGTTATTTGTACAATAAGAGAGGTGTATTTTTAGAATAAAATATTGAATAAAATATTATATCATAGGTAAAACACGTAATATTGAATTGATGGCAATATCAGTCAAATATAAAGGTTATTTAATTATTTTAACATGTTTATCCACATTATAATTATAATTCATTAGTATATTCTAATTTAATGTGGGAAAATGAAAAAAAAATATTTTAAGGAATATTTTTGGACATTATTCATTGGAGAATGATTTATAGGTTTGGAAATTATGATAGTTGTTTTTTATTAATTTTTATGAAATAAAATCAATTTGGGAATATCTTCTTGTTTAAAATTTTAATAGGTCATTATTTCATCATGAAGGATTTAATTTGATATTCATCATTTAAAAATAAACGATATTATTTTCTAATCACATGAAAGATGATGTATTTCAGAATATTACAAGAAAATAACATTTTGAAAATTTATATTCTATTATTTCTAAAATGATGTTAATTTTATCAAAAAATAAGTACATATTATCAAAATTATTTTCTAGAATATTTTCTTTTAATTTTTATAATTGAAATTAATTTTTAAACAAACACATTAAAATCATTTCCATGAAGTTTTATTATATTTTCAATGAGTTTTTAATCATATTATTTTTATTAATGTTATATATATATATAAATAA
Source organism: Viscum album (assembly GCA_963277665.1). NCBI lineage: Eukaryota > Viridiplantae > Streptophyta > Magnoliopsida > Santalales > Viscaceae > Viscum > Viscum album. Next base: position 769,316,533 of record OY728121.1, read on the forward strand.
ATTAATCATTATAAATATAATTTATACCAAATTTTATTATTTTGATGCAAATGTACTATTGAAACACTTTGGTTACTATTATGGACGGTTAGGGTACTATTCCTAATGGTTAAGTAACTATTTCAACATTCACATTTGTAATTAAAAAATTTATTTCATTCCATAATTTATTATTCAACCATGTTCCTCCCAAGGTTATACATTTCATTTTTTATAATATTCATTGGTTTATTAATTTTCATTTTCATTTTAGTAGTATTGTTTTTTAGAGTGATAATTCATATAGATTTAGGTGATCCATATTGTCTCATTCCAGTTTATCTGTTATATGTATGTTCCTCTTGTAATAATAATAATTTCAATCGGTTCAATCCTTGACTTGTGTAACAATTTGTATTAATAAATAAATGTTTTATTTGTATCTCTTTGTTATCTATATGAAAAATACTAATTTAATATAATATAACCTGCATTTATTGATGAAAAAAATTTCATTTAATAAGTTTGGTTCATTAAAAGATTTGTATTCCTTATCAAAATAAACCAACAAGTGCCAAGTTATGGAAATAAATCACCATATATTAATTTTTTTCTTATAATATATATTTTCATGATGGGTATGAATTTATTTTGGAATATTCCACCCAATAATTGATATTATTATCTAATGAGGAATTATGAAATGATCTAATTAATGATAAAAATGATAGATTAATGCGTGAACGCATCCGTGTTGTGAGGTATTATACAAATTTATTCTCAGAAATTATTGGTTGACTTCTCTCTAACTGAGAGGTTATGATCTCAACTACAATTATACCTAGATCATTGTCTATATCAAATATTACCTATAGAATGTCCACTATAAAATTGTAATAGTTAAAGAACATGTTAGTATAGAATCTAAAATGGGGATTTATGTAGCCTTGTGATTTACCAACTCGTGTAATAGTACTATTCGTTATGAAGAATGATTGGCCAATGGGCCCTTGAATTGATAATTGAGGAAAAAAAATTATTTATAGAAGAAAAATTATCATCATCAACATATTTATAAATTTTTTGAACTGTTACATAGGGTCTGGTACATCTATAAGGTGGGCCTTCCATTGAGATATCACTAATTAATGATTAATGGGGAAGACATTCCCACGATTTATTTTTAAATTGGGTATGGACACCTTGTGTTCAATTAAATCTTTTCTGAAACACTACATATTAAGAAAATATCATTTTATTTCTGAATAAACTATTTAGATATTATATTATCTCCTAGACCAAAATCCATATATTAGTTCCCCATGTTGGTTCATTAATTTACCACAAGCATGCCTCCCAATACAAAAAAAGATACCTACTATTTTTGAGGTTCTGATATATAACATGGAGAGACTATAACATCTTAATCATTGAATGAAAATAAAGGATGTAAATAAATAACATAAAAATTATAACAATAAATAACCAATATATTTAAAATAACTAATAAAAGAGGATTCATTACATGAAGAACCATAAATAGGAAAATATGGCCATAATCTAATGTACTAGATTTTTTATAGCAATTAAGTGTCATGTGTACAATAAAAACAAAAACATTTACCCACAAATAACTCAAAAAGAAATCCAAATATATTTTATATTGAAAACATCCATGATCTGTCTTGATTCCAAACTCACACATCTAACATTGGGATTTATCCCATATATGGACAAGAAAACATGCATTCAATTCTAGTTATAATCAAGTTATTCATGTATTAGGTGAAAAAAATCAGTAGGAAAATAGTAATGGTGTCTAAGAATGATCAATCTAATAATAGATCATAATGTTTTATAAGAAATAATGTAAAATGATAGCATAAATAGTTTTAAAATTTATTATTCATTAAATAACTACATAGAAATCTATTTCATGCTGACACATAAAGAAATCATACATACTATGGCCCATGGAATAATTTTAACATACCCTGTAATAATTTCAAAAATAATTCTTTCATATGATTTCATTATCAATTTAATTAAAATTTCACATAATTACATTTGGGGCCTATAGAAGTAGTCTTGAAAACTATGGTTATTTGGAGTACCATTCTATTTCCAATGAAATAGGGTCAAAACATACAATATATATATATATATATAATGGGACAAGAGTAGTAGTCTGGATCCCCGTGGGTATTTGGAGTAGATTTTTCTGACGCCAAACTAATTTTTCACATCTTAAAATTTTTCAAATTCACTATTCAACATTCATAACCTACTTCTCATCTATTTCCATTATCCATTATTCTACCAAATTACTATTATCTTTTATCGACCATATTTAAAATAAATTATTCAACAAATTTCATAACACCATAAATCATCTTCTTAATTATATTGACACACACTATTGGTTTCTATCAATCATGGTCTCAAATATCAAATGGTCCATTATGATCTACTAGGGACTCATATTGGCTAGTTAAAAAATGCATCATTTTATATAAAAATAATTTACAAATGTGAAAATGAATATAATCATTTATATAAAAACAATCATAATAATTATTATTGCAAAAACAAATTTCACCTCCTACATCATGATATTTGATGGACGATCACTAAATCATTACATGTAATTTGGTATATAACAATTGAAATAAAAATGGAAGATTTATATTATAAACATCATGGACTAATATGGAAATAAAACATATTCATTACAATTTATATCTATAAAATCTAAAATTATTTATAATTATTCAGACCAATATGTAATGAAATATGGGAGAGATGTGAATTAAAATGAGGGAAAATATATATATATCTTATAGGTGCATATTTCATACAATTGATATTTAAATTTCACATGATGAGGATAGTATATAATAGAAATTCCACCAAGATCATCCAAAATATAATGAAATAGGACTAGGTTTTGATGGAGAGAGTTGGTATAAAAACCTTGGTGTTTGGGAATATTTTATAAAAAATATCAGGGTTTAATTTCTATAGGTATGTTTTCTTATGGGGATGCGCACAATTTCCAAACCATGAACCATAATCATGAACACTTAGTCAAAGGGTACATATTTTATCCTATTTGGAACATGGTTTCACAAAACATGTTCCATATATAAAAACAACCACTATATAGGGGTCCATGACTCAGGGAGTGCATTCTCATGGATTGCTCAAACCATTCCCCACATACTATGGCTTCATAAGGGGTGCATGATTTCATGGAAAATCACACATTTTTTCATAACCATGAACCAATTATAAATTACACCATTGAATTAATAATTACTCCAAAATCTCATAAATTAACCATAATGAAAAAAACCATCCATATTATTATCAAAATATAGATTAAAAATACATGAAAAATAGAAACATGCACCTCCATGATCGGTAGGATCCTCTAATATCCCAATATATAATACCTCACCATCAAGATCCACTACCAATAATCAATAATCCAATGATGTAATATTCTTATTCCATGAAGCCAATATATCTACTTACCTCAACCATATTCATCCACAACATGAACTTATTTCCACCACAATTAGACTATCAGAATGGTATTTCCCTAAAACACATTTATATTGCGATCCCGAACATGAATCATATTCTCCTAAAAAGACACATCAAAATCAAGATCGTTCTCATTAACCTTGATACCTTGAGAATTATCGATGTGATACTACCAAATAATTGAAATTTTAATGAAATCATTCTTATAACTATACCTATGTAGAAGATAAAATCAATACTCCCTTGATTGTATTCTCTCCTTAAACTCAAAATTTCTAAAAAAACAGGGGAGTCGTATTTTTTCCCTATAAACACTATGCTTTTCTATTATCAATGATTCCAGAAGGAAAACATGATCACCCACTATAAACTCATTGGTTTAATGATTTTGTTCAGTATATGATGACTACGTACCCGATATGTAGCCATATATTTCAGATCTAGATGAAACTATTCTAGGGTATCAATCCTGAGACTTGGTTCTAACAAATTTGACTCGCTCTCCTCCATCTAATATAGAGGTAATATGAATGTCCAATAATAATGTAAATCATATGATTCCATGTGAATAGTCTTCAGATAAATAGTCTTATAGGAAAAATCTACTAGTTGTATGTTATTCTCTATTGTTCCACCAAAAATGAGGATTTATTCTATCATCATGTACTCCAATAGCAAGATAGTAGGCTCTGATTTCCAATTTTTTCTATAGGAGAAAATATTTAATCATGATCACTTCGGTACCCAACCATTTATATATGACTCAATATAATCAAGAAGTAATGTGTGAGTGATGGTATAAAAAAATTCTCTATTGATCCCAGTGAAAATAGACTATCTCCCGAACATACATCTCACCCAACTGGTCCACAGTAAAAGTATCCTAAATTAAAAAAATCGGATGATCATTCCAACCAATCCTGAATAATCAAAATTGTATTATTCATCTTGGGGTTTCATAGAAGACCCGCCAAAAATTATATTATAACATCATCAATCATCCATTATGGAATGGTAAAAACCCATTGAAAACCAATAGGTCATTAATGATCAAGAATCACCTGTTGAAAGGTGTAACATCCAATCATGGATCCTGCAACTTCCCTCTTCATATTTGATCTCTACAACCATAATTTTAGGTCACATTACATATTTTTTAAAAAAGGGAATAAATATAACTATGAGGAATGAGATTCATCATTTAGTTCCTCCCATATACATGTATGAAAAATCACATAGATCTAGAGATATATTATATTATTATCATCAGTTGCACAATCATATCTTGACAACCAACCTTTATGTGTTCACATCAAATTTAGAAACTCAATATTGTTATTCCGCCAGTCCCTAACCTAAATTTTATTTTTGAAATTAGATTATAATGATAACATGGTTATATTATCCTATTCATTCTAAGCCTCAATTTGAATATTATCTAGAATGGTCAGTATCTTCCACATAGAACTATACTCTTGTACTTTCCGAGTCAGTGTCTTCTTAGTCAAATTATCAACCATAATATTTCTATTCCATATTTCACATTCTATATAAAAGTAAAATTATTTCATATACTCCACCCATAATCACCAATGGAGACTCAAATATATCTATAAGAATATATAAATTAAGATTTTGTGGTCGGAATATATAGTAAACTTTTATCCCTGTAAATAATTCATAAAAAACATTATGGTATAATCGAGGACATCTAACTCAAGATCAGAAATTGGGTAATTAAATTCATGTGGCCTAAAATGTCACAACCCATACCCCCTAAAGCGATCTCCCTAAATCACCATCACTTCTTGTCAGATCCCATATGCATAGAAGACCATGGTATACTCCTCACATAGTGCGAGAAGGATCTAAATCACTATGGTAGAAAATGATTTTTGAACTTCTAGAATGAATTATCACATGATCCTGAACAATGAAACATGGTTACATTTCTAATCAAGAATGTATGTGGTGATTCCAAATTTGAAAATTCCTAGATTACCCTTTGATAATTACACACTGACCCAAGAAAGCATTGAATATAAAAAAATTGTGATGTTCATATAAAACATCTTCATAATGATTCTATGTAAATACTTTAACCCAGTTTCCTAGAGTTAGTTCCTTATTTTATTATAGTGGAACTTTAAAAATGAAGTCACATCATGAAGAGACAAATAGTAAATTAGTTTTGGAAAACAAGATACATATATAAGAACAATGATAACAATAAACATATAAACACCATTAGAATCATCCACAACTCCTAGATTATACTTGAATGTTAATCATAATATACTTCATTTATTCATATAGAAAATTAAAACATAGTAAAGTGGTGATATAATATTCATAGTAAGGGTTACTAATAGACATTTATAATTATGAACATAAACACTAGGCCTAGTGAGAAACTAAAAACATATCCAAATAAACATATACTTTTGCAGAATAAGGAATAAATAAAAGATGAATGGATAATTACATAATAAAACATAACCATGTATATTTTATTGGTTTAATAATCATATTTACTTACATATACTTGTTTAATAATGAGGTAATTCATAATTTGGGACTTCATAACCAATCTACCAAGGCCTCATTCCTAGAACATACATAAACGAGTAATATCCAAATCTAGTTTCTCTCGTTAGACCTACCGATGCAAAGATGGGATATAGAAAGCTCCACCCAACACTTAATAAGTCCAATTAATTCCTTATATAAATTTTGTGAATGGTGAAGAACATAAACATTCATATTGGAACTCACATTTAAAATTTAAATCACCTTCCCTAATCATTAAACATAACACTATTCATTAAAAGTAATATGGTGAATGGTTTCAAGATAGCACAACCATATTAAAACTAATTCTAAACCATTAAATAATTTTTGGGATGATTTCATAAACTATTCATCCTAATTAAACATATGAACCATGAAAATTATTGAAGGAGTTTAAAATACTCTTATAAATTCATCGGGGAATTTTTGGTATAAAAATACATGTTTACATAGAAAAAATGTATCTTTTAGAAAAAATTCTATATAAAACTAATAGTGATTTAAGGTATATTTTCCAAAAAAAATCAGCGATTTTAGAAAAATAATGTTTTTTGAAAAAATATTATTTAGTCTACATGAAAATATGTATGAATTTGGAAATATTCCTTTGAAACATGCTTGTTTATGGAGATGATTTTTTAAAAAATCCCTTTAAAAGATGTAACCCCCCCATAAAATAAAGAAATATTATGATTTTTAAACATATATATAATATTAACAATGAAATTTATGTGGATTTTATAAGAATAAATATTAATTTCATTAATGAATGTAGATAATAAGATTAACCCAAATGAAAATGGTGGTTTGGGTAGAAAGCCCATTTCTTTATGTCTGAATGTGTTCTTCACTTGACTATTAGGTCATGGATTATGAAATTAAGAACATTAATAATTTAATATATAACCTATTATACATGTATATGATTTTTTTATGTTCACTTATGGATTTTTTTTAAGTTATATGATTTAATTCTATTTTTTTTGAAGTGTTCGTTTCTTGATATTCATGGTCGGCTCGCTCGATTATAAGAATGGAAGATCATGTGGAATGGATATAATTTTTCAGGATATTATGTATATATTATTCATGTAAATACAAAAGCTAAACTGTTTAAATATATAATATTTTCATATTTTATGACAATGAATCATTAGATATGTCATTTAGTGATAATCTATTTGATTTTTACGATGGGTTTTTGGTCACTAGTAATTAGTTTTGTCCAATTTTTAGTATCATATACAAATGATGGTTCCATAATCATTAAATAAGATATAATATATATTTTAGATTTATTTTGAACAAAGAAAATGGTTTCCCACCCATCCATGAAGGAGAAATTGAAGAATTAATGTTCGTCATCCCTGATGGTTGAAGATTGCCACCTCTCGAATGATGATTTCATTTTTAAATTAAAAGTGAGAGAGATTAAATAGAAGGATGATGTATCTTAGATAAACAAGATATAAATGTAGTACATAGATGATTATAGAGTTATCATAATCAATTAGATATAGGGGGTGAGGATATAATATTAAATAAAGATGGAACTTGAAAATAAAATATAAGGAAATGGAATATGATTTTACAACTTGGATAATATTCCTTGAGAATCTTATTAAGGTGACTTATTATTGAATTTTGGAAAGAAAAAATGCTCATGAATATTGGTAGAAACTAGAGAAGTGTATCTTTTTAGAACATTATCATTCTTCAAGTCATAGATATGTGTGGAGAAGAGGGAGTCAGGCATGGTTTTTATAGTGGAGTAGAGGAGTGATTTATGAATATTTTATTCATTCTTTTATTATGTTTCCCAATATAAGAAATAGTGTAGATTATTGTGACAAAAAAATAGAAATAAATGATAGTTATATCTAACTAATGGTTTCTTACTTCATCCATGATGTGTGGAAGAAATTATTTATCTTATAATGTTTTTTACTGTAAATTGATGTATTTTACTATTCACCGAAAAATCTAGTATTTCAGAAAATATCCCAAAAATTCAACACAACAATTTCTTGGTATGTTGAATTAAAAAATGGTATCCATTTTATATAAGTAATTTACAAAATTTTTGAAATTTACTTTTTAAATAAAATCATCATTATGTTTAAAAAAATGGTTTTTAAAACAAAAATTTATTTTACAGGAAATAAAAAAATTGACTAAGATCTTATTAAATTATAGAAATATAATTTGAATAAATATATTTATTTAGGAATAATTTTCAGGAAAAGGAAATTTATTTTAAATAAATTTATAAATTTAGAATTGTTATAAAATATTAATTACTCACAAATATAACAACAAGTAATTTTTAATTTTTAAAATATTCACTCTCATTTATAAGGTGACTAATTCTTTTTATAAATACATTTTGGAGGGTAATGATCATGTTAATACTCATAAGGGTAAATTAATAATCATATGGTTTTTGTTACTATTAAAAGAAAATTTATTCTATTTCTATCAAACTCTAAATATCATACAAACCGCCTCCCTGTATGTCATTTCTAGAAATTTAAAACATATGTGTGGAAAAATTATGTTTTCAATAAGGTTATAGCTATATCATATAACAAAGTGTATGTTTCATAGTGACTCAGTGTCTCATGCATTCTTTATTAAATTTATCAATAAATCTTTGGGGTGTTACAATCTTCTCCACTTACAAAAGAGTTTTCTCTGAAATTACAAGAATGCTGACTCATAAAACCATTTGGGTAGTTCTTCATCATAAGTTCCTTAGGCTCCCAGGTTTCCTATTAAATTGTATTACTTTTTCAAAGTACATTTAACATATGAGTTATTTCATTCCTCAACCCATGTTCATTAGTGTCTAGAATTTTGACAATATCATCATAGTAAGATAATTAATGTTCGAATTCTAAACATTTAGAAGTGAGGACATGTCTTGGGTCTAGAATGTAATATATCAACAATGAGACATTTAACCCATTGTTTACCTTATAAAGGCTATGTAGAATCACAAAATGATATTCCATATCTCCAACTCTGTCAATATTTTTTAATGGACCAATGTACCTAGTGCTCAGTTTCCCTTTCTTCTAAAATATAATAACACACTTCTATGGAGATACATTAAAAAAACATGATCTCCTACATGAAATTAAAAATGCATCCTTCGATTACCAATATTTTTCTTAATCCTACATTGAGGTACATCGATATGGGATTGAATAGTCTTTACTTTCACCATCATTTCCTCCTCTTGATTTAGGCCCACATGCTTCTTTTCACAATCCTCATCCCAAAATATTTGTGTAAGAAATTTATTTTTTTACAATACATCATATGGATCCATTGAAATACTATAATGAAAACTACTATTGTTGGAAAACACCACCAAAGGAAAATAATGATACCAAAATACCTTGAAAATAAAATGATAATGAACTTATCATTTATTTTAATTATTGGATCATTATTTTTTATAATCATTTGTTTTATGGAGATAAGAAGTACTCAATTGAAGATCAGTATACAAATATTTCTAAATACTTTACCATAATTTTAATGTAAATCATGGATCAGGATCATATACTATTAAGATAGTAGATCCATTAATTCTTCAGCATCATTAATATAGAGTTATCTAGGAAACTCTAGTAAAGATCCTCGATTATAACTAAGAAATGTGAATATTTGGTATGTTGATGAATAATCACCCATATTACATCTTTCATTATTTGAGTTTTGGGTAAACCAGTGACAAAATAAATAGTTTTGTAATACAATTTAAATGTAAGAATAGGAATATTTTTTATGATTCCCCTTGGATGTTTTCCTTCAGCCTTAACCTTTTGATAAATTAAACATATCAATACCTAATCAACAATTTCTTTATTTATGTTTTCCAACCAGAAACGTATTCTAAATCACTACACACATTAGTGATACCATGATATATATAGACTTTGGAACTATGGGAATCATTCAATAACCATGTTTTTAGCATGGGTATAGAGGGAACACAAATCCTATTCCCAAATTTCATAATTACATCACCACACACAAAGCCTTCAAAAATCCAATCATTCATAGCCCTAATTTTCTATTGAAGATTCATATAATTTGGTAGAGAACTTTTAATCCTTTTTAATAAATATTATTTGGAAACCAATTGAAAATGTAATGATGATTCACCTTCTTTGAACATTTCTATATCCATATTACTAGATCCATGACCATATGACCCCTCCCAACCCTCATTTTTTAACACCATGATCATTCCTGATCAATGCATTTACCGCCTTATTTTTCATCCCAAGGTGGTAGTGTATGGAAAAATCCTTATATTTAAAAAAAATCCATCTCTTTTTCCAAATGCTGTGTTATTTCATTGAGAAGATATATTTCAAACTTTTTTTATATGTATATATCTCATATCATCCACCATATAGATAGTGTCTCTATATCTGCAGGGAAAAAAATATAGTTTCTTACTCCTGTTCATGGTTTGGATAGTTCTATTAAAGATTTTTTACGTACCTTGATACATGAGAAATATTATTATAATTCTAAATAAAGATAAAAATATGCCATTTTTTTAAAGCATCAATGTTGATAAAAAATATGTAATTTACTGACAGTAGAGTCAATATTTGATGATTCCATAACCTTTTCCTCAATTATTCGAAACAATCTTCATGTTATTTTGTCTATTTGGAATTAAACCCTTTATGCATAAGACTGGATAATGGGTCAACTATTCTGGTGATGTTTTGAATGAAATGCTGATAATAACCTGCTAAACCAATATATATATGTACCTCAATTATGATTATTGGTGTAGGACATTTATGAGCTACCATTTTCATGGTTAGGACAACTATGATTCCATACACAGTGAAAATATGTCCATGAAAATAGACTGATTTAATTCAAACTTTATAAATATCCCATATAATTAATATCTTCTAAGAGATTTTAGAATAATCCACAATTGATTCTCATATTCTTTATAGAATTTTGAGTATACCATGATTTCATCAATAAATACAACTAAATATTCATCAAGATATTACTTGAAAACTTTATTCATTAGATTCATAAAAAATAATTGTGAATTTGTTAGTCCAATAGGGATTATTATAAACTCGTAATGCCCAAAACTAGTTCAAAATGATGCCTTTGGAAAATCTTCTTTCCTCGCAGGCAACCGTTGATATCCAAAACAAATGACAATCTTTGAAAAATATTTCTCTCCATGAAGTTGATCAAATAAATCATCAATATAGAGTAGAAGATACTTTTTCTTTATCATAATAGCATTGATTTCTCAATATTAAATACAGAGACTCATAAATCCATCTTTATTCATGATACATAGAACAAGGGATCCCCATGGAGAAACACTAGGGAAGATAAATTCTCTATCAATAAATTAATCTAGTTTTTTCTTAAGATATACTTATTCTACTATGTCCATCTTATATAGATCCTTTGATATAAGTCTTGAACTAGCAATTAAATAAATATGGAACTCAATATCCCACTCTGTAGGGTGTCTAGGTAAATCATCTGGAAATACATTAATGTATTCTTATACCATAGGTAGATTGTTGATATGAAAATTTTCTCTATACCCATAGATATCGCATTCCCTTCCTCTCCATAAATTTAGTTTATTAGTGCTACTATGGGTGGAACTATATAATAATCATATGGTGAGGTTTTTTTCTCCAATGATAAGGGACTCTTTGAAATTCTCAAAATTCCTAACTTCTTTCTTCTTGAAATAAATCTTTTCTTCATAATTTTAGAACCAATTCATTCTGATAATTATATTTTTTTCACTCTTGGGTATGATGATATGCTCAGAAACTAAGGCATGTTTTGTTTGTCATAATTTGGACTAATTGACACATCATTGATACAATGGTACCTCCCTTAGACATTTTTATTGAAAACTAATTTATTAAATCAAATTGTAAATATATAGTTTTCATGGAAAACCAGGAATATATGAATGAATTTGAGAATCCAGAATCAAATTATGTATGTTTTATCTTTGAGGAAATAATTAAAATTCTTGCCACCACATCGTTAGGAACATCAACCATAGAAGTTGTCATTGCATATTCTTGTACATTCTCCGTTGTACTTAATTTGAGGAATATTCCTTAAATCATAGAACATTAATGTGTTTAATATCCCATATCATTACAATTATATAATTTAACAATCACACCTTCTATATTTCCCTTGAAATCATGGAATTAGTGGCCTTTTTATCCAAACATGAAAGAAATACCCATTCCCTTCAAGAAAATATGAGGTGTTTCTTCCCACAATTATTGTATGGTGGAATGTAAAATCTTCCTTTCATCCCCATTTACATACTTTCTTATCTTGAATGTTCAATAGTCCTTTTATTCACTTTTAATACATTTAAGTCATACGACACAGATAATTATTTTTAATTCATGAAAGAAAATAATATTATATCTTCATTTTCTATGAAATTTTGAGAGACCAATGCCCTTTGAAGTTATAGTTCTACAAAATCAAGGAAAATATAAATCTTGATACTTGGATTATTTATGTAGTCTATTGGATTCTATGAAATCATGGTAAAGTTAGCTTCATACCTGGAAACATTCTCTTCCTCCTATTACATCAGATTCAATAATTTCCATTGCATATTTTCTTTTTTTTTCAGTGGAAAATATTTTTTGTAGAAAAATTTGATTACAATACACCCATTCCATATTTTCAAGATCTTCATCCTCATTGTTATTTTGAATAAATGACCACTATTTATCAGCATATCATGATAGATGATACACTACTATTACAACATTCTCCCAGTCATTACTTCCAGAAGCGAGAAATATCGTCTCTATTGAGCTTATCCACTGCTCTACTACGAATGGGTTTGTATTCCCATTAAATGATGGAGGCTTCTATCACATAATGTGGAATAAAATATCTTCTTCATGATGTATATCATGATACTCCATACAATTAAGGTTTTTGTTCATAACCTTAGTCATATTTCACAATATTGTTATAAGCTACATAACCCCAGTATCATCATCATTATACTATATAAGTGATAAATGACCACATGGGTTCTAGGCATTCAAGTTGTTACCATTCCGTCCACTAGGTGACATTACTAAATAATGGAATACACTATATTAGGATATTAATCATTATGAATAGTCTCAACTAGAAACAAACTTATAATACATTTAAATCCAATGAATAGATAATCTAATAATAATAAATATAGATTATTTTAGAAAAAAATTAATTTTAAATACTTCATAATGGATTCTAATGAAAATGTAAATTGTCCTAAAATAACCCATATGAGTGTCAAATAAAGTGTGAAAAGGCCCATTTTCGTCTACTAGGTTACCCCAAATCAATCCTAAAATACTTTTTCAAAGTTGTCAATCATAGGTACATATATGCTAGAACAACATCAACATGTAGTATCTAGATATGGATTAATTTAATTGAATATTCACATAATCCATTACTTTACAAAATTGTAGGATGTTCTCATATTATTACATTCAATGTCTACCTTGTGTATTTGTTCCACAATCAACATTTTCTATATATAGTTTCCACATTTTCTACTAAAAATCATCTGATAAAAACTATAAATACCTTACACTAGTATCCCAAAGTTAGAGCATTATATTATTACATTGGAATATTTAAAAATAAATACACATCATAAAGAAAATAATATTTTCATATTTTTTGAAAATAAGAAACATACATAAGTTCAACATTACAACTAACATATAAATTCTGTTGGAATCATCCAAAAAACATAGATTATCATTGCCATTCATTCATAATATATATCTTCACATCCTTTGGAAAAATATATCATATGAATAAGGTGAGCTCATATTCTTATTAAGGGTGAGTAATACAGTGTAATTAATAATAAATTTACACTATAGGCATAGTGAGAAACTAAAAACACAAGACTTCAAGAGCATAATATTGAAAGAATAAAAGGTAAATAAATAATTTCATAATAAAACATAACTATTTATATTATACTAGTTGAATAATCACTTGTAATATCCCATACTTCTTTCTTAATTAGGTAATGTATAATGCGGAAAATCATAACCATTCTGTCAGGGCCTCATGCGATGACCATACAAAAACAGGTAAAAACCGAAACTAGTTAGTCTCATTAGATCTTCTAATGTACTGAAGAACTATAATGGGCCCCACCAAAAACATACTAAGATTAATTAACTCATAAAATTAATTGGGTGAATGATATACAACAAAAAAAATCATAAGGAAAATAACTTATGAAATGTAAATCACATTCCCCAATCATTGAACAAAACACTAACCATTCAATGTAATATAGTGAATAGTTTCATGATAGCACAAAAATAGTGAAACTTATCATAAAACATTAAATAAATCATGTTTTATTATTTCATAAATTATTTATCCCCATTAAACAAACAAATAGAATAGATTATTGAAATAGACGAAAATACTTTTATAAAATCAACCTATAATTCTTGATAGAAATACAATTTTACTTTAAAAATAAGAGTTATTTTGGAAAAATATTTGTCTAAAACCAAAAGTGATTTAATATAGTTTTTTTATTATAAAATAAGATATTTTATAAAAATAATGGTATCTTAAAATTGAATATGGATTCTTTATGAATATATGAGTGAAATCGAAAAGTTCCTCAGAAACTTTATTGTTTATCAGGAAAATGTTTTGAAAGAAGGTTTTAAAACATGAAACTACCAATAAATATGAAAATAATTAGATTGGAACCTATATATAGAACATGATAATGTAATTTAGTAGGTGTATATAATAGTAAATAATAATTTCATTGAGTTCATTACTGAATAAGAGTAACCTTAATGAAAAAAGATGCTTGGGTAGAAAACCCAATCCTTGTGTGTAAATGTGTTCTGCATATGACCATAAATTTCTTTAATAAGAACTTATTCCCATTATTAATTAAATATAAATCATATTATACATTTATAAAATTTATTATAATTTTATTATGTTCATTTATAGCAATTTTATAAGTTATAATATCGAATTACGTCATTCTGGATAGTTCGTTTCTTAATAATCATTATTAGTTCGCTAGATTATAATTATATAAGATCTTGTGGAATAGGTATAATTTTCCAAGATAGAATTTATATATTGTTATTGAACATAAATAATTTTAAGTGGTTTTATATTTAAATTGGTTACATGTTATTGGAATGAATCATTAGGTTTGTCATATAGTGAAAATTGTATAGATATTTACGAGAGTTTATTGATCACAACAGTCTAGTTTTGTTCAATTACTTAGTATAATGTACAAATGATGGTTATAGAATCATTAAATAAGCTATAATAAATTATTTTAGAATCTGTTTCAACCATATAAATGGTTTCATGCCCATACATGGTGGAGAAATTGAAGAATGAAGGTTTTTCATCCATGAAGGTTGTAAACTGGCACCACTAAGATAATGATTTCATTTTTAAAATTAAATAGTGAGATTAAGTATATTGATTGTTTTGTCTTCCATTAGAATGATATGATTATATTATATAAATTATACTGTAGTTATCATGATCATTTGGATAATGGGGGTGTGGAGATAATAATAAATAAAGAAGGAACTTGAAAAAAATGAAATGGAAGAGGATTTAACCTCTTCGACACTCCTCCATGAGAATCTTCTTAAGTTTTCATTTTGGACTTTTGGAAAGAAAAAGAACTACTAGACGTGGGGATATGCTAGAGAAGTTTATTTGGGATGAACTTTGACAATCATCAATGCATTAATATGTGAGGAGAAGAGGGAGTGAGGGGAGGTTGATATAGTGGAGGAGAGGGGATATTTTTTAATATATTGATCATTATTTTTTATTTTTCTAAAGAAAATAATTTGTGTTGCATCTTGTGAAAAAAGATACTAGTATGTTCATCTGAGTTATAACTAATTTTTTCTAACATCATCCATGATTCATGGAATTGTGTATTTTTCTTATAATGTATTTATATAGTAAATTACTCTATTTTAATAATTACAATAAATTCAAGTATTTCAGAAAAATCCAAAACATTAACCAAAACTATTTATTTATTTTTTTATTTAAAAATGGAATACACTTTATAAAAATATTTTCTTAAATATTTGGAATTTAATTTTTAAATAAAATCATCATTTACTCGAAAAATAAAATTTTGGAAATAAAAACTAGTTTTATAAAACCTTGAAAATTATGTAAGTTCTTATTAAATTATCCTAAAATCATAGGAAATAAATTTTTATTTAAGAATAAATTTTATGAAAATTAATTTTATTTTAAATCAATTTATTAATTTTTAATTTTAATTAAACATTCATTACTCACAATAATTCCAATGCTTATTTATTATTTTTTAAAATAATCACTCACATTTTTTGGGTGTGTAAATTTTATATATAATTATATGA
This sequence comes from Viscum album, assembly GCA_963277665.1. Lineage (NCBI taxonomy): Eukaryota > Viridiplantae > Streptophyta > Magnoliopsida > Santalales > Viscaceae > Viscum > Viscum album. Next base: position 769,333,134 of record OY728121.1, read on the forward strand.
TTGAGGTTAATGGTAAAATTAATATTAATAATGGAATATTACTATTCATATGGGTCATGTGACTATTTGTAAAAAAAATTGACTCTACACAACTGAAAATATCTCATTCATTACAACTGTGTATGTCTGTTTTTTAAAATTCAAAACATAAAAGTGTCCAAATTGTGTTTAATGGATAGGTTATAACAATATACTATAAAAAATGTTTTCTTCATAGATACTTATTTTTTCATGCATTATATATTAAATTTATTTTTAAATTATTGGGTTGTTAAATATTATAGGTCCAGTAACAGACCTTCCACTGAGATAATGTAACCCATGAAATTTACCTCTTCGATCCCAAATTGACACGTAGATATCTTGTCTTGTAAGAGATTATATCTTATTGTTCTGGGGATGATTTCAAGAATATGGTAATGATATTCATGAGTCTTAGTGTACACGAATAATTCATCCATAAAAACCAAAAAATGATCCATGTATGGGTGAATGATTCATTTCATATGGATATAATCACATTGGAAGAATTTGAAAACCTAATCAGCATTATGATGAACACATTTAGGCCATAGCTACATCTTAAAAGTGTTTTTGGTATATCTAATTGTCTAACTCCCAACTAATCAAACCCCAACATCAACTAAATCATTGATAATTCAAAATCTCCCCTATAAATTTAATGATATCATTGATACATTGAACAATATGACTCTTATTCATTATCATCTTGTTAAACATCTAGTAATCAAAAAAACCACAAAATACCTTCATCTTTCATTGCGATATAAACTAGTGAATCCCTAGGGAACAAACTCATAAGTATAAATCCCTAATCAATAAATTCTTCCCAAAAAATATATTATTCCAAAATTTATGTTTCTTCTATTCAATTTTTTGTAAAGGAAGATGGATCAACACTAGGAATAATTTTAATTGTAAACTCAACATCTCTCTTAGCTGGATTTCCAAAGATATATATAGAAAAAATGGAATGTAACTATACCAGTAAGTGTGTAAATACCTAAATTTTAAACAACATAATATGTATAAAAATAATTTTTACTTAGGTGGTGTGATCCACTAATTTTTGATAAACATTTCCTATATAAGATTTCGATACAAATCATTCTCCATGACTAAAATAATTTTCAACCACGTGAGTTGTGTGGGTCAGTCTCTAATGGTATCAATATATATCATCATGGTATGATACTAACTAATATACAACCAAAATAACTTCCAGACATGACATGTCATGTTGGAAATGATCCCAATAAAAATGATAATATCCATCCTTGAGGAACTCCCATTAAAAAATATATGTCCCAGTACATAATCCAAATGCAGTTTCAAATTCCATTATAACAATTAAAATTTCCTCCATCATTCTCACACATTGACTCTGTAGAAAATAATATAATGCTCATATATCAAATAGATCACTATAAATAAAAGAATCTATAATAATATTAACTCTGATTGGTGATGGTCCACCCTTTCTATCCAAAATTGTATGGTGAAATCCATGCAACTGTCATATCCCTCTACCTTGTCATACTATTTATATACCCAAAGCTACCCAACTCTACTGTTGTGGGTACTCTATACCAAATGTACAATATCAACCACAAAAAAATTAATGGAGTGAATATCAACACCTACATAACTAATTTGGGATTGAATACCCACTTCCAACACTCTGATTCGACCCAAATCCTCTTTAATGACCCATCAGTCTTGGGTATCTATAGTACCTCTATAAGAGAAAAATCCTGATATAATCTCAACACATCACTAGTGGATATGGAAACTAGATTTTAATTTTACCTGTCTTGCCAAACCAATGGTAGTATATTAATTTATCACTATAAGAAACAGATTTATCTCCCTAGAAACAATGTTTTTCCATTCCCGGGATGACGTTTTTATAATAAACAAACATACACTAACAAATCATACGTAATGGTCATCCAAAATAAACCAATTTTATTTACCTAGATTCCTCTTCTAGGTTTCCATAATGAATGAGATCTGGATTCAATACCTCATAAAACTTCTTCGGTCAAATGGTGCTATCTTGGGATTGAATATAAAATTTTATTCCATCCAAAAACTAGTTCACCATTATTGCCTCATCTTCTATAAATGTAGGAACAATGACCTGTAACTCAGTAAAGTATCTATAATAGTCCATCATAGACATAATCCATTTTTTAAATTATAATAATTATTTTCATTTGTTATTAATGAGTGTCTCTGGATAAAATGGTTCTTGGAACATCTACTAAAATTAATTCAAAACTATGGTCTCAAGATGATCATCCTGAGATTGAATATCCCAACTTCTCTTCACTGATCCTTGAAGCATATATGTATCCAATTTTTAAATCATCTTTTCTTGAGTTTCCAAATGGTTCTGGACCATTTGTATAAACACAATATAAAAATTTGTTGCCTTAGTTCCACACAGTTTGGTATGGTCGAATGGTGATTAAATTAGAAATCCCATGTCATGTTATACATAATCTGCACAACCCACCATGGGTGAATATCCATGAAATTCCTAATGTGAAAATTTTTCTTATGTAACATCTCTCATTGTCATTCACCTGGAACTAGAGCCTCTGGTTCTACATCCGGATGAACATTCCCATCCATTTCCTCCTATCATCATATAAAAAAATCATCATGGTGGCATGTTTCTAAATTGAAAAATATATTTATTAGGATAGATGACGAATTATTATAAGATTTACATAATATTAATTCACATTATAAATGTAAATTTTTCCTTATAATCCCTCATGTGGTAAAAGAAAATGGATAACACTACTCTTGACCATCCATCACTAAGGTCATAGATAACATAGTGTAAAACACTTTCAAATATCATGGATTCCCATAAGATGACCATTTTATCTATTTTAAATTATAGCATTTATAATAATTACAAAATATTAATTTATTATTAGTCCAAAATAAAAAATTTAATAATAAAATAATTAAAATCATATTATTTCAATAACTTTCCCAAAACCAACTTTTTCTAGACTTCATAAAACCATTCATGTCACATAAAATTTAGAGTTCCTAGAATAATTCATGTATGCCCAATACTCATGCTATGTTGATCCATGATTAAATTATCTAAGAACAATAAAATTAAAAAACAAGTGTTTCACTAATTGTGAAATAACATTCAAATATAATAGAAAACATCAAGAACAAAAATCCCACCATGGGTACATGGGTTCCCCCCATGCATGGGTTAACTATTCCCATGAACGAGATAAATAAAAAGGATTGACTCATTCAAATATCTATTTTACCTTCCTGAAATAGAAAGGCAACAAAATAGAATATAAAAAATCTATATATTCCACTTTGTGATGTCTTGAGCAGGGTTCCACAAACCGGTGGCCTGAGCAGGATAATTATGTGATCTCGGACATGCCTTCCCAAACGCCATAGGCTTCCAATATGTAGAAATTTCATAATATATTACATTATGATAATATACCTTTTTTTTGTAGAATATAAATATTAGAATCTGTTAATAAATAACCAAAATATTCTAACCAATAAAAATTACAATTTAAAGAACCAATATAAGACCAAAAAAACCACATAATGAATCCAATATAAGAGGTGTTTACAATAAAATCTTGTGGTAGATGTGTCAAGCCATATATGTGTTATGTTTCAAATGAGAAAAAAAAATACACACATAAAACTCCCAAATATATCTGGACATCATGTTCAAATCCCTCATCTATGCTTCATCCTGAATCCTAACTCATCCATCTAAAAAGAATCTCTTTCCCTTATAATAAATTGTAAACATGTAGACTATCTGGGAACCCATATAGATGCTTGAGTAAGATATGAGTTAAACTTATTAGAACCTCAAAAATGGATGAAATGAGATATCATGATTATAACTGCATATATAGTTGTATAAAGAAGAATAAAAAATGAGAAAATAAACAGTCTTCATAATTAATATTAATTAATTAACCACATAGACATCTATATTCACAATGACACCTGAACCATTAATGATTTTTTCAATCAGTGTTGGAGTCTAACCATACACTAGATAAATTTCAAAAATAATATATTCCTAGGAATTGTTTTTCCATTTAATTAATATTCAATATAAATACATTTTGGGGTATAGAGTAGCAGTTCGAAACACATTCAGTATTTAGGGAAAACGTCTATATCCCATAACATAGTTATCATATGAAATAAATAAATATATATATATATATATATATATATATGATGGCCTTTATTAGTAGTATGTCACCCCATGTGTATTGGAGTAGCATTCCCTTACCCACAACATCATGTTCATATCATTCAAACATTTAACATATCATGTTTCAAAATTAATAACCCATTTATGAACAATTTATATAATAAAATAGTCCACAAAATTCATAATCCAATTTATCAGAAAATTTCATAACACAGTGTTTTACAAATTCAATAATCCCATAAATAATTATTTCAATTATATTTTCAGAATCCAGGGGTTACCATAAAACATGGTCTGAAACCTCCAATAGTTTAATGGGATCCGTGGATGGTATCGCATTAAAATGGGAAAATAATTTATGAATTGAGCAATAAATTCAATTTCCCAATGTGGAAAAAAATTACAGAATTATATTCATTAGATCATAATCATGAATATGGGAAAGATAAATTAGAATACCTATATCAAACTTTTCTATAGACTCATGTCATATCGTAGCCGTCAACTCAGCATAGAATGATTGATATCATAATGGATAATGAAATATAATATCAAAAAAATTGAAGAATATTAAAGGATGTTATATTCATTTAAATTATATAAACCATTAAAAATGTAGGAAAAATTTCTTTCTAGAGGGAATAAAATATGGTGGATAGAGCATAGAAATGTATAAGAAAATATATACCACCAGATAATAAATTTTCAATGGAAGAGTTTTGATATGAATTGTAATCCTCACAAGGACTTCAATAATAAAAATATTTAGGTTTATCTAGAGTGGTGGAGAATGGGAATAAAAATCAAGGAGTTTGGGAATTAATTTTTAAAAAAAATTGTCGTTTTTATTTCAATGTGCATGGTTTCATATATAGAGGTTAAAATTTTGAAAAACTATATACCAAAAATTAATACCACCACTTTCATAGGGTGATCACTTTAGGGATAGCAGATGCACTATTTGGTAAAATTTTGTTTCACCTGATGTGTCTATAAAATAGATCTAGAATATCGTGGGGAATATGTGATAGTTTTCCATAACTTTTTCTAGTCATGCACAACTCCATTGGATTTCAAATTTCCCCAAATTTACCCGAATTAACAATTATGAAAAACCTAACCAATGTATAATAAAAAATTATAAATGTATAAATATAAATGAGAATTCTGAAACACAAAAAACATCTAGATATTAAAAAATACCACAAAATATTTGTGATAGTATTCATTTATGATATTCTGATACAATCCGAAATCAATGAGGGTCATGAGTTTCAATTGATATCAATTTTGATGATATTGAAAAAGGAAAATAAATTACAAAATAAAGTAAATATATTTTTTTGATGAAGAAATTACCATTCATATGGTATGTTATTACTATCTAAGGTATATCTATGGATTAGTTGAAGATAAATATGATTGAGGAGTGTTCTAGACTAACATAACTAATAAAGATATGTACTTTATATATAAAATCTATATACTATCCCAAATTTTTGTGGAACTTATCATAATTTCAGACACAATAAATAGGGAAAATTAAGAGTGTATGAATCTTATATGGACCATTGAATGCTATGAAAGATAATGGTAAGTTTGAAAAAGCATCATCACAAAAAATAACCACACACTACCCTCAAATGTGGAACATTTAATGGTATTTATTGATTCCTAAAATATTATATTTGAATATGTAATAATTTAAAATGATATTTTCATTTCAAATGACTCATGGATGTTAAAATTCCATGATTAGAACCTTACAATACATGAACATGAGTTGGAGTTATTTATTATTTCTTTGATGATTTTGAATAATTATCGTAAAGGTGATAATTGTGAAATATATGTTATATATATAAACCTCATATATATATTCACATAAAAGGTGATAAACATAAGCTTGATAAGTTGGTTAATTATAACCAAGCATAATTAAATATCAACCCATTACCATCATGGGAGGGAAAATAATGGGGGTATATACTCTATGTATAATGCATCATACAACTATATCAATGATAAGAATAAGAAGGATGGACATGAAAGATATAAAGGAAAGAACAAAATCCTACCATTCTCAAATTATTTCTCAATGATAAATTATGGGTAAGGAAAATCATACACCATGGGAATGTGTGGAAATATTTATGATATTTTATGGTATAGGTAAAGGTAAATTATCCTAATTCAAAAGTTATAAAGAAAGAGTTTTATTATTTAGGGAATATATATTCCCTATTAATTCCATGGTTAAGATGGATTTGATGAACGATTCATATATATTTACATTCCATATCCACCAGGGGAGTATAGTGATGTATCAAGATCTCTATGATCACTAATTTTGTGAAAATATTATGAAAGAGATTGTATGAAATACATCAATGTTACTACTATGTGTGTGAGTGAAAGGATAAAGGAACAAATAATAAGGATATGATGAATCCATTTAACAAACCAATATTAATATAATAAAATAGAATGATGGATTTTATCAAAATTATTCCAAATATATTTTGATGAATTTATACCATATATGTTACATTAGATCATCATATAATGAAATGACACCTAAATGAAATTATGGAGGACATATCAATTGACTAACATACATGGATATAAATAAGAAAATTTGTGAGGACAGAATGATAACCATTATCCAGTATATCAGATCATTATGTGATATTAACTGGAAAACTATTTGACATTATTATCTAATATATAAAAAAATTGTAGAACATCAGTACAACTTATCACCCCCAGCCTAATTTATTATCAAAGTATACTATTGGGAAAATGGATTAAATGATTACTTTGAACTCAATGGACTTTATAGGTGTATGGTAGAAACATCTTCCTCTAGTATAGTTCCATATAAAAATAAATTCCTCTCAAGAATCCAAAAGGATCCATATGAATACAAAATTCGAAAGAGAAATATGAGACCAGTGTGTTTGTAACAAGTTAGTGAACACAAGATACTATGTCCTGTAATTATTCATGAAATTTTTGATATGGTCATGAAAATTCCACAATATAATAATAATTAGTAAATTCACCAAAAATATTTATAGTTATAAATATCGGTGTTACATAAATTTTAATTTTGGAGGTAACTATTTCCTTCACAAGTATCCATCCATTAACTTATTGATATTTTGTAAAATTTTAATTTCATGTTATACATACATTGAACCTATTGATATGATAGATCACATCAAAGACAAGACATACCTACTAGTACAGTGAACATCCATGTCTCAGGTAAATGATGTTTCCCTCATATAGTTCTTGATCATGTTCATAACTGATCCTTCAAATTTAAAAAATATAGAGGTGGAATAGTTAAATCATGATATATTTTAAGAGTAGTTCACAATTATGACATTCCACCTCAAATGAAATGGTCAATTCAATGTGACAGATCATGTAGTCAAGGTTATATATTGAAAAAATAAGTACAAGAATGAAATAAGAATTGGACAATGAAATGAAACTATAGTGTCAAAATAAATTAATCATAGTGGGTGAAATAAACTGTTTATGTTATACTTTCTTAGGGGTGGAAGAATGTAATAACTACGAATTATATAATTTTAGTTTCCAATGTAGATATACAAATGTATTAAATTTTTCAATGTATTATTTTATAAATAGCATTCAACACATTATAGATCAAACAATGTTTTATTATAGTGGTTTAAAAATTATATTTATTGTAAAAATATAATCACTAAAATGAGAAAATTTATATTTGGAATTAGAATTTATATAAGATAAATGGAATATAGTTTTTTGAATCTACTATATTCCCCCTCACATTTAAAATAATTAACAATAATATATAAATGAAATAGAATATTATGAATGGAACAAAAATTTCTAAAATGAAAATCTATAACCATGATGGAAAGTTAATTTGAATTTAAAATGAATGAAATATAATTCACACACATAAATTAATATACATATTCATAATATACATCACCATTGATAGTCATTAGAAATAAACAAAAGATAATGATTATTATATTAAAAAAACCCATATCATCCCCATTTTTATACCATCCTTCATATCCCTTTCTCCACAAAACATCTTCGACATATAGCATTATAAAACAGTTATCAGAGGAGTTAATAAATTTTAGATGTAGATTCTAAAATGAACATGTCTCAATTATTTTTAATATTCCTCCTCCAAAATATAAATGTCATCATCCTTGAAACAACACACTAAATGTCATAAATAAGTGATTATTTATTATTATGGTATAATTTTAATTTTCTACAATCATAACAATCATTTTTGTATTATAATAATTTTGTATATTATGTTCACTTTACTACATCTATTAATTATGAATTCCATTTTTCTCATCCACCATCATGGATTTTCTGAATTTAATTATTATTTTTAATACATTGATTTAAAATTAAAATTTAATTTATTTCTTATTTTCAAATGGTTAAATTCCCTTTATGTCAAAAAACCTTTGAATTGTCATTATGTTCAAAAACTCATCCTTGTTGAAATAACCATATGAATATAAAACCAATACCACCTAAAAAATTCATAGATGTAATTTTTTTTTATTAAGAACATATATAAAACATTTGGGGAATATTAACTCAATAAAATTATAGTTCATTGATTATTGAACCATTTTATAAGAACTCCCATAATTACAAAAAATGTAATTCAAGATGAATAAATCACTAGAACATGGAATAGGGAACACTGAAAATGTATCCCAATTAAATTACTATAAATTAACATTGAATTGTAAAAAAAATCAATATAGTTGAATATTTTTCTAAATCAAGGGATTTATAAATTTAATTAGATATTTTATGATTTTAATTGAATGTGAAGAGGTAATTTGAACCTAATTTAATTAAACTATATGATCCACCCTCTATTATTTTAGATATGACTTTATTCTCTCTTCTTAATTATTTCAGTCTATTTAACATTATATAATTTTTTTAAATATGTTATATAAGTCTTTTAATGATTTATAATTCCTATGATCACTTTCATTCATAAGATGATATATTATTTTTGTTCAACTCTCAATAAAATCATTACTACCAATCCTAAATTAAGGGAATTTTTCATGTCCATGTTACTTAATATAAATATAAATTGACTTGTTTTTATGATTTATTTTTTCATTAGATGATAAATATTTTACTATATTCATTAATTTAACTCTTATTTCAAAAATAATAAAATGATATTTTATATTTTAAAATTATTTTACTAACTCAATAAAACCCAATTTAACGTATTAACTTATATAAAAAGTTCTCCAACCATCTCTGGAATTCTTGAAATGAATTACATATTTTAAACATCTTATTATTGATTCAAATCTGATCGTCCAAAAAATTAATTGATTCAACTTTTTGATTTTATATAGAATATCTGTTTATTATATTTTGAGGAATTATATATACATAGACTCAAACATTTAATATATTGAAATCAATTTTTTTTTGTATATTTATTATATTAAACAAACACACAGTTAAGGATATCAGGGTATATGGACTTTGGTTAATAGACATAAAATATTATTATTTTTTGAATGATCATAATGATATCCCATAATCATCTTCCCAAATAGTACTATTAATTGATATAACATACTTAATATCATTCTTCACAGTTACGGAAAGGAAACATATGAAAAGATTAGAAAATATTCATAGTAATGTTAAGGAAAAAAAATATTTAAACATAACATGATCATAATTTTATGAGAACATACGAATGACAAAAGAAAACCAAAAAATACATATAAAATATAAAAATATTGAGTCTAGAAAAAAATATTTTCCATTCATAAAACATGAATCATAAGTAAATTAATGATCATTATACATAATTTAATAACATTTACATGAGACATTAAAATTTTTTAGTACATCTAATCATATAAAATCATTTCTATTATAGATAAGGATCACATCCAAAACTATAATAGGGGAATGTGTTCGCTTCGAAAACCATCATAGTAGTCCTAGTTCGATCTTAATACTATCATAGTGGAAAAATCACATTAATGAAGTTGGATCAGTCTCCATTATAGTCCTATATATCTCAAGAGTTTTTAATAATTATCCAATGGATTGGTGGGAGATTAAAGTCCCACCCATATTTGGTTATAAAAACCCATCATACGTGGATATAATTTTACTTGAATTATAAGGCCCTGACCTTAAACCTTACTTAATATTGAATTAAATGAATAATTTATATTGAGCATCTTTTGAGGTTTATAGTTTTAGAGAATTAGGACATAACTATTACATCTCAAAAGATTACAAAGTAGTCACTTCTACTAAATTTCCATAAAATAAAAACTCTTAAAAAGAAACATTTCTAGTTCCATGTATTAGATATCATGACTGTCCCTTGATCCCATCCTTGACCCTATTCCACATTAAGTCCTGTGAAAAACATTTCAAAAAAACTTGGGGTGAGCATAAAAAGCTCAGAAAGGGATACACAAAGAATGAAAAATGTTAGTTTTTCAAAGCAACAAGTAAACCATGTATACTTTATCAAAGTAATACCTTTCACCCTTAGGAAGTAGTAAAAACTCTTCACTGAATAAAATATCATTACTTACCCTTTTGTAACCAAAAGATTACCATAAAACCCATATAATGAAGACATAACATATAAAGGTAACTTGGGACATAAACATACTTAAATGGAATAACCATATGGTTTACTTCCACACATACTTAATGGAATAGTCATACAGCCGACTTCCATACCCAATGCATTGGAGGTTATAACGTAACCACTTGTCCTGGTATTCACGGCACCACCCGTCATATGGTTTATCACGTAACCACCCGTAAAATGTCCAAGTACCATAATTACACATAAAATATTTAAAATATAAACATTTCAATAACAACATTTCATTTTCAATCAAATAAGTAATTCCAAGATATTGAATTAATCATTCTATTTTCAAAAATCATTTAAAAGATATTTTTGAATCAAAGTGTCCCATACCACTTTGAATCTTTTATTGGAATTATAATTTTAAAACATTAATGTCCATATAAATAAATTATGAAAGCCACTTTGAAAACATGGACAATAAAGATAATGGTTTAGAGTAATAAATCTTTAAAACATTTAAAACGATATTTTTGTTAAAAAGTTTTTAACAAAATGAGAGACTCTTGAATAAAAATAATTGCAGAATAAAATTTAATCCGAACTTTATAATATCATGAGAATAAATGGATTCATGATATAATATGTCAAAGGAGAGTATAAACACCATATAAGAGTGAATTTGTGCATAACAACAATGAAGTCTCAATGGAAATGTAAATTGAGATGAAATCCATTATAAAGATGGTATCCTTAAATTAAGGATAAATCTATCAAATAATTATGTGTGAGAAATATAAATACACAGAAAATAAGTGGATATTATGTTTGAAACAACCAGAGGTCATTCACACATATTCATAGTATTAAATGTTCAATAAGTACAAGTTGATCCCAAAGAAATCGAAATTGGGTTAAGACATTCATTTGTAAAAATTTGACAGCCAAATGGTGTCACTTCAAAATTCAGAAAATTAGTTGATGAGAGAGTGAATGGTATCTCATCACATGGACATAAAATTTACATCAATAAAGATATATAAGAACATATCCCAACATAATAAGATGTAAATTAAAAGACATAACAAAAGAAGTCTTTTAAAAAGAGGAGGGTGAAAGGTCCCCTTACTGAGTTGGGTAACATTCGAAACGTACACCCCATGGAAGAAGGGTCATACAATGAAGATGAAAATACCCATAAATGATATTATACTACACAAATTGTATAATAATGGGCAGTACATACACCACTCAAAGGAAATAGTTGCAAACATAGCATAAATGTCACGGGAATAAAATTGAGATGAAAAAATCCCTTACGAAAACTCGGCAGCCTAACGGCGCCACTTAAAACTTCCAAAAATGGATTTATGAGATCAAATAGGGACTCCCATAATATGAAAATAAAATTAAAGTATAAGTAATATAAAAGAAAATCCCCAAATATAAGAAATATGAGCTTAAAAGAAATGACATAAAATAGAGTACTTAAAAAGAAAGAGAGAGGTTGGATCCCTTACGAAAATTTGGCAGCCTAACGACGCCACTCAAAACATACCAAAATGGATTGATGAGTGAAAATAGGGTCTCTCACCATATGAACATAAAAAGTACAGTAGGAGTAATATAAAAGAACATCCCAATCATAAGAAATATGAGCTTAAAAGGAATGACATAAAAGTGTGTACTTAAAAAGAAAGAGAGGGGTAGGATCCCTTACCTCGGGTCCGACTTGACTCGATCATTCTTTAATCTCTTGAATAATATACTTGAGTTAATTTATAATTCCATAAGAACCTTTTTCAAGTTCATTATTCCTTTTATATCACTTATTAATATGTTATAAACATTATGTAATCATTTAAGTTAATAATGTTTGTTTTGTCGATATTTGGTTCTTAAGTCGAAAGTGGACTTCTTACAATTACATGTTGTTCGTGTGGTCAAAGGTTTATTATATCCAGAATGATATTTGTGATTTGGATATAATATATATCATATTTATCCAGAATATACATGTATTTATAATATTACACAATCATTTAGAGGTAATAAATTAAATGCACCGTTCATGGAGACGGTAAGTCTTACGTACGCATGAACGCTACTTTCATTTCTATGTCTTATTAATGGAATTAAAACTAAATGAGAGATATGTGTATTTTAATTCAAGAATTATATTAATCATTTAGATGTAACATACATCATATATATCCATTATATATATGTATATATAATATTACATTACATATGGTGATAAGAAATGAAATGCACCGTCCATGGAGACGGTAAGCCGTACGTACACATGAACGCTACTTTCATTTCTATCTCATACTTTAATGGAAAGAAAAAAAATAATGATATAGATTTATATTACAATATCAGTATAACATCATATATAATAACTTTAAATCCATCCTTTGTACGTCCCACATATGGCATTAACGAATCAAATCACTTTGAGGGGGCGGTAGTTCGCACTTCCTAAAATGAAATTATCGTGTTTACCCACAATGGAAACCATAAAGGTATGCCAAAAAAGAAAAATACAGAAGATTAAGTAAAACATAATCATATTATATATCATATATAAATATTGTGACATGTTAATGGCCACCATTGAAGGTGTTATATGAGTGTTGAACAATCATCGTTTCGTGAGGTAGAAATTCACCATCCATGGAAACAGTATGTTCTTTAACCATTAGATGTAGGTGTGTGTAAGTGTAGTTAGAATAATCCATATAACAACATCCTAGTATATTGAAGATACTGTAGTTGTTATAAAAGAAACGAATAAAAAGAGTTTAGGGGGTTGGAGAAGCAAAATAAAACAAAAGGACTCAAGTGAAGACATTACCTTAAAATCGGGTAACTCCCTTTGGTTTGAGCTCAAAGGCTTCCTTGGAAATAATTCTGCCCAAAGTTAGGGATGTGGAGATACAAAATGGGTAGGGGTTGGACGAGCCAAAGGCTTTGGAAGTGTGGGTAAAGAGGTAGAGGTGGGGGCCTTTTATAAGAGGAGTGGAGGGGCACTCTTGGAAAGTAAAGAAATGTTACATTATTTTGGAATGTGTTTCGGATTTTAATGGTACCACATTGATTTGTTTCGAGGATAAGGTGATAATGGTTCTAAAATCCACCAATACAATAGGTTTTGTACATGTGTAGGTCTTAGATTTTACATCATCTTTCCATTTTATTTATATCCTTTATTAATGAGGTAATCACTACATCATCATGATGTCATAAATAATTAATATATTTAATGTCTAAAAATTAAAAAAAAATATCATGATGTACGAAATATTTTTATATTTCTAATGAATATTTATAGTCAAAAATATGAATTTTATAAATCCATTTAACAATTGTTTTAGTAAAACATCTCATGTTTGGGTCATTTTTACTTTAACATTAAATAAAAAGTTATTTATGTCATTTTCCAACCAAAGTGGCTCTATGAGGTCCCCAAGTTGACCCATGGTTTTTCTTGGTCGTCCATGACTCATCCAATGAGGGTAGGACATGTGTCTAGGTCATTTCATTTTATTAAAACATTATTCTTACCTTAAACTACACTAATTACCTCTAATCGCGATTAAAAACTTAATAAGTTACTATTCACCAAAAAATTATTTAAATCCCATTGAACCACATTTTACTTCTTAATGACAACCATGTATGTTGGATTTTTGAAATTCAAAACACAAAGATGAAAAAATTTCATTTAAACGGAAAATCAGTTTTTATAAGTACCACTTAGTGGTTTCCCTATTCATCAAAAATTGAAGTTTTTCAGAAAATTACCAAAAATTCACCCTAAGATATATTTGATATTCTGAATTCAAAAATGATTTCTATTTTACAAAATTAAAAACATATAGGTTGCATTAATTAATTTAATTATTAATTCCCATTGTCAAAACAAATAGCGTGTTTTTATGAAACAAAATGTATCAAAAGATTGACACTAGTTTAAGTCTGATTTCAATGTGAAATTAATTCCAACGACCACTATTGGATTAAATGGTACAAATATATTCTAATTTCACTTTAAAACCAATTAAAAAGATAATCTAATCATATAAATAAATTAGATTAAAAAGAGGTTTTGAATTAAAATACAACATTTTTCACTATTCATTAAAAATTGAACGTTTTCGGAAAAATACAAAAAATTTACACAAAGTAAATTTCGATGTCCCGATTCTAAAGAAGAATTTTATTTAGTCAAATATAACACATAAAATTGTCAAAAAGTGGATTTAAAAGAGGTTCACCATCAAAATATGGTTAATCGACCTTCTAAAGAGTATTAGAATGTTTACGCTTAAAATTGAATTCATTCAAATTTTTAATCCTCTAACATTTAATGTAAAAAGTAAAAATATTTGAAAAACATATATAATAATTTTGTAGTTTGTTCAGTTCAATCCCTCCATTACAACGGCTAGGCATTAACTACCATTTAAAATAATATTATTTCATTATTATCGTGCAACGTAAGATTTCAAAGAAACCCATTGTTGCGTATTGGGTAAGCCATCAAGAATAGTGTTCCATTTAAATTAATATTAACATTTTATTCACAAATAGGGATAAATATAAAAATGTCATATTCTTTATTTACCTGGGGTGTTACAAGAATCACATAATGAAAAAAATTATATGTGTTAAAAAATATCATAAATCATTCAATATATCCCAACCAATGAACTGAAATTAATTTCATAAACATTACATCATAACATAACCATTAGAAAAAAACAGGTTTCAGGATAATTTCATCACTTCATTAAAGTATCTGACATGGAAAAATAGTCCGATTAAAATTAATTTTACCATTTTATTACCCATGGAAGAGAAAAATATTTTTCTAAAAATATTTTCATTATAATGATAAACCCACCAGATAAATAAAAATTATTGTATACTTAGAAAATATCCCTAGTAAAAAATAATTCACGTCAATGGATGTTTTATCAGATGGAAAATGATTTTGGAATATCACATTGAGGATGATAAAATTTCATTGAAAATAAAATTTTAAATCCAAAACATCATAACATATTTTGGAAAAAAGTTTCATTAAAAATAAAATTAAACAGTTATAGATGAATAATTGAAAACCATTTAAAATATTTTTTGATGAAATTAAACTTTCCAATTTGAAAAATAAGTTAAATTTTTTTAAAATAATCTTATTTGAAAATAAAATTGAAAACATATAAATTATTCTTCAAATAGAAAAAATTTATTGATTTAGAAAATTTAGATCATTTTTTACACATAAGAAAATGATTCATTTTACATTTTCAGATAAATCCTAAATTGGATTATTTTAAAAATGAAATGATATTTTTTCAGAAAAATATTTTAAAATTAAATTATGGGTTAAAATTTATTTTATAAAACATTTCTAGAATGTTAAAAAAATTAAATATGTTTTTAAGATTCATGGTTTGGTATGAAAAACTGTTTTCGTTCGAAGATAAAAACATTGATAACTTTCCCTAAAGACATTAATTTGAACCATTGATTTAATAAATAGTGGAAGTTTAATTGAAAACATGTATTACCATGACATAACTATAGGATATTAAATTCAATTAGTTTATTGAGATATTGAGCATAATATTTCATCATCAGAAACATAATCATAAACAATTCCATTAAACCATGAGTTTCTATAACAAACTCTATAAATTTTTGTTAGAATGAATCATAATCCCTATAAACAATTAACAACAAATGAAACCTAAAATATCATGGGAATAAATAAATTAAAAATAGTATATGACAATTTTTCCTTTTAAACACCACATAGGTGATGTCAAGTGTATAACATAACATATTTCTCCATGAAGGAATATTGGGACCAAATTACATTACCAATTTTGAATCATTTCAACTATAATCTCTATGAAACAGAAATACTCAAATTAATTTCTATATCCTAATAATTCTATGTATATTAATCATAAAATATGTTTATATGAATTATATACTCCACAGAAATGAAAAATGTGATTAATATTTAATTTTTCTCATAGAAAATAAGAGTGAGATGTAATATCCATGCCTTTATTTTAATATTCATTACTAAAAATTAAATACTATATATTAATATAAACATTTCAATTATACATCAATTAAGTATCCACAATTATATATATACATATTACCATATATGATTTTTTATGATCTTTTATTACCCTTTTATTAATTATTCCAGGTTAATGTCACTCTTCAAGAATAACCGCTTTGTTTTTCATTCATGTTTAGATTATTTTTTCTTCCCTCAAGACTTGATCATGGAATCATGATATTCATAATTTTAAAAATGATATATTTATAATTTAAAACCATTATATTTTTCTTTATATTAGTCCATAAGATAAAGAGATAGAAAATAAAATGAATTGTTCAAGGGGATGGTAGAACGTATCTATGCATTTATTTTATTTCCATTTTTTGAAAGATTTAGATAAAAATGGTAAATAATGTATTAATATTTTTGACTTTTTTTATGTTATATATATCTAATATTTTAATTATACACATCCTTATTAACATAGATGCAAAATGTAAATGAATCACATTGTTTAATGAGTTTGTAGTCTTTTGTATACATGAGTGTCGTTATCATTTTACCAATGAATGGAATGTAAGAAGGTACATGTGATAAAATAATTATGTAAGAATAATAATATAATTAAAATAATATATAATAAATTATTATATCATTATATCTATTCATAATAGGTTGTAATGGAAAATTGAATGGCATCTGTTTGTGTGGCGGTAGACCACAGTAAACATGAAGGATTATTTTTTATCCCATATGGTGGATTAAGTGAATTATTTGGATTATAAATTTGACATAATAATGCATAGTTATTTGAAACATACTAAGGTTACTATATAATCTTGGTTCAACAAATTTGAGGAGTAATATGAATAAATAAAATAATATTCACTATTTTGGACATTACCATATCTTCGGAAAACATCTTTTAGGTTTCAAAAAATAGATTCCTTCGTAATATTTCAGACTAAAATAGGGCTTCTAATAGGAGATTATGTAATTAAGGATGTTTTTTTTGTGTTAATTGGCAAAAACAATGTGTTTTTTATAATGAGGTGAGAGGGCGGCCTTTCAATAGTGAGGTGAGAAGAAAATTTGTAATTTATAAAAACAAACATATTTCTCACCTTATTCATATGAAAAAATGATTAAAAAATGAGCTTTTATTTATCATATATGAAATAAGTTACAGATATTTCATTAAATATTTTTTATAATAGTTATGTATCAACTATAAAACTTATCTTCTTTTTTAGGACTTAGGAAAACCTATTTTTACCATAACCATGGAAAATGATTTTAACTCTTTTTTCTATTAATTGTGGTTAATAATATATTTTTCTTTATTATTATTTAACAAAAATAACTATGATAAAAAAATTTAATCCGTTTTTTGAAATTCATTTAACCTAATTTTCAAATTTTAATGAAATACTAATCATGTATATGCAAAGAAAAAATAGTTTTCCCGTGAGAAAATGTTCAAAATCATAAAAAAATTATAAAAAATTAATATAATTTTTTTTGAAATTAAATACGTTTTATTAAAACATATATTATTTATCTAATTTTACTTTTTAAAACATCTTTAAAAAATTTCATGTTATTAAACGCATTAATACAAGATAATATTCCTAATTAAATCTAGTAATTTCACTATTTATCTAAAAATTTATCTTCAGGGAAAATTTTAAAAAATAATTATAATTTAGTTTTTAAATTATTATTTAATAAAATTAATTCCATTTTTTAAAATCAATTTTATAAAATTTATTAAAATTAATTTTAATATAAGTGTGAAAATGGAAAAAACATTTTATAAAAATAATATTTTAAGAGAAAATGTAGATTAATTATTATCACGTGTATATAAAAACATAATATGTGTTTAAAAAATTTCGCTGAATATATAATATTTTAACATCATTAAAATAATTAAAAAAATAAAACAATTATTGTAAAATATGTTTTTGGAAAAAAAAATTGAATAATATTTCCACTATATTCAAATAGTTTATATTCTAAAATCTAGTTATTTATTAACCAAAAAATTCATTTAATATAAATTTTTAGAACACATATATTAATAATTTTATAAATTCTTTTCATATTTGTTATTCTAACAGTTATGTGATAACAATTACACAAAAACATTATTTTTCAATACTATGAAATGTTTATTAAGAACAATGTTTCATGTTAGAGAAGCTAAAATCTGTATTTCAGGTGAAAAATGAAAAACATAGTGTCATGTGTAACATAGAATATCAAAAATAATTAATTTATGCTAAAAAATATAATTAAAAAATATCACATTGTGTAATATTTTACCCCCATCAATAAATCACAACTTTCACAATTCGAATGTATTCTCTTTAAAAAAGGATTTATGATTCAAAAATACCATTATAGGAAACCTATATCATAAAATTTTTCATAAAATTCTACTTTAAATGAGATAAAGGGATGTGTGATTTTCATATTGAATGAAACATACTAGGAATCCAAATGTCATAAAATACATGGGATGTTATGATTTTCACTTGGAAGAAAATCTATAATGTCTAAATAATGATGGAGAGTGATAGATATCATTGACCACCCAAAAGTAATTGATTATGTAAAATCAACAAAAAAATTCCATAGGCCAAACATGTGTGATAAATGTAATTGATATTATCCCAAATTATGGTAATATAATAAAATTTTATTTTAGTATCCAATTCATAAAGATGATTCATTTTCATGAGATGATATTAATACTTGATTTCATTCCATATCATAATCATAATATCAACCTATGCATTTTCCTTGATGAATTTACACTTATTATCTTACTCGTAGAAATGAATCATAAATTTTTATTCCTGAGTCCCTAATGTATCAAAAGATACTTAAATATAATGGTAATTCATTCATTTTTTTCATATAATACATCTAAAAAATAATTATTATCATAGGTAATACAAAATAAATAAACCATTATATGGTGAATTAATAAATTAATATATAAAACATTATCCAATATTTATCTTAAAATTACTTAAAAATATTCTCGTATAACCATTAAAAATTTCACAAAATTTAAAGGTCATTAAATTTCACAAACTGAAACATAAAATTAATCCCCAAATTATCAAAATCTATTTCCTAATGACCACGTAATCAAAATGTCAATACCATGGTCGTATATTTTCCTAAATCATCTTAAAATCAAATATTATCATTATACCGTAATAAAAATAATACTTGCCTGAAAATTCATTAAATAAAACAAAAACATATTGAATATATTCCATAATTTTAATAATCTAGTTAACTCTGTCAATAATAAAATAAAACACTTTGTCGAAAATTAATTAATCAGATTAGTTTTATCAATACAAACCAATTTACATTATATATATCAAGAATATGACTGTCCCCATTAAATATCACTTTCACGACATAGGTAACATATTATGTTCTATCATCACATAATCAAATTGTAACTTTACTATACATTAAAAAATTTATTCTATCATTATTTTTTGACATATTCTATCAAAAAAAATATGATGAAATAATATAGATTAATCCATTTATGTTTTTGGATTCTATTATTCCAAAAACATGTCTTAAAAAAATAAAATTCCTTTAATCTCAATACATAAACAATTCAATCAATTATTATTATACATACACCATTAACCTTAATTACTCATCTTATCCCATAACACTTATTCATTTTTATAAATTTTTTTATATTAATAATCATCAATATAATAATTTCTCACACATCTTTTCCCAAACCATTCATGAGATTACCCTTTCGGACCTAGATTTTCAGAATGTATATACATGAAAAAATTATAAACATTCTACCTTCAATTATTACATAGATATAACATTTTTTGATCAATTAATTAACATTACAATTTAATTTTCCTCTATAATAAATATCATTGTGCCCTTATTTTCCACAGTCAAAAAAGATTCTAATTCTACTAAGATATTCCCTCCACTTATTCTTCCACATTAATGAAATAGGAGAAAATATGCCTTTATTCATATATGGTATCAACCACTGAAACCCTTAACAAACACTACACTTCTCTTCTTTTATGGGATATATGTTTTGTTAATATGCATTTTTTTAATTATATATCATGATAACTAATTAGTAAATAGCACAATATCTCTAAATCTAGTTATTTTCCCACGTGTTTTTTATTTGCACATTTTCTATAACATTCAATGGTGATCTAGTTCCATAAATTTCAAACAATCGACCAAAAGAAAACATATTTTTAGAAACAATAAAAACATTGGATAACCAAATAAATTAAAAAAATTACTTAAATGACGTATAAATCATGAACCCTTATTTTTAATCTATGTAACCATTTTTGTAACCTATTATATTCACCATAATTATTTAAATCATTAATTATGGGTTGGAAAGAGTTACTGAATTTAAAAATTATATCTCACAGGAGTGTCAAACATGGTTTATAGAAAAGCTGATTTTTATGCCCCATTTTATTTTCTATTCCATCACATGAACCCTTTTCAGAGCTACTACCACTATATTACTATGTTCTAGAGCCATATTCACTTATATTTTCTATAAATACATTTAATTTCTTCGAAAACACCCACAATATCACTTTCCAATATTCTATGATATTTTCCTATCATTTGAATAATCCTTATAATTATACTTTTATATATTATTATAATTATCATTAATATTTTCATATACAATATTCTTAAGGTTAACTAAGTCTATACTAACATACCTATTATATGGGAAAAAACATTTCATAAATATATATTCATATTTTAGATTAATAATCAATACATTACAAAAACACAAACCATATTATGTAACGGTTTTGGTACACTTGAGGCTAGAAATAAAATAAATTCATTTCGTGATAGTTATTAAATGTATTCTAAAAATATCATCCCAAATATTATTCTTTTTAGACATACATAACTTCAAATATTTATTCTTAACCCGGGGAATGTAAAAAAATAATAGGTGAGCTCAGAATCTCAGTATGGGTATAAATGGGACAATACCTAAAAAATAAAAGAAAAAACAGTATCAGAATGTGAGCATAATATATTAAAACCATAACAAGAATATTATAGATAAAAATTTTGAGTCATGGAATAAATATTGGTTGTTAATAATTAAAAATTCTTCAGAAAATTAAATAACATGATCCATGTTAGCATAAACGTGAAATTAGACATGGAATTGTGGTAAACAAATAAGTATATAAATTAATTTCATTCATTGTCTAGGTTCATTAAGAAACAATAATCGGTTAATGGGTTCATTACCAAAACCATCATATTAGTCAAGGTTCACTCAAAAGTCTACCACAGTGGACATAGAATCATACTAAACTTGGTTCACTCCATGTTCCAATACTATGTATCCCAAGATATGTAAAATGTTAACCAAGTAATTGGTGGGAGATATTGGTCCCCTCTATCTTTGGATATAATGTGACAACCATCTATGATTAGAACATAACCACCATCACATAAAGAAAATCGTATATATGTGTGAAACAAGGTTATAACACATTATTCGTATCAAAACCCATGAATATAAATGGGTTTTATAAAAATTTTATCATAAGATAACCAATATAGGAGAAACATGTTTCATATATATTTCATCATTTCATAATATCATAACATTTTGAAGAATAATATAGTTTAATAAGAGTTATTTCTTATAATAACCTATGGGAGAGAAGAATATTTTGTAATACTATTTTCCAAAAAATCAAAAACCATCCATAGAAAGAATGAGATTGGAATACATGGATCATATCCCAGGTAAATAATATTTAACTTCAAAGAATTTCATATTAGATGGATAATTACTTTGAAATATCACATGGAACATTTCATGAGGGAAATAAATTGTACATGAAAATCACATTTTAAAAACAAATATTTATAAACATATATTTGAAATCCTTATATATTATAATAATTATAAAAACATAAAAAATGAATATTTATAAATAATTTAAAAAATTCGTGAGGTAAATATCATATCTAGATTTAAAAACCAATATTTCAAAAAAAACATTTTAAAAACAGTTTTTGTGGAGAATCAAAATGAAGAAATATAATGGAATCTTCAAAGAAAATTTTTTTCATGAAAACCGAAATAGTGATACCCCAATGGATATGTATATCCACAAAATATTTATTATAATAATTATAAATGAAATTTTGGGGAAGTATATAAACCACACAAATGAAACCCATGGATCATATGGTATATTTCACACAGAAAATTAATGTGAGATAGAAACCATTTCATATCTCTCAAGGTCCATCATACAGGTTTATACATCATGTATGATAAAAATAATTCTATTTTTCAATAATTCGGGATCCATAATTATATATTTCATAAAAAATGATTTTTACATATGAACTATTATAACTCATTTATTAACAATTCTATGTTAAAGGCATGTTCCAGGAAATAAATGATTTATTTTACATGTAAGTATTGATATTATATTTTTTGTTCCAATAAATTTTATCATAATTAAATAAATTCTATTATTTTATAAATGATTTAAATAACTTTTATATTATGTATATATGTATTTATAGTAAACCATTAATGATAGAGATATAAAATGAAAAACACTAATCATTGAGATGGTATGTTGTACATAAGCATTATCATTGTTTACATTTTTTCGACATGTTAAAGGAAACTACAAAAAATAATATATGAGAAATAAATAATCATTTATATGTTATATATATATATAATTATCATTATAAATATTCTTATTTTCATCCATATAAATCATTGATGAATCATATTTCTATGTGAGGTGGTTTCCTGTTGTACACATGAGTAATATTATCATATTCCAAAATAATAATAAATATGTAGACATGTGGTATACAATAGTTTAGAAATTATAATGGTATTATAAATATCATTTACAAATATTTAGTACATTATTCTATACATTCATGTGTGGTTGTTTTGAAAACATGAATGACATTTTTTCCCAAGGGGGTAGTCCATCTTACATATGAATACTAATTATGTATCTCATTTTATTGAATAAGGAAAAGAATTATATTATGTTATAAAAATTATAAAATATATCTATATGGAATATACAATGGTTTTTATATCAACATGGTTTAATAATAATTTTAATATATGGAGGAAGAAATATTATAAAATTATCTCTTAGGGTCGCTGCCTGTTCTCTAGACAAATTCTTTTTAATTTTGTAAAAAAGGATTCATTGGATAGATTTTTTTATAAAAATAAGGATTCTATTGTGATTTTCTAAAATTATATATGTGATTTGGGTTGTTATTTATTAATAAATTGTTTTGGATATGTGATTAAGAGAGGATATTGGGTATCATTTTATAAGTGAGTTGAGTGGAAAACATGAAATTTGTGAAATGAAAAATGAATTCAAAAGTTTTTCAAAAGAAAAATTAACCAAATTAGGAAAATATATATAATATAATATATAATTTCTTAATGTGGGCAAAAAATAAAACCATTTTTACATTTGTTGTAGTAAATAACTTTCCATGTTTTTATAATTCAATAAAGTAAATAATTAATTTGACCTTATTAGATAATATATATTATTTTTATTTTTATATATAAAAAATGAATTTATTTGAATTATAATAATATATTTGGAAATATTTTACATTAAATTAATCCTTCAAAGGCAACAAAAAAGGCAGTTTATTAATGTACTAATTTCCAAATAATAAAAGTTTTTCAGTGAATATTGAATATCAAAATTTATCCAATCAATATAATTGTATTCATAGATATATAATTTAAATAATTTAAAAAAACATATTAAAATTTTTTATTTCATTAAATGCTTTGAAGGAAATTAAAATTTTAAATAAAAAACAAATATATTCAGCATTCATCAAAAATTTATTATTCATTCCAAATTCTCAATAATTCACCCAAATATAATTAATGAATAATTATTTGTAAAATAAATTTAATTTTTTTATTTATATTTTATGAAATATTTAAAAATTAATTTTATTATTTTTGTAAAATTAGAATAAAAAACACTTTTGAAAAATATATTTTTTTTGGTGAATAATTTTTTTATGTATTATAACATATCGAGAAAACTCATAGGATGAATTTTAAACATTTTATTTACTATTGAATATAAAAAATTCATTATAATATTTCCCTAAATTTTTAAAAATTTGTTGTGGTAAAAAGTATTTGTTTGAAAAAAAGCGTTTGGCTGAAAATATAGTAATTTATTTTAAAATAGAAATTACTTTTATTTCTGGTTAATTAATCACCATTGAATAAAAATTTTATACCTGTTTTGAAAATATTTTTCTAATAAAATAAATATTATTCATACCCACTATTCCAACATAGAGGTGATAATTTCCATATTAAATTTTAAACATTTAATACCATGCCACATTTTCTTTAAACTCGGTGCTACATGTAATGAAATCTAAACTCAATGATTCATTTTTAATAGGATTAAATTTTTGTTCCTTTTGAATAAAAATATAAAAATATTAAATAAATTTATTAAACAAATTAAATTATACAAAAAATATGGGGTGAGAAAATAACACCCAATGATTTTGTGAAATATTTATTCCCATAAAAGTTTAATGTTTTACATATTTTTTGTTACACATAAAATTGATATTAGAAATAATTCACATGAAATTTATTTATTTTTGAGTTATATGTAACATTGAGATAATCTTGTGTTACATGAAAAAAACAGTTTAATCGATATTGTTCTTAACATAAAAAATGAGCTTCAGTGATTCTTGAAATGATATTTTTTTCAGTACGACTATTATATCATAGTCGTTCAAAAGGCTGATATGCATAAAATTAATAAAATTATTAAATATCTATATAAATTTCTTACTACATATAAATGTAATTATAAACTCTTTGTAAATAATAAATGAATTTTTAGTAATGTAAATATATTCAAAAAAAGTATTCATCAAAAATGATTTTTATTTATTTTTATGAGAAAATATTATAATTAAATAATAGGGAGTTCATATTTTTTTGATAAGATTTAAAAAATAATGATAATCATGTTAATTAACATTTTAGTGAATTTTTATAATCTTTTTTAAAGATTATTTTTTTATAAATTTTTTAAAATAATAATTTTTAATTACAGATTGACTTTTCGTTTAATTTATTTAGAAATGTAAATTATATTTTAAATTTATTTTCAAGTCAAATAACTAAAATTATATATATATTTATTTATATCTAATATATGATAATGTCATAAATATCATATTTAAATTGGATATAATAACAATAGAAACTTTTGAACATTTTCTCTTGGAAAACCAACATTCTCATTTTGTTTAGTGGAGTAATTTAAAATAACTTTTTACAAAACTGTGAATTTTATTTTTAAAATTAGTTTTAATATCTAAAATGAGAATAATATTTCTTTTTTAAGAAGTTCAGAATATTTTTTTATCAAAATGAGTAGTGAAATATGTAAATATTTATTACTGCATTTATGGTGATAATGTTTACCTTGGTAGGGGTAAATTAAGACGTTAAGGTCTAAAAACGAAAATATAAGTTTTAAAATTACATGTTAATGGAAACATTTCTATAGAACCCTTAAAATTTAGAATATATGGTAATTTGGATTTTTTTGCATTGGATATAACTTTGAATTTTGATATTTTTGTGAAATTTTTATATTATTTTAATTTGGGTTCCTTTCCACCAATTATTAATTGACACCACCCCCCTTAAAATCTTTAACCCTAGGAAGCCAAATCTATCATAAAAACCATAAGAAATTCCATAACCAACATCCCCATACATATTATTTATCTTACATTCCTCCTAAATACCAAAACTAGGGTCCGGAATAAGATATCTAAACAAGGTGTTATTATGTGATGGTAATTGTCTTCACTGGTCACATTGTTTATTTATTCTTTTTTCAAAAAATAATTATATCAAAAAAAATTATAATATAAAAACACCATTATATCCAATTTACATATAGGTTATTTTTTCAATTTAATAACGTATATTAAATTCCACTTCTAGGAAATGGGATATGAAATAATTCTTCCTACGTATAACTGAACACCTCCTCATGAATCAATGTCATTTGTTCCTCCATTACCACCTCCAAAGGACGAAAAGAATCATATATATATATATATATATAAATATTTTTTATTTTAAATATATTATTCTTCATGAATTATTATATAACATAGACCATCATACTCTCTATTTTTTGGGAATATGATAACATCACTCGTGTGTACGAATTTCTAACGTCTCAAGAAATGATGTGATTCGTTAAATCATTACTAGGAATTTAATAAGGATGTGATCAATGAAAATATGTGATTTATATTTCACAAAAAATTATTTTAATGTTTATATATGTTTTTCCATTCTTCTATAAAATGTATCAATAAAATTGAAATGAAATTCATTTGTAAGTTTGACATATCGTCTCCATTAACAGTGTATTTCATTTTCATTTTCTAAATTTTATGGATTTATCTATATATATAATATAAATTATATTTATATATTCTATAACATTATATAGAATATTAACTCTTGATCAATTTAATAGTACCAAAAATAACAAATCATATCATATAACCAAAACAAATTAATTATTACCAAAAATATATCATTAACATGTAACTTCTAATGAAAAAGTTACAAAATCTCTTAAGAAAATTATATTTGGCATTATATATATATATATTTAAAATATTTATCATATAAATATATTTATTAAACATGATTTTTGAAAGTGTATAATGGAAATAAATACTTAATGTTAGTGATTATCATATCACTTTTTACTTTTGTGATACACATTCAAATTCACCACCGATTTATTATATGTGATATATATATTTCTCATGAATGTATTTTTTGATTCTTCTCCAGAAATTTATTTTTATTTACATACCAATATTTGGATGTCTATTTCATTGGATTTATAGTTCAAATGTTACCATAGAGGTAAGATATTTTTCTGGGAATTTTTCATGGTTTGTGGAATATATTATATTATGAAACTATCATATTTTACAAGGATTATATAAATACTATTTTTATTTTATTATCATTAATTTATTTATCCACATGAAACCATTTAGTTCTTCAAAATATATTACATCATGGGTATAACATTTAAATGTTCACAAAGTGATAAAGATTAAATGTTACAATCTAATCATTTATTAGTATATTTTTTTACTATGATTCCAATAATCAAATATTATGAAACATATCTCATGAAACCAATGAAATTTTTCTCAACTGGTTATTTTATGAGAACTAATTTTCTCCCTTTATATTCCATTAGTCATGTAATGTGGTGTTAAAAAATAAAAGATTTAATAAAATTCAACTTTTTCGATTCAATAGTATATTTCCTCAAAACCCATATATTCTAATTTTATATAGAAATGTATTTTTGATTTTTAAATTATTTCTTTAAGAAATTTTTACACATTCTTACCTTTACTCCATAATCTTTTGAAATTATTTATCATTTAATTTTCCAAATAATTTCCCCTTGGAATTTAATGAAAATATAAATATAATCATTATTTTAACATATATGTCATGAACAAAACATTTCATAATAATTACCATGATTATCATTGCAGATTCTATTATAGGTTTTAATATTTATTATACTGTTAAAATCTTTTAGAAATGTTTAATGTTGGATAAAATTATTATTGAATCAGAATGAATATTTTATTCTAATGATATTTCTTATTATTTTTAATACTTCTCTATAATATTTCATGGTTCTTCTCAAATAAATGGTTTTACAAGTATTGGATGAATCATTATTTTAAAAAATTTATATCCAAAGAAAAATTATCTTCCTCAAGAAAATTTATAAGTGATTTATCAATCGAAATAATTCTCTATTGATGATGGCATCTTATGATGATACTTATAATTTTCTTAGTATATGATCTGAGGATACCATTCATATTATTACTATAAAAGTTATATGTTTATGATGTAATGATTTTTATGAAACCTTTTTCTCTCTCATGGGTTATACGATGATATAATTCGTAAGTAAAACACATCATTATCCATGGATCATAGAATTATGAAATTATTAATTTATTAAGATTCCATTCCCTCTTCAATAGGTTACGATATAATTAAATGTTTTTGAAAACAATTTCTTTACATGGGATATGATATGATGAAGGTATAATCATGTTGTGGAAAACATATGGATAAATTTTATAATGTTATTTTTGGGAACTATATATCCATGTAATTCATTGGGAAAGGATTTATATCTCATGAGATAGATAATAATATAATGGAGAGTCAACCAGATTTAGTAATAAACTGTGTGTGTTATGATGGACATGAGGTTAGACCATGACTACTACGACGGTTTGGGGAGTAAACTCACTCCACTAGGTGGAAAGGGTTGACACTGGGAATGGTTCTGTTTCCAACGATGGAGTTTTAACTTCCCATATATATCCATAATTTTTTTTGTAAATGAACCTTTAATACAAAAAAATTATTTAAAAATGATTATATATATGCCACACTAATATATATTATTCTAATATTATCCTCCCATGGTTCATGATCACTAATTCCCATATGATTTTTCTGCCATTAATTACTACTATTTATTATGTGACTGAAAATTATGATATTTGATAAGAAGGATTGGGTTTTGAAAATATATTATCATGTTCACCATCCAATATTATCATTTTATGATTACATATCCTCCAAGTATACCCATACTAAGAATCCAATCTCACCCATTATTGTGTTTATTTTACAGAGGATATGTTGAAATTTTATTATTTTTAATTAGTGAAGGGGGATATATTTATGAGAGACAATAATGATCATTAATATATTAAAAATATTATCTTCCATGTTCCCAAATGAACTAAACTATTTTGACCCCCATGTGTGTTTTTGTGTTATGTAATAAATATTTATCTAATAAGATGTAATATCTATATTTGATAATCTTGGGTTACTACAGTTTGTATTATAGAAATGGTTTACATAACTCATAGAAAATATTATAGGAAAATATTTTTTACAAAATTACGTATATATCTAAATATTTATCATGGAATGTGTCAGTAGATATATATTATAATGAGTGTAATTGTATGAAAATGACTCTATTTTTTGTAAATAGTAGAGTATAAAATTTCAATTAAATTTTATCTATGTCTATATACCATAAATATAAGTGCCTACAGCACCAACATAACTAGGGATAATGAATAAAAATTAATGAATTTAGGTAGAATCCATCATCGCAAGTTGCATGGAAATAGACCTTACTGAACACGCAGATTTATACTCCCAAGGGATATGATTTGGAAATCCAAATACTATTTATAAACCATCATGAAGGATATAAATATAGGGTGGCTATAATTTTTTTTGGTTTAACCAAATGTACCATATATTTAAAATATTTTTTCAAGTTTTTGACATCAAATATAATATTTTTTTGATTATAAAAGTTTCCACTATGATTAGAGTATCACACACTATGGTTTTAAATTCTATTCAATAATGGGAACTATGGGGAATTTGGTTAATATTAAATGTTAGAAAACATATTTTTATAATAAGAAAAATGTGGAAGTGTATCATGTCAATGTTTCTAAGAATATTACTAATTAGTTATCATAGTATATGATTAAAAATATGCACCTTAACCAACTCTCAAAATCACCAATGAATATAAGGATATATTTCACTAAGTGTTCAGGTGGTAGTTACCAGGGAGGAAAAAAGAATCATTTTCCTATATGACAGAAATGTTCAATGAATCACTCAAGGTAATGTCTTAATGGGATGGGAAGATTATTCCTATATATAAAATATTGACAAAAACTATATCATTTTTAATGAATTATTAACATTTTAGTTACCAAAATGGATGGGAATATTGGTCTCTCAAATTTTTTCTCAAAATGTTAGTGTTTAAAATGATTACAGTATTGTCTCTATGGAAACAAATATCCTAGTGTTAAATCTTTTAATGAGAATAGTCATGGGTAAGATTAATAATTATAGTACTTAAGATAAAGATACTACAAATTACATATGAAATAAAGGTGGCATAAAGTTAAGACATAATGAAACCAAGTCAATGGTTTCAGAATGAGGTGGTATGATTAATGTTTTTATTTATTTTAATTCAATAATGATGAAATACATAATGATTTTTTTGTATGTGTATTTTATTAATGATTAGAAATTATTTTTTAATTATACAAATGATTAAGGAAAGTGATTTAAGTGGAATGCTGAAATTTTTTAAAAAAACCTACATGATCAAATAATGATAAAAAATAACATGTTCTCGATTTTGAGATTATTTTGTAGGGATAAATATATACTTTATATGAATAAGTTAAAATGGATTGTATTGATGGACATAGTACTAATTAGTTATTTTTGAAGAATGTAGTTTATGTTACAACTTATGTAGTTTACAACATTATTATATTGATTGAATATATTTAGTAATATGCGGTTTCATTCAAATAATAATGAAGAAATTGTATTTTCAAAAATATTTTATGGTATTTCATTTTTTACCAATTTTCATGATAATCAATGATAAAGGTATTGAGATATTTGGTATGTTATAATTGAGATATACTTCATGATATTAGGGGGATTAATATACTGTTGATATTGATAAATTTAGATAAGTTATCAATAAATTGTTGCTTTTGGAAGGATTTTAATGATAACTATTTATAGAATGGATTTATATTTAATTTTAGATGAGGTGTTAGAAATTAGTGTGTTATTTAATAATATCAATATTTATGGGTTACTTTTTATAACCATTTGGTATAGATAATAACTTACGATTTTGGGGAAAAGTTATCATTATATAATGGATCATGGAATATTTTAAAAGTTAATTATTATGCTTCAGGTATAAAATAATAAATTTTAAAAGATTCCAATTTCAATGATTTAGTGGTGATTTGGTAATTTATATGATAAAAAGTTGAAATTATTTTTATGAAATATAAAAAATAAAGTATTTATATTTCATTATTTTTTTATATAATAAAAAATTCCATAACTCTAGGAAAATGTTATTTAACTTAAATATTAATCTAGTACCTTTATTTTAGTTGGCCTGATGGACTTTAATATTGTCATATATTTTCATTGTGTACCATATCATTCTTTTAATCATTCAATTTACGATCATCAATGTTCTATATCACTCTCCATAAGTATTTGGGTGTTCGTTTTATCTTCTATAATCATGTTCTAACTTACCACATTTGTTATCCAACTTGGAAAACAAGATTCTATTATTTTTTATGGTATTCATACATCAATTTAAAATTTTTAATACAATGTTTTATGTACCATTTCAATGATGTTGGTTTTTATGAATTATTTTTCAAATGTTAACCTGTTAATGATCAAGATGATTTTCAAGGGAGAAATTCATTAATTGTGTGGTTGAATATAACTCCTTGAGTTTTGGTGAAATATATTTCTATAAATGAATTTAATCATTTCAATATTTTTCATTACATTTAACACTAATTTTGTCTTGTTTTATATGAGAAAACTTTTTATGCTTGTGTTAAAACCTAAAAAATCCTTTATCTCATGTTACATTCAATAATTTGTTTGTTTGATAGCGTTTATGAATGTCGTCTCCAATCATTAGAGGACTGTGAAATGATATTATGTTAAACAATAAATATCATATCATAGTTGTAAAATAGGTTCTTATAAATATAATTTAATAAATAATTATATATAAATATATTTTTTATACTAAATATAAATTTACTCATAAACTCTTGTTATATAATCATATAAATTGATGTAATGTAATTATATTCATGATATATGTGTATTCGTAAAAAATGATTTCATTTTTATGAGAAAAAATTGTAATTAGTAAATAGTTATTTTATAAAAGTTATTTGATACAAGAAAAAGAATTTTTGAATGAATCATTTCATTTTTATAACGGTTGTGATTTAAAATATTCTGAAAATATTATTTTTTATTAATAGTTAATAGTATTCAATATTATTTAGAAATTGAATTTTTGTTTAAATTATTTGTAAAGTAAAATTATATATAAAATTGGATTTAATGATTTTTTCCAAATATTTATCTAATAATATAATTAATTTTATTTGAATCAATTTGATATTGAATTTTTGATAAAACCGATTTGACGATTTGATCATTTTCTCTATGGAAACTCAATGTCTCATCTCATCCACTAGATTAATATTAAATTAAAATTTCCACATCTTTGAATTGAATTTGTAAAAAATAATTCCATAAATTTAATTAGAATAATTATTATTATCTAATTGTGTAATTATAAATTTTGATCATAATGAATAGTGAACAAAGTACAAAATAATTATCAGGTTCAAGGTGAAAATGGCGTTGTTAAGGTGTTAAACTATGCTTATAATGGTAAAAATGACTAAAAATCATCTCAAATACCTATTTTATTTCCAAATTTATAAATTAGATTCCTAATTTAGAATATATTATTATTTATATGATTTTTTAATATACTTATTTATTTGGGATTCTTTTATGGAATTTCTTTGTAGTTTTCCAATGTGTTACATTCCAAAACTTCTAAAGAGCCACAACCATCCACCAATTCATAAAAACTATAATTTCATATTGATTCTAAAATATCTTAACAAATACTTCATTCACGTCCACTTCCATGATCTAGATATTTTGGTCCTCCCAAAAAAACAACATGAGTGTTTTTAATAAGATAACCAATGGATGATCTTCTAAGAAAAATAATTATCTTCACTAAGAATCTTCTTTATCAAATTTATGTTTACACTTTTATGTATTTATTAAAAAATTTAATATAATAAATCCCATATATAATTTAAAATCTTATCTTATTAAATTAATATAATAACAAATAAGAACATCCAATTCGATGAAATGTTATAAAAAATCATAATTCATGTGTACGGTAGACTACCACCACATGAGACAATGTCACTCATTTTTTCATTACCACCTCAAAATGTTGGATATAATGGTTGATTGACTATTTATATATGATAATTATTATTTATTAAATATTTTTAAATTATTACATCACATATACCTTAATCTCT
Organism: Viscum album; assembly: GCA_963277665.1. Classification (NCBI taxonomy): domain Eukaryota; kingdom Viridiplantae; phylum Streptophyta; class Magnoliopsida; order Santalales; family Viscaceae; genus Viscum; species Viscum album. The sequence goes on from OY728121.1 coordinate 769,367,397, forward strand.
CCATATTTTGGGAAAATGGTAATGTTGCACATCATTATGGTAGACTTGCCCCTCACGAAGTGATGTGATTTGTTCATGCATTACATTGAAGACGATATGTATTTTTTAAAATGAACAAATTTAATTATTAGGAAATAAAAATTATTCTATAATGATAATATATCATATACCATTACTTCATTCAATCCAACATAAAAATTGTAATAATGTGCCAACATATATACGACATACCATCTCTATGAATGGTTTCATTTAATTTCTTGGACTAAATTTTATGGATTAATAAAATGTAATATATAATGAATATAGATAGTGTTTATATCAATGTTAAAATTCTATAAATTATTATATATGCTATTATTTTCATATATATAGTAAAAATCAAATCATATACAAAAAAAATTAGTTAATACCCAAAATAAAAACATAACTATGAATTCATAAAAAATATTTCTCAATAGTACTTTGTAAAATAATTTAGGGAATTATATATATAAATATTTTTCATTAAATTATGTATATTATATATGTATTTATTAAACTAGATGTTTGAATGTCTATTATAGAAGTTAATACATAAGGTAAGGGATTCCCATATCAATTTTATCTTCTCTGAGACAAATTCCATGTTGACCAAATATATATTTTTCTTGGTGAATATAGATCAAAATAATATATTTTATGATAATTATCTTCATAATTATTTTTATTTACTTATTTATTTTAGTTTTTTTATTTCATGGGGATTATCATTCAAATTTTTCAATAATAGTAAGGTATATTTTCTATATTTTCCATCTTTGTGTCATAATTTATGTTAGAAACACATCTCCCTTTATGAGGAATTTTTGTATCCCATTTGACATAAAATATAATGAATTTATTTATCCACATGAATGAAATTTTTTGTTTCATTTAATGGTATTCCTTAATTTGGGTTAGGATTCAATGTTTCCAATGTGGTAATAATTTTATGTGCCAATCATATCATTTCCTGATAAATACCTCAAGAAACTAATAGCTTTTCGTATACTCTAGTTATTTCATGAGACTAAATATTTTACCTTCATTTTCCCCCCATCATGTACCCAAGAGATAAAAGTCTATGTTGTTATGAAAAATCATCATTGTGACTAAAAACTGATTTCCTTAAAAAGGTAAGACTTCTAAAATATAATTTAAATCATATTTTTAGTATTTTTTAAATTATTTATAAATAATTTTTTTACATATAATTGAAATATGAAAAATGAAATTATTGGAATTGATATTAATGTCATATTTCATAATTATACCATTAATATTTTTTAGAACATTTTAAACGAATCATTGTTTCAGCCTGTATGGCATGAAGAAAAATTCCCATCGTGGGATCATTATTTTATTTGAATAATAAGTTATATGGTTTCCATATTGATTTAAAATAAACATAATATCTAAATGTTTTATGTTTTAAAAAGCTATTATAATATAGTAAATAATATGTTCCTCTCAAATATATAAAATCATTTCTAATTAATCCATTATATGTTTTCAAGGTAATTTTAAAAAGAAATTATTTTCGAGTATTTTTTTATTTTTTAGTTTTAAGATGAGATTTCAAAATAAAGATTATATATCTCATTAATCTATTCAAGAGATTTAACATTAAAAATAATTTTCCATCAATTATGACAAACATTGATGTATATTATGATTTTATTGGGTATATGAACCAAACATAGACACTTGTTCTTTCTATGAATGTTTTATGATTATGATGGATTGGTTACTATTAAAATTGTTTTGTTAATATGGTTATTCCATGAAAAAATTCGCATGAAACTTTCTTAATTCTCAGTAGTTTATGAAATGATAAAATGATGGAATGATTATAAAATATGTCACTTTTTCATAGGCTATGTTATGATGAAATTTATTTCAATACCTTTTCATTTCATGGGTTATGAATTGATGAATGTTTTATTATAATTTGGAACACATATGTATTATTTTCCTTGTGTGACCATTGGGACCTATATATCCATAAAATTAATTTCATAATGATTAATATCTCATTACATATAACATAATAGAATGGAGACTGAAACCTATCTATTATGGGCATATATCTTCATAGATGGTCTTCAGAGTTAAAATGCACTACAATAATGGTTTCTGGATAGAACCAATTCCACTATATGGAATATTCTTCAACTAGGAAAGGTAGTGTGTCCCACCTATGAGGTGTTGGTATGCATAGTGTTACATGATTAGTTTTGGAAATTGTACTTGTATACAATGGAAATTATTTTCAATGTTTATGTATATGCCAAAATACAATATCTTAGGTCGATGTTATGATCACATGGATCATTTCCTCTAATTCCCTAATGATTCATCTTTTATGAACTTATAATACATATTCCAGGACTCAATACTATGATCATTGATGTGAATGGTATGGATTTAAAATTTTATGACCATGTTCTCCTATACTTTTGGTCAAGTTATCCCTACATATCTCACTTATTTGACCATAATGAGAATTTTAGAACACCATTTATTATGTATACATTACCATAGTTATGAAAAACATTATTCATGCAGCAGTACAAAATGGAATGATAATTATGGGAGACATAAAATATGTTTTCATAAATTAAAAAGATTATGTCTCATGTTTTCCCACAAAATAAACAATTAATCACCTTAGTCATCTATTTGTGTAATTTAATGAATATTTATAACGAAATATGTAATGTACATTCATGATAACCCTGAGACACCATCCTTTCAAATATGTGACACATTACATTTCATATGTATTTCTTATTTTAATTCGTGATATTTGATTCACTTTTGTAGAATATAAATACAGGTACATTTTATTTTCATATTTCATAAGGAGTGATTTTATGTAATGATAAATGATTATATCTCATTAAACGATAGGAATAGTACTGTGAATTAAACCAAATCCATTTTGTATTATTATCCTTAATGTTATGATGTCTCTTTAGTGATCCATGCATAATTATTTTTGATTAAATGTATTATATTGTTCACATATTCATATGATACCATGATTATCTGATTCCATCATTTTTATGTCATCATTCTATGTGATCATTCATGTAAACTATCAAATATAAAATCATGTTGATCCAATTGAATCGTATTTCATTATCCTATATCATTCTTATTTAAATAATTTTTTTAGATCACCCATTTTGTTTAATTATAACCACGGTTATCCTATAATTTCTTAAAACTCTAATTATGTTACTATATAATTAAGAATGTTAGAAAAAAAAGTCATTTTTGTTTCATATTGATATATTTTTACCTAGTATCCATAATAAACTAAAACTGAAGATCCTTTCTTTATCTAATGATTTATATCAATAATCATGTAATAATATGCAATGAGGCTTGGGTCCTTATAATTTTCTCCATCTAATCTCATGATATAAGGGTATATATGATCTTAATGACAACTAATATGATGCAAATTATTATCACATGACCATTTATCTGTAAATTGATAAACTAAATTTTTGAAATTGATATATTTTTTTTATGTGAGAACTCTCTTGGAGTACACATTATATCCCCTTGGTACCAACCTTGATCTTTCCTTTTCAGTGAATTAACTAAACCATAATTAATGAAAAAAAAAATCATTGTATAAATGGAAAACCCAAAAAACCAAGTCTATAAAAATCATTTGAATAGACATTATATGTAATGTCCCCGACCCAAAATCCACTAAATCAGTTATCCTAGCTGGTTGGTTACATGAACTTATGCACACCTCCTCGTACGGCAATGGTTTACAACTAATAGAGGGGGTACAAATAGTCAATTGGGGAGACTATAGCCCATTTTTATCAGAGTAATACACAATAAGAGATAAAAAAATAGAAAAATAATAACAAATAATATAGGTGAATGATTAAAACCCATTACAAAAAAGGGTACAATGATTTTCAATAATAAATATTCAATGCCAAGCAACATGTGAAACAGTGAAGAAATCCCATAAAAAAGGCATACTGAAAAATACCCAAATGGTCCAAACTCCATGATTGGGTCCTCCTACACAAACATCCATGCCAAACTAACTCTCTAGAAAGAACATTTTCCCTTGTTCTTAGGTGCAACCATGAAGATAGCTCGGGTAACCAATGGAAGCCCGAGCAGGGTGTCAGTAAAACTCAGAAGGCTACCACAAAAGGTGTCTACAAAATATCTGGTTTAAATAATTATGCATGAAAAAATGGAAATTAGTAAAAAATGACAAGGAAAGATTAATTTCCCTTATCCATTTTTGGTCCATTGCCTAAAATTATTGCCATTTCAATATCTTACATTTTCCATATCTTTCCATTTCCAACATAAATAACATTTGTTCATCAAACACAACAAGTTAAATGGCATAAATTACACAATTATATACATGAGGAAAACACACAGTTATCCTATCTCATTAAGACCAATATCCACATGCCAACCATATCCTCACCTCGAGGAATCAGTCTAGGTGTATGTCAACCATATCATCACCTCAAACCATCACTATGGGTGGATGAAACTGATAGGGAATCATTGCATTAGTCATATCCATACCCTTTGCATTACGGGTGGATTTTAGTTCCTCAGTCTAACTCAACCCATTAAAAAAGAACCTTAGTCCATTCCCCACACTACCAAGCTATGTGAACATGCTATATATATGTAATAATGAAGCATTTACCCAACATCACAACCATTGCTCAAGGAAAACATAAACCATAACAATAACATGTGGGTTAACACCATGCCCTAACCCATTAACACATTAACAAAATTTCACATTATTTACCCATTTAACCCAATTCCATTTTATTAAACTTATGTCACTCAGAATTAATTCATTGTTCATATCTCAGTAGGCTTTATTCATTATACCTAACTCACTAGGCTTCATTTCCATGTTCATAGTCCATTCAATTATGGTCTATAGTCATTTCAACTTAATAACACATTCACCCAATTTCCAAATATAATTCATATCCATTTAGCCAAATTCCCATTTCCATGCCTTATCCCATTAGTTGTATTCAACCACCCATTTCCCTTATCCAAATTCATCATTGACCATTCATTAACCCATTTTTTCCACCTTTTCATTTCACAAGAATTTACCCACTTATGCATTCCAAACACAATTCGCATATCACATAACACAATCCCCTCATTATATTCAATCATTTAGGTGAACCACCTAATTCTCTTGAATTAACCAATTCCACAATTCATCTCCAATTATCATTTCCCATGATTATCTCAATAAGATTAATCATGTATAAAGCTAACCCTTTATCTTTTTCATTTATCTAACATAGTGCCTTTTAAGACCATCAACACCCACATAGGTCACCACCCAACCCATGTGTGTTACTAGGACTACGGTTCACATCCTTCAAGCTTAGTATCATATTCACCTTGGGAAATATGTTCTAAAAAATGGACATACATTTACATAGCTAAACTCTAAGTCTGGGAATGAGGGCACACACCATGGGTGGCCCTAAAATAGGTCACATAGTCCTCCATGCATCCCGTGGGGATGATGAGGGTTCAATTAGATTCTTTAGACTCCCTAAACATCACATCACTATAATGGTATGACTAACTCTTCTCAAGAGGGTATGAATCAAAACACATCATGAAAAAATCTCTATAAAACTCAATGTATATAACTTATATACCACATACCTTTAATCCTATTATGAACACACTGTTAGTAGTGGCCTCAAATCTAGATTCATGCACCCCTTGAAACCCCAACAAAGGTTCCACTTAAAAACAAAGGGTTTAGAGCTTAAGATGAAGATGGGAGAAACCACAAGCCCTAATCTGAAGAAGAGATGGGTGGGGATTCAAAATACCTGGAGTTTCGATCCTCAACCAATGGTACTCCAAATAGCCAAGAATCGACGGAAAACCACCTCTTGAATCTTGGGTCGGAATGGTTCGTCACTAGGGTTGCAGGGGATGATATTGAGGAATATCCTGAGTAGGGGTTTTAAATCCCATAATGGAAATTTTTGTAAATTTTCCAACTTTTTTAGGCCACATTCTTTACCCCCACGATTTTACAAACCGTGCATAAGCTACTTTCCAAAAACACCAATTTCGCATGGTTTCCTGGGATACGACATGATTTTCCATTACCATGCTCAAGCCGTTCGAAGGCTACTATATGAGGATGGATGGTCTGCATGGTTTACCGGCATGGTTTTCCCTAACATTGCGTAGACCGTGTGCCACACACTACTTGGCTTGATTTATCTTCTATTTGCACACTGGGCCCACAGGGCACCCTTGAGCCCCCACCTGAACATAGGAAACACATATCTAGCCAAAATGAGATGATAAACCGAAATTTAAACAAAAAAATACCTTAAAAATATCTGGCAACATAAATACTCCCAGCCTTATAATGGATCATCCTCAAGCCACTCTTCTGAGCATCAATAACTTCCATATCATGGGGTCATTCCACAAGGTCTACCTATCCACTCACATTTTCCATGTTTTTGGTTGTACATCAAAATTCCTACTGAATAAAAATCAAGTGAACAAACATTCCCCACAAGCCTTCCCCACCACAATAATAAAATTGGATGAAAACTCCTTAAGGATTCATCATCTATAAATGTTCTCATGATGAGAACATTATGGGGAAAACATAGGTCTCAACACCGAACTCATAACACATGGAAACATAACACACAACATCCCATCATCATGGGGGAACCAATCTGAACCTCATTGGCCCGATCCTCTGCAAAAATCCTGACCCAAATCACGTAGTGTCATTTTCTATTCACCCAACTCTAATGGTGGTCTAATAAGGTATCACCCTGAGGAAAATCCATGACCATACCAACCACAATTCTTGAAGACCTCACTCCACAACTATACATCCAAATGAAACTCAATCCTCCTAATTACTTGACCAATTAAACCAAGCCAATGACCTCTAATAGGGCCAACACACCCGAACGATGACGACTCGAGTCCTTCCAACCTGAAAAAATGATCACGTTATCAACCAACCATTTATCCGGTATGGTTCTCTCCACCATTTCCAGATAAATAGATCCTCCTCCATCAACAAAGGACTACCAGAACTCAACGCAACCATCCCATTGACAATCTTGTTCCAACATACTAGCCCATGCATCCATAGGAGCATTACCCTTCCTTGGCATCTAGCCGCACCGTCACAACTATTGGGAAGACGTCCCTATAATATACATTCAAAGAATAAGATTATCCGGACCTCACTAAGGTTGAATTCATTTCGAATGGCACTTTATGATACAACATGAACCCAGAGGTGGGTCACTCTCACCTCAAACATCATGTTTACAATCTCAGGTCGGACAACCTTTGATTGTATTTCCTCAGAACACCCACTTTCAACTAATGGTACACTACCCTTTTATCGCGTTCCTAAGCTGCTTACTGAAATTGAGTCTATCATTTTCATTACACACAACCACTGGGGTTATTTCCTAAATTCTAGTTGAATTTTTTTATCATTGAATTACCTCCCTCCATTCTATCATCAATTTCACCCATGGCATGACACCACACCACATAGCCATGTTTCACCCAACTTCACGATGTTCCAATACCACATAAGGGAAAATTAACCTGAGTCTAACCCCAATCTCTGTTGGAGTTATAAGATCCCATCTTCTCTTGCCACAAAATATTGTCATATCCAACCATGTCCTCTTATGATCGAGAATAGGTCTCAAAAGCTTCACTAGGAACCACCATCCGTTCATGTCAACACTTCGCTCATTTGACACCACATCCAAGTACCACATACCTCTCAAAGGAACATGTCACGCACCTCATTGGTTCCTCATTGCAACCCCAATGCCACTATGTCTTCTCAATGTTCTCTTTCCCACATCCAAGGCATATTTATCACACCCCACCTTATGAGTGTCTTTACCTTTTATCACCATGAGGGATTCCAACCACCACATATTAAAATTGATCAGAAAAGGAACCCCAAACATAGATATGGAAATCCATCCTTTTTTTCAAAGACAAGATAACGAACATCACCAAGTTCCCATTTATGGAATCCATGAATGGATCCCAAGGCATTTGTTGACATTCTGTTTAACCTGAGGTCCACACCTTATTCCATCAATGGTGTTCATCTCGTCATCAAACTCCCATCATATCACTTCCTTGCGTGTAAACTCCATGATGTCCCTCATTCAACCAAACACCTTCATCTAGAATCCCAGCATACCTGGGATGATTTCAAGATGTTGGGAATGCTCGTCACCAGCTGAGGTACGCTAAGAAGTCATTGAATAACACCACCACCAACTTATCCATTTCTGATGTCAAGCTATGGGAAACCATGACCTTCCGGGAATCATGGGCTTCCCTGCCAAACGCGCCACATCAAAACATATACATCCCCACTCATATGTGATTTCAATCCAGGATCAACCATCGCTCGACAGCAAAACCATTCATACAAACATGTTCATCCACATGACCACCCTTAACTCGGGTGACACCGTCAACCGAATGTATATAGCCACACTTTAGCGACCCTTATATATACTGTTAAAAACAATTACTAGACCTCCATTAATCCTCACTCAAATATGTGAGTCAGGAATTAAAGTGATAAAACCATTCAAAACAAACATTACCTCTTAGTACAAACACTAGGGTGACAATATAAATGATTCATGAACTACTAGACTATCAACCTTCCCACTTATCCTTATGTCACAAAACTACACCATGGAACACTTTATGTCCAACTTTCAATGTCCAAAATATCCAAAAGTGTGACACACACCTAAAATTAATATAATCCTTTTCTAACATGAACTATGATTCGCATACCAAAAACCATATTCTCAAGGTTCCACACCAAATGTGTACACATTCATCGTAACTATAGTAAATAATCCTCCTAGAATTTGAGTCGTAACTCGCAAGGTCTCTTCTCAAAAGGTTACCATGACCCAGGAACCATCCTTAGGGTCTAGCATGAACTTCGTACAGTCACAGACCATGAAATATTTCTTATTCACATTACCAAACAATGCCTCGCAACCCAATAGCCACAAACCTACAAAGGGTTCCCTATACACACCACCTAGGCCATATCATGACCGGAAAGGCCTCACAATCCAAACCCAAAATATCCACTAGGGAACTCCCACTTCCCGAACCCATACATAAAAGGGTCAATCCCACATCACTAAGGATACCCACTTTTGTACCCAAACATTATCATTCCTATATTTTCATTCACTCGACACTTCAATGAATGACTGATAGAATCAAACCACAAATGGAAAGATCCCATGCGATCAACCATAAATAGACCATTCTTCATACATTACCCTAATGGTCATCATCACTCTTAGATCACCACCCCCTACCGTACCTACCATGTTAATGGTCAACATGGGGTAACCTACTGACTCTAACACAAGTATATTATCAACACATTTTCTTAACAATTCTTCTTTCAGCACACGATATATTCTTCTTCAGCACATTTCCCATTTCACATCATTTTAAAATCATCATGTTAACCCATATATACAACTTTCTTTAGGAAAAAATCATTTTACAATTTCACTGTCATTGTGAAACCCCTTTTTATTTTGGACACATAAAAAACCCTTCAAATTATTATATCCCAAAACATTAACCCAGTCACAACATTAATTATACACGATATTCCTTAACTATTTAATTTCATTCCTTTCATTCACCCACATTCATTACCATTATTAAGCATTATTTTCGTCATATTTATCGAGTAAAAATGAATTTCACTCTCTATGCCCCACACACCCATCCCGTGTGTGTGTCGGAGAGGATGAATTCCACCTATATCCTTAGGTGCCTAAAATGACGCATGAATGTATATCATCATTCCATTCTGGAAATGATCAAAATATCATAAATCAATCAAATCACATGACATGGGAATCACCCATTAGTGAAATATCATTCCACTATAACAACACACATCAAGAATAATAATTCCCACCTAGGGTGACATGGGTTTTCCCTCTTACATGGGTTATCTACTCCCATGAATGAGCTCATTACCAAGGCACGACACATCCTAATGCCCATATACCATCCCAAATGACATGATTTTAGAGAAAGAAAAGAAATAACTCCTCTGATACCACATTATAACATCGATGGCCCAGAAGCCACTAAACCAGTACTCTGAGTCGGGTGGTAACATGGCCCTATGTGCGGCTCCATGTACACCAAAGGTTTCCGACTAGTAGTGGGGGTCCAATTAGTAAATTGGTGAGACTATACCCCCTTTTTATAAGAGGAATCCACAATTGAAGATATAAAAAGAGCAGAATGATAAACAATAACACCAGAGAATGCCTAAATAACCACTCCCAAAACAGGGTACAACCATGTCCAATATTAAGTATGTCATTACATGCTACAAGTGAAAAAGTGAAAAAATCCCATAAAGAAGACAAACTGAAAAGTACCCAAAATGGTCCTAACTCCAAATATGGGTCCTCTTATACAAACACCCATTCCAAACCAACTCTCTAGAAAGATCATTTTCCCTTACCTTGACCAGCAACCATGAAGTTTTCTTAGGTACCAAATGACAGACTGAGCAGGGTGTGAGTACAACCCAGTAGGCCATCAACAATGGTGTACAAAAAATATCTGGTTTAAATAATTGTTCATGATAAAAAAGGTTAATGAATAACAAATGACAATGAAAGAATAGGTTCCCTTAGCCAGTTTTGGTCCATTAACAATAATTATTACCATTTCCTTATATTAACATTTCCATATCATACCATTTCCAATACATTTAGCATGGGTTCCTCAAACAAATAAAGTTACCAGGCATAATGTACAGAATTACATACATGAGGAAAACTCACAGTTTTCCAACGTATTTGTCACAAACATCCCTATGCCAATCATATCCTCACCTCGAAGAATTAGTTATGGTGGGTGTCAACCATATCCTCCCCTCGAAGCATCAGTCCGGGTGGATGTCAACCATATCCTCACCTCGATGCATCAGTCTAGGTGGATTCAACCGATAGGGAAACATATCATCATTCCTATCCCTACCCGGTTCATTATGTGTTGAGGTTATAGCCTCAGTCCATCTTGACCCATTGGCGTAGAACCTCATTCAACACCCCAAACTACCAAGCTATGTGAACATTATATTTAAATATTTAATAATTAACAATTTACAAAACATCAAAACCATTTCCCAAGGAAAACATAAACTATACCAAGAACATGAGGTTTAACATCATGCATTAACCCATTAACACATTTATTACATTTCACATCACTTTTCCATTTAACCCAATTCCATTTTATAATTCTTATCTCACTAAGAATTGATTCATTATAACTCTCTCGCTAATATTTGTTCATTATTCCAAACTCACCATACTTCATTCCTATGTTCATAATCCATTCCATTATGGTCTCTAGTCATTTCAACTTAATAACTGAATCACACAATTTCTAAATACAATTCATATCCATTTATCCAAATTCCCATTTCTGGTCCCTAACCCATTAGGTGTATTAAACAGCCCCTTTGCCTTATCCAAATTCATCATTGACCATTCATTATCCCATATATCCAATTTATCATTACACAATCATATACCCAGTTAGTAATTATAATCATAATTCTCATATCACATAACAAAATCCCTTAATTATATTCAATCATTTAGGTGAACCACCCAATTCTCATGTATTAACCCATTCCAACATTCATCCACAATTATCATTTCCCATTCTTATCTCACTAAGCAAAATAATGTATAATGATAACCCCTTAGCTTTTCCCTTTATCTCACTGAACCACCTTTTAATCCAACGAACACCCACATAGGTCACTGCACAACCAATGTTTTTTACTATGAATCCAATTCACATCATTCAAGTTTAATATATTATTCACCCTGAGCTCTATGTTCTCACACAAAGACCCTAAATTTACTTATCTAAACTCTAATTCCATGAATGTGGGCACACCCCATGGGTGGCCCTAACATAGGTTACATCATCCTCCATGATTCCCGTGGAGATCACAAGGGTTAAAGTAGTTTGTTTGGAATCCCCAAACATCACTTCACCATAGTAGAATGATGAAATCTTCACAAGAAGGTAAAAATAAAAACACTTCATGCAAAAATATCTATAAAAATCAAAGTATATAACTTTTATACCACCTACCTCAAATCTGATGATTAACACACTCTTAATCGTGGCCTTGGATCATGATTCAAGAACCCCATGAAACACCAAAATCGGTTCCACTGAAAAAAAGGGGTTTAGAGATTCTGATGATAATTGGAGTAACCACAAACCCTAATCTGGGGAAGAGAGGGGTTGGGATGATTAGAAATAGATAGAGCTTTGATCCACATCCAATGGCACTAAAAATGACCATGAATCGAAGGAAATTCACCTCTTGGAAGCCTTAGTTAGAATTTATCATCACTAGGGTTTCAACTGTTGAAATGGAGGAAAATCCTACATTTGGGTTTTAATCCCAGGGATTGGAATTTTGTAAATTTTCCATCTTTTATGGGTCGCACAGTCTTCCTGCATGGTTTTCCAAACCGTGCACAAAAAATGCAAAATAACCTGTCCAAAAACACCAATTTCACATGCTTTACTTGGATCTTGCATGGTATTCCTTAACCGTTCCCCGACCATGCGAAATCTATTTTCCAAGGATTGTTGGTCCACACGGTTTACCCGCACAGTTTCCCCTAACTGTGTGTAAACCGTGTGCCATGCACGACTTCTCCTGATCACACTTCCCTTCATGCATGAGCCCCCGAGGATACCCCGAGCCCCCACCAGAACTTGGGAAACAATTATCTAGCCTAAAGAAGATTCAAAACCAAAAATTAAATAAAAACTAACAATAAAAAGATTCGGGATCTTTCATTATAGTTATTTAAATCCTATGAAAATAATATTGGTTATACAATAACATGAATATAATTTTTTGGGTCACTTGTATCATCACCCAAAAATATCATAATCTAACAACATATCATTATTTTAGGATCATGTAAATCTCAATATGTGTTGGAATATATCAATAATTCATGGATGTGGATACCATTCATTAATCGTCACATGAATCCAAATCTAGTAATCCATACATAGTTGAAAATTTCTTTAGCACTTCATGATGGATAAAATTTGATCTCTAAAAGTTCTAGTAATTGGGAGAATATATACCTCCACCTATATTTTATCTAGTTTGATATATACTATTTTTTTGGTACAGAAAGTTATGATAATTTCAAAATATGCTCTATACATTCTAATAAGTTAGATATAACAATTACACCCTCTTTGTGAAAACATAAATAAGTACTAATGAAAATAGTAAATATACTATTCCATTATAATTGGAATTTCATCCAATACTACACCCTACATTATCCTAAATTTATTTTTGAAGAAAACACCATCATAGTATGTAGTTAATTCTGTATAAAACTGTCATTAAATACCTATATCTTAGAATTTGTGTCAGTCCATTAAAAGGTCTATAGTGGAGATATAAGGCCCCAACCTTAAACCTTACTTAATCTTGAGTTTTTACAACATTACACGTTGAGGATCTTTTCAGGTTAAGAGTTTTAGAGAATTAGATCATAAAACATGCAATACATTCCACATTTAAACAAAGTGGTTACATAAAAGATAGTATTAATTTTTTCCCATCAATGGAAACATATTTAAAAATAAAGCATGGATTCTTTCATGACACTTCCTTGACACTATCATCATATCATGTACCTTTCCCTTGCCTGTGAAAAACATTTCAAAAAAAACTTGGGATGACCATAAAAAGCTCAGTAAGGGTTATAAAAATATGGAAAGGAAACATGAGTTCATATATACATAATAATGAAATCATACATTACCCATAAAACATAGACATATCAAAACATGAATAAATCATAGAAATCATAATACATAAAAGGTAACTTGAGGCATTCATAAAATGCTTACGTAGGGAGTAACCCTCTTGGTTGCATTTGGAATACCCACCACAGAATATTCCCTAAATATCTTTGTAGAAACCTTAACATTTCACTCCTTCGCGTTACCCAATGCATTGGAGAGCTATATCGGGCTCACCCGCCCTTAGTTTATCACGAAACCACCCATCTTCATAATAATGCCCAAGAACCATAACATAATCTTATCACATAAAACATGCATAAAGGAAACATAAAATTTCCACCTTTCAATAACAAGATATCAATACAACACATTGATATAAAAACATTATGAACACTATTTTCAATACCAAAATAAAAGAAAAGTAAAACATGGTATTTATTTTTCTTTTAAAAAGATGGTATGGATTGTAGAGGAAGCCGAAACTCAAATAATGGTCACGGCAGCGGAGAAGTCATTTTCGCCGCATACGTATGACAAAAACATTCCCTTTTGTCATTTAGTAAACGCTTCATAGAAAAAAGATTCCTTTCGAATAAACATAAAAGTCAAAGGGGTTTATACACCATATAAAAGAAAGTTGTGTATAAAACAAAATATGCCTCAATGAAAGGAGATTGAGACGAAGTCCCATACAAAGAAGGTATCCATGGATTAAGGATAAATCAGTTACATAATTATGTGTGACAAACGAATACACCAAATAAAAGTGGATATTAAGTGTAAAACAATCAGAGGTTATTCACACATATTTATAGAACTCCATATTCAAGGAGTACAAGTTTATCCCAAAGAATCAAATTTGGGTTAAGAAGTTCCCTCACAAAAATTTGACAGCCTAACGGCATCACTACACAATTCAGAAAATATGTTGATGAGAGATAAAAAGGGTATCTCATCACATGGAAATTAAATTAAAATCAATAAGGATATAGAAGAACATATCCCAACATAATAGTATGTGAATTAAAAGATGTAACAAAAGAAGTCTTTTAAAAAGGGCAGGGAGAAAGGTTCCCTTACCGACATGGGTATCCTTCGAAACATACACCCCGTGAAAGAAGGACAATAAAATATTGATTTAAATACTCATAAATGAAATTATATTACACAATGATTAAAATAATGGACAGTTCATACACCACTCAAAGGAAATTGTGGCAAATGTAGAATAAATCTCACGGGAATAAAAGTGAGATGAAAAATCCCTTACGAAAACTCGGCAGCCTAACGGCGCCACTTAAAACTTAAAAAAATGGATTGATGAGATAAAATAGGGTCTCTAATAATATTAACATAAAGTTTACAGAAAGAGTAATAAAAGAACATTACCCAAAATAAGAAAAGGGTGCTTAAAAGAAGTGACATAAATGAGAGTACTTAAAAAGAAAGAGAAAGGTTAGATCTCTTACGAAAATTCGGCAGCCTAACGGCGCCACTCAAAACATCAAAAATGGATTGATGAGAGAGAATACGGTATCTCATCATATGAACATAAAAATTACAGTAAGATTAATATAAAATAACATCCCAATAACTAGAAATACGATCTTTAAAAGGAATGACATAAAAGAGTATACTTAAAAAGAAAGAGAGGAGTAGCATCCCTTACCTCGGGTCCGACTTGACTCGATCGTTCTTTAATCTCCTGAATAATAAACATGAGTTAATTTATACTTCCTTAAGAAACTTTTTCAAGTTCATTATTCCTTTTATATCACTTATTACCATGTCATGAACACTATGTTATTATTTAAGTTAATAATGATCGTTTTAACAATCATTGGTACTTGAGTCAAAAAAATAAACTCTTTATAATTACAAGTTGTTCATGTGGTAAAATATACATTATTTCCAGAATTGTATTAATGATGTAGATATCATATATATCATATATATCCAGTATATTCATGCATTTATAATATTGCATAACATTTAGAGTTAAGAAATGAAATGCACCGTTCATGGAGACGGTAAGCCGTACGTACGCATGAACACTACTTCCATTTCTATTTCATATTTAATGGAATTAAAGCATAATGATACATAATAGTATTTTAATTCTATTATTGTATCATATATAATATCATTAAATATATCCTCTATACGTACCACATATGGTATTAACGAATCAAATCATTTTGAGGGGGTTGTAGTCCGCACTTCCTAAAATTAAGATATCGCGTATACCCATAACGGAAGCCATAAAGGTATGCCATAAATGAAAAATAAATAAGCTTAAGGAAAACATAAACATATTATATATCATATATAAATGTAGTGACATCATAATGTCCACCATGAAATGTGTTATGAAAAGATTGAACAATCATCGATTCGTGAGGCAGTAATTCTCCATCCACAGAAACAATATGTTCATTAACCATTAGAAGAAGGTGTGTGTAATTTTACCTTGAATCCTTAATATAACAACATCCTAGTATATTGAAGATACTGTTGTTGTTACAAAAGAAATTAATAAAAATATTTTAGGGGGTGGAGAAGCAAAATAAAACAAAAGGACTCAAGTGATGGCATTTCCTTAAAATCGGGTAACTTCTGTTGGTTTGACCACAAAGGCTTCCTTGGGAAGACTTATGACCAAAGTGAGGCTTCTAAGAGTTATAGAGGGATGTGGAGAGTCAAAATGGGTAGTGGTTGGCCGAGCCAAAGGCTTTTGAAGTTTAGTTAAGGAGGTAGGGGTGGGGGTCTTTTATAAGAGGAGAGGAGGGGCACTCTTGAAAAGAAAAGAAATGTTACTTTATTTTAGAATGAGTTTCGGATTTTAATGGCCCCACATTGATTTGTTTCTAGGATAAGGTGATAAGGGTTCTAAATCCACCCATACAATAGGTTTTGGACATGTGTAGGTCTTAGATTATACATTATATTTCCATTTTATTTAAATCGTTAAATAATGAGGTCATCTCTGCATCATCATGATGTCATAAATAATTTAATTTATATAATGTCTAAAAATTATAAAACAAGTACTATGATGTATTAAATCTTTTTATCTTTCCAATGACTATTTATAGTCAAAAATCTGACTTGTATAACCCCATTTAAAAATTGTTTTAGTAAAACAACTCATGTTTGTGTCATTTTAATTTTAACATTAAATAAAAATGTATTTATGTCATTTTCCAACCAATGTGGCTCCATGGGGTCCCCAAGTTGACCCATGGATTTTCTTGGTCGGCTATGACTCATACAATGATGGTAGGACATGTGTCTAGTTCATTTCATATTATTAAAACATTATTTTTACCTTAAACTACACTAATTACCTCTAATCGCGATTAAAAACTTAATAAGTTACTATTCACCAAAAAATTATTTTAATCCCATTGAACCAAATTTTACTTCTTAATGACAACCATGTATGTCGGATTTTTGAAATTCAAAATACAAAGGTGGAAAAATTTCATTTAAATGGAAAATCAGTTTTCATAAGTACCACTTAGTGGTTTCACTATTCATCAAAAATTGATGTTTTTCAGAAAATTACCAAAAATTCACCCTAGGCTATATTTGATATTCCGATTTCAAAAATGATGTATATTTTACAAAATTAAAAACATATAAGTTGCATTAATTAATTTAATAATTAATTCCCGCTGTCAAAACAAATAGCGTGTTTTTAAGAAACAATATTTATCCAAAGATTGACACTAGTTTAAGTCAAATATCAAAGTGAAATTAATTACAATGAACACCATTGGATTTAATGGTAAAAATATATTCTAATTTCACTTTAAAACCGATTTAAAAGATAATCTAATCATATAAATAAATTAGATTAAAAAGTGGTTTTGAATTAAAATACAACATTTTCCACTATTCATAAAAAAATGTACTTTATCGGAAAAAGACCAAAAATTTACACAAATTAAATTTTGAAGTCCCGATTCTAAAGAAGAATTTTATTTTGTCAAATATTACACATAAAATTATCAAAAAGTGGATTTAAAAGAGGTTCGCCATTAAAAGGCGGTTAATCGACCTTTAAAAGAATATTAGAATGTTTACGATTAAAATTGGATTCATTCACATTTTTAATCGTCTAACATTTATTGTAAAAATTAAAAATATTTGACAAACATATATAATCATTTTGTAGTTAGTTATATTCATTCCCTCCATCAAAACAGCTAGGGATTAACTACCAAATAAAATAATATTATTTTATTATTAGTGTACAACGTAAGATTCCCAAGAAACTTGTTGTTGCGTGTTGGGTACGCCATTGAGCATAGCGTCCCCCTTAAAGTTATATTAATATTTTATTCACAAATATGGATAAATGTGAAAATGTCATACTCTTTATTTACCTGGGGTGTTACATCCTTCTCCCCTTTTGGGAATTGCATCCTCGCAATTTTCAAATTGGGCTTGGAAACATCATTGAAAATCCCTCATCGTAACAAGAGTCAGTAAAAAAATCACATTAAAATAAAGAAAGATAAGTACAAAGGTCACCTGAGTTAACCCATACTAGGATTCCATGTATGAAAATATGGACATGGAGGAAAAAATAAAGGGTCATGTTCGGATGGAGAGTGATAGTAAACATGTCTAGGAGAAATTTAACCACAATAAAATCACAAACTTGTGATGGGTTAAACGGTATTCGATTCCCCAGTAGGAAAATTTAACAGACAACATTTTTGTTTTAAGTTACTCTTCATTGAGGAATTTATTTTTGAGCTTAACTAAATCACAATGAAACATACTTACTTGTCACGTAGACTTTCAACTTTTACTAGATTCCTTAATCAAACTCATATTTTCTCCAAAAGACGAGTATTTAGGATGACTTGTTCACATTAAGAGAGCTATAATCAACTTCTAGAGAATCACCTAATCCACAAAAGAGAACTATATACTTCCCATGTCTTTAGACCTTAACCAAAACTAAAACCCAAATTTCAACAAAGTCCATTAAATAAACAATTGTCAATAAAATTCTTCAAAGTAAACAAAACTAATATTGAAACCCAAATATTTGAAGGATTTAGTCACATAGTCTTCCAAGCTACAAATTAACCTTTATCTCCAAATAACATCAGTTTCTCTTGAATTCTCATATTGAAAAGTAATTAACCTAATCACATATCCTCGATGATAGGTTAATCATTTCAATAGATAACCCAAAATAAACTTACTATTGATTCATAAAATCATCTAACTAAACAGAATTATTCAAACTAACTAGGGACTTCACGTAGTCCAGTGGTAGGCGATAAATACCAGTCACACTTTGGTTGTGGGTTCGATTCCCGCAGCTTTGTCCGACGTGACGGGTTGTCACATGGTCTACGTGTTTTACTTTTTCCAAAACTATATAATTCTTAAAACATTCCCCAGAACGAGATAAAATCTTCAAAAATAATCATAACATATTTTAACCTCATGTTTATCTCATGCCTTTCATTTTCAATCATAACATATAATAACCCATAATTACCTCAAAATTAAGGATCATATAAACCCTAATGGTTACCTTTATAATTATTACCTGAACATCCACATCTATTGGTCATCTAGTACCTGATGCATTACAGAACATACCAAGGTTCAAGTGGTTGATCGTGACTCCTTGATAGTTGGTTTAGAACAACCACGAGTTTCCTCATTTAATCCCCCATTTCATCCAGTCTCTTAATCAGAGAACCACCACAGTTTCCTTCAAACCTAATGTCCCATTGGTGCCTGCTAGATCCATCCATTTACTAAAACCAAAAAGGTCAGTGTGAGTATATCAACAAAACCATCATGTACTAATGGGGAAGATAAACACTAAGATATACTTACTCATTCAATTTATCTAAAACTAGGACTCTTTCTGAAATCCTAACCATTATGGTAATGTCACTTATGCTTAAAGAATACCCTAACCTCTAAACTTATCTAAACCGACCTCTGATACCAACTATAAGGCCCCAGCCTTAAACCTTACTTAATCTTGAGTTTTTACAAGATTACACATTGAGGATCTTTTCAGGTTTAGAGTTTTAGATAATTAGATCATAAAACTTGCATTATATTCCACATTTAAACAAAGTTGTTACATAAAAGATAGTATTCATTTTTTCCCATCAACATAAACATATTTAAAAATAAATAATGGATTCTTTCATGACACTTCCTTAACACAAACATCATATCATGTACCTTTCCCTTGACCTGTGAAAAACATTTGAAAAAAAACTTGGGATGAGCATAAAAAGCTCAGTAAGGGTTATAAAAATATGGAAAGGAAACATGAGTTCATATATACATAAGAATGAAATCATACTTTACCCATAAAACATAGGCATATCAAAACATGAATAAATCCTAGAAATCATAAGACATAAAAGGTAACTTGAGGCATTCGTAACATTCTTATGTAGAGAGTAACCCTATTGGTTACGTTTGGAATACCCACCACAGTATATTCCCTAAATATCTTAGGAGAAACCTTAAAGTTTCACTCCTTCACGTTACCCAATGCATTGGAGAGCCATATTGGGATCACCTACCCTTAGTTTATCATGGAACCACCCGTCTTCATAACAATTCCCAAAAACCATAACATAATCTTATCACATAAAACATACATAAAGGAAAAATAACATTTCCATCATTAAATAACAAGATATCAAAACAATACATTGATATAAAAACATTATGAAAACCATTTTCAATACCAAAATAAAAGAAAAGTAAAACATGGTATTTATTTTTCATTTAAAAATAAGGTATGGCTTGTAGAGGAAGCCAAAACTCAAATAATGGTCACATTAGTGGAGAAGTCGTTGTCGCCTCATACGTAAGACAAAAACATTCCCTTTTGTTGTTTATTAAACACTTCGTAGAAAAAAGATTCCTTTCAAATAAATGTAAAAGTCAAAGGGTTTTGTACACCGTATAAAAGAAAGTTGTGTATATAACAAAAAATTCCTCAATGAAAGGAGATTGAGATGAAGTCCCATACAAAGATGGTATCCTTGGATTAAGGATAAATTAGTTACATAATTATGTGTGACAAACGAATACACCAAATATAAGTGGATATTAAGTGTAAAACAATCAGATGTTATTCACACATATTTATAGAAAGACATATTCAAGGAGTACAAGTTTATCCCAAAGAATCAAATTTGGGTTAAGAAGTTCCCTTGCAAAAATTTGACAGCCTAACGACGTCACTGCAAAATTCAGAAAATGAGTTGATTAGAGATAAAAATGGTATCTCATCACATGGATATAAAATTTTAATCAATAAGGATGTAGAAGAACATATCCCAACATAATAGTATGTCAGTTAAAAGACGTAACTAAAGAAGTCTTTTAAAAAGAGGAGGGTGAAAGGTTCCCTTACTGACATGGGTATGTTTCGAAACATACACCCCGTGAAAGAAGGACAATACAACATTGATGTAAATACTAATAAAAGAATTTATATTACACAATGATAAAAATAATGGGCATTTCATACACCACTCAAAGGAAATTGTGGAAAATGTAGCATAAATCTCACGGGAATAAAAGTGAGATGAAAAATCCCTTACGAAAACTCGGCAGCATGACGGTGCCACTTAAAACATACAAAAATGGATTGATGAGATCAAATAGGGTCTCTCATAATATTAACATAAAGTTTACCGAATATGGAATAAAATAAAATTCCCCAACATAACAAAGAGGAGGTTAAAAGAAGTGACATAAATGAGAGTACTTAAAAAGAAAGAGAGATGTTAGATCTCTTACGAAAATTCGGCAGCCTAACGGCGCAACTCAAAACATCAAAAATGGATTGATGAGAGAGAATAGGGTCTCTCATAATATGAACATAAAAATTACAGTAAGAGTAATATAAAATAACATCCCAAAAACAATAAAGATGATCATTAAAAGGAATGACATAAAAGAGTGTACTTAAAAAGAAAGAGATGAGTAGGATCCCTTACCTCGGGTACGGCTTGAATCGATCGTTCTTTAATCTCATGAATAATAAACATGAGTTAATTTCTACTTCCTTAAGAACCTTTTTCAAGTTCATTATTACTTTTATATCACTTATTACCATGTCATTAACACTATGTTATTATTTAAGTTAATAATGGTCATTTTAACGATCATTGGTACTTGAGTCAAAAAAATAAACTCTTTATAATTACAAGTTGTTCATGTCGTAAAATATCCATTATATCCAGAATTGTATTCATGATGTAGATATCATATATATCATATATATCCATTATATTCATGAATTTATAATATTACATAACATTTAGAGTTAAGAAATGAAATGCACCGTTCATGGAGACGGTAAGCCGTACGTACGCATGAACGCTACTTCTATTTCTATTTCATATTTAATGGAATTAAAGCATAATGATACATAATAGTATTTTAATTCTAGTATGGTATCATACATAATATCATTAAATATATCCTTTATACATACCACATATGGTATTAACGAATCCAATCACTTTGAGGGGGCGGTAGTCCGCACTTCCTAAAATGAAGATATCGTGTATACCCATAATGGAAGCCATAAAGGTATGCCATAAATGAAAAATACAGAAGATTAAGGAAAACTTAAACATATTAGATATCATATATAAATGTAGTGACATCATAATGGCCACCATGAAAGGTGTTAAGAGAAGATTGAACAATCATCGTTTCGTGAGGCAGTAATTCGCCATCCACAGGAACAGTATGTTCTTTATCCATTAGACGAAGGTGTGTGTAAGTTTAGCTAGAATCCCTAATATAACAACATCCTAGTATATTTAAGATACTGGTTTTGTTACAAATGAATGGAATAAAAAGTGTTTAGGGGGTGGAGAAGCAAAATAAAACAAAAGGACTCAAGTGAAGACATTACCTTAAAATCGGGTAACTTCCTTTGGTTTGAGCTCAAAGGCTTCCTTGGGAAGACTTATGACCAAAGTGATGCTTCTAAGAGTTAGAGAGGGATTTGGAGTGACAAAATGGGCAGGGGTTGGCCAAACCAAAGGCTTTGGAAGTGTGGGTAAGGAGGTAGAGGTGGGGGCCTTTTATAAGAGGAGAGGAGGGGCACTCTTGGAAATTAAAGAAATGTTACTTTATTTTAGAATGAGTTTCGGATTTTAATGGTCCCACATTGATGTGTTTCGAGGATAAGGTGATAAGGGTTCTAAATACACCCATCCAATAGGTTTTGGACATGTTTAGGTCTTATATTTTACATTATCTTTCCATTTTATTTAAATCCTTTATTAATGAGGTAATCGCTGCATCATCATGATGTCCTAAATAATTTAATAAATTTAATGTCTAAAAATTATAAAAAAAATATCATGATGTAGGAAATCGTTTTATCTTTCTAATGAATATTTATAGTCCAAAATATAATTTATGTAGACAAAATTAAACATATTTTTCTTAGGTGATACATTCTTTGTCACACTTAGGAAATCTTTTTATCTTTTCAATGACTATTTATAGTCAAAAATCTGACTTGTATAACCCCATTTAAAAATAGTTTTAGTAAAACAACTCATGTTTGTGTCATTTTAATTTTAACATTAAATAAAAAGGTATTTATGTCATTTTCCAACCAAAGTGGCTCCATGGGGTCTCCAAGTTGACCCATGGATTGTCTTGGTCGGCCATGACTCATCCGATGTGGGTAGGACATGTGTCTAGGTCATTTCATATAATTGAAACATTATTTTTACCTTAAACTATAATAATTACCTCTAATCGCGATTAAAAACTTAATAAGTTACTATTCACCAAAAAATTATTTTAATCTTATTGAACCACATTTTACTTTATAATGACAACCATGTATGTCTGTTTTTTGAAATTCAAAACACAAAGGTGGTAAAATTTCATTTTAACGGAAAGTCTGTTTTTATAAGTACCACTTAGTGGGTTTACTATTCATCAAAAATTGACGTTTTTCAGAAAATTACCAAAAATTCACCCTAGGATATATTTGATATTCTGAATTCAAAAATGATGTATATTTTACAAAATTCAAAACATAAAAGTTTCATTAATTAATTTAATAATTAATTCCCACTGTCAAAACAAATAATGTGTTTTTAAGAAACAATATGTATCAAAAGATTGGCACTAGTTTAAGTCAAATTTCAAAGTGAAATTAATTCCAATGACCACCATTGGATTTAATGGAAAAAATATATTCTAATTTCACTTTTAAAACAATTTAAAAGATAATCTAATCATACAAATAAATTAGATTAAAATGTGGTTTTGAATTAAAATACAACATTTTCCACTATTCATTAAAAAATGTACATTATCGGAAAAATACCAAAAATTTACACAAAGTAAATTTTGATGTCCCGATTCTAAAGAATAATTTTATTTTGTCAAATATAACACATAAAATTATCAAAAAGTGGATTTAAAAGAGGTTCTCCATCAAAAGGCGGTTAATCGACCTTTTAAAGAATATTAGAATGTTTATGCTTAAAATTGGATTCATTCTCATTTTTAATCCTCTACCATTTATTGTAAAAAGTAAAAATATTTGACAAACATATATAATCATTTTATAGTTAGTTCTATTCATTCCCGTCATCACAACAACTAGGCGTTAACTACCATTTAAAATAATATTATTTCATTATTAGAGTGCAACGTAAGATTCCCAAGAAACTTGTTGTTGCGTGTTGGGCACGCCATCGAGCATAGCATCCCCTTTAAAGTTATATTAATATTTTATTCACAAATATGGATAAATGTGAAAATGTCATATTGTTTATTTACCTGGGGTGTTACAGGAGCCATGATCCTCACTAGTTGGAAAATAGTTCCTTGTAAATACTATGTATAACTATGAATATATCATCTACAAAATAATCGATTAAGTGTCACTTCGTGGATACCAAACTAACATGACCAAAGTGTGGTTTAGTAATAAACTATGAATACTATTATAGAAGTTTTGAAAATTTACTTATGAATTAATATAAATGTTATCCATTCATATACCATAATGTTGAATTAAAATATAACCATCATATATAAAAATCAATCATAACTAAAAAAGTATTCATACCTGTTAAATGAGATCCCAAATGAAATAAAAACATAATTAGATATGGAAGAGGATATTGTGATCTGAAGGAAATAGAATGTACAAAACTATAGAGGAAAACAAATCAGTTGCTGCCCATCATCATGTGACATGAGGGTTTACTCCAAACATGTGACCTTATAACAACTAAATTCTTACTAAACAATATCCACCAACTATTTATAGTTCCATTTTATTTTATATGTCTTTCAAATCATGTTATTTATAAACCATAGTGGTGTATAAATCTTTTGAGTATAATTACATTATGATGATCTGACAAACTTTTCCATAAGAGAAATTTTCTATATATTCCATAAATGATTTTATAGAAATAATAAAATAGAAGAAAATTTAATTTATTGGAACTTGTATCATATTATAGGAAAAACGTAATATATATATATTGAATTAGGCATAGAAATAAACATATTTATATCAATATTCATTCTATACCAATATTTATTATGTTTTCCCTATTTTCTATGTTTGTGTCCCCAAATAGGCTTTTCCAAATCAATATCCAACTCATATATAACACACAATTCCCTAAAAATAACTATATTATAATTTTAAATTAGAAGGAATAATCTCTATCCAGAGTGAGATCTTTTACCAGTGATATAGTAGATTGAAAACTACATAGAGTTTAATCAATACAATAAAATTTACTTTTCATGTATTCCCTAAATAATAACATAAGATTCCTATAATGGATAAGTATTTAAAAAAATTTACATTTTCATAAGTTCATCTTTACATAAAGTGGAATTCTATAAATTATATTTAATTTAAAAAAACATTCGACTAATATTTTGTATTTAAAACATTTATTAAACAAGAAATAATCTATGGAAAACTATGTTATTAAATATGTTACATTAATTGTATGAATATTCAAATTTTTATGAAAATAAGCATTAGGGATCTCATTAATTATCTCAATTAAATGAATCACTTTATAAAATACCACAATATAATATATCACACTTCGTTGTTATAATATGATACCTAAAAAATCAATGTATTATTTTAGTAATTGAAGAAAATAGGGTTTCTTAATCATTGGTACCAAAAAACGTTCCAACAATTAACGGATTATTCTAATGTAAATTGGATTAAAAAATTATTTGTGTAAGGACAATGGAAATGTGATTAAAAATTTTATGCATCCAAAACACATTGTTAAACATCTCCAATAAGGATCCATAAGCTGTTGAGGCCTAGGGAAAAAACAGAATCCATGAGAATAAGGTTAAAAGGTATAGAGGAGGGGAAATTACACCAGATAGATTTTCATTTATATTTATTTTAAATTTACATGATATCAATATGGTTAAGTGAGGATAAATTGGCCTTTTCGTCAAAGACATGGGTAGTGTAAAAGGTGAATGAGGGAAAATAAATATGGATAAATTGTTGTAAGATAAGGGTTGTAAATTATTAATTTTTATTCCATAGTATCAAATACAGATTGGAGGTACAATCATGAATATTATGATCCAATATTTGAATTGTTACTAGAACCAATTATCAATACCAACAGGGATTTCCTTATCTATAAATATTTACCTTTTACAGAACCTTAAATGAATACACAAGTTGTGAACCTCAAAATACCTTGGTGTCACACTAAAAACATTCCATTAACATTGTTACCCACTGATACATATCAGTAATCAACATAGTTTCTCTTAACCATGTGTTAATCATGAACCTACCACAACTATAGGGTCACCCTTTAATGATTTATCCACTCATCCATGACTAAGAATACATTTACTATTCAGAAATCCTATAGATATAACATATTCCCCATTCACCAAAATGTTATGAAAAATCTATCCTGAAATATGTAATAAGGATAAGAATCAACAAATTATAATTTCTATAATTGAAAATGAATCATCATTTTTTAATATACTTTCCATCATTTAGATATATATATATCAAAAAATTTAACATGGGGATAGATGAAAATAAAAAAGGGTGGAACATTAGTCCCTCTAGACTGACTCTCACTCCCAAAACACTTTGGAATCTTACTCATAAATCCCAAAGATATAGAATAATAGAATTGTTTCCAATGATACTCTTTGGATAAAAATTATAAAATCTATATTTCATTTCATTTAATTTTGATCTTTCATATTATATACATATAATCTAATCCCATCATGTGATAGGTATTGTGCTTGATAATATTTAATCAAGATATATGAATTTATTTTTGAACAGAAACATTTTGACGAGGGAATGACAATAACTAATGAACTATCATAGTATCTTAATTGATTTCAAATATACCCATATATCCTGGTGTTTTCATCACATACATAGATAGTCATCAATTAACAAATTGAGGTGATATGTTGAAACACACATAGTCATATGTAGAAAACTCAAGAGTGAGATATAATGATAAAGAGTAGATTTTTGGATTCTATTATCCATCACCAACTATTTCCTGGAAATAATGATTTTATGATATCTCTCCCAAATGATAATCCATCCCAACAGAGATGATTAACTAACCATTAACTTGTATTGGAGTGAGTAACACAACCTTAAATATAAATCATTGGGATGAACCATTCAAAAAGATGATTGATAACTATTTTAATTACAAAACTAATACAATGAAAAAATTAAACCACAATCCACTAATGTCCAAGACAAAGCCACAATGCACGTATTGAATAATATTATTTTAAATTACAATATTCATTATATTATTTTATTTTATACCATGAATAATTTAATAAGAGATATCTTGGAATAATTAAAATTAATCAAAAATCATTATAAAGATTATGTATATCATTAACGAATAATGATGGAAGGCACTCCATCTAGTTGATAAATTTAAAATACATAAAACCCCCCCCAAGATAATCTACATTGGGATTATAATTTATTAGGATTAAATTAGTATAAAGAGGAAACTAATCAATCAAAAAATATATTAGTTTGTTTTTTTAGTTGTATGCAGTTGATAAATGAAGAAATCCAGTGATATCTCCTCCCATGTCTTTGTTTAATGAGAAAGAGTTGAATGAAAGATTGAAATAATATTTTATTTCAATCTAATTATTTGATAATTATAGATGCATGACACAAAATAAGCTATTTCACATTCCATTCTAGGAAAAAAAATATTACATATTCGGGACATATACATCTGGGTGGTCTCATGATGGATAACCGAATAAGATTAATAAAATAATTAATAATTAATTTCCTCATTTGATTGAGGAAATCAATAACCGTTCTTATAATATAAAATTAACTAATGATAGTGATACCACAAAATATTTTCCTCCCCAAAATATTTATAAATACATGTATATATAAAATCACCTCCATAGTTTTAATTGAGAAGTATGATCAAGGTGTTATAGTGAAACAAAATATTATAAAGAAACCTCCCCTAGTTATCCTCCATCAACTCCAAGTGATTAACATATTGATGCTAATATAATTCCACTTATAACTATATTAATTCATGTCTTGTAAAAAATATAAAACTAAGATCATTACTAATGACATTTCCATTCCCTAGATTAAATGATATATACAATTAAAAATTGTAATTATATTGCACTCATCTAAATTGTTTATGATTACATAATTTCATGGAAAATAAGTAACAAAATCTTTTATTGTGGGTATAGTCCATTAATTTTTCAATAAATAGGTAATGACATAATCATTTATTAAAATGAATATTAGTGTCCATATATATTTCATGTTATGGACAATTCCACACACATGTATAACTTTTATGACAATATAATACCCCAAAATGATGATTTTGCATATGAATATAACCCATCCATCTCTTCAATGCCCCGCTATACGTGGAATAAAGGTATACATCATTCTTTATAACCACAATAATTTCAAATTTTATTTTATGATTCATACCATCCAATGAGTCATTACATTTAATGACCTATGGAAACATTACCAATTTTTTTGAATGATAATTAATTGGTGATTTATAATTAATAAATCACATATAAAACTACAAGTACGAAACTAGTAAACAAAACAAGTTATTTATGTTGAATATATACTTTATCTCATTATAAGAAAAAGAAACCATCACCTTCTCATGGTTGATGAAAATTACTCATTCCAAAACCACATGGTGCATGATAAAGACATCTATTATAGAGAAGTAATGATTATGTAGTTATTAATAAAGGCGATAATTAGAAGTAATTTACAAGACGGTCTATCTGTTTTCCTTATTCACAACCATTTTTTGGGAAAAAATCATCATCCATGAAAAATGTAATGAAAGAGTCACAATTTCAATAATTTTTTTTCATTATTCCCATGAATTCCATGGAAGTATTATTTATGATTAATGGAATTATAAGATTATATATTTCCCAATATATATTTATAAATTAATTCTCAAGAATGTTGGATAGCTTTTCCATGTAATGATGGAAATGTGGTTGGATTCTAATATTTGAGAATGATGTTTCCCAATTTTATTTTACAATGATGTCATAAATGAATGAATATAGGCATCTATTCATGATACTCCCACAATTCACCTTCTAATATATTAGCATACCATTTAGCCACCTTTATAGAGAAATTATTTTTGTGGATAATGGAGTGTGACTAGGACTAAAAAATATTATTCATTCCCAACCTTTAATATGATAATTTATCCCTATTAAATATTAATGTCCCATATGAGACACTAGAAATGAAATTTGTTATATCTCTAACATTAGATCAAAGGAAATATCAACATATTAATCAAGATTCAACATTAAAAACACATCCTAAAAATACCTACGAATGCCCATTACCCTGGTAAGTAACTCAACATCATAATACATTATATTGGGGTACATCAAAAGTGTTGTTAGAAAAAAATATTATCCTTACAATTTTAGGGAGATAAGGACACACCA
The DNA here is from genome assembly GCA_963277665.1 of Viscum album. Classification (NCBI taxonomy): domain Eukaryota; kingdom Viridiplantae; phylum Streptophyta; class Magnoliopsida; order Santalales; family Viscaceae; genus Viscum; species Viscum album. Next base: position 769,397,496 of record OY728121.1, read on the forward strand.
GACACGATCTTGGATTCAATTATACAAGTCTATATTATAGTTTCTGTTGAAGGAATTAATTTTTATTGTATATCAATGGAAATAATTATATAATTTTAATTTTAAAATAAAATTTTAAAATTAATAAAATTATATATATCCATCTAAAGAATAATAATTTTACATTAAACAACAACTCCAAAATGGGAAATGAAAAATTAATATCACTTAGAGCCACATTATTTCTTCACAAAAAATTGTGTAATTATATCCATAATGTATTGAGTAATCCTAGATGACAGATTCCTCAGATAAATTGAGTATACATATTGATATTAATGAAATAAATAAGAATATATAAATATTTATCCATTTATATTTAAATATGAATGGTCCCTTAAACAATTATTTGTATTGCATGTAATTCATTTGTCACTTGTTCCATCATATTAAATGCAGTCACTTTTGATTAAAAATGAGGACTCAAATATTATTGAGGATTAAAGATAATATTACTTCTCCTATATAATGAAAACAATCTACCTCAACATGTATACATCGATTAAATAGTTTCTCTAGAAGCATATAGTTTCAATAGGGACTTCATTGAGCCCAAATAACCAACAATGATTCATGAAAATGTGTAAATTCTAAGAAACCATTCTAGACGGTTTTTTTCAAATGGGTGAACAGTCTTGGGGGCCTCAGACAAGGATTTCATCACATGAAAATACAACCTTATAGATGGAAGATGATAAATTATCAACCATTTTGGGTAGAGGAATCATACTATAATGGATACAATGAGCCACTGTTACTACATTTATTAAAGTCATCATACATTCTACTATTCTTATGAAATACATAGTCAGTAAGTCATATAATGATAAAAAATTCATTACATTCTAAAATCCAATGGAAATATACTTCCCACAATAATGGAAAGTCCAACACAGCCTTATAAGAATGAATATTCAATATAATGATGATGTTAATAAAGTAACAATAACAACAAATGAGTTAGAATAATCCATGTTTTCTAAATAATATTTATGGAGGTAAATCACTAAATTCGTCTCTAAATCCATTTAAAAATGGTGGAACTACTATGAATAAATTTCCATAAAGCCTATCAAATCAGGGCCCTTAGTATTTTTTTAATAAAAAGTAACCCACCATTTCTCATTAAATGCTTCTAGAAGTTCTGTGACACATTTAATTTTTACAGTGTCATGTGAATTAGTGAATAAAATTATTTTCGAATAATATTCATATAATCTTTATCAAGTTGTTTATTTTTTCATCCAAAAAATGATAGATGATTTTGGATAAAAAATTATTATATGAATTCTTAATAATGAATTAAAACATATAATTTTGCAGCACCATGAGCTAATAAAAGGCTATACCACTAGTCTATAGAAAGAATTTTTAACACCGTAGTTCAAAAAAAATAATATCCTATAAAATAATTTCTTAAGAAACTATATATGAAACCCAATTTATAAGGATATATAAATCTCTATAAGGGGTAATGATATTAAAAAAATAAACAATGATAGACTGTTAAAAAATCATTTAAATTGTGAAAATACAATAAACAACTATTTGAATTTAATAAATTGATTTATTATTTTCAAACATAAAATACACTAAATTTAACACTATGTAGTGTTAAAATTCATGGTTCACCAAACCATGTGCTAACCATATTAGTACAATTTTGTGTTTTGGATTTATATGAATACTTTTACAAAAACAATATTTATACCTTGAAACATGTATACAAGAAATAAAAAAATTATTCTAAATTGGGTTAAATATTTATTTCATGGTTTACAACTACTGTTAATTCATTCATAAAACACTTACTTCCATATAATCATCAATAATTAATAAAAGTTACATGAAATTTCAATGTAAAATAAAATTAACTTCAGAATAATAAAATTATAATTACTCATTGATAATTTTTGTTTCATTCAATTAATATTTTCCTTAAACACATTAACCATCATCCTTATTGGAGAAAATCATTTTATTTCATGATTATTAACCAAACTATTTATGCCATCTCAAGGACTAGGAAAGATTTTATTTTTATAACCCCACATAAGGCTAATGTAGTGCTGAGTAGGTGTAAATCCAAAGGGATTGACTTCTATAGAATGTTAGTTGTCTAAGACCACATAATTGAAAATAAATATGAAATAAGAAATAATGGATGAATGGTGATGGTAATTCTGGTGATTAGGTTAATAGAATGATGACTAGGGGACAACATATAAAAAGGAGCAGTACTAAGGGAATGAAATGAAAATTTAAAATGATATTGAAATTCAAGGGATTGGATATGGGAAATTGATTGTATAAATACCTTATATTGATAGGTTATATATAAACTTTTTATCTTAGTTTCATTGAATAATGGACCATGAAAATTTGTTTATCTAGTTCTCTTGAATGTTCATCCTTTAGGAAAAATCTTCCCTTATCTTTTAACATATTTAATACTTTCCAACTCTTCAAGGAATCCTGGTGACCAAACCATTCTCATCCTTCCCTCCCCTAAGTTTGGATTTTAGAAGAAATTGTTTTAATGAATGAAATAATCATAACCAATGATCACTTAGTTCATAAATTTAAAGTTGAAAAAATATTCATCCATTGAGAAATGGGTGGACTCAAAAATTTCCTAACAACTGAGTGAGATAAAATGATCAATAAATGATAATTACAGTATAAGTTACCATGAATAAATGAAACATAATCAATAAGGAATGAACAATATTGAAAGGTGAAAATGTAGACATAAATGAAATTTTAATAATTTTATTTCATAATAAATGTAAAGGTAAATTAATAAAAACACAAAATCATTTTTTGAATAAAATGACTATCTTGGTTTGAAAAGGAATGATCATTATATAAATGTAATTAACTAAACACCATACAATTTAATTAGGAAAATGATAATTAAATTAATATATAGATAATGTGATTCAAAAAATGATAGGTATAATAATAACTGAATTCTTTATGGTAGAATAGTTTTATTTTTGAACTTCATGTATCAGGAACATGATACAAATACTATAAATATATTTTCTAAAGATAGGTTAAAAATGAAGGGTATGTACACAAAATAAACCAATTAAACTAAGGTTATCCATAAGATTTGTCTCATGAGACATATCAATGAATTTGGGGTCTATATATAACCAGGGACACCTTGCCTTCCTATCGAACGAATTCCTTATATATCAATAACTTATTTAATAGATTGACAATGATCTATATAGGGAAATATCTATATTGATTAACGAATACATATTTATCAATATCTCCCAAATAAAAAAATATCATTCATTGTAGAACTCTATATAAAAAAAATATAATGTATAATATGTAAAAATATCGATGATAAATAAAATGAATATTTTGGAGAAATAAAAAATGCTTAATAAACACTTAAAAGTGAATTTTTGGATGGAATGTTAATGACTACAAAAATGAATGATGAATGAAAAATTAAATAATTTCCTTATTCAAAAAGATCATAAAACACCCATGGAATGAATAAGTACAATAAAAATCCATCATATTGTAATTGAAATAATAATAATTTGTTATTTTCAAGGATAAATAAAAATATAATGATAAGATCATAAAAACATTCCTGTTGAAAATATACTTTTCATTTTGAAAATCACGTTGTAAAAATAAATTTCAACAAAACATTTTGAAATTAAATTTAAATGAAAATAATCTATGAACCATATAATGGAATCTTTACAACTTTTGGTTGACATTATGGTAGGAAATTACATTCATTATATATATGCAAAAAATGGATTTCCTTATATATTTGGGTAAAATATATAAGGGAATTATTTTGTAAATGAAATGAAGATTTTATTCATAGATTGTTATAAAAATAAAAAATTGTTAAAATAAATCAATAAATCATTCTCAAAAGGTTAAAATCTTTTTTATAAATCATGTTATTTGAAGAAAAAGGATTTCCAAATGAAGAGAAAAATGAAATCATATATTCCTAAAAACATTTTATCAATTATATTATGTACAAAAAAAATACAATATTACTACAAAAATATAATGAATAAAAGAGAAAATAATAAAAATTAATGGGTTATTATTAAATTATCAAATAATTTTAAAAAATATGAATTCTTGTATAAATAATCACAATTAAAAAGATAGATTCAAATAAACATTTAGAAAGATCATAAATTTGAGGTGAGAATAAACCAGTTCATCTATTATGTGTCTAAAAGATAAATCAAATTTAAAAAAACTGATATAAAACATAATATAATCAAATGTCATTTCACACAAATACTTATAATATCAATGATAATGAATAAGTAATATAACCAAATGAAAAGAAATTTAGTTGTGAAATTATTTACCACCTAGTACCGTAAAAAATAATTCCCCTTGGAAAAAATATCTCAAATTTATAAAATAATAAAACTATTTATTAATGAAAAATTATATTACAGTTTGATGGGGTAGTATTTACACTCTATAATGTAAATTGGATCCTAACATACAAATGTCCCCCAATGAATGGAAATTGATATAAAATCCATTACATCATATTTCATTGTGGTTGAATGATATTTAACATCATATATATATATATATATGTTTTAATGATTTTATTAACTTATTATAGAACCAACATAAAACTTATAATATCATATATGGTCCTTTTATAAAATTTATCATAGGTTTTTTATTTTTATTTAACTATTTTAAATATTTCTGGGGTTAATTTCACTGTTTTCTCATGCGTGTTTTTTATGAATAATATAGTTCTTACACAAATTATATAGATCCATCATATGTATAATAATAATAATAAAATAATTATCATTTTAACATTTAATTATAATTTTAGAACCAGTCAGGTATAATTTATTTGACCAATTATGAACATTATGTTCACAGAGACAGTATGCCATACCTACACATAATAAACATATTCATTTTTCAATGATCATTATGGAAAGGTTCTTAGTAAAATTTTACTATTAATGTAAAGAGCTAGTGTCACGAACCAACCCGGGTCGACCCTGAACCGGTCACCCGAGTCGGCCTGTGACGTGGCCCGAGGGGCGTTCCCGATCCCCACGGGCTGGAAACTAGTGCCAAGCATCAAAATTAAACATGTGGGATCTATTTGGCCCAAAATAAAATAGACTATGCCGCGAAAAATAAATAGAACAAAAGAAAATAAATAAAGAACAACCAACAACGCTACTAACAGGACTATGACCAAAACTCCACGTGACCCTGTGGGTCACTCTCCAATACAACACCCAATGTTTCTCAAGGCGAACAACTGATGCTGGAAGCTACAACAGAACTAAAAACAAGAAAACACTATAGGTGTGATTATTAAAACTCAGTAGGCTAGCCCAATAGATCTATTCCCAATGCACTACCTTTAAAATTAAAGAAACATCATTTCAAGTTTGAACTTTAATTTATAAAAGTATTTTTTCTAAGTATTTTACATAAAAACAAAGTAAAAACCATTACCCATAACCATTTCCCAATTTGGGTTCATTTCAATAATGTCAATGTATTTTTTGAAAGGGAAAGTGATGTTTATATTTTCAAATTTATACAAATAGGATTAAACACTTTCATTTGAAAACCATTTTTAGAAACCTATTCAAAATCAATTTACCACTTTCCATAGAAAACAATACACTAGAAATGAACAAAGTAAAACACACTATAAGGGAAATGTAGGTATAATTATGAGCATCATAATCACTACTCCATGCAACAAAAGCTGAATAGACTTGGTTGAACCTAGGAGATCGAGAATAAATCGGAAGACACCGATACATGAGAAATCATTCTTGTTGACATGTCACAATGAAATCAAAATGCACAATACGCTCGACCATCCTCTCTCGGGAAGGTTGAGGGAAAATCCCATAGTAATAAGCATAATATATACACCTACTATGGTCCACTGGTCAGTTCCATAACCTACCAGTGTATCAATCATTCTTAGAATATTATCTCAATATACTAGATTCTCATGTCTCAAGTGTTTGGAAAGGGGGTGACCAACTGATGCCAACCAAGCATCCTATCATATATATATATATATAAAGCACAACATGCATCACCTAGAGCCACTCCATGGAACAACCTCTTGCCTTTAAACTACTCAAGTACCCGAGAGACTCTAAGTGTTACCTCCCAAATGATCAATTGCAACCAAGGCATGGGAGTTATCCAAGGACTTTTTTTATTAAAAGATTTTCATCATTTTCCATAAGGTGCCAAATGGGCATTTCATACATTTCACAATTAACACTTTAAAAGGAACGAAAATGCTTGTTCAAGATTCAGAAGAAATCATTTATCATTAAAACCAGAACAATAATTGAAATTCCATGAATTATGTTTAAAATCCAAATGGGTATTCTTTCGATACTGGGTGTCTGCTCGTCAAGAAAATGTTTCAATTGTCATGTATAAAATAAACATCTCTTTTTACACCAAATGAACATTTTAAAATTTATTGTCTTATATTAAAAATTAATTATCTTATATTATCCCACATTTATTAAAACTAATGAATTATTTAATTTGAACAACTAATGTTCACAAATAGCAAGAAATAATGTAACTTAGATTTTTAAAAATAGTGCAACGGGAACCTACCTCGACTCGCAGCTCGAACGCGACAGCGCGACAACATGACGCACCTCGCACCGGCGAACAAGCACGCACACACCGATGATCAAGGTAACACAGGGTTATCCCGCCAACATGATACAACCGCAATGATAAATAAAATACATAAACATGGACATAAAATAATCTAAACAAACAAACATCACAAAATAACCACGTAGACACATTTTCAAAACACAACTCGCATCATCTGTACCATTTAATAAACCACTTTAAAAAAAATATTTTAAAGCAGCTCCAAACAATATCCCAAGACATTGAACACAAAAGACCAACCAAAAACCCCTTTTGAGGCCAAACACACACCACATACATGTCAAAACATAATTCACAGCCCTTTCACGACATAATAAAACAATAGCAATGTTTAGAAAAACAAAACAAATGGCTCAACAAAATTTTTCATAAAATCAAAACATAATAAAACATTCCCATGATGAAAAACTAGTCCTCACCCCAAAAACACACTCAATTTTATGTAGGATAATCCACTTTACAAATCAAATTCAAACTTAAACTTTTTTAAGACCATATTAAAACCATTCGCATGTCATAACCAAGGAAAACAATAATTTTCATGAAATTAAATACCAAAATTCCACCCAAATCTTCTTTTATGGAAAACACATATCGACGCTACACAAAAAATCAGACTTCACAATTTATAAAATACTAGTAAACAGCTCAATGTGTTTCTTCATCAGAAATTTCACACATATTTCATCACATGATACTAACAAATCAAATGTATATCCAATCTCAAACAAAACAAAATTCACCACATGCAAACTAATAAATAAACAGGCTGAATTAATTAATCTTACAAAATAATTCATCAAATAATAGCCATACATAAAATCACCTACCGGTGTGTAGAAAAATTCACAACTAAGGTGTGGTTAAATTGGGAAAAACACTAAAAATAAAGTGAAATATACCTCGACCAGAAGAGAAGAGGGTTTGGGGTGCTGTGGGTGGTGAACGGAGGTTGCTGTCCGACGGCGGGCTCGCCAAAAAACTGTGGGAGGTTGCCAGAGCAGGGCAGGGGGCACTGGAACGGCGTCAGACAACGTAGAAGGGTCGTGCGGGGGTGCGGGAGCAGGGCGTCGATGTCTGGGTCACCGGAGGAGGCGGTCGCTTGGCAGGCGGGGATGCTGGAAGTCTGGAGGCTGGGACGAGGGGACGCTGGAGGCGGCGGGATGGCGTAGAGGGGTGGCCGGAGTGGGAGGGGAGCGGTGGAGGCCGAGGGTTGCGTGGAGGCAGAGGGTTGCGCGGAGGCCGGGAGGAGGCCGGTGCAGGAGCGGGTGACGATGTATGTCATGTGGGAATACGGGTAGCAGCGAAGTAGTGGCGAGGTAGAGATGGGGAGTTCATGGCGACTTGGGATGAGAGGCGGAAAGTAGGTGGAGGCCGGGGAAGAGGGGATGGCGGTGAGCACCTGTGGGGACGGCTGGAGGCGTGGGTGCAGCGCGCAATAGGAACAGGAGGGGGAGGCTCGTGCTTTGGAAAAAGGGAAGGGGTACTAGGGTTTCGTTTTTTTTCTTCTTCAAATAATATTATAATTACAATATTAATAATAATAATACACAAAATAACAATAATAATAATACTATAATAATATTAATAGTACTAATAATAATAATAGTAGCACAAGAATAAAAATAATAAATACAACAAAATGAAGATTAATAAAAATAAAAAAAATGTTAATTACACCATATTATCAAAGATAATAAAAATAATATAGAAGGGGAAAAAATGCTCGACACCTAGGCCGACCGCACGGTGACCGCCAATAGAGCAGCGGGCACACACGGGTCTGAAACACACTAAAGGTGTTAAAAGACAACAAATTTTAATCTGGGGCTCACCCTGGACCTCATTGTGAACACACAGAACCAAGAAATAATAAAAATAAAATAAATTGAAAATGGAGGCTGTGACAATCCTTTCCACCACAGAAACTTTCTTCCCCCAGAAAGTCACCCAGCTGAATGATGGACAAGGCAAGAATCCATGCCTGACTGAAACTGAAGGGAACCACTGTACAAGAGAACGTGAGAACATGAAAGAGTTCTCCCCACAACAAGATCTCAACTAGTGCGGAAATTTAACACTCAAACACAAAACCTCAGGAGGGGGGGGGATGCAGGAACTCTCAAATAACCCCAACTAACATTTATAGCACAGGAGAAACAACACCTCCGCTAAAACTTAGACATAGACCAAAAACCCCAAATACTAGAGAAAATCCTCAGAGAAGAACTTAACCCACAAAGTAAACACGAGTATTACCACAAATGGCGACCCATACATAAACACCTACATCTCCAAAAAAACATAGTCAAACTGAGACTAACCCATACAGGGTTCAAACACACATTTAAAGAAAAACGTACGATTAAGAGTATCAAAATTCAGACAAACCAGACTGATTGGATTACAAACAAACACATCCATCCTAACTTCACAACGGCACAATGAACCTACAAAAATTCCAGAAATTTAACAGTGGAAGGACGAGAATGGAAAGACTTTAAATGTTTCATTTCCAACATGGAACATGAAACCTGAACTAAGGAATCACGCCCCCAACAACTTCTAACTGCGCGCGAGAGTCACCCCATGACCTATAGATGGAGCTCTGATGGTTGAAGAATCTCTTGCCTCACAGTCAGTAATATGAATCTTCTGGTCACAATTTCTTCCTCAGACGACGCTTCCTGGAAAACTTCTCTAGATGACCTAGAAACCTAGAATGATGGCACAACCTCAGTGTGGTGTGACATGATGGCTTTGCAAGACCTATAAATCCACACTGATAGCACACCATTGGACAATCTGTCAAACTAGAAACCAAATCCACTATAGAGGACTCTTTAGAAACAGATCCATATAACATACTCTGCTCGCCAGATGGGGGACCTTCACAAGCAACTGAATACAGTGGATTGCCAATTGTCCGCACTCTGGAGACCAACTCAGCAAAAAACACCACATGTTCCAACTTCTCAAAATTATGGCCCCAAAAAGGGAGGTCCTGCCGTTTGATATCTGGACAAAGACCCCTGATGACGGGAGGTGTCTTAATCAAATCCTGCGATGCTACCCCTAGAGAAAGACACAAGTTCCTTGAAATTGTAAACACAGGCTTTCACCATCTGTTGGCCCTGTTGAATATGCATGAGCTCTTCCACATTCTTCATCTTCCAATCTTTAAGTATAATCCATCAAACGAAGACGACTTTAAAGAAATCCCACATTATCCCAACTTGCAATGATGGAGGGGCTAACAACTCCTACTGGTGCAAAGATTGACCTTCGAACAGACCCAAAATGGCATGCACTCTAACATCTTTGGGAGTTCCAAATAACCTGAAGACGCGCTCGACCACTTCAAACCACTGCACTGTCTCTAACAGACTCCAATCACCATGAAGGATAGACAATGTCCGAGAAGGACCAAAAAATAGGCCTGACTTGTCAAAAACTCTGAGGACCTTTCTGGGCAACATTTATGAACAACATATATAACACCAAGCCGAAACCAATATCAATCAAAACAACATCAATAAAACACCCTCATCTAAAAATAACCAAATCAAATACAAACAAAACAAACACAACCCCAAATAAAATACCCTTTTCATTTTAGTTTCAAAACCACATTCTTTCAATAACACCTTCCAAATACCAATCCACTTTAAAACCAAAATCTCTTTCCAAAACCATTTCCCCTTTAAAAAACCAATTCAGAAAACAAGGTCAAACCTCTTATTTCAAATACACACCCAGGTAATCCCGTGAACTGTTTCACATGTCCTCATCTGCTTCCATTCATACACACACTAACACGCAATTTCCATGCATTCTCACACATGTGAAAATGTTCATAAAGTGGTCCTGAGGTTTTACCCCAAACCATTCTTGACCAATTTCAAAGCAAACACCATTTTTCCAAACCAAAGGCTTTCAGATTTAAAACACATTTCTTAAATTTAATGTCATTTAAAATAAATCTGTCCCATTTTCAAAAACCCTTTTTTTTATTTCCAAAAACACACTTACACCAACCAAAATGAAAACAACACTCAACTTGCATCAAACCACCAGAGGGAATACCTTTCACACATAACCTGGAGATATCGTAGTGGGTCATGCCCCAAGTAAGCGTCAACAACTAAGAGGAATTCAAATCGTGTACCCAGACTCCATATGTGTCACTACTCTATGTGAGATCACGTTGTAACATCGGTTTTCCTCCATTTTCATCCCTCAATCCAAAACAAACCAAAACGAAACAAAGACTCAATTCTCGGACTATCCCTGGTGACTCGAGTTGCAGAACGGGAAAGGGTTCATGACGTCCTGCCCGTACCTACCTATCGAGTCCCGAAAATCCTAATATCCATCTACCAGACACCCCAAATAACAAGGGCTTCCTCTGATACCATTTTTTCATGAACCAACCCGAGTCGACCCTGAACCAGTCACCCGATCCAGCCCGCAACGTGGCCCAAGGGGCGTTCTCGATCCCCAGGGGCTGGCAACTAGATCCGAGCATCAAAATTAAACAGTTTGGAATTATTTTTCCCAAAAGAATATAGACTAATCAGTGGAAAATAAATAGAGAAAATGAAGATAAATAAAGAACAACCAACAATTCTACTAACCTGACTACGACCAAAACTCCATGTGACCATGTGGGTCACTCTCCAATACCACAACCAATGTTGCTCAAGGAAAACAACTGAAGTAGGAACCTACAACAGAATTAAAAACAATAAATCACTATAGTCATGAGTATTAAAACTCAGTAGGCTAGAACGATAGATCTATTTCCAATGCACTACCTTTAAAATAAAAGAAACATCATTTCAAGTTTGAACTACAATTTATAAAAGTATGTTTTTCAAAGTATTTTACTTAAAAAAAAAGTACGAACCATTTACCTTAACCATTTCCAAATTTGGGTTCATTTCATTAGTGTCAATGTATTTTTATAAAGGGAAAGTGATGTTTATATTTTCAAATTTTTAAAAAGTGGATTAAACACTTTCATTTGAAAACCATTTTTAGAAACCTATTCAAAACCAATTTACCACTTTCCAAGGAAAAAATACCCCAGAAATTCACAAATTAAAATAGACAACATGGGAAATGTAGGTATACTTATGAGCATCATAATCACTAATGAAAGCAACAAAAGCCGAATAGACATGGGTAAACCTAGGAGATCGAGAATAAACTAGAAGACACCAATACATGAGAAATCATCCTTGTTGACATGTCACAATGAAATCAAAATGCACCATTCACTCGACCATCCTCTCTCAGGCAGGTCGAGGGAAAATACAATAGTAATAAACCCATTATATCCACCTACTATGGGCCACTGGTCAGTACCATAACCTACCAGTGCAGCAATCATTCTTAGAATATTCCCTCAATATGCTAGATTCCCATTATCAAGTGTTTGGAAAGGGGGTGAGCCAACCGATGCCAACCAAGCATCCAATCATATATATATACATATATATATATATATAAAGCACAACAGGAATCACCCCGAGCCACTCCATGGAATAACCTCTTTCCTTTAAACCACTCAAGTACCTGGGAGCCTCTAAGCGCGGCCTCCCAAACGATCAATTGCAACCAAGGCAGGATATTTATCCAAGGAGTGTTTTTATCAAAACATTTTCATCCTTTTCCAAAAGGTTCCAAATGGTAATTTCATAGATTTCACAATTACCACTTTTAAAAGAACCAATATGCTTGTTCATGCTTCAGAAGAAATCATTTATCATTATAACCATAACTATAATTGAAATTCTGTGAATTATGTTTAAAATCCAAACAGGCATTCTTTTGATACTGGTTGTCCGCTCGTCAAGAAAATGTTTCAAGTGTTGTGTATAATATAAACGGATCATTTCACACCAAATAACCATTATAAAATTTATTGTCTTATATTAAAAATTATTTCTCTTATATTATCTCAAATTTACTAGAACTACTGAAATATTTAATTTGAACAATTAGTGTGCACAAATAGCAAGAAATAATGTGACATAAATTTTTAAAAGTTGTGCAATGGGAACCTACCTCAACTCGAATCTCGAACGCGACATCGCGATAATGCGACGCACCTCGCACAGGCGCACAGGCACGCAGAAACCGATGATCGCAGCAACACAGGGTTACCCTGCCAACATGTTGCAACCACAGGGATAAATAAAATACATAAACACATACATAAAATAATTCAAACAAACAAACATCACAAAAGAACCACCTCGACACATTTTCAAAACACAACTCGCATCATCTGTACCATTTAATAAACCACTTTAAAAAAATATTTTGAAGTAGCTCCAAACAATATCCCAAGACATTGAACACAAAAGACCACCCAAAAACCCCTTTTGGGGCCAAACACACACTACATATATGTGAAAACATAATTCGCAACCCTTGAGTGACATAATAAAACAACATCAAAGTTTATAAAAGCACATCAAATGGCTCAACAAAAGTTTTCATATAATCAAAACATAATAAACAATTCTCAAGATGCAAAACCAGTCCTCACCCCGAGAACCACACTCAATTTCAAGTAGGATATGCCACTTTAATAATCAAATGCACACTTAATATTTTTGAAGACCACTATAAAACCATTCGCACGTCATAACCATGGAAGACATAATTCTCATGAAATTAAATACCAAAAATCCACCCAAATCTTCTTTTATGGAAAATGCATATCGATGCTACGCCAAAACCTAGACTATACAATTTATAAAATACTAGTAAACAGCTCAACATGTTTCTACGTCAAAAATTGAACACATATTGCATCACATGCTAGTAAAAAATAAAATGTATATCAAATCTCAAACAAATCCAAATTGGAAACACTCAAACTAATAAATAAACAAGATGAATTAATTAAACATACAAAATAATTCATCAAATAATAGCCATACATTGAATCACCTACCGGTGTGTAGAAAACATCACAACCAATGTGTGGTTAAATTGAGAAAAATACCCAAAATAAAGTGAAATATACCTCGACCAAAAGAGGAGAGGTTTTCAGGTGCTGCGGGTGGAGACCGGAGGTCGCTGGTCGGCGGTGGGCTCGCCGGAAAATGGTGGGAGGCTGCCGGAGTACAGCAGGGGGCGCCAGAACTGCATCAGACAGCATAGGCGGGTCGTGCGGGGGTGCGGGAGCATGGCGTCGAAGTCTGGGTCACCGGAGGAGGCGGTCGACGGGAAAACGGGGTTGCCGGAAGTCGGGAGGCTGGGACGAGGGGACGCCGGAGGCGGCGGGATAGCGCGACGGGGTCGTCGGAGCGGGAGGGGAGTGGTGGAGGCCGAGGGTAGCATGGTGGTCGGGGGTCGTGCGGAGGCCGGGACGAGGGGACGCCGGAGGTGGCGGGACATCGTGGTGGGGTTTTCAGGGCGGGAGGGGAGCGGTGGAGGCCGAGGGTCGCGCGGTGGTCGGGGGTCGCACTGAGGCCGGGAGGAGGCCGTTGCGGGAGCGGGGGACACCGGAGGTCCTCGGGCAAGTAGGGAGCGGCGAAGAAGGGGCGAGGCGGAGACGTGGAGGTCGACGTGACGTGGGACGAGAGGCATAAAGCAGGTGGAGGCCGGGTAAGAGTGGCTGGTGGTGATGGCCTGCGGAGATGGCTGGAGGCGTGGGTGCGGTGCGCAACAGGAACAGGAGGGGGAGGCTTGTGCTGCGGCAAAAGGGAAGGGTTACTAGGGTTTCTTTTTTCTTCTTCTTCTAATAATAATATTTTTAATACAATAGTAATAATAATAATAAACAAAATAACAATAAAAATAATACTATAATAATATTAATAGTATTAATAATAATAATAGCAGCACAAGAATAAAAAAAAATAGAAATAAATGAATATTAATAAAAATAAAAAAAATGTTAATTACACCATATTATCAAAAATAATAAAAATAATAAAGACGGGAAAAAAATTCCTGACACCTGGGCCAACCGCGCGGGGACTGCCAACCGTGTAGCGGCCGCGCACGGGTCTGAACCCCACTAAAGGTGTTAAACGACAACAAATTTTAATCCGGGGCGCAGCCCGTACCTCGTATCGAACTCTCAGAACCAAGAAATAATAAAAATAAAATAAATATAATATGGCGGCTGTGACAATTCTCCCCACCATAGACACTTTTTTCCCCAAGAAATTCATCCAACTGAATGATGGACAAGGCAAGAATCCATGCCCGATAGAAACTGAAGGGAACCACAGTACAAGAGAACATGAGAACACGAAAGGGTTCTCCCCACCACAAGATCTCAACTAGTGTGGGAATTTAACACCCAAACACACCACCCTGGGAGGGGGGGTGACGCGGGAACAACCAACTAACCAAAACTACCCTTTATAGCATGAGCGAAACAACACCTCCGCCAAAAACCCTGAACATTAGAGGGAAACCTCTGAGAATAAATTAACCCACAAAGTAAACTCAAGAATTACCACAAATGATGATCCTTCCATAACAACCTACATCTCCAAACGAACATAGTCAAACTGATACTAACCCATACAGGGTTTAAACACACTTTTAAAGAAAAACATACGATTCAGAGAAACATAATTCAGACAAACCAGACTATTTGGATTACAAATGAACACGTCCATCCTAACATCACAAGGGAACAATGAACCTACAACAACACCAAAAATTTAACAGTGGAAGGACAAGAATAGAAAGACATTAAATGTTTCGTTGCCAACACAGAACACGAAACCCGAACTGTGGCGTCACGCCCCAAAAAACTCATGAATGCGCGTGAGCTTCACCCCAAGACGTATGGTTGGGGTTATATGGTTGAAGCATCTCTTGACTCACAGTCAGGAACTGGAATCTTTTGGTCACATGTCTTCCTAAGACGATGCTTCCTGCAAAAATTCTCTAGATGACCTAGACACCTGCAATGATGGCACTTCCTCGGTGGGGTGTGACATGATGGCTTTGCATTCCCTATACGTCCACACATACAGCACAACATTGGACAATCTGTCGAACTAGAAACCAGAGTCACTACAGAGGACTCTTTAGAAACAGATCCATCTAACACACTCTGCTCGCCAGATGTGGGACCTTCACGAGCAACTAGATACGGTGGATTTCCAACCGTCTGCGCTCCAGAGAAAAACTCATCTAAAAACACCTCATGTACAAACTTCTCAAAATGATGGCCCCAAAAAAGGAGGACATACTCTTTGATCTCTGGAAAAAGACCACTGATGACGGGAGGATTCTTCATCAAATCATGCGACCCTACCTCCAGAGAAAGACACAAGTTCCTTGAAATTGTCAACACATGCTTTCACCGTCTATTGGCCATGTTGAATATGCATGAGCTATTCCACTTTCTTCGTCTTACCCTCTTCAAGTATAAACCATCAAACGAAGACGACCTTAATGAAATACCACGTTATCCCAACTTGCAATGATGGCAGGGCGAACAACTCCTACTCATCCAGAGATGGACCATTGAACAGACCCAAAACAGCATGCACTCTAACAGCTTTGGGAGTTCCCAATACCCTGAACACGCGCTCGCCCGATTCAAGACACTGCACTGTCTCTAGTAGACTCCAATAACAATGAAGTACATACAACATCTGAGAAGGACCAAAAAATAGGCATGACTCCTCAAAAACACTGGGGCCGTTTCTGGGCGGCATTTCTAAACAACATATATAACACCAAGCCGAAACCAATATCAATTGAAACAACATCAATAAAACACCCTCATCCAACAATAACCAACTCCAATCCAAACAAAAAAAATCCCAAATAAAATACCCTTTTTAGAATAATTTTCAAAACCACCTTCTTTCAAGACCACCTTCCAAATACCAATCCACTTTTAAACCAAAAATCACTTTCCAAAATCATTTCCCCTTTAAAAAAACCAATTCAGAAAACAAGGTCAAACCTCTTATTTCAAATACACACCCAGGTAATCCCAAGAACCGTTTCAGATTTCTTCATCTGCTTCCATTCATACGCGCCCCAACATGAACTTTCCATGCATTCTAACACATGTGCAAACGTTCATAAAGAGGTCATGAGGTTTCACCCTAAACCATTCTTGAAAAATTTCAAAGCAAACACCAGTTTTCCAAACCAAAGGATTTTAGTTTTAAAACCCATTTATTAAATTTAAAGTCATTTAAATGAAATCTGTCCCATTTTCAAAAAGCTTTTTTTTTCATTTCCAAAAATGCACTTAAACCAACCAGAATAAAAATGACACTCAACTAGCATCAAACCACCAGAGGGACTAGCGGTCACACTTAACCTGATGGCATGGTAGTGGGTCATGCCCTAAGTAAGCATCAACAACTAGGAGGAATTCAAACAGTGTACCCAGTCTGCATATGGGTCACTACTCCATGTGAGATCATGGTGTAACATCAGTTTCCCTCCGTTGTCATCCCTCAATCCAAAAAAAACAAAAACGAAACAAAGACTCAATTCCCAGACTATCCCTGGTGACTCGAGGTGTGGAACGGGTGAGGGTTCATGACCGCCTTCCCGTACCTACCTCTCGAGTCCCGACAATCCTAATCTCCATCTACCGGACACCCCAAATAACAAGGGCCTCCTCTGATACCATTTTGTCACGAACCAACCCGGGTCGACCCTGAACCGGTCACCCGAGCAGGCCCACGATGTGGCCCGAGGGGCATTCCCGATCCCCACGGGCTGGCAACTAGTGCCAGGAATCAAAATTAAACAGGTGGGAATGATTTGGCCCAAAAGAAAATAGACTATGTAGTATAAAATAAATAGAACCAAAGAAAATAAATAAAGAACAACCAACAACGCTACTAACCTGACTACTACTAAAATCAACGTGACCCCATGGGTTACTCTCCAATACCACAACCAATGTCGCTCAAGGAGAACAACTTAAGCTGGAACCTACAACAGAACTAAAAACAAGAAACCCCTCTAAGCGTGAGTATTAAAACTCAGTAGGCTAGCCTGATAGATCTATTCCAAATTCACTTCCTTTCAAATAAAAGAATCAATATTTCACGTTTGAACTATAATTTATAAAAGTATGTTTTTGTAAATATATTACTTAAAAACAAAGTAAGAACCATTACCCTTAACCATTTCCAAATTTGGGTTCATTTCATTAGTGTCAATGGCTTTTGAGAAAGGGAAAGTGATGTTTATATTTTCAAATTTGTACAAAAAGGATTAAAAAATTTCATTTGAAAACCATTTTTAGAAACCTATTCAAAATCAATTTACAACTTTCCATGGAAAAAAATACACCAGAAATGCACAAAGTGAAACACACAGTAATGGAAATGTAGGTATACTTATGAGCATCATAATCACTACTGAAAGCAAAAAAATCTGAATTGACATGGGTGAACCTAGGAGATCGAGAATAAACCAGAAGACACCAATACATGAGAAATCATCCTTGTTGACATGTCAAGATGAAATTAAGATGAACAATATGCTCGACCATCCTCTCTTGGTCAGGTCGAGGGAAAATCCCATAATAATAAACACAATATGTCCACCTACTATGGGCCACTGGTCAGTATCATAACCTAACAGTGCAGCAATCATTCTTATAATATTCTCTCAATATGCCAGATTCCCATGTCTCAAGTGTTTGGAAAGGGGGTGAGCCAACTGATGCCAACCAAGCATCCAATCTTATATATATATATATATATAAAACACAACATGCATCACCCCATGCCACTCCATGGAACAACCTATTGCCTATAAACTACTCACGTACCTGGGATCCTCTAAGAACAGCCTCCAAAATGATCAATTACAACCATGGTAGGACAGTAATCCCAGGAGTGTTTTTTTCAAAACATTTTCATCGTTTTCTATAAGGTTCCAAAAGGGAATTTCATACATTTCACAATCACCACTTTAAAAAAGAACAAAAACACTTGTTCAAGCATCAGAAGAAATCATTTATCATTAAAACCATAACTATAATTTAAATTTTCTGAATTATGTTTAAAATCCAAATGGGCATAATTTTGATAATCGGTGTCTACTCGTCAAGAAAATGTTTCAAGTGTCGTGAATAAAATAAATGGATCTTTTTACCCCAAATAACCATTTTAAAAATTATTGACTTATATTAAAAATTAGTTATCTTATATTATATCACATTTATTAAAACTAATGAAATATTTAATTTGAACAATTAGTGTGCACAAACAGCAAGAAATAATGTATCTTAAATCTTTAAAAGCAGTGTAATAGGAACCTACCTTGACTCTCAGCTCGAATGTGACAGCGCAACAACGCGATGCACCTCGCACAGGCGCACAATCACGCACAAACCGATGATCTCGGTAACACGGGGATACCCCTCCAACATGCTGCAACCACAAAGATAAATAAAATACATAAACACGGACTTAAAATAATCCATACAAACAAACATCACAAAAGAACCACCTCAACACATTTTCAAAACACAACTCGCATCATCTGTACAGTTTAATAAACCTCTTTAAAAAATATATTTTGAAGCATCTGCAAACAATATCCCAAGACTTTGAATGAAAAAGACAACCCAAAAACCCCTTTTGAGGCCAAACACACACCACATACATGTCAAAACATAATTCGCAGCCCTTGCGTGACATAATAAAACAAAATCAAAGTTTACAAAAACAAAAAAAATGGCTCAACCAAAGTTTTCATAAAATCAAAATATAATAAAACATTCCCAAGAGGAAAAACTAGTCCTCACCCCAAAAACACACTCAATTTCAAGTAGGATAAGCCACATTAAAAATCAAATGCACACTTAATCTTTTTTAAGACCACATTAAAACCATTGGCACATCATAACCATGAAAAAACATAATTCTCATGAAATTAAATACCAAAAATCCACCCAAATCTTCTTTTATGGAAAACGCATATCTTCGCTACACCAAAAATCAGACTGTACAATTTATAAAATACTAATAAACAGCTCACCATGTTTCTTCATCGAAAATTGAAAACATATTGCATCACATGATACTAACAAATAAAATGTATATCAAATCTCAAACAAAACCAAATTCGCAACATGCAAACTAATAAATAAACAAGCAGAATTAATTATACTTACAAAATAATTCATCAAATAATATCCATACATAGAATCACTTACCAGTGTGTAGAAAACATCGCAACCAATGTGTGGTTAAATTGATAAAAACACTAAAAATAAAGTGAAATATACCTCGAATAGAAGAGGAGAGGGCTTCGGGTGCTGTGGTTGGAGATTAGAGGTCACTGTCCGGAGGCGGGCTCACTAAAAAACGGTGGGAGGTCACCAGAGCAGGGAAAGGGGCGTTGGAACGGCGTCAGACAGAGTAGGCAGGTCGTGTGGGGGTGCAGGAGTAGGGCATCGAAGGTCGGGTCGCCGGAGGAGGCGGTCGGCGGGTAGGCGGGGTTACCGGGAGTCAGGAGGTCAGGACGAGGGGACGTCGGAAGCGGCGGGATGGCGCGGCGGGGTCACCAGACCGGGAGGGGTGCAGTGGAGGTTGAGGGTCGTGTGGAGGCCGGGGGTCGATCGGAGGCTGGGAAGAGGCTTGTGCGGGAGTGGGGGATGCTGGAGGTCATGGGGGCAGGCTGGGAGCGGCAAAGCAGGGGTGAGGAAGAGATGGGGAGGTCGGCGCGACGTGGGACGAGAGGCGGAAAGCAGGCGGAGGCCGGGGAAGTGGGGTTGGCGGTGAGGGCCTGCGGGGAAGGCTGGAGGCGTGGGTTCGGCGCGCAACAGGAACTGGAGGGTGAGGCTCGCGCTGTGGAAAAAGGGAAGGGGTACTAGGGTTTCTTTTTTTGTCTTCTTCTAATAATTTTTTTACTACAATATTAATAATAATAATAAACAAAATAACAATAATAATACTATAATAATATTAATAGTATTAATAATAATAATAGTAGCAAATGAATAAAAATCATAAATACAACGAAATGAAGATTAATAAAAATAAAAAAATGTTAATTACACCATATTGTCAAAAATAATAAAAATAATAAATAAGGGGAAAAAATGCCCAACACCTGGGCTGACCGCGTGGTGAACGCCAACACGCAGCGGCCGTGCCCAGGTCTGAAACCCACTAAAGGTGTAAAACAACAACAAATTTTAATTCAGGGCTCAGCCCGGACCTCGGCACGAACGCTCCGAACCAAGAAATAATAAAAATAAAATAAATAGAAAAGGGTTGTTATGACACCCAGAAATCCTGTGGAATTTTTTTATACATGGGATTTTTTCTAGTCTGCTTTAATTGATGGTGCTTGATTATGAGGCCCGGTGTGCCCGTAATCAATTTCTGATGTTTTGTTCGGGTACATTCAGTAAACGTACGAGCGGGTTTTTATAACTTCTGAACCGCTGCTCAGAATTGAAATCTAAGTGCACTATTAAACTTGCAACACTAGTATTCACTTAAAAAGACTTTCACCTTGACAGTAGTGAGTCGAGGATAGAAGATAGTTTTTGATTTTTCTTAAAATAATAATAAAATAAAGTCCCCTAAACATTATTTTATTTGAGCCACCATTTGGTGTGTGGTTGTTAAAACCTCCACATGGAGGTTGGTGGTGGGGCCCACTCGAATTCAACCTCTCGTGAGAGGATTAATGTGGTGGGGACCACCCGGGCTATTAACCCCTTAAACTCCGTATCAATGTGGAGAAACCCTCAAGCTCTAATTAATTTGGGGAGCCTCTTCAACCCCCCTTTATTAAATTTGTGACAAATCTCGTGGATTATTTAAGGGGAGACATGTAATTAATTCTCCAATTTGAATTATTGTGCCAACAAAATAATAGACAAACTCCTTCTTCTATTATTTTCACTACGCATTTCGGGGGAAGTTGGGAAGGAGGATTATTGGGAGAAGGGAGAATTCTCCCAACGTAGAACGAATATCGAAGAATGATCCACCAAAGAAGAACGCTGATCCTCTTCGACTTCTTCTCCGGACACCTACCGACGTGGAGCATCTTCCTCGAGCCGATGCAACTTGGGATTGGAAGGGATTGGCAGATGCAACAAATGACGAACCTCTTCATCTTCTTCCCACAACTCCATCAATGAATGATGAACGAACCACAAAGGTAGGGGATTAAATTCAATTGAGTGCCCTATTCTTCCTTTCTATTTAAATAAAGAAGTTGGTTGGGTTTCATTCTTTGATGAACCTTTTGTTACCACACAAAACGAGGAGGGTGTGGGCCAAACCAACATGGCCCGACCCCTCTCCCGATCTTGGTTAAGTTGATCATTCGGCGACAAAGCGGAGATGAGGCGACGAATGCGGCGATGACAAAGGTCGCACTACTTGCGGACTCTGTGAACTGCGCCACCCTTGCGGCACACTAAAGCTCCCAGCCAAACACTGCGAGCCTGCGCTGGCCCAAGCCGTGCTGAACCGGCCTGCCCGGCCGCCACCCGGTCATCGGGCCGACTACCTGCAGCCTCCCGCCGGCCAGCCCACGGCCTGTCTGGCGCCCCGTGCGGCATGCCGGGTGCCCCATGCGGCCTACCCGCGCCACACCTAGCCTGCCCCATGCCCCCACAGCCTACCGGCACCACAAGCGGCCTGCCTGGCACCCCGCACGGCCTGCTGGCGCCCCGCACGGCCTGCCCAGTTCCCGGCTCTACCTTCCCACGCCCCGCGCGGCTTGACCGAGGCCTGCCCATTGCCCTGCGAGGCCTATCATGGCCTTCTCAGTTCCCAACCAGTCTGCCCGCACCACGCGCGTCCGCAGCAAACCCAGCACCCTGCCGGCCTGGCCGTGCCCCGCCCTGCCTACCCGCGGCTTGCCCAACCACCTGTCGGCCTACCTAGTGCCCTTTCGGGCCGAGTTACCAGAACTACGTCCGTCGCGGCGCTCACTGAGCCGCCTATGTGGTGAACTTCCACCGAACCACCCCCATAGTCTGCTAGGTTGCACCCAACGGACTGGGCCGAACCTAGCGGGCTGACCCACCAAACATGTCGGGTCAGAGCCAGCGGGTTTGACCAAGTTTACACGGACCAGGTCAGCCCAGTTTGGTTTGGGTCAAGTCGGTCTGACTGGGCCCAGACCCATTACTGACCATTACTTTCTTTTGTCCATATCTTTGGCACCAGAAAACCACATGATGAACCATTAGCGGCACTGGTTTTCATGGATCTCGAAGGTCCGTTTGAGTATACCCAACTGGAGTTCAGGGTAATGTTGAGATACAATCAGGTTGGATTGTACACGAATCCAACCAGGCCCCCGAGACTAAATATATAATAACTCACAGACTGGGTGTCTGATTAACATGTCGTCTATTGAGTTGAGACCCATATGAAAAGGCGGACCTTCGAGATACTTCTATGTGGAACTTCGTGACAGTTAGAGTATCAACTTGTAGCTCCTGGAGCAGACCCTCCTGGAGATGAGTGCGTGGAGTAAAGAGACCTAATAGCAAGCTGATACTTGACGACTGCTTGACTGATTCAACTCGGAGTGATTCGACTAGAGTAGTGGGAGACGCCTAGTAGTTGGTGGTAGACCTACAATGGAGGAGCTCCTTATTGTTGGTGGCAGACCCATGGTACTCAATAGAAGGATTACCTATGAAAGATTTTAGGGGGATCACCTGGTAGTTGGCGGCTGACCCATAATGGGGAGCACCTCTATGTGAGTGTGGCAGACCAACGATACTCGATAGGAGGAGTACCTCAACAGTCCAAGGTTAGTGGGAAGTGCAGGGTTGTGGTGGCAGGTCCACTGTACTCGATAGAGAAGGAGTTCTCCAGCAGTAGTGGTTTCGATAATAAAAAATCTTGGTTGAGCTAAGTGAGTAACTTTGGAGTTTACCTCGTTATTGAGATGGATTACATGATAAGCTAGGTATATATATGGGCAAATACCTAAGTGTGTTTATTTATTTTTTTCATAGTCTGTGGTTTATCCTTGGTAGATTTTGAGAGACCTTGGTGGTCTCGGGGTCCCTACAATGTATCATTATACTCACCCCTTCATGAGATATGTCTGCACCTCCTTGTGTTGGTTGCAGACGATGGATAGCGCTGACCGAGGCTGAGGGGAAAGGACTAGATGGTACACTGAGGAGACTGACAGAGGTGGAGTGCTGAGGAGGCTATTTGTACCTACCCTTCAAGTAGGAATCCCTAGAGTTTGACCCAGTAGTTGCTTTACTTTTTCTTCAGTTGTAATTTTTTTTCAGTTGTACATGTACTTTCATATTGAGATTTTATTTCTAGCCCCTTTTACTTTTCATCACTCCTTTGTATACAGTTTTGCTTAGTGTTTCACATCCATCTCTTACTCTATTGTGTGTGTTTATAATTTTTAAAGATAATGCCTTCCCAGTTTTAGGGATTTACGCCTTTGGTGCATATCGCCTGCCCCTGGCCTATGGAAGGCAGGATTGGGGTAGTCACAGCACAGGCCCCAAGGGACGGGTCGCGACAAATTGGTATTAGAGGGGTCAGTTCTACCGTAGAACATAGGACTCTGATATTTCTTTTATGTGAAGCAAAATTGTTAAGAGTACCGAGTGTGATTTTCAGTTCAAGGAGTCTAGTGTTGGTGCGGTGGCCAACCTATCCATACACCAGGACCATGGCTTCTGATTTCTGACTCAGTGCACAAAAACAATGATTGAGTGTGTGTTTTCAAAAATTTTCATTAACTCTGCTCAACCAGGTCAGCTCACCAGGTATAATCTTTGACCGTGTCACATCAGTTTCATTTAGGATGTTTCCCTATGGATGACCATCTTGAGCTCTGAGAGTTGTAAGCGCAGATAGCCCACTGAGCGATGAGGCCTCAGTACAGGGCTCTCTTCCAGCAGAGGCACTAGCAGTACCACTACCCGTTGGTCCACCGATGCCACCAGCCCCAGCAGCAGATGATGCACACTGCTTGAGCGCATTTCACGACCTCCAGCGCCAGAGGCCACCCAAGATCAGGGGATTGACGAACCCACAGGCGGGTGAGGATTTACTGGAGGCTGTGGTGAGAGTCTTTCGACTGGTAGGGACACCAGCAAACTTCATGGTTGTGATTCTTGCTCCCAGCCTTCTACAGGAATCAGTGGGAAGATGGTGGAGATTTATACTCCATGTGCATGAAAAGGTGACACTACTCTGGACAGACTTCAAGAGCCAATTTCGGGTGGAGTTTGTTCCTCCCAACCTTAGTGCGGTGTAGATACAGGAATTGCTGCATCTATAGCAGGGTAGCATGATGGTATCTCAGTACTCAGCGAGGTTCACCGACCACTCATGCTACTGCAATGATATGGTGAGAGACCCATTCTTTAGGGCTCGAACCTTAAAGCAGGGACTCAGGTGAGATATCAAGGCTTTGATGATCTCCCTCAGCATCCCAACGCAGGCAGGGGTGTTGGAGTGAGCCCTCTTAGTGGAGAGTTTCCTTTATGAGCAGTCTCCAGTAGTAAGACCCAACACTATTTGACATGAAATGGAGTCTTCTGCAGCTGGCAGTAGATAGATGTTGCAGAGTTACAAGAAGACCAGACCTACAGGAGGACGACGGCACGACTTAGGATCGGTTCTGCGGGGCACCCGAAGTGGAGACAGACCTTCCAGGAGCGGACATTGTTACTCATGTGGTGGGCATGGTCACATGTATCTTGACTGTCTGACCCGTCGTTCGGATGATCACCAGACAGTTGAGGGACCTCCCAAGAAGAGGTATAGGTTTGATCTAGGTGGTCCACAGGGAGGAGGCAGACGTGGTATAGGATATGGCCATGCAGCTGGTGATGGATGGGGGTTCGAGGTGTTACCACCACCACCACTAAGAGGTCCACCCCGACCACAGGGAGTAGGTGGACAGGCGAGATCTCAGCTTTAGGAAGCTGAAGCAAATGACCATGGCACTCTAGAGATGATATGAGGTACAACCTGTGTCTAATCCACCTTAGCTGCAATTCTTACAGACACAGGTTCCAGTCACTCTTTCATTGCCACTACCCTCATTCCGAGCTCGAAGATTCTGAATGAGTCATTGGATCAATCCTTACGGATAGAGACTCCTACATGAGGAGAATCGTCGATTACGCATGGGTGCCGACAGTGTGAGCTTACTCTAGGAGGCGATAGCTTTGGCTGGGATCTCCTCGTAGCGGCGTTGAGGCCTTACGATGTCATCTTGGGTATGGACTTGTTATCTACAGTCCATGCTCAGATCGACTGTATTCGGAGCATAGTGTGGTGTGTCGGCATGGATGGGACCACGTTTACCTTCACCTATGAGAAGGGAGACTTTGCAGCATAGGACATACATACTCGGAGGAGGGTGCAGCCGAACACTCATCAGTTGGCTGCCCTTACCCTTTGAGCAGTAGATGTGGAGAGTCCTATCTATCCTGAAGTGGTGGACCTATATGTAGTTGTTTTCCCTGATGATTTCCTAGGTTTACCTCCTCCCAGATAGGGGGACATCTACATTGAACTATACCTAGGTAGTACACCGATATCTTCACCAGCAAATCAGATGGCTCCCGCTGAGCTTCGTGAGATACGAGTACAACTAGAGGACTTGCAGGAAAAGGGATTAATCTGGCCCAGTGTTTCCACCTAGGTAGCCCTGATTTTGTTTTCCATGAAGGCATATGGAATCATGAGGCTTTGGGTTGACTACCATCTCCTAAACTCGGTGACCATGAAGAACAAGTACCCACTGCCGACGATTGACAACCTCTTTGATCAGCTGAAGGGAGCATGATGGTTCTTGAAGACAGACCTCAGGTCAGGCTATCTCCAACTCAATGTTCAAGATGAGGATGTGCAGAGGACAACCTTCAGATGTCGGTATGACCACTAAAACCTCTTGGTTATGCCCTTCAGCATAACCAACGCACCAGCAGTGTTCATGGGACTCATGAATAGGATCTTCCAGCCATACCTCGATCACTTTTTCGTAGTCTTCATCGACAACATACTGATCTACTCAACTACTGAGGAGGAGCATGCTTACCATTTTCGGGTAGTACTCGACACACTCCAAGGGGACCAGCATTATGGTAAGCTCTCAATGTGCCAGTTTTGGATCCGAGAGCTTCACTTTCTGGGTCATGTCATCTCGGAGGCTAGATTTGCAGTGGATCTAGTGATGATTGAGGTGGTACATTCTTGAGAGCCACCCAGGAGTGTGACAGAGGTATGAGGTTTCTTGGGTTCTACTGGTTAATACCTGAGGTTCGTTCCAGACTTCTCCAGAGTTGTAGCACCTCTATCAGCCATGAAAAAGAAGGGGAAACCCTTCGTGTGGTCAGTGAGATGCCATTAGAACTTTCAGGAGTTGAGGTAGAGGCTGAGTAGAGCCACCATCTTGAGGCTTCTAGAGGAGGGCATAGGGTATACAGTTTTCTGCGACGCATCAAAGACTAGACTCGGGTGTGTCCTAATGTAGGAGCGAGCAGTGATCACATATAGTTCTCAGTATCTGATACATACTGAGTATAACTATTCTACCAATGACCTAGAGTTAGCAGTAGTTCTGTTTACCTTGAAGATGTGGCAACACTATCTGATGGGAGAACATTTTACAGTGTACTCTGATCACAAGAGTCTCAGGTATATCTTCTCTTAGAAGGACCTAAACCTAAGATAGTGGTGATGGCTTGAGTTCATCCATGGAAATTAATTCAATCTAGTTTATACTCCTGGGAAGGGGAACATTGTGGCAGATGCACTTAGCCGAAGATCATGTATATAGAAGCTAGGCGAGGGGATATGGTAGATGGCTGCATTACAGATATCCTTTGTGGACAAAGATGAAGCAGCTTTCCTACAGTCTCTTACAGTCACTTCCCTAATTCATCAGCGAGTCAAGGAGGCGCAGTGTGGGGATGCGGACTGTGAGACATGACATGCTCAGATATCCATAGGGCAGGCACCTGATGGATTTTCTAATGGTGGGGAGCACATAATCCTCCTCAGAGGATGTACCATGGTACGAGTAGCACTTCAGGAGTAAGTGTTGAGGGAGTTCCACACATCCCCTTTAGCGGTACATCCAGGAGTGGCGAAGATGTGTCAGGACCTCAGAAGACAACACTACTGTCTATGTATGAAGAAGGCGGTAGCGGAGTTTGTCTTCCTATGCCTCACTTTTCAGCAAGTGAAGGTGGAGCACCGGGTACCAGCAGGCTTTGTATATCCTTTAGAGGTCCCAAAGTGGTAGTGGGATGAGATATATATGGACTTCGTGATGGTTCTTCCACATACATACAGGTTTCACGACTCAATTTAGGTGATCGTCGACTGACTCACCAAGTCGTCCCACTTCCTACCGATCAGAGAGCACGGTTCATTAGAGATAATGGGATGCCTCTACGTGCATGTGATTTTACGGCTACATAGAGTACCTTCTTCTATTGTCTCTGATCATGACGCACGGTTTACTTCCCAGCTATGGAAGGGGTTTCATGAGGCTTTCAGGATGCAACATCTTCTAAGCACCACCTTCCATCCTCAGACAGATGGTCAGACTAAGCAGACCATTCAGACCCTCGAGGACATGTTGCGTGCTTGTGTCCTCAACTTCAGTCATAGCTAAGAGGATCACTTACCTTTGATGGAGTTTTATTACAACAACATCTATCACTCCACCATTGGGATGACACCTTTTGAGACTTTGTATGGTTAACCTTACAGATTACCACTATGATGGACAGACCCATGGGAGTCAGCACTATGTGGACTAGAGATGGTACGAGCTACCACAGAGAAGGTGCAGATAATCCAGGAGCAGATTAAGACTCCAAAGATCAGGAAGAAGTCTTATATCGATAGGAGATGAAGACCTCTAGATTTCGATGATGGAAAACACCTATTTCTACGGGTCTCACCTCGACGAGGTATATGGAGATTTGGCCGAGGTGGGAAGTTACCTCCGAGATTCATTAGAACTTTCCCGGTCTTTGATAGAGTAGGCAAGGTGGCTTACCGCCTGGCTCATCAACCTCAGTTTCACCAGGTGCTCGACGTCTTCCATGTATCTCAACTGAGGAGATACGTGCACGACCCTACTCACATAATCGACCATGGAGAGCTGGACATCGATGATGGGGCGACTTTTACAGAAGTTCCAATGGAGATTGAGGATCAGTAGGAGCGGGTCCTACATGGACGGTCGATACCTCTATTGTGTGTTCGCTGGAAGCACAGGATCTCCAAGAGAGCACATGGGAGCGGGAGGCTCAGATGCGTGCTCAGTACCCCCATTTGTTCCCTTAGTTTGAGTTGTAGCTTATGGAGACATAAATCCCTGAGGTGGGGAGAATGTAAAGACCCGGAAATCCTGTGGAATTTTTTTTATACATGGTATTTTTATGAGTCTTAAAAAATTGATGGTGGTTGATTCTAGGGCCCGGTGTGCCCGGAATCAATTTATGAAGTTTCGTTTGGGTATGTTCAATAAACGTACGAGCTAGTTTTTATAAATTTTGAACCTTTGCTCGAAATTTAAATCTGAGGGCACCATTGAACTTGCAGTTCCGGTATTCGCTTAATAAGACTTTTACCTTGACAACAGTGAGTCGAGAATAGAGGTTAGTTTTTGGGTTTTCTTAAAAAAATAAATTTCCCTACGCTTTATTTTATTTGAGCCGTCGTTTTGTGTGTGGTGGTTAAAACCTTATCATGGAGGTTGGGGGGTGGGACCACCGCACCTGAACCTCCCATGAGAGGTTATGGTGATGGGGCCGAACCGAATTTAACCTCCCATGAGAGGATTAATGTGGTGGGGACCACCCGGGATCTTAAACCCTTAAACTCCCCTTTAATGGGGAGAAACCCTCAAGCTCCAATTAATTTGGGGAGCCTCTTCAAATCCCCTTTATTAAATTTGTGCCAAATCCCATGGATTAATTAAGGGGAGAAGTGTAATTAATTCTCTAATTTGAATTATTCTTCTAACAAAATAAAATGAAAAACTCATCCTTCTGTTATTTTCACATGGCATTTGGGGGGAAGGTGGGATGGAGGATTATTGGGAGAAGATAGAATTATCAGAATGAATAATGAAGAATAGAGAACGCTCCATCGATGAAAACTGCGGATCCTCTTCGACTTCTTCTTTGGACACCTACCGACATGTAGCGTCTTCCTCGAGCCGATGAAACTTGGGATTGGAAGTGCTTGGCGGATGCGACGAATGACGACCCTCTTCGTCTTCTTCCCGCAACTCCATCAACAAATGATGAACATCCCACAAAGGTAGGGGGATTAAATTCAATTTAGTTCCTTGTTCATCCTTTCTTTTTAAGTAGAAAAGGGGGTTGAGTTTCGTTCTTTGATGAAACTTTTGTTACCACCCTAAATGTGGAGGGTGCAGGCCATACCAACATGGCCCGACCCCACCGCCAATCTTGTTTATGTTGAACTTTCGGTGACGATGTGGCGATGAGGTGACAGACATAGAGATGAAAAAGACAGCGCTGGCCGGGACCTCCGTGAACCACGCCGCTGCCACGGCGCACCGGTGCTCCTGGTTGAACCATGCCGACCAGCGCAGGCCCGCGCCCTGCTGAACCAGCTTGCCCGGCCACCGCCCGGCCGCAGGCCTGCCTGCTCGCGGCCTCCTGTCGGCCGGCCCGCGACCTGCCCGGTGAAATGTGTGGCCTACCCGGCACCCCACGGGGATTGTCTGCACCCTTTCGTCCTACCCGCGGCATGCCCGACGTCCCACATGGCCTGCTTGGTGCACCACTGGGCCTGCTCGCGCCCCGCACGACATTCTTGCACCCCGAGCGGCTTGCTCGGTGCTCCGTCCGGCAGGCCCGCGCCACGCGCGACTTGCCCATGGCCTACCCGGCGCCCCGCGTGCCCTGTCATGGCCTGCCCAGTGCCCTTCCAGCCTGCCCGCGCCCCCCACAACCTACTTGTGGCCTTCCCGGAATTCCTGGCACCCTTCTTGGCTGAGTCACCCGAACCGTGCCCCTCGCAGTCCGCTGGGTGAGGCCCAGTGGACCGGGCCGAACCTAGTGGGATAACCCGCCCAACGGGACCAGTCAGACCGAGTAGGTCTGACTGAGTCAGACCAGTCTCAGTTGGGTCGAGTCATTCTGACTGGGCCCAGGCCCATTACTGACCGTTACGTTCTTCTCATCAAATCATTGGCACTAGACAACCGTTCGAAGAACCGTCAGTGGCACTAGTTTTCTTGGAGAACGACGATCCCTTTGAGTATACCCCACTAGAGTTCGGGGTAATATTGAGATACATTGAGGTTGGTTCGTACTCAAATCCAACCGGGCCCCTGGGACAAAAAAGCTTATAACTCACAGACTAGACATTCAATTGACATGCCATCTATTGCGTTGAGACGCCTATGACAAGGCAGATTTTTGAGATACTTCTATATAGGAATTCATGATAGTTGGAGTATCTACATGTAGCTCATGGAGTGGAGCCTCCCGAAGACAAGTGAGCGGAGTTCAGAGACCTTGTATTTGGCTGATACCTGACGACTGCTTGACCGATTCGACTCGGAGTGATTTGACTATCCCAGTGCAGAGCGCCTAGTAGTTGGTGGCATACCTATAGGGGAGGAGTGCATGGTAGTTGGTGGTAGACCCACGGTACACGATAGGACGAGTACCTTTACAGGCAATTATGGGGAGCGCCTAGTAGTTGGCGGTAGACCCACTGTGGGGAGCACCACTGTGTGAGCGCGGTAGACCCACGGTATATGAAAAAATAAGTAACTCAGCAGTCCAAGGTTAGTGGGAAGCGTCTGGTTATGGTGGCATGGCCACTGTACTCGACAGGGGAGGAGTTCTCCAGTACCCATGGTTTCGATAATAAAAAATCATGTTTGAGATGATTTAGTAACTTTCGAGTTTACCTTATAATTAATATGGATTACTTGATAACTTTGGTATTTGTATGGGCATATACCTAAGTGTGGTTATCTGTTTATTTTCATACTATATGATTTATAATTGGTGGATTTTGAGAGACCTTGGTGGTCTCAGGGTCCCTACTGAGTATCGTTATACTCACCCCTGCACGAGTTATGCATGCACCTCGTTGTGTTGGTTGTAGACGACGAACATCTCTGACCAAGGCAGAGTGATAGGATTTGATGGTACACGGAGGGGACTGATAGACGTAGATTTTTGAGGCGGAAATATATAACTACCCTTCAGGTAGGAATCCCCGAAGGATGACCAAGTAGCTACTTTACTTTTTCTTCACTTGTACTTTTTTTTTCAGTTATACTTGTAATTTTCTGTGGGGCTTGTATTTCCAGCCCCATTTACTTTTCTTCACTCCTTTATATACAATTTTTCTTAGTGTTTTACATCCAATTTGTACTCTGTTGTGTGTGTTTATAATTTTTAAAGGAAATGAATTCCCAGTTTTAGGGATTTACAACTTTTGTGCTAGTCGTCAGCCCCTGGCCTATGGAAGGCGGGGTTGGGGTAGTCACGACACGGGCCCTGGCTGACGAGTCGTGATAATTAAAAATGATCTTAATACAATATTATTTCATTCAATGTACTTCTATATATCATCAATTTGGTTTGGTGATTAAAATTGAGTCATATTGCTTCTTGAAGGTAGTAGTCCCCTCAACCATGAATGATGTTATCATCATTGACTGAAAAGATAAGAAACTAAATGACCTATTATATTCTCATAATGGAAAATATGTAAGAATATCATAATTATATAACCTATAACACATATATTAATTTATTTTATACTTATTACATTTCATGTAAAGTGTTAGTGAAAGGCATATCACATCACATTAAGAGGCGGTAATCTGTTGTACACACGAGCGACCCAATCATATGCCCAACATAATGGAAGAATATATATGATATAATTATACCATTTATATATTTATATAATCAATAATATATATATATACACACACATCAAATAAATTATTATTCCCAACTGTTATAGGTGGTAATGGAAAAACAAATGACATCTGTTTGTGATGCAGTAGTCAACTGTACACACAAATGATTAATTTGTAACCCAAATGATTGATGTGGTGATGGTTTTTGGCCATTTTACTAACATTTAAAAAAACAAATTAAATTTATGATAGTAATTTTTTTATATCATTATTTTTTAAAAATATTTAGAGGAGTTTGATGTTGAAGTAAAATAAAAAAACTCATAAAATAATGTAACCTATTTTTCAGGCACTATCCATAGGTTCTCACAATAACATACTTCCTAGGGTTTATTTCATATCAATGTAAGTATTCTTGGAAGAAAGGAAGGAAATATTTAAGTGTATTGTGAAATAATTTCACGATCCAAAATCATTTTAGAATGTGAATAAGAGAAGATACATGGTGGACATTTATATGTAAATTGAGTGTCCTTATTATAATGATTGAAATGGGAGAGTACCAATTTATTGAACATTACTGAAATAATACAGAATGTATTAGTCTCAAGAATTATTCATTATAGGTTCTTAATTTATCCTAAAATATATTATAGATATATTTATTTGTCATTTTGACCCTTATCTATTTATTATAATGACCTGTAAATCAATTTTTATGCTAACCAAGCTATATAATTTTTACAATATTGATTATTCATTTTGGTAAAAAGTTATTCTGAACATATGATAAAATATATATAATTAATATTCAAAATATTCAATCCAATTTATTAGTAGTCCATTAATTAAAGTGTAACATTTTATTTTAAAATTAATATCATAGACAAAATTACAAAATGTGTTCTCAGAGAGAAAATTTACAAATGTTTATAAACTTTTTATATGAAAATTCAATATGAAAAAATTAAAATGACCTCAATTAGATTAATAGATATATTATTTTACAAATTTTATATTAAATCAAATTAAAAATATAATATAAACTTGAAAATTTTTAATATAGAATATATTCTCAATTAAAATTCAGTATTTTTCTATATTCATCAAAAAATGAAACATTTAAAAAAAAGAAAAAAATCAACCCAATTATATATGGATAGAATAATTTAAAACACTATGTTCATTTTATTATATAAAACATCTAAATGTGTTAATGTTAAATTTTATATTTTTTACACATAAGGAGAAAAAACACACATTTAGAAATAATATAGCTTTCCAAAAATTATTTTTTATTGAATATTATATTAATTTTAATCCACATATAATAATGAATTTTATTATAATTTTAGTAATATTATTTACATAAATATTAAGGGCTATCTAATAATGTTATATTGCAATATGGTTTATTTCAACTTGATGTTGTATGGCCCATAGGTTATAAAGATATTAAATTTATTTTAGAAGATATTTTTCTAATGTCTCTAGTGTTATATTATCTTATAATATTGTTATTCTATTACATACATAATTCAAAAAATAATTCATTTAATATTACTGGTTGATACATTCTCCCGACCATAAGAAATTGCAATCTCAAAATTTGAACATGATCTCTAGAATTAATGGTTTGATATTTTTAAATACCATTGATGAAAAAACATATTTTAAAAAGGTTTATAAAACAACCTCTTAATAATATATAAACAAATGTATGATCATTATCCTTAATAATAAATAAGTAGGGTTACACATATGAAGACATTGGTCAGAAATGAAAGAAAGATAATTGATGAAAATTGTAAATAATTATTTTCAGTGATTCAATTCACTGATCATAAGAAATGTAATGTTAAATGGAATTTTAAGTACCTAAAACCATAAATAAATGATTATTTAAATGACCATATAATTCATCATACATGATGGTCACATGATAAATTTTCTTTATTTTTTAAGGATCAAATTCCTGATTTTTAGGAATTCCTTTTTTTATGAATAAAAGAAAATATAATTACATGTTATTTTTGTAATTCATAAGATCAATTTCAAATATTGAATGTGATTAGGGCAATTTCAAATTAATTTCATAATCCATTAAATGATAAAAATGATTTCTTAATTCCTAATGAACTAAAAATAA
The DNA here is from genome assembly GCA_963277665.1 of Viscum album. Lineage (NCBI taxonomy): Eukaryota > Viridiplantae > Streptophyta > Magnoliopsida > Santalales > Viscaceae > Viscum > Viscum album. The sequence goes on from OY728121.1 coordinate 769,432,303, forward strand.
TATTTTTATGAATCATAATATCTATAAGTTGGGACATGTCATTCCCATTATATCTAACTATTTTAAGGAAAAAATATTTCTAGAAAAATATATCCAATATAATACCTTAATATGTAACCGTCAATAGTATAACCATTGGTTCATAATTGTTATTTATTTCTCATATTGATTTAGTGATGAAAAAATTACCAAAATATAGTGTAGGACAAAGGTATGTATTAACTAATCATCGTTACATAATCGGTTAAATCCACATGGCCTTTCTAGATGTAATGGGCCATCATCGGGCATACAAGTGGAATTTTATTATAAATCAATATTAATATAATTCCTAACAAATCACTAAAAATTTATTTATATCCTAGATATAAATGTATTCTTTATATGACCTTTTAAATAAGGTTTTAAATATAATATTTTTTCCTATGATAAAAAATAATATTATTTTAGTATAAAACTTAATTATTATAAATACATTTTAAACATATTTCTATAAAATTTAAATGATTTATTCGTAAAATATAATTTCCCCAAAACATGAACAATTCTCATGACATTCCCCCCAAATATTTTTAATATTTGTATACTCTCATAACATAAAACAAAAATGGGGTTTATTGAGATTTTGATTTCATGTACAATAATAAATTAATTATACCATTATATTATCCATGTCAAAAATGTTAATGAATATATATTTATATTTTGTAACATTGAAAAAAAATTAAATGTGTCCTAATTCTTATTACATAAATATCATTGGTAAAATAAATATCTATTTTAATTACTAAACCCCAATAAATAAAATTGTATCCAATTAAATTAAACCTAAGTAGTTCTTTAGTCTATTTTGCATCCTTTAGAATAATTCATTATCTCAAATAATTTATAGAGTACCCTCATTTATTCTAATGACTGATTAATGGATATGTTGGATGAGATTTACTTCCATTCATTGTAATATTCATTTTTCCTTGGAAAATAATTTATTTGGGTCCTTATTTTCCACAGATAAACAAATTTCAAATCCATTGAGACACCTTAATTTCAATTCAAGAAGTATTATGATTAAATTAGATTATTAATTGTCATCATCTACTAGAATCATTCATAATGGTTGTTGGTAAAATCTCAATTATCCTAAACATATCCCTTGACATTGTCAAACCAGATGTGTAGTAAGACTTGTTGTTGTGAACCAATTGATGATTGGGTTTAGCTATATCCACCAATATTGGAGTAATTACCCATAGTTATATCACTACCAAAACCAATTCTACTTATAATATACAGATAGGCATGTATATTTTAGGAAATAAAAAATAATAACATCCTTACCAAATCTTTTGGATGTCATTCTATACATATTCTACATATCTATCATAAGGTTATATTTACTTATCTATGTTTTCCTAAATATAGTTAAAATGTTTCTACTAAATATCCTCTAATATAGACCATATTAACCCCAACCCTAGTATCCTAGAGCTTGTGTCTTTTTTATTACATTTCAATAATATACAATGTATCACATCCTGAAGGATTGAATAGTTTTCTTGTCTTAGGAAACTGGAAAAAACACAACTCGCATATTAAATAGTTTTTAAAAAATTACAATATAATATTTTAAGTATAATAAAATTATTATCTATAGAATATAATTTGAAACAGTAATTATTTCACTTCATGGATTCTAATGAATTACAAAAATATGGGTGAGTATAAATGTTCAGAAAGGGTTTAGTTTATAAAAATATCTAATAAATAATTGAAGTTTAATAAATAAGTGATGAAAAATATGAAAAGTTAAATATCTGATCTTAAATTCGATTAAAATATTTGAGTATAAAAATAACTGGAAAATTAAATAACTGAAAACACATGAAATTTAATCAATAACATTACTATCATAACTGGACAATGAAAAAAAACCTGAAAAGGTAAATAACATAATAAAATTTATATTATATAAATAAAATTAGAATGAAATTAATCTAGATATAATATAAATGCAGAAATATCATGGATTATAATATATGAATTCATAATGAATGAAATTAATAATTATTGGGTGGTAAGTTTTCATAAAATGATACCTCCTCCATTAATATCCTTCCTCAGGAAAATATCTAATTGATGGATAATTATACATTGTAAATCCATTTATCTTGACCTAACCTATGGATTCGTCTCATGAGACCTATCTATACATAAAGGAGAAATTATTTACATTCTCCCACCCAAGTCTACATGTTGAAATAATTCCGCTTATACTAAATAATCGATTTACATCATGAATAATGTGAATTCTGTTCAATTATCTACATTGAGAAATGAATATATATTTAGAAGTAATTACCCAGATAAACCATTAAAAATCAATGGGAATAACCATATATAAAAATGATATACAGTTTAAGAAATATATATATCCATGAAAAACAATATGAATACCTAAGGTAAATTTAGTGTCCAAAGGCCATTGTGACATTAATATTTCATGTGAAATTTAATGACCATAATAATGATTCCAAAAAATTAATGTCAATACGATCCTTCAAAAAAATGGTCATAATGCATCCTTGTATTGAATAAGGATAGTATCAATCCAACATGTAACAATTAGTTAAATAATAAAGGGTTATTATAACTGAAAACAAAAATAAGATATATATTTTAGAATATTCTTTAGGAAAATATAATTTAATTTTTGAATTTCACATTTTAAGAATGAATGTTCACAAAATATATTTTATAATAATTTCATTAAAAACTTTTTTAAAAAATTACAAAGTAATATTTAAGTAATTTTTTGTATATGAAGGTTAGAATTTTTTTCTCATTCCATACACATTAAAACATATATTACATTAATTTTTTTTGATATAATAAAAATGGGATTTTTTTTAAAAATGACATGAATATTTCTTTAGAAATATTTTGTAGAAAAAAATTGGGTAAAATTAATTTAATAAATCATTTTCAGTTGGTAAAATAATTTTAAATCATTTATGTAGATTTATTACTAGAGGGAGAAATGAAGTTATTTTTTCTTAAAATCACATTAATGATTATTTTCAGTAAACAAGAGTGACAAAAATGGAACTCTTTCATTAAAATGATCATGTATAACCAGAGGAGAAGAAAATTAAAGTGTTTGTAAATCAATGTTCAAATAATCTACAATAATGGAAATTCATGTATAAATAATATTGATTGAAAAACGATTTTCAAAATATACCCCTACGAATATCAAAAGGTCGATGTGAGAATTAAATTATGAAATGACAGTGTGAATCAATTATAAATACATTAAAAACAAGTTGAAATAAAACATAACATAATAATAAAATTAACAAATAATGTAACAATGATTGATTTTAAAAGAGTAAAATCACATTCGATAGACCAAATAACATGTGGCACTGTGTTTATCTTTCAATGCACTCTACACTTACTTTATAATATTAAACACACAACAACAAGTTTTCTCAATAACTGCATTTACACACAAGACCTATTTTTACCAATCAATAATATATTATTATTATTATTAATCATGGTAGTTATCAACTAGTTTTTTAATAGTGGTAATGGAAATGATTAATTAAATAATGAATATATGTTTAACATAGGTATATATGTTTAATTCCTTTGTTACAAATTAATTAGAAAATAAAAATACAATATTGAAAATAAAAGGAAATCATTTTATGAAAAGATAACTAAATGCACAGAACATTTTTTTTTAAATTAATAAATCAAACAAATAATTATTACTTTATTATATTAACTATATTGATACATAATATATTATAATGAATATTTTTAAAATTTTCATATGTTTTTGGTATAAAATAGAAAAAATTATTTCCAATATCACTTTTCAGAACTGAATTATTCTTAAAAGTATTTTTTAGCCATTTTATAGAGAACATGTTAATTAACTAATTTAGGAAATTTTTAGAAATTTTACAAGGAAAAATAATATTACTATTTTAAATCGAAAGAAAAAATTTATCTTAGGGTTAATTTTTTTTATTTTCCTTGATAGTTAAATTTAATTAATAATAGTGAAAAATACAAAATTTTATAAGAAAGTTGTCTTTTCACCTAAATATATATGAAGATCAATTGTATTTTGAATTTGTTCTGAAGTAAAATTATTTCAATTTTATATAAATTATTCTAATTTAGTTCATTGGAGTATTTTTTTTCTAAAAATTAGTTACAAATTCATAATAAACAATTAAACATTTTCACAATTAAAAACCTATTTCTCATCACGTTTGTGGGATAAATTTTAAATTAAATTCAACCAAATTTGTGAGACTAATTGTGGAAAAAATTCATTCCATATTTTTAATCAACATACTTTATTTTTTCTAATAGAGTTAAAATAATATTTGACCAAAATGACATGTTAATGAACTAAAATTAATTACATTGATTTTGGTAAAAATGTGTTTACTAAGTGGTTAAGCATATAATTTAAGGTATAAAAATTATCCAAAAATTTTCCAACACATATTTTCTGGAAATATTTATAACCTTATAACCTAAGGAAAAAAATATTTTAGTTTTTGAGGAAACTTTACATGAAATTATCCAATATAATAATTTAAATAATTCAAAAGTGAAAAAAGTGTACCTTTATTCCTTTAAATTTATATAATTATTTTTAGAGAGGAATAAAACAATATAGGTTTGGCTATAAATATTATTTTGGAATTTAAAAGAGATATTTTTTTCATTATAATTTATCTATAATGTTTATAGATCATATAATTATATTAAATTATTGATAAAATCCATCACATGAATTATTTAGTTACTAAATGAATTAAATAAGTGATAATAAAAAATCAAAATTGAATAAAATAGAATAAAATAATAAGTTCTATTATTTTTTAGATTAATATATAATGAGACAAATATTTTAAAGAAATATTGTAATTCCATTTTTACATTGATATTTTTTAAAATAAAATTGAATGAAAAATGTCTATATTTAAATTAATTCTATTTTTTAAATGATATTTTATTAATTAAATTAAAACTACTAAAAATTCTAAATTCTATAAATATTTTTTTAATATTAGTAAATATCAATTATGGTCCATTAATTGACCAATAATTAATTTATAATTTATATGTTGACCACTAAATTGAAATAAACTATGTTAGCATAGTATGGGTTACATTTTTGTTTTAAAGCGTTACATGCATTTTTGTTAAAAATACTTTATCAAAAAACATATTATGTTCAATTTGATTTTATTTATTTTTAAGAATAATTGGGTATTAATTATTTAATAATTCTCACTCAATTTATCCTTTGTGTATACATTATTTATGATATAAAACTACATCAGATAAAGAAAAATCAAAATGGAAAAAATTGGGAATCATATAAATTAATGAATGAATTTTATAAAATACAAGTTATAAATTTTTTTGAAGGATTGGCACAACCACATAATTCCATAATTCCAATAATTAAAAATCTTTGATCTAATTTATCAAATATTGACCTTGAAATATTTAATACTTTTGAATATTAACATGAATGCCACTCCTCCTCAATTATAAAATGATACTCACTCTGTCCACTTATTCACATAACACGGGACTATTGGTTCTTAAATTTTCATCACACATGTTAATAAGACCTAAATAACGTCATCCAATAATCATTATTTTTGTAATAAAGAAAACCTTTCATTGTATTAGTGAAAACATAAAGAGGATACCCGATGAAGATGTATTATTTTTCTAAAATCCTTAAAATTTTATTTCCTTATCCCCCTCCTTCAAATATTTTAATATAATACTTTTATCATGAAAAAATTAAAATAAATGAATGAATATCATTCCTATATTATTTTCATGACCTAAAACAACACAAATTTCAATCAAATAGGTTACTAATCAATATTTGTGTGTATGGAAGACTACTGCCTCATAAAGTGATGTCATTTGATTTTCAATTACCATATTATGTGGGTTTTTATAGTGAATTAAATATTATTTATATATGATAATTAGTATATTTAGGATTTTATAATGATTCTTGTATTTTTTATTTAACACATACATTCTTGATTTCTGATTTATTGTAATTAAATGGCATCGTTCTTCTATATAGAAGACTACCATCTCATGAACCGATTTGATTCATTTTTTCTTAAATGGAATATATTAAGGATTTTTTTAATAATAATATGTGATAAATATGAAATATAAATTATGCAATGAATATAATATATATTTTTATATACATTTATATTATCCCATTCTTGTAATTAATCATTAAAAATGGAACCAACGTTAACATGTTTGTACGACCTACCATCTTCGTGTGCGGTGCATTTTATTTCATATCAACAATTGTTTTCAATTAATATAAATATATATATAATGAATATATATGATATTTATATATTGGTTTAGATTTTATTTTTATGAAAAAATGAATGATGTAAGGGATACAATAATATAAAGTCAAAACATATAATAAAAGCAATGCTCTTATTACCCAATATGTAAATATAAAATTAAATTTCTAATAAACGGGTAATAAAAGATCATTTAAACATAATATACAATTTTAAAAAAATTAATATGTATCCATAATAATATAATAATATGTTTACAACCCCATAAAAGAGTTTAAATTATGTTGGACCAAAAGGAAGCAAGATGTGCGAGTTTTTCTTATCTCACTTTTATTTCATTAAGATACAATCCCTATTAAACATTTATTTCTCTTTTTAGTGTATATATATCCCATAAATGTTTTTTTATTATTATAGTTTACTTTATGGGGGTTTATGTTTCCATTTTAGGATAACTATTTCTTGGGGTTTGATGGTTTCAATGTTACAAATGCAATATGTGTTTTTAATCACAATATGACTTCTTTGAGACGTTTGTTATGCTATACAACTGTATTATTTTTTAATGGGTATATATGGAACCGATGATATGTTAAATCATGATAATAAATATTTTCCATGATATTATATGTTTAATTTAATGTTATTCCTTCATTGGAGTTATGATTCAATGTTATAAATACGGGAAGATCCTTTTGGTATAATCTTATCATTTATCGGGAATGTGTATAATCAAGACTATGATCTTGAAATAAATTATTTTTAAAAAATTATATTATCCTATTCATATCAAGGATACATAAATTTAATTGAACTATTTTCCAACTCTTCCGTACATATATTTTTTTGAAATTCTATTATGAAAATCTGAATTCATTATACTCTTTAGTCGAAAGTCATTGTCATTTCAAAAGAAATCTAAAATTTTGATCAATATATTTTTAATTGATCATTTAAGATAATTTTCATGTTATATTATTTTAAAACAATTTTATTAATTAAAAAATAAAATTATTTTTAAAATCTTCTCTTATAATATAAATTGAAATTTTCAAGGAAATTTATTTCCAATATGATTTGTTTTTTTTTTCAAAATGAACAGGTTATATTCCTAAACAAATATTTTTAATGATAATTATATGTTATTTAAATACTTAAATTCAAAAAATATATTTATTAATTATGCTCAAATGGGGATATTTTTTAACGATACCATCTTCATTTATTCTCTATATGTTTTAAGATTGTTCCAATGAGATTGTGAAGAAATCAATCTCTTTTCCATTTTTCAATTATGTATATAAAAGATTGATCTAAGACCCATAAATTAAAGATAATTTTTTTATTTTCATGATGAAAATGTTTTATTCATTATATGGTATAAAATCATTATATAGGATGGGTGAGCCTAATATGGTTTATACAAAGGTTTGATCCCAATTATAGTTAATGGTTGTTCCAAATACATCATATACAACTGGTTGAGGCCCATTATAACTCATTAAATATAGATGATACCAATATTTTTAATAACAAGGGTTAATCCTCATTATATATCATGGGTGTGCCTGATATGGCTTAAAATAATAGTGATCCCCATTATTGAAATATAATGCATTAGTTAATGATTATATTAGTTATCATCCATATGTTCCTTATAATTAAAATGTTTTTGAAAGGGTTATGTGGAAATTTTTCTCTAAGATACCAAAAGGGGTTTTAATTTATTTTTTTGGGTTTATATTGTTTCTCATGATTGAGAATTTTATTACATGGTTTGTTATTAATAATTATTATCATTATTGACTTTCACATGATTTTATCATTAACGATTCAGGTATTGATGGGTATGAATTCATTTAGGATTCTATCTTTCACTCTCATTATGTCGTAATACCCTTATGCATTTCTTATTCTAATTGATGAAATTTAACTATTAATTATTATGATTACCCTTGCTGATCATTTGATATCACCCATATTATAATTCATTTTCCCATATTTTTAAATAATGATGTAAAATGACTAATTTCTATATAGAATTTAATAAGGATGATGATTTGGTATTAATGTGAAATATAAAAGATGGGTTGTGTATAAGGAATTATCATTTAAGGTCATGTAGATTGTTTCTATTGAATAATTTTATAATTATTAACCTCATTAAACCAAAAAATTCCTTGAGGTTGTAATTTATCAAATTTTTCCTTTTTATTTTTTAAATTTTTTCAGAAACTAGTGGGGTAACAATTATTTTCATTATGGTCAGAAATGTACTATTCATGATTTCCACATAGGATCAGGGAGTGTGTATCCAAAAATATTGTAGTTAGTATTCAATCTTGGTTTAGATAATGTTTGATATTAGGATTTTTTTCTTTTGAGTATGTCCTAAGTGTTACGAATTTCATCATATATATATAAAATTACGGTTCATCATAAGTATGATGTCTTAGACACGACATAAAAGTTTTTTAACTTGTATTTGTTTGATCTTATTAACGATTTTTTGGAAAAATTTTATTATTTAGGGGTAATTGTAAACCCTAGAACCAAAATGAAGATATATTTATGGATGAATTATTTTTCATAACAAAAAATGGACACCCCGTATGCTGGGTGATAGCTTGCCACATCTGGTAAGACTATGTTGAATGATGCCATTCCTAAAGGATGATAAGGCTTTCATTCCTATAAATCGCTTACTTGATGTATTAATGAACATGATATTCTTTTAGTAAATTGTCATGTTTATTTATGAAAAATATGGGACATTATTTGAGGAATAATAGTTCAATTATATTGGAGGAATATATGATAAAATACGTTTATTCTTTGAGTTTCTAACATAGTAATTAAATGTTTTATAACTTTAAATGATTTTATTTATGGAATTTTTTCATTAAATCCTTGAGTATTAATGTTAAATTTTTAATATCTGATTATCATATGATAAGTTATTCATTTGTGGAGTTACATTACCATGTTCTAATTTTTTTTGATTTGTATAATGTGAAAATATAAAAGGAATATCTTGTTAACCACATTAATGATTATGTGGTCATTAAATATTGGATTCAGTGATTCAAGAAAAAAATACATCTTAAATTTCTATCATTTGGATAAAAAGATGACATTTTTCGGGAAATTAATTAAACTAAAAATTCAAATTAATGGATAATTATATTTTCAAATTTTCTTAGCCTTGAACGTAAGAGCATTAATAAACTATTGTAAAATAATCATGAACAAAAAAATTTCTCTTATTATTATCATCTATAATGATACCAATGACTTTTTTCATGCATCTTTTGGTTATGAGTTTCTGATTTTTAACATTCTCATTATTATTCAAATTATATTTATTGATGATCTTAGCAACTCTATATCCTTATTAGAGATTTACATTTATCTTCCATAAACATATCATCACATTCCTCTAATATATTCCTATATAGATACATAGTTATGACCTATTCATGATGACCCCTATACTTAACATTCAAACATTTCTAGATGATTTCATACTAAAAAAATTTATGAGTGGGTTTACAAGAAAAATATTTCTAAAATCTCATCCTTTGATTAACGATATAAAGTTCAAATTGAGAGGACATGCTTTATTAATGTGTTGGACATAACAACCCATGAATTTAAATGAAGATAAATACAACTGATATTTTCAAGGATAATAAACTATGATTTTATCATTAATACTAACAAACACTCAATTTATATTATGATACATGCAACACTGAGTTTCATCAACAACATGGGTTTCACATAAGACTAAGCTTTAGAGAACAATAATTTTCCATTAATATTATTATTTAGTAATATATTTATCATCTATCCCATAAAATGGAGGGTATGTATATTATTAATTGAATAATTACTATAAATTTACACATTATTGTATAATTTAATCATTTCTGACCAATTTAAAGGATATTAATATAACTCCATTTAGAAAATAAATAAAAATATATTTTTATTTATAAACTATTTATATTGGAACTAGTGTATTTTATTCAATTAAATTAAACCAATTAATCATGTTGTATTATATTAATGACGATTATATTTATAATATTTAATATAATTTTTAACATCCAACCTATGTTTTTTTATAAAATATATAATAATAAATCCAATTTTATTCTTTTAAACTATATTTGTTTAAAAAAATAGATTGGTCTCTTAATTATAGAGAACATATTTGAAGACAAAATTTGAAACCTTAATAATTTTTTTATGACAAAATATGAAAAAAATATAAAATAGAAATAGAAATATTATATTTTGTTTAATTTTTGGTATTTTTATGGAAAGATTGAATTTTTGATGAATAGTGATGAATACAAATTTTAAATGAAAATCAACTTTTCACCAATTTTTTAAAAAGTTATCATTATTTATTTATTGATTTAAAATTATAATTAGTTTGATTATATATAAATTATTCCAATTAAGGTCGTTGAACCATTTTCAAAAAAAATTATATATAAAAACACAGTAATAATTGAATCATTTTCAGCATCAAAACCCAACTTTCTTATCATATCTATTGGATTAAGATTGAATAAAATTTGACCACTTCTATGACTTTTATTTTATATAATGAATTAAATATTTAGAATTACTATAAGTATATTTATATAATATAATAATTTTATTTTTATATGAATATAATTAGTGAAAAAATTTAATATTAATTAAAACGATTATGGTGAAAACATATTTACTTATTATTTAAACCTTTAATATATTGTGTAAAAATTCTACAGAACATGTAAAAAACATATTTAATGGACACTTTTAGACACTTATAAACAAAGGATGTAATTTCATTAGTTTTTTTGATTCATACACATGAAAATAAATAATATAACAGTTTAAATAATAGAAAATGAAGAACTAGTAACTTTTTAAGTTCTATTTTCTATAATGTGGTGGGGAGAAGAAAAAACAACATAGGTTTGGTCATAAATATTATGATTGACGATAAATGAGTTATTTTTCTTATAATAATATTTCTTAATTTTTGGAGATTATATAATTATATTTTATGTCTATCAAAGTTAAATTATTGGATTATTTATTAAAAAATTAATAAAATAAATCAAACTAAAAATATTAAAATTGAAGTATATAGAATTAATTATTTTTCTACATTTTTTTATAGATTATTATATTAGGATAAATATATGTAAAATTATTTTGTATTAATTCCATTATTTCTGTCATGTTTTCAATATTCATATTATATGAATAATGTCAAAATTGACTTCAATGATATTTTATAATAAATGATATATTATTAATCAATTTAAAATTACTAAACAGACTACATTCTACAAGGTTATTTATAAATATTAATCAATTAAATTTATTTTACATTCATGGACTAATTATTCATTCCTAATATATATTTTACCAATAATTAGTAAAAAACTATATTAATACTGTTAGGGTTAAAGCGGTGTTTTCTCACATTACATTAGATTGTGTTAAAAATAAAATTTCATAAAATGTACGATTTTTCTGTGATAAATTTTGATTTAATTTTTTTAACTAGTGTGTCAAAATTCTATGTTATGGATAACTCTAATTTAGTCACACTGTGCAAGTTACAAACTAGTTTTTATAATAAAAACCCAAAATGGTAAAAATTTTGAAATGTAGATGTTAATGGTGGAAATCATGAAAAAAAGTGCTATAAAGTGATATGGTGGTTTTGATCGACCATATAACCTCTAAACACCATTAATTATAAATTTTGGATCCACTTGATGTAATATTGATAACCTAATAGTGAATATATTAGAGTATTTAAATGAAGATCACCCCTCTTCAACAATAAAAATGAACTCACTCTCCACATATCAAGAAAAAAGAAGTATTTTGGTCCCGAAAAAACCATCTAAATCACATCACAACTTCACTAAAATCATTATTTATTTTTTATTGTAGTCCTAAATTATTCCTTTAATGAATATAGTTCAAACCTACAGAGGATACTTCGAGATTATGAAATTTTGTTCTAAATGTGTTTTTATATAAATCCTTTTCCTTCTCTATCAATTATTTAGACAAATAGATAATATAAATAAATAACTATATTAAATATAATTATATTATATTAGATTAATTTTACAACTTAAACCATACACACATAAAAAAATGGGTTACAAAAAAATTATTCTTATGTACAACAGATTACCGCCTTTTGAAAATATGTTGCTTATTTTTTTCATTAACACCATTCCTGGATAGGAATAATAATGGGAATAGTTTTTATATATTATATGTATGATATATATGAGTCTATTTTAATTGTCCAATTATAATTTTATACATCACTTCATGATTTACATTTTTGGGATTATAATATCATTATTTTTCTATACAGATGACTATCGACTACAATCTCCATGAATAGTTTATTTCATTTCATAACACTAAATTAAATGGAATACTATGAATACTTATATTATATAAATATATTATATTTATATCATGGTTTATTTTCTGGATTTTATAAAACAGTGGATGAAGTTTGTAGAAAAAAAATATGAAGTCGAAAAATATATGAAAAAAATAAGTTATTATCTGAAATGTAACTATCATGGCCCATCCCAGTGGGGCCCATGAGGTGACTCCCCAAGACCACATCCAATAGGCCAGGGGATGGTGACTAGTACTGATTAGGAAATTCACTAACATGAGAGGCATTTACAAAGTATGTATACACATACATAGATCTCCATTCCCACAAATGATGAAATGTAGAAACTACTACGTAACAAAATGAAAGCATACTACTAATCCCAACCAGCAGAGTACAGCATGATGAAATGTTCAAAAAAGTAAACTCAGCCAGAATATAATCCCACTAAAAAATTGAGTTTGTAAACAAGAAATTCCAGCCTGTATGAAAACACGGTGGCTCCGAAGACTGCATCTTGATGTTGTAGGAACACCTCAGCCTATTTCAAACATACAAACCTCTATTTGGTCTAGGTTCACCCTGGAAATTATCAAATGGTCTCTCATCTCCACATGATACTACACGTTCAGGAATAGTTTGTGAATGTTTGTGTATAAAAATAATCAGAAGGACACCCAAAAAACAAAATGCATTGCCCAATGTAATGGTGTTGTCATATCTACATAATATATGTCTATGGTACATATAATAAGAAGATTCCAAGATATCCATTAAACCTGTATCCATCGTCTATATGTAAGTCACAATGATTTCATTCTTATGATAGGGATTTTGTTCGATGATTCTAGGAATCACTCATTCGGTAGAACTCACTCTGAATTTGATATCCCAAATAACATCCGTTTGAGAAGTACTAATCTTCAGGAAACTCCATGTGTGAGACACACTAATATATATGAATATATTATATGATACACTCACTCTGGGAGAACCAACTCCATCAGTGGAGAAGATCATGGTACATATATGAGGTTTACTACTAGTGTCGTGGATTTTACCATGACTTATCTAGATTCACATTCTATGTTGAGGTCTGATGTTTGATAAGATATGTCAGATTGAGAAACTAATTTTTCCTAGGGCATAGAATGGATAGAGGATCATGCTCCAGTCTTCAGGGAGGGGACTCCTGACTCTATCCAGAAGGTCCTGCTATAGGGGGTTATAATCATATGGATATGAAATGAAAACAACTTATAATTAGTTGATCAATAAACGGTAACAAACCCAATTAAATCATTTCCATGATATGGTGGACACAGATATCAATCCATGTAGAAAAGATTACATGGTGTGTTGTAGGGTCACATGCCATGTCCCATGACCCAGCGCACTACCCACGTCAAAAAGACTGTGTCAGAAGAACATATTGTTTAGGAAAGGTTACACATGATATGAGGAGGGGATCCCACATTTTTTTCAACTATCCAGGGTCTATTTCTTGTACACTAGCGTTCGAACAATTCATGGATTCTAATCGTTTTTGCCTACATGTGTACCATTACATTGGGTAGCCCGTGTATTGAGTTCGATTCTGGCCATGTGGTGGATTACATGCCATTTACTCCACCCCATGTCTTATTATCCACTAATATACACACCATGTTTTGGGTATGGTCCCACAAGATATGTGGAACCTATACCCTGTTGTGTTTCACCTCTCTATCACATGAAATTCAATTCCCCACTAGATTTTCCCCACACTCCATGTATTCTTTGATAAACGCTTAGTTCATCATGATTTTCCAAAAATCACTATTCTTACACCAATTCTTCAGTTGATCTTCTGGTGTCTGATCCAATGATATTTTTGCCTCAAAATTGAAGATCAAGGGTCATCTCATCCATGCAACACCGACATGGAAGTTTTCTTTACATCAGTTGACATTGAAAACCTATCTCGATCATCTATATAGATAACACTTGATTAAAAATATCTCCTTGAATATTTTGATATTTCAATATCAGTCACCATAAAACCACCTCGGGGTCTTCATGACATTAAATATATGATTTTGCATTGTTTCACTATGAAAAAGATACCCAATAATCCTTCATTCAAAACCATGTGAATAAGGAAGAAGACATGGGAAAAAAGGGGGAAGAAATCACATAGAAAAATCCCAAGGAATGAATCTTGGATGTTGATTGTAGCCACCATTATATGCACCCATTAGAAGTATAAAGAAACTTAATTTAAAATAATGAACTCCTTGAATCAAACATGAAATCCCCCATCCCACATGAACAAACAATCCACGGGTCATCCTTTTCGTTGGTTGATCATCATTTTTTATTAAATCAAAGATCATGAAATAATGAATGAAATCACATTCCATACCTTGTGTATGGGCTAATAGTTTATTATGAAAGATTTTCTTATCATCATTGATGAGATCCTCCCACTTTGTTGCTGCTGGAATTCGCGATCATGTGATTCATTGTCATTCTTTATTGAGAGGTTTTTCTAAGGGTCTCCTCTTTAACCCTCCATATAATTCTTGGGTTATATGGATAAAAATATAAATTATTCTTTAAATCGCTTTTTAATGTATGAGGTCATTGCACTAGTGAAAAGAAAAAATAAAATTAATATAAATTTTTTTTATTTAATTAAATGTCTAAAAACTAAATTTCATAGTTTGCCACACCGACAGGTTTTATGCCACACCCCAGGTACAATTGCTGTTCTAAATGAAACTGAGCAATCAGATTTATGATCTGACTATCTATTTAAAAGTTATTTCACTTCTTTAGGTACATAGCTTAAATGTGATATTTAGAAGTTTAAAATATTACAAAAATCTATCCCAATCATCTCGAGCCTCATAATGGTATTCCATATCAACGATTGGTCTTGAATGAATTCCATATAATATTTAAAATTGTTAATGGAAAATCAAGGAAATTACATTCTCTTCGAAATGGGGATTTATGTCCCCAAAAATCCTAATCAAATGGATACTAAAAATGATGTGGGTATTGTGCGTGAATCTGAGCCTTCCGCTCCCATATTCTCTCCTTGAGATTCCAGTGCTTCCACCAGACATGAACCAAGGGAATCACTCACCAATGATGGATCATCTCCTTCCAATCCTCGATCTCCATAGGGTACTCGATAATGGACACTCTATCGTCAATTTCCATATCGTCTTAAACAATAACGTAGGATGGATCATGCATGTACCTCCATATCTATGACACATGGAAGACATAACATACCTGATTCCAATATGTTGGTAGAGCTAATCGATACACCACCTCTCTAACTCTATTTTGTATCTGAAGGGGATGATGATCATCAGAGATAACATTTCTCCTCATCCAAATCTCTACAACCCCTATAGAGGTTTGACACAAATGAAGAAATGGCCTCTTTCCTCAAACTAAAAAGGTATCTTTCAAATGTCATCATAAGACTTCTGCCGACTCTGTGTAGTATTCATCTACTACTAGATGATCTTCACCTTCTCATTAGTAACTCGTACCCACTTCGGACCCATGAGTGTTGAATCTCCTTGGACATTCCTCCAAAGTGGTGACTAGAAGGTCCACCCATAAAAATCCTTGAATGATGTCATACCAATGGTAGAGTGGTATATATAGTTGTACACAAACTCCACTAGTGTTAGGTGTTCCTCCCAACCATGACCAGTTTCCATTATGTAAGGGTGTGACATTTATTCTTGAACATGAATGGTCCTCTCTATTAGGACATCCATCTACGGATGAAATGATATGCTCTAGAATAACTGAGTCCAAAATTCCTTTTTCCATCCCTTCTACAACTGTGATGTGAAACCATCTTCATGATCTAAAATAATCATTAATCGGACCCCAAGAAGCTTCATTATTTCAAGCATACAAAGGAATCCCAATCTATTTACTAAACTCTTCTCTTAAATATCCAGGAAGTGGGATGACTTGGTGAGTAGATCAAATATCACCCATATAGAATCATGTACCCTAGATGTACATGGTAAACCCATCACATAGACCATTGTTTTTTCCATCCCACTCCCATTCAGGAACCTATAGGGGGTGAACTAAACATATTGGAACCTAGTCCTCACCCTTAATCTTCTAGAATATAAGGCATTATTAAACGAACTATGTAAATTCCTTCATAATCTCTATCCACCAGTACTAAATTTGGATGTCCTGGTACATCATCACCACACTAGGGTGTACCGACAAAGGGTTTGTTTGAAAATCCCTCAGAACCTCTTCCTGTAATGCCATTGGTACAACTATATATCCCAAAAAAGAAAATCATGCTCCCTTGCTTCTGAATATCAATTAGGGTCATGCTTTGTGGAAATCTATGCACGTATGGTCTCGTATTTGATATCCCTAACCTATGCCTCCCTAACTTTCTTTAAGAGTGGAGGGGATACAACCATATATTATAAGTAATATACATCATCTCCATCCATAAAGTATAAATGTAATGAGGACAAATTCATTTACACCTCATTCAAAGGAGGTGTATTATATATCCTTGTTAGAGCATCCACCACCACATTACACTTCCTAGGAGTATATAAAATCTCTAATTCAATGTCCTGGGGGAAATCTAGCTATCATATATGACTAATGTTCAGATCATTATATGAAGAGATATAATTAAGACTCTTTGGATCAGTGTAGATGATAAACAAATCTCACATATGGTATTGAAGCGACATCTTGAAGGTAAAGACTGCAACGGGAAACTCCAAATAATGGGTCGCATAGTCCTGCTCACGTAGCATCAAATAGTGAGTACCATAAGAAGTCACCACTTTCCTTTACATCATAAAAAACACATGTCATGCCCATGATGCATCATATAAAACTACATACTCAACTCACTCCTCTTGAAATATTAGGAATAGTGCATTGGTCAAACACTAACTCAACTTCTGAAAAGCATGATGGAACTTCTCTGTCCACATGAATGGATACCCCTTTCAATTCAATGATATCGTTGATGATGATATCATGGAGAAATTGGTGATGAATCTCTAGTAATAGCCTTAATGACCAGCCAATCTCCACACCGCTGTCTGTCACATAGGTGGATACCATGCTATCACTTCTTCCAACGTAGTTAGGTCAACTACAACACCATCTACTAAGATAACATGTCCCAGAAAGTGGACCTCTTGGGTCCAAAACTAGAGATCGAAGAGTTTCAAATAAAGTTGTTGCTCTTGGAGTAAGTCTAGAACCATATATTAGTGTATTTCATGATCCTCCACAAATGCCGACTACATAAGGATTTCATCGATGAAGACAACTATGATCCAATCTATGTATGGAAGAAAGAATCAGTTCATGAGTTCCGTGAACATTTTTTGAGGCATTCTTCATGCCACGTGGAAACACCAAGTACATATAATTATTTTAGTATCATCTGAATGCCATATTTGGTATGTATTCATCTTGTACTCGTAATTTGTGATAGCATGATCGAAGGTCAACCTTCAAGAAATATCATGCTCCTCTCAACAAATTGAAGAGTTCATCAATCCTCCGTTGAGGATACATTATCATTACCATCATTTTGATCATGTTCTTGTAATCTATGCACAACCTCAATATCTCGTCCCCCTTTTTGGAAAACCAAACTGGGAAAATCCAAGGTGAAACAACGGGTCTCATGAATCCCTTCCTCTGAAAATCCTCCAACTACAACCTTACCCTTTGATACTCTACTATATCCATCCAAAATTATTATTCAAATATTGGAGTTATCTTAGGGTGTAAATCGATGTGGAAGTTCATCTCGTGGTGGGGAAGTAATCTTGGAACATCATTGGGGAAGACTTCCTCATACTCACCCACTACTGTTGCTTACTGGAAACTCACAACATCTGATACTCTGAGGGTATGGCTAGCCAACATATTAGTTATCAACAGAACCATATTTTACATGATCCAATATCGTACTTCGTAGGTTTCCTTTTCACTAATAATGGAAAACCTCATACCATCTGTAAAGACCCGTAAATTTCAAGGAAATTTTTTTCTTAATTTTCTTTGGAATTTTACAAGAACGCAGTTTATGATGGCGCCTGATTCCGAGGCCCGGTGTGCCCGGAATCATTTTCCAAAGTTTGGCTCGGGTACGTTCAGTGAACGGACGAGCGAGTTTTTCTAACTTTTGAACTGGTGCCCGGAATCGAATTCTGAGGGCACCGATGAAATCGCAGCGCCGGTATTCGATTAGAAACGCCTCTTCCGGAGTTGCGTTTTCTCGGGTGTGGTTTTTAATTTTCGGGCTTAAAGTTAAGAAATAAAATAATTTTGCGACAACTTTATTTTATTTCACTTAAGC
Source organism: Viscum album (assembly GCA_963277665.1). Taxonomy (NCBI): domain Eukaryota; kingdom Viridiplantae; phylum Streptophyta; class Magnoliopsida; order Santalales; family Viscaceae; genus Viscum; species Viscum album. The sequence goes on from OY728121.1 coordinate 769,451,534, forward strand.
CGCTTGGAAGCCACTTGAAGCCACTTAAAGGCGGCTTGAACTGAGTTGAACTGGATAGGATGCTATCCAGAAATATCCTACCCCCTTGGTAGGATATTTGTGAGGTGGGGCCCGCACGAGCCCCGCCGTTTCTTTCCGCTAAGAAACACACCCGCGAAACCCCGTCTTAATGAAAGTCAACTGATGCGTTTTCTAAATTCTTAACAGACCATTTAATTGGGCGGTTTATTTTGTGAATTAAATGGGCTGTTTCTTTCGTGAATTAAATGGGATGTTTCTTTCGTGAATTAAATGGCCTGTTTCTTTCGTTGAAATAATTCAACGAATTAATTCAATCGTTTCTTAACCTGTTTTCGTGTGTTGGCATATTAATAAAATAAGACCAACCCAAAATCTTTTGAGAAGATTTGAGAGGATCCTTGTTTCTTCTTCTCCCTCGCGAAGAACGCGAAGAACGCGAAGAACGCGAAGAACGCCGAACCCGGAAATCGACGACGCGACGCCTTGATCCGCATCGCCGACAACGTTCTTCTGCGACGTCTCTTCCTCCGCGACGGATCTTCGATCGGCTTCTTGAGGTAAGAATCTCGGACCTTCCTTTTTATCTCGTTCGTGGTTCTTAACCAAAAACACGGATTTAATTAATTAAATTAAATCTGTTGTTTCATGGTGCATTGAGTTCGCCGACTCAACACCGGATTCCGCGATGACGCGACGCCTCCCCGCAACGACGCGACGATCCCTCTTTTCGGCGACGAGCTTTTCCGCGAAGAACGCCCGCGCGCGACGATCGACGAGGTAGGGATTTATTATGGGAATTACCCCTTTTTAATTTATTCCCGTCAATGTTTCTTAAAGAAATTAAAGAACCGAATTGTGAACAATTTTAATCTTCTTAAAATTGTTATTTTTCCCGTGTGGAATAAAATTCTCCCGGTTGTTTATCTCTAACGCGGAGGGTGCAGGCCAAACGAACACGGCCCGACGACCCTCCGCCGTTCTTCGTTTTGTGCGGATTTGGCGGGCGACGACGGAATGTGCCACAGTGGATGTTTGGCGATTCCGCAGTAAAGAACGGATCCCGGGAGGAGCAATGGCGCAGACGAGAAGAGAATCGGACCACCGGAGCGATCCCGGTGGCCCGCGGAACTCGCCGGCGGCGCCCCGGCGCGTCGCCTGACGAGCCCGCCGCGGCTGAAGCCGCGGTGGCGGCGGCCAATGGACCCGCGACCGCGCGGGTCCGGTTCGCCCGCGCGGGACTCGGCTCTGCCGCGTCCGCGGTTCACCAGCGCGGCCCACGTGGGCCGCGGTTTCCTCAGGCCGCGGGTCAACGCCCGCGGCGCCTGGCACTCGGCCGCCCGGCCGGGCCGGACCGGGCCAACCAGGTCGGGTCGACCCGGTTCGGGCCGACCCAGGGGGGGTCGGGCCGGGCCCGTACCCCCGCTTTTTTTCGGACGTTTTCGTTCAAATGGCCGTAACTTGAGCTACGGGCCTCCGAACGACGCGCCGTCAGTGGCAACGCGATCCTTGGATCGAGACGGTCGTTTCGGTATACTATACTCAAGGTGCACCTTCCTTTTTGGGAGCCTACGTAGTTAAAACTCCGTAGTTAAGCGTGCTTGGCCTAGAGCAGTGATCAGGATGGGTGACCTCCTGGGAAGTTTCTCAGGGTGGGTGTGAGACGGAAAGGCCAATAACTAACAGACTGGGCATCTGATTGACACGATGTCTGTTTCGTTGAATTCCTCTAAGTGAGACGGATCTTTTGGCATACTCCGCCCGAGGTTTGGATGCAGGTGGAGTACGTTCGGGTTGGTTTTGCCTTAAAAACCAACCGGGCCCCTAGGACGAAAAAGCCAATAACTCTCAGACCGGGCGTCCGATTGACGTGCCGTCTATTGCGTTGAGTTCCTCTTGATGAGACGGAACTTTTGGCATCCTCCGCCCGAGTTTTGGATGCAGATGGATAGTGGCCGGGTTGGATCGCACTGAAATCCAACTGGGCCCCTGGAACGGAAAAGCTGATATCTTTCAGACCAGACGTCCGTTTGACGAACCGTCAGCGGCATTGGTGATCACGTTGAAAAACGGTCCCTATGAGTATACCCTGTGAGTGTTCGGGGTATAGTTGAGTTACGGCCGGATTGGTTCGCTCACGAAACCAACCGGGCCCCTGGGACGAAAAGGCTAATAACTCACAGACCGGGCGTCCGATTGACGCGCCGTCTGTTGCGTTGAGACCCCTATGACGAGGTGGTCCTTAGAGATACTTCCTTGCGGGACTTTGTGATACTTGGAGTATCGACCAGTAGCTCGTGGAGCGGACCCTCCCGGAGACGAGCGGGAGGAGAACGGAGACCGTGTAGCTGACTGAGACCCGACGACTGCTGATCGAACGACTCGGTGTGTGACAGAGGTGCGCTTGGTTGTAGCGGCACATGGGAGCGCTTGGTTGTAGCGGCAGACCCATGATAGAGGTGCGCTTGGTTGTAATGGCACATGAGAGCGCTTGGTTGTAGCGGGAGACCCACGACAGTTGTGTGCTTGGTTGTAGCGGCACATGGGAGCGCTTGGTTGTAGCGGCAGACCCACGACAGAGGTGCGCTTGGTTGTAGCGGCACATGGGAGTGCTTGGTTGTAGCGGGAGACCCACGACAGAGGTGCGCTTGGTTGTAGCGGCACATGGGAGCGCTTGGTTGTAGCGGCAGACCCACGACAGTGGTGCGCTTGGTTGTAGCGGCACATGGAAGCGCTTGGTTGTAGCCGCAGACCCACGACAGAGGTGCGCTTGGTTGTAGCGGCACATGGGAGCGCTTGGTTGTAGCGGCAGACCCACGACAGTGGTGAGCTTGGTTGTAGCGGCACATGGGAGCGCTTGGTTGTAGCGGCAGACCCACGACAGAGGTGCACTTGGTTGTAGCGGCACATGGGAGCGCTTGGTTGTAGCGGCAGGCCCACGACAGAGGTGCGCTTGGTTGTAGCGGCACATGGGAGCGCTTGGTTGTAGCGGCTGACCCATGATAGAGGTGCGCTTGGTTGTAGCGGCACATGGGAACGCTTGGTTGTAGCGGCTAGCCCACATTACTCGATAGGTGGAGTACTACAGCAGTCTTAAGTTAGTGGGCAGTACCTCGGAGTTGTGACAGGACCACTGTACACTCCAGAGACGGATCTCTTCAACAGTTATGGTTTCGATGATGAAAATCCTGGTTTGAGCTGAGACTTTTGACCTTATGTTTGCCTCATGATTGAGATGGGTTACTTGATAACTTAGGTATATGTATGGGCATATATCTAAGTAGAGGTTATCTGTTGAGATCTTCTTTGTGGTTATCCTGGTTGGTTTTAGAGAGACCTTGAGGGTCTCGGGGTCCCTACTGAGTATCGTTATACTCACCCCTACACGGGCTATGCCCGCACCTCGTTGTGTTGGTTGCAGACGACAGGCAGTGCTGATGGAGACCGAGTGTTCGAGGACTGGACGGTAGCCGGAGGTGGACTACACGACGAGTCAGTACCCGGAGGTGGACTACACGACGAGTCAGTACCAAGAGGTGGACCACTGGGCGAGACGTGCTCGGAGCGGACGGCGGGACCCGAGGAGCATTGGAGCTATCTGTACCCACCCTTCAGGTGGGACTTCCAGAGGACGGCTCGACGCTGCAGTTTTTCCTTTCAGTTGCTGTTTTTCCTTTCAGTTGTACTTTATAGTTGGGCTTGTATTTACGGCCCCTTTTACTTTCATCACAGCTTGTACAGTTTTTACTTAGTGTTTACTTTTCCGCTTGTTTACTCGGTGGTGCTTGTTTACTTTTCAAAGGCAATGCCTTCCCTTTTTGCTGGGATTTACGTCTTGGTGCTAGTCGCCAGCCCCTGGCCTATGGAAGGCGGGCTTGGGGTAGTCACGACACCGGCCCCGAGGACGGGTCGTGACAAATTGGTATCAGAGGTGGGCGGTTCTACCGGGGACTCTGATATTTATTCTATGTGAAGCAATAGTGTTTAGCGTATTGGGTGTGGTTATCAGTCCAGGGAGTCCAGTGTTGGTGCGGAGGCCGACGTATCCGTACACCAGGACCCTGACTTCTGATTTCCGACTTAATGCACGAAAACATTGATTGCATGTGTGTTTCATGTTTTCCTTGTGATTACTTCTGTCAGCTCACCAGGTATACTGTCCTGACCGTGGCACACTTGTTCCCTTTTCAGGATGGCCCCACGACGACAGCCAGCTAGGATTCTGAGAGTGGAGCGTGATGACAGCCCACCGAGCGTCAAGGACTCGGTACAGGGCCCTTTGACAGCTGAGGAACTGGCGGTACCTATACCTGCCGAGGCACCGATGCTACCAGCTCCAGCCGCTGGCGATGCACGTCGCCTTAGTGCACTGCATGAGTTCCAGCGCCAGCGACCGCCCAGGTTCCGCGGGGAGACGGACCCTCAGGCCGCCGAGGACTGGCTGGAGGCAGTTGTTCGGGTTTTCAGATTAGTGAGGACCCCAGCAGACCTCATGGTGATCCTCGCAGCGAGTCTCCTACACGCGGCAACAGGCAGATGGTGGAGCTTGATGCTCCAGGTGCACGACGAGGCGTCTCTCCTCTGGAAGGACTTTGAGAGCATCTTCCGCTCTGAGTTCGTCCTAGCCACCCTCCGAGCGGTGCACATCCAGGAGCTACTACAGCTGCGGCAGGGCAGCATGTCAGTGGCCCAGTAATCGGCGAGATTTACTGATCTCTCGCGCTACTCCACAGATATGGTAGGGGACCCATTCTTCCGGGCCCGAACCTTCGAGCAGGGACTGAGGCATGAGATCAGGGCTTCGATGATCTCCCTCAACATTCCGACTCAGGCAGGGGTGTTAGAGAGAGCCCTCTTAGTGGAGAGTTTCCTTGCTGAGCAGTCTCCAGCAGCAGGACCCACCACTTACCGGCATGCGGCAGAGTCTTCTGCAGCGGGCAGTAGACGGATGACGCAGGGGTCCAAGAGGACTGGACCTACAGGTGGTCGCCAGCATGACTCTGGATCGTTTTCGCGAGGCACTCGGGGTGGGCAACGACTTGCCATGAGAGGGCAGTGTTACTCCTGCGGCGGGGTTGGTCACATGGCTCGTGACTGCCCGACCCGCCATACGGATGACCAGAAGACGAACGAAGGACCCCCCAGGCAGAGGCAGAGGTTCGATCAGGGCGGGCCGCAAGGAGCAGGCGGCCATGACAGGGGAGTTGGTCGTGTAGCAGGAGGTGGAAGACGCTTCGGGGTGTTGCCACCACCACCACCAGGCGGTCCACCCCGACCGCAGGGGACAGGAGGACATGGGAGAGCTCAGCTTCAGGCAGCTGAGGCCTACGATCATGGAGCTCTGGGAGCAGATGGACAGGAGCGGGACTAGCTCCAGACCTGGAGACTTTTGTTCACATTCCTTCTAGTTTTGTTGATATGTTTTTATAGATGCTTTGTGTCTTTGTACTTGAGCCGCAGTAATAAAAGACACATTTTCTTGTGGCATTTTACTTTCCTGTCCTCTCTTGTGTTGTTACTAAGAGGTTCCGGTTTAGACTGTTGACTTGACCCTCACCCGTGAGACATCTACTGGAGGAGACCCAATTATCACACACTGAAGCCGACAGTGTGACTCAACCCTTGGAGGTGAGAGTAACGGTTGGATCTCTTAGTAGTAGCGTTGAGGCCTTACGACGTCATCCTTGGTATGGATTAGTATCATCCATGTCGGGATTGACCGTATTAGGCGAAGAACGTGGTTCATCCAGGGGATGAGACCAGATTTCTCTTATCGGCAAGGAAGAAATCGTGGCAGCTCTAGTGGGACCAGAGGTGGTCCGGGCCACGACAGAGAAGGTCCAGGTGAGTACATGGGAGCGGAAGGCTTAGATGCGTGCTCAGTACCGCCATTGTATCCCTAGTTTGTGTTGAAGCTTTACGGGGACGTAAAGCCCTGTGGTGGGAGTAATTTAAAGACCCGTAAATTTCAAGGAAATTTTTTTCTTAATTTTATTTGGAATTTTACAAGAACGCAGTTTCTGACGGCGCCTGATTCCGAGGCCCGGTGTGCCCGGAATCATTTTCCGAAGTTTGGCTCGGGTACGTTCAGTGAACGGACGAGCGGGTTTTTCTAACTTTTGAACTGGTTCCCGGAATCGAATTCTGAGGGCACCGATGAAATCGCAGCGCCGGTATTCGCTTAGAAACGCCTCTTACGGAGTTGCGTTTGCTCGGGTGTGGTTTTTAATTTTCGGGCTTAAAGTTAAGAAATAAAATAATTTTGCGACAACTTTATTTTATTTCACTTAAGCCGCTTGGAAGCCACTTGAAGCCACTTAAAGGCGGCTTGAACTGAGTTGAACTGGATAGGATGCTATCCAGAAATATCATACCCCCTTGGTAGGATATTTGTGAGGTGGGGCCCGCACGAGCCCCGTCGTTTCTTTCCGCTAAGAAACGCACCCGTGAAAACCCGTCTTAATGAAAGTCAACTGACGCGTTTTCTAAATTCTTAACAGACCATTTAATTGGGCGGTTTATTTTGTGAATTAAATGGGCTGTTTCTTTCGTGAATTAAATGGACTGTTTCTTTCGTGAATTAAATGGCCTGTTTCTTTCGTTGAATTAATTTAACGAATTAATTCAATCGTTTCTTAACCTGTTTTCGTGTGTTGGCATATTAATAAAATAAGACCAACCCAAAATCTTTTGAGAAGATTTGAGAGGATCCTTGTTTCTTCTTCTCCCTCGCGAAGAACGCGAAGAACGCGAAGAACGCGAAGAACGCCGAACCCGGAAATCGACGACGCGACGACTTGATCCGCATCGCCGACAACGTTCTTCTGCGACGTCTCTTCCTCCGCGACGGATCTTCGATCGGCTTCTTGAGGTAAGAATCTCGGACCTTCCTTTTTATCTCGTTCGTGGTTCTTAACCAAAAACACTGATTTAATTAATTAAATTAAATCTGCTGTTTCATGGTGCGTTGAGTTCGCCGACTCAACACCGGATTCCGCGACGACGCGACGCCTCCCCGCGACGATCCCTCTTTTCGGCGACGAGCTTTTCCGCGAAGAACGCCCGCGCGCGACGATCGACGAGGTATGGATTTATTATGGGAATTACCCCTTTTTAATTTATTCCCGTCAATGTTTCTTAAAGAAATTAAAGAACCGAATTGTGAACAATTTTAATCTTCTTAAAATTGTTATTTTTCCCGTGTGGAATAAAATTCTCCCGGTTGTTTATCTCTAACGCGGAGGGTGCGGGCCAAACGAACACGGCCCGACGACCCTCCCCCGTTCTTTGTTTTGTGCGGATTTGGCGGGCGATGACGGAACGTGCCGCAGCGGATGTTTGACGATTCCGCAGTAAAGAACGGATCCCGGGAGGAGCAATGGCGCAGACGGGAAGAGAATCGGACCACCAGAGCGATCCCGGTGGCCCGCGGAACTCGCCGACGGCGCCCCGTCGCGCTGCCGGACGAGCCCGCCGCGGCCACGCGGGTCCGGTTTGCCCGCGCGGGACGCGGGTCTGCCGCGTCCGCGGTTCACCAGCGCGGCCCACGCGGGGCGCGGTTTCCTCAGGCCGCGGGTCAACGCCCGCGGCGCCTGGCACTCGGCCGCCAGGCCGGGCCGCGCCCCGACCGGGCCGGACCGGGCCAACCGGGTCGGGTCGACCCGGTTCGGGCCGACCCAGGTGGGGTCGGGCCGGGCCCGTACCGCCCCTTTTTTCGGACATTTTCGTTCAAATGGCCGTATCTTGAGCTACGGGCCTCCGAACGACGCGCCGTCAGTGGCAACGCGATCCTTGGATCGAGACGGTCGTTTCGGTATACTATACTCAAGGTGCACCTTCCTTTTCGGGAGCCTACGTAGTTAAAACTCCGTAGTTAAGCGTGCTTGGCCTAGAGCAGTGATCAGGATGGGTGACCTCATGGGAAGTTTCTCAGGGTGGGTGTGAGACGGAAATGCCAATAACTAACAGACTGGGCGTCCGATTGACGCGCTGTCTGTTTCGTTGAATTCCTCTAAGTGAGACGGATCTTTTGGCATACTCCTCCCGAGGTTTGGACGCAGGTGGAGTACGGTCGGGTTGGTTTTGCCTTAAAAACCAACCGGGCCCCTGGGATGAAAAAGCCAATAACTCTCAGACCGGGCGTCCGATTGACGCGCCGTCTATTGTGTTGAGTTCCTCTTGATGAGACGGAACTGTTGGCATCCTCCGCCCGAGTTTTGAATGCAGATGGATAGTGGCCGGGTTGGATCGCACTGAAATCCAACTGGGCCCCTGGAACGGAAAAGCTGATATCTTTCAGACCAGACGTCCGTTTGACGAACCGTCAGCAGCATTGGTGATCACGTTGAAAAAAGGTCCCTATGAGTATACCCTGTGAGTGTTCGGGGTATAGTTGAGTTACGGCCGGATTGGTTCGCTCACGAAACCAACCGGGCCCCTAGGACGAAAAGGCTAATAACTCACAGACCGGGCGTCCGATTGACGCGCCGTCTGTTGCGTTGAGACCCCTATGACGAGGTGGTCCTTCGAGATACTTCCTTGAGGGACTTTTTGATACTTGGAGTATCGACCAGTAGCTCGTGGAGCGGACCCTCCCGGAGACGAGCGGGCGGAGAATGAAGACCGTGTAGCTGACTGAGACCCGACGACTGCTGATCGAACGACTCGGTTTGTGACAGAGGTGCACTTGGTTGTAGCGGTACATGAGAGCTCTTGGTTGTAGCGGCAGACCCACGAGAGAGGTGCGCTTGGTTGTAACGGCACATGGGAGCGCTTGGTTGTAGCGGGAGACCCACGACAGTTGTGCGCTTGGTTGTAGCGGCACATGGGAGCGCTTGGTTGTAGCGGCAGACCCACGATAGAGGTGCGCTTGGTTGTAGCGGCACATGGGAGCGCTTGGTTGTAGCGGGAGACCCACGACAGAGGTGCGCTTGGTTGTAGCGGCACATGGGAGCGCTTGGTTGTAGCGGCAGACCCACGACAGTGGTGCGCTTGGTTGTAGCAGCACATGGGAGCGCTTGGTTGTAGCGGCAGACCCACGACAGAGGTGCGCATGGCTGTAGCGGCACATGGGAGCGCTTGGTTGTAGCGGCAGACCCACGACAGTGGTGAGCTTGGTTGTAGCGGCACATGGGAGTGCTTGGTTGTAGCGGCAGACCCACGACAGAGGTGCGCTTGGTTGTAGCGGCACATAGGAGCGCTTGGTTATAGCGGCAGACCCACGACAGAGGTGCGCTTGGTTGTAGCGGCACATGGGAGCGCTTGGTTGTAGCGGCTGACCCATGATAGAGGTGCGCTTGGTTGTAGCGGCACATGGGAGCGCTTGGTTGTAGCGGCTGGCCTGCATTACTCGATAGGTGGAGTACTACAGCAGTCTTAAGATAGTGGGCAGTACCTCAGAGTTGTGACAGGACCACTGTACGTGCTATGCCCGCACCTCGTTGTGTTGGTTGTAGACGACAGGCAGTGCTGATGGAGACCAAGTGTTCGAGGAATGGACGGTACCCGGAGGTGGACTACATGACGAGTCAGTACCTGGAGGTGGACTACACGACGAGTCAGTACCTGGAGGTGGACCACTGGGCGAGACGTGCTCGGAGCGGACGGCGGGACCCGAGGAGCATTGGAGCTATCTGTACCCACAGTTCAGTTGGGACTTCCAGAGGACGGCTCGACGCTGCAGTTTTTCCTTTCAGTTGCTGTTTTTCCTTTCAGTTGTACTTTATAGTTGGGCTTGTATTTACGGCCCCTTTTACTTTCAGCACAGCTTGTACAGTTTTTACTTAGTGTTTACTTTTCCGCTTGTTTACTCTGTGGTGCTTGTTTACTTTTCAAAGGCAATGCCTTCCCTTTTTGCTGGGATTTACGCCTTGGTGCTAGTCGCCAGCCCCTGGCCTATGGAAGGCGGGCTTGGGGTAGTCACGGCACGGGCCCCGAGGACGGGTCGTGACACCATCAATGATGACAAACCACTCCCTTCACCTAAAACAGTTATTATGGTCTTGGACTGACGAAGTACAATTCATACCAAGAATGAAGTCTAAGGCCACTACATTACCACCAAGAGATTCCAATCCAAACTATTTCCCTCAAGAGTAATCTCACGCTATTGGAAATAGTGTGTGATCAATATGTATCCTCTCGTAGTTGTCTCTATGTGTATGGGTCGATTCCACAGTACTACCAGAATCTCAAGGTCTCAAACAGGATATGTGGAGATGATAGATTGACTAGAACCAATGTCAATAAATACATAATATAATGTATAATTTATTTAGATCATACATAAGATCATCCATGGAGTCCTTGAGTCATATACCTAAACCACAGGTAAATCTACTGCCCCTATCCTTCATCACCCTGAGCCTAGAGTGGACCTCCTGGGGGTTGTTGTGGTAGTATTTTAAAATGTATGCCACCTAATGCAGCTCTCCATGTTCCTCTACAATTTCTACCACCTGGTGGATCTACTTTCTACACTCATTTCCTCCACCTTGGTGGTCTTTCCACTTCTTCCCTATCAGCATCTAGACAGGTTGGACAATATCAAGAACAATTTCCTCTACCGTTACATTTGTAGAATTTCCTCTCCCTAGGATAACTAGATCCAGCCTGAAAACCATGTACTATAGAACACCTATCATGTGACCTCCTATGACATCTCTCGCACCCCGATCACTATGTCTAGAAACGGCTCCATTCTACCAAGGCCTCAACACCACCATACTTACTGTTGACTATCACGGGCATTCTCTACTGATCCAAGAAGCTTTTGACCACCAACTCTTGTTCGATCACTCCATAATATGTCATAATGTACAGAGGTATGATGGTGGATTCGATGTCCCATTGTATATCAAGTACCTATAGATGTTAGTGAACCATGATGAATAGTCATCCTTCATCAGAATGATTTTCTGGAGTGGAATATGATCCATTATACACACTTCTCTAAGTGTAACTGAAGATAACTCATCTCAAAAGAGATGCTTGATGACTTTTCACAAAATAATCACCTCATTGTGAGTCTGTGTGGTCATATTCAACCATCTCCTGGTCGAACCCTGAAGAAGGATTTCTTCCAGGATCACCACAAGGTTTGATAGTGTCCCCACTAGGCAAAACACATTGTTCACCACCACAAGACATCCCTCATCTACCTATGTGTCAGGCTCACCTCAAATCCTAAGGGGTATATATCTCTAAAAATCATTGTGATAGTTGTGAATGTGCTCTTCTTTTGATGGTACTACACCTACCATGTGCTACTCCATTGGGAGTGGTATAGATGGTGCACCACATGGATTTAACGCTTGAGGAACATGACCCTGTATCGATGCATAATCACCAAGGAATTCATACTTGTGATTGATTTGTTCATTCCTAGATAGTGTGTGTTATATATGAATCACATAAAAAAACAATATTTAGCACAGTCAATGAGTATATCTTTACAGATGACACAAGCAGGACATAGAAAAAACAAACCACATCAAATAGATGTTGTACCAATATTGTTTACACATGAAACCAGTGTTCTCATGAAGAGAGTTGAAAAGAAGGTTATCAGAGTCATGGAGTGTGGATACATCTGCTGCATGTGACAAAACTAGATTCCCTAGAATAAAATTTGTACTCGAAACACAGTACAATGTTTACCCCAAAACATCTCACAAACTCTTAGTCAAGAGATAGAACCGACCACCTCTGATACTACTATGTTGTGACCTGTCCCAGTGGGGCAGGTGTCGTGACTCCCTAATCCCCCCTATAATATTCCAGAGGCTAGTGACTTGCACTGAGTAGGCATGTCACTAACCTGGGAGGTATTTCCTAAGTACATGTACGCAGACACACATCTCCATGGCCACAAATGAGGAAATGTAGAAACTAAAAAGTAAAAAAAAATGAAATCATTCAACTAAATCCAACTGATAGAGTTTAACATAAGGTATTGTGTGGTGATGTAAACTAGTATAGAATACATGCCCACAAATAGGAAAGAGTCTTCCAACTAAAAATTCCAACTTGTATGAAAACATGATATGTACTGGAACTACTTCTCGATGCCGTAGGACCGAATCATATTTTATGAAATTTATAAAGCTCTCTCTAGTCATATTCCTCCTATGAATCTATCAAATGGTCTCTCATCTTCATAATACACGTCATGTTCAACCATTTCCCTTATAGGTGTGGTCGTAAAAATACTTGCTAGGACACCCCGAAAACCACATGAAATTCACAAGGTAAAGGTACAATCATCTCTACACACTATATATCAACAGAAATTATAACAGGAATATACACAGATATACTCAAAACCTAGACTAGAAGTCCAGAGGTATATTACAATGACTGCATACCCACAATAGGGATTCTGTCTAAAGATTCCATCAACCACTCATCTAGGAGAACTCACTCATGAGTTTGATAGCCCTGATGACATCTGCCTATGACGTATTGTTCATCGAGAACCACCATGATAGAGATACATGGATATATTTGAAGAAGGAAAATGATACAGATGCTCTAGGAGAACTAAATCCACGAGTGAGGATGATCATGATACACGGAGGGGGATAACTGCCAGGGTTATGGAACATACCACAACTCATGCAGATTAACAGGATCGGTGGAGGATTGATGTAAGGTAGGATTGGTAACATTGATAACCTGATACCACCTATGCCACAACAATGGATAGGGGATCCTTATCTGAGGTATTCTAAGGGGACTCCTGAATCAATACTAAATTTCTCAATGAAGGTCACCATATTCCTATGTATTAGAAATGATAGTAAATAACCTTTAGATGAACGAGAAAAGTGTACCAATCCAAATTAAACATGTACATAATATGAGGTAAAAGATATAAATCCATGTAGAAAAGAGAACATTGAATGTAGAAAGGTCACACACTGAGTCCTTGGACCCTGGGTACTACCCATGTACAATGAACCATTTCAGAAGAACATGTCCTTTTAGAAGAGGTATACACAACATGTAGAGGGGATCATAGGCCATGTCCAACTAGCTATGGTCCTCTATGTGTATGATTTTTATGTTCTAATACATGGATTCAACCAATGTTCATCAACCTATGTACCACTTCATAGGTTGGCCCATATATATAATCATGTCTGGCCTTGTGGTGGAGTATATGTCGTGTACTCTACCCCATGTTCGTGTATCATCCAAGATAAACACTAAGTTCTGGTTAAGGTCCCATACGTAGTGTGATAGCTTTCACACGCCATGTTCCACCTCCCTTTCACCTGAAACCCTAGCGACCACTGTACTGGTCCTACACGTCGAGTATTTCAAGATACATGCCGTGTTCAATGGGATTATACAATAATTTATGTTCATCCTACAACACTTTGGTTGAGCTTCTGGTATTTGATTTGAAGAACCTTCCACCATGAAATTTAATATCTAGGGTCATGTTGTCGTTGAAACATAGATTTGGTACATTTATGTACTTCGATCATCCTAGAAAACTGATCTCGATCTTCCGCATAAAGAACTTTCGAAGAACAATATAAACAAGAATATGTCGATCCATCCATCGCCATCACCATCACAACTTCTCTAGATCATTATGTCCTTAGATTAATGATTTTGGATCATTTCACCACAAAAATGATGTGCAGGGATCTTTCATTCATATCCCTAAAAAGAACGAATAACAAATTAGAATAATGGGGGAATAAATAATATATTAAAAACATTAGGAATAAACCTCAGATATTTCTTGTTATGGCCTTGATATTCTACAGTTATAAAGATCAAGAAAAAATTTAATAGAATAAACTTCCCAAATCAAACCCACAATCACTCATCCCATAAGAATGAATGAACCACAAGTCAACCTATTTGTGGGATGATCTGTGTCATCGTTTTCTCCAAGAATAGGAAAGAAGGAATTAAATCACATTACATACCTTGATTTTGGATTTATCGTTGATGAAGAATGATTGTGATGTCATCACAGATGAGATCCTCATAATCTGATGGCATAGAAATTTATGATTTCTTAATTCATTATCATTCGTCTTCAAGTTGTTTCTCCAAGGGTATCCTCTCCAACAGTCCAATGAATTCTTGGGTTATATATCTAACCCTATAAATTCCACTAAACAGTGTATTAAAAAGCATATGTCATTGCGTTAGTGATGTGGAAAAATAAAATAAATATTAAATTTATATTATTCAATTAAATGTATTGTAACACCCCAAGATTTTATAGTGTGTTATTTCTTCAAAATAATTCAATAACTTGCACTACACACAACACCGAGTTCAAGCACACCGTGATTTACCAAACAGACCATTCAAAAGAGGTTATGAATATTATTAACTAAATTTTAGACTTTATATAATCCTTATAATTTTAGAATCCATATTATGAGTTTCTTAGACATAATGTAAGAACTAATTCATTTTTATTATTGCACTTTTACCAACTTTTAATAGTGAACCCTTTTTAAATCCAATATTTTAAACTTTTAAATACTCAATTTGACTAAATAAATTTACTTTTTTGAATGGGGACATCAAAAAAAATTTACAATGAAACATCCCAATCTTCCATGGTACACTTTCCTTTGAATAATACAGTAGTGTGTGTTGTACGCAACTTCGAGTTCTAACACATACCACAACCAATCAAACTAGCCGTTATGAATAGTAAAACCTACTTTTTGAAATTTTATAAATTTTACCTCTCAAAATGGATTTCAGTTTTATATTCAGAATATCGAATTTAGCCTAAGGTGAAATTTTGTAACTTTTCGGATAACATTTATATTTTGATGAATAGTAAAAATTACTAAATTTTAATTAAAAACAACTTTTTTAATCGAAATACTTTATATTGACAAATTATGAATTTGAGTGGTTTTAAATTATATTTAGAATATATTTTTACTATTTAATACAATTTTGGTAATTGTACATAATTTTACAATTAAACCGGACATAAACAAGTGTCAATCTTTTGATAGTTATTATCTCTTAAAAACACACTATTTTTTTTGATGACGGGAATTAATTTTTAAATTAATTAATGCAAATGATATGTTTGGAATTTGGTAAAATAGACATAATTTTTTAATTCATAATATCAAATATAGATTTGGCCTAATTTTTGGTATTTTTCTGGAAACTTTCATTTTTTGATGAATAGTTAAACCACTATGTGGTAGTTAAAAAACTGAATTTTTCATAAAACTAAATTTTACCGCTTTTGTGAGTGGAATTTCGAAAATCTGAGAGACATGGTTAATATCAAGGAGTAAAATGTGGTTCAATGAGATGAAAATAATTTTTGGTGAATAGTAGCTTTTTACTTTTATTTACCACAGTTAAAAGTGAGTAGGGTAATTAAGGGTAAAAATGATATTAATATTACCCTAACACATGTACTAATTCTATTGGACAAATGTACCTCGACCAAAGACAACCTTAGGAGTAAAATATTATCATTTAGGTCCACTTGTATTAGATTAGGACATTTATTATTATTTAATTCAAAGAAGAGTTAAAAGAGTTAAAATCAAAGATTATTTAGTAAAACATTTTTAATATAGGGATATACATAAGATAAATTCGATTGAAAATATTCATTAGAAATATAATAAGATTAACTACATAATGTTATTTTATTTATAATTTTTAGACATTAAATAATTTAATTTATTTATGACACAATGATGATGCAGTAATTACCTAATTAATGAAAAATTAGAATAATTGATATTATAAATACCCAAATAAATGTAATTTGAGTATTTTTATAAATAACAATAATTTTATAGGTTAATATGACATTTTAGGATTGATTTAATTAACATTTTTCTAAGTAATAATTCTGTTATGATTTTTACAAAAATCATTTATTGTATAGTATCAAAATTCGTATAAAAGTGTTTTTAAAACAAATATTATATTATTAATTGATATTAAATTCATAAAAATATATGGTTCGGCCAAGAGACTTATATCATGATATTTGTATCATTAATGTACCACTTTTGGGTCTCTTGGATGTATATAGTAATTTTATTAACCATATAATATAAAAATACAAAGGGACATTGTAAAAGTGAAACTAATTAACTAAGAGTTAATACTTAAAGATAAGGTTAATATAATAACCCAAACCTGTCTAAATTCTATTGGTTGAGTGGTTTTCGACCCAGACCCACCATAACATTTAAACAATCCACTTTTGATCCATTAGAAACCTAATATGAATTTATTATAAAATAATATTTCTAGCTTTTCCAAAGGTTCCCCTCACCCCTCTTATAAAAGGGAACTCCCCTTTCTCATTAATTAACACCTTCAAAGCCTTTTGGATCGGCCAAACCCTGCCCAAATACTATCTCAACTTCCCTAAATACAACCTAGATGCCTTAGTTTGATCAGATATCTTACCAAAGGATCCCTTTTGTTCAAATCAAATGGAAGAACTCAAAGACGAGGTAATGTTTTCACCACCTTTTTTCAAATTCATTTCATCATGAACTTCTTCTTTATTTTTGAATATCATTCTAAAATAATGAATCCTGTATCTACTATATAGTTTAATATTATTTTAAATATGGTACAACCATATTCAGTATTCTATCCATCCTTTGAATGACATGTCACCATACGTGCGTACGTACGACTTACTGTCTCCACGTCGTGGTGTAATTGTTATTCAATGTATTATTATTTGGATGGGTATAATAATGATGTGTAATTAATTTAAATAATAAATATTACATGATAATGATTATTTATATAATATATACCATCCAATTAAATATTATTTTAACATCAAATGAATGATATTGTTGCTCGTGCGTACGTACGGACTACCGTCTCCAAGAACGAAATGAGATTCATTCTCCACCATATCCATTCAAGTATAATGATCATTTGATGATTTAAAAATAATGTTTAAGGACTTAATATCATTCTGGATATGAATAAGATACAACCTATCCATGAAAAACATGGATTACATAACAAAACATATAAAATAAAACGAGTAAGTTAACACCCGAAACGACGATAATACTAAGATATTATTAACAAAGAAATGTTAAAAGATAATATATGATAACATAATAATGTATATGATTCTTGTATAATTCAATAACAATTATTTCACCATTATACAAGAGTTTATCCTACCCCTAACCAAGGAAAAGTACAAGGTAAGGGTTATTTCACAATCTCTTCATTATTCGAGGTTGTTTATACGTAATTATCTACTAGGAACTCTTTATCATCCACATCCATGTTTCATGAAAGTGTATTTCAAAACATTCTTACTATTTTACAGAATAGGGGTTAAAGTCATTTATACCCTTGTTTGAATTTTTATAAGAAGTTTATAAAGGAATCTTTTCATCGTTTTCCAAACAAGGTCCTTTTTAACCTTCTTGACAAAATTAAGGTAAGAATATTTTTTTAACTTATACAGCGGGTGTGGCTATTTTCCGCCGTTATAAATTTTCGAAGCTTACCTTACAAGATTATAAGTATATTTTCAAAATAAATGTTTTATTTTATAATTATGTGACTTTTAAACGATTTCAAAATGAATATTTTAAGATTTTCTAAAAGGTAATCTTTATCAAAATCAGAATTTTAAATTTTTTAAGGATTTATCCTTCTAAATCTTTTTAATTAATATCCATGTTTTCAAAATGATTTTTAGGATTTATTTATATGGACATGAATGTTTTGAAATGATATTTCTTTTCAAAAGTTTCGCAGTGGTATGGGACACTTTGATCCAAAAATCTCTTTTAAATTACTTCCTTAATAAATGTGTGACTTTTAAATGATTTCAAAAAAGTGATATTTCTCTCAAATAGTTTTGATTTCATCTCTGTCAACATCCTTTGATGTATTTTAAGTTTATTTGAAGTTGATTTATTATGATACAAAACTTCCATATTATTTTGATGTTTTTGTGATGTGTTTAATTGTGGATGTGTTATTCTTATACCATTCGTGGTTTATGGATGAAGTATTTATATTTCGTATGCTAGTTTTAATATGAATGTTTATGTTATGTTTGAACCTTTTCATATGGGAATTCATTGGAATTAATATGTGACGGGTGGAGCACTCTATAGCTCCTCGATGCACCGGTAGGTCTCATGAGACAAACTAGTGTCTTGGCACAAGGCCTTGGAAAAATCTTATTTATAGTCTTGGCATGAGGACTTGTCTATGTGGTTATGATAGTCTGGCATTATGCATTCCATCATTATTAAAGTGGTTATTGATATTTGATGTGATTATTCAATTAGTAGAATATCCATTTGAATAAGTAAATTTCATTATTTAATTTTATTTTTTCCATACTATATTGAAGATCAAGATTAAAAGGATTTTGTTTGAGTTATACATTGCCTTAAATGTTTATTCTTATGTATGAAAGTTTCCACTATATTGTTATCCTTACTGGGAATTTGAGATCACCCCTTTTTCTATGTTTCATTTTTCCCAGGTGTGAAGAAGTATTTTATGAATGAACTATGAGGATAGTATAAGGGGATATGAAGACAATATATTATTGTAGTTTTTCACTTATTGATGTAATGTTAACTTTATGAATATATAGAGAGTTTCCAAGGCTACTAAACTAATCGGTCTTTCGAGACATGATCTTTTGTGATCATGCCAATGTTATGTAATAATGCACCGACTCTGGGTAACTGGGGTCAGGGTGTTACGTGTATTGAAACTAACTTTTATATTTGGCCTGCATAGGCACACGTCGGCCGATGTTACTTTTCTCTTAAGGCAATGTCATTTCTCTAAATGCAACGGTTCCCTCATATTTCTGATCTGGGCACCCATTTAAAATTTATTCATATTTTTTAGGAAAAACAACAACACATGCTATGTAAGAGTCTAAAATATTCCAAACATTTATTCTAGGGCCCTCAAGCATTTGAATTTATTGTTGTCTCAATAATTGGTCTAGAATTAATTCCATATAATTTTTAAAAATTATACTTGTTAAATCTAGGACATAACATTAACAGTAACAATGACTTCTTAATAATTGGTTAATTAAAGGTAAAAAATTAATATATCACATTAAAAATTTTAATATGGTTCTGTAATATTTGAATAAATTTATTAAAACCACTATACTAGAGTTCTATTCACATTAGACCAAAAGGAAGTGCCACGTATGGGTCTTTCTCATTTCATGATTATTTTTTAGGATACATGCCATACTCATCACTTTTCTTAGTTTATATACATCCCATTAATGTATTTTATTCATAATATAATTTTATTTATGGGTATTTTAGAATTAAATTAATCATATCCCTTTCATTGGGATTACAGTTTCTATGTTGGAATCTAATTAATGGATTTTGTTCACAATTTTCCTTCATTACGAGATTTTTTATGTTATAAAAAAATATTATTTTATGAAGGTTATATAATTACTCATTGAAATTTTATATAATTAATATAATTATTTATAATGATATTATTTGTTTCATTTAATGATATTCATTCATTGGGGTTTTTATTCAGTGTTAGAAATCTTGTACGAATATTTTTCTTCAATATCATTGTTTTTCAAGATTTTGAATGATTTAGAATCTGATGGTTAAATATTATAACTATAATTATTTATATTAACCTATAGTGATTAATTATAAATACATGATATTTTATAATTATCAAAAATTTGTTAGATTATATTTTTGATAAAGTGTTTTTATGGAAATCCAACTTCATATCAGTCATCAATGAGGAATTTTTTTACATTAAAAAAAAATGTTTTCAAAAAATGTTTTAAAAATGTTTTTAAATGATATTATAAGCTAATTTAGAAAGGAAAAGTTATTAATAATGTTTTATTTTTTAAAATTTATGTTAAATAATTTTTAAAAACTTCAATTATAAAATTTCAAGGTTATTTTCAACAAATATAATTTTAAAAATGATTAATGATTATCAAAATTAAAAATGGATTTTACTAAAATGATTTTAAATGATATTTTAATTGTATTTAAGTTAATAAATGTCCATAAACCTATTTTGGTTACCTTGTTCTAGTGGGGATATTTTTTAAAGTTAGAAACCTCATTCTTTCTCTATATTGATTACTATTATTTCAATGGGAATTTAATAAATCCTATTTCTTTTCTAGTGATCAATTATATTTAAAATTGATTGATATGAACCCCATTTAACAATAATATATTTATGAGTTATATGATTATATTTTAATTCAGGATATGATAAATGAGAATTATATGAAATGGATAATCCGGATACATCTTATACCAATGGTTGAGTGCCGTTATAGCTCACAGGTGAGCCCAATATAGCTTACAGGAATGGTTGATCCCCATTGTAGCTCATGAAAAATAAGTGATGCCGATATAGAATATATTATGTTTTTATCAACAATATATATCATTGGTGAACCTAAAATACTTATATGATAAGTGATTCCCAATATAGATCTCAATTTCATTGGGTAAATATTATATTAAAATTCGGATGTATGGTTATTCATATTAAATGGGATTTGAAATGGTTATATAAAAACGAATCTCCAAGTAAAAAACAGATTTTTATTTTTTGTCATCTGATTATATTATTTCTCCATATCGATATTCATATCAAATTTCTCATGATTATTGATTCTAGAGACACTTTATTTTTCCAACTTTTCATAAATGTTGTTTTCGGTAGTTATTTGTATGATATATTTTATCATTCTATATGATCTATAATTATGTCACTATAACCTTATGCACTTATTGTGATCTTTTTTGGCATTCAATTTCAATTCCTTATGTTTACCCTTACCAAGAATTTTAGCTCGGCCTGCATAAGTTTCATTTCTCTGGGGTATCAAAGAATGATGTCGAGCACGTTCTGTCAAGAAGGGACATTATATGTATGATAGTGATGTATTAATATGAAATTGAAAATTTGGGTTATGTGGGATAAAAAATCATTTATATTCATTTGGATTTTTTATGTATGAGTTTCTGAAAATTCTAAAAAACTCTAAACATTAATGTTTATAGAGGTTATAGGTGTTCCAATTTTTATTTATGTTGTTGTATGGTTCAAAGTAAAAATATCGGGTCACAATTTTCAATATCAAATATAGAAATTTAATTTCATAACATCCACACCAGATCAATGATTTTGGTGTTGGGGATCTAATACATGATCTTCTAATATCAACAATAAAAAATAAGCAATATATCCAAATGAGAATAAACTGTGTTATGAAATTCATAACCACTTTTTAATCATAATTAAAATACACCAGGATGAAATAATTATAATTGAATGTTAAAATGAAAATAATTATTAATGAATCATGATATTTAATTTTCAATGGTCAACATATACAAGATATAAAAAAAATTTATTACTTAAAAATGTTCCTTGTTATTTGGAAATTGAGATATAATCCCTTATATCAGGATTCATTTTTGGTTAATCATGCATTATACAAATGTGTAGTGGTTTTAAAATAAGTTTTTAAAAAATAACATAACCATAATAATATTAATTTTATAATTAATGAACCATTTATAACATCATATTATCAATTCATTAAATATATATAATTATTTCAATTATTTTAGTGTTACTTTCCTTTTTTTGTCATTTCTGTTTTGTTTTGGAAGATCATATTCTTATAAAACATATAAATTTAGATTATATCAAGCATAATAATGATAAAATATTTATTACATTTAAATATAAATTTTAATTTCAATAGGAATCATGAAATTTGTTTTTTTACAAATGATGTATGTTATGATCTTTGAGATAGTGGGTTTTACATTTGCATGGGAAACATTTCAATTTTTCAATGACCATTGTCAAATGATTTTAATTAATACTTAATAATTCCTAAATAATCATGATAAATTTTTTATATATATATACATATATATATATCATCTCGGTGGTGTTGTTATGAAAAGACTGTCACATCACTATGTGAAGGCAGTTGTCCACAAATTAATGAATGACATTATCATCATTATGTGAGTGGAAATGTAAAAATTAAAAAGATATAATAAAATTTATCAATGATAAAAATATTCCATGAAACTTATATTAATATAATTTATATCACATATATTTATTAATTTTATTTTTTATTACTTTTTAATTAATGATGTGTTGAAAATTTTATCAAATCGCATAGCAAGTCAGTAGTCTCTCGTACACATGCATGACATTATCTTATCCCATAATGATTAGAATGTTAAAAAAATTATAATATATATTGAATCCATTAGAATAATTATCCTATAAATATCATACATATATTTTATATCTTTCATCACACCCAATTGGGTAGTTGGTAATGGAAAAATGAATGACTTCAGTTTATGATGTGGTAGTCATCTATAAACATGAGTAATAATTTCTTAACCCATTTGATGGATGTGGATATGGTTGTAGGTAATTCCAAAAACATGAAAACATATTAAAATATGGAAGATAATTAGTTTTTTATATAATAATTTATGAAGAATAATTGAATCATGTAGGGGATTAAATAAATAAAAAAAATACTGATGAACGTTACCTTTTCTTTAGACAACCTCATAATTTTTTAATCAAAATCCTTACTGGGATAGATATAATCCAAAATAAATTATTATAGTATAATAGGATGGATATTTTAATATTTATTTTCAATTTATTTCCTAACCCCAAATGGATTTAACTTTTGAAGAAGAGAGGATATATATGGTTTTATTTTATAACTGAGGTGAGTTGTACCCTTTTAATTTTTTAAATGAAAAAGGTGTAACCATGTTTTCCATATTCATAAATTGAAGTAAATGAACTATTTCCATTTATTAGACAAATGGGGAAACTAGGGCCACAAAATATATTATTTTACAAGAGTTTACATTGTTTAATCCCTTAAAATTTACATATAACCCTCGGTAAAAACGTTCTTACCATAACCGTGTTATAAAATAGTTATTATTTTCACCATTAATTTCGGTAAAAAATAATATTAAATTTATTCAATAATATAAATTATTATCATTTATAATAATGAATCTATTTTTAGAAATAAGATTCATATAGTTGGGAAAACATAATTTAAAATTAGTCCCATAAACACGACGAGAAAGAGGGTTTTCTAAGAAAAAATGTAAATGTTTACGTAGTTTTTTTTGTATTAAATTTAACATAATTTTTTTTATATTTTAGAAATTGGATTAATAGATATATAATTTCACTAATTTTACATTAATACAAACATTATCTATAGTTTATCCAAGTAATTAATTTAAACAAAAATGCAGATTTTAAAGAAATTTTAGTATTTTTCAGTTTTCATCAAAAAATAAAATATTTAATATAAATCCCTAAAATTCACCATAATAAAATTTTGATATTTTAATTCCATTTTTGAAGTTAATTTTAAAAAACAAATTTTATAAAAGTTTTGAAAATTAATTTTGATGAAATGTTTAATAGAGAGACTAAACCAACCTTTAAAGGGAATACTATTTTTTAAAAAAATGAATCTTTTTCAATTAAATGATTATTATTTAATTTATAATCAATTTATAACATTGGTTATCATAATTTTTTTAATAATACTTATACATAAAAATATAATTTCTAGGTTAAAACAGTATACTATGGTTCATTTCGACTTAGGGTTGTGTGTTCTATGATCTATAAATGATATTAAATTTATTTAAAGTGTGAAATATCAAACAATTTCAGGTGTTATATTTTCCTCTATGATTTATTTCTGATGTAATTAACATTATTTGAAACAATATTCTTCTTTAAAAATCTCATTGTGTTATTGAATGTATCTAGATAACCACAATAATCAAAATAGATTCACTAGAATAACAATTTACTGAATAGATAGGTCAATTTTGTTTTATGATTCTCTATAGGTGAAAAAAGAATGTGGTTATAACCAAAAAACAAAAAGGTATAAAAACTTATTCCCAAAATTTCACTCTAACAGTTGATATAAAAATATAATATTAGAATATAATTTTTTTGTAGTAGAATCATTTCTTCTATAGACTATTGAGACTCCTCTTGTGTTTAACATTTGAATAAGAATCTCTTGATTCTTCAAATTGGTGATAAAAATGATTCCACTATTCATAGGGTCTATATGAATAGTAAGTACACATGTTAAATCTAAAATGGAAAACATTATTCCATTAATAAGTATTCAAATAAATTATTCTTGGAAAGCATACATCATACATAGATTTATACACTACTAGGATTACACCCATGGATGATAGTTAGATGACATGTAATTTTTTTATTTGAATAATGATAAACATATACCATTGATAATATCAAAATACCATCCAACCATAAAGCTAAATTATTTCAAAATATCATGTAGTTTATCCTCTTAACAACCCATTTAATTAATGGATATTATGTATAGATTTGGTATGTTTTCACCAATGAATGAATATTTCAAATGAAGTTAAAGATATTTGAGTTACAATGTAGGGGGGAAGTTAGCTTGAAAGAATAAAAAATGGTATAATGGGTCTAATATCCCCATGTTGTCACTAAAAAATGAAGTGTATAAAGATCATTCATCATCATAGTTGGTGTCAAAAAAGTACTCTTTAGATGTGTGTTCCTTATGTGAGGTCAAATATTATTCGATGGTAAATTCATATAGGTGACATAGGAATACCACTTCCATTTAATCTAAAGTAACCTCTTCCTTGACTGGTATAATACACATTTATTTTTCTCTAGGTATCTATGTTATATTGTGTAATTATTAATAATTAATTTATAAATATTATTCCACTTCTTCTAACTATTCTCAAAAATATAAAATGAAATACATTATAATGATATGGTCCTTGGGTGGTTAGTTAACAATTTTTAAGATATTATAGACCTCCCTCTATTAAGTATATTTGAAAATCATTTTCCCTTTGATACATAAATTACTACCAGCAGTTGTATGAATGGGCCTTCAAATAATAATATAGTTAGCCTGGTCAAATTCCATATCCAAAACATTGAATTTACTGGTAGAAAGGATCTTATCCACTATAAATAGAATGAAATTTTTTCTACCAATCACTGCGTGTAATAGATTTATTTGAAATATAATAATCCATTTTACCTAGATATGGTAATCCTAATCATAATTTTTAGAAAAATGGTACAAAAAAATTTACAATTGAACCAAGATCACACATGAATTAATGATTGGTAATCATATAACACAATATTCTATGATTGAAAAAACATTATGGACATTGTTGTTTGGGAGGTATCATGTTCTACAATATGTCATTACACTCATGTATGAGGTTTTACATTTAAAAATATTTTTATAGTTTCTTGTTCGAAAAAATATGCTTTTGAAAAATTAAATATGAATGGATTGGAATTATATTTAATATAAATGTATATCAATGATGAGTTTCATTATAACAATCACATATTTAAATACATTGAAATCACAATTTGACTTCTTAATCCTAGGAGGGAAGGGAATGATTGGAGAAAAATTACACACTTATGTAGGTACTCCATAAAATTCCTCTATACTATTTTACATTTCTATAGTATCAATGATTTTGAAGTATTATTTATGTAAATTTTTCTTTAGGTAAAAAATTTATTCACTATCATTTGGAAGGGATATATAAATTTATGTATCAATTAGCGTTAATTGTTTTTCTAATGATTCAACACAATATTTTTTGGGAATTGGATATCAGGCCTGAATTGAATTAATTATGATTATTTGAGACCACTTTTAGTTGTTAATACCATTTTATTCTCTTTATGATTTCACTTAGCAGTGTTACCCATCTTCACCTTTTCTCAAGTTCCATCTTTTTTGTATAACTTCCAAATTGAAACACATTATTTTTAAACCTTTATTTTTGTTATTCCATATCAAAAACACCCTTATATTAATTCTTTTAATACCGTAAAAATAATCCCTTGGAACATCACATTGATCCAACATTGTGAACTTGATGGTCCATCCCATAGTTGATATCCGAATTGATATATATTATGTTTTAAATAATAGGGCATAACAGGTTCAACCCCTCTATTCACCCAAAAATAGAATTTGGGATGATTCTGAAAGACTTGGGTGGATTATTTGATAAAGGATTATCAATCACCACCAACCAAGATTAATGACCATAAATTTTATCATTTTTGAGCAATTAGACTGGTTGCCAATGTTCTCATTGTAGGAATATTAACAACAAAATATCCCACATTGAAGACACTATTCTGTAATAATGTGTCTATCATTTTCATTATAATAAAAATAATTTTTTTCCTCATCATATTGAGTGGGTTAGAATTATATCTTCCAAATTGTCCCACTTATAAAACAATTACATTGGGTGTTATGTATGAAATTGAGAAAAATATGATTAATCTCCTCATACTTTATCTCATAGATATCATTCATATTACTCAACTATGGTTTGGTGATATGGTGTTTGGAAATCATAAAAAGTATAAATGAAAAATTGGGGTCTTTGTTGATGGTTGTGACTCTTTAAGATGAATTTTTAATCTATAAAAATCATCATTTAACAAATTATCCTACTTCTTGTATAAAGAAATTGATTTTGTTCCTAATTTCAAATATTATTCTCCCCTCATATACCTTTTATAAAAAATGCATTGTAATTTTTGTCCCATTTATCAATGATTTATTCATCCTTTTTATTAAACAATTTATTGAATATAAATTCATGTAAAAATAAAAAAAATTGTAATTTCAATTCATCCTTTTTATGTCCTATAAATGAAAACAACTATACAATTTAATATAAATCCAGGATAAAATCCATTGAATCTATATTAGGAAATAAAATATTGGTTGGTATTATATATATGTGGGATTACATAATCTTATAGTTTCATATATCTAGGACTTCCTAATAAATGATGGATTATTTTAAATAGAAGGAACATGAAACTAAATAATCCTATCTATAAACTCTATATCATTTCCAAATGGTGGAGGGTTTAAATCACTTAAACACTGTATGAAAATTTAAATTTGATTGCAAAAAAAACAAAGAACAAAAAAACTGAATTTTTTCTCTCGATTAAATGAATGTATCTTTATATAAAATAAAAAACTAAAAATCATTAAATTAGTCATATGAAATTTGGAAAAGTGTGATTAAATGGTTCCACATAATCTACTATATCATCAAAAAATACAATAATTCCTAAAAATGAGATATAATTCTATTTGGTCATAAAAAAAGATAATCAAACCATTTTATACTACATAAATCATCATGAATTAGTAGAATCATTGTTCCATATCATTAAATTCAAAAAATATTCGAAAACAATAATGACACAACATAGAAAATGGTTTCTCCTAAAAAGAAATATATCAATTGACTATACTGTGAACCCCCAAAGACCTCACAATTGATCCAAAAGTTAATAAAAAATATAAATATTAATTTAATATTTAATAAAATATAAAATGAATTAGTGTATATTATTACTCACAATAAAAAGAACAAGTAAATATATTTGATTTAATATATAAATTTGTTAAATATAATTATAAGTTCATATAATATTCTTCGGAATGATCTAAAAATTGCATAACAAGGGAAAATATTCTAGATTCCAATAATTTCATATCTGAGACAAATATTAATTCAAAACTAAATAAAAAAAATATCCAATATATATTATACCCATTACCTGGTTTCATGTGGACCACATCCTACCATTCCACATCCTTTATGTATAAAATCATGTTACATGATTATACATCTGCTCCTCATGGTTCATTTCACATTCCTTTATTAATCAAAACATGGCCACCCAGCACTGTAATAGTGTATGTAGTGTTTGAGAATTATTACAAATATTGGATCTCACTATGTGTTCCATAAGAAAACATTGTTAGATAATTTACGTATTCTATTATAAAAATAACAATTTAGAAATACTCATAATTTTTACAAACTTGGTAAGAGGACATAGAAAAATGGAAAATATTTATATGGGAGTAAAAAATAACATAATTAATAAAATAAATATTATTTTTTAACTATGAATTATGATATGTTCAGAGGTTCAATATGGTCACCAATCCTTAATACCATTATGTAAATACATCTCTAACCAAAGTATATGAATGTCCAAAAATACTACTATGCATTGTGGTATCATAAGCTTCTTTGAATATTCACTATCTATAGTTGGATACTTTATTATTGATGTAAAATAAATATACCTATGAAAAGTTGCATTAATACCTAGTTAGTCACTTTATATATGTTCTAATAATAATAACTCAATATTCCAATGATTTATAAAAGTAATTATTAATTCAACTGTGTTATAATATCACAC
Source organism: Viscum album (assembly GCA_963277665.1). Lineage (NCBI taxonomy): Eukaryota > Viridiplantae > Streptophyta > Magnoliopsida > Santalales > Viscaceae > Viscum > Viscum album. Next base: position 769,479,986 of record OY728121.1, read on the forward strand.
ATCCATAAATCAACATTCCATTTCATATAACTAATTAAAAATATCAATATGTAAATCAATCATGTAGAGAATCAATGATTATAAATAAATAATCTACGATGTACTTGATAATTCATTTTACACAAAAATATGTTTCGAGATAGTGAGAAAAATATTTATATATGTTTTGAGTATGACATTATATGTCCAAATAAAATGGAAAATATTTTAGAAAAATTTCATAGATCATACACAATCTTAATGATTGAATATACAACATTAAAAAAATTAAAAGAAACATTTTATGAAAATAATAAAATATGGTTCTTAAAAAAATAATATTTCAAACCCATCATTAAAAAATATGAAAATTATGAATGTAGTTTTAAAAACATAAAAAAAGGAGAATAAACCATTTCTATTTTAAAATTGTCCCAAAACATAAAAATCAACATCATTAAACCTTTATAAAAGGGAAACCAAATAAACTATATGAATGGGGGATGAAGGATACCATTATATAATGGTTGCGGAAACTATGAAAGAAGAGATGAACAACTTAGAATATCAACATTAGTGGTTTAGAATGATAGGATGTAACATCTCAGGTAAATAATGAATAAAACATTTTCATATTTACTAATATTTGCGAATTGAAAATTAATTTTACTTTAAAGGGGTTTCTATGTTCGATAGCGTACCTGATACGCATTAAAGAGTTTCTTTGAAATCTTACGTCGCACACTAGTAATATAATAATATTATTTTAAATGGTAGTTAACACATAGCCGTTGTATTCATGGGAATTAATAGAAATAACTAAAATATTATTATATATGTTTTTTAAATGTTTTTACATTTATCAAATAAAAGATAAAGTCTTAAAATAAGAAAATAATTCAATTTTAGGCATAGATACTCTAATATTCACTAAAAGGTTGAACTATCACCTTTTGATGGAGAACCCTATTTAAATATTGTTTTGGTCACTCTTATACATTCTATTGGACCAAATAAAACTCTTCTTTATAATCAGGACATCAAAATTTACTTTGTGTAAAATTTTCGTATTTTTCCGATAAAGTACATTTTTTTAATGAATAGTGAAAATGATGTATTTTAATTCAAAACCTATTTTTAATCTAATTTATTTATATTATTTTATTATCTTTTGAATTGATTTTAAAGTGAAATTAGAATATATTTTTACCATTTAATCCAATAGTGGTCATTGGAATTAATTTCACTTTAAAATTTGACTTAAACTAGTGCCAATCTTTTGATACATATTATTTTATAAAAACACACTATTTGTTCTCACAGTGGGAATTAATTATTAAATTAATTAATGTAACTTATATGTTTTGAATTTTGTAAAATAGACATAATTTTTTAATCAGGAATATCAAATATAGCTTAGGTTGATGTTTTGATATTTTTCGAAAAAACTTCAATTTTTGATGAATAGTGAAACCACTAAGTGTTACTTAAAAAAACTGATTTTTCGTTTAAATGAAATTTTACCACCTCTGTGTTTTGAATTTCAAAAATCCAACACACATGTTTTTCATTAAGAATTTAAATGTGGTTAAATGGGATTAAAATAGTTTTTGGTGAATAGTAACTTTTAAGTTTATTAATCACGATTAGAGGTAATTAGTGTAGTTTAAGGTAAAAATAATGTTTTAATAATATGAAATGACCTTGACACATGTCCAAACCTTATTTTATGTGTCATGTCCGACCAAAAAAATCCATTGGTCAACTTGGGGACCCAATGGAGCCACATTGTTAGGAAAATTACATTAATAACATTTTATTTCATGTTAAAATAAAAATGTCACAAACATGTTTTGTTTTACTAAAACAATTTTTAAATGGGGTCATACAAGTCATATTTTTTACTATAAATATTAATTAGAAAGATAATAACATTTACTGCATCATGATATTTTTTTTATAATTTTTAGACATTATATAAATTAAATTATTTATGACACCATGATGATGCATCAATTACCCCATTATTTAACGATTTAAATAAAATGAAACGATAATGAAAAATATAAGACCTAAACTTGTCAAAAACCGATTGGATGGGTGGATTTCTAACTCTTATCACCTTATCCTCGAAATATATAATTTTAGGACCTTTAAAATTAGAAAATATGTTTATAATAAGTTAACCTTGTATAACTTTCCAAGAGTGCCCCTCCTCTCCTCTTATAAAAGGCCCCCACCTCTACCACCATACCCACACCTCTCAAGACTTTGGCTCGACCAACCCCTTCCCATTTTGTCTCTCCACATCCCTATCATACCCATAGAAGCCTCAATTTGGGTAGAAGTCTTCCCAAGGAATCCTTTGAGCTCAAATAAAAAAGAGTTACCTGTTTTAAAGGTAGTGTCCTCTCTTCTGTTATTATGTTTTATTTTGCTTCTATAACCCCCTAAACTCTTTTTATTCCTTTTTTTGTAACAACACAATTATCTTAAATACACTAGGATGTTTTTATGAGATGTATTATAGCTACACCCACACACAACTTCATCTAATGGTTAAAGAACATACTGTTTCTGTGGTTGGTGATTTTCTGCCTCACGAAATGATGATTGTTCAATCTTCATTTAACACCTTTCACGGTGGCCATTAAGATGTCACTCTGTTTATAAATGATATATATTATGTTTATGTTTTCCTTATGCTTTTATATTTTTCATTTGTGTCATACCCTTATGGTTTCCATTGTGGGTAAACACGATAATTTCATTTTAGGATGTCCGGACTACCGCCCCCTCAAAGTGATTTGATTCGTTAATGCCTTATGTGGGATGCTTAAAGGATGAAGTTAGTGTTATTATATATGATTTTATACTGTAATTATAATATACTCTTATATCATTATGAATGCACTCAATTAAATACGAAATTGAAATGAAAGTAGCATTCATGCGTACGTACGACTTACCGTCTCCTTGAACGGTGCATTTCATTTCTTACCTCTAAATGTTATGTACTATTATAAATACATATATATGCTTGATATATATTATATATATGATATCCAAATCATGAATATCATTCTGGTTATAATGAACCTTTTACCACATAAACAACATGTAATTGTAAGAAGTTCATTTTTGACTTAAGTACCAAAATATCGACAAAACGAACTTTTTGAAATTAAATGATTACATAACATTTATAACATGGAAATATTTTATATAAAAGGATTAATATATTTGAAAAATGTTCTTAAGAAAGTATAAATTAACTTTAGTTTATTATTCATAAGATTAAAGAGCAATCGAGTGACGGCGGACACGTGGTAAGGGAGTTCGTCTCAATATCCTTTCATTGAGGCATATTTTGTTCTAATACAAGGCTTTCTTTTATACGGTGTATAAAAACATTTTACATTTAATTTTATACAGAAGGAATCTTTTTCTATGATGTTTTTTATGAAACGAAAAAAATGAATGTTTCTTTTAACGTACTCGGTGACGATGAACATTTCCGCCACCGTGAGTATTATTTGGTCTTTGGCTTCCTCAACAAGTCGTAATGTTTTTAAAATGAGATAAATACCATATAATATTTTATGTATTTTGGTATTGAAAATGGTTTTTATAATGTATTTGTTATGTCAACTTATTTAAGTAATATATTGTGATCAAAGTGTAGAAATTTTTTCTTTCCATTATATTTGTTTTATGTCTTATGATTTTATAATTGTACTTGGGAATTTGATGGGTGGTTACATGATAAACCATATGACGGGTGGTTCCGTGAATACCAGGATGGGTGGTTACATTATAACCTCCAATGCATTGGTTATGGAAGTCGACCGTATGGCTATTCCATTAAGAGATATGTGTGGAAGTCAACCGGATGGTCATTCCAATTAGGAATGTTTATGTCCAAAGATACCTTTTTATGTAATGTGTTCTTTATATGGATTTTATGGTAATCTTTTTGTTACAAAAATGGTAAGTAATGATCTTTTATTCAATGAAGAGCATTTTCTTATTCATAAAGGTGAAAAATATTACTTTGATAAAGTATTCTTGTTTTACTGGTTGTTTTGAAAAACTAACATTTTCCTTTTTTGTGTATCCCTTACTGAGCTTTTTATGATCACTCCATGTTTTCTTAGAAACGTTTTTCACAGGACATAATTTGGAGTAGGTCAAGTATGGGATCAAGGGAAAGTCATGGTATATAAAACATGGAACTAGACATGTTTTTTTAAGAGTTTTTATTTTACGGTATCTTAGTAGAAGTTTCTACTTTGTAATCTTTTGGGATGTAATAGTTATGTCCTAATTTTCTAAAAGTATAAACCTGAAAAGATCCTCAATGTGAATAATTCATTTAATTCAATATTAAGTAAGGTTTAAGGCCGGGACCTTATTGTTTGTATCAAAGGTCAGTTTAGACAAATTTAGGAGTTAGAAAATTGTTAAATTATAAATTAATTTATGATATGATTGAGATGATATAGCATTAAAAGATTACCATGTTGCTTTGCCTATGATATTTCTGTGTTCAGAATGGTTTTCCGTCGTGTAAACAAGGCAGCTATGTTGGGACGACATCAGGAGGAAGACAACCTTCCAAATCAGCAACCTGAGATGGTCAAAATTGGAACTGAACAGTTTGTTGCAGTGATGGAACAATTGACTCAGGCTATAAATGGTGGTGGTATCCATGCACGAGATCAGCCAGATCAACCACAGAGGAACATGTCAGTGGTGGAACATTTCATGAGGCCACATCCCCCGTAATTCAGAGGATCATCTGACCATGTTCTAGATGAAGGGTGGATTAACGCACTGGAAAAGATTTTAGATGTAATGGGGTGCTCAGAATATCAAGAGGCTAGTCTTCCTCTTTACAGTCTTGAAGGTGAAGCTAATTAGTGGTGCACGATGGTGAAAAATATCAGGGATAGTGATGATATTGATGATATTTTTGGGTTTTCTAAAAGTATAGAGGAGCATAAAAGTCATTTAAGGGTTATCTTGCAAACCTTAATGGAAAAGAAACTGTATGTAAAATTCAGAAAGTGTGAGTCTTGGTTACAAAAAATTTCATTCCTTGGTCACATTATTTCAAAAAATGGCCTAACTATTGATCCTGCTAAAACAGAAGTTGTTGAAGAATGTCCAAGACCCACAAATGTAACCGAGATCCGTATTTTCCTTGGTTTGGAAGGTTACTACTGAAGGTTTGTTGAAAATTTATCACTGTTATCTAGTCCAATGAATAAGCTAACTCGGAAGGGTGTTAAGTTTATTTGGATAAAAGAATGTGATGATTGTTTTCAGGAGTTGAAAATAAGATTGGTGAATGCATCGGTTTTGGCACTTCCTTCCAGGAATGGTGAGTTTATTATCTACAGTGATGCTTCATTGAAAGGGCTTGGTTGCGTCCTAACACAGAATGACCAAGTAATTGCATATGCTTCACGTCAGTTGAAAATTCATGAGATTAATTACCCTACACATGATTCGGAATTAGCTGCTATTGTTTTCACATTAAAAATGTGGAGGCATCATTTGTATGGAGTAAAGTGTGAAATATATACTAATCACAAAGTTTAAATAATATATTCACTCAGAAGGAATTTGACATGAGATAGAGGAGATGGATGGAATTAATCAAGGATTATGATTGTACAATTCATTACCATCCATGAAAAGCAAATAAAGTGGCCGATGCTTTGAGTCGAAAAAGTAATGATTCATTAACCATGCTACGTTTGGAACGAGATCCTTTGGTTTTTAATTTGATGAACTTTGGCATAGAAGTTGTTGGTGTAGTAATTTCATCTGTTTTGTTTCAGGAATCAGTGAGATCATCCCTATCAGACAAAATTAAGCAAGCGCAGAAGAAAGACAGTGGGTTTCAGATAAAGGTAGAGCTGGTTCAGAAAGGTGTGTTTCCTGAATTTAATATTGATAATGATTAGGTTTTGAGGTTTGGGAAGAGAATATGTGTGCATGGTGACTCATAGTTGAATAATGAGTTGTTATGTGAGGCTCATAGTTCCCAGTTTTCAGTTCATACAGGCAGTACTAAGATGTACAGTGATCAGCGTGAGTATTACTGGTGGGATGGAATGAAAAGAGATATTGCTGATTTTACTGTGAAGTGTTTGACTTGTCAGCAAGTTGAAGCAGAGCAGATGTTACTGAAAGGGATGCTTCAGCCTTTACCAGTGCCTGAGTGGAAATGGGAAAATATATCCATGGACTTTGTTGTGGAATTACCGAAGACATATTGATGTAATAATGCAATCTGTGTTATTGTTGATCGCTTGACTAAATCTTCTCATTTCCTTCCTATTTGAGATACTTTCTATCTAGATCAACTTTCTCGATTGTATCTTAAAGATATTGTTAGGTTTCATGGAGTTGCCCTATCCATTTTATCTAATCGTGATCCCAGGTTTACTTCTAACTTTTGGGAGGGCCTTCAGAAGTCGTTGGGTACTAAATTAAATTTTAGTACAGCTTTTCATCCTCAATCAGATGGGAAGTCAGAACGAACAATTCAGACTTTGGAGGATATGCGACGTGTTTGTTTGATGGATTATCAGGGAAGTTGAGACCAATATCTTTCTTTGGTTGAGTTTTCATATAATAACAATTTTCATTCCAGTATACAGATGGCTCCGTTTGAAGCATTATATGGTAAACGGTGTTGAATGCCGGATTTTTTGGATGAAGTATGTGAAAGGAAGCTGATTGGACCAGAATTGGTAGAAGAGATGACAGAAAAAGTTCAGTTGATTCAGAAACACATGATAATAGCTCAGAGCAGATAGAAAAGTTATGCAGATAACCAGAGGAAGGATCTATCTTTCGAGGTAGGTGATCATGTTTTTCTCAAAGTTTCACCATAGAAATGTGTGATGCGATTTGGTAAGAAAGGAAAACTGAGTCAAAGGATCATTGGACCATATGAAATTCTGGAGAAAGTTGGATCAGTTGCTTACCGAGTGGCTTTACCTTCGAGTTTATCTCAGGTACAAAATGTTTTTCATGTTTCAATGTTGAGAAATTATATGCCAGATCCGTCTCATGTTTTGAGCCCAGAGGTAGTTCAGTTGGAAGAGAATCTCTCTTATGAAGAACAACCAGTTCTGATTCTTGACCATAGAAAGCAAGTGTTGTGGAATAAGGTAATTCACTAGGTAAAGGTTTTGTGGAAAAACCATATGGTTAAAGAGGCAACATGGGAATCTGAAAATTCTATGAGGGATAAATACCCCCACATATTTTTATAAGTGAATAAAATTGAACGGATGAAATTCCAAAGGGGGGAAGGATGTAACATCCCAGGTAAATAAAGAATAAAACATTTTCATATTTATTAACATATTCGAATTAAATATTAATTTCACTTTAAAGGGGTTTCTATGTTCGATAGCATACCCGATACGCAACAAAGAGTTTCTTTGAAATCTTACGTTGCACACAAGTAATATAGTAATATTATTTTAAATGGTAGTTAACACTTAGCCATTGTATTGGCAAGAATGAATAGAAATAACTAAAATATGATTATATATGTTTTTTAAATGTTTTTACATTTATCCAATAAAACTTAAAGGCTTAAAATAAGAAAAGAAATCACGTTTAGGCATAGATACTCTAATATTGACTAAAAGGTTGAACTATCACCTTTTGATGGAGAACCCTCTTTAAATATATTTTTGGTCACTCTTATACATTCTATTGGACCAAATAAATCTATTCTTTATAACCAGGACATCAAAATTTACATTGTGTAAAATTTTCGTATTTTTCCGATAAAGTTCATTTTCTTAATGAATAGTGAAAAATGTTGTATTTTAATTCAAACCCTCTTTTTAATCTAATTTATTTATATTATTAGATTATATTTTGAATTGGTTTTAAAGTGAAATAAGGATATATTTTTTCCATTTAATCTAATAGTGGTCGTTGGAATTAATTTTACTTTGAAATCAGACTTAAACTAGTGGCAATCTTTTGATACATATTATTTCATAAAAACATGCTATTTGTTCTGACAGAATGAATGAATTATTAAATTAATTAATGTAACTTGTATTTTTTGAATTTTATAAAATAGACATAATTTTTGAATCTGGAATACCAAATATAGCTTTGGGTGATGTTTTGGTATTTTTCTGAAAAACTTCAATATTTGATGAATAGTGAAACCACTAAGTGGTACTTAAAAAAACTAAATTTTTGTTTAAATGAAATTTTACCACCTCTGTGTTTTGAGTTTCAAAAATCCGACATACATGGTTGTCATTAAGAAGTAATACGTGGTTCAATGGGATTAAAATAATTTTTTATGAATAGTAACTTTTAAGTTTATTAATCACGATTAGAGGTAATTAGTGTAGTTTAAGTTAAAATTAATGTTTTAATAATATGAAATGACCTTGACACACGTCCTACCATTATTGGATGTGTCATGGACGACCATGAAAATCCATTGGTCAACTTGGGGACCCAATGGAGCCACTTTGGTTGGAAAATGACATTAATAACTTTTTATTTAATGTTAAAATAAAAATGTCACAAACATGTGTTTTTTTACTGAAACAATTTTTAAATGGGGTTATACAAGACATATTTTTTACTATAAATATTCATTAGAAATATAAAAATATTTCCTACATCATGATAGACTTTTTTAATTTTTAGACATTAAATAAATTAAATTATTTTTCACAGCATGATGATGCAGCGATTACCTCACTATTTAATGATTTTAATAAAATGAAAAGATAATGTAAAATCGTAGACCTACACTTGTAAAAAACCTATTGGATGGGTGTATCTCGAACTCTTATCACCCTATCTTCGAAATATATAATTTTGGGACCTTTAAAATCAGAAAATAATTTTATAATAAAGTAACCTTTTATAACTTTTCAAGAGTGCCCCTCCTCTCCTCTTATAAAAGGCCCCCACCTCTACAACCTTACCCACACCTCTCAATCCTTTGGATCGTCCAAACCCTTCCCATTTTGTCTCTCCACATCCCTATCTTACCACTAGAAGCCTCAATTTGGACAGAAGCCTTCCCAAGGAATCCTTTGAGCTCAAATCAAAAAGAGTTACCCGTTTTAATGGTAGTGTCTTCTCTTGTGTTCTTATGTTTTATTTTGCTTCTCCATCCCCCTAAAATCTTTTTCTTCCTTTATTTTGTAACAACAATAGTGTATTAAATATACTAGGATTTGTTTATAAGAATTATTAGAGCTACACCTATACACACCTTCTTATAATGGTTAAATAACATACTGTTTCTGTGGTTGGCAATTTTCTGCCTCACGAAATGATGATTGTTCAATCTTATTTTAACACCTTTCACGGTGGACATTAATATGTCACTCTATTTATATATGATATATATTATGTTTATTTTTTTCTTATGATTTTTTAATTTTCATTTGTGGCATACCTTTATGGTTTCCATTGTGGGTAAACACGAAAATTTCATTTTAGGAAGTGCGGACTACCGCCCCCTCCAAGTGATTTGATTCTTTAATGCCATATGTGGGATGTATAAAGGATATAGTTAGTGTTATTATATATTATTTTATACTTGAATTATAATATTCCCTTATATAATTATTATTTGACTCCATTAAATACGAAATAGAAATGAAAGTAGCGTTCATGCGTATGTACGGCTTACCGTCTCCATGAATGGTGCATTTTATTTGTTACCTCTAAATGTTATGTACTATTATAAATACATGTATATGCTGGATATATATGATATATATGATATCCAAATCATGAATATAATTTTGGATATAATCAACCTTTGACCACATAAACAACATGTAATTGTAAGAATTCCATTTTTGACTTAAGTACCAAAATATCGACAAAACAAACTTTATGAAATTAAATGATTAAATAACATTTATAACATGGAAATAAATTACATAAAAGGATTAATAAACTTGAAAACGGTTCTTAAGAAAGTATAAATTAACTTTAGTTTATTATTCAGAAGATTAAAGAGCAATCGAGTCACGTCAGACACGAAGTAAGGGAGTTCGTCTCAATATCCTTTCATTGAGGCATATTTTGTTCTAATACAAGGCTTTCTTTTATACGGTGTATAAACCCCTTTGACATTTAATTTTATACAAAAGGAATATTTTTCTATGAATCATTTTACTAAATGAAAAAAAGAAATGTTTCTTTTAACATACTCGGTGACAACGAACATTTTCACCACTGCGAGTATAATTTGGTCTTTGGATTCCTCAACAAGCCGTAATGTTTTTAAAAAGAAATAAATACCAAATAATATTTTATGTATTTTGGTATTGAAAATGGTTTTTATAATGGATTTTTTATTTTAATATATTTAAGTGATATATTGTGATCAAAGTGTGGAAACTTTTTCTTTCCATTATATTTGTTTTATGTCTTATGATTTTATAATGGTACTTGGACATTTGATGGGTGGTTACATGATAAACCATATGACGGGTAGTGCCGTGAATACCAGGATGGGTGGTTACATTATAACCTCCAATGCATTGGGTATGGAAGTCAGTCGTATGGCTATTCCATTAAGAGATATGTGTGGAAGTCGACCGGATGGTTATTCCAATTAAGTATGTTTATGTCCCAAGTTACCTTTATATGTTATGTGTTCTTTATATGGATTTTATGGTAATATTTTTGTTAAAAAATTGTAAGTAATGATCTTTTATTCAATGAAGAGTATTTTCTTCTTCATAAAGGTGAAAAGTATTACTTTGATAAAGTATTCTTTTTTTACTGGTTGTTTTGAAAAACTAACAGTTTTCCTTCTTTGTGTATCCCTTATTGAGCTTTTTATGCTCACCCCATGTTTTTTTGAAATGTTTTTCACAGGACTTAATGTGGAGTACGGTCATGGAGGGGATCACGGGAAAGTCATGCTATATAAAACATGTAACTAGACATGTTTCTTTTTAAGTGTTTTTATTTTATGGTAACTAAGTATAAGTGTCTACTTTATAATCTTTTGGGATGTAATAGTTATGTCATAATTCTCTAAAACTCTAAACCTGAAAAGATCCTCATTGTAAATTATTCATTTAATTCATTATTAAGTATGGTTTAAGGTCAGGGCCTTATAGTTGGTATCAAGGGTCCATTTAGACAACTTTAGGAGTCAGAAAATTGTTAAATTATAAATTAATTTATTATATGATTGAAATGATATAGCATTTAAATATTACCTTGTTGCTTTGCCTATGATATTTCTCTGATCAGAATAGTTTTCTGTAGAGGAAACAAAGAAGCTATGTTGGGAAAACATAAGGAGGAAGATAACCTTCCCAATCAACAATCTGAGATGGTCGGAATTGGAACTGAACAGTTTTTTGTAGTGATGGAACAGTTGACTCAGGCTATAAATTGGTGGTGGTATCCATGCACGAGATCAGCCAGATCAACCACAGAGGAACATATTAGTGGTGGAACATTTCATGAGGCAGCATCCCCCATTATTCAGAGGATCATCTGACCCTATGCTTGCTGAAAGGTGGATTAAAGCACTAGAGAAGATTTTTGATGTCATGGGGTGTTCAGAATATCAAAAGGTTAGTCTTTCTCTTTACCGTTTTGAAGGTGAAGCTAATCAGTGGTGGTCGATGGTGAAAAATATCAGGGATAGTGATGAGATTGATGATATTTTGGTGTTTTCTAAAAGTAAAGAGGAGCATAAAAGTCATTTAAGAGTTATCTTGAAAACCTTAAAGGAAAAGAAACAGTATAGAAAATTCAGAAAGTGTGAGTTTTGGTTACAACAAAATTCTTTCATTGGTCACATTGTTTCAAAAAATGGCATAACTGTTGATCCTGCTAAAACAAAAGTTGTTAAAGAATGGCCAAGACCCACAAATGTAACCGAGATCCGTAGTTTCCTTGGTTTGGCAGGTTACTACCAAAGGTTTGTTGAAAATTTTTCATGGTTATCTAGTCCAATGACTAAGCTAACTCGGAAGGGTGTTAAGTTTATCTGGAACAAATAATGTGATGATTGTTTTCAGGAGATGAAAAGAAGATTGGTGAATTCTCCGATTTTGGAACTTCCTTCCAGGAATGGTGAGTTTGTTATTTACAGTGATGCTTCATTGAAAGGACTTGGTTGCGTCCTAATTCAGAATGATCGAGTAATTTCTTATGCTTCACGTTAGTTGAAAATTCATGAGGTAAATTACCCTACACATGATTTGGAATTAGCTACTATTGTTTTTGCTTTAAAAATTTGGAGGCATCATTTGTATGGACTAAAGTTTGAAATATATACTGATCACAAAAGTTTAAAGTATATATTCACTCAGAATGAATTGAACATGAGATAGAGGAGATATATGGAATTAATCAAGGATTATGATTGTACAATTCAATACCATCCAGGAAAAGCAAATACAGTGGCTGATGCTTTGAGTCGAAAAAATAATGATTCATTAACCATGCTACGTTTGGAACGAGATCCTTTGGTTTTTCATTTGATAAAATTTGGCATAGAAGTTTTTGATGTAGGAATTTTATCTGTTTTGTTTCAAGAATCAGTGAGATCATCCCTATCAGACAGAATTACGCAAGCGCGGAAGAAAGACAGTGGGTTGCAGAAAAAGGTAGAGTTGGTTCTGAAGGGTACGTTTCCTGAATTTAATATTGATAATGATTGTGTTTTGAGGTTTGGGAACAGATTATGTGTGCCTGGTGATTCACTGTTGAAGAATGAGTTGTAATGTGAGGCTCATAGTTCCATGTTTTCAGTTCATCCAGGCAGTACTAAAATGTACAGATATCTGCCGGAGTATTACTTGTGGGATGGAATGAAAAGAGATATTACTAATTTTACTGTGAAGTGTCTGACTTGTTAGTAGGTTAAATCAGAGCAGTAGTTACTGAAAGGGATGCTTCAGCCTTTACCAGTTCCAGAGTGGAAATGGGAAAATATATCCATGGACTTTTTTGTGGGATTACCAAAGACATCTCGAGGTAATAATGCAATATGGGTTATTATTGATCTCTTGACTAAATCTACTCATTTACATCCTACTCGAGATACTTTCTCTCTAGATCAACTTTCTCGATTGTATCTTAAAGAGATAGTCAGTTTGCATGGAGTTACCCTCTCTATTGTATCTGATCGTGATCCCAGGTTTACTTCAAACTTTTGGAAGGGCCTTCCAAAGTCATTGGGTAATGAATTAAATTATAGTAAAGCATTTCATCCTCAATCAGATGAGCAGTCAGAATGAACAATTCAGACTTTGGAGGATATGTGACATGCTTTTTTGATGGATTATAAGGGAAGTTGGGACCAACATCTTTCTTTGGTTGAATTTTCATATAATAACAGTTTTCATTCCAATATACAAATGGATCTGTTTGAAACATTATACGATAAACGGTGTCGAACTCCAGCTTTTTGGAATGAAGTAGGTGAAAGGAAGCTGATGGGACCAGAATTGGTAGAAGAGATGGCAGAAAAAGTTCAGTTGATTCAGAAAAACATGAGAACAGATCAGAGCAGATAGAAAAGTTATGTAGATAACCGGATGAAGAATCTATCTTTCGAGGTAGGTGATCATGTTTCTCACAAAGTATCACCATGGAAAAGTGTGATGCGATTTGGTAAGAAAGGAAAGCTGATTCCAAGGTTCATTGGACCATATGAAATTCTGGAGAAAGTTGGATCAGTTACTTATCGAGTGGATTTACCTCTGAGTTTATCTCTGCTACAAAATGTTTTCCATGCTTCAATGTTGAGAAATTATATGCCAGATCCATCTCATGTTTTGAGCCCAAAGGTAGTTCAGTTGGAAGAGAATCTCTCTTATGAAGAAAAACTAGTCTAGATTCTTGACTATAGAGAGCAATTGTTGTGGAATAAGGTAATTCACCAGGTAACGGTTTTGTGGAAAAACCATATGGTTGAATAGGAAACATGGGAATCTGAAAATTACATGAGGGATAAATACCCTCACTTATTTTGATAAGCGAATAAAATTGTGAAGATAAAATTCACAAAACGGGGGAAGGATGTGACATCCTAGGTAAATAAAGAATAAAACATTTTCATATTTATAAATATTTTCGAATTAAATATTATTTTTACTTTAAAGGGGTTTCTTTTTTGGATAGCGTACCCGATACGCAACAAAGAGTTTCATTGAAATCTTACGTTGCACACTAGTAATATAATAATATTATTTTAAATGGTAGTTAACACGTAGCTGTTCTATTGGCAGGAATGAATAGAAATAACTAAAATATTATTATATATGTTTTTAAATGTTTTTACATTTATCCAATAAAAGATAAAGTCTTAAAATAAGAACAGAATTCAATTTTAGGCATAGATACTCTAATATTCACTAAAAGGTTGAACTATCACCTTTTGATGGTGAAACCTCTTTAAATATAGTTTTGGTCACTCTTATACATTCAATTGGACTAAATAAAACTCTTCTTTATAATCGGGACATCAAAATTTACTTTGTGTAAAATTTTCGTATTTTTCCGATAAAGTTCAATTTTTTTATTTAATAGTGAAAAATGTTGTATTTTAATTCAAAACCTCTTTTTAATATAATTTATTTATATGATTACATTATATTTTTAATTGGTTTTAAAGTTAAATTAGAATATATTTTTACCATTTAAACCAATAGTGGTCGTTGGAATTAATTTCACTTTGAAATTGGACTTAAACTAGTGTCAATCTTTTGATACATATTATTTCATAAAAACACGCTATTTGTTCTAACAGCGGGAATTAATTATTAATTTAATGAATATAAATTATATGTATTGAATTTTGTAAAATAGGCATCATTTTTGAATCCTCAATATCAAATATAGCTTAGGGTGATGTTTTGGTATTTTTCTGAAAAACTTCAATTTTTAATGAATAGTGAAACCACTAAGTGGTACTTAAAAAAACTAATTTTTCGTTTAAATGAAATTTTACCACTTCTGTGTTTTGAATTTCAAAAATCCAACATACCTGGTTTTAATTAAAAAGTAAAAATGTGGTTCAATGGGATTAATATAATTTTTGGTGAATAGTAACTTTTAAGTTTATTAATCGCGATTAGAGGTAATTAGTGTAGTTTAAGGTAAAAATAATGTTTTAATAATATGAAATGACCTTGAAACATGTCCTGTCATTATTGGATGTGTCATTATAGAGAAAGACAATCCATGGGTCAACTTGGGAACCCAATGAAGCCACTTTGGTAGGAAAATGACATTAATAACTTTTTATTTAATGTTAAAATAAAAATGTCACAGACATGTGTTGTTTTTCTAAAACAATTTTTAATTGGGGTTATACAAGTCAAATTTTTTACTATAAATATTCATTAGAAAGATAAAAATATTTCCTAAATCATGATAGTTTTTTTATAATTTTTAGACATTAAATAACTTAAATTATTTATGACACCATGATGATGCAGCGATTACCTCATTATTTAACGATTTAAATAAAATGAAAAGATAATGTAAAATATAAGACCTACACTTGTAAAAAACCTATTGGATGGGTGGATTTAGATCTCTAATCACCTTATCCTATAAATATATAATTTTGGGACCTTTAAAATCAGAAAATAATTTTATAATAAAGTAACCTTTTATAACTTTCCAAGAGTGCCCCTCCTCTCCTCTTATAAAAGGCCCCCACATCTACCACCTTACCCACACCTCTCAAGCCTTTGGCTCGGCCAAACCCTTCCCACTTTGCTTCTCCACGTACCTGTCTTACCCCTAGAAGCCTCACTTTGTGCAGAAGTCTTTCCAAGGAAGCCTTTGCGCTCAAATCAAAAATAGTTACCCGTTTTAAAGGTAGTGTCTTCTCTTCTGTTCTTATATTTTATTTTGCTTCTCCAACACCCTAAACTCTTTTTATTCCATTATTTTGTAACAAAAAAAGTATCTGAAATATATTAGGATGTTTTTATGAGAAGTATTAGAGCTACACCTACAGACACCTTCGTCTAATGGTTAAAGAACATACTGTTTCTATGGTTGGCGATTTTTTTCCTCACGAAATGATGATTGTTCAATATTATTTTAACACAGTTCATGGTGGCCATTAAGATGTCACTATATTTATATATGATATATATTATAATTATGTTTTCCTTATGCTTCTGTATTTTTAATTTCTGGCATACCTTTATGGTTTCCATTGTGGGTAAACACGATAATTTCATTTTAGGAAGTGCGGACTACCGCCCCCTCAAAGTGATTTGATTCATTAATGCCATATGCATGATGTATAAAGGATGGAGTTAGTGTTATTATATATTATGTTATACTGGAATTAAAATATCCCTTTAAATAATTATTATTTCACTCTATTAAATAGGAAATATAAATGAAAGTAGCGTTCCTGTGTACGTACGACTTATCGTCTCCATAAACGGTGCATTTCATTTCTTACCTCTAAATGTTATGTACTATTATAAATACATGTATATGCTGGATATATATGATATATATGATATCCATATCATGAATATCATTCTGGATATAATGATCCTTTGACCACATAAACAACATGTAATTGTAAGAAGTCCATTTTTGACTGAAGTACCAAAATATAGACAAAACGAACTTTATGAAATTAAATGATTAAATAATGCTTATAACTTGGAAATATGTTATATAAAAGGAATAATAAACTTGAAAAAGGTTCTTAAGAAAGTATAAATTAACTTTAGTTTTTTATTCAGGAGACTAAGGATTAATCGAGTCACATCAGACACGAGGTAAGGGACTTCGTCTAAATCTCCTTTCATTAAGGCATAATTTGTTCTAATACAAGGATTTCTTTTATACAGTGTATAAACCCCTTTGAAATTTATTTTTATACAAAATGAATCTTTTTATACGAAGCATTTTACTAAATGTAAAAATGGAATGTTTCTTTTAAAGTACACGTTGACAATGACCTTTTCCGCCGCCGCGAGTACTATTTGGTCTTTGGATTCCTCAACAAGCCGTAATGTTTTTAAAATGAAATAAATACCATATACTATTTTATGTATTTTGGTATTGAAAATGGTTTTTATAATGGATTTGTTATGTCAATATATTTAAGTGATATATTGTGATCAAAGTGTAGAAATGTTTTCTTTCCATTATATTTGTTTTATGTCTTATGATTTTATAATGGTACTTGGACATTTTATGGGTGGTTATGTGATAAACCATATGACGGGTGGTGCCGTGAATACCAGGATGGGTGGTTACGTTATAACCTCCAATGCATTAGGTATGGAAGTCATCCGTATGGATATTCCATTAAGAGATATGTGTGGAAGTCGACCGGATGGTTATTCCACTTAAGTATGTTTATGTCCCAAGTTACCTATATATGTTATGTGTTCTTTATATGGGTTTTATGGTAATATTTTTGTTACAAAAGGGTAAGTAATGATATTTTATTCAATGAAGAGTATTTTCTTCTTCATAAAGGTGAAATGTATTACTTTGATAAAGTATTCTTGTTTTACAAGTTTTTTTTGAAAAACTAACAGTTTTCCTTCTTTGTGTATCCCTTATTGAGCTTTTTATGCTCACCACCTATTTTTTTGAAATTTTTTTCACAGGACTTAATGTGAAGTAGGGTCATGTATGAGATCAAGGGAATGTCATGCTATATAAAACATGGAACTATACTTGTTTCTTTTTATGATTTTTTATTTTATGGAAACATAGTATGAGTGTCTACTTTGTAATCTTTGAGAAGTAATAGTTATGTCATAATTCTCTAAAACTCTAAACTTGAAAAGATCCTCAATGTGAATTATTCATTTAATTCAATATTAAGTAAGGTTTATGGCCGTGGCCTTATATAAAAACACTATTATTTCAGAGGATATAGTGAAGATAAAGAGTTTGATAACATAAATACAATTATATTTTATATGAATGTTAATGGAGAATAAAAATTGTCATTTTTATTAGGGTATGTGTCATAATATTAATGTTTTTGAAATATTTATTGTTTGCTAAAAAATATTCAAACCATGTGAATGGTCATAAAATAAAATTTTAATGAATGTGTGGTTTATAGGTTTATAAACAATTCATTTTCATATTTTGCAAAACCAATTAACTAATATTGTGTGATTTACCATACCTTCATGATCCATATTAGATACCTCAAGCTCGATGGGCTACATGGATTCTAGCGCATCTCCCCAAATTAAAGAGGATGTCTTCTAGTATTAGGGGAATTAGGTGTTTTTATGTGAATACTATGACCTCATTACCATTATGTAGTGCAACATATAATTATAAATAAATGTAAATAGAGGAAATAATATGTATAAACAAAATTAATAGTAGAAATAGAAATGATAGTAAAAATATACCTGAATTACAATAATGTTATCAACAGTAAAAACTAAAATAACATACCAGAATATAACAACTGATGATTATATGTCATGTCACTAGAAATTTAGAAAGTATGGATACATGAAAACATGAATAACATGTTCTCAAAATGTATAATAGAAATAAAATGCCTATCCCAAGAATCCCAAGCTTCAGTTTTTCAACTTCTATCAATTTTAATTCTAAATAATATTAAATAAATAATTTGAAGTCTTATTCTTCCCTTTATCGACACCTGTATTCATGTAATCTGCCCTGGGTAATAGACAATGCCCGGATAGGGTGTGAGATAATTCTAAGTGGGCCACCAGCAATGATTTCTATGACATCGTACCCGTTTAATGGAAATATAACATTATGAAAGCTTTCATATATAAATAAAATTAGTTCAATGTAACTAAATACCCAATACATACATCATCCCTTGAATAGTATTTGAACATATAACATGTTCATTACTTGATGGTTATCGGTTTATATATAAGTCACATGTTGACAATTGCGACTATTTAATGATGTATCCAAGAATCCTATATTGATATTTCATAATGAAGCTATTTGGTAGTCACAATGGAAACACAAAACTCATGGGTCCCAATCTCATTAATTAAATTCTCCTGGATAAGGTAATATTGTAATCCAAGAAGCGTAGTCGAAGGCATTCCACAACAAGATGCATGCCGAGTCTAAGGAGTTCATCCGTGGTAAAATGGGTGTAATCAATGACTGGGCGTAATGGGATTTAGCCATGGATCATACATGTCAATGCTAGATCGAATAAATGTATCCATGGAATCATGTAATAATACATGAGGGATCCTATAGTATCAAATTTATAATCTTGTGATAGGTAATGATCAGGTTCTAGGTTATTATCAAACTATGTGGGCAATATGATTGACTCAAAATGGGGTTAACATGTGCTCAAGGAATTCCCTGTGGAATCAAATGTGAGCTCGATTCATGCCACTCCTATTTTATAATTATGTCACATAAAATTTCATAAGGTTCAATCCATTTCCATTTAATATTTTGACAAGGCTAAATGAGAAAGCAAGCATTTAATCAAGTCTAAATTAGTCAATAATTCAATTTGGTTCAATACATTCCTTTTATTCATGTGATAAGGAAAAGAAGCTATAAAACCATTATTTAATTCATTTATGGAATATTCAATTATCAAGGTTCACTCCAATACCTCCCATCAACATGGTGTATGGTGCACCAAACATGATACATATTATTCAATTATATTTAATAAGGACCAGTCAGATTCTTAGTATACTTGAAAAATATCATTTCACATTTAATAATCAATTAAAGCACTTACCATAGGCATGTTATGTAATGAGAATACATGGTACATTCCATTATTCAAATCAATTTTAAAATCAATTCATTTAATATATTAAATCTTACCCTATATCAATGTCAAGCCGTGGCACACCCGAACGACTTCTCAAACATGTCAAAACAGTAAAACGAAAATTCTGGCATAACATCCAACATAGGATGGAGGGTGTTTTGAGTGTAACCACTAACCACTATTTAAATCATTGGAAATATCATAACCATGTTCTCATATTTTTTAGAAAAAAGGCCTATAAATTCAGTAAATGTATCCTGATGTAATAGTTGGGCCCCACATGACGATTCAAAAATCAACGTACTTGAGAAATGAGTTATAGAACTCCCAATTTAGGCTTATCTAAATCTCCTCCTCCCATATCAGCCTCTTATTTGTCATTAAATGGAGTATATCTGAGAAAAATGGTAAAAACACTCACACCTCTATAACTAGGTCAAGAAAAAGAGATAAGAGGAGGAAATAAAACGATATTCAATATATAACGTTGTTCATCTAATGTGATGAAGATAAGATTGATCTGATCCTAGATGATGTATATCCATTGATCCATAGATTAAGAGTTAAAAAATAAATCCTACTGGAATTCACATTAGGGATGAAGGTGAGTCTTAATTTGATCATTAACAGAAGAAATATAAATTTTCCAAAAGTTAGCATGTGCATGGGTAGTCTCCACAGTTTAAAAAACCACATGAAAACCATGCATGGGTACCTAGAGTGGAGTGGAGTAAACATGGTTAGGTTTCATGGTTAGTGAAAACTTTTCCCCACCATGCGAGATGACTCTTCCCGAAATGCAGACCATCCACATGGTAAGATCTTACCATGCAGCCTTCCCACATGTTTTACTCTGACCATTCTATATGGACATTTTTCTCCAAAAATATGGTTTTTAGGCTCTAAAAAAACCACAGACACACTTGGTACCATTGCTAACTCAAAAGGCATCGATTTTATGTCCCAAATAAATAATTACACCGAAATTTATAGGACTCATAAGTGAGTGAAAACCGAGGTTCATACAGTCTCCCCCCAAAAAATAATAATTCCTTGAGTTCACCTTCTATGGGAAGTTAATCATTCTTGGGAAACATACTTTGGCCACTAGGAATATATGCTAGCCTCCCACTCTAATGTGTCTCTTTCAATGCTGATGTGCTTCCATGAAACATGTTCTAAAGAGGAAGATAGGCCTCTCAGAGCCTTCAAGCTCCTGTCAATGATTCATACTGTAAACTCCACAAAGGTAGCATCGACATATAACTTGACTTCCTTTGGATAAAATGTATGAGATGGGTCACCATGATATTGGAGAATCTTTGAGTCATGGATGAAAATCTACATCGAATGGTACCACAATAGTAGTAGCTACTGATATTCTACCGTCCCGACTCTCTCCAAAATCACAAACATCCCAACATAACGAGGAGAAATCTTCCCTTTCCTTTGTATGCGTCTATGACCTAGCCTTGGTGATACCGTTGGGAAAATACAATTCCCAGCCTCAAACTCTAGATTTCATCGATGTCAACAGATATAAGATATTTATCTAGAGTGAGTAGTAGGAATTTTATTTTTGATTAGTTTAAGCTACTCTAAAGTCTCTTGAACATTGAGAGGACCTTGTAGTGATGCCTCACCTACATATAGCCAACATTAGGTTGAATAAAAAAACATAAAATACAATTTCTTAAAAGGATCTATTTGAATCGTCACCTAGAATATATTATTATAGGAGAACTCAATGAGAGTGGAATGATTCTCCCAAGAACCACCAAAATCGATGACATATGTTCAGATCATGTCCTCTAGGACCTGCATTTTCTGTTCTGACTAAACATTGGTCTGAGAGTGAAATATTATTCATAAAATAGGTTTCTTTTACATTTCCCCCAACAATACATTCCCGAACCATGATGTGAAATAATTATCCCAATCTAAAATGATAGTATGAGGAACCTCATGTAGTTATATGATATTATGGAAATACAGTCTTAGAATCTCTTTGACCGAGAATGTCTCCAAAATAGGAATGACATGGGATAAATTAGATAGTTTTTCAATAACTATCCATACAACATCACTACATCTCAGTGACCTAGGTAATCTGACAATGAAATCCATAGAAAGAACTCCCCATTTCCATTCTAGGACATAGAGTGGTAGTAATAAAATTTTTGGTCTTTGGTTATCCACATTAACCTACTAAAAGATAGAACACCTAGTGATAAATCCTTCTACCTAATGTTTCATCCCATGCCACCAATACTTTGTCTCACATCATGATACATCTTAGAGACACCTGGATGAACTAGCAACTGCAAATCATGGGACTCACACATTTATAATTCCCTTGTATATGTATGATCCCATATATGTCCATGAATCTACATGATGATTCCATTGTCTACATACCAATATGGAGGTGGGTTATCTCTTTATATACTCTCACCGAGAACCAATCCATCTTGATCTGAAAATTGACTTCCCTTCACCTTCTCAAGGAGGTAAGAGGAAACTACCAAATATGAGAGGTAAGACAACAAATGACTATCATGAAACTCTAGATTCTTGTTAGATAAGATGGTTGTTAACTTCCATTCATCACTTGCTTCATTTATGACATATGTTTGAGTTTTTCAACTTAGTGCTTCTGCAACTACATTTCCCTTTCCCAGGCGTATTGGTAAGCTCAAAATTGAAGGATTGTAGATATTTTCCCCATATCCAATTTATGTGGTTCATGTCACATTGAGTAAGTTTGTATTTGAGGCTCTGTTTTTCTATGTACTCCAAAATGCACTCACCCAATAGATAATGTCTCGACCAACGTAATTCATGGACAACAGCTATTGGATTAGGGTCATGTGTCAGGTAATTTCTCACATGATTCCACCACTTCTGAGATCCATATGAAAAAACTCTATCCTCTTTCATCAAAACTTCCCCTAGGTCAATGGTTTATACATCATAGAAGGAGTTATAACAAATTCCTAGATTTTGTAAAATCAGAACATGTGATGAGACTAGAACCCCATTCAACTTCTAAATTTCAATGTCGCGCAATTTTGGCCATACGAACATAAAACCCTTCCTTGTAAGGCTAGTAATATTCGAGGAAATATATGAGATTCATTTATGAAATGACTCTAATATCTATCCAATCCCATGAAACATCATATTTCAAACATTTCCATAGGTTTATCCCAGTAATCTATATCACTAACCTTTTCTATGTTAACAGATACTCCTGATTCTGATATAATCTGACTTAATAAGTGAATGTTTCCCATCATTATGTGGATCTTAGAAATATTAGAATAAAGATGATTCTATCTCAGTGTACTCATGAAGATCTCAATACTATTTCCATGGTCATCACGATGGTGAGAATACACCAATATGTCATCCACAAAGAACACAACAAATGAATCGATATAGGGATGGAAATCCCTATTCATTAGAATCCCAAAAATGGTTTTCATCTTCGTAAGAGAAAATTGTATAACAGGTAACTCATATAGACCATAATTTCTTTGAAATGTTGTACTTGGTATGTATGATGGCCTTACTCTCACATGGTGATGTCCCGACCATACATTAATCTTGTATAATACCTTAGATCCTCAGAGTTCATTGAAGCAGTCATTTGTTATTTGAAGTGAAAACTGGTTCCTGACCATAAGCCAGTTCAAAATTCTTTAATTTATAGATATATGTAATGATCCATCTTCCTTCTGGGAGAAAAGAACTAGAGAAACCCAAGAAGATGTATTGAGCCGTATAAATCCTTTGACTACTAAATCCTCTTACTACCTATTGAGATCATGAAGCTCTATAGTTTCCATCTTATACAGAGGATTGGACACATGAGATTCTATTAGAATAAGGTATATCTTAAACTATACCTCTCTGTTTGGTGGTAAGGTAGAAAAATCTCTGAGAAATACTTCCCTAAAACAATCCACTACTAGAGGAATATAATCTTTATATATCCCTAGATCATCCCTGAAGAGTTTGGCAATTTGGGTGGTCACTTCACCTAGGCCATGGTTCTTTGGTCCTGTTTTACCAGCCCTGACATCCCACTCACAGTTATTTAGATAATAGATTCACTCTGGTATTGAAAAATATTCTATATGATGATATTATTCTACAAAAACATGATACTTAACTAACCAATCTATATCGACAATAACTTCAATTCCTATCATATCGATAATGAAGAGAGTCTATAAGAAAGTGTAACTTCATACCTTATAGGGATAGTCCCTACATTAGCATATTCCCTCAGACCACACTCTTAACAGTGAATCTAGGGCTATTAAACTAAAGAAATATTGTATCGCAAGCCTAAGAAATTCCACAATATATATAAAGATAAAATATTATTGAGTAACCAGTATCAAATAAAATAAATACTATTGTAGATTACACTAAAATAGTACCTCGTAGTATAAATGGCCATGCAGATTGATCCTCGGGTATCAACTATAGTGTACACAACAACCCTAATCCACCATCATGTGTAATAGATGGACTACCATGATCATAAATGCTATGTTTGCACTACTAGTGATCAGGAGTCTAACTACCATGACCACAAAGTCTTCTTCTATAATACCTGTTGGTACGATTCCAAATCCCCACCTAACACAGCACAAAAGAACCGTCTCTTAAAGAAGGAGCTAGTGAAGATTCATTTCCCCATGAATTTTGTGGAAATGTCCTGTAGATATGCAGATCTTTCCACATTCAGAAACATTCCCAATATTTCATTTGGTGTCTATTTTAATGAGTTATTAGGTTCCCCTATCATCCACACTGATGATTCACTATAGAGAAGTCAAAATGGGTTCTCCGGTTGTCACTTCCTTGTTGTGAAACATCGAGGGAAAATTTCATACCACAGAGAGAACTAATAGTCGGCTACAGTATTGATATTATCTACCTAATAATATTACAATCCTTTAGTTTGTTCATAATGAATAGGGTTTAATTTACTATTTTAGAAACAATAGGAAGGGGAAATAAATTCATTTGCCTACATATGTTATAAAAGATCCTATCCTTGAAATGTCGAGCACGTGAAAGGTCATCACCATCCATAAGTAGTGGAAAGGATTTTAGATCAGTGAAACACATTGAATACTCTATAACTAGCATGGATACCTTATCGAGAAGCATGAATGCTATGGCTCTATCATCAATCATAATCATAGGAAAGAAATGCTCATAAAAGGCAGTGTGGAAATCAACCCATAACATTCCCTGATAATGACCATACTTGGTAATCACCTCGCACCAACACTTCAATGAATCACGCACCATTTATGTTCCAACCATGAACCTCTACACTGGAGGAATATCTAGATTCTAAAAGATAGATGGTTGTATTATATCCAAGACTCATTATCTTTTTGACCACCATCCAAAAAGAAGGTAGGAGGATGATGTAGCTAGAAATCGTGAGTCATATCAGCCATAATATATGTAACCTGTGGAGTTCCATGCATGGAATGCATAAGACATAGTCAAATATCCTGAAAATGGGTGTCAGTCCCCAAATAAGGGACAACAGGCGGTGCCTGAAGTGGAACTCTTGGTGGAATGAATGGTGGCTCATGGCCCACCATTTCAGAAGCATGTTTTTTTCCACCTTCCTAGTCTATGATACAAGGACATTATGGTGTTATTGGTCTACAAATTACAAGAACACGCATAAAAACAACTTTAAACATATACAGAAAAACTCGTATGGATTCCAAAGAAGTAAGGTTTTACTACCCAAGGAATACTATACTCATTACCATGTAGAAACTAGGTACTGGTAAGGTCTCAGTTATTTGCGTCATTTCATTTTAAATTTAATTGCCAGGTACAGATCATTACCATTAATAAACATGAAAACAAAATATTCGTACATACAACCATTTAATATTATAAGTCACATTTCCCATTATAATGGAGATCCATTCCCTTTGAATCAGTTCCCATGCACCTCATCCTTTAAAAGCAAACCCGTTTATTTATATCATAATGGATTGACTCGATAAATTACGCATCCCAGCCCACAAGGGCCCTTATACCTCATGAATTGAGATTTGTAATCACTCAATCACAACAATGTAATACAATCATTATAAAACTATCATAATGTAATTCAAAAATCAAAATAATATCAAGAAATGTAAAGTAGTGAAATTCACTTATTTGGCTTTGAAATTTTCCAGACATTTAGGTGCCTATAATGATTCATGATACAATTGTACTTTCCCCCATATCATCTTGCCATGGATAAAATGGAATCTTAATCAATGAAAAATGAACACCACCACACATCATGTGTATCACCCAAAGTTGAAACAATACCAACTATAATAGTAGAATCAAAAGAGTAAATATATATTGGGGTACTTGGATTTTACAAAGAACCTCAGTTCTTGATTCCGAGAAATAGCATATGATGAAATCTCAGACATTTGTAGTCTCCAATATATTTTCTCCAAATAGTATAGAAAGAAAATAACTCCTCCAATTCCACATTGTGATGCCCTTTACTTGGATGCCACTTGGTAGGTTTCCTAAGCCCAGTGGGCCACTTGTCCTCAAGTACATCTCCCCATATTCCATTGGCTGCCGAGAATCTATGAGGGTTTGGGGTGTGTTTGTGGGGAGATTGTGCGTTCATTACAAACGTTTATTATAGTTTATAAATATAAGTAAATGTAATTAGTTTTTAAAATATGAGTAAATCGAAAGAACACCAGAAATAGACAGAACATTAATAAATAGATAAGGATAATAATAATTTTATCAATTGGAATAACTGAATTAACATACAGACATATAAAAATGGATGATGATATTTTATGTCACTATAAAATAGTAAAATATGGATACAAGACTGTAGGAATAACATGTTTCACCAAAGTATAAAAAAATAAAAAGTTTATTCATAGCATCCTGATCTTTGCATGAAAATCCACTATTGAGATCCCTCCTAAACACCAAACAATTAGGTGTTAGAAGACGTATACTTCCCATTATAAACACACACATTCATGTAATATTATTGGGTACCAAATAGTGTTCAGATAGGCTGTGAGATAAATCTATGTGGGTCACCTCCCATAGGGTATATAACATCCGGATAGTGTAATTGAAATTTAATAGCGTGCAAGCATGGATATATAATGTAAATCAGAAAATTTTAAATAAATACCGAAGATCCTACTTCAACCCCTATACGGTATATGAACATGCTACTAGTTAATTATTTGATAGTTATCATGTTATTAAAAAGGCACATGTTTACAATAGTGAAGGTTCTATGATGTAATAAAGAAATATGCACTTATAGATTGTAATGAAATTACAAGGTAGTAACCAAGGAAACATAGACCTAAAGGGTCACAAAACTAGTAATTATTGTAGCTTATATAATGTTAAAAGTGTAATACAAGGAGCATAGTCCTAGTAATTTCACAATAAGTCACCTATCGAGTCCAAGCAATTTATCCAATGTAAAATTTGGGGAAATAATGTCTCCGACCAATTGGATTTGACAATGGAACCTAGTTATCCATGATAGATTGAACATGTTTCTTCAATGAATCACGAATAAATAAATAAAGGTTCCTATTATTTCGTCCCATGAATCCAGAGATAGAAAAGGATTAGGTTCTAGTTTGGTGTCACCTAAGAAAGCTATATCTTTTATTCGGAATGGGGTTCCCGTGTGCTCAAGGCTTTCCCTATAGAATCCAAGGTGAGATCAATTCTGGCCACTCCTATTTGATAATGATCTCATATAATCTTTCATGAGGATCAATCCATTACCTTTTGTTACTGTGATAATGGAATATGAGAATGAAACCATTTAATCACTTCTCAATTAATCAACAAGTATATTTGGTTCAAGTCTTTCCATTCATTTGTGTGACAAAGCCAATTTTCAATGGAATCGTTATTTAGTCCATTTATGTCATATTCAATAATTAAGGTTAACTATAATTCCTTCAATAAAAATGGTGTGGGGTGATTTTTTCTTGAAACCTACTTTTCAATTATTTTAAAAAGGTTGTGGCATATATTTAGTATACTTTCCAATTCACATTTCACATTTTATTATCAATTGAAGAAATTACTTTACATCTGTTATGTGATTAAAATTCATGGTATATTCCATTAGAAAATTCCCATTGAAAATAATTTCATTTAATAGGGAATATCAGACCCTTATGAAGGTCAGTAAAATGTATACTTAAACAGTGGCTCAAACATGTCAAAACACTAAGAATACAATTATGGCATAACATACTACATGGTATTGATGTAGTAATGGTGTAACCACTAATAACTAATATCATATTTTGAAATAGTATAAAAATATTGTTCTAATGATTATAAGCATGGAATTTTAATTCGAAAACCGACACCCGATGAAATCAGAAGGTCCCACCTGACAATTCCAAAATCAACATACTTGAGGGATGAGTTATAGCACACCAACCTTATAATTTTACAAATCTCCTCATCTAGTATCAGCCTATAATTTGGGTTGTATGTTAGTATATCTGGTAAAAAGGTGAAAATGTTCACACCATGATAACTAGATTGAGAGAAAGTGAGATGAAGAACAGATCTAACGAACTCAAGTATATACCCTTACGAATCCATCATGTAAAACAAAATATCAATCGAATCTTGGATGAAAGGGATATGATAATCCATAGAGTAGGCCTCCAAAAAATCTCCAAAATAATATTAATGAAGTATAATCATACAAGAAATCATATTAGTGAAGAATATTTGGAATAATAATATCATTAAGGTAAAAAGGTAAAATTAAACAAAATGTAGCATGTGCACGGTTCGTCTACACTGTTTGACAAACCGTACACAATCCATGCATGCTTACCTAGAGAAAGGGGAAACTAAAATGGTTAGTCCCTACATATAGTGAAACCGTGCCCCAACCATTAAATATTTCTCTACCCAAAATGCAGACCAACAAGACAGTTCGATCTAACAATGTGTCCTTCCCACACATTTTACACAAAATGTGGAGCCTGACCTTTATTCACACAGTTTTTTGTTTTAGGATCCGAACAAGAACCGTAAACCCTTGGGACCTTCACTAACTCAAAAGGTATCCACGTGAGTTCCAAAATAATGAATTATACCGAAATTTAAAGGATCCATACCTATGTTAATTTTTTTTTCCTGCATATTGATCCTCTTATATCCATGTGTTCACCATGTGTATGTGATAATCATTTTATGGAGACTCAATAGGGTAACTTTTTTTACCAACTATTTATAGAAATTATTATGTATGGTGAATACCTATAGGATTTTTTTTGTTTATATATTTAATAAGGTCTATAAAAAACATTATAAACAACCACAATGAATGAAAGGAATAATGGTAATAACTAAAATGGTGGATACCATTGGTGATGTGAATGTAATAATATCAATATAGCTAAAATGATTTTGAGAATCATAAATCATATAGAATGTGGGAAGTGATAAACATATACGGTATAGGAATTCAATTTTCAAGATTTAAAACATTTTATCCTTCATCCGTACACATAAATAAATGGTTCTTATGGAATTAATTTCTATAAAATATAACTAATAGATAACATGTTAATGATTCACTCATACAATTTTTCCACATGATTTACACCATTTTCGTAAAATAATTATTCTATTTTTTTACTATGTTCAGCTTTTTGTTTGATCATCATATTTTACTCTCAAGAGATAATATCTTATATGAATATTAAAAAATGATAAAACATTATAAAAATTAATTCAATTTCTATTATTTTTCTATATATGTCATTTTTTACAAAATTAAACTTATTCAAGGTTGATAATGAGAGTAAAATCTAGAAAGAACAAGGAAAGATGAAGCAATATGGATGAATATCATAGTCTCAATCTATTAAGGAACATATAGTTAGTGATATTATTTTATGTGATGTGAGTTTTGAATTTATTTTCTAATAAGAATTTTTGAGGAATAATGGATGTGGAGTTTTATTTATCTTGAATCTCCACATAAAGTTAAAATAATTTCATGATCATATAATTTATTCAAAAATAATCACGTATTTTAGAGGCCCAATGTATTCGTTTCACTCACTAAAAATAAAATTATTAAAATCTGTTGTATCTACCACATTGTGTTCCTGTCACATATAATAATTTTCGAGCCATCAAATCTAATAAATCTAAATTTTCTGTCAACATTAATTTCCTCCCCATTATTTATAAATCTTGAGATCATATCCCTATTTTCATTGATCCAATATTTTATTTGATTTCAATATATTTCATTTTTTTAAATCAAAACTCATAGGGTAATAGATCAATAAATCAGAAATAATTTATAAATTTTTTCTATTTTATATTTAGAATGATTGAAATTTTCAAACCTTTTATGGATTTAAAAATATATTCTTAAAATTGAACATAAAAATTTTGTAATGGGATATTAAAATAATTATTTTGAAGTGGATTTAAATTGCTTAATTATTCAAAATTGAAAATATAATCAAGTATCAATTACAATCCATAAAATATTCAATCAATTATAAGCATAAAAGCCTAATGTACAATTGTTAACAATTCCCCGTAATTTTAACACATAGAAAATGTATATTCAATGATGTTGTTAAAAGGATGTGTATGTGTGAATTAAAATTATTCCACATTAAATTAACCCATAGAATCCAAATTTTCTATCTATATGAATTATAGTAATCGTGTTTAGTGGAAGGAATACATGCATTACAACCATCCAAAATAGAATCCCAAACATAATTAAAAGGAATAATTTATTCAATTTTTTTTAAAAATACAAAAATAAATAATCAACTCATAAGGTATCATGGAAAAACAATGAATTTATAGACCAATAAAATTTTTGAGATAAATAAATGTTTAATAAAATTTTTAATATATAGATGAGATTATTTCAAATAAACACACTAATAATTGAAGGAACAAAATTAATCCTCCTTAATCAGAAACTTCAGGTTATTTATTTGAATTTCTTTCCCTCTTTTAATTTCATAAAAGACCACGTATCTATTCATTTAGCCCATGATGATACGATTTATTATAAATTAAAACACTAATATGAATCACATTCAATTATCACTGAATCACAGAATCTAGAAACAATATATCAATTTCATAATTCTATGATACAACTAAAATTATATTCTTCTATGTTGTTTTATATCTATTTAATCTGGGTTAACATTCCCCTTACATTAATGAATTCATTTTGACCACTATTCACATTATTTTAATTTTTCCTAGAAATTTTTGTGTCATGTATTTATTGCAATTACAATTTTTTAAATAAATTCCATATTCCTAATGTATCATTGTTTCATTCAGTTATCTCAATATCACCTTTTAATATATATTATATTTACTAATATAACAATATTTATTGTTGGATAATATATTTTTTTATTTTAAAATAACTATTTTACCTTGATTCAACTTTATTGATTTAGTTCTTAAATTTTCTAATTCCAAATAAAAAATTATCTTAACTATCACTCAATATTTTCTTTGAACCAAAATTGAAATTTTATTAATAAATTTGGACAAGGTCTGTATTGAATCAAACATATTCCACAATTGAAAAATCTATTAAATCCCCAATATCTAACATGTAATTACACACTATGACTGAAACCAATTCAAATTCAAATTATAATCTAGTGTCCAATAATTGAAATTCTTATTTTTATGGAAAAAATAGCACAAATCATCACATTTAATAATACATATCCCCCAAAACATAAATAAAAAAATTCCCCTAATGATTAATTCTATTATTGGAGAATATTTAATTTTTTTTCAACCTATATTTTATATTTTTGAATATAATATTATCTATTAAGCGTTACCATAATGTTTACAGCTATTTTTTCAAAGATACAAGAAATTGAAAAATATTTTTCAAAAATATATTGCATTTTAACATTAAAATAGTTTGAAAATGTTTATAATGATCTTCAAAAAATATAATTATTAAATCATGTTAAAAAATCATTTTCAATCCAAAGGAATTTTAAAGGGTTCATGGATGATTACAAATTTAGTTCAATTTTAATTTCAATACCCTGTATGTTATCTTGGTAAACTCCTAATTGGAATTATATAGATTCAATTATCAATTAAACCCAAATAGTATTGGAATTTCACTCATACATAGTCAATATAAATTTCTAACAAAAATAATTGAATGAATAGATGAAAACAATACCCCCTTTAGTGTGGATTCTTATGTCACTAGTGTTATTCCAATTGTAATCTATAGTTTTTTTATTCATTGAAAAATTTCACGTGGGTTTCTAGATCCAGATATTAGTGAAATAAATAGTTCATCATAATATTCTTCAGTTTAAAATTAAATAAAAAAATAACCAATGTTAAGATAAAATTTATTTTAATAAATAATTGATGAGATTATTGTTCATCTTTTACCATGGAAAACATATAAAAATCTCTTTAAAAAGATAATATTTAAAAAATTCATCTCACATATATAAAATTTCGTGAAATATTATTACAATCTATCAAATTTCACCACAAATCTTGTTTGTTAAAGTGAAAAAAAGAATAAAAATGCACTGTCCATATGCATAAAAATTAATGGACTGAATGACTAAAATTAGGTCATATAAACTGAGAGATAGTTGAATAATGGTTAAATATATTCAAATTAATAAAATTTATAATTAATTGGACTAAACATATAATTAAACAATTATCAACCGCAATAAGGAGTGTGACATACAATAACTGTCACAGTTTTAGCCAATTTAATAAAAATGCGATATAGAAAATTATTGGATCCACCATAAAAATGAATGAATGATTGTATATTGACTCAGCTTACTATGGGTGACCTATTAAGATATCACAATAACATTTCAAAATGAAAAGGTGTATTAATAATAATAATCATGATAAATCATGTAATCATTCATTGACCACCGATTGAATGCTAGTGACCAAGCATGAAGAAAATTATAAATAGTATCTTATTGATCAGTAGATAATGAGATCAATAACACATTGAAAAGTACACCAATTATTGGAATAAAATCTATAATTAATGTGATCATGAGTTGAAAAATTATATATTAAAGTAATAGAAAATAATAACAAAAATGAATAATTATTTTATGATAGAAATGAAATTTTACCATATGTCAGATCTCATAAAGCACTATTATTATAGTTTTCAAGTAACACCCAGAGATTTTATAATATGAAGGTAATATTCAATATAAAAAAATTGAGATAATATTCAATTTAATGAAATACATAGTTCATATAGTTTTACATACAATCCTGATTTTTTTTAGGGAGAGCATATTTGAGACACCCCTCTAAAATCAAATGACCCATGATATATTTTTTAATTATAAACTAGGAATTAAATTGGACAGTTTGAATAATATTAAATGATTTATGGACTTTATAAAAAAAATATAAATAAATGTCTCATTCAATATAAATTATTGATAACTATTTAGTAGATAATATATAAATTTTTAGTACTGTTACATTATTCATAAATATAATGTTTCACAAAACATTATGTTTATTCAATCACATTAATTTAATATTAAAAAAATTAGGAATAAGAATAAATATAATTTAATGAAATTAAATTCATATTTGGAATAGTAATAACAAAATTTAAATTAGGATAAATTTAGCGAATTTTTTAAAAATATTTGTCACGAACTGAATCTGGTTTCCACTAATACCAACACCAAATCCCACTCAGGACAAGGGCCGATGGGAATTACCTATCCCCACACACAAGAACAAGTTACTAGGTATCAATAAATTAGGTTTTGGAATGATTTACCCAAGTATGAAATCATACAAACTTTAAAACAATCAATAATATGAATATGAAATTTTCATGCCAAACAAGACTTAAGTAAAATCCACAACAGAATAAATATTATTAAATAAATTAAATGAGGTCCAAAAAGAAATGATAATATAAAAAAACCTCATAATATACTCCACAAAACAAGGTGTCATCACCCCCGAGGTGTCTCCACAACACCACACCATATGAGGGGACTGACAACACGAACTACCTTCCAACAAGGAATTGCCTTTACCTATGTCAAGCATAATCAAGTATACATATACCCAAGGGGATTATATAGGGTTTGATCCTATTAACAATAGGATACCATACAATTATTCCAAATATTATGCAATACACATTGAAAAGCATGCAATTTTAGTAGTTAATGAAAAACGGATATAAATTCAATGAAATGCAACGTTCAATTTAAAATGTTTTTCAAAGTATATTTTTAGAATGTTAAATAATTTAAATAATTAATGACAGATACTATTATTTTAATCAATACACAAACTTTGATAAGGTTAAATTCCACAAACCAAATGAGCACCAAAACCGAGAACACCCCTAGGTACTAGATAGTCTTGGGCCCTAAGTACCTCGTACCTCGGTGTAATGTATCCATAGAAAAATATGTTCTCATGCACGAGCCACTAGTATGGTGAATACCCATAACCTAGTGATCGCAAATAATCGTTAATATAGTTTAATTATTGTTTTTTTATCCAAAATGCTAAGTAAAACAGGGGCAAAACCCATCTGGATCACTAGCCGTATTAGTACATATTCGCCCACCTAGGTACCTGGGCTCCCCCATTTGTGCTCAAACAATTTCAGCATAATTAATATATCTATTTTCATATTAAAACCCCACTACTGGTACAAAAAAAACAATATAGTACCTATACACACATTATAAAACATAAAACAGACAAGAAAACATGTTAATTTTCAATAAAACATCTTTTTAAAATCTCACATTATTTTTCACCAAAAACTCCTTTAAATCCCAACTTTTCACACTATGTAAGAACTTAAATGTCACCAAAAAAGAAATGTCAGCCCAATAAACCTCAATTAACCAAAAAATTTAGTTATGGGGAAATCACATATGTACCAAGAAATTATATATTTTTTAAACCCCCATTTCCCACATACATAGAACCTTTAGTCCCTATGTTTCACAAACTCCTTAAAAAAAACTATCATTGAAACAACCTAGGGGAATAGAAATCCAAAACAAGATTTTTCAGCCATAATACATTTCAATAAAATTAACTAGGTAATTATAAGGATACTCCAAATGAAACAATAAAGGATTTGTACGAAAAACCATCAATTTCAAATAAAAATGGCACATAAAATTCATTTTCATTACAAATACCACTAAAACAAACATCAGCAGCAATAATAAAATGAGAAAAACTCAATAACAATATAAACACATAAAACTAACTCACAAGGATTTCATAATGATTTAAATCACCTACCAGAAATTGTTAATCAATTGAATACTTTGTGAAAAAAGGAAACCACACCCCCGACGCACCTCAAGGAAGGTGGATCAAGACTAAAATCAGATGATTGGACCAAGAAAACCCAAATTTAAACCCCAGGATCGAAACTCTACCCCATGGTCATTTGGGTCTTCATGAAAATTTGATCAAACCTCATAAAAAGGGTAGGAACTAAGAGGGATAAACACTTACTTGAGATTGTGTGAAGTTCCTCCACCAAATACACCATCAAGATTGTGTTCCATGGAGGTTTTTTTTTGGTGATTTGGACGCTATTATGGATGTAAGGGTCAAATGGGGGAAGAAAGAAGCGAGTTTTGAAAAATATTGGGAGGGAAAAGGAGTTATTTAACACTTTTTTATGACCTAGAAATTGGCACACATTTTGTGTCCATGGTTTGGAAAATTATACACATATACCATACACCCTAATTTATCCCATCAAAACAATTTCAAATTCCACCATAATTGGTGGGGGATTATGGTGGAAATATGGGGGGAATTTAGGATAAAAATATAATAAATATAATTACTTTTAATAAATAATTTTTGTGTGACAACTCTCCCCTCCATGAAAACTTTCCATCCCAGAAAGTCAACTAGGGGATAGATCGGAAAACAAGAATGGGAACTCATCCTCAATACTTGAACTCTGTTCCTAGGTCTCATTTGTATCACTACCATGCTTCCAATGAACCCAGAGTAGAGGAAAAGACTTCCCTCAAAGAACCTTCTCTTGGGTGTCCACTATTTATATTGGCTGCTCAAAAACTGACAAGTCAGGCTCTATCTACTGTTCTACCCAACTCTGCACATCGGATAGATCCATGTTGTATTTCTTCAACTTGAATACATGAAAGAATTGATGGATTTATTTCAATTGAGATGGTATGTACAACCTATAATCCACATTTCCAATATGCTCGGTTATCCCAAAAGGGCCTATATATCGCGGCGTCAACTTCCCATGCTTCCTTAATCGATGATGGCCCAGACGAGGGGCCACTTTCTAGAATACCATATCCTAAAAAAAATAGTAGGTCACAACCACTCCACTAAACATATGTTTTATGATGACTCTATGATTTTAACATGTGGTTCCTGATCAACATGACCTTCTCTAAAGTCTCATGAACAAGATTCGTCCACAATAGTGGAGTCTCACCTACCTTGGGCCAACATTAGGGGGACTGACACGGCCAACCATAGAGTGCCTAAAAAAGATCCATTCAAATCGAATATTGGTAATTTTTAATATAGGATAATTTTTAAAATCCCAAATGTCTATCCTAGGAAGCTCCAAAGTCCAAAACACATGAACAAAGCATGTCCTCCAAAGTCTAATTCGCCCTCTCGGTCTGACCATTTGTTTGAGGATGGTATGTCATTCTCATCATTATCTATGACCCCAAGTCCTTAAGAAGGCCTTCCCAAAACTGAGATGTGATGCTTGGGTCTCTACCTGGGAGAATTTCTGATGGCACACCATGGAGACTTACCACCTATTGAAGATACAAACGGCCCAAATCAAACACGTTTTTGTATCTTGGATCGGAATGAAGTGGAATGATTTGGTCAAATGATCAATCATCACCCAAATGGAATTCTTACTGCAAGGTGTATGAGGAACTCCAAAAATTAAGTCCATGGTGACCTCGTCCCACTTCCACGTAGGAATGGGTAACAGATGAATCAAACCATAGGGCCATTGATGCTCTTATTTCACCTAATGGCATGTGTATCATCACAACACGAAGATTGTTATGTCCCTTATTATACTAGCACACTAGAACTGCTGACACACATCATAATACATCTTGGTGGCACTCAAATGGATAGATGACCGAGATTTCTAGCTATCCTCCATCACCACATTCTGCAGAGATAATGGAACTACTAAACAGATAATAAAGCACACGACACCCTCAAGAGATGACGACCAATCAGAAGACATCTCCCCATCATGAAGAAACTGATTCGACCGCTGACAATTCTCATAACTAGGATATTATCTATAAATAAAATACAATAGATAAGGATTAAACTAAACATTCTCCAAGAATGCACCCCCATTTTACATACTGGTCATCATATGCATATGTCCAAAGAGCCCCATCAAAGACCACTCATCACTAGACTTTCTCAAAACCTGCACTGGAACACTTCTTCTCATGGTATCAGCCACCATGTTACCATTTCCTGGGTTATATACAATATTAGATTCGAACATCTACAAGTGCTCAATCCAACAATTCTGCCTCATGTTGAGGTACTTCTGCAAGATGATATAGGACAAGCTTTTGTGATCAGAGTAAACCACAAACATCTCCCCAAAGATGTCACGACGACAGGTCTTAAATGCATTCATCACCTCTTCCATTTCCACTTTGTTGGTAGTGTAATTCGTTTCGTATGGTTTGAGTTAGCGAGATCCATACGCCACCATGTGATCATCCTGTATAAGCCCACACACAAGACCCATATTTGAAGCGTTGCAATACAAAACACACCCCTATCTAGCCTCTGGTAGAATTAGAATGCTGGTTGTATTCATCTGTTGCATCAACTCCTCAACGGATGGAAGAAATTCTGGGCCCCAGACAAACATCAGCCCTTTCTATGAGAGTGCAGTCATTGGTGATGCAAGATGAGATATATCCAGATAAAATTGAAAATAATAACCAGCCAGGTGAAGGGAACTCATGATCTCGAACGCATTCTTCGATTTCTCCCATGATATGATCACACTGATATTCTTTGGCCCCACGGAAATCCCATAATCTGAGATCAAATGCCCCAAAAATTTCACCTCCCTAATCTAGAATGTGCACTTTGATAACATTCCAACGAGGATGTGTTCTTTCAATGTTCCCAAATTGATCCTCAAGTGATTTTCATGTTCCTACATAGAGTGAGAATATACTAGAATTTCATCCATGAACACCACAATGAAGGAACAAAGATAATGGTGGAACACTCTGTTCATGAGTACTATAATGACTACTGGATCATTAGTTAATCATAAGGGAATAACAAAATACTCAAAGGGACCATACCTGATTCAAAAGGCTATCTTTGGGATGTCTTCCTCTTTCACCCTGAGTTGATGGTATCATGAATGCATGTATATTTTTGAGAACCACTTTTCTCCCATAAACTAATAGAACAAATCATTTATTCTGGGAAAAGGTTATTTGTTCTTAATTGTTATATTATTCAGCTTCTGGTACTCAATGCACAATCGGAGGGATCTGTTAGCATTTTTCAGGAACAAAACATGAGCAGACCAAGAAGAGACACTCGGTTGAATGAATCCTTTGAATTATAAGTCATCCAACAATATCATTAATTCATTTAGAAATGTTGGGGCCATGCGATATGATGGAAGATACCTCAGTTGTGTTCCCGACACAAGATTAATAAAAAATTCCACATCCTGCTCCAGGGGAAACCTGAAAAATCATAAACGAATACATCTGAAACTCATTCATTACATGAGTTAGTGCACCATTCGATGAAAGGCCATCATTTTCTAGAATGGGAAATGAGAACTAGATTATAAGACATCCCAACTATCCATGTGTTATTCCTATACGACCCGACCGATGATCCCATTCTCTATAAAAAACTTGACGACTCCAATCAGGTGTTGTGAAACTCACTCACAAAATATAGCAATATATGTGTGCCTAGAAGTTTACTAGCCCATCCATTCCATGTATTACATAAAAATATCCATATCTAAGACCATGTGGTCCCACTCCTTCTAAACCCATGACCTGGAAATGCACAAGACGAGAACCTGGAACCATGATCCTTCTTCTTTCCTAGTGGCATCAACAACTCCATCGAAAAAAGACAAAAAATAAGTTGGAAAATTAGAATGTCCAAAAAATGGGAATAAATTAATGAAATAGTGGAACCAGTATCAAATAGAGAAGAATATATAGAAAATTGGTTCATAATGGTACATAGAACTATCGGTTGTCCTGCTTCTATTCTTGCTGGTGCCCGATCCACTAATTAGAGATGTCTGGTCTCTTCCTGAGGAAGACCACTAACTTGTGGATATTCCCTAAACTAGCTCTTTTCAGATGATGACCCATCCCTACCACCATATCATCCAAATCGAGGTCCCCCTATCCTTGATGGATTGGACTGAGCATTCCCTCCTCTTGAATCTACTGACCCTGCCCCACTCGAAAGTGGTCGTGCCACCACGGTAATTCACTAAAAATGTGCCATACCTCCTCACTGGTAACAAGGATTTGGAGGAAGCATACATGATGTTCGGATGTTCCCTGGCCTCCCACATTGGTGTCACATAACTGATCTCGCATTAGAACCCACGTATGAAAACTTCTAGGAAGTGTGGCCTGAACTGCTACCTCCTTTCATCACTTGTTCCTCCACTTTTTTATTCATCTATGATGTGATACCACTAAAAACTATTGATAATGACCTAGAAAAACAAGACCTACCTTTATGGTCAATCT
Source organism: Viscum album (assembly GCA_963277665.1). Taxonomy (NCBI): domain Eukaryota; kingdom Viridiplantae; phylum Streptophyta; class Magnoliopsida; order Santalales; family Viscaceae; genus Viscum; species Viscum album. The sequence goes on from OY728121.1 coordinate 769,519,748, forward strand.
CCACCATACACTTCGAGTCAATGGCATTATCATAGGTCCTCTACATGAAAAATAAAACCATGGAGTATATCTCTGGTCGTAAGCATTTCTCCATCATCTAGGCCATCGCTTGTTCATTCAAGATGGTTTTAGGGGCATATAGAAGCAACCCAGTGAAACATTTAGCATAATACATCACATAAATATTCCCATGAAAAAGATCCGTGATCTCTCGGGACCTGACATATGCCAAGACCTCAGACCAGTATTGTTCATTGATGATATGCTTGAAATCTCCCTAGTGCATCTGATCGTTCTTCCATGTTTTAAATATCGATTCCCACCACCTATGACTGGGACCCTCCAAAATAAAAGATTCTCACTTCACCCTGAGCTCATCAAATGTATCTAGGAACTCAAACATGGGCTCGATATTTTTGAGTCATTCCTCTGCTTCATGGGGTTCTACGCTTCCTTGAAAAGAGTATGAGGATAGTTTTTCAGAAACACTTGAGCCTTATAATTTATAGGACATTCCTCTTCTACCCCAATAGGAATGGGAACATCTCTTGGTCCCTGTTCACAATAATGGACTACCTTGACCACATCCTCGATTATCCTCTGATCAATTGGTGTGGGAGAACTCTCTCTGGAATCCTCACATAGTTACATGGGAGCTTTCCAGAAATTCTTGTTACTACAAAAGGATATAGTCACAAAAAAAGAGTCAATACCAAAATTCTGAAAATTTTAATCAAATACATTAAATATAAATATTATAAAAAAACTACAGTAATAAAATTAACAACGACTCCACCCCTACCTGATGTCCACATGTGGTCTGCAGCCCACGCGTCTCACCTAAAAGTGAATTCAATCAGACAATGCCTGCATCCCCTGGAGACTCAAGGTATTCCATGAGAGGTGCGGGCTAGGAACCCTAATCCTAACCAATACCCTTATACCCAACAGTCCTAGTGCCTGTCTATCCCGAGTCATCCAAAAATAATAATATAACCCAAAAATATTGGCCTCCTATAATATCATTTTGTCAAGAACCAAATATGGTTGCCACTAATACCGGCACCAAATCCATCCCATGAAAACTCTCAAAGGGCGTTCTCTATCCCCATGGCCTGGCACAAGTTCCTGGTTATCAATACATTAGTATTTGGAATGATTTACCCAGGTATGAAATCATAAAACCATAAAAACAATCAATAATATGAATCTGAAATTTTCATGCCAAACAACACTTAAAAAAAATCCAAAACTACATAAATGGATTTAAATAAAGTACAATAGGTCCAAACATAAATGAAAACATCAAAAAAATAGCCACAAAGACTCAACTCGACAAGGGGCCATCACCCTCGAGCTGTCTCCACAACACCGCACCATAGGATGGGATAAAACAACCTGAACCACCTTCACCCAAGGCTTTTCCATTAACTATGTCAAACATAATCATGTCAACATATACCCAAGGGTTTTAGGTATAGTGAGATCCTAAGCCCAATATGTAACCACCCAATTATTCCAAAGAGTATGAAATACATGAGGAAACACTTGCAGTTTTAGTAGGTAATGAAAAATAGTGATAACTTCCAAGAAATGATACATTCAATTGAAAGTAGTTTTCAAAGTAAACCATTCAAAAATATTAACACATTTAAATAAGACATGTTATATATTGTAATGTGAATCCAAACACATCGTAAGACAATTTTAAATAACACAGTCTAATGAGAACGAAACTAGGAACTCCCTAGGCACTGGATAGTCTCGTGCCCTATGTACCTCATACCTCGGTGTAAAGTAACCATAGAAAAATTTATTTTCATGAATGAACCACATGTAGGTAGCATAACCACAACCTAGTGGTCCCCAATCATCACCAATATATTTTATTTTGATTTTTATTTCTCCAAAATTCTATGTGAAATAGTGACAAAACACATCCAGATAACAACCCGTACTAGTTCACGTTCTCCCACCCAGGGAACCATGCTTCCTCCTTTTTTCTCAGACAATTTTAGCATACTACATATATCCCTATATATATAAAAACACCACTAATGTTCAAAAAAAAAATAAAGTATCTATACACAATTTATACCCCATAAAGAATACAATAAAATATATTCAGTTTCAATAAAACAACTTCTCAAAATCACACATTGTTTTTCACTTTAAACTCCTTGAAATCCCAGCATTGCACACCATGTGAACACTTAAAAGTCACCAAAAAATAAATAGAAGCACAATACCCTTCAATGAAACCAAATATTCAATTATGGTGAATCTCCATATGAACTGAGAATTTAAAACTATTTTATAACCCCCATTTTCACACAAACATGGAACATTAAGTCCCTATTGTTCAAAAAAACCATATAAAAAAATTTAGCAGAAACAACCAAGGGGAATAAATATTATAAATATTATTTTCGGTCATAATGATTTTCAAAAAAATAAACTAGATAATTATAGGGCAGCCTCAAATGAACAAATAAATGTTTTCTATGAAAACCCCCAATATCTGATTAAAATGACACATAAAATTCATTTTCTTTTCAAATACCACTTAAATTAATTTTTTTTGAAATAATCAAATGATATAAACATGAAAATACTATAAAAACAGAAAGATAACTCACAAATATTTCATAAACATTTAAATCACTTACAAATTTTTTTTAATCATTTGAATCCTTTGTGATAAAATGCAATCTCACCATCTCCACACCTCATGGAAGGTAGATCGAGCCAAAAATTAGAAGATTGAACCAGGAAAACCAAAATTTAAACCCTATATTCGAAACCATACCCCCTGGTCATTTTAAAATTCAATGAAATTTTAGGGAACCTCATAAAAAGGTGAATAACTAATAGGGAGAGACACTTAATTGAGATTGTGTGAAGTTACTCTAGAAAATCCCCCTTCAAGATGAAGTTCAAACGAGGTTTTTAGGTGCATGAAAGGCTGCTATGGCTCCAAGGGTTGAATGGGGTAATAAAATGCCATGTTTTGATAAATCAATGGTGCAAAAATATTTATTTCACAATTTTGTATGACATTGAAAAGGGCAAATGATTTGTGTTCACAGTTTGGAAAACCTTACACCTAAACCACACACCCTCCTTTCTCCCCTCATAACAACATCAAATGGCACCAAAATTGGTGGGGGCAAAGGGGGGACATAGGGGGGATGTTTGGATAAAAATATAATTAATAAATGTAACTTTAATGAAGAACATGGGTGTGAAAATAATGATTTTAGGGAGATTATTTAATGATACAGATTTTAATAAATTGTTTTTAATTTCATTTAATAATATAATTTAAATGTTCCAATTTTTTGAATATTTATTTATGTATGATATTTATAATTTATTTATATTTAATAAATATTTATTAATATTTATATAGGTTTTCCATATATTTGTTTTTGGTTTTAAAAACATATGTTGTAAAAAAAACTATTTTAAAATTGATACTATTTATCTGTTTTAATTAATATAAAAATACATAATGGGAATGGTTTTAAATGAATTTTTTATATAATATTGAAATAATTATTAATTTATTTTCATGAAATGGTCATTATTATTCATTGATTTAATGTAGAATCATTTCTTTCGAGAAATAATCTTGTTAAAAATTTGATGTCTCACCCCATCTACGATATTAAAATTAAATGAAAATATGAACATCTGGGAATGTAATTTGGAAAAATTTGATTAATTATTTTTAATCAATATAATTTATATTATATAATATTTCCAACTTAATTTTTATAAAATTTATTAGTCAAAACAGTTATATTTAATTACAATAAATGATGTAAAAATAAGTTTACTTTGTGGTTAATCATATAATATAATTTATACAAATTACCCGTTACTCATCAAAGATAGATTTGATGGAATTATTTTTAAATGTGTGACCATAGATTAAAATTGTAAGACAACTTTGGATACATAAACATAGATTTGAGACATATAAAAAGTTTTGTAAGGAAAACAAAAAAAGAACCATTTTGATATAGATTACTATAAATTCTATGGATATGGAAAAAACATGTTCTTGTTAATATATATCATTTTGAAATATAAATTAAATTTTTTCATGATAATTTATCTTTAATTGTTATAAATGAAATAATTAATTAATATACCTAAGAAAATCCCACGCAGTAATTATTTAATTAATTATGAACTGAAATAAATGAGACTAGAAATATTAAATGATATGTAAAATGATTGAATTGTTTTGTTAGGTTATTTTTGATTTGAATATATCATGTTGAAAGTTTTTTAAATTAACTGATTCAAATTCCAACTTTTTGATGATATTTATTAAAATTAAATTAATGAAATTATGCCCAAATAGTCTTTAATGTTATTTTATAATAAGTAATATTTCCTTAAAAGATTTAAAATTACTAAAATAGCCTATATTTTGAAAAGTAATTTTAATATATGTTTAGTTATAAAATTTGGCCCATTAATGGAATAATTTATCTTTTATAATGAACATATTATCCCCTAAATGGTAAATGAAATGCTGTCATGTTTAGGATTAAAGTGTTGTTTTTGCACATTATTTGAACATTTATTAAAATTAATTTATGAAAAAACATGGGAAATTTATTTTATATTTTTGAAATAATATGGATATTTATAGGCACAAAATTATCTAATATTTATCACCATACTTTTTTATTAATGGATAAATTAATGAGGTTAAAACACTAGTTACCTTAATGAAAAAAATGTAAAAATATTAAAACATAGTCGTTATAGAATAAAATATTAAAAACTGTGTCTTAATACGTGGTTGAGGAATTTATCAACCATATAATTCATAAAACAATTTAATTATCAATATTATTTCCACTTTATATAATAATTACTTCCCAATGTAGAATATTTTTTATTATTTGCAATAGTTCCACTCGTTATGATCTATAAGTCGGCCCACACTCCTCTCACTTCATCAAAATTATATCCTTTAGTCATAGTTTTATTATTTAACAATGAAAGAAAAAATTTCAAATTATTAGTGTAAACCATGGGTAGATACCCAAAGAAGATGTAATGTGCTCGGAAAATAATTTTCTATTTTTTTTATCGCCTAATTAATTTATACATATATCATGATTATATAATAAAATAAATATACTAAATAATTTTTTATTTTATTAAATTAGGTTTACGAAATACAAACACAAACAAGTTTATCCAATGGGTTTCAAAATTATCAATTTTGAGTTTTATATACTACTTCATTGCAAACCGATATCATTAATTTTTTAATTAAAACATTTCAAAGTTGGTAATAATGATGTTAGTACTATTTATGAATTATATTTATTATATTTATGATTTAATTAATATAATTTAATTATTATATAACACAAAAATTAATGACTACTATTTTTTGGAATATGATAATTTCATTCTTGTGTATAACAATCTACCCCTTCACGAAGTGATGTGATTTACCCAGCCATTAGATTGAATATATTAAGGATGTGTCTAATAAAAATATGTGACAAATATGATATAGAAATTATAATGTAATGAAAAAATTATAAATATACTTTATATCATTTACTTTTATTTAATTCAATACAATATGAAATGGGATACAATGATCAAGCATTTGTATGACGTATCGTCTCCAGAAACAGGGTATTTCATCGTATCACAAAATGTTATGGATTAAAAAATTTAAATATAAAATTAATATATATAATATATGTATAATTTTGTGTTTTCTAGAGATTTTAAATCAATTATTTTTGTAGGAAAATGAAATATATGATTTCAAAACATAAAAAAAACAAGTATTAACCGAAACATCACATTTACAAGAAAATTTTAAAAAAAGTTTAATAAAATATCATCAGAAAATAAAATATGATATTAAATATATTATTGTGGTTCTTTAATTAGATTATAACATGTTTAAAACCAATATTCATTAGTATAAGGCATTTCCAACTAAATGGATGCGTTAAGTTGGGATTTTTTATCATCTCACATTCATTTCTGTGAGATATTTTCCTTATTAAACAATTATTTTTGTTCTGTGATATATAAACATCCAATTAATGAATTGTATGATTCTTATAAAAAATTTATTCCAATTTAAATAAAAATTTTATAAAATCCATTTCAATTTTTTATTGTTTCAATGTTACCAAATCAGTAGTAGATTAATTTTTTTCAAAATTGTCTTTCTTTAAGGATTATGTTGTGCCATCGACCTCTATTAATTTATGAGATTTATATACCTCTATTTATACATCTAATATAAAAAATATTTTTATTATTTTCTTTTCTTTTTAATTTAAATTAATAATTTCATGGGGCATTTGATTCAATATTTCCAAAGTGGTACGATTTGATATCACAATCTCATCAATTATTGGGATTGATCATGATTTAGTTTCCAATGGTGAAGTATTTTTTGAATAGATAAAAAAATCTATTTAAATTTCCACTCTGATTGTTATGACATGGGAATACATGTCTCCTCATAATTTTTATCTCTTTTTGTACTCAATATTTTAGATTATAGTTTTTTTGGAAAATCATATATTCTGTCAAATATTATTTTCGTTACCACACCATTTTTATAATAATGACTTCACAAATGTTTAAAAAATATTTTCTTAAATAAGAATGGATATTTTTCCCAATTAATGATTTAAATTATTTTTAACATAATTTTTATAATAATTCATTGTTATTTTTAATAAAAACGATTTTATAAATTATATTATGTTTCAAAAAAGTGACATAAAAAATAATGAGTGTATTTTAGTAAAGCATGTTTTTTGTGGAATCATAATGGTATTTACATTCATTAAAATATATATCCAATATAATTACATTTTATCTTACATGGATATTATGTAATGAAACCATATTAATTCTTTCTCCCTATATATTAATAATGTTTTAATGTAATTTCTATGGAACCCATTTATTCTCTATTGGATAACGATGTTTAAAAGATATTATCATGGAAATAGTTTCTTTTCTATGAGATTATAATGTTTCAACAAAATTTTAATGGAACACATTATGATACATGGGTTAAGAGTATTGTTATATATAATGAATTTAGTTTCAATGAGTTATTATGAAATAAAATATCCATCTACAATATTCGGTAATCAGTTATAGTACATTATAACTGATGGGTGCACCTAGATAGAAATCACAGATCCTGATGTAGATTAAATGATGGGTGTGACCAAATAGCACTGGGTGGGAATGTTATAGGATAAATTAGGGGATCACCCATATAAGGAAATAAATAATGTAGTTCTTTTTACATTCCCTGTACAATTTTATAGGATGTCAACTGTTTGGTTATTCAAAATACAAGGGTTATGTAAGGGTTATATAAGGGGTTTTCAAGGGTTCAATTGAATGATGCTCTATGATACTAATATTCTTTATCTATGACTTATTTTGGTTTATGAATTCTTATTTGAGAATTATTGATATCACATGTCTCATGATTATTTATTATAATGACTATTATTTTTTTTGTTTTCATATTTGATTATATAATTATTTATGGGTATGAGTTCTCTTAGTATTCAATCATTCACAATGATTATGCTATCATATCTTTATGCACTTCTTAGCATAATTTCAAATATTAGTTTGATAATTCTTATTTTAACCCATAATGTTTATTTTAAATCACCCTCAATATGTTTACTTATACCACATGTTATAAATAATGAAGCTGAATGAATGAAATCATGATGTAATTTTAGAAACATGAGGATGATGAGATAATTTCAAATAAAAAAATATGGGATAAATAACAGAAATATTAATTTTATGAATTGGGTATTGTTTTTGTAGGAGTTATCAAAATTTTCTAAAACACTAATCTTATGTGGTCATCATGACTTTAATTAATATACAGTTTTATTATTTATGTTTTATTGTTTGGATAAACAAATTTTTTCCCTATTATAGGCATTATATTTAGAAATTGAAGGTTTATTATTTCAACACTGGAGATGTAAGTGTGGGTCCAAGGCTAAAGTAGTTGGTATCATAGGGTGGTTAAGATGAAAATATAGATTATTATTTTTTAGTTTGAGGTTATCTTCATTGCTATAGAAACTATCAAAATTTTATAATATTATTTAATATCATAAGGTTGATGTCTTACACACCTCGTTTATAGGTTACAAGTAGAAAATATTTTAATGAATATAATGATATTTTGGGATTTTTTTCATTATTTGGGACCCTTATGATCAATATGATGTGTTTTTAGGGGGTAATTATTTTTTAAGGTTATAAAAGTATATATATACATCCTTATATTTGGCTGACATCTAATTTCCTCCTATAGGACTCGAGGAATGAAATCCAAACTGAAGGGTGACGGGGATGCAACACCTACCACTAGACTATGTGATGTACTACATAGAGTGAAATTTTTATTATAAATGATTATTTTTATTATAGATATATTTGGGATTTTATTTTAGATATAATTTTTGATTTTTCATAGTAAAATACGTGATCAAATCCTACTAATTATTGGGATTCAATCAGAGACATGATACTATTGAAGAATTTAATGATTAGTATTTATATATAAATTTAAATTGATATTGGTATATTATTTTTAAGATTCATTATTAACGTATCATATGATGGTTTATTACCTTTTGGAATATTAATACCATATGTTATCCATTTGTTTTTAATTAATGATTAAATGTGAGATGAATTTATTATTATAAATTTTATTATTATGAGGACATTAAATATTAATTTTAGTGCTTCCAACATTAAATAATCAAAATTAATATGCATCATTTGGAGAAAAATTTGATATTGTGGTGGAATTTCATAAAATTATGCGGTTATAGTAATCATGAAAAGACATTTCAATATTCTCTTAGACTAGATGGTAAGAGAATTACTTATCTATATTTAGTTGATACTAATACCAAAATTATATTTGGGTAACTTATTTCTGAAGATTGAATAATCTTTTTTTATCGGAAATTTATGGATTTCAAGCCCATAATATTACATTGTCCCATTAATTTTTTCGGGAAAAATGTCCTCAATCACGCTATATAATTATTCATTTCGGTCCTCCATTTACAACCATGATCTCTAATTTAGAAAGCTAGTTGTGTATTATTCCATATTAAATTTTTACTTCCATTTATCTATTATAAAAGGAATGTTTTATTTCCCCTTTTATGATGTAGTTTAATATAAAAATTATTTTCATATTTCCATCCTTTGATTACATAGATAAAGTTCAAATTTAAAGGATCAAATTTATTAATGGTGGACGATGTAACACCTTGAGATTTGATAATAAGATAATTATATTTGATACAGTAAATGAAAGACATCATGAATAGTATATCTTTTTACAACCAACACCACTTTTATCCTAGATATCCTCCAACACATTTTTTTATGTTCGATAGCATATTGTAAATGAAACACCAAACATAAATGGTCAATTATATATATTATAATTATAACCTAGTCATTAAATGGGTGGGTATGAATAGTATTAACCACTATATTATATATATATATATATATGTCACTCAATAAAAATTATTCATAAATATTAGTAAAGAGTCATGCAATTTTTAATTAATTAATCTCATTCTTCAAAAATATGTTTTCTTCAAAAAAAATTTATTTTTTATTTGAAAATTTATTGTAATAAAATATTGTGACATTTAGATATTTATTTAATAAATAAAACGTAATTTATTCATTGGAGTATCTAAATTCACATTGTTGGATATATTTCCAGCGATGTAGACAACATATTAATTTATGTAATGACAAAGATAAAAAGAACAAATTTTTCCCTTGAATTTATATAAATCCATAGGATATATAAAAATAAAAAATATTTGATAATATATATCATTGTTACATATAAATTAGTTTTTTTAGGAAAATTTACCTAAACAATTTAAAGATTAATTTATTACATAAAATTATGAAGAAATCTCAACCTAGTAATTCTTTAGTAAATAATTAACTAAAAAATATTATAAAATATTAACAGTGAAGTAAATATAATGAATGTTTGTGTTCCCAATTTTTTTTAGATTAATATATCATATTACAAGAGTGTACAATTTATTTATTCAAATTTAATATTTTTTATTCTATTTTTAAATTTAAATTAAATAAATAATTTCAAAATTGAGATTGATTACATATAAAAAATGATATTTTATTAAATTAATTTATTTAAAAAAATATCTTATACCATGTTATTTTAAAATATTGATAAATTTGAAATATTTTATATTAATGAACCAATATATGTTTTATAATGTATATATTTAACCACTTAGTAGTAAAAATATTATTTACATAGTTATGGTTAAAGTTATGTTTTTCGTATTACATGTGGTTATGTTAAAATTAATTTCCAAGTCCACTAAGATTTTTATTTTATAATTATTATTTCATATTGAGAATCAGTTTTTATACATTTTGAAAAATGTATAACTTTAATTTTTTCAAAATATTAAATATATAAAAGTTAGAAAACTAGTTATCTTAATTAAAAAACAATAATGAAGAAATATAGTGAATCGTAGTAGTTAGGGGATGAAAATTTTAAAATATGTTTTACAATATGTGGCGGAGGTTTATTTAAACCATTTCATACCTCACCCCTAAATTATCAATCATTTTTCTATGTGTGGTATGATTTTACTCTAAGAAGTGAATACTATTTAATATTTTCATGAATTTCACTCCTGTTCAACAATAAAATAGAACTCACTCGCCTCACTTTTTAACACACTTAAATCCTTTTGGAACATCCATAACCTAACCAAACAATTTCTAACCATTAATAAACACAAACTATAAGCCTTAATTTTATAATAAATTCATAATTATAGGGTTTTAGTGAAAAAATATGGAGGATAATGGATGAAGAGGTAATGTTTTTGAAAAATCATTTTTATTTTATTTACTAATCCACCTCATTAAATTATTATTATAAAATGATTATATAATAAAATTAATATATTAAATATAAACATATGTATTTTTGTTATGGATTAAACTAAAAACCACACAAACATCCACCAAATGGGCTACCAAATCATCATTCATGTATACAGTAGACTACATCCTCAAGAACCTATGTGGTTCAATTTCTCATTACCTCCTTTCAATGTTAGAAATTTTATTAGACAAACTATTTATATTTACTATTTTTTATATTTTTGATGTTATTTGATTATGGAATTATTATACGACACATTCCTTAATTTTTTTCCATTTTTGGACCTAGGATAACGTATTTACTGTGTACAGTAGACTATCGCGTCATAGAGTGATGTGTTTCATTCACACATTACATGAAATGTAATAAAGATGATATCAATAAACATATTTCACATATATTACCTAAAAAATATTCAAGAATGATAATATTAATTTATATATATATATATATATATTACTTTTTATTATTACATTCAATATGACATGAAAATGGAAACAATGTTCATGTGTGTGTACAGACTACCATCTCCATAAACATTATATTTTTTCATATCACAAAAAATTTTAGATTAAAGTAAAAAAATAAATAATGAATATATATTATACCTATAAAATGGATTAAATTCTATATTTTTTCAAATAATTAATTAATTATATAATCCAAAAATAGAATGTCAATACATATATGCAAATCAAAGCAGTTATTACATAAAACGTAACTTTAACAGGAAGTTTTGAATAAACAGGTAATGAAATGGAATAGTAAGATAATATATGTTATTAACTAAATTAACATTGTTATTTAATAAGTTAATATAATGTTTAAAACCACTATATAGGTGTTTAATAATTTTTTAACCAAAAGGAAGCATGATGTAAGGGTTTTTCTCATATCACTTTTAATTATTGTACATATATTTCGTATTGATAAAAAAATTTATTCAGTGGTGTATATACTACCCATGAATTTATATTAACATTCATATAAAAAAATTTATATTTATTTGAAATTCTATTTAATGATCTCTCTTTCATGGGGTTTATAGTTTCAATGATACTATGAATGTAATAGATTTATGTTACAATTTTCCTTCTATATGAATTATGTTGTTTTATAATCCTATCCAATTTTTTAAGTTGTATATACATCCCTAATGACATGTAATATTTGAATTTATTTATTAAAATGGAATTATACGATTAATTTAATTTAATCCTTTCATAGTGATTTTGATTCAACATTTCCAAAAGTGTTAGAGTTTGATATTACGATCTCATTGTTTTATCTGGATTTGTTTGGATGAAGTCTCCGATGTTGAATGATTATGATATATCTATAAATTTTCTCTGTAATTTAAATATTTTCTTATTATGTAATGAGGATATATAATTTCCCTTTCATATTCTTCTTTTTATGTACTCAACATATTTTTTTAAATATCAATTATATAGGAAAAAATTACTTTTCTTCCCAAAAATATTATCTAGAATTTTTTTAAAATGTTTTAAATTGTTTTTCTAAAATACCTATGCATATTTTACTCATGAATTGTAGTAGTTATTTTTTTATACACTAAAATAATTCAATCTTATTTTCACATCAATTTAATTTAGAAATATTTCTTGTTAAGAAACGGTTATATTTAAAATGGGAAATCTATTTTCATAAAAATATTATTGATATTTAAATGGTATTTACATTCAAAAATATTAAAATATTAATTATAACTTATTATATAATGGGGATATTTTTAAATGATACAATCCAAATTCTTTATTTGAATGGATTTATATTTTTTCATGATATTGATATAAAACTCTTTTCTTCTCCTCATGAAAACTATATTTCAATGATATTGTTAAGGAATAAGTTTCAATTCTATGGATTGATCATGATTCAAATAAATTATCATGGACTGATTTTACTTTCAATTTGTTAATCATGTTATAAAAAGAATAAAAGGTTTTTAATGTAGTTATGATGAATTTAATTCTCTATCTTCTATATTAATTATTTGGTTCTCGGACATTTAAAATGATGGGTGTGCCCAAATTGCATCATTTGAGCCCATAATAGCTTAAAATGTGCGTGCATTGGGATAGTTCCCAAATCCATTGTGTAACTATTTTTTTACCCGTAGAATTATTTTAGAAGTCGATCGTATGGTTATTTCAATTCCAAGGGTGCGTTAATGGTTATCCAAGGGTTCTATGACATGATGATCCAAGATCCCAAAACATTTTATAGTTGTCTCTTATAGGTTTAGGATATTTCATTGGATAATGAACAATATCAGAGGGATCATTATTATTTATTTTGATTTCACATTTTATTTCCATACATATAAATTTTAGGATCCATGTATTTATGCATAAGAGTTATTTTATTATTATCTCATGTTTTCTGATTATGTCACCATACCCTTAGTAACTTCATGTGATCATTATAAATATTCAAGTATTAATGATTATGTTTTCCCTTTCAAATAATTTAATTACATGGTAATTATGTTTCCATTTTTCCAAGGATTTTACTAAGTTGTTTGAAATAATTATTTCAGATGTGAATTTATATTGATGATGATAAAGACATAATGATAAATAATAAATGATGGATTAAATGGGAGAAATAATAATTTGTTGAATTTGGTATTTTTTATGTATGATTATTCATAATTCTAAAACTATAAATATAAATAGTCCTGAACAATGTAACTGTTCCATGTTCTTATTTTTATTTTGAAAGGTTTAGATGATAAAATATGAGTCACAATTATTGAAATCATAACTAGAAATGTTTCTTTTATCATTTCAAAACTAGATCCTGGAGTGTGGGTCCTTTTATAGCAACCCAAGACTATTAAAAATAATTTCATTGGATTCTAATCTTAGTTTTTCATTAAATAAAAATTGAAAATCAAAAATTCCAGTGCCATTTTAAGACTTGGCACATAATTATAAAAAATTAACATAGAGTAAATAATCATTTTATAAAGCTAAATAATGTATTTTTAACTCACATTGAAATCCTGTCACTGAATAAGATATATTGAAGAAGACATAAATAAAAGGTATGAGCTAAAATTATCATTAAAAATTGAAATTGTATTGAATAATATCACAAGAGTTAGAAGGAATAAAATGATAACTTAAAATGCATGGCTCATGAATAGATATATGGAAGTAAAATATAATGAACCCTGAATCATATAATCATAGAAAAATATTAAACTCAATGTGACCAATAACATGACATATAAATGAGTAAAGGATAACTACTAAGGCTGTATCAGATGGTTTTAAAAGTCCAATAATGTAATAGGCCTTCCCCGTAATCCCATACATAATGATTAAATAGAAAAAATATTAACCATTACATTGGAGACATATCTGGTTGAACCCACCAGATATAGTTCATACATAATCATTCCATATAGTGAATTAAATATAATGAATACACAAAAGTTTTACCCAGTGAAACAAATTGGTACGTTAGTCATGTCATAAGTAATAAAAAATAGGAATTTTAAAATGTAATGCATGAAAAAATGGTGTTAAATAACTATCATTCATTCACAAGGAAATAAAATAATACAACAATAATAATTAATTCCTATATAGTTTTATTCGAGAAAGAGGGTTTCTAGGTAACATTAGAAATGGCCCTCTTTAGTGTGGATTTTTTTAAAAGAATAATGATTCATTAAATAAGACAAATGCATAATTGTTATCATTATATGATAAATAAACTAACATAATTTTTCATGTTTTGTTGATTTATTTTTAATAATATTTTTTGATTAATATATTTTATTTATTGAACATGAAAATGGGTAAAAAATAGATTTTCCCTTTTACCATGCTTTCTTATCAAGATGAATTGAGAAAATAACCTTATAATACATGTAATTCATTATGATAGATAGATGAATTGAGCTACATAAATATCATTGGTACATATATATAGAAAATAAGATAATTATATTATAATAGTTAACGGATAAATTGATGCACATATAGGGAAACCGTAACTCGATGGAAATATGGAGGTTCTGAGAGACACCATACCTTTTTCCCGAATGTTTTTTTTGTTTTAATTATTTTAATATATAATAAAATTATAATAACTAATTAAGTAATTTATAAAATAAAATATATTTATATGTAATATTATTATTTTATTCTGTTAATTTTTTAATATTTCACATGAATTATAATGTATAATTCGGTCATTGTGGAGTTTTCATTTTATGTATTCATGATCTTTTCACTCAGGTATAATTATGGATGTTTTTTTAAAATGGAAATAATTTTCTAGAAGTGAAATTATAAATTTTATTACTGGGCTTCTATAATTATAAATGGTTGGATATATCATTATTAATCTATTATAAAGATGATACTTCTGATAACATGTCTTTGAAAATTGTTATGATTATTTTATAGGTGTTTTTCATTCATCATAGTCTAGTTTTATTTTTTTAAATATTATGTTTATATATTTTTTAAAGTCCATGAAATAAGTTATAATTTTTTTATTGACATTTTATTTAACAAAAATTGGTTTTAAGAACATCATTTAAGGTGCTAAATAAAAACATAAAATCATTATCCATGAAGATACACAACATCCATTATTTGGGAAATGGTTTTGTGTCTTCGAATAAGAGGAGATAAGGAATATGGTGGCTAAATATATTCCATTATCAATATAGAATTCATGTATATAAATGGTACTAACTTATTATTATTATATAGATTTAAGAGGTGACGATAATTTAGAAGAAAAAAATTATAATAAATAGTTTCAAAAAGTTTCTTCTTGAATATAACCTCATTGATAGATTCCTTATTGAATATGAAATTGGTCTTTTATTGAGTCCATAAGCTCTAAGTTGTGGGGAAGTATATTTGGATGGTAATTTGTGAGAATATTGACATGATAAATGGATTACAATATATGAATTGTATGGTTGGTGAGTGGGGGTTTTATAGGGCGACCAGTGGGGGGTTTTATTATCGAATTCCTTAGTTTTTTATTTTAACACATAACTATAAATAGAGTAGATTCATGTTAATAATTATATAAAATGGTTTAAGAGAGTTTTAAACTATTGAGTCTTACGTAATCCATGGCACAAAAATCCATTCATATTTATTAAAAGGTTATATATTTTATGTTATAATGTTTCATTATTCAAAAGAAAATTAAAATGTTATAGAAATATCTAATAAATTGATTTGAAATTTCTTTCTATAACTAGATTTAAAACATTTAGTCATTTTCATGTGAATAATTTTCTAAATTTGAGAAATTAATTTTTTAAATCTAATTATCATTTATTTATCTTAAAATTATTATTTTAATATTATAATCGACTTTTGACCCTCTAAAGAGTTAATTATGGTTATAAATAAAATTTAATATCATTATAATGAAAAATAATATTAATTTGTGAATATAATTTATGAATATAAAATTTATTTAAATTTTTATATTAATTATAAAAATGTTATTAAAAAGTTTTATTTTGCAAAAAATACAAAACATAATTTATTATTTAAAAAACATTTATAAACGTATACCGGTATATAAATATTTCATTTTCACTTTCTATTATAACTAAATTTTATATGATAAATTCATAATTGAGGTTACTATTCAAACAAGTAGATTACTATTATTAATTATCATATTATAATTCTAATGGTCAAAATTATAATGATCTTATATGTTCCTTAATTTCAATACATGAAATTTATTTTATTCAATCATCATCACATATAAATTCATTCAAAGATATATTTCTTCAAATTTGAAAATAATATTATATTATTAACATAATTTTTTATTTATATTGCTTTGTTCATGAGTACTTTTATTCTAGTATATAGAACATGTTGAAATCTTCTCATTATTATTATATTATTTTCAATTTATTTTATTCTTGTAACGTATGGCATTCTTATTGGTTTATTTTCTATATAATTTATTATGATTAATTTTTTATAATAATGTTTTTATTGGTTTCTTCTTGTGATTTATGTGCATTATGAAGTAATTATAAGAAGGAAATTATATTGATAAAACTCTGGGTCATTACATTCTTCCCCATTTTGAACTTTCACCCTCGAATATTTTTTACATACCACAGTAAATGAAAATTGTTCAATTTATTTTTGGTGGTTTTCCCCTCCATCATGAAGTAGTTTAGTTTTATCGAATAATATGCATATATATGAGTTAAAATAATAAAATAAGTTAAATTATATATTAATGTATAATTTTAGATTAATAATGGTTTTATGACCATCCTTAAAGGAGGTAATGTAAAATTAAAAACACTATTCATGGAGATGGTTAATAGCCATAATTTTGAGAACAATTTTGTATATTTGATTAAGAGTATATGATAGAGTAAGAAGATAGAATATATTAAAGAATAAATATAAATTTGTAGTATATATATTAAACCATAATTATGATTATTTTATGGAATAAGGATGTGAGGTGAATATAAATTATTAAATGAAAATGAAATAAATGGTTTGAGAATGTTTCTCCTTTAATATCAACTCCATGAAGGATCCATTATGAAACATTGAATTAATATTTTTTACACCGTCATACCATGGAAGTGTGTAAGAGGATTGGGAAGGGAATTGGTCATTCTATTAACTAGATATAATCCTTAAAAGTTCTGAGGATAATGAGTGATGATTGGTTGTATTTATTGTGGGATGATAGGGGTGTTCTATGTATTATATGAACTTGTTTATTTTTTTTGCATGAAGACTAAAAATAGTGTAGATTAGTAAGACTGAATTCAGAAAAAATTTTAGGATATTTATATCCAATGGGTTATTACATCAACTAAGATTCCGAAATTATTTTATTTAACCAAAAATGTTAAATACATTAATTATAATATTTCACTATTCATCAAAACTCTAAATATTTTTAAATTATATCAAAATTAATGACCTATCCCTTAATTGATGTTTTGATTTTAAGAATGGAATATATTTTATGAAAATAATTATATGAATATTAGAAAATTAATTTTTATATAAAATCACTATTTATAAGAAAAATGGATTTTTTAATACTAAAATATATTTTTTGACCCAATGAAAAATTATTTAAGATCACATAAAATTATAGAATAAATATTTTAAAATTTTATATTATTTTTTGGAGTTTTCTTGAAAATAAATTTTATTTTTAGATAATTATATCCATTTAAAAATTTTATTTAAGAAAATATGTTTTCCAAAATGTAAAAAAAATATCATTTATAAAACATTTATTTAATTATACAATCTTATATATTTTGACTTTTTTGTTTATAAGATACAAAAATTCTGTTTCATATTTTTTTAGGTGACTTTTATATTATATTTTCTAGATAACTATTTATAACCGTTAGATTACAATTCTAATGGTCTGATTTATGACAGTCATATATGTTCCTTGATATCTATAAATTCCAAATATTTCAGTCATTTTTCATTAAAAGTTTGTTCCACCTAATGATATATATTTTATTCCTAAAAATTAATAACATATTATTATAAAAGTATTTATTTCTATATCTTTGTTCATCATTGTGATCATTCTAGTAGATCAATGAGATCCAATGTTTATAATCCATATCAACATATTCCCTATTTATTATCATGTTATAATAAATTGAATTATTATTGGTCGATCTAATGAGTAATGTACCATTATTAATTTATGGGGAATTTTTTATTAGGATCACTATGTGATCCATGTGTGTTATGAAATAATTATATGAATGAAATTAAATTGATAAATAAATTTGTCGTTACACCTAGGCTATTATTTTTTCATTTAGACTCTCAGGTATCTCAACTCTAATGCCAAGATATGGAATCTATGACCTTAGGTAGCCCATTGAAGTTGTTTTTTATACTCTGAAAATTGAAAATAAAATTTTTATTGTCTAATAAAAATATTTATTTTCCCCCACATTGCAGGAACTCAAGAAATAATGGATTAACCAGACAACTTGGTTTTTAGTTTTTCAAGGAAACAATTAGTTCAAGAATTATATAGAAAAACTGTTGGTTTAACCATAATGTAAAAGTTTGGAATTAAAATTCTATAAAGTTATTATTCTCTCTCCATATATATCATTTCATTCTAAAAAACATTCTATTACTGTCATAAAATTCATTACATTTTGGTGTCCACCTCTTTAAAAAATATTCAATGTATTTTTTTTGGGATTTTATGACATAAAAGAAAATAATAAGATCATTATAGGAAGAAGTATTGTTTTAAAATATAGATTTATAAAATGATAAATAATTATGTTTTTATTATTTTTTTTCTTATAATCCCAAAATACATTATTAAACATACAATACATTCTTTTCTTTAGTTATACACTATTTTCACCCAAACTTTATTGAAACCTCTATTAAAAATTACATCCTCTCCACTACAGTATAATTGATAATTTAATCCATTTCTAATAATAGATACATATTTAACTATTAAATCCATGAACATATAAATTTTTTAATGATTTAAATTACCTATGATTAATATCATGGGAGCTACATATCTATAAAATTATTCATTAAGATAATTATGATAACACAAGTATAATGGTTGTTTTGAAGTTCCACATCTTAAAACAATTTAACTAAATATTACAAAACCAAAGGAATATAATATTTCCTATAAAAATGATCACATTCGTATTAATAATTAATCATCAAAGAAAATAATGTCTAAAAACCCATTTGTGGTTATAGTTGTTTCTTTCCCACGTTTGAATATGTTGGACCTTTTCACAACATTATGCTAAACTCAATACATAATTAAATAGAGTATTCTGTAAAAATATACTTATATTACCTCTTGGGAAATCCAATACGTAAAATGGTATATTTCCAATGTTCAAGATAAATTAATATCAAGGATGGGATGCATTTATTACTTAATAAAAAATATCATAAGAATTACATCATCATGTCTCCTAATAAGTTACTGGTCATACTAAAGGTAGTATTAGATCTCTAAAATGAATTTAATCCATCATTTTTTTGTAAAATATATATTAAATGTTCTCATATTTTTAAATTTTCAATTATTAGTTATATAAGAGGATTTTACAAATCCCACAAGAAGAACCTATTCCTTATTTAATGATGAGTTTATCTCCCTTGGAACATTGTTATGTGAAAAGGATATATTTAATATTTTTTTCAACACAACATTATCACTCCATGTCTTTCCATTATTTATAAATAAATTTATGGCAAAAAGGCTTAAATATATAATGAACAATGTTTTAAAATAAATATTTTTCAATTGATACTTCAATGTGAGGTAGTCAATTATATCTGTTAAATTTTAAAGAATCATATTCATTATAAATTATTATAGGGGAAAAACAATTAAAATAGTTCTTTATATATTATATTTAAATTCCTTTTTTTAATCATCTAATTTAATAAATAATTAATAAATCATATATAAACTCCTCTAATTCCTTCATCCCAAAACTATACTGACTAAAATAACACTAGAATCACGTATGAACTCAAAAGGAATCTTGAAATCTAAGGGTGTATTGATTTGTGGTGCGTAAAGTTTCTATATAATAATGATGCCAAACTCTATGAACATGTCATCAAACTAAAAAGGTTTATAAGTTACTTTCATTAAGAATAATGGACCATTTATTTTTGAACATTCATTGATGAATCTCCACTAGAAAATTACATGAACTAAAATATATCAGATTGAAATTATATTTTGATAGGTGGATGTATTTGAATAAGAACCATTTTATCATTATCAAAAGAATTTACACTAATATTGACATTATTTAAATATAGTTTTGAATAAGGAACTATAAAATCACACTTTTTTATGTTTAAAATAATATTTGTATCCTTATATCCTTCAAAAATAATGAACATATTTTGAATTGATTTTTCGATTGTTTCTTCAAACTATGTTGAAATTATTTATGAACAGTATAATAATAATTTATATTATATCATTGAAAATTGAACTTATTAATCATATAATAATGGATTGGAAAATATTATAGATAAATGAAAACCATTGAATGGAAAATATTTTAATTTGTGATCCAATGTTGGTCTTCTCAATGTCTTTAGGGTCTATATGAATCTGGTAGTAACTATA
The DNA here is from genome assembly GCA_963277665.1 of Viscum album. Taxonomy (NCBI): domain Eukaryota; kingdom Viridiplantae; phylum Streptophyta; class Magnoliopsida; order Santalales; family Viscaceae; genus Viscum; species Viscum album. The sequence goes on from OY728121.1 coordinate 769,540,995, forward strand.
ATATCCATAATGAAAATAAAAAATTCATCTTCATCCATATACACATAAATTTCATCAGGAATTGGTATTTAAAAATGTTATTTCCTGGATGGATAATTATGGTTTCTTTATTCAATGTATACTCTCCAGATGTTTACATCCATAATTATTAATTGTTTTTTCAATTCATTTATATTTTGAATAAATAAAGTCTTATTAGGGACCACATGCATTTGCATAGCCATTGAAAATTTAGTGTGGGAAATATTAGTACAACATGATGCAGTAATAGTAATTCCGCTTAACTAATTCATTAATGTTAATGTAATGTTTTCTCTTCCCCTCATATTCTATGACTGTGTCCTTCTTTGATGGGACGTGAATTCATATATTATGAATGGATTATGCCATTTATATAGCCATTTTCCAACTAGTAACACGTTTAAATACCCATAGATCATTCTGTAAACATTCCCCATATCTTACTTCTAGATTTAATGAAAATATGACCCCTAATGAATATAAGTCCCCTAAAATGAGGATTTTAGTTCGAATGAAATTATTTTCTACTATAAAATGGGTTTCGTTTTTACTAATTTTATAATACATGGCCCTGGGAGGTCCATGGACCAAATTATTTCACTTAATTAGTTCACTATGGAAATCAAATATCATCAAAACTATCATTAATATATTTCTCTAATTGTTCATAATAAAAAACATATTTAGGTAATTTTTCTATGAAAAACACATCTAGACAATAAAAAAACTCATAGATTTCATATCAATTTTTTCTATCCTATAATTAGTTGATTTTTATTGTTTTATAATAAAAAATTAGTGGTTAATGATTTAATATATCATCCAAAAACTAATTTAATTCATCATAAATACAATATGAAATTTGGAAAATCTTATCACATGATAATAATTAATTTTTTAATGGTTTATTAGACAGTTTAAAAAAATTAAATTGATCTTGTCTCTATCCTAGATGGGTTATAAGCATCCCCTGTGAAATATAAATGATAAAAACAGCTATGTAGTTGAAGGGCCTAAATTGTTTGCGATGAATATCCTTATCACATTCCATATCCATGATAAGAAAATTTATAGGCATAAAAAATATCATAGATATAATAATAAGTTAATCAAACATACTGATATAAAGGGAACATGATATATATACTAACAACAGAATCAAAATTATGGGTTATGGTACTACTAATTTTTGTGACGCAATAATGAAAACGTGTCCAAATTTATACTCACAATATTATCAAATAGTATGATACATAGGAACTGTCCACTATGACACAATAGATGAACATTAATACTAGATCATTATATTTAGGAGGTATCATATTCTTATGGACATCATTACACTCTATTATGAGATTATATTAACAAAATTAATCTAATGTTCCTTTTTCAAAATAATTTTCATCGCTAATTTGAACTATTGATTGATATTATCAAAGGTCCTGGGAAAATTTATATTTATTGTATGCTTCCTAAAATATAATTTCATTGATGAAGCTTTACGTACATTGATTTAATTTTTATTATTTCATGAATGTTTGCTGGTATGGTTATTTTTATCATAATAATTGGAATTCCCTCTATCTTCTCTTCATTTTATTACTACTCTATAGTTATGTTTTATAGTTACATTAATTTTCTTATTCTGGGATAATTTGTTTGAGTTTAATTTTAGTGATTCTATGAATACATTATGTTAATGATATTTTATATTTTGGTTTTTAGTTATTTCCAGGTATTCATGTGGAATGGGATTAGAATAATTATGAAAATCTAAGTGGGCATTGAAGGAATTTTTCTATAATATCAATTATTTTCTCTCTACAATTAAAATAAATTCTGATTTTCAATTTTAGTATTTCTCTTACATTCAGTTCTCTCGCTATATATACAATTTTACACTGTAGTGTTTTAATAATATAATTCGAATGAGTGTTATCATAATCATATAAGTTATTTTATTTGTAAATTTGCAATATAATTTTTTCACCATGAGATTCAATTTGAATTAATAACTATTCCATCATTGAAAAAAATTCCTCTCAAAACTTTCATGTGAATTTGAAGTCTCATATAGTTCTTCGTTATCATGTTGTATCCTAGACTATTTTTGAAATGCAGTGGTGCAATAAGGTAAGGAACCTCTTACTCATTATATAAGTGATTTCAACTGATTCTGTAACCAATATTATCATTATTTGATAACTTATTTCTCTATGTTTTATAATTGGTACATACCTAGGAAAATGGGAATTATTATGTGGCTAGTCATGCATATCATTTGTAGGAAAAAATGTTTCAAATTTTCCAAACCTTCATATATAGTTGAATTTTTACACATACTCATTTTTAATATTTTAATTAAAATAACCAATATCATGAACATAATCCTCTTCAAATCACTAAATTATATTCCCAAAATTGTTCTTATTCTTCTTCGGAACTTATTCTATAAGTTTTGATCATGTGTGTTAAAAATATATTGTGTCTCTTAATTTATTCCATTAATTAAATATTATCCTAATGACTTATAAATATTTTTTTAGTAATATGTGGTGATACTATTATTGAATGTGATCATAATGATTTCAGTAGAACATTAACGGTTCATATATATCTAATTTAATCCCATATTACAATCTAATTCACCAAGAATTAGATCTCCCAATTCTTGAATAAATCTAGTGAGTTTATACATTATTTACATATTCAATATTTTTATACGGAATATCATAATACATTATTTGAATACACTATATAAAAATATCATTATTATTTTAATACAATAAACTCATTGAATTTATATTCATGAAGAATTTGGTGAATATTTATTTTAATTTATCCTTACTCATCTCCCAATTTATAGGTCTGTGCACCACACTATATATGTCATAAATGATTCCAATAGATTAATCATTCGGTAATTATATATATGATGGCAGTGTATAAATATAGGATTGATTATAATAATTGTGGGTAGACCAAGGGTTTTCCAAATTGATGATGAATTTATTGAAAAATGTACCATTATAATTGTTACTACCTACACCAACTCATATGTAGGAAGAGGGACATTATGGTTTTCATTTATCTAATTCAAAATATTTAAATTATATTAAATATGTTTTTCTCTTCCTATTTTGGAGAACATATCTATAATTTATTATAAAATATAAAGGGATTAATGTGTTCCTTGGATGAACTACTATGCATCCACCATTATGTAAAAAATCATAAGAATTGTTTTATTTAAAATATTTTATTAATAATATTTCTATAAGTATGATTTCTATCATTAGTATTCCCTAAAAAATAGTTAAAATATGATGATCCTATAATTAAGACATAAATGATTAATTTTTGATACCTATATAATCAATTATATATTTTTTTATGGTTAATAACCTTGGGAAGGTAATTATTGTATTTAGAGAAAAGGATAAAAACTATGAATAAATAAAAATTTATAATGATAAGATTTAATAATTAAAGATACCAAAATGGTTTAAGAAATAGATAAATAGAATCAAATTGTTTAAAATAAAATGAACAGATTTATTGAACAATATATCATATATAATATGTGGAGACATAAATATATGCTGTAATGGAATTCAAATGGGATGATTTTAAAACATGTTGTCCATTAAAGATGTGAAAAAATAACATCATCTGAATGAAATAATTATAACCAACTAGGTTGGATGATCAATATTAATAAGACTAACCCTAGTTTTTTAACAATTATTTAACTCATTCAAAAAATTATTATTAGTTTTTACCCTAATTTTGATATTTAATTTTCTTCCAGATGCATTAAACTCAAGATAAAATATCCTTTCAGTATATTATAATTTGATATTGAATTAAGAAACTTAATTAACTAGAGATTAATTTTCCATAGCTCTCTATGTTTATTAAAATTTAAATGACTAACTATTTATTACTCGTGTAATCTCCATCCATATAATATGTTTTTTATAATGATAATATTTTATTCAACCTGATTTAATAATTTCACTAAAATTTTCAACTAAAACATCAAATTAATGAATTATTTATAGGTTTTAAAAGAATCAATAAAAATGGTTCTAGCCCCCATAGTGTGTGTCTTACCACATGTATGATATATTAATTATAAGTTATTTATCACTACACTTTTCAAAATATAATCACAGATGACTTCTTAGCTTGATATTATGAGAAACAACATCATATTCATCTCCCCATATCCCATGTATTGGGATGGTCTCTTATCATCATATCCCACTCATTACATTAGTATATATTCCAAATAATGTAACTGCCCTTCTAGTTGTAAAAAACATCTCATATGTTATGTCACATAAAATCATGAGTAAAACTAAAAAAATCCATTACATTCTAATAGATTCAATATCGGATCCCCCATTATGTCGACTACTTATTTTCATATATTTTCAATTATTTAATTTTACATAATTATTATCATATTGGTGAGATAGAAATTGAATACGAAGTGATTTCAATATTAGGGCCAATAAAAATAATAAACATTTGTAGTAATACAAAGGTTCTTTTTTTATAAACTATTCTAGTAAATAAACTTCCAAATTACATAATGCGATATTCATAATTAAATATTATGATGAAAACCATTTTGAAAATATTTCAATATGATATTATAATCAACAATGACTTAGAATCATTAATATAATCCATAAATTATAGGCACAATTTTTTTAAATTAATATTAATTAAAAATAATCATTTAGTTTCAAAAAATAAATATTAAATTAATACTTTTAACGGGCATGGAAATTTCTATTAAAAATATTCTGTATTAGATTGATTAATCATCATGGCATCCCCAGGTAATGTTTTATTAATTTACCAAATTTCTCTAAAACATGGATAGATATTTTTCACCCCTCTAAATGTGTGTTATTATGTATGTGATTAGGTTCATGATTACTAAGAAAAACTCACTAAACATTTCCAATTAGAGAAAATCCCATTCATTTTCCCCCTTTCCAATGTTATGGAGAACGACCCAAAAACATTGAAATTATAGGTAAAAATTAATAAATAATGTGTTTAATCACTATAAATGACATAGGTATGTAAACATGTTCATATCCAAAATTGGAAACATAAAAGTACCACATCCTAAAAATGGTATAAAAATTTGTTGAATAGGACGTGAATATAACACACCTATATTAGTAGTAAATGTGTGCGTGATAGTGAGTCATCTAATTTATCTCAATGATCACATTAAAGCTATAAATTACCTAAATATTAAAATACATATGATTCATGTAATTAATAATCAAAATTAAATTCCTTTAAATATAATATTATCATCACCCTAAAGTATTATAATATCTAGTAAACCCAAAAAATACTCTATAATATAACCCAAAATTCCAATCAATGATAAAAAATCAATTAGTACATAACACTTGTAATACATACCATTATGTTAATGGTGGAGGTTGTTGAAATCATACCTTATATGGTCAATATACTCTAACCAATATGATATAGTTCCATGTCTACTGAAATATGATTCCTTTATCCTAAATTTTTTTGGTTTCTCCCATTAAATGGATATAGAATAATGTGGTATCATATTCTCTATGATATCCCATTCCCTTTGAACATAATGTTCATATTCTACCAAATTTTGATGTATAACCAAAATTAAAAAATTATTTAATACCCTCTATACAAATCGTGATCATATAGAATAAATACAATATGTTCAACAAGATTGTTATGGGGAAATCCTCTAGAACCTCTCTATGTGGACCATCTTACAAGTTGAGTTCCATTCCGCTAGTGGGTGACTATAATATAGTTGAAGTGGTCCCCACCAACCAAAACAATAAAACTATATATAAGTATGAATCCATTGTGTAATAGATTAACCTTATCACTGTATAACAACCCATTATTTTAATACATTGATATTTCATTTTAATTATGAATATTCATTACATTATACAAACAAAAAACTGAGATATGTAATAGAATAGAACATTCAATACACGAGTACACAAACAAATGGTTCTTAAGTGAACTAAATCATCTCCTACATAGTTCCTAATATCTAGATCCCTTATAGGACTTATGAAATATAATACCTATCATCACAACCTAGGGAAATGAAACATAATAAAGGGAGAGATGAGAATTTTAATAAGGGTAAAGAAGGTAAATATATAAACATAACATGACTATAATGTTATGAGAACATCCAAATAAAAAATAAAAATCATAACCTATATATAATGACAAAATATAGAGTCATGAAATAATTATTCCCAGATCATAACATTTGAATCATTTAAAAAATATGTTCTTTGAGAGAATAATGTTGAAATAAGATAATGAGTAGTGGAACGCACATTAGAATAGAAAATAATTTCCATATGTTTCAACCCTAATTTCCAAGTTTATTATTTATTAATGGGTTAACATCCAAATATATTATAATAGTAATGGTTCACTACCAAGACTACCACTGTGGAATGTTTCGCTTACTGAAATCGGTTCATCACAATTTCATGTCATGTTTTACTCATTAGATTAGAATATTTACCTAATTAATTTGAGGGAGATACATGTCCCACCCATTCTATAATATTAACCATTAAAATGGGACATAAAATTCAAAAAACAATAATCATATCATAATTCATGAAAATAAATAGGTTCATAAGAATTTAATTTTAAAAAATAACAGGGAAAAGAAATAGGTTTAATAATAATTTCATAATTTTATCAAATCATACACGTAGAAATTGAAACCATTTTCATAATAATTATATCATTTTATAAAACATGGAATAGATATGAGATTCATAAATATCATGTCATTATAAAAATAAATAATAAATAATAAAAATAAATAACAAAAATTAAATAATTTGAAGATATAACTATTAAATAATACTTAACATAAAAGAATGTAATAATATATTGAAAATGGTCTTGAAATAACATAGAAAACATTTTTTCCGAAAATTTTCCTTTTAACATTTAAAATAACACTATTCATAACTAAATATAAATAAAAAATATTAAAATTCACCTCTAGGAAAAATTGATTTTATAAATATAATATAATATTTAAAACATAATGTGGTCATGAAGGATATAAATTTTGTTCAGTCCATACATATTGAAACAAATATTACCTTCACATTTCCTATAGATGATAAAAATGCATTTATTTTAAAATATCATTCCATTTCATTTTAGAACATTTTTTAAAAACTAAATATATTAAAAATTTCATTATAAAATCATCATTGATTTGAAAACAATTTTTTAAAGCTTTTTTGAAATCAGTGATATGGATGAATTTTTTTTGACTAAAGATATAAATAATGATTATTTTTGTTAATTTTTTTTTGAATTCAAGAGAACATAATGGGGGGAAATTAAGGTAAAATATTTATTATATTTACATAAATACTATGTAAAAAATTCCTCATTTTTTTGAGAAATGAATGATAATATTTTTCATTGGATGAATAAAGATAAAAAAATACCGATAAATTATGAGATTGTATCATAAAACCAATAAAACATGGATAACATTGAATCATAATCCCCATGAAATAAAAATATTAAATGAAATATAAAATACCTAAGAATAAATAAATTTAGTAAATTACATTTTAATGTAGATGTATATAAACATCATTAAACAATATATATATATATATAATGTAACATATGTCAGAAAGAATATCAATTGAGATAAATAACATTTACCTTACGTCTCATGTTCCTTCACACATGTTGAAAACAGGTGTACAATAAATATGAGTTTTTTATAAATATATTATATAAAAAATTATTTATATCATAGAATATATGATTTAATTGTAACTATATATAATATATTTATTAATATTTCTAGGTAAAAATTATGTTTCTAGAAATAAGTGAATTATTTGTTATACATGTTTTTATTTGGTATTTTAGATAATTTTAAATTTATTATATTTCCATAAACTAAATAATTTTAATAATGATATTAATATAACATATATTCCTTATATAATTTTATGATTAAATTAATTTTACATATAGAATGTGTGTCACACCATTCATGGAGACAGTAAGTCATACGTATACAGTTATTTTTTCATATTTTCAGGATGGATCAATATATATATATATATATATATAATATCACCATGAAATATTAATTATTAGTTAATTTTTATAACATATATCATGTAAATTGTTCTTTATTATCTTTCTGGTAAACCATTAGTAAAAAAATTATCACACCACTGCGTGAGGAAATAGTCCTCCAAACATAAGTTCAATGTTATGTTATCCCCATTGAATGTAATGTATGTAGTAATATCTGATTTGATTATAACATAAGATTGATAATATCATTAATATATTATATAACTTATAAATTAATCATTATATCATGTCATTATGGTTTGTTATAGTTTATGAGTGACATTAGTTCGAGAGGAAGTAGTCCAGCATACACATAATCGACATTTTTATTCCAGTTTTATAGAAGTGGACAATGAGGTATGACATTACAATGAAAAAATTAAATGTAAGTATATAGAAGATACGAAGGATATTTTTTATCATAGATTAATAAAATTTTCTTTAGTTTTATGAAGAAATTAAACAAATTCAATTGTTTAATTACATAACCTCTTCTTTGAAGATCCTATTTATGATTATACCTAAATAATTAATTGAAGGGTTCCCTAATAAATATAATGACTCATTGATGATACAAGGGAATTATTTAATTTAATTTTTTCGGTACATATAATCCAAAATGTTTCTTAATTTTGAATAGGAGTTGATGTTGGCTCGGAAGCAAAAGCGAGGAATGATGGCAAGAGGGGGGTGAATTGCCTTTTAAAAAATTGATTAACAAATTAAAAATGAAAGTAAAGTGCAGCGGAAATAAAGAGGCAATACACACAAAATTGATAACGGAGTTCGGCCAAAACCCGGCCTACGTCTCCGCTCCCAACTCAACCGTTGAGAGATTCCTACCGCTTGCTTTTCAATGGTTTTAGCAAGAAACCCACTAGGCTTTGAGGTAGCACTAGGACCTATTACAGCTTGCTTTTATTGGTTAAGCAAGAACCCACTTGCTTTTAATGGTTTAGCAAGAACCCACTAGCCTTTTTAACGGGTGAAGGCTAGCTCACCGAAAACTCAAGCCTTTTAAAAGGAAAGGCTTGACTAACCTCTTCACACCTTAATAGTGGTGTGAAACCCAAAAGAAAGGGGGATGAGAAAAGGGTTTGGGGTTTGTAGGAACAAACCCAAAATTAAGCTCAAAAAGAATAAAACAATGAAAAACCGTATTTGAGGAAGTCTTGGGCGCCTTTGATTGATTGGAGATGTTGAAGGCCGCTTCCAAGCTTCTTTGAAGGAGCTCCGTGGATGTGGAATTGGATGGAGCACTTGGGGTTCCCTTGGAGGAATGCACCGGAGGTACGCCAAATGATCAACAAGGTGTCCGTGGGCTTTTGTATGGTTCCGGAAGATGTCCGGGGCTTCCTTGGCCTTTATTTATAGGCATGGAACCCTTGGGGAGGCTTCGGAGTCGTTGGAGAGGCTAAAAGAGCCGTTGGGAGCCAAGTGGGCCAGCCTGGTCAAACTGCAACGGCTAGTTTGACTGGCTCCACCGGCTGGCCGGTACAGTACCACCGGTTGGCCGGTGTGTGCAAAAAGGCATAGGATTCCTGTCCAGGGGCCACCGGCTGACCGGTGCCAGAACCACCGGCTGGCCGGTGGCAAGACAGTAGCTGGCACTGTTGGGAGAGGGTTCCACCGGCTGGCCGGTGCTGAGGCCACCGGTTGGCCGGTGGGGAGGCAGAAGCTTCCTCTTCTGTGCAGGTGCCACCGGCTGGCCGCTGGTGTGCCACCGGTTGGCCGGTGGTCTGGACAGAAGGATGCCTTCTGTCCAGGCTCCATCGGCTGGCCGGTGGTGAAGCCACCGGTTGGCCGGTGGACTGAAAATCAGTCCATTTGGGCCTTCTTGGTTTCCTGAATTGATTCCTATCATCCAAAAACACTTGAAAGAGGATTAGATAAATATGAGGGCGATTGTGATCATGAAAATAAAACAACGAGGGGAACGAGATGTACAACAATCTCCCCCTATTTTGATGATCACAATCACCAAAACAATTAATGTAAAATACTGAAATTGAAAGGACATTCTTAAAGGATAATTTGAAAATAAATACTAAGCATGAGAGAAAAGATTCTCCCCCAATCAATCAAGAAATTTCTCCCCCTTTGTGATTATCAAAATAGAATGGGGCATAAAACTTGATTGAGGGATTAACTTTGAAAAACAAGATAGAGATTTTTAAACCAAATGAAATTTTGAAAATTGAATTGAAAGTTTTGAATCAAGAATTGAAATGAAAAAATTGAATAACAGTTTGAATTGAAAGTTTTGAATCAAAAACCAATTGAATTTTGAAATTTGAAACCAAGAGTTGAAATTGAAAGTTTGAATCGAAAAATTTTGAAATTGAAAAGAGCTTAAACGATCCTAACTCCCCCTAAATAAAAACAACAAATCACCGGGGAAAGGAAACTATTTTTGGCCCGGAGAGACTCGCAAGAAGGGATTTTTCAATCCAAACTTGTCTCATAGCGGGTCTTCTCCTATAGAATTCGTCCGAAAAGAAAAATGATTTGGGTTGACCGTACCGGGCGTTTTTACAATTACATTCATAAATGAGGTGCCCAGGTTTTTTGCAATAGTTACAAAATTTGAAACTAGAGCTCCCCCTTACAAAAACAGTTGGTGCATGGGAGGAGGAGGCTTGGTTGGTGTAGCCAAGTCCATTGGTGGTTCTAGATACTCGTTGAGAACCTAAGATTTTGGACAAATTTTGTTCACCTTGGGTGAACTTGGCTAGGGTTTCTCTAAGGTCCTTGATGGTTGATTCCAAAGAATCAACATTTGGGAAAGTTTGGATTTTTAGGGAGAGTTCCTCCTTCTCTTTGAGAATTTGGTCTTTTTCGGAGGAAAGCTTTTTGAAATTCTTTTTAGAAGAAACAAATTTTGAGGAAAGTTCATGAAAACCATTTTCTAATTGATCTCTAGCAAATTGGAGATCCTCATAAGACAAATGATTTAAAGAATTTGAATTTGAAGAACAAGAGGATGAAGAGGAGGAAGAGGAGGAAGATACCTCATGTTTTGCCATTAGGCATTTTTTACCTTGGTCGCTCGAGGAGAAGGAGGAGAATGAAGAGGTGGAGCTATCACTCCAAGATGCCTTTGAAGCCTTCTTCTTTTTCTTTTTGGCCCTTTTCTTGTGAGGTGGGAAAACGGGCTTGATCTTTTCGCCGGGTTCTTGCTTTTGATCGGATTCCTGCTTTGGGGCCTCGCTAGTACCTTCATAGGTTAGTTCTAAAAACTTCCAAATGTCATGAGAAGATGTGCAAGAAGAAATACAATCAAAAACATTACGATCTAACCCACAATGTAGAGAATTCATGGCTTTGCCATCAAGCTCGTAATTCTTAATATCTATGGTGGTCCACTTAGACTCATCGGAAGAAGAGAGGGTAAAACCATGCATAACAATTCTAAGAATAGGATAGCTAATGCTTTTAAGAAATGTGGTCATGCGGGTTTTCCAAAAAGTATAATCGGCTCCATCAAAGAATGGAGCACGATCCAAAGAATGACCTTCGGGGGATTGAGAGGAAGAAGCGGTAGAAGCCATAAAAAAAAATAGGATCTTAAATTTGAAACCGGGTTAGGGTATTATTCAAATACGTGCTCTGATACCAATTGTTGGGTCGGAAGCAAAAGCGAGGAATGATGGCAAGAGGGGGGTGAATTGCCTTTTAAAAAATTGATTAAAAAATTAAAAATCAAAGTAAAGTGCAGCGGAAATAAAGAGGCAATACACACAAAATTGATAACGGAGTTCGGCCAAAACCCGGCCTACGTCTCCGCTCCCAACTCAACCGTTGAGAGATTCCTACCGCTTGCTTTTCAATGGTTTTAGCAAGAAACCCACTAGGCTTTGAGGTAGCACTAGGACCTATTACAGCTTGCTTTTATTGGTTAAGCAAGAACCCACTTTCTTTTAATGGTTTAGCAAGAACCCACTAGCCTTTTTAACGGGTGAAGGCTAGCTCACCGAAAACTCAAGCCTTTTAAAAGGAAAGGCTTGACTAACCTCTTCACACCTTAATGGTGGTGTGAAACCCAAAAGAAAGGGGGATGAGAAAAGGGTTTGGGGTTTGTAGGCACAAACCCAAAATTAAGCTCAAAAAGAATAAAACAATGAAAAACCGTATTTGAGGAAGTCTTGGGCGCCTTTGATTGATTGGAGATGTTGAAGGCCGCTTCCAAGCTTCTTTGAAGGAGCTCCTTGGATGTGGAATTGGATGGAGCACTTGGGGTTCCGTTGGAGGAATGCACCGGAGGTACGCCAAATGATCAACAAGGTGTCCGTGGGCTTCCGTATGGTTCCGGTAGATGTCCGGGGCTTCCTTGGCCTTTATTTATAGGCATGGAACCCTTGGGGAGGCTTCAGAGCCGTTGGAGAGGCTAAAAGAGTCGTTGGGAGCCAAGTGGGCCAGCCTGGTCAAACTGCAACGGCTAGTTTGACTGGCTCCACCGGCTGGCCGGTACAGTACCACCGGTTGGCCGGTGTGTGCAAAAAGGCATAGGATTCCTGTCCAGGGGCCACCGGCTGACCGGTGCCAGAACCACCGGCTGGCCGGTGGCAAGACAGTAGCTGGCACTGTTGGGAGAGGGTTCCACCGGCTGGCCGGTGCTGAGGCCACCGGTTGGCCGGTGGGGAGGCAGAAGCTTCCTCTTCTGTGCAGGTGCCACCGGCTGGCCGCTGGTGTGCCACCGGTTGGCCGGTGGTCTGGACAGAAGGATGCCTTCTGTCCAGGCTCCATCGGCTGGCCGGTGGTGAAGCCACCGGTTGGCCGGTGGACTGAAAATCAGTCCATTTGGGCCTTCTTGCTTTCCTGAATTGATTCCTATCATCCAAAAACACTTGAAAGAGGATTAGATAAATATGAGGGTGATTGTGATCATGAAAATAAAACAACGAGGGGAACGAGATGTACAACAGTTGAGAGTGGGTGGCCCTTAATATTTTCAGAGAGAGGCAGTAGATGGAATTTTAAATGAGAATAATGTGTACTAACATCATCAAATGTAAATATGAACAAAAATGATTCATTATAGAACCTTAGAGACTGTATGATATATTTAAATTTATACCATGTATATTGGATTGGTTTGTAGGTAATGTCAACAACAATCATTATATTTTAACCCCTTGATAAAACATGTTTTAACATTAACAAATATAATTAATATTTATTATTTTTACAATTCATTATTCTAAAAAATTATGCTGAACATATTAGATAATATGAACTATATTTATTTAAATAATTAAATAAATTATTTTAAATTCAATTTACAGTACTGCAAGAATTATATTATTAATTAAAATCAATGATGTGATAAAAAAGAGTTTTTCTAAAGAGAAAATATTAAAAAGAATAAAATATTAATATATCAAAATTCAATATGTTATTGATTCCAACGACCTATAGTCTTTTAATTATTATATATTTTAATTAATTATAATTTTAAAAATTATTCTAAAAAAATATAAAATATAAATTCCATAAATGAAAATGTTATTTTCAAGGAAAATAATTATTTTTCACCAATCCTCTAAAATTAAATCTTTTCAGAAAAATCAAAAAAATTAACCATTTTTTTAAAGGTTTATTCCAAAAATTATTTTTATTTTCCAAATAATATTTCTATTATATCAATAATGAGATATATTATTTTTTACAAAAATGAAATAACATTTTTTGAGAAAATAAAATTTTCGAAACCTATAACTACTTGATAAAAAATAAATAACATTATTATCAATATGTTTTCGTTATATAAAACTGATATAAATAATATCTAAAATTCATTTATTACTATTCATATGTCCATTTTTAAGGTATAGGTAAAAAATTACTTGTAAAACATTAACATAAATAGTATATTGTGGTTATTTAGAACTCAATGTTTTATATAACCCATGCTATAAATGAAATTAAATTTATTCATGAATAAATATTTATCTTTAATATTTTGGGTGTAACAGTCAACAACACATATATTGAATTACGAAATATAAATTATATTAAATTTTTACAAGTAACAGAATATTATTCTACATTATTAAATTCTTAGTTTCCTATATAGATTCCCAAAACTGGTTATTTCGTGAAAAAATATTCATCACGTGAGTGGTCTTGATTCATGGAATATTATACCTAAAATTAATAAACTTTACTAGTTATTCCACATAATAATTATCATACATTAAAATTATGGCCTGTTATATTAATACATGTGAAAGGTTATTTATGTATATCCTCATGAGAGATACATGGAGCACATCATTGATAAATATAGGTTTTTTAGAACTAAAAACTAAAATCAAAATGAACTAATATGATCAAGATTTTAACAAGTAACGACATACAGAGGGAATAGTTTTACCATATTCCAACGATGAATTACCTTATTCCTATTGAAATTATTTTATAAATCTTTTTACCAAAATCAAATACCATATCACATATACCATTATCAGTATATCATTTTTGTTAAATTTGTTCTGCACATATGGGTTCTTGAATTGCTCTACCCTTCGCTTTTATTTAATCAGTTATTATAGGTCCCAAATGGTTTATTTCACTGACTTCATCCCATTATGTTATATCTATACCCATCCTTACATAAAAGTGATTTATAAGATCTATCTAAATACTCATGTGAAATTTATTTTTTTATGAAAAATCAACTAGAGGATGGTGTAGATTTCCACCACCATTGAAATTATCCTCTAGGGTTTGGATTTCTGTTTCATACTGAATATATCTCAATATATGATAAGCAGTGCTGAAATTTAACGTTATGTAAATAGTTTTTGATGTTATCACCATAATGTTGATGTAAGCATAGGATCTTGATGAGACATAATAGAATGTGGTCGCCTATGAAAACCTTACTATTTTCATAGTTTATATACAAACAAGAAAATGATAAGATAAATATTTTCATTTAGGGTTGAAGTGTCATGAAATTTTCTTTTGTTTAACTAATCCCCATATACAATTATTTATATTAGGTGTATTGGGGAGTCCATAGATAAAATAAATGGTTATGTTTTCCTATTTACATTTTTGTATGGGTAATGGAATTTAAATCCTCTCAATAGTTTTTTTAACTATTACTTAACATGTTAACATACCATGAATCAAGATACATGCTATGAAATATCTCTATTTATTCCACCCCAATAGAAATAAAAATTAAAATCTCTATGCATAATCATACATGCCTGATAAATGGAGAACAATTAATTATGAGCCTCCTCCAGAAAATATGTCAAATACTGTATGTTTAAAACTCATACATTTTTCATAATGAATCTCATTAGATCATAATAAATTCTAATCTCTTGAAAATTATCACCTTATTCTTAATTCCCATAACATCGATCTATACATCTACAATATTCCCATTGATAGACGGGTAACACACAATTGATTATGATAGTATTTCTCTCATTCCTTACGGATTTCTAGAACAATTCTTTTTAAATATATATATTGTATCTATTTTGATCATCATCATGAGTAATCTATCATGATCCTTGTGACTCAAATCATTATAATCCTGGTTCTCTTTCATTGTGTGGAAATATTTTGAGATTTCACAATATTTATCTTACCCTTACAATATCTTATGGTGAAAGTTCAACTCCTTATATGTGAAATATAATTTAATTTTTTTATCTATATAAATATCTTACTTTTACCCATAATGATAATTTATTTTTCTCAGTTATGAAAAACTTACCACAGATAACTCCGTATCATTAGTTGGTTAATTTTACTACTTAAACGTTAGTTTTTGTGGGGTGTGAGCTATATCTTGGTCATCCTAAATAATCCACTAGAAAACAATAATTTGATGTCGAATATAATGAGTACATTATTCTCCTACACTCATGTAGCACTTTTCAGGCAATCACACATTGTTTGTGCTTCTTCTAGGACAAGATGATCCAAATCAATATCATGGCTATTCTAAATCATCATTCAAAAAATTTATCTTTCAAATCAATTCTTCTATTTCCAATCCAAAAGCTTTTAGGAACTGTCCTGAGTCTTTCACGAACTATCATGCTTCCTCCTCAAATTTCATATATCCTCTAAAAACAGTGTTTCACTATGTACAACAAGTGCTTCAAGAACCACCTCTTCTTCTATGGATTGTACTTTCTCCATGTACTGCTGGATCTTTGTGTACCATCTTAGCTAACTTCTTTCATGAACCACTTCAACATACCGTCTCTACGTACCACCTCCATGTACAACCTCTGATTCTGTATAACACCATCTTTTATGGAATACATATTCCTATTATGAGAATTGCTTCATCTTCCTTAGAAAACATCTTCTAACAATGAAACACTCTTCTACTAACTACATCCCTCTGTGAAATTATCCATCATGAACTATTCTGGACTTATCCAAATTATTTTATGGAACGATGATGTTTTTTAATGAAATTGACTCACACTCTTAATAAAGGGATTTAGATCCATTATATAGGCAAATTAATCCACAAATTTCACTAATACATTTTGAATCTATTTTCAATGTAGAAAAATATTCAACATGTACTAAGCTTCTCCAATAAACCAAAAATATCCCATGAAAAATTTTAATCCCAGAACTGTTTCCTTAAATGCTTTTCATAATGACTTTGTCCTTTACGATGGAAAAAATCACCAACTCATTTCCATGAATGACACACTTTTACCCAAACTATTGACCTCCCGTAAACTGACATCACCCCATAAACATTGATCCACCTGACAAATATTTATTCCACATGATCATCATACTGTTTGTGCACCATAGTCGTGGAAAATAATTTATAGGGTATCTAAATGAAGGAAAAATATTTTAAATTCACGAAGCATCACGTTTTACATAGTTTATTCATATTAATCATCTATTCAAATCATTTTTCATGGTTTATAACAAAAATGTAAATTAACATTTTCAATTTGAAAATTCCATTTTTAAACATAAAATTTAACACATTTTCCAAATAATATTATTTTGAAATATAATTTAAGACTTATAAATTAATATTTAATAAATGTTGTTTTCATGAGGGATGGAAATTATGTTCAGGTTTTACATGGTAATATAATGATTCCTTTCTCATTTTCATTTAAATAGAAACGTGCATTCTTATGAAGATGACATGAATAAAAATTTTAAAAAAATATTAAAATGTTAAAAAGGCTAGAATTACAATATAAATGATTTTATATTAGTTTTAACTTTCTTAATGTCATTTATTATAAAAATCATGGATACTGAAGGAAATTTGTTATCGACCAAAGAGGGAAAAGGATTATTTAAAAAATTATTATTTTGAACTTTTAGGTACATTAAACATGGAAATTCAAGTGAAAAAAAATATTCCCTTGAAATTTTTTTATGATATTAAAATACATGTGTTTTTTAATGGATGCATAATAATATTTTATCATTATAAGCATAAACATTAGTAATCTGAATACATTAGGTCATTGTAAAAAAACTATTACTACTTTGATAAACATTGAATCATAAGCCCCATGAATGAATAGAAGTAAATGAATCATATAATATCAACATATTAATTAAATTTTTTATAATACGTGTAATAGGATTCGATTATAAAACTCATTGAAGAATATAGTACATAATAGATTGTTTGTCCTAGTGAAAGAAAATTGAGGCCAAAACCTCATGACTAATGTATCAACATATATTGTGAAACTTCAAGCCTCAATTATAAAAATAATAAGTATATTATACATATATTATAGTAAAATAAATTTATTTTTCATACCATATATGATTTACTTAGAAATATTTGATACTTTTTATTCAATAATTATTTTCTGAAATCAAGTTTCAGGTAATAATTTCTTAGTTTTTCATATATGATATGTTTTTTTATTTTTTAAAACAAAACTATATACAGGGATCCATTATCTAAAAAATTATAGGAATTATATAAAAAACTTTATATTTCATTATATTTTTATTTTAATGTAATTAATTATATTTAGATATAGAAAACACATTATTCATTTCATGAAGATAATAAAATCCATGTACACATAATGTTATTTCCTTTTTCGTGAAGGATTGAATGAGAAATGTAAAAAATATATCAGTATTATAGAGTAATTATTATTTCAAATATTTAAAATATATTTATTAAATTTATCCTTGTTATGAATATTTAGAAATTTAGTGACAAACAATTTGAATCGCTTCATGATGTAGTAGTCCGTCTTATACATGAGCGAAGTTATTGTATCCCCATTGAATTGAATGTATAAATAAAAATATTATATAATTATTCAATAATAATTATAATTTCACAAATATGATATATATAAACAATAGATAAATCATTTTACAAATTTGTGATAGGTAGTGATAGAAAACAAATACCATCAGTTCGTGAGAAGGTAGTCCACCTTACAGACGATCGACAACATCATTTCCCATTTTAGGGATGATGATAATGTTGTTAGAAATTACATTATCATTATAAAATATCATTATATGTTATATTATAATGTTTTTATGTTATAATAATTAACTAATATATGAAGGTGGGGTAGGATGAAATAGAAAACAAAAGTTTCAGAATTTAACATCTTTTTTGGAGAGCCTCTTTTAAATTATACAAAAATAAACAATATGATTGTTTCCAATTAAAAATAAGGCCACTATAATGGTATGATGTAATTAAGGATTAAAATTATTGGGATTCTCTGAATGAACTTTTTTCAAAACAATGATTTAGAGATTATAAGGAGTGTCCTTTTATAATTGGGGGAAATGACCCAAATGTAATTTTTTAAAAACATAATGTGTATGCATGTTTTTAACAATTAAAAATGATCAACCATTTGTCATTATCAACAAAATGATGAAATAAGATTTATATATGTCCCTAAAATTGGTTTTGGACTTGTTTAAAATCTATTTCTCCAGTTATTAGTTTAGTTAAACCATCGATAAACCCGTTTCAACCCTAACCAAGATAATTCATTTTTACAATTTTCATTATTCATTATAAGAAAAAAACATGTGGAAATTATTATATAAAAATAACTATACATATTCATAAAATAGAAATCATTTTTATAAATAAAATTCACATATTTCAAAAAATATATTTTTAAATTAATCCCACAGATGTGGTGAAAAATTAGTATTGCCAAATGAAATATTATAATATATTTGAGGGATTTTAAATTAAAATTCAATATCAAATTGATTACAATGACATATATTTGATTAAATATAATATAAGATAACTAATTGTGTGTTTAAAATCATTGTGAATCAAAATTTAAAATTGTGATTTTTTTAAATGAAAAGGATCTTCTTAATATAAACCGTAAATTTTCAACATTAATTGAAAAAAATAAAGAAAAGACCCAAAATATATCCCCAAGATAATATGGAAATAATGATTCAAAAAAATAAAGATACATTTTTTTAATATATTTTATAATTTATTAAAAAAAACACATATTAATTTGCAAAAATAGAAAAGAATTTATTTTTTAGAAAATTGAATTTTTTTAGAAAATCTAAATATATTTTCCAAAATTTATGTACATATTTATAAATATGTATTCTTTGTATAAAACCATTATACATAAAATTTATTTATTTTTCTTCATTTCCAAAATAAAATTTTTAATGGATTGGTCAAAATATCCTTATTAAATAGTAAAATAAATAGTATATTGGGCTTCTTTAGAACTCATTGTTGTATGTAGTAAAAGATATCAAAAAAATAATTTTGTTTAGAAAAAATATTTAAACAATATCGGGGACCTACACCATGAATAATCAAACTATTTAAAAAATTATATATTCTTTTCATACTATAATATAATGACTCACACATTTGGTAGGTTGAAAAAAAAAGTTATCCCATCTAATATAACTTAATGAGGATTACCTTAAATGATAACCTAACTTGAAAAGAATTAAAATAATTTTCGTGTTGAATATGTTCACATGAACCATGATAACATACCTTATACCATCCTCGAATATAACAACTATATAATCCTAATGTCTAAAAAAATATATAAAACAAAACAACTATATAATTTGATGTAGCTAAAACATCACAAATATCTACAACTAAAAAATGGGAAAATTATGATTATTCTTACACATTACAATCACAGTGAATAACAACTCGAAAATAATGGTCTAAAACTCCCTCTAGGGTAGGTACTCATACTATCCATCATGGATTTTAAAATTAAATCAATACATTCATATCCCAAAGATTATATACATAATTTTTTTCAAAATCTAATAATATGGGGTCTCTTTATACTTGAATATTAGCTATTTGAAATCCTTATAAATCATTATTGACCAAACACTACCCTATCCTTGTATTAGTGGTAGAGAGTATATTTCTAAATCTATTGGAATACTTATCATGGGTAACATAGATCTAAATTCTCATTATTTAAGAGAATATAACATTTATAAATATCATTTTAAAATACTCATTCGTTGAATTTTGAAATACTATTGGAGTTTATATTACCAAAAATGAGGGTGAGTGATTTTTCCAAGACTATTATCACTTCACTAAAGCCTATATATGTGACATATCATTAAAATGTCATATTCATAGCTTCAAACATTTCTATAATTTTAATTCATATCATAGTTTAGGGAATCTAATAATAAAAAATGATTCCTATTTTTATAGAAACCATAATCACATATGGGATTCATAGATGTTAGATATTCCCTTTCCCAAAACAGACATTATTCATGGTTTGAATAAAATACATAGTAGCTTTAGATTATAAGTCCTCACAAATAAATATTACAAAAATCACTAGTAACAATAGATTTTGAAAAGTAATATGTAACAAATAACATATATAACAAAACACACTATATCATTTCATTGAATTGGAAAATTACCAAACCCCATTGTTAACCCTTTATAAATCCAATATAAGAATATAAATTAAATTTAAATATAATATATAAAATTATATATTTGAACACATTTCACAATTACATATTATTAAATTAATAAAACAATAAACAATGAATGACACATCACATTCCATAAAATTATAAAAAAAATATTTATAAAACTTAAGAATCACAATCCCATACTAGGGTAACATGAACACTACCCATAAAATTTATAGATTCATATAATAAAATGAAGTATATGATATTCTTACTAATACTATATTTTTATACAATTTTCTACATAATATAAAATATAAAATAATGATGTAATAAAAAAGTATAACATCCTGAGTATGAAAAAACAACATATTTCTATTATAGGAATTGACATTTCATAGAGGACTACTCCATTTATACTAAAAATTTATTACATGAGAAATATGGAATATGGTATATTTATACTATGTTTCAACATTATCATCTACATAGTAAAAATATTTAATAATGGAAATAATCATTACCAATTTCCCTAATATTAATATATAATATGGGCATAACTATGATAACACAACCATGATAAAGCATCACATGCTATTAAATACATATTGGGAAAATATTATAATTTATGGAAAAATAATTATTTCTTTCTTGAGTAGATGTTCGATCATCTATCCCAATGGATCTTTCAATCCCAATATAATCCATCCTTCATAAGGCCTTTACACATAATTTATCGATAACCATGATGTCTTTCCAACACCCATGATGGATATATATTCTATGAGTAACATACTTGGTAAGACACTAAAAATGTAGTCCCTAAAAAACTATAGTATGTATATGTATATGAACAATATGATACGAGAAGGAATATAATGATAAACATAAAAATGTAAGTTTGTGAAAATAATATAGCTATAATGGTGACAAAACCTTCTTTTTTTTATTTATAAATTTGATATTACACAGTCATTCAAATAAAAATAATATGATTAATGGGTTATTATATCATTCAAGAATAAATATATAGCATAAAGAGCATCATTAATAATTAATTTGGGTAAATAAGTTACCAACAATAACATAAAAGGAATTTGTAAATCTTACACCACATAAACGGTAATTTAATTTTTCATAAAATAAATTTTTATTAGATTATAGGTTAAAAATCATAATTTGACATAAACATAATAGTTTTACTTAATAGATTTTGTGTTTTTTATATAAATTAAGATAAAATATTACCATTATTCTATTATGTAATATGATTGTATATTAGTATTTATATATCTTATAAATAATTTTATACATTATTTAGACAATATGTAATATATTATTTTTAACAAGAAGGTACTTTTTTAAAACCTCGTGCTTTAATATAATATGTTTTTAATATATTATTATATATTGAAAAATTAGTCTTTATATGAATTCTATGTAAATATACTTTTATGCATTTATAAAATAAAATTTTTAGTGTCCCTAAGATGTTAATAATTTAAATTATTATAATTTTATAAAATAAAATATTTAACAAAAGAAAAGTTTAGAAGAATTTATATGTAATATTTATATTTTTTAAGTTAATAAATTACATATTTTATGATTATAGTTTATAATAGAATATATATATACATATAAGATAATTTATACCTAAGAAGGTTTTTGTTAAATTCGTTATATTTTCATTTAAAAATAATAATTGTCCATCCATTATCAGTGGATAGGAAAACCCTTCAAACTAGGGGGAAGCCTCAACCCAAGGTAAGTCTACATTAGACTACCGAAGGTCTGCGAATGGGGAAATTAGGGGTCTTCTCTCATTGAGGATGCATGGGTTTGACTAAATTCTGGTTGGTCCCATGTATAAGTCTCATATGTCATAGGTTTGGAGAAATTATTTTTATGACAATGTATAATGCCATTCGGAAGTTGGCCCTTTAATAAGCTTATAGATAAGAACCAATCATCATTGTCTTATATGCCATATGTCACCAGAATTTTAATTCGATGTGGATCTCAATTCTCAGTTACAGTTCAATATTTATAAACATCGCGTATATAATATCAATCTTATTGAAATCACCCTAGTTGTTCAATTTCCCCTACATCATTTCCTACCTCGTTACCCACGTTCCTCTAATCTTAATGTATCTTATCAATTATTCAAGGATATATTATTTTTCATTAGAGGTCCAAATCGATGTTTGTTCACTACATGACAATTCCAACAATGATGTCCATATAATAGTGTTATACCGTGATGATTGTTCCATTATAAAAAGTCGAGAACAACTATCTATTTTACTAGGTGATCGTCCTATGGCTAAGTTTTGATCACCATTGGATACTCGTACATCTCAAGGAAGCTGGAAAAAGATAATTTAATCATATTTTATTTATTAATGTGGAATCATCATTGATCCTTTGAAAAAAAAATATTTTTATTTTATTTTTTTCAAAACACCTCATTAAATTAAGTTATAGGTACATAAACAAAAGATTCTAAATTCATATTTTTATAAATGTCGGACAATCAGATACATTCTTTAACAATATAAATTCATTCTGAATCATCCCAAGAAATCTTGGTTGACACTCTCCATTGGGTCTCCGTAGCCATATGTATATATAGATATAAGCATCCACTCTCTCATGGAACTTTCGTCATCACCCGAAGGAGAATCTATTCCAATCCTTACCTTACAACTCTTTTCCCTCTCTTTCCAACTGGTTCTAGAACCCGAAAAGCATAATGTGCAGCATAGCCTATCAGATTCAATTTTCATTTTGTATGGGTTTATATCTACATTTATTTGTATTATTTTCATAATTACAACTTTTTTGGAAATATATTTAAGAATGTTTTTTGAAATTATATTTACATAAGGAATATATCAATATTTTTTTAAAATTTTAATACTAATCTCCATTCTCAAATTATAATTTTTTAAGGGAGTTTCATTATTTTCAAAATATATTTAAAGTGTTCAGGTTATTTTAAAAATGTTAATGTATAATTTTTTTCTTTTAAATCCGATTTTTATTAAGGGTAAATTTCATTACTTTTAAACATTACAATTTTGAATATATAATTTATTTTGATGATGATTTCACAGATAAGCATCTTTAATTATATATTTTATGTAGAAGTGAATAAAAATATTTTTCTTATATAGGGGATATATATTATATTAATTAAAATAGAATAAGTATTTAGAAAAATGTTTAACCTATATCTTCAATGCATTATTTTATATATAAATTAATTTTCAAAATTATTATTATTTTATGTGATGGATTCATATCATGTCAAAAATAATTTTTTGCATCAATTACTCTTCAATGAACAAACATGTCATTCATAATAATAATTATATCTTTATGTTATTGATTCTTTATAAAAAATCAAACACACACACACACAAACATATTTATATATATATATAATCATGTTTATTAAATAAATTATTACATTTTTTGAAATAACATAAATTTTTTTTATAAAAATTATACATTTCTCTAATTTTGTGAAAAGTTAGAAACATATATTTTCGTATATAATATTTTAAAAAATGTACTTAAGGTAAAATAATTACCTATTATTAAAAAATTACACAGTTTTTAAAATGTTTTCTTCATGGGATTTAAATAAAAAATGAAACCCTCACAAAGAAAATTGTTTTTGTAAAATCCCAAAACATGGGTATCAAAAGAGATAATGAGGAATGTGGAGTTAATCCATGGACTCAATAATTTTTGTTCCCAATAAGTGATACCCCATGTAGCCACTTATATTTTATAAGGGTTGTCTAGAATCATTTTTCATCTATAAAAATATACTCTTTTCATAATGAATGGTTTTAAATATCAATAGAGATATTGATGCACTTTTTAAAGGATAAAGGTTTTCAAAAATAATTTTTTCCTATTTATTATTACCTTCAAATGATTTTATATTTTAGAAACTATTTTCAAAATAATGTTCTTAAGAATAATTATGTTTAATGCCTAGTATATTTAGAAAAAAAATCAATGTTAAATTTCATTTCAAAGGATTTTTAAAAATTATTTTCCAAATATATATATTTAAAACGCATAAAATTAATATTATTGAAATGTATATATATATATATTTAATTAATTTATTTTGATAAAAACAGTGGTTTTTTATAAGATTTTTTAAAATGATTGTCACCATATTTTTTAATATATTATAATAACCACTAAATTTTAAATTTGGTTCTCCGTATGTTTTGAAAAATATTTTCTGGATCATTTATATGTTTCTTATATATTAAATTTCTTAAATATTTATTGTGAGAAAAGTCAAATAGATGAATTTTTATTTATTTTTTATCTCTAATAAGTTTTAATAGTGTCCTTTTTCATCCAAATCCTAGACCGAAAAAGAATTTTATATTTATAATTGACTATATATTTATTATATTAATTATAAAAAATATGCATCATTATTTTTCACCAAATTTGAATGCATGGGTTTTTGGATGTTACACAATTTATCAATATAAATCTGAAGATAAATTTGGAGATTATGAAATTTGATTAAAAAAATTGGTGATGTTTCTAATTATATCCATTTTAAACATTTGTATTATAAAATTTAAATTTTGGGAAAATGTATGTGTTATAAATATACTAATAAAATTATAACTAATTAAGTTAATTTTAAAAATATATACTTCTAGTGATTACATTTTTTCAAATTCTATAATTTGAATTTAATAATTTTATTTATGTATAAAAAATAAATTTTGGCGATGAAATTCATTCATAAGTGTCGTAGAATGTAACACCCTAGAAATTATAACTGTAGGTTTCATTTAATATTTGGTTATCAAATATCTTAAAAACTAATGTATAATTTAATATAAATAAAAATGTAATTATTAATAAAATTTGGGTTTTTATAAATATTTATTTAATAATACATTTATTTTTTTATGGAATACTTCTCAACATTTATATATTTATATAATTTAAATAAATGTGTCTTTTTCCTTAAAAATATTAAATTGATGATTCATTTGATAAAGAAAAAATTTTAAAACCCCAAGTTTTAATATTAAGTTTACTCAATATATTATTACTTATGATGAGTGAAATTATTTTTATTAGAATTCTATTTACATATATTCTTAAGGGTTTATAAAATCCACTTTTGAGTATCGTTAGACTATAAATATGAGAATAATATGCATGAAATACTATGTCCTTGATTGGAATAATGATATAATAATTGAAATGTAATGAATTTAGTTGTGAATATTATAAATGTAAATTTTTTTATAGCCTATATATTTTAAAAAATCCGTATAATATAATTTTAAATAACGAATTTTTTTAATTAATAATCTATATATTAATTTTTATAAAAAACATTGGCCAACTAAACATGGTGTCCATGATAGCCCTTGATCTTTGGGGAGATTGATCAACCCATGGGTGGTCCATCTATGACTAACCAAGATTGGTGGTAGGGGAAATTATATCTCCTTTCACGTTTATTGTATATTAGTAATGAAAATGCATGTTGGGTCTGTGTATAAGAACTATCAAGAGTAGATCCTATTACAGGATTTTGGTACGGATTTGATATTGATTATATTATATTCAATTTCACACTTGAAATGAGATTTGAGGACAATGTCAATTCTCGGATACTATTAATTATTTTAAAACATCCCTTTTATCATAGTCGTCTAATCGAAAAAACATAACCATTTGATCTCCCATGCACCATATTATTCTTCAGATCCCCATTTACCATATTATTAATACATCATATCAAGAAAAATAGACCATCCCCATCACCATCAACAAAAATAATACTATTTTTTCACCACATTAATAATTTTAGAAAAGGTTACCTTCTAACTATGTAAAACCCTGATAAGTTTTCAAGGGTGAAAGGACAAGTCATGCAATCTAATTTCTTATTTGTTCACCCTATGACTAATCTTTGTCACCATTTGATGATATTTGTTTTATATGATGGATTAATAATCTAATTTATGCATGAAATAGTTATCAATGTCAACATAGTTTCTAGCGTTTAAAAAAATTCATTCATTAAACCTTTTTTAAAGATCATTTTTTCTGGTTAGAGAGTTATAAACCAATGGTTATAAATGTTTCTTATCATACTAAATGTATCATATGATATGTTAATCACCAAACCATCATACCGTAGGAACCCACGAAATATCGGTCAACACATGCCAGTGGGTATCCAAACTGATATGTGTGTATAAATATATGCATCCACTCACCCAGGTTACTCCCCAAATCACCCGATGGAGATTATCTTCCAAGAATTGAATTCCCTCGCATTTTCCCCATTAATTATCATTTGTTCAATCCCCCAACTTCTATAAAGATATTCCTCCAGTTTCTGGATCTATTTTCATTTTGTATGGTTATGTATATTTACTATTCTCAAAATTACAAGATAATTATTTTTTGAAAATATAATAAATATATTATTTTCTGATTATATTTATGTATGGGATAAATGTTTATTATTTTTTAATATATACTACTATAAATGATTATTAAATTCTAATTTTGGAAAAGGAGATTGAGATTTTCAAAAACTATTATAAGTTTTAATGTTATTTTTAGAATCATAATGTATTGTTTTTATCATTTAAATACAATTCCTAAAAATGCTAAACTTATTTATTTATATTTGATAGATCTTAGAAGCTATGACTTTATTTCAAAGATGATCTCAAGGGATTTACATCTTAAAATTAAATTTTAAATGTATTATAGAACCCATGGTTTCAATTAAGTAACCCTTTATTTATATTTTCTGAAGTTTCTAAAGTGTTTGGGCGATCTTTGGGTTTTTTTAGTACTTTTAGAAAAAATTTGGTGCTTTTATAAATATGAATGATTTATACATAGTTTTTGAAAATCATGCATCTACTACATGAAATTGGGCATAGTGAGACACGTGAAAATGGGAAGGCCTACAATTAGGCACACATTTTGAAAAAATGATGTGGAATCCCATTAGAAAACATGAAATATAAAACTCTGATATTTTAAATTTTTGGTGCCTGGTTTTTCTAATCATGTGTCACATCTGTACAGAGTTTAAAAACTAGATCAAAAAATTGGATCTATGTATAGATTATCTCTAAACATGTGTTTTTCATCCATTTCTCCCAAAAATGAAAATTTCATCCCCCCAATGGATATTTAACCTTTATGACTCAAATACAAAGTTATCTAGATGAATTTCATTTTTTTAATCTATATTACCTTGGTCAGTCCAAGTTTGTTGATGATTTTCATGTTTTCTCATAGATCCAATTTCATAGCTCTATTGGGTTCTTTTATATAGTACATGAAGTATTGATAAAATATTGTTGATTCCAATCAGATTTAATTTTTTTTATGTAAGGGGAGATATATAAGGAGTGTTATTTGAGATTAAACATCATTTTCTGGGTGTTCTCATATCATTCTTCATTTTTAGCATAATTTATGAGGTAGGTGGTTTCACTCGAAACACCAATTGTTAATAGATGAAGAAATATTTTCAAATTGTTTAAATTGAATTTAATTGGTTTTGAAATTTTGGATAAATAAATATATAGACCTAGTTTAGTTATTGTTAGTGGTTTTTGGGATTTGGTGGAAATTTTTCCTGAAAAACTCTTCATTTTTATGATTTAGAAACTTTTATTTTAAATTTTAAATTTTTTGGATTTAAGAAAATTGTTTTATTGTAAGGTTCTCAATAAAATAATGTTTCTATTTAAATGGTTTGATTTTTTGGTCTGAAATGGTTTTGGAATACATGGTTTGTGTGAATTCATGACATTTATTTGACCTTAAATAAAGGGTCTGTAGCATTAGGGTAAAAAGTGACATGACCCATGATGAGTGGTTACTTTCATTGCGGAACAAGGATATTGGCCACTTTGTAACAACTTAGTGTATTTACAAGAAACCGATGATAAGTGTGGAACACTCAAAGAATCATTCATATGTGTTTGTTTGTGTGTATTCATGAACCATGCATTCAGAATGTGAAAATTCAATGTGAAATAGTTTCACATATTGTTTTGAAACATTTCCATGGGAAAACGGAATTTATTTGGGTAACATTTTTTGTATGGGTCAATTTTTTGTGCAAAACAATATGTATTTGATATAATCTATTTTCAATTGTTTATATAAATTGTATTCTAAATTATATAACTTGTTATGTCCTAGTGGTGTGTGTAAAAAATTCATTTTGGGAAAACAATATGAGTTTCATTACTCACCAATTATTTGGTACATTGGTGGTTTGGTAGATATTGTCTATTGGGACATGAGGAAAGGTAATGTATCACACTTATTTAGTGTATCTTTGTGATACATGGGATATTTTTTCCGATTGGAGGATGAATAATGTTCAGTGTTATAGAGTTTTGGCATTAGATTCTTTATATCTTGTTGGTTATTTCTTTCACTATTTACTTGTTATTTAAAAATATTCTAATGTGATTATCTATTAGAACTTGGTTTTGATATCAATGATATTATATTGGGTCATATTAAATTATTATCATGAATCTCATAGTGGTCTTTGTAATGGAATTTTTTTGGATGTTTTATTTATCAAGATGAAATTCATCCAATAATTTTATTGAATCCCTTGGAATTTTTTCTATCCATTAGCACCATAGGTATGTTTCTTAAGGCCAAGTAGTAATTCAACCACAATTGAAGACAATGAGTAGGGGTGGAATGTTACAAATTTTATTATTCATGGAATTCCCATCATTAATTTTTTTAAGTAGTATGAGTCATGTTCGGTCATTGAATCAATTATCATTTTTCATCCCTTGAGTTGAAATTAATTATATTCTAATCCATATCTGAGGATGGTAAAAATGAGTGTGATTGTTGGGATATAAATTGTAGAGAATAAAAATTCGTAGAAAACCATTTTATTCTGAACATAATTTAAATAAGTAATTTTTTACATCGTTTCTCTATAAGAAATTACACAAATTGGAATCTCATTATCATCGGTTTAGCTAATAAGATAAGCATGAAATTCATTTTAGAAATGAATTCCCACTATGAGCGAATATTTCATTTTGAGTAATTATTTATAATTTTGAATAAATATTTTTATTTATGAAAAATATATTATTTGTTTTTCATATGTGAGATTTTGAAAAGGTAATAATTTTAATATTTTGAAAAATAGTATGATGTTCAAAAATTGGATGAATTTCAAAAAAATGAACATGAAAAAGGATTAATTTTTATGGAAATTTTATGATACATGTTATGTTATTGAAATTAAAATTATTATGAAATAATTTTCTAGAGAGTGTGATTTATGTCATTATTTTGGTTATAGAAAATAACTCTTAGTAAGTATTGTATAAAACTATTGAAGGAATCTTCAAAAAATGTTGTTTCACACAAGCCACAGGTGAACTAACAGTTGGATTTGAGAATA
This sequence comes from Viscum album, assembly GCA_963277665.1. Lineage (NCBI taxonomy): Eukaryota > Viridiplantae > Streptophyta > Magnoliopsida > Santalales > Viscaceae > Viscum > Viscum album. Next base: position 769,571,653 of record OY728121.1, read on the forward strand.
GATTAATATTTTTTGGTTATGGACATATGAAATAATAGGGATGAAATAATGAATGTGTATCATTCTATCTACATTCAAAATTATAATTCACACATCTGTTTTCACGGTTTGGAACCAAGAAATGAGGAAGTGTGAAAATATAAGATAAATCGAATCATTGATTTATATAGCACACATGTAGGGCTGAAATTCAAGTAGATTATGTATATTCATGAGGATAATAAAAACCAATGGTGGGATTTTTCAGTTCAAGGAACATCAAACTATGGCCTTTGTTGAGATTATTTTAATGAATTATTAAAAAAAATTATCCTCATATGTTCATGATTAAAGGAATGACAAGTTTCGTTAGAATGAATCCTGAGAGCCTCACAATGATATATTATGTAGCTAAATTTCTGAATTTAGTCCATTTTTGATCCTAAAGTTTTTTCTACAATGTATTTAAAGGAAAAAATTGTTGAATCGGGGCTAGGGAAGGAGATTCTCTGGAAGATTGTAATGGTTTGTATAATGGATAATACTAGGACAACCAATAAAGAATCATTGGAAGAAAGGGACCTCTAAGAAGATATAGGTTGAGGAAGCATGTTGATTCCTATTGTATGTAGTGTGATATAAAATTATAGTCATGATAGAATGAGGGGAAATTATTTCCATGGTTTGATGATGACTTAGAGTCATACTGCTAGAGCGTTAAACCTTCTGGCACGACTCAAGAGAATTATTGGATGTTTACAACATCATTCATTTGAACACATAATGTGACATTGTACGACACTAGTGAGAGCATGTCATAATTTTAGAATGATGGGGAATATTTATTGTTATTATCATACTACTCCTAGGTCATCTATTCGAGAAACATATCATGTGTTTCATACATTGAATGCTTTGACAGGATGAGGGAAGAAGAATATCTCTCATCAGTAGAACCATGTTAGACCTGGAAATTATAGTAAAACCATGACTACTCAATATTGAAATATCAATTGTGTAATAAAAAGAGTTACATGAGCAAGAAATTACATGTTTATGAGGATTTCATTATGGATATTGAATCTAAACCATCGATATTGTGAGGAAACATTATTTTGAATTATACCCTTGGGTAGGAATTATCTAATATCAGTGATTCCCATTCAATTATTACTTATTGTTTTTTGTTTATTTTCTAGGTGTAATTGTTTAGTTGATTCCCTCTACGGTCAAACTATAAAAACCTCTTAGTTGAAGATAATTTCAAGAGTTTTTTGTAATGAATCTTCCATATATATTGTTTTATTTGTGATGATATGGTAATTATATATGCACGATGTGGATGTCTATGATATAATCCTGGGAATGGATTTATAGAAAAAATTAAATTCTCACATTCAATGTTATACAAGAATGGTTAGTTTCATAACTGATGATTGTATCAGGAATCTCATTAAAGGTGACAAGAATGAAAAAATAGGCGCAATGGGCAAAATGCCAACAGCAGTTGGAATGATCTCATACTAGTTGGAAGTGTTGAAATTTACATAAATGGAAGTGTTTTGGAATACTAGATTTCTAGTGACTGATGATAAGTTATGTTATGTCCTTTAGGATAATTTCTCAATGTTTCAACTCCAAATATATGTGGATATTATGATGGATCTTCTTCATAGTTTAATTATTATGTATCTTAAATTATATTGGATAACCCCAACAGAATTAGGGGAATATAAAGTATCATTGGAAGAGATGGAAAGAAAAGGGTTAAATTGTCATAGCATGTCTCTAGGGGATGTACTGGTCATGTTTGCCAAAAAAGAGGACGGAACTCCTCATCTATGTGTGAATAATTATAATATTTACCAAAAAAATAATATATACTTGGAATCCACATCCACACATTTTTCATATGTATGATAAATTGATTAGATGTAAGGGTTCTAATATATTAACTTCCATTTAGGATATCATCAATTGTAGGTTTGGAAGGTAGATAATCTAATAATTACTCCCATGAGCACATATGGCCATTATGAATACGTGGTAACACCATTCAGTCTTAAAAATGTATGAATAGATTTTTGGAATTAATTAATTAGATATTATAGAGGTATTTGGTGTTGTTCAGGGATAACATATTTTTGTATTCAAGGATAAGGTATAATCAAGAGAAACAATTGGAGATAGTGTTGGGAATCATACCGGATCATCCTATACATACCAAATTATCAATTATTTTTATCTTGATACAATTGGATAATTCCAATACCATGTAATTATTGAAATAGGTATTTCTATAGATCTAGAAAATTGGGAGTTTCCAATATCTAGTCATCCACCGAAGATTGTCCTTTAATTATTCCTTTTCCTTAGTATTCCATGTTATTACTCATTATTTTTTCATTATTTTTTACATATGGACTAAAAAATGAAATATTTTACAAGAAATATTTTTCTACTATAATGGTATAAGGATTGTTTGATGCCTTTTTAAGAGCTGAATGTTCACCGTACACCAACACCAGTCTTGATTTTTATAGAATCATGTCAAGGGTACATGGGGTATAATGTTTCCTCAGTATCAGGGTTAGGATGTGTCCTCATGTAAGTATATCATGTGGTTTCTTATATTTCAAGAATGTTTCCATTTATTGAGAGGAATAATCTGAAACCCTATTTAGATATTTCTACAGTATACCAATCTTTGAAGACTTATCATCATCACAAATTTGGTAAGATATTTACAGTTCTTATTGATTATATGAGTTTGAAATATATTTTCTCCCAAATATATTTTAACCTAATGAAAATAAGATGAAGGGTTTATCTCCAAATTTTTCACTTTTACATCATGTATACACCTTGTAAAGGAATTTTTGTGGTAGATGCATTAAGTGGAAATTTATATGACCAGTTGAAAAAATCATTTTATGAGTGGAAGTCGTGGTTGGTACCATATGAAATGAACTTGGAATGTGATGACCGGGGATAATTTTATGTTTTCTTTCTAATTTTTTTATTCCATATTTTCTTGAGACAGATAAATTGGCACTGTCGTCCGGTTGATTACTTATTTCTATAATATCAAAACTCAATGGTGGGGAGACTTTTGAGGGAAATTGGATGGATGGGAGTTTAGTTTTATGGTTTAAATATTATATAGTCGTCCTGATCGATTATCATGAACAAATTAATCATGAATACCATCATTCTAGGTGGACTGTTCTTCCTAGAATACATATGATATATAATAAATTTAATACATAGTTTTGGGGGTTCGGAATGAAATGAAATTTAATTTTGGTCATTTTGATATTCCTAACTTGTTATTAGGTAATTAGAGAGAATCAATGACTAGTTGGCATGTTACATTAATAATCATTTATGGGTTTTAAATGGGATATGTTTTTAGTGTATTTTAGGAAATGTCTCCCAATAATGGTTCAGAAACAAAATTCCATTTTGGTGATAGAAGATTATCTCAAAAAGCCATCTCCTTTCATCCTTATTCATGAATATCATTAGGTAGAAGAATTTTTTAAATAGAATATATGGGAAGTTTCAAAGAAGCATTATATATCGGTGAAGATAGTGTTAGACATAGATATGAGGTTTACATCTCATTTCATGAATTCCATGCATCAAGAACGTGGGACTCAGTTGACTATGATTGTGGTGTATAATCATTATATGGTGGAAAAACATTAACAAATGATAAAATAACAAAAATATATGTTACAGGATTCCATAATATATTTTTGTGGCTCATGGGAAAAGGACATACCATTAGTGGACTTAACATATGGATAAAGTTATCATGCCTCGATACATATGAATCCTTTTATGCCTTATATGGGAGTCATTGCTTTTCACCACTTTTTTTGTTGTATATGGGTGAGAGTCATCCAGTTGGGACAAGACTTTTATAATAGAAAATGGAGATGATTTAGTCGATCAGTAAATAGATGGATATGGTAAAGTGTCATCCAAAATAATATGGGGATCATCATCGATTCTCTTCTTCATTTGAGTTTTGTGATCATGAGTTTTTTAGGATCCCTTCAAGGCTTAGAAATCATTGTTTCTGGAAACAACCAATGTTATCTAATTATTAAATAGGCCCTTATAAGATAATTGATGGATTATGAGATGTGTCATAAATTTTTTATTTGCAACTATGGTTCAGTTTTCTTCATAATGTATTTCATGTATCTCAATTGAAATAGTATCAGCCTAATCCTAACCAAATTATTTGATTGGATCACATTTACATAGAGCTGGATTCTTCATTGGTGCTTGTGCCATTACAAATTGCAGATAAGAATGTGAATTTCTTATATTGAAAAACATTAGTCTAGTGCTGGTTTAATGGAAACATAAATGAATTGGGGAAGTGTCATGGTAACTGGTGAAATAAATAATATAGAAATGGACATAACTATTTCATAAAAATGTTTTATTTCAATCAGGGGACATAATTTCCAATGATGGGGAGAATTTACCCCCACCAATTTCAATTAACTAACAATTTCATAAAAAAATAATTATATAGGATGTTTGGGAGATTATTTGGATAGTTTGAAAGAAATTTAGAATATTTTGGGTCTTTTTACATGGTGTCTAGTAAGTGAAAACTATGAAACTCTTATAGGAAATCAGTTATAGTGAGAGAACATATAATGGGATGTTGAACAATTAATAACATTGTTTGACCAAACTATACTGAAACTTAGGAGAAACTATGTACAATAATAGATTTAGATTTTAAATAGTTGGCACATGTATTGTCTAACCACGTGGGACAACCATGTGTGGTTCACATTGTGGTATAGGATGATTCACCATTAGTGCCTATATTTCTTAACCATACAACTACCTTTGACAAATATATAAACTATATCCAAAAAAACCGGATCTTGGATGGGATTGACTCAAAATAACTCACATTTCCTCAATTTTGTCCCCAAATATAAATTTCATCCATCCCAAGGAAATGAAATCATTCCCCGTCAAATTGAATGTAATATGAAGGAATTTATTGGAGAATTAATGCTTAATTCCCTATATATTACCTAGATTGAATTAGTGTTTTGTGGGATTTCATATATCTACATTCATCACAATATGTTTGTTATATCTATTCCATATCGGATATATCTATGTCATTTGAAGATAATCCTGGTTAGTTTTTTCCTATATGATGCCAGGGGAAGAGATCTGAGGTGTATTATTAGAGTCTCAATATGGTTTTATATGAATTTTTGTTCCATTTTTCACTTCATCCATAATTCTATAGGTAGGTGGCATCAAACTCAACTCTTATTAAATGAAATCGATGCCTTTGTTTTTGATTTTTTTTATTTTATTTAAATATGTTTTGAAATTAATGGTAGAAATCATAATTAGTTATTTTTATTGATTTGTGGATTTGGTTGAAAATGTTTATGAAAAATTATTTTTTAAGGATTTTAAAATGTATATTTTAGAATATGATTTTTTTCATTTATGAATGTGGTTTTATTGAATGTTTTTCAAAAAAAATAATGGTTTTAGGAAAATGGATTGAATTAGTTGGTTTGAAATCATTTTGTAATACGTCAGTTATGGGAGTTCATGATTTCGGCAAGACCATGAATAAGTGGAATGTTCCATTATAGTAAAAATGGATGTGCCCTTAGATAATGGGTGTGTGTCATTGGGGAACATAGATATTTTTTAATTTTTGATGACTTAGTTGATGAATAAGAAACCATTCATGAATATGGAACTTTCTAAGAAGAATGCATGAGTGGGGGTGTGTATCTGTTAATAAAGGATTGGGTATTCCAAATAGGTATAGGAAATGGTATAAGGTATTATTTAGTGGAATTACCTATGGAAAATGAATTTGGATCAGAATACTATTTTTTGTGGAGTTTTTTTGGTGTTAAACATATGGGCTTTGATATAAACTATTTTTAATTTTAAATATAAATTGTTTCATTAATGTACTCACTTTTCATATTATAGTTTCATGAGTGGGGATTCCATTTTGGAAAAAACAAACAAGATTCATTACTCACTCCTTCTTTAGTAAATTTGTTTATTTTCATATATTATTTTCAAGGAAAAATAAAAATGAAAATTAACACAATTTTTTAGTTTTTCTTCCTGATGCATGGGTTGGTTTTTGGGTTATAAGTATGAACATATTTAGATTCATGGAGATATGTATTTAGAGTCATTTTTTGTGTTATTCCTTCTATTGTGTACATTATTTTTATGAGTCTTCCAATGTGGAACTCTATTATGTTTTCATTTTGATATAAATGATATTAATTTGGGTTCGTTTACATTGTAATCAAGCATCATATAATTGAAATTATTACTAAACTTTTTGTTGGGATGTTTAATTTATATAAAGGAAAATTTTTAAACAATTTTGTTGAAGCCCATGACATTTATTTCCATCCTATGGTGCCCTGGGGATGTCTATGAAGTCCATGTATAAATTCTCCCTCGAATCAATACAATGAGGATGGGTGGGATGCTACATGTATTTTTTCCAAAATCCCTTTTTAGGATAAGGGTGTTAATTCTATTATTTTAGTAGATATTTTTAGGAAAATTGAATTATTATTACAAAAATAAAATTTTCCTCTAGATCGTTGAAATTTTATTTTATGTATTAATTTATTTTATATATTAATATTATTTCATGGGATGGATTCATATCATATCGATCTATCATTTTATGCATGATTTCATTATTCAATACATGGATATGTCATTCAGGATCATAATTTCAGCAATAAATTTTTTATTATTCATTACATTTAATACGTACATATATATAAGAGTGTTCATTAAATATATTATTCATTAATTGGAACAAATTTAAAAATGGGTTTTATAAATTATTTATTTCTCTAATATTTTAAAAATAAAGAAAGAATTGTTTTCATAAACAATGTTCTATGAAATGCGTACTTAATGTAAAATAACGCACTATTAAAAACCATGTATTTTTTTTTTCAAAATTATTTTCAATGTAATTTAAATGAGATAAGAAACACTAAAAATTTCCTTATAAAAACCTAACACTTGTGTTTCAAAGTAGATCATGTGGAATGGGGTGCTAACCCCTGGCCTCAGGAATACTTTTTCCAGTAAGTGGTACCCCAAGTGGCCACATGGATTTCATATGGTTTCCATGTATCATTTTGATTCCATAAAATGATACTACTTTGAAGAAGAAAAGTTATTAAAACAAAAAGGATAAATTCATATATTTTTCAATGTAAAAGTATTTTTTAAAAAATAAATGATATAAGTTTATTCAAATTCTATTATATTATGAAAAAATTTAAAAAAAACTATAAGAACTATTTATTTTCAAATCATATTACATTTTGAAATGGATTTTCAATATTATATGGTTTTTTAAAATATTTTATAAAAGTGTATTTCAAATATATATATTGAAATTCCAATAAATTATTGTTTTTGAAATATATATATATATATATATATATATATATGAAATATTTATTTCCATATAAACAAAAGTGATTTCATATGAGTTTTTATATTTATTTTGAAATGGGTTTTCAATTTCTTTACCATTTTAGGAAATTAGGCTCACCCTATGATTTAGAAAATATTTTCAGAATCATAAATATGTTTAATAGAAACTAGCTTAATTATGTGTATAACATGTGAAAAGTAAAACAAATAACTAATTATTTTTTAACATATTATTATATTTAATAGTGGTCCTATTCCTCCCAAATTATAGAATAGAAAAGATCCTCAGATTTATAAGGACACAATATTTTTCAGTTTCAATATTAGATAATATAAAATATTATTTTAAACTAGATATATAATCATGGTTCTCAGGATGATATATCAAATAATTTTTTTCATTACAAATAATAAGGTGAAATTTTTTTCATATTAATATATTTTTCTTAATATGTGAAAGTGTTTTTACTACTAATCTCATGAATATTTTTGAATGATGGGTCACAGCTAATAAATAAATAAAGGTTAATGGGATATGAAATACAGTAAAAATGTGAGTGACATTTCAATATACACATAACTATTAATGTGGTTGAACCTTATAACACCATAAAAAATCATTAACATTGGTGTAAGTGTTATCCCCAAAAAATTAATCTTGAAAACATTTCATAATTTTTTTTAAAAACACTATGGTGTTATGAGTGAATAAGTTATCACCATTAACATAATAAACAATCAAAATATAATTGTTTATTACAATACACATAATTATAACACCATTATCATAATAATATACATATCTTAACGATTTATCTCCATTTTAATGATCATAAAAAGTGGTGATTAGTTTTTCACCATAAATAAAAATCATAACATGAGATAATGTATTTTTATAATAATCATTACAGAATGGTAAATCACTATAATCATAATAATAAATTTGAAGTTTGGGTTATTAAATATTTATAATAAAAACATGGATATATGATTTATCACAACTTTTATAGTTAAAATAAATGAAAAATAATCACAAAGATTCTATTTCACATAAATTATATACATAGAATCATATGGTATGAAATAATTACCTTTATCTAAGATTTACCTCACATAAAACCTCTAACCTAATAAGAGTTTAAAAAAATATATTAATAACAAATCAAAAGTAACATAACTATGGTAATTATTTATTATCAGAATGCATATATAATATCCCCATCAATATTGAATTCTAAAGAATTTCTTACATGGAATGTTAATATAAATCCTTGGAAAATCCCCGTAAAATTTTCATCATCTAAATATCAACCGATTATTTAATGAAAAATTCCTACATAGATCCACGTGCTAACATTAATAGTTTTAAAGGAACTATCATGGTTCAGACATCCCATAATAAATACACATCATGTAAATAAACCACATTTGTAGTTATAATTTATTTTTTTCACTAACCCACAGAAACTATCATAATATATGGAACAAAAAACACAGATTAAATGTCTTAGGAATGTAGGAACAATGTACAATGTTTTATTTGAGGAATATTCATCAAATATAACCACATTTTGTAGACATAATAAATTTATATTTCTATGTTAGGATAGAAAATAATATTATTTATATTAATGTGTAACAAAAATAGAGAATAAAATTGTATATATTAACAAGGATACAAAAACATAACTACTAAGATATTGTAATATAAATAATTTTTTAATTGCTTTTTAGATGAGAGATTTTGTATATTTGGGAAAGAAGATGATAAGGGATAAGGGGATGCATCATTTTGAAGCATCCTTGGTGAAGATGGGACCAACTATATTATTTTATTTTTCCAAAAAATATTTCAAATTAAATTTTTAAATAATTTATCTAATAAGAAGTTCATTATAATATTCACTACCAATAGTAACTATTTTATAAAAAAATATACCATTAATACATTTAATTAAATGAAAATAAATTATTATTATTTATTAAAATAGATAAATCTAAAAAAGTGTTTATATGTTATAAAATGATATATTACCATTAATTTTAGATACATATATAATGAATCAATTAAAAGGGATTACATACTTGGAGATATGATGTTCATATTACCTAATGACTTAAATTTTTTTTTTAGGAAAAATGAGAAGCTTCATTTGCAATAATTGTGTTTACATTTAACGGTAAATCTATCTAAAATGGTTAGATTAATGGGTAATTCCATTCCCATATTAATATAAAGACTAATTGAGTGTATGGAAAAATTATCTACAAATAATTATTTATTTTAATTTTTTATCAATTTTGTATCCATATTCCATTATGAATTTATTTCTTTATTTATTAAGGAATGAGTATTTTTGAAATTGTAAGTCAATGTAAATTATAATGTCACCCCACCTCTAAAAACATTACTGGTAAACATTGATTTTTTTTATAAGGAATATATACCAATAATATCTCACAGACAATCACTTATCACATATGGTCACATCTATTCACAAAAAGGAGTCAAACAAATATCGTTCCCACCATACTCCATAAATAAATATTTATATATTCAGGGTATCTATTACCCTCTCCACAATTTTTTCTTTATTATAAATTACATCTATATATTTTTCATTATATCAAATTAATATAATTTAAAATATTTTTTTAAACATTTTTTCATTAATGTATACTATACCCATCTAAAAAAGATTCATTTTCATTCTTTTCTTGTAATATTTTTTAGACTATGCTCTTACAGTTAAATAAATTAAGATATACATTATATATCATGATTTATTAATAAACCATAATTAATAGTTATAAAATATATTAATAATTACTATAAAAAATAATCATCATTCATGAATTTTAATATCCAAAATTATATTTATCAAATAAAAAAAATTCTTTTATTAATTCAAATATCTAAAAAATTGATATTTTAAATATGAATAACTAAATAATACCAATATTTTATAATAAATATCTATAATACTTAGGAAATACCTAAATAACTAATATAAAATATCCATGAACAGTTTCTATGTGATGAATCCATGATCAAGGAGAGGAGAATGTAACTTCAATTCTGAGGGTAGAAAATAAAAATTGGGAAAATTATCACCATATCATTACTTTAAACAAATAATAACTAATAACTTATTAATAATAAATTATAAATAAAGGTAATTAGGTAAAATAAATAAAAATATGGTTATAAAATATGTTTATTATAAACCTATATTTATTATGCATGATGTCAATGTTTGACCCATGAGAATTATAAGGTAGCGGGTTCCTCGCCCCATTTCACTTCATTTAGATATACATAATATTCAACACTATTTTTAGTATATTTAACTCATATATTACCCATTAATGTCATTATAAAATTTTTAAAATTTAATATCTTTAAAAATCCATTTAGATCAAGAATTATTAGCCCGAGACATATTCTCTGACCTTTTATTAAAATAAAAGAAAATTACAGTAAGAAAGTATCACAAGCCCGAAAAAAAAACTACATTTCATAAAAACCATACCTGTCACCTTAACCATGATCCTCATCCACATTAGCCAATTCCCATTTTAAACTTTCATAATGTCACAGTGTCATGACATACTTATTTATGAGATATAACTTTCCCAAATATAGAAACTCCTCAAAAGATCGCATACCTTTTCCTTTGGTGACAGAAGATCTAGTAGACATCGGCTTCGGCATATAAGAGTAGTCTTTCCACTGCCTTCTTCTTGGTGGAGCGTTCATCACTTCCTCATTCCTTAGAAAAATATTTTTTCTACCATGATCAATATAACTATAAGTGGTTCAAACCCTACAAACAGCATTATCCTTTTCATTATAAGACGTGCCCCCCTATTTTCAGAGATACACACCGCCTGGTAACCATCATTCACTCCCCGCTGTTGCTCAATGTTACCCTTAGTATCAATAATTGCTATGCATTGTGGGTGCTCCACACATTGAGAGTTACGAGGACCAGCAGAAGACTCCTTCTCCATTATCTCCTCCATAAATCCTCCTCGATTAGGGAGTACATCCTGTAGAAAACATAATTAATCAATTGGGAAACTTCCACCACTGGTGTCATCTCCTCATGCACCAGACTTCCAAAGCGATTGCAGGTCATGACTCCACCAGAGCTATGAGGACCCATGCTCATAACCTCAGAATCACCATCCGCATTGAACTATAGATGACCCATACTACCTTCCACTGCAGACCGAGACTCAACTCCAAGGTCAACCTTTATTCTGTCAAGGACCAACAACACTGGTGGGGTTAAAGGTGCATTCATCGTCTTCATACCACATGCAATGCTCATCGCAAAATCGAGAATAGTGTACCTCATCTCCCTCTCTATAGTTCCGTCAGGTTGATCTTCAACCATTACATCTGTAGGGAAAGATGGTTGTAATAGGGATCCCCACCCAGATGATCCTCCAGAATTGATACACACAGCAGACTCCACAAGGGAAATCATACCCATGTTTAGGCATCTACATTCAGGTATAACTACCCCATGGTCATCCTTCATCATTTACTAAGCCGGACTCATGACTTCATGATTATCACATCCATCCCCACCTTGTCTTTCCACCACATGTGAGGAAACATTCATCTTTCATCTGCGACAAATAGCCTCCATATGCCTAAATAACCAACAATTGACACAAAATTGCATCCACGATTCGAAGACATCCTCTTGAATCCAAAATAACTCCTTCCTGTTAGTAATCTAGAAGCAAAACACTAGGGGGCTAGCCACATTGACCTCGACACAGATCCACAGACAAATCGGATGCAACACAGATTCAATTAGATAATCCAAACATGATACCGCCAAATCATAGATAACACCCAATTACATATTATAGTGTCTTTAGACTATAATTAAATTTCTTTAAATCCAAAATATCATCTTGTTTTATAGTTTTTGAGAATTATTTCACAACTAATACATTAAAAATTCATATTTTATAATATAGAGACAGGTAATTAGATTCATATTATTCCACAATATCAATCATTTAAAAATAATCATGTTCTCATTTCATAAAAAATAAACATGGATTTTAGCATTCATTAATTCTTATTCTTACATATAAATAAATCCTATGACAAATATTTTAAAAAATCATTTGAAAATATAAGTACATAAAAGTAAGAATCCCATTACTCCAGTGAAAAACATGAAATCCCATGTAATGTTTACCATTAACATAAATTATATTTGAGCATATGAAATAAATTATATCTACATGAATGAGACATAATCCTTTTTCTCAAACATGAACATTATAACAACTAGTATGCAGATAAAAATAATTTTTCAGATAAGAGAATTACTTTCATAAATCCCTTTAAAAACCATTTCAATTTGAATAACCATTCGACCAACTTCCAATATAATTATATAAGGAAAAAACACATTAAACAATTAATTAGAGTGATATAATGGGGATCACACTTTTATTTGAAATTTGGATCTCACCTGTAAGATATGTAGGGGATCAAGCCTTAGTACAAGTTATTTGTGGGCCAACTATTTTTCAACAGCTGTAATGGGGCTCAACTAATTAGAAAATCAATATCAAGATACTTATGGTAAATAATGGGGATCAACCTATTGTATAATATTTATATTGATCATATTTTATTCATATAATTCCCAAGTATCATTTCTTGTGTAAATTTTATGCTTTATCCTTTTCATCATAGATCCATTTTAAAAACACAGTTGAACCTATATAAAAATAACATTATGATATCATAGTACTGTTATTATTTTAAAAACCATATTAAATAATCAAACACTCATAAATAGGGAAATAGTATTTCTATTTGAGTATTAGATGGATTATTGTCATGGAATTAAATATATAAATAAGGGTAATGATGGAAGGAAAAGTTTTTGTCACTATAAATGTTAAAAATAGAACATTCCTTTTGTTGTTTGTAAATTCAGTCTAACATTTTGTATAAAAATTCATTTAAAATATGAAAATTATGGAAAAAAATTATTCATAAAAATCTCATGTATATATAATTACATTCCAACCATAAATTTAATACATGTAAATGGAGGAAAATTAGTGTTATAAAGATAACATAAAATGATTTTTTAAAATATATTGTACCACATGGGATACATTTCAATTATAATACCCATTAAATAATAAAATTAAACAAATCATTATATATCATTGTAATAGATTAATTTATCATATAACATACCATATAGGCTTTATATAAATATCTTAAACGGATATTGGTTCATAATTTGAAAATATGCCTCAATAATTGTATATTGAAATGATGTACCATACCTCGAGTTTAAATCCCCATGTACATTCGTCATCTTCCTGGATAATATTTTTTTAATTATTTTATTATTATTAAGCTCATTAAATTAAATTATTCATTTTATTTCACTAATTACAATGTTATATATAATTATTAATCAATTTTTTCCCAATGATTCGATGATATTTGGATTATCATTCAAAAATGACATAAGAAGGTTTCATATCGATAAATGTGTTCATTACAAACAAAATATACAAAATAATATAACTGGAATTGTTATATTATAAAAAACATCTACTTTTAATTGAAAATACGAATGATGTATATGAAAAATGATCGACATTATGATCTTGGAGACTGTTGGTCATATGTATGCATGATTAAAAATTCAACTTTTCAATGATGATAATTAGAATGAGGTAAGTAATATTTTATATTTATTGAATTGTATTTATATTTTATATAATATATTATTTCAATAAATAAAGATTTTTATATCGTCCCTGTAATGTGGTGATGAAAAAAATAATCGTGTCTCTTTTTGGCAGTGGTAGTCCACACGAACCAATTAATGACGTTATTATTTTCCCACGAGTGGAAATGTAAGAAATAAAATGATTGATAATATTGTGAAAATAATTCATAAGTCATTAATATCATCATTATGTCACATATTATATTTATAATTATCCTTATTACCTTTCATGATAATAATTAGTGTTAATTTATTAACATCAATTTGTGGGGAAGTATTCTTTTGTACACATGATTGATGGTTTCATATACCATTTGAAAGAAAAAGTGATTTATTTATGTCATTAAAATAAAATTATAACATAAAATTATATTGGGGATACATTTGTTTCTATATCTTCATAATTTATGAATATTTTAATGAATTTGAAGAAATAATAAAATATAAATTCATCGTTAACAATGCTTCCAGTTCTTTTGATAACCACATTAGGATAAAACCAAAAGCATCCATATGATTGATTTATGATCAAAACAATGTATCTAGGATGTGATGAGATGTGTATTTATGGTATTTTTCAGGTTATTGAATAAAAAATATTCTGAATGTATGAATTAGATAGTTGAGTGATGGATCATTTATAAGTAATGTGAGTAGTACAATTGTAATATTTGAAAAAAAAGATATTTATATTATTTAATAAGAAATAATTCTCCAGAACATACCATTATTGAGAAATATAAAATTCAACATGAAATAATTCTATAAAATACATTTTATTAATGGTTTTAGGTCATTTACCCATTATAAATTAAATTTAACACACTGGTAAATCCATTTTTACATTAATGCTGATAAATGGTTTATAATATTTTCCATATTCGTGTTCATAATGAATTATGTTTACCCTATTAGATAATATAATATATTATAATTAAAAATATTCAATCCATTTTTTAAAATTGAATTAATATAATTGTATTAATTTAATTTAAAATAAAACCCATAGACACCATATCAAAATGATTCTTCTAGAAATGTATTTTTCATGTTTAAGATAATTTTATATTAATTATAAGACTAGAGGAAATAAATGTATGAATTTAAATTCATATTTATATTTATATAATATAAATATTTTATCTAAATTATTCCTCATATTATTATAAATTAATATTTAGAAAATTTATTTACTTGAAAACATTTTTCAAAAGAAACCCTCTTTTAAGTCAAATTAAATTAATAATTAAATAAGTTTTATATATGAATCAAATGTAATTTACTGTATTTACCTATTAATGAATAATTATTTTATGTGAATCATATTAAAAATATAGTTTAACATTTATGTTAATTAATTTATAAATATAAAATTCATTTTTAATGTAATTATAATTCTTACAATTAATTAAAAATTCAATATTTTCAGAAATATCCCAAAATATCAAACTTATATAATTTTTATAAGATGATTTTAGAAATTACATTAATTTAATAATATATATTTTATAAATTTTAATATATATATTTATAATATTTTCAATCAAACTAAAAAATAATTTTTCATGAATACATATGGTTTTCAAATAGAATGTAATTAATAAATTTGAGATATTATTTACCAAGAATATTTAAAAACAATTTATATTGAGTATTGAATATATTTGAATATATATATATATTAATGTATTTAATATTATTCATACATAAAATTTATTATCTTGGTATATATAGACATGTATTTCCATAGTTATTTTAGCTATCTGTCGTGTGCCAAATTCACTATCAAACATAATGATAATCTTTTAAAATAATTAGTTATTACAAACCCCTTGTAAAAAATTGTATCATACCAATTTAATGACATATTTATAATCCTTGTATTTCAATTTTCTTATAAATTAATTTAATTCCCTCATCATGAAAATGGTTTATGAAAGATCATTTTGATAAGAGTGAAAATAAAGTATGAAGGTCATCTAGAATAACTCATAGAATATTTCCAAATAATATAACTTTGGTGTGAAGGGAAAATTAAGACATGGAAGAAATGAATAATTCCTAAATATTAATGGTGTGTGAGGGAGATCAACGATCATAATATTGTGAAATATAATGACAAATTCCACAGAAAAAAAACTAAAAAGCATAGTACTATGAGAAGACTGTTATTTAATTAACATTGATTGTAATAGGATGAATTTTTCACATTCAAGATCATTTGGATTTCATTGACTAATTTTTTACCATCAATATTGTTAACATATGTAAATAATTTCACTTGAGTTTATGAATTTAATTATTTTATTAGTTTATACAACAATATAGTCTTTTACTAAAATAATGAGTATTCATGATTAATTTCTCATGTCAAAACTAAAAAATAAATTGTAATGAATGAAATAATCCAAAAATGGATAACATTGTATTCTGTATTTCATTATTATTTAAGAATAACAATAATGGTTATAAAAAGATAAAATAATTCTTTATTATAACTATGAAGCATAAATAATTAATCTCTAAACACCCGAACATAAAATATGATTCTTTAATAAATAACTAACCTCAAATTTCATTAAAATATCCCCAACCAAATTTGAAACCAAAAAATAAAAATGATTTCTTAATATATGCTTATATGTTAATTTTAACAATTGTGTCCAATCACATTAGTCCCTTATAATGTCAAATACCCAAAAAGAAACTATATTTATCATATTTCTTCCAAAATATACCAGTTCATTTAAAAAAACAATCAATATCACTGTAAAGAAATAGTTATATCATATATTCTTTAGAAATATAATTAATCAAATATTCCTCAAGGAAATTCCTATAACGTTTTGTCTATAAAAATATATTTAGGTTACCAAAATCATGAATATATTCCAAAATAACAATTCATAGTTAATAACAAAATAAATTTTCAAAACCATGGTTATCTATATAATATATCAAATGATCCCATACTCAATTTGACCATTATTTATCATATTTTATGTGTTTAAAAATTGGGATCATACAAACAAGGAGATTATATTGTCTAGGTGTTTGGATTGGACCCATATCACCCATTGGTTATGAGATTAAAATTCACAACCATACAATATCTCACATGATTTAATTATTTAAAACGTATACTAAATTAATTCATAAAAATTCAAATAAATTTGGTGAACATTGTAAATTAATGTTAATACATAGATATCATAAAATCCATAATGAATTTACAACATTCAAACTTGTTTTGAAAAAAAAAGAAAATACCATTCTACCTTAAATAAAATTTTCATATATTAATCAAAAATAATAATATTCTATAAACATCTCTAAAAACACACTAAAGATTTATCAAAAATTTCTACCATCAGATATTATGTAGAAATTATATTAATAAAATTAAATATATGAACATCCATAAATCTTCCACTACAATATAAATCTAAAATAAATTTATTTTGACAAATTAAGAACTCGACATTATTTATTATCAAGAGGAATTTATTTTCCATCATATTCCCCAATAGATCCAAAAACTAAAATATAAATCATATCCTAGGAATCAATAATTTTGTTACACAAACAGGGATATAATACATTCCTTGTATATGTATTCTATAATTTCCTCACCTTCAACTATAATTTCATTAGGGATTACCATGAATACAACTATGTAGTCTTGTTATCCCATTCATTAAAATTCCTCCTTGAACATCAATTTTCATAATGACCGAACTCCCAACATTTAAAACATTTAATTAACTTATTGGGAGAAATTTTATTCCCCTTCTTATATTTAACTAAAAAAATCCTTTTTCTTCAGAAGGTTGTTACTTTATTCCTCCCTTTACCATATGCACATATTCTAGTTCGTTTTTAATATTCATGGGTACTTTATCCCAAATTCTTGATAAATAGGACATTTAATATTTTTACCTTTGTGATCATTGCCTCAAATAATTTATAGAAGTCTTTTTTTCTCATATATGGGGTGTTAGGAAACTCCCTATAGTCCATGTGGTAAATAATAAATCACTATATATTTATAGGAGTGCCTATTGCTTCACTATAAATCCAATAGTTTTCAATTTCTCATTCATAAACCACACCATCTTTCTTGACATCCATCATTAATTTGATTCCTACTGGATATTTACATTTTTCAAAACAAAAAATAATTTTATATGAGTATATTAAATAAACAATAATAAACCAAATTATTTAGAGGATAAATACAATTAAATCCATAATCATGCCATCATCTCTTAAAATAATAATATTCAACCAAAATAATAATAATTAATATTAGTAAAATAATCATTGTTCTTAGATTGTATTTTTATCTTAATATTAAATGACATCCTATCTACTATTGTTATGTAATACTTTTAATTGATTCCTTATATAATTGAATGGCCTTAAAATTTACACATTCTTGTGTATTTAGGGTAGAATTCACATTCATACAGTCAATAATATATGTCAGGATTATATATATTGATAATTACTTCATTAATCAATTATAAAAAACCATAGTTTATAAATTATACGCGCCTAATCAGTATCATATTTTTCAAAAATTTAAACATTCAAAAATAAACCTATTTCTTTTTAATGAAAAATATTCATTACATTAAAATTGTATTCTTTCATGTTTAAACCCATCACTAAACTCTATGGAAATTTTTTAAAAACATAGGATGAGTGAAAAATTTTCAACAATGGACATAAAAATATAAAATCCACTTGCCCCATTAAAAACAAGAAAACCCACGTAATATCTAATATAAAATTAAATATTCATTATGGATATTAAATAATATGTTTTCACATTAAAAAATCACTTTTCATTCAATTAAATCACAAAATACAATTAAAACATGCTTAAAATGCCTTTTTGGAAACCTAGAGCATCATATTCTTAAAACCCCTTCAAAATGCATGGAATTAGAAAAAAATACAACCAAGATCCAATATAATTATCCATAAAACATATTCCATACCCAATGTATTAGAGATCGATAATGTGGAGCACCATTAATATAACCTATATATGATTACACTGTGATCTATATTGGTTCTATAACAGTTTTATATGCTAAATGGGGATAACTCATGAGCTATAATGGGCCCAACATATCATATAAATTATTTTAGGCTCACCCATTTTTCATATAATTATTAACACACATATCATGTATCAAATAATTTTTCCTTTCAGATTTTCTACATGTAACAGTTTGAAAACAATTTTAAACACATATACATAATCATTTTGTAAATAAAATTACCCTTTTTCTTTTAATAACCCATATGAAAAACTAGAATACCCAGAGAAAAATGGAAATGTTGGGTTTTGTATCAACCTGATATATAAAATATAGGTATTTAATAGTGGGTTCAAAATATGATATCAATTACCATGAATTGAATATAATGTAAACCCCAACATCATATGATATATTTCATTTTAATGAATTCAAACACCTCTGTACCTTGTAATGTACGAAGCAACTATTTTAAATCATTTGTGATACTCAAAAAATATTACTATTTAAGAATTCCCATTATAAACAAGCCGTTAAAATAGAGGATATGAAAAGTAATTACTAAAAAATGATAATAATATCTTTTAAATATGTATAGATAAATTAATTGTTTATATATTTATTTGAAATAAACGAATAACCATTTGAATGTGAATAAAATAATTTATGCGAAATTCTATTTTTCTAAAATGTTGATTTGTCTTCTTTTTTACACCTAATTTAATATTAATTTTTACCAATTTTTTATAATTTATTTGACTAAATAAACATCATTTTGTGATATACTTGTAAAAATTATGTTTTTTGATTTGGTTAATGGGTTTTCAAAAGAATATATCTTTCATGAATAATGAAAAATAATGATTTATATTGAAATGTTCCGTTAATATTTATTTACATAAAAAGATAATTTATATTTTCAATAGGATTTAAAGTAAAATTTGTTCAATTATATCATATTTTCACTAATGTAGTTCATTTTAATATATTTCTTATCGATCTTTTTTCATAAACCACTCTGAGTACCCTGGTAACCTGATAACTGAGCCTACCATGACGTATATGACCTTGAGATAGGTGTTTCCATTCTGATTAGCCAAATTGATTATCCTTGTATTTCATGATTTATTTCAATTATTTATTTAAATTCAATTTCTCACATATTCTTTCAATTAAATTCATAAAAACATGATTTTAGTGAATTGAGATAGTTGAATTAGTTTTGACATGGAAATTTGGAAAACCCCTAATTCAATTGAATTGGGTGTGTTAATAGAAATTGGATGAAATAAATTGTTTAATATAATTTTGGATTTTATGAAATTAATTTCAATTAAATTATTGAATTTAATTGTGCAAATTAATTTTTTAATGATGGAATTGGTATTGAATGGATTTCTAATTGGTAAAAATGGATTAAAATGATTTGATATAAACCTAGTGGTTTTATCTTGTGAAAAAGGCATGCTATTGCAAAAAACCTATCTGGTTTTAAATGAAATGAAATTTTCTCATTTGAAATAGAATAATGGGATTGATCATTTTTTAGCAGTCTTAAAATATTTCTCACATCATATAATATCACATGCAAGAATTACGATGTTAGAGAGTTATTTGGATACACTCAAAGCTACGAAAACATTTGACAACATATGGGTGACACCTCACATCCCCAACGGTTTGGAGATAAGTCTCCTTTGGGTAGTGTGATAGGGACTTGTTTATACACATTTTGGTGAGTTCACATAGAGAGTGTGTAATCCTATAGCTAGTTAATACTATCATACCTTTTGGTAGATGGCCATGTTCCTCGCATGTTTATTTATATTTGATATGTAAATGTATAAGAATTTTTTTTTTGAATTGCATACATGTCTATAGAATTTATATAAACTATTTTATGTAAATATTTTACATAATAAATTGTTTTAAAAATATTCCATCATCTATAAAATCATTACCTAGGATATTTATTTTCATCATTTGAAAATGTATAGAATGTTTTGGTTAAATATACTTTTGAATACCCAAACCCGTTTATTTGAAAATTTAAATATTTTCATCGAATAATCGATATTTGGAATCTGTTATGGAATCTTTGGTGGTATCATAATTGTCATAGGCTCATTCCATAATTTTTCCTACCATTTTTGTATACTTTTTTCTTCTTGGTTTGAGAAAAGGGATGGGATCTCTTTGAGGTGGATTCAACTATTGAGCTTTGGTCATAGTCAGTTGTGTCCTTAGGGATATTAGGGCTATTTTACAATTTTAGTACATTATCATTTATTCCTCTTTGTATTCTATTAAATTACTCCAATTGTATTTTCTATTATTATGCATAATGTCTTGTTTCTTTTCATCAACATTTTTTGTGGAAAATTCATTCATGCTTGCATGTTTTGTGATAACAGGCCCTAGTTTCCAACCTGTGGGGATCAGGAATGCCCTTTGGGCTATTTTAGGAATGGATGTGTTATTGGGATACTAGATCACCAGATCTGTTACATGAAAATATGGTATCAAAGGATGGTTGAGCCTTTATCTTGATGTCACTATTCATTTGTGAAAACTTTTTGGGAATTAGGTGGTAGTTATGATTGAGTGCCTAGCTAGCTCTCACCACAATGAACCATAAGTGGCTAGGGGTGGTTAGGTAAAAATGTATTGTGGTGTAGTTATTTTTTTTCCATATTGTGATTCGGATAGTGTGAAATCCAAATATTTTTTGTTCCTTATATTGAGAATAATTTCTCTCATTACTTAGTCTGAGTGTTAATATAAATTCTTCCTAATGGAGGATGATGTTGTGTAACTAAATTCCCCTGAGAAGAAGTGTGAATGGGATCTAGGAGGAGTCTCTTGTTGATCCTCATTGATAAATTCATGTTTTAGATCATAATCTAGTTGAGGTGAGGTCATCAGAACCATCAAAACTGTAGGGAAATCAAATGCATCAATTAAAAATGGGTCCATCCACAAGCATTTGGAATGAAGCTTCTTCACCTAGTGGATGAGTCTCTAGAGGAAGCTGATGCAGTTCTAGCGACTATGATAGGAATCATTACAATAGATTTATCTTTTGTGATTTCTCTGTATGATATCGGTGAATCTTATTCATTTTTTTAACCCATACTATTAATCATCTTCATATTCTTATAACGATTTTATCTGGTGCAATGGATATCACAACACCCCTTTGTACGAAGGGAGGGAGGGGCTATTGTAATCCTTCTTGTGTATTCTCTATATCATATTTAAAATGTTCTTTGAGTTTTTTTGGTACCCGACATGAAATCCCTTGACTTCAAATTCGGGGTGGATTGGATCATTACCAATAAATTTGTATTTATTGTTATCTACGATGGGTCTACATTACCACACCCAGTGGTGTGTCTCTTGTATTTCAAGAAGAACGAGACCTAAGGTCGAATAGTGCTAGACCTTATTATCTAGGGTTAAGAAAGGTCATATTAGTGTTTACTTCTGATTTGAAACTGTCATCTCCCTCCAGTTGTCATTGAGTTTCCCATCAGCTTTCCTTCTAATTTTTCAAGTTTACCACTAGTATGAGAGGTCAATTTTTCCATTAACTTGATTCCAGGTACTCAACCAGTTTCTTTTCCCACTACCTAAGTGGCTCCAACTAAACTGAAAGAACTAATTTCCCAGTTGGACGATCATCTTGAAAAAACCTTTATTCTCTCATGTGTGTCACCTTGGGCGGTGCCGGTACTATCCTCGATGAAATAAGATGGTTCTCAAACATCTTCTTATCTCAATATTAATCTTCAAGAACAAATGTTTTTTGATTAATGTTGTAATAATAAGATACACTCTTTATTGTGAATATACTGATTCATAGTGGTTGTTCTCTAAATTGGGTGTTATGTGTTATCGAAACAGTTATGTTTCACAATTACGAACAAGGAAGGATATAACGGGGGAATTCTATACATTCAAATGGGTTATGCAACCTTGAAGCTCTAATATGTTCTACGACATGATGCAGTGGTTTTGGTGCCCTTTTATTCTTGAAGGTTTCACCTCAGATGGGTCATTGATGTGTTGGGAGGAAAGAAATTCTTCTTCCTTGTTTTGTGGGATCATTTGTCGTTGTTGATTAGGTGGGGAAATTTTATTACAATTTTGCATTACCACCAAACCTAACATCGATACATAAAGTGTTTCATGTATCTGAGATTCGAAATCTTTTTTCTGATCCATCTCTTGATGTCAAACATTTTTTATCTATGACTAAACAACCATTCATGGTAATAGTTTCTAAGACCAAGGTACATCATATGGAGAAATACCTCTGGTCCATTTGATATGGAGGCTTCTTTATTGGATTTCTAGGGACCGAAAGTTCCAATTGTGGGTAGTTTTTAACATCTTATTACTATTTGATGTATTTTTAATCCTTTATGGGTTAAATTAATATTACGTTAAATGGGGAAAATGGTTTATCAGTAAAAATTTGTGTTTTTTAAACACGTCTGGAATTGTAAAATGCCTAATTAACACTCCATAATATTCAATTTAATATTTTCTGGGATAAACATTGAGTAAGATTGATTTACAGAGGCCTGCACAATCTCAGCGACGACGAAATAAAATTATTAATTTCAATATATTAAGTGTTCACATTTTATTCAAAATATTTAAATAACTTCAAAATGTTACAATGTTTGAGAAATCTTTGACAACTATTTTGTCTTAAATATTGAGTTTACCCTAGGAGCGGTATAACATTTGAAGGCACTATACATTTGGATGTCTTGCTCCGGAGATATTGTTATTAAATAATATTTAATATATTATTTATTAAAAATAATTTAATATCATCCAAAACAGTCTCTCGTATGAGAACTCTAAGACCACTGATGGGTCCGGAATGTAAGTTTTAACATATATGGGGTATAACATTTGTAAGCGTCAGGTGTTTGGATTCCTCAATCAAAAAAATATCCCTTTTATTTTAATTAATTAATTAATCCAATTTTTCATTAATAAATTATTAATATCTCTCAAACAATTCATTTTTTGAGAAATATTAGACCACCATTGTCTTCCGAATGAAGTTTTTAACCAAGAAAGAGTTTATATTTTTCATTCTAAGGTCATATTGTGTCGTCACAAATTAACTTAATTTTTTAGAAAATTAAATTAATTAATTAAAAACTCAGGTAACTTTCATCTTCTCCCCACAAAAACATGAAACCAACATTTTTAACACACTGTCTATTTTTAAACCATGTATTTCAAACATTTTCGACCATTTAAAAATTAGTAACCTATTAAATGTGTAAAATAATTAACTCTATCATAAATTTTTTATTGAAACATCTATTTAACTGAATGATAATAATTTTACATTAGTGTAAACCAATCTTGGGGTTCTAAAATGTCCAAATATCCTTGTTTCTCTTCTTGGGTCGATTCACTTGAGTCCAAACAACCCTAAAACCCTTTTTTGCATGTTTGGTGAACCTCCAACCAAATGATCTCTATTTCTCTTCAATACCAGGAGTCCCTGTAGACCCATTTTCTTTCCCCTAGAAGGAGGTTCTACAAATGGTATATTATTCATTCATTTTGTTATCAAATTATTTTTATTCATTTATTTCCTTATCAATTTTTATCCAAATTCTGAAAAGGTGTTTTTATACGAAGAAATATATATAGAAAGCCAAAATTATCAAAGAATAATATTAAAAAATTATCAAATGATAATTACCAAAACAATTCTTTGTTAATTTTTAACAATATATTTATCAATTGATAGAACCTGAATAATTGATATAAATTATATAATCCATAATCAAAATATAACTTCGAGAGATTATCTATGATAATTTTTTACAAATTATCATATGAAAATAGTGAATATCATTAAAATATAATTGTAATAATTTTTCTAAGGATAATCACATGGGATTATCGAATGAAAATTTATTAAATTAAATTATAAACGTTTAATTATGTCTTATCGAATAATAATTATGAGGAATTATTATACGATAATTTTTATTATTGAAAAGATAAATGTAATAATTATCAAATGTTAATTACATAAATAATTTATTTTTATAATTTAATCTTGTTTAAATAAAGGATAATCACAAATAATTATCAAGATATTCAACTGATTTTTTTTAATTGTCATGAAATTATTATTTTGATTATAAAGAGATAATTAATTATCAAGATATATATATATATATATATATATATATTTGATAATTACTTTGGATGTTAAGGAAAATTTTATTATATATAAAATTATCAATGTGAAATTGCATGACTTATTGAAGGATAATTCAGAAACCAGATGAATTGACCATAATAATAATATTTAAATTATCTATGAGGGGGAATGTACCATAACATTTGATATTTTTTTTGTTTTGAAATAAAATTGTGGGTTTTGGATTTAGTAACCCTTAATGATTGTGAGGCATTTTTGTGTAGGCTATTATTATGATAAGGTCATGAAGAGGAATATTGAACCACATAGGGTGGTTTATCCTTGCCATTGACATTGATGACCTTAAGGGATGTGGTTCCATAAGAATTAAACAAATTTATCATCCATGTATTTATTGATTTATTTCAATTCTTGGTTTAAATTAAATTTCTCAAATTTTATTTCAATTAAATTGATGAAAACTCGATTCCAATGAATCGAAGTATTTGAAATGATTTTGGAATGAAAATTTTGAAAACCAAGGATTCCATTTAATTGGGTGTGTTTATAGAAATTGGCCAATTTAAACTGATTAATTTAAATTGTGTAAAATATGGAAATGATTTTAATTAAATTGTTGAATTTAATTGTGAAAATAAATTTTGTAATGATGGAATTGGTTTTCAATGTATTTCTAACGGGAGAAAATTCCTTAAAATGATTTGATTGAAACCTAGTGGTTTTATCTTGTGAAAAATGCATGTTTTTTAATTAAACCTTTCCGGTTTTAAATGGAAATATATTTGAACTTTTGAAATGGAAGAATGTGATTGATCGTATTTTAAGAAGTCATAAAATAGTTCTCCCATCATGTAAGATAACAAGAAATTCATAGGAAGTTACTCAGTTATTTGGATACCTTCTATGCAAATAAAACATTCTAAAACATACATTCAGTGGCTCACTTCGCAGATTGGATGGTGACGAGTCTCCTTTTTCCATTGTCAAAGGGACGTGTCTGTATAAATTTTTATGAGTTCACATAGATAGCACAAAATCCTATAGCTAGTTAATAAAATAAATCCTTCAGAAGATGACCATGTTTCTATCTGTTTATTTATATTTGATATATAAATGTATGACATTGTTTTTATGAACTACATACATGCCTTATGAATTTATATGAACTATTATATATAAATGTCATACATAAGAAATTGGATTAGAAATTTTAAATCATTTTTAAAATCATTTCTTAATGTATTTATTTCCATCATTTCAAAATGAATAGCCTATTTTGATTAAATATGATTTTGAATTTACAAACCCTTTTATTTTAAAATTGAAAGCTTTTATTTGGATAATCAATATTTGGCATATGTTATGGAATCTTTGGTAGAATACAATTGGGATTTAGCTCACACCCTACTTTTTCCTTTGGGTTTTGTAGAATTTCTTCTTCCTGGTTCGTACAATGGTAAGGAATATCATGGAGGTTGATCCAGTAGTTATGATTTTGTCTTAGTGAGTTGTTTCCATAGGGAACATGGGGTAGTTTTCCAATTTTAAAAACATTGTCTTTTATTCCTTTTTTTATTCTGGTAAATTACTCTAGTTGGAGTTTCTTTTTTATGTATTCTATCTTGTTTCTTTTCTTTAACATAATTGGTGGAAAATATAGTTCACAGTTGCATGTTGTGTGATACATGGTGTTAGTCGCTGACCCGTTAGGATTAGAAACACACTATGGGTATGTAAAGGTCTACTCAGTTATTGGGTTACCGGGGTACCTCGGCTGTTTTTTGACATGTTTGATTTTAAGACATTCTACATTTTGAGAATTTTCACAATAGTATAGCAACCATTCAACATTTCTATGTGTAAATGATAAAATTAATTATGCCACTTTTATGAAATTAATTATAAAAAAATATTTTTTATTTGGATTTATAATAATGTATATTCTATAAAATATTAAACATATTTTTTACTCAAATTAATACTAAAATCTATAAAAATTAATAAACATGCTTATGGTAAAAATTGGTTTATCACGGGTTAAATAAAAAGGATTAGTGTTAAAATGACCAAAATATTTTCCAAACCCCACTTATGGAGGAATATCAATCTATACACCACTATAGTTATTTAATGAAATAATGTGTATTCTTTTTTAATTAAAGAAACATGTGTATCACTTTATCATTTTAAACTTCTATGTGTGTCCGCTCCCCCACATAAAAAAGGTCACAAACTCTCCTACCATAGTAAAATTCACAATATCCTTTAGTTTGTAAAACCCATTCAAAAATAACGTACATGATGGATTTTGTTTAATATAACCATATTCTATGAACATTATGATAAATTATATTCATGGTTTTTAATATCAATAATGTCTAAATCACATCAAGATTGTTCTTATGTGTAACTTTGTTTGTTTTAATACCCCTTGTGTAGCTGTCACACTAAATGTTCATTGTAGTTCCACACTATGATTAAACCTCAATTATCTATGAAACTATTCATTGATATATGTTCCATGTTCGGTTGATATTATTTGAGGGGCACAAATGATATAGGCTATCTAGGTTAAAGACTCATAATAATTTGAGGTACCTTCTCAGGGCATAGTACCATAGTGATATCGAGTAGGATATTATGAGAACGAGACCAGATATTAGGATATTCAAAATTATAATGGTCATTGTATGTTACTGTATGCCGATGTGTTTATTAGTCTTTAGACTTTCAGATTATTATTAATGGATAATTTGATAAATTTAAATTGATTTATTAACAAGAACTCTGATGAAAAATATTCATAGTGAGGTAGGATATGTTGGGTGTGTCATGAGTTATATCACATTAATAAATAATGTGAGAAATTATTTATCCCTTATATTCACTAACGGATGTTAATATCTTAGTCCCATTGTTGGAGATTATATAGTTTAAATAAATCCATGGACATGGTGTTCTATTGGCAATTTATATTTCCCTAAAGTCAAAGAAGGAGATATTGAGCATATAGGTTTGTGGAACTAGCTTGCAACCAGCTTGATTAGAGATATTGTGATATAGAGATTATATTACATGGAAAACATTCATATGATGTGGAATGTCATTGGGCATTCAGTTATTTCTCTATGGGTTTCATGGTGGATTTCTAGACGCTATCATTGAATAATACGCTATTACCCCTAATGCCACTGAGATAGAGGCATAGAGGGTCACATAATAACTATATCTAAAATCTCTGATAAATAATTTATTATTTAAAAAGTTGAATAAATATTAATCTTGGTCATGATTTAATAATAATTCATGTATTCAAGATCACATTTATTTTTGCACTAGTTATTTGAGAAAATATATTGTGGGTAGAATAATTAATAAATATTAAGGAGGATTGGTGGACTGAGTTTAAGTGCCTATGAGAAAGAATAATATTGAATATTATTTGTTTAAATAATATTTAATCTTAACTTGCAAGTTAATTAAGAACAGGTTTAGAAATAACAATATTGTTGTTATTATTTCATACGTCAGTTTCTTTAGGATCAATGAAATAATTAATGATACATGTGAAAATAATATTTTTATTACCCTACTAAAAAAAATCCCCGAATTTTTTTCTCTAATTATCCAAGGGGGAAAAAGGTGATTCC
This sequence comes from Viscum album, assembly GCA_963277665.1. NCBI lineage: Eukaryota > Viridiplantae > Streptophyta > Magnoliopsida > Santalales > Viscaceae > Viscum > Viscum album. The sequence continues at coordinate 769,600,850 of OY728121.1, forward strand.
CATTGGAGTTGAAAATGATTTGGGGAAATGATCACAACCCCAGAGAGTTCATTATTTTCTAGGAACACTCTCCAGGACAGAATCGTGCCGCCTCCACTGGATTATGGATGACACGTTGGATGCGGTTCCCAAGACGATCGAAGACGGACATCACAATAGCATGAATAATCTATTCTAGCACTCGAATACTCCTTTGAATATATCAGATGATATGTGGAAGACATGTGGATCACCACTAGAGAAATTCTAAACATATATCATATAACCCAAGGACGGTTCACTACATATCTATGGATGGACGCATCAATGAGGTAAGAGTAACCATTGAGGTTAGTATTATTGAACTAATTTAAGGGAAAAAGGGTGTAAATCTATTCTCTCTTGTTTCTAGGTTTTCTATCCCTTAATTTTTCATTGATTCAATTCTGTTGGTCATGAAATTATTCATCGGAATATACCTAAGATTCATTATCAAAAATGGGAAATGAAAAGTTGGGAACAATCCCTCATGCGCTTCCTCTGTACCAAAATCCAAAAATACACACATTCCACCCAAAAAACCACATGTCCAATTTTTATTAGGAATCCCTCCTGTGAATAATTTTGTTATAAAACTAACGACCCTCCACAAAGAAGAGGGAAAATTTTCAAAATCCATATTTTTTTATTTATTCTTTCAAATCCATAAACCCTTCTTAAAATTTGATAATATAATAAATCATGTAATATAAAATGCGATTTTATTTTCTTTATTTAATTAGATATATCTATATCTTCTTCTATCAAAAGGGAAACAAAATCACAGATCGTTTATACGGATGACAACTGCCTCACAAACTAATGTATATCAATTTACTTTACTACCTATCTAGGATTTATATAACGATTGAATTAATATATTTATATTATATTTATTAAATTATTATACATCTATAATTATGATATCACATATTCCATCATACATTCGTTCTGTGGGGATATGGTAATGTCTCTCATGTGTTCAAAAGACTACCATATTGTGGAGCCATTTGATTTGTTTTTCTATTAAGGTATACATGAAAGGTAGTATGGTTAAAAATAATTAATATATGTGATATTTTTTGATTGACCCTAATTCTAGAAAAATAATATTTCATAAAATTTATTACCTTTCAACATGTGGGAAAATAGTAAAATCCCTTACTAGTCTGTGTGGACTACCACCTCCATAATGTGATGATAACTGTTTTTAATTATTTTATTAAATGGATGATAATAAGGATACATATTACTAATGTAAATTCTATATATTAAATAATAATTATCTTGAAATGTTAAATTAATATTTATTTTTATTTCATTCCACCCACTAGGAAAAATTAAAATTATGTTCTTGTGTATAAATGACTTATCATCTCTTTGAACAGTGCAATCCATGTTGTATTTATAACATTGTGATATAAAAATAATAAGATATATAATGAATATAAATTATCTTAATATCAGATATTAAATTATACATATTATTTAACCATGATCAAATTAGGTGTTCCAAAATTATTGATCTAATCAATGAATGAAAAACGAATCTATTATCACCCAAAATAGCGATTTTAAGAAATAATTGTTAATAAATAGTTTAAAAATGGATAAAAGTAAAGAATAAAATGAAATAGATATATTATTATGGTTCTATAAATTATTTATAATAAACTAATATTTGTTATATAGTTGGATCTGACCCATATAAAGGGAGTTGAACCTAAGATATGGTTTTAACATTTCACATTTACTTATGTGAGACATAGAACATATTCATCAATTATCTCTTTTTGTGGTTTCTATAATGCACCATTGATATTTCATATGATGAATATATTTATCATCCTGGTATTTAATGATTTATTTTTTTATTATATATTTCATGGTGAATATGATTCATAAATTAATGATGTGGGAAGTGTTTATCTCAAATCTTAACATTATTTGAGATTTTCTATATGCATAAAATGGGTTAATTTGTTTTTATTTACAACTTAATCACCATAATGATTATTATAATAATCATATTCAATAATAATTTCAAATAATCGTACCATTTCACTACTCTTTAAAACTAAAAATGATGGATACTATTGTATAAATTCCAACTTTACTTCTCTCCTCAATCAAAATTCCATTTTCATAAATATATATGTGCATCAAAAAGTTTTTAATATAGTTTTTTAAATTTCTAAACTGATTTTAAAAATTATTTTTACCCATTTTTATTCTAAAAAATTATTTCAATTGTGTCTTCTTTTATTTGGTAAAATAAGTGCTATTTTTCTTTTATAGAAATCTTGAAAGGATTGTTTGATTTAAAATGTATTATATGAGAATAACTTTCCACCAACTTGACCGCTCAATATTTTAAAATCAATATTACATTTTTTCAATTGATATTTTCCATGTAACTAATTTCTGAAATATATTGTGAACATTTTTTTAAAATGATATTCATAAACAACCTCTTATTTTTTTGAAAAAAACATATAATGAGTAGTTTATGGTATTTCTTGTCAACAATGACAGAAAACCATTATAATTATTGTGATCCAGTTTGGATACATTTTATTTATATCATCAAAATTTAATAAATTAGTTATAAATGATCCCTTTGAATGTGTATATAAAACATTGGTTCCATTCATCATATTAATCTTGATGGTTCATAATAATGTTTATTTTATTGGGGTACATATATGAAATTAAAATTTCAATTTTAAAATAATTATTTATACATTGTTTATGTTTATCCCATTTTATATGAATAATAAATAATTGATAGTACGATTTGGGAGGGGCTTGGTGATAGATATCTTTATGATACCATGACTGGCCTCATAAAAAAATGTTTCTGGAAAAATTATATAGGATTCTACTAATAGATTTAAACTATAACGGAAAATACAGGACAATATGTTTTAGATTACAAAAATTATACATATCCTTATTAAGAGTTCAATTATTGAATTCCATTTTATTTTTGGTTTATTAAAAATATGCATGTATTAGTTTTATGAACATATGATTATTTAGACATATTTATTTGATCATTATTTATTTCATCCCCTTTATTCCTAGTTTATTGATTTGATGGAATTTATTTTAGTATTTTTTTCATTCTAAATATATTATTATTATTTCAACATTATAGATTCCTCTATATGATTACCCATATGTAGTATTTGAGTGCACCAATTCCTTAGGTTTTAATATACCCATGATATTAGGAATTTTTTTGTTATTTATATGTTGGGATAAAAAATAGGGAGTAAAGGAATTATCAATGAAAACACTTTTTATGTTTGATATCTTCCATTGAAATGTGAATTTAAAATATGAATCTTGTTTAATAATAGGATTAACTTATTATTTCCTTAAGAATACGACTACTTTTATATTATTCAAATGTAATAATGTGACTTCAGACTCTCGGATTCTAGGTTTGTGTTCTCTACAATTTATATCATATATAATTTAGCTAAAACCATGGGAATTGGACTAAGAAAAATATATATTAGAGAATAGAAAATTATTCAATAGTTTAAGGATATGTATACGTACATGAAGACATCATAATGTTTTTCTAAGGTAGAGATTATGTTGGTTTTCTCACAATACATCAAATTATTGATAAAATAGTTGGAAATGTGTATAACATAAAAATACCTAGGGTTAATAACACCAAAATAGAAATGTTCAGACTGACTCATGAATTAACTAGTAGTTAAAAATGGGAATTTCTATGCACTAGGTTTTATAATCACATTGTATACTATTTATTCAATTTAATTTTACATCTGAATGGATTATAATAGATTTGAAAATATTTTTATGATATGAAAACCTTCCCCAAAAAATTTATTATAACATTAGAAATGATAATATTTTTTAATTTTTGTTATTTATTTCATTAATACCAAGGTAATACATTGGGTTTCATAATGTTTTGATATAATGTAAATGAATACATTATAAAGAAATTGTTACTTGATTAGGAAATATGAAATGTATCAATGAAAAAACATTATCTATAGATTTATCTTCTATGAATGATAATGAATCTGCAGAAGTGGATATACTGGAACATATTAAATAATAAACCTATCAGTGTAGTTGACTCGAGTTATGAGAAATTAAATTTCCTCTATGAACTATCCTACTGATGCACCATGTACTGTAACAATGTTAAACTACATTATCTACCAACAAACTTAATCTTTAAATGACACTATAAATCTAGTTATCACTGAGAAATAGTTTACTTCCTCAGAGAATATGTTTCTCAAATTGGGATGTAAATAAAGGGAGAGGTTTTTCATTTATTTTTATTGACACTAATGATAATTGAATAAATTGTGGTCAATGATTCAAAACACTAATTACGATGAATAAATTGAAAACATGGTATGGAATGATTTTAAGTAACATTTTATGTTAATGTATAATCCCCATTAGGAACGAGAAGATATAGTTATAAAATTACAAAGTCTAAAGAGAGAGGGGGGATTAGTTTTAAGTATGACACGAAAATTTAATTATCATAAAGGCATGCTATAGACTATGTTAATAATCCAAAGAAAATGATTGACCATTTATTGGATGGGTTAAATCCAATAAATCGAAGGAAACTAGACCCCCAATAATTATCATCATATGTGGATGTTTTATCATGATCAACTAAGAAAAAAAAATATTTCTCCATGTCTAATGAATTTTATGGGAATAATGATAAATGTAGTATGGAAAGGAAAAATAAGGATAATTTGAATAAGCATATGATGTATTTTCACTCACTTGATAATTTATTAAAGAAACGCCCAGGTAAATAATTAAAGGGGGTTAGAGTGTCCAACATGTTTAAAGATAAATTGCAATATGATAATGAGAGAAGTAGAATGATAGAAGTTTCCTATGATAAAAGATTAAAATATATGGAGATGAGGAACGACACAAATTAATGTCAAAAGTTTCAATAGAATATCCACTAGAGGAAGATAAGGGATAAAGGAGAGGGTTATGATATTGATACACCTAAAGGGGAATGTTTAATGTTCCATAGTTTGGATTCAATATATATGTGGATGAAATTTTTTATTGTTGATATTATCAAAAAAATAATTATAAAACTTTTATGGATTTTACAAGAGTCACTTTTGTTTTAGTATTAAAATAATATGATGTATTTTATTGATAACCATTAAAATTGATTCAATGGAATGTTGACCATTTTGTAGAAAACATGACTGTGAGAACAAAACACCTAATATGTGGGGATGATCAGATTATAATGATAAAGTGATGTATATGTGATAGTATTGGTACCCTTGATATTAGATAGTGATTTATGTTTTCATTGTTGATTATTTCAACAAGATTTAATTTATGGAATATACTTGAAACCTGATATATATTTTTTGGTATCATTCATGTTTTTATTATGGTTTTATGGTTATCATGGTATTCACATTTTTAAATGTGAAATTATGATCTACAATATATTTCATGGGGAATATAATATTGATTTAATGATTATTCTTCAATTTTTGTTGACATTAAATTTGAATGAAATATTTTTGACAAATTAAAAGGTTAAATATATATATAATGGATTATGTTGAGATTTTTTTATTGGATAGTTTGTGATATCTATTTTTGGTTATAGAAAATATTGTGTTATAAGAGGAAAGAATTTTCATTCCATTGATATAGTTGATGTGCTTCAGGAATAAAATTTTATTTTAGATATTCAATTTATGGAGTTTAAAATGAATTTAGAATTGATTAAAATACATACCAATATAACTTTTCCCAATGAAAAAATATCACAATTTTGAATATTTTCTTATTTAATTAGTATAGATGTTAATGAAATTTCTTAACTTAAGGAAAAATATTTTGAACCCTAAATGTATTCATAGTTCCATCATTTTAGATGAATCCAATATTCCCCCAACTCGTCTTATATTTATGTTGTTTTTTCATTGTATTATCTAAAAATATAAATTCATTTTGATTACTGATATCTTCCCCTTTCAATAGTTATTTACAATTTTTCTCCATGTCCTTATTTTCATTTCCCATTAATGTTCTCCAACATGGAAACCCAATAATTTGTTATTCTAAAAAACCTTCACAAATCCATTTTCCTCTCATCAAGTGGATGATTATTAAAACTTTTTAGATGGTTGATTTCAGAAAAAGATATCTTCAACTTTTAATCCCATAATTAGTGATATGAGGTATAAATTGTGAGGAACATATTTATTTAAGGGGGTCGAAAGTGACACCCCATTATTTTAGAATATGAACATTATATTAAAGGCATTATATAAAATGGAAGAATAATATTAAAATTAATTTATCACCATGAGGAATTTTTATATATATATTTTTAATACAATCAATATCTTTGATAAAATTCATTGTACACAACGTTTGGTTTGAAAGAAAAATGATTCTCTATTAAAGTATTATTATTTAATAAAGAAAATAATAACCTATAAAATAAGATGGTAGGTACAAATATTAATAACTAAATTTTGAAAATAATATTCTTTACAAATTTATATAATAAATTAAATAGATATCTATTGATAAGAAATAAAATTTGTATTAGTTGAAACAGAAGTAGATATTCTCTCAAAAATAATATTTTTCTAAATAGAGAATAATTTATGATTTCTACACATAATTTTAAAATAATTTAAAAAATATTAAAGAAAACAAACTTACAATATAATCTTAATTTTTTTCATTCTAAATCTCAAAAATAACATTATGTTATTTTTTATAATTGTCTAAAAATAAATTTGTTCGATGAAATGTTAAAAATATCGATTTTTATTTAAAATTTCCATTTCAGTTATATGATCCATGAAGATAATTTATATTTTAATATTATTTAAAAAAAATTCAAAAAAATCATAAATTATTTTATCTAATTTAGGTCATTTGAATAAATTTCATATTTTATTTTTAATTTATGATGACCCATATTTATTATTACTTTCTCCTATAAAAATATTAATTTCATCACAATAATTGTTTAATATTATATTTAATTCATCAATTTATATTAATTTAATTTATAAAATTGGATAAAATATATGGAAGAAAAATAATTTATATTAAATTATAATTTTAACATAATTTTTTACCATAATGAATAGAGAAAAATAGTTATCAATAATTACAAAAATTAATTTAAAAATGGGTTTACCAAGGGTTAAATTAATAAAATATGTTTTAAAATTTAACTTATTATTTTAAATCCCATTATGTAGATAAATTGTTAAATTTCATACTGTTATAATCTATCATTTCCCTTTTTAGAGGATTGTGTACATAAAAATGAGTTTATCTGTTTATCTTTTAAAAAATTACATTTATGTCATTGTCCCCACTTAAAAAGGTCACTACCTCTCATACAATCAACATATATTCAAAAAAATGGTTTGGAAAATAGTGAACCCAATCCATTATTTAATTCACTTCCAAAAATGTTTTATTAATAATCTATCTTAAAAATTTGTTATCTATATACCAATAAGGTCTCTCCAAATAAGATATAAAATTCATAAAATTGTGTATTTATTTTATTTCATCATACAAAACCCAAAAATACATCAATAAATATTATTATATAATAAAAATTGTATATCCAATATAAGAAATTTATTGTGTTAGTGAAATAATGTATACTTACCTCCACTACAATTATTTGGGAAATGAAACTGTTGATCATGTTTACAACAGACTACCACCCCGTGAACTAATTTAAGTAATTTTCAAGCACCACCATTCAGGTATTTATAAAATTATAGATTTAAAATATGTAAATGATATGTATAAAATTATTATACATCTATAATTATTATATCATTTATATATTCTTACATTCCCTTCAATGGGGGTCGTGATAATATTGCCCATGTGTACAGAGGACTGATACCTTAGGATACCATATGATTCTCTTTTCCCATACACATTACATGAATAGAAGTATGGTTATTGTTAATGAATATTTTAAATATTTATAAAAAAATATTTAAATAAATATAATTTCATATATAACATATTACCTTCCAATCTATCGGAACACAAAAGCATTGCACATCCATATGTGTGGACTACCTCCCCTACATAGTGATGTTATTCTATTAAATTTAATTTTACATGTATGGTGATATGGATATATTTGATTAATATAAATGAAATTTATTATATAAAAACTATTATTACATGTTTAATTTATATTTATTTTCCGTTCATTTCACCTATCTAGAACAAATCAAGAAAAAATTCAGGCGTACATAAGGCATACAATCTCATATGAAAGAGGTGTGAAACCATGGTCATTATTAGATCTCAGGCAGCGCATATAAAATTGCTGGAATCTACACAATTGGCATCTAATTCCTCTGGGAAACAGATATTTTCCTGTCAAATTGCAAACACAAGAGGACTTGAACAACATATGGAGCTATGGAAATATAAATCATAAACCAGGAGTCTTTCATCACTCAGAATGGGATGAAAACTTTAATTTGTTTAACAAAAAACAATCTATTAATCAAGTTTGGGAAACAATTCCTTGACTTCCATGGATATAATGGCATCCTAAATTTCGTAGTGATCTTTCATCTGGAATTGGAATGCCCCTACGGATTGACCAGAGATCGATTAGTGGAGACCTGGGACTCTATGCCAGAGTCCAGATAGAGATTGATATGGAGTCCTCACCTCCTGAGCATGTTTCAAGGGATATCAATAATCATCTTATTGAGGTCAGGTTCAAATTTGAAAACCTAACTAAATATTGTAAGCACTGCAGGATGGTGGGTCATGTCATTCACAGATGTCGTATTGTTCAAATGATGGTCCAAGATAAAGATAAATATACAGTATAGAATGAGGTCCCATGAAAATAAATTGCTCCTCCTAGGCAGTATGTCCGAAAATCTAAAACTGGGATCTTAAAACAAGTTTCATTGTAAGTAGGCAAGGCTAGCAGGCCCTAGGTGGATCTTTTTGATGAAGAAATTCCAGGTAGTATCAATGATTCCCATCAACTTAGTGTTATATCTCAATAGGATGAAATCACTGAACGACATCTCTTCTCAGATACCATTTTCTAGCTAGTTCTTAATACACAATATGACGAGTTCACTCTAGAGATAATTAATGAGAATTACATGAGGGACTTTGATAAATATACTGAGGGGATAATTGACTATACATCTCCTCCTTGGCTAATAGATAATGTAGTGATCTTACAAATAATTTCACACCAGAATGTGGATGCACGCTCTAAAACAGAAATTTGAAATACATCTGAGAATTCTGAACTTCATTGCAATACAGCTACCACAAGGCTAACAGTTCCCTTTGATGATTCCGGAAAGATAGATTTGAGAATATCCTCTTGGAATAATTTCTTTGAAATTGAATAAAAGCGGGGCCGCACCCCCAAGAAGAAACCATAATGATGATTATATTATGTAACTGCTTAGGATTAGCCAATCCTAGCACTCTAAGTTCCCTTAGGCTGGTGGCGGGTAAGTATAAACCTGAAATTATTTGGATTTTTGAACCTAACCCCAAGGGATATAGCTCGTCTAACACTCTTGTTGGACATGGTTATTCTATTATTGTCTCTATATTGGATAATTATCGTGACAGATTATGGATTCTGGTTCATAATAGTGTTAATAATCTTGTTATTATTTCAATGGACAAGAAGATAATTATGTACAGGTTTACTCTCTCTGGTTATAATACTGCCTTTTCTATGGTATATGCCTCCAATTTTTGTTATTATACTCGATGATATATCTTGAAGCACATCTTGATATTTTCCACTTCCATCACTGATGATTGGGTAGTTATGGGTGATTTCAATGACATCTAACATGCAGATGAAAGGTTTGGGAATGATTCTAGTGTCATGTCAATGAAAGATTTCAAATCCTATATAGATGAATCAAATCTAACTGAGATTAGTCTGCTTGGGGCTAAATACAGTTGGTACAATAAATATCAGAAAAGCATGAGAGCTAGCAGGATTGATCAAGCCTTTGTTAATGAGCACATGCTTGATAGATTGAAAACCATTTCATGTGTCACTCTAGCAAGTCACAACTCAAATAATAACAAACTTTATTAAGAAAGGTGAAAGACATCATCTACCCTTTTGGGTTAACAATGCTTGGATCACTATTCCAGAATGCTCCCAACTTTTTAGAGACACTTGGGCCCCTACATATTTCATTAATAATTCACTAGCTTGTATTCTAAAGCTTAGATCTCTCAATTTTAAACTCAAGCAATGGAGTAAGAGTAGGTTCATCACTCTGGATCAAAAAATCAATGCTCTTGAAAACTATTTACCTGAAACACTGCAATTAAAAACCATCAGTGACTTCTCTAATGAAGATGAGAAAGATGAAAAAGATTCTCTAGAATTGAAAAATATATTGGTTCTTAGAGAAAACATTAATAATGAAATTTTCAATGTATGGTGGATTACAGATAGAGATAGAAATACCAAATTCTATAATTCTCTTTAAATAGCCAAAAGGGTTAGCAGAACTATATCTCTTTTGAAGGATGGGGATCTTATCCTGGATGACATAAAAAGTCTCTCAGAGCATATTGTCTCTTTTTATAAAACACTATTCAATGGTCCTAGTACTGGTAATAAAATAATGGAAGGCATTATTCTGGAACATTTCACTCAAGATGATAACACCCTCCTTACACAAATTCCTATGGTTATTGAAATCAGATAGGTAGTGGTGAGACTTCAAAAAGGATTCTCTTTGGGACCCTATGTTTGCACCAATCATTTATTTCAATTTTCTTGGGATGATATTCAAAATGATTTTGGAAAATTTGTGATACATTTTTCACAGAAACCTCCCACACTTAGGGCCTCAATTCTCAATTCATTGTCTTAATTCCTAAGGTGGAGAAAGAAAGTGAAATTAGTCGGTTTAGGCCAGTTTCTATGATAAATACTATAAATAAGATCATTAATAAAATCATGGCCAATCGTATTGCTCACATCTCTGATAAAATAATATCTTGGAAACAATAAGGATTTGTCAAAGGAAGGAGGATACAAGACTATTGTTTTAAAACCTCAGAATGCATCAATATTCATCATAAGAAAACAAGATTAGGGAACATTGCTCTTAAACTAGATATCAGAAAAGCCTTTGACACTATTGACTGGAGTTTTATTTGTCAAGTTTTTCTAGATTTTGGTTTTCACACCACTTTTATTGAGTTGATTTATATGCTGCTCAGCTCTTCTCACATATCCATCCTTATTTATGGCTCACTGGAAGGTTATTTCAAGTGTTAAAGAGGAGTGAGGTAGGGATACCCTCTCTCTGTTATTATCTATGCTAAGAAGAGGACTATATTAGTATAAATATTACTCAAAAAGTTGAAAAAGGATAAATAAAATTAATTAGAGAATCCATAGGTATTTGTTCCCCCTCTCACATTCTTTTTGCAGATGATATTATTCTCTTCACTCAAGGGGATAGGAGGAACATTCAACCAATCAAAAAAGAACTTTTACATTATGAAAAAGTCTATGGAAATCAAGTCAAATGGAAAAATCGTTTATCTATTTAGGGAAATATGTTGATGTTACTAGGAAGTAGTGCATGATGCATGATCTTGGTATAAGAGAGGGGTTCATTCCTTTTATTTACCTTGGGTTCCTATGTTCCTAGGACGACCTTATTCCTTCTACTTTAATTAGATGGTGAGTGGGGTCTGAATAAACCTCTCTATTTAGAATGGAATGTCCCTATCAATACAAGGAAAGATTTTTCTTGTTAAGAATGTGATTGTCTCAAAATTGGTATACTCATTCATGGTGTATATTTGGCCTATATCCATCATCAAAAATCTCAACTCACATTTGAGGAATTTGGTGTGGAGTGGTGGAATTCTGGAAAGAAAATTCCTTGTTGCACCTTGGAGGAAATGTTGTTTACCACACAAGCTACTGGGATTGGGAATTAAAAACATTGAACTCTTTAATAAATCCCATAATGATCAATTTATTTGGATACTGATTAATGTCAAATCTCACTCCCTTAGTTTTCGTAGAGATAAATTTCCTGGAAAACTCCTTGAAGGGAAGATTACACATGTGCATTCCTCTGTAGGGCCATGTATTAGAAAGATTTCCAAAAGGAGTTATATGCATTCACATTGGTTGTTCAGTGTTAATTATTTACTAAAATTCTAGAAGGATAATTGGAGAGGCTCTCATATGATTTATAATATTGATATTACTTATTTTTATATTGATTATATTTCCTCCGTACATGTCCAGCTTCAACAGATCAACTCCCCGACATCTTATATTGTAGAGAATGTCTCGGATTATGACTTACTAAAAACTGATGATATGCTTATATGGAACAGAGAAAAATTGGGATTCTGAATTCCATGATTTCTTATAATCACCAACTTCCATGAACAAGTCCTTGACTTTTGAAATGTCAAAAAAAATGGATTCATCCTTCCCGAATTACACATTTATGGCGCCTCCATATGGGAAAGATTCTAGTTGAAAATATTGTATAGAAGGTGGGAATCTACTTGTGATCTAGGTGATCACTGTGTCACTAGCATAGGGATGATATCAACCATTTATTTTTGTCCTGCAAGATGGCTTCATCCCTCTGGACTTCGGTCTTTAATATCTTCGACATTCATCTGCAGCAAGTCGATGATTTTTTCAAACTTCTCCTATAAATTTTAGTATTTCGTCTCCCAAAACATATTTGAATTATTTTCTTGGTAGCATGTGCGGAGACCATATACACTATTTGGATGGGTAGGAAAAAGTGTCTACATGAAAATGCTATGTTTAATCACAACTCTTCTCTCTAAAAAATTCGGTTGGAAACACAAATGGCTAACAAATTACATGATGGGAATTATGATAACACAATTAGATACTCTGCTGTCTTGAAGATATTGCAACTACAAGGTAATTATCTAAAACCACTTTTCACCTTTTAATTCTTCTAGACTCATCCTTTTGCAGGATGGATCAAATAAAACTCATATGGTGCCTCACGAGGCATCCCCGGACCTGCTGGATATGGAATTGCCTTTAAGGATTATAATAGTGATTTCATGGAAGAACTTTTTGGTCCATGTGGACAAGTCACTGCTCTGGAAGCAGAAATTATGGCTTTTATCATTATAAAGAATGTGGCTCAGTAAAACAATTGGGATATAATATGGTTTGAAAGTGACTCATAAGCAATCGTTCAAGCAGTCAGAATGGGTAAAATTCATCTTTATTAGAGACTGTCATCTAAATGGATTAAATGTGTTGATATCCTTGCTTCAATGCAATACATCATAACTCATGTTTATAGTGAAGCCAATCATCTTGTTGAAAGCCTTTCTAACATGGGCATTTCTGCACAATATCGAACTCATATTTCCAACATCACAGGTGATTTACTCAATATTTTTCTAAGATATTAATTGAAATTTCCTACCTATAGACTCTTGTAAGGTTTTAATTTCTTTTCTCATTAATGAAGCTTTGCAGATTTCTCTTTTTTAAACAAAAGTATATAAGAGGACAATCCAAATACACCTGAATTCAAACCCCTAATAAGGGTTTCTCATTTCATTTTTCTTTAATGAGACATATGGCATATTCACCATATATTCATATTTTTTGTGGCGGTATATACTACCCATTTGATATTAATTAACATCAATATATTAATATTTATGGTATTTGATATTTATTTTTTTCACTATTTCTTTTATTTTTATTTCTATTAATATTTTTCCAATGTGGTAAGGGATTATTTTAAGGTCTCATCATTATTTGGGACTGTTTTGGATTTATAATCACATGTATGGTGTAATTATCAGATATTTATATGTTAAAATAATAAAAGTATGTTATAATACTAATATTCATGATATATTTCAAATTTTTATAACATTTTCCCACACTTCCATAGATAAAAGGATTGAGAATATGTTTTTAAGAGTATTCAACTTTATTTCCCTCATCGATTAAAAATACATTTTTATCAAAATCAATGGAATCTAAAAATGTTTTCATGAATGTTTTCAGTATTTTCCAAATCATTTATTAATGATATTTTACCCATTTTCACTCGTTACAATAAAAAATTAAATGAATATCCACGTGTGTAGAGACCCAATTTTTTTAGTAACATTGAATAATATATGTAGAAATATTTTTAATGCTAGACTATGAGGATGAATATGATAAGGAGGCCATGTATGTTCACGATTAATTTGATTAAAATATTAAATATATTTTATATCATCAAAACATTAATCATTAAATAAAATGGTATAACTCATGAACTATGTATTGGATTGAAAATATAAAACTAGGATAGAGTATTGATCTTTATGTTTACCCTATAGGAACCTAATATTGGTCGATATCAGTTATTCTGATAAAACAACTATTGAGATGTTCATTTATTTATAATAAATAAATTAATTAATTATTTATATTAAATGAAATAATTATGGTTACTATATTTAATCACTATTAACGTGGATTATCTGGGATCTCCACATAACACTAAAATCATTGAGTGGATATTTCTACCACATCTAAAAGTGGATAAAGATAATATTAAAATGAGACACCAGATTTAGGTGAATCAAGGTGAATTGAATTAAACATGTTCTTTTATTCATTGTATAGAAATATATACAGTAAATAATGATCCAATATTGAGGTAGGACTTTCTAATTTTTTTATTCATCCCTAATTGATAAAATAATTATTCACAATCTTAAAATTTCTTAGGCATGCATTCAAATTGATCTGTGACATTACCCCATGAATTTGTTTTAAATGGATTATTCAGTTTTCTCACCATGAACATCCCAATTTTTAATTATTGTTTAATAAGACCTGGAAAATTAGTTTTTCACATTTTTTCATTCCCCTTTATACCAATAATTCTTTATGTTTTTCACCAATTTTCCAAAAGCGTCATGATTTAACAATTCTCAGAAGGATTGAGCTCGTTTGGACCCCCAGATTCACAAAAAATTCTTCGATGATGAAATAATTGATGAATCGGAGAAGGAATCATAGGATTTAAGGGTTTTGTATATCTCATCATGGATATGGGATATGAATCGGAGATAGAGAAACACAGGAGACATATAAGTAACATATGAGTATTAGACATGTGAATTTAAAAACTATTTTCTCTAAACTAGATTAATGGAAATAATTAACATGTAATCTATATTATTTTTAATAGATTTTATCTGTAATTTATAAAATTCATCTTGGATATGGAATGTTTGGAGAGAAGATCATAGACTCTTTGATAATACTGACTACACAATGTGTACTGGGATAAACACACATTGTGTATTACCCCTACAATTTTAGAGCTTGGATTATGGAAAAAGATAACTATAATCTGCTATGTGGTAGGGCCACATGTCTTGTGACCCTCTTCAGGTAGAAATTTTTTCTGGAACAACCCATGTACAAGACCACATGTGGGTGGACATGTCATGTTCATGTATACATGTTCACAACCAGGATCATGGGCAGGAATTTTGGTGGTTGAGGCATGCCTTATTTAATTGTTACATTTATTTTTTGGATAAACATTTATTGGGACAAGTACCATAATTTACATAACCCAAAATTAGAGACGAACTACATACACTATGCATACCCTTAAATTTATTTTACCCCAATTTCATTGTTAAGAAAACTTATACCTCCCACAACTCCTTTTTTTGGACTACGATTTTGCCAATGATTATCCTATACATAGTTCCTCTTCAAGTAGAACATGATGGTAGAGATCATGGAGGATGGTGAGATATCATGTATGATTTTCCAGTCATGACTATTCTTTATACGATGCTCGATGATGATAGTGAATAAGAATGATCATTAGAGAGATTAGGGTGGAACTCACTTATTGGGTAGTCCATGGGTCTTTAACCAACTCTCTATGTGTAACACTTAATTCTAGGAATGGAAATGGTTGTTGATTAAAATTAGAGTGTACCCCTATAGCCCGTACATGGCATGAATCCTCTACCTATCCACTGGGAGGAACCATCTTATGGCATCATAGTACGATTCTCAACCATTAGATTGGAATCTCATTCATGATGAAGAATGGGTATTCAATATTCTATATATGTTGAAAATTCATTCAGATTCATGTTTTTGGTCCAATAACTATAGATTGAGGCCCCATTAATGTACGGTATAATGGAGTGTTGTGTCTTCACGTGGATATTTCATTGGGAAGATTCAGGAAATGTTGGGTATCATTTTTGGACCCTTGTAACTAATATCACGGTTTCTTAGGATGGATTGTGAGATGGATATCACCTTTCCCTAACTTTTAGGATTTTATTTTTGAGAATATATATATATATATATATCCATGTCATTTTATTTTTTTTACTCTCATTCATTGTGTTGATATGTCTCTTCTTGTCCAGTCTCACACATTTCCCCCATCATATTTTTGGTCTTAAAATTGGTTATTTATATACTCACCCACGCATGGGATTTTACCATACATGTCATTTCATGTACATATTATAGATAGGTTGGTGGTTATTATATAAGAGAACAGGGTTACCCTGGTGTAAAAGACCATGTATGGTGCTTGGATCATATAGTTCTAAAGTAGAGTTCTATAATCAATTTACACTCTTGTTTCTTCAGTTTGGTAAATATTCATAGTTTAGAATGTATTTTAGGCATTTTTGGGTTTATATAATAATAATAATTATCTACCAATGGGTATTACATTAATGGTTTATTCTCTAGTTTTTTCTAGTTTTTTTATTATTCCTCTTCACAAATTCATGGATAGGTTTTGTTGTGTTCTTATAAGTACAATAAACAAAGGCCTAAAATATTAGATATTTTCGATTTGATTCTTGTCACCACCCCTATCACATGGAGGTTGGATAGGGGTAGTTATAGATTGATCATCGTTTCATCAAGTAGTGAATAATTCATTTCAGTGTAGTTCATTTTATGGGATGGTGTTTCGAGTAGTCCTCCTAGGAGGATTTCGTTGGGATACAGAGAAAAAATGTCAATTTTCATCAAATTTGGCTCTCGGGCTAGAGAAAACTGTGTAGTTAGGATGACTAACGTATCCAAACACTAGGACTATGAATACATTCTTTTTTAATTGACATACAGATACATTGTTATCAGGTCTCAATGGTACATCCATCATATATGATTGATTTATTTTAATGTCTTTATGTATTCATATACCCATTTATTTATATTCAAATATGATCATGGGTTTTCATGGTTAATGTTTCCTGATGCCTCAATGAAAACAAAGAGATTGGGTAATGATTCAAGATTGTGATGATGATCTAACATGTGATAATGAAAAAATTCAATGGAGATCTGGAATGATACATCGTCCTTGTTGAGAGATAGTAGCACCCCACCGGCTGAGAAGTCGATCACGCCAACTGAGATAGATAGGTATTCTAAAATTATTAAAAAACCCTATGACTTCCAATGATTCTGTCTTATGAGGTTCCAAGTAGAGATGAATCAATATTTAGAGGAGTATTTTCTAGAGTTAGTGATACTAGATTTCCATTTTCTCATAATACTAAATGATCATTTCTGTTTTCTAGATACAATAATTTTCCATGAATCCACTTAGACCTAGGGGAGTCTAGTGATTTAGATAAATGATGATTCAACATTGTCATGGATCAACATGGAGAAAATATTTCATGAGGAGTAATACCACAAAATCAAAAAATATATTATTATTCCTGAACATCTAGAGAAATAAGATAGAGTGATAGTAGTGGATATGTATGTCGAGATGTATATAAATGTTACACTATACTCCCTATACATTATTTGAGATGTATACTTCTAGGTTATAATTTTTTATGATTTTCTTTAGAGAGAAATTCATGCCATTGTGTCACCCCTATGAATTCCCACCAATGATAGGGTGTTAGAGCCCACACTGGTGATTTAAATATTTCTATCAGATGGATTCCATAAAGATTGATCTAGTAGTGTGAATTATAGGGATGAGTTGCCTATAGTATATAGTAGGCACTAGTCCATAGGATCTTTGCAAAATTGATCATCCATGGATCAGTATTGGGAATGTGGTCTAAGATAGTGTTGATGTATGGGGACACCTTGTGTGGTTCGTTTCTATTATTATTATTAGAAATGTCACATTGAACATTATTTCATTACCAGACATTATGAAGTGGGTATGTGGATTGCTAATGGACCACATAGTTATAGGAACAATTAGGATATCTTGTCTCTTAAGATTGGGTAGGGTGTCCCCCATGTGGTGGAGATGGAGGAGGATAAGATTGGAATCTTGGAGGACGAGTTTTTTCTGGGGGAAAATTCTATGATATCATCATACCACTCCACTAAGAGGCCCATGTTAGGCATATAGATATGGTTTATGGGGCTATGGAGTACTAAATAATTTTTATTCATAAGATCTAGTGGCACACAATATGTTTAGAGGTATGATATATAACTACTATCATACAGATTCTGTATTATTTGAAATAAAAATTAGTAGTTAATTCATATCTTTACACCCAATTCAATAATTAGATCTCCTAGTTGAGGCTTTAGCTAAAAATTGTTGTTTTGATGTCCCTATAGGGAACATAACTGTATCTTTTATATACCATTGTTGTAAGAAATATCCTAGTGGACAGAGGTTCCCATGGGATTTTTTGATCATCATGATGGAAACCTGTCACATCATCTTATTTTTTCATTGTTTTCCACAGTTCAATCCCAGATTTACTATCACTGCAGACGATTCATGTACCTTCACATTCAAGGGATGATATTCCCCATTATGTGAAATTCAGATCCCATGGCATTAATAGTGGGGTTTTTAAACACAAGTCCAAATTCCAGTATCCATTATCTGGAGAGTGTATACTTTGGTGCATCATGCTCTTCAACCATAAGGATTCCATATATCAAGGAGTATTTTTCTAACATATTCCCATTTAGAAATTTTGGTACTACCACTGAGGTGATGGATTCTGTTTTCCTTCAAAATTCACCTTAATACCACTCTGATATCATCTATGGTATATCAGGTGTCCCCTAAAAAGTTCTAGGAGATGCAGTTGTAGTAGGCGGATCAAAGAGATATGGGTTTTATCATACCCACAATATCTCATTAGTTAGCTCCAATGTTTTTAATGAAAATGGTAAAAGAGATATTATGACATTGTTTAGATTATAATTGACTAAAATAGTCCATAATATAAACATTTACCCCCATTAAAAGTTTTAATGAATTTGTAGATCAGTTTCAAGGAGATAGATTGTTGTCAATGATAGATCTTATGTCTATCCACCACAAGTTGAGATTTCATGATGAATATATTGCGAAGATACCATTCCGACATTGTTGTGAATGCTATGAGTTCTTAGTGATGAATTTTGGTTTTCTAAGGACTCCTAGTATGTTTATGGATTTGATGAATTAGATATTCAATCCATACATAGACCACTTTATTATTTTCATCATTAACTATACAATCATATACATTATGTTAGAGGATGATCGTGCATATCACATGAGGATAGTCCTATATTTTTTTCGGATCACCATTTTTATGTTATGATCCTGATGACCCTATTCGGGATCCATGAGGTTCACTTTCTAGTGAATGTTAATTTTGGCCATAGAGTAGCTATATACATGAGATAGGTAAATACAATACTTTCATTGGTCCATCCCAATTTCATGGCAATCATTTGAAGTTTTTTTGATTTGGGTGGTACTATTGGGTGATTTTGGTAGACTTCTCTAGGATTTACACCACTTTGACCACCCTAAATTGAAAAGGGTATCCATTTACATAGACTTAGTAGTGACAAAGTGACATTGAATATTTGAGGGAGATTATGATGATTGATCCTATTACGAGACAACTAGAGGAGGCCATTGAGAATATAATGTATTCATATTCCATAGAAGCTGAGATTACCTACATGATGAATTTGATAAAGGAAGTTATTACAAATGGATCATTAAAATTGAGACCCCATTTGGAGAACTTAGCATCTCAAGACCAAGATTTGAGATAGGTAGTTTTCACTATGGGGATGTGGAGACATTATCATCATGATGAGGGATTCATTATTAACTCATAAAATTTGGTTCTTAGTTATGTAATCATGTAGGGAGACATGAACATGAGGTACATACAGTGGTTAGAGTTCCTATGGGACTATGAATTTGATAATCTATATAATTTGGGTAGGGGTAACATGGTAGAAAATTCCCTTGCTTGGAAGTAATAGTTTCATTTTATGAAGTAGGAATCAAGGTATATAGCTTAATTACATCGGTAAATTATTGTATAGTGATGATATTATCTCCATTAGATCGTTTGAATCATTTACTGCTTCAGTGTGTGATAGAATCCTTGTTGGATGACGTCGACTATGAGTTACCGAGTAACTATATATCCATTGGAGATTCACCTTCAATATTTCATAAAGTGTGGATCATGTCATAATTTTAAAGGAATGGATAGTGGTCCCATTCATGATACTAGGGTAGGTGATGATATGGTTTCAAACATATCCTTTTATTGTATATATTGGGGTGGGAAAGATGAATATGGAAATTCTGTAGTAGTTTCGGTGTGCTGGTGTAAGACAGAGCATGACTGAGTTCATCTCCTAATGCCTCACATGTCTTAACGGGAAATGTAATCAGCATATTCTAATAGGTTATTAGAATCACCCTGAGATCCCAGAGTGAAAATTTGAAGTCCTATCCATGCACATCATGATGAGTCATCCTTGGATAGTTAGAGGCTATGACACCATCTGGGTGATAGTTGGTCAACCCATGATGTGGGCACACTTCCTTATTATCAGGGAGAAGAGTAATGATGAGTCTTTTTTGTAGTAGTACATAACAGTGAGTTTCCACTTTCATGGGGTTACCTTTACTATTTTCTACAATCATGATACATGTTTGATATCATGGCTGTGGAGATGTTGGAAAGAGGAATTCAAGATCTAAATGAGGATTAGTAAAACCTTTCACCCCCAAAATCATTGGAATTATGATTTATCTATCTATGTGATTGAGGATATATTGAGGAAATTCATGTTATAATTTTCCTATAGAAGGTAGTAACACATTCAGTTGGTAGTGCTTTCTTATAATAATAACCACAAATAAAATATTCTTATGGATTCTTTTGAGGCCCTGTACCGAAGACACTTCATGTCACACATATGCTAGACTGAGATCAATGAGGCCTCATTTGATGGGACATATATGGGAATCGTGATTGTTGATAGGGTCCAAGACATCAATTAATGAATTAGGAAAACTCATAGAGGTAATAAATATTATTTAAATTTACATCATATTCCCATGTAGTTTGAGAACGGATATCATATTTTTCTGAGTGACTCTCTAAGATGAGGATTGAGGAATTTTGGATGGGGAGGAAAGGACTCCCCTAGTTTCATCAGGAAATTCACGATCACAAAATGGTTTAGAGAGGTTTCTTACCATCTCTCCCTACCCCCATAATGGGAGCTGGTGTAAGGTGTCTTTCACGTGTCATAGTTGAGTACATACATGCATTACCCAATTCACATTATTGGTCGTGGTGTGGTGGAAATCAAAGAAGGATCCACTTATATAAAGACCTAAATGGAGATTGAGAATCAGTATGATAAGAACATGTGTGGATACAAGATCCTCTTGTCTCTAGTGTTGTGGAATCCCCTAACCATATAAGATAGCTGCTTGGAACGGGAGATCCAAATGCGGACTCTGTATCCCAAATTTATTTTTTATTTATTTTGAGGAAGATAAATTAAAAAAAAGGAATAATTAAGAGGCCATGTTTTTCCTTGTTAGACTAGGAAATATATTTTTAACTATTTTCAGATCTTGGAGCTGAGAAGGCATTGGATTTTGAGCTATTTTTTGATCAGAATTATTTTTATAAAATTATTAAAAATATTTTATATACTAGTCTTGTGGTATGTTAAAAAAATGGATAACACATAAATGTACTATCAGATAGAAAATCCAAGATGATGATTTATTTAAAAACATTAGTTTTTGTAACATCCCATGTTTTTTTCAAAAAAAAAGAAAGAATGTGTTCGATATCATAAATGATACATGATATCTTGTTTAAATAAATAATTAAATATTAGTTTTTAAATGATTCTGTTATAATAAATTCCTTAGAATAGAGGGAATGAATATTATTAATTTAATTATTAAAATATTTTTTCTAAATTTTTATATAACGATTAATCAGGTATAAAATTAATTAGAAATTAAAATTAAAACCATCTGAATATAAAGGGTGCGTTTTATAAAAAACTATTTTAGTATGAATAATTGTGTTTATAAAATAATAAAATCATTCTTCATTTATTATATTAATAAAATAACCATGAATTATATTTATTTTAATTTTTTATATTCACCTTATATATATTATAGCCATAATATATAATCAATGATTATTTTAGTAATAAAATAATTATTTTCAAAAAAGGTTGTTTTTTCACTTTAGATGGAGAACCCATTTTAAATTTAGTTTTTTTCACTTTAATAAGTACTATTTAAAAATATAGGCTTCTTATTTTGAAATAAGGACACAAAAAATTACACTTTTTAAATTTTTGGTTTTTTTACAAAATTCACAATTTAATGAATAGTGAAAAATACTGCATTTTAATTCAAAACATCCATTTCTTATAATTTATTTATATATATAGATTATTATATCAGAAGGTTTTAAAACATAATTTTTTTAGGTTTTTATCAGTTAACCCAATTCAATTCATTGGATGGAATTTGATCATTAAATTAAATTAAATAACTTGGTGAACTTTTGAACAATTTACAAAAATGAAACATTTTTTCATTCTGTCAACGGTATTAGTGTTAAACCTAATCTAAATACTTATATGAATTTAATTTTAAAAAATGGGAATACATTGTTGTCCGTATTATTAAAAACATTTTCCAATAGGATAAAAAATAATTTTTGATGAATAACAACTTTAGTATTTTTTAACGACGGTAATGGTTAAAAGGGTAATTAAAGGAAAAATTAATATTATAAAAATATAAAATTACCCAAACACATTTAAAAAACTTATTTGATAGGTTATTATAAATAATGACCATCCATGGGCCCATATTTTGACGTTTGGAATCCATTTGGGTGTGATTATGACATTTAAAACATTTAATTTAATTTCAAGATAGCTATGTCAAAAATAAGTCTCCTCTTAATAAAACAATTTTTATATTGTGTTGTGTAAATGATATATATTTGAATATTATTAATCCATATAAATATAAAAAAAATTCTAAATCTTGTCAAATTATTTATAATTTTTTGGAATTAAATAATTAAAATTTAATTATGACACAAGGATGATGTAGTAATAGATTTATTAAAGGTTGAATCAAATAAATGATATTAATAATTTTAAAATAAATTTAATCTTAAATTTTTAGTTCCATCCATATATTTTTTTGGATGATTATAATTTGTTATAATTGAGTTGATTTAGTTTTTCTTTGGGACCTTGTTGTTATAATTTTTTTAAAAATCCATAAATGATCGTGTCAGAATTGACATAATTCAAATTTTAAAATATGAAACATTTAAATAAATGATCTATAATTTCTAAATACATTAACTAATCCATGAATTATGTATAAAAGTTTCATTAATGGAAAATTCATTAGTGTTTTTTCATGATTTTTTAATTATTTTATCCCTCAAATTTTAAATTACATGATAAATCGGTAAGAGTTAAAAGGGGTTTAAAAAAATTATAAGGATAAAAAATTATTAAAAACATATATAATTTTAATTTTATGATTCATATTAAACCCATAATAATAATATCTTATAAAAAAATCATTTTGGTACCATTTTGTATAGTAAATGAATTTATATTTATTTAATACTTTTAATAATTCCATTAGTTCCCCTCCCCTCTCCTATAAAAAGGTACCCATTATTATTTATTACTCACTCATAAATAACCATTTGGATTAGAAAATATATGCCAAAAACCCTTCCTAGAATAACTCCCCACATTCTTGAGGCCTTATTTTCGGTTCAACATCCACCTTAGAGGTGTTACAATGCTCTTCAAATATGATACACTGAAAAAAGAAGAATAACTTTTATTTATGTATTTCTATATTATTCATTCATCCACATATTAAAATCTTCTTAAACCATGATTAAATAAAAACACCAATATCTTCAATATACTGAAATAATATTATTTTAATATCATCACGTA
The DNA here is from genome assembly GCA_963277665.1 of Viscum album. Taxonomy (NCBI): domain Eukaryota; kingdom Viridiplantae; phylum Streptophyta; class Magnoliopsida; order Santalales; family Viscaceae; genus Viscum; species Viscum album. Next base: position 769,625,301 of record OY728121.1, read on the forward strand.
AATCTATATTCAATTTCAAAAAATTCGAAATTAACTTTTTATTCGTGTGTATGGCGGACTACCTCCTCTGGAACAGATATAGTACATTTTTCTCACCAAATTTAATGACATGTAATAATTACGGAATTCATTTTCATATATTATATTTATGAAATAATAATTTTTTTAATGTAATAATATATCAACTATTTTCTTATATTCCATGCGCATAAAAATGATAAAATCATTCGTGCGTACGATTGAACTATCACCTCCACAAATAGATTTGATTTATTTTTTTCACTACATAACATATATGATATATAAATCATATATAAATGATTAATATTATCTTAATGATTATATGGAAAATATGGATATATAATAAATTAATTACCTTCTTTCTTTAATGATTAATGAAAAATGAATTTGTTTCTCCGGTGTTTGTAAGGTTTAACATCTAAATGATTGTAACATTGTTCATTATTCATATACATATTTAATGAATAGATTTAATCATATAATTGATATAAAAATATTATTTCTATTTCATTAATATTATTCTGGTGATGATGTAATTATGACCTCAGGGTCTACTAACATCCTACAAAGTTCATTTTCGACTCTAGTACCAAATATCGACCAAATTACTGATGAGAACATAAATAAATATGTATTTTTTATTACATGATAATAGTAATATTAAAAAAATTCTACAATGGTTCATAAAAAATTAAAAAATTAACCTCATTTTATTATTCAAGAATATAAATATTATACATCATGAGTCAGACTTAAGTTAAGCGATTTCGTCTCAATTTCCATTCAATGAGAAATTTCAAAATGATATGCACATTTCTTATTTTATATATTGAATATACATATCCTTTGACTTTCAATATCCATATATAATCTATACTCATGTTTTTTAATGATTTTTCAAATGTTCTACTTTAATTTGGATTATAATTTTAATGTTCAATGTGTTCTAAAACTCTTTAACATCAACATTTTTTAATTGTTTTAATGATTTATTCTTCTAAATATTTATCATTTGTGTCCATGTTTTCAAAATTATTTTATGGATTTATTTATAGATAGATAAATATTTTAAATTCAATATTTTATTCTATTGTTTAAAAACATTCAAAGTAGTGTGGGACACTTTTATTCAAAAATCTATTTTATTAATGTTTTAAATTTGTTTTTGAAAAATTATTGGTTATCATATGAAATAAAATGAATTTTTCTGAGTGACATGATGAAAATAGAAATTATATATGTATTTGTACTTATATATTTAATGAGTTAGTTCGGTATAGCTTATAAAAAGTATTGAGCCCCATTAGATCTCAGGGTTGAGCCTGATATAGATTATATGAAGAGTTTAGCCCCATTATTGCTCATTAATGATGGGTGATTCCAATATAGTTTATACAATGGGAGATACCTATTAAACTCTCCAATTACATGGGTATTCTGGTGTTTTAAGTTGACCGTATGGTTATTCTTTTTGTAAGGGTTATTGTAAGAGTGATATGGTATTGATGTCTCAATGCACCTATATTATTTTACATTCTTTCTAATATGTTTTCAAATTAAATGTATTAATGGAATATCATATTTTCACTAGACGAATGATTTAATTTTATTATTTCCATTTCTTAATTTTTTTCTTGACCCGGGGTTTAAATTTTTTAATAGGTCTTAATATTGGATTGGAAAATGAATAATCCATGATAATATTATTAATGAAATGTCTTGAAAAGAGATCCTGTTTTATTTTAAAAGGGTTTCCTTTGGAGGAAGAACTGGATAATAGGTATAACATTCCACTTGTAATGTATAAGTCTACATTGTATGAGTTTTTCCTAATTCCATAGAACTCTATGCGGAAAATATCCTATATCAAACTATTTTAGTTCCCAAACACTAGAATATGTTATGTTTAATGCTAGGTCATTATAGTTTGTATCATAGAATAGTTTAGAAATCATTGGATATTATGATGATTTCTTAAGAGTTGGATATATCATCATGAGTTTTTTATTTAAAGGTTGATTACACTATTAATGTCTTACGATCGCTTTTTATGATTTATCATTCATGAAATTAAGATGACTAACGAATTTTTTGGAGACATTAACCTACGAGGAAATTATGGGTTACTATATTTTTGCGATGAAAAATGAATGGTATGATCTAGCAATTGAGGTTAAAATATATTATGGTTATTTTTGAATTATATAATATTTTTGTAATATTAAAATAATTTTTTGGTTTATGAAAAAGGAAAACCCAGGGAACAAGTTACAAGCCCTCACGTCAGACAAGGCCAAGAGAATCAAACCCACAACCGAAGTGAGAAAATTCTTTATTTCTTACTAATAAACAACATGATTCCTTTTGTTAATAAGAATTTTAATTTTTCATTAAATTAGTTTATGAAATAATAATAAGTTGATTTCTGGAACATGACTGTTATCGTATGGATATTCTTGGTATTGGGAAACGATTTGGTGATAAATTGGAAAATGTTATTTGAGAAGATTTTCTCTATTATTGGTGCATTATATTATTAGGGAAATAATATAAAATGGTATTTTAATTAAGGATTATTTGTTGGATTATATTATCGAATAATATATGATTTCATTTGAGGACTTATGTGGGATTCAGTTATTTATAGAAATGATTAACCTATAATGGAGAATATCTTATTAGGTTTTTTACTTTTTGGTTAGAGACATTAAGAGTGGTTGATGTTATTTATAGTTATATGTTAGAACATATCTTGGAGGATTATTTTATAAAATACTTATTATTTTTGGTATTTAATATGAGTTATAATAATTTTGACAATTTTATTGATAATTGTTTTTTGAATAGTCTATGTTGAACTTTGAGTATTATAGTTGAATTTGGGCGATAAAAAGTAGTTTTTCATCATCCTTTGGTTAATTTTTTATCTTATCCTATATATGCTTGGGTTTTTATAATGTTTCATGAGAGGATAAATATTTTTTTCAACTTTAGTTGATTATATGACTCTATAAAATTTGAATCATCTTGAATACTCATTGTTTGGAAAAAAAGATGAGTTTGTGATTGAAATTATATAAAGGATAAAGCATTACCATTATAGAAAGTATGTTTCATTATGCTGCAAGTATAATAAGTAAATTAATTCATCAACATCATTAAAATGATCTAAAATAAAGAAAATATTTGTTCAACTATCCTTCTGTGATGTCAAACATCGTTTTACCAATAAAAAATATATAGATTTTGGATTGTTAAAATTTTCTTGATATTAATTTCTATCATTATCCATCATATAATGATTGTTATTTTTCCTTCTGTATCCATTTTTCCTTACATTTAATCCTTTTATGTGTTATCTTTAGTGACCTTCATACTTTCCATTCTTTCTTTTAATGATGATATATTATTTATCATTTTTTTGATGTATGGATATACTAATGGTATTTTGGAAGGTCATAAATTATTTAACAACACCAAATTCAAAATTGGGAGGAAAAAATTTCCAAAATTTTGTAAAATATAACTTCTTAAGTATTTTTTAAAATGATTATGATCGATATCATACATGATAATCCACATCAAGTTTTAATGAAATATTAAATATTCTTATTTAAATGTTTCTTTTATAACATAATCATTAGAATGGAGGAAATTAATATTATTAATTTAATTATGAAAATGGTTCTTAAACAGGATAATATATTGATTAGTTAGTGTGAAAAATAATTATAAATTAAAATATAAATTAATTAAATAAAATATGTGTTTAATAAAAAACTATTTAACTTTGTATAATAAATTTTTTAAAATAATAAAATAACTCTTTATTTATTATATTAATGTAATACATATGAAATATATGTAATTTAATTTTAAAAAATCATCTTATATTTTTTATTCCTAATATAATAAAAAATGCATTTTTAATATAAAAATATGCATTTTACCAAAAATGTGGTTTTATAGCCTTTTAATGGAAACCCCAATTAAAATTTAATTTAGGTCATTTTAACATGTTATATTTGTAAAAATAAATTTCTTTTTTAGTAATAGGGACAAAAAAAATTCCATTTTCGAATATTTTCTATTTTTTCTGATCAAATTCGAAATTTAATGTATAGTGAAAAATACTATATTTTAATTCGAAACTGTCTCTCTATCTTATTTTTTTATATTGTTAGATTATATTATTAAACTTATTTAATGTATAATAAGATTATATTTTATCATTAATTCAAATTTAGTTCATTGGATGTAATTTAAAAATAAAAATAAATAGAAATATTATACGGATATTTGAACGATTTACATAAAAAACCAGCTTTCTTGATTCGTCAACAAGAATAGTGTTAAATATAATTTAACCACTTTTGTGAATTTAATTTTAAAAAATTGACATACATGGTTTTACTGAGTATGAAATATATGGTCAAGTAGGATCAAAATAATTATTTTTTTAGTAACATTAGTATTTTATTTACCACGGTTAATGGAAAATATGGTATTTAAGGGTAAAATTAATATTTTAATATTATAAAATTTCCCTAAAACATTACCTAATATAATAGTATGTGTTATAACAGACCAAGAACATCTTTGGGACAAAATATGGACATTTGGAATCGACTTGGGTTTGATTATGAAATTTATAACAAATAATTTAATATAAAAAAAATATATCATAAAAGTTTCACTTCTTACAAAAAAAAATTATATATGGTTAGATAAGTGATATATTAAAATATTTATAGTACATATAAATATATAAAACTTTATCTAAATAATGATAATTTATTTATAATTTTTGGTAATTTATAAGTTAATTTGATTTTTACCCAAAGATAACGTAGTAATAGATTTATTTAAAAAAGAATCCAATAGATTATATAAATAAATTAAAGATAAATATAATTTGAATTATTTTATGAGAATTATTTTTGGATTACTATTAATAGTTATTATGGAGTTAATCTAGTTTTTTCTAAGTAACCATGTTGTTATGATTTTCTTAAAAAGTTATGTAATGAATATTGTAAAAAATTAACATAATTCATATTTTAAAATATAAAATATTTAAATAAATGATATAAAATTTAAAAAAATATAATATTATACCAAAAAGATAATATTGATCTAAAAATATCTTTAATGACTCATTAATTGGTCATTTTTCATGATTTGGTAATTATTCTAACCCTCAAAGTGAAAATTACAGGATAAATCTATAAGAGTTAAATGATGTCAAATAAAAAAAAATAAAGGATTAAAAAAATACACAAAAATTGTCTAATTTTAATTTTATTATCTTTATAATAACCTAAATCATTATATATTTTAACTAAATTAGTTTGGGACCATTTTGGATATTAAATAAATTTATATTAATTTAATACTTTTAATAATTCCAAAATTCTCCTCCCCTCTCCTATAAAAAGGTACCCACTATTATCAATTACTCACACAACAAGAACAATTTTGTTCAGAAAATATCTCAAAATAACCATTCCAGGTAACCCTAACCATGTTATTGAGGCCTTAATTTAGGTAAAACACCTTCCTTAGAGTTGTTATGGTGTTCCTTAAAGGCGATCAACCAGAAATAAGTGTATTGTTTTGATTTAGGTATTTATAGTTTATTCCATCTTCCACTTATTCAAATCTACTTAATCCATAATGAAATAATACATAAATTACCCTCAACATATATAGATTTAAATATGTTAATATCATCACCAAAATCCACCACCTATTTCATCAAATGGGATGCGAACATTTCATTCATGTGTACAGAAGACTACCGCCTTACGAACCGATATTGTTAGTTTTTCCTCACCTTCATTATATATTGGTTATACTAATGGAATTAATTTTCATATGTTAAATTATGGAAATATTAGTCATTTTAATATAATTATATATAAATTTTGTTCTTATATTCCATGAACATAAAAATGATAAAATTTTTCTTGCGTACATGTGAACAATCACCTCCACAAAGCAATGTGATATGTTTCTATTCAGTACATCAATTTTAGGATATATATATATTTTAGTATATTTAAAATAATAATATTATATTATTTAATTTATGATATTTTTGTAATTATAAACCATTTCTTACCTCCTTTCAATAACAATCAAGGAATGTTGAAGATGTTACTCATGCGTATGTGTGGATTACAATCTCCATGATTTTAACATTGTTCATTTTTAATTTCCATATTTAATGAAAGGATTTAGAGAAATAATTTATATATAAATTTAATTATTATTTAATTAATATTATTCTAGAGATGATAGACTTATGACTTCATTGATTATTGGCATCATACCGTGTTCATTTCCAACTCGAGTACTATATAACAACAAAACGCCCAATTTGATCAAAAAAAATTAAGTAATTCATGTGACATAATAATAGTATTATAAAAGTAATTATAAACATTAAAATGTTTCTTAAGATAGAAAATAATTAACCTACATTTATTATTTTGGAAGTTAAATAATGTACCTGATGATTCAGACATCAGATTTTGTCTCAATCACCTTTCATTGAGAAACACCCTAATAATATTCACCTTTATTCACTTATAATCTATGTATATAGCCCATTTTACTTTATATATCCATATTTTATCTATACTCATGTGATTTACTGATTTTTAAAATTTTATACTCTCTTTTGGATTATAATTTAAATATTCAATGTGGTAAGGGACTCTTCAACTAAATTGTTTTTATGCGTGTTAAAGAAAAATTTGTCTTAATATTCCTCATTAATGTCCATTTTTTCAGTATTATTTAATTGATTTATTTATGTGAAAATAAATGTTTTAAAATGATAATTCTAAAATATTTATTTAAAAACGTAAAATTGGTATAGGATGCTTTATTTAAAAAAATCTTTTAGAAATGTGTTAAATTGGTTTTTGAAAATTTATTAGTTGTATTATCAATGATAATGAAATTTTATGAGTGACATGTAGAAAATTTCATGCTTATATGTGTTGGTACATGTACATTTAATGGGTTGTCCCATTATAACTTATACAAAGGGATGTGCCCCAATATATCTCATGAGTGAGACTGATGTAGATTATAAGAAGGGATGAGTCACATTATAGATTATGAAAGATAGGTGAAACCGATATAGATTTTATGAAGGGTGGGCCCCATTATAGATCTCCAATGCATTGTGTATTCCAGAGGAGGAATATGCCATATGTTTATTCCATTTTTAGGGGTGATTTTAAGAGTGATATGCTAATGACTTCCCAAGGAACTGTCTTGATTTTCTATTTTTGGTAATAAATTTATATGAATTTATTTTCATAGGTTTTCATGTTTTACCAAGACAAATTATTTACATCCTTTATTTACATTACTAATATTTTGTTCTTATCCCAATTTTTGAAAAAAAGAATTACATAATTCTTAATATAGTAAATGATAATGAAAATTCCTTGATTAAAGTATCTAAGAGGTGTCTTGAAAATAAGTCATGTTTTATTTTAAAACATTTTCATTGTTGGAAAAGTGGATACTTAGTATGACCTTCCGCATGTAATATATGGGTCTATATCGTTTGAGTTTTTCTTAATTCTCAAATAGCCTAAAAAGGATCCAATAATTCCAATACTAGTAAAAAAATAGTATAATTAGTAATGTTTAAGGAAATTTCCTTATATTTTTTCCTTAGTTACTAATATTGCGGATCAGCTTCAGGTGTTTTGATAAAATGAATGTTACCATGTAAATTTAATTAACAATAATTATTAAATTTATCTATTTAAATTAAATGGCCTATGTCTATTTAATATATTTATGTTCTATTATGGTGTCTCTTCATGGTTTTTGTCATATCCCTAGGACCTTTGAGAGGATAGTTATTCAATATCTCAACAGTGGATCAAGATTAGACAATAATGAGATTCCAGATCTAGTTAAATCATAGTGAAAAAAATACAATGACTTCACTTATTCATTGGCAAGAATTTTATTCATCAAATAACTATCAAATATCAAAAAAAAAATTATAAATTTTTGGATTCATAACCAATTCATTAAATTTTTGAGATTTATCATTATATATATATTTTATATATCTTATAATATAACCATTCTATGAGTCTGGGAATCAATTTTGAATTTTTTATTCAGATTCTCTCACCCTATGCAACCCAATATATATGTTTTGGTGAATAAATATATTATAATTATTATTTCACATTTTTATTGTGACTTTATCATATTAATTCTTCACTTTTTTGATGATTGGTCTGTTGGGTATCTATTTGACATTCCAGGGTGGGATCGAGCTCGATCGGAACCCCAAAATCATCATGGTTTCTTGTGGAATGAACATATTGGTCAATTATCAGTGGAATTATTTTAGTTTTGAATATGATATTTTTTATTTATGTTATTGGGATCTTATTTGGATACTACATGAAATTTGATACATAAACGATGCATGCGAGAATTGGAATGTTGAATCAAAAATATGATTTCAGCAACTTGGTGGTCGGAAACAAAGAACAAATACTTTGTCCTTCATTTTCAGGTGGATTAAAAGTGATATTAAAAACACTAGAAAAAAATCATGAATTCGTATTGACATATTTGAGATTTTGTGAAAATCATGACCACATGTCATGTGTTGGGATGAACACAATTCATGTAGTACCCCAACGACAATGAAGCTATTTCATAAGTGAAACATAAGTATCAAAAAGACAAATGGATGAGAAAAACACCACGTGACCCTCTCTAAGTAGAATGGACATGTGGTAGAGAACATAACAGAAACCCCATGTGGTTGGTATTGTTGTGTACTAGTATTTCTGGATAGGCACATGATCATGGGTAGGACATAAGGTGGTTGAGGAACCCTGTGTAGGGATACAATGTTATTGCTCCACATATCGGTATAGACATGGATATAAAGTGTACTAGGACCATGTACCTTGTGGGTCCCATCACACACCATGAAATCAAATTTCCTTTTGGGGGAAACTACTACCCCTCATATATTATTCATTTAGACTCATATTTTCACTTGCGAGTAGCCTATCGTGATTGTTTTTCCTTATTAAAAATGATTTTTTCTTTTCTTCTGGATTTTGAAATATGTTGAATGGTTTTCTAGACATGATTATTTTATAGGAGCATCTCAATTATGGAAGTGATTAAGCTGGATCATTAATGACATTGAAGTGGAACCATCCCACTAGGAAGGTCATGGGTATAACATGTCTTATTAGTGTTGTAGAATTATGTTGGGTAGGGAATTGGTTTCCGATCAAGTAATAGAATGTAACCCTCCTTTCGAATACGGTATGGTTCCTCCACCTATACACAATTTTGAACCCTCCAATGGTATAAGAGTATGAGTCCTAAACCATTAGAGTGACGCCCTCCATCTGGGTATGGCATGGTAACTCAATCAGATATCAGATGTAAAGACCCGTAAAATTCAAGGGAAATTTTTTTTCTTAATTTTCTTCGGAATTTTACAAGAGCGCGGTTTCTGACGGCACCTGATTCCGAGGCCCGGAGTGCCCGGAATCAATTTCCGAAGTTTGGCTCGGGTACGTTCAGTGAACGAACGAGCAGGAATTTCTAACTTTTGAACCGGTGCTCGGAATCGAATTTTGAGGGCACCGATGGAACCGCAACGCCATTAATTGCTTAGGAATGCCTTTGTCGGAGTTGCGTTTGCCTAAGAGGAGTTGTTTAATTTTTCTTTTTCTGGATGAAATGAAGAGTAAAATAAATTTGTGAAACAATATTTATTTTATATCTTTTTAGTGGTTAAAACCTTTTGTTGGAAGTTGGGTGGTAACCACCTAAGAGAGGATTAAGGTGAGGATGGTCCCACCCGAGCCCCACCTTTTCAAATTCCCTAACTCCCCTCTCTCCCTCTTAAAATCTTGTTAACATAACATTTAATTAATTACACATGACATGTATAATTAATTAAGTGTTATGTTTTTGAATTTGAAGTTTTGAATTTCTTGGCTTGGTAAATAAAATAAGGAGGAACCTTATTTTATTTGGTTAGTTTTGTTTAGTCATCTTGAGAGGTTTGAGAGCTTTTATTTCTTCTTCAAACTTTGACGAAGAACGCTCAAGCTTTGACGAAGAACGCGCAAGCTTTGACGAAGAACTCTCAAGCTCCGACGGAGAACGCCGCTCCACTCTTCTTCATCTTCCGTGTCAACGAAAAGAAACGCCGCTTCCTCCTCGGACCTTCTTCGTCGGCATACGAAGATTCGCCAACGACGTATCTCTTCGGGCGTATCTCTTCGTCAACGGATTTGACGAACGACTACCGTGACGCCCGACCTCCGCAACGTTGTCTTCTGCGGGACGTTGACAAATCTTCGAACCTTTACCCATGGTAGGGGTTGTTGAATTTTGTTTAATTATTTTTATTCTTGTTCGTGGTTCTAGCATGTCTAACGTGAGGTTATTGAATATTTATGTTGTGTTATCATTTAACATGAGGGGGCCGGACCGCATGAACACGGCCGAACCCCCTCCATCGTTCTTGTTGATTTATCTTGCGGGTGGAAACAAGGTGGCGTGGTGCCGTCGCACCACGCGGATAATCGTATGATTATATTGCGCGGCGCCGTCGCGTCGCGCCATGGAAGAATCATCAAGAACGCGACGTCGTCGCGCCGCGTCAAGGGGAATCGGAGGCGCGGTGGAGGGACGCGGTGCCGTCGCACCGCGCCGGACGACGAACACCGCGGCCGGTTCCGGGCCGCGGCGGGACGAGAAGACCGGCGGTCGGGCCGCCGGCGTCGGAAGCCGGAAAGGGGGACCGGATTTTCCGGTCCCGTTGGAGAAAACCAGCCGGCAGTTGGCCGGTCGGAAGGTCATAAGGCGGGGGAAATAAATTCCCCCTTCCAGCTTAAAAACCCCCCCTCATTTATGAGGGGGGTGGTTTCCTTGAGTGGGGTAGGAGGCCCCCCGGTTTCTTCAAGCAGGCCCCCACGTGGGGGGCCGTTTTTTTTTTGAAAGGGCGCGGCATAATGCCGCGCCACCTCTCCAATCAAGCGGGGGCTTGATCCCCCCCCCCCCCCCCCCCGCGCTGCCTCCGTGCGGCGCCAGGCCACCGCGCCGCCGCGCCGGGTCGGACCCGGGTCGGGTCGACCCGGTTCGGGCCGACCCAGGGGGGGTCGGGCCGGGTCGGCCCGGACCCGGACCCCCCCGTTTCGAATCAGTTACGGTCTTTTGGCCATAACTTGAGCCACGGACCTCCGATTGACGAACCGTCTGCTGCAACACGATCCTTGGATCGAGATGGTCGTTTCAGTATATCGCACTCAGGGTTTCGGAATAATTTGAGTTCGGCCAGGTTGGTTCGTTCACGAAACCAACCGGGCCCTCGGAGCGGAAACGCTCATATCATGAGCTACGGACGTCCGATTGATGTGCCGTCAGCTTTTTTGTGTTCCTCTTAGTGAGACGGATCTTTTGGCATACTCCGCCCGAGGTTTGGACGCAGGTGGAGTACGGTCGGGTTGGTTTTTCCTTAAAAACCAACCGGGCCCCGGGGACGAAAATGCCAATAACTCTCAGACCGGGCGTCCGATCGACGCGCCGTCTGTTGCGTTGAGTTCCTGTTGACGATACAAAACGTTTGGATACATCAACTCTGGACTTTTTGACAGTTGATGTATCAGCCTCTCGGCTCGTGGAGCAGACCCTCCGAACGAGCTTGCTGTGTGCGGGAACCCTAGTGTTGGCTGCGATTGTTACTGTGACTACTACTGCTACTACTGCTACTGTGACTGCGACGACGACAGTACAGAGATCCTGTGTGGATTCGACGACGACGACTACAACACTCAGCGATCCTACGTGGATTAGTGCTACAGGTCCTGTGTGGGCCCGATCCTGTGTGGGTCCTTGCGCTCAACGGTCCTGTGTGAACCAGCGCCTACAGGTCCTACGTGGGCCCGATCCTGTGTGGGTCTTTTGCGGGGGTTAGTTACCTATCGATCCTTCGTGGTTCTGACGACTTAGATGGATCAGCGATCATCTTTATCGTCCTTTGAATAAGTATACCTGTGTGAGCTGAATCCTGTTACTTTCCTGTGTGTATTGTGTTGTGCTATCCTGTGTGGATTAAGTTTTGCTTTCCTGTGTGGAATACGTTTACTTTCCTGTGTGGACTGAGTTGTACTTGGGCTCGGAGGTTGGAGCGTATTTGAAATTGATGAATTAGGTATATGTATGGGCATATACCTAAGCAGTGTCGGTTGTTACTTTGTGATTGTACCTTTCTTTGTGGTTTATCCTTTGTGGATTTGAGAGAACTTCAGGGGTCTCGGGGTCCCTACTGAGTAGCTTATACTCACCCCTGCACGGGCTTTGCCCGCACTACGTTGTTTTGGTTGCAGACGACGGAAAACGTTGATCTTAGCTGAGGCTTGCAGATCAGGACGGAACCTGGAGGTGGACCACTGGGCGGGACGTGCTCGGAGCGGACGGCGGGACCCGTGGAGCAATGGAGCTATCTGTACCCACCCTTCAGGTGGGATTTCCAGTGGACAGCTCGGTGTAGCAGCTTTTACTTTTCAGTTGCTGTTTTCCCTTTCGAGTTGTACTTTACTTTCAGTTTGGGTTTGTATACTGGCCCATTTACTTTTATGCACTTTCAGTTGTACTCTGCTTTTGCTTAGTGTTTACTTTCCGCTTTCTTACTCTGTGGTGTTTGTTTACTTTACAAAGGAAATGCCTTCCCTTTTTACCGGGATTTACGCCTTGGTGCTAGTCGCCAGCCCCTGGCCTATGGAAGGCGGGCTTGGGGTAGTCACGGCACGGACCCCGAGGGCGGGTCATGACAAATTGGTATCAAAGGAGTTCGGTTCTACCGCGAACTCTGATCTTTTCTATGTGAAGCGATAATGTTTAGTGTATTGAGTGTGGTTATCAGTCCAGGGAGTCCACTGTTGGTGCGGCGGCCGACGTATCCGTACACCAGGACCCTGACTTCTGATTTCCGACTTAATGCACGAAAACATTGATTGTGTGTGTGTTTCAAGTTTTCCTTGTGATTACTTATATCAGCTCACCAGGTATACTGTTCTAACAGTGGCGCACCTGCTTCCTTTTAATGATGGCCCCACGACGGCAGACAACTAGGGTTCCGAGAGTCGAGCGTGACGACAGTCCACCGAGTGACGAGGCCTCGGTGCAGGGCCCTTTGTCAGCAGTGGCACTGGCGGTAGCTCTACCCGTCGAGCCACCGATACTTCCAGCACCAGCCGCTGACGATGCACGTCGCCTCAGCGCACTGCATGAGTTTCAGCGCCAGCGACCACCCAGGTTTCGCGGGGAGACGGATCCCCAGGTAGCAGAGGACTGGCTGGAGGCAATGGTACGAGTGTTTAGGCTAGTGAGGACACCAGCAGACCTCATGGTGATCCTCGCTGCGAGCCTACTACACGCAGCAGCAGGACGATGGTGGATCTTGATGCTCCAGGTGCACGATGAGGCATCTCTTCTTTGGACGGACTTTGAGAGCCTCTTCCGCTCGGAGTTCGTCCCATCCGCCCTTCGTGCGGTGCGTATCCAGGAGCTTCTTCAGCTGCGGCAGGGCAGCATGACGGTCACTCAGTACTCGGCGAGATTTACCGATCTCTCGCGCTACTCGACCGACATGGTACGAGACCCATTCTTTCGGGCCCGGACCTTCGAGCAGGGTTTGAGACACGAGATCAGGGCATCGCTGATCTCCCTTAGCATACCGACTCAGACAGGAGTACTGGAGCGGGCCCTTCTGATCGAGAGCTTCCTTGCTGAGTCTACACCAGTGCAGCGACCCACCGCAGGGCGGCACGTGGCAGAGTCATCTGCAGCAGGCAGTCGACGGATGACTCAGGGGTCCAGGCAGACCAGACCTTCGGGCAGACGACCTCAGGGCACTGGCTCAGCAGTGCGGGGCACACAGCGAGGAGCCAGTCTTTCGAGAGGCAGACAGTGCTACTCGTGCGGCGGGCAGGGCCACATGGCTCGTGACTGCCCGACCCGCCATGCCGAGGAGCAGCAGACAGTTGAGGGACCACCGAGGCAGAGGTAGAGGGTCGACCGTGGCGGTCCGCAGGGAGGAGGCGGACGAGGCAGAGGAGCTGGACGAGCAGCCGGTGGTGGGCGACGCTTTGAGGCTCTGCCACCACCACCACCAGGAGGTCCACCCCGACCACAGGGATCTGGCGGGCAGAGACAGGCACAGCTCCAGGCAGCAGAGGCCTACGACCATGGCGCACCCGAGATGATTCGAGGTACTATCTGTGTCTATTCCACCCTTGCTGCAGTTCTTATAGACACAGGAGCGAGTCACTCTTTCATAGCCGCTGCCCTTGTTCGGAGCTCGGAGATTCCGACAGAGCTGTTGGCTCGATCCTTACGGCTAGAGACTCCTACGGGAGCAGACTCGACGATTACGCACTGGTGCCGGCAGTGTGAGCTTACTCTAGGAGGTGAGAGCTTTGGCTGGAATCTTCTTGTAGCAGCGTCGAGGCCTTACGACGTCATCTTGGGCATGGATTGGCTATCTACGGTCCATGCACATATTGACTGTTTTAGGCGCAAGGTGCGATGTGTACGCACCGACGGGAGTAGGTTCACCTTCACCAGCGAGAAGGGAGCCTTAGCAGCACAGGATGGACTTCCGCGGAGGAGAGGACATCCCATTACTCATAAGTTGGCTAGCCTCATCCTTGGAGCAGTTGACATGCGGAGTCCTGGTTTTCCTGCAGTGGTGGATCAGTTTGCGGACGTTTTTCCCGACGACGTTCCAGGGCTACCTCCTCGCAGAGAGGTATACTTTTATATTGACTTGTACCCCGGGATAGCCCCGATATCCACTCCAGCATATCGTATGGCCCCCGCCGAGCTTCGAGAGCTACGGGTACAGTTGGAGGACTTGCCGGGCAAGGGGTTCATCCGACCCAGTGTTTCACCCTTGGCTTCCCCGATATTGTTCTCCAAGAAGGCGAACGGAAGCCTGTGGCTTTGTGTTGACTATCGTCGCCTAAACCAGGTGACAGTGAGGAACAAGTATCCGCTACCGAGGATTTATGACCTCTTTGATCAGCTCAAGGGAGCACGGTGGTTCTCGAAGATATACCTTAAGTCAGGCTATCATCAGCTCAGAGTCAGAGACGAGGATGTGCAGAAGACGACCTTCAGATGTCGGTATGGCCACTATGAGTTCTTGGTTATTCCTTTCAGTGTAAACAATGCTCCAGCAGTGTTCATGGCTCTCATGAACAGGATCTTTTAGCCATACCTCGATCGGTTTGTCGTGGTCTTCATCGACGACATTCTGATTTACTCTACGACTGAGGAGGAGCACGCCTATCACTTGCGAGTTATACTAGTCACACTCCGAGAGAACCAACTTTATGGTAAGCTCTCGAAGTGCCAGTTCTGGATACGTGAGGTCCACTTCTTGGGACACGTTATCTCTGAGGCGGGAGTTGCAGTGGATCCCGCGAAGATTGAGGCTGTGTTAGCATGGGAGCCACCCAGGAGCGTGACTGAGGTTCGGAGTTTCTTGGGACTAGCTGGGTACTATCGGAGATTCGTTCCAGACTTCTCTAGAGTTGCGGCACCACTCACAGCTTTGACGAAGAAGGGGAAACCCTTCGTGTGGTCAGACAGATGTCAGCAGAGCTTCCAGGAGCTACGACAGAGATTGACTAGCGCACCTATCTTGAGGTTGCCTGAGGAGGGAGTAGGGTACGTAGTCTACTACGATGCATCAGGGACCGGACTCAGATGTGTTCTGATGCAGGAGCGGGCAGTGATCTCCTATGGATCACGTCAGTTGAGGCCACATGAGCAGAACTACGCTACCCATGACCTGGAGTTAGCATCAGTGGTCTTCACTCTGAAGACATGGTGACACTACCTGATGGGCGAGCGCTTTACAGTCTTTTCCGATCATCAGAGTCTCAGGTATATCTTCTCTCAGAAGGACTTGAACCTGAGACAGCGGCGATGGCTCGAGTTCCTCCAGGACTATGACTTTGAGATAGTCTATACTCCTGGGAAGGGGAACGTAGTAGCCGATGCCCTCAGCAGGAGGATGGGCATTCAGCTACTAGAGGAGGCGACGGAGCAGCTAGCCTCTTTTCAGATATCCTTCGTGGATAGATATGGAGCAGCCTTCCTCCAGTCTCTCACAGTCACCCCTCTACTACTGCAGCGGGTCAGAGAGGCACAGCGTGAGGACGCTGACTGTGAGACACGGCGTGCACAGATATCCTCGGGACAGGCACCTGATGGTTTCTCCCTTGGAGTAGAGCACAACATCCTTTTTTTGAGGACGTACCAGGGTACCAATCGCTTTGCGAGAGGAAGTGCTGAGAGAGTTTCACACTTCTCCTTTGGCGGTACATCCTGGAGTGGCGATGATGTACCAGGACCTCAGACGACAGCACTGGTGGCCGGGCATGAAGAAGGCAGTAGCAGAGTTCGTTTCTCGATGCCTCACCTGCCAGCAGGTGAAGGCAGAGCATCAGGTACCAGCGGGCTTGGTACAACCCTTGGAGGTTCCGGAGTGGAAGTGGGACGGAATATCTATGGACTTCATGACTGGACTTCCACGCACTTCCAGAGGTCACGACTCCATCTGGGTGATTGTTGACCGACTCACCAAGTCGGCACACTTCTTACCCATTAGAGAGCAGGGCTCAGTGGAGAGCTTGGGACGTCTCTACGTTCAGGAGATTGTGCGGCTCCACGGTGTGCCATCATCTATCGTCTCCGATCGAGATGCTCGCTTTACTCTCCGGCTTTGGAAGGGGTTACCAGAGGCGTTCGGGAGGCAGCTACGTCTGAGCACAGCCTTTCACACTCAAACGGATGGTCAGACGGAGAGGACCATTCAGACTCTCGAGGACATGCTCCGCGCATGTGTCCTCGACTTTGGTCGTAGCTGGGAGGACCACCTACCCTTGGTGGAGTTTGCGTACAACAACAGCTACCACTCCACTATCGGGATGGCACCGTACGAGGCGTTGTACGGCCGACCATGTAGATCTCCTTTGTGCTGGACAGACCCTGGAGAGTCAGCACTCATGGGACCGGAGATGGTCCAGGCCACGACAGAGAAGGTCCAGGTCATCCAGGAGCGGATGAGGACAGCACAGAGCCGACAGAAGTCATACGCTGATAGGAGGCGGAGGCCACTGGAGTTCGAGGATGGCGACCACGTCTTCTTGAGGGTCTCACCTCGACGTGGTATTCGGAGATTTGGCCGAGGCGGCAAGTTATCTCCGCGCTTCATCGGACCCCTCCAGGTCCTCAGCAGGATTGGTGAGGTGGCTTATCGCCTGGCTCTACCACCTCAGTTGCACCGGGTGCACGACGTCTTCCACGTGTCTCAGCTGAGGAGATACGTGCACGACCCAACGCACATCATTGACCATGGGGAGCTTGACGTTGACGATGGGGCGACTTTTACGGAGGTCCCAGTGGATATAGAGAATCGACAGGAGCGGGTCCTGCGTGGGCGATCGATTCCTCTTGTGCGCATCAGATGGCAGCACGGGAATCTCCAGGAGAGCACATGGGAGCGGGAGGCTCAGATGCATGCTCAGTACCCTCATTTGTTTCCCTAGTTTTTGATGTATCTTTACGGGGACGTAAAGCCCTGAGGTGGGAGTAATGTAAAGAACCGTAAAATTCAAGGGAATTTTTTTTTCTTAATTTTCTTTGGAATTTTACAAGAGCGCGGTTTCTGACGGCACCTGATTCCGAGGCCCGGAGTGCCCGGAATCAATTTCCGAAGTTTGGCTCGGGTACGTTCAGTGAACGAACGAGCGGGAATTTCTAACTTTTGAACCGGTGCTCGGAATCGAATTCTGAGGGCACCGATGGAACCGCAACGCCGGTAATTGCTTAGGAACGCATTTGTCGGAGTTGCGTTTGCCTAAGAGGAGTTGTTTAATTTTTCTTTTTCTGGATGAAATGAAGAGTAAAATAAATTTGTGAAACAATATTTATTTTATATCTTTTTAGTGGTTAAAACCTTTTGTTGGAAGTTGGGTGGTAACCACCTAAGAGAGGATTAAGGTGAGGAGGGGCCCACCCGAGCCCCACCTTTTCAAATTCCCTAAACCCCCTCTCTCCCTCTTAAAAGCTTGTTAACTTAACATCTAATTAATTACACATGACATGTATAATTAATTAAGTGTTATGTTTTTGAATTTGAAGTTTTGAATTCCTTGGCTTGGTAAATAAAATAAGGAGGAACCTTATTTTATTTGGTTAGTTTTGTTTATTCATCTTGAGAGCTTTGAGAGCTTTTCTTTCTTCTTCGAACTTTGACGAAGAACGCTCAAGCTTTGACGAAGAACGCTCAAGCTTTGACGAAGAACGCTCAAGCTCCGATGGAGAACGCCGCTCCACTCTTCTTCATCATCCATGTCAACGAAAAGGAACGCCACTTCCTCCTCGGACCTTCTTCGTCGGCATACGAAGATTCGCCAACGACGTATCTCTTCGGGCGTATCTCTTCGTCAACGGATTTGACGAACGACTACCGCGACGCCCGACCTCCGCGACGTTGTCTTCCGCGGGACGTTGACAAATCTTCGAACCTTTACCCAAGGTACGGGTTGTTGAATTTTGTTTAATTATTTTTATTCTTGTTCGTGGTTCTAGCATGTCTAACGTGAGGTTATTGAATATTTAAGTTGTGTTATCATTTAACGTGAAGGGGCCGGACCGCATGAACACGGCCGAACCCCCTCCATCGTTCTTGTTGATTTATCTTGCGGGTGGAAACAAGGTGGTGTGGTGCCGTCGCACCACGCGGATAATCATATGATTATATTGTGCGGCGCCGTCGCGTCGCGACGTGGAAGAATCATCAAGAACGCGACGCCGTCGCGCCGCGTCAAGGGGAATCGGAGGCGCGGTGGAGGGACGCGGTGCCGTCGCACCGCGCCGGACGACGAACACCGCGGACGGTTCCGGGCCGCGGCGGGACGAGAAGACCGGCGGCCGGGCCGCCGGCGTCGGAAGCCGGAAAGGGGGACCGGATTTTCCGGTCCCGTTGGAGAAAACCGGCCGGCAGTTGGCCGGCCGGAAGGTCATAAGGCGGGGGAAATAAATTCCCCCTGCCAGCTTAAAAAGCCCCCTCATTTATGAGGGGGGCAGTTTCCTTGAGGGGGGGCAGGAGGCCCCCCGGTTTCTTCAAGCAGGCCCCCACGTGGGGGGCCGTTTTTTTTTTTGAAAGGGCGCGGCATAATGCCGCGCCGCCTCTCCAATCAAGCAGGGACTTGATCCCCCCCCCCCCCCCCCGCGCTGCCTCCGTGCGGCGCCAGGCCACCGCGCCGCCGGCCGGCTGGGCCGGGTCGGGTCGGCCCGGACCCGGACCCCCCGTTTCGAATCAGTTACGGTCTTTTGGCCATAACATGAGCCATGGACCTCCGATTGACGAACCGTCTACGACAACGCGATCCTTGGATCGAGACGGTCATTTCGGTATATCGCACTCAGGGTTTCAGAATACTTTGAGTTCGGCCGGGTTGGTTCGTTCACGAAACCAACCGGGCCCTCGGAGCGGAAACGCTCATATCTTGAGCTACGGACGTCCGATTGACGTGCCGTCAGCTTTGTTGTGTTCCTCTTAGTGAGACGGATCTTTTGGCATACTCCGGCTGAGGTTTGGATGCAGGTGGAGTACGTTCGGGTTGGTTTTGCCTTAAAAACCAACCGGGCCCCGGGGACGAAAATGCCAATAACTCTCAGACCGGGCGTCCGATCGACGCGCCGTCTGTTGCGTTGAGTTCCTGTTGACGATACGGAACTTTTGGATACATCAACTCTGGACTTTGTGACTGTTGATGTATCAGCCTCTCGGCTCGTGGAGCGGACCCTCCGAACGAGCTTGCTGTGTGCGGGAACCCTAGTGCTGGCTGCGATTGTTACTGTGACTACTACTGCTACTACTGCTACTGTGACTGTGACGACGACAGTACAGAGATCCTGTGTGGATTCGACGACGACGACTACAGCACTCAGCGATCCTACGTGGATCAGTGCTACAGGTCCTATGTGGGCCCGATCCTGTGTGGGTCCAATCCTGTGTGGGTCCTTGCGCTCAGCGGTCCTGTATGAACCAGCGCCTACAGGTCCTACGTGGGCCCGATCCTGTGTGGGTCTTTTGCGGGGGTTAGTTACCTATCGATCCTTCGTGGGTCCGACGACTTAGATGGATCAGAGATCATCTTTATCGTCCTTTGAAGAAGTATACCTGTGTGAGCTGAATCCTGTTGCTTTCCTGTGTGGATTGTGTTGTGCTATCCTGTGTGGATTACGTTTTGCTTTCCTGTGTGGAATACGTTTACTTTCCTGTGCGGACTGAGTTGTACTTGGGCTCGGAGGTTGGAGCGTATTTGAAATTGATGACTTAGGTATATGTATGGGCATATACCTAAGCAGTGTCGGTTGTTACTTTGTGATTGTACCTTTCTTCGTGGTTTATCCTTTGTGGATTTGAGAGACCTTCAGGGGTCTCGGGGTCCCTACTGAGTAGCTTATACTCACCCCTGCACGGGCTTTGCCCGCACTACGTTGTGTTGGTTGCAGACGACGGACAGCGTTGATCTTAGCTGAGGCTTGCAGAGCAGGATGGTACCTGGAGGTGGACCACTGGGCGGGACGTGATCGGAGTGGACGGCGTGACCCATGGAGCAATGGATCTATCTGTACCCACCCTTCAGGTGGGATTTCCAGTGGACAGCTCGGTGTAGCGGCTTTTACTTTTCAGTTGTTGTTTTCCCTTTCGAGTTGTACTTTACTTTCAGTTTGGGTTTGTATACTGGCCCATTTACTTTTCCGCACTTTCAGTTGTACTCTGCTTTTTCTTAGTGTTTACATTCCGCTTGCTTACTCTGTGGTGTTTGTTTACTTTACAAAGGCAATGCCTTCCCTTTTTACCGGGATTTACACCTTGGTGCTAGTCGCCAGCCCCTGGCCTATGGAAGGCGGGCTTGGGGTAGTCACGGAACGGACCCCGTGGGCGGGTCGTGACATCAGAGTGGAACCCTCATGTGGAGGAAAGGTTTAGGTCCTCTATCTACCAGAGTGGAACCATCCTATTCTACCAGGGCATGGGTCCTCTACATATATATTGCAGACCCACTATAGTGTAACATAATGGAAAGGTGTTTCATGATAATAATATTTATTTGGATTGATGTTTGAGATATTGGGAATCATTATTGGACCATTTGAACTGATGGAACTCATTCATGGGGTGGGATAAGAGATGTATATCCAATTTCACTATCATTTGGGATTTTTTTAGTATATATATATATATATATATATCAGTAACATTGGATTTGGTACCATATTTATTTTTGTTCATTTAACTATTGATATTTTATCTTTTACCAACCCCCATCATCTTTTAGGGCATCTTACTAGGTATTTATATACTCAACAATTCATTACCTTTTACCACGTATTTCACTTCTGATAATGAATTCATATTTTTCATCAGTGATTACCGAGGAGCATAGGGATACCCTGGTCAACATGATGCATCCTAGAGGGGCCCGTGTCATTACTACCCTAATCCCACCTCAAATTAGCCATGGTATAGAAACTATAACTGAGTAGGAATATCCAACAAAATAGAGGCATTTCATCAGTACCTATACACACTCACACACATCTCCAATAGAAAGATGATTCACTGTAAAACACTTTGTATAGAAGCATTCATACCACTAGGACACCAACAAAAGAGTACAATAGTAGAAATATGGAAGGAATATAGTCTAAGAATACAAGTCAACCCAAATTTAGTCTATAAATGTTTTAGAGAAGTTCTTGAAACTCATTTGTAGAAAGCCCCACCTAATGGGTAGGTATAGAACATCTATCTGATTATATAAGAAAAACATGTACGTCTGCGGACTCTAAGAACCACCTAGTCATATTCCACCCTAGAACTCCATCAAATCATTGATTGTATACAAAAAACATGACATGTGAGGGAAAATCATGTGAAGGGGTGTTAAAAAAAATACTTAGTAGTAAACCCCAAAACAATAACGGAATACCACAAAGAAATACATGAATTCCACCATGAAGAAATACAATAAGTATTCCACTAAACATACTTGATGTATACCAAAAAAAATACATGATATACTAAAATGGAAACAAATGAAGTATAGTAATCACACATAGTTATATTTCTATAGAACAAAAAGAAGAATTATTAGATATAGTCAACATAACACCCAATATTGGTTACACACAGAGTCTAACACCCCGAAATTTTATGAAAAATATTCTTTTTAATTTCATTAATGTCTTGTGTTGTACGCTACACCAAAAGAAGCTTTCACAACACGGATCCTTGACTTGCCTTCCAACGACCTTCCTTGATAGCGTGTGTAGTTCGCAATAACGAGTTTCACTAAACAACAATATGCTATTAAAATATTATTAAAACTAGTCGTTATGAATAGTAATAACCACTTGTTGAAATTTTGTAAATTTTATTTTTCAAAATGGACTTAATTTTTGGATTCATAATATCGAAATTAGATTAGGGTTAAATTTTGGTGATTTTCAGATAACTTTCATATTTTGATGAATAGTGAAAATTACTAAATTTTATTTAAAAACAACTTTTTCAATAGAAATAATTAATAGTGATAAATTATTAATTTGTGTGGTTTTACAGTATATTTAGAATATATTTTTACAATTTAATACAATGTTGGTCATTGGATGTAATTTCAGATATAAACCAGTTATAAACAAGTGTCAATATTTTGATAGTTATTATCTCTTAGAAACACGCCTTTTGTTTTGAGGACGGGAATTAATTTTTAAATTAATTAATGCAACTGATATGTTTTAAATTTGGTAAAATAAAAATCATTTTTTATTTCATAATATCAAATATAGCTTAGGCCTAATTTTTGGCATTTTTCTGAAAACTTTCAATTTTTGATGAATAGTTAAACCACTAATTGGTAGTTAAAAAAACTGAATTTTTCATAAAACTCAATTTTAATGCTTCTGTGAGTGGAATTTCAAAAATCCGAGAGACACGGTTGATGTCAGTAAGTAAAATGTGGTTCAATGAGATGAAAATAATTTTTGGTGAATAGTAACTTTTTACTTTTTTTACCACGGTTAAAAGTAAATAGAGTAATTAAGGGTAGAAATGATATTATTATTACCCTAACACATGTCCTAATTATATTGGAAAAGTTTAATTCGACCAAAAACAAACTTAGGAATAAAATATGACCATTTAGGCCCACTTGAATTAGATTAGGACATTTATTATTATTTAATTCAAAGAAGAGTTAAAAGAGATAAAATCAAAGTTTATTTACTAAAACATTTTTAATATAGGGTTATACATAAGATAAATTCTATTTTAAATATTCATTATAAATCTAAAAAGATTTCCTACATAATAGTATTTTATTTTTAATTTTTAGACATCAAATAATTAAATTTATTTATGACACAAAGATGATGCAGTAATTATCTTATTAATGAAATATTGACATAAGTGATGTTATAAATTCCAAAATAAATGTAATTTAAGACTTTTTATGAATTACACTAATTTTATAGTTTAATATGACATGTTAGTATTGATTTAATTAACTTTTTTCGAACATATCTTTCTGTTATGATTTTCTCAAAAATCAATTACTAAATATTGTCAAAATTGACATAAAATAGTTTTTAAAAACAATATTATATTATTAATTGTTATTTTATTTTTAAAAATCTAAGGTTCATCCAAATGACTTAGATAAGGTTATATATATTACTAATAAACAATTTGGGGTTCGTTTGGCTTCTTATAGTAAGTTTATTAACCTTATAGTATAAGAACAAAAGAAGACACCGTAAAAGTAAAATTATTTAACTTAATGTTAAATCTAAATAATAAGGTTAAAATAAGAACCTAAACTTGTCTAAACTATTTTGTATGAGAGTGTTTCGACCCATACCCACCTTATCCTCTAAATAAATCAATTTTGAGCTATTTAAAACCGAACTTGACTTTATAATAAAATAATATTTTTAGTTTTTCCAAAGGAGCCCCTCTCCTCCCTTGTAAAAGGGCACCTCCTCCCACTCTTCCTCACACAACATTGAGCCTTCATGCTCGGCCAACCCCTGCAAAATTCTCTTCTCCACTTCCCTAGAAACATCTAAGAGGTTCTGGTCTTCCTCAAAGACCAATTTTAGTGCCCTAAGAGGAGGTATCAAAGAGGCGCTTCAAAGAAGAGGTAATTTCCGTTACCGATTCTTTCACCTTTATTTCTTCTTCCACTTATTCTTATTAGGTTGTTTCATTATGAAGTAATAACATCAGTATCACTCATATACTGATATGTTATTATAAGTATTAAACAATCCTATTTCACCATCTATCCATCCTACGGAAAATGAAATCATCGCGCGTGCGTACATACGGAATACCGTCTCCACGCCGTGGTGTAATCTATTTTCCGCCACCACCTTAATTGGATGGGTATAATAATGTAATGAGTAACTATATATGATTATTATAAAGTGATATTGATACTGAAATATTATACATACACTTCAACACAAGTTCACAATCATGAGAATTATATCATCACTCGTGCGTACGTACGGACTACCGTCTCCACGACGCGATGAGATTCATTCTCCATGTTAACCATTTAAGAATGATTATAAAGTATATATACACAATAATAATGAAATATATGACATTATAAAACTACTGGATTTATGTATATATGTATTTCATCTACTTAATTCCATTCAAGACAATAATGAAAGGAAAACAGCATTCATGCGTACGTACGGACTACCGTCTCCATGAACGGTGTGTTTCATTTCATTTATCTATCTATTATATATATATATAATAAATATATATGATATATAAATCATTTTTTATATTCTGGATGTAATTAAATCATGATATAAGTAATAATAATGTCAAGAACAACAAGTCCAAACACCTACGATAAATGAAACGATTTTACCCAAAACGCTTCTTTAACATGGAATTTACAAAAGAACGGGTAATATAAAGTCATAAGTGAACCATATATGATATCATAACAATGAATATGATTCTGTAATAAGTTAATGACATTATTTAAATCATTATACAGCAGGTTTGGATACGTACAAAGCATATCAGACATAAGGTAAGGGAAATATCACAATCTCATTTTTATCCGAGATTGTTTATACTTTAGTATTTACTGGGGTGTATTTTATCATCCACATCCATGTTTCCTGAATATGTAATATTATTTCCATCCACCTACAAATTTTTAAATCCAATTTTACCCTTCGGTGAGTTTTTAGTAAAGAATATGAAAGGAATCTTTTGTCGTTTTTCGTATGAGGTACTTTTTGACTTTTCCGACAAAAGTACAAAGAATGTTTTTTAAACTTATACGGCATGAATGGATTTTTGAAACATTATTTACAAGAAGATTCCTTTACAAGTTTTCAAGTTAATTTTTAATCAACTTCTTTTAGTTTAGAATTGTAAGACATGTTAAGAAAGGAAAAGTGTTTTTGAAGCAGAAAGGATATTTTCCTCAAGAATGGAGTTCAAGTGTTTTATCAAAATTATTTTCCATATAAGATAATATAGGGTTATGTTTCTATCCCTATTATTACATGTATTTGATTATGTTGTGATGAAAATATTTTTATGAATTCCTCTATCTTATATGAATTGTTTTATGATGTCATGTTGTTTATGAATCCCATTTTTACTACATGGGTTATGCAATGATGTATGATTTATGATTTTGTGGCACACATAAGAATGGTATCATTATGAGATGGGTGGGAAATATATATCCCTCCAATGCATTGGGTAAAGATTCTATATCTCATGAGATAGACATGGCTGGAATGGTAGGTTATACCAGTTCAGTGAAACAGGACTGAAACGAGGGTGACTCGGTTCAGAAAGGGATTTTGTCCACTAAGATAGTCCTGGCAATGAGTCTTGACTAACAAGAAATGATTTTCTATGATTATGTGTGTATGCCACAAAGTTTCATGTTTTAAGTTATGATTATTGGGATTTCATTTCACTACTATGATTTATCCCATGTTATGAAATTATGCTCTCTTTTGCAGGTTAAGATTTCCAAAAGTTATGTTCTTATGAATATGATGTGATTGATTTTTCTTTTGTTTACCCTTACTGGGCATTTGAGCTCACCATTTTATGTTTTCTTTTCCCCAGGATATAAAGGAAGGTTTTAGGTAAAAAAATGGAATATCTTTATGGGAGATGTTGAAGATCTTTCACCACGATTAGAAGATTACGTTCCGAGTTTCCAAAGACACTAAACTATTACGATCCTTGTGTGTGTATTTTTTTTATGTACTAAGTATTCCGCAAAAGTAATGTAATATTCATGTACGTTAAGCTTCGGGTCTCTACAGTTGGTTTCAGAGGAAAGGTTTAGTCAACCTTTGGAAACTAGGATGCGAAAGCATTAGTGAGATCCCTAGAGATATTTCTAAGGTATGTCTAGGGATGTCCCTAAGGATAGGTATACGTATAAGATATAGTCCTAGAACTACGGTAACGATCATAGAATTTAACCTAAGAAGTTAGATATTGAGGATACTCCCCCTTTATAATGTTGTTTTCCCTAGCATGATTTTTGACTCTCACACTATTATTTTTGGGTTTTAGAAAATGGCTGGAAATAATATGATTCAAGATAATGGAGGATATTATGGACAATGAAATGATATTATTCATGAGCAACCAAATGAAATGGGATTTGGAAGTCCAAACATAATTATTATTCCGAATCAGCAATGTCATAATATGATCAATAAAGTAAAATTTGGAAAGTTTCCTGACTCGGATAATAAGAGAAAGATGGAGTTTCATGATGATCATAGAAAAAAGAAAGTTCAATTTCCCCTATGTAAATCATGTGGGAAGAGGCATCAAGGAGAATGTTTCAAAGGAATTGGAAGATGCTTTGGGTGTGGAAAATAAGGATACAAAGCCAGTAAGTGCAAAGGAAAAGGTTCAGTTAACACCAGGGATGAGGATAATGGTATTTCTATGACATCAACAATGGTAAAATGTTTTAAATGTGGAATGTACGGGAATTATGAAAACCAATTCCCTAAGGGAAAGTCTGATGAAGAGAATCAGTATGGTCGTATGGGTAGTATTTATGTGGATGATAATGAAGAGACTACAAATGATATGTGAGATGAAATAATTGTTGAAGCTTGGTCAATGGTTTAAGAATGCAGTGGAATGATTACATGTTTATCATGTGTAATGTTGTATAAGTAATCTCATGGTACTATGGAATAAAGAGACATCTAAGGATTGTTACACTATTGTCTTTCATTGAGTTTTGAAAGTGTATGATTAATGTTACCAGTATCCCTGAAAGGTTATTCATATATTTTTGGAATATAGATGATATGCGCATAATGAAGGGATAAACAGAATCTAATATGTTTGATATTATTCATGAGCTCATGATTGATATAAGGACTAAGTGATATCATGGTTTGAGTATATAGAATTTTGAGGATTTTGGTATGTGGAAAGTGTTAACTTTTAACTGCACTCATGTTTTCACTAAGGTTCAATGGATATTCATTCTTCCAGAGAATACATGATTAAGGTATTCAAATATTTGTAATTTGACCAACAAGATATATCTTATGATATATGGGGGATAAATGATGGTATTCACATGCTTGGTTGATGACATTTCAAGTAATCGTTTTCTTTATACTATGAGATTGGACCGAAGTATTTTAGATAAGCCAAAAGATTGGAATGGATTATGTTGGACATAAGTTAGGATAGAACTTTTTTTGAAATTATTGATCATATTTTATAGTAATATAGCTTTAGAAAAAAGACAACCTGCAGGACGGGCGATGACCCATCGCGTCGGACAAGGCTGTGGGAATCAAACCCACAACCGATGTGTGACTGGCCTTTATCGCCTACCACTGGCCTACATGAAGTCCCTGGTTAGTAGAAACTAGTTTTATTTTATTACGCGGTATGATATTTGAAGTATAAGTTCATTTTTGGAATCGTATATGATTAACCTCACTATAGATGGACTTATGTATATTTGATAACTTTTGTTAACCTTTTGTTTGAAACAGATGGAATGACCCATCATTTTATCACATGATCTATTAACACTTCATGAATAACAAATTCAAATTCATTTCTTTAAGAGATGAAGTGGAAATTGTTCAAAGCATGAACAACAGTGAAATTGTACCAAAATCATGTAAGTATTTCTTTTAATTCACCAACTTTAGGGAAATGATATTGAAAACCAAAAATGTTGTCCTAGTGCCCTTATATCTGATTAATCAGATGATACCTTAGATCATCGCAAATCTATGTCTTTATGATTGTGGGCTATTTCATAGCCATGTTCTCTACCACTCTCCATCATAACTTGATGATTAGATTTTTCTTCCATATCCATATTTTCACCTATGTTCTCCTACGTGGAAACCCAGTGATGAGTTAATTTGGGTAACCATTAAGTTTCTTACTTTTGTTTTTAAAAGATTAGTTTTGGTATTCCTTTTTACGATGTGGGTTTCTATTAAAGAAACTTTTGAATATAAAACCATTTATAACCCCGACGAATTTCGAGGGCAAATTCATTTTAAATGGGGGTAGAATGTAACACCCCGAGATTTTATGAAAAATATTCTTTTTAATTTCATTAATGTCTTCTGTTGTACGCTACACCGAAAGAAGCTTTCACAACACGGATCCTTGACTTGCCTTCCATTACACGCAATCGCGACCTTCCTCGATAGCGTGTGTAGTTCACAATAACGAGTTTCACTAAACAGCAATATGCTATTAAAATATTATTAAAACTAGCCCTTTTGAATAGTAATAACCACTTTTTGAAATTTTGTAAATTTTATTTTTCAAAATGGACTTCATTTTTGGATTCAGAATATCGAAATTAGCTTAGGGTTAAATTTTGGTGATTTTCGGATAACTTTCATATTTTGATGAATAGTGAAAATTACTAAATTTTAATTAAAAACAAATTTTTCAATCGAAATAATTAATAGTGATAAATTATTAATTTGAGTGGTTTTAAAGTATATTTCGAATATATTTTTACAATTTAATACAATGTTGGTCATTGGATGTAATTTCACATATAAACCAGTTATAAACAAATGTCAATCTTTTGATAGTTATTATCTCTTAAAAACACGCCTTTTGTTTTGAGGACGGGAATTAATTTTTAAATTAATTAATGCAACTGATATTTTTTGAATTTGGTAAAATAAAAATCATTTTTTAGTTCATAATATCAAATATAGCTTAGGCCTAATTTTTGGCATTTTTCTGAAAACTTTCAATTTTTGATGAATAGTGAAACCACTAATTGGTAGTTAAAAAAAACTGAATTTTTCATAAAACTCAATTTTACCGCTTCTGTGAGTGGAATTTCAAAAATCCGAGAGACACGGTTGATGTCAGTAAGTAAAATGTGGTTCAATGAGATGAAAATAATTTTTGGTGAATAGTAACTTTTTACTTTTTTTACCACGGTTAAAAGTAAATAGAGTAATTAAGGGTAGAAATGATATTATTATTACCCTAACACATGTCCTAATTCTATTGGACAAGTTTAATTCGACCAAAAAAAAACTTAGGAATAAAATATGACCATTTAGGCCCACTTGAATTAGATTAGGACATTTATTGTTATTTAATTCAAAGAAGAGTTAAAAGAGTTAAAATCAAAGTTTACTTACTAACACATTTTTAATATAGGGTTATACATAAGATAAATTCTATTGTAAATATTCATCAGAAAGATAAAAAGATTTCCTACATAATAGTATTTTATTTTTAATTTTTAGACATCAAATAATGTAATTTATTTATGACACAAAGATGATGCAGTAATTATCTTATTAATGAAATATTGACATAATTGATGTTATAAATACCAAAATAAATGTAATTTAAGACTTTTTATGAATTCCACTAATTTTATAGTTTAATATGAAATGTTAGTATTGATTTAATTAACTTTTTTAGAACTTATAATTCTGTTACGATTTTCACAAAAATCAATTACTAAATATTGTCAAAATTGACATAAAATAGTTTTTAAAAACAATATTATATTATTAATTGTTATTTTATTCCTAAAAATCTATGGTTCGGCCAAATGACATAGATAAGGTTATATATATTACTAATAAACAATTTGGGGTTCGTTTGGCTTCTTATTTTATGTTTATTAACCTTATAGTGTAAGAACACAAGAAGACACGTTAAAAGTAAAATTATTTAACTTAATGTTAAATCTAAATTATAAGGTTAAAATAGGAATCTAAACTTGTCTAAATTATATTGGATGAGAGGATTTCGACCCATCCCCACCTTAGCCTCGAAATAAATCAATTTGGAGCTATTTAAAACCGAACATGACTTTATAATAAAATAATATTTTTAGTTTTTCCAAAGGAGCCCCTCTCCTCCCTTATAAAAGGGCACCTCCTCCCTCTATTCCTCACACAACTTTGAGCCTTCAAGCTCGGCCAAACCCTGCCAAATTCTCTTCTCCACTTCCCTAGAAACATACTAGAGGTTCTGGTCTTCCTCAAAGACCAATTTTAGTTCCCTAAGAGGAGGTATCAAAGAGGCGCTTCAAAGAAGAGGTAATTTCCGTTACCGATTCTTTCACCTTTATTTCTTCTTACACTTATTCTTATTAGGTTGTTTCATTATGAAGTAATAAAATCAGTATCACTCATATACTGATATGTTATTATAAGTATTAAACAATCCTATTTCACCATCTATCCATCCTACGGAAAACGAAATCACCGCGCGTGCGTACGTACAAAATACCGTCTCCACGCCGTGGTGTAATCTATTTTCCGCCACCACCTTAACTGGATGGGTATAATGGTGTAATGAGTAACTATATATGATTATTATAAAGTGATATTGATACTGAAATAGTATACATACACTTAAACACAAGTTCACAATCATGAGAACGATATCATCGCTCGTGCGTACGTACGGACTACCGTCTCCACGACGCAATGAGATTCATTCTCCATGTTAACCATTTAAGAGTGATTATAAAGTATATATACACAATAATAATGAAATATATGACATTATAAAGCTAATTGATTTATGTATATATTTATTTCATCTACTTACTTCCATTCAAGACAATAAGGAAAGGAAAACAGCGTTCATGCGTACGTACGGACTACCATCTCCATGAACGGTGTGTTTCATTTCATTTATCTATCTATTATATATATGTATACTGAATATATATGATATATAAATCATGTTTTATATTCTTGAAGTAATTAAATCATGATATAAGTAATAATAATGTCAATAACAACAAGTCCAAACACCTACGATAAATGAAACGATTTTACCCAAAACGCTTCTTTAACATGGAATTTACAAAAGAACGGGTAATATAAAGTCATAAGTGAACCATATATGATATCATAACAATGAATATGATTCTGTAATAAGTTAATGACATTATTTAAATCATTATACAGTAGTTTTGGATACGTACAAAGCATATCGGACATAAGGTAAGGGAAATATCACAATCTCATTTTTATCCGAGATTGTTTATACTTTAGTATTTACTGGGGTGTATTTTATCATCCACATCCATGTTTCCTGAATATGTAATATAATTTCCATCCACCTACAATTTTTTAAATCCAATTTTACCCTTCGGTGAGTTTTTAGTAAAGAATATGAAAGGAATATTTTCTTGTTTTTCGTACGAGGTACTTTTTTACTTTTCCGACAAAAGTACAAAGAATGTTTTTTTAACTTATACGGCATGAATGGATTTTTAAAACATTATTTCCAAGAAGATTACTTTACAAGTTTTCAAGTTTATTTTTAATCAACTTCTTTTAGTTTAGAATTGTACGACATGTTAAGAAAGGAAAAGTGTTTTTGAAGCAGAAAAGATATTTTCCTCAAGAATGGAGTTCAAGTGTTTTATCAAAATTATTATCCATATAAGATAATATAGGGTTATGTTTCGATCCCTATTATTAAATGGATTTGATTATGTTGTGATGAAAATATTTTTATGAATTCCTTTATCTTATATGATTTGTTTTATGATTTCCTGTTGTTTAAGAATCCCATTTTTACTACATGGGTTATGCAATGATGTATGATTTATGTTTTGTGGCACACATAAGAATGGTATCATTATGAGATGGGTGGGACATATATATCCCTCCAATGTATTGGGTAAAGATTCTATATCTCATGAGATAGACATGGCTGGAACGGTAGGTTATACCGGTTCAGTGAAACAGGACTGAAACGAGGGTGACTCGGTTCAGAAAGGGACTTTGTCCACTAAGAGAGTCTTGGAAATGAGTCTTGACTAACAAGAAATTATTCTCTATGATTATGTATGTATGCCACAATTTTTCATGTTTTATGTTATGATTATTGGGATTTCATTTCACTACTATGATTTATCCCATGTTATGAAATTATGCTCTCTTTTGAAGGTTAAGATTTCCAAAAGTTATGTTCTTATGAATATGATGTGATTGATTTTTCTTTTGTTTACCCTTACTGAGCATTTGAGCTCACCCTTTTATGTTTTATTTTCCCTAGGATATAAAGAAAGGTTTTAGGTAAAAAAAATGGGAAGATCTTTATGGGAGATGTTGAAGATCTTTCACCACGATTAGAAGATTACGTTCTGAGTTTCCAAAGACACAAAACTATTACGATCCTTGTGTGTGTGTTTTTGTTATGTACTAAGTATTCCGAAAATGTAATGTAATGTTCATGTACGTTAAGCTTCGGGTCTCTACACAGAGTGTCGATAACTCCCGAAGCGTTGATAACACACAGAGTGTATGTAACCCATAGTGTGTTGATAACACATAGACTGTTGATAACATAAGGAGTTTCAATAACACATTTAGTGTCATTAAGTCATTTAATCCAAAGTTACAATGCCACCAAATCACATAGTCACTAACTAACATAGTTGTGGTCTGACACATGATTCTACTCCTAGTTCCCTTGTATTGAGAGATCATACTCCTCATTACAAAAATGTCATATTCCAACATACAGAACTACTCATTTGGATTATATCAAAAGTATCATCTCATTTAAATTATCACATTCCATAATGTTATTGTCTAATGGAAAAACAATATTAATGTTACATATGTTTTATCGAAAAGGTTTGACGGACCTGTCATACCTGACCTGAACCATCTAAAGAATAGACCTGGTACGACCAACCCAAACTGACCCAAATTGTCCCATGCAATTAAGTAATTGGGTCAATCCCATGGGGCTTCTGGAGCGGTCTTACTCCTCTAGTTTTACCTTCCTCATGTGGGATAGTTTAGAGGGGCTGCACAAGTTCTGCCCTGGCCGCATTATTGCCGGTCAAATTGACCCTACCACATCCTCAACAAGATCCATGGACTCACAACCGAAGATTCCCCCTATGTGTCTCCCAGATGCATCCCAGATCACCACCACGGCCTCCAACCACAACCCTTGATCTCCTCCCATGGACTCCATTGTCGGCTGCATGTCTGACTTGCACCCCACCTTGAACTCAGCGTCCCACTAGTTTGTGTGCCACCTATGCCTCCAGATTCGGATGATTCAGTTGGTTCAAGCCACACATTCACTGTTTCACCTCAGCCATAGCATTGCGGGATTGGATCCCTAGTCTCGAATATTTTTTCTATGAATATAAGGTGCAATGATCTCTAGTACATATTTTTTGAAGAATTAGGAACACATAATGATTTGGGGAAAGAGATAAATGTAATGGAATGCCCAAATAACAAATCCTTTCAATGTTTTTATCAGTATCAATCCATTTATGTTATAAGTATCTTTAATAACCGATGAACAAAAAGATCTAATCCCCATTAAAACCCCGACAAACATGTATCCATCCTGTAAGAATAGACGAACGACCAATCGAGTTATTCATGGGTTGGTGCGTGTTCTTGATTTGATTCTAAAAGGGGAAACAAAATCACGAACAGATCAAACAACCAACCTTGATGTTTGAATTGAACAGTAACTAAGAATGTTTTCTATGACATCTTCGATGAATTTCTCCACCCTCCTAGTGTAATGTTCTTCAATCCATTGATCCATTGAATCTCAGATTTGGCATTCATGATTTTCCAATTCGTCGGTGTTCTTTGGAGTAAGATATGTATACATTCCTTAGAGGATTTCCTAGGTTATGTAATAAACCTGTATGCTTGACATTATGACACCCATAAATAAAACCAATTTTGTGTAAAATAAAATATTTTTGTTAAATATTTTTTTGTTGTTTATGCCCAAAAAATAACATTCACCCTCAACCTACACTAGTCGAGGATATCCCCTACCTTAGATAAAAAAATAAAATGCAACAGTGCGCTCAGATTTCTAATTCAAGAAAACCTTTTTATGTGATTATAGTTTTAAATATAAATCAACCATGCACTTTATTAAAAACTTATCATAATTTTATAAACTATTCCGGGCTAACTAGGCCTCAGAATCTCACTCTTTATTAGCACATATTCTAAGAAGATTTATAATTAATTTAAAAAAATAATACTGAAGAAATTAAAAGTCTATACATCCTCCCCACCTTATGGATTTAAATCCTCAAAATCAAAAATAAGGGATACTCATCAAAAAGTTGAGGTTAATGTGAACAGATCTACAACCCCCAAACCCACGTTCCCTCCTCGAGAATCTCATGAAACCACCAAAAAAGAATAGAGTAATCAACTTCCCATGACAGATCTTATCTTATCGATCTTCATTATCGTTGGGTTCATCATTAAAGTCTCTCCATCATCAATGTCTTTTTTTCTCCAGTCGATGATGTGTGATTAATCATGCACATACCACCTCAGCAGCAATATGTGGATGGCATCATATACCCAGTGAAACTGCGAGGTACTGCTTGGTGGTACACCACCTTTCCAACTCAACTCAGAATTTGAAATGGGAAGATGTTTCTCAGAGATAGCATGCATCCTTTAAAAAATATATTCTGTCCCAGTTAAAGTGAGACCTGAGTCAACACATGGTCCCCATCCTCAAACTCCAATGGAATATATATCCTATAATTATGATACTTCTTCCAACTATGTACATTCCCCCATCCACTCCTAGATGATCTATATTTTCTCAGTGGTAGCCCCCACCATCTCTAGACCCATTATTTTTTACACTAATGGGTCATTACATAAAAGTGGTGACCTGTATTGTCCTTCGTATAAGGCCTCTAACGTTTCCATTAAAATGGTGGAGTGGCTTTTGTTCTTGTACACAAACTCCACTAGAGGTAGGTGATCATCCCATCTACGGCCAAAGTCTATGATGCAATCACTTAGCATGTCCTCAAGAACCTGAATGGTTCTCTATATCAAGACATATGTCTATGGATGAAACATTGCGCTGAATCATAATTTATTCCCAAGTTCCTTCTATAATTCCTTACACATTTTTGATGCAAAACAAGCATCTTTATCTGAAATGATTGTCAATGGTACTCTATAAAGCTAAACTATCCCCAACCTGTAGAGGCTTCCCAAGATCTCCTCTGAACACAACTCCCAGATAGGTAGGAAGTTGGTTTACATGGTGAGTGGGTAAATGTTCACCCAGAAAAAATCATATTCCATAGATGTGTGTGGTAAACCCATCACAAAGTACATGAATATATCATCCCACATCTACTCAAGAACCTCAAGTGGATGGGTCAAGACCGCTAGAACCAGAGGCTTATCCCTTGCTTACTAGAATGTGAGCCTTGAGAAACAAGCTCTTCCACTTCCTTATTCAACCCCATCAGTAGAACTAGCTTTAGAGGTCCTGATACATCTTTGACACATCCAGGTGTGCTGCAAAAGGGGATGTGTGGAACTCCCTCAAATCCTCTTCCGGCAATGAAAATGTTATACCTTTTCATGTTCTGAAATGAACGATGTGCTCCCCACCTATGGAATATCTATTAGGGGAATTCCATGTAGACAACTGAGTATGTTGGGTCTTGAAGTTATTATCCCCATGTTGTGCCTCCTTGACTCACTGTAAGAGTGGAGGGGTGAAAACCATCGATTAGATGTAAGATTCTCTATCTCCATCCACAATGGATATGTATATCACAACCAACTGCTCTGACACCTCACTCATCAACTGCAAGATAGATCTTCTATTTATAGCATCCACTACTACGTTTCCCTTCCCAAGAGTATAGAAAATAAAAAAAAATTCATAGTCTTGGTGGAACTCTAGCCATATCCTATATGACATGTTAATATACTTAAATGAGAATATATTGTTTAAACTATTGTGGTCATAATAGATTTTTAACTACTAACACATCTAGTAGGGTCACCACATATTTAATGAGAAGACTACTTCTACTAGCTCAATAACATGGTTTGTGTAGTTCGTCTTATACTATCTCAACTAGCGTAAACAATAGGAAATCACCACTTTCACCTTCATCAAGACAAAACCAATCATGGTCCCTAGTGCATCATAGAATACTACATAACCAATTCCCACCTCTTGTAGTTCCAAGATGAAAAATCTCCTCAACATCTTCCTAAGCTCTTAAAAGAACTTTTTTCACTTTTAGGAACACCCAAAGGGATAACCCCTACCATGTAAAATTCTAAAGGGTGATTGTAGTATATAAAATTAAGTTACAATCCTCTTATAGTACCTAGAAAATCAAAGGAAACAATGTTCCTCGGTAACAATCTTGGGTGTCTCTCAAGCTAGCACTGTCTTAATCTGCACCAGATCCACTACAACACTATCCTCTAAAATGATATGTCCTTGAGAGGGGAAATCCCGAATCTAGAAATGAATCTTTGATTAATTCCCATAATGTTGGTGCTCTTGAAGTGTGTCTAGGACCATCCTCAAGTATATTCTAGGCTCCTCCTCATACGACAAGTACATTAGGATTTCATCAACGAAGACCACCATGAACTAGTCTATGTGAGCTTGGAGGATCCTATTCATGAGTCCCATGAACACTTTTTGGGAATTCATCATGACAAAAACCATCACCAAGTAATTTTAGTTATTTTATAAACACAAGAAGGTTGTATTTGGAACATCTTCATCCTATACATGAGGATGAAGATATCCAAATCAATGGCCAATCTTTGAGAAACACATCACTCCCTTTATCTGATCAAAGAGGTTATCAATCCTCAATAGTTGATACATTTCCCTCACAGTCACCTTATTTAGGAACAAGAATTCCACACATATCCTTAATCGCTCGTATTCCTTCTTGAAAACAAATATGTGGCTACCTAGGGTGAAACATTGTGCTTAACAAAGACATTCCTCTACAAGTCTTCCAACTATACCCTCAACTAATGATGCACCCTGAAAACCATCCAATTTTCCAGTGTAGATATCATTGTCATCCTTGGGTATATATCAATATATAATTGAACCAGTATATCAGGTGGAAATCTTGGAAAATCATCAGGAATGACTTTCTCATAAACCCCACCACTGTATGAATATGAGAAATCATATCATCCACTGTATTGAGGGGGAGGCTAGACAACTAGTGAGTAATTGGATATTACCACTTATGTGTATGTCCATCCTACATTGAATGATTTCCTTTTAACCAAAAAAGGAATACCTGGTCTCATCACTACGGACACCCCATACTTTTCACCTAAAAAAGTTAATTTGATCATGGACTGTGGATAAACAATCTATATCAAGAATGAAGTCGTATGTCCTCAACACTACTACCTGGAGATCCAATCTAGAACTATCACCTCATATAGTAAGGTAAAAATTTTAGAACTAGTGTGTGATCATCAAATACCATCCTGTAGGAGTCTTTATATTTAGGGGTTGAGTCAACCGTTCAACTAGAAACATTGAGTTTCAAACAGGGGTCATGGAAAGAATGGAATAATGGGAACCCATGTATCTCAAAATTATATCTATGCTGTGAAAGACATAGATAGTGCCTCTAATCATCCCTAGAGAACCAGGGTCATTATCCTCAATCTCTAGAAACAGTCCTCATCCATGTCCACTAACGCCCAAAGACCGTGGTGGACCACCTGGTGATGGAGGTTGTAATACATCAAACCTTAACCCAATAAATTCCGATCTACCTGGTCATCCTTCACATTCTTCTATCTACGTACCACCATGAACATGTCTCCTCCTCTGCCACGGACGTCCCTCGATTATCTTCTATTCATCCATGTAGTGTTTCTCGAAATCTCTTTCCAGATATCCTAAGTCATTGCACGAGTAACACAGACTATCCTTCAGCTAACATTCTCTGCCCTGGGATCCTCGTTCAACTAATCCCATGACCTAGGGTCATCCCCTAGAGTAATTCACCATCTTGGTTACCTTTTTACGATGCTTTATACCCACCGCCGAAGACTCAGATGCCTGTTACCTGTTGGTAGCTCCCACTACTGGCATTTCCTCTACCAAAAAGATCTCCACTTGAAGATCTCTCCCCATTACCCCATCATATGTAGGGATTCTAAGGGATAAAATGGATTACCAGATTTCTAGGAATAATCCCAACTCAAATAAATGATCCCTGAAGAATGGATCTCATACCATATCTATGGACTAGCATGAAAGATGAGTAAACCTTTCTGATTACTATGCCATAATATATCTACACTACTATAGATGTGGGAGATCCTCTATGTGCACTGAGCATAAATTATCTAGGATGAACTCTTATCTGATGATTTTCTCAAATTATTTCCTATATAGTGTAACCTCATCAGGTTTCTGGGTCACTATGCTCCTCCACAGTCCCACTGATCCATGAATAAGACTCACGGCTAGAACTTCAATATAGTCATCAGTTGTCCTAATAGGGTGGAAGACATGTGTAACTGCCTCCATACATTCCTAAACCACCTAGGGTTATGGATCCGACCAAAAAATAGGATTTTTCTACCTATAGAACTCATTCAACACACTCAACCTATATGCATCCTCAACTAGTAGAGCTGGTAGCAACTACTACTCAATGTGCGGTGGTATCGCTGGTAAACCACCTGGAGACTCAATCTATAATGCATGAGTATCTCCGGTATAGGCCTTTATACTAATGCCTCATCTCTTGGAAGATC
Organism: Viscum album; assembly: GCA_963277665.1. Classification (NCBI taxonomy): domain Eukaryota; kingdom Viridiplantae; phylum Streptophyta; class Magnoliopsida; order Santalales; family Viscaceae; genus Viscum; species Viscum album. The sequence goes on from OY728121.1 coordinate 769,664,628, forward strand.
ATCCACATGATCATGAAAAATAATTCTGGATGGAAATATATTTGTATCCTTCCTGAAATAGATCATCATGTAACACAGTAAATAAAGTATACAAAGTTAGTTGACTAAAGATGGAGTCAAGGACACACCCAAATACTATATGATGCATGTACCATTAATTCACCTAGAACTATTGTTGTCATTCTATTAATTAACAAAAATAATTCCATGTCCTGGTTTATGGTTACGTCAGCTGGCACTAGATTTTGTGGCCTGAAATACATACTTTAAACACATGACATTGTTTCCCCAAACCAACCTCACAGACTCCTTGTACTTAAGTAGATCTAACCCACCTTTGATACCACTCTTCCATGACACGTCCCATAGTTTTATATACCTTGAATACTCCAATACAACCTCTATTAGGATAATGGATGATGAGTAGAACTGAGTTGGAATATCCCATAAATTGGAGGCATTTTCTTATGTACATGTACATACACACCAATATGCAAGACCAAAATAATAAAATGTAAAACAAGATGTAAACAAGCTAGAATACCACTATGATTCCATAAATAGAGTTAAAAAGTAGAATTCAAGAATGTAAATAGGGCTAGAATAGAAGCCCACAAAAAAATGTGCCTGTAATGTAAATACACTTGTTCCTGAAACTCATATGTACGTAACCCAACATAAATTTTTGGTGTTAAAAATACGTCTGATGTAGTAGGTTCACAAATGCTCTGTCCGAGCACTCTAAGAACCATCTAGTCTTGGTACACCTAGAACTTTGTCAATGTACTGATCATCTACACATTTAATGACACATTCATGAAAATCCAATGCATGGTTGAGTAAAACAATACTCAGTAGGACTCACCAAAACCACAAAGGAATACCACTAAGAAATACATTATGTACACCACAAAGAGATACATGAATTATAAAACTATTAAATAAATAAATTATACCACAAATAAATACATGGTATACTACAAAGGAAACACCAGATGTATAGTTAGTTCCCACTGGTATAAGTCTATAGAATGAAAAGTAGTTTTTTGAGATGTAGTCCATAGAAGAGGCAATATCAGTAACTCACTGTGTGTCAATAACACACGGAGTGTAAATAAGATGTGGATTTTTATTACATGCTGAGTGTTGATAAAATAGGGAGTGTTAATAACAAACAAAATGTCAATAAGTCAAGAAGACCACAATTCACATAGTCACCAAGTCACATAGTCTATAAGTCACATAGTCATAGACAACCACGTCATTCTTCTTGTAGCATGCATATTCTAGGAGAACCTACTCCTCAAAACAAAAATTTCGTATTCCATCTTGCACAAAAACACACATATATAATTTCAAAAGGTCCACCACATTACAAGTGTTCAACATTATAAACGGCTCCTAAAATGAACACATGGTTTGAATGTTATGACACTTTTATAGAAGAGGTCTGACCCTGGTCTGGTCCAGGTCTAATCCGACCCACTGGATGACCTAACATGGTCTCCCTTACCCGACCTCACCCGGTCCCATCAAATCATAACCAAACTAGCATGGCATGTGGGGATGCATAGCAACCCGAATCCTTTGGTTTGACCCAATACATGCGGGCCAATTTGGAGTGCTTCACATGGTCCACCCTGACAGTGCACATGGCCAGTCAATGTGGCATCAAGTTGCATTTCACATGGCCATCCCGACTTTTCTACATGCCCAGAAGCCTCTCCATAATAGGTTCCCATAACGTGGATCCATGACGAGCCCTAGTTCACAACCATGGATACCTACCACAGACCCTAATCACCACCTACAGCCTCCACCGCCACAATCTCCCATGCGGTCCTACCAGGACAACGACCTCACGCTCCCCCACCAGCTACCCCTCTAGTAGACCGTCCACCTAACACCCCACCTAGAACCCGGCCTCCCACCAGGCCATGTTACAACTCCTCTGTCGATACCCATTTCCTCAGATGATTCAAACCACAGCTTCCTCATCGCACCACCACCAAATAGTTGTGGTGTTGGATCCCCGGTCTCAGATCATTGCACCACCAATAGTATGCACAATGATCCTGAGTTCATATTTCATTATGATTAAGGAATGCCTAATGATTTTTGGAAAGAGATAAATGCCTAAGAATTTCCAATGAACAGATCGTGGCCTTGTTCATGTAGGCCTCGATCCATTCATGTCAGAAAGATCATTAAGAACCAATCGAAAAAATATATAACCCCCATTCAAAAACCTGGAATTAGTTATCCATATCACAAGAACATATGAGCCATAAATTAACCTATTCATGGGATGGATTATGCTCATCGTTTGAATCTACGAGTGGAAGGGAAATCACAATGATATCAAACACCTCAGATCATGGTTTAGATCAATCATTGATGGAGATTTGGTTTATTACAGTCATCAATGATTTACTCAAATCCGTTGGTGCAATAATTCACAATCAACCCAATCCATCAAATCTGTGGTTCGTCATTATTGACTCTCCAATCCGTCAACATTAATTTGAGGAAGATCTGTGTCACTGAGTCAGAGGATTTATAGTTTTATTTTCTATCCCTGGATTCTTCATAACATGTCCCACATAAAAGAAAAAAATGAAACATCAAATAATATATTATTATTAAATATTTTAATGGTGTTTAGGTCCAAAACATAACCTTTACCTTTTATCCGCACTGGTTGATTTTAGGCCCCACCTATGGTAAATTTAATGATATAAATGAAATGGTTCCCTTAGATTACAAATCGAGGAAAAAATTTAGAAGTTATTCCAATTTTAAAGAAAAATATCATGTGCTCTATTAAAAACTGAAAACAATTCAACGAATTGATCATGGCACCCCAAGCCTCAGAATCACATTCCATCTTTGTGAAAAGTCTTGAAATTTTCTTAACTAATTTATTGAAATAAAACTAAATAAAATATGAGGCATTACACTGGTTCACTAGTACATGTACGGTGGTATGATATTGGATATCTAAAGTTGAGATCTCTCACATTTCTAACTTTCTTCATTTTGGGACATCTATCTGGAATAGAGTGTATTTTTACACTTGTACTTTTCATTTTACACTTCCATACTCATATAATCCCTAAAGGTTATTCATACATTACATATTTTTCAAGATTATCCATTTTTTGTTTTTCCAATGTACCTCTTCATAGAGACGGTCTACTGTGTACATACTAGTACATTAGAAAAATGAATCCCACATAATTTATTTCTTTTAGAACGTATCACCACCCCCATTCCAATAGAGGTGATCTTGTTGTAGTTATATATCGAGCCTCATTATGTCATCTTGTGACAATATCGTTTTTAAAACAAGGCCTGTTAGTATTATATTGAATATGTGAAAGAAGTAATTTTTTAATGTGTATGAAATGAATATAATATTACCCCATCATGGCCACTCATTGTTTTAAATCATATTTTACACATTTTAAAATGATATTTTCAATGAAAATTATTTTCAAAATATTTTCTGAATTTCCTTTTAAAAAATATTTTCAATTTGAAATGAATATGTTCTTCTTAAAATGTAATTAATAATAATTTTAGGGTATTTCTATTTTTCTGCAACATCAACACGTTATTTAATATGTAATCCAATGGGGATATGTTGTCCCTGTATGATCCTTATTATTTAATTAGATGGTTAATGATCAGTGTGACTAAGGATGTAAAAGTTTATTACCATTATTAGTATTACTCTGGATGGTTTTTGACTATGATTATTTTATTAGGTTAACTATTTTATTGTTTTCTATTACTTTCTGAAATATTGTCTTTATTTATTATGTTTCATCACTATCAAATGATGTATGCATTGGACATATTATGTGACAAGTTTTGAAATATTATAAATAGCCACTAGATTCGTCTCCTTGTATCATAAGACAAATAAATTTTCTACATTTTATAGGTTTATAACAATAGATATAAAATGAATTATCAAAAGAAATGATAGTATTTTTTGGATGTTTGAAACTATGCGCTCCCTCATTATAAGATCAGTTTCTGATATGAATTTCATTACATAATTATAAATAATATTCATGGTTAGTTCTCAAGATCATGTAATTATTTATATCTATTTTTTTGATCATAATTTATATCTACCAGTTAATGGTCATTTTATAGATTATCTAGTATGTTCTCAGATAATATAAACCGATATATAGATTATACTGCATTATTCATGACTTATACCTCGATATGCATACCATTATCGAGTATAAGATATCACCCCATTTAAAATATTTTATTTCACCCACATCAACATGATGTATATTAGGTTTTATAGACAAGGATATTTTAGGATTAATAACAGAATTATCAATGAAAACAAGTTTTGAATTTTATGTTTATAATTATAATGTGAATATCATATTTGTGTCTAAGTTTACCAATTCTTTAAAACTATTCGATCATTTGGTATGTAATTCCATGATTCTTATACATATGTAATAAATTAACAACTGAGTCTAGGCTACTACAGTTAGGTACATACAGTTTTTTCATTGAATAAGCCATTGGAACTGATAAAATAATCCAATCATTGAATAAATATTTCAACATTATGAACGGTCATCGCCCTTGTATACGTTAAAATAGAACATTAATTTTTTCATCTCTAATATATAATAAACATTCCTTACATTGATTTAATTAAAAATAAATTTTATATAATATTGAAAATTTCATTTAAAAATATCTTGTTTCAATAAAATTACAATTTTATAATCATTTTAAAAACATTGAAATGGAAATGAAGACAAGTGTAATGATATATTTAAAATAATATTCTTAATTAAATACTTTTCGTGTATTTAGAAACATATCAATAATAGTTACCATGATTGAATACACTTTTAAAAAACATTAACTATGATTATAATAGATAAATCCATGATAAAACAAGTCAGTGGAGTGTGAAAGGTATTTTTGACATATTTTTTCAACACACACACACACACATATATATATATATAATCTATTTCTACTGTTAGATGAAGTGAAAAACTACAAAAAATATAAATTAATTCCATTTTTTTATAAATTCAAATTTTATTATATTCTACCACCATTAAAATGAATTTCACCCTCAAAATACATCTGAGTTTTCAATAGTTTAATAATTCAATGTTTCATTCATAGAAACCCACATAGTAGACATGATTACTAAAACATCCCTTATTAAGGGGAAGTCAGAACTGAAACGCTTTCCCAATGTAACTCATTATGAGAAAACCACATAGGATAAGATAGATGGAAAGTGAAAACATTGACATGGAAGAGAAATCATAAAATCATGCTATGATGGGGTGCGATAGAGAAAAGGACAAAAAAAGGTAATAATCACAAAACCATAAATCTACGATGAACCAAGGTACCTTCTAATTCATCGAAAACGAATGTAATAGGACATCATTTTTTTATTTAAGAAAATTTTTCCTAATGATAATTAATTTTAATGAAAATATATACTTTCATGATTTTACGCCAACATTACCCTTTGTATTTTGTTGATCCTCTTAACCTCTTTCTCTAAAAATAATGGTTCTTATTTTAATTCTTGACGTACTAATAGATCTTGAGACCCATCATATTCCATCCAATTATTTATCATCAACACAAATTTATTTTAAAAGGCTATCCATTATGCATAAATCCTATTATGGAATGATAACACATAATTATTATTGACATAATCTGAAGTTTGACTTAAACATTCCATAAATTTTTAACCTTATAAAATCTTCAAAATATATTTCACTCTTTATTCCTTAAATAGAATTATATCTTAAACCAAATAAATTTATATTAGTAACATGGGTCCATACTTGTACTAATATAATATAAAATGTGATTTTATTTTTCCATAATTCTTGTAGGGAAAGATAATCACATGAAATATCACCAAATGATGAACAATGAGACATTTATATGGATTATTATACAAAATAAAACATAAAATGCCCAACTAAAGAAGTAAATATATGAAATTTTTATAATCATGGTTCACTCCATCAATTATGATCACATAATATTTCCATTTTCCCGTTAACTTCAGAGGTTTTTGTGGATTATCATTCACATTAGTCCTTGGATTGGGGAACTTGTTAACATAACGGGAAAATACCATCAAATTGAAACAAATTAGTATGGGACATACATTCTAGGGGGATTTATCATTATTTTTGTCATCATATGACCCACTTTTTTCAGTTCTACATTCATCCACATGAAAAACATCCCTTCAACACATAAAATTTTTTTTAGTCCCCTCAAGACATTTTTATTCATGTTTCTTCCTACAATTTTTGAAAAATGGAAGGCTCATTTTCATTTCTCCATGGTTGTTATATTTTCCTTTCAAATCTATATTCTTTTTCTTTTCAAGACCATGAGGTTGATAAAAAACTCCAACCTCCATTTTAATTGTTATTTCCCAACACCTAATCTCTTCATATAAACTAAAGTCTATTGTGGCCAATTCCCTTCTTATACATTTAATTAATCCACTAAAGAACCTATAAAAATTATATTCGGGTTGGATTATAATACCAGATGTGTACCTTGGAAGCCATGGGAAATTACCCTCATAGGTACCAAAAGATTCATCATCCTTTTAATTCAACTCATGGAACTCCTTTTTCATCATCATATTTAGAACATATAGGAAGTAAAAATAGAATAATATGTTCTTGAACTCATACCAATCCAAGGACTCAATTTTATTAATCGTCCTTGTATTCTTAATTATAGTCCACTACTAGCCTCCTTCACCTTCTAATTATTAAATAGCCGTAATGAATTTTTCATGATAAGAATATTTGAGAACATGGAAAATCCTTTTAGTGGTAATTATCTAATGTTCAATAGTAGGTGGATCAGATGAACTACAAAAAGAAGGTAAAGATGCCTCATGAAGGACACAACAAAATGATGTCCCCTACTTTTATCATTTTGAAACTCATCATGATTAATAACTTTAGAATGCTGAGAGAGTATAGAAACATGGTTTTTTATTCCTGACCCCATATCATATAGATATACTAGGGGACATTCATTTCATTTTTCATCCTAATCACCATTTATATGGTTTCATTTAGGTTTTATCCATTGGAAAAAACTAAAATCATATAGTAAGAAATAGATATCATTATGAGTAACCACATAATAATGAAAAGTAAAATATTGGATGTCTAGCACGTGACACCTTCCTTATTATATGACACCATTGGTTTATCCAAGTCTATTCATAGGAATGTTTTATTTAAATTTGTCATGATGGTTAATGAGGATTGTGTGATTCCCTAAATCGTATCCCCTAGGAGTGTCAAAGCGGGTGTGAAAAAAGGCATATTGTCATGTACCAGATTACATCGAGTCAGTCCTGGATCTTCTTGTTAAATTTTTTACCCATAGGTACATATCTACTAGAGCCAATCCAACTTTTAATATCTATACCATGAAGTATTTCATGAAAATTGATTACTATATCCTTTATCAAAATTCGGGGTCATTTTTGAAAACATTTTCTCATCATTATATATATACATAGGAATATCCCTAGACATATCATATGAAATATACCAAGGGACCTCCCTAATGTTTTATTATCACAGTTTAAAATGGTTTTATAATACATTCCATTGATACCAACTATAGTGACTTATGATTAACATATTTTGATATTATATCATTTTAAATTAATTTTTAGTACATTTCATAAATTCATTCCCGAAAATCAGAATAGTTTAGTATCTTTAGAAGCATTGAAAAAAATATTATGTCCTGGTGAAATATCTTCAACATATCCCATAATTATTTTCACCTTTCTTACATCTACCTAAAACATTTGTTTATAAACTAGAGAAAGGAAACATAACAATTGGGTGATCTCAAATTCTCAGTAAGGGTAAATAATGAAGATTTGTATACATAACATGTACGTGGTTTGGAACATGAGAATAACATTTTTATTTTATATACAACATTAATCATAAAAAATAATGTATTTTCTTAAGATATATATATTAAGAAATTATATATCATATTCTTTGAAAGCCTAACATTGGAATAAGACATGAAAATATGAAAAAAAAATATAAATACCCTATATTGAGGTGGCCTACCAAGGACTTTATAACATGTTAGGATGGGTTAATCACATGTGAACCTATATTGGACATGGGATTACCTCCCATGTACCCTCTTATTTCGGGTTTGGGATTCCCTCCCATGTATGCTCTAGTTTCAAGCATAGGATGTCCTACAATTTACCCACTTGTTTTGACCTTGGGATTTCCTCCTCTTTAACCTCTTATTTTGGACTTAGTATTTCCACACATTTAACTTCTTATTTCAATCTTGGGATGTTGTCCCATTTAACATCATATTTCATTCTTGGTATTTCCTCACACTTACCCTCTGGTTTCGGGTATTGGATTCTATCATTTTTAACATTTGATATCATCAAACAATTATCATTTACCAATGTTTTGGAGGGAGATATATGTCTCACCCATCATATAATGAAATCATTCATGAATTGTCCACACAAAAAAATTATTATATCAATAACCATGTAAAGTGATGGGTTCTATAAACATCAAATCATTTCCTAAATAATGAAATTTGTATCATTAACATTTAATCACATAAAAACCTATGGGTTATATATAGGTTTCATAATGATTTAATAAAATCCTTACCAATGAAAATAATCTGATTTCAAAGGCATATATCCCATGGAAAGGAATGGATTTCCTAAACATAGAACCCATGGAAGAAAAACATGTTTCATAAAGACAATGTAATTAATCATAACTAATTCACAGAAAGGATATGAATGGAACTTTTAGATCATTTCTTACAGGGGAATTAGTAACATCACTAGATATCACCTTAGATAGAAAATAATTTTTAAATATAAAATAAAAACACATCTGGAGGAAAATATCATTTCTCCTTTGAAAAAGTATTTTTTATTATTAAACCATTTTAAAATAATATTTTTAGAAAATAAATTGAATACTTATATTGAACAATTGAAATTATTTTCAAAACCATTTTCCTTGAAAACTTATGAAATAATATTCACATCATTTTAAAATATTTTTTCATTGAAAACACTCTTAAGACATATAATGAAATATTGAAAATTTTTGGAAAACCAATTCATTAGAGATAATTTTATAACATATAAATAACTAATGAAAACATTTTGAAAACAATTTCATTGAAAATAACATTGAAAACATAAAAATATGATTTCAGACAATATAGAAATTCTAAAATACTTTTTCCTTGAAAATAATTTACAATTGTCATCTAAAAGGATTTTTGAAATAATTTTTGAACACATGGCTTCAAAATAATATAGATTCCATTCCTAAGAGATATATACATTCAAATTTTTCTTAAAAACCATTTCTTAATTGTAATAAGTTCAAAGGATTGGAGAAATTGGACAAATATATGGATTTTGATAAGTAAATATAGTAAAATGAGTATCATCAGTTTTATTGATATATGTATCATAATATTTCATCAATATAAACGTAATCATTAACAATCTCGAAAGGTGATCAGATGGTATCATTAAAGTCTTACTACATGGTTAATTGGTATCATACACTTCATGTAAAAAATGAAATTACCTGAAGCATAAAATATCATGAAGATATGCATATTAATTATATAAAATTTTTATATTAATCATAAACACCTCATTAAAGAACATAGGTGCATAACAAAACATGTACCTCAGAGAAGGCAATTTGAGACAAAACTACTTTTCTGATTAGGTACTATTTGAAACATTAATTCACAAGAAATTGAAACCTCAAAATGGATATATAAATATAGATAAATTTATGTATTATAATCAAATATTAAATCCATGGTCATTATACCACCACAAAAAAAGGAATGGGTGGTGAATAAACCATGTATCTCACAGAAATAAAAAGTGAGATGAAATTCCCTTACCTTTTATCTTTACTCTCATCGTACTCATTCTAAACAAGAGTATAATAAATATTTATTTATTATATATGACTTATAGAACATTATTATTATATCTAATAACATATATGGTTTTATTATTATCTTATATTATGTTCCATTTAACAACCCATTGTTGTGGTTTTACTTTGGGTAATATCTACTTGGTTCTTCACACATGCATTAAATAGTTATATATTCGGTTCCTAAACTAATATCAAGATTCATGATTTTAAAACATGATATAAAAATAATTTATATATCATATAATTTTGTTATCCTAATCGATAATATATATTGAATCCTGAAATCTAATTCACCTTTCACGGAGATGGTATATCGTATGTATGCATGACCATTGTTTCCGTTTTTGTTGTCGTATTGAAAGAAAGTATGTAAATGACATATGTGTATACATATGTATATATAAATACACAAAAAATATATATATTTATTCTATTGTAATTATTATATCAAATATATCATATAATTTCACTACTCTCATCCTTAATACATTCCTTGTAGTGTCTGAATGAATCACAGTGCATTGAGGGGGTGGTTGTCCACATTTCCTCAAACAAATTTATCGTATTATCACCTAATGGAATTTAAAAGTATTTGTACTATAAAAAAAATTAAATATATTTAAATACATAATATATATCACATTTAACATATATAAATATGGTTTCTTTTGTAATTGACACCATGATATGAGGTAAAGGAAAATGAACAATCGTCATTTCTTGAGGAAAATTTTTTCCATACACTAAAACAATATGTTTGTTACCCATTATATGGTAGTGTGTGTATGTTTAGTTAAAAATCCATATATAACAATATAACAATATATTTTATTTATTTATGTTTTTATATAATCTATTAAATGATAGGATTTTATTGGTGTAGAATGGAAATGAAAAGAGAGGTCTTTAGAGAATATGTTACCTCTTAATCGGGTAACTCCTTTTGGTTTGTGACAAATGGATTAATTGGAATAGTTTCATTTTATAGGGAGGATACAAGGAGTATGGTAGAGAGGTTAAGAGATTATTTGTGTAGAGTTTATTTTTTCGAGAAATGGGGCTTGAGAGGTGCGCGGAAGAGGGACTGGTGGTGGCATCTAAAAGGGAAGAAAATGACTGATGTTGAATTTTTAAAACAAGTTCAGTGTAAACATGTTATAAAAAGGCATAATTTAAAAAATAAATAATAAATGGAATGTATATGGAATATATATTACTATATAATTTGTATAATAAATATTTATAGGTTATTTTTCACCCATATATTATGGTCTACTCCCTAATTAATCTTAATTAGGCCTTAACTATTGTGATTAATTTTAATCACATTTACTGTTCATTTTGGTCAAATATTAAGTTGATGTTATAATACTATAAATACTATATTTATTAAAATGTTTTAAGTTAGTTTTTCTAAATTAAATTAACATAATTGGGAAAATTAATATTTATTACAATCTCGTAGATGTGGTGAGAAAGATATTTTTTAATGTAATATGTTCCAAAGTTTATTAATTTTTTTATATTCAATTAATGGTGAAATTTATTTTAAGGTCCAAAATTGTATTAATAGATGCATAATTTATCTAATTTGACATTAAAATAATATAAAATATAATTTAACACAAAAAATTATTTAAATAAAAAGTTTGTTTTTAACAAAAATGTTTTATTTTTCACTATTCTTCAAAAAATGATGTTTCATAGAAAAATCCCCAAAATCCACCCTAAGATAATTTCAGAATTATAAATTCATAAATGAAGTTTATTTTTTCAAATTAAATTTCATTTTTTTAAAATAATATTATTTTTATTTAGTGAAGGGCATGAATTGTTGTTCATTTGAGAAAATAGTTTTTTATACATATAAGGCTTTATGAAAAATTATATCATTCCTTATCAATTTGTTTCATTTACCTTAATCAATTATACATTTTTTTTAAAAAAATATTACTATTCATATTAAATTGTTTAACATCTAGGTTATAATTATATCAGTTAAATAATTTTAACAGTAAACCAATGTTTTGTATAAAAATCAGTGTAGCATATAACATACACAAATTTCGTATTGAATGTATCACAAGCGTTGTAGGTATTACATGTAGCACAATCCATGTAAGTATTTCATGAATCATACTCTATGTAGGTTTCATGTGAAAGGAATATTTTGCTTACATTTTCAATATATATAAATATATGAACTATTTCTAATGTCATGTGAAATGCAAAATAAAATAAACATAAATTAATTTGAAAAAAACATTTCACAAAATCTAGGGGTGTCACATTCTAACACCCTTAAAATAAATATCCCCCATGAAATTCATCTAGGATATCATAGGTTTAACACATGGAAGGTTCATTCATAGAATCACACATTGTATAAATGATTATTAAAACACCCCTTATAAAGGGGATGAAAAACCATAATGGTTACCCAAAGTGACTTTTAATAAGATTCCCACATAGGAGAAATTATGTGCGAAGTGAAAAATGGACATGGTTTTGGAATATTACCTTAAAATTATGGTGGATAGTGAGAGAGTACATTGTCAGAAAAAAATATATAACAATCACAAACCCATAAATCTATGATGACCTAATGGACCTTCTGATTCATTAGAAACCAATGAACTAAGAAATGTTTTTTGGATTGATGAAAATTCTTCACCAATCTAATTAAATTTCATGTGGAAATATATTTTCATGATTTTAGGACAATGTCACCCATTTTATTTCATTGACCACTTCACCTATTTCTCTTAATAGGAAGGTGAATTTTTTTTATTTCCTAAACTACATATAGATCACTTGACCCATTATATTACATATCATCATTTATCATCACACAAAATTTCTTTGAATAGGATATCAAATATGCCTAAATCATTATATAGAAGGATAACACATTAATCTAACTTACTTCTTCAGAATATTATCATAACCATTCCTTAGATGCTAAACCATGTAACCCATAAAAAATTAAATTCACCCTTAATTCCTTAAATATTATCTTATCTTAAAACAAAATAATTTTATTAGAAACATGGTTTGATACATATACTGATATATTATAAAATGTGATTTTATTATTCCATAATCCATATATGAAAATATAATCACATGAAATCAAATCAAATGATGAACAATAAGACATTCATTGGGATTATTTATAAAAAATAAATCATAAGCTTCCCAACTAATGGTGGAAGGATAAGTACATATTAATGATCTTGCATCACATTATACTTTATGATCTCATAATAATTCTCTTGTTAATTTTCCATCAGAGGTTTTTGTGGCTTATAATTCACATTAGTCCATGGATTTGGGAACTTGTTAGCAGAATGGACAAACTCCATGCAATTGAATCAAGATGTGCCAGATTTACATTCTATGGCTATTTCTCATTACATTCATCATAATCTATCTTCCTTACGTCAGTTAAACATTCATGCCCATTATGACCTTCCACTACACACATAAAAATTTTAATATTCCCCATAAGAAAATTCCATCCATGTTTCTTCCCACAATTTGTGCATAATGGTAGGCTCATTTTCTTTTCCCTATTTTTGTTAGATTTTCCTTCAAAATCCATTTTCCATTTCTTGTCAAAACCATGATATTGATAAAAAACTCCAACCTCTATTTAATCATTTATTTCACAATGACCAATCTATTATTAGACTCTAATGTACCTTATGGCCAACTCCCCTTGAAGATAGGAATTTAATCCACTAAAGAAACTATCAACATTACTTTCAAGTTGGATTATATTACTATAATGGTATTTCTTATTTACTATGAAATTAGCCTCATAGTTAACAATAGATTCATCAGCATTTTTCATAAACTCAAGGAAAAAATTTTCCATCTTGGTATAATGAACATGAGGAGTGTAATTATTGAATAACAAATTATTGTACTAATCCCAATCCGTGGATACAATTTCATTTTTCTTCCTTGAATTCTTGACCGTAGTCCTCCACTAATAGGATTCACCATCTCAATAATAAATAGAAAAAAAGACTTTTTTCTGATATGAACACATGAAAATGGAAAATATCATTTTACTGGTACTGATCTAGTGTTCAGAAACATGTGGTTTAGATATCCTGCTGAAAGAAGGTGGATGATGCAATCATGATGGACTCAATAGAATGTAGTCCCCTCTTTTGTTCATTCTAAAACTCATCAATATTCCATGATTGAAATAGCCGTTAGTTTATAAAATGGTGTTTTTTTATTCAAACCCCCACATCATTTAGATCTTTATGATGATATTTGTTGCATTGTCTATCACAATCACCATTAATGTGATTTTATTTGGTCATATCCAGGAGGTAAAACCAAAATACATGAGTAACAAAGAGTTATCATAATGATGAACCACATAGTCATGAAAAATAAAATATAAGATGTCTAGAGAATGAAACCATCCTTAATATATGAATCATTTTGTTTATCTTAGTTTATTCTTATCAAAATTTTATTTAAATCATTTATGGTGGTTCGTTAGGAGTTTGTGAATTCCTAAATCATATACCCTAATAGTGTCAAACTATGTGTGTTGTAAGGCTTGTTTTCATGTACCAGATTACCCCATGTAAGGCCCGAAAATTCATTTAATATTTCTTACCCATAGGTAATTCTTTTCTAGAGACACATCCAATGTTAGTATCTTGACATGGACATATTTCATGAAACCCAGATACACTATCCTTTTACAATATCCCTAAACACATGCTTAAATGTAAATTCATCCTTATTCTTATCTGTATATATATCCCTATAGATATTCTGTGAAATATACCTAAGGATATAAAAAATTAATTATCATACTAGTTTCTACATTATAAATAAATATTTCCTTTAATACTAACTATAAAGACCCATGCTTAACATAAATGGATATTGCATCATTGTAGATGAAAATTTTTAACATTGAAAAAATACATTCCCAATGACCAAAACAGTTTAGTGTCTTTGGAAACATGGAAACATAATTTCATATCCGAGTGAAATATCTACATCATCTCATATAATGATATGGACATTTCATACTTCTATCTTAATCCTTACTTCATATCCTGGAGAAAGGAAACAAAGGAAAGGGGTGAGCTCAGAATCCGCGTAAGGGTAAATAAATAAAATGTGTAATAACAACATGAACAAAAGGGTATGAAACTCAAGCATAAAATTTTAAGATCGTACCATACATATCGGATATCATAATAGATATTGAAATACCATAAGTAATGAATCATTAGAAAATAGTTAATATAATCCATGAATTATTAACAATGGAATAAAACACAAAATTGTGGAAAACAAATAAAAAATATAATGTCAATGTGGCCTACCAAAGCCTTTGTAACATGTTTGGATTAGGTTAAACACCCATGTACCTGCTTTGGGATTTTTATTCCCTCTATTGTACCCTCTTGTTTCAGGATTGGGATATCCTACTATACACTCTTAATTTAGGGTTTGGATTTACTCTTGATTAGCCTTTTATTTTGGGCATGTGATTTCCAATTTTTTACCCCCTAGTTTTGTCTTGGGATTTCCTCCCATTTACCCTCCTATTTTTGTAATGGTATGTCCTAATCATTAATCTATTATTTTGGGCATGGGTGTTCGTCATGGTAAGACTATTTTTTTGGATTTTGATTCCCTCCCATGTACCTAGTGAGATTATTAAACAGTTATAATTACGTAATGAAATAGAGGGAGATGTAGGTCTTATCCAACACCTAATGAAATAATACATGCTTGTGCCACAAAAAATCATTATATCATGACCGAATAAAGGATGAAGGTTCCATAAACATCAAATTATAATCCATAAAATGAAATGGTTATAATTTATTTTTTCTCACATCATAAAATATAGAAAATAGATTTTATTAGATTCATTTCATCAAACCATATGACATATAAAGAGGTGGTATTAAATAGAATATAACCCTTGTAAATGAAATAGATTTCCTAAGAACATACCCTTTGGAAAAAAAATATGTTTCATAAAGACCGTGACATTAAGAATAACACATTCTTAGAAATGATATGAATTGAATAATTAGACAATTTCCTATAACATAATGATAAAAATCAATGGATGTCATCTTAAATGGAATATTTCTTTCAAATACATTCAAAAACATTCATGGGTTAAATATCCTATCTTATTTTAAAAATGGATTTTTAGTAGATTATACCATTTTAAATCATTTTCTTTGAGAAAATACCTTGAAAACATACAAAGATGTCATGTAATCCTTTTGAAAACATGTTTACCTTAAAAATTATTAAATAGAATTTAAAAAATTATAAAATGATTTTACATTGAAAATAATTTTATAACATAAAAAAATATATATTGTATATGTTTTGTAGAAACTTTCATTTAAAATACTTTTAAAACATATAAATCAGAATGAAAGCGTTTTGAATTATTTTTTATTGAAAATAAATTTTAAAAATATATAAAAAAAATATTTTTAACCATAAAAAAAATTAAAATATTTTTTCCTTGAAAACAATCTTCAATTATTATTTGAAACGTTTTTGGAATCATTTTGAAAGACATGGTTTCCAAATAAAATATATTTCTGTTTGTAGAGAGAGATACATTCATATCTTTATTAAAATCATTTTCTTAATTATCTTAAGTAAAAAAATACTGTAAAAATCATACTAATACATGGATGTATCTAGAATAAATAGAGGATAAATAAATACCAAAACTTCTCTTAAGAGATGTATCAAATGATTTCATTAATAGAATAATTATCCTTAACAATCTCGAAAAGCGATCAGACTATTTCAATAAACTCTTACAACATGGTTAATTGGGATCATACTCTTAATGTTTTAAAATGAAATTAAATTAAGAATAAAATATAATGTAAATAAATATATTAAATATATAAAATTTAAACTGGAATAATATAAACATCATCAATGAACATATGTGTGTAAAAAAACGGGAGTCATAGAGAAGGCAATTCGGGACAAAACTAACAATTTGGTGCTATTAGAATCACTATCCTCATGAAATAATCATCATAGAATGGACAGGTAAATACCTGTAATTTTTAATATAAGAATAATATATTACATACATTGGGATTATACACACCATAAAAATTAATGGGTTTTGAATAAATCAGGTATCTCATGAAAACAAAAAGTGAGATGAAATTCCCTTCCCTTGTGTCTTGACTCTCATAAGACTCATTAAAAACACCTGTATAATATATTTATATATATATATTATAAATATTTTATAGAAAAATATTCTTATATATATTACACTATAAAGTTTTATTATTCACTTATATTACATGCATGTTAACTATCTTTTGTTATTGTTTAACTTCGTGTAATATACGCTATGTTCTTTGGACATGTTTTAACTTGTCATATGTTTGGTCTTTATAGTTGTATATTTATTCCATAATTTCAAACATGATATAAATAAAATTTATATGAATTATCTGAAAATTAAACTATTCTATAGAATAAATAGAAGTATGAAATGGAATACACCATTAATGGGGATGGTAAGTCGTACGTACGGATGAATATTTTCCGTTTTTTAAATTGTATTGAAATAAAGTATGTAAATGACATATGTATGTACACACACACACACACACATATATATATATAATTAATTAATGAAATAGAATTATTATATCCTATATATATATAATATAATATTTTTATACCCATCTTTAATACATTCCACATAGTGTGTGAACGAAACATATCACATTGAGGTGGTAGAGGTCCACATTTCTTCAAAAGAAATTACCATATAAACAAAATATAGAAAGGAAAAATATATGTGTTGTAAAAATTATATAAAAAGATTAAATAAAAAAATAAATATCATATATAACATATATATAAAAAATCCACAACAATTGACACCATTAACAGTGATGAAAAAATAATAATCAATCATCCTTTCATTAGATAGTAGTTGGCCCTATACAGAAAGAGTATGTTTGTTAACAATTAGATTAAGGCATGTATAATGGTATATCAAAATGATTACATAAAAATATACTAGTTTATTTTGGATACTGTTTTTTATATAATCATTGAAAATAAATGATTTTAGGGGGTGGATAATGGAAAATATTATAGAGATAATGAGAGAAGATATCACCTCTTTATCAGGTAACTCCTTTTGGTTTGTGCCAAAAGGAATCCTTAAAAGCTCTACTGGACAATGAGAGGCATCAATGAATAAAAGAAATATATTTGGAGCTTATTGTAGCATTGTTTGTGAGAGCCAAGGGGATTGAATGGTTTGAAGAAATAGGAGAGGTGGTGACCTTTTATAATGAAGTAAAATGAATCACTTGGAATTTTTGAAAACACGTATGGTGTACAAATTTTCCTACCTAATAATATTAATTAAAATCACAAAAAAATAAAAAAAATACAAGTTTTATGTCCTAAATATGGCCATACTTTGTGTTTTGGACACGTGGTTATGTGAATTGGGACCCTCATATAACGGTCTAGTCCCAAATTTATCTTAATTTAACCTCCATCAATTTTACTAATTTTAACCACTTTTACTAATCATTATGGTAAATAATTACATTCATATTATTAGACTCTAAAATTTTTACTTCTTATAAATATTTATTTATGTTTTTTGAAATTAATATAATAGATTCATGAAAATTAATATTAATTATAATTCCACAAACATGATGAGAAAAAATGTAGTTAAAGTAATGTGTCGAATGTATATTCAGTTTATATATTCTATTTAAATATAAGTTTATTATAATGAAGAAAATTGTATGAATATATACATAATTGATCTAATGTAACCTAAGATAAATTTTTAATTATAATTAATTAATATTAATTACTTAAACTAAAAGTATGTTTTTAATTAAAAAGATATATTTTCACTATTCATAAAAATGTTTTTACTTAGAAAAATCCCAAAAACGTACCCTAAGATAATTTCAGATTAATTTATTAAAACATTATATTTAATTCATGAAATTAAATTTATATGTTTTTCTAAATATTAATTTATATTTTTTAATAATAGGATGTGAAGTGTAGTACATTTGAGAAAATAGTATTTTTAGACATATAAGGACTTTACTAAAATTTAAATAATTAGTTATCAATATGTATTACTCATATAAAATAATAAAAAAAATATCTTAAATTTTAATATTATTCATATTATTATGATTAACGACGTAGTTATAATTAGATAGATTAAATAATTTCAATACTAAATTGACGTTTCATAGGAATGTATGTGTTGCGGGAATCCTACGCGAAGTCGGTGTTTTAGGAAACACAGTCCATGTAAGTGTTACCTGTATAAAATGTCAATTAGTTATTTCATGTGGCACAATACAATTTCATTTCATGTGAAAGGAATTTTTGATTTATTATTTAAATATATATATATATATATAATATTTATATAGTCACATGAAATAAATAATATCAAAAATATAAATTAATTCAAAAAAATATATTTCATAAAATCTCATATTTTTACAAATTACATGTCAATTGGGATGTATCTACACCATAAAATAGTAATTAGGTGACAAATAATACAATATGCTTCAATGAAAATAAATCATGATCAAAAGCATTACCTTATAATTCCTTTTGGTACATCACTCATTAACATAGAGTATAACTATTTTAATAATGTTATTGACTTACAAAGAAAAACATATTGATCTTTCTAATATCCTATATGATTATTTAATAAAATATTATCACTTTCTTAATAATAATCTATCATTATTTTCATTATTTTGGGTAACATCTGCTATCTGTTTATTGTATGTTTGGACAAGGTAATTTATGTTCCCCTTATTTTGTGCATGAATTCAAAATATTGATAATTTAATCCTTCATATAAATATCATATATATTCAATAAATATGTGTTTACAGTATTTAAAAAAATATTGTTAAATAAAATGAAATACACCATTTATGGTGACGGTAGGCCAAATGTATGAATAATAAAAATATAATTTTTTTTATTTATATTGGAAAAAAAGAAATGAAAATTATATATATATATATATATATATAATTTCATTCTAGTGTATTTTTTGTTTCATATATATGACATCTTATTATTTTTCCTATCCTTAATGGAATCCATGTATAGTGTGAATGAATCACATTGATTCGAGAGGCAGTAGTCTACAGTACATGAAAATGACAATATCATATTCCCAAAAATAGAAATCATTACAGTAATTTTGATATCAAAAATAAATAATCCTAATAACACCATAAAAATCATTTATATTATTTGTTAAATGTAAATCCCTTATCATTCCCAACCATGAACAATGTTAATGAAAAAATGAATGTCATTGGTTCATGAGATGGTAGTCTATCATTCACATGAATGTTGATTTCAGAACCCATTTAAAGGATTTATGAGATGTTTTAGGTCATGACCATAATATTAACAAATATTGATATAATTATGATATTGATGTAATTATATAATAAATTTTATAATATAAATTTAAGTATTTGTAGAGGGAAAGAAAATAAAAAATCTCTTAGAGGATCATTACCTCCTCTCCCGGTATTGTCCTTATGTTATCACTGAAACTTTGATTTTTTTTATTTATTCCCAATTTAATAATTTTGGGAATATTGTAAATAATTTTCTTAGTTATTTAGGATTGTATTATCCAAGAAAAAAAGTCTTTAGTGGACTGATTATTTGACGAGAGTGGGTTCCCTTTTATAGTTAATGAGTAGTGGCATTATTGAGATACTAAAAATAATTAACTATTTAGAGGTATACATTACATAATTATATACCAATAATTATAATTAGCTATATTTATGGATTATATGGTCTATACATATATAAAATAAATAATATGACACATGTTTTAATAATTTCGTTCCATATATCTTATGGCTCATTATTTTACCATTGGGGTTTTCATAATAATATCTACTTTTCGAAGGGAATTAATTTATATGTTAACAATATATTAAATTTATAATTAATAGATAACTTTAACCAACTAATTAAAATTATTAAATACAATTCCAAATATTTAATTCTTATTCATTTTGGAAATTAATTTCAACACAGGTGGACAATCATTAAAAATCACATTTTTAATCATAACTGTGCCAACATAGATTCTACCATATATTGATCAATATATTTGTTTTAATAAATAAAATTAAATTAATGTACATTATTTTTTAATATTATAATAATTAAAAATAAATTGAAATAATAAAATATTTTTTTAAATTTCAAACCACTTTTTAAATATCATTTAGTATAAAATAACATTATTGTCTATTTTTAAATTATTCATTTATTTTGTTTTTAAAAATATGAATAAAAAATGGTATTTAAATATTTTAATTTAACATATATGTAATGTGTTATAAAAATATATTAAAATAAGAAATAAAATAATTCACTAAATTTTATTAACTTTTAATATTTTTAGTATCATTTTGATTTATTATATTAATAACTTAATAATTACTCATTTGGTGTTTCATAGAAATTTTAAGTATGAAATTAATATTCCAAAATTTGTGATAAATTTACAAGATGAGAAAAAATTATCATTAAAAATAATATTGATAACAAATAGAATTTTATTTGTCACTATCCCAAAGGATTATAGATATTAAAATCAAGGAGGGTATATTTTTTTGCACATTCATTACATAACTTATTATATGGGTCACCTTAATGTAAAAGTGTCCCAAAAAATAAAGTAAATTATAATAAAGATATTTTTTACTAAATATGAACATAAAATGGGTTTTTTAAAATTTTATATGTAAATTGGTCTATTTAGCTTAATGTTTAATATCTTAGTAATCTTGATTGCACCTTAATAAATTTAATTAATTTTAAATACTCTCACTAATCAATGTGGTAAAATAATGTTTCACTCATTTAATAATATAAATTATTATAATTCAAAATATGAGATCAATTTTGTTAAAATTCGACTCACTGTTTGTGCATAATCTAATATAAACTTAACCCTATATGGAAGACAAGACAATGGGTTTTTTAATGGGAAAATGTTCAAATGATTACAAATATTTTATATCAAAATTTAATATGAAAGATATTTCAATGACATAAATTGGATTAATTTATATATTATTGAAATATTATTACTTTCATAATATTTAAAATTTTAATATAAAATTATTAAATTTTTTTAAAAAACAGATATTTTCAATTAAAATTTTTTATATTTAACTATTCGTCAAAAAAATGATGCTCCTCCAAAAAATAAAAAATAACCCTAATATATTTTTTATCATAAGATTTTAAAAATTAATTTTATTTCTTCATATAAAATATATAATGTTAGAAAATAATAATAATAAATTAATTTCACCATGAACAATTAATCCATCTTTAGAAAAAATACATTTTTCTGAAAACATTACATTCTCATTAATATGATCCTTATTTTATTTATAATAAATATTTAACTACTAAAAAAGTGTAATATAATTTTTCGTAGATAATTTACATAGTCCTATCAATACCCACCATTCCAATTTCTAGTCCATAACTAGAATTATAAATAATAATTTCCTTATTATATTGGGTTTTAGTAAAACCTTGTCTTCTGTGTCATGCAATCTATTGAAAAAATGTATTATTGAGTGAAATACAAGCTAATATGGAAATAATTTCAATTAAATATATATATATTATATTTAATTTATTTAACAGATTAATTTTATTTTAATGTAATATGATGTTATATTCCATCCTATGCATGTTGCTATGTATAAAAGACATTGTCGAATATGTTGTTAATATTTTGAAATCTTGAGGTGTTAAATTCTCTCCACCTAAAATAAGTTGAATCATCTCAATTTAAACATTATATTTTATGTCTAAGGGCTGAAATTGAGAAATACCCTTGTTGAAAAACCCACATTCAAAAGGTTAAATAAAAGTTTCTCTTAATAAGAGATAATGGAATGTTCAATGGTAACATTGAATAATATATAACTAATAATGAAATAGGGGAAAATTAGTCAATTGTTATGATATTTACATAGAGTAAAATAGTAAATAATTATATAGTGTGATTGTAGTAATTTATAATAAGCATGTTAATGATCAATGGAATGATGAAGAGCTCAGAAAAAAACTGTGATGATTTAAAACGTTATCTCATTCATCAGACGTGAATATAATAAGATAATATTTTTTTCATTATGATTTTAATAATGTTGATGAATTGTTATATTTTCCTAGAATATAAGGATATATAATTACCTGATACATTTTTATTCCATTATCATAACTTCATCATTTTATTGTTCTTTGATCAATTTCCAATTTACCCCATGACTTTAGGAAGTGAATAAGAAAAAAATATATTTTATGCCTGAAGCACTAAAATTTACCTTTAATGGATCATAAGGTTCATATATAAATAAAATTATTTTTTATATATATAAATATTTCATAAAAAAAATATTATTAATTATTTACATCAAAACCTAAGAATTAATACTACTCATTTATCATTATTATTTACTTTTCACATTTTTTAACTAAAAAAATAAAACAGTAATGAGGTCATATTGTAGGATAGTGGTAAGTGAAAAAACCAAATCATTCATCAATCATGGGTTCACTCCACCACAACATTGAATGATAGGATAGGATTTCACCCTACATGACAGTTATCTTTTTTATATTAATATAATTCCTATAAAGTCCCCAAAAATATCCTGGAAATCCTATAAATAATGATATCCATTGAATAACAATGTTAATAATGTTTTTATTAAAACATCATTTTTACAACTTTTAAATAATATATTTGATCATTATTATAATAATAATATAAAACATAATGGATATCAACACCTTTATACATATTTATATAAAAAATAATGAAATTATTCCTCAAATAACATTTCCACAAAAACATATAATTTCCCGATTTTTTTAAAATGTCCTTAATATCATAAAATGTAGAAGTATTTGTTTAAATATTTTATCTTATGATCAACAATAAACTCATTAAACAATGATGGTATCCAAACATCTTATGTTAATGAATACATAATTTTTTATGAAATGTGATAGAATCTATAGTTATTTCATAGCTCTTTTATTCAAAATATAGTTGTCAAAAAAATTACAATTAAATTCATGATTTCTAAAACATCATCCATTTTATTTGAAGATATGTTATTCCAAGGTCTACGGTTTATCCAAGATCATTCATTTTCATTATCTATTAAAATCATTCATAATGGTTAAAAATGAAAATGAAATCTATCCACAATATATCCCCTATGAGTGTCAAACTAGGTGAAAAGTAAGGATGATTTCCATGTACCATGTTATGCTCAATAACAAACTAACACATCCTTTTCTGAGTTATTAAAACTAGGTATATGGGTTCCATAACAATGTCCACATATAGTATCTAAAAAGGGATTTATTTCTAGGAAAAACCATATAATCTCCACCTAACCAAAACATTAGGATGCTATCCTATACTTATCCTAAAATTATATCATAGGATTCAATTCCCTAATATATGTTGTCCTAAATATAATTTCTATGTTTTCTTATAAACATCATTTTATACCAAATATAGAGAATACGAACCTAGAAATCCCATATTTGGTTTCATTATAAATTTTCATTGACATAAGATATAAGTAATTACATCATGAAGGATATAACCGTTTAGTAGTTTTGGAAAACTAGATTGATACATGAATCTATAATTTCATATGAATAAAAAAATTAATTTTTTTCAGAATAAAATTATTCCATCTATCATGTCCTCTCATATCAAACAAATTATTTTTCATGGAATCCTAGGGAAGGAATCCAAATATAGGTGAGATTAGATGCTCAGTAAGGGTTAAGTATATTGGAATAAAACATAAATCAATAATCATAATCGATATGGAACTTAAAATAACTCAAAAAACATTCCATATACGTATCATTATTGCTTGAATAGATAAGGAAGAGTCAAAAAAGAAAGCTATGTAACTGAAAACACATTTCATTTAAACAATAAACTATAAAAAAAATTCATCCATAAATAATATCATAGAAAAATAGCATGGATAATAAAAACTAAATTCCAAATGAAATAAACGATTAATTATTAGAGTTCATGTTTCTGAGTAACATGATACCTTTACCATCATGATATATCCTCAAGACAGTTTAAAACGTACTGGGTAAAATCCCACATAGTTGAGGCTAGATAACTGGGTCATCCCATCAAACTACATATTTGTTGAGAGTATAGTGTTAAATAGTCTAAAAATGTGTATTACATGTCTAAATCATTCATCATATGTAGAATAAAAAATTTAATTCTTAAATAATTTGTCTTAAAAAATATTATTATTGAGTAAAGAATACAAATTTATCAATATTTCCCTAGATGTCAAATAAAAATTAATTAAGTACATAATAAGTACAATTGATATATAGTTTATGTAATATAAATATTCATGATACATAATATAGATATATACTGGAAATTTAATGTTATATTAAAATAATAATGTAAACATTTGAAGGGTGGTTATTTAATATATAAATGAATCAAGGAATAGAATGTAAATACTTCAATTAAAAAATTGATCATAAAAAATCTATATGAAGAATATAGATTTTTTTCGTAAAAAAATATCCCTAGTTTAGAATAAAAGGATTTTGTTATGGATGAAAATAAATACAATAAAAGGACCATTAATAAGATTCCTACAGAAAATATCACTTTCATATCAAAAGACATTTTGAAGCTCAATTCTCTAAAAATTAGTTTTATAAATTTTTTTTTTGAAAATTTCCACATGAAATTTCAAAGGATTATTTATAAAATTACTGGTTATATTAGTATGTAATTTTTTACTTGTACTAATGAACATTTCTTTTTTTCATGGTAAAAAGGTTCTAAATTTTCCTTGGTTGAAAATTATCCAAATATTCACAAGATTTTTTTTTAAATGTCAGATGAAAAAAATAAATTTAAGAAATACTTTTTGATGTGTAAAAAAAATTATTCATTAAATTATTTTAGCAAAACAATGTCTTATAATAAAATGGATTTTTTCCTGAATAAATACATGTAATCAGATTTTATTAAAACATTTTATTAATAAATTTTTCTACCAATGAGTTGAAAAATATAACTATCCCGTGAAAAAGATAATGAACAGACACAGTAAAATAAAATTAATTGTTTTATTGAATAATGTCGATATCATTTCCATTAATTTAAATTAATGAAT
Source organism: Viscum album (assembly GCA_963277665.1). Taxonomy (NCBI): domain Eukaryota; kingdom Viridiplantae; phylum Streptophyta; class Magnoliopsida; order Santalales; family Viscaceae; genus Viscum; species Viscum album. The sequence continues at coordinate 769,691,044 of OY728121.1, forward strand.
AAACAATAACGACTAGAATAAAAATGTGAAATAATACCTTAAAATTATCCTAACATTTTAGTGGGAATTAACAAATAAATCTATTATGTATATCTTCTAATAATAAGTATAAAACATGTGTCAAAAAATAACTATCCAAAATCGTTTAACAAATAAAAATATAATATTAAAATTGATGGGCATGTAATATAAGCGAACGAAAAGGAATTGAGTTATGAAATTGTTTCTCATTGTTCAAATAATGTTCAAATGACCTTATATGAAATGATTCAAATTTAAAATTAAAATACCATTATGAATAAATTATTCAAGAAATTTCATGTCCACGATGATTTATATACACCATATAAATGAAATTGGGGGAGAATAATACAATATGCCTTAATAAAATGAAATTGTGATGAAAACCCATACATTATGCATTATTATCGTTTAACGCTCATTAAAATATTATATGATGTTTTATAGATTTTATTTTAACTTTTAACATATTATATTTATATTTTTAGTATCATATAAAATTATTTTATAACATATTATCATTTATTCATTATTAATATCTCATTTTTTCATTCCTATGTGTATTAATATCTTTTTTATCATGTAGGATTTGACATGTTACATTATTCTCCACATTATTATATCATGATTTCAACACAAAAAGAATATATACCATGATATAAATATCATATGTATTCCTTATATATTTATTTATATTAATTCATAAAATTTGTTTATAAGATGTGATATACAACATTCTTGGAGATTGTAGGTCATATGTATGCATTAACGTTGTTTTTATTACCATATTGTATTTAATGAATAAATATTAAATTATATATATATATACTATAATGACAGTGTCATTTTTAGGTCAAATATGTCAATTTTTTCAACCCATCCTTATTACATTTCATGTAATGTTGGAATGAATATCAACAATTTTCAAGGTGGTAGTCTGCCATACAGAGGAGCGATAATAAAATAGTCCAACAAAATAGAAATCATGATGTATTGTGTGATATACATATTAAATTAAAATAATAATATATTAAATACAATATATATTTTATATCATCTATAAGCACATTATTATTTTCCACCATGAATGGTGTTAATGAATGAACGAAGATATCAGTTCATGAGGCGGTAGTTCATTGTGGAGTTTAATGATGAATTTATAACCCATTTAATAAACGTGAGTGATGTTTTAGGGTGTACGATTAAAATAATAACTTCTCAGTATATGGAATATAATGTGTTTTTAAATATTTTTTTTATAATACTTATTAAAGTAGGTGGAGAAATAAATTAAATAAAAACACATTTAGAATAAAATTACTCTTCCTCCCGTGTCCTCCTTATGTTTTACGTAAAACCATGATTGGTTGTTTTTGTGTAAAAATGAGGAATATAGGATATGTGGAAGTATATTAATGTAACAATACAGTTCTTCCATTGAGGTACTGATCATTCCCCTTCAGTTTATACTTATGAAAATGTGGGAAAATAGGATAAGGGCCTGCGAGAGGCCTATTACATGACGTGACTGGAAGTTACACACTATTTATTTCTAGGTACACATTGTGTAATAATAATTACATGAAATATAATCCTAGTACATGACCATGCAATGAAAAGGATATGATTTTAATGGATACAATGTGTAGTCTAAATTATATTCCATGTAATTTTTTAAATTATTAAGTCGTGAATTAGCATTGTTTTTCTATATGGATAGTATCAACCCCCCCCCCCCCTGACGAGCATCACACCCATGCAATCCGAACGGGAATTTTCCACCAATTTCATCATATGATGCCCGAAAATAATGGTTGTAGATCTGTTTAAATCCCCTCAATGAGTGCTTAATTTATTTTGATCATTTCATCTAAATTTTGTCTCCCGATTGAGTAATCAATGGTTGATCATTTTTTCTCATTTTTTAGATCTACTCCATTCATGGTTGAATCAAAGCCCTTAGCTGGATGAGGAATGTTATACTAATATGATGTAGGAGGTACTTTTCCTTTTGAAAATATTCTTGATGTTTATATATGTCGGTGTTCCACATGCCCACTTTTAGGGTTTCAGGTGATGAAATAATGAACCATGTTATTTCCTCTCGATAATTAGGTAATTAATTAGTTGATTTCAAAGCATATATTGGGTTGTGAACCTTGATTTAGGGCTACATCAAGTGATATTATTATTAGGTTAAGCCTTATAAATGTTTAAATGGAATAATTGGATAATTATATGTTTTAACCATGTGTTTTATCCTTTTTTGTTCATTTAATAGTTTAAATTACATGTGTTGTTTAATATATAAAATGTTCCCATGTGAGTAGATCATGTTAAGTCCATGTTATAGGTTAATTAATATGTATTTCATTAAACATGGTATGCGAACATGAATTAAATGGGAAGATGAGGTAATTAGCAATGGACGAGCCACATTCTCAGTTAAAAGACAAGGTCAAGCTCATATGACTAGTTTCACCTTATAAACATTGGTTGAATCATTGTCTTGGTTAAAAGACAATAGATAGGCTCAAGCTCATAATTATGTAAATCCCATGAGTGATCCATGGACAAGGTGGTCAAGCTCATTGATTCGTAATTAAAATTCCTAGAGAACCATTGATTCATTGATGGACAACCAGGTTGGGATCTATTGGAAAATGATTGAATGATTATTATGTCACGTGTTGATAGATACTTTTATACGAGGGGTCATTGGGACAATACCAGACCTTGATTCTTTTACATAATCCACTGGAATAGAATAATGAAATTAAATTAATTATGATGGCTATTCCACGACAAAGCATAAGATTGGATTATGTCTTCCGATTTACTTGGTTATATTGTCTTCTGAGACACCTAATTTGCTTACTTTGGAGTTCCTTCTGTTTTGCTGCTTTCACTATTTTATGCAATCTGTTATATATATATATATATATATATATATATATATATATATATATATATCCTCTGACTGATTGGAATGGACCATGGGTGGTTTCCATCCGGGATTCTGTCTCACATCCTATTTGGTTCAAGATTTTGGGCCCAAACAGATTATATGATTACAGGTGTTGATCAGGGTAAGAGTCCAACTATGGGTACCAGATGTGCTGTATAGAAGTGGGAGAGCATTAGAAAAAACTGAGGCTTGCGAATCTTCCTAGTATCTTTTGATTCCTTTTTTATTTTACGTCATATATATCATATTACTTTAGTGTACTTATTTTTAATTTTTTGTAGAACATGTATCATACTACAACATCATTGGAATGGAATGATGCTTAGTAATTTATCATATCAGTCTTATTCTATTTACATCAGTTGTATACTATTTATATCTTCCTCTATTTTATTATTGTTTTCCCCAATGTTAAACTCTTCCATCGAGGTCATAGTTTCCCAACTATCACACCTTATGCCCTCATTGCTAGTTAGAGACCTCTGGCGTTTGGGGAATTTCACTTGAGGCCAAGTGTCAAATAAGGTACATGGCACCAGGAGTGTAATCTGAATATGATATGTTACAAAAGTGGTTTCAGAGAATTTTATTCATGGATTGATTTAATTTTTTTGGAATAAAGGAAATGTAAATCAGAAATTATTTATGCTTAGGAGTAGCTACCCCATGTTAAGGGAAATCCAAATTGCCTCAAATTGAATTGTTGTTTTGTATTTTTGATCTATTACAGATGATTTTATTTCACTGTTGGATGAGAAACTTGTTTTGTGCTATTATTATTAATACCATTGTGGTTCTATTTTATTATTACCTGATGAGATGAGGGTGTTCCATCTCATGCATCATATATGATCCTGTTATAAATGAAATTCCTCAAATTCTTTCCATGACATTTAGGAGCATTACTAATTGAATAATATTATCAGAGATGTTGTGATAGATATTCATTTTATTGTGGTAGATACCATTATAGAACTGCATGTTTTTATCATAGATATATGGGTACATGATATGGTTTTATTTGGAAAGATTCAAATATTTGACCACTGAGGTGTATGGGCCCTCTTATATTGGAATTGGGTGGAACATGTTTCAGACATGGAATATATATTATATTGTTATGTGTTATATATGTTGATGTCGAGCATTGATTCGAGTGAAGTATGGGACCCCACAGATCGGAATATGTCACACTGATGCATTATTTTGAAAAACACTCGGGTTCTGGGGAATTTTCAGAGGCATAAAATCTTGAAACCTAGAAAACATGGCATGAGATGATATGAAAAGACACAATTTTTTCTTTTGTTCAAGAAGATAGAACTTATTGAGTACATGCTATGTACTCTGAGTACATGTCATCTAGTTTTTTACCATCGGTTTGACCATGGGAGAGAGAACACAAGATGTTGGGTTTTTGGTAGAACAAGACTTGTACTATATGTACACCGCATATAGTTTTACATAGATGGGCATGTGTGTATCATTCCTTGTAAATTCACATCCCCTGGAGGGAAGACATCGGTAAAATCCATGTGTCGGAATGACACACTATGTTCCATTATGAAATGTCATGTACCTTGGATGTTTACATGAAAAAGGAAAGTGGACATAAATGACCATGTGAGAGTTTAAGGAGTCATTTAATGTCTACATTCAATACATTGTGTATGTGGAATGGTTAATCTCATAGGATGGTGGATGTACATGACTGGGTAGCAGCATAAATTTACACGCCATTTAGTTTTTCAATACACCGTCTACTCATATTTTGTGAACAACTGAGGCATACTTCTCATGATTATTTCATGAACTCCAAAACTACGTACCATGATGAAAAGTCATACACTATGGTGTATGTGCTGGACATTTTATAGAAATTCCACCACATAGACCTCAAGTAGTATGCTGGGAGGTAAGTGACAGTCAAACCCAGTAAGTGGTAGGCCATGGGCTACCATCGGATCCACCAGTTGTTCCAGTTGTGGCACCAGCTATTATGGTGAACATAGGTTCTAATGCACTATTCTGAGAATACATTATGAGGTTCATGTAAACCATTTAGGGAGCACCACATCCTACCGTGTCTATAAGAGAACTTACACAAGTGTTCCAAAAGAAGCATCCTCCCACATTTTCTGGGGAAGGTCAGCCATATGATACAATGTAATGTATAGAGGCCTTATTATTGACCATTGAGCATCTTGAGATGACTCCTGTAAGGAGGCTCGAGCTTGCGACTTATATGTTTCATGATTTTATAAAGAGATAGTGGGATGTTACCACATAGACATCGCATCTTTGAGATAAAGAATTGGATGATTTTTAGAAAGTCTTCTATGACTACTTCTATCCCGAAATGGTGAGGGAATACAAATCCAATGAGTTTATGCATATATATTATGGTGATATATCTGTTATGGATTACTCTTCCAACTTTACTAAGATCCGGTGTTTCACACCTATTCTTGTGGGTGATGATATATTAAAGGAAAGGCTATTCATGGATGGTATCATGTATAAAATTTTCTCGTCGTTAAATATCTTCCTGCTGATTACATATCTTCTATAGTAAACTAAGCGATAATTATATAGTGGAATCAGAGGTAATTTGGAGGCACGAGCTATGGAATTTTTTCACTATGATCTGGTAATGTTTTGACTGGTAGCAGGAAGCCATGTCCAGAGCATGAACATGAAGAATATAGTACTCATAATGTATCATATGGAGGACATGTGAGGTGTTTCCAATGAAAAAGAATTTGGAATATTACAGCTTATTTCAAAATGGACATAGTCGAGTGCCGAATTTGCATAAAGAAGAACAATTTACATAATTTCTATAGAAATTTTCCGGAACCTACTAGTGAGATATGGTCTACACCAAATCCACATTCAGGAGTAGGGTATGAAGTTTCTCAATAGTTAGCGAACCAGAATATGTTAGGCTGATCAGTTTGAGGTGGTGATCAAGGTTGTGGAAGCCAGAACCATGTATTTTAGCAACATTAGGGTCATTAATATCAGTGTAGTGGTGTTGTGTCTTTCGGTCCTGGTATAGTTCATACATATGCAGTGTAATGGACCCAGTTGGAGTAGGATTCCAGACCATCTACTATCATAGGTACTATTCTTGTCACCTCCATTTTAGCTTCATCACTCTTTGATATAGGGGCTTCACAAAGTTCCATATATGTGATCATTATTGATAAACTAGGGCTCCGTATTTTTGTGTATGATGATGTTATGAAAATAAAAAAATCTATTAGGGATTAGAACAGAACGTGTGTGATAGTACAAGGAGTACCCCTATAAATTGGTGTGTGTCATGTCGTTTCATATCTCTTTATATAAATAATTACATAATTTTATGTCATCCTTGTAAATAATTTGATAGTTCCATTTTAGGCCTCTATTTATTTATATCTTTTTAGGGTGTGTTTCACGTCACTAGAGGGAAAATATTTTTTACACAAAAGAGTGTGGAATGTCTAACCAAGATGAGAAGGGCCCACACATAGTTGTTTGAGTGGGATGAAAACAAAAATTTCCAGCTTGTATTTTGATGACCAGTGAACACATCAAATAGATTTTCCTCCAGTGCTTCATCATTTCATGGACATCTTCTGTGATGACTTTTTAGGATTGACTCTTGTAAAAGAGGTACAGTTTTCTAAAGATCTTGTACCGGGAGCTACACTAGTATCCATTCTTCCTTATAGGATTGTTGTGATATAGTTTCAAGACATCATCCGGTATCTACATGACATGGAGGAGAAGGGGTTTATTAGACCTAGTAATTCATTGTGGGTTTCTCCAGTACTTTTTGAGAAAATAGAATATGGATTTCATAGGCTATTTGTGGACTATGGGAAGATGAACTAGTTGATGGTTAAAACCCAATATCCCTTTACACGGATAGGTGACTTGTTTGATTATCTTTGAGGAGATCGAGTCTTATCCGAGATCAACTACAGATCAGGATATCTCTAGGTGTGTGTTCAACATGTATATATACCTTGTACAACCTTTTTTATACATTATGGGATATACGAGTATCTAGTTATGTTGTTCGGTCTCACGAACGCGCCAATGGTTTTCATGGATTTGATGACCAGAGTGTTCCATCCATACATAGATTTTTTTTTTTGTGGTTTTCATTGATGACATCATACATATTTTCGCAATTGACACGACCATGCCAACCATCTTGAGATCTTTCTGAATACACTAAGAGAGAATAAGTTATATTCTAAGATCAAAAAGTGCCACATTTGGATGGATTGGTAAATTTCCTAGGTCATGTAATCTCAGAGATTAGATTATCAGTGGACCCATAGAAGGTGAGAGAAGTAGTTACCTAGGAGCAGTCCAAGAACATATTTGAGGTGAAGAGATTTCTAGGGATGGCTGGATACTACAGGAAATTCATACATGACATTCAGGATTAGCAGCATGGATGAAAGGCTTGACAAATATTGGTGCGAAGTATGTATGGTCAGATTCTTGCGATATGGCCTTTCATGTGCAATAAGGGATATTAAGGTCGACACCGATAATGATTTTTCTAGATCCGGGTTGGAGATACACTGCGTACAATTACACAACATCTATCTGGCTGGGAGTAGTTCTTATGTATGGGGATTGATTCATTGTATACAGATCTCGATAGTTGCTACCACATGAGAGGAATTACCCGACACATGATCTAAAGGTACTCTTGGTTGTTCGTGCCTTATGATATTGGATATATTACCTATTAGGGGACCGCTTTGTGATGTACACAGACCAAAAAAGTATCATGAGAGTTTTTACTCAGCTTGATCTGAATCTATGGCCTCAAAGGTGGTTTGAATACATTCCGTACTTTGACTTTGATCATTCGTACACATCTGGGAAAGGCAATACAGTAACCACTACACTTAGTAGGAGAACTATGATTCTTGTATTTAAGCATGACAGTAGCGAGTGAATTCTAATGGTGTTGTTCTCTCAGATGCGTGTAGAAGGTAGAGATAGTTGGGGGAAGAAATTTCTAACATCCTTAGATGTTACCTCTACCTTATGGGATGGATTGAAGATGAGGCAGCAATGATATTCTGAATGGCTAGTTCTATAAGTGACTATGTCATGAGAGGACCCTACTCTTGGTCGAACCATAGGAAAGGATAATGTTATCCAGTTATAGGGTTGCATATGGGATTTAGTAGAAATTCACAAGGAGATGATTAGGGATGTTCATGCATTGGTTTGGGAAATGTATCATGGTGTCACCAAGAGGTATTGAGATTTTTATCATTAGTACTGGTGACTAGGTATGAAGGGAGATAAAGATGGCTTTTTCATGAGATGTTCCACCTATCATCAAGAGAAGGTGGAACACCAAGTACCAGCAGGACTTTTTTATAAACTACCCATTTCTGAGTGGACATAGAATGATGTAACAATGGATTTTGTGAAGGGTTTTCTGAGGACTCCCTGAGGTAATGATGCAGTATTGGTTGTGGTTGATAGGATTACGAATATTGAACATTTCCTTCCAATCAAGGAAATCTTCAATGTTGATGAGATTGGGAGGATCTATATCTATAATATTGTATAATTACATGGGGTTCCCCATTCTATCATTTCAGATAGGGACCCTCATTTTACATCTCATTTCAGGAAAGGTTAATTGAGGTAATTCAGTACACAGGTGCTTCTGAGCATAGCTTACCATCCCTAGACAGATGGTCAGTCAAAGTGCATGATTCAAGTACTAGAGGACATTCTTTGAGCATTCATCATGGATTTCGAGGGTTCTTGGGAGGCAAACAAACCATTTTTTTAATTATCCTACAACAATAGCTTCTATGATACTATTCAGATGGTTTCATATGATTTTTTTTAATGAATTTCATGCCAATCAACCCTGTATTTGTTGGAGGAAGAAAAGGAAGCAGTGTTGGGACCTTGTCTTACCTAAGAGACCACTAAACAGGTTCATTTGAATCAGAAGTAGATGGCTATTGTGCATTCTCATTATAAATCATACACCAATTACTATAGATGGACTATGGAGTTCGAGGATGGGTATTGAGCTTCCCTACATGCCACACCATGGATGGGACACAAGATGATCAAGGGACATGTATTGCTTTCGATGAAATACGTTGGTCCATTCGAGATTCTAGAGAGGGTCCGACCAGTTTCTTATTGATTATAGATACCTCATTGGTATGAGGATATGCACAGAGTCTTCCTCATATCCCAATTGTAACATTGAATTTTTGACCAATCTCACACCAATCAGCATGAGGAAGTGGATTTGTAGGATGATTACACATTTGAGAAGCATCCCATTCTTATTGTGGATTGTAGCACAAAGGTTCTCCCCAAATGGCCTATTTCATTTCTATGAGTGTTATGGTAGCATGACCGAGTGCTGGATGATACTTATGAGAGGGAGGGTTATGTAAAATCACAGTGTATAGAGTTTTTCTCAGATTTTTCATCATCACACTTAGAAGGGTAATCTGGGGATGAATTGATTTAAGGGGGATGTATGTAAGAATACAATTTCTACTTTGAGGTACAAATCCTTCCCTTGGAGTTTATACATAAAAAATGGGCTGAAAGAGGTCAAGGGATGAATGTAGGCCTATTACATGATCTTAAGGGATGTTAAATGCCAATTATTTCTAGGTATATGCTTTGTAATTATAGTTACACTATATATAATCCAAGTGCATGACCATTGACAGAATTTTTACGGACACATCGTGTAGCCTCAAGTACACCACATGTACATTTTTTAATTATTAAGTCAATTAGTAGAATTGTTTTTCTGGATAGATAGAAATGAAACCTTCACCTTTGATGAGAAGTGTGCCCATGAAATTCAAATGGAAATCTGCCTCATGTTTCATTGTCAAATTTCTGATTCAAACACCAAGAAATACATTGAAATCCCATCAGTGAGTGCTCATTTATTTTTGATCCTTTCGTTCGGATTTATTCTCTTGATTGGGTTATAAAAGGTAGATAATTTTTTATTGTTTTGTATGTATATGTTGTTCTAGGTAAAATCAATGATTGAAGCTGGATGAGGATAGTCATATGAGTATGATGTAGGTGTTCTTGTTCCATTCACAAATTTTCATAAAGTTTAGATATACTAGAGTGTTCAACACCCACTATTAGGTATTCATTTGATTCATTAATTAACCATTTTAATTCCTATCAATCATTATGTAATTAATTTTATGATTTGAAAGCATGTTTAGGGTTATGAACCTTGATTTCAGGCCACCCCTTATCATTGATTCCCTTGGATGTCTATTTGGATGATAACACTTATGAGGCATGAATTTAGTTCCCATTATTGGGTTGATAAATATGTATTTCTCATTATATAAAATTCTCATGTGAGATACATGTTATGTTATGCCTTGTAATTTAATGAATGAAAAAACAGTTTAGTTATATTTTTTTCCCACATGATTCATCCTTGTTTGGCCATTTAATAGTTTAAATTTCATGTGTTGGTTATTATTTAAATTGCTCTAACATGATTTGATCATGTTAAATCCATGTGATAGTTGTATTGACATGTGTTTCTTTTGAGATGGAATGTGTAATTAAATTATATGGTAAAAATATTTAATTAGCAATGGGTGATCCACAAAATCAATTAAAAGACATGGTTGGGCTCATGTGATGAATTTCACCTTGTATACCATGGGAGAACCATTGTCTCGGTAAAAGACAATGCATGGGATTAGGTGGATAAATATGTATATTCAGGGAGCTATCCAGGAATAGGGTTGTTAGGCCCAATGAGTCTTAATTAAAATTTTGAGCGAACATAGGATCCATTGAGGGCTACCTAGGCCGAACACTATTTGAAAATGATTAAATGTTTATTATGTCATGTTTCGACAGTTACATTAATAGATGGTGTTATTGGGCCTAGTCTAGACCTCAATACATTTGCAGAATCCAATTTATTCGCATAAAGAAATATATTTACTAATGAAAAATCTACCAAGAAAAAGCACAATATCGGATTCGGTCTTCACTTATAATTGATTATATTATCTTATGAGACACTGGTTGTGGTTACTTTTGAGGGCCTTATAGTTCAATTATTTCACTATTATACACCGCATGTTAGATATATATATATATATATATATATATATATATATAATAATATATTTTCATAGACATTGGTTGGTTGCCTATTTGGATTTAGTCTCACACCTTACTTGGGATATGCTTTCAATCCCAAACAAATTATATGATTGTATTTGTTGATCAAGGCAAGCACCCTACTATAAGTACATGATGTGCTTCATAGAAGTGTGAGAGCATGGGACCGAGTTGAGGCTTGTGATTCTTATTAGCCTCTTTTGTTTCCTTTTTTTTATTTTGAGACATATATTTTTTATTACAGCAGTATACATGATTTGGTTGTTTCCATAGAACATGTAACATACTACATCATCTTTTGTTTGGAATAATTCTTGGTTATATATCTTATCTGTATTAAGATGTTTACATTAGTTGTATGTTTTTTACTACTTCTACTATTTTATTATTATTTATTCCACATTGTTACACTCTTCTAATGAGGGCATAGTTTCCCCACTATCGCACATTAGGTTCTTGCTACTAGTCAGCAGCCCCAGGCATTTGGGGAAATATGCATGAGGCCCTAATTCCAAATGGGTATAGGGAAACAGGGGTGGAATCCAGATCCTATAAGTTACGATTGGGGAATTATTTTGGAATATTTTGGATGAGAAAATTGAATAAGAGATGTGAATAAGTGAGGGAAGTGAGTTCCCTTTTATAATTGAGGTAGAGTAACATTATTTTAAGTACCTAAAATAGTTCACTATTGGTAGGTTTACCTTACCCATGTGGTTCCAATATGATTAAATAATGGTTAATAAGGATTATATTGTGAATTCATACCTAAAATTAATAATATTAAAAATGTTCTAATTTTTTTTTCCTTCTCTCCTGTGATTTCTTATTTTAAAATTTTGTTTTTTTCATATTTTTTACCAGTTTTCAATCCTATCTAATTTATCTGTTAAGAAGAAATAATAGTGTGACATATAATATTATTTGTACCAAATTATTAAAAATGTTATAATATATATATATTTTAAATCCTCTTTGTTTTTCAAATTAATTTTAACACAATCACATGATCTTGAGAAAACACAATTTTAATCTTAACTAAACTAACTCTCTTTACACCATATTGGGACCAATATGTTTTTTATTACTAAAAAATTGGTCTATTAATGGGCGATATTTATTATTTATGAACATTTAGGGGCCACTTGTCATAATATAGAGGTTTTAGTAATTTTAAATCAATTAATAAAATATATTTTATTATAAAATATATTAATGTTAATGATGACTTTATTCATTTAATTTGAATTTAATAATTTGAATTATTTAATTTCATTTTAATATTTTTAGTTAAAATATATATATATAATGTAAAATTAATTTATAATGAAAATAGAAAAGGATTATTCACTTAATTTTTTTCAATTTTACTATTTATCGTATCATTTAATTTATTTAATTAATAAAAAAATTATTCCTTTGGCATTTTATAATAATTTTTTGTTATTAATTCACCTCCAATGATTATAGATAATTTATTATGATAATATAATCTAGTTTATTTAATAAAATTATATATTACGGAACCAATTTGTTTTTCCCTATCCCAAATTATTTTAGATATTAAATCCAAGGAAGGTATACTTTTTTTCTTTTATCACTTGGGTCAATTTCTTGGAAATACGTCCCAAAAAATAAAAAATTGAACATATTTTCATAAAGGTCAATCTATTTCTACAAAATTAGAGTCTTATTATTTTATAGATCAATTGGTCACTTATGTTTATTTCTTAATCCCATGGTAATTCTGTTTTCACCCTATTTTTTGTTATTAATTTTATATTATTTCCCAAATCACTATAGTGAAAAATTATTTTCCTCTCATTAGATAACATGAATTATATAGATTAAAAATATATAATATATTTGTAAAAATTATACACATAGAATTAGTATAATTTTATTTAAAATTAATCACCAAAATATGAAAATAATGGGGGATTTTTAAGTCAAAATTATCATTGTATAACAAAGATTTTATATCTAAGTTACATAAACCAAAATTCAATTTTCAATTAAAATTCATAATTTCTCAGTAGTCATTAAAAAATGAAAATTCTCCAAAATATTCAATCTATGGTAATTTTGATATTTCACAATAAAAAAATTATTTTATTTTTCCATATCAATTCTCTAAAATTGTTAAAATTTAATCTTACATTATTTTTTCTAAGCAGGATTCAACCGCCTTTTATAGAAAATAATGCTTTTCAAAAAATATTTCCTTTTTTATTAAATTGTTCTTATTATATTTATAATCAATCAAATGATAATAAACATGTTTAATATATACATTCATAAGTTAGTCAGTCAGATATATACACTTCATTCCAATAACTAGGTGATAACAATCACATTAAATAATAATATTAATTGTGTATTGTTTTTTGAAAAAACATGGTCTTCCTGTAACAAAATATATCTAAGAAACTCATTTATGGGTGTAATACCAGATAACTCAGTATTTCATGAATTTCAATAAATATTATAGAATTAATTAATATGAAATAGTAAATAAACCAAAAATTCGTATATTGGTATATATCTTTTAATTCATTTTGATTCATGTAAAATATGTTATCAAGAATGATCTCAAATTTTTTAAATCTTGGGGTTGTTACATATAATTTAATTTAAAATTAATCTCATATATGTGACGAATTGTTTTCTAAGATATGTATTTGTGAATCATAATATCTTTTATATTAACCATATGTCTTATAATATATATTTTATGAATTATATTAAATAATTATTTCTATATAGTATATAAATTTAATTTAAATAATTCATAAATAGGGTGGTTTTTAATTGATTAAAATAAATACCCATAGTGAACATTAAAATGATTTTCAGAATAAAAAAAGCCTTAAATCTCAAAACTTTACTTATATTAATATCCAATATAAATATAATTCAATTGTAATTAATATTATTTAATTTGGATATATTATAATATTGTTACATGATATCATATACAAAATATAATTTTACTTTTAAATTACCAATATTAAGGAAAACAATTACACAAAAATCAGTATTATCACTATTCATATGAATATCAATATTTTATCAAATATACAAAACACAAACCATATGTAAATTTTTATATGATTATTTAAAAAAATATATTCATATTCTCAAAAACATTTTTTAAAATATTTTAAAAAATATTTGAAATATTTTTTCACATAAATCAATAAAAATTAATTTTAAGAAAAACATTAATTTAATGAATATGATGAATTTTGAAAAAATTGTATAATTATTTTATTCGAAATTATCAATAAATTTTTATTCAGTAGGAAATTTATATATATTTTTAGAAAAATAGTATATAATATTCTTATTTTTAATTTAACTAATATATAATAATTGTCACATATTCTATGAGTTATTTCTACTTAGTATTTCATGTCAAATATGGTGGGGGAATTATTTTTCTTATTTTTAAATATCATGATATTATAACATATTTATGTTTTATTATTATATGAAATATTTTAATGGAAATATATATCCCTGAAATGAATTGGATAAAGCCTTATATCTCATGATCTACCAGTCAAAGATTTCTATAGTAAACCAATTCCACAAAATGTAGTATATCCAATAAGTGATGATGGTCATGGAAATGACATTCATCCTAATTAATTATTATCATTGCTGATGTATATTTATATTTATATTGATTAGATCAATATTAAACTTTATTCTTTTGTAATGTTTTCATGTATCATGATTATTGACTCATGTATCTATATTGTATGGCTCATGTCATATGTTACAAAAAAATACTTGGGCCCCGAATCATTATGTATTTTCTGTATTTTATTACGCAGGAAACCCATATAATGAATGTAAACTCATTAACTATTCTCTCAAAACTATTATCACATCCTATACTAATGTATGATACTATATTTGTTTCTATTTTTTCCCACCACATCATCATCTTCTAATTTAATCCTTTCTTCTTTTTTCATTCTATAAGTTATAAAGAAATATTCTATGTATTATTTGTATACAATTTTATAATGTATAATAAATATTAATTTTCAATGTTGAGTAATTTTTTTGAAATATATTTATTATTTGTCTAATATCCAAATAAACATAACCTACTATAACATCATGAACTTTTATGAAAATTAGTCATCAAAATTAATCCATATTCATTATTAGAATACATTAGACATAATAAATTGTTTTTCATTCATCACATTGAAAATTATTTTTATATTTCATTCCAATCAACATCAATTTCCATTGATGACTTATGATACTCAGAATCTTAAATCTTACTAGACAATAATAAAATATTAATATTATCTATTTAATATAATAATTATCACATAGCAGTTGGATTTTAGAGAATGAATTTTAATAACTAAATTATAAAATCATTTATTAATCATTTTTATGAAATTAATTCATTGGTTCTTAATTAATTTGAAATGAAATTAAAGTCCAAATTAATATAAAGGATGTGTTTCTACAAAAACCATTTAAATTAATTGAATGACATTTTAATTTGATAAATTAAATTAATCACTATTTTTGAAATATATTAATGAAATTTATATGTTTTATAATTTATAAAATATTTTTAAAATCATCAAAAAAAATTTATACTCCAAAAGTAATAATAAATACAAATTTATGAATTAAAAGATATTTATTTTAAAAAGGGAACTTTTTATGGATTTTAATGGTTTTCAATTGAAAAAATTAACAAAAATTATTAAATAAAAATATACATATTTACATTGATTTTATGTTTGTTATTTTTCTGAAAACCTTCTTACTTTGATAAATAGTGAATGACCCAGATTTTTAATTGAAAAATGCCTTTTTATTTGAATAATTCTTTGTGATAATGTAAATTTTTAGTAATTATTAAAGTATAATAATAACACTTTGTTTTCATTTAAACCAATTTATGTGACTAGGGAAATTTTAATATAGAATTTAAAATTAAAAACATAGAAATCATTTAGAATGATTAAGTTTGAAAACATGCTTTATCATCATGTCAATTGGAAAAATTTTAAATTATTTTCTTACACTTATATTATCTTAATTTGGGAAAATTTATTAAATATTTGAAATAATCATTATTTATAATTTATAATAAGTAAAAAATAATTTTTTTAAACATTTGTCAATGTTATTAAAAATAATTAGAGTGATTATGAGAAAAAGAGCATAATTAAAGACTAATAATTGAAAATAGGTAGTATAAATGAGCCTAATCTTGAGTAAAAATTATTTTATGGCCATATTTATATCCATAATCCTATTTTTATTTTTAGTTGTTGATTTTTAACCCATTCAGGAAAAGTAAAATATGTAGAGCACTCAAATCATTGCAAGAATACCTAATGAGTCATTTTCTCCACTTATAAAAGTCCTCCTATCCTATATACTCTATAACACCTATCAAGAAATAAGGATCATCCAAAACCATCACAAATAATATTACAAAATTCATACACTCACTTTAGTGTCTAGAATATTTTTAGAATTCTAAAAAAAATATTAACATTGGTGAAATTCAAATGCACTTACCAAAAAATGGGTAACATTTTTCAATTCGGATTTATGTTTTATTTCCTTATCAAATACTTCAATTATTCTCCATTCATGTCAATATCATTACATCATTGTACTAAATATAATGATATTTTTTATGTAATGTAATCAATCTACATCTACAAAAACACCTACTAAATGTGTAATTAAATTACAATTTGTGTCCGGTGAATTACCTATCACGAAAAAATGTCATTCATTTTTACATTTCCACCTCTCATGGTTTAGAATTATAATTGAAAACATAATTTTATATGATATAAATTACATTTATATTTTCCTAATAATTATTTAATTTTTATATAACTCATTCATGTATGCTTTCCATTTTTTATAAATACTAAATCATCATTTGTTGATGTGTGGACTACAACCTCTTCAACGTGATGTGATGCGTTCACAAATTACAAGGAATTTATTAAGGATGTTTTCAATTAAACATATTTTAAATAAATAATATCAATATTATATTCATGAAATATTTATATTTATGTATGTATAATATATTATTTTCTTTATTACACATTCACACCCTGAAAATGTGATAACATCATTCGTGGACCTGTGGATGCCCCCCCCCCCCTCGACCTGATGTGATTCATTTTACATAAAAATAAATCTACTCATAATTATTTATAATTAAATAATATTTTCTATATAATATAAGTAAAATTATGTAATGATAAATGTTACTTACCTTATTTCTATAGAGACCATTGAAAATTTAGAACATTACTCATCCATACGTCTGACCTACTATCTCTATGATTGTAACATTGGTTCATTGATAATAAAAATAATTCATGATTGGATACGATAGTATAATTTATGAATAAATGTAAATATTATTTCAGGAATATTATTCTAGATATGTTTTAATAATGAACCCCTCTACCATATTTGACCAACAAAAGTTGTTTTGACACTTAAACAAAAGATGGTCAAAACATATAACATAATGATTATTGATTAAATAATTGTAAATGACAAGTTTATAAGTGAAATAAAATTAATAATGAAATTGTATAATGAATTTTAGAAATTATCTAATTAAATTGTGTTTTTTATTCAATAATATAATGATTGACCTTACAAGTGAGTCTCAAGGTAAACGATTCTTGTATCATTTTTATGTTTGTGAGGAATATGTCATAATGTCAACTAATTTCATTTGTGTGGTGTATATAATTCCCATATTGATGTATTATATAATGAATAATATTATATTTATGGTATCTAAATGTTTAATTACATTATTATTACATGTGGGGATTTTGATTCAAATGTTACTACTGTTTTAAGTGATTTCGTCTCAATTTCATTTCATTGATGCATATTATCTTATTATGTACCTAGTTTATATTTTATGGTTTATATAATATCCTATAGAATTCTATTTCATTTATTTCATTTATTTAAGGAAATTAAATTCATTAATTGATGTTATTCATTCATGGGGTTCACGATTCAAAATTTACTTATATAGTAAGGGATTATTGACTCACTTTTACTCTTATGAGGAATATGTCATAATAAAAAATTATTTCATTTATGTTGTGTAAAAAAATATATTTTTTATTATATCCTTAATTTCCTTACCATTATAGTAGTTTAATATTTAATTTAATGATATTTCGTTTTTGTGGTTTACAATTTCAAATTTACCAAAGAAGTAATTGATTATCATCACAATTTTACTTCTTTGTGAAGTATGTTATGTTATACATCTATCTTATTTTATAATATGTATATATTTATCCATTGATATGTTAAAATTTTAAAACCCCTTCCTAGAAAATATGTTACAATGAGGGGACGGAGATAGAGACCCCCATGTCCCACCTCAAATAGGTCAGGTGTTGATGACTATCACCGAGCTCAAAAAAAACCACACAATATGGGAGGCATTACCTTAAATATGAAACAAATATCACGAGATATATTGAATAAAAAATAATGAACTCCATGAAATAATATAAAATAAATAAAAACATCAAACATTGCATGTATAAATGAAATTGATATATATAAATGTCTCTAAGTGAAATCCCAAAAGAAATAAAATCTAAGGGAGGTCCACATTAACATCTCTAAGGGTCCAAACTAGAAATGTCTAGCACATTCAAAAAGATTTCCTAGAATCCTATTTTTATTAATATGTGCAGTGAGAATACATGTATACTTAGTTAAAATCCAATCCCTCTCATGCCCATGTGAAAAGAGAATAATAATCCACCCGTTTGAATGTAGTAGAAGCAAACATCGCCAAAAAAATGTATACTAACGTAACCCCCAACCTCACCAAGGCACACTAATAAAATAACACATCCAAATATAATAATATATAATATAAATAAAATATATGATAGGGTACCTCATACAAAATTCCTATTGATGATCCATTTACACACCCCAACAAAAAATTTCATGCTACTCCAACCTCTTCTAAAAAACATCAAATCACATTGCATCCATACAAGAGACACTGGTCTCATCACAACACATAACATGTCACGACCCATAATAGAGAGGACCACGTGGTTTCTACCCCAAGCCTACCTCAAATAGGTCAGGGGATAGTGACTAGCATCAATTAGGAATCTCTCACAAATAAGATGAATTTTCATATATACCTATACAGAAGCACACATCTCGAAGCCCAAAATGCTGAAATGTAAAACACTATGTAAAATAACATAAATACCACTATGATAACAACAATATAGTATGAATGAAATAAAATTAATGTAAATACGGGAAGAATAAAAGCCCAAAAAAATTAGGAGTGCGTATTAATGGAACACCGAAGTTCCTCTAACTAATTTGTAGAAAATCCTTCATGAAGTGTAGGTACATTAACACTGCCTGAGTCATAGGAGCACACCTTTAAATTATAGTCTCTCTATTAATCACTTGGTCATGGTCCACATAATACTTTTTCAATGATTTGATCATCTTCACAAGACATGACATGTGTGGGAAATTCCAGTGAAGGGGTGTGTAAAACAATACTCATAAGGACACCCTGAAACCACAATAGAATAACACTAATGAAATACTCAATGTATACTACAATAAAATAAATTAATTACACAACAAATAAATACATGAATTATTTTCCGCTCACACCATAATATGTTTACAGAAAATATTCTTAGAAACTCATGATATACTCAATACAATGATATAGATAGTTTATATATGGAAATCAATCTCGATAAGACACACAGTCTCCATAAGATACAAAGTCTCTATTATGCATATAGTCTCTAAGTAAACACACACATCTTCTAGGTAATAGAGCATCCAGTTCATAGAGATTTTAATCCATAGCCACCTGTAGGATTCATCTCATAGCACACTCGTTCCGAGAGAACAAAATCCTCTTGCCATTGGTTCACATTAGAAAAATCATAAAAACATACATAGAGTGTCACATATATACCGTCTCATTGTAAGGGTCACAACACCAAATAAGTATCGTCAAATGGACACACTGTTTGAATGTTATGGCTATTTTTATGATAAGTTTGAATCGGGACTGGTTGGGATCCAACCCTACCTATCCTGACCTACTCCATGTTTGTTCGGTCTAAACTGGATAGCCCCACTAGGTCAATATAGGGTACTTACACCCCCTTTTCCATCATGTACTGTGGGATGGTTGTCTTCACCGCATGTGATTCTCCCTGACCATGACCCTCTCATCTATCATATGGATGACCACCGTCACGATCTCCTCTAACACAGAATCGAGCCCCATTCTAGCTCCCCTATGTCCTGATGCTGTGTACAAGACCTCCTTGCTACGACGTCCCCTAGTCATCAGTGTGGCCTCCATCTATATCCCACATGACCACTACTGCTCCGAAGAGGCACCATTCTGCATTCCATCCCCGCGGAATACCCCGCCAATGACCTCGCCCCTACAGCTCTCTATTCACCCATACTTAATCCTTGGAAATGCACCACCACATACCTAGACTAGCCAGAGCCTCTGCCTCCGTCCTCTACTGTGTTCTATTATCTTAAAAAAATTGTATCGCACCTTTTCCATTTCACATCCACTATTAATTTATGGGATCAAATATTCAATATTCAATCATTCCTCCATGAATCAAGGTCAAAATGATAGAATGTTTACATAGGTGTTTCAATTAGTATGTAGGAAACGAACAACACACACAGAATGTAAGAGATTGAGGGGAGACTATATTTTAAAATAATTTAGCAATAAATTCTTAATGTCCTTTTTCTATTCCATCATCGATTTTGTTATTGTTTGAATGATGAATGAAAAAGGATAATCACATATATGTATCACACATAATACCCAACAATTTAACAATCCCAAAAGGAAGACCGATCCATGTATCAATCTACTTGTTGGTTGGTCCACATTCATCATTAAATCTGAAAAGGGGAATGGGATTCACAAAATATCAAACACCCTACTTGTATTTGGATCACTCACTGATGAATATCGATCATCTTTTCCTCGTTGTTGGTGAGATCCTTCGAATATGAGGTTTGTTGTCCTTGATTCGCCAATCTGTCAATATTTATTGGAGAGAGATCCATCTCATTACCTCAATGTAATTACATGGTTATGTTATAACCCATTATATTAACAATATTCTATATTAAAAAAACAATGATGCATCAAAAATAGTTTTTTTATATTATTTTAATGAAGTTTACGACCAAAAAATACCTTTCACAGATAGCCTGTGACGATCAATGTTAGGCCCCAACTATGATAAATTCACTGATTTCAACACAATAGTTCCCTCGTATTTCTAATCTTGGAATTCATTTAGATTATATTCCACGTTTTCCGGAAAATTATGAACATATTCTATTTAAAATCATACGATTGTTCAAAGAATCATTCCTAGAAAAATGGGTCATAGAATCACACATTGTCTCAGTGCCTTATCTAAAAATAATTTCATAGAATATTAAAAAAATAATAAATGTTATTTACAAGTTTTTATTTCACATCCCACACATACACACCTATTCCATCACATCACATCATATAATATCCTCAAACAACGGGGTCCCAGATCATATCTCATCCTAAAAACACCTAAGAAAACAGAGAACAACTCATCCTGAAGAAACATGGGACCAAAAATATCAAAACTATAGACTAATGTTGGGGAATTATCACCTATAAGAGAGAGAATATTGGAGTGGGTGGAAAACCATCCATCATCCCACATTGATATTGGGAATAACACCCCCATAATGATTCTATAGGTGTCGATACGTAGTGCTTATTATTGGTGGGGTGCATATAAAAATCATATGAATTTAAAGTGTATATACATATAGTGTCACAACATACTAGAAAATTCAATTGGTTTACAAAAATATCTAACCATCTCAGATAATTTTCAAAATCACTGCCACATCAATATACAAAAAATCAAGCATTAAAAATATATGGAAAAGTAATTTTGTTTTCTTTATTACAATTTATGGAGTCTATGTATATAAATAAATTTTACTTTAACATCATCTTTAACTTATTTACTCAAAAAAAAATTGGAAACCTATTTCATTTAGGAAGACGCCTAATTTAAAATTTCTAGCCCATAGGTCTACAAATAGACACGAAACAATTAATCAACAAAGACCATAATCAATATACTCATTAAACATGACCATTTCAAATTATTAAGATTAAGTATTAATTCCATTGATACATTCATAAGTAGAATATAACCAACCAAATTTCTAAAAAAACATCATTGATCAACTGCAACATCCATATCATTTTTCAGCCACAGTCACTTCACAGCCCTACTACATAACCATACCAAAACCACTGTCATAGATAAGATGAGACATTATACCATAACAACCATCACAACCCAACTCCACAAACACATATCATCAACATCCCCACACACATCATAATATAGTTATAGAACATTACATCATTCCCACAAACACAATCAACATCCATTCCACAAACCACGTGACAAAAAATAAATCATTTTCAGATTTGATAAGAAAGGGATCTTATTCAATTTCACTTCATTATTTAAGGGTGTTATCACCTATGCCATTATATCCTATGGAGTTCATTATATAAAATTAATATACATGGTTTACTAGTTATCTTTGATGATATCATTAAATAAAAAAGGGGTCTGTGAAAATTCACTACAACATAACCCAACCACAAGTATATTCTATTTTAACCAAGACATTACACCAAGAAAATAAAAATATCAAAACAAGTTAATACATGTAATTTAAAATATATTTGATCACACTTCACATTCACATGACCATTTAAATTCCTTTTAAATTGATTTTTTACCATTATTTATCTGTATTCATTTGTGTTCAAAAAAGGTAATAATAATAAACCCACCTCACATGATACAAATAATAATTTATGATGGAAAATCATACCTGGAAAATGATTACATTCACCAATCATGCTACACCAGAACAAGGGCCCGTGTATAAGAGGGAACATTATTAGGGGGACCTCAAACTAACTACAACCACCATGTAACACCCTGAGTTTTTATATACCTTTGTTTGAATAAATTAAATTTTAATTTACGTCGGGAAATGCACTTTGTAAAGCATTCCATTAACATGATCCTAACTCAGTTTCTGTTACATAATAAAATTACATGGAATATGATACACAAAACACCTACTTGGAATATTTCACATAAAAAATATAATTGGCATATGTTGTACGTAACACCTACTTGGCATATGTCACACACAACACCGATGATTCTACAAAACATCATTTTATTATTATAATCATTTAAATGAGATATTTATAAAATATCCATTAAACTTATTTATATTAATAGTAATAACTGTAATTCATATATATATATATATATATATATATATTTTTATATATATATTAATAACTGATAATCAAAAGTATATTTTTTTGGTAATGTCCTTATATGTTTTGAAATACAATTTTCTCAAATAAATTTCACTTAATGAACTTTTATAAAAGTTAATAAAATCATGTTTAGACAAATTTAGAAATTTAATTTGATAAAATAAAATTAATTTTTTAATTTAAAATTTAAAAATTATCTTATGTTGAATTTTTTTTATTTTTCTATAAACCATTATTTTTGTAAGAATAATGGAAATAGTGAATTTTAATTCAAAACTTAGTTTTCATCTAATTTGGTTGTAGGAAAAAGAATATTTTAAATAGATTTAAAAGTTTATTTTTAAACTATTTTTACAAATTAATCCAATTTTTTTAATTGTAAAAAATTACACATTGAAATTGGGTATAAAACCAAGGAATAATTTGGATATTTTTACTTTAAAAGCCCATAGTGTCATCACATCAGTAAAAATAATTTAAAATTAATATATGCCTATTATATGATTATAATTTCCAAAAAAATGGATTCTATTTTTGGAATCAAAATAATTTATAATTTATAATATGGTCAACTTAGTTTTTCCCAAAAGTACTGGTGAAAGTTATTAAAATTATGTACATCGATTAAATGAAAAATTAGGTTAACACTGTATTAAAACATACATTTTATACGCAAAATGAACTAAAACCTGGATCAATCCCCATTTTAGGGAATTAATTTTCAATTAAACTTCCATTATTGAGTTTGGATTGTTTGTTATGAATATTTGAGGAGAAAATGTGGGTATACATAAATTATTTTAAAAAATGCCTAGGGTGTTGTTTCTCTTTCCATTAAAAGGACACCACTTCTCTATCTTATTAACACCTCTCAAAACAATTATGATTTTACAATATTAGCCAAATAAATTTCCCAACATCTCTACCATACAAATATAATCTTCATATTGGGATTAGTTCAATAAGAGGATTCATTTGGAATAAATAAAAAGGACTAACCTAATTAAGAGGTAACGACTTCTCTCATGATCCTTTCATTTATTTGCATTCTCCTACCCCTCCACCATATTTATTCCATGATTATATAAAAAATGCTTTTATAATATACTATTATGTTTTATTATATTTTTTATACCAAAACATACAAACACCTCCATCTAATGTGTATTGAAGATATTGTTTATTTGTACGGAGAACTACTGCCTCACAAAATGAGGATTGTTAATTTTTCCTTATCGCCTCTCATGGAATTCATTAGGATGAAAACATATTTATATATGTTATATTGAATATTTATTTAGTATTTAATATTTTTTAATCCTTTTAAAACACATATCTTTATAAATTAACATTGGTGTAAATATTATAATTTCGTTTGAGGATGTGTAGACTACTTCCCCTACAGCGATGTGATTTGTTCACACACTACATGGAATGTGTTATGGATCATTTAATGGAAAAAATAGGATATATATTATATATTAATTATAATATAATAATTATATATATATATATATATTACAATTACCTTCATTCATTCTCTATGACAATAAAAATTTAAACAATGATCATGCGTACAAATGGCTTACCATCTATATAAACGGTGTATTCCAATTGATATTTCTATATTTTATATATTATAACGACAAAAAAATAATGAATATAAATTATATGAATATTATGATGTAAATTTTATAAATAATCACATATGTATAAGGACCAAATATACAACAGTCTATGAGACATGCAATGAACAAACTATATATTACCCGAGGTGAAACATTAACAAAAACTTATTAAAAAGTTGATAATATAAAGTAATAATAAAATCATATAAAGTATTATATATTATAATATGGTTATTTGATATATTTATAATAAAAATATATTAATTATACATGAGGTTTTAATGACTACAGTGAGTTTCATGAAACAATTTAAGGGGATTTAATCTCACTTTTTAATTCTATGAGATAAAAGATTTATTCACCACATATTGCTTTTGTGTGGTGTGTATGCTTCCCATTGGTTTATTTAATAGTTATTTTACTTATATTTTTTGTATTTACAAATCCATTTGATTATATTTCTTCTATGGGGGCTATTTTACAAAAGTTACCAAATCAGTAAAATGATGTTGTCTCAATTTTAGATCTTTGAGGAACTTTCCTGGTTATGCACCTATATATTTTAATGTGGAGTATATAATGATATGGAAATGTTTTATCATGAATAAATTAACATTAATTATCATTTAAGCTTAATTTAATTTAAATTTTTTCTTGGGTATTATTTATCAATGTTTATATGTGATAAGAGTTTATTGATACAATCTCATTTTTTTAAAGGATCGTTATGATTATACTTCCTTTCATGAAATATTATGATCCCTATATGATGAAAAATCATGATTTTCATTCATAAATTTTTATTCCCAATATGACCACATATTATTACCATATTTTAAGTCTTTTTCCATAAGATAATTAATCAAATTTATTTATGAAAAGGCTGATCATATTTCTCTCTTTAGATGAAAATCTGTTTTATTTTAAAAACCATGTTTTCAATGGTTTTTACAAAAATGTTTTTATGTTTATTAAGAAATTATTTTATTATAATTTTCATGGAAAATTAATTTAAAATTTTTTATGGATTTCAAATATTTATATGTTTTGAAATATGTTTTCAATTAAGTATTTTTTCAAAAAAATGTTTTCTGTATAAATTGTTTTTCAAAGAATCGTTCCTACAATTTCAAAGTATTTTAATAGAAATTTTTTTTAAAAAAATTTCATAGATTGTTTATATATTTAGAAAAGGTTGAAATAGAAAGGTATTTAAAATTATTAGATGATTATATTATATTAATTAAATGAAATAGACTTTTGAAATGCTATTAAGATTCATTTATAAGTTATCGTGTAAGAAGGATTTAGAAAATGATCTTATGTCTTCTTTATTTTTTTAATTAGTATTTTCATAGAAAATTATTTTTAGAAGTTTTTGTTTTAAAAAAATTCTTTTTCAATGAGGAAATTATATTTTCCTCCCGAAATATTTTCAAAATATATTTCAAAATGATTTTCCATCTAAGATGACTTCTGTTGGTGTTACACATGCTTGTATTAGGAAATTATTCAATTTTTCAATTTATATTGTGTATATGAATTGAAAATGTTTTGATTCAATGATGTTTAGGAAACCCATTTCCCTTTCATGGGTTATATCTTTCAAATCTCACATATTATCATGGGTTATGTTTATGTAGAAATGATTATAAAACATTCCATTTTTCATGATTTATGATACGATTAAATGTTTATGATTTCCATATAATTTCATGGTTAATGATATGACTTTTTATGATTTTGTTGAAAAATTATGTATTATTTAATTATGATATATGTGGGACATATATCTCCCTCCCATGAGTTCGGTAAGTATTTATATCTCATTAGAGAGACTAAGATGGCCTTGGGAATGACCATTGACAACAAAGATGGCCATTTGAGTGATCAATGGAAACCATGATGGTATGAGGAGTGAACTTATTATAGTAACATGGAATTTGGAGGGAACCATGACTGAAAATATGGTATGGGGACTGAACCCATACTATAATATGGTTTTGTAAGTGATACCATGGCTTCTATGGAAAACATATTATATGATTATATGTCTTCTATAATTCCACATTTAATTCCTTATTATGATTTAGTGGATTATATTCTTTATTTACTTATGATTGATGTACTAAAAACTTCCATTATGTATTCCGTGAATTATTTTTTATATATTTTATATGTAGGGTATGAACTTCTATTTTCACAATCATTTTCTCATAACCTTATGATCATGAGTAAGATTACCTATCTCCCTTGATTACCCTGAATGATTATCTGAGATCACCCATTTTTATGTTTCGTTAAAATCATTTATAATGATATGTGTTATGTATGATTTTTCTATGAATGGTTCTAGTCATGAAGAACCTAGATCGAGATGATATAGCTTATTTATGTACTAGTGTTTATGATTCTGTGTTTTCAATGTAACATTATTAGTTTGGTCTGTGTGACTTTTTTATGTTTTAAATATTCAAAATATTTATATGATGCTTATATACCAAAATAGAGTTCCTTTTTAATTGGTATCAGATAAATGGTTTAGTTTATGTTTAGATGAATGGAATTTAAAATTATATTGAGGATCCTAAGGAAATACCTAGGGATAATTCTATGAATAATTAAAATCATAAAAAAATATCCTAGAATTTTTTTTAAATGATAAGGTTAGTTGTTTCCTAGAAATACAACCCTGTCTGGATAATATAAGTGGATGTTGTTTTGGAATATATATACCAAGGAGTAAAAAATCTGATAAGATGTTTCAGGCCTGACTCAGGGTAATCTGTTATATGAAACTGTGACTTCCTACTCACATGGTTTTACAATACCCAACGATATGATTTGAAAATTAAAAAACTCTTCAGAAACACTTATGAAGGATTTAAATAGATGATGGATATGAATATCCTAGGATAAACATAAGGTGACACAAATAAAGTAAGGTGTCATTATTTAGACATCATATAAGTTAATTTTCATTATTATGTGGTTCCTAAATATTATAAGTGTTTCTAACTCTATGATTTTGGTTTTATTCAATGGATGGAACCTGAAGGAAAAATGATAATAGTGATTGTGATGGACAATGCAATGATTGTCCTCCTATGCAGTAAAATGCTATGGGATCTAGAAAGAAAAAATTGTTTCTATTATCAAAAATATTTCTTAATCTATGAATCATGGTGGACTTACAAATGAGAAATATAGGGAACAACATTCTGTTTGGTCTTTCATGAGGCAATTTCCCCATTATTTCAGAGGGACTTATGATCCAATTGTTTCTGAACAATTGAACAATAAAGATGAAAAGAAATTTTCCATTCTATAGTGTTCAGAGATGGAGAAATTCATTCTATCCATTTATCATTAATAAGGTGATGTGAAGTAGTGTTTAACTCTACTCAAGAATATGAGGCAGAAATATGAGATTTAATCCAATGATTGCAATGATTTCAAGAATTGATTTTTTAATATATACTTTCTTCATAGTCTTCATACCGTGTTGTAGAAATTATTCTTTGATTTAATGCAATGTTAGGATTAATGTTTTGTTACCTATGAGGATATATTCATGACACTTGTTAGATACGCTTTACGAATTATCATCCAACCCAAAATTAATGTCGATAGGTTTTTAGTGGCTTAAATAAATTTATTTGAAGGGTGATTTCCATAAGAATCAATAGTATCTATAAAGATACTGTGTTTTGTACAATAAAGTTTGAAATGAAGGTTTGAGTCATGTATCAATCTCACGGTTTTGACAAGAAAAGGATGATAGATTTTAGTGGAAAATCTAAAATCCAGGAAGAGAAGAAGATGATATTTCATTTATGCTCAATGTGTGGGATGAATTATGGTGAAAATTTCTATATGGGGTTTAATAAATTTTTTACGGATGGAATGGAATTCCACTAGGAATTTTATTACTAAAGTGATGTGCAAAAGTTATAAATAAGTGATAATTGATAAAAAACATGGAATACACCTCCCACTTTTCAGTGGTACATGGTTATGTTTAATGTGAATTGTGTTAACCACTAACAATACCCAAGGGCTAATGTAGATTATCAATGTAATAAACCAATGTACTTAAGGTTCAAAGGTAAATATCATGAATACACAATTTTAAAGAGGTTTGAGATAATGAAATCCTTAAAGGTACACTTTCTATCGACTCTATAGGTGGTAATTTCATATTTGATTCTCAATCAACCCACTATTTGTTGTATATATAATTTCTTATGGGTGTTTTTATCCCAAAAAAATAATTAGATATGTAATTAGCAGTGAAAACCACCAATAGTATGATGGTTTCATCCTATGTCTATGATTACTCTCTTATTTAGGTTTGGGGTAATGTGCTTTCTTTTTATCTTGTCACTCATCCTGTAGTTGATTTGGATGTCATAATATTCATAGATTTTCTATATCTTCATAAATCCAACATCCATTGTTATGGAAGGGATGTTATTTATAATATTTCTAACTCTCCTATGAAAATCCATCCATGTGACGATATGTATGTCAATCATGTGGGAATTACACCAATTGTATGGGTCCTAATTCCCATTCAATAGGGTTGTTTATCTCAAATGGATGGGGAAAAAATTGACATCAATGATATGCATATTGTTCAGGATTTTGTGGATGTATATCTAGTAGAGTGGCATAGACATCCACAATAACATAATGATGAGTTCTTATTAAAACTCATACCTTCTTCCAAAACAAT
The DNA here is from genome assembly GCA_963277665.1 of Viscum album. Taxonomy (NCBI): domain Eukaryota; kingdom Viridiplantae; phylum Streptophyta; class Magnoliopsida; order Santalales; family Viscaceae; genus Viscum; species Viscum album. Next base: position 769,721,085 of record OY728121.1, read on the forward strand.
TTCAGTGACTTCTTAAAGAATTTCCTCGATTTAGTTGTTGGAATTGATGAAGAAACACCAAGAAAAACATGATAAAGATTCATTCAGCCAGGCATGTCACCTTTGGGTTCACTGGTTATTTTACGAAAAATAATGATAGATCAATGTGACCCTCCTTAGAATATCAGGAGTCGAAAAATATCACAATCAAGAACATGTGTCCTTTTCCCCTATTGATGATGTTTCTGATCAATTTTTGAGTTCTCAATATAATACCAATATTGAACTTCATTCTGGAAATCATCAATTGAGGGTAAAGAAGGAGGTTATAAACAAAAAATCTTACGAACAGGGTATGGAAAATAATAAAATATATTGATTCCTTTTTGTTTTTACTAATTCCCATATTATCTTCACGGATTTAATGAATATAGTCTTTAGGGATTACCACAACCAGTTTGTGGTATTATTTATTGATTATATTCTTATCTATTCAACAAGAAATGAATAAAGTGAAGTTCCATTTAGAATAGTAGTAAAGACCCTATGGAAGGAGAAACTATATGAAAAATTTACAAAGTGTGAATTTTGAAATAGAATTCTTTCATTTGGGGGTCACAAGATCTCGAGAGATGGTATAGTTGTAAATCCATTAAAGACAGATTCTATTGAATGCATGACTAAACAAACAATGATGATTTAGGTTCACAGATTTCCTGGTTTAGCTTTATATTATAGATGGTTTGTGGAGAATTTCCCATGACTATCTAATCTTTGTACCATGTTTACTAAAAAGGGTGTTAAATTCATCTGTATAGATGAATGCGAAGGAAATTTCATGGAACTGAAGATAGGTTTAGTTAGTGCACATGTGGTTACATTACCCTTTGGTTGAGAATGGCTTGTATTCTACGTAGTAGATCCAAGGATGTTTTGGGATGTGTAATTAGGAATAATAATATGGTTATCGTTTATTACTCTTTAAAGTATAATTTTCATTAGAACAATTACTCAACTCATTAATTGGAGTTATCAGAAGTAATTTTCAATTAATGATGTGGAGGAATCATATTTATAGATAAACGACTGATATATATGCATATCATAAAATTCTGAAAAATATATTCACATCAAAGGATTTAAAGATATGTGAGAGTAAATTTTAAAGACCCAGAATTTCCATGTAATTTTTTTAATATATGGGTATTTTACGAGTCCATGAAAATTAACGGCGCCGGATTCCAAGGCCCGGTGTGCTCTGAATGAATTACTAAACAAAAATATTTTGGTTCGTTCAGTAAATGTGCAAGTGGGTTTTTATAACTTTTAAACCAGTGCTCATAATTGAAATCTAAGGGCACCGTTGAACATGCAACACCAGTATTCTCTTAAAAATAATTTCACTTTAAAGGTAGTTGGTCAAGGGTGAAAGTTAATTTTTGGGTTTTTCGTGAAAAGAATAAAATAAAATAAAGTGTGTAACATTTTATTTTATTTTGTTCTGAAACTCCATTGTGGATGTTTCACAAGTGGGGAACACCGAAATTAACCTCCCATGAGAGGATATAGTGGTGGGTACCACCCGAGCCTAACCACCCATGAGATGTTATTGTGGTGGCGACCACCCGAGGCTTAAACATCTTGAACTTCCCTTTTAATTAGGGAGAAACTTCTCATATACCTCTTTAATATGGATGATCCTCTTGATATTCATCCACATTAATTATGCCAATGCCATACTTTAATTTTTTTCCAACGTGTGTGTGGGTGTGTGTTCCAACATAATTTCTTCTTATGTTAAATTATATTGTCGCCTCTTTATTTTGGTGGGAAAAGGAGAAGGAGAGAACTCTTTGTAGAATCGTGTAGAATTCCATTCCCCAATGAAGAACGCTCTCACCGATGATGAACGCCTTTGACTACGAGGATCCAACGAACAATCCTTGGATCAGAGGCCTATGGAGGGTGCGTCGAACACCAATATCTTCAACTTCCTCCAATGTTGGACGTCTTCATCTACGACGAATCTATGTCTATACTCCCTTCTCGCGCCAACGTCAACGAACAATCCATGGTATGGGGTTATTATTTAATTCATGAATTCTGTCATTTAATTTCCTCTTTCTTAGAAAGCATGGAGAACGTGGATCAACCAAAACACATTGATCCACGATTCATATTAAATTTTAGAGTTTTTCATTATTGACTCCTAAGTTTTTTGAGTTGCTTGTACCACTCTAACGCGGAGGGTGTGGGCCAAACAAACTTGGCCTGACCCTTCTGTAATTCTTCCTTATTGTGTTCTTCATGATGGAATAAAGTGGCTTACACCATGACGAGGAACGAAGAGATAGGATGGTTAAATCGGACGTCGATGAAGGCACGGTGCCCTGACATCCTCGACCGAGCCGCCGCCCGGGCCACCTTCCGCAGCTGAGTTGCCACCCACGGCCTCTCCTCTCAAGCCGCCCCTGCCATCCATGGCCTCACGGCCCCAGCTACCACCACCATCAATGGTCGAGCCACCGCCCAAGCTGACGCCACCTTCTGCAGCCGAGCCGCCACCCACAGCCTCGCCCATCGAGACGTCACCGTCGTCTGCAGCCCCATCATGCCCCCATAGCCTCTCCAAGCTACCCCTCGGCTAAGCCACCCTCGTAGCCCACCTCGGCCGAGCCACCCACACGGGACCCCCCGGACGAGCAGCCCTCGCGGCACCCCTCGGCTGAGCTACCCTTGTGGCACCCGCAGTTTGAGCCTCCCTTCTGGAACCCCTCTCTTGAGCCTCCCTCGCAATACCCTCAGGCCGAGATGCCCTCACGGCACCCTCTCCAGCCAAGTCACCCTTACGAAAACCCCTGCATCCCTCCATGGACCTCGCGGCCTACCAGACTGTCCAACGGGCTGGGCCGCCAGCAGGTCGGGCTGCATCATGGGCTGGGTCGACCAGAACTGGGTCGACCCTGGTCAAGTCGATTCGACCAGGTCGAACTAGACCTAGACCTTATATGAACCTATACCGTACTTCGGAAATAACTTTGTCACCAAAAATCCATTTGACGAACCATCAGCGGCGCTGGAAATCAAGGAGAAAAATGGTCCCTTTGAGTATACCCCACTAGAGATTTGGATATTGTTGGGAAACGGTCGTGTTGCATCAAGTACGAAACCAATTGGGCCCTCAAGACTAAAATTGTAATAACATATAAACTGAGAGTCTGATTGACACACCTTCTATTGCGTTGAGAACCCTATTACATGGATGTCCATTCAGATACTTCTTCGTGGGACATAGTGGTATTTGGAGAATCGACTAGTGCCCTAGGGAACAAACTCTCTCAGATACGAGCAAGCCTATTGCGGAAACCCAGTAGCTGACTGCGACGAGAAGAGTGCTCCAAGAGATCCTGTGCATGTCATCTCTTAGCAATCCTATGTGGGTCAGCTCCAAGCGATCATGTGTGGGTCAGCTCCTAGGGATCTTTTGTGGGTAAGCTCCTAGAGATCCTGTGTGGGTCAACTCCTAGCGATCCTGTGTGGGTCTGCTCTTAGCTATCCTATGTCGGTCAGCTGCTAGCGATCCTGTGTGGGTCATCTCTTAGTGATCCTGTGTGGGTCTGATCCTAGCAATCATATGTGGGTCAGATCCGAGCGATCCTGTGGTTTTCAGCTCCCAGTGATCATGTGTGGGTCGACTCCTAGCGATCCTGTGTGTGTCAGCTCCAAGCGATCCTCTGTGGTTCATCTCCGTGCGATCACCTGTGGGTCAGCTCCTAGTGATTCTATGCAGGTCATCAGTAGAGCCTCTTAACATAAAAAGATGATTCAGTATTTATAACTAATCATCTCTACTACTGTACCTAAAGATATAACTGGTGAGAGTTGAGTCAATACCTTTGTGTTTTCCTCATGATTGATTTGGATTACTTAAAAACTCTAGTACATGTATGGGAATATACCTAAGTAGGGTTATATGTTGATTTCATACTTTGAGGTTTATCCTTGGTGGATTTTGTAAGACCTTGAGGGTCTCGGGGTCCCTACTGAGTATTGTTATACTAACCCCTGCACGGGATATTCCCACACCTTGTTGTGTTGGATGAAGATGAAGGAAAACACTGACTGAGGAAGAGGGTACCAAGACTGGATAGTGCTCGGAGGTGGACCATACAACATTTCGGTTCACAGAGGAGAAGGGTGGATGTGGTGTGCTGATGAGGTGACCTGTACCTACCCTTCAGGTAGGAATCTAGGTGGATGATCTAAGAGCTACTTTTCACCTATCAGTCATCTTGTACTTTCCATTTTCCTTGTACTTTCAAGTTGGGCTTGTATTCTGGACCCTTTTACTTACTGTACTAAGTATGTTTACTACTATGATTACTTGTGTTCATATCTTTCTATGTGATTTGTTGCGTTTGATTATAGGTTATAAAGGAAATGCCTTCCCAGTATTAGGGATTACGCCTTTCGGTTCAAGTTGCTAGCCCCTGGCTTATGGAAGGTTGTCTTGGGGTAGTCATGACACGGGCCCTAGGGGACGGGTCGTGACAAATTTGTATCATAGGAGTTGGTTCTACCAGAGAATATAGGACTCTGATAATTATTTTTAATGGAAATAATGTTAAGTGTAGCAATTATGGTTATCATTTTAGGAGATCCAGTGTTGGTGTGGCAGCCAACATATCCATACACCATGACCCTGACTTCTAATTACTAACTCAGTGCACGAAAACACTGATTGCATGTGTGTTTTCAAGAGTTTTCTTTGTGATATCTTGAGTCAGATCACCAGGTATAATTTATTGACCGTGGTGGACCTTATTGTTTTTCAGGATGCCTCCACACAGACAACTAGCTAGGGTTCTGGGAGTTGATTTCACTGATATCCCACTGAGCGACAAGGCCTCGGTGCAGGGACCTCTTCCATTAGAGGAACCAGTGGTACCATTCCATGTTGGGCCACCGATTCCACCAACCCCAGCAGTAGATGATGCACGCTTCTTGAGTGTGTTGCACAAGTTCCATCGCCAGAGGCCACTCGGGTTCAAGGGTGAGACAGGCCCACATGTGGATGAGGATTGGATGGAGGCTGTGGTGAGAGTCTTCCGACTTGTAGGGACCCCAGACGATCTCATGGTGATCCTTTCCACAAGCCTTCTACATGAAACAACAGGAAGGTGGTGGACCTTGATGCTCCAGGTCCACGACGAGGTGATGCTTCTCTGTGTAGACATCGAGAGCCTGTTTCGGGCAGAGTTTGTCCCAGTGACTCTTCGCGCAGTGGGCATACATGAGATCCTTTATCTACAACAGGGTAGCATTATTATTGTTCAGTACTCAGTGAGTTTCACTGACCTCTCATGTTACTCCACATATATAGTGCGAGACCCATTCTTCAGGGCCTGAACCTTCAAGCATGGTCTCCGGTGGTAGATCTGGGCTTCGATGATCTCACTCAGCATCCCGAGGCTGGCTGGGGTGTTAGAGAGAGCCCTCCTAGTGGATAGTTTCCTTGCTAAGAAATCTCTAGCAGTGAGATCCACCACTAGTGGTCACGTAGCGGAGTCTTCTGCAGCTATAGGAAGACTGATGTCACAGTGGTCCAAGAGGACTAGATCTATAGGTGGACGACCGCATGATTCAGGATCGGTAGTGTGGGGAACCTAAGGAAGAGCCAGTCTTACCAGGAGAGGGTAGTGTTACACATATAGTGGGCAGGGTCACATGGCTCATGATTGTCTGAACCGCTGTATGGATGATTAGTAGATGGTTAAAGGACCACCCAAGCAGAGATAGAGATTCGACCAAGGAGGTCCACAGGGAGAAAGAGGACGTGGTAGAGGAACTGGCCACGTAGCTTGCAGTGGGCGACATTTCGAGATGTTACTGCCACCACCACCAGGAGTTCCACCCTGACCACATGGAGCAGGTGGACAGGGGTGATCTCAGCTCTATGCAACTGGGGCCTAAGATCACGGATCTCCGAATATTATATGAGTTACGATATGTTTCGATTCCACCTTAGCTGCAGTTCTTATAAACACAGGTGCTAGTCGTTCTTTTATTGCCACTTCCCTCGTTCGTAGATCAGAGATTCCGACGGATCCTTTAGTTTGATCCTTATGGATAGAGACTCTAACAAGATCAGATTCTTCAATTATGCACTGGTTCCGGTAGTACGAGATTACTCAAAGAGGTGATAGCTTCTGCTGGGATCTCCTAGTAGTAGAGTTAGGGCCTTACGATGTCATCCTGGGTATGGACTAGTTATCTACATTCCATGCTCATATTTACTATATTAGGCTCACACTACGGTATGATAGCACGTATGGGACTAGTTTTACCTTCACCGGTGTGAAGGGAGCCTTTGTAGCATAGGATGAAATTACCTAGAGGAGGGTGTAGCCGATTACACATCAGTTGGCTATCCTTACCCTCGAAGTGGTTGATGTGGAGTGTCCTAGTTATCCAATAGTGGTGGACCAGTATGTGGATGTCTTCCTTGATGATGTTCTGAGTCTACCTCCTCATAGAGAGGTGGAATTTTACATAGACTTGTACCCTGGGAGGACACTGATATCTACATCAGTGTATCTGACGGCTTCTGTGGAGCTTTGTGAGCTGTGGATGTAACTAGAGGATGTGCAGGGGAAGGGATTCATCCGGCCTAGTGTATCTTCTTGGGAAGCCCCGATTTTGTTCCCCAAGAAGGTGGATTGGAGCTTGAGACTTCATGTTGACTATCGGCTCCTGAACCAGGTGACCGTGAAGAACATGTAGCCACTTTCGAGGATTAATGACCTCTTTGATCAGCTGAAGGGAGCTTGGTGGTTCTCGAAGATAGACCTCAGATTAGGCTTTCACCAACTCAGAGTACATGACGAGGATGTGCATAAGACGAATTTCGGATGTGAGTGTGGCCACTATGAGTGCTTTTTTATTCCATTCACATTAACCAATTCTCCAACAGTGTTCATTGGACTCATGAACATGATCATGATTGCATGGTAGTGGTCTTCATCGATGACATTCTGATTTACTCAGCCACTGAGGAGGAGCATGCCTATCATTTGCAGGTAGTACCAGACACACTCCGAGAGCACCATCTTTATGTTATGCTCTTGAAGTGCTAGTTCTAGATCAGAGAGGTTCACTTTCAGGGACATGTCATTTCGGAGGCTGGACTTGCAGTAGATCTTGTAATGATTGATACGGTACTTGCATGGGATCCACCCAGGAGTGTGATGGAGATACATAGTTTCCTAGGTTTGACTGTTTACTACCAAAGATTTGTTCCAGATTTCTCCAGAGTTGCAATTCCACTTTTAGCATTGATGAAGAAGGGGAAAATCTTTGTGTGGTTAGAGATATGCCAGTAGAGTTTTTTGGAGATGAGGCAGAGGCTGACTCGTGACCCCATATTGAGGCTTCCAGAGGAGGGAGTAGGGTACGTAGTCTACTAAGACACATTAGGGACCAGACTCATATGTGTCCTGATGCAGGAGCGAGCAATGATCTCATATGGTTCTTGACAGTTGAGACAGCATGAGCTGAACTATGCTACCCATGACCAGGAGTTAGCAGTAGTGGTATCCACCTTGAAGATTCCATGAAACTATCTGATGGGAGAATGTTTTACATTATTATATTAACACAAGTGTCTCAGGTATATCTTCTCATAGAATAACCTGAACCTGAGACAACTAAATTGGATTGAGTTACACCCGGAATATGAATTCGAGATAGTCTATACTCCTGGGAAGGGGAACATTGTAGCAGATACACCCAGCAGAAGATCTGGTATACATATACTTGGTGAGACACCAAATCATCTTTTCTTCAGTCTATTACGGTCACTCCCCCACTTCTTCAGCGAGTCAGGGAGGCATTGTGTGGGGATGATGACTGTGAGACTCGACGTGCTCAGATATCCACAGGGCATGCACCTGATGGATATTTTGAGGGTGGGGAGCACGTCATCCTCTTTAGAGGATGTACCATGGTACCAGTGTCGCTTAGATAGGAAGTGTTGAGGGTGTTCCACAAATCCCCTCTAGAGGTCCATCTAAAAGTGGCAAAGATGTACCAAGACCTCCGACGACAACACTGGTGGCCGAGAATGAAGAAAGTAGTAGCAGAGTTTTTCCCTCGGTTCCTCACTTGTCAACAAGTGAAGGCAGAGCATTAGGTACAAGCTGGCTTGGTTCAGCCTTTAGAGGTACCATAATGGTAGTGGGATGGGATAACCATGGACTTCAAGACAGGACATCGACATACATCCAGCGGCCATGACTCGATTTGGGTGATCCTCGACCGACTCACCAAGTCGTCCCACTTCCAACCAATCAGAGATTTGTTTTCAGTAGAGAGCATGGGATGCCCTATGTGCAGGAGATTGTAAGGCTACATAGAGTACCCTTGAAAATTATCTCCAATCGTGATGCACGTTTTACTTCCCGGCTATGAAAGGGGTTGCATGAGGCTTTCGGGACACAGCTTCAATTGAACACCTCCTTCCATCCTCAGACGGATGGCCATACTGAGCGGACCATTCAGACCCTCGAGGACATGCTACATTCACGCACCCTGGACTTCAGTCGCAGTTGGGAGGATCACCTGCAATTGGTGGAGTTTTCATACAACAACAGTTATCACTCCACCATTGGTATGGAACCTTTTGAGGTGTTGTATGGGCGACCTTGCAGATCACCTTTGTGCTAGACAGACCCAGGGGAGTCAAAACTAGTGGGACCAGAGATGGTATGGGCTACTAGAGAAAATGTTCAGATCATCCAGGAGTGGATGAAGATTTCACAGAGCATGCAGAATTCGTATGCCTACAGGATACGGAAACCTCTAGAGTTCGAGGATGGAGACCACATCTTTTTTACGGGTCTCACCTTGACGAGGTTTGCAGAGATTTGGCTGAGGCAGGAAGTTATCTCCAAGATTAATCGGAAATTTTCAGGTCCTCAGTAGAGTTGGAGAGGTGGAATACCGCTTAGCGCTTCCACCTCAGTTGCACCAGGTGCATGAAATCTTACACGTATCCCAGCTGAGGAGATACGTGCACGACCCTTCCCACATCATCGACCACGGAGAGCTGGATGTCAATGATGTGGTGACTTTTATGGAGGTTCCAGTATAGATTGAGGATCGATAGGAGAGGGTCCTTCGAGGTTGGTTGATACCTCTGGTGCGCGTTCACTGGCAGCATTGGAACCTCCAGGAGAGCGCATGGGAGAAGGAGGCTCAGATGCCTGCTCAGTTCCCCCACTTGTTTACCTAGTTTGAGTGATGTCTTATGGGTACGTAGATCCCTGAGGTGGGGAGAATGTAAGGACCCATAATTTCTAGGTAATTTTTTTTAATACATGGGAATTTAACGAGTCCATGAAAATTGACAGTATGTGATATTGAGTCATGGTATGCCAGGAATGAATTTCTGAACATTATTTTCAGGTACGTTCAGTAAACGTGCGAGTGAGTTTTTAGAACAATTTAACTGGTGCACGGAATTGAAATCTGAGGGAACCATTGAACTCAAAACACCGGTATTCTCATAAGATGACTATCACCTCGACGATAGTTGGTCGAGGGTGAATGTTAATTTTTGGGTTTTTCATGAAAAGAATAAAATAAAATAAAGTATGTGACATTTTATTTTATATAGTTATGAAAATCCCATGTGGATGTTTCACAGGTGGGTACCACCTGAATTAACCTCCCATGGGAGGTTATGGTGGTGGGAACCACCCGAGCCTAACCTCCCACGAGAGGATATGGTGGTGAGGACTACCTGAGGCTTAAACATCTTGAACATCCCTCTTAATGAGGGAGAAACCTCTCAACTCCCTCTTTAATGTAGATAAGCCTCTTGGTCTTCCTCCACATTAATTTTTCCAATGCCATACTTTAAGTTTTTTCCAATGTGTGTGTGTGTGTTCCAACATAATTTATTCTTATGTTAAATTATATTGGCACCTCTTTCTATTGGTGGGAAAAGTATAAAGAGAGAAATATTTGGAGAATCATGGAGAATTCCATCCTCCCACTAATAACGCTCTCACTGATGAAGAATGCCTTCGATTATGAAGAACCATCAAACGTGCCTGGGATCAGAGGCATGTGGCGGGCACGATGAACACCAATATCTTCAACTTTCTGCAATGTGGGATGTCTTCATCTACGAAAAATTTATGTCTGTACTACCTTCTCGAGCCAACGTCAACGAACAATCCAAGGAAATGGGTTATTATTAAATTCTTGAATTCTCTCATTTAATTTCCTTTTTCTTGGAAGGCATGGAGAATGTGGATCCACAAAAACGTTTTGATCCATGATTCATATTAAATTTTAGATTTTTTCGTTCATGTCGCATAATTTTGATGAGCTGCTTGCTATTGATCTAATGCATAGGGTGTGGACCAAACAAAAATGGCAGGATCATTCCACCATTCTTCCTTATTTTGTTTATTACATTGGAAGAATTTGGATTACACCATGATGTCGAATAAAGAGAGAGTCCAGCTAAACTGGCTGCTAGCGAAGCCACGGCACGCCGCCATCCTCAGCCGAGCCACCTCCTGAGCCACCTTCGCCTCTCGAGCCGCCGCTTCCATCCGCGACATTACCACCCGGTCTGCGGCTTCCATCCACAGCCAAGCCACTACCCGCAGCCTCGCCCCTTGAGCCATTGCAGCCTCCAGCAACCTCACCTCCTGAGCCGCTGCCACCATCCCCGGTCGAGCCACTGTCGTAGCCATTCACAACTGAGCCACCGCCCGCGACCATGCCACCTGAGCTACCACCGCCATCCACGACCCCATTGTGCTGCCCCTGGCCTCGCTGAACCACACCTCGGCCCAGCCACCCTCGCGGCACCCCTCGGTCAAGCCGCCAATGCGGAACCCCCAGGCCGAGCCGCCATCGTGGAACCCCTCGGCCGATCCTCCCTTACGGCACATCTAGGAAGAGCCTCCCTCGTGGAACCCCTCGGTCGAGCCACCCTCGCAGCACCCCTAAGCCGAATTTCCCTCACGACAGCCACTACAGCCAAGCTGCCCTCGCAGTAACCGATGTGGCCCTCTGCATCCCTCCACGGTCTACCAGACCACGTAGCGGACCAGGACGCCAGCGGGTCGAGCCACAGCACGGGCCGAGCTTGACCCAGCAGGCAGGGCTGGGTCAACCCGAACCGGGGTGACCCATGCCATGTCGGGTCAGTTCGGTCTGACTGGGTCGGACAGAGCCTGGACCTGATACGAACCTATACCTTTCTTGGGCCATAACATTAGCACATGACATCCCTTTGACGAACCATCCGCGACACTAGAAATTATGGAGATAAATGGTCCCTTTTAGTATACCCCACTGGTGATTTGGATAAAGTTGGGAAATGGTCAGTTTGGATAGAGCACGAATCCAACAAGGCCCTCAGGACTAAAAGGATAATAACTTATAGACCGGGTGTCCGATTGATGCACCATCTGTTGCGTTAAGGCCCCTATGATTTGGCGGTCCTTTGAGATACATCATCATGGGAAATCATGGCAGTTAGAGAATCAACTGGTGGCTCCGGGAAGGGACTCTCCCAGAGAGGAGAAAACCTAGTGCGGAAACCAAATAGCTGGCTATGATGAGAAGAGTGCTCCTAGAGATCCTGTGCAGGTCATCTCCTAACCATCCTGTGTGGGTCAGCTCTTAGAGATCCTTTTTGGTTCAGCTCATAGAGATCTTGTGTGGGTCAGATCCTAGCAATCCAGTGTGGGTTAGCTCCTAGAAATGTTGTGTGGGTCAACTCCTAGTGATCCTATGTGGGTCATCTCCTAGGGATCCTATATGGGTATGCTCCTAGAGATCCTGTGTGGGTCAAATTCTAGTGATCCTATGTGGTTCAGCTCCTAGTGATCATGTGTTGGTCAGCTCCAAGCGATCCTGTGTGGGTCAGATCTTAGAGATCTGGTGGGGGTCAGCTCTAAGCGATCCGGCGAGGGTCAACTCCTAGTGATTCTGTGCAGGTTAGTAGCAGAGCCTCATAACGGAATATGCTGATTCAGTATTTATGACTAATTATCTCTCCCACCATACCTAATGATATACCTGGTGTGATCTGAGTCAGTACTTCTGTGTTTTCATTATGATTGAGATGGATTACTTGAGAACTCATGTATATGTATGTTAATATACCTGAGTAGGGTTATATGTTGATTTAATAATTTTTGGTTGATCCTTGGTGGATTTTGTGATACCATGAGGGTATCAGGGTCCCTATTGAGTATTGTTATACTCAACCCTGCCCAGGCTATGCCTGCACCTTGTTGTGTTGGATGCAGATGACGGACAGTGTTTATTGAGGATGAGGGTACCAGGAATGGACGGTGCTCAGAGGTGGACCATACGGCATGTTAGTTCGTAGAGGAGACGAGTGGACGTGCAGTGATGAGGAGGTGATCTGTACCAAATCTTTAGGTAGGAATCGAGGTTGACGATCTAGGAGTTACTTTTAACCGATTAGTCATCTGGTACATTCCAAGTTTCCTTAAACTTTCTAGTTGGGATTGTATTCTAGCCCCTTTAACTTAAAATACTCACTCTGTTTACTATTCAGTTTACTTGTGTTCGTATCTTGTTATGTTCTTGGGGGCGTGTGATTACAGGTTATAAAGGAGATGCCATCCCAGTTTTAGGGATTACGCCATTCAGTGATTGTCACCAGCCCCTGGCCTGTGGAAGGTGGGTTTGGGTTAGTCACAGAAAGGTCCCTAGGGGGACAGGTCATGACATAAATGGTTAGAGTTTCAAACTGAATATGTTATCTCAATACATTAACATTAAAGGAATGTGAACAAGGTGGTTAGTGCTTTGAGTTGGAAGGATCATGCTACATTATCAGTGACAGGGACCACAAAAGATCCAAATATTACTTGATTTTCAATTGATGGTCCTAGAAAATTTTAATGAAGGAGAAAAGATTTTATATCTCAAATGAATGCTCAACCCTCTATCTATGTGAAGATTAAGATGGTGCTGAAGGAAGAGGTAGAGTCGAAAAATAATGTTGTAAATGATCCAAATTTTAAACTTTATTAGCATTGAATGATAAGGTTCATGAACAATGTATGTGTTCCTTCGATTCCATATTTAAAAAGGGGATATTATAGGAAGTTTATAGTTTTTAATTCTCAATTCATCCTGGATGTAAGAAGATATATATGGATATGGAATAATACTTTTGTTGGGAATTAATGTAGTGAGTTATCATAGAGTTTGTATCATGGTGTTGGGTATGAAAAAAATTTAAGGCAGAAAGGAAAAATTCAAAATGGAAATTACATCCATATCCCATTCGAGAATGGAAATTGGGTGATATAAATATTGATTTTGTCATCGGACTTCCCAAAACCTTTAAAGGGTTTAATTCCATATTGTTGGTAGTTTATTTCTATAGTATGTTATCACACTTCATCACTATTTGATAATACTTCTCTTTGGATCATCTTTCCAAGATATACATGTAAGAAATGATAATTCGACAGGGAGTAACACATTCCATCATATCATGTCAGGATCATAGGTTCACTACCAAGTTATGATGAATCCTTCGACAAGAACATGAAATTGAGTTGATATTCATAAGTACTTATCACGCTCAGATAGATGGCCATCCAGAGAGAATAATTCATACCCTGGAGGATATCTTGAGATCATGTTCTCTAGATTTCAAAAGTGGTTGGGATCAACACCTTCTTATAGTTGATTTTTCTTATAATAATTGCTGTCACTCAATCATTGATATGGAACAGTATGATTCCCTTTATGGGAATAAATGTAGAGATCCAACATATTGAGATGTGGTTAGAGAATGAAAGGTAATGGGACCTAATATCATTGATGAAATAGTCGATAAGGTTAGAATCATTCAGAAGCATATCAAGGCTACAAAAAGTTGGATGAAAAGCTATGATGATCACCAATGACAATATAGAGACATTTAATTTGGAGAGAATAAGTGTTTCTATGAATCCAAACCTACTATAATTGTGTTAGTATCTAGAAAAAATAATCTAATCCCAACGTATATTAGTCCCATTGATATTATTGATCATATCAGGATGGTATCCTATCATTTTAAACATCCTCCAAATTTATCTCAAGTACATGATGTGTTCAATGTATCTCCTCTAAGTATGTAAATACCTAACACATCCCATATACTAAACCCATAGTTCATATAACTAGATTATTATTATTTGTACGAAGAACAACCATTCGAAATTCTAGACCATTCAATGAAAATATTACAAAATAAGACCACTCACTTTTTAAATGTTGTATAAAGAAACCATTAGTTAGGGGAATATATGTGGGATCGTGAGGGTATTATAAAGTAGAGGGCTGCACATTTTTTTACCGAAGTCATGAATTTTGACGGTTTAATTCATTTTATGGTTGGAATAATGTTACAACCCAATTTGTTATAGGCTATTTTTTGGAATAAATTAAATTTCATTTGGGTCTTGCGATGCACTAAGTCAAACATTCCTTTCCCAAGAAACCGACTCTTCTGACGTTACCAGGGAAATTTACTTGGCTGATATTACATGCAACACCTAATCAGTGTATGCTACATATAAAATTGACTTGGTATATGTTATAGGAAACACCTACTTAGCGAACGTTACATGCAACACTAATGTTTCTACCAATAATCATTTTATTGTTAAAATTTTTTAAATTAGATAATTGTATCATAGGAATTAAAAATAGTTAGATAAATATTTATTAAAAACAATCAAATATTTTTCAATATATTTTATATATAAATAAAATACATTTATAAATAAAAAAATTAATTTTTTGTAAGGTCCTTATATGTATTAAAATACAATTTTCTCAAATGAACTGCTTTTAATGGACTTTTGTGGAAAAATGAATTAAAATTTAAAAAAAATAAATAATTAAATTTTATAAAATAAACTTCATTTTTATGTTTAGATTTTCAAAAATCATCTTGGTCTTATTTCTTGATATTATTATGAGAAACATCATTTTTTGATGAATATTGAAAAAAATGAATTTTAATTCAAAACAGATTTTTCATTTATTTTATTTATAAGGATAAATTGTATTTTAAATCTATTTAAATGTTTAATTACATCATATTTTTATCAATTTAATCCAATTTTGGTCGTAAAATCCAATTTCACATTCAAAATGGTTAAAAAACATAGCATGCTTTTGATCATTTTTACATTAAAACCCTCTAGTGGCATCCCATCAGTGAGAATATTTTTAAAATACGTTCTACAAAATTTTTGATTATAATTTTTAAAAAATGATTCCATATTTTTAATTAGTATAAATTTTAATTTTTAATTAGGTAAACATAATTTTTTACAAAAAAACATTAGTGAATGTGATTAAAATTAGTTGCAATGATTATGTGAAAAATAAGGTTAACAAATTACAATACCTTAAATTTGAGACCCAAAATGATCTAAAAAATTTCCAAAAACCATTTTCTATATATTATCCTCTAATTAACATTCCATTATTTATTTTTTTGGTTGTTATTATTTTTTAGGTAAAATCACAGGTACACATAACTTCTTATCAAAAAAGTAAAGTGTGTCATTTCACATCCCTAAAAAAGGCCCGCACCAATACCTCTTATTTACATCTCAAAAACAACACAAGATTATCCAATATCCACCAAATAAACATATCAATGTCAATATATCATCCTAAAAGCCTCCCTTTATTACAAAAATCAATCCTAGGAACCCTTTTGGAACAAACAAAAAGTATTTTCCAGATAAAGATGTAACGACTTCTCTCAAGCTTATTTCATTTATATTATTTATACACCCATTCAACTCTCTTTATTCCTTGGATTTATAAATAAAAATATCATATATATACAATTATGTTTTTATGATAATTTATTGACCTAAAAATACACACAAAATCATCCAATTTGTAACGAACAAACTATTTATTTGTACAACAAACTTCCTCCTCCCCAAATGATGATTATTCATTTTTCCTTGCCACTTACAAAGGTTGAAATTACTGTAGAATATATATATATATATGTTTTATATTATATTTATTATTAATTTAATATTATTTAATCATTTTACAAAACATATCTTTCTTAATTTCTCTTTGGGTTAAATATGATTTTTTTGAGTAGTACGGACTACCACCCACTCAAAGCGATTCAATTTTTTCACGCACGACATGAAACATATTAGGGATGGGTTTTGTGAAATTATATGATATATGTGATATAATAATGTTACATTAATAATTATATAAATATATATAATCATATATATATATATATACACATATTCCTTTTTCCTTTTTCTTTCAATACGACAATAAAAACAGAAACAATGTTCATTCGTACATACAAGTTACCATCTCCATGCACGATGCCATATATTTCACATATCTATGTTCTATTAATAATTATAAAAAACATATATTGAATATAATTTATATTTATATCATTTTTTAATTTTTATAAATCATGATATAAGTATAAGGTCCATAGATACTACAAATTAAGACACATGAAATGAATAAAGAGGATATTACCCGATGTGAAATTTTAACACATAACTGTTAAAAAAATGGGTTATATAAATTCACCATAAAACAATATATGGTATTATATTTATAAATATTTTAATGTTATATATTTATAAGAATATTATTTTTATCATAAAATAGGTTTGAACAAGTATGACGAGAGTCAAGACATAAGGTAACAAGATTTCGTATAACTTTTTAATTTCATGAGATAAATGATTTATTCACCAAAAATTCCTTTTGTTTGGTGTGTATACTACCATATAATGTATATAATTATAATTATATTAATATTTATGGGAATTTAAATATCAATTTTTTTATATTTATTTTTGTGGGACTATGTTTCAAAAGTAACCAAATCGGTAAAATGGTTTTGTGTCAATTTGCATTCATTGAGACACATTCCATGTTATGCACCTATATTTTTCTATGATGTGTACATAATTACATTGATATGTAATATCACGAATCTCATTAATTTGATTATATTTTATGATTCATTAGATTTCACTATTTTGTAAGGTTAGTATGGTTTAATTTTAGTAAGTGATAAGAGTTTATTGAAACAATCTCATTGCTTTTTGAGATTGTTTATGATGGTGTTTCATTTGATGAAATCATATGATTGTATCTTCAAAAGAATCATGAGATTCAGGAATCCCAATTTATTTGAGATATATGCATGTATTATTAACAATTTTCTAATCTATGAAACTTATGATATTTAATAAAAAGAATTTATCAAATATCTGGTCATATTTATCTCCTTGGTCGGAAGACTATTTTATTTCCAAAAATCATGTTTTGAAAAATGATATAAAAAATGTTTTAAGAAATGTATTTAAAAATTATTTGAAGGTAATTTTTGGGGAAAATTATTTTAAAACAGTTTAATGGATTTAAAATATTCCTTTATATGACTTCAAATATATTTTAAATGAAAAAATGTTTTAAAAAATGTTTTATGTTTAAAAAAAATTCAAATATATTTTATATTCATTAAATTTATTTTTGAATAAATTATTTTCATAAATTATTCAATAATTGTTTATATGTATTCATAATTTATACAAAGAGAAAAAAATTAAAATTTTGTGAAACCTATTTTATATGTTTTAAGTGAAAATTATTTTCAAAATGTTTTTATGTTTCTTTAATATGATTTCAAGGGAAAAGTTTTACAAAATGATTTCAATCCTTATTTATATGTTTTCCAAATATATTAAAAAAATTCAAGAGAATAAATATTTTAAAAATCAAATTTCAAATAACAATTGATATTACCCTTAATAGAATTTTCCAAAAATGTATTTCAAAATTATTTTCCATCTATGATAAATTTTGTTGGTGTTACTCATGACCGTATGGGGAAATTATTAAATGTTTCCATTCATATTCATGTTCAAAATGATTTTTTATTTATTTATTGATGTTTATGAAAACAATTTCAATTTAAATTCATTTCAACTATAGAAAATCGCTTCTTTTAATGGGTTATGTTAATGATTAAATGATTATAAAACATGACCTTTTCTATAGGTTATGATATGGTTAAATATTTATGATACCCATTTCATTTCATACATTATGATATGATTTGTTATGATTTTTTGGAATGGGTATGTATTATATCATTATTGGATGGGTGGGACCAATATCTCCCTCTAAGGAATTGGTTAATGATTTATATCTCATGAGATAGACTAAGATGGTCTTGTGAATGATCCTTTACTGCTATGACGGACATGGGAGTAAACCATGACTATCAGGATGGTATGAGGAGTGAACTCATGTTACTAAGATGTCCATAGTAGGAAAAAATTCCTACCAATATTATATGAGGAGTTGACCCATACTACCAATATGGTATTGGAATCATTTCCTTGGATACAATGGAAATCATATTATATACTTATGTGTCTGCCAAAATTCCACATTGTATTCATATGTTATGATTTAATGGGAAACAATATTTATTTACATGTGATTCAATTCTTATGAACTTCCAAGATTTATGTCGTGATTCATTTTAAGTATATTTTATATATAGGGTATGATATTATATTTTCTTGATCATTTTCTCATACCCTTATTCTCGTGATTTTGCTTACATATCTCCCTTGTTTAACCTTACTAATAATATGTACCCACCCGTTCTATGTTTTCCTCTACTATGTTATTAAGATATTTATTTTTTAGGCATCTAAGAATGTTTCTAGTCTAGAATAATATAATAACCCTACTCTATATTACACAGTTAAAGATGATTTATTACATAAAATAGAATTTAAGAAAACTATAAGGATTGTGAGGCCTAATGACATTGTAAATAAAGAACATTACATAACAAAATGGAACATAAAATATAACATCTTTATTGAAAACTACTTTTACATGACCACTAGATTCCTTATACTTATTACTGCATAGGGTATCCTGAGGACATATATAAGAAAAGGGTGATCTATAATGCCCAGTAAGGGAGTAAACAAGGCATAAAAGGAATAATAAAATAAATTTTAGTCAATAGTAATATCAATGGAGAATAATAAAAACGTTAACATAAAGGCTTGATATAGACTGATTATCATAACATGGATATGTGCCAACAACATTTGACATGATGTTAATATGATCCAAGGCTCATTGCACATAGAGCATGAGTAAACCCTCATTGAAATTAAATTAGAAAGATTAATCCCTCATTTCAGTTGATGTATTGTGATACTAATCTTTACCCAATGCATTGGAGTGCTATTCGGGCACACACTTCTTAATCATTTCATTTGATGCATAAGCGTGCAACATAGATTATACAACATGAATTCATTAAACATCATAATTTATTCTCTGAATAAGTGATGTGGAATACATAAATTCAAGGCCAAAATCAACATGTATATGTGAATAAAGGTGAATATCCATGATAGAGAACTGGGTATGTTATTCACTCAAATAATGATTTTGGCATCGAACTTTTTGTGTAACTTCAATAGCATATCGACATCAAATAGAAATTGGAAAATGGGTTGATGAGAGAGAAAGGGGTATCTCAACATTTTTACATAATATGGAAAGTAATGGGGTCATAAAAGATAATATACCATCATATGTAATGGAATTCTGATGCATAAAATGAAATAATTTCTTGAATGTAAATGAGGAGAGCGAAATTCCTTACGAAATTATGGAACAATAACGGGTGTACATGGGATGAATTAATGAGATAGAAAGTGGTCTCTAATCATTCAAACATAAGATGGGATATATGGGGGAAGTGATAAATTATACCTCTAAATTTTTAATTGAACATAAAAGGATGTAATAGTATAATGAAATTTAGACAAAAATGAGAAATGATGAAATATCTTATGTGAAAGTGTGATCCTAATGGATTGGGAGGGGATTAAGGGATTATTTTGGGAGCATGGGGAACCTTGAGAGGATATTAATGAGAGTAGGGTAGAGTAGGGATGTACTACAATTGTTTTTAGTCAAGATATGTCGGTGCTTGTGTGGGTTTATTTAGAAAAAGAATGTGAATTATGTACTATTTGGGATTTGGACACTACACATTAAACTAATCAAAACCAAAATAAATGCCATGGTTTGTTCCACATGTTTTTTCCAATATTTATTGGAAGAAATTATTTTATAATTCCAATTTCAAAAAATATTAAAATATTAGGCTTTCTTATGTGGAGGTGAGTTACAATCTCATGGAAATCATTTTATAATGATAAAATGTTTTATAAGTCCTAGAGGGTAGACAGAGGCGTTGTAAAATAAATAAAAAAACTAAAATCATATTATTTTAAGGGTAAAACATATATTGTCTGAATATCCATTTTATGTTATTTTATTATATAACTATTGGGTCATTATGATGTCATAAAACACATTATATATTTAAACGGTATTTATTTTTTACCCAAAAATTCGATTGTTTTAGAAAATTATGAAAAATTAACTGTTGGATAATTTCAACATTCTGATTACAAAAATAATATTTGTTTTATATAACAAAATTAATATTTAAGTGAATTTTTTAATTTTTAAATAATGACTGAATTTATTTAAAATTCATGGTTTTTGACAAAAATATATTTAAAACCATAATAAAAAATTTAATTACATTCATAAATGTTATACGATCATTTATATTTCATAAAAATTAATTTAGTAATAAAATATTTATTAGAAATTTGTTCAATTCATCAAAATATATTTCTTAATTGAATATTAACTAAAAATACTCTTGGTCTTTTAAAAATAATTTACAAAGTAACAATAATAAAATAAATTTATATTCTTTATACAAAAATAAAGAAAATAATCATAGTGCTAGGTTATTTTAACATAACATCTTATTACACTTGTATAAGACCTAAAGTTAAGGTGTGTGATGGTGACATGATATTGGGGAGTCTCGAATAACATTTCTTGAGTGGTAATCTTTATAAACATCCACTTCTCATATAGGTGATTCTGTTCAAGCCTAATAGTTTGACGCTCAGCATGGGATTGTCAAGAGTGAATCCCAGTGACGTCACCTCCTTTCTGAGCTCCGACAATTAGGATTAATATGGAATAATTCTAATAGATGAGGTCATCTGTACCTTTTTCTATGTAAATTGGATTTGTTTAAGTCCTATATTTATACTAATCATGTGATCACTATTGAATTGATATATTAGAAACGATAAAAATTCATAGTTTTATTTAAAAATAAAAAAACATAAAACCAAAGAAGTGAATATGTTTTATATATCCATTTTTTATAATAAGACATTTAATTTGCTAAATATGAATTTTCGTTAATAAATTTTTGGGTGTTTAAAATATTCCCCCTTAAGAAATTTCTCCCTTGAAATTTTCTTTTCCCACACTAAATTAGATGAGGGTAACTCTGCATCATCACTTCCTAGGATTCCAACATTCCTTCTTCAAGTACGTGGTTTCTCACCAACACCTTAATTAGTGGAATTGTCTCATTTCGTATAATTTTTTCCTTATGATCTATGACCTTCACCGACTTCTCTTCATAGGAGAGGTCATTATCCAATGGTACCACCACTGGATTGAGTACATATGATGGGTCATTTATGTACTTCCTCAAGAGTAATACATGGAGTATATCATTTACTTTCGATAGGTTTGGTGGGAGTTCTGGTCAATAGGCCACTAATCCAACATATCAAGGATCTCAAAAGGGCCTATGTACTTTGGTCTAATATTTCCCTTCTTCCCAAATCTCATAAACATCTTACATGGTGATATGTAGTGGAATACCATGTCTCCAATATCAAACTATAGGTCTTGTCAACGATTCTAAGAATTTCCCTTTTAACAACTCTGAGTATATTTAATGTGATCTTAGATGGCCTTAACCTTCCCCACGTTTCTTCGACCACTTCTTATCTAAGGAGTGTTCAATTTCGAACATCATCCCATCATGCGGGTGGTATGAAACTCTTCCAATAAAAGGGCTTAATATGGATCCATTTTGATTCTTTACTGGAAACTGTTATTGTAAGAGATCTCAACCCAAGGAAGATGTGGATCCAATCCTCTTTGAAGTCCATTGATAATTCTCTCTACATGTCCTCAAGTGTTTGTATTTTCTGCTCAGATTCGACATCATTTTTAGGATGATAAGCCATAATAATGTTCAGCTCCACATTCAGATCATGTTGGAGACACTTCCAAAACATAGAGGTGAATCTTGGATCTCGATCAGATACCATCGATAGTGGTTCTCCATGAATCATTACAAATTCTCTAAAATATATCATTTCCAGTTGATCCAATCAGAAATACTCTCAAATTGCAATGAAGTGTTTAGTCTTTGTAAGATGATCCAAAACAACCTAGATATCATTTTTCCTTGGGATGTCTTCGGAATTCTAGTGACAGATTCCATGGTGATGTTCTCCCATTTCCATATTGGTATGGGTAGTGGTTACATCATTCCCTTATACTTCTACCTCTCATCCTTCAAATGTGAACATACCAGGCACTTCTATGTATATTCAGTGATCTCCTTCTTCATGTTATACCACAATAATGCTCTTAGAGATCTTGATAAATCATTTTTGTTTCCTGTGTTAATAGGGAAATTTGAACTATGTTTATCTTCCAAAAGTTCATTATTTAACTCTAGATTTGATGGAAAACATTGTCTTGAACCAAATATCACAATTTCTTCTTCATTAATATTGAACTATGAGGATGTACCTTTTCTGATTGTTTCTACTTTCTTTTAAATTCCCACATCATCTTTTTTAGCATCCTTTAACCTTTCCAAAAGAGGGGATTATATAATAATTTGTGAAAGGATTGATGATATTCCCTAATTTAAGATTCCATGTCCATCTTCATCAAATATAAGAATATTGGATCATTTTCAATTCTCATCAATGATAGAATCACTGGTTCCTTTCTACGTAGATCATTCTCCACCTTGTTCACTTTCCCAGGGTGGTAATGGATTGAGCATTCATAGTATTTGTTGAAATTTTACCATATTTTTTTGTTCATGTTCAACTCCTTCTATCAGAATATATACATGAGGATTTTTTTATCCGTGTGCATTTCACACTTCTCCCCAAAGTGTTAGTGTCACCAAATTCTTAAAGAGAATATTACTATAGCCACACTAGATTATGTTTTGGATATTTTTTCTCATGATATTTAAATTTCCTTGAATCATAGGTAATGACTGTCATTTTGCATCAACGCACTACCCATGCCCTTCTTCAAAGCATCACTTAATACAACAAAACATTTCCCCACTTGTGGGTAGTGTGAGAACATGCATAGTGATAAGCCTCATATTCATCTCCTTGAAACTCTCTTAACATGAATCTCTCCAACAAAACATCTCTCCCTTATGATTTTTCATGGTTATAGGGTTTGGAAATCCTCAAAAATTTCTCACCAATTAGTGATAATCTCCCACTAACCCAAGGAATCTATGGATATTCGTCATAGATGTTGGCCTTTCTGATATATAAATTACATTTTACTTGGAGGGACCCATATATATCCCATTTCTTGTGATGATGTGACCTAAGAATGATTCCTCCTTCAAATAGAACTTACAAATGATGTACTTTTCATAGAGATTATCTTTTGACAATGTTTTTAGTACAGTTCTTAGAAGCTCCACATGCTCCACCCTGGTTTCGAAGTATGTTAGAATATAGCCTTTAAATACTGCAACAAATTTCTTGAGGTAATATGTAAAGATTATATTCATCATGTCCATGAATATTTCTACAGATTTACTGAGTTTTAAAACCATTACTAGGAATTAATAGTTCTTGTACCTTTTATAAAAAGTAGTCTTGGGGATATCCTCCTTTTTCAACCAGACTTGGTAATATCCTGATTGCAGATCTACCTTATAGAAGCATTGTGATCCACATAACTGATTGAATAAGTCATCAATTCGTAGTGGAGGATACGTTTTCATAATCATTATCTTATTGAACTAATTATAATCAATGTAATAGCGAAGTCACCCATCGTTATTCTTGATGAAGAGGACTAGTGCACCCTATGGTGAAACACTAGGGTGTATAAACCCTGTATAAAGATTCTACTATAGTTATTTTTTTATCACCTCAAGCTACATAACATCCATTCTATACAGGGTCATGGATATTGTAAACTCTCCATATATAAGATGAATCAATAATTTAATATATATTCTAGGAGGATTGCCGGGAAATTCCTTGGGAAACACTTCATTAAATTTCCTCACAATAGGAATGTCATCAAGTATGGTGTCTTCTTTAGAGTCCATCATTTGAGAAAGATATACATGCTCATAGAAAAGTAATATCCATGATTGAGATGATGGTGCTAAAGAATATTCATCCTTCTTCTTGCACATGTATAGAATCAGGGGTCAGCTCTTCATATGGAGAGTAATTTCATTATCACAACTACTTATGTTGGATCTATATAGGGAAACCCAATATTTGCCAAAAATTGCATCAAATCCCAGAAGAGGGAGTATGACGAGGTTCTTTGGTATGTTCAGTAAACAAATTATGGTAGATGAATAGTTATATTCATGTGATGCAATGATTTCCCAATATTTCGTTCTCATCGACATCATTATTTCCATGATATTTTGGGGTGTTGGGATTTTTCTACTAATCTTATTGGATATAAATGAATGTGTAGAACCATAATAAAAAATTGAGTTCTCTATTCATGAATGAATAACTAGCGTACCTATCACCCAATCATTGTGAGGGATCACTTCTGCAGTATTGATGGAAATAACTCTCCATTTCTTCCTTGGAGGTTTTTGTTTTCTCCCAAAACCTTTGGATAAGTGAACTAGTTTTGATTGTGCCCTAGTTATTTTTAGTTGAAGAAATGAACAATGCGTTTAGGGTCTAAGGAAACGTTCCTCTCCTATATCGCAATATTGGGTTATTTCCTACAATTATTGGACAGTTTCCCTTCTCTTACACACCTAAACAATTTCCTTGTCCACTTCATGAAATTTCCTGGGTGATTCTTTCCACACCATTAGCAAGTGGGTTGCTAGAATTTCTTATCACCACTAGATTTATCTATCAGACCACCAGAATTCATGTCCACATTCCACTTCTTATCCCCATGATACCATTGGGATTCCCCGATCCCCATTTCAACATTGAGGGGACATCAAACAATTTTCTTATAACTATTGAAGTCACTGATTTTGAGGGCTTTCCATATTCTTGGTTTTAGATCCCCAAAGAAGTTGTCAACCATGAATTTTTGGGTAATGAAAATGATGGAGGAATATCATGAAATCCCTTTGAATCTTTCCTCATATGCTCTGATCAATTCATTGCCTTTTTCCGTGAGGGAAAGGAAGTCCCCTTCCATCTTAAGTATGAGGTTGCGTGGAAAATATTTATCAAAAAACATTTTCTGAAAATCCTTCCAATCCAATGCCTTGATCTCTTCCTCTGGAATCATATTTCTGATCAATGTCCACCATTGATCAGACTCACACTCAAAATTATAAGCAGCCATAAAAACCATCTTTTGGTAGGAACATTGAAGGATGGAGAAGATCTTTTCTATGGAGTAGATCCATTGTATGGTGACTGAAGGATTAGATGATCCATTAAATATAAGAGGCTTTTGTCTAATAATGATCTCAATTGTGGCTTGTTCTTTCTTAGGGGGTACTGGAAATTTCTGTAAACCAATGTTTCTATTGAAAAAATGAATTAACTGAGAGATTATTGTGACAAAGTTTGTGATTCCCTTACCCATCAGATTGGGAATCTCATTAGAATAGTTCTCACATTGATCTTCACATCAGTTGTTAGCTTGAGTCCACCTATTACTAGCCATAGCTGGAATAAAACAAAATATAGGGGTAACACATAAAGTGGAATCCAATAAAAAAATGGAAAACATAAAAATTACATCTATTTCCTTAACTTATAAATTTATAGGCTTCAATCTATGTTATCCATGGTCTACTTACGAAAATATATACTTAGGGGAATTTTTTATTCCATTATTAATTGTTCATAGTAATCTTATTAATTTACCAAATCATATCCCCTAGGAGTAATGTAACTAAGAGTGAAGTAATTCCCATAGTCGTGCACCAGTTCTCGTTCAAGTCTAGCTCAAAATGGTATTTTTTGGTTTTTACCCCATAGATACATCAATTACAGAGCAACCTCTACTTGTATTAATCTAGAAATGGATAAATTTTCTTGATAAACCACTTACTCTATACTCACCCAAATATTGGGATGTTTTTATTATACTTATTCTTATCAATAATTCTTTCACTAGGGTTTTCTTATCGTAATACCAAAAATAATAGAACCTATCCTTTGATACAAACTATAAGAACCCTGCACTTTATTACAAACTTAAACATTATTTATTACAAAAAACATCACTTATGGAAGCTCTGAGGATTGAGAGGTCTAGTTTCATGGGAAATTAGAAACATTAAAAAACAACTTAGTACATAAAATAAAACATCTTTATTGAAAACATCTTTTACATGACCACAACATTTCATCATACATAGTATTGAAAAGGGTCAATTGAAGAAATACATAAGGAATGGGTGAGAAATGAAGCCTAGTAAAGGATTAAACAAGGAATGACATGAAGAATACAATACATGTTAGCCAATAGGAAAATAAATGGAGAATAATATAAACATTAACATAAATCCATGGCATAGATTATTATTAAATCATAGAGATGTGGCAAAAAAGCATTTAACATGATATTAGAATGAGAGAAGGTTCATCACACATGGTTCATGAGTAAACACTTACTGAAAATTAATTAGAATGAGTAAACCATCATTTCACTTTACATATCATGATACTGATATTTAACCATTGTATTGGAGAGCTATCAGGTTTCACCCTTCTTAATCATTTCATTTCATGCATAAGTGGGCCCCATAGATCATACAACATGGATTCATTAAACATCATAATTTATTCCACGAATAAGAGATGTGGAATACATAAATTAAACTTCTCAATAAAAAGGTACATGATCATAAAGGTGAATAACCTTGATAGAGAAATGGGTATTGTATTTAATTACAAAGTGATTTGGGCTGGAAATCATAGTGTAACTTCAGCAGCATAACGACATCCAATAGAAATCTCAAAATGGTTTGATGAGAGATAAAGGGGTATCTAATAATTTTTTAATGAAATGGATAGTAATTGGGTCATGTAACATAATATCTAAACATATGTAATATAATTAAGATGCATAAAATAAGATAATATCATGAATATAAATGAAGAGAGGGAAACTCCATACGGAATTTTGGCATGGTAACGTCTGTACATGAGAGGAATTAATGAGAGAGAAAGAGGTCTCTTATCATTCAAAAATAAGGAGGGAAGTATAGGGGAGTTTTTAAACCATACAAAAAACATTATTAATTGAAATTAAAAGGGTATAAAAACATACATAAATTGAGAAAAAAATGAGAAATGATGAAATCCATTACATAAAAGTGTGATCCCAAAGCAATTGGAGGGGCTTGAGGGAGGATTATTGAGAGTTTGCTGCCCCTTGGGAGTATTCTAGAGATATTATGGTAGAGTAGGGATGTGATATAAAGTTTTTTATTTTAGATTAGTTTTATATTGGGTGATTCTATATGAGAAAAGAGATGGAATTATTTATTATTTATGTTTTGGACACTACATATTATACAAACCAATACCACAAACAATTCCATGGGTTTTCCCATGTTTTTTTCCAAAGTGGAGTGGAAAAAATAATTTTATAAGGGAAATGGAAGTACATATCAAAATATAAGGCTTTCTTATATGGAGATGAGTCACACTCTCAAGGAATTCATTTTTAAGTGATAAAATATTTTATATGTCTTGGCGGGTACACTAAGAAATTTTAAAATAAATAAAACATCTCTAAAATCATATAATATTAAAGGTAAAACATATATTGGCAGAATAACACTTTTATAGTATTTTATTACAACACTATTGTGTCATTATGATGTCTTAAAACACATTATATATTTAAATGGTATTTAATATTTACCCAAAAAAATCAATTATCTAAGAAAATTATGAAAAATTCACCATTGGATATTTTTGACATCATGATTCCAAAAATAATATTCATCTTGTCTAAATATTTTTATAAATATGTGATCTTTTTTTTCAAATAAAAAATTACATTTATCATAAATTCATGGGTTTTGACAAGAACATCTTTCAAACCTGAATAAAAATTACAATTTTATTAATAAAAACTATTAGATCATTTATATTTAATAAAATGTAATTTAGTAATAATATTTTTTAAAAATAATATTTAACATATAAATCCAATATTTTATAAAAATATATTTCGTAATTTAATATTGATTAAAAATACTATTTAGGTATTAAAAACCATTTAAAAAGTAACAGTAATTAAATGAATGTGTATTATGTATACAAAAATAATGCACATAATAATAGTTCTAGGGTCTTGTTACATAACCCATTATAACACCCACATAATCCCTAAGGGTATGGTGTGAAATTATGACAAAATCTTGTGGTGGATTGGATAAAATCGTTCGAGTGGTAATATCTATTAAAATACACCTCTCCATTAGGAGATTTTGTTCAAGCTTAACATGTTGAGACTCGGATTAGCCTTTTCCAAGACTGAAGCCTAGTGATTCCACCTTCTTTCCATGATTCGATAAATATGTTTCGAATGGAGAAATTATACTTGATGAGGCATCAATTCCTTCGTCTATGTAAATTGTATTTGATAAATTCCTATATATATTAATCATCTGATCACTGTTCAACGACTATATTAGCAATGGTAATAATTCATAATGGTATTTTAAAATCTGATAATATCAAACAAAGAGTGTGCATATGTTTCATATAAACATTTTACATAATAATAAATTTAATTTTATCACTAGTAATTTTCATTAATCAATGTTTGGGTCATTAAAAAATATATAATTAGAGATGATGCAGCTATTTTTCTACCAGTTTATAGGTTTCCTTGTTTCCGGCCACAATACTAGTATGGTCTTTGGGTGTCTATTTTTTAATGTTATTAATATTCTGTTAAAGTTATGTAATGTAAATATATTAAATGAAAGGGTCATTATACACCAGTTTAATGACTCGTATGGAATAAATAATTGGGTCGTATCATATCAGGAGAATGAAATCCCAATGGTTGGAATGAAAAAAAATCCTCCTTAGATGGAACATGTTAATATTAGTGGAGAATTGAATACAGATTGAACTGACCAAAAAAGTTGGACCCGTTACCCAATGTAGTTTGAGAATCTAAACTGTATATGAACATTTTTGAAATTAAAGATACGATAAAACACTTATGAAACACCCTTTAAAACCATTAGTTAAGGCATTTAGACACATTTTTTGTCATTAAATACATAAAAATGGAATTTCTATACTTTTTCTAGAAAATGTGAAAATTGTAAAACATTGAAAACTATAGGAAATGACTCAACACAAACAATGAGTTACTATTAGAATGAATCTCCTCCAGGATGAGTTAGTTATATGATGATTCATTTCTATGATGAGTCACCTCTTTGATGAGTGTCTTCTTCGATGAGATATCACTAGCATGATTAACCACCAGGAAGAATAACCACCATGAGGAGTGAACCTAAGGATAAGTTGCCACTGGGATGAGTCACGGCCAACATGAGTCACTAATTGGATGAGTCACCACATAGATAAGTAACCACTAAGAAGAGTCTCCCCATGGATGAGTCACCACCAGAATGATTCACTACTGAAATTTTTCACCTCTAGAATGAGTCACTGCTAGCATTAGTCACCGCCAGAATGAGTCAATATTGGAAAACTAGCATCGTGTAAAATTGTTTGAATATCTCACTATTTAAATAACTCACATGTACCAATAACACCATAGAAATCTACATAGATACCTAAAACATAATCTTTTAGTAACGTAATCATCCATAGGGTTTGGGAAATTTCACCAGATACATATCAAACTATTCTCAACCTTGAGAATTCAATACCATCCCAGATAAAAGCTAGGAAAATATAAAAACAACCATCTCTTGAGATACCAATCATGGATATCATTACAATTAAAAAACAACCATAAACCGAACCTACCATCCCAAACCCCCAAAATTTCAGAACAAAACATTATTTCCTCAACATAAGAATATGTGAATTATATCCTCCATGTCAAAATACTATTCGCTCTGGGTGGCACTATCTTTCCAATAAGGGTTTAATTGCATTATAGTAAAATAGGTCTTGATTAGGAATGAGGTCATCCCTTTTTTTCATGATGGAAAATTATCACACATCAAACAAAACACATCATATCATGGGAAAAACATATTTCATAATACAACCATATCCAAACACTACCTAACAATTAATATAGGGAAAGGGAAAATCAAAACTACTTCGAGTACTAGGCTCACATAAACATCTCTAGAACCCATGTATTCCCTTCCAGAACACCATTCCACCACCATAACCAAACCAAGGAATCAATTAAACCTAGAGAATCAAAATAAAACTATAAGGATAGATAATGGAGTTCCAAAGAATTATACCATGAGATAACTCTCAAGTTTGTTGATATAATTGGACCAAAAAATCACATTGGAAATGTAGTGTAAATATACACATTGATGAAAAAAATATCACGGGGGAGATATATATCAAACAATAATAATACCAAAAATTTGTTTTAGAAAACACATCTCACTGTACAAAAAAGGAAACCCAACCATTGTACCACTATATTTTCTGCATTGGGAGGGATATATTAGCCCACATGGCTTTAAAATGTGATTTAGTATAAAATTAGGTGATGTGGGAAATTGGTCCCTATATTTATATATTTGAGTTCATAACTCACATCATCAACATAAGGTCAACCAAAACACAAGATAATTGTATAACATTCCCTTCCCAAACATTATCAAATCTTCATACATGGGATGGAATTCCATCTTCATTAATTTCATAATTTCCACATCGACCATTTTTTTTCAAGCATTATGTGATTAAAAATTCAGTCAGAGGTGAGGTACTCCATAAACAAAATAAAAACAAAATGGAACACAAGAATAATCACCACAATGACCATATGTATCATACAACTCACATGACTACCATTGCATAATACAAACACTAACCAAACTTAACAACCAACAAAAACATCCACTCAACATTTCTCCCACCATCATCACCAAACCAATTTACCAACCAGACATGACCATAATTTTCACATAACCACATTATTCATTCCTTCCTACATAGTTTTCAAACCAAGAATCACCATTATCCTCAAACATAAAATCCCCAAGCATTGAAACCAAGGAATTCCCTCATGCATGTCTAGATATTATCTTCATTGAGCAGTAAGGAGTCACCTGCATGGTCATAATCACATCAATGTATATCATGTATTTATTGGAGATCATATTTCCCATCTTCATATACATTATGTTTTTATTCACACCTCACACATAGAATCAGAATAATAACAGTCACATATAGTTTCACACATACCATCTTCTATATTTATCAAGGTGATCATATTACAAAATCTCATTATTTAGAAAAGGAAATTTAAAAAAAAATTATTTTCTACCGTTGTTATTTGTTCATTACAAATATAAGTGATTATAATTTTAATGAATTGTGATCATAATCAAAACATTACATCAGCGGTATCATAATCCCTAATAATCACAGAGCATAAAAGGTTTCCAATTTCTGTTATTACTATCATGGAATATCAACGCAAAAATCCACTTATAAAAAATGAAACCATAAAAACACAAAAAATATCAATGTTAATAAAGTGAAACCACAAGTATTTCATTCAAAAAAATTTAACATGCGTCTAACATAAACATGAAACTGCACACAAGTTATCCTCCTAGACCATGGTAAATATTCTTATATAATTAATTATATGTTCATATTATTGTAAAATTAAATGTACATAGAGTCATAATTTGAAATTTTTCATATGATAGATACTTATGTTCAAATAAAACACCAAATTACACACACATCATGCTTCGAAAATAAAAAATATAAAAAATATACTTTCGTAGAAAATTTAAATATTGAAAATCTTGTATTATAATGTTTCATTAATTATCATTGTTTGCATAAAAATTATTTAGTCATTTTAATGGAACAAGAAAACATATATATTTTAAATATTTAGGATAAAATTTTTCTACCTACATATCTAAATGAAACATATTTTTATGCTATATGATCAATTCTCTTATACTAAAACATCCCTATTCACCACAAAAATAATTTCATCATTAGGCATGCATCCCATAACAAAATACTCATGAGTTAACATTTGAGGTAAGGTTATTTAAGTACATAAAAAGTATTATCAATCATTAAATAATAAGTTTAATTATAAGAATTAGTATGTCTCAAAAAGTTACCACAATTCATGTTTATCAGTTCCCAAAATTTATATGTAAATATCACATGAATGTCTACCCTAACACATTCTTATATGGTTATTTCAATTAAACATAACTGAAATAAATCCAAAATAAGGACATAGGTGTAATTGCTGATATTTAAATTTTCAATATAATTATCAATAATCGAGAGGGTAATATTTATGAATATCCAAATTTTAATTTTAAAACAATGTTTTATAATAGTTTCATAAAACATTCTCCTAAAAAATTAAAAACACTAGATAAGAAAAGCAACATCAATTCACATGAAAAAAATAGAATACATCTTTGAATGGTTTAAAATAGTTTAATTTATCTAGATAATGTGAAATATACTACCGGTTAAAATTCTTAATAAGGGTTTTCAAAAACATAGTTGATCTCAAAAAATAAACTAGGCATGATTCTATAAAAACTGAAAACAATAGTAAAAACAGAAGGATATTTTTATTATTAAAATAAGGAAATAAATTAAAATTCATTAAGAATAATACTACTCGTGGATTGGAGATAATGGATTTATTCCTCAAGAAGGTTTCAGAAAAACAATCCAGGCTAGTTAACCATCATTATAATCATACCTTTTAGGTTATATGAATAATTTTGAAAATGATAAAAAGAATTAATTATAAATAATTCAATGCGAAATGTAATAGGAACATAGATAAAAATTCAATAATTATTTAATTCATATTAACTTCCCATGATCACTCAATTCAAGTAAGAACATAGGTCATCAGGACACATGTATATCTCCAATTCCTCTTCCCTACAATAAGTTCCATCTCACTTGTCCATTATATAAGATCAGGGTGTGTGAAATGGATCAAGGGGGACCTAAAAGCACAATTCCCAGCTAGTCTCCCTGGACTATGTCATGCACCATGGTCAAGTGGAATTGTTTCCAAACCAACACATACAATCCCCACTGTTCCAAACTTCAAACTCCACCATATCTTCCAATCATCAGCTTTGATAAAATTTTGTCATGACCCCTCCCTCCAAAGAATAAATTAGGAGGGAAGATAGATAGTCACCCTCAAGTCTCACCCCCAATATGCCTTGGTTAGCAACTAGCATTAAGAGAATAAAAATAATACAATATAGGATACATTACTACATATATGAAAAAAATGGAGATAAAATGAATTCTCTACAATAAACATCATGACATAATATAAAAAAAGCCCATACATCCCACAATGCATGTATAAATAAATGTGGTAAATATAAATGTCTCCAAATGAAATCTAAAAACAAAAAAATTGTATGACAGTGAAACAACAACACCCCAAAAGGTTTGATCTGAAAACGTCCATCATAGTTCACAAGTCCTACTAGCATACTAGTAATAATGATATATATATAGCATTGGTATACATGTATAATTAGTATGAAAAACCAAAGTACCATGTTCACATGTGAAAAAGATAAATAATGAACCCCTGTGATAGTAGTAGAACCAAAGAACACTTAAACATGTATACTAACCAAATCCCAAAACTCAACAAGGATCAGACACCAAATAACACCCCAAAAATACAATAATATATAATAATAATCACATCGATGATAGGGTTACCCACTCCACTTTACGATTGATTTTTCACTCTCACACCCTAGCAACAAATTTCATGGTGCTTCCACCACTTTAGAAGAACATCAAATCACATATCATCCTTCCCAAAAAACATGGGAACTCCCAATACATCACATATTGCCCCTAGAGACACACCTATTCCATCACATCCAATCATGTCACATCACATACCTCATGCACACACTGGGTCCACACATCACTTCTCATTCCATCAGAACAGAAGGAAAAACAACCCAAATCATCCAAAATAATCTTGGGACCACACTTCAAAACTCGCATGAACACACCTAGGACATTATCACCTAGAAGGGAGAGCAGGGTCGAGAGGTTAGCCTGTCATCCATCCTCCAAAAAGGATGCTGGGATAGACATATCATGTGTGACTTTGTGGGTGTCCGAACACTATTCTTGAAGTTGGTGTGGTGCATATTGAAATTAAAAGTATATAAAATGAATATACATGTAGAGTTATAGAGCACAAGCCTGTCCTATCTATTTATAATAATAACTAACCATCTCATAGAATCTGGTCATTCAGTTCAACCTCAAAATGCATAAAATCACAAAAAAAAGAATCTATACCATCCCAAAATGCATGTACAAATGAAACTGATATGTAAATATGTATCTAAATGAATTCCTAAGTGATATAAAACCTATGTTAGAGACACTGAAAAAACTCTAATGGTCTGAAAGAAAATGTCTAGAAGGGACAACACGTCCTCCTAGAATCCTAAAATGTGTTTTTATATACAAAGGGTGAGCATACATGTATACTAAATTGGAAAACTAGTGTCTCTCATGTGCATGTTATAAGAGCATACTAATGAACCTATGTGAATGTATAAGAACCAAAAATCAGTTAAAACTGTATAATAAACAAAAACACTAACATTACTAAGGCTAACTCGCCAATTAACACATCTAAATATGATAAAATATTGTATGATTCACCTTGATGATAGGGTACACACACCCCATTACCACTAAATATGCACTCTCACACCCCAAAAAAACATCATAGCACTCCCACATCTTTCAAATAACATCAAACCACATTGCATCCCACCCACACAAAGAAGGTCCTTCCCAACACATTATGTCCTACCCACACACACTTGTGAAATAAAATCACATCACGTCACATCACATCCTACCCACACATACATGTTCCACACATATCTTCTAATTTATAAGACACATGACACAACACCCCAAAACTCATCAAGAAGACACCAGGGAGCACACAACAAAACACTCCCGAAGACACATTGTCCATTATCTTCTGGAAGAGGGAGCATCTTTGATCATGTGACCATCCATCAATCCTCCCAATGTGATGTTGGGAACGAAAACCCCCCATGTTACTATATGGGTTTTGACACATAGAGCTCAAGGTGGGTGGGGTGAATAAAAAAATAACATGAATATACTGTGAAAAAATATGTAGAGATACATCACACAATCTAACCACATGGGTTTAAAACAAGAACTACCCATCCCACAGATTCCATAAAATCTCTACCACATCTAAATTAATAAAATCACAAAAAAAACTAAATGTAATTATCATATTTTTGACTTTCATCATTTTTCAATATTCTCTATATATAAAAAAATACTTTAACAGCCTCTATAGTTTATTTATTTAATATCATTTTTCATCAAATTTAATTTATTAAGACATATTATTTAATAATTCCCTCCCATTAGTTTTTATCTAAACATTAAATAGTTAATCAACAAATCCCATCATGATTTTCCTCATCAAACATGCTAATTAAAAATTAGTAACATGAATCATTAATTCCATTAATACGTGTATAAATATAATAGAACCAACCATACAACACAAACACAACCTCAAAGTCGGAATACCTCATCCACATCATTTTACATCCACGTTCAATTTTTCAGCCCCACTGCATAACCATTTTATAACCACTGTCACTATTTATTTGCACCAATATACCATAACAATCATCCTAGTCCAACTGTCTGCAACATCACATCTAATTCCCCCCACACATATCACAATATACCTACTTTACATTACATCAGTCCTATACAAAAAATCCACTACAATTCTAAAAAACAAATCACATAATAAAACATAACTCATTTTTATATCAAGAAAATAAACTGAACTTATTCAATTTCAATTATTTATTTATGGAAGTTGTCACAAAATCTATTGAATCAAGGGGTATCCATTTCATTAACCAAATATAAATGGTTAACAAGTTATTTATGATGATACAATTGAATTAAAAAATTAAGGGTTCCATAAAAATTCATTATACAATAACCCTACCACCAATAGACACAATTTTCACCAATACATTATGCCAATAAAATAACAATATAAAAAAAATTCAAATCAATTAAAAGAGGTAAAATCAGACATTACATTCCCCTATCCCTATAAATTTGATTTAAAAAGATTCTTTATCCTTATTATTATGGATTCAACCACATTCACAAGAGTTGAGTATAATAAAACCACCCCGATAGATACATGTAAAAAAATGAAAGAAAATCTTTCCTAGATCAGAAATCATTTAACCAAACATGATTATCCAAAAAAGTAGTGTGCATAATGGAGTAAACATCTTCAAGGGGGAAATGAACCAACTGCATGCACCTTTTCTATGAATCCACTAGAAGAAGTATTTGAGGATTATTTTATCAAGATAAATCCATTATAATATAATGAATTAGGGGAATCATATTTTAAAAGAAATTATTTGATTATAGTGTGGAATCAGTTACTTTTTTATGGATTATTAAAGGTAGATCCCAATTATCTATTCTATTTTAGAATTTAAATGGCCGATAGACATTTTAAAAATTAAGGATTTGATTAAACTTTTTTAAAAACTCAATAAAACCATTAATTAAGGCCTTCAAACATATTTTTCATCAAAAAATGAATCAAAATTGAAATTATAGAATTTATTTGGAAAAATATAATTTTTCGTAAAATTGGAGAACAATTTGAAAAAGATCACCATTAGATATGAGTCATCTTCATAACGAGTCACTACAAGGATGAATGACTGCCAGGATGAGTCACCACTAGGATGTGTCACTTCCATGATGATTCATGACCAATATGAGTCACCATCTACATTATTCACTGCCATGATGAGTCATGTTCAAGATGAGACATAATGAGGATGGGTCACCACCAAGACGATTCAATGAAAGTGTGAGTCACCACCGGGATGATTCACCACCTAGATGAGTCGCCACCAAGATGAGCCACCCCCATGATGAGTCACCACTAGGATGAGTCAAATACAGTATGTTTCACAACAAAAATTAGTAACCACCCAAAAGGGTTTCCAGTAGAATGATTCACCTTTAGAAAGATTTAAATTTGGAAAATAGTTTGAATGTATCACTCTTTTAATGACTCATATGTCCCAAAATAACCTAGAATTCCCCCCAGAGACCTCAAACACCAGATTTTTGGTAATATAATGGTTCATAATGATCAGTTTGTTACATATATATTATGAATATATTTATTATCTTTATTTTATTTTTTAATTTAATTTTATTCCTTTCATGGTGTTATCATTTAAAATGAATCATAGTGGTATGTGATTATTTGAAATATTTAATGACTATCTTACCCCATAAATTTCTTAGTGATATTTTAATGGTATTTAATTTAAATAATGTCAAAAACCTTGTTGTTATTTGTCCTTCAATATAGATATTTTTTTGATACCATCCTCTTTCTTCTATGGATCGATTAGGATGTTCACAAACAAATTGTTATAGTGGGATTTTCAACTCTATAGGATAACAATGTTTTGAAGAGATTATAATGGAACTCATTTATTTCCATGAGTTAATCATGTTTCGAACAAATTGTTATAAAACCCATTTCTTTTTAATGGGTTGATCATTTTTGAATGAATTTTTTTGAACTTATTCATTATACATTGGTTAATCATGTTTCAAAGAGTTTATTATTGAGTCCATTTATTTTTCATAGTTTAATGGTGTCTCAAGGTTAGTTTTATAGATGCCATTTATCTTCTATTGGTTTACCATGATTTTATGATTTTTATGATGAACATTTTTTATTCATGGTACATGATCATTATAGTAAATGGGTGATCCTGATACATATTATCTGAAGGGTTGAGTAATAATATTGCTTATGGGTATGCCCGATATATCATAAATAAATTATTGATCCATGTTATAGATCATGGTTAATGGTTGATAACATATAGCATAAATAAAGGGTTTATCCCCATTATAGACCTTGGGTGAGCCTAATATATCTTATAAGATTAGTCATCTCCATTATATATCTCCACAACATTGGGTAATGATAATATAGGAAGTCAGATGTATAGTTATTCAAATTAATATTTTTGAAAATTAATTGAAATGGTTTTATGAATGTGATGCTCTAAGTTAACATAACGATTTTTAATTTCATGTTATGAGTTTATAATGTTTTTAATGATTTAGGTGGATATAACATGGATCATGATTAATGATTTTGATGAATCATTCCTTTTCCATATTTTCAATTTTATGGTTTATTTATTTATGGTTATGAGTTTTTTAATGACTCTATTATGCACTTGGATTGTGTCATCATTTTGTTTTTTACTATAATTCTAATTGAAGACATTTAATAGTTAATTCTTATGTTTTCCCATACAACACATCTAAGCTCACCCTTTTTATGTTTCCTTTTTTCATGGGTTTTAAAGAATTGTGTATTCCTTTTTATATAAATAATATATTTCAAAAGGAGGAGGTTGATGAGCTATTTTGAAATAAGAAAAGGAGGGATAAATGGATTAAATTTACATTTGATGACCTATGAGCCCATATTGATAAGATTTGTTTATTTAGGGGATTTTATTACAATCTAAAATTGTAAAAAAAAAATTCATTGAGGGTATATATGATCAAAGTTTTTATTTTTATTTTTTAATGTTTAGATGAGGATTTTGGGTCATAATTATCAATATAAAATCGAAAAAAGTAATGTAATGGATTTTTCCACATGATTCTGGAGTGTGGGACCTGGGCTATTGTAGTTGGTATCAAAGGTCACTTTTGATAAATATGGAGAAATATATGTTTTAATATGAGTTTATCATAAGTATTATGGATGCTTTCAAAATACGATAGGTTAATGGTTTATCAGAAGATAATATTCTTATGAAACCCCATTTAAGGTTTTTGTGTTGTACTAATTTGGAGGTTACTGATGATATTTTTGGAGACCACTTATTCGGTTGATGTATTCTCAATACCTAAGATAAACATTAAGTGTTTTTGCAGAGGATTTAGTTTTTTAGATTAACAAAAAAAATGGAAGACCCCATATGCTGGGTGAAGACCCATTACTTCCGACACAATGGTAGTGCTTGAACACTTGACCAAATGATATTAAGGGTTTTAGAAACAACCATTCGATTTTATGTTTTCATTGTAAGAATGACCCAATTTTATGTACAATTTATCTCTATTTCGAAAACCAATGGTATTTTAATATAAGAATAATGATATATTTATCATTGTAGAATATATGATCAAATCCTGTTAATATTTTGGGTTTTGAACTTAGCCAGAAAATGTTTGAAGGATTTTATTGACAGTTATTTGTGTAATAATATACACTGAAATTTGTGTATTAAAATTAATTTTTAATATTAGTTTATCATTTTATGGTTTAGCCATTTTGGGAATTATCAAACCATGTAATAAAATTTTTGGTTTTTGATAATATCTAAAGATGGGTGGAATAACTTGAATATCCCTTTTATAGAAATATATTCTATAAAATTTAATTTTACTGATTCAGGTATTCAAACATCTTCTTGAATACTCATCATTTGGATAAAGAGAATTTTATTTTATACAATGTTATTATTGGATGATATTATACTCAACTTGAATGTATATTCATCTTTGGACTACACATTAAGATAATTTTTTATCTTCAGAAAATGGATATTGAAATAAAATTTCAACCTATTACCATAATATTTAATGAATTAATTGTCATTTTCCACAACTAATTTAATTTTTGGGTTCTCATAATTTATATCTTATTTACCATGTTCTCTATCAGCCTCTACTAGTTAATTGGAATTATTTTTTGTTTCCAAAAAATCATTTATTTACACAACTATTTTCCCCTATATGGAATCCAATTTCTATGTAAATTTCAGGGAGCTTTGAATTTCACCCATTCCATTTTGATGTGGTATTCAATAAAGTAATACTAGAAATATTAATAATTTTATAAACAAGTTGAATTTCAAGGGGGAAATTAATTTTAATTGGGGTAGGATGTATCTCCATGAAATTTTATGAAATATCTTCAATATATATTTTAATTTATTTAGAAATTTCAATACAAGAAACAAATAGTTTAGATGGAATAAAATTCAACACCAATTTTATAATTAATTTCCTATAACATTTATTTCCTTCGATGAATTATGTTACACAACTGCTCGAGTATTAGCAGACATCAATATACAAATAATATAATTTTTTTAACACAATAGAAATAACCTAGAAATTGGAATGGTTGGAATTAATATGATTAACTAAATTAAGAAATAATATTTTTCATTATTTTATAAATTTAAATCATTTTTACTGATTCATTAGAAATGAAAACAAAGTCCAAATGAATATAATGGATGTGTTTTTACGAAATTAATTTGTATGACATGAATGGCATTTTATCTAAATAAATTAATTAATCGATGTTATTGAAACATATTATTGAAATTTTTTTGTTATATATTTAATATTTTTTTTCAATTCATCCAATAACTTTTATACGATTAATAAGAGAATAAAACAAATTTTATGCATAAAAAATATTTTTAAAGTAAAGTTTTACATTATTTTAAGGGAGATCCTTTTTTAGATCTAATTTATAGTAATTTTATAATATTAATTTGAAACTATAATATTATAATTCCTACTAATAATATCATAATTTACATGGTGTTACTGTATTTATTTTTCTGATAACATTAATATTTTGATGAATAATGAATGACACCGAATTTTAAGTGAAATTTTATTTTTCATTTTAAGAAATTATGGTAAAAAAATATTTTATTTATTATATTTAATGTATAATTAGAAAAAATTTATATCTTTTAAACCTATTCATGTCAATTTAAATAGTTTCACATTGAAATTAGATATAAACACATGGCATGATTTTGAACATTTTTACATTAAATCCCCCCTTTACTATCATGTCTGTTGGATTAATTTCAAATTAATTTCATCTACATATATAATTATAATTTGGTAAAATTGATTCCATAATATGAATCATAATAATATTTAATTTATAGTAAGGAAAAATATTTTTTTTACCAAAATGATATGTGATTGTAATTAAAATTTATTACACTGATTATGCATATACTGGCATAATTAATTACTATACTTGGAATATAATGTGTATAAATGACACTAAAGTTATATAAAAAATGTTTTATATCATTATTTTTTCAATTAAAACTATAAAGTTTTATACTAGTATATTTTTAACCTTTTTAGGACATGTAATACACGCAGGTAATCCAAATCCTTTCAGGAACACATGACGTGAACATTTATCCACATAAAATGAGCCTCTTATAGTATTCAGTACATTACACCTCTCCAAACCAATGTCTCATTTCAAACCCTCTCATATAATCTCTCAATATCCCTCCACTCACCCTATAGTCATGACTTTGGGGGGAAAGGGAATCAAGTAATCCCTTTTATGAAAACCAAAATTAGTTACCTGAAAAGGAAGTCACATTCTTCTCTGTAAATTTATGGTACCCTTATTTATTCACATCATAATTAATTATTATTACATTAAAATGTAAAAAAATCACTATAATATATATACTTAATTGTTTTTAGGTTATCTATTATGATTAAACATACATACACTTTAATAAAATGGTAACGAAATTATCATTTGTGTACGACGAGCTACCCTAGATTGAAATGATTTCAATTTTTTGTTCTATTAACACCTCTCATGGTTGGTAATTAGGACGTACACCCAATTTTTATAATATATATATGATATTTTTGATTTCTTCCTACTTTTGGAATTTTATATTATGCATACTTCTATGAATTCCATTTTTCATACATAAGATAATAGCGTTTGAAGATGTGGGTACTATTGCCATGTCAAAGTGTTGTGTTTGATTGAAAAATTACATGGAATGTAATAAATATTGGTTTAACTAGATATATTTGACATAAATAATA
The DNA here is from genome assembly GCA_963277665.1 of Viscum album. Taxonomy (NCBI): domain Eukaryota; kingdom Viridiplantae; phylum Streptophyta; class Magnoliopsida; order Santalales; family Viscaceae; genus Viscum; species Viscum album. Next base: position 769,763,606 of record OY728121.1, read on the forward strand.
CATATATAATATTAATGACTTTTTTTGAATTATGTAAATATAATACATTATTTTTTTTTGTTACCCATTAACACATTGAAAAGGTGATAATGTCATTTGTGGATCTCTGGACTACGAACTCTTCAACACAATGAGAATCCTTTTATATTAAGAGAATTATATATATAATTATATATTATTAATTAATATTTTATATATGTTATAATTATCATTATGGGAAGTTAAATTTTACTATACCTTCTTTCTATAATAATCATTGAAAAACGAGATCGTTACTCATGTGTATGTACGGCCTACAACCTCAATGATTGTAATGTTGGTTCATTTTTCATAACAAAAATTCATGAAAAGATTCAAAATTATAATTGATATGTATATATTATTATAATTTAATGATTATTATTTCGGATATTTATATATAATGAACCTTTTTACGATAGTTGAGATACCAAATTCATTTTGCATCACAAAAAAAACATGGTCAAGAGATCTGAGTTAAACATTATAGAGTAAGTAATCGTATATATATTTCTGGTTATTTATATAAAATTTATAATAATAATGAAATTTTTTTAGGAAAGAAAATAAATAACATAATTTTATTATTCATGATGATAATGATACATGTGACCAGTCTGGCTCAAGATATGATATTTTTGTCTCACTTTTACTATTGTGAGACATACATCATAATCGCAACTTATTTTGTTTTTGTGGTCGATCTAATACCCATTATTATGTATTATATCATGAGTTATTTTATCCTATTGTTATATAAATTTTTCATTTCATTAATTTTAATTATGCGATTTCTGATTCAAATGTTACTACATTTCAAATGGATTTTTTCTAAATTTCATTTTTTGAGGAATATTGTATTATTATGAAACTAGATTCTTTTGTATGGTGTATATAATACACTATAGAATATTATATAATTAATTTGCATTATTTAGTTATATTAATAACATTTTTTTTATTTCATGGGGATCCTGATTCAATATTAACTCATGTAGTAAGGGATTCATGTGTCACTTTTACTTTCATGAGGCATACATCATCATCACCACTTATTTATTATTTTTGTTGTGTATACTACACTTTTTTCTATTTCTTATAATTAATTCTTATATCTTCATGTTTTTAAATTTTAAATTTAATGATTATTCATTCATGGGGTTTACAGTTTCAAATTTACCAATGTTTTAATGGATTTCAGTCCCAATTATCTTTATATGATACATTTTTTATGGCGTACACCTATTAGCATTTATAAGGTGATTAAAATGAGAAATTTAAATTTTATTTGAATTATATATATATTCTAATCAAATTCTATGTTTCATTCAATTTTATTCAATTCATGGGGTGAATGATTCAAATGTTTAACAGTGGTATGTGATGGTTTGGAATGTGTAATGATTATCAATATAAATAATGTTTTAATGATATTTTAATGGTATTTCATTTATTCAATGTTAAAAAACCTTATTTTCATTCATCCACCAGTGGATATTTTTTTTCATATTCATTAGTTTATGGATATAATAATAATTTTTAATGATATTTGTATACAAGGATTTTCTTTTCCATGAGATAACCATGTTTCGATGAGAATATTTTGAAACCCATTTCTTTTCCATGTGCTAACTATGCTTCTAAGAGATATATATTGAAGCCATTTATTTTACAGAGGTTAATAATTATTGAAATAAATTTTTTGGAACCCATTTAATTTCCATTGGTTAAGGTTGTTTCAAAGAGTTTTTCATTGAATCCATTTCTTTTTTGTTTTCATAATAATGTTTCAAATAGATTTTCATTGAATCCCTTTCATATCCCTGGGTTTCTCATGTAATTTTGATAATAATGATTAATGTTTTTTTCGTGGTACATGAGAAATATATGAATTAAATGAACCTGAAATTTCATTTAAAATGGTTTGTGTCCCATTATAGTGCACAGGTGACCCTTATACAGCTTATATGAATGGCTGAGCCCCATTATAGCCAATAGAAAATCGGTGATCCTGATATAGCTTTTACTAATGATTGATCACCATAAAAGTGAATGGGTGAAACAGATATAACTTATAAAGAGTATGATCCCCATTATATATATATAATGAATTGGGAAATGATAACATCCGAAGACGGTCATATGGTTATTCAAAATCCAAGGGGTTTGAAAGGGTTTTATTAAAGTGATGCACCATGTTACCAAAACACAATTTAATAAATCTTTAGAAAATTATAATATTTGTAATGATAAATATTGATATGACATGGCTCTTGAGTATTGATTGTAATGAAATATCAATTTTCCCTGATTTCATTTTTTATTGTCCAAGTATTGATGGGGATGATTACTTTTATTATTCACTCTTTAATATTGATCATGTCATCATAACCATATGCATTGTTATGCTGATTGATGAAATTTTATTATTAATACTTATGTTTACCCTTGAAGAGCATATGATATCACCCTTATTAATTTTATTTACCAAAATTTTTGATTAATTATTCTCAAAATAAAATTTCTATAAATGATTTCACAAGGATTATGTACATAACATTTTATAAAACAAGAAAAGATGGGTTAATTTGGAAAAATATTATTTTTGATGACTCATGAGTAAAAGATGATAAGAGTTGTGTATGAAATAGTATTTCCTATTCTCCAAAAAACATAATCATATTAGGTCATCAAAGATGTACATGATTTATGATTTCATTTTTACATTTTATGTTATAGCTGAAATTTTCTGGTTATAGTTATCATAATCAATGTTGGAAATTTATAATAATGGATTTCAACACAATATTTGGGTGTTTGGGTCTAGGTCTATTATACCTAGATTTTCACGGGGTTTATTTGCTTTTATTTTAAGTGACTATACATTTAAAATTATTTAGTATGAATATATGTTACAGTTATGTCCATTAAGATTGTGTTACATGGGATTTTATTCACATATATGGATTACATTATTTATATGATGATGGTAAAAAAATGGAAACCTAACGTAAAATGAAAGGGTAATATAATGATCAAATTTTTTCACTATTTAAATATATTTTTTTTATCATGAAATTAATGTATATCAGGATATGTAAAATTATGATTTATATTTCCTGTCCGTATGGTTATTTATTTTTATTCTATAGAATATTAATAAAAATATTTGTAACCATTTTTGATTTAGTATATTGTTTGAAACAAGACCATGAAATGGATTTTGTGAAAGGTATTCCTCCAGAAACATAAAATACCTATAACCATATTATGTGACATATTTGGAACAAATTGTTATAAAAAAAATTTTAATCCAAAAATATTTCTATTATGAGGGAAAATATGAGTTTTTTGTCTTACCTATTAAATTAAGGAAAATATAACACTATTTATTATATATTCATTCATGACTACCTTTAGATTCATCTAGGAGTGAATTTAAAATTTTGAGGATATAATTTATTTTGGAGAGAATATAATATCCCTTGATTATTTATGCATATTATATTACAATTTTACATGATTTAATATTTTAATGAACTGCCAAATATTTATGTAATAAATCATATGACATGTGACACCCCAAAAATCTAAATTACTAATTTCATACTCAATAGTGTTAACGAAATACGTCACCAGTCACATAATGTAATATAATATTCAGATACCATATAATATATTTAATATTTAAAATAGATTCTATATATTTCAATGCATGTAACACCAAGTTTGTTTGAATTACAAGAATGACCGAGCATCCTTAAAATATTGCCTTATACGCAATACCAAGTATCACCAAACAATGATGTATTATTAAAATATTATTTTTTAAAAATAATATGGCATAACCTAGCTGTTATGTTAGTGGTTATGAATAGTATTAACTAGCTTATGAAAATATATGGTATTTATAAAATGTATTCATCGGTAACCAATTAATGAGGAATGAAACTAAGTACTATTTGGATATAATTTTTTTTATTATTTTAATGCTTTCAACAGATTTTTACATTAATAAAAATAAATAATTACAATTATATAATGATTTTAATTTAAAAAATATTTCATAATATAATTCAATTTTTTATTATTTATCCACTAGCTTTGATAGGGATAAGATTTTAACAAAAATTATTTTACAAATAAAAACCAATATTTTTATAAAGGAAATTTAACCTTATTTTAATGGAAAAACTATTTTAAATCATAATTTTGACAGTATAATAAATTTAATTATATAAAATAAAATTCATTATTGAATTCATAATGTTAATATTATCCAAGGGTTATTTTTTTATATTTTTCTGAGAGACCTATGTTTTTGATAAATAGTGAATAATACCTCATTTTGCTAAAAACTTCATTTTCATTTAAATAATAAGTAGTGTTAAATTATTTTTAAAATTACTTATAAAGTAACATTTGATCTATTATAAATAAATTAATTCAATTTAGTTCTTTATATTAAATTTCACTTTGAAACTGAGTACATAAACCCAATAAAATTAGGACTATTTTTCTTTTAAACTAGTTAAAATGTCTATCTACAAGATTAGCATTAATATTAATTTTTCAAATTCTATGATTTAAATTTCAGAAAATTTACATAAAGAATTATAATAAAGATTATATTTTAACTCTAAGAATATCAACTCAATATTTTACGAAAATTATTAGTGAAAGTGATTATAATTAATTATTGGGATTGATGTGTAATCGTGCTAAAAATTGTTTAAACCATATATTTAAGGGTCGAGATGACCTAGAAACTTTTGGAACGCCAATTTTTTATCTCTATTTAAGAAATAAACCATAAAATCGTTATTTTTGTCAGTTGGTATTACTTGTTTTATGTATGAAAATTTGTACACCTAACTTGTTTCAAAAATTCCATGTTAGTCTTTTTAATTCCTTATAAAAGTCCACAAACTATCCCCATTCTTAAATCCTCTCTCAAAAATTTGGCATATCTGTGATAGTCCAAAATAGCTCCTCAACATTCCTCCCCTCAGCATATAATCCTTCCTTTGGGGATAATTAAATATAAGGATGATTTTGGTTAAATCAAAAATAAGTTACCCAATTAAGAAAAAACATCAATTGTCAATATTTTTAGTTTTTTTACATTATTCAGCCTATATACTATTCTTATTCTATGACTAAATTACAAAAACACTATTCCAAATATAAGAGGATTTGTTTTTGATTTATGCTTAAAAATATGCTCACCTTTATCTAATGGGTAACGAACAAACTCTTTCTATGTATGGAGAACTACTCCCTCATGAAATAATGATTGTTCATTTTTTCATTTATAACATTCATGGTTGGAAATAATGATGGAAACACTGTTAATATATATTATATACAATTATTATTATTATTTTATGATTTTTTAATTTTTTTACAACAAAACACCTTATTATTTCCATTTTGTTAATATGATATCATCATATGAGGATGTGTGGACTACCACCCCACCAAAGCAATGTGATTTGTTCCCACGATCTATGGGATGTATAAATAATAATTATAATTCAACATATGAGTCATAAAAAAATCTATATGATATTAAAGAAAAAATTACAATTATATATATATATATATATAAATCATTTTCATTGTTATACATTGACACACTAAAAGCGATATTGTCAGTCGTGGACGTCTGGATTATTTACTCCTCATCATAATCTGATTCCTCTTATATTAATAGAATTTTATATATAATTATATATTACTATATAATATTTTATTAATTATAATATTAACATGATTTAATCTTATAATTCTATTTTCCATCTTTCCTTAATGATCATTGAGAAATGAAAATGTTACTAATGCATATGTACAGCCTATCATCTCCATGATTGTAACATTGGTTCATTATTTATAGAAATATTTATTTATTTATTTTAAAATTATAATTTATTTATAAATATGATATTTATTTTATAATTATAATTCTAGAGATGTTATATATTGACCCTTTTACCATTTCTGACTTACAGAAAAAAATTTAGACACATAAACTGAATTTAGTCAAAAGAGCTGGTGTAAACATAATTGTTTATGTAGTTGTATACATCATAGTAATAAGTGAAGTAAAATCAATGATAAAAATGATAAATTTTTTCAAGAAAGTATAAAATTAACATATTTTTATTATATTTGTAGTTGAAGGATGTTCATAAAAAAGGAAACACAAGGTAAGGGACTCTTACCTCAGATTTCATTCCATGAGGCTTAATTTGTTGTTGTGCACCAAATTTAGAGTATATGGTGTACATACTACCACATTGACATGAAATATCAAGAAATATATTATATTTATGTTATTTATATGCCTAAAATGATTATTATTACAATTCGGACTTTTTATTCTTATGTACGTAATTTCATCTCAATTTATATTCTATTTATGCTTATTTATTATTATGCACCAATTTTCATTTATATGGTGTATATATAGTACTTTTACATGGTTTATCAAGAATCTCTTTAATCACAAGATATTATATATTAATTTTATTTTATTCCTCCTAGATTATTAGGATTTTAAATGTATCAATGTTTTATGAGACACTTTGGTATGTTTAATGTTTATTTTTTTCAATAATAACATTAGTTATATTTAAATTTTATTTCTATTCAAGGAAATTATATAACCATTTTACAGTAAAACCTCTCAATTTTATCTGGTTATTCATAATCATTTTGAAGTATCAGCTCCATTTTTTCTCCCTTTGGTACTCAACTATTTTTGAAAATTATTTTAAGAAAACCCAACTTATTTTCTCTCTTTAGTTGGAGAACTTGTTTTCTTCTAAAAACTATGTTTTAATAAAATGTTATCAAAAATGTTTTTAAAATGATTTGGTAATAAAAAATTTACCCTTTTTTACTTTTAAAATTTTTTCAAGGGAATATTCTTGTCACTTTCTGAATAAGCCATCTTTCTAACCTTTTAACGTATAAAAGGAATATTCATTTTACCTCGTATGACATGTAAAATTTACACACCAAAATTTCCTTGAAGCTTCCCTTTCATGTTTAAAAAGTAAATTTATAAAGATTTGTTTTTAAAAATATATTTTCATGAAATGGTTTAAAAATGGTTATTTTCATCAGTAATGTTTTTAGAAGATCTACTAATATTGATTTCATCTGTCAATGAAAACAACCATTTATTTTACTCAACATGGATTACGTGGTATTGATACCATAAATAATATACCTCTAGATGAATTCTGTTTTATTTGTCCAAGGATAATATTCATATTAACATTATTTAATCATTTAGTCTGATCCAAATATTGAATTTCCTATGATTTTTGAAAAGTGAGTTTCCACTAAATAACTATATCATTTTTCATGGGTACAATTATTTCCTGAAGCATATAAATTTTTTAGTATAGTGTTTACATTAAAATTTATTTCATTAGTTGGGGAAATATTAAAAAATATGTATCCTTTATATATATTTTATAAGGATATTTTTTTATTTAAATTCATTTTATATGAACTATATGGGTTGGGGACCTATAAATGCCAGCCCTACGGGTTAGAGACAAGTTAATACAAGCTCTACGGGTTGGGGAACAGATCATTAAATCCCAACAATGCATTAGTATTTTCATATGATTAATTAGTTTTGAAAATTGGTATGGATAAACTATCTATTGACGGAACTACTTCCATGTACCTAGAAAACATGGTGTCGATTAATTAACAATTTCCTTCATTTAGTTTCAGTTATTATTTATCCATGAGATATTATGTCGATATGTCTATGGAAATATTAATTTTTTAGTTAATTGATTAAATGAAATGTGTTTCAGTTTCTTAAATTTCCATATTTATTGTTCCTTATATAGTTATCTAAATGGTATATGATTTTACTTATTACCTTTTTTATATTCTTAAAGAACTTCCTTCAGTGTTTTTTGATTATATGGTTTGTCTGTTCTATCATTTACCATACCATTATTATTATTCCCATTGATTCAATTATCTTCCACTATATTTTTCCATTACTGTGATATTGAGCTCACCATTAATATGTTTCATTACCCAATAATACAAGAAGCGTACTATGAATGATTTTAGGGGTTTACATGGTAGTTAGAGTTATTATTGATTTTATTTATTAATTTATATGTATGTTATTAGAAGAAAAAAATGTTATGATTTGTGTATTATTTTCTATTAAAAGACTCATGTGTGTAACTAGTTTAAAAAAACTACTAAATAAGATAGGACCTTAGTGGATTAATTCAATGAAATCATACTAATGTAATTGATAGTAGACATCATTTCATGGCCTTCTCATCTCGGGCCTCTATAGTTGGTATTGAAGGAAGTTTATAAAACACTTTGGGAACTATAATTAAGAAACAATAGGCTACATAACATATCCCTAAGGTATAATTTGATGAATATTATATAGGAACACCTTAGAATTTGGGAAATGTTGAGATTATGTGGTATTTTTAGGAAATACATCCTTATATACACACTACAAGTGGATATGGATCTAACATAGATTTACCTATGAGTAATAACTCTAACAAGGTGTTCCGATCCTAACTTAGGGTAATCTGTTATATCACAATGAGTTTTACAGAACACATACTTTGACTCTTTCATTGGATATTCTTATGAAAACTCATATTTTATTTACAAAACACTATAAATAATTTTGACAATAAATATCCTAGGTTAAACATAAGGGGGCTTAAATTGAAAATAAGTCTTCATTATTTATAAATAAAATTAATGATAATGAGGGTAAAACCTAAACTATAGATGAACCACTATGGAATATAAATGGATGAATTATTTCCGTTTTGAGTCTATATTGAAAACTACGGTTAAATGGATATTTATTGATTAATATTATTTCATGGATGTCCATTAAATTTATTTTAGAAAATATATTAATTAAATTTTAGAAAAGTAAAACATATAAGCTTGGTGGAAACCAATAATATTTTGAAAGGTCGCAGGTCATGAACACATGGGTGAAAGATAAGAAGGGTTTGACACAACCCACGACCTACACAATGTCCTGGTTTATATTTCATTGATTTTAATTGAAGCATTTAATGAATAGTTACTAATCATAATAAAATTATGTTACTTTTTTGGTTTAGATATTGATGTTCATACAAAATTATATTTGCAGAATAGTTATAGACAAATAGTTATCATTTCACACTTTTAAGGGAATTAAGATCCCATAGAGATGTATTTCAGTTCTTCAAGCATCCAACTTGATTATTGGATAAATTAGTTCACAACAGAAAAACAATGAGGGATAAAAATGAATACAATAAATTAGATTTTTATTTAAGAAAAACCAAAATTTAGGATTTTTCTTGAAATTAAAACCAATCAAGAATGAATTTTTCCTTATATTCATGGTTATTAAAATGAATGACTCAAAATTAGTAAAATTACTTCGATATAAATTTTTTTTCCTAATACCATTACTTTTGTAGAACTGATGTTCTTATAAATAATTAATTATTTATGGATATTATTCCCTAAAAATTTCAATTATAATTAAATTATATTTGATTGATGACCAATTTCACTCCCTATAAATATTTATGGTTTTCCTCTAAGTACATATCTCTACTTTCCACTACTGATTTCAAACATAGCTACTATGATATATGTTAGCCCATCTAACCCTTGTGATTCTAATTTTCTATTTTCTTGAAGATTTCATATGAACCATTATAATGATTTCTGATTTCAATCAAAGGAAATATCTCAAAATCAATGACAAAAATCAAGATGAAATTGAGAGGATGAAATTTAATTAATGTAGGGGGAATTTGATGGCCCGAAAAACTAAAGTAAGAATCTTGTACTCATTTGTTTGTATCACATGTCACACCAAGAATTTGAGGCAATATAATATATTGATGCCATATAATATATTTAATATTTAAAATATTTTCTATATATTTAAATTCATTCAACATCTTGTTATAATTCATTGCATGCAAGGGATACCTTCCTAGAAAGATTGCATTATACACATGACTGAGTTACAACAAACAATGATATATTATTAAAATATTATTATTTAATATAATAAGAAATAACATAACCATTATGTTATCAGTTATGAATATTATGAACTATCTTATGAAAATAAATGGTTTATATTAAATTAATTCATTGGTTACAAATTAATGTGAACCGAAAATAAGAACCAATTTGATATAAAAATATATATTTTTATTTTTATGATTTCAAAAGAGATTTAAATTAATAAACATATTTCATTATAGTTAGTGAATCATTTTAAAGAAACATATATGTCATTTATGAAATCAAATATTTTTTATATTCATCTATTATGTTTTGTAGACAAGATATTAACAAACCTTATTTTACACAAAAGCCTATATTTTTAAAAGGGAAAATTTACAACATTTAATGGAAATCAGATTTCAAATCTTAATTATGAAAATTTGATAAATTTAAATCTATAAGATAAGATTAATTATTTAATTCGTAGTGTAAAAATTATCCGGTGTTAATTTTTTGTATTTTTGTAAGAAACATCATTTTTTTGATGAATAGTGAAAAATACTATATTTTAGGCAAAAACTACCAATTCATTTCAAAAATTATTGATTGTAAATTATATTTTATTTTTTTAAAAGAAATTTTTTATATATTATACATATAGTAATAAAATTTAGATTATTATTATAAATTTCACATTGAAATAAAATATGAATACTCAATAATCACTTGAAGATTTTTTAATTTAAACTAGTTAAATTGTCTCTCTACAAGATTAGCATTAATCCTAAAATTTCCACTTCTATGATTTTGAATAAAAATCGACTAAAACCTATATTTTGTTTCCCAAATTAAATAGTTACCTATCCAAAACCCATTGTATGTCTATAAATTGTCCATTAACCTCTAATTTATTAATATTTTTTGTTTTTATAACTATTTATTTTTAAGAACGTGTGTGCACCTAATATGTTTCCAAAAATTCCAAGTGAGTCTTGTTACTTCCCTATAAAAGCCTCCACCTCTCCCCATTCCTCACCCCTCTAAAACCACCTTGGATTGAATAAGATGTACCCAAATATTTCCTAAAAATATCTCCCATCATCCTAGATGCCTCCCCGTTAAAATAATTCAACCCAAGAAATATTTTTCTTCAAACCAAAATAATTTTCCCGATTAAGAGGTAATGTCTTATCTCATGATATTTAGTTTCATTTCCATTATTAAACCCATAAATTCTTCATATTATATTTACATATAATAACAAAACTATTTACACTATTCTATTATGGGTTAATGTTAATTTTTCTACATACACTTACACACACCTCCATCTAATGGGTAGAGAAAATACTATTTCTATGTATGGAGAACTACTGCCTCACAAAACAATGATTTTACATTTTTCCATTTACAACATTCAGGGTAGGAAATTAGGATTGAAATAATAATTATATATATATAATATTATATATATTATACCTTTAATATTATTTAATTTTTTAACAACACATGGCCTTTTACTTTCCATTTTTTGCGTTAATACGATAACATTGTATGAGGAAGGGTGAACTACAACCCCCTCAAGGTAATTTGAATCGTTCACATGATCCATAGAATGTATAAAGAATGATTATAATTGAAAATATGATTCATAAACAACATCTATAAGATATTCATGAAATAATTTACTTTTTTTATTTATAAATATATATTTCATTTTTATTATTATCCTTTAACACTCTATAAAATGATTATGTCGGTCATGGACACTGGACTACCACCAACTCGACAAAATTTTATTACTTTTACATTATGAGAATTTTATATTTAAATATATATTACAAAATAATATAGTATTCATGATATTATGAAAAAAAATTATGTATAAAATTCTACCTACCTCCATTCCATAATGATCATTGAAAAATGAGAACATTACTCATGCATACGTATAACCTACCATTTCTATGATTGTATCGTTGGATATTTTTTTGTAACCATATTCAATGATTGATTTAAAAATTATAATATATATATATATATGATATTTATGTCATGATTATTATTTTGGAGATGTTATATATTGACCCATTTGACCATGATTGGCCTACCAATGTTGTTTTGACACATAAAACGAATTTGTTCAGAAGATCTGATGTAAACAAATTTGTTTAGGTAGTGGTATAAAACATAGTAATAAGTGAAATAATGATAAATTTGAAGAAATTTCTCAATAAAGTAAAAAATTGATAGAATTTTATTATATAGGCTATTAAAGAACATTCATCCAAAAAGAAACAGAAGGTAAGGGACTCTTGTGTCACTATTATCTCTGTGAGGCATAATTTATTATTGTGCACCCAATTTCATTTATGTGGTGTACATAATTCCATGCTAGTGTGAAATATCATGAAATATATTATATTTATGGTATTTAGATGTTTCAATAGATTATTATTAATTTTGGGTATTTCAATTTATATGTAATATATTTCATCTCAATTTACATTATATGGATACTTATTTGTTATTATGCACATAGTTTCCTTTATATTGTTTATCTAATGTCCATTTACATGATAAATTATTAATATCATCACAATCATTATATTATAAAATTAATTTAATTTTATTATTATGTGATGATTGTTATTTAAAATGTTTTGTTTTGGATTTGGACACTTTGGAATGTTTCATGTTTATTTTCATCAACAATAACATTAATGATATATCAATTATATTTCCATTCAAGGAATATATATAACCATTTCTCAATAAACCCTTTCATTCATATCTAGTTATTCGTTATAGTTCCTATGAATTAGTACCATTTTTTCAATCATTGGTAGTCAAATGTTTTATAAAATTTATTATAATATGTTTTTCAGAAAACAAAAATTCATTTCTCTCTTTAGTCAGAGAACCTATTTTTTCAAAAAAATATTTCTCAATAAAATAATATCAATTTTTTTAAAATTATTTGGAAAATAATTTTCAACAAATTTTTTATCTTACCTATGATTTCTAAAGAATCATATTTTCAATTTTTGAATAAAGAATATTTTTGAACATAAACAATAAAAATGGAATGTTATTTTTACCTCGTATGATACATAGAGATTTACCCACCATCATTTCTTTGAAGATTCATTTTCCTATTTAAAATGTAAAATGTTAATAAAAATGTTCTCAAAAGTGATTTTCTAAGAAAATGTTTTTTTAATAGGATATTTTCCTCATGAATATTTTAAAAATAATCTTTTATAATGTTTCCCTTCATCAAAGAAATCAACCATTTATTTTAATTAGCTTGGGTTATGTTGTGTTTATACCGTACATGATCTTCTTCTAGGTTCTGTATATTTATTTCTTCCAAGGATAATATTCAAGTTCACTTCCTTTATTACTTTTGTCTACTATAAAATATTATATTTCCTACGATCATTGCACATTTAATTTCTCCTAAATACCCATATCATTTTCATGGATATTATTATTTCACGAACCGTACCTCATTTTTTATAAGTTGATTACATTGAAAGTTACTTGATTATTTGGGTAAATATAGATAAAACTATATCCTTTAAGGATATTTTATTAGGGACATTTTGTATTTAGATGTTGTGGACAAGAAATAAATGGGTTGGGGATGTGTTGATGTATGTACTGTGGGATAGATACTGGTTAATGAATACTCTACGGGTTGGGGATCGGATAATGAAATCTCATAGATGCATCTGTAATATCATGGGATGAATTAGTTGTGATAATTAGTGTGTACAAACTATTTATTGATGGTATTGGATGAATTTACGAGGGAAACAAGGTGTCCAATAATTGAGAATTTCCTTCATTTAGTTTATATTTTAATTCATCAATGATATATTTCATATAAATTTCTATGGTCACATTTCATTTTCAGTTCTTTGATTAAATGGCATGTGTTTTAGTTTCTTACATTTCTATGTTTATTTTTACTTATCTAGTTGTTTGAATGTAATGTTTGTCCATTTATTACATTGAAATATTTTTAAAAAACATCATTCTCACTTTTTTAATTATATGGTATCTGTGTTCTATTATTTACCATGTTGTTATTATTATTCTCATTGATTCATTATTGGTTCTGGTATATTTTTTCATTACTCAGAATTTGAGCTCAACTTATGTATGTTTCTTTCATTATGAATCCTATAAGCATACTAGGAAAGATATTCATGGATTTGTTAGATGGATTATAGTAATTCTTGATGCTATTAGTTTATTTTAAAATATCTTATTTGATGAAAAAATATATATATTAAAATTAGTGTCTTATATTGTAATAAAAGACTAATGTATGTATATATTTTACCTAGTATACTAAACATATTAGTCCTACAGTGCATTATTAATGGTAATCATGCAACTATAATTGATAACAGACACCAGCTCTAAGCCTTCTGGGGTTGTGCTACTAGAAATTAAATTATTGATATTTGAAGAAATTAATTCACTCATAAGGGAATATTTTAACAAAATTACACGAAAACATGATGGAAATACCATGTATTATTATATACTACTATTTTTTTGAAATTAAAAAGAGAATAAAAATTGGAACATTCAATATAGAAGAATAAATTTTTTACATCTTCAAAATCGTACATGTCATCATTTCCTTTGAGAATCGCTATTAGTGGTTCTATGCCTAAAATGAAAAAATCATAATTAATGGAAAAATCATTTTATAAAAACCAAAATGAAAAAATAGAATTTTAATAAAATAATATCTAATGTAAATAATTTATAGTATGTAATATGGGTAATAAATACAATTTGTACTAGTATTTAACGGTATATAGACATTGGGTATAATACTGGTAAACATATTAATTTTTGTGAATTATATGTATATATTTATTATAAATAAATAATATATATATTGTAAAGTTATAATTAATTAAAAAACTTATTTTCTTTAACCTAATCTATTTTCTAATATAATAAAAATAAACTAATCAATTTTCAGAAAAAAAACTTTTATTATAGATATTTTAAAAAAAATGTACATTTGTTAAACAATCGTTAATTTTCATGAATTATTTCAATAATATGGATACTATAAAATTTATTATTTTTAAGGAAAATATATAATATCCATGTAATAATTAAGTAATGAATAATAATTCAATTATTAATTGTTATTGAAATATTAGTTATGTGAAATCATTGGGATATTATATATTTAATGTTTTTATTTGGAAGGTAATTTTATATATTCAGAGAAATAATATACAAGTAATGTATTATCTATAAAAAATAATGACATTAAAATAATGTAATGATTATTATTTTTTCAATAATAATAATAAAATTCTTTAATGTTAAAAGGATATATTTTTTCAATAAAAACTATTTATGTGTCTAATATAATTGTTCAAAATATCATAAGTTAATAACTAATAAAAATTTATTCAAATACAATTATTTATGTTATTTGTTAAAATAAAATAAAATATTTCACAAAATTAATATAAGAAAAAAAAATAAAATAAATTCAATTTATGCATAAAAATATATTTTTTGAGAAATTGTTTTTACAGGTTTTGTGTAATTATATAAAAAAATCAACACAATAAGATATTAAATCTTATAATATATATTTTATATATGGATTCAGTACTTCAAAGTGTGGTAATCCATTCTAAACATTTTTTAGGTGAAAACATTCATTACTAAGAAAGACATTGTTGGTCACAATATATATAAATTGAGAATTAAGGATTATATTTGATTGAAAAGTCCTAACTATTTATAGATCCTTATCTCATATTGATTGTTTTATTAAATTATGTAAAGAACCTTATCTTATGTAATTAATTTTTAATCTTTGTGTTCAATTTCCATGATGAATTGCATTTCATATTAACTAATGAAATTGTATTTTAAAAAATTCTACACAATATTTCCTAAAAAAGCACCCATCTACTACAAACCACAATGCATATGTTTCTTTTAATTTAATAATTATTATATCTCCCTATTATATCCCTTATAATCCAATATTTTATTTGGTAACCAATTTTCATAAGAATCTATCCCAATTCCTTCATTTCCAATATCCTCAATTTGATAATAGTCATGTATTCCACATTGGAATTTTCATGGACATTATAATTTTGTCCTTATAATTTTCATTGAAGACTTCCCCAATCTGCCCTTCGTCATGTAAAAATTATTTTGTATCCACTTTTTTCAATAATGGTGATATTTATGGTATAAAATTACATGTTTTTATTAATTCATTCATTATAATGACTTCTCATTTGGGTCATTTTAGTAGCATATAGGAATGAAGTTATAATATCAATATCATGAATGAAAAATAAATAATAGATAATTTATATATTATGTAATGATTCTTAATTTCATTCATAATTATGAATTTTAAATATGAAAACATATATATCAATTAATAAATATTTTTTTTCATTATAACAATCATAAAATTTATATTTTTATGTCTTCCATGTGAACCATAAAATAAGATCGACAAAATATCTATGGGACAGAGGATAATAAAACAAATATGAAAATTTTTCCAGAAAATTCTAGAATTTAATATCCTATGATTATAAAAAATTGACTTGAACAACCATTCCATGGTTTAGACAGAATAAATAGAAAATTAAATACTAAAATATAAATTTTAATAAGGAATTATTAAAAAATAGTTAAAAGAAATTATATGTCAATGTAATAATTATATTAAATATTAATTGGTATTTGGTATATATGAATAATAATCCTATTTTTATAATAGAAGTAGTCACCTAAAATTTCATTAATAAACATTCCTGTGAAAGTTTTTCATGTCAAACTTTTAATTAACTTAGTTACAGTAGATATTCTTTTAATGTTTTATTTAATTCTTGTCTTTATATGGAACATGAATATATTTTATAAAAAACTCATGAATGTCAATAAATTAACTCATACATCCCTATTTCACTCCTCTAATGGTATCTGATTCAATTATTTCCAATGTTGTATTGGGTATTTTCAAATGTCATACTAATTTTGATATTGTTTATAAAAAATATCAATTAGTATAATATGTGTAAAGTATCGTGTTTTTTAACCGGGTTTTAATTATGATGTTTTTCAAATTTTTACGGTTTATCGACGGGTCTATTTTTAAATGGTGTTACAAAACTTTATTATAGGAGTTGGAACACATAAATGTGTCATTTTTGGACATGGGCACATACCCAATAATTTTCGCGGGAACCCCGATGAATATCAGGAGCACCAGATCCAAAACATTCTACATTAATGGATCCGCACTCGCAGCGCACAGTTGCGGTGCAACATGTGCAACTTACCCAATTTAATATTTTATTTACTTTAATTAAATTATATTAAATGGGGAATTTGTGTTTAAATAAAATAATGTGTTAATAATAATAATGTCATTGTTATTATTAATTTGGTGTCATAAATTATTTGGATGTCAAAAGATTTAATTTCATGATTAATGGGGTGTATTATTTATGTTAAACAATTTCAATTGCATGATTAATGTGGTGTATCATATATGTGAAATTAATGTGGCTATTGGGTTTCTAAAATAAATGATTATTTAAATATAGAGTTTCGGAATTATTGAGGAAGCATTTTTAATAAATGGTGGTGTTGGTTTATATCAGTTGGTTGAGTAATAATATTGAGATTATAATTGTTATGGTTTTAGGAGTGTTATAATTATTATTAATTGTTATTTTATTATTTTATAAATTAAAATAGTAATGGATTTGGATGTTTTGGGTGGAATTGAAAAAAATGATTTTTTAATAATAATAAAATGAGGATTTAATTATTACTGTTATAGAGTCCATTAACTAAATTCAAGGAAATGGAGAATTTAATTAATTGTTGGAATTAAATTTTTGATTTATTTGAAGTTCAAATTATTTAATTAATTTAGGAGTTTCATATTGAATGAAGAAGCATTTTTTAAATTAAATCAGGAGTTTAAGATTTAATATGAAAAATAAATTATGTTGAAAATAATTATAATGGTATGACTAATGTTATTATTGTTATAATAATAATAATCATTATAAATTAATGAAATTGATATATGGGTTTTATTAATTTTTTGAGATATAGGTTAGAAAATAAATTAAATGGAGGACCCCTCCCCTTTCCCCAAACTAAAGCGTGCACACCGCCTTTGATGTGTGATTCACATGAGATGTTGGATTCCTCCACAGTGCATACCTCCTCCTCCATACCCCCTTCTACTCCTTTCCAAGGCTGATACACTCTATGGTTCACCAATAGTGGTGCGACCAACTCATAGTTGGAACACCTACTGCATCGCATGTCACCAGGGAAGCACCCATGTTGCTACGCGACTCCACTCATTAGTGCACCACCCCCTCTCCCATACTCCACTTTGCATAAGATTATTCCTCTTGGACTCTAAATGAATATTTTCCCCCTATTCAAGTGATTCCATCTATATATAACTTGTCATTTGTAGCCGCAATTTTACTCCTCTCTGTTTTCTTGTTTTCTTTAATGAAACCCAAAGTTTCCAGTTTAACCTTATGGTTGCACTCCACTATTTTTATGGTATAAGAATGATGGATCGGGACATAATTGATTGTAATATTGCATCCACCTCTAAGGATGATGTGAATAGGTATGATTTTCCTTGTCGTCATTGCTTCGGGTAATGATATACATTTCCGTTATTAAATTGGAACCATCTATTTTAGAGTCTCACGAATTATTTGAGTCCCAAGTATATAATTGTAGGTGTGTTGACTGTTGATTCACTATTTATGGATATCAATTTTGTTATAGTGTTAGTTGATCAGTGACACAGTTCCTGCATATATATATATATATATATATATATAAGTATTTTTAAAGGGGTGTTCATGCGACTTCAGACTGATAGTAATTTATTTTCACCATAGATGTTGGAGTACTGCGTTTTTTATTTGGTTTCATCCCGAGGTAGGGTCCCTTTTTTAAGTCCCCATTTTAATAATTACATTAATAACATGCATGAACCACTTTTGTTGGTATTTAAATTATGTGGAGAAGTATTTATATTGAATTCCATCAAATGTAAATTTCATAAGTTTGATTAAATTGCAAAATATGATATGTGATGTGTTGATGCGTGCCTTTAGATGTAATTAAATGATTTTTTTTGGTGAGATAAATGAGGAAATCACGTTTTTTTGGTTTCGATCATGTATTGTTGTATTGGTTAAAGTGTCACGACTAAATTATTATATTATTATTTTCTTCCTAAGATAAAATAATTCATTTTTTATATTAATTTTGTGCTTTGATACTGTATATAAATAATTAATTAAAGGATTAATTATAAAATATTTATTTAACTGAATGAGATAATTTATTTATAGATTAATGGGGATATGTTTTCTTAGCTAAATAGAGATAATTATTTATAGATTAATTACTACCTATTAATGACGTGAAATGTTATTCAATTGTTGAATTAATTAATGGGTATGATTAAATAAATTATTTATTGATTAATTATTTATCTTGAATTTATTTAAATGAAAAATTGTTAATGCTCAAATTTCTCTACCATGATGTTGATTTAAGATTTTAAATGGTTGGATTGATTAAGAAATGTTGGACTCAGAATGAGATGATTGATCCAAAGATTAATTTTGATATTTTGTTTTGATTACAAAGTTATTTTTAATTATTGATTAAATGATGTTATTTTGTAGTGATATTTTGGAGAATTAATTTTAGGAATTAATTATAGGATGTGAGATTAGAATGAGATAATTCATTATGTAATATTAATTATGGGATGTGATTTTCATTATAGATTAATTAAATTGATGGATTGATTAATCGTAATGTGTACTTAGTTTATTGTTGTGTTAACTAATAGATTTGTTATATTTAACTAATTGATTTGATTAGTAAGGGGATACGGGTAATTTATTTGCGAATTAATTATCATGTTTTTAGTTAATTAATTGGGATAATTAAATGTTGAGTTAATTATCTAGTTGAATTTCTTGTGGTAAAAAATAATTAATTGTAAATTACTAATTAATTATTGAGATTATGAATGGTTAATTAATTGTGGAATTATTCAGCAGTAGATTTTTGTTGATAATTAGTTATTGAATTGATTAACGGATTTTATTAATTAGTTTATGATTTAATTAATGTATGGATTTGGTGTGTTATACATGGTGTTCTACATAAATGATAAATAAATATTCATTATTGATAAATGGGTTGTGAGAGAGGGACTAAGGCTCCACATACTCACGATGTGCTATACATAGAATTATACACCCAGTTTTCTTTCAAATATTTCTTTATGGGATATGAATTAATGATCCAGATACCCATGGGTTGTGAGACAAGGATTAATGGTCCAAATACTCACTAGGGAGCTAGAACTGACATTCTACACCAATTAATTGACATTAGACTATGGGTCCAATATGTCTTAAATGAACTAAATTGAATTTTTAACCAATGACGGTGTAATTTAATGATTTTTGGTTTAATATGGAGATTGCTTCAGACCCCAACATGACTGAGGAAAGTATTGATACATGGGTGTCCAGTGGAACATAGAAATTTAGGTAGTTAAATAAACAATATCAATGAATAAGGAATGTATATTTTAAATAGGGTTAAATTATTGATAAATTAAAATGAATGTGTGATGACTGTTCTTTATGCATGAAAAAAGTATAATACAGATTCAAACACCTATTTAGGGCTGAAGCAGGTACTTGGGTATATAGTTGCAGTGTACTGCATTATTTATGCATGTTTTCACATGGTTTAAATTATTTATTGAATGTAGGAATTTAGGGTAGACCCTGGTGTTCCTGGCCTTCGGAGATTTATCTCTCACGTCCTACTTGGGACTCTATTGCATTGGGGTACCTGAGTAGATTCTATTTGGTGGTAGGATTTTGTTGATTGAATATACATGGGAAATAGGAGAGGAGGACTAAGCAGAAGCTCGAGATGCTCAAAGAGATCGCCCTTAGAGCTTTGAAGAATTGTTTTTTATTTATCTATTGATATGTAAAGCATGATGTGTTTTTTTCCTTTTCATAGTTGAACCACTATGACATGAATTCATCGTTTAAAGTTGACATTTTCCATTTTTTGTAGGATTTATAAAATTTTGTATTTCGCTGATTTATCATTATTCACACTACATCCTCTATATGCTGATATTTTCCACTAATTTTACTCTGATATGATGGTATAGTCTCCCCACTGACTATCCATAGACTCTCGCTAAAAGTAAGAAGCCTATGGTATATGGGGAGACGTGCTTGAGGTCATGTAGTGACCGGTCTAGCGACCAGATCAAGGGTGAGATGCGTCGGGATACTTTAAAGTAGTATTAAACATGGTTCTTTTTGTTTATCTTAATGTTTTGGGGTTGGTAGACATGAGACATGGAATTTTTTGGTGATTGGGTTAATATCTGCACTTAGGACTAATCACCCCACATACAAGAAATGACTAAGTGTCCAGGGTTTGGATTTCTTTTCATGTTGTTTGTTGTTAAAGTTGATATGATTTCACCTTGAGTGACTGGTGTATCATCTGATGCTAATTGATTATAAAAAATTTGAAAAATATATCTCAGAATTATATCAAATTTAAGTTGCATACATGAATCATCATAGGCACTTAGAGATTCATGTAACCTTAATATAACATTCCATGTAGTTGAATTAGTCGGATGACTGTTAATTTGAATTGTGAGCCTCGGGTGCAATGCTAATGGTGTGGTCTTCTATATAATGCCTCTGCAGATAACATGTTTCAGTGATATATTTAACATGCATGAGGGATTATATGCCCTATTGCCTCAACTATTTTCATGTTTTGTTCTTGTTCCAAGATTATGTGTTATAGCATGTTGTTGTGTTATTTCTTATGATAACATGCTATAGATGTTTTGATGTGTAAAATGGATGATAAAGATAAAATTTAAAATAAATTTTTATTTTCATAAATGGGAGCCAAATGACAGTGATAAGGTGTATGGGTACCTTATCATTTGGTAGATGGTCACATATGTGTTTGAACCTTATATAACCATCGTCTGTTTGAAAATGGTTACGAATGTAAAACTATTGAGTTTTTATTTTAATAAACCATTGTAGGGATTCTTTTTGAAGAAACTAAATTGAAAAATGGGACCCTTGGAGGTTTCCTTTCTAAAAAAAGAAATTTAGAATCTAAATTTCCTATTTATATATGAATAACATTGAATGTTAAATGATTAAAGATGGTTTTTGTGATAGCATGCATATTTTTTCGCATAGAATTATTTTGAAAACCATGATACCTGTTATGAAAATTTAATTGTGCATTTGTTGAAATTCATTCAAATATTTAAAGGGGGAAAAGAATTAAAATTAAATGGCTAAAAGAAAAATAGGCTTTTGAGATTAGTGATATCAATTTTTCATGTCCATGTGATAGGGTTTATTTTTATGTTTCGTAAGGGAATAAACTAAGGTTTGTAGTACCATTAGAATGTTCTAGGTTATTATAGTAAGTTTTTTCCATAGCTCGAGAGGAATTATTGGGACTCAGGTGTTATGACAGGCCGATAAGATTAAGTTACAATTTCCATTCATGTTGTTTTAACACAGTGATTGTGGTTTTAGGAATGACACACGTATATTTAGGGTATTCTCAAATGTCATGCTGTTGAGTGGCTAATATTCTTTTTATTATTTCGATGCCATGGACATTCCTATGTTGGGAATCATTTCATTGAATTTGGTAAACATGTATTAAGGTGACATTAATCCTTTTGAATAGAGTCATCTGGTAGTAGTTCAACTGATCTTTTTAGTAACCCTAGTTTTTCTAATACTGTACCCTTTAGAATGATATGGTCATTTCTCCTATATTGACCACATCATTAAGACACCATGATGTGGTCGGTCTTACGCCGCAATAAAAATAAAATGAAATGGGCTTGTTTTGTGATTGCCCTCTGAATTTTACACAGGATTCATGTTTTTTTGAGCTATGTCGTTATTCGTGTTGCGTCACGATAGTTTTTTATATCCTTACGATGGATTGACTTGGTAATTTCACCTGAGGTCAGTTAAGGACTTCGATATACATGTGGTTGGTGGTGTAATATTTTTTTAAAGGCACATCGCCAGTTTAAGGGTGAGTGTGGGTTTTTGGGACCACAATGTCTTCCTATGAAATCATGTGCAACCATTTTTTGTTGTTTGATCGAGATTCGACCATTTTCTACAATGAGGTCCTTCCAATGACCTCGAATGTAAGAATTGTTTTTGTGTTTAAAAGGTAAAATATTCATTAGATAAAGTTTTAAATAATTAAGCCATTAAAATTATGTTTTAGGTAAAATGTATGTTTTTCATTTGGAAACATAAAATGGCTGTTTAAATGAAAAATATGTTCAACCTTGGTAGATAAGACAATGTTGTAATAGTTTCCACTGGATTCTTGAGGATGAAATGTTTTTAAGGTGGGAGGATTTTAAAGTCTTGTGATTTCTGAACAGGGTTTAAATGATGATGATTTTTGAATTATTATAGTTTATCAACGGGTTGGTTTGTGAAAAGTTCTCTAGAACTTAATGACGTATAATATTTATGGGAAATTAATGGGGATTTTTGGTATCTCAAAGAAACCTTCAATTAAATAATGAGTTTTTGAATTAATGAAGAAGAATTATTATTAAATGTATGTTTTGGGTTATATAAAAGGTTTGAGTAATAATAAAGAGATTTTTATTGTAATGGTTTTATAAGTGTCATAATTATTATTAGTTATGGTAGATATTATTTTATAAATAATAATATTAATGGATTTGGGATTTTTTGTTGGAATTAAAAAAATGAATTTTTTAATAATAATAATAAAGTGGATATAATTATTATTATTATTATTATTGGTTTAATTAATTAAATTCAAGGAAAAGTTCAATTTAATTAATTTTGGGAATTTAATTTTCAATTTATTTTATGTCAAGGGTTTTTAATTAAATGAGGGGTTTCATATTGAATGAAGAAGCAGTTTGACTTAAATTGTGTGTTTGGGATTTAATGAGAAAATTTTTTAATGGTGAAAATAATTAAAATGGTATGAATATTATTATTATTATTATTATAATAATAAGAAATATTAATTATTTCAATTCATTTATGGGTTTTATTAAAGGTTTATGTTATAGGATAGAAAATAAATTAATGGGACGACCCTTCTTCCTTTCCACTACAATGAATCTTGCACCCCCCTTTGGGTCGCGATGCACAGGAGGTCCAGGATTCCTTCATGGAGAGACCCTCCTCTTTAGGACCACCTATAGTTCCCCTTGAAGGCCAATCCACTCGGCAGTGCACCACCTATAGTGCAACCTACTCCTGGAAAGTCCCCCTACAACATTGCATGAAGGTCGAGCAGCACCCCACGAGTAGCGCAACTCACCTCTTTGGCGCACCA
This sequence comes from Viscum album, assembly GCA_963277665.1. Lineage (NCBI taxonomy): Eukaryota > Viridiplantae > Streptophyta > Magnoliopsida > Santalales > Viscaceae > Viscum > Viscum album. The sequence goes on from OY728121.1 coordinate 769,788,212, forward strand.
AACCCCCTCCTGAACTACACTTTTTTCACGATGATTCCTTTCCAACTCTTCAAAAATCTTGTCTGCCTCTTCAAGGAGAATCCCTCTATGTATAACTCATTATTTACATTCGCCATTTAACTCCACTCACTCGCCTTTTTTTTCAGTTGAAACCCTAAGGGTTGGGTTTAATATGATTGTTGTGTTCTTCTATTTTTAGGGTATGAGAATATTGACTCAGTGCCCATTGGATCATAAGCTTTCATCATTCACCATGGGAAATGTGGATGGACTTGTTTTTTCTTTATTTCTATTGCTTTATGTAATAATAAACATTCCCGCTATTTGTTTCTCACCATCGATTTTAGATTCTGAAATACAATTGAGCCCCTAGTGTATAATTGTAGGTGTGTTGACCCTTACTGCACTATTTATGGATGTCTGTTTTGTTATAGTGTTTATTGGTCAACAATACAGTGCACTCATATATATATATATGTACATATTTTTTTAAATGGGTGTGTGTGTGACTGAAAACTGATGGTAATTGGTTGCCACCAAATATTCCAAAGTACTACATTTTTTATTTCGTTACATCATGAGGTAGGGACCCTTTCTAAAATCCACAAATTTAATAAATTCATTAATAATATTCTTGTTCCACTTTTTTTGGTATTTTAATTATGCAGTAAAGTATTTATATTGAATGTATTTCAAATATTAATTTAGAAAGTTTGATTAAATTTATAAATTTGATATGTGATGTGCTGACGCATGGAATTGGATGTTATTAAATGATGATTCCCATATGATAAAAATGAGAACATGACTATGTGTTGGTTTAAAGCATGTATTTTTGTATTGGTTAAAGTGACATGATTAAATAATTAAATGATGTTTTTTGGATAAGATTAGATAATTAATTTGTTTATTAATTATGTGCTTTGATACTATATATAAATAATTAATCAAAGTATTAATTATAATATATTGATTTAACTAAATGAGATAACTTATTCATAGATTAATGGAGATATATTTTTTTGGCTAAATCTAAACAATTAATGATGGATTAATTTCTACCTATTAATGATGTGAAAACTTATTCAATTATTGAATTGATTAAAGGGTATGATGAAAATATTTAATTATGAATTAATTTTCCCAAGTACAGTCATGACCTTTAGTGGCCACCAAAAGCCGTCGCTAAAGGTCTATAGTGTCCGCCCACCGTCCGCCAAGTGGCGGCCGCTTTTGCCCCGTCGCTGTTGTTATTAGTGACCGCCACTTGGCAGACGCTGTAGGCAAGCCGGGATGGGCTTCAACGGCCGCCGAAAGGTGGCCCCTGAAGGTGTCCATGGAAACAGCTATAGAGGCCGCCATATGGAGGCCGCTATAGATTTTAATTTTTTTTTAAAAAAATCAATTACACAATAATATATACCCAAATAAATCAAATCAATCATCTTACAAGCTCCACATCCATCATCAAATAAAACATCATAACAAAATTTAACAAAAAAATTAGTACTGAATAATAATTATAATGTTTCATGGTGGTTTCAGGTCAATCTATGGTCGTCCGCTATGAATTTGACAGTTAGACGCCCGTTTTGGCCGTTTATGACACCAGAACTGCGTTCTTGGTCACCGTGGGCACATGACACGTCTGATGGATGTGTCATCTGCTTGACCACTTCCCTAATCACTCACCTGTATTTTTCGTCTGATTTCAGGCCATTCCGACTTTATTAGGCCTGTTTGGACCCCCCCCCCCACACACACACATGCGTTTAAGAAGTGCGCACATCACTTCAAACATGCATATTGATATGTACAACTCAAACCGCAAGTCCGATTGATGTGTCGTCTACGCGTACACGTCAAGAATAACAATTAGAATGTTACACGGTGGTTTCAGGTCAATCCGTGGTCGTTCTCTATTAATTTGACCGTTTGACGCCCGTTTTGGCCGTTTATGACACCATAACTATGTTCTCGGTCACCGCGGGCACACGTCATGTTCGATTGACGTTCCATCTCCTTGACAACTTCAAAAATCACTCATCCATATTTTCCGTCTTATTTCAGGCCATTCGGACTTTGTTCAGCCCGTTTGGACCCCCCTCACGCGCATTTATGAAGCGCGCGCATCACTTAAAACATGCATATTTAGCCTTACCGCACTAATTGCATGTCTAATTGATGTTCTGTCTGCGTGTACACGTCAAGAATAATAATTATATTGTTGCATGGTGGTTTCAGGTAAATCTGAGGTCATCCGCTAGGAATTTGACCGTTTGATGCCCGTTTCGGCCGTTTATGACACCAGAACTGCGTTCTCATTCACCGCGAACACACGAAACTTCTAATTGACGTGCCGTCTACTCGACCACTTCACAAATCACTCAACCGTATTTGTCGTTTGATTTCAGGCCATTCCGACTTCTTTCGGCCCATTTGGACCCCCCACGCGCATTTATGAAGCGCACGCATCACTTAAAACATGCATATTGAGACGTACCGTGCAAACCACAAGTCCGAATGACGTTCTGTCTACGCGTACACATCACGAATAATAATTAGAATGTTTCACGGTGGTTTTAGGTCAATCTTTGGTCGTACACTATTAATTTGACCGTTAGACGCCCGTTTGGCCGTTTATGACACCATAACTGTGTTCTCGGTCCCCGCGGGCACACGACATGTCCGATTGACGTGTCGTCTGCTCGACCACTTCGCAATTTACTCACCCATATTTGTCGTCTGATTTCAGGCCATTCCAAATTCGTTCGGCCTATTTGTACCCCCCTCACGTGCATTTTTGAAGCGCGTGCATCACTTAAAACACACATATTGAGCCTTACCGCGCAAACCGCACGTCCGATTGACATTCCGTATACGCGTACATGTTAGGAATAATAATTATATTGTTTCATGATGGTTTCAGGTCAATCTGAGGTCTTCCTCTATGAATTTGACTGTTTGACGCCCGTTTTGGCCGTTTATGACACCAGAACTACGTTCTCAGTCACTACGAGCACACGTCATGTCTGATTGATGTGCCTTCTGCTCGACCACTTCCCAAATCACTCACCGGTATGTTTCATCTTATTTCAGGCCATTCCGACTTCATTTGGCCCATTTGGACCCCCCCCCCAAGACGCGTTTATGAAGCGCGCACATCACATAAAACACACATATTGAGCCTTACCGTGAAAACCGCACGTCCGATTCATGTGTCGCCTACACGTACACATCACGAATAATAAATATAATGTTGAACGGTGGTTTTAGGTCAATCCGTGGTCATCCACTATGAATTTGACCGTTTGACGCCCGTTTTGGCCGTTTATGACACCAGAACTGCGTTCTCGGTCACTGCGGGCACAGGTCACGTTCGATTGACGTTCCGTCTACTCGACCACTTCAAAAATCACTCACCCGTATTTGTCATCTTATTTCAGGCCATTCCGACTTCGTTCAGCCCATTTGGACCCCCTCACGCACGTTTACGAAGCGCGTGCATCCCTTAAAACACAGATATTGAGCCTTATCGTGCAAAATGCATGTCAGATTGACGTGGCGTCTATGCATACACATCAAAAATAATAATTATATTGTTTCATTGTGGTTTTAGGTCAATCCGAGGTCGTCCTCTAGGAATTGGACTGTTTGACGTCCGTTTTGGCCGTTTATGACACCAGAACTGCGTTCTCGGTCACCGCGAGCACACGGCACGTCCGATTGACATGTAGTCTACTCGACCACTTCACAAATCACTAAAACGTATTTATCGTCTAATTGAAGGTCATTCTGACTTCGTTCGGCCCGTTTGGACCCCCCCCCCACGCGGGTTTATGAAGCGCGCGCATCACTTAAAACAAACATATTGAGACGTACCGCGCAAACCGCATGTCCGATTGATGTGTCGTCTATGCGTACACGTCACGAATAATAATTAGAATGTGGAACAATGGTTTCAGGTCAATACGTGGTCGTACTCTATTAATTTGACCGTTAGACGACCGTTTTGGCCGTTTATGACACCAGAACTGCGTTCTCGGTCACCGCGGGCACACGACACGTCTGATTGACATGTCGTCTACTCAACCACTTCGCAATTCACTCACCCATTTTTGTCATCTGATTTCAGGCCATTCCGACTTTTTTCATCCCATTTGGACCCCCCACATGTGTTTATGAAGCGCGCGCATCACTTAAAACACGCATATTGAGCCTTACCGCGCAAATCGCACGTCCGATTGATGTGTCGTCTGTGCGTACAAGTCACGAATAATAATTATATTGTTGCACAGTGATTTCAGGACAATACAAGGTCTTATGCTATGAATTTGACCGCTAGACGCCCGTTTTGTCCGATTGATGTGTCGTCTGCTCGACCACTTCACAAATCAATCTCCTGTATTTTTCGTATGATTTCAGTCCATTCGGACTTCATTCGGACCATTTGGACCCCCCCCCCCACGAGCATTTATGAAGCGTTCGCATCACTTAAAACACGCATATTGAGCCGTACCGCGCAAACCGCACGTCCGATTGACGTGCCGTATGCGCGTACACATCACGAATAATAATTAGAATATTTCACGGTGGTTTTAGGTTAGAAATACTAAAACAAACTAATCTAGGTAAAAAAGGAAAATTATATTCACCAAGGATTTAAAAACTTCTAGAGAATTCATCAACACAAATGAAATTACCTCATGCATGGGGTTCATTCTCATCTAGATCACCAATATCACTGCGATGTCCACCAGCGGTATTCAGAGCCTACAATATATATCAATATTACGTATCTTAAACATATCAATAAAATTCAATCTGAGTATGGTCTGTTTTATTTTTTACCTGTGGTGCCACTTGTTGCGTCGTCATATCATCGATACGTGATGACATCTGTGACAACCTCTCCTCATACTCTACACGTAACTGCTAAAACTGTGCATCAAAATTGCACTGCATATCCTGCATGGAAGCATCTATCTCAGCCTGTGTGCGCATCCCTAACTCTCTGCATGAACCAATCACATCTGCTTTAACAACTGCATGTCGTGGGACAACACCGCCATAAGTCAAAGAATAACCATGACCATCACGCCCCACGACACGGTGAAATATATTATCTCTACGCACAGTACTACTCCGTTGCTCCTCTGGAAAATCTGTTAACTAAGCGTCAAACTGATCCTGTAGCATATAATGAATCAATGAACAAATATTAATAATTTATATAAAATAAAAATACATTTATTAGTAAATAAATTTCTTACTATAACACCGTTATCATAGGGATCACCCGCCCTACAAGTCCTCATCCATATGGACATCTGATCGATTGGATCACCGCATTGGTGTAACTATAATAAAGGGGTTCACCATGTTATACTACAATATTTTTAAAATATGAATGAAATAGTGAATTCTAAACTTACATCATGTCTGAGCTGTGACACATGTCGAGTGCCAAGTCTAGAAGGTGTGCCCTGCATCGCCTGATTTTGTGAATGACGAGCAGACTCGGTCTACATTCAACGTATTTACTTAGTATACATTTGAAAAATTAGTCATTTATAGATCAAAATTAATAAATCTTACCATCGCTGCCTCACTCGACCAAAACGCAACCAAATCCTGCCACTGCGCAGGAAGAATGCCCGGAGGGACTCGCTGTAGAATATCTGGCACAGCCGCAAATGGTGTCTAGTGATCTCTCTTCACCCTTTACTTTTAATCCTTCCATAAATTTTGGCATTTGGACATACATACAGCCTGAAACTCATCTGGACAGGATGCCAAATTATCCTATTAAAAAAAATTGTCAGCAGATGGGACAATAATAATAACAATATATCACGAAAAATTAAACATTGAATTTACCTGAACCTCCCTCCATAATCATTCCACTGTATCCTGGGGGAAAGAACTCTAGTCACGAGTCGTCAGAGGGTATCTGTGTGAGTCTCGTATCATATGCCCAAACTGACAACTCAATACAGTAGCACCATCTCCAACTGGATTAAATGTGTCATCAAATAACACATCCAATCGGGCTCCAGAGTTCCAGGATCAAACCGCTCTACCAGGACCCCTGCGTCTACTGGAAGAAGAACTAGATCCTGATAAACATAAATTCATAATTCAATTACAATATAAATTAATAATTAGAAACAGTTAGGGAAATATACATAGAAAATTACAATCAATTAATTTAGAAAATGAAAACATACATACCGACAACATCAGGTGAACCACTATGACCACCATGTAACATACCTACATTAGAAGAAATTATAGTTAAATCAAGCAATTTTTATATATATAACTCATAAATATTTTTACAAATAATAACTGGGGATATAATTACAATTTTCACTAAAAATAAAATTTGAAGGATAAAAAACACATATCATTAAAATTTAAAAACCAAATTTCAAGGATAAAAAACATTTCCTACGAAGGACTCGACCGCGGGTAACAGGTTGTGACTCGATTGCGGATCCATGACGGCCCAGTGACTTGACGACAGGTGTTCATTGGCAGAAGCGTGGGAGGGTTCTACATGGCGGGGCACAATGAACCGAGAGGGTCCAACGGAGGCAGGAGGACTTGTCTGTGGGATGCAACGGGGCCGGGAGGGGAGGACGGCGGTAGGACTGTCCAAAGGTGCAGCGTGAAGGCAGGGGTTGGGGTTTCTAGTTCGTGGGGGTGTCGGGGTCACGGGGGCGCAGCGCGGAGGCAAGGTGGTGGCGGTCGCCGGGGTTACGGGTGCTGCAGCACGGAGGCAAGGGGGTGGGGGTCGCTAGGGGTTGAGGTCGCCGGGGGTCGGGGTCGCCGGGGGCTGCCGGGGTCACCGGGAGGTCCGGGGTCAGGGGTCGGGTTCGGCAGAGGTCGGGGGTCATGGAGGGGTCTTTGGGGGTCCGAGAGTGGTCGTCGGGGGTCGGGGTCGCTGGGGGTCGGGGTCGGGGTCGCCGGGGGTCGGGGTCACCGGGGGTCGGGGTCGCGGGGTTAGGGAGGGGCGGTCGTGGGGTCGGGGAGGGGGGAAGGGAAAATTTAGGTTTTTAGATATTAAAGTGTAGCGGCCGTTGTTGATATTATTAGCGGCCGCCAATTGGCGGCCGCTAAAAGTGCCCCACCTCGAAGACCAGAAATTCTAGGAGTGTTTGTTTCATTAATTAATTTAAATGATGAATTGTCAATGCTCAAATTTATGTTCAATGATGTTTATTTAAGAATTTTAACAGTGGGTTTGATTAAGAAGTGTTGGTTCATGAATGAGGTAATTGATCAGATGATGAATTTCCATATGTATTTCTGGATAAATAGAAATTTTTAATGATGGATTAAATGATGTGATTTTGTAGTGAAATTTTGGAGAATTTATTTTAGGAATTTATAATGGGATGTGAGATTATAATGAGATAATTAATTCTCGAAAATTATATATGGGATGAGATTTTATTTTTAGATAAATAAAATTGATGAAAATTAATTAATGATAAAGTGTACTTAGTTAATTGTTTTGTTAAGTAATATATTTGTCATATTTAACTAATTGATTGGATTAGTAATGGAATAAGGGTAATTAATTGGTGAATTAATTATCATGTATTCAGTTATGGAATTGGGATATTTAAATGTTGAGTTAATTATCTAGTTACTTGCTTGTATTTAAGAATAAGTAATTGTTAATTAATTGTTGACTATTGGGATTTTTAATGGTTAATTAATTGTGGAATTATTAGACATTGTTTTATTTTGTTAATTAATTTTTGAATAATTAAAAAATTTGATTAATTAATTTATTTTTTAATTAATGTACGGTTTTGGGTGTTACACTTAGTGTTCCACACAAATTATAAATATATATGTATGATTGATAAATGGGTTGTGAGATAAGGACTAATGCTCCAAATACTCACGGGATGCTAGATATGGCTTTCTACTCCTAGATTGTATTAAAATATGGTTTAATGGGGCATGAATTGATGTTGAAATACCCATGGCTTGCGAGACAAGTACTGATGCTCTAAATATCCATGAGGGTTCTAGACATGACGTTCTACACCCATTAATTTACATTAAACAATGTTTCCAACTAGTCGTACATGAACTGAATTAAATGGTTAATGAAAGTTGATATGATGTAATGATTTTTGGATCAATATGGATAATGGTTTAGTCCACGACACAACTGAGGATTGTATTGAGATACATGTGTCTAGAAGAACCCAATGATTTGTGCAGTTAAATAATTAATATCAATTAACGAGGCATATATAATTTTACAAGGCTGGAATTATTGAAAAATGAAAATGAATGTGGGATGACTGTTTTGTATGCATGACAAATGTATAATGCAGATTCAGACACCTGCTGAGGGCTAAACAATGTACTTTGGTATATAGTTACATAGTACTACATGCTTTATATATGCATGTTTTCAAACTGTTTAAATTATTTGTTGAATGTGTGGATTTGGGGTAGACACCAGTGGTCCTGGCTAATTGAGATTTATATCTCATACCCAACTCGATCCTCCATTGCACTGGGGTACTCGAGTAGATTATATGTGGTAGCAGGATTGTGTTGTTTTCATATACATGGGAGATAGGAGTAGAGGACAGAGAAGAGTCTCAAGATGCTCGAGGAGATCACCCTTGGGGATTTGATTCATTATTAATTTGTTTCGTTATTGATATGTAGATCAGGTTGTATATTTTATCTCCTTCATAGTTGAACCTTTATAACATGCATGCATTTTATAATGATGGCATTGGCCATTTTTTTATAGAAGATTTATAAAAAAAAAAATTCCACTGCTTTATCGTTATTCACACAACTTGCAACATTTGATGATATTGTCCAATGTTTTTACTCTAACAAGAGGGTATAGTCTCCCCATAGATTATCCTTAGACCCTTTATTCTATTCAACAGCCTCTTGAATAAGGGGAGACGTGCTTGAGGTCATGTGGTTACTGCTCTTGCCTCCGGTTTAGTGGTGAGCTAGGTTGGGAAGATACAATATGTAATGTTATATATCTCTAGAAAAAATGTTCTTATATTTATTTTTAACTTTTCAATGTCTTAATAAAATTTCACAATCATTTGTATAAAAAATTCACAAAAACATGAAAGGTATGTTAAGATTAATTTGTCTCATTATTAAGGTTTTTAATTTTAATCCCTTATGTCCATATTTTTAATTTTTTATTTAAATATAATTTCTAATAATTATGTTAAATTTTTATTATATTAAAAATTTTCATTCATAGTAATTAAAAATTAATAGATGGAATAACTATTTTAGTGTTTTCTATATGTTATAATTTTCATATCATTTACATCATATATCCTTAAACATATTCCTCTCGATGTTTTCATGTTTTTACATTATACTAAAAAATCACTGTTTTCAGTATTATGTCTCTTATTAAATAAAATATTTACAAATATAAGGGATATTTTCAAATATATCTCAAAAAATTATCTAATGATATTAAAAAATTCATATTTTTCATAAATATTTAATGATTCATTTGCTTCACTATGTATTTTCTCTAAAAACAATTTTCACCTCCATTATTATAATTAAATACAATCACACCTTTTGGAAGTTGTCATGAAACATGTCTCCATCAAATGGGTAAAAAATTATGTCATGGAATTGTGAATTTTTTCTTGTTATTGTGCACATCAAATTTGTAGTTTTTAATTATGTGATTGGTGGTCCCATAATTATATACCCCTCTAATTATTTTCATAATTACATATAAATAATGAGTTGAAAAGTTATTTATTTAGTAGTTAACCTGATCCATTATCAGTTTCTATTCAATATGTATCGATGGTCTTGGAAGTGGTCATAAATATAATGAATAATCTCTTATATATATATATTCTATGTTAATGTGTGACATAAAATGTTTATTTTATTTTTTCTTTTCTCATCATTAGTCAATAATGTCTTAAAACCCCAGTGACTCGGGACTTTTGTAGAGACAAATGTCATAATAAATGGATCATTATTTAAGATTTATGATTTGTTTTTTATGGTTACCTTATATTAACTCTATCTACCTCGATTATGTTATTAATTTCATAATATTATCGTATGGTATCATATTCTATTCTATTGATATATTCTTTACAAGTTACAAGGAATATATGATTACCCTATCTTATATTTCCATTCCCTATGTGATGAACACGGGTATTATGTATCAATTTTATATATGGGAATCACATTTATATTGCTTTTTTTATATTCTAAAAAATGATTCTCGTGTATATATTTTATGCATATAAACATTAAATACACTAAAAGTAAATGTTATGGGGATTAATTTATTTTTATATTGAATAATAATTCATGGTAATTGACATTACATGTATATATTTCTAGGATGAATTGTCTTTGTAATATTATGTCAGTAAAATATATAGTCTAAAATAGTAATAATAAAAGGAACATTTAAGGAAATTTCCTTAAAAATATCCATAATGGAATAAAAATTCTCACTGAATAAATTATAAATAAATTCAGTTTCATCCTTATTTACTATATTTATAAATTATGCATAATAATGTTATATATTTTTACATGTATTTTTTATAATTCATTTTTTTCAAAAGTTTATCCTAGAAAAAAGTTAAATATTGAGGAATAAATAAAAGGTTTAATGAAATAATGTTTCCAATTATATATTTTAATAGTTATTCCCATGATGAATTCGTAATACAACTTTGAGGATTGGATTTCACAACATACATATCTAGTATAAACATAATCATATTGGAGAAAACATTATAAGCATAAATTATTACACAATATGATTAAAGATATAATCTAATAGTGATATAAAATTATCATCAAGTATTCATTTTGGTTCAATTAGAGTCCCTAAAAATTTATTTATAGAGAAATAGTATTCCATAATTCTTATTGAAATGTAAAATCCATGTTCATTCATTCAATCAATTTCAAGTGGTCTATAATATAAGTGACTATTTTCCTAACATATGTCAAATTAGTGGAGAAGATGTGGTTATGATTACTAGATTTTATCCTTCCATAGAACATGGATTTAGGAAATTGATATCCATATGAGATTTATGATAAATGTCTACACAATATTTATGCACGAAAATGATAATTCAATATACAAATATTCTTGAGAACTATTATATTATATATGATTTCCCTAAAAAAATTCAATATGAGACTATAATAATTATCCCCTCAATGATACTCCCACCACTTTTGATATTTATAATTACAGGGTTAACTCTTATAATATGGTTATGAGTGTAAATATATACTATAATTTAATAATGAAATCTGGGAAAGGAAGTTTCAATGAAAAAATAGATTATATCTACATGAAATAATATTTTCCATTTTTTGTAATAATATATTCCATGATTTGTTAGGAAAAATCATTGTAGAAGAAAAACGATTTTTATGGGAACAGAGGTATCCCCAAATACTTTATTATAGAATTCATTATATGATATAAAAGATCTTATATATATGTATTTTTCTCCAATCGATGTAATTTTTCATATAGAATAAATGAGAAATTGTCAAGTTCATAAATGGATATGATATATCTCCATATTGATATAGACCCTCATTGAGGGTTTCAATAAAAATTAAAATCACATGAAAAGTTTTATTATAAATTTAGAGTAAAATTTTTCTAAAGGATTATTTAATCTTATCACATTATATATCGGAAAAATCAAACCCTACATCAACAAATATTTAATTGTTCTAAAAACTACTCTAATATAATAATATAGATAAAAAATAAATGATCCCCCTTCCTTACACCCCATATATTTGATAAATATCTCTATAGGATATCATTTTCCAAAATATATAAGATAAAAATATAAAATATTCCATAAATTAAAAATTAATAGTTTAATTAATTCCTAAATATTACTGGACATCCATTATTAAATCCCTATTAATATGTTAAAAACATATTGTGAATTAAAAAATTATAGACGTAATAATATTATTTAAAAATTTCATCCAAAAACTTATGCATTTAGAATATTTGGTAATGATTTCACATATTTTACCACAATAGAAGAAATCCAAAATAAAAATTCTGAAAAAACCTTTCCAATGAAAAGGGAGATCCAGTTTGAAATTTTATTTTCACAATTATCAAAAACTATTACATAATGTATTAGGAATTAACATTTTGAGGGAGATAGTGGGAATAGAATTAGGATAAATAGAAAGTAAATGATTTTTTATATCATTAAGAAATATTTCTTTTATTGCACATAGATTTATTATATTCATAAAGTCCATATATACACAATCTAAAATATGTAAAAAGAAATAAATACTCAAACCATCTGGGATGGGTGAAGCAGAGAAATTCAAAGAGAAAAAGAGATATTTATCATACATAATTTCCTGATCTTTAAGAGCATACTACTATCATTTTCATAATAATCTAGAGGATAGAAATCCATTAGGTTCCTTGTATTCGACATTAAGTGTTTGGGGAGATTCATTTACAATATCTCAATATTTTCACTATTATAACATATTCCATATGTTATATCAGAACATTTTTTAAATATTTTATGTTTTTTAAACATTATTAACCTTTTAAATATTAATTATATCATTGGTATTTATTAATCCCTCTAAGATCAAAATCACGTTGATATTTTTTTAATATATCTATATTTTTTGAAAATTTTAATATTCATAAAAGTGCATGAGTCATCTTATTTGTTGAAATTGGACACATAAAACAAATAATGATAGATATTATACAACACTTTTAATTCCATTTAATGTGATTCTATTTCAGTATGTGTTTTATTGAAATCCACTTTTCTACAATATCTGAGCGTAATAATCAGATTTTTTATCATTAGAGCAAAATTATAAATATTATTAGTATTTATTATGAAAAACCATGATTTATAGAATATCCACTTGTAGTCATGTATCGAAACAGAGTCATTTTTCTGATATGAATATAAGGTATTATTTATTTTTTCAGATAAAAGTTGATCATAATGTGGTTATGATCTGAATAGGTCTTCAACATAAATCGAGAATGGGATTTTTCCTATTATTCTAGATCATGAATATTAATAAACATTCAACAATACTTATGTGATAAACCCTTATTATGATATATTCTACAGTATGAGGATACAACACCATGGAATGAAACATTCACTAAGACATTATAGTATAAAAAATCACTATTTTATTTTAAGTAATTGGATATTTAGGGATTAACAATTCATTTATACAATCCCATGTCCACATTAAATTTATCAATTAGAAACCATAAACCATGTTTCATGGGTTTAAGATTCCATACATCCATTACAAAATTAATTATTCCATGAATAATCTTATAGACATAAAATATTGAGGTGTTAAAGATGTTACCTTCAAAAATATATTTACTAGTAATTATTTAATTTGTGATTCTAATGAAACAAAATTATATCATGTTATTCTATAGAAGGTATAGACGAGTATCCATAGATCTTTTGGGATAACTAATATCTATAATTTATATTAAAACCCAATTTGTTTTAACTATTGAATGAAATAAGATAAACCATGGGTTTAGCTATCTGATGAATATCTTTACTAGATTTTTTTAATGGGGACATTAATGTAATATAAATTTCTACTTTATATTTCCAATCATAAATCAATAAGACAATTTTCATATTTTTGGGTTCATGTTTATTATAGAGACCTCATCCCCAATAACCTGAAGCAGATGTCTAATTTATTACATTGTAAATTGACACAAGGAATCAAATTTTGATGGGAATATAGTTTAGTAATAATCATAAACATGATACATACATGATTCATATATTACATTTGTGAGCACCAGTTACAACACAATTTTTTTAAAGATAATCATTATTCCAACTAAAATATCGTTGAATATCATTCTTAGTAAATTTCATGGATTCATATGAATATATTAAAAATCAATGTGAGTTCAAATTCTTGGTATGTGTTTATTACAATAGAATCTAACATGAATAAATGAATAATAATAAACAATGATTAAAAAATATAGAAAATTAAATAATCAAAAACATAATTTATTTATATTATTGAATAAAATAATCACTAAATTTTTTAAAAAATAAAAATCCATGACATTAAATCAATAATATGTCTACAATTACTAAGTATAGAAAATTTAATATGGAAAGGTAAATCATTGAATACACATTCCATTTAATCAATCAAATATGACTGAAATGCATCCAAAGATAATACCATTATGAAAATATCAAATTTAATAATAACTAGATACTTGATAAAAGAAATTGTTTATTATTGGATTTCATGTATCAAGAACATTATTTGTATACAATCAAGATGTTTCCTCAAGTTAGTTGAAAATGAATAAGTAGGTTTACATGAGAAACACTTTAAGCTATGTCTGGGAAAAAAATTCATCTCCTGAGATATGTCGATGGATTATGGATCTATCTATAATAGGGACGCACGTGTGTTTAAATTTCCAACATATTCCTCCTATATCAAATATTATTTTTAATTCATGAAGAATTCACGTTGTCATAAAAAATCAGTATAGGGTAAAGAATTTAGAATTTTCGATATTTCACACGATATAAAATAACATTAAATGTAATAAAATGTATTTATAAATAATATATGTTTTACTAAACAAACATATATATGATAAATAATATGTAAATTAAGGTTAAATTTAATGTCCATTGATAAGATGAATTAAAATAGTCATTGGAAAAATAATTAATATAAATATGAACCTTTAAAGTGAATATCAATAACTTACATAGTCAAAATGATCATAAAACATCCATCAAATTAATTAGGATGGAATCAACACAACATATACCCACTATAGTAATAATTAAGTGTTCATTCCATTGTTAAACATTTATACTGTTAAAATACAATTCAAAACATTATTCGGGAAAATATCTTATTCATTTACAATTTTTTTAACTAATATTTTTAAAAAACAAATTAAAATATAATTTTTTGAATATAATATTTTAAAAATTTTATGGAATAATTATATCATTTAGTGCCAATGATTTCTAGAAATTCCATTCAAGTAATACATATTAAAACAGATATTCATTTAACTTTTTTGGTAAAATGAAAATAAGAATTACATTTAAAATATCAATAACATTCCATTAAAAATATTTAAAAATATAAAAATTGGTTATATTATATTTATGAAAAAAAATTAAAAGGAAAAAAATTGAAAATATTTTTAGAAAAAAAGGTTTTGGAAGAAAATATAATTTCGACTAAAGATTGAAATGATGTTCTATTTTTCGTAAACACAATTTCTAAATTAATTTAATTGAAAATGAGGGAAAATTTTGTACTATTACATAGATATTTTCATGAATATCATGAGGTTAATAAAATTTATGGCTGTAATAATCTATAATCTATTAATATACTTATATAGAAATTCATGTATAAATAATGTGGATTAAAATGATTTTGCGAAATTAACCCTTCCAAATATCATAACATTGATTTGATAGTTAAACAATGCTTCATTTATTTGTATTAATTTAAATCCACATTAAAAAAAATATTATATTATATTATCCAAAGTAATTTCAAACATAATTTTAAAATATTATAGATGAATTAGATGTAATATAATCCAATGAAAATAAATTTTATTATGAAATTAATTTCCACTAAGTAACACTTACTCAAATTCCCTCAGAAAAATAATCAAAATTAAAATATAAAATAAGGTTAATAAATAACAACTCATTATATTACAGGTTAATGGGGATGTATATACCCCATATGAATGAAATTTGATGATAATATTCAAATATTCACCAATGGTAGAAAATTTATATAGAATCCCTTACATATCACTAATTTTTGGTTGAATGTGTATTTACATCATATATAGTTCTTTAGGATAATTTACTTAATTGTTCCAAAAAATATATTTTTATAATAACATATATTATCCATTTGTATAATTTTATAACTCGTTCATTAAATATCATTAATTATTTTTATTGTTTCGGGTGCCAATTCCCGTGTTTTGTGAAGCATGTTTTGTTAATATTTACCTAATTCAAGAGGATATTATATAGTTTCCTAAAATCTAGAATAATTATCATGAAAAAAGTGTCATAATTATATATCAATTATACCTTTATGTCCAATCATTGATGATGGTTTTGGGAAATGGTGTAATATATTATCTTGGAGATGGTATGTTGTACGTATATATAGGAAACATTTCCATTTCTCAATGATCATTAGGGAAATGAGGTAAGTATTATTTCATCATTCTAAAATAAAATTTTCCCCATTTTATTTTTTGAAATATATTTATAAATATGATCAATGTTCTGTTGCGATAAAAAAGAATGTCACATCAATTTGTGGTGGTGGTAGTCTACTGATAAACGGGCAACATTGTTACCATTATGTGAGTGAAAATTCATGAAATAAAATGTTATATTATATTTTATTAATGTTAAATATTTAATTAATATCAAAATTATTTCATGTATATCACATATTTGATATAAAATTATCCTTATCACCTTCCATTTAATGAGTAAGTGGAAAATGAATCGTATTCCTTTTTGATGGGGTAGTTTGCAGTACAAGTGAGTAACAATATCATATCCCCTATGGATAGAGAGAAAAATGTTATATATTATATAATAATATAAAAAGGAATATTTATGTCATAAATTTTATACTTCATATACATCATCATACCTAATCATGTGTATGGGTAATGGAAAAATGAATTGCATCAGTTCATAATGTTGTTGTCTGATGGAAACATGATTGATGATTTTGTAACCCATTTGATGAATATCTGGGTGTTTCTAGGTAATTATAATTACATAGAAACAACACAGTATCTGTATAATTCTCTCTTTATTATAAAATAGTAGTTTATTTATAATTTATGTATGTGGGAAAATAAATTCAATATAAACCATTTTTTGAAGAATGTTACCGCTTCTTTAAGTAACCACAATAGGTTTTCACAAAATGCTAATCTAGGTTGAATTTATAAAAAAAAATGTATTATTTTATAATATTATGTTATTGGGGAAATTATTTAGGAGGTAAGGGATCATCCAAAAGGCATTTAAGTAGTGAATAATATAGTAGAGTAATGTATTTTTATAATTGAGGGCAGTCACACACAGGTACTTATTGAAAATAGGAGGCTATGCCAATTGTCCTAAAATTGAAAATTTAAAAAAAAATTTGATTAATATAGATAAATCGTAATTATAGGGTCTAAATAATTCTAGGAAATAGATTTTAGATAAGTTTTTACATCATTACAAATTGTATAATTTTAGTTTCACCCCTATAAAATTCATTCTAACTGAAACAATGAGAACATTTTTTTAACTATTTTGGATAATAATCTTAAGTAAAAAAATAAGATTAAAATATTTGATAATAAAAATAAATATGGTTATAAATATTTATTATACTATTATTTGTTTCATTAATATATGTGTAAAATTTAAAATTAAAATTATTCACCCAAATTTGATGAAAATGTTGGTGTTTCATGAGAAAAAGACCAATAAATAAAAAAATTAAATCTAAATTCAACTTGAAAATGATTAAAATGAATTAAATAGGTTTAATATATATATATATATATATATATTTTAACTAATATTAATTTAAAACCAATTATAAATATAAATTATATTTATAAATAATTTAAAATAAACCATGGTTTTTAATTAAAATTAAGTATTTTTCACCATTTATAAAAATGATACATTTTAATATAATACCTCTAGTGAAATATAATAATTTTATAAAAATTTTATTTATAAAATTATGTTACTTTTAGTAATTAAAATTTTAAAAATAATAAATAATTGATTTTAAATTATGTGTGTAAATTGGGGATTATTCATCTTTTAAAAATAACATGTTTTTTAGAAAACATTCCATTTTATTTTAATTTAGTCTTATTTTCTTTATAATTAGCATAAAAATTAAATTAAATAAATTATTTTTCACTATCACAACCTCCATTTTAGTGGCTATTTTATAATTAAATACTATATTATTGTACATTTAGGCTCGGTTTTGTGTGTCCCCCAAGCTATCAATGATTTTAAATGTAAGGAATCATATTTTTTGATTGTATAAGCTCAGTTTTTTGTGTCTCATATGTTGGAGAATAAAATTTTATTATTTAAAAATATCATTGTATAAAACTCTCCCCTCCTTATATAAACTTCATCCCTTTAATTTAAACATGATCTTTGTAATGAAGGTTTTAAGACTCAAGAATACCATTATATAAAAATTAAGATCATAAAAAGGGAAATAAAACATACGGATAAATAAAGATAAAATGACATAAAAACATCATCAAGATAACCGATAATTATGATTAAAATTTGGAGAACATAAAAAATAATTGAATACTTGGGAACTGATTAAAAGAAAAAATAATTATTGAAATTTAGAAAGGTTATTGATCATAATAATATGGATTACCAATGGAATGTTAATGACCATAAAATTTATATATATATGTGTGTGATTTTGAATACCATATGATTCATTAGATATGAATGTAATAGGATAATATTTTTTTTGAACATTTTCCTTAATTTCAATATTTCCATTTTTATCTTCGAATTTAAGTAATATAATTACTTGATATTTTTCTATTTTATAAGATAAATTTCATCATTTTATTGTGAATAAAAAAATTTCCTATGAATTCCTAGTTCCATGAAAATAGAGAATTAATTATTTAGCACTGAACGACTAAAATTAACATTTGAAAGATCTTAAATTCTATAAAAGATTTAATTTATTTCATTTTAACTGTAATTGTTTTCCAAAACCAATATATTTAGCACATGTAATCCCATATACTATAATAATCTATACACAAAAATAGTAACACCACTGGTTTATCAATAATATTTATTTTCAAAAAACATAGTAATGGCATAATAACCATGTAACAAAAAAAGTACAGTTGTAAGAATGAAACCCTTAAAATCATTTTTTCATGTTTAAATGCACCATGAACATTCAATATGTAATGGTTTCTCCCCCAAAATCCAGGATTTCCTTTTTCTAAAAGTATATAAATATAATTCATATAATGTTCGCCAAAATGTTGGATGTCCTTGAAATACATTTATACATTTAATGATAATATAAACTATGGTTTTCAATACAGTATATTATTTTCCAAAAAACCTAATAAAATTATTTTTATATCAACATTAATGATTATCAATTGCTTTATAAAAATTTCTATAATATGTAATTGAATTAATACTTGTATAATCATTCCACTAAAATATATACACTCTATGAATTTCTCCAAAAGTATCAATTATATTTTTAGAGTCCCATAAAATAAAAAATAAATGGTTTTTTAATACATTGATCTTCAGAGAAATACAAAATTCATTAACTCATGGTGGTATCCATAACTCTTAATTTAAGGAAGACATATATGGTTCATAAATTTTTATCAATCCTTAGATGTTTCAGTATGCTTATAACAAAAATAACATTAGTAAAATACTTTTAATTATTATTATTGAATTCATAAACCCAAACAATTACCCATTTTATTTAAACATATCTCTTTCTATGATCTAGGTGGTTTATTTTAGAAGTTGTAATTGACACTGATAATGCCTAAGATCTCCATAATAAAGGAAAATAGCTATAAATATATCTTTTGTTTGATATATATTTTGATCCATCATACTAAATGATTTTCCTTAGAAATGATTTTCATTATTACATTCATTTCCTCATATAAACACTTCCCCATTCTACTGAGACACGTTTTGTTAAATTTAATACACCTTAGGTTTTAACTAGGCCATTAATTGTCCCTTTCTATTCAAATAATTCATAATGTATTGTAATGAAAATATGAATTATCCTAATAATATACCCTTAGAGTGTTCAAAAACATGAACAAGAATTATTTTTTCATGGTTCTAGTGGAAATCTTGTTAAGTATAATGTGTCCTTTTCATAGTTATTACCCCTAGGGACATTTTCTCATTAACCCAAACAACATGTAGTGTTTTAAAAAGCATTACATTTTCTATAAAATACCTCATAATATCTTATTTAAAAATATTATACGATTATATTCTATACTTATCCTTTAATTATATCATAGGGATACATTACATATAATATATTTTCCTAAATATAGTTCTCAAGGATTTTACTAGACACCCTCTATTAAAAATGATATCGACCTCAACCATAGTAAAATTGAGCCAACCAATAATTATTTCATCAAATGAAGGTATGTGGAGTCAAATCCTAAAGGATCAACTATTTTTTAGTCTAGTTAAACTAGATACATGCATAATTCACATATTAAATAAAAAAACACAAATTATGAATTTATTCTCTCTGATAATATCATTATTACCTCTATAATATAATTTCATATCTATCCTTATACAAATCATGGATTCCTATGTATAGATAAAATGATGGTGAGCTCAAATTCTCACTATGGTATATTTTGCACATTTTCAATGATGAATAATTGAAGCATAATCAATATGTAATGAAAAATAAGGAAAGGTAAATATCTGAAAAACATTCCACTTAAATAATTTAATATCATAGTCACTGGATTGATAAATAACTAAAAATACATTCCATTAAATCAATAATATTACTATAATATATAGATAGTGAATAATTAACTGGTAAAGGTAAATAACTAAACAAACCTTCCATTAAATTAATTAACTAAGAATGAAATGAATTCATATTTAATATCATTATGACAGTATCATGGATAATAGTTTCTGAATTCATAATTTTGGACATAATTTATCATTTTTCATAATATCTCGGGCTCCAAATAACTCTGCAATCATTATATTTCCACATGATAGTTTGAAACTCAGGGATAGGTATAAACCATATACTTATTTTACTATGGGTATAAAACTGATTCATCTCATAATATATGTTGATGAATTAATGGTATATCTATAAAAGAGAACAACATATGTATATATGTCCAAATATTTACTCATATATCTGATAATAAATTTCATTCATTAAAAATGATTATTATCAGAAATATCCAAATTGAGAAAATAATTTTTATTTATCTATATTTATATAGATAAATAAATAAAAATAAATTTGAAATATAATATGTAAAAATTATATATGTTTTATGATATGAACATATTCATCATAAATAATATGGATATTTGGGTTAATTTTAATGTCCCTTGATCAAATGAAAATGATTATTTGAATGGAAAGATAATGAATACAAAAATGAATCAGTAAAGATAATTTCAGTACATTATATTCAAAAAATGATCATAAAACATCATTGGAAGGAATTAGTATAATATCAATCCATCATATACACATTTTAATAATAATAAATGATTCTTTTCAATGATGAATATATGTACCTTGGAATGATTGTTGAAATGTTATAAGGAATATGTCAATTTCATTTGGAAAATCATTTTTACAACAAAATGTTAAAACAAATTTCAAAAAAAAAATTAAAAGAATATTTGATACATATAAGGAATTAATTAATAAATTTATTGATCTTTTTGGTCTAAAATTTAATTCATTTCATTAAAATTATTATAATGATTCCTTTCAATTTGTCTGGTGAAATCAAAAATGGGGATAGTTTTGAATATGACTTAAATATTATAGTAAAAAATAAATAGAAAATTTCATAAAATTGTTTTCTCAATAAATCTATTTGAAAATTCTAGAAAAAAATAATAATATTTTTAGAAGAAATTTATTTTGAAGAAAATGGATTTTTAACTGAAGAGAGAAAAGTTTTCAAAATTAAAGAAAAACATTATTTTAATTATTTTTTATACCAAAGACTGGAAAACAAGGTACTATTACATGAAAAAATAAATGATTAACTAGAGGTGATTAAAATTAAAGTGTTTATTAATCATTTATCAAATAATTTCATTAAATGGATGTTCAATGATAATCATTCTAGATTAATCTTTTATTAAAAAATAAAAAATGTGCAAAGATCATACCGTTGAAGTGATCAATGAGTTCATAATTTTTTAAATTCATTAAATACACATTAATAAATTTGAAATAAAACATCATATAATCAACAGAAACTTCAAAAATATTCTTATAAATCAAATAAAAATCTGAATTAATATTACATAATGAAAATAAATTGTGTTGTAAGACACTTTACAACTTATTTTAACATATTTCAAATCACATTGGAAGAAATATTTAAAATTTAAAATTTAAATAAAATGAATTATTAATGATATGTGATATTACATGTCAAAAGGGATGTATATACACTATATAAATGAAATTGGATCATTAAATTCAAATTTTCTCAACAAAAGGAAATTGGGGGAAAATCCCTTACCTCACACATCTTTAGGATGAACATTCTTTACCATATTATTTAGCAGTTTTCAATATTTTATTATATTATTCCAGGACCATATTTATTTTTATAATATCATATATGTTCCATTTTAAAATCTTATTAGTCCTTCATTAATTATTATTCATTTTTTATTTTATTTTTTGAGGTTAATTGACTTATTTTATCAAATATGTTTTATTATGAAAAATACTGTTCTTGAAAATATAATATAGTAAAATCATATCGATAATAATAATCATGATATAGTTCATATATTTATAAATAAATTATAAACTTTTTATAAGAGTCATAAAATAGTTTTTGGAGAAATTAATTATTTTAGGATCATGGGTATGACATACTACATATATGCTCGTAAAACATTTCGATTTTTCAATGAAATTTATAGAAAGGTGTTAACAATTATTTCATATATATGTATTGATAATGATACCTTATTATTTCAATTAATATACTTATATATATCATCTTGATGGTGTGGTGATAAAAATCGAGTCATAATGCTTTGTGGATGTGGTAGTCCCCACATACCTGAATGATGTTATCATATTTATTTGAGTGAAATTGTAAGAATGAAAATTATATATTATCATTCTATATTTATAAATATATAAATAATATAATAATAATTCCCTTTATATAATATATATTTTTTTTATATTTGTCCATATTACCTTCCACTTAATGTGTTTGTGAACAATGATTCACTTCGCTTTGTGAGGCAATTGTCTGCCGTACACATGAGCGATATTATCTGATCCCATAAATAATGGAATGTAAATAATGAATATATGATATAATTATTCCATAGGTATAATATGTTATAATTATAATATAATTAATTTAGATATATCCTAATATCCATCAGTGAAAGGTGGAAATAAAAAACTGAATGACATCAGTTCAAGATGTGGTAGTCTACAGTACAAATGAATGATAATTTCATAACCCATTAAATGAATGTGGGGTTGGTTTTGGGTACATACTATGAGATAATATATTTTATGTATATTTTTTATACTTATTTTATTATATAATTATTTTTTAGTTATAATTTATGTTGGTTAGGGAACAAAAAAATAGTAATGCTTATTGATCAATGTTAACTCCTCTTCAGGTAACCTTCCTATTTTTTGCACCAAAAATCCTTCATATTAGGTATTTATTGAAAAAAAAATTGCATCTAGTATGATATTAGGCATGATGGGAAGTTACTCAGTCATGTATTGGCTTAAAAAATATACAAATGTACGGATAGGAAAGGAGAGGGGGTGAAATTTTATAGGTGAGGGGAGTGGGGTAACATAAATTTTTCAAAACAATAATTTGTACCCTAAATTTTCACATTCCTAGTAGATAAAAAATTTATTTTTATCTATAATTAAAAATTATATAGTTGAAATATGTCCAAAACATGTTTTCTGGGAAGTTTTTGGTCACTTTTATCATTATCATTTCGTTTAACCCTTAGGAAATCCATTTTTATGCTAATTGTGTTCAATAATTTTTTCTTTTTTAAATGTTATTCTTTTTTAAACAAATCATTAAATTATATGATGACATTAAATATTATTATTCTAAATATGGAATAAATTTTTTAAAATTACATTCCCATTGGAGGGAAATTTTAATTCAAAATTAATCCCATAGATGTGATGAGATAATATGTTTTAAGGGGAAAATGACCAAAATGTTCACAACGAAATTATATCAAAATTAAACATTAAAATGAATAAAATGAAATAAATTGGATTGATTTATATATAATAAAAATAATTTTAATCTAAAACCAATTAAATATATAATATATCATTATAAATAATTTAAATTAAATGTTTTTTTCAATTTAAATTTATTATATTTAAATATATTTAAATAAATGAAACATCTCAAAAATGCACATAAGTTCACCCTAGGATAATATTTATATTAGGAAGGAAAATATTAATTATATTTTATTAAATAAACTTTTCTAACAGTTGTAAAAATTAATTTTAAATTATTTTTGTAATGAGTGACTAAATCGTTTTTTAATATAGTTTTTTTTAAATCATTTCATTCTATTTTTATCTATTTTATTTCATCTAAAATCATTAGATAAACATAATATTAATAATTTTGTTATTAATTTTTACTCTCCCCATTGTAACATCACTTTTATAATGGTATACAATATTGTGGTTTATTTAGATGAGGGGTTACATGTTCCAAAAACCATCAATGATATCACTCTGCTTCATTTCACATATGATATAAAATATAATCTAATTATTTTAAAATAATTGGGTTATTAAAATAATATATTCACTCCAATAGAATTTTATTTCCCTATATTATAAAATCATATCCAACCTTTTGCCTCTTGGAAATATTGATTATATTGGTACCTCATTTACATCACAATGATCACCAATAGCTTGGATTCTTTCTTACTTATCTATATCTTGGCCAGATAACACCATATACTGTCTTTTCACACATAACAATGTATTGTAATTGAATTCCATAGTATTTATTTATAAAATAAAATTTCGTCTATATACTAGCCTCCATATAATTAAAAAAATGTTCATCTAAAGGTATCCCTTTTAGATTATTGTTTTTTAATAGTTCTTATATATAGGTTAGACATACCAAAATAAAATGAGAGTTTCCTTATCTACCAAATTATACCGTCTATATCATTTTTATAATTATTTCTATCTAGTAGCTCAAATTAATCCATGATATCTACCTACACCATTAGATATGTCTCAGTAGATGTACATTAAATTTTTAAGGTTTCATTCCATAAAATTATTATTCTTTAAAGATGTCCATTTACACCCCATGAATCTTATCATCGGGTTTCTTTGGATATTTATTAGATTCTTCCTTTTTAGTGATATACTCATCTCATTTTTCTTGTTTAACATCCTTAAATGTTCCCTTTGAGTGGGGAACTTAATTTCAAGAGTTATAACTTTTAAAAATTATTTTAAAAGGTTGGATTATTTCTATGTATCTTTATTATTTTAAAAATAAAGAAAAGTTAATATATAAATTCTACATTAATGTTGTCACCACCAATTACCTATGTATTAATTTCAGAATGAAAATTTTGATGATCATTGTCCATAAGAAACATTCCATAATATATAAATATTCATTTTAAAAATTTATAAAAAAATTATGTATCAGTATAATAAATGATTTAAAATCATTTATGATTTATGTGTTCCAAAAAACATGGTTGAGAGGTATAATCATTACATAAATCA
Source organism: Viscum album (assembly GCA_963277665.1). Classification (NCBI taxonomy): domain Eukaryota; kingdom Viridiplantae; phylum Streptophyta; class Magnoliopsida; order Santalales; family Viscaceae; genus Viscum; species Viscum album. The sequence goes on from OY728121.1 coordinate 769,813,988, forward strand.
TTTCACTATCATTATTATTTTTGTGAAAATTTAAATTATTGTCCACGAGAATGATTTTGAATAATATATGGAAAAAATAATATAAAACTAACAATCATTAAGTAGAAATATAAGTACAAATAAGAAAAAAAATATGGTAATAGGCGCTACCAATGTGAATAATTCCCTAGTTATCAAATACATGAAATCTAAGATAGTATCACCATTGGGCCCACTAAATTCAATGTATCATCATCATTTACAAGAATAATATATCTCAAATTATATATAAAAATAATCTATCTACTAATTTAATTTATGTTCATATTATCATATAATGTATCATCATATTATCATGAAATTATGAATGCATGTGTTTGATGAATAGATTTACCTACCCCTTATAGAACACCTATGTTCAAAGACACTATAAGGAATTATCAATTTATAGCATAAATATAACATTAATTGATCAAAAAATATTTTAATTATTAAACATAAAAAATATGAAATCAACATAATCCACATTTATATGATTGTATGATCCAAATTTCAATAATTTGACAACATTAATTATTTAATTCCATGAAACATACCACATTATACAGATGTTTACCTTAATAAAATTTAAAAAAAAACCATTCACTATTTCAGAAATCTATAATAAAGCTATATTATTTTAAAAATATCATAGAAACTTAAAATCAAAAAAATAATATTCTAACCAAAAAAAAAGATTACGCCACATTATGTAGAAATGATATAGGCATGGATATTTTGTAATATGAAAATTCCATTCCACAGTCATCATAACCATTATGTTAATCAATATCTAAAAAAGTTTTTTGAGTATTAACTGAGATATTGAAATGATACATTTCCTCCTTAGTTGTATGCTATTAATAAATTCTGAAGTTCAATTAGAAAAATAACTAAATTATTGGATCATTATATTACCCAATTTTATATACTATTTAATTTATATAGTCTTCTTGGGTTTGATTGTTTTATAATATAAATGAACATATTTAACCCTTTAATGAAAACATTATATTAGTGAGTACCAATACACATAAGTTCTTTAGCTCTACCCATAAATTTAATAAATAGGAAATCATTGTAATCACATTAAATCATTCAATAATAACACTTTTTATAAACAAACTGTCACTAAATCTAAAATATAAATACATGATCAAGACTTTCATAGGGTCTCTAGATAATTCCATTAAAAAACATATATGGGATGTTATTACTAACGGGAAAAATAAACCAATTGTGAATGGTGATAACTCAAAATATGTAAATCAAAATTACTAAAATTTCATGTGTCAATTAATATTATTATTTCTAAAAAATAAAAAAATTATAGTAAAGGAAAAATTATATTACATGGATAAAAAGTAAAATGACACTTGAATAATGATATTAAAATAAATTTGTTTTACATTGAACAATTAACTCCCCCCACACACCTACCCACCCTTGGGGATGTCCCCATAGTTGATATACATCTCTCAAATCACAAATTATGTGATAATTCCTTAAACTAAATCATACATAATAATTTATACATTCCTATTAATGTTTTCTTATATGGATGACTATAAAAATTAAAGAATTTCATGAAGACTCTATTAAATATTCTTCCATGATAATTTCCAATAAATTCATTATTAACCAATAATAAAAAATCAAATAATTTATATCCATAACATTAATTAAATAAAAATAAATTTATAATACCGAATGTTAGAGAGTCATAAAATATATATTTTTAAAAATCCATATATAATAAAAAACACTAAAAAAATAAAAGCTATATTTTATATCCATTCCAAACCATTTTTACTCCATAATATACTATTAAAAACATATCTATTTTTCCAATAAACCAAAAAAAATTTCTCATAAAAATAAATAATAAATCCTCAGTTTCTAAAAACTCATTCATATTAACGAATAAGGGCATAATTAGTTTTAAATTTATATAATTTATTTTCTAGATCTCTCTATTATAGTGATTTTCAATAACCATTTTCCCATTAATATCTATACCATACACTTTAAAGTAATAAGGACTTATTTTTCAACCTATTTTTATCACTCTCATAAATATAAACTCTAAATTTTCATTTTTTGTTATGATGAAATCGTATAGTTTTTCCAATTAAGACAATCTAGAAAATATTTCCCACCCACACCCACACCGTCACATAATATAAATTAATCTCCATTTAATTTGTAATAAATATACTTTAATCACTTTGTATTTTTACACGTGTTTTGAACACTAATTCAGTAAATTAAATTTTCAAGGTAAATAACAAGAACAAGAAATAAAGGATCAATCCATAATATTAATAAATAGACAGAGTATACTTGATTTATCCTTATATTATAAATTATTAAATCAAATTTCATATATTGGAAACCATATTCAATCTAAAATTTATATAGGAATTATTTTTCCACTATTTACCACAATGTGGTGAACTATGAATCCTTCATGATTTATTATTTATCAATAAAAGGTTCAGTGAATCCTTTTTTTCAATTAAGAAATTATCCATGAAATAGTATTTTCAGAATATCATATTCATATTTATGTTTGAAATCCCCCATGATATTATGGAATGGAACAATGTAAATCTCTTGATATAAACAAAAGTATAGGTGTAATCAAAATGGTATCTACCGATGAGTGTAATATCCCCATTTCAAAGTTGGAATGACCCAGGAATAATTTTCAAATCTATATAAATGTTGCATCCTTATTGAGAACATAATAAAATAAATATTAAATACATGTAAAATTCTCCAAAAATTGATTTATATATATTTATTTAAATATATCTAAAAACATATTTTTCAAATCATATCTCCCAACTCTCCCAACTAATTTTTATACCATTATATTTATAATAATATTCCACCAAAAAGTTCTATTATAACACATCATTTCTCAATTTCATGTAGGGTCTATTAAGTAAATTAAAATGAAATGGAAACTGCATTCATTTATAGATCTGTTAGTCTATCTTCTCATGAATCGATAATGGAAAGTATAATAAATTAAGTAAATCAACTAATTTAATTTTCTAGATTCCATGTATCTATTATCATTAACTCCACCAATTCATATTCATTAATTTAAATCCTTCCATATCTCATCGTTATATACAAGGAAATTCTCATAATTACAAGTAAAAAAGGAAATTAAGTCCCTTTAAAAAATCATCAATTTTATTAGTCAAAATAATATTACATTAAAACCACATGATATATTATACAAAATTTGAAAAAATAAGTAATCATTATTTTCATTTTATCTACATTTGACATATCGATGACATTACCCATATTAATTACATAAAATTTATTATTTATCAACCAATATAATATCATATATATTATGCATGAATTGAATCAAACATATTGACTACAACATGTTAATAATTACAAAAAAATTAATAACTCCTGTAATCAGAAGATTAAAATAATGCATTATAACTAATTTTTTTATCAAAGATCCGTGTGAAAAAACATCATGAATAATGATGATGATAGAATTAATATCAGTATATGAAAAAAATGATTTTAAAATTCTACCCATAGTTGGAATTTTCATCCCTAGAAAGTTACTAAATAATTCGATTATTGAAAATCTATGTCAAAAATTATCTTATATGATATTATCTTACTCACATTTTCTCTTGAATCTATCCATATATTTTTAAAATTATAGTCACAGTAATAATATTCTTATTGTGAAATGTTTATCATGAATCCCCAATTTGATTTATTTTTCCCGTGTATGATATAACTAGGTCTAGATAATCTACATAACAATTCAAGATAAAGGACTCATCAAAAATATATTTCCATAGCTGTGAAATATATAAAAAATGTGGATTTCCAAATAATGTTTTAAAAATTATAACACATATAGCACTTCACCAGTCTATTATAGGATCTCATAGGGTCCCACATGTGTTATTGTTATCCATATTATTTTCTCAACCATAACAGTTCCAATATTAATAGAAAATTCAAAACCCGTTTGTATATAAAAGTACAATTTAGGAGTCGTCATCATCAATCAAAATAAGATCCTGGTGAGTTAACCTTATTATTTTAAATTAATTTAGCCAACTCAAATATCATTTATGTAGTGTTTGTTATTTAAAAAAACAGTAAAAAATAAAAAATGATAAAACTATGATGATCTAGATGGTTTACTATAATGTAATTCATATGGCTCTATAAGAGTCACAAATTAATTTCTATTATTATGAAAAAAATCTTCTTGTGTAATATATTTATCCATTGATTTTCTATGGTTGATTACATATGTATGAAAAATATATTCTATAATCTGAATCATTTTATCTAAAAACACAACCATTTTATAATGATGATATATAATCATTATTTTCTGAATATTGAAATAATTCTAACACCCCTCTAAGATATAATTATAAATCATTGTTCCAAATCTTAAATAATGGAATTCATCACACAATGACTTCAAAAAAAATTCTTCATATAAATCAAACCATAATAATAAAAAATATGTCTCCAATATATATACAATGTTGGGATTTTATAACCTAATCATTGATAACTAAAAAATATCAATTCAAATCATAAGTTTGTAAATCCTATTATGTTTCCATTTGTAAGACATTTTAAATGCTGATAAAAATTGAAAAGGCTAAAATAAAATTTTAGGATGTTGATTATCCTATATAATTAATAGAAATAAAAAATTGAATTAAATTTTTCTTTTCAGCATAGTTGATTATTAAAATGTACCCAAATTCATGATAGAATGTAGAACCTCGAGAATTCACAATGCAATTTAAATGGTGAAAATTATAAAATTATTGTTCTTTATACACACCGAATCCACCTTACATCCTAAAAATATAAGTTTGAATTTTGTATAAGTTCCCATTCACCGGAGGACTCCCCATTATATATTCTATCCCTTAATCCTTTATATTTCATATATGGTATCTTTTTATATTTTAATTTGAATATTAATATGGAATACACATCAAAACTATATATAAAATCATCATCAATCATATCTTCAATGTAATTTTTTCTTTTTTTTACTAACATAATAATTACAATTATTCCTCTTGTCCTGTTACCATATAGACAACAGTATTCCAACAAAAATTATTCTATATTTTATTTCGATTCCATTTTTGTGTGTGTCTGGGTAGATAATATCAAAATTTAAATTTTGAAGCCACACTATCACCCAATGATCATTCATATTGAGATAAAAATATGACATATTTAATTTAAAATCATATTTTCAATGTAAAATGTAAATTTTTCATTAAATTTTTAGCAAATAAGAGACTTCTAATTATGGAAAAAATATAAGTCTAGATCATGATTTTCGTTGATATTTTCATTGGGTTATAATTTCTAGAATCTATAGTATATATACTTCCATCCATTTTTTATAACTTATATATTACCGAATAAATATATATCCCAATAACATCATAATAAATTGATATATTCAAAAAAATAAATCATTACTTTTGTCAATTATTTTATTCCTCAAATTATTCCAAAAAAACAGCAAACAATAATCAAATTTCACTCCATTCAAAGTGAAATACAAGATGTCTGATGAAAATATCCAAAATAATATAAAAATTATTTTTTATCCAATAATTTCTAGAAAAAAACATATCTCAAACATGTGTTTTGATTATTTCCAAAAAAATTACATGTCCAGCAATTTCATGTTCGACTGAAATATATTGTTCAAAAATTAATTAATTAATTAATTTCCCTTATGTGATCCAAAATTAGTATTTACTAATCCTTGAATAATTAATATACCCACATAAGGATTTTAGGTTTCTCATCAGGTTCTTCATTTTATTATATTTCTTCAATGATTTTATTATAATATAATCTTCTTTAAATATAATAAATAAATTGAACAATTTCTAGTAGGCATGGTTCAAAAATTCCTCATATGATTGAATGTTAATATCATTTATAATGGAATTTAATTGTCATCATTGTAGTTCCCTTTTAATTTAACCTTCATTAATGATTCCAAGACTACTATTCAATATTAGAATACCAATTACCTTCCTATATATTTCTTAAGAATATCAATAATATCCAAATATGAATATGAAATCAATATATTTTATTTTTTTACATTCTTATAGACAATGAAAAATGAAAAAATAGAATCAATATTCATTTCATAACAAACTAGGTAATCCCAAGTAAAAATACTTATAAAAAGAAAATCCATCTTCTGATTATATTCTAGCCACACCATTAATTACTTCAACAATATAGGATCCATACAATATGAATAAAATAAATAGTTATTTTTCTAGGAAATAGATTAATAGAAAATTTCATATACCTTTTTTGGTAATCCAAAAAAAATACATGAGGAAAAAATATTGGATTTACCCAAAAACCATAGGATTGATGTTTTTTACATACTCATTATTGATCTATGTATTAACCATATTAGTCATCGTTACTAAAATATCATGTCTCCTTCCATTTTTCAATTCTTATTATCCTTGATATACTGAAAATAATTGAATGTATGAGTGGTCTCATATTATAGTATTAAAAGAACATTTAATGTAGAGTAAATTATTTTAGAATCCATCTACTCCTCTAAAAATTTTGAATAGTTGTCTTATACATTTCAACCCACCATGATAAAAAATCCAAAGAGATTTTAATGAGGTTGATCATTATTGGCTGAAAAAATAAATATAATTATTCAAAATACTATCATCCAAAAGGTTATATATAATTATAAAATATAACATTTACTGTAATCTTATTCTTAAATGCGAAAACATTCATGATATGTAAAATTAATCTTCTTCTCTTTTATCGAATTATAGGAAACTATAATAAATGTTATCTGAATGGTACCCAAAATAGTAGAAGGACATATATCATCCTTTAACACATTTATTTCCTAAAATATTTTAAATAGATTCTATTTATTTTTCTAATTTATGGACATTTATTCATTAGAAGGTACTACCATTAAAATGTGACTCTCTATTATGGGGTTTCCTCTTCACTAATTTAAATGAAATTCACCAAAACATGTTTTAATAATCAATATCTTCTTGGTCTAAAAAGTATCCAATAATAATTCATGTAGTTTCCAATAATCATATATTATATAATTTATTTGTTTCATAGAATCATTCCATCATTAAATATCCAGCTACAGAATACCTAAAATATATTTGTTTTATTTTATGCTAGTAGAGTTGTGGTTCTGATTTGTTATTATTTCATTTGAACTTATTCTTAAATTTTATTTAACAAAAAATATAATTTACACCCACACAAAAATAAATTTATAAAAGTGGTAAATAATTATATTTTTATATTGAATACAATTTTTCGGGTTGCAATACAAACAATATACAAATATATCTGTTGTTATAGAATTGTCATCATTTAAAACATTTCATTTCTTATAAACCTATTAATCCTTTGTGCCTTACTATTTTCATTTTTCTCATTATTTTTAATATAAATTCCATGTTCGATAAACATAAATCATTCCTCCATATAATACATGTTAAATTTCATGTAATGAACAAAAACATGCAGCCAATATTAAATAAACAATGAAATATAAAATATTATTTATCCACCAAAATACATTTTTTCTAGATATTTATCTTCCCTTGAATCCTTAGTTTATTTTAATCATATCATAGTTGGTACCTTAATCATCTAACGTCTATATTTGACCCATGTTTTTCCTAGGGGTTTGTAGGATCTAAAAATATTACTTATCATTTCCTTCCAACCCTCATTTTTAATTTCAAAACATAACCTATGAATTATGTATGATGCTTCTTAAGAAATTATGAGTATCGTTCTACCTCCCCTAAGCTATCCAAATTTGTATCCCCATCAATATATATTTTGAATGAAAATATGTATTCATATATTTTGGGATCCACTAAAGCATTGAACAATTTCTTTTATGGATATCTAATAATGATACTTCTTGGATGAATAATTCAATATATAATAAAATAGACAATTAATATTGTACATATTTCTAATGATCATTATCATGTTTTTTCAGTTCCACTAGTAATTAGTGTTTATCCCACTCTTTTATTTTTTCTAGCCTTATTTTCTATTACATTATTAGAATATGTTAATTACATTGTATAAAATTTCTTCTAAAAACCTATTTTGTATATTTTCATATACTAGAGAATTTTCAAATCAATAATCTATAAAAAAAACATTTACCTCAAAATTATAGTGATGCTAATTAATTGCATAAAATGATTACCATTGTAGTTCCCAATGGTCATTCTATCTTGATCTAAAACTTAATGCCTAAATATTTCCATCTTTAGATCAATGTGTGATACATGGATTGATTTCTATGATTTGGGAGAGTGATTACAGCATAATGATGGTAGTGGTATTCCAAAAAATCCCTAGAGAATACAGAAATTCTATTTAAACTCTATTCTGATTTATATGTGAAATGATTTTATTAAAATCATGTGGAAGAAACAATGTCCATGTATTTCATTAACCACATTCTACTATGATAATTTTATTCATTTTAATATCACATGTTCCATATGAATCCTCCTCGAACCAATGAGGGTGTCCTCACCTGATAATGAATGATCAAAAATCACCCATGTCAATTAGCTATATTATGCAGTCAAAGTCATTATGATATAATATCATAGAGGTTCATAATATATAAGAGTCTAAATTAAAATAGATAATTAGTAGGATCATCTTTGGTACCTTCTAATTAATCTTTATTTTCTTCTTCTTTGTAAATAATGTATATTTCCCATATATATCATGCTCAAGGATCCACTTATTCCTTTATAATTTATTTTATTCACATAATTTGTAACATCATTAGTGTAATGTCTTGCCATTTCATTCATAGTATTCCACTTACAGAAACTGAATAAAAAACAATATTCAAACCCATTATTAAATTTTGTAATTTTACTCAAATATTAATCATGATGAATGAATATCATTGCCATAGGTTATTCAAAAATTAATAAATAAGAAATCCCAAATATTAATTTATTTTAATATCTTTAATCAAATTATGTGATCTATAGTATTCTTAAATCATTAATGTTTTAATTTTTCCTCTTGAAGATCCTAAATTTATTTATTCATTAAATATGACAATGTCAAAACCCTCTCCTTAAAATCTATTTCATAGAAAAAAATACATCTTAGTATATGAAGATTAAAAATTATTGTATGTCCCTTATTTCTGGTGAGGATTATTATGTCACTGTGAACTCTTTACATAAAATCACACTAAGAGTGATAATCGCTCCCATAAAATCCAGTACATGATATCATTTAATTTATCTCCTTCTTCAGTTAACATTAAAACTAACCCCTAATCATTTATATATATAAAAACAGCTACAGCTCATTTTATAGAACACATGTTCTTCTAATTGATGATTAAAAACAACACTGTATTGTTCGACATTAGATACAAAGATTTGTTAAATACATTATTCATGTCAGTTACAACACCACAACCCATTCCAAATTAGAACAACATTCTTGATCATATATATATCAACAATAAATATTCTCAAGAATAAAATAGGGTCGATAATTTAATAATTTAGACTTAGAACACACCATTACTTGAATGGTTTCATAAAAACTAGTGGTATATGGATAGGATATCGAAGTCATATTAACAAATTCAAGGCACGACTGTATCGATTTAAATAGATGAAAAATTGAATATTAATGCATCCTAAATAAAACAATTCAATTACAGTGGACTAAATACTAAATATATGTGTATCTATAAAAACTATATTAGAACTTATGTCATTAACCCATACTATATATTTTTTCCCAACCACATAGCCTCTCTACATCACAGATGTTTCACTAAAAGGTGGTCAATTTGTTTCGCTGTCATCCTAAGGATGAAACTCAAATTTTATTATATACATTAACAGAGAGTGAATGTGTAATGATCCAAAATATATAGGTTATATTTATTCACTGAATAAATTAGTTTTATAGTTTATTATATTGCATTATATATATAATACACCTAGGGAAACCGAAAAGGATTTACGAATGGGGGTTGTTAAATTAGTCATCAAATAATAATATTATATTTCCAAACAGAATAATGATAAAAATATATATAATAGAAGATTTGTATAGTTGTAAATTTTTTGTCCTTCCAATCTTATAGAATCATATCCACCAGGAACAAAACTATAGAAATGAAAAAAAATATTAGTAATCAAATATAAATTGTAGAATATTAAAATAAAAAAACGTGGTATGAATTTTAATGTATAATGTATAAATGAATGAAGTATTATTTATTATAGGTTTTATGATTTTAGAATAGAAAGGTTACTATGGGAATAGTAATATGATAGTTGGAAATGTATCCTAGCCATTATGAATAGTCACCAGACCCTTGAAAATAGTAACGTGACCTCTAATTAATGTACTATAATATAAAAAAAATTATATTTAGTAATTAAAGAAAATATAATTCTCATAATTCAATAAATAAATATCAACAATTTAAACCAAATACATTTATAAGAACAACTATTAAATTTTATTTTATGGGATTTCATAAAATTCATAATTTTTATATCAATATTTGAAATTAACAATGGTAAAAAAATTTGTTTACCGTGATTTAATTTTATGTATCATGATGTTAAAATTAAAAATGGGCAATTTGATGATAATTTTCAATGAGACAACAAATTTTACATGAATTGTAAAATATATATTTTTTAAATAATGAATGTTATATGACATAATGATTATGTAACAATGACTTAATAAATGTTAATTTTATTTTTTCAGCCCAAATAAGATGAAATAGAAATGTTGACCATTTACAAATAATAACCTATATTTCAAAACCTATAATTTATTTTCCAAAGCCTATAGTAAAATTTATACAATTAAAATATTTTTTTTAAAATTTTCCACCATTCCATTTGATTAATATAATCAATTAGGATTATAAATAGATTTAATATCTTATTTCATTATATTAATTCAATTACATTACATAATTTCAATAAACAACTTATTGAAATGTTTATATTGAATATAATATTTTATAAAATATTATAACTCCAAACTAACCCTCCAACCAACATTCAATAACCCCTTAATAATCCCTTGGAAAACAACATCACATTCACATACTAAAAAATATTTTTTGTTAGAATACTCTATCATTAGGCCCATATCATCATTATGGATTTTTCTGGAAATCCCATTCTAATAACTGAAGGCCTTTGTATCTATAAAAGAGATGAAACATCAAGAAATGTGTAATTATATGTTAACATAACCCTGCAAATTCAACTTATCTTTTTATTTTTATTTATTCCATTAAAAACAAAATATAATAATATTAATTGATTTGGTTTCTAAAATTATATTAATTATTTTATACGGGGATAAATATTCAATTTATTCTATGTATATATTTTATAATTATATTCATCAATATTTTAAAATTCATCATTAACGGTCAGTGAACTAAAAATAAGGATGTTCCCAATCCATCTCATATCACAAAAATATTGTCTATTTTTAATAATTTATTTATGGTATATAAAATTATAAATATATTTATATTAAGATTATAAACCTCATTATACTAATGTATAGATAATTTTAAACAAAATACTGAAATAAATAAAAAGGGATATTTCAATGGATTCCTCAATATTAAAACCTGTCAATATATTCCTAGAATGAGGGAATAAGGAAAAATAATGCCCATAATAATATCCCATTGGAATATATCTCCTCTAAATGTAAATTAACAATAATTGAATAATTTTTGTGACTACTGAAACTCTTCTGGTAGGAGTCTCTATGAAAAATGGTCAATACAAAGCCTCGACTAGAATCTCTAGATTTCAAACATGAGGTGTGGAATGGAAATATTTTCCCATGAATATGTATATCAATACTGCAGATAATGTATATAAGACACAAAACATACATTTAATTAGTTAGTCAGAAATTAGGACATATGACTCTACTGCCTATATCTACCTTTATCCTTGAACACAAGCTCCATGAACCACAGATGGACCTCCACAGGTGGAGGTGGAATTGGATCCAAATTTTGGCATGTATTTTATTCTCTCTCAAGCCCCCTACCATGTACACCACACAACATACCTTCAATGTCTATATAATCCCTCTACCATGATGGTTCTATTACTATGACACATATTTCCACATAGTGGGTAATAAAATACCATGAAAGATTCTATTTGTTGTCATAGTGGAAATACTACTTCAAAATTACATGACAGGAACAATCCATAGTGCCCTAATCTAAAAATCTTCTATCATGAGACTCTCTCTTCAAGAGCCTTGCATTCCAGGATTCTAGATTCTATAAAAAATACTAAAATATAATGTCTCATCACCAGATTTCCAATTATCTACACCAACTACTAATATTTTCTCATCCATAAATATCTCAACCCCCAAGGCATGATTTAGCATTGTAGAATAAGGAGGAATGAAAAGAGATAACGCACTAGCTGGAATATCTTGGTAAATTCAATAATCAATGGTCAATTATGGGATTTTTGAATCAAGTACTATTTTTATATATTTATTTGAGTTTGTAGTGAACATTTATGCATATTATACCACCTTCTTGATTCCCTTATACAATTATTAAAACTCATGGATGCATACCTCTCACAATGGGGATCTGTAGAACTCCTCTATGATGTGATGATTGATCTCTCTCTATCATGGAATAACACATTCATACAATTTAGAAAGTAGACTATACCATTTCTTAGGGGATCCAGGTGGAAGGATCACTACTAATACCACTATCACATTAGGAGGGGTCATAACATTGTTAAAAACACATCTATGTACATCGAGTTGGTCCATATCTTCCTAGGTGAATGGCTCACAGGGAAACATAAGGGGGTTATACCTGTAAAACGCATCGAATGTTCCCAAAATAGGAATATATTTTTATTCAACTTTTTGGGAAATATTTTACTAGAATAGTGGATTTATGATTGGAAAACCACATTGAGGTACCACCTCCTACATGGATCCCTATAATGAAGCTTCATAATTAAGTGGACCATCCCCATGAAAGAATTATAGAATCCTTGGTAGAGTTCATCAGGGAGGAATTTTATAGAAGTCAATATACACCATAATCAAAGATTATATCTGTGGGTCTAAATCATAATTTGTATAAAATACAAAACCCATTCAAATATGATTCTTTTCCCAATGTTTAGCCCATTACTATAACCTAAATGTAATGGTTTAACATGTATTATATCAGAGTCTTAGTGAATGGATACATCTTATAGTGCTCCAGAATTGTCTTTCCTAGCTTTAAAGCAATTAATGAGACCCAATAACATTATTTCCATATATACCAAAGAAGCATCATATCTAGATTATCTCCAAACTATGATCCTTGGATGACCTATGTTGATAAAAGTTTATCATTCCCTAAATCATCAGGTCCTAATTGTATAGAATTAAGAGGAGTGTGACACACTATGCTCAGGATTAATATTCTAAGTGGTAGAGACAAGAACTGAGTAGACATATCACTGAATTAGGTTGCCATAACCATTCTTATATGTATAGATGAGCAAATATCCAAACACTAACATAATGATGAATTTATTGATACCAATAATACCAAGACACATTCATACTAGAAAAACCAATATTATATTGTGATTCATGTATGAAAAATGTTTTAAATATAAGACCTTGAATGTTCTAATGGATAAAATTCTACTAAAAATGAGGGGAATACTATTAAATGAAACCTTTATAGCGAGTTGTGTTAATAGAATCTCATTAATTCTCCACCCTATTTTAGTTTACCAAGGAATTCATCAAAAGTTTAGTCATATTCATAATAATAAAAATATAATGAAAGAGCCCATGTAGGGATGATTATAATCATACCTTGCTAGAAACTCAGAAATAACCAAAAATAATGAATTAAATATAGGTTCATCTCATAAGAAAGGGTATCATAATGAAAGATATAATAAATATAGAGACATTGTATCAAATAATCCAGACACCCTAATACCAATATATGATTGTTATTATGGATTCAAGGTATTTCTCATCTTGGATAATTCACTCCTAATTTCATCTAATATTTGATGAAACGTATCTAAATGTGCAACCTCATCATGCCTCTCCATGAATATGTATACATTGGATCTTTTAAGATGTTGATACACATATATGGGTTCACGCACATGGCCAATGTTGTATACCAAACCATACATTATCTAAGAAACTAGTATATCTATCACATTCCATGAATGTTTGTAAATGAAAATCCAACAAAACCTAATGAAGGACGAATGAGGATCAAACACCAAGTCCCATGGATGGATACCAAAATATATTCTATAATAACCTATATTTGGGACCTCAAATATTAAGCTCAGTATGGAATGCATTATTATTACCTAAATGGGATGGACCAGGGGAATAGACCTACCTGGTACTAGTTTGATCTAATGGTAATGGGGGCTCTAACATTCCTAGAAATATATCTTTACATGTATTGGGTATACACAGTGTTTCCAGCAATTTTCACACATTCCCATGACTATTCCTATGTACCTTATCATATGAACATTTATTAAACTCAAGCCTATGAACACAAACTATTCCAGTGTATCATTAACTGTATGTGTAAACTGTTTATATATATACACATTGTTGATCTCAGAAGCGTGGTAATCACCCTGAACATTCAGTGCATGTTCTCATGTACCTTTTGGGGTTATATGTTGGGTTATTAACATAAAATTTCACATTAAGTACAAATTTCTTATGTATTGATATATTTAACTCTTCAAAAACAGAAGATATTAATAAAGAGGACCAAAATACATCTGTTCATTTGATATAAAGGATGTGTACATAAGAAATTTCCAGAAACACTTTGATAATCTATGTATCTCACCCATGCGGCCACCTCCTATAGATTTTCTAGAAATCAAACCAATAGATTTAAAATATATGGATGACTAAGCATGATCGTTCATTAATGTAGGCATTTTTTCCACCTAGAGACCCATGAATCACCTTCTGTCATACAACATAGACATATCCCAATGACATGAAGAATGATCACCCAATCAAAACTCCTGGCCTACTTTAATAATCAATTATTGTTTATCATGTTCATAATCCCAAATCCAATCCCATGGAAATAATCCATTAAAATATAGAATGATTTTGAAATAATAATTTATCTAGTATTGAAGAACCACTGGGAAATTGAAATATTAAAATTATCATATGAAGAACATGAGGAGAAAATTATGAGAAATAAATATGAGTAATTAAAACTATACATTGTTTATGTTATCTTCTGTTTTTTGTAGAATAAATTGTTAATTGAATTATATAATCTTACTTTCTCAAAAAAAAATTCCAAATTCTATGTTGTTAAATCTCTACTCATAAGTAGACAATCATAATGTGAAACAATTATTTAAGGGATTGATTCACATTTGGGACCAGATTATCAAAAATATGATTCAAAAAAATAATAATCATCCAATATCATGATTGGATTGTTTAGTAAGGAATAATAAATCATCTATCCTAGTCATTGTGAGAATAATGTTCTCCATTGTGCACGATGAACACATAGGAAACTAGATCTCCAATCCACAATCTCATTAACATTAATAAAAAATCTTTTACAATGACTACTCTAAAATCCACTGGGTAATAAAGATAACCGAAGGATATTTGATAATACATATTAAATATTCTATAAAAATTGTTTGGACATTTATAAATGAAATTTTTTATTTTTTTTAATTTCATATTCGTAGCCTGACCTCTCATAAATAGGACACACAATGCTAAAAATCTTCATCTGGATCCTAAGGTAAAACACCACATATTTTATTTAGTGTTGGAATTATATTTCCCATTAAGAACTCCAATTGGAAGATACTTAATTATTTCATAAAAATATGTATGCATAAAATGGCATATTTAATATCATTATTATATCAATAGTAAGGTTCCTTGGTCCATATAATCTTACACTGACTATACAACCAGAATAAATAATACTCATCAATATAATCAAGTATTTTATAATGGAAAATTAGTTTTCATACATACTACTTCATATCATCTCTTTTTAACATTAAAATGAAATTATCTATTTAAACATGCATTATAAACCATTATAGAACCTCAAATGTATTTTAAACATCTTCTTCCACCAATATTTTTATTATCGTAATTGTCAATGATTTAATCCTTATTGAAAAATGATGCATCCTAGGAAATGGAATCATAAATCATTATACAAGACCAATAACCAGTTCTAATATATAGTAGTTTATATTTATTCGAATTAAAATATCCTATAAGGATATCTTAAACACATTTATTTACCATAAACATATTAGTTACTAGTGGTTCCCCATATTAATATTACTCATAGATTTTTAGTGAAACATTTCATCTCTGAAGGGTCATATTATAAGAGAAAACCAATTTTCCATGGACATATCTAGAAACCATAATGTTCAATTAATATATAACATTTTGGCCTGAGGACTTGAAACCCACCATTTGAATATGGTCATCACAAGGTCATATATACAATTATCTAATAAATTGAGGTTGTAAACTAGTACATTAGGATAAATTAAACCAATAGATAAATATTTAACTCAAAAATAATTACAAAAAAAATGATAAACAATGCATGTCAAATATGAAACTATATTATTAACACCAATAAAAATTTAACAGTGGGGAAAACTATTATTGAAATATGTATTAACAATGTATAAAGGGAAAATATGACAAAAAGTAAATAAATATGGATAATTCCAGGTCACAAACTCCTCCTATCATGTCACTAAATTATATCTATGGCTCTCTACAACCAATGTATTATACTATTCCTTTACATATAATATGAATAATAATTTCTAATAGACCATCATTGTTTATTTATTGAGGATGATTATTTTATTAGTTGGATTTCAAAAGGCTCTAATTAATATATCTATATTAGAAAATCTGATATTTTTTTATCTAATCAATCATTAAAAATAAGATATTATTATTTATAACTATTATTTATGAAAAATAATTATAAAAACATCAATTTCAATGAATCATTAAATATAAACAATTTTATAAAACCCAAATTTCTTGGAAAGAACTTCATAAAAATCATTATTAAAGATACAGTCCAAGATCTTCATATAGTCAAATAATAATGGTTTATAAACCTTTGTATTTTAATAAATATATTGAATGTTAATTATTCCTTAAATTCTTATGAAACCCATCACGTCCAAAAAATTCACCTTTGCTTATGTGAAAATGATTATATTTAATTTGTAGTTACATTTTCACTAGATATATATCTCATGTGAAAGCCAATTCAAAACATGTAGGCACATTTAACTATAAACCCTCCATATTGCCTTTTAAATGAATACGTTTTCAAAATTTTACCATCACTCACCGTATGACTCACACACAATATGCTATGTATAGTAGAATTTTATATGTTGGAATATTTTCAAGATGAAACAAAAAACAATTTCTCACACATAGACACCCACACCATATGATAATATAATATAAAATAAATTTGGATAATTTAGAGAATAAATACACAATCTACATATTTTAAAATTTTATTATATTATTTATCTATTTATTTAAAAATAAATTGATAATCCAAAAATATGAATATTAAATAAAATTTACTATTAAAATAATTCTTCAACTCATAAAATATTATTATAATAGCATAAAAACTATAAAATCCATCTACTAAGGGGATCCTTCAAGATAATGTTTTAAATTCTAAACATATTGGTATCTATATATTTTACCACTATTTCATATCATAATAATCCATTATAAATGGAATTCCATTATTAAAATATTGAAAAATTTCATTTATTTGGAATTTACTAAAACACATTCCATAATTTCAAGACCCCATGAAACACATTATAAAGGATTCCATAGACCATAATACAGTGTAAAACCCTCGTGGAACTACTCTAAAATGATATATAATGATTTGGTTCATAATTTGTGGTGGATGAAATTCAAGAATGAAAATTTTTAGTGACTTCCATAGTCTCTATTATTATTTTGAAATAGCTTATATTGTATGTTTCAATGTCCATCATAGATGCCTCATTAAAGAGATCATTAAATATAGAGGATTCATAATTTATATACCTCACTAAAAAATTTAAAAAAAAATTAATTTAAATTTTAAAATTAACACATTATACTTGTTATAATTACCCAAATGATCATTTACAATTCATTATCATGATTCAAAATAGGCCTCCGAAATAAAAAAAATTCTCAGTCACATGAGAGATATATACTACAAGAGAAAAATTAATTCCCATCCTTCCCATTTATACGTATCTTCATTTTACTCCACATAAATTTTCCATGATTATTATAATAATTGAAACAAAATACAACTATTATATTATCTAATATCCATATAACCAATATCAATAATTACACTAATTTAAACTAATATATTTAACATATCCCTTCCCTAACTATCATTTCCATGAAAATTATGATAATTAAGTATGAAACTATTTAATTAATACCAAAAACAAAAATATTTTTATTATTTACCATCCTAAATATGTACATCCACATAATTTACTATCATAAATTTCAAAATTCATAACAATATTAATAGATTTATTTATCAAAATGAAAAATTTACGATGTTTCCCCTATTACAAATAAAAATAATTTTTTTAAAAATTACAAAAAAAATTATCCACTGAGAATTTATTGACTCCAATGAATTTCGTTATACTAATTTAATATTGAAAACAATAGGTAAATAAATATGAAAAATATATGATATCAACGTCAAATGGTTGTTAAAACTACTTAATTTAAATCATATATCCATGCACTAATCACTTATATAAATAAACTGAATTTCAATTACACTAATTAAATGACAATCAAAAAAAGGTGTCTCATATATTATCAAGAAATAATAATAAATTATATATAAACACATGATTTTATGATATATGTTTGTAAAATAAATTTAATTTTCTTGATATATTTGCATACATACAACCCTAAGTATATATAATTCATAATATATAATATAATTGTATTAATGATAGTAATTTTTATTATGGAAGTGGATTAACCAAATTTTCAAAATATTTATAATTGTTTTAGATAATTTAAATATAGATGAGCTCAATATTATTTTATTTTATTTTATTTTATAAAATAAATTTTCCCCAAAAAATAATGATTTTGTGAAAAATAATATAAATATTTATTTATAATTTCATAAATTTCTACTAAAAATATTTAGTTTCATTTTTGAAAAAATGGAAAAAATTATCATTGTGAAAATTTAATAATTTTTTTGAAAGGATTTATTTTTTGATGAATAGTAAAAAAACCTATATTTATTGAAAACTCAATTTATGTTTTTGATATTCCACTAACCACATTCCTTCATAACATATCATCACTGCAAACCAGTATCAGTTCTATAGACCGCTCCGCGTATCGTTTTTTCTTCCAGGTACGTGGTTGTGAACCCTTCCCAGAACATGGTTCAGGGTTTAGGATCTTAGGTACGCAGTTTTCTTCCTTTACTGATTTCTTTCTCCGTTCCTTATCTCACATACTCTTATGCAATAGTTCTTCCATTTCCCAAAAAAATATCCTTATTTTTAGGTCCTATAATTTAGAAATCATTGGGAAACGACACCACCGTAAATTTCTACTTCGGCAAGAACACCCTTGATAATTCCCTATCATCATTATTCTTCAAAATTCATCTTCTTTCATCACAAACCTTATCTGATGTGATATATAGTCTTTGATCGACCACCTTTAGAATTGTCAGATTTTTTCAGGTAATGTACTGAAACTTCTCTATCTTCTAGCTACATTATTCATTCCAGTCAACACTGAATATGAATGGAATCATCTTCTCATATTTGTGTGATCATTCTTAAATGTTCAAATCTTCACATGATCCCTTAGAAATTGTTCATGTCACTTCATATAGGCTCTTGCACGATCTATTTGAATAATGAGATGTTTCATAATCACTTTATAACTTCTTCCTCTTTAACACTCTATGAGATGGTTTCATTGTTTTAGACAATGTATAACCTTTGATACACGTACTTTGAACATTAAGACCAGTTTATCGATCATCTAAATTACCACTCTAAACAAATTTTCATTTATTTTTTATCTCTTTCTTCATTTGAATATTCATTGATGACTATTGAATAAAATTCAACCTTATACACAAAGTGGTCCCAACTATCTCCCCATTTTTATTTTTTTGTCAATACCTAAATGTTCATCTCAAATGAACGTTTCAATATCAAAATGACAATCTTCTCTCTAACATTAGTTTCATTTGACTTCTCTCCCATTTGTTTTCAGGAAATACAATGATCGTGGGAAACGGGTATCAACCCATACTTATGAAATGTGTCATCAATCATTTCACTCTAAGTCTACTTGAGAAATGCTCAAGGTAGAAAACAAGAGGATTTCATTTAGACAACAAGGTTTTCCATTATTCACTAATCATGATATGAAATGAGATTGGAACTCATGTACTTTGTCTTCAATGATTTCCCACATTCATTCTATACTGAAAACATTTAAGGTGATAGGGAATAATCAACTTGAATATATTTTTTCAAGGACATGTACATCATGAAATTTCTAGAATAATTGAATTTAATAACAACTAAAGTTGATAAAAATTGAAATAATAACTCTGGTAGTGTCTTCATTTTCCTCCCCCTCAATAGAAAAACTCCTCATAATAATCATCATGGATGACACTTCATCATTTTAATCTTTTAGTATCAATTAAATAATCTTCCATGGATGGAATCGTATTCATCTTTTCTATTGAAAATTGATAGTCCTATCCACTTTTAGGTTCACCCAATGATATCCTACTTCACCTTTAATTACCTAAATTATAAGTACAAATAAAAATCAAAAATGATTAATGGAATAATTTGGTTCCTCCTTGCATCATCAATGTGAGAAAAAAGGCTAAGATAGTTTTCTCAAAAAAGATGATCCCTTTTCTCCAGTCTTCAAGCTTTCACATCTGAACGTATGTTCTGATCTTTGTCGATGTGGCATGGGTCTCTTCAAATTCTCCTCTTCATTTTGTAGGGAATTTTTCTTCTTAACATCCATCATGAAAGATACATTCTTAGTCCTCAAAAATACTACTTTTTGATTTGTTATTAATGTTAGACAGCCTTTTCCCATGTGAGCATATTTCACACATCTCTCACACAGAACTTCTTTAACATATGTGTTTCTCTTGGGTTGAAAAATCTCATGAACTTTATTTTCCTCAGATGAATTTTTTTATATTCTTTTACCACAAACTTTGGCTTGTCCATTTTCATGTTTCCACTTTCATTCCAAATCATCTGGCCAGATGACCAACATGTCATTTCGAACTATTGTAGCTGGTATAGATCTTCTACTCTGGTTCATCTGAGTTTCATCCCTCTTAGTTTCTATTTTGGATGAATTTCCATTCAATTTAATGTATCTAAAATCATGGTTCTTATCAGATTCCCTTCTTTATATCTTCTAGGTGAAATTCTTTTTTAATGTATTCTTCTGATTTCTTCCCAAGGTAGAGACCTTGTGGCCACTGTCCTTGCATACGTCACATATGTTATCAAGCATTCCAAATCTGTTTGCAGTAAACAAATGCTTATGGATCTGCAGATGTTTCTGCTTCATCTCTAGATTTCACCCCCATAAGTTAGGATTCCATTGTGCTTTTACATTAATAGGATTTTACCAACATTTTAATGCATAGTTCCCAAATCGGTTGCATCAGCAACATTGGACCACAAATACAAACTTCTTGATATCTTTTGGATAAGTTTTTTGGAACTTTATCTTGATCTGATGTGCTCCATGTGACGAACTGTCTTCCATCTTTTTGTTCTTCATATCTACCATTTAAATGGTGGTAGGTAAATCTTCACATTTCTTCATCAATACTTTTATTGAATTTCTTTTCAAACCATCACTTTTGGTAGAAAAATATTTAAAAACAATAGTACAAGTCGGTATGGATGGTACCTTTACCTTTTCAGCTACTTTTGATAGATAAGTGAGAGAAGTCATTACCTTCTTATAATATGTTGGAGGTCTTTTGATTGTAGAATCCTTCGGTGAGAATTGAGTACCATCCACAACTATTTTTTTATTTTGTGAAGTCTTAATATATGTCCTCTCAAGATAGTTCAATCGAGCATGCAATTCTAGACATTGCCTATTGAGAATGAACTTTTGATCTTCAATCATAGTCATCGTATCTTCACTAGACTTCATTATTCTAAAAAATTCTTCCTCCTGAAACATCATTTTATTTTGAATCAAGGAGTATTCTTCCTTGATCTTCTTTAATATCCATTCCAATTGTAGACCATCAGCATCAGTGCAATTTTTCAGTTTTCCTTCAAGAATATTGATCTTTTCTTCATGAGCCTTTCTAACTCTCTCTTACTCTTAAACTTAATTGAAACATTATGATGTATTTATTTCATGTTTCCTCCTTGTTTATTCAAAGGATTCTATAAGTATAGAGGAATTATGACATTCTATATTTTATTTGCCAAGACTCCATCCATAGAATCTACTCCTTTTCATAGGTGGGAGATTTCCTCTTTTATACATTGAAATACTCCACAAAGGGAAAATACTATTTCTGTAGGAATATCATATAGATAGGTTCTTAATTTCACCTGATCACTTGAAAGATCATGTGAGGTAAAAATTTGATCAACATCTCTACAAGTTCTATAATCAATATGCCTAATAGAAACCTGACCCTCCTACACTTTACATTCCATGACTGATATTTCATCATTATTGGAAAGGTTTCGAGAAACAAAAACATCATATTATTTAGATAAGAGGGACTTATTCAACTGTATCTTCTATTTCTTTTTCAAGTTCATCATGGTCTTTTCGGGTAGAGGCTTCTTCTCAGTTATAACTAAACATTAATCAAGAATGTTATTCATTATTGAATCAGGAAAGAAAAAACAAATCCATTTTTGAATAGAATTACTAATGAGTATCCAATATAAGTAAACATCTCTCTGATACCAATTTAATGACCCTAGACAAACCTAAGTGGGGTGAATTAGGTTTTCAACATCCTCTCTTGTTTAATGGATGATGTTCCCTCATTTGGAGGAACTTGTTTCAACATGTATGATGGATATGTGTTGTAATTAAAGAATTCACATACAGAAGGAAAACATATCACTTTTTGATTGGTTCACCACTAAGGGCTATGTCCATGGAGTTTACGCAAACAGGTTTCTGGTTGTACAAAGTTACAAAAATTGTCTTAAGATGTTGATTACAATGGTTCGGGCATTGTCGCTATGTCCTAGGAACACTGACTTTACAAAGGTTCAGGGATAGCTCACCACATCCCCCAGATCACTTCTGTTGACTCCCCCTGATCACGACATTGGAAAAATCATCACTTCGTTTATCAAAATGAATGTTGATTCAAGATATTGGAATGAATTTATTTGTCTCTATTCAGCACAAGACACTACTTGCATCGAAGACTCTAATTAATGCTCGTTTATATTTAGTTTCCTCTTATTATGCGTACCACATCTGTTCTGAGTTCCATGACTATTTTTTGTACTGCACCTGTTCTGTGTACCACACCTGTTTAGCATGACACTCTTGTTCTATGTACTACGCCTATCCTACATATCGCACATGTTCTGTGTACTGTGCTTGGTATGTGTACTACGCTTGGAATGCATACCGCGCCTTCTCCACGTACCGCGCCTACTCCGTACACCGCTCCTAATCCGCATATTGCACCCACTTTGCACATTGTCCCTTGGAGTACCACCTTCCCGTACCTCCGGCCCATACGACCTTCATGTACCACCATCACGCACTGACTTCTCGTACTACCTTTGCGTACCACCCTTGAGTACCGCCTCCGTGTATCGCCTCTTTGTACCAATTCATCCTTCCACAGACATCTTCATCAAATTCTACGAATTATTTGGTCTCCCACATACCAGTTGTTTTACGTATAATTTCTTCTTCAGACATTTCATTCCAATTTTACGAATCATTTGTTCTTTCGCATACCACTTCTTCCTATTCGGAATCTCTCTTGTGTACCACTTTCAGACTTATCCAAGTTCCTCCAAAGTGATAATATTTTCTTATCAAATTCACTCTCTACCATAATTGTTGAATTATCACTCTTTATATAGGAAAATAACTCCAAACAAAAATTTATTCCGTTTTACCAAAATTTTAAATGTGGGACAAACCTCACAGCATTTTGAACTCCATCCACATACTATAAGCCTTCACCACATACTACGACCCTCCTACGATCTTCAAAACATCACCGTGTACTGTGTGTCTTCCGGTCCGTGTACTGCATATCTTCTACCAACAACAAGCCACTCTGTGTACCACAACTCCTTTTTTAGTTAACCATTTTGAATATTCCACTTACCGCATGCCTTCACCGCATATTGTCGCTAGAAACCATGTTCGGTTCTACGGACCGCTCTGCATACCATTTCTGCCATCTGTTATGTGGCCGCAAACCATTCTCGGAATATGGAATGCAGTCTATCCTCCACGGTACACGTTTTTCTTCCTTTACGGATTTCATCCGCCATTATGTGTCTCATTTACTCCTATGATGAAATCCTTCACTCCCAAAAATAAAATCCTGATTTTAAGGTCTAATAATTTGGGAATCATTGGGGAATGACACCACCTTAAATATCATTTTGGCAAGAAAATCCATGCTAATTACCTATCATATTTCTTCTTCAACAATTATCAGCATTCATCACGAACCATATCTGATGTGATATATAGTCTTTGATTGACAACCTTTATCATCATCAGATGTGTCTAGGGAAAGTATTGCATCTTCTCTGTCTTCTAGAAACATCAGTCTTTCCAGTCAACATTGAATATGACTGGGGTCATCTTATCATCTTTGAATGATCATTCTTAAATATTCAAATTCTACATTATCTATCAGTGTTAATTCATTCCTCATTAAGTAGTCTCATTAATGATCTCTTTGAACAATGAAATTTTTCATGATCACTTTATATCTTCTCTCCCTTCAGCACTCTCTGATATGGTTTCATTATAGTAGATAATGTATCATTTTTGATACATTTACTATGAACATTAATATATATTCATCAATCGACTTAATTTATACTCTAAAAAACCTTGGATTTCTTCTTTATTTACTTCTTATTTTTTATCTTCAATGACAACTGTTGACAAAAAATACAACCTTATACACAATGTGGACCCAACAACATATTTTTTTGCGCACCTCATTACTATTCACATGGATATTGGGTTTAACATTAAATTGGTCAATATAATATTTTCCCCCTACCATCAAGATTTATACATCTATCCTTTGAAAATCCATAAATAGTTAATTTTTCTGTGATCCTCATCACAGATATTATTGAATGATATTTTTGACTCAATGTAATAGCCATATTGATTGCTTTCCTAGGGTGGTAATGTATTGAGAAGAAATAATCCAAAATCTATTCTATCAATATTATCTAGAGAATCATAAACTCTTTATGTGTGAATATATATTTCATAATTTTTTAATTCATCTTTATATCAAACTTTTCTACATAAAAATAATCACTTTATATCTTTATGAAAATATTACTATAGCTAACTAAATATAATGAGTTCAGTAATTTTTTTTGTGAATCATAAATTTGAATGAGGTAAAGGATATAACCATGTTATTCAATATGAGAAAAAATCCTAATACCATCTTGGATGCCTTATTATATATTACAAACCCTTCTCCAATATATGGAAATGTAAAAAATAGTGCAGTGACTAACCTTCTCATCAATTATTTGAAATATTCCTCACATTCCACTGTCTAGTGGAACATGACACCCTTCCATGTTGACATATTCATAGGATTACATAGTTGTGAGAGATTCTCCCAAAAAATTAATAATATTAAGCTATAGTAGGTAAACTATAGATCTCAGTCACCATGGTTGGTCTACAAAAACCTTCAGTATCTTCCATCTTTGATGGATCTACTACTACACATTCTTTTGAGATTATATGACTGAAAAATGAAACCTTTTGAATCCAAAATTAACACAATTTCATCGCTTCATATAGTTTTTCAGTCAATATGTTATTTTTTACAACTCTATGTTGCAATTAATGCTCTTTCATTCTATTTTAATAGATATTAATATCATCTATAATGACTACCAAAAATGATCCAGTGAATCTCTAAATACTCTATTAATCAAATATGTTAAGATAACAGAGGAATTAGTAAGACTGAAATGCATTTATATATATTCATTGTTTATGTAACTTGTATGGAATTCTATATTTCTCAGGGCTTTAATGAAGGAAATATCACCTAGTAGTAATTCATTAAGACAATGTACCGAATGGTTTCTCACCTCAAAGAACTTATCTGGGAGGATCCAGACATGCAGATTAGTACTATGAACTAGGAATTATATAGATTATTTGAATCAAATAGTCTTATTCCTGTGCTTAATAATTTTATGATCTCTTCCAGATTGTATTTGTAACACCCCAAGATTTCATAGTATGTTATCTCATTAAAGTAATTCAATAGTTTACGCTAAACGCAACACTGAGTTCGAGTGCACCACAACTTATCAAAATAGCCATTCAAAAAGCAGTTATGAATAGTATTAACTGAATTTTGAATCTTATATACTCTATATAATTTTAACATCCATATTATGTGTTTCTTAGACATAATATAATAAAAAATTCATTTTTTATGATAAACGAATTATTTTTCAAAAGATGCAATTTTACCGCCATTTAATGGTGAACCCTTTTTAAAACCAATATATGACACTTTTATATATTCAATTTAATGAAATTAAATTCTTCTTTAGTATTGGGACATTAAATCTTCATTTGGATAAATTTTTGGTATTTTTATGATAACTTTCATATTTTGACGAATATTGAAAAATACTACGTTTTAATTGAAAACAACTTTTTAAATAGAAATAATTTACAGTGTTACATTATGAATTTGAAAGGTTATTTAAGTATAATTAGATTCTATTTTTATCATTTAATACAATCTTTATCATTATAAGTATTTTCACATTTTAATTTGACATAAACACATGTCAATATTTTGATAGTTTTTACTTTTTAAAAACCCAATTTTTGGTTTTGACAACGTGAATTAACTTTAAATTATTAAATGCAACTTCTATGTTTTTAATTTGGATAAATAGAATTTTTTTTTGAATTTGAAATATAAAAATTATATTAGGGTGTATTTTGGTATTTTTATGAAAACATTCAATTTTTGATGAATATTGAAAAACACTACGTTATTATTTAAAATGAACTTTTTATTTAAATAATTATTTATTTTATTTAAATTTATTTTAAGTAAAAATATATATATATAATACCTATATAATTTAAATGTAATTCATTGGAGTCATTTTTTAATAAAACTAGATGTATAAAATGTTATTGAACGTTTTAACCTCTTTTACCCACCTTCTAGGCACATTAGCAAATTTGCATAAAATGTAATTTTACTATATTTCTGATTCGAATTTCATAAATCCGAGAGACACCATTGACATCAGTAAGTAAAATTTTATTCAATAAGATGACAATAATTATTGATGAATAGTGCCTTTTGACTTTTATTTAACACGATTAAAAGTAAATAGGGTAATTATAGGTAAAAATGATATTATAATTACCCTAACACATGTCCTAATTCTATTGGATAATTTTAATTCGACCAAAAACAACCTTAGGAATAAAATATGATTTTTTAGGTCCACATGGATTAGATTAGGACATTTATTATTATTTGTATTTAAAGAAGTGTAAAACGTGTTAAATTCAATGTTTGATAACTAACCCATTTTTAATATAGGGATACACAAAATATATATTTGACTATAAATATTCAATAGAAAGATAAAAATATTTCATATATAATGGAATTTTAGTTAAAAATTTTAGACATTAAAAAATTTAATTTATTTATGACACAGTGATTATGTAATAATTACATTATTAATGAAATATTTAAATAATTGATATTATAAATATCCAAATAAATTTAAATTGAGACTTCTGATGAATTCCTCCAATTTTATAGGTTAATATGACATTTTATGGTTTATTAGATAATTTATTTTCTAATTTATAAGGTTTTTATGACTTTCACAATAACAAAATAACAAATAGTGTCAAAATTGACATAAATTTTGTTTTAAAACAAACACTACATTATTGTTTGATATGATATTTCTAAATATAAGGATCACCCAAAGGGCTTAAATAATATTATATATGTCATTAATGAACTAATTGAGGTTCTCTTATAAGTTTAGCGTAAGTTTATTAACCATATATTGTAAGAATACTAGGAGACACTGTAAAAGTTAAACTATTTAACTAAGAGTTAAATCCAGAGGATAAGGTTAAAATTGTAATCTAAACTTGTCTAAAACCTATTTTTTAGAGTATTTATACCCATAACCTCCTAAGTCTCTAAATAAATTCATTTGGAGTAATTTTAAATCAAATATGATTATATAATAAATTAATATTTTAATCTTTTCCTAAAGTGACCCTCACCCCTCTTATAAAAGAGAACTTCCCCTTCTCTCAAAATCACACTTCCAAAGACATTTGGCTCAACCAAACACTATCCAAAGATCCTCCCAACTTCACTCACATCGACCTAGAGTCCTTACATAGATCATAAATCCAACCTAAGGATCCCTTTTCATCAATTCAAAAGGAAACACCCGATGAAGTGGTAATAATTTCACCACCCTCTTTCAAGTTATTTTCATCTTCCACATCCTCTTTCTTTGTTGATTCCATATCAAAATAATAAATCCCATAATTCCTACATATTTTGATATTATTATAAATATTCTACAACCTTATTCATTATTCTATCCACCCCTTAAATGACAAAGTCACCATACGTGCGTCTGTACAGATTACCGTCTCCACGTCGTGGTGTTGTTTGTTATTCAAACACTTCCTTATTTGGATGGGTATAATAATGAGTATAACTTATTTAAATAATAAATATAACTTTTTAATGCTTTTATATATATAATATACCATCCAAATACATATGATTCCACCATCAATATAATTATATTGTAGCCCGGGCGTACGTACGGATTACCGTCTCCACGACGCGATTAGATTCATTCCCATGTTCAACATTCAACGACGAATATATAAATATATTTAATTAATAAGTATGTAATTTATGACTTAATAATTCTACTGCAAATATATATATATATATATATATATATATATCTATGTGTGTGTGTGTAATTACATATATCGTATTCACTTACTTCCGTTCAATATGATATGAAAACGGAAGCAACGTTTATGCATACATACGCCCTACCATATCCATAAATGGTGCCTTCCATTTCATATATATATCTATTATAAATATTTATATTTTCAATATAGATGATATTTAAATCATGGTTTATATTCTGTAAGGTCTTAAATCATGATCTAAATGATATGATCAAGAATAACAAGTAAAAACACGTACGATAAAGAAAGAGATTATTACCCAAAATTTTAATTTAACATGGAAATAATTATTAAATGGGTAGTATAAAGTTATTAATGAATTTTTATGATATAATAAATATTAATATGGTAATGGTATAATTTAATAACATATTATGTTCATTATACAGGAGTTTAAATGTACCCTTAACCAAAGGAAAGTGAAAGGTAGGGGTTAATTTCACAATCTCTTTATTATATGAGGTTTTTTTTACATAAGTATCTACTAGGACATATTTATTATCCATGTACATATTTCAAAAAAGTGTTTTTAAATGGAATATTTTTAAGGGAGTTTTTACTAAATCTTCATTTCAAATGTTTTAAAGATTTATTCTTCTAAACCTTTCTCACTAATGTCCATATTTTCAAAATGGTTTTAAGGATTAATTAATATGGACATCAATTTTTTAAAATGTTAATTACTTTAAAAAATTTCAAAGTGGTATGGGACACTTTTATTCAAAACTATATTTTAAATGAATTCCTTTACTTTAATTTTTATTGATTTCATGAAAATGGTTTATTTCTCTCAATGATTTTTACTGATCATTTTCAATTATATCAATATCCTTTACAGGATATTATTCTTGATCAAGGTTGATTTATTATGATACAAATATTCCATATTGTATTGATGGTTTTGTGATATGTTTGACAATGGATGTGTTACCATTCATGGTTTATGGATAACATATTGAAATTTCGTATGCTAGTTTTAAAAAGAATGTTATGTAATGTTTAAACCATTTCATATTAGGAATGCATTAGACTTAGTAAGTGACAGGTGGAGCCCACTATAGCTCCTAGATGCATCGGTAGGACTCATTAGAAATACTAGTGACTTGTCACAAGGCCTTTGCAAAATCTTATTTGTATTATTGTAACAAAATCATGACTATGTGGTTATCATGTTTGGTATTATGAATTCTATCATTATGAAATTATCTATTGATATTATATGTGATTATCTGACTAGTAGAATATCCATGTGAAAAAGTAAATGGAATTATTTGATTTATCTTTTCCATATTATAATGAAGTTCAACTTTAAAAGGATTTTATTTTAGTTTTATACATTCCCTTAAATATTTATGCTTACTTATGAATGTTTTCACTATATTGTTATCCTTACTAAAAATCTGAGCTCACCCCTTTCTATGTTTTATTTTTCCTAGGATGCAAAGAAGTATATTATGATTGACCTATAGGGATAGTCTAAGGGATATGAATGTTGTTGATGGAGACAATGTTATTGTTGTTTTTAATTTTATAATGTAATGTAACGTTCATGTATGTAATCTATTTTCCTAGACTATTAAATTGATCATTCCTTCAGGACATGATTCCTTGTAATCATGCCAATTTTCTATAATCATACACAGACTCTGGGTAACTTGGGTTGGGTAATTATAGTTGGTGTCCTAAGAAGTTTAAGATTAACTTTGAAAATAGATTTAGATAAACTCTGATTAGAGAACATTACCCTAAGATAGAATTTGAAGATTAGTATAGAAGATCTTTCTAGTTTTTAGTAATGTAGAAATTTGGGATATTTTCCAAGAAATAAATCCTAGTCTGGATACGATCAGGTAGAGGCAGCTCTGGAACATATGTACCAATGAGTGAAAACACCGACAAGGAGTTTTGGGCTTGACCCGGGGTATCCTGGTGAACGAAAACGGGCCATGATGCACTATTTGTTACGATACTCCTGGGGGATACGCTTAGGATAATTCATATTTTCATTACAAGCCATTATGAAGGATTTAAGAGTATATACTTCATCAAAGAAAAAAAATTTATGATTATAGATTATATTCATAATCTTTTCAATTTACGTTAGATATTTTACATGTTTGGAATTATTTATTATGATTCATAAACTAACCTAGTTTATTCCATCATTTAGAAATGGCGCCTAGTAAAAAGAATTAGAATTCCATCAATACGCATGATCGAATGATTAAGAAGGATCATATCTTTCATGGTATTACTCCAAAATTTAAAAGGGAAATAGTCTCCCATGTATTCTCATCATATAATGAAAATATATCATGTTTTAATAAGATATGTAAATAATTAGCTGAGTCCTATGGATTTAAAGGGAATAAAGAGAAGAAAAATATGGAAGAGAGAAAGATGGATAAATAGAAGAGGGGAGAGAAATATTTTCCCATATGTGATAAGTGTGGAAAAAATCACCATGGTAAATGCATGAAGGGAATGGGAGTTTTTTATAAGTGTGGGGAAAAAGGACACCAAGTATGTGATTGGAAGAGTAAGAAATAGGTTTAAAATGTACAATGATTCATCTGCATGGAGTTAGGACACTACGAGAAGCAATGTCCAAATCATCAGATTATACCACAAATGATGTTGTTGGATAATAATCAAGTTATGATACTGTTGAAGATGAAGAATAATGATTAGATTTCTTATGTTTTTATTAACATATTGTGTCATTTGAGTATTCTATAAATAATTTATATGTTATAGTAATTATATAATATAAAAGGATTGAACTACAGTACTATTTCATTAAGAATATAAGATTGTGTTGAACAAAGAAAAGTGACACAACAGCAGGTTAATTTTTTTGGAAAATATATGGTTGATATAATGATAAACCATAATATGGTTATGATACTAAGGTACTGATTTTGGAATAATATGTGATTTATGTGGATAAATTATATTGGATATTCTTGACTACCTTGAAACTGATTAATAATTTGTATATTCCATCATTGTTAGACTTTACAACATTTTTGGATAGAAAGATTATATCCAATATTTTATAAACAATAAGGTATAATGAATGTAATCAATAAGGTTTTTGGGTAATTTAGGGTGTTATACTATTTTAAAAGAATACGTGATGAAGATTTCACATGTTATTACATGGAAAAAAATCATAATTGTGTTTACCTTATATATAAATTTTAGACTATGAGTTTGGACAGAAGTATTTTGGATAAGACTAAAGGATGGAATCGATTAAGTTTCACATTGGATACTAATGTTAACGTTAAATGATTTCTTGAGATTATTTTTGGATTGTCATAAAAAGAACAACCTGGAGGTCGGGCGAAAAACCATTGTGTCCGGCCAGGCCATGAGACTTGAGCCCGCAATCGAAAGGCGACAAGGGTGCATCACCTACCAATGGCCTACGTGATGTCCTGGTCTGTATAATGTAGTATTTTTTAAATGGTCTGACTGATAAATTATAAATTCATATTTTTTGAAACCCTATATGTTTATGATAAATAGAATATTTTTGAATTCTATTATCTTTTAGAGTGGATGATGAGTTTTTGGTAGAAATTAGTTCAAGGGTGGAACACTACTTGTCAAGTATATATATATATATATATATATTTCCTCTTATTCTATGATTTAATTAATTCTTAAAATTTATGGAAGGGATCCTAAAACCAAAAATGTGTTATCCTAATACCTTATATTTTGTTGAACTGATGATATTTTTTACATCATCTTATATTGATGGCTTTGAGGCCCTAAATTTTACACTTTTTTTTGATTTATGACTTCAATCACTCCATATAAATATTTACGTTTTTCCACCAATTAGATGTCTCTAATTTCCACCAATGTTATCCTAATCGAGATCATAATTTTTTGGGGACTTTTTCGTTTCCCTTTCCCTCTTATTAAGAATAAATTTAATTACCCTAATTTTTGATGTGGGTTTTCCACAATATTATTTTTCTATTTTTAACCATATATTTTCAAAGAACAATTTCAAATTTCGAGGATTCGATTTATTGATGTATGGGAGAATGTAACACCTCAACATTTCATAGTACGTTATTTCATTAAAGTAATTCAATAGCTTGTGCTACACGCAACACCAAGTTTGTGTGCACCACAACTTACTAAACTAGACGTTCAAAAAGTGGTTATGAATAGTATTAACCTCATTTTGATTTTATATACTTTATATAATTTTAACATTTATATTATTTTTTTATTAGACATAATATAAGAACAAATAAAATTTTCAGAAAAAAGAAGTATTTTTCAAAAAATTCAATTTTACAGCCTTTTAATAGAGATCCATTTTTAAAACCAATATTTGAAACTTTTATATATTAAATATAATGAAATTAAATTCATCATTAGAATTGGGACATAAAAATTTATTTTGGATAAATTTTCGGTACTTTTCTGATAACTTTGATATTTTGACGAATAGTGAATAATACTATGTTTTAATTGAAAACAAATTTTTTAATTGAAATAATTTATAGTGTTAAATTATAAATTTGAAAGGTTTTAAAGTATAATTTGATTATATTTTTATCATTTAATACAATTTAGGTCATTATATGTAATTTTACTTTTAAATTTGATATAAACACATGTCAATATTTTGATAGTTTTTTCTTTTTAAAAACCCACTTTATGGTTTTGATAATGGGAATTAATTTTAAATTAATTAATGAAACTTCTATGTTTTTAATTTGGTAAAATAAACTTCATTTTTGAATTATTAATATCAAAATTATCTTAGGTTGAATTTGGGTTATTTTTTTGAAAACATTCAATTTTTGATGATTAGTTAAAAACACTGCATTATTATTTAAAACTGACTTTTTATTTATATAATAATTTATTTTATTTAAATTTATTTTAAGCCAAAATAGATATATAATACCTATATAAGTTCAATTTAATTCATTGGACTCATTTTATAATTAAATTAGAATTATAAAATATTTTTGAGCTTTTTATCCTCTTTTACACACCTTCTAGGCACATTAGAAAATTTGCATAAAACATAATTTTACTGCTTCTGTGAGTCGAATTTTAAAAATCTGAAACACAGTTGTCATTAGAAATTAAAATTTGATTCAATAAGATGAAAATAATTTTTTTTAATATTAACTTTTGACTTTTATTTACCACGGTTAAAAGTAAGTAGGGTAATTAAAGATAAAAATGGTATTATAATTACCCTAACACCTGTCATAATTTTCTTGGACAAGTGTAATTCGACCAAAAACAATCTTAGGGATAAATTGAGATCCTTTAGGTCCACTTTTATTATATTAGGACATTTATTATTATTTTATTTAAAAAAGTGTTAAAAGTGTTAAATTCAATGTTTAATAACTAAACCATTTTTAGGTAGGGTTACACACAATATAAATTCAACTATAAACATTCATTAGAAATCTAAAAATATTTCCTATATTATTTTATTTTATTTAGAATTTTTATACATTAAATAATTTAATTTCATTATGACACAATGATGATGTAGTAATTACCATATTAATGAAATATTAAAATAATTGATATTATAAATATCCCAACAAAAGTAAATTGAGACTTATGATGAATTACACTAATTTTCTAGGTTAATATGACATTATAGGGTTGATTATATAATTTCATTCAAGGAGATAAGTTTTTTATGACTTTCACAAAAACAAAATACCAAATAGTGTCCAAATTGATATAAATTATTTTTTAAAACAAATAATATATTATTGGTTGATATAATATTCTTAAAAATATAAGGTTCAGCCAAAGGGCTTAAATAATATTATATATGTCATTAATCAACCACTTGAGGATCTCTTGTAAGTTTTGAATATGTTTACTAACCATATATTGTAAGAATACAAGAAAACATGGTAAAATTTAAAATAATTTAACTAAAAGTTAAATCTAAAAGATAAGGTTAGAATGGTTAACTAAACTTATCTAAAACCTATTGGTTGAGAGGTAATTGACCCATAACCACCTAAGGCTCAAAATATATTTATTTGGATCCATTATAAAACGCATATGATTGTATAATAAATTAATATTTCAATCTTTTCCTAAAGTGACCCTCACCCCTCTAATAAAAGGGCACTTCTCTTCTGTCAAAATCACACCCCCAAAGCCATTTGGATCGTCCAACCCCTACCCAAAAATCCTCCCAAATTCTCTCACATCAACTTATAGTCCTTACTTTGATCATAAATCCCTCATACAGAACCCTTTTGATCAACTCAAAAGGAAAGACCTGAGAAATATGTAATAACTTCCCCACCCTCTTTCATGTTCTTTTCATCTTCCACATCCTCTTTCTTTGTTTTTTCCATACCAAAATAATAACTCCAATACATTATTGATAATGTGGTGTTATTTGAAATATGTTACAACCATATTCTTTATTCCATCCATCCTCTAAATGAAAAAGTTACCATACATGTGTATGTACGGCTTACCATCTCAACGTCGTTGTGTAGTTTGTTATTCAAATACTTCATTATTTATATGGGTATAATAATGAGTGTTACTAATTTATATAATAAATATAACATGTTAATAATTATGTATATATGATATACCAACTAATTACATACTATTTCACCATCAATATAATGATATTGCCGCTCATTCGTACGTACGGATTACCGTCTCCACGACGCGATGAGATTCATTCCCACGTTCACCATTCAACGATGTTTATAAAAATATATATTATTAATAAGTATATAATTTATGACATAATAATGATACAGGATCTATATATATATCTGTGTGTGTGTGTGTACTTACATATACCTTATTCACTTACTTCTGTTCAATGCGATATGAAAACAGAAATAGTGTTTATACGTACGCACGACCAACCATCTCCATAAATAGTGTCTTCCATTTCTTATATCTATCTATTATAAATATTTATATTCTAGGGATATATTATATATAAATCAAGGTTTATATTTTGGATGTATTTAAATCATGATCTAAATGATACGATGGGGAATAACAAGTTAAAACACGTACGATAAAGATAGCGATTATTACCCAAAATGTTAATTTGACATGGAAATCATTATTAAATTGGTAGAATAAAGTCATAAATGAATCATGTATGATATAATAAATATGAATACGATTCTATTATAATTTAATAACATACTATGGTCATTATATAGGAGGTTAGATGTACCCTTGACCAGTGGAACGTTCAATGTAAGGGTTAATATTACAATCTATTTAATATCTGAGGTTGTTTTTATGTAAGTATATACTGGGACATATTTATTATCAATTTCCTTGTTTCATAAAAGCGTTTTATAGGGATTCATTTTAAGGGACTTTTTTTTCAAAAACATAATTTTAAATGTTTTAAATATTTATTCTTCTAAACCTTTCTCATTAATGTGCATGTTTTCAAAATGGATTTAAGAATGTATTTATATGGACATGAATGTTATAAAATGATAATTACATTAAAAAGATTCAAAGTGCTATGAGACACATTGATTCAGAAATATCTTTTAATTAACTTCCTTTATATGACTTTTAAATGATACCATGAAATGGGTATATTTTTCTAGAAGATTTTTACTGATCATTTTCAACTATGCAAACATCCTTTACGGGATATTATTCTGGATCAGGGTTGATTTATTATGATACAAATATTATATATTTAATTGAACATTTTTTTTATATGTTTTACTATGGATGTGTTATTTTTATACCATTAATGGTTTATGGTTAATGTATTGAAATTTCATATGTGAGTTTTCATACGGATTTAAATGTTATGTTTAAAACTTTTCATATGAGGAATGAATTGGACTTAGTAAGTGACTAGTGGAGCCTGCTATATCTCCTCGACGCATCGGTAGGTCTAATGAGACAAACTATTTTCTTGGAACAAGGCCTTGAAAAAATGTTATTTGTAGTCTTTGAACAAGGCCTTGACTATGCAGTTATGAGGTATAGAAATATGCATTCTATCATTATGGAATTATCTATTCATATTAAATGTGATTATTCGACTAGTATAATATCCATGTGAATAAGTAAATGAATTATTTGATTTATCTATACCATATTATGATGAATTTTATATTTAAAAGGCTTTTATTTTAGTTTTATACATTGCCTTAAATATTTATTCTTATTTATGAATGCTTTCTCTGTATTTTTATCCTTACTGAGAATCTGAGCTCACCTCTTTATATGTTTTATTTTTCCCAGGATGCGAAAAAGTATATTATTACTGACCAGCATTTATAGTCTAAACGATATAAATTTGGTCAGTGGAGAAAAATTTTGTTCTTGTTTTTTATTTTATAATATAATGTAACATTGATGTATGTAATCTATTTTCCAATATGGCTAAACTGATATGTCCTTCGGGACATAATTCCTTGTAATCATGCCAATGTTATGTAATAATGCACTAACTCTGGGTAACTGGGGTCGGGGTGTTATAGTAGTGTTCCTTGTTTTGTAGACTATGGTTTCCCACATTCTCTTAATTTGGATTAATAAAAATGTATATTTGGATGGGTATATCCCCTTTATTAAAACTCCATTGATGATATCCATAATGAATGTCAATCCATGAAATGTTTTCAGCTTAGTGGAATTGATTAAATAATGATTCAGTGTGTGGAATATGATTATTTTCCATTATAATGATCTTGTTCACCTTCTTATAATTAATGAATAGTATCATTGATAAATAATTATTTTTTATAAAAATAATGGGTTCAACCCAAGGTGAAACACTTAGCTGAATGAATCCCACGTCACAGTTTTCCTGGAGTAACATCTGCAATTCCTACAACACAATTAGGACAATTCTATATCGATTCATTGAAATTGTTGTGGATCTAGGTATTATTTCTAAAAAGAAATCACCTTCACATTTTGGTGGATGTTGGTGAAAATCTTCTAGAAATACATCCACATCCTCCTGATCAATATTCATATAATCGATGTTTATTTTCTCCTCAATAACATTAGATAAAATTAACTTGTGAATGGATATTTTTACCCAAATATTAGATGTAATCATTATTTGAAGTTCATACATATAATCATGTTGATATATAATTATAGGTTGTTTAAATTTTCAAGAATATATTCACATCTATTATAATGTTTTTGGTAATAATTCATAGAAATACAATCCATGTCTATGATGACATCAGATTGAAATAGATGAAGAATGAAAAGATTTATGAGATGTAAATTCCCAAAAATGAAAATAGGAGAGTAATTATAGACGTGAGATGAAATCATAAAACCATTATGGTTTTACACTTCTAATATTATATCTAATAATTTTTTTGTAATCTTAATACCCTTATAAAATTATTTAGATATAAAATCCTGGGTAGATCCATAATCAAATAAGACATTATAAGTTCTACAGTGGATGGTATGTGTATGTTTCACCACATAATTATCTCACCCATCATTAGAAATAGTGATTTAATGAGATTTACGCATGTCCCTCGACTTAAGTATATTTTGACATCAATCATCATCTTTAACATTCAAGTTTGGGAATTGGTTTTCATAACTCCCATTCTCCATACACTTATAGTACTGAAGTAGAGAAGGTTCATTCTGTGTGGATGTCTTTCCATTCTCATTGTTATTTGTCTTGTTCCCATCACATTAATAATAAAATTCTTGATGACCATCAATTCTCCATATAAAATATTTATTAGAACCCTTAATTCAATTTCCACTATGCATCATTCCACACATATAGAATAAAAGTAAAATCATATTTTTTACTTTATGTTTTTTAGATTTTCCATTGAAATCCATCTTATTTTTTTTATCAAAAGAATGGGATTGATAAATAACTCCAACAACCTTTTCAAACATGATTTCATAACACATAATCTCTTCGTATCTACTAAATTCTGTTATGGAAAATTCCCTTTTAAGACATGGAATTAAGCCACTGAATAACCTATGAACATTAATTTCATGTTTGTTGATAATACGAGAATTGAACCTTGAAATACATGTAAAATTATCCTAGTAGGTACCAATGGATTCATCATCCAATTTATTTCTGTCTAGGAGCCAAGTAATTATCATTTTATAAAGAATATGATAAACGTACTTATTGAAAAATATGTACCTGATCTCATCCAAGTCCATGGAATCAATTTCATATTTCTAAATAATATTCAATATTTGAGTTCACTTTTGATCTTCCACACCTTCCGTAAAAAAAATATAGAATGAGTTGCTCATGTTCCGAACACCGGATAATGGAAAATATCATTTTTGAGGTAAAAATCCATTATTCAGAAACAATTTTATTAGAAGACCGACTAAAATAATGTGTACATTAAATCATGATGGAATCAAAATAATTTAATTCCTTCCATTTCACATTCGGAAGTCCAACATGATTCACTGCGTGACAAATTGGGGTGACCATAGAACTAAGATATTTTATTCCAACTCATAGAGTATTTAGTTTCTATATAGGAAAATAATTTCATTGTTTGTTATATTCACCATTAACATAATTCTTTCTGGTTCCAACCATTGACTAAAAAATAATTCCATAAGAAACAATAATCATAAATGGGAACCACATAATCATTAAAAATCACTTATTGGACATCTAAATTAAGATACCTTCTTTAATATATGACACATAAGATTATCCTAGGTTTTTCATAACCAACTATTATTTAAATACTTAATTATTTTTTCTAATGAGTTTTTGAAATTAAAAATTATATCCTGAGTAGTTTCAAGACAATTGTAAAGCATGGCTTGTTTATGTGCACTATCTCTCGATCCTATTTGGGTCAATATGATGCTTTCAAGGCTATTACACACATGTAAATCTATTAAAATTCCACATCCACTTATAGTATCTAGATAGGTGTTTATTTCTAGGAAAGCACTCACTCTATCATTCACAATAAATATTTTAAATTTTCCTATACATTTCCTCATCCCTATACTTATACATGAACATATTTTTCAGTGTCTCACTAAGGTATTCTCATCCTAGTTTTAAATGGTTATCTAATATTTTTCTTTGATACCAACTATTGCAGACCACACTTAATATGAAATAAAATTATATAAATTTTGTGAAATTATTAATACGTTATACAAATCGATACCCAAATACCATATTATTTTTGTTCCTTTGAAAACATTGAAACATATACACTCGTACATAAATGATATACATTATCTCGGGGAAGGATCGTTATGACTACTACCCTTCTTAGAAACATCATACATAAGACATATCTTCGTAACATATTGAAGGGAAACATAAAAAGGTGAGAGATCAAATTTTTAGAAAGGGTAAACAAGGGAGTAATGTAAGCATAAACATGAAAATATGTGTATGTGAATGTGATCGTAAAAATAGAAGGCCATATCGTGCATATCAATGATCATAAACATAAATCATGACACAAATATTGGATGATCATAAGTCATGAATCATTATTTAATCATGATCATGAACCATAAATGGATAACATAGGAATTAGTCATGGAATTGTGGAAAACATATAATTATATAACATTATTTTCTTATTAGTTAAGGAATCATTTACAGTGATGCCTTAGTAGTATGGGTTCACTCTCCATACCATCGTGGTAGATATGGATCGCTCCCATTACCATCTTAGAAGTCATGGATCCCTACCATGACCATCTTGCCTGAAAAATAACTTTACTGAATCATGTTCTTTCTATGTTCTAGGCATATCTATCTCTTTAAATATTAATTTTTACCCAATGCATTAGAGGAAGAGATAGTTCCTATTCATATCATAATGGAATCATACATATGATCTCCACTAGCTCAGAAACATTCATCATATCAAAACCCATGATATTAAATTGGTATAAAAACATGTAATCTTAACACAAATTATGGGAAATTGATAGGTTTCATAATAATTAAATCAATTCTTAACCCATGAAAATATGCAGGTTTCATAATAAAATATTTAGTGAATAAGAAATAGGTTTCACAAACATCATTCCATAAACAATAAAACATTCATTTAAATAATATTAATAAATACCATTGAAAATATTTATATAATGTCATGAGAAATATAATTGAATATAATCTTTTATAAAAAATAATTTAGAAAGATCCTCTAAAACCATTTCTTGTAGAAAATATACTTTCTTATGCGGAAGACATATTAAAACATAAAACATTTTTAAAAACATTTTTCACTGAAAATATCCTTGAAAATATATAATGGATGAATTGAAAATTATATATCATTTTGAAAATACATTATCCATGAAATAAATAATAGAACATATTTTTCAAAAAATTATTTTAGAAATAATTTTGTAAAACATGGTTTTTTGAATAAATCATATTTCCAACCAAAATGTGAAATGATGTTATGTTTTTAACAAAAAAATTTTTTAATTATATTAGATATAAAATAGTGAAATAATGGTACCAATGCATAAATATATCATGAATAAATAGAGTAGATGAAATTCCATAAGTATTATTGAGATATGGATCATAAGATTTCATCAGTGTATGCATAATCATAAAAAATCCCTATAAATGGTGAGATTATAGAAACAACCTATTAATAATTTGGTAAAATTGAATCATAATCCAAATGAGAGATAAAATTACATGAAGAATAAAATATCATGAAATAAAGAGATTTAAGACAAAACATGTCAATGGTCCTTATAAACACCACGTAAAAGAATGTACGTTCAAAACATTACATGTATCTCAAAGAAGGAAAATTTAAAAAAAAAATTACCTTCTGGTTTTTTATCTTTTGAACCATAAAACCAATCAAATAGATATCATAAAATGGATGTGTAAATAAACATAAATTTAAGAATAATAAAAACATAATAAATTCATCTGTATTATATATGCCACATAAAATAAACCAATGATGAATAAATAATATGTCTTGCTGAAATAAAACTAAGACTACAAATCCCTTTACCATATATGTTGACTCTTTTCATAATAATTAAAAAACTTGTATAATAGATAGATGTATAATTCAAATATACTACAGAAATAAATTCTTATATATAATACCATATATTATTTAATCATGATATTATATTAAATTTTATTAACATTTCAATGTTTATGTTATGTTTTGGGTAATATGTTTAACAGCCCAATATTTGGTGAATTTTTTTTAAATTAATATATATTATTATTTGCATTTCCTATGATAGTAGAAATAGTTCATATATATATATATTGAAACTCTAAGTCAAACATTCATTTTATATGACACCGAAATAGAATTTACTACATGCATGAATGACATGTCTTGTGTTATATGTAATACTGACATGGCTTGTGTTACATGCTATACCGACATGGAAAACGTTACATGCAACACTGATGTCTCTAAACACATTATTTTATTTTTCTAATTATTTAACCAGGATAATATTAAGATAGTCATTAAAAATTGTAATATTAATACTGATAAAAAAATTTCAAATATTTTTGATAATGGATTTATATAAATAAAAAATATTGAAAATGAATGATCTTATTTTTAGAAATTTCCGTATATGATTAAAAATAATATTTTATAAAATGAACATCACTTCATGTCCCTTAATGAAAAAAATAACATTATTCATATATAAATATATCTATATAATTTAATAATATAAAATAAATTATTGAATTTTTAATTCCTTAATTATCATTGGGTGAATTTTTTTATTTTTATGAGAAACACCATTTTTTGATGAATAGTTGAAAATAATACATTTTAGTTAAAAATTTCCTTTCTATTTAAATAAATATTAATGTATAATTATATTTCGAATTTGTTTTAAGGTCCTATTTGATCTACAATACATCTATTGGTACTATTTATTTCATTATAATTAATTTATCATTTAATTTACTATAAAACATAATAAACATTAGAACATTTTATTTTAAAAACCTTCTTTATCTAAAAAATCTATAACATTAGAATTAATTTTAATTATTCCCAATCAATGAATTTAATTTAAAATAAATTACATAAACCACATTAATCAGTTTAATATTTATTTACTAATATGATCAACTTAATTATTGATCAAAATGATTAGTGAATCTGATGTAATTTAATCTGAGAAATTTATTCAAATAATGATTATTTATGGAAAAACAATAATATTGGAGTCACAAATGACTTAGCCACTTGTCCAAAAGCCATTATCTAGAAATATTTCTTCCATAAAAATTTAATTCATGATTTATTTGGATTTTTTATGAATTTATTTTGCTAATAAAACGTCTATAAGGAACATGAATTCAAAAATTCCAAGTCAATCCTTTTCCTTCCCTTTAAAATGCAACCACAAATCCCTCATCCCAATACCCCTCAAGCACATTGGCACTCCAAAACTCTGATAAAATAATCTCCCAACATTCCTCCCTTCCACATTCAAGACACCCTTGGAGAATAATGTCTTCCAAGGAAGCCTTTTGGAACAATCTAAAAGGATATACCTAATTAAGTGGTAACGTCTTCTCTCAGGATCTATAGCTTCATTTCTATTCTCCACCAGCTAAAATATTTTTATAATGATTATATAAAAAAACAGTATAAAAAAGATACTAGTATGATTTTATGTATTTATTTTGACCTAAAATAACACACAACTATTTATAATGGGTTTGAAACACACATTTCTGTGTACGAGAAACTACAACCCTATGAAATGACGATTTTTCATTTTCCATTACCGTATATCAAGTGGCCCTAATGATGAAAAATATGTTTATATATGTTATATATGATATTTATTATGACTTTAAGATTTTATGATCCTTTTTAAAACACATATATTTTTTCATTCCATTTGTTTTTAGTATGATAATTTCGTTAGAGTAACTGTGGACTACCGAACTCTCAAATAAATGTGATTCGTTCAAACACTACAAGGAATGTGTTGTGGATAATTTTAGTGAACACATATGTTATATATGATTAATTAAATC
Organism: Viscum album; assembly: GCA_963277665.1. Lineage (NCBI taxonomy): Eukaryota > Viridiplantae > Streptophyta > Magnoliopsida > Santalales > Viscaceae > Viscum > Viscum album. The sequence continues at coordinate 769,858,686 of OY728121.1, forward strand.
TACTATAATAATTATATATATATACAAATATATATAAATATTTCATTCACATGATTTCATTCAATACGATAATAAAAGGGAAAATGACATTCATGCATGCGTACTACTTACCATCCCGATGAATAGTGTATTCAATTTCATAATTCAATATATTATATAGATTAGTATAATAAATATATACTAGTTATACCTGATCTATTTGTCATGGTTTACATTATGGAATCATGATATATGTATAAGGACCAATGATTTTACATGTTAAGGCATGTGTGATGAACAAAGAGGATATGAAAAGAAGTAAAACCTTAACAAAGGGTTGTTAAAAAGTCGGTAATATAATTTAATAATAAAACAAATATGGTATAATTTTTAATAATATAATTCTGTAAAAAAATTACAATTATTTTTTTATTATACAGGTGTATTGAGTGAGTACGACGAGATTCAATACTCAAGGTAAAGGAATTTCATTTCATGGTTTATTTCCATTAGATACAGGCTTTGTTAACACTCATTACATTTATGTGGTGGTCATACCACCCTTGGATGTGATAAATGATTATTATAATTATGTTTATGAGTGTTTACATACCCATTCTATGATATCTATTTCATGTCATTAATGTTTCAAAGGGTACCTAATCGGTAATGTAGTTTTGTCTCAAATTGCCTTCTCTGAGACACATGTTTTACTATGAAACTATGTTATTTGACAAGGTGTATATGATTAAAATTGAAAGTTTATATATAGAATCTTCTTATTTTCATGATATTTTATGGTTAATGTAAGTTATATTTCATACATAAATAGTATGATCCCAATTAACAAAGTGGATAGAGTTAATCGAAACAATCTCATTGAATTTTGAGATTGTTAATAATTATCATTATTTTGATGAAATCTTTTGATCCATATTACAAGAATAATCAGGCTATTACTTATCTTCATTCTATTCAATATATATTCATGTATTAGTATGATGTTTCTCCCTTTTGTACTTATGATAATTAATAAAATGTTTTTGTAAAAAATCCTGATGTATCTCTCTCTTCAGATCGAAATCTATTTTATTTTGAAACCAACTTTTCAAAAACATTTTCTAATGATCATTCAAGATGATTTTCGAGGAAAAATTATTTTAAAAATGATTTATTTTTTGGATGATTTCATAATACGTTTTAAAAGTTAATTTCAATGCAAAGGTTTTCAAAATGATTTAAGATTTATTTAAAAAAATTCAAAGTATAATCAATGAAAAGGTTTTCCAATAATTTTCAATATTTAATTCATGATTTCAAATTCATTTAAAAAATGTGTTTTAAAATGTTTTAAATATTATTTTATAATATTTTATGGAAATATTTTTTCAAAATAATTTCATCTCTTCTTCAAAAGTTTTCAATTAATTTTTATAGAAAATGATTTTAAATTGGTAAAATATATTAAAATTATTTTTTAAAATAATAAAGGATATTTTACACATGAAATATTTATGAAATATATTAAAAAATTATTTTCCATGAAATATGACATCCATTAATGTTACTTATTCCCTTCTCAAAAATTATGTAAAGTTTCCATTCATATCATTTCAGTTAATGGGTTTATTCATAATGTCATGGTGTTTATGAATCACATTTCACTTCCATGAGTGATAGTTTTTGGAAATTTATTTCCTTCATATAGGATATATTCTTTTGAAACACTCTTCTTTTCAAGGGTTATGTTGTGTTGAAATGATTATGAACCCTTTCCCTTTTACATAGGTTATAATTTGATAAAATGTTAATGATACACATTTCATTTTGTGGGTAATGATTTGACGTTTATACAACCCATCTATTTTCAAGGGTCATAATATGATGAATGTTTGGTGGTATATGCATGAATAATTTCCTTATGTACCAAGTGGGAACTATATTTCCATCCAATGCATTGGGTAATGATAAATGTTTTTTTAAGCTCAATGGCTTCCTGGGAGGGAATTTGAATCCTAAAAAAACTGGGTAAATGGGAAGAAATCCCAATCCCAGAACAATAGGTAAATGGGATGATATCCCAATCCTGAAACAAGAGGGTAAATGAGAGGAAATCCCATTCCTGAAACAAGAGGGTAAAGTAGAGTAAATCCCATTCCCAAAATAATATAATAAATGAAAACATATCATAATCATAATGTAAGAGGGTACATGGGAGTTAATCTCTTGCCAAAATCAATAGGATACACATGAGGGAATCCTATGACTGAAGTAGGTACACTGGTGACTAACTCAATTCTAACAAGTTACAATGGACTTGGTAGGTTGCCTTGATATAGGGTTTTTATATGTGTTTTTCAAAATTAAATTTTTTATTCCCATGTTATGATTTCATGCCTTATGATCAATATTTTCTTATAATTCATGTCTTATGATTTTATAGTATTTTTTATGATATATGATATTCATGTTATGATCTTCAAATGTTATACTCAAGTTCCATACCCTTTTGAACATGTTATGTTTAAAAAGTTTCCTTATTTACCCTTACTAATCATTAAAGATAATCCCTTTCATGTGTTTCCTTTCTCTAGGTTATGAAGAATGTTTTTCAGATGATGTAAAAAAGGTTCAGATCATTATAGTAGAGGTAGTTGATATTTCATGAGGATAAAATATTTTTTTTCTTAGTTTCCAATGACAGTAAACTATTATGGTCCTCAGGAATGTATTTTGGTAATTTAATAAATATTCAAAAAAAAATGATATAATATCGATGAATGTTAATCATATGTCACTATTTTTTGTTATAAAAAGAATCTTTTAGTCCTCCTTTAGAAACTAGGATGATTAAACATTAGTGATATCCCTATATATATTTCTAAGTGTTTGCCTCGTGTTGTATCTAATAGTACTTATAATGATGAGATAAAATTTAGGAAAATGTCCACAATTTTGGTAATGGATAGAGTAATTGGTTTTATAGAAATTCATACTAATCTAGATACTAAAATTTGTTATAGCTCCAGAATATATGTACCTTGGGGTAAAAAATATGATAAGATGTTTTATTTCTAACTCTGGGAAATCTAGAACATGAAAATGGGCCCTACTACATACCTAGCTAGACACTACCAGGGGTTGTTCCTTGGGATTTCACAAACTCCACATGAACCATCATGAGGTATTTAAATAGAATTCCTCTATTAATAGCATAAAATAAACCTACGTATTCATAGATTAAGGAAGGTGGTATACTTAAGACATCATATATATGGCTTTTCCTGATTATGTGGTTCCTCATTATGATAATTGTTTCTTACTCTATGCTTTTGTTTTTAGCCAATGTTTGGAACCTGAATGAATTGTGTTAAAAGTTATTCTGATAGAAAATGAAACATGGGAATTCTATTGTGAAGAAGGTGGATCCATACAGTCTAACTAATCCATCCAGAGTCAATCTCTAATGTGGTGTCAAAATCAAAAACCTAATTCTTCTCCCCTTGTTGAATTTGGCTCCATATGTTCTAGTCTCTATTATAGATACAAAGATCCCATGTGGTGCCAAAATTGGAATCCTGATTCCACTCCCCTTGTTGGCCCGTTTTCTATACCAGACCAGCAGGGGACCAAAGTAGAGCTTTGGACCTCTCCCATAAGCTATATTATATTATTGTAGATAATATTATATACTATGATATACATGTACATATATTTGTGTGTGCATACATTATGTTGAATGTGTACATGAACATAGAATGCATACATACAAATTCATGTGTATGTATAATGAGTATGTTCACATGAAAACATATACCTGCATAGACATTTGTACATGCACATGCATGCATTTGACCCTTTAACGTGCACATACAAATACGTACTCAGCGCAATCTTATCTTAGTGTAAGACTAGCATTTCCATATTCTCATGGGTAATCCATCATATCATGAGTTCACTCATGATCCCCATAGCTAATCCCAATTATGTCAAATATCTTCACTTGATCATCCCTCTAGTCCTCCCTCACTCATCTCATTGAATTCTTTATCTAGCTCTTCTCGGGATTCCCATTGGGAATATTCTCACTCAAACAAATCCTTAGCTCTACACATTCTTTCCCCTAAGAAGACCATCATTCCATTAGCTCTTTTTAAACCATTTATCCAATAGGTAAACCCTCACTCCAAGATCAAATATCTTCCCTTAGATCTGCTTTCTCTTCACCCTCAGAAGACCACTACTCAGTTAGCTAACTCAATATCTAAAATATGTCATCACCCAAGAATAAAATCACACAATTTATGAACATTAACTGACTAAACCTTAGTCCCACTCGACCTCCCCCTCTAGAAGACAATAGCTCCATTAGAGTTGGCTATTTTTTTTGAAACCTTAGATACAGTAGGTGGACCTCACTCCATGTTAACACGATTTTCTCCTTAGCCCCGTTCAAACATCCCCTGTAAGACCATCACTAAATTCAAGAACAATAAATTCCCCAAAACTTAACCGATTTTCCCATTAAATATTCTCGGTCTTCCCCTTTGGAAGACCATCTCTCCATTAGCGCTTTGTTTTGTAAACCTTATCTCTACATGTTGCTTTGTCTAACCACTCTCCATGTGATTAACATCATATCTCCACTCGACCCTAACCCAGAACTCACTCCAATTGACTAGTTCCTAATCTCCCAAGATCTGTTTGGTCCTCCAAACCCATACCTCGCTCAAACTGTCTGTCCCCCCATATAGGGTGTATAATCCTTCAATCACATCTGATATTGTCTCCCATTCATAACCACTTTGGTTGTATATGATTTGTAAAACTCTTCATAGAATGAATTAAGGTTTAATTTAACGATGGGGGAAGTTTATCTACCTTGATGTCCATTATTACTCATCTAATAATATCTAGATGGTCATAATATCACTACTCTACTCTAATAGTCTCATATATGGGCATCCTTCCATTGGTCCAGCCTAGGAAATACTTTTCTATGCATCACATACCATAGTTGCAAGTAGTGGGATATCTTTGGAATGATAGCTATGATAGAGTGATTCAAATGGGTCCTCACATGATCATCTCTTTATATGCCTTGTGTTTCTCAGTATAGGATTCCCCCTAGGAATCTGTTAACTCAAATAGATCCATAACATATCTCAGTCTTCCCCTTAGGATAAACAACTACCTAGTGGCTCTTTTTAAACCTTATCTCAGCTCGGTCAGACCTCTCTCTAAGTGCATAGCTCTTTCCTTAGCTTCTTTCGGACTTCCCCACGAGAATACCATCACACCTGAATGTTTGATCATTATCTCTTCTAGGTATTCCCCCCAAAAAGATGTTCAATACATTCATGATCATTAAATTACTGGCCATTAGTTATGTTCATTTGTCCCCCCTAATAAGACCATCACTCTATTATCGTTGTCTCTTATGTTTAGAAACCTTAGGTCCGCTCAGCAGATAATGCTCCATGTGGATGGGATTTGTTTTTTTCACTACTTTGTCTTCCCCTGGTAAGACCATTGCTCCATTAATTATCATTAAATTACCCTTATCTCAATCAATTATATCATTAGCTCCACTCATTCTTCCCCTTGTAAGACCATCGTTCCATTAGATATTTGGTTTGTAACCCATATCTCTGCTCGATCCTAACCTGGACCTCACCCCAAGTGATTTTCTCTACATAACTGCTCGAACATAACATCGACCTCTCTATAATCTATTATCTTTGTATCCTCTTATCTATGCTCAGTCCTCCCAAACCTATACCACCCTCTAATGGTTGTACCCCCCCCCCCTATAGCAGGAAACTCTATCAATCACATCTAGTAATATATCATTATCTTGACCACCTTTATTGTATATGATTTGATAAACTCATAGTAGAATAAATTTAATGTTTCACTAGCTAGGGAATTGAGCTCTACAATGTGGTAGGCTTTGGGAGGTTAAAACTGAGGCTACATTCAACTAGTGTCTGAGATGGCTCGAATCATGGGGGCACTCGAAATACCATCTTCTCTATGAAATAGCATGTACCCTGGCTCGAAAGGGTACCCAAACCTATAAATCCAACCCTAATAGGACCAGTCAGTGGTCCTATCTCTAAGTTCTATAATCCAAAGTCATCCTCTGGGATGATAGACCATCTTAGGATGTGGGCATGCCTTTGTAAAGAAGGTGACTCCATACATTCTATATTTTTTGTATGGACCCCATGCTCCAAATGGGTGTCTAAATTAGAACCCCAATTCTTATCCCCTTTTTTTCTTGGGAACCATATCCTCTAGTGTCTATTATGGAAACCAATCCCAGAAGTGGGGTTTGAATTAGAAACTCGATTATGTTCCCGTTGTTAGATTTTTTTACATACTAGACTAACGGTGGACCATAGTTGTTCTTTGTCCCTCCCCCTAGGGTGTTTGTTCATTCACCATGAATTAAAATTTTCCAACCTCATACCTCAGAATTTCATTTGGAGTCCAATCCCTCGAAACCACCTAATGGCTTCAATAAATACTTATAATTAGACATGAACGATTGTGGTAGAAATTCCCCCAACCCATTACTCCATTTAATCTCAATGATCTTATATTAGATGGTATTATATGAAATTGTTGATTTTATATTACTACATAGAAGGGAAACTCAATGAAAACAAAGAAAAATGGTTAACCCAACCCCTGAAATTTTTTGCAACTAATAAAATGATCAAATAACAATTTCTAGATATCAAACTATTTAGATAGAGTACTGAGTTGTTTTTTTAGATCATAGTTTTCTACACACAATTATGGGAATGAATATATGGAAATATATAGAGGTGGGTCATGTGTGTGTATTTAGAAATCCATAGTTCACTAGCCACATCCAAGGAAACCATGTGTCGATTGATAGCTCAATTAGATTGAATGTGGTGTGATGGTCTCCGTTACTATTCCCAATCAGTGTGGAATGGTCAATCAATCAATTCCTGTAAGGATCCCACTCCATTGGCCGTACTCTTAATGCTTGAAAATGTATTGAACGATTCATAAGACAATAGAATTCATAAGAAATGGTCATATCATTTGATGCATTATCTTGATACAGAGTGTATAGTGGTGGAGTTGTAGAATGATACATATTTTCGTGGGTTCAAGAGGATTATAAAAAACTATTATAGTTGAGTACTACAGGACCACACTAAAATATAGGACCCATGGAAGTGGATGTGAAATAATTTGGGAGGTCATTTGAATCATTAGTGAATATGGAAAAAAAGCTTCAATTGGTCATGGATACACTAGAAAAACTTGTATATGATTTTAGATCTCGGAGCATTGACGGTTGGGAAAATATTGAGATCTATAATAGTACAATTTTTTCATCCCAACAACCCCATTAATGAACCACTTAATTTAGAAAATACCCCCTTCCTTTCTATATTATTGAGTTGTTGTTTTATTTAACATAGGAAACTGTATTGTGGAAACACATCTTTTCTCTTTAATGCCTTGTATTTCATCATATGTCTTAATGGATGGGTGACTTAGAAGAATCCATTCTGGTGTGTTTGGAGTCTATTAAACATAATCTATCAAACATGAAAATCATGTAGGTTCCCTAGAAGATGAGATCATCACTACCACTATGAAACAAAAAATCCCAACAAACAATAGAAATACACGATAGTAGATGAGGTCATTTCAAACATCAAAACTATCTAGAATATCTAAAATGTGACATGAAATTACCGATAAGAACGTGAATCCATTTGATAGAGGGCATGATTAACCCAGAAAAAAGTGATCCAAAAATGGAGTTTTCCTAAGCGTTCAAGGTATACCAACCTTGTGAATTTACAAACCCAATAGTGAAATCCAGTAAATATAGAAAAAAAATTATCCCATTGAAACTACATAATGTAAATGTTCCACCACATAATATATATCATGAAGTAAAATATGATGCCTAGAATTAGCTAGTACTATTCCAGTCAGTCCACCGATCATGAACATAATGTTTAACCCTATAGAAAATAACATGGGTGTTTCGATATACATGATCATATTTCCCCAGAATGTAGTGATCTGACTAATGATTTCAATTACAGTTCAAATAGCTATTTTTTGGTAGAATTAGTGAATTGTCAAGGGGTATTGATGCTTAAACCAATAGTAAACATATGATGTGCCTGAACCAGAGAGACAATAACACTAGTACTAATCATGTAATTTATTATTCTAAGATAGCCAAAGCCTAGTTTGTTTGAAAACATTGAAACAATCAAACTCATGATTTCTGAGCCATGCATAATGAGGATTTAAACATCTCGGTGTTTCTCCCTTATACTTAGCAATAAAAGAGAATAATGGTGGACTATATCATCAACCAATTCCATTTTTCATGGAAATAATTCCATTCATTTTGGTGAATACTATAATATTTAAATGCATTGAGATTGTAAAGACTGTACTATTCAACAATAAGGAAGAATCGTCGTGATTGATGACTTTAAAAAAAATTGATTGAAAATAATATAACCGAAAGAAAACATCTTTTACACTTCATAAAAATCATTTATAGTAAGATTTTTGACTATTATCCAGGTATATATTTCCTCCAAATACTACCTTATAATACTCTACATCCTGTAGAAGTTTATTATTTTTCTCGATTATTGGTTTGAGGTAGTTGATGCTTTATAGTGACACCAATGATAGCATCAGCATCATGGAACCCTGCAATCCAATTGGATTGATCTCCAAGTTTAATAGGTAGAATGAATAGTATATCCAATACATGGAAAAAATGATGTAGTTGAATTATTTTTTCTGAATGTGGAATATGACCATTAAAAAAAATCATATGTTTCGTCATACCAAGTGGATGATGTAGTCAATAATGATAAGATTTAGCACCTGTCAGTGTACTGCAAGGGGGAGTTCTGGAATTTCATTTTGGGGCTCATCAATGGTTGGTTTGGAGTATTGGGACATGAGGTTTTGAAATGAAGATCATAGTCGTTAATGTGGTGATACAGGTAGTGCTCGATGCCCAGAATGATTTCCAGTTCAAAGGGCATCAAGAATCTATTTTATTAATAAAATTCATATGGGTTGGGGTTAGATAGAAAATGTTTCCACATGAGGTAGTAGCATCAGTATCATAAAATCATAATTCAATTATTATTTGATTGGTATGCCTCATATACAGTTGAAATGGGGGTCCTACTACGTGTCGATACTGCAGTTTGAGTTTTGTTGAATGTTGTAGGAAATATAGAATTGTCATATGGGAGGATAGTGGTTTAGATTTTTATTCATAATTTAATTGAGTTAATCCTAACCCTTCCTATTGGGTAAACTATTTTTGAAAATTACCCTAAAGGGTTTTATATTTAAGAACCATTTCTTTTCCAATATTTTTCATTCTCCCATTATACAAGTTGATGTTTATATTAATGATTCCATCCCCTCCCATCCCTTTAGAAAGGGTCAGATATTTTAGTACCATCCCAAAAGGGTTAGATCATTTAGAACCTTATGAACTCCCTCTTAGTTCCCTTTCAGCTAATGCTAAAAGGACTAATTAATTTTCTCTTCTAGATAGTTAATGATCACATGAAGGTGGATATGGGTTCCGGTGAGCTGCTAGTCATTTCAAGGTACCGTGGATGTTTTTTGGGGATAGAGCTAACATCAATGGAATTATCAAGGTTGGAAGTAGTATAAATTTATTTATTCTTAACATTTAGTGGAGCTAATTATTTAATACCTTCTTTATTTTTTTTCTCTTATCTCCTCTTAAGTTGTTTCAAACACGAAATTATCTAGTACTATGTTATAACATTCAGATGTTGCGATCGTTCAATCCACCCCAGAAAAAAGTTCATATTTAAGAGAAGGAATCTATGTCAAGAAAGAGGAACTTTTAGTAAGAATTGGGATCCTTGTCAAACAGATGAGTAGCATCATTGTTACTTGTATATGTTATGGAAGACCCAAAGTAGAAGAAAGAGATGATATACCATGTAAGGTCATGGAATGGAAAAGTATTGTATCTTTTCTAGGAAAGCACATAATGTATGGTTGGATCTATGCATCGGAGGAAAAACACATAGAAATAGATCCTTTGGGATATATCATCCTGAAATTCACCCATATATCTATTCTCACAAGGGTGAAATTAAATCTGGATTAAAACATATATACCTAGAGAACCAAATATATAATTTGAATGACAGAAGCGATCAAAAAATTTTAATATTAACAGTCTAAATTCTATATTATACATATAGAGAGAAGATACAAGGATAGTCCCAAACAATATATCCATTATTCGATTAGGTCTTGGGAAAATGAGGTCACCCTATTAGGGGAAAATATTTCATTTTGAAAACATAATGCACATCACAATGGATTATAACCTGAATATCTTGATGTAGAAAAATTCATGAGCGTAGGACTAAGTAAAAGTGATTATTAGTGTCATTGTTAGTGTCGAATAGAGAACACCAAGTGAAGATCCACCCTCAGGAACATGATAAGTGGTATGAACTAGTCGGATTGGATCTGATCTTGTAGACAGAGATGGAGGCATGGAAAAACAATCTGAAGAAGGTTATGCTAAATACTAGGGAAACTATGAATAAAAACACTAGTAATAAGGAATCTATCAAAGGATGGTACTTAATTTTAAGTATAATCTAATACTAATGTTTTGTATGGATCCTAAGTTTTTTTGATGACAAATTGTAGAACATCTACAGGTGAAGGAGCACCTTCCTAAGGTCGTGGATGATTTACTTCATTTGGGCCATGCAGACAATTATGGTGTTGAAATGGAATCCTATACGATATAAGTTAAAATGAAATGTCCCTTGGGATAAAAGTTGAGCTAACTAGCTAGTTAAATATTTGACAGGGATGCTTGATTTATGAATGAGCTAGTTGATAACAGGCTGATATGTATGATGATCTCTGAAGTATGGAACGACCCATTATATTCCTACATGCACTCAACAAAATATATATGATTCTTGGGCCCCACCTCTAGAGTAGGATTTGGAGGAGTGTGTACAGCTATTTTAGACTGACCAAGGACAATATATATTAAGTAATAGAAATAATAAAGGGATGATTCTATGAGATATTATGTCCTTTTATTGATGCAAGGGTTGAGTTCTCTATCCTTCCTATCTCTCTTCTTTTCACATGGAAAAAGAGATCGACTCGAGACTAATCTCACAATTGAAAATGAATGTCATGGAGGACTTGTACATAATATTAATTCAACTAATGGTCCTCCTCTTGGGATTTAATGTAGCTCGTAGTCATTGGATATATCTATTTATTTAGTTGTTTTACCTTACCTTCTCATTATTTTGGTTGAGTCATTACCATTGGAGTTTCCGAAAATGATTCCAATGTTTAGAGGGGGATGTGCATCGGGTTGGAATGAAAGACTTGTAGAAGGAGAAGAATTGAGATAAACATCACTTTTCAATGATGTCAGTCTATTCCAACTAGTACTTAATCCTTATAAAAATAAGTGACTTTTTATAAGCCATGGCCATATTCATTTTTCCATGCTCATCCAGACATTTCATTGACAAGTATACCCCTTCCTCTTATAAGGATTCAGTACCTCATAAGTGTTAGGATCGATGGTTGATCATATTTCAAAACCTTTCCCTAGCCCACTCATGTTCATTAAAAACCATGTTCCACACATCTGATTGATCGAGTCGACTACTTACATATGATCTCACCTCAATCAAATGATCATAAAACTAGGTTGTTCTACGCTTCATCCACTCATTGAGGCTACCCAAGATACATAATGGACTTTGTGGCCCAATTAAAACATCATGATTCTAATCCCAAGCCCTGATGGATTCAATTAGTGGAAATATAATACTGATAGGATCCTAATCATAGTCATTAAGAGAATCAATTTGACTCTATATCTGTAGGATGAAGCTCATTATTTCTCATTCAATGGCCTCACCATTATCAATCCCAAAAATGATATCCAGTATTTCACTTTAAGGCTATACAATCAAGCAAGGAATGTGACCTCATGCTTGATAATTCATGTGTCTAAAACCAAGATTTTAGTCTATTTATATTTTCATCGGGTTATTCGTTGTTGACAAGATCAATGTTGTACCTCTCATGAAATCCCAAGTCCATGTACTGAAATGCATCCACCAATCTAAATATGGATGACCCCACAATGATAGCTACAAAATCCTCCAAGTCTATATCCATTAGAGATAGTATAGATAGAACTTATCTAATTCTATACTAATCATTTTAGATAAGGTAAAAGTTAATCTATTTCATAAATGCTGATGTAGTTTTTATAACCCACCCAAGCACTCATGTCAATGAGAATATAGACTCATAACTAGCACATAGAAGCATATCGTTCCCTTTCATTAATGCACTTGGACACCAAATTGATCCTTCCCCAAACCATAGATTATAATAATTATATTGAGAGTTCTACATGATCATCCCCAGATAGTGATGTTTCACACAAGTCACTTTCTCCTGACCAACCATATTCCTGATCTTATACACTCCTCTCATTGATCAACTTATTAATATTATAAATAATTGCCAATATATATAAATACTATTTAATGAATTAGTAGTGTAATAGATTTTTTTTAAGGCCTTCTACTACATACCCTCACCCAAAAAATTCATCAACCACCAATGATAGGGATAAAAAACTAGTCTAATATGTTTTTGATAAAGAACTGAATCCAGTATGAATAGGGAAGTGGAAGTAATTGATTGGGATAACAAATTGAGCACGCTCGGAGCTGTAAATTGAATGAAAAGATAGTAACCATATCCCAGGTTATTTTTCCAAAATTTCCACATAAAAAATACCAAGTGACCCACTAATTATTCAAGTTTACTTTTAGAGAATATTACTAATGAATAATATATATATATATATATATATAAAAGATTACTATGAATCCCCTCTACAATTTTGAGATAGTCCTTGTTCAACATTGTGAGTCGCGTATTGCATTGTGTCCTATCTCGTGATTGGAGTCTGGAATCCTCATAACAGATTCTAGTAGATCCATATGAATAGCTTCATAACCAACCTTGAGATGGAAAAACCCACAACACTAACATCGACCTCTGACTGATCTAATCTCTTCCCATATCTTTTAATCATGATTCCAATATCAGTGGTTGCCCATTCATGGAACCGAAGGTCTTCCTATTTGAGAAAAGTACTGAGACAAATGTATTCTGGAATATATAGTCCCCCTTTCACTGAGTGTATTATGGGTAGTATAGTAGAATATTTTGGCCATCATGATGAAAACTGACTAGACCTCCATCATTCATTTCCTACATTTGAGTAAATTCTTCAATGGTTCTTCTTGATTGATTAAAGAATGGATCAATTGTGGAGCAATATAGTCCATTGAGATGTTGATGAGCCACTTTTTTCTGATCCCTCTCTTTTTTTCTCATGATCCATTCTTTCATCATAAAGTACTCCACTATAAGAGTATGGATTTCCCATTTCCAATTCTTTACACTCGAGGATGCCTGGCCGGAATGTGATTCATCAAATAACTTTAAAGAGTAAATGAACTTATTTTTCCTTTCCTCTCTCTTCAATCTTTTAATATTGGTTATCTTGAGTAGTAGACCCACCCAAATAAAATTCAATGGTTTATGGAAGATATTGAACAACCTTGTATGTGTCGTTCTTAAGTCATCCCATGCACTACTTTCATCAGTTGCAATATCACCCAAAAGTTGAGAGTCGGGCGACATTCTCACCCCTTGTGCTGCTGTATGTGTATATCCTTCCAACCTCATTGTATTAGGATAATCAGTTCCATATCTAACCCTTATATAGAAAAATCACATATATATTATCATGAACCTACTCTAATCTACAAGTCCATAGGCCATAGGGTATGGATAAGAGCCTGAATGATTTTGGGAAGCATAACATAGATGGTGAAACTCGTGTATACCCTCTATTCCCCATTTCAACATAGACTGGAACCATCAAACTCCCAAACAATGAATTTTGTGACTAGTTTATAGAAATGTTACCTGGCACTATATAAAGTAATGTTCATTAATTTATTCAACATATTATACTTGAATAGTAAACCATCCCCCCTTGTCAACCAAAAAGACCCACTATAAAGTGTAGAGTACAAAAAAAATTGATACACCGTGAGATTTCCCCTCTATATAGAGGGTGTACTGAACCTCTCATTTTTATATGACCTCCATGAATGGTTTCCACAATTGTAGAAGAAATGGAAGTTGGTTCCTTATGCCTATCAATAACTGAAGCTATACAATCTAACAAGTACTGAATGTGAATGACTAACTTGGAATTAATATTCATATAGTTGAGAGATACAAGAAGTTTGGTCACTAAAATCTAGTACAGATAGGGATAAGGAAGTAATCATTAATATTTTGTTTTAGAGATCTAAAAGATTAGATTACCGAAACCAAAGGGCGAAAAAATGAGAAAGGAGATGTGGCATTGTCTATCACACCACAAGTCAAAATCATATCACATTGTCCATTGAGGTTGATGGAAATCACTTATTGTTAATTTGTTATAGTGTTGTAGTTGTAAAACTCATTTCAACTACCTGATTGAGTCATCGTGTCTCATCCTATGCGTCATATCCTAAAGGTTCAAATTCCAAAAAAATTTCAAATAAATAATGTTGGGGTGAATGGGACTATAAATAATGTGGAATCAAGACTCAAAGTGTTTCTATATCTATAGTATTAGTATATACTAAAAGAATTCACTGACTTCATACACTGATGCTCAAACCTATAATGTTAGCTATGGGGTATCATTGCTCTTTCATCAATATAATATATGTAGTAGGTTTAAAAATCAATAATTGAAGTGGATTTTTTGATCCAAATTTATGATTGACCCTGTTGAGCCTAGAAAGATTTCATTCTAGGAATTTTACAACTCTCACACCCATTATATGGTCATTGGTGAGCCCTAAGACGATGAGTAGAGTGGTTATAAGTTATCACGATAATGAATTTCTACAATAGGGATATTAAAATACATTTTTTGCAAGTGAAAACAGCTAAGATCCCTAGCTCGAACGGAATAAGGTTTGTTCGCCTAGTCTAGAGTTTTGTGTCAGCAAACAATTGATACAGGATATTTCAAGGTGGAACCCTACCACTCTGATCCTCAGGGAAGATTCATATGGTTATTACTCTTCAAATAAGCCATATATATTATTATATGTTTTGTTGGGAGTGAGAGAGCCATATGTGGGATAATTGTCATACCATTTCGGCACAACCGTCTGTAATTGGTTCACGTGTAGATTACCAATGTGTATCGATCAGGTCACCACCACCCCTTGCACTACATAACCCAAATAAAAGGTTTCTCCTTTCACTCTCCATTTTTACACTCATGGATGTGCATCTGATAATAGTCATAATTTTTTTGAATCAATCCATGAGGAATAAAAAATGTTCATAGCTATCAATATATCATGAACACTGTTTGGACCTGTGATACTACTTCTACTATTATGAACCCATTCGGAACTATACTATTAGTATAGAGAGTCATGAGAATGATGTATCAACTATGATGATTCATGATGCTCAACTTCAATTGGAACGTATGGTGGATGACCTATATTTATTATGGTTACTCGTGTTGTGTATCTTGGGAATCTTGTATTTATTGAAACAAACAAGGGGTCAAAATTTTGGGGTGGTGGTCAGGTATCACGATATGGAACATAGTGTCATGAAAGAGTGGTTCCATGGTTTCTCATGGGGCCAAGCAGTTCATTAGGCTGGTTTAGAAGAAGACTGTAAGAGTAGAATACTTATGGGTCCACTTGAAACTCATATAAGGGGTTGGATGTTTGGGAACACGAACTGGTTTCGGTATAATGATTTCACACCTGATGATTAGTTATAAAATGGTTCATGTGTGTTTTAGGGAACTAGTGTTTTGGTCGATCTATACCACTAGGAAAACAATTCACCTAGGTTTCATTGATATATAGACAAATATTTGACAACCATAAGGCCAGTGGGCTACAAAATGGACTAGGGTTGTGTTAGTGTACCATGGGATCAATGATCCAGTGTCCTGGAGGTGCCGATGGGCATCCCTATGATACCTAGTTATTCTTTCCCAAAGCATTCCAGTGGATTACCTTCAGGTTTCAATGTGTATATATATTTTTCATACAGTAGAAAGTGCATGGGGAGGGAATTCCATCATATTTTTTCACCTAGTTTAATTGAGCACATTGCATCAACTTGCCCCATGAGATTAGCCTATATATAAATGGGGTTAATATAACGCATGTGAGTCCATTGGTGGATTTTTTACCCATGTCAACCAGAAATTTTCTATAGGTTTTCCTTCAATATATATATGTACCAAGAGAGTTATTGAAATATGGACATAATGGACACTTAGAGGTTTACTGGTCGAGGGGTTTCAAGGTGTTTTTCTCATGCAATTGGCATGAGGTTATTCGAGTCAAAATAATATAGGTGGTAGAATCTATTGTCATTGGTGATGAACCTAGTCTATCCATTAACGAAATAGATAATTCCACCACTTGACTGCCCAGATTCCCTTGATACCCAGTCATTCTGAAGAACACTCCCCCACCCCATCTTACCCCGAATGAAAGCAAAGAGTTGGATGAGGCATAAAACCCATTTTTGTCATGATCACAATCTACCCAGTTTATTGAACAAGCTTTATATGAATATCTCTCTAATCGGTTCACTCATGCTATATTTATGGATCATTCACCAAACAATTATCAATTATTCCCCAATTATTCCTCCCAAAACTGGAGTCTGTCCATCTCATTTCCATTTTAGAGGTTCATCCAATAAGAAAAACAACACATCAATTGGATTGTTCAACCATTCTTTTAAAAACTACCTAATATGATTCATGCTCCTCAAATAGTGATAAATTATTTATTCGTTTTCTCTATCTCCTGCACTATTTGGCAGATGCGCTAAAGCCTAAACATTATACACCAGTTCTCCCAATGTTTTTCATGTCATGCTCTTTCTTATATCCTCATTTTCTAAGGCCCTCACTAGGATAATTCATGTATCACAGTGAGGACCTAGTGAGTCTTCTATCTAGGAAATACCACCGATAAGAATAAATAACCTACGGGTTCAACAAATGTTCAACATGGATATGTTATGTAAATCACTAGCATTCCATCTGATCCATGATAACCCTCATGACTTTACTATGTAGTTCAGTGTGGTCCTGGGTCACCAATTGAGTTTCAAGTGATCTATTGGATTTTAGGGTTCCGTTGGCCTTTCTATTTTTCTATTCAATTGCACATAAGTTACCCATTCGTTCTGATAACCCATGTCCCACTTTCCTCCTACCTTGGCCTCAAGGTCAGTTAAGGGACTCAAAGAGGTTTTACTAAGAAGACAGACTGAATTAGACATTCTTAAATCCTCATTCATTTGGGAATACTAATAATGATTTTTATAGTCTAGAATATCCCTAGACCACTCAGAACATACACCTTTGGGGCTGAACCAATGACTTCATTGACTTCATGTACCTCTTGGTTTCCCACCATTTATGTTTTCTTGATACATAAGCTTCAAGCCTAAGACATTTAAAGATAATGATTTTTGGGATAGTCAAGTGTAGCCCGATGACCACAACAACATAAATTATACTGATTTTGGATTTTATAGTTTTGTCTTTCTGGGTTCCTGACATAAATATGTAGGAATCGAGGAGATTCGTATAAAACAGTAATCTCACAGGACCTACCCTTTCTACAATAATGAGTTTCTAGTTTTTTTTTTTGAAATCTTGGGGATACCCAACAAATTCGATTCACCAAGAAAAACCCACATACCTTTATTTTCCATATTCTACCAACCCCTCTTGAGGCATACATTCTTACTATTTATGGTTGTTAGTCATTCAATTCTTGATTGATGTAGGGAGAATGACGCAAAAAAACCAAATATGATAGGATGGATAAGGTGGTAGCACTTGGAATGAGTGCACTAATAAACCATCCAAAGTGTATGATTTTTACAATGTGGAGATCACTCACAGAAGCCTTAATTATGAAAGAATATTATAATAATGATTCCATGGAAATGTTGTTACCACTAAGAAAGAAATTCTAGATTAACACATGTTCCAATGGGATATATGGACTAGAATGACCATAAGGATTATGTACCGACTTGTGAAATGGATTTAGCGACATAGAATGCGCTCATAGTGAGTAGAGTAAGAATATTTTAGGCATTATTCCAACTCCATCTCTTTATCCATAGTTGGAGGTACCATTCCACCATGGAATCATCACTATCATTCTTCACATTAGTCAATTTTTTTATGTGTATGAAATGTGAAAGGTAAGATTCCAAATATTAGAAAGCATCAATCATATATTTTGATATGAGATAGAAAGTATTATAGCATATAAATCCTCTAAACATTATATTCTATATATTTATAGTTATAGTTGGATCTAGTTATTTAATTTTATACTATCATTTCCCTTTCCCAACACAAATAAACAATTGCACACAACTATCCCTAGCCTTTCCTTTTCTCATGTGTTCTAGTGATGAAGAATAGTCCTTACCACATTGAATCTCAACTTCGAATGCACATAGTACCTTCACCTCTACATTTTTTTTTGTTTTTTAGATGAGGTTGGACCATCTCTGAGTCAATGTGGGACATGACAGTTATAAAATTCCCTTAGGAGAAAGAGAAATTCAAATATAATCCAGAAAGAGTACAAGATAAAAGGGGAAATAAAATATACTTGATCTGTCCATTCATAGAAATGAGTGAGAAGTAAGAAATTCAATCATCCTTAGTTCCATATGTTTTATTTGGATTACCCTCCAAAAGACACGTGACCTCATTTACTATTTCTTCACTATGATACAATACCAAATTCATATATCCTAGGCCATCCTGTTCCTCTTATAATCTAGAGTAGCCTTGATCACTAGGTCATACAATGTCTTGGATTCTTAAATTATCCCAACAATGGAAAAGGTATTCAGTGGTACACTTCATTTATTACATGTCATCGCTAGGATACCTGATTTAGGTATCTAAGGAGGAGTATTATATGGCCATGGTATAGTTCATTTCAATGATTTGTTATAGGTAGAGTCTTTACATAGATGGATTGATATGTTGGGTATTTTATTCTCTCAGTTCTCTACTCTCATAGTCCCTTCCAATTTTATTTCATCGAGCAAAAAAATCAAGTTCAAAGGGGGTGTCAACTACAATTTATTTCACTTATGGGACTTTAAGAGTGCCACTAATGGTTTCATTTTTGTGTCAGTATCTCTCTTAGTACTTTACCCTAACAGCGCCGTAGGGATGGCTTGTGAAAGGGAAGGATTCTAATTTGAGAGACAGAAATCAAAAGCGGAATGTTGGAAAAAGGTAATCCTTAGTGTAGTGAAATATAACAGAAGTGGGGCTAGAATTGAAACTACCTACTAACCAGCCAAAACTGATCAGAATGAGAACTCATTTCAAAATTTTATAAAAAATATCCCTCTTCATTTCCTAAATTTGAATTTTCAACCCTCTTTGATTACTCATTTAGCTAAATCATGATCCCCCTACAATATTTCATAAAACTAGGAACAATACAAAAAAACGACCGATTAGAGGCGGTTATTATAGGGCGTTATCCACCACCAAGTCTAGATTAATTTTAGAGGGGTTTTGCACAACCCCTTCTAATAATCATATTTATAGAGGGTTCAAAACCCTATATAATATTTTTTTCATTTTTTCATTGTGATATTTGGTTGGATTTTAAAGTTATTTGTTTCAAAACCAGTGCTAATTAAATATTTAGTAGCCAAATTTGTTTGGTTCTATTTAATAGGCCATATATATAGAATATACATTTGGATATTAAATGATAAATATACATATAACATGTAAATTCTTGCATTAAAAGAAAAAGTAGGGGTTCACAACCCCCTCTAATATCTTAAATTATAGGGGGTTTATGAACTGATGTTAATTCCATAGATTAGACAGCATTTTCAACCCCGTCTAATTTAAGAAATTAGAGGGGGTTGTAAACCCCCTCTAATTTAGGAAATTGGAGGGGGTTGTGAACCCCCTATAATATTTGACATTAGAGGGGTTTTTGAAGCCCCTATACTTTACCACATTAGATGGGGTTCATGAATCGACACTAATCCCTTGATTAGAGAATTTTTCTAACCCCTTCTAAATTTTAATTTTTTTTTAAAAATCTCATATAAATTGAAATTTTATAATATATATGTGTGGGTGAGCATGTGTGTGTACAGATATATATATATTTCCTAAACACATTATATAAGTGTATTTTAATTCATTATAACATTTATATATAAATATATTACATAAATGATTTAACTAAAACTTATACATATAAAAAAATTACATATATAAATATGGATATACATAATATTAATGTAATTATTAATATATTTAAACAAATATATAAAATTTATATGTGGTTTTATAAATACTATACCTTTATGTTATGATTTATATAATATATATATTATAGTAAATATATTTTCATTGTATATTTATGTTTAAACACATTTATATTATATTATGTATAAAAACAAATATAAGATAGATAAAATTAAATATAAATATAAAAAGATATTATATATTTATATTATATATATAATATTATTAATATTTTTTATATATAAATTTATATTTATTATATAATTATTTTTATATATTTTAGTACACGATATTAATTATATTTTAATTTAGTATATATGGGTTTGTGTGTGTGTTATTTAATTATATTATATTTTTTCAATTATATGATTGTATTTAATTGTATTTATATGTATACTTAAATATAATTCTATAATTTTGTAAACATTTATATTTATTTATTTTTATAAATTTTACTTTATATAATATAACATAAATACATAAACATATTATATAAATATATACATAAATATAATTTATTTAGAAAATTAATCATATAAAAACCCAAACTTGAAGTTTGTATTAGTTATATTATAATAACAATAAATATATTTTCAAATAATATTTTTATAATTTAATATTATATATAATTAATATTACATGATATACAATTAATAAAAATAAATCTGTATTAATTTACATAATATTATTCGATTAGTTTTATTCAAATATATATATATTAATGTGGACATTGATAAATATATGTATTTAAATACATTATATAAAAATTTATAAAAATTTTATTTCATATATCATTAATTAAAATATTTCTATAAGTTATATTTCATATATAATATCTGTATAAATTCGAATGCATATAATCATTATTATATATAAGAGAAATATTTTTATAAATTTTATTTTACATATATGTGTTTCATAAAATATTTAATATATATAAATTATATATAATATTAAACAACTCTAAAAATTAATATATATTAATGTTCATTATAATAAATATTTGAATTGAAATACAGTATAAGAATATATTTTTAAAGATTTTATATAAATATATTAAATAATTTTATATATATATATATTATAAAAAAACATGTACATAATATATAAATTCATATTTAAGTATATATATTATTTAAATATATATTTTTATAAATAAATAAAAATATGGGAACTTACATAAAATAGATAGAATTATAAAATATATTTAGTCAAATCTATGTAAATACACATATAAAAAATATAATTTATATAAATGTATAAATTTAATATAAAATAAATTTATTATAATATCAATACATAAATAAAATATATAAATATATATAATTTAAATTATATAAATATATAAGTAAGTTATTTTTATATGTATTTAAATATTTACCCAAATAATAATTTTTTAAATTATCATATTAATATATATATATATATATGATAATTATATGTATATGAAACATTGAGAACAACTTACCATATTTAAAGAGATGCCTAGACTTGTTGAGGATGTGTGGGGTTCAAAACCTGGTAGCTACATTTTTAAGATTTGAATGTGTTGACCATGGTGTTAAATTTATTGTCAATAAGATGCCAATAAGGTGTCAAGTGTCGATATGTTTATGGAAATGTGGTGGGGATGATTATTGAAGAGGGGAGATGCTCAAAAGAAATTCAGATAATTTTAGAACTGGTCCAACATTCCATGACTTTTATCAAGGAGATACATTGTTACAACACATGAATTCGTACATGCATTACTCAATTTCATGAGGAAAGAAGTAATGATCCATCCATATTAACTGTGTGGTTGAATTGTTAAAGATACTTCCATTGAATATAAATTTATGAAGTTTAGAATTTAGACTATTGAAGAGATGATATTCAATGTTCAAGGACATGCGTTAAAAGGATAACACATCACTCACAACAAGGTTACCATGCATTGTGATTTAAATTCATGAGGAGAAGTAGAACACACACATCATCCTTGATTGATTCAAATAATCTTAATAAAGATATTTAGAAATCATGATCCAATCCTTAAGGATGATTGATGATGTTTGAAGAAGAAGAAGGAAAAAGGAAGCATGCATGGGCCTTCAATAAATAAGGGTGGTTTGGAATTTTATGGATGAATTCATACATACATTTTATACTAAGTAAATCATATATACCATTACCAAAAAATAGGGCCAACCATGCAGGCTAGCTGAAGCCCTCACCCAAGGAATATGTGTGACCCGATAGTCTACCGCACTCAAGGGGAAGGCCTTGAATCCATCCCACAGGAGGCACATATGGGCTGTATATAATCCTGAAGGTGCGTGTATGGTGATCAAACCATGTGGAAAGCATTCATAGTGGGTGCTAGGAGCACGCCAGTCGGGGCAAGAGTGGGTGAAGAAGTGTACCAGTAGAACACTGGTGCAGGGCAGCAGTAGAGATGGGGGAAGAGAATTATGATCATTGGCTGTTGCGGCTTAATATTTAAAGAAGCCACAAACCACAACGCATTTCGATGTGGGACATGTTTGTAAAAAATGGATGTGATCCACCCCATCCATCTGATCTCGAGCCTGATCTCAGCTGCACATCACATCTGTGCTACACCTTCTAATCTGGGCCATCCGTGGTTGATATGAGTTGATCAAATGGTCATGGCATCTTCTTCAACCCCTGACTATATGGAGAGCCACCTGATTCCACTACTTTCCATCGCCACTATAGATCCACCCTGATTGAGCTCCCAACCACTATTGGTGGTAATTCTATTGAATGGTGATTTTTTAAGTTCCATGATATCATTAATGCATTAAATGTTTCATGCACACATCTATATAAAGAATTCGAATGTGGCCAAAGAAAATGTAGTTTCCAGGACACCTCATGGAGCTCAAAGCCTTTGATAATATCTGTTTCTTGCATTCCTCTTCGCATGAACGAAAGGATGACACTGAGAAAGAGGAACGTGTTGTTGAAAAGGAAACACTCGAGATTTTCGGCGAATCTATTATCTAACGTTTGAATATTTCAAAGTCGTCGATCATGAACAATCAAAGCTATGATCCCCATGAAATATTTCGAGAGAGTTGTGCTAGGGGAAACACTTTAACCCATGCTTATAAAGGAGGAGTGCCTCGACTGTTTTGTACTATTGAGAAAATTGTGCATGGTTTCATTCTCAAAAGAAAAGAGAAGCATGAAGAAAATGTTTCCACACAGCCTTTCTATGCGAAAGGTAGAGTTCCACGAAGCCTTGATACACGTAGTAGAGGTGTCACACATCCCTTGCGTGAAGGATTCCTGCACAGCCCATGTGTGAAGGAGAAGGGTTAATCGCCCTAGTTCACGAATGAAACTGAACACACAACATGTTCCTTTGAACGCTCATTATGCTTTGTGGTTGAAGAATTAAACACAAACACACAATCGGTTCTACGTACCCTTGTTTTTCTCTTGAAAAGACAAGAACCACGAACCTCCTTGGTATTGTGAATTAGATATACGCGCACTCCATGAATGAACAAGAAGAATATGTGCCCCTATGATTTTCACAGAGAAGGAGAATCCCAAGGTTGTGTGTGCTTGAAAATGAGAAAACAAATAAGAAAAGTGTGCATGTGAATGGTTATCCAAACAATGAATCTCTAAAGAAGAAAAAACACTCATAACACACTTCATACTGAGAGGAAGAAATCTATCACAGACCAAACATATACCCATTAGAGTTTTTTTGCAATAAGAATAAACCCCCAAGAACAACTTCTACCCATTTGGGTAGTGTGCATAGAGGCATAAGGGAATTCCCATATGTGATCCATTCTTGGATTCATCCATAAGAAACTATAACTAAATTTTGGTTGTAAAAAGAATAAAAGGAAGGTTATTCAGGATACAAAAAATATTATGTACGTGCATATACATAACACACCTTGAATCCCAATTAAAAGAACAAATGTGTGTGCAAAACCTAAAGAAGATGGAATTGTGGGAATATTGAGGAAGAAGCCAATGCATGAGACTAAAAATAAACTATGGATACAAGAAAATTGGGAGTGTTTGAGTTTATAATCTATATATTATATATGAATGAATACATTAATAAATACATGAATGTGTTAAAATATATTTAGATACCAATGCAATACATGCTTGAAGTGATGCTAAACTGAGGCTGAAGCTAGGAAAATTTTATAGAAGTTATTTCAACCGAGTTGACAGTATTTGAGAATCCATGAAGGCGGATAGAGCTGATATTGTGAAGAATTAATTTTCAATTCTAGAAGATATTATGTGAACCATTTTAACACACTTTATTGAGGTTGGGTCTCCATTAGATGAATAAATAATTTCCATAGCATTATTGAGTTGACTACTGATCAGAGAAGTGATTAGATTTCTAGAGAAAAACCAACAGACCATAACAAAGGCTTATGAAGATTCAAAATAGATACACATGCATGTGTGATTCATCATTCCTTTGGGAAGAGAGAATAATATCATCTACAGTGAATCATGAAAGAACATAAAGAAGGAAGCTGCTTGTGTGACTTGAGAGCTAGAAGACCCCTATGAGATTCAGGGAGAAGAAGAAGTCTTCAGTGGGAATTTGAAGCTGGCCAGTGGACGCTGGTAACACTGTGGGATATAGTATAAATACCCTTAAATGGGACTAAGTATATATAATGTTGGACTATATATTGATCATTTTAATTGATAAAAATATTAGTGGATAATCTGTGTTGGGGGAAATAACCAACACAGCCCGGAGTATGTCACTAAGCTAAACTGTGTAAATCATTATGTTCAGTGCCATTATATTTATAGCATCAAGCAAGGTAAGTCTAAGAGACACAAGAAGAGAGTATCGATGATTTAACCTGTCAGATAGGATTAATTGAAAAGAATAAATTTGTAAAAATATTAAAAGGGATCACTGATTCAACCCCATCAACCTCTTAGTGATTCACACTAATCAGGGAACATCAATTGGTATCATAGGGTTGTTATCTCTAAAATATTTGAGGGAGTATTTATGAAGTGATGATTTGAGGAGATGAGTGAACAACCACAAATGGATATACCTTCCAATACTCAGAAGAACAGAAAGAAGAAACAAGAAAGGAAGATGAAGAAGAACCTTACTAGTTATGGGGAAACACCTCCTATTGAAGGTAATCTGAATGGTACAACATGTGATAATTCCTTTTATTATTATAACTCTTCTAATGAATCCTTTTGAAGCTGTGATGATGATATATCAATTAGTTACCTTCAGACCGCACTCAAAGATCATCTAAAGAAAGTATATAGAGAAGTGGAAAGACACATTGCTGCAAACATTAGTACACTTCAAGATAAAGAATTAGAGCTCTAAGAAGAAGATTATGCTATTGAAGAGGAATTGGATAAAAGGGTTGGCCAATCCAACACTCTCACAGAACATGTGAAGGAAAATGAAGAAACAAATTCTCTTTTCAGTGACATATATGATAAAGAAACTAAAAAATTTCAGGGAAGTATTTGTGAGAAATAATTCTTTGAAATGGTATTTTTAAAAGCATTCCATTCATTAGATAAATAGCCCAAAGTCCCCATTGTTGTAAAAACTGATCAACTAGAAGACAAATACATCAAGGTAAAGGATCTTGGAATCTCTTTTCATCAATTAAAAAAATATGCTTGAATAAAAAATGATAATGGTGGAGGAGAATTGGTAAAGAAAGCAAAGATCAGTTGGGGATGAGAAGAACACCCTCAACATAATGTGTTTAGATCTAGAGGTGAAATTGCAGAATCAGTAATCACTCCAAGATGGAACATCCCAAACAGCTGAAAGAAGATATTCTTCCGCTCCTGTCTGAATTGAGGAATATGATTACAAAAATAACATCAGATAATCCTCTAATAAAATGGCAACATCTCCAAGAAGATGGTTCCCCATATCCCAGTTATTTAAGTTTCTACTAATTCAGATCCATATGCAGGTACAAGATCAAAGATAAATGTTGGGAATATGTGGATTGATAAAAATGTTAATAAATCCATAAAAATTTCAAGGATGGATACTGGGATGATTAAAAATAATAACTCCTAAATGGATTCTCCAAAGAAAAATGTCAATTCTAGAAACAACATAGCACTGAATCTAGAAAGACAAATACTCCAAGAAAAAGAAGGAGATTTATCAGTAATTGTTGGTGTTGTTGGATGTTTGTACATCAAGACAATACGTGCAGGAATAATATTTCAGTTTATGAAAAATATGGAAGGCCTACATTCAAGGAAAGTAAATGTGAATATATGAAGAATCCTGCAAAGAAAATTAAAAAAACATAGATGAAGAATAATTTGTCAATCAAGAATAGATTTGAATATCCCAAAAGCTTCTGTGATAATTGCAATAGAAGTGTTCATAGTAATGATGAGTTCAGGTTTAGTCCTACCATGCCTCATGCATATATCGATAAGATATATAGACCACAAAAAAAGGCAGGAAAAAGAAAAAATAGTTGAAAATACTTCCATTGGGAATATGGAAAACAATGATGTTAGGAAAAAAGTGAATGAAATTATTCCCAAGAAAAATATCATGATGTATTCTAAGAATTTCATCTCACCAAAAGAAAAGATTCCTATATTGTGGAAAAGAATGTTCATACCATGGATCACTGCAAACAAGCCATGGAAATGAATGGATGAATGATTAAACTAAAAGGATAATCAAACAAAAATAATATGGGATTGACTGAAGACATTACTGAACATAACCATGATATGTTTTCTAAGAAAGTTAACATGAAGATAATAAAGAATCAATGTGGAAGCTACAAATTAGAAAAAGGTAATAAAGAGTGATTAGTTACCTGGCATAATAAATTGTCAATTACTAGAGACCTGTAAAGAGAAGAATATGAAGTAGTAGCTAATGCAAAGGAAAAAAGGGAAACATGTCATTCCACATGAAGGAAAATTAAAATATCATGAGAAGTTTCCATCACATGAAAACCAAGGGTCTCATAACTACTGTTTGGAAGGTTAAATAAATATGGACACCATGAAAACAAATGTATAAACTTTTTACCAAGCCAAATGGAGATGATGAAAATTGAAGAACATACAGTAGTGGAAGATACTTCACTACTGGAAGAAGTATAGACAAATAATCAACACAAGTTGAAGGTAAATGAAAGTAAAGGGTCCATTCTAACAAAGAAACATAAATAAGTCAAAGGGAGAGGAAACACCAGTATGAAGAGTACCAGCCACTTTAGAGCTATGAGGATAGGAGTTCATAGGCTGAGATAAAATTATCAACCATAGTGGTTCTATTAAGAAGCTCACATGTGTTCCATCTTATTACCATATATTTTTTATATATACATGTCCTTACATTTTTGGGAATTAATGTTGAAGTCCATCCACAAGATGAAAATTATATGAGAAAAGTTGAGAAATACAATTTGGACACATTACTCATGATTTGATATTTACATAAAGTGATCCGCAGTGGAAGATTATCAACATGTATATAATCATGATTCTCTGATGATCTTCTGCACCATTGTAAATCAAAGGGAGTTCAACCCTTGAGAGGGAAAAATTAAAGAGATGATATCAAGGATTATGTCAAGATAAACCTTGAAAATAATATCATCTCAAGAGGTTGATGTTGAGGTATTCCAATCATACATTCATCTCATGTTATTAATTTTATTTATCATGTCAATTTAAGTGGATTTCTTGAGTAATGATAATATGAAAAAAATGGGAGCTTTTTATTTTAACATAAAATTTCTAGTATTTTTGGTGATGTATTTGAAGGATTTAGCATGTGATTGATAAATATGACTATTTCTAATCCCTGGATAAGATTTGATACATTCTGAGCATTATTTCACATGTATGGTTGTTTTTGGACAACATTGAATACCTTGGTCATATCTCTCTTATTTTCTACACCGGGTAAGCCCAATTATAATTAGATTTGATTTACTAAAGGCTATTTTCTATGTGAACCATGTTACATCATACCTCTCTCAAATTATTCATAAAGATATTCCTTAAAGGGAGGAGGACATGTTTTTGAACAGACCCCACTACACCTTTGCATTTGGTTT
Source organism: Viscum album (assembly GCA_963277665.1). Lineage (NCBI taxonomy): Eukaryota > Viridiplantae > Streptophyta > Magnoliopsida > Santalales > Viscaceae > Viscum > Viscum album. The sequence goes on from OY728121.1 coordinate 769,887,345, forward strand.
TTAATTAGGGGGATAAAATATTGGCACACATAATGACCAATTTCAAATGTTCTTATGTGATATTGAAAAAGGAATACAATGGGGGAAGTTTTTGAGCATGGTGTTTCATTTTTTGTCAATAAGATGTTAATAAGGTGTCTAGCTTCAATATGTGTATGGAAAAGAGGTGCTGATAATGATTGAAGATGGGAAGCATCTATAAAGCAATTAAGACAATTTTAGAACCAGTGATAAGTTCCATCAATTTTATCAAGGTGATATAGTGTTAAAAAACTAAAATAAGTCCATGAAATACTAAATTTCATGAGGAAATAAGTAAAGATCCATCCATAGTCACTAAGTGAATGGAGTGTTAAAGATCTATCCACTAAATCTAAATGGTTGATTTTTAGAATTTAGATGATTGAAGAGATGATCATTAAAGTTCCATGACATGTGTTTAAAGGTTAACACATCACTCACAACAAGGTCAGAATTCTTTATGATTTAAATTCATGAGAAGAAGTAGAACCCAAACATCATCCTAGATTGATTCAAAGAAGCCTAATAAAGTGGTTAGGAATTCATGAATCAAACCTTAATGATGATTGATGATGTTTGAATATGAATAAGGAAAAAGTTAGAATGCATTGGCTTTAAATGGAGGGTGTTTTGGAATTTTAAGGTTGAATTCATACATAGTTTTTTATACTATGTAATTAGTATATGGATCTACCAAAAAAAGAGGTCCAACAATGCAGGCCAGCTAAATCCCTCACCCAAGGCATATGCAGGACCCGAGGGTCTACTGTAACCAATGGGAAGGCCTCAAATCCAGCCCACATGAAGCACATGTGGTCCATTTATAAACCCACAGGTGTGCGCATGGTGATCAACCAGTGGGGACAGTATGCATAGTGGGTGCTAATAGAGTTCCCATGGAGGCATGAGTTGGCATAGAAGTGTGCCGATAGAACACCAGTGTGGGGTGGCACTGGGAGAGGGGGGAAGAGGATTCGGAGCATTGGCTACCACATCATTTTATTTAAAGAATCCAAAAACTTCGGCACCTTTCTATGTAGAACGTGTTTTTAAAAACAAGGATGTGATCTGTGTCATCCATCTTATCTCATGATTGATCTTAGTCACTTGCTGCATCTGCACTATGCCTTCTAATAAGGTCCATCTATGATGGATCCGAGCTGATTCAACAGTCATGTCATCATCTTCATCCTCTGACCACATGGAGAGCCACCCGATGCCACTGCATTCTGTCGCCATTGTTGATCCACCTTCATCGATCTCCCAACCACTGTTGATGAGAAATCTACCACATGATGATTATCAGAGCGCCATGATAAAATTCGTGCATTAAAAAGATGCATACATGTATCTATATAAATAATTTGAATGTGTATGAAGAAAACAGAGTTTCATGGCAACTCCATGGAGCTATAATCCTTTGGGAATATGTGTTGCATGTGTTCCTTTTCACATTTAGGAAAGGATGACACCGAGAAAGGGGATCCCACAATTGAAAAGGAAACACTTGAGACTTGTGTCATATCTATTATCCCATGTTTCAATATTTAAAACACCGTGTATCAAAAAAAATCAATGCTACGAATCCCATGACATATTTATTTGTATTTGACCTTTGGGAAACATGTTGATCTGCACCTATAAATGGAGGAGTTCCTCAGCAATTTGAAATTGTTTGAAAAATTGAGAAATCTCTCGTCCTCGAATGAACAAAGCACCGTGCAGAGAAAGATTCAGTTCAACCATGCTAAGTGAATGGAAGAGTTCCCCGCAGCCCTTATACGAAAATTAGAGGTTTCAAGCATCCCATGTGTGAAGGATTCCTGCACATCCAATATGTGAAGGAGAAGTGAGAACCGCCCTGGTTCTCAAAAGATGTCGAATGCAAGACAGGTTCCTTCGAACCCTCTTCGTTCTTTGTGTGTGAATAAGGAACCGCAAACACACAACTGGTTCTACACACACTTATTGTGATCATGAAAAGACAAGAACCATGAAACTCCTTGTTCCTGTGAAAGAAGTCTATACACACTCCTTGCATAAAGAATAAAATACTCTCCTCCTCTGGTTTTCATGAAAAAGAAGAATCCAAAGACTCTGAGTGCATGCAAATTAGAAAAAAAATAACATAGTTCATGAAAATTTTTAACCAAATAGTGAATCTCTAAAGTAGAAAATGCACTCATAACACACCGCCTATTGAGAAGAAGAAATCCAGTGCACACCAAACATATAGACATTATGGTTTTTTGTCTAAGAAGAAGAAAAAACCAAGAACACTATCTACCCATTTTGGTTGTGTGTATAGAGGCATAAGGGAATTCACCTATGTGATCTATTCATGGATTCATGCATAAGAAACTATAACTAAAAAGTGGGTATAAAAAGAAGATAAGGAAGGGTATTCGGGCTACAAAAAATCCTTATAACCTGAACATACATAAAACACATTGGATCCAAATTAAAATAACAAGTGTGTGTGTGTGTATAAAACCTAAAGAAGAAGGAATTGTGTCTATATTGAGGAGGAATAAAGTGAATGAGACTTAACCTAAGATGTTGATACAAGGAAACTAGGAGTATTTGGGTTTACAAAGTACATAATATATATGCATTCATAAATGAATAAATACATGCCCATGAGAATGGATATTGATATAACCATGCGATCCATAAATAAAGAGATGATAAAATGAGACTTATGCTGGGAAGAATTTACAGAACATCCTTCAACCATGTTGACAGTATTTGAGAATCCACAATAGAAGACGAATCTGATATTTTGAAGAATTACTCTTGAATTCTTGAAGATATTGATTGCACCATTTACACACACATTAGGGAGGTCAGGTATTCATAAGAAGAAGAAATAATTTACTAAGAATTATTGAGCTGAGTACTGATCAGAGAAGTGATCTGAATTCTTGAGCAAGACCAACAGACCTTACCAAAGGTTGTTGAAGATTATTAAAGAGATACATAAAAAGTGTGATTCAGAAAGCCTATGTGGAGAGGGTAGAAGATCATCTAATATGAATCAAGAAATTACTTAAAGATTGAAGCTGCTCATGTGACTCGAGAGCTATAAGACCCATGAGAGATTCATGGATATGAATAAATCTTCAGTGGGACTATGAAGCCAGCCAGTGGACTCAGGTTACATTGTGGGATAAGGTATAAAGACAATCCTATGGGACTCAGGAGACATACAATGAGTCTTTGTATCGACCATTGTAATTGATAAAAATATTATAGTGTCAAACCTGTTTTTGGGGGAATAACCAAAACATCAAGGAGTCGGTTATCAAACCAAAGATTTTAAATCCTTTTGTTCAGTGCAATTATATTAATAGCATCATCTAAGGTAAGGCAGTGAGACACCTGAAAAGGGGACCAAATATTTAAATATCCATAGAGGTTTAATTGAAAAGAATCATTTATAAAAACTTTAAAATGGATCACTAATTAACCCTTCCCCCTCTTAGGGATTCACACTGATCTGGTAAAATCATGAGGGGAGGGTGGATGGTACACTGTACTGGTAGGGGGTGGCTAGAAACAAGGGTGATTGGTTGAACAAGATAGGTGGAGGGAGTCTGGATTGTGGCACGGCTGGGGAAAGAGGGAACATAACATGAGGGGAATGTGGTGGGCATGTGGTGGCATAACGTAGATGGCGAGGCATGAGGGAATAGAACCATAGAAGGGATGGGAGGGAATGGGTAATAGTAGAAGGGGTGGGATGGGCAGGTCATGTGGAATGGAACCGTATGGGAGGGTTTGGGGCACAGGAGGGATGGGACGGATAACTAGATGGGGCTAGTGTAGTTCATTATGAAAATCAAATAAATATTTAGAGGCAGTTTAAATCAACCACCTCTAAATTACTCCTCATATCAATTCATATATAGGTGGTTAAAATGACCAAAAATCAAGCCTAAATTAGAGGTGGTTTTATGAAATGCCCCAAATATATGACATATAATTCAATTAATGGTAGTTCAAAATAGCCCCAAATTATAAAAACATGTTAGAGGGGGTTAAAACCCCCTATAATGTGAGATTAATTATTGATATTAGAAGGGGTTATAACTTCCTTTAATCCAACAACTGCTAAATTTGATATTCATTTACAAGTAGTTCCTCAAAACCGTATCAAAGAACCCTAGGTGTGATCATTTGTGGCGGTTTTGAGGAACCTCAGCTAATTTATTCACATGGGGTTATAACCCCATCTAAACTATAAAGTAACCCCATAATTTTTTTTCATTTTTACGTAGTGGAATAGTTCTAATATATCATACCATGTAGGGTCGATAAGCAGGTAAACTAAGGAAGATAGAATTAATCTCTATGCTAGTATTACTAAGTGATTGATGTTCCGATCTACTCCTACCTCCTATTTTATTGACAAACTCAGGAGATCCATATATGTGGTTTTATCAGAGAACCTTTTGAAAGTGTTCTTGTTTCATAGCATGTTTTCCATTTCCTATAGGTAGACATCGTCCAGATAAGTAATAATTAATGGCTTCAGTAGCATGATTTGAATTAATAAAATCATTCTTATTGAACAGTTCATGACAAAAAAAAATTTCCTTCGCCATGTTTTAATGGATCATAATGCTGAGAGATGGTGAATGAATGGATTGAAGTCAGCAACATCATTGAGATTATACTTTCATTTCCAACCATAATGGTCTACTTCTATTACCTACCATGCTGAAAATTATAAAGTAAAGTCGATTGATTCTTTTATCATATATGAATAGATACATGGTTATGTTGAGAAAACGTCTTGAGATTCTAAAAAATGTCACCCGCTAGACCCACCCCTTTTGTATTATCCCACTCACTCAACATATTTCTAGACCAAGCAAAAAAATGGGTCATCGACAATCCTAGAAAGATGATAGGAATATTGTGTGTCATCCCATGATGATAAAATCAATCACGATCATTGTGTTTTATACTAATATCGATGTCAGCAATGGTCCAATGCTGAGAACATGCCTCTCATTTAGCCAACAAAAAGCAGCTGGTCAGAATGAAATAGTAATAAATATGTAGTCAAATTGATGTATTTGGATCATTTATCCATGGTATGATGATTGAATCATTAGGGGATATGGAAACGATGGTCTATGAGACAAAAAACTCATGGTATCATATTAATAGTAATGAAGGAAATTATTATGGTTGTCAATAGAAATGATCACCAACGATTGGTGTTACGATGAAATCAATATCATTTTACCAAGGGATAACAACTTTTAATTGAACTAGGACACACCTAACCTATAAAGAACCTCAATCTTTGTACTATTCTATAAGTACTAGAAAAGATGTATCTCTAAAAGAAATTGTTAAGAATAATGTATTTAGTCTTGAGAATTCATATATGAGAATTTAGGTTTCAGATAGATCAATACTCAGGTCTCAATACTCAGGTCTCAATACCCAGGTCTAAATACATTGGTCACAAGGACCTTAGAACCTAAATAATTTGGATGATTCCATGATGAGAAGGTGAATATAAAGGAAAAAATAATTCATATGTAGGTGATGAAATACACATAAGAGATTCTTGAGGTGATTATTCAGATTATGCCTAAAAAGTGCTTATGAATAAAATAATAGTTGAACAACATTTGAAAGAGAATCCAATATTATGTAAGAAAGGGATAATCAGATACTTGATGTGTAAAAGGAAGATCCCAGTCGACCCATAGTAATAGGGTGGTTCCATGCTTCTTTTAATTTGAGTAGTTAATATGCTATTAGACCATATAAAACTTACCTTATTGTTAGGGATCATAGTTTCAAACTGCTTGACCGATTTGGTAGGGAGGTATTCCCACATACACTTACCATTCATTAATGTGTACAAATAAAAACTAAGGAAAAGATTGGAGTTGTAAAGAGGTAGTGTTTTTTATGAAAATGAACTATTTATGGTTACCATATTCTCTCCCATCAACCAGGATAACAAAAAAGTGAAAATATTGACTTGTATATTGAGGTAATCTATAGCGGATATATTCTATGCTAAGAAGATGCCTTTAATGAAGTATTATTTATTATGGTTCAAAACTAAATTTTACTTTATAGTAAAAGGTGGTTTACCTATAATATGGTACTTATATATATTTCCTGTAGAAAATTGGATTGATTTTACTTCCATGATGTTAACTATGTCTCTCTTATCTCTTGCCAATTCCAAACTCTAGGAGGAGTCGACTAAAGATAAAATCAGAGTTGGATCTTCGAACTACAGTTGATCTTCTTGAACCTATGAAAGATACTAGCATTGAATGATGAATATTTACCCTTAAATGGTATAAAGATACATCTATAATGTAGATTCATACTAGTCTATATTATACTGATTTATCGAGTAACAGAACTGAATGTTTCAAGATAGTAAAGTCTGATAGTTTGTGAGTTAAGAATAAAAGTTACAAAATACCTTCATTTCCGTCCTTTATTTGGTGAAGTAAGATCCAAGGAAATCAAATATAATTAATGGGTCCTAGATATCTTTTTTTCTCACCACCACTTGAATTAAATTGTGCATTTGAGAGCATCTATCTCATTATTTTCAGATTGGCGCAGATCTGAATGGCATTATTAAGTGAAAACTAAGAGAAATAAGGTCAATTGGGGAAATACCGAATGTTTAGTATGAGCATCGGTAGGATTCATAGCTGTTGAAAGACATTCTCCATAACTTATTCCTTGGAGCTTCACTTATTTATTATATCGTCTAAACAGGGTCTTCCATACAATTCAAGAATTTGGGAGCGGGAACTTAATCATTTTATAAAAAATAAACCTGTTTGAGTCCTAAAAATGCCTTTTCAACCGTCTACCAGTCCTCCTTCATTGTCAAAAATATGTAGTAATGATTCCAAAGACTGAATCTATGAAATATATTAATTTATGATTATTTAGGTTCCTCGATTTATATTTACTTTACACATTGCATCAATACTCTTCTAATAGTCCCACAACTCATACTTGATTACCTTTTTTATCCTACAGGTGAACCTGACTATAATTAATCAAAAATAATTCTATGAGAGACTATAAAAAAATGATATCAACTCATTAATAATGTTTCAATAAAAGAATCAAAATAATTTCTTTAAATTACCAATAAATTTTAGATAAGTTATACCCCTTCCTGACCAAAGTGAATTTGATTCTTAAAATATCCACATTGGTTTTGAATATACTCATTCAATGGTTGGTGAAAGATCAGATTATCTTCCATACTGAAAAACTATACTGATGAACATTTCTATCAATTCCTAGTGTTTACCAATTTCTATGTGTTGTTATGATATCTGTTCGATTTAGAAACATAAATGTTTTGTTATTTATCCACTCTTACCCCTTATTTAATTAAGCTCTTGACCTATACCCATGTACTCACTTGGATAGGAACCATCAGCACTTGTAACTAATGTAAGAGGTCTACTTAGGCCCCCATGAGCCAATTCTGTTTATGGATCAACAACTGCTTCAACTATGAAAATCTCATTGAAGGAAGAATTAAATAATAATTTGTGTAGATGTTATTTAATATACTGGTAAACTATGTGGTTTATCATATACTTTATATTGATGTTAATATGTCTTTTAGTAGATAAAATATTGATTTCTATACACTTCATTGTGAACATAGAAAAATTCTCTCAAGATTTTATTCCTAGAATATACATTATAAAATTGGTAAGGTCCTTTGTTGTACCACATTAAATCATATCTGATTGGGGTTTTCTATTTACAAAAAATATTGTGATGCCTTATGTAATCAATTGATATAGAGTTATGCATCTGCACTATATATCATCTTTTGATGAATGGTCAGTTTGAGAGAATATTTCAAGCCCTATAGGATATGATATAAACTAATTCTATGCATTTTAGTGGGTTTTCAGATAAAAAAATTTCCCAAGTTTATTTTTATTGAAATAATAGATTTCTCTCAAGATTCTAGATGTCTCATTATGAAGCCATTTATGGATGGATATGTAAGAACTCCATGAAATTGAATGATGTTGTAGAAAACTTTTTATTTGTACCCATGAAAGATGATGAGATTATATATAAGTTTTGGGTCATTTAAAAATATTTATGAACTATAAAAAGTTTAATGAAATGATATACTAATAATCATCAATGAAATATAAAGTTGAATGTTTGTTTGAAGGAATTCCTATTAATTTTTCTATTTACTTGTGAAGGGAAAACTGACCCCTATGTGTATCGGTCCCTTTTAACAACATGATCCTATCGAGATAGTAACTTATGGTTTTGTTATTCCACCCAACTACTCATAGTTCCATGATTTTATCTATTTATAACTCTAGGGGATTTACATACCTAACTCATCACCTGTTGTGAAAACATAGTTCATACTAATAGAGAAATATCATTATTATAAGGAACAAATGGTGGAGGTTTTGGATCAAATACTAAATATTCAATGAAAGAGGACCACTCACCTGGTCAATGAATTGCAGCGAAACTAAAATAATAAGGATGATATATGGGAACCTATGAATATAATAAGTAATAAGTAACCATATTTATTTATATTAACATACTGAATTTGAAGGGTGAAATTCATTTTATGGGAAGTAAAATTTAGCTTCTTGAGATTTTATGATGATTTATCTAATTTAACAGTAATTTAAATTTTTTATATTAGTTTAATTATAATCAACACTGAGTTTATGCAGTGTTAAATACAATAACTATTATCTTTGATTATGTTCATTACACATGACATCGAGCTTTAGTAAACCATGTAATAAAATTGTCATTAATATAAAAATTATACATTTTATGTTAAATAGGTATTTATGAATAGTATTAACCACTTTATTGAATATAAATGTACATGTTATACTCAATATAAATTTTTTTTATCAATTCTTATAAAATAATCAATAAATTTTCTATTATGTAATTATATTCAACAAAAATATTTTTCATCAAAAATGTTTGTGTTGATTGTTTTAAGAATATACTAAAACTCATTTATAGGGATTTTATAAAAATTAATTTATAAAATAATCTGAATAACTTGAATAATATTTTTAAAATTAACTTATAGTTTAATATTTTAATTTCTTTTTGGAGAATAAAGAAAATTTTGTGAATTGTGAAAATACTGATTTTTTTGTAAATATACAATTTTTTCGAGAAATTAAATAATTTAAAATCTCCATTGGTTTTAAATTTACATAAATTTTTTTTAGTTATATTTCCTAAAAATAAATATTTTTTAAAAAAATTATATTGTTTTGTTGTAGGGATATATTTGTGGGATTAAAAAGTGTATTTTCTGGAAACTATTTTAATATGCATAATGATTCTCCATTTCAATTAATTAAAAATTCCTTAATGAGGAATTTCTGAAAGAAATTTTATATATTATATATTAATAAATTTTAATTCATAATATTTTAATTATTTTTATTAGGCATGTAGTTAATATAAAATCATTTTATGCTTGAAAAAAATATACTTCTCCAAAACCCCATTTTTTGCTCTCCATAATGATTTGTTACAAATTTAATTCTTTCCAATTTTATAATAATTAGCTAAAAAAGTAAACAAAAATTTTATACATTATTTTTAATAATATATTATAGTCTATTTTTGAGAATTTTTATACAATAATATTCTTTTTTATGAATTGTGAAAAATACTGAATTTTAATTGAAAACGTCCATTTTGTTTAAATTATTTGTTATAATAAATATTACATTAAATTGGTTTTATAATATTTTTAGTTAAATTAATTATCTAATTATTCGATTTAATTAGTTGGAACCAATTTCAAATTGAAATTATTTATGAAAACATAATAAACATTTAAATATTTTCTTTTAAAAACATGATTTCTCATCCCATTTGTGGGATTACTTTTAATTGTAACATTTTCACATCATTGAATTTAATTGGGAAAAAATTATTCTATATTTTTACAAATAATAATATATATTATCTAATATGGTAAAAATAAATTTTCATGAAAATTATTAGTGAATAGAGTACAAATTAAGTAATTTGGTTAAGGTACAAATGCATTTACCATGGCCTAAACTAAGAATATAAGGTTTAAAATGATTATAAGACTTGTATTTTTTTAAAATTAGAACTTTAGGATAATTTTGGTTGAAAATATGAGTGTTTAAATTAATGGATGATCTTGGTCTTTAAATGCACCCTATGCACTTCCTCCTCTCCATCCTTCACTGGTGCCTCAAGTCCCTATCTCTCTAAAAGTGTTTCTGGAAGTCATGACACCTGTTAGTGAATATAATGATTATGGTTTATTCTCAGACAAGAATAATTGTATATAATCTCCTATGATGGGTCCTTCAAGAGAGGAATCGTTGATGGAGGAGTTGCATGGTACTCTCTTGTTGACATGTCAATGACATGTTCCCATAATTCTAGTAATTCTCCCCTCCATTTCCTAATTCAGTAGGGTGGAAGAATTTCCATATGTAGAACTATTATTTTTAAAGCTTGAGAAAGATGTGAGATTTAATTAGTGGTCCCTCATTACAAACTTCGATAGGGAAAAACTGTAAATCTATTTTTTCAAAGAGTGTGTCCTCCCCTAGGGTCACATCCATCCACCAGCTTTTTAAATGTTATGTATGTTCGTGTTCTCTATTAATTATTTAGTGATCTTTTATTTTGTTAAATATTTTTCTTGTCAGGCCTAACATTATTATAAATGGGGGATCTCCTTGTATCTTTGATCTTGGGAATTCTTTTTTGGAAAGACTCGAGCTTAATGACAGTGTTGGTTAACATACCAGGTCTTCCATTTCTTTTTTATTACCCTTCTATTTGAAAATCTATTAGAAATGTATTGGGATGTTTAATGTGATCTAATGAGGACACAACATTTCTTCAAGTGACATCCATAATTCATTTAATCATGTAAATGGACTTTTTGATGTTTCTTCGATCAAGGGTTCTGGTTAGGGATGCAGAGGATTTTTTCAGCTAGAAAATGCCTTCTTCTAATCCCCTGCTCACTTTTTCATCTTGATATCATAAGTGGAACATGGTTTCAATATTATGGAGGATATGTGTTTGTTCAAAGGCTAGACCATAAAGGGTGAGTAGCTACCTAGGTGGTTTGATAGATGGTGAACACGTTGTTTCTATAGGAGAGGTCTCACGGACCTCGGATACAAATTAGTTACTACCTCTGCCATTATCAAAATAAAATGATGTTCCCCAGATGAGAGACATTGTATTTTCTCTTCCTCACATTAGTAGTTCAAATTTTTATTCAAAATTTCATTTAGAATCTATAGTCAACTTTCCAAATCTCATCGGGGCTTTCTCCTCAGACTCAATAACACCAGTAAGGTCTCCCAAGCTATCGTCAAGAGGATGAATAGGTCCCATATCTGGAAAATTTATCCTTATGGTAATGATAAAAAATAGAAGTGTGAGATGCATATCAAATCTTAACGTGATCTATTATATGTCTATCTAGTTGATGTGTTCATATCTTTTGAAGATATCGATTTTCCTTAGGGTCAGGTTTACATCTTCTTAGTCTATGAATAGTAGTTTTGGCTTGCCGACATCCCATTATACACTAGGGTAAGGCACTAATTTTGAAGGATCATCCGAGGGTGTATGGTGATGGTTTTTTAAGTAAAGACCCGTAAATTTCAAGGAAATTTTTTTCTAATTTTTGTTGGGATTTTACGAGTACGTAGTTTCTGACGGCACATGATTCCGAGGCCCGGTGTGCCCGGAATCAATTTCCAAAGTTTAGATCAGGTACGTTCAGTGAACGAACGATTGGGTTTTTCTATCTTTTGAACCGGTGCTTGGACTCGAAATCTGAGGGCACTGATGAAACCACAGCGCCGGTAATTGCTTAATAAGACCTTTACTGGAGGTGCGTTTTCTCGGGAGGAGTTGTTAAAATTTGAGGATTAAATGTGAAGAAAATAAAATTTTGGTACAATTTTATTTTCTACTTCTAAGTGGATTAATCCTATGTGTGGGAGTTGGGGTGGGACCCACTAAATCCAAAATCCTATTGTTAAGATATTTGTGAGGTGGGGCCCACATGATCCCCACCCCTTCAAATTCCCTTAACTCCCATAATCCCCCTTTATGTTGGAAACTCCCCATTAATTTGTGACTCTTCCCTCTCTCCTCTTTAAACATGACAACTCAAGTTAAATCAATGAAGTGGGTTATGTGTTGAATTTTAAACATTGAAATGTTGACATGAGAAAATGAAATAAGGCAAATCCTTATTTTATTTTCGGTTGGCTTTTGTTGTGGGAAGAAAAGGGGAGAGAGCTCTTGAGTTATTTCTGAGGAACTTCATCTTCTTCGTTGAAGAATGCCAAGACTTCGATGAAGAACGCCGACACCAAGGAGAGACGACGTGCCGTTCTTTTCCCTCTCTACAGACGGTGTGAGACACCGTCTCCTCCTTGGATGCACGCCAATTCCATCATCAAAACCTCACCACATGATTCCATCAACTGCGACACCGACTTTTGTCATCGTTATTGAGGTAGGGGTTTTTCATTGATCAAGTTTTGTTCATTATCTTTGTGAATAAAGATAAGATCGCTTGTTATCGTTATAACGGGAGGAGGTCGGACCGCACAAACATGGCCGATCCTCCACCACTTTTTTTCTTGGTCTTTGTGGATCGTTGTGGCGAAGACGGCGCGGTTCCATTGCACCGCGCGGGAATGAGAGAACTGTGGCCGGAGCGGACCGCGGTGGAGGTGCGCGGCGCCATCGCGCGGTGCCGGTGAAGCTGAAGGAACCGCGGTCGAAGCGGGCTGCGGCGGTGGTGCGCAGCGACGTTGCGTCGTGCCGGAGAACCCGAGGGAGCTTCGGCGGGGACGGGCCGTGGTGGAGGGGCACGGCTTCGTCGCGCCGCGCCGGTCAGACCGAAGCTGGGGCCTTAGGCCACAGCGGTTCAGCAAGGGGGCGGCCGGACTCAGTCGGCCGCTGGCGCACCAGGAGGTGGGACCCGCGGGGGTCCTGCGGCAGCTCACTGGCCAGCCATAAAGGCCAGACGTTTCCAAATAACTAGGGGTCATAACCCCCAGTTTTACTTAGGTCGGACCCCACCAAAAAGGGGGGTCGCCATTTCGGAAATCAGGGGGGCAGCACTCCCCCCCTTCACGTCCCGCTCGGCCGAGAGCCGAGCCGCCGCCCATGCTGGGCAGGGCCGCCGTGCCGAGCCGGGACGCCGGCACCGGGCCGGGCCGCGCCAGCAGGGCCGGGCCGCACCCAACTGGGCCGGACCCGGATCGGGGTCGGGTCCACCCGGTTCGGGCCGACCGAGGGGGTATTGGGCCGGGTCGAACCGGGCCCAAACCCCCTATTCTCGGACAGATCTGTTCAAACGCCCATAACATGGGCTATGGACCTCTAATCGACGCACCATCAGTTGTGTCGTGATCCTTGGATCGAGACGGTCATTTTTGTATATTGCTCTAAATGTTTTGGAGAACTTTGGGTACTACCGGGTTGGTTCGACCCCGAAACGAACTGGGCCGGCGGAGCGGTAACGCTTATAACATGAGCTCCGAACGTCCGATTGACATGTCGTCGACTTTGTTGGATACCTCTTAGTGAGACGGTTCTTTTGGCTTACTCCTCTCAAGGTTTGGACATAGCTGGAGTATGGTCGGTTTGGTTTTAGATTAAAAACCAACTAGGCCCCTGGGACTAAAAGGCCAATAACTCTCAGACCAGGCGTCCGATTGACGCGTTGTCTATCACGTTGAGTTACTATTGACGAGAAGGAACTTTGTGATACATCAACTCTGGACTTAGTGACAGTTGATGTATTGACCCCTTGGCTCGTGGAGCGGACCCTCCCGAAATCGAGTGTGCTGTGTGCGGGAACCCTAGAGCTGGCTGCGACTGCGACGACGATGACGACTGTACTTTGATCCTATGTGGGTTTGGGAGCGGGGACGGCTGTACTTGGATCCTCCATGGGTTCGGTAGCGATAATGACTGTACATGGATCCTATGTGGGTTCGGTAGCGACGGTTACTGTACTTGGATCCTACGTGGGTTCGGCAGCGACGACATCTGTACTTGGATCCTACGTGGGTTCGGCAAAGGAGATGATTCAGAGGCTACATCAATCATCTCCACCCCTCTTCGTGACTAGTATAACTGTGTGAGCTAAGTCTTCATTTTCAATAAATATTTTTGATATGATTGACTTGCTTTCCTTTGTGGATTGGGTTGTGCTTTCCTGTGTGGATTGGGTTGACCTTTCCTGTGTGGACTGGGTTGAACTTGGGCTCAGAAGTTGGAGCCGAACTGGAATTGTTGACTTAGTTATATGTATGGGCATATACCTATGTAGTCTTGGTTGCTACTTCGTATTTGTATCTTTCTTTTTTGGTTTGTCCTTTGTGGATACTGGAGGCCTTCGGGGGTCTCAAGGACCCTACTAAGTATCATATACTCACCCCTACACGGGCTATGCCCGCACTATGTTGTGTTGGTTGCATACGATGGACAACGCTGATCATGGTTGAGGCTTGAGGAGCCGGACGGTACCAGGAGATGGACTATCAAGAAAGACATACACACTGTGGATGGACAGTTTCGAGGATCATAGGGGACCATCTGTACCCACCCTTCAGGTGGGGTTTCCGGAGGACGTTTCAGTAGAGGCTGCATTACTTACCAGCTATTGTACTTTACTTTTCTCAGTTGTACTGCACTTTCAGTTGGGTTTGTATACTAGCCTGTTTACATTCCAGCACTTACTTTTGTACTCAGTTTACTTAGTGTTTACTTCATCTTGCATACTCTGTGGTGTTTGTTTTCTTATATAAATGCAATGCCTTCCCTTTTATCAGGATTTACTCCTTTGGTGCTAGTCGCTAGCCCCTGACCTATGGAAGGCGGGCTTGGGGTAGTCACGGCACGGGCACCGAGGACGGGTCATGAAAAATTGTTATCAGAGGAGTCGGTTCTACCACAAAACTCAGGACTCTGATAATTTCATCTATGTGAATCAATAATTTTAAGGGTATTTGAGTGTGGTTGTCAGTCCAGGGAGTCCAGTGTTGGTGTGGCGGCCGACGTATCTATACACTAGGACCCTGACTTCTGATTTCCGACTCAGTGCATGAAAATATTGATTGCATGTGTGTTTCAATGTTTTCTTTGTGATTACTTGTGTCAGCTCATCAGGTATATTGTATTAACCATGGCGCACCTATTTATTTTCAGGATGGCCCCACGATGGCAACCAGCTAGGGTTCCGAGCTTTGTGTGAAATGGCAGCCCACCGAGTGACGAGGCCTCGGTGCAGGTCCACATTACAGCGGAGGCACCGGTGGTACCTCTACCCATCGTACCATCGATGCCACCAGCCCCAGTAGCTGAGAGTGCACGTTGACTTAGTGCACTTCACGAGTTTCAACATCAGAGACCACATAGGTTCCACAGGGAGACAGATCCTCAGGTAGTTGAGGATTGGATGGAGGTTGTTGTTCAGGTTTTCAAATTAGTAGGGACACCAGCTGACCTCATGGTGATCCTTGTGGCGAGTCTCCTACACGCAGCAGCAGGTAGATGGTGGATCCTGATGCTCCAATTGCATGATGAGGCATGTCTTCTTTGTACAGACTTTGAGAGCCTCTTCCTCTCAGAGTTCGTTCCAACCACCCTCCGTGCGGTGCGCATTCAGGAGCTACTACAGCTGCGGTAGGGCAGCATGACTGTAGCCCAGTACTCAGCGAGGTTTACTGATCTCTCACGCTACTCCACGGACATGGTACTGGACCAATTCTTCCAGGCCCAGACCTTCGAGTAGGGACTGAGGCATGTGATCAGGGCTTCGATGCTCTCCCTCAGTATTCCAACATAGGTAGGAGTACTGGAGAGAGACCTTCTTGTAGAGAGCGTTTGTTGCTGATCCTACGCCAGCAACGAGACCTACCACAGGGCGGCACGTAGCGGAGTCTTCTGCAGCTGATAGTCGATGGATGTCATAGGGGTCCAGGCAGACCCTACCATCAGGTGGACGACCTCGGGATACTGCCTCGGAGGTGCGGGGCACATGCATCAGAGCCAGTTATACGAGAGCCAGACATTGCTATGCATGTGTCAGGCATGGCCACATGGATCGTGACTACCCGACCCGCCATGCAGAGGAGAAGAAGACAGTTGAGGGACCACCCAGGCAGAGGCAGAGGTTTGACCAGGGCGGTCCGAAGGGAGCAGTCATACGAGGTAGAGGAGCTGGTCGAGCGGCTGGTGGTGGACGACATTTTGGGGCTCTACCACCACAACCACCACGAGGTCCACCCCAACCACAGGGAGCTGGAGGACAGAGGCAAGCTCAGCTTCAAGCAGTGGAGGCCCATGACCACGGTGCACCTGAGATTATTTGAGGTACCATATGTGTCTACTCCATCCTTGTTGTAGTTCTTATAGACACAGGAGTGAGTCATTATTTTATTGCCTCCACCCTTTTTCGGAGCTTGGAGATTTCGACGGAGCCGTTGGCTCGATCCTTATGGCTAGAGACTCTTGCGAGAGCAGACTCGACGATTAACCACTGGTTCCGGTAGTGTGATCTTACTCTAGGAGGTGAGAGCTTCGACTGGGATCTGTTTGTAGCGGTGTCGAGGCCTTACGACGTCATCTTGGTTATGGATTGGTTATCTACGGTCCATGCTCAGATGAATTGTATTAGGTGCAAGGTGCAGTGTGTCCACACTTATGGAATCAGGTTCACCTTCACCGGCGAGAAGGGAGCCTTTGCAGCACAGGATGGACTCACACAGAGGAGAGGAAAGCCGATCACACATCAGTTGACTAGTCTTATCCTAGTAGCAGTTGATGTTTAGAGTCCGTGTTTTCCTATTGTGGTGGATCAATATGCAGACGTTTTTTCTGAAGACGTTCCAGGACTACCTCCCCATAGAGAGGTAGAGTTATACATCGACCTGTACCCCAGGACATCACCGATATCTACTCCAGCATATCGGATGGATCCCGTTGAGCTTCATGAGCTACAGGTACATCTGGAGGACTTTCAGGGCAAGGGATTCATTCGACCCAGTTTTTCACCCTGGGCTTCCCCGATTTTGTTCTCTAAGAAGGCAGACGGGAGATTGAGACTATGTATCGATTACCATCTCCTGAACCAGGTGATCATGAAGAACAAGTATCCACTTTTTATGATTGATGACCTCTTCGATCAGATCAAGGGAGCACGGTGGTTCTCGACGATATACCTTAGGTCAGGCTACAATCAGCTCAGAGTTCGATACGAGGATATGCAAGAGACAGCCTTCAGGTGTCGTTATGGCCACTATGAGTTCTTGGTTATGCCTTTCGGTGTAATCAATGCTCCAGGAGTGTTCATGAGTCTCATGAACAAGATCTTCCAGCCTTATCTCGATCAATTTGTCATAGTCTTCATCGACGACATATTGATTTACTCTACTACTAAAGAGGATCACTCCTACCACTTGTGGGTTGTACTGGACACACTCTAAGAGAACCATATTTATGGTATGCTCTCAAAGTGTCAGTTCTGGATACGTGAGGTCCACTTCTTGGGGCACGTCATCTCTGAGGTGGGAGTTTCAGTGGATACTGTGAAGATTGAGGCAGTGCTAGCTTGGGAGCCACTCAGGAGCACGTTGGAGGTGCGGAGTTTCCTTGGTCTGGCTGGGTACTATCAAAGATTTGTTCCAGACTTCTCCAGAGTTGCAGCACCACTCTCAGCTTTGATGAAGAAGGGAAAACCCTTCGTGTGGTCGGATAGATGTCAGCAGAGCTTCTAGGAGCTGAGACAGAGATTGACTAGTGCACCCATCTTGAGGCTACCAGAGGAGGGAGTGGGGTACGTAGTTTACTACGACGAATCAGGGACCAGACTCGAGTGTGTCCTGATATATAAGTGAGCAGTGATCACTTATGGATCATGACAGTTGAGGCAGCATGAGCAGAACTACGCTACCCGTGACTTGGAGTTAGCAGTAGTGGTCTTCACCCTGAAGATGTGGCAGCACTATCTGATGGGCGATCACTTTACAGCCTATTCTGACCACCAGAGTCTTAGGTAAATATTCTCACAGAAGGACCAAAACCAGAGACAGTGGTGATGGCTCAAGTTCCTCTAGGACTATGAATTTGAGATAGTCTATACTCCTAGAAAGGGGAATTTAGTAGCTGATGCTCTCAGCAGGAGGACGGGAATCCAGCTACATGGAGAGGTGATGGAGCAGTTAAACGCTTTATAGATATCCTTCGTGGATGGAGATGGGGAAAACATTCTTTAGTCCCTCACAATCACTCCTCTACTACTTTAGTGGGTTAGAGAGGCACAGTGTGGGGATGTTGACTGTGAGACGCGGCATGCACATATTTCTACAGGACAGGCACCTGATGGATTTTTTGTAGGGGGAGAGCATGTCATCATTTTCAGAGGACGTACCATGGTACCCACTGCTTTACAAGAGGACGTGCTGAGAGAGTTTCATACTTCCCCTTTGGAGGTACATCCAAGAGTTGCAAAGATGTACCAATATCTCAGATGACAGCACTGGTGGCTGGGTATGAAAAAGGTTGTCGTAGAGTTCGTTTCACGATTCCTCACCTGTCAGCAGGTGAAGGCGGAGCACCAGGTACCAGCAAGCTTGGTCTAGCCCTTGGAGGTCCCAGAGTGGAAGTGGGATGATATATCTATGGATTTACTGACTGGACTTACACATACATCCAGAGGACACGACTCTATTTGGGTGATTGTCGACCGACTCACCAAGTCGGCCCACTTTTTACCTATCCAAGAGCAGGGCTCAGTGGAGATCTTGGGACGCCTCTACGTTCAGGAGATCATACGGCTTCATGGTGTGCCATTATCTATCATCTCTGATTAAGATGCTCATTTTACTTCCCGTCTTTGGAAGGGTTTGCAGGAGGCATTTGGGACGCATCTATGCCTAAGCACCGCCTTTCACCCTCAGATGGATGGTCAGACTAAGAGGACCATTTAGACTCTCGAGGACATGCTCTGTGCATGTGTCCTCGACTTTGGTCATAGCTGGGAGGATCACCTAACTTTGGGGAAATTTTCATACAACAATAGCTACCAATCCACCATCGGGATGGCACCATATGAGGCATTGTACGGCCGAACTTGCAGATCACCTCTGTGTTGGACAGATCCTGGGGAGTTATCACTAGTAGGACCAGAGATGGTCCAGGCCACGACGGAGAAGATTCAGGTCATCCAGGAGCGGATGAGGACTACTCAGAGCTGACAGAAGTATTATGCTGATAGGAGGCGTAGACCACTATAGTTCGATGATGGAGACCATGTTTTCTTAAGGGTCTCACCTCGATGTGGATTACGGAGATTTGGTTGGGGTTGCAAGTTATCTCCGCACTTCATCGGACCATTCTAGGTTCTCAGCAGGATAGATGAGGTGGCTTATCACCTGGATCTTCCACCTCAGTTGCACCGGGAGCATGACGTCTTCCACGTATCTCAGCTGAGGAGATACGTGCAAGACCCCATGCATATCATCGACCATGGGGAGCTGGACATCGATGACGAGGAGACGTTTTTGGAGGTTCGGGTGGAGATCGAGAATCGACAGGAGCGGGTCCTACGTGGATGGTCGATTCCTCTAGTGTGCATCAGGTGGCAGCACAGGAACCTCCAGGAGATCAGATGGGAGCGGGAGGCTCAGATGCATTCTCAGCACACTCTTTTTTTCCCTATTTTATGTTGTATCTTTACGGAGACATAAATACCTGAAGTGGGAGTAATGTAAATACCCGTAAATTTCTAGGAAATTTTTTTCTTATTTTCTTTGGGATTTTACGAGTACGTAGTTCTTGACTGCACCTGATTTCGAGGCCCGGTGTTCCCGGAATCAATTTCTGAATTTTAGCTCGGGAACGTTCAGTGAATGAATGAGAAGGTTTTTCTATCTTTTTAACCGGTGCTCGGAATCGAAATCTGAGTGCACCGATGAAACCGCAGTGCCGGTAATTTATTAAGAATACCTTTACGGAAGGTGAATTTTATCGGGGGGATTTTTAAAAATTTGAGGATTAAATGTGAAGAAAATAAAATTTTGGTACAATTTTATTTTCTACTTCTATGTGGTTTGACCCTATGTGTGGGAGTTGGTGTGGGACCCACTAAATCCTAACTCCTCTTCTTAGGATATTTGTGAGGTGCGACCCACACAAGCCCCAACCCTTCAAATTCCCTTAACTCCCTTAATCCCCCTTTAAGTTGGCAACTCCCCATTAGTTTATGACTCTTCCCTCTCTCTTCATTAAAAATGAAAACTCAAGTTAAATCAATGAATTGATTTATGTGTTGAATTTTAAAAATTGAAATGTTGACATGAGAAAATAAAATAAGGCAAAGCCTTATTTTTTTTTGGTTGGCTTTTTTTGTGGGAAGAAAAGGGGAGAGAGATCTCGAGTTATTTCTGAAGAACGTCATCTTCTTCGTTAAAGAACACCAAGACTTCGACGAAGAATGCCGACACCAAGGAGAGACGACGTGTCGTTCTTTTCCCTCTCCACAGCCGGTGTGAGACGTCGTCCCCTCCTTGGACTCGCGCCAACGCTGTCATCAAAACCTCAGCACATGACACCGTCAACCGCGACGCCAAATTTTGTCATCATTTTTTAGGTAGGGGTTTTTCATTGATCATGTTTTGTTGATTATCTTCGTGAATAAAGATAAGAATGCTTGTTATCGCTATAACAGGAGGAGGTTGGACCGTACAAACATGGTCGATCCTCCTCTCATTTTTTTCTTGGTCTTTGTGGATCGTTGTGACGAAGACAGCACCGTACCGTTGCACCGCACGGGAACGAGAGAACCACGGCTAGATCGGGCTGCGACGGAGGGGTGTGGTGCCATCGCACCGCGCTGGTGAAGCCGATGGAACTGCGGCCAGAGCGGACCACGGTGGGGGTGCACGGCGCCATCGCGCCACGCCGGAGAACTTGAGGGAGCCGCGGCCGGGACGAGGCACGGTGGAGGTGTGCGGCACCATCGTGCCACGCTCGTCAGATGGTAGCCGCGGCCTTAGGCCGTGGCGGTTCAGCAAGGGGGCGGCCGGACTCAGCCGGCCGCCGGCGCACTATGAGGCGGGACCCACGGGGGTCCCGCGGCATCTCACCGGCTGGCCATAAAGGCCGGCCGTTTCCAAATAACCAGTGTGCGTAACCCCCGGTTTTACTTAGGGTGGACCCCACCAAAAAGGGGGGTCGTTGTTTTGGAAATCAGGGGGCGGCACTCCCCCCCTCCGCGTCCCACTGGGCTGAGAGCCGAGCTGCCGCCAGCGCAGGGCCGGGTCGCCAGCCCCGGGCCAGGCCGTGCCAACCGGGCCGCGTTGCACCATCTGGGCTGGGCCGCGCCCAACCGGGCTGGACCCGGACCCGGTTTGGGCCGACCCAGGGGGTATTGGGCCGGGTCGAACCGGGCCCAAAACCCCTCTTCTCGGAAAGATCTGTTCAAACACCCATAACATGGGATATGGACCTCTGATCGACACACCACTAGTTGTGTTGAGATCCTTGGATAGAGATGGTCATTTCGGTATGTTACACTCATGTTTTTGGAGAACTTTGGGTACGGCCGGGTTGGTTCGAACACGAAACCAACCAGGCCCGCGGAGCGGTAACGCTTTTAACTTGAGCTCCGGATGTCCGATTGACGTGTCGTCGACTTTTTTGGATACCTCTTAGTGAGATGGTTCTTTTGGCTTACTCCGCTCGAGGTTTGGAAGCTGCTGGAGTACGGTCGGGTAGGTTTTAGCATAAAAACCAACCGGGCCCCTAGGACAAAAAAGCCAATAATTCTCAGACTGGGCATCTGATTGACGCACCTTCTGTCGCATTGAGTTTCTATTGATGAGACGGAACTTTGTGATACATCAACTCTGGACTTCTTTATAGTTGATGTATCAACCCCTTAGCTCGTGGAGCAGACCCTCCCGGAATCGAGTGTGTTGTGTGCGGGAACCCTAGAGTTGGCTGCGACTGCGACGGCGATGACGACTGTACTTGGATCCTATGTGGTTTCGGCAGCGGGGAAGACTGTACTTGGATCCTCCGTGGTTTCGGCAGCGATGACGACTGTACTTGGATCCTACATGGGTTCGGCAGCGACGGTTACTATACATGGATCCTATGTGGGTTCGGCAGCGATGACATCTGTACTTGGATCCTAAGTGGGTTCGGTAGAGGAGATGATTCAGAGACTACATCAATCATCTCCACACCTCTTTGTGAATAGTATACCTGTTTGATCTGAGTCTTGATTTTCAATCAATATCTTCGATATGATTGACTTGCTTTCCTGTAAGGATGCCCGTAATACGCCTCAAAAGGTGATATCCTAGTGGTGGAGTGATAGATGTTGTTGTATGAAAACTCCACCAAAGGCAAGTGATCACCCCATCTTCGACCGAAGTCGAGGACGCAGTCACATAGCATGTCCTCAAGGGTCTGAATGGTTTGCTCAGTCTGACCATCCATTTGAGGATGGAAGGCAGTGCTCAAACTAAGTTGCATCCCAAAAGTCTCCAGCAACCCCTTCTATAACCAAGAAGTAAAACGTGCATCATGATCAGAGACAATTGTCGAGGGTACTTCATGTAGCTGCACAGTCTCCTACTCATAGAGTCACCCAAGCTCTCTACTAAACCCTGCTCTCAGACTGGTAGGAAGTGGGCCGATTTGGTTAGTCAATCGACGATAACCCAAATAGAATCATGAAATCTGGATGTATGTGGAAGTCCTGTCATGATGTCCAACGATATCCCATCCTACTTCCACTCTGGGACATCTAATGGATGAACCAAGCCAACTGGTACCTTATGCTTTACCTTCAGTTTCTAACAAGCGTGGTATTTATAGACAAACTCTGCAACTGATTTCTTCATTCTTGGCCACTACTATTGTCGTAAATGATCCTGGTAAATCTTCGCCACTCGTGGATGTACCGCTAGAGGGGGTGTATAGAACTCCCCCCACACTTCCTCCTAAAGTGACACTGGTACCATAGTACGCCCTCTGAATAAAATGACATTCTCCCCACCTTTATAAAATCCATCAGGTGCATGTCCTATGGTTATCTGAGCACATCGACTCTCGGAGTCAGTGTCCCCATGATATGCCTCCCTAACTCACTGATGGAGTGGAGGAGTGACTAAAAGAGACTGAACGAAAGTTCCTCCATCCCGATCCACAAAAGATATCTGTAAAGTGTCCAACTGCTTCGTCGCCTTACCTAGCAGCTATATACCAGATCTCTATCTGAGTGTATCTGCTACAATGTTCCCCTTCCTAGGAGTATAGACTATCTCAAAGTCATAGTCCTGAAGAACTCAATCCATCATCATTGTCTCAAGTTCAGGTCCTTATGAGAGAAGATATACCTAAGACTCTTGTGATCATAGTACACTATAAAATGCTCGCCCATAAAGTAATGTCCCCACATCTTCAAGGCGAAGACCACTACAGCTAACTCCGGGTCATGGGTAGCATAGTTCTGCTCATACTGTCTCAGCTATCGAGAACAATAACAGATCACTGCTCGCTCTTAGATGAGTACACATCCAAGCCTGATCCCTGATGTGTTATAGTAGACTAAGTACCTTATGCCCTCCTCTGGTAGCCTCAAGATGGATGCACTAGTCAGCTTCTGCCTCAACTCCTTAAAACTCTGCTGTAATTTCTCCGACCACATAAAGGGTTGTCCCTTCTTCATCAACGCTGATAGAGATGCTGAAACTCTAGAGAAATCTGTTACAAATCCCCTATAGTATCCATCCAAATCGAGGAAACTCCGTATCTCCGTCACACTCTGGTGTGGCTCCCATGTAAGTATCGCCTGAGCATTCGTTGGATCTACTGCAACTCCTGCCTCCGATATGACATGTCCTAGGAAGTGAACCTCTTGGATCCATAACTAGCACTTCGAGAGTTTACCATACAGTTTTTTCTCTCAGAGTGTGTCTTGTACTAACTTCAAATGATAGTCATGGTCCTCCTCGGTAGTCGAGTCGATAAGAATTTCATCAATGAAGACCACCATAAAGCGGTCAAGGTATGGTTGAAAGATCTGTTTCACGGGTCCCATGAACACTACTTGAGTGTTGGTTACACCAAATGGCATAACCAAGAACTCATAGTGTTTGTACCGATATCTGAAAGCCATCTTCTGTACATCATCATCTCATACTCTGAGCTGGTGATAGCCTGATTTTAGTTTTATCTTCAAGAACCAATGTGCTCCCTTCAGCTGATCAAAGAGGTCATCAATCCTAGGAAGGGGGTACTTGTTCTTCATGGTCACCTGGTCCAGGCACCGATAGTCAACCCAATGTCTCAAGCTCCCATCCACCTTCATGACAAAAAAAATCAGGGCTGCCCAAGGGGAAACACTGGGCCAGATGAACCCTTTCCTCTGTAAGTCCTCCAACTGTACCTGTAGCTCACGAAGCTCCCCAGGAGCCATCAGATACACTAGTGTAGATATCGGTGTCGTCCCGGGGTACAAGTCAATGTAAAATTCCACATTTCTACAAGGTGGTAGATCTAGAACATCATCAGGGAAAACATCCTCGTACTGGTCCACCACTATAGGATAACTCAGACTCTCCACATCAACTGCTCTAAGGGTAAGGCTAGCCAACTGATGAGTGATCGACTACACTCTCCTCCAGGTAAGTCCATCTTATGCTGCAAAGGCTCCCTTCTCACTGGTGAAGGTAAACCCGGTCCAATCCGTGCAGACACACCGCACTTTGCACCTAATACCGTCAATCTGAGCATGGACTGTAGATAACTAGTCCAAACCCAAGATGAGGTCGTAAGGCCTCAACACTACTACTAGGAGATCCCAGCAGAAGCTCTCACCTCCTAGAATAAGATCTCACTACTGGAAGTAGTTCTTAATCACCAAATCCACTCCCGTAAGAGTCTCTAGCCACAAGGATCAAGCCAACGGCTCCATTGGAATCTCCGAGATCCGAATAAGGTCAGTGGGAAAAAATATTGGCTGGAACCTGTGACTATAATCACTGCGGGTAAGGTGGATTAGACATAGATCGTATCTCGTATCATCTCCGAAGTGCAGTGATCATAGGCCTCAACTGCATGGAGCTGAGCTCGCCCCTGTCCTCATGCTCCCTGTGGTTGGGGTGGACCTCCTGGTGGTGGTGGAGGTAACATCTCGAATCGTCACCCACCGCCAATTGCACGGACAGCTCCTCTGCCACGTATGCCTTCTCCCTACGGACCTCCTCGGTCGAACCTCTGTCTCTACCTGGATTGTCCTTAAACCTTCTTCTGATCATCCGTGTGGAGGGTCAGATAGTCACGAGCCATGTGACCCTGCCCGCCGCGTGTGTAATAGTGCCCCCTCCGGGCATGACTGGCTCTGCCTCGGGTGCCCCCCACAACCATCCCTAAATCATATAGTCATTTACCTGTAGGTCTAGTCATCCTAGACCTCTGAAACATCTGTCTGCTGCCAGCTGCAGAAGACTCCACTACATGATGTCTGCTAGTGGTTCTCGTAGCTGGTGACTGCTCAACAAAGAAACTCTCAATTAAGAGGGCTCACTCTAACACCCCTGCCTGCTTCGGGTTGCTGAGTGAGACCATCGAAGCTATGATCTCCCGCCTGAGTCCTTGTTCAAACGTCCATGACCTAAAGAGTGGTTCATGAACCATATATGTGGAGTAGTGTGAGAGTTCGGTCAACTTCACTGAGTAATGAGCCACAGTCATGTTTCCCTACTGTAGATGAAGAAGCTCCTATATGTGCAATGTGCGAAGAGTTTCTGGGAAAAACTCTGCCAGAAATAGGCTCTCAAAGTATGTCCAGAGAAGTGTCACCTCATCGTGAACCTGGAGCATGAAGCTCCACCATCTTCCTAATTCTTCTTGTAGAAGGCTGGTGGAAAGGATCACCATACCATCAGCTGGTGCCCCTACTAGTCGAAAGAATCTCACCACAGCCTCCATCAAATCCTCAGCTGCCTGTGGGTCCATCACTCCCCGGAACATGGTTGGCCTCTAGCGCTAGAACTCATGCAACGTGCTCAAGCGGCGTTCACCCTATACTGTTGGGGCGACTGTCATCAATGGACCAATGGGTAATGGTACTTCTGGTGCCTCCACTGGTGGCTCTACTGGAAGATGGCCCTGTTCCGAGGCCTCGTCACTCGTAGGGCTATCCGTGTGTACTATATCAGGAACCCTTGCTGACTGTCTGTGTTGAGGCACCCTAAAAATAAAAAGGTATGGCACGGTCAATAAATTATACCTGGTGAGCTGACTCAAATAGTTTACAATGAAAACTCTTGAAAAAATGCACACAATCAGTGTTTTCGTGCACTGAGTCAGAAATCAGACGTTAGGGTCCTGCTGTATAGATATGTCATCCACCGCACCAACATTAGATTCCCTAAACTGATAACCACACTTACTACACTTAACACTATTGTCGTTAAAAATATCAGAGTCCTATGTTCTATGGTATAACCGACTCCTATGATACTAATTTTTCACGACCCGTCCCCTGGGGACTGTTTCGTGACTAACCCAAGCCCGCCTTCCATAGGCTAGGGGCTATTGACTAGCAGCAAAGGAATATTCCCTAAACCTAGGAATGAATTTCCTTTATAAAATATAAACATGTGAAACCAAGCACACAACAAGATACGAACTCAAGTAAACTGAAAATTAAACATAGTGAGTACAATAAGTAAAAGGGGAAAGAATACAAGCCCAACTGGAAAGTACAAGTAAACTAGAACAGCTCATGTGATCACCCGCCAAGGATCCTACCTAAAGGGTATTTAAAGATCTCAAATGTGCTCTCTGTGGTATGCCTCGTCTAAGCTCGACCTCCGAGCTTCCTCCAGTCCTAGTACTCTCATCCTCTTTCAGCGTTGTCTGTCATCTACACTGAACACAAAAAGGTGTGGGCATAGCCCGTGCAAGGGTGAGTATAATGATACCCAGTAGAGTCCTTGAGACCCTCAAGATCTCACAAAATCCACAAATGATAAATGACATAGCAAGAAGTCCACTATCAACCCTACTTAGTTATATTCCCATAAATATACCTAAGTTATCATGTATTCCCATCTTAATCATGAGGAAACACAGAGTCCAACTCAAAATACCAAAGCTCAACTATTACACAAAGAAAGGAACACCATGAAGGTAAGTACCATAGAGGTATGCCACACAGAAGAATACCACCATAGTATTACCACAACAAAAAGTACCACGCAGGTACGGACTCAGCTCACACCAGGTATAACTACGGTACAATAGTAAAGATGATTAGATATAACTACTGAATCATCTTACTCTGTAAAGAGCTAGACCCACGAAGTATTGATAATCATCATTATACCCACATAGGATCTCTAGGTGCAGACCCACACAGGATCACTCGGTGCTGATCAACACTGGATCGCCCAGTGCTAACCCACACAAGATCGTTTGGTGATGTCCCACACAGGATCTCTAGGTGTTCACCCACATAGGATCGCTAGGTTCTAACCCACAAAGGATCTCTTTCATAGTACCACATGGAATCCTAGAGAGTTTCCTTGTGGGACCCTCAATCACAGACCCATGAAGGATCTCTTCCTCAAGTCATACCCATCTATTGGGTTCTCGCGCTATGCATGCCCATCTCCGGGAAGGTCTTCTCCTCAAGCCACTTGTCGAAACACCAACTGCCAAGAAGTCCCACAAAGAAGTATCCCAATAGACCGCCATGCCACGCGTGTCTCAATGCAATAGACGCCGCATCAATCGGAAGCCTGGTCTGTAAGTTATTAGCCTTTTAGTCCCGAGGGTCCAGTTGGATTCGTGCTCGATCCAACCCAACTATATCCCAACATTATCTAAATTTCAATTGGGGTATACAAAAGGGACTGTCTCACTCCACGGTTTACATCGCTATTGAATCTTTGTCAAACTGACGCCTGGTGCCAAATTTATGGCTGTTAAAGTGAAAAGCTCGTAGCTGGTCTGGGTCTAGTCCGACCTGGCCCGTACCAGCCCGCTGGGTCTGGCCAAGACAGCACAAAGCGGCCCACCCCACTTTGGGGTTCGGCAGGCCGTGAGGGCCGCAAGGAGCTATGGAGGGCCACAGGGGTCATGGGGGCCGTGATGGGGGTCGCGGGAGGCCACAGGTGGTGCGATTCCTCAGGGTGTGCGAGGACAGCACGAAGCCATGGGTGGTGGAGCACCGCGGGGCGCAGAGGCTGCGGGTGGATGAGGGCTACATGAGGCCGCAAGGGCCCTGAGGGCAGCACGAGGCCGCGGGGGATGTAGAACGGTGGACAACCATAGGGTGCGGCGTCTGTGGGGCAGCGGAGGCCCCGAGCGGCGGGGGTCGTGGGTAGCGGTGGCCGTAGACAGCAGAGGCTGCTGGCAGTGGTAGCTGCGAACAGCGGTGGCCACCGGGCGGAGAAGCGTCATGCCTTTGTCGGCGGCCAGCTTGACTACCCCCCTCCGTTTTTCACCTTCGTCGCGTTTTTCGAGTTCCACCGGTGCCAACCTACGACACCGATCGTCATCACCATTGCGAAAATCACACAAAAAGATCCACATGATTTGCAGAGGGGTCAGGCCAGGTTTGTTTTTCCCATACCCTCCGCGTTAGGGTAGTAGCATATGGTTCACAGAAGATGATTCAATGAGAGAGGGAAATTAACATTGATCAAATTAAAACAAACCCCTACCTCATATGATTATTAACGTAGATGAGAGAAGTTGAAGTTATCGATGTTCATCACACCCACCACATACCTCCAATCCCGAGCTCGTTCATTGGATAAACTATCTTCGATGGAGGTGGTTTTTTGTTGTTGACTATGTCCACCATTGGAGGATTTCTTGAGGAAGAAGAAAAATTTGTGCGTCGGCGTTCTTCGTTGGAGGATGTGTTCTTCTAAGATCTCCTCTTGCCAACCCATTCCTCTCAATTCCACCAAAATGAAAAGTTTCGCACATATAGAATAATTTATCTATTTGGTTTGTTGGCATAATTTCAAATTCACTTAATTAATTAATTTATGAGTTGGTAAAATTAATTAACGGGGGGCACAAATAACGTGGGGGAGTTCATGAGGTTTTTCTCCAATAAAGATTGGAGTTCGAGGGGGTTTTAGTCTCGGGGGGGGGGGGGGGGTCCCCACCACCATAACCCACAAGGGAGGTTAATTCTGGTGGCCCATGCCTCTATAACTTCACATGGGAGGTTTAGTTCTGGTGGTCCCCACCTCTCAACATCCACATGGGAGTTCCAAAAAAAAATGTTACACTATTTTATTTTATGTTATTCTTTCATGAAAAACCCCAATCTTATCATTCACCCTCGACTTACTGTGGTTGAGGTAAAGGTCCCAACAAGTGAATATCGGTGTTGTGAGTTCAACGGTGCCCTCATATTTCAATTACGAGCACTAGTTCAAAAGATACAAAAACCCGCTTGTAGATTTACGGAACGTACCTGATAAAAAGTTCATAAATTCATTCCGAGCACTCCGGGCCATGGAATTACACACCGTCAATTTTCACGGACTCATAAAATTCCCGTATAATTAAAAAAAATTACATGGAAATTTCGTGTCTTTAAATTTCTCCTTAACAAAATGATAGTGCAACTACTTATCGGGATTATTCCAGAACAAAACATTTTCTTTTTTCATGGTATATTCATTCAATTAGATATTGGTATCTCTAACTAAATCATAGTCAATAATAATAAGGAGAATCTAAGGTAAAAATATCTTGGTGTTGATATATATGGTTAAATCATATGATAGATATAGAATAGTTTAATACTATGGGTAATGAGATAGTTCGTTTTCATAGCCTGAGATAATGATATTTTATTCAAATTCTATTCCTCCCCTTATGTTTCAATTTCAATCAGGGGTAAGGTGTTTCATTTCTCTGAATCTATGTGTGGGCTTAGACAAGGTGATATGGTTTCCCCAAGCCTATACATTCCCACTCAAGAGGCTCCTTCCGGCAAATTACTTTGGTAGATAGAGAGAGAGTCGATTCTTCCATTCCAATGTAGGGTTTTAACACTAACAATATCACAATTTATTATTGTTGATAATTAATTCTTTATAATGAATAGTTGGAAAAGATCTAATAATTATTTCATCAGTTTTCTAGAATATACGGTTCATGGAGTGGGAAGAAGATCGATTATATCCAAAGTAGTATGTTCCCTTCCAAAAAAAATTTAGAAACATGTGGATAAGTATCATCAAGGATATTATGATGATCTCGAGGAGAACTCATCCAATGTCCAATCATGGATTTCCCACATTTTGTAGAAGGATTAAAAATAAATTGTTCAACGGTATCATAAAAATATTTTGAGGTGCATTCAAAACAGAATGATCTTCTTCATCTCTTTTAGTGGTAGGATCACATTGATTAACATCATTTTTACCTCTATTCCAATCCCTGTACTCATAGTTATTAAACCTCATATGGTGTCCATCAATAGTATCATGTATTTCGGATGGACTTATTTAGAATTACAATCCACCCAATATATGTCAATAGGATTTTTGGGAGCTATTAGAGAATCCCATTACTGTGGGATATATCAAAATTTGTAGCATTCTAATAACTATATTGTCCATTAAGGAAAAAGAATTTAGGGAAATATTGGGGGGACTTTTTTATAGTTCATGATCACGCATGGAAAACATGTATATTATTGGATATCCTGGTGATATTGTTCTAGGAAAATGTTGAGATTGGTGACGTGCATTGCCGATCAGATGAAATTCCAATGGAGAAGGCCACTTGGGTGGACTATCGAGGAGATATTATTTATTATAAGGATATAATACCTCCTATCAAATTTGTTTCTTCCATGTTTTTCTGATTCTAGAAATCACTTTTATAGAGGTGAGTGTAGTTATAGGTTTAAATAATGAAATTCTTAACACCGATCAGAAAATATTTCACGTAAGCATAATCATGTGTATTGATCCTGGTAGGTGTGTTTCCACTGACACAATGTCATAGAATTTTTTATTAAAACATTTCATTAAGGATTGTAAGGGAACTCCACCATGAATTAGTTGGCAAATAATATTTTTTATTAGTTGATCCTTCTATAGCATAATTTAATTCTATGTAATTTAAGGAACCAATATATTCCAATAGATGACAAAATTCAAAATAATGGAATCCAAATTTGCTTGTCATGGTGTTGTTAGGCTTCTTTGAGGTGCGAATATATTTTGAATCACTATTTCAAGAGTGACTTCTCCATTTTCATTTGAAAATGTTTTATTATATGATTGTGTTTTTTTAACGAGGGTCCATGGAGGAGTTCTTTATATCCTAGTATCATGGTGATACCCTAGAGAGTGAAGACATGGAATATGTGTTAGTGTTGATCATGGTGTTGTGTTGGTTCATTTAGGCCACATGCAATCCTTTAGGGAATGGAAAAAGGGAATCAATTATTGGCCTAAAATTTCATGTTAAGTATTTTTTAAATGTTATATTATTTATTTTTGCAGGTAGGGGATATTTTTATCTCTTAGTTCCCTTATTCCTTCATATTTCTTGCAATCAATTTCCATCTATTGCATAGGTAGCGGTCGATTGGTTAGATGGATGCCTATGTTGTAGGGATTAAAGATAAATGTAGATGGATCATTAGGGGAATAATACAATGTGAATAGGGTGGCTGGATCATGGCATTGGTGATTTTTTTTGGATTTATTATTTGTTGTACTAGGGAAATATAAGTACGCCCAAGATAATTCCATACATATTTTCCTTCGTTGTGATCTCTTTTACATGAAGATGACTGGGGTAGAGACTAATTATTATACCTTTCCTATTCTCATTAGAACCATCATATCAACCACTTGGATTCTTACAAATATTATATGGGATTGAAGGATATTTCTCAACTGTGGAATCAGTACATATAACTTGTTAAGAGAACGTGACTATACTGGTATGGATTTGGTGAGATGAGAATGTTTTTTTAGTATATTATTACACATCACAATTTTCATTCCTTATACATGATTTTTAGTGTATAATAATTAGTTATTCTCTATGTCTTTACCATTATCATCACTTGTCATTACATCCCTCCATGTTTGAATTTATAATAAAAATTGAAGTTTGATGATTATAACAATTTTAAAAATATTTTTTGATTGAGATATGTCAATATTATCCTCATAAATAAATAATGTATTTTAATTTGGATGATTATTTTAAGGATGTCCTTTTTATTTTTTATTCATTTATGATATTTCCATGTAGTTTCCAAGTGGGTTCCATTCTACAACATATAAAAGTAAAAAACCACCCCAATTATACAAATATCTCAAGACATATTATTCATAAAACCCTATCCATATTCCTTCCCTAACTAATCAATCCATATTTTAGAGATTCTGGTCCCCCTAATAGACCAACACTGGGTACCATAATAATATATCCAAAGGAGGCACCTCTAAATGATGGTAAATTTATTCACTAATTTCCAAATTTTTGTTTATTATTTTTAAATCATAATTTTTTTATGTAACACTTATAATAAAATATCACCTATTTATAATATATAATTATATGATACTATGTTAATGTAAAAAATCTACTACCTTTTTTTCCTTTATTAAATGGTCTACAAAATCATTATTCATGTTTATGGAGGGCTATCGCCTCACAACCTGATATCATTGATTTTTTCAATACCACATCTTATGGAAGTTTATAATTATGGTTTAAATGTTTTAATTTTATATTAGTGATATTAATATTCTTCTATAATAATAATATCACAATATCTTTTTTATGTTCTAGTCTATGGGAATACGATAATGGAATACTTGTGAACAGAAAACTACCATCATACGAAGTGATGTCAGGCGTTTACCAATTTCATGGAAGGTGATACATATGGTATTATTGAAAAAATGAAATATATATGGAAATTATTTTTTTCATGCTAATATATTATTCACCATTATTTCTATTTTTATTTTTGGAAAATATAGTCAATGTTGAGGTGTATGTATAGCCTACCGTCTCCATAGACAATGTATATCATATTCTATCTCAAAATAGAATGGACAAACCTAAATTGATATACATTAAATATATATTATATTTACATCATGGTTAAAAATATTAATATAAAGGGACCATGATCAATGTTGGAGAAAAAATAACCAATCTAAACATAAAATTTTGGTTATTACCTAATACATTGATTTAACATGGAAATGAAACTTCACACGTAATAAAAAGTCGTATGTTAGTCATATAGGGTATGATATATATATATATGTATGTATTATTGTGTAATATATTTATTAAAAAATTATATTTATTATACAAGATTTTGGAAAATGATTGAAGGATGTCGAGACTTATATTATGGGATCTCTGACTAACTTTTTACTTTTGTGAGACACATTCCATGTTCACCACATATTTGTATTATGAATGGTATATAAATCCCATGAATGAGTTTTATGATTCATATTATTAGAAATATGGTTATTTACATATCCATTTGAGTATATCTCTTCAATGGGGGATATTGTTCAAAGTATTTCGAAGTGGTAACAGATTATTACATTAATTTGTATTCATTGAGACATATGTTTATGTTGTGCAACTATATTCCTTTATGTGGTGTATATAAAACTACATTGAAATTTCATTTAAATACTAATTATCCTAAGGAAACATTTTAATTTAATTTAATGAAATTATTTAAGGGCATTACATTTCTATATTCCCAAAAGTGGTATAGATTTGATGATACAATCTTATTTCTTATCGAGATTTCTTATGTCTATGTTTCTAATGATGAGATATTATGATGCATATATCATGAAAATGAAGAATTTTCTTATACTATAGATATTTCATGTGAATAAATTATTTCCTCCATTTCCTCTCCTCCTATATTATGTAATTGAACTAATTATAAAACTGATATGTTCTACCAAAAATCCTTTTTCCAAAAACCATGATTTCTAAAAAATATCATGTTATTTTCTGAAATTATTATATAAAAAATTTATACACATGTTTTTTTCAAATAATTTTTAAATTAATCATCATGTCATTATTTTGTATAATTTTAATTTAGATTTTATTGAATTTTTTTAATGTATATGTTGTAAATGATAATTCACATAATCATGACCATTATTTTCATTACAGATTACATTATATTTTTCCATTGTTATTTATAAATAGAATGATTTTTTAAATGTTTAATTTTTTATAAAGATAATTCTAAATCAGATAGTAATTTTTCTGCAATAAATTTTATAAATTATTTTTAATGATTCCATTATATGTTTTCATATTTATTTGCAATGGAATGGAATTTAAAAATGTTATATATTGTTAAATAAATTATTTTAGCGTGGAAAAGTATTTTTACTCATGAAATTTTTGAAATGATTATTTTGAAACATCCTGTAAATTTTTTTCACATATGTTTTCAATGACGTGGATTTCAAAAATAGTTTTTATAACATTATTTTCAATTAAATTTTTTCTTCCTCAATAAATGTCCCAATGTTTTTATATTTCAAATTTATTTTCCACATATGATGATAGAATTTGATATATCTTATTATTTTTCTTGATATAAACTAAAGATACCATTCCTTTTTTCTCTTCATTGTGAATGATGAATAGATGAATATAAATTTTGTTTCATTTCTATTGTTTATAATATGAAAGAATTCATTGAAACCATCTTCTTTTTTTCATGGGTTTGATATAAGGAAATACTATTTAATCCCATTTCATCTCATGGATTTTGATATGATTTCTATTTTGTGATATTTTGGCACACACATATCTATTATTTTAATTATTTTGTGAGATTGACCTATACCTATTTCTTGTTCATTGGGTAACGATTTATATCTCACTAGATAAAAATGTGAAACATGTTTATGGACTTGATACACTATGGGAAATAGGTGTATCCTAATCCACTATTGGAAAAGGTGCCTACTGATCTATTATTGGAAATTTCTGTGTCATGGCCCATAATGGGGAAGTGGTGATGAGTCTTGATCCACTATATTGATGGTCATGGTGGATAGCATTTTCATATGAAATTAATTTATATATTTATTGTGATGACACAGATTTATGACATGATATTATGACTCAGGATTGATTTATGATAAATAATATACCTTATAGGAAATGTTTTCATAAATGATAGAGATTAATGCAATAAACCATGTTTCTGTTATATGACATGGTGGGTATGATAATTATAAGTAATAATCAAGATCACACACCCATATTCTTATAATATGATTATATAATTTTATACTAATATCTCATAAATATACCCTTATTGATCATTTGATATCAATATTTATTTTGATTCCATCCCAAGGATATGAAGAGGGATTTAGGTAGTG
The DNA here is from genome assembly GCA_963277665.1 of Viscum album. Classification (NCBI taxonomy): domain Eukaryota; kingdom Viridiplantae; phylum Streptophyta; class Magnoliopsida; order Santalales; family Viscaceae; genus Viscum; species Viscum album. The sequence goes on from OY728121.1 coordinate 769,922,936, forward strand.
TATGTCTAATAGGTGTACTATGTGTGGAGAACATTGTGGGAGATTTTTATAATCTTTCACAATTTAATAATATTTTATAAATATTCTCCAAAGATAATAAACTATTATAGTAATTAGGTGTTTGATTTTGTATAGTATTTAAAATTAATATAATGAGATTTAATATCTATGAATGAAAATCACGGGAAACAATAGATATAAATGATCCTTTTACATAATTGATTCAAATATTGGATCTATATATATAATATATTCACAAAGATGATCCATCCATGTAGAAAATTCATTTATTTTATCCATCCATGTAGTCGATTCAACTAGTTGTGAGAAAAATCAACTTACCATTACAACAGAAAAACCTACCAAACACATGAACATACTGTTTACTGTGCCAAATGACATAATGAAAAACCACTCTACAACCCAGTAAATTAGTTTTCTATGCTAACCTAATGCATGACTGACCTACTGACCACATATAATTAAAGTGGACCACAAGAAGAAAACATTTAAGAACAAGATGAAAAAACTCCAAAAAACACTCTAACCATCAATAGTGGAAATATAACGGGATGTTAAGGAAAGGAATGTTACATTATAATTATAATTTTCACATAAATATGGAACTTATGTTAAGAACCATAAAATTGAATCCATTTTTAAACCAAATATATATTATAAAAATAACATTTCTACATCTTGAATTCTAGTAACATAAACCTGAATCATCATATTAAAACATAAAATATACTTTTATAGGATTGATAGTCAAAACATTTCCTCATAAATCACCATAAAAATTTTCCAAGTATTCAACATATGTATATCTTTATGATATCTCTATTTCTCCATCAAATTTACCCCAAATATAAATAAATATAAATGACAAGAGAATATATATTATATTTATATTCATAACTCATTTCAAGGCACAAATATTTATAAGATACCTTGCCTTATGTTTGTGAGGAATTCAAATCAATTTAAAATAATTTATCTTTATTTTACCAAGATGAATAGTTTTTCGAACTCCAAGCCACAATAGATAAAAATTATTATAAATCTCTTAATAAATGAAACTAAATGATCATTTATTATATATACAAATTTTCATATTTTATTAACCATGGACCTGAATTACACCTCATAATGATGTATTTATCATTAAAAATGGTTAAAAATTGTTGAATATAATCATCAATTGATAAACAAAAACCACAAATTTTCAATAAAATTTTAATTGAAAAACATTTTTTATAATCAAAACCTAGTACAACACCCAGCACCATAGAACACTATAAGATACCTATTCCTTGAATTTTATTACCTCCAAATTCATTTAAACAGATGTTATATTACATTGAAAATATTTTTTATTATTTTATATTGTATCACAGTTTAAAATTCAAGGAATTAAATCCAATATTTCTCAATAAAAAACTATTTCTCAAACATTTTCAAATCAATTAAAAAATATATATATAAAATATCAATACTAAACTCAAATTAAAAAATTCTTATTTGAAAAAATTATCCCATGTCCTCAATTATAATTTTCCATTTAATATAAAACTAAAAATAATAAAATTTTTAATTTAAACATTACAACATACCACTTATATTGATTACAATATAAAATATAAATAAATTACACATTAAATGTAGAATATGAATTATCTAAAAAATTGTATACATGGTCATATTTTATTAATCCAAATTTTTCCAATCTCACAATAAAAATTATTTATATATCTTATATTTTACATATAGTATCATATGAATGTTTTTTTATAAATATATATAAATCCAAAATAATTAAAAAATATATCATCTTCAATCTAATACAAAAATATTATAAATTACATTTTTATATTTTAAGAACACTTTTCACCAAATCCATTAAAATTTATTTTAATCAACAAAAATAACTCATCACAGGATATAAAATAATAAATTAAAATTAGGGAAAGATAATGTAACAAGCTATATAATTTTATAGTAAATCATTAATTATATATATATATATATATTATTGTCATATTCATTTTAAAAAAATTATCAAAATTTTTATTCAAATGGAAGAAATTTATAACTGGATAATCAGATTTTTAAAAATTATATGGTTTTCTTTAAAAAATGGCTTTAAAATAATAAAACTACAATTTGAAAAATTTAATTCAATTTTTTATTGTTTCATGTAAAAAAAATTTTAGGGTTAATATTTGAGAATTTTATGAAAATATTGATATTTCAATAAACAGTGAAAGATACTGAAGTAAACTGAAAATTCTATTTTTTTCATGTATTTAAATTGTCAAATTATAATCATGATTAGTTCTAAATGTCAGTTAGATCAATTTTATTAAAAATAAATTTATTTTCTTCCATATTATTTTAAAACATGAATTTAATATAATACATTTTTACACTTAAAAAATCATTTTTATGAAAAACTATTTTAATTGTTGTTTTTTCGATATAATTTTAAATTCAGTCGTGCCACAATTTTTATTTTAATCATAAAAATTAATTCCAAAATTTTAATTGTGATTTCCATATTTGGTATAGTGGTACCCTTTATTTGTTCTTAATATGAATAGTAAATATGTTATGATTTGACCAAAATAATGTTTGAATAGGATAATTAGTGTTAAAAATAAAATAATAAAGACTATTAAATGATTTTAATAACATTTATATATTTTATTTTGTGAGTATATATCAACAAGATTAATCCAAAAACTAATATTTTCTATTTTTGTCCATTTCTTTCTAATTATAACATTTATAATATATTTCATATAAAAATTTTTTTTAACAATTGGATATTAATTTTTAATTTCTATAATTTTTTTAAACATTAGATTAAAAAAGAATAGTTCAATAATCGATATTTGACGGAAATATATATGATTTATATTCTATATCATTTTTTTTTATTTTTCACGAATTAGATATTTATCTTAAATGATTCGATAATGTTGATCAGTAGTTTCTCAATTAATGGATGTATAAAATAAATGAATTTAAAAATATTAAAAGTAAAATAATTTGAAATAATTAATATCAAAAAATAATTTCATTGAAAAAAATAACATTTTGAGGTTTTATTAAAATATTTCAATCAAATATTTTTCATTTTATTGACGATAAAAAAAATTAATAGAATAATAGTTCGTAAATTCAAATTATTGATATGTAATAGAAATAATATTTTACTAAATAATATAAAACACATAAAATTAATATTTTCATCCCACTCAATTTTATATGGTTTAAAATATCATATATGATCTATATATTAGTTATTTTTCCATTTATTGTATATATCATTACATTCAATGAGTAACCTACCTTGTTATCTTTGTATGTGTCAATAGGGTTAGAAAGGGATTCAAACACAATAGATAATGGGAAAAACATTGAACCAAAAATATCTATATTGTATTATATTATAGAATTTATACTAACCCACATAATATGTCATAATATTATCAATTTTTATCCATTTGTACAACACAAGTAATTTATATTGATTTAATATTTTAGAAAAATCTAAAACAAACTGTACCATCACTTATAATAGGGAACCACTTAATCTCATTTCATAACACATAATAACTAACTATAGTACCCTAATATGTTCAAAAATATTTTTACAAAACAACACAATATGTTTTCGAGCCTTTACATGGTAAGAAAAAAAATCATAAAGGTCATAAGGTGTTAAGGAATTGAAATTTATCAAATAAGAGGTATAGTTTTTAATAACATGTTTATATTTTATTTATTATTCCATCTCATTAAAGTAAAATTCAACTAGGATAAAATAATATAACATGTATCATCCATATAAATATATTTTATTAAGTTAATGTATTAACCTATTTTAGTCTTCCATTATATCAAATTGGATTGTAACCATTGTTCGTGTGTACGGCAGACTACCACATAATGAATTGATGTAATTCATTTTCTATAACCTACTCTTATAGATGGACTATAATGATATAATTAATATATATATATATGTTATTAATTTCATAATTATCATTATGAAAAGTTTAAATTTAATTTACATTTATTCCTTTACATCCAATGAAAAACTATAACATCGGCCATGTGTACTTATGGACTACCACCTCCACCAAGTGACATGATTAATTTATAAGAACGACAAAAAATGGGAAATTTATATAATTATATTAATATTTAATATCAAAAAAAATTTATGATAATTATATAATGATAACGTAATACAAAACTTATATTCATAAAGATCGTTTAAAAATGGAAATGTTATTCATGTACATATACAACCTATCATACATATGTTTATAATATGGTTAATTTTTATAACCATATTAAATGGTATTATTTAAAATAAAATTGATGTATAAAAATGGAAAATAAATCATTATTGTTAATTTTTTGATAATGGAATAATGAAACCCTTGATAGTTGAAAACAAATCCAAATCATGTTAGGCTTATGAAATTAATATAAACAAAACATTTGACGTGAACATTAATGATTATGTAATTTTTATAACACTATAATTAGTGTAATAAAAGAAAAAAACACTAATTTTTTTCAAGAATGTAAATAATTAACATTATTTTATTATTTTGGTAGATAATTGCAATACCTAATGTGACTTACTCAATGTAAAGTCATTATTTTACAAATAATCTTTTAAATATTCCTTTAGAACACGTTTTGTACTATGTAGATATTTTAAAAAATGTCTTATTTATTTATATATATGGATGTCAAAGGATTATAAATTAAATTTTAAGAATATTTTTAATTTTATTCAATGATATTGAAAATGAATATTTTTAATGAATGTTGGGAAATTATCTACAAGGGAAAAAGGGAATATTTTATTTTATCATTTAATTCGACAACAACTTTTCTCGCCTCCATAACTGTAATGTTATTTTTGGATTCTTTTAAAATAATTATTTTTTTCTCTTATGAAAACCCCCTTCTTCTACGTTTAGGAAATTTTCAAAAATCCATTTAAAATGTAATTCATATTTAAATACCCATAAATTATATCGTGTGGGTGTAAAGAATATTTTTATTATTTTAGTGACGAAAATAAATGAATCCTGGTTTTATGATTAAGTTATTATAAATGAGAATTCATTTTTATGAAGTTCATTTCAATACAATCCAGGGTTGGAAAATTCCATTATAAATAATTGACATTTTGTGACATTACTAAAAATCTAATGGTGGTTATATAATAAACCATGGGCTGGTGGGTCTATGATAGCCTTCCAATGAATTAGTTATTGAAGTCATACATAAGGTAATTAAATTTGTGAGAGTGATATGGAAATTATTTACCATGTGACCTAAATTTATTATCTATTCATTCAAGAATTTGTTTGGGGAATATTATGATCTACAAATGTAGGATAATGATATTTTGATTGATAGAGTGTATATACTACTTTTAGGGTTAAATGTATAACATTAAAAAAAGAAATTATGTGATTTTTTATTTCGAAGATAAATTTTTGGGTTTTATTTGGCCTTTTATATTTCTTATTAAATCTTTTTTTAAAATATATGAGTGGAGAAAAAAATTTATTGGTTAATAAAATGTATAATTTGAGATTAAATTTACTATAACAAAAAAAATATTATATGTATTCATGGAATAATAGTTTCATTAATTCTATTTATGTCTCCTACTAAAATATATTTTATTATCCATTTTTTTAAATTGGATTTTGTATTTTAAGGATATATAAGGGAAATTGAAATTAAAATTTGAAAATGTGGAATATATTTCATGGAATTAAAAAATGATTCATTATAAAGGTTTTATATTATTGGGATTTGTTTTACTAATCATATGTATCTACCACTAAATATATGATATTTTTATATAAATGATACAACATTACACTCTAAAACTCTAAAAATAAATGTTATTTGGTAATATAATAAATTTAATGCATATTTAAAGTCATTATAATATGTAATGATTATCTTTAGGTATTTATAGTTTGTATCAGTTCAATGTTAATATAAATGTAGAGGTTTTGAAAAATTTACAAAACTAACCATAAAATATTATTCTTTATGGTCATGTTGAAATCATAGTGTAGTTTATGATAACTATGTAACATCTTCTAAGAAATTTTTCATCAAAATTGTTTCTTATAGAGAATACATGGATAGAAAAGTAGAAAGGATCCTGGTGATAATATACATCTGAATCCACTACTTGGAATGGTTAGAATTATAATGGCATAGTTATTTATAGTAATTGATCATTTGAAAAGGGATATTAATGGGTTTTTATCTAGGTTATATCAAAGTATTATCTACCATAGTGAATCATAAAGATATTTGAGAAATTTGTGACAAAACAGCTTCTTGCATTCAGTGGATCTTCTGATATTGTGATATATTAATGGTGTATTAATGATTTGAAAATGATATTTTATGTCATGGATTTTCTAAATCATTATAATGTATGTCTCTATATTTAAATTTTCAAAGTTAAATATAATAAATGGTTTAAAATGGTCATTTATAAAAAAAATATTTTTATGGTAATGATAACATGCACTGGGATTAGTTATAAAGTTTCCCGAGATAAATATATTCTTAATAATATTTAGATAATAATGGATGTAATGCCCCAACCCATGTTACCTAGAGTCGGTGCATTATTACATAACATTATCATGATTAAAAGGAATCAAGTCACAAAGGTCTGATCAATTTATTAGTCTCAGAAAATATATTACATACATGAACTTCACATTAAATTTTCTATCTTAAAATACAACATAGATAATTCTTTGAGAATTTTATTATTCTCCTGGCTTAAACCTACATATAAAACATAATACACATCTTGTAATCTTGAGAAAACAAAACATAACAAATGGGTGAGCTCAGATGCTCAGTAAGGATAAAAAATATAGCAGAACCTATCATATGTAATCATAATCATTAATGGAAAGATATAAAATTGGAACACAAGCCCTTCAAACAAATTATTTAGTATAATATGAAAATTATAAATTAAATAAAACCATTTACTTATTCACATGGATATTCTACTAGTTTAATAATCACATTTAACATCAATAACAAATCTCATAATGATTAAATGCATAATACTGGACATCTTAACCACAAAGTCATGGCCTTATGCTAAGACTATAAATATAAATTTTTTCAACACCTTGTGCCAAAAAACTAGTTTGTCTCATGATACCTACAGATGAATCGTGGGGCTATAGTGGGACCCATTGGTCACATAATAATCCCAATTCATTCCTCATATGAAAAGGGTGAATCATAATCTAAACATTCATATTAAAACTAGAAGATGAAATGTCAAAACATTAACCACAGACCTTGAATGTTATAAAAATAGCACATCCACTGTAAAAAATAACACATTAAATAAAATATGGAAGTTTTTATTATAATAAATCAACCTCAATCAAGAATAAAATATAATGAATGATATTGAAAAAGATTAAAATAATTGGTAAAACTATTTGGGAGAAGTATCCTTTTTTCTTGAAAACATTTTAAAGTCTCACAATTTATCAAAGAAGTCATTCGAAAAATATTATTGAATCAATGTGTCACATTACACTTTAAACCTTTGAATAGAATTTTATTTATAAAACATTCATATCCCAATAAATAAATCATTGAAACTATTTTTAAAACATGGATGTCAATGAGAAATATTTAGAAGAATAAATCTTAAAAACATTTAAAACAATATTTTAATTAAAGAGTTCTTAAACAAATGAGAGACTCTTGAATACAAATAATGGAGGAATAAAATTAATAAAAATATTATAATATCATGAGAATAATTGTATTCATGATAAAATATCTCAAATGATATTATATACACCATATAAAAGTGAATTAGCGCATAACAACAAAGAAGTCTCAATGAAATGTAAATTGAGATGATGTCCCTTATAAAGGATGTATCATTAGATTAAGGATAAGTAAATGAAATAATTATGAGTTTAAAATATAAATACACTCAATATGATTTGATATTATGTGTAAATTATTCATATTACATTCACACATATTCTTGTAAAAATAAAACCAGTAACATGGATATTTAACTCAATGAGTGGAAATTCAGTTAAGATAGCCCTTATCATATTCATGTGAATGACTTGAGAATTTAAAAATTAGTTTATTATGTGTATAAATTTTATATCCACACAATTGGGTGTTTAAATTACTATATAAATAAATAAATAGTGATTCCACACAAAATCATGGAGAAAACTAATCAATGAAGTATGCGTAAAACCCAATGAGTAGAAATTGAAATAAGAAATTACCTTACAGATTTGGTACCTTAAAAAACATACACCCCATGAAAAAAATACCATACGATGAATATGTAAATACCGATATGTTAAAATACATTACAAAAATAATATAATCATGGGAAGTACATACTCAACACAAAAGAAAAGAGTGGAAAATTTAGCATGAATCTCACTGGAATAAAAAGTGAGATGAAAACCCCCATACCTTATACATTCCAATAGTCGAGGGTATGTTTAACCTCCTATATAATGGTTAAATCATTGTTATTAAATTATAAAAGAGCCACATATATAAATATTATATCATATATGATCCTTTAATATTTCTTTGTCAATAATATTTTAATAGTATCATTGTTTCAGGTGTAAACTGATTCGTTTTACTTTATATAGTTTATTACATACGACATGTTTGTTATGTCTAGGATGTATTTTATTCATATCCATAATGATATTATGTTATTAATCATTATATTTTAATCATAAAATGAAAATTATTCTTGAATATTTATGATGGGGAATGAAATCTCATTGCGTCGTGGAGATGGTAAGTCGTACGTACGCACGAACGAAAATATCATTCTATTGATTTGAAAATCATGTGTAATTGGATGGTATATTATATATACAGAATCATTGAAATTTTATATTTATTATTTAAATAAATTTTACTCATTTTCATAAACATCCAAATAATTAAGTGTTGAATAACAAACTACCCCTGGATGTGGAGATAGTAAGTTGTATGCACACAAGTATGGTGACTTGTCATTAATAGGATGGATAAAATAATGAATATAGTAATACCATATTTATAATAACATCACGGTATTTATAAGGTACTGGATTCATTATTTTGGTATGGAAACAAAAAAGGAAGAGGAAGCGGAAGAAGAAAAGAACATTGAAATAGGTGACAAAATAATTACATACTCTTTGGGTTCCTCCTTTTTGATTTGTACAAAGGGGCTCTTTATGTTGGATTTATGATCAATTTAAGGACTCTAGGTTGAAGTGAGGGTAGTTGGGAGAATATTTGAAAAGGGTCTGGACGAGTCAAATTTCATTTTGGGTGTGAATTTGAGATAATTGGAAATACCCTTTTATAATGGAAGTGAGGGGCACTTTAGGAAGAGTTTGAAAGATTATTTTATAATAAAATAATTTCTATTTCTAATATATTGATGTGGACATAAAAACACATGTTTTTCCACATCTTTTTAATTAATATTTTATCAATTTAATTACTTATTTTAACACATTTTAAAAAATAATGACACTTCTGTAATTCTATCACTAAATTTATTAATTTAATAAATTTTTATAAATAATTCTGTTTTATAAGCTTTAAAAACATTAATTTATTTATTAATTTAAATTTAAAGTAAAAATTACTTTTTATTTTGTATTAATATCTTTTTCTAAATATCTAATGATATAGCATTTATCATTCATTTAATTAGTTTCCATTCACACATAAATTATTGACTCTTAATCTGACATTGCATGTATTAAAAATTAAATAATATAACCTAATTAATAGTTGTACTTTAATAATTAATTAATTAAAATAAATGTCTATAGACCTACTTCAATTTTATTAATTTCATTAATTACTATAATGGTTTAATAATATAATAATTATCTATTTGCTTTAAATTAATTTAATTGGATACCGTTACTATTATAAATAATTAAATGTTTTTTAATAATTGTTTTAATTATATATTAACTTTTAATAGATTAGTTGTATTCTTCAATTTTAGTTTTAATTCGGTAGAAATTTTAGTTTTAAAAATTATTGTTAAAATTAATTTAAATTTAGTTTATTTGGTTTTATGATTTTATTAAATATTATGAATACCTGTATTTTCAATAGCTTTAATTATTATTTTCAGTTTTAATTAATTATTTTGTTCAGTTTTTATTTGAGTTTCAAATTATTTTTCTGTGTTTTTCTCGCAGGTTTACGGTGTCACTGTAAACATTGTTGTCATTTCATTTACGGATGCACCATAACCTCCTGACACAGGTCACCCCAGTCATGGTGCCACCACACACCGTTTTCCTTTCCAGTCTCACCGTTTATTTTTTCACTATCACTGTCACTACACACACCGGGTTCAGCTGCCATAACTCCTTCTTAATACTATCCCACTAGTTTCCTTCTTCACGGTCTCATTTATTTACCGTGTCACCGAAATTTTAGACATCATATTCCCTTTTCGGTGTCTTATTTCTGTTACCTTCTCCTCATTATAGTTCCTCAATTTTTACAATGTGAATTCCCTGGCACTGTTTCCATCATTGGCCACGATCTCACGTTCTCATCACAAGAGGCACACTGATACTTGGCACCGTTTCCTCTACCCCAGCAACCCTCTTCACCCTATTGCTTCCTTATTCACATCCCTATTTCCCTACTCATTCGATTTCCCCCTAACAAGATTCTCAAGACTCAACCACTTTCGATTCAACAAACTAACCGAATAACAAAGGAATCAAGTTGACATGATGACATCAATCAATGATTCAAAAATAACACAAACTACATTAAAATTTTTCAACATATAAAAAAATCACATATTCAAAATCTATGAACTTTTCATGCCATTAATGAAGAGGAATTCCATAGATCTGACGTTCCTTTCCCAAAGCCGAACAGGTAGTCGACCGAGGTTAGGGCTTGACCGCAGGAGATTCAGATCTGGACCATCACGAAATTAGACTAGCTGCCGATGAGTACTGTTGAATCCAAGATGTGTTGTTTCATCGTGTTGTTTCATATCTGGAGCCACCATAGGAAGACTTGTGTGGGGAGGAGCTCAAGCCACACTACATCAGATCCACATCACTGGAGTCATGTGTCGTTGCAGGTTTCGTTGGCTGCTGTCAAGAGAAGGTCATTGTATGGAGAAGCCACCGCATGCGCCGTGTTATGGAGAAGAAACCGAAGACCCCCTTCCCTTGTTGTGCGCCATAATTTGGGGAAGGAAGAAAAAATTCTAGTTAAAAATAAATAAAATATATAAAAAATGAACAAACAATTAATAAATCAGGAAAATAAATATGATATAATATATAATAATTATAATATAAAAACTGTTATAATATTTATAAATAGATAAGTTATAAAATAAAATATAATATAACCAATAAGAATATATTAAACAATATCTTATACAATAATAATTTATAAATAAAATTATTAATTATTTAATATTAATATTTTTAAACACTTAAATTTTAATTCAATTTTAACAGAATAAATGAAATAATTAAATTAATTAAGTAATTAATAATAATCTAATTTAAGAATTCTATTAAATTATACTAACTAAATTTAAATAATACTAACACTAATTGTATAATTTAATTAATAATAATATATTAAATACATAAAATTTTTATTAAAGAATTAATAAAAAATTAATAACTCTAATTTTAATAGTTATTTTGGTAATAATAATTATCAATTTAAGTATCTTTAAATTAATGTGAAATAAATTTTTAATATAAATATAATTTATAAAATAACTATAATATATTATTTATTTAATTTGTGTTTATTACATATTTTTTTTATTGCAGGTTCATACGGGAATTGATATCCAGTACAAATTCACTTAACTAACTTAGAGAGAGTTAGTTATGTTAGAAAAATTAGTGTGACATGCCTGTCGTGAAAGAAACGCATGTGTGTAGTGATACAGAAAAGGTTGAGTCCATGTCGGTGAAAATTGGGCAGTGACATGCAGCGGGTGAGGGAGGATATAAAAACAGAGATGCAGCAGAATTTGAGGTGACTCGCATTCATTCCATGAATACTCCAAATGTGTGAGAAGCAGAATTCATTCAACTATGCACTTGGAAGAAGAGCGAGAACCTGAGGTGAATCCTAGGGCACTTCTCAGATAACCTTTCCTTGGAGACTTGAGGGCCAGGAGAAGCAGCAATTCGAGTTAGTATAGGGAGTTTTCTTCCTATATTTTCTTTCAGTTCTCATTCTATATAATTGAATGATTTTAGTTTATTTATTTGAGATAATGATTGGATAAATACTTCAGTTCGGGGAAAAAATCGAATTTACTGGTTATCTTCCTTTCGCTTTTTTGTATCATTTTTAATTTGTTCGGAGTTGTTTGGTGAGTTCAGTTATAATTAAATTCAATTGCAACATACCACATGCACTTAATCTCGAAACTCCACATTTATTCGGGGAGTTTGATTTTGTAATAATTTTCTTTTATATTTTTATTGAAATGAAAGACTACATAATATACGGAGAGTTTGTTCTGTAATTTTTTTCAAACTAGAATTATCATTTTGATTAAACTATGATTGGTGAACTCCAAGACTTGTTGGCTTGAAGATTTATCTCTTAATGAGGGAAATAAATCACTCCTTTTCAGTGGTATTTATTGTAATCGCATTTTTGAGATGGAATGTTTTCAAATCCAGTAGATTTGATATTTTTCTCCAGACATATTTCTCTAGATTTTTCACTTATCAACATATTATTTCTCTGTCATTGTGTTTAGCCTATTTCTTTCTTTGATATAGTTTATAACAAAAAAATAAAAATACTTTGATGTTTCAATTGTGCCTTATAATAAAAAAAATTAAAATAAGTATAAAAATAGAATCTCAACCCCACTATTGACAAAAGTGGGGTCCTTTTGTTAGTTTTTAGAAGAATAGTTGTCAAAATTGCCTTCTCTATGGGTTCGACCCTGCTTGCCACATATACTGTAGTTTGTTGGATTATAAATTTTAAACTTGGACCTGCTTCAATGAAATTTTAGGTCATGTTTTTGGCACCGTTTCTAGGTAATACACGTGTTGAGTGTTGTATGTTTTAGAAAATATAAAAAAATAAAAAACATAAAAAATCATATTAAAGTCTGTTTTAAAAAAACTACTTTGAACTAAAACCTATTGTTTGTGTTGTTTTTGAAAAATTGGCTTCACTGTGAATGGTTGTGTTTTTAATATCATCTAGTGTCAGTATAAAAATTGAAGTTAATGAAAATTGGGATCAACAAGGGCCACATTGTGTGTGTTGTGGCTATTATGGGCATACTTTCTGGCAGTGTGTCTATAACCAACTTCAACAGATTGATTACATTGAATAAAATGAAAACATTGAATCTAGTCCTGACACCCTATCAAGGATTGACCTAATTGATTTTAAATTGGACTCAATGGTGGAACTAATTAACTATTGGTTAACTAAAACCCATGAAATTTTACATAGATATTCTCAAGAAAAAGATAAAATAATGAAAATATTGGAAAACGTGCTTTTTGAATTACAACAAATGGTTAAAAACAAAAATAATTTGAAGAAAATGAAAAACAATTTTTATATAAGATTTGAAAATCATGTGGAAGAGGAAAGTGATAGTGAAACTAGACAAGAAACCATTTTCTTTGAAAAATATGATTTTGTTGAACTAAATTTAGTAATAACCAACTCACTGAGTCAAGAGAATAACATTAAAAACACCAAAAAGAGATTTAATGGTGATGAGTTGGGCAATTCTGATGATTCAATAATGCAAATTGAAAAGGATTGCCCAGTTCATTACATCATTCCTTCGTTTGAGAATAATAAATGTTTTTAGGAGTTTTGAGAATGAAGTCACTCGGGTTGAAGATATACTAGAAAATGAAATTTTGAATGTTAAAAACTCTTCAACTAATTTTTAAATCTTTGTAAACAATGAGCCTGAAATTGATTTTGGGTACACCTTGGAAGAGAACCTTAAGTTGGAAATCATAGAATCTCAAATCATTGAACCTAAACTGATAAACACTCTTTCATTTTTTGAACGTATAAACCCAATAATTTCTGAATTTTTGTTAGATGATGAGGATGAGGGATGGATATTTGAAGAAAGACTAACTGATGAGTTTACATTTCCCTATTCTAATAGTAATCACTTTTTTGAATATTTTTGCAATGAAATAGAAAGTAGTGTTAACCAATTTTAGGAGAATTGTATTAATTTGAACATTATGGAAACTAAACTCATTGAAACTGAATTGTACAATTCTTCTACAGAAATTGAGTTGCAACACTCAAATGACGTGGTTTTGGAAAGTGAGCCTTTTGAACATGAACATGTTAGAGTGGTTGGGCACACACTTGAATTAGGTAAGATTTAATTGTTAGAAGTAGTATATGTTGAGTGTTTATTCGCTAATGAGGAACTTTTGGAAGAGATTTACAAAATTGTTAAAACTGAAACTACTTTTGGTCAAATAAATTCTCTTCCCTGTCTCCCACTTTCATCCTCAACTGTGAAGGGTGTTGAGCCTTCTCATGATACTTATAGTAGTCCAGAGGGGAAATTTCACTTGAGTTCCAATGTACATGATTCTGTTGAGAACTCTATTGAATTCCCTTTTGAACCTACTAATCATAACTCACCTATTAGTACCCTTGAATTTGAATATTATTATGTTGATGTTGATAAGGTTAGATTAGAGGAAAATTCCACACCCTTTGAAGCACCTACTTTTCCATCCCTTCCAAATAAAGTTAAATGTTTCAAATCTAAAAAAAATCTAGGAGTGGATAGCATTATGCTCACAAATGTTAAAGGGTTCTACATAGGGGTTATTTTAGGCTATGATAGTTTGGTTTTATTTTACATTAGTCTTGGAGCCCACATAATTCATATTTCTGTTAATAAAAATTGGGACAAACACATGTGGTGGTTCCTATTAAGGAAACCACATCCACTTAGTTACTATGGTTAGTTTCTAGGTGAGTCCGATTGGGGACTTTAAATCTAGTGTTTCATGGGAGGAAACCCATGGTTTCCATTTTGTTTTCAATAAAACACAAAAAATGTGATTAAATAAAGTCTAACTGAAGTCTTTAAACTCAGTGCTTCAGGGGAGTAAACCCATTCTTTGTTTTCATTTTTGTACTATTTTTTTCTGAATAAAGTGCTATTGTGTTGTCTTCTATATGCTTTGTATCTGGTGGTTTTTAGTCCTGGTTTTCAAGCTTTGTGTTCTCAGGATGCTGCTTCTTGTGTTAATAAAGGAGTGGAATTTCCATACTAGAGGGAAATTGGAAAATATATTCAGGGAAGTACTCAATTCATAATTTCTTTATTTAATTTTCTACTCCTATTGACATAGAGGATAAAATATGCTGCATGTTTTGTTTTAAAAATTCTGCATATGTTTGCTAGAAAATATTGTTGTATGACATGATATATTGAAAAATAAAATGCATGTCACCTTGCTTAAAAACATTATGCTATATGTCATTATTTTGTACACAAATTCTGTAAGTTCCTTCTTATTGAAAATTTTAATTCATTGATATATTAAAAACTTTCACTGCATAAACTGTAATGTGGGGGGATACATTCACGCTGAGAAATATTGTATTGAATATGTTTTGGGTTGGGGTGTTTATCATGTTCTTTTTATATTGTGTTGAATATCTGACTGAATTAATTCTGCAATACTTGAATTCACTCCAATTAACAGTGCACTTACACATCACATTTAATTTTTGAGCTGCATTGGAAATTATTCATTCGACTGAATGTTAATGCCTGAACTTTCTAATGAATCTGATGTTGAGTTTTCATTGCGGAAAACAAGATTTTTGAACTTTAATGTGACATTAGTACATGTCATAAATCTACAAAATTTATAATCTGTTTTGAACTTTAACTGTCAAAATGTTCTTCTTCATATTTAGAAGTCAACTTTGGGGACAAATTCAGGTTTTAAGTGTGGGGGAGGGGGTCAATTCTTGATTGTGCTGAACTTTGCTTAATTGTAAGTCCATAAATTACCACTGCAACTTCAAACTTTTTGATAAAAAATGGGTGACATATTTCAAATTTTTTACATAATTTTAGGCTTTACATTGTACTCTGATGAGTCTTTCCAAAGGACAGTGCCTTGCTAGTAGTTAATAACTTCTTTGAATCTAATGATAATGAGGTTGGATGATTGCTGAGTGATATTTACTTAGTGATTGAATGGAAATCTTGTTTAGAGACTATTTTTGAGAGTGATATGGGTAACCTTTTAATGGAATTATGATCCTTACCCTTGGAACATGAAGTTTGGTCTTTATCCTTGGGGACACACATTTTAATTATTTATAAATGTAACCTCCTTAATGAAATAATGTAAATTTTTTTTATATAAAAATTTTGAAACTAAAGTAGTTTGGGCATATGGGATCCCACAGTGAGTCTCTGAGACCCTAGATGTTGGGTGTGTTTTTTTACTATATGCCCTCTATACACTTTGAATAAGTGCATTACACAGTTCTTAGCACACAATACATGGCTTGGGAAAAAGTAAAATAAAGTGTCTAGGGTCAATAATGTGCTAATTAAGGTGAGGGGAAATATGAACGCCGAATGAAGAAGGAGTCAAGTGGTTTATATGGGAGTCATTTCGGATGTATCATTAAGGTGATTCACAAATAAATATTTATTTTTGGAACTATGGTGATGAGTAAGGGTACAAAGTTCTTCTGGTTAAGTTCTTAATTCCACATAAATTTCACCTATTGTCAGTCTTGGAATTAGAACCTATTCCTGGACTAAAATTAGTCACAAAGAAATATCACTTACGAGCCATGACATCTTCATTTCTTGATGATTCATAGTTATCAAGATTACTAGTGAGAATTTTTTCTAGGAAAGCTTCGTATGAGAAATTTATTTTCTAAAATCCTATTGAAATCTTCTGGAAGTCCTCTATTAAAAATTCTAGACATGTTATATTTTGATCAATATAATAAAAACATTTTTTTGTTTCTCAAAGAAAGTAAAACATGGATTGTTTGAGTACAAACAAATATTAAGTGTGGGGGAATTAAAAAACTTGACCAAAACCTTCATTGAATCTGATCAATGTTTAAAATTTATAATCCTACTAACTATAGTATATGTGGCAAGCAGGTTTGAACACACAGAGAAGGAAATTTTGACAAATATTCTTCTGAAAACAAACAAAAAGACCCCACTGGTGTCAGTAGTGGGGTTGAGTTTCTATTTTTCAACATTTTTTAATTTTGTTTTTTGTAAGGCACAAATAAAACATCACAATATTTTTATTTTTTTTCTCTAAACTACATCAAAGCAAGAAATAGGCTAAACATAGTGACAGAGAGATAATATACTGATAAGAGAACAATCTAGAGAAATATGTATGGAGAAAAATATCAAATCTACTAGTTTTGAAAACATTCCTTCTCACAATAGTGATTATAACTAATACCAATGAAAAGGAGTGATTTATTTCCCTCTCAAGGAAATAAATCACTCAAGTTGACTAGTCTTGGAGTTCGCCACTCTTAGATTAATCAACTTGAGAATTCTGGTTTGAAAAAAAAATTACAGACCAAACTCGTCGTATATTCTGTAGTCTATCATTTCAATTTAAATGTAAGATAAAATTATTCCACAATAAATCTCACCGAATGAATTTGGAGTTTCAATATTAAGTGTAGGTGGTATGTTGTGATTGAATGTAATCACAACTGACCTCACCGGCCAATTTCAATCACATTAAAAATGATAGGGAGAAGAGATAAGGAAGATAACCGGTAAATTCTATTTTTACCCCAAACTGAAGTATTAACCTATCATTATATCAATTATGTAAACAAAAATAATTCAATTACATAAGAAGAGAACTTAAAGAAAACAAATGAATAAAACACCCTCTACTAGCATGAATTGCTGCTGCTCCTGGCCCTCAGGTATCTAGGTAAATGTTCTCTGAGAAGTGCTCTAGGATTTACCTCCGATTCTCGCTCTGTTCCAAGTGAATAGTTGAATGAATTTTTCTTTCCCCACATCTGGTGTGTTCATGGAATAAATGTGAGTCACCTCAAATTCTGTAGGATCTCTGTTTTTAGATCCTTCGTCACCCGCTACATGTCACTGCTCAATTTTCACCGACTTGGACTCTTCTTTTCTTGTTTAACCGCACACGTGCGTTTTTTCAGGACAAACACGTCGCACTTATTTTTCTCACGTAACTAAATCCCGCTGAGTTAGTAAAGTGAATATGGACGGGATCACAATTCTTGTATGAACCAGTAATAAAATAACAGAAGTAATAAACAATTATTAAATAAATAGTATATTATAGTGATTTTATAAATTAGAGAGAAATTAAAAGGTTAATTCAAGTTAAATTAAAGATACATTAATTGATAATTATTATTACCAAAGTAACGATTTAAATTATAGTTATTAATTTATTATCAAATCATTAATAAAAAATTTAAGTATTTAATTTATTGTTATTAATTAAATTATAAAATTAGTGATAGTATTATTAACATTTAGTTAATATAAATTAATAGAATAATTAATTAAGATTAGTATTAATTACTTAATTAATTTAATTATTTAATTTATTCTGTTAAAATTGAATTTAAATTAATGTGTTAAAAAATATTTACATTAATTAATTAATAACTTTATTTATAAATTATTATTGTTTAGGATATAATTTAATAAATTATTATTGGTTATCTTATATTTTATTTTATAACATATCTATTTAAAAATATTATAATAGTTTTTTATTATAATTATTATATATTATATCCTATTTATTTGTCTGATTTATTAATTTTTTGTTTGTTTGTTATTTATTTCATTTATTTTTAATTAAAATTTTTTCTTCTTTCCCAAAATTACGGTGCACAACAGGGGAATGGGTGTCTTAGGTTTCTTCTCCACAATGCGGTGCAAGTGGTGGCTTCTCCTTGCGGCGACCTTCTCATGACAGCGGCCTACGAAACCTGTAATGACACAGGACTCAAGTGACGTGAATCTGATGTAGTGCGGCTCGAGATCCTCCCCACACAGATCTTCCCATGGTGGCTTCAAATATGAAACATTGTGACGAAATAGAACATCTTGGCTTCAATATTACTCACGGGCGGCTAGTCCAGTTTCACGATGGTCCATCTCTTAATATCCACCGGTCAAGCCCTAACCTTGGTCAACTACCTGTTCGTCTTTGGGGAAGGGATATTTAGATCTACAGAATTCCTCTTCTTTAATGGCATGAAAAGTTCCAAGATTTTGAATCTATGATTTGTTTTATATGATTAAATTTTGTAAAATGGTTTGTGTTATTGTTGAATCATTGATTATGTTCATCTAGTCGGCATGATTCCTTCATTATCCTGTTAGTTTGGGGAATCGAAAGTGGATGAGTCTGAGAATGTTGTTAGGGGTACTCGATTGAGCAGGGGAAGAGGGCTGCGTATAAGGAAGTGATATGGTGTGGAGGGGTTCTGTGGTAGAGGAAATGATGCCAAGAATCAATGTGCCTCCAGTGATGAAACGGTGAGATCATGGACAAATATGGAAACAGTTCTAGGAAATTCATGGTGGAAAAATTGAAGAACTGTAATGAGGATACGGTAGCAGAAAGAAGACACCGTAAAGGGAATACGATGTCTGAAATTACGTTGAAATCGTATGTAAATGATACTGTGAAGAATGAAACTGGTGGGATAGTACTTAGAAGGAGTTACAATGGTTGAGCCTAGTGTGTGCAGTGAAAGTGGCGGTGAGAAAAGAAACAGTGAGACCAGAATGGAAAACGGTGTGTGGTGGAAACATGATCGGGGTGACCCATGTTAGGAGGCTATAGTGCATCTGTAAATGAAATGACAGCAAAGGTTACAATGACACCATAAACCTGCAAGAAAAACAGAGAAAAATAAATTGAAACACAATAAAAACTGAACAAAGTAATTAATTAAAACTAATAATAATAATTAATGAAATTGAAAATACAAATATTCATAAAATTTAATAAACTTATAAAACCAAATAAACTAATGTTAAATTAATATTAACTTTAATTTATAAAACTAAAATTTTTACCAAATTAAAACTAAAATTAATGAATGCAACTAATCTATTAAAATTTAATATAACATTCAAAAAAATATTAAACAATAGTTAATTTTTTATAATAGTAACTGTATCAAATTAAATCAATTTAAAGTAAACAAGTAATTAGTATATTATTAAACCATTATGTTAATTAATGAAAATAAAAAAATTGAAGTGGGTCTATAATCTTTTATTTTAATTAATGAATTATTAATAGACATATATTAATAATGTTATATTATTTAATTATTAATACATTCAATGATAGATTAAGATTAAATAATTTATGTGTGAAA
Organism: Viscum album; assembly: GCA_963277665.1. Taxonomy (NCBI): domain Eukaryota; kingdom Viridiplantae; phylum Streptophyta; class Magnoliopsida; order Santalales; family Viscaceae; genus Viscum; species Viscum album. The sequence continues at coordinate 769,943,510 of OY728121.1, forward strand.
GAAAACTAATTAATTAAACAATAAATCCTAAATAATTAGATATACAGAAAAAGATACCAATACAAAATAAAAAGTAATTTAAAATTTAAAATTAAACCAAGAAATAAATTAATTATTTTAAAGCTTTTAAAACACAATTATTAATAAAAACTGATTAAATTAATAAATTTAGTTATAGGGTTACAAAAGTGTGATTATTTATTTAAAAGTGTTAAAATACGTAATTTAATTGATAAAGAATTAATTAAAAAGATGTGGAAAAACATGTGTTTTTAAGGCCACATCATATATCAAAATGGATTTATTTCCATGATAAGGTGGGTATGGGTCTAAAATCTCTAAACCAATATGTTTTAGACATGTTTAGGTCACCATATTTACCTTATCTTTTAGATTTAATTCTTAGTTAAATTTTTTAACTTTTACCATGTCTTCCTGTATTATTATAATATATGGTAAATAAACATGCTATAAAATGCCAAGAGAACCTCAAGTTGTTCATTAATGACATATCTATCATTTTATAAATCTTTCTGAAGAACCTTAGACTTTTAGTACTGTTATATAATTTAATACAATATTATTAGTTTTAAACACTCATTTATGTCAATTTTGACCCTCTATAGTTTATGGCTTTTGCGAAAGTCATAAAAATCTAATTTCTTAGAAATAAATACATTAAATCAACCCAAAAAGTTCATATTAACCACTAAAATTCGTTGATGGCATCAAATATTTCAATTTACATTTATTTTAATATTTATAATATCAATTATTTTAATATTTCATTAATAAGATAATTACTCTATCATCATTATGTCATAAATAAATTTATTTATCTATAGTCTAAAAATTATAATTATAATTCTATGATGTATTTAATAATTTTAGATTTCTAATTTATATTTATAGTCGACTTTATCTTATGTATAACCCTATATTAAAAATGGTTTAGGTATTGCAATTTAAATTTAACACTTTTCACTTAACTTTATAAAAAATATAATAAATGTCTTAATTTAATCCATATGGATAAAAAAGAATGATATTTTTTTCCTAATGTTGATTTTGTCTGAAATTAACTTATCCAACAGAATTAGGACATGTGTTGAGCTAATTATTATATCGTTGTAACCATTAATTACCCAATTTACTTTTAACTGTGGTAAATAAAATTCAAAAGATACTATTCACCAAAAATTATTTTCATCCTATTGAACCAAATTTTACATAATGATGTCAAAGATGTCTCTTATATTTTTGAAATTCAATTCACAGAAGTAGTAAAATTATGTTTTATGCAAATTTGAAAATGTACCTAGAAGGTGGGTAAATGACGGTAAAAAGGTCAAAACAATTTATATATATCTAATCTTATTATAAAATGAATTCAATAAATTACATTGGAATAATAAAGGTATTATTTATATATATTGATTTTAAAGTAAATTTAAATTAAGAATAATTTAAATAAAAATTTGTGTTAAAAAAATAATACAGTGTTTTTCATTATTTATTAGAAATTGAATGTTTTTAGAGAAATACGATAAAATCACCCAAAGATAATTTTGATATTCTAAATTCAGAAATAATTTCTATTTTACCAAATTCAAAACATAGAAGTTGTTTTAATTAATTTAAAAATAATTCTTATTGAGAGAACCAGAAAATGGTTTTTTGAAAAGTAAAATCAATCAAAATATAGATATGTGTTTATATCCAATTTAAATGTAAAATTTCATCCAATGATCAACATTGGAATAAATGAAAAAAATATAATATAATTATTTTAAAAACCATTAAAATGTATAATTTAACACTATAAATTATTTTGATTAAAAAAATTCATTTAATTAAAATTTACTATTTTCATTATTCATCAAAATATGAAAGTTATCGAAAAAGTACCCAAAATTTATCCATAATAAATTTTTATGTCGCTCTTCTAATGAAGATGATTGTTTTTTTCAAATCGAATATATAAAAGTGTCATATATTGGATTCAAAAAGGGTTCGCCTTTAAAAGGTGGTAAAATTGCATTTTTTTGATAAATACTTTTGTTATCTGAATAATTGAATTTGTTCTTTTATTATGTCTAATAAACACATAATATGGATGTTAAAATTATATGGAGTATATAAAATTCAAAATGCAGTAAATACTATTCATAAACTCTTTTTGAACGACTATTTTTGTAAGTCGTGGTGGGCTCGAACTCGGTGTTGCATGTAGCGCAAGATATTGAATTACATTAATAAACATAACTTACTATAAAATCTTGGGGTGTTACATTCTCCCCCCCCCCCATGGAAATTGTGATATCAAAATTTGAAAATTGGCCGTCGGAACATAATTAAATGTCCCAAATCCTAAAAGGGTTCAATAAAACTATCACATTAAAAGAAAGAAAGAGAAGTAAAATGGTCATCGAAGTAAATAAATACTAGGATTCCATTTAAAAAACATTGATATGGAAGATAATATAAGTGTCAGGTTCTAATGGAGAGTGAGATAAAACATTATCTGGGGAATGTTAACAACAAGAAAACCAAAAAATGGTGATGGGTTAAGCGGTCATTGGTTTCCCAGTAGAAAAAGTAAACAAATAATGTTTAGGTTTTAAGTTACATTTCATAAAGTTGAGGAATTTATTTATGAGATTTACTAATAACAAAAAGAGATATACTTACTTTTCCAATATAGTTTCATCCTTTAAAAAATTTCTACCACTAACTCATCTTTTCTCCAAACGATCAGTATTCAAGATAACTTGGTCACACCTGAAGCACTAGAATCAAATTACGAAGAATCACATAATCCACAAAAGTTGAATTATATATTTACCTTGACTTTAGAGATTAACCAAAACAAAAAATGGTTAATACAAGGTTAGATGATCCCCAAAATGTATAATCCTTTATAGAAAGAAATATTAATCTTAATTTCCAAAAATAAACAAACAATATCCATATTTCAATAAATACCATTCAATAAAAAATTTTCCTTAAAATACATAAATATAATCCAAACTAAGATTCAATCCCAAAACATAGAAAAATTTAATTCCAAATTCTTTTATAGTAAATCTTAACATTTATCTCCAAATAACATCAACTACTCTAAAAGTCTTATACTGAAGTGTAATTAACCGAATCACTTATTCTCTTTGATAGGTTAATCATTTCCAATAAAAACCCATGTCTCTATAAGTCCAGAATAAAAACATATATTCTTATAAAATAAAAATCCACCATTATTCCTCAAATGAAATCGCATAGTATTCTATTTTACATAGTTATATATTTGTCCCAACAGAGTGAACGTCTTCCAAAATAACATTTATCACATAATCACTAAATAATTTTCCTATACTAAGGATATCAATTTGATAAATCATAAGATTCCAAATCAAATTATTATTTATCATAAAATAATTTAACTACAAATAATTTATCACACTAACTAGGGACTTCACCTAGTCCATTGTTATATGGTAAATCCCAGTCACACTTTGGTTGTGGGTTCGATTCCCATAGCTTTGTCCTACGAGACAGGTTGTGACACAGTCTACATATTGTCCTTTTTTAAAAACTATATTTTATAACATTCCGAAAATGAGATAAATTCCTCAAAATAACCATAACATAATATAACCACAAAATCTATCTCATACATCGCATTTTCATCCAAAAAATTAATAACATGTAATTGCCTAAATTTCAAGGATCATATAACCTCAAATGGTTTTTTTAATATATCCACAAAAGAAAAGACAATTCTTCCTCAAATAACATTTTCACATAACAAACTACAGGGTTACACATAATAGAGAAAAGTCCTCCATTGTAATTCCATCAACAAAGAGAATTAATACTTTTAAACATTTCGTCATCCATTTGTTTCCACATAGGTTCTTGCATGACTAAGTGGATATCCTATAGAATTGGACATTGACTAGGGTAATGCCCAGGTCCCCTATATTTATGGAAAATAACAGTAAATTTATTATTAGGGTCATTTTTATTTTCATCCATAGTACTCACAATTTTTTCAGGGCAATTCATTACTCTATGTCCTTATTTTCAACACATAAATCATTTCTTTCTTCCATTGAGACACATACCTAGGTGTCTCCTTTCACATTTCCAGCATGATAGAAATTGAGCTTTATTTTCTCCATGGTCTCAACTACTGGAGCTCTTATCAATCTCTACATTTCTATTATTTGTTGAGTTTGGGATTTGGTTAATGTATATGTTGTTGATAATATTTTTGAAACATTCTTCTGCATAAACATCATATATTTTATGTCATTAAACATTCTATTTAGTTTATCACTTCCACCATATTTCCCACATTGTACATTGTTTTCAATGTTACTAAGACTTCGTTGGAATGTAGCCCTTGACTAAAACCAAAAAGTATAGTGTGACTAACAGTAGTTGTAAAAAAATTTAGAGAATATCATGTAACCTTATATTCAATCTAAAACAACTTAGGATTAACCAAGATTATTTATTCACATTTCATATAAAAATATTGTATATCGATTTGTAAAGAAAATTTGAATTATCCTAAGCATATCCCCCAGGAGTGTCAAACCAGGTGCGCAGTAAGGCCTGTTATTGTGTACCCAGATACCCTAGGTCAACCCTTAAACTCCTTGTAAATGTTTTTAGTCCAAGGTACATCTATTTCAGAACCAAGTCAACTTGTATTATCTATACAGGGATTTATTTCTTGGGAAACTCACAAAACCTAGAAATTTCCAAAATTAAAGGATGTTCTTCTATACTAATTCTCAAATTCTATATTAGGGTAATGTTTCCTAATCAGAGTTTATCTAAATCTAGATTCCAAGGATATTTCTATACTTCCTTTGATACTAACTATAACACGCTGACCCTATTATCGAGAGTCGGTACATTATTACATAACATTGGAATCATTACAAGGAATCAATTCCTGAAGTGTCAATAAGTTTAGAAGACATGGAAAATAGATTACATACATGAACTTCACATTATAATTTCTAACAAGAAATACAACAAAGATAATCATTTGAGAATTTTGTAATTATATTGGATTAAACCTTCATATAAAACATAATACACATCTTAGCATATTGAGAAAATAAAACATAAGAAAGGGATGAGCTCAGATCCATAGTAAGGATAATCTATATAGTGGAATCTATAATAAATTATCATAAACCTTTATGGAAATGTATAAAATTGAAACAAAATCCCTTTAAACATAAACATCAGTAAAATATGGAAATGATAAATTAAAAAATGACATTTACTTATTTACATGGATATTATACTAGTCAACTAATCACATTTAGTATCAATTACTATTCTCATATTGATGGAATGCATAATGATGCAAATTTTAACCACAATGTCCAAGACGTATGCTAAGACTCTAAATATATATTTTGTCAAGGCCTTATTCTAAGACACTAGTTTGTCTCATGGGTCCTATCGATGCATCGAGGAAATATAGCGGGCCCCTCCAATCACTTAATATGTAAAATGCATTCATAATATGAAAAGGTTGAAATATAATCTAAACATTTGTATTAAAACTATCATATGAAATGTCAAAACTTTAACCACAAACCATGAATGGTATAAAAATAGCACATCCATAGTCAAACATAACTCATTCATTACAATATGTATGATTTTATTATAATAAATCATCCTCAATAAAGAATAAAATAAAATTAAGGATATTTAAATATATGAAAATAATTAGTAAAACTTATTGGAAGAAATATCACATTTTTCTTGAAAAAATTCAAAAGTCACAAAATTTATCAAAGAAGTCATTCAAAATAGATTTTTTAATAAAAGTGTCCCATATCACATTGAAACATTGAAACAAATTTTAGTTATAAAACATTCACGACCAAATAAATAAATCCTTAAAACCATTTTTAAAACATGGACATCAATGAGAATGATTTAAAAGAATAAATCTTTAAAACATTTAAAATGATATTTTAGTTATAGAGTTCAAAACCAAATGAGAGATGCTTCAATACAAATAATTGAGGAATAACATTAATCAAAACCATATAATATCATGAGAATAAATGTATTCATGATATAATATATCAAGGAAAGTATATACACCATATAAAAGTGAATTGGCTCATAACAACAAAGAAGTCTCAATGGAACGTAAATTGAGATAAAATCCACTATAAAGACAATATCCCTATATTGAAGATAAATCAATAGAATAATTAAGTTTAAAAAATATAAACACTCTCAATATTATTGGATATTCAGTGTAAATGAATTAGAGTACATTCAGATATATTCTTGTAAAAACAAAACCAAAACTTGGATGTTTAACTTATTGAATGGAAATTTAGTTAAGATTGCCCATATCAAGTTCTATTCAATGAAATTAAAATTTATAAATTGATTTATTATATCTATAAAAAGTATATTCACACAATGGGAAGTGGAAATTGCTATATAAATAAATAAATAGTGATTCCACACATAATCTAGGATTAATATATTCAATGAAGTATGTGTAAAACCCAATGTGTGGAAATTGATATTAGAAATTCCCTTACCGATTGGGTAACTTATGGAATATACACACCATGAAAAAAGGATCATACAATGAATATGTAAATATACATAAATTATATTATATTATACAATGAATAAAATATTGGGTATTATATACTCTACCTAAAAGGTAATAGTGGAAAATATTGCATGAATCTCATGGGAATAAAAAGTGAGATGAAAACCCCCACACCTTATACATTCATTTAGTTGAGATAATGTTTAACATCCTGTATAATGGTTAAATAATTTTTATTAAAATATAAAATAACCACATTTAAAAACATTATATCATATATGATCCTCTAATATTGATTTGTTAATAATATTTCAGTAGTATCAATGTTTTGGGTGTAAACTGATTTGTTTTACAGTATATGTTTTCTTAAGTAAGTCATGTTTTTTATGTATAGGATGTATTTTATTCATATCCATAATTATATTATGTTATTAAACATTATTTCTTAATCATAAAATCAAAACTATTTTTGAATGGTTACGATTGGGAATGAAATCTCATCGCGTCGTGGAGACGGTAAGTCGTACGTATGCACAAGCGACAATATAATTATATTTATGGTTATATCTTATGTAATTGGATGGTATATTATATATACATAATCATTGAAATTTTTTATTTATTATTTAAATCAACTATATTCATTATTATACCCATCCAAATAATAAAGTTTTGAATAGAAAACTACACCCCAACGTGGAGACGGTAAGCCGTACGCACGCATGCATGGTGACTTTTCATTCATATGATGGATAAAATAATGGATATGGTTGTACAATAAATATAATAACATCATATATTGTATAAGTTACTGGTTTTCTTTTATTGAATCAAAAAATAAAGAGGAAGTGGATGAAGAAAAGAAAATTGAAAGAGGTGGCGAAATAATTACTTCTTCTTTGGGTGCTTCCATTTTGATTTGTAAAAAAGGTATCTTTAGGTTGGATTTAAGATCATAATAGGGCCTCTAGGATTATTTTAGGGTAGTTGTGAGAATATATGAGTGGGGTTTGGCCGCTTCAAATGACATTGGAGGTGTGAATTTGAGAGAAGGAGAAGTACCCTTTTATAAGGGAAGTGAGGGGCACTTTAAGAAGAACCTGAAATATTATTTTAGTATAAACTAATTTTTGGGTTTTCATAGCTCCAAATAGATTTATTTCTAGGGTAAGGTGGAAATGGGTCTAAAAACTTTCAATTAACAGGTTTTAGACATGTTTAGGTCACCATATTAACCTTATCTATTATATTTAACTCTTAGTTAAATAAAATTACTTTTACGATATCTTCTCGTATTATTATAATACATGGTTAATAAACATACTATAAAATTCCAAGTGAACCTTAAGTGGTTATTTAATGGAATTTATATCATTATATATGTCTTTTGGATGATCCTTATATTTTTAGGACTATTATATAATTTAATAAGATATTATTTGTTTTAAAAACTCATTTATGTCAATTTTGACACTTTTTAGTATTTGATTTTTGTGAAAGTCAAAAAAATATGATTTCTTAGAAAAGTTACATTTAATCAACCCTAAAATTTCATATTATCCTAGAAAATTAGTGTATGTCATCAAATTTTTATCTTTACATTTATTATAATATTTATAATATCAATTAATTTACTCTTTCATTTATAAGGTAATTAGTGCATCATTATTGGGTCGTAAATAAATTTAATTATCTAATGTCTAAAAATTAAAAATAAAATACTATTACGTATGAAATCATTTTAGGTTTCTAATGGATATATATATTTAAATTTTTCTTATGTATAACCCTATATTAAAAATGCTTTAGTTATTAAAATGTTAATTTAATTCTTTTAACTCTTCTTTAAATAAAATATAATAAATTTCCTAATCTAATCAATATTGCTAAAAAAGAATCATATTTTTGTCATAAGATTTATTTTGGTTGAAATACACTTACACAATAGAAATAGAACGTTTGTGGGGATAATTATAATATAATTTTTAACTTTAATTACACTATTTACTTTTAACCGTGTTAAAAAAAGTCAACAGATATTATTCAGAAAAAATAATTTTAATCCTATTGAACCACATTTTACTTATTGATATCAACCGTGTCTCTCATATTTTGGAAATTATATTCATAGAATCGGTGAAATTATGTTTTATGAAAATTGGAAAATGTGCCTAGAAGGTGGGTAAAAGAATGTAAATATTTCAACAATATTTTATATATCTAATATTATTATAAAATGAATTCAATGAATTTCATTGGACTAATATTGGTATTATTTATCTACTTTTACTTAAAAATAAAATTAAATTGAAAAATTACTTTTAATGACAGACATTGGATTAAATTATAAAAATATAATCTAATTGTACATCAAAAACATTCAAATTTATATGTTAACACTATAAATTATTTTCATTAAAAAATGTTATTTGTAACTTAAATTTTCTATTTTTCACTATTCATCAAAATATGAAATTTATCCGGAAATCACAGAAAATTTATCGAAACAATATTTTTATGTCCCTATACTAAAATAGAAGTTTATTTTGTCAAATATAATATATAAAAGTGTCCAATATTGTATTTAAAAAGGGTTATCCATTAAAAGGTGGTAAAATTGCATTTTTTTTAAAATACTTCTTCTATCTGAAAAATTATGTTAGTTATTATATCATGGATAAGAAACTCATAATATGGATATTAATATTATATGGAGTATATAAAATTTAAAATGTTGTTAATACTATTCATTACCGCTTTTTTAAAGGTTATTTTATTAAGGTGTGGTGCACTCGAACTAAGTATTACATGTAGCACAAGATATTGAATTTCATTAAAGAAAATAACTTACTATGAAATATTGGGGTGTTATATTGGAAATGAAATTATTAGTAATAATACAATAGCATGAAGATTATATGACTGTGTATAAAGTATAAAACACCGATTTTTATGGTATGTTCAAAATTTAATTCAGGATAATTATTGAAAAATTAGTTATTTCTACATTGGATTATTACTAAGATATCAATGGACATTGGATTAACATGAGGTTAACATTAATGAGAAACTACTTAAATGTGATTATTGTGTATAAATAGTGTATTTTATCATGTATTAAATAAAAATAAGAAAAAAATAGGTGTTTTTAGAAGGAAATGTCAGTATTGTCCATCAAAAAAATATACATGTAAGAAATTAATGATTCCAGATTTTGAAAAGTTATGTAAAAAGAACCATGGGGATTGACATAAAAAATATGGGAATTTCTTTTGAGGGGGAATGTTTGGGAATATAGCTCATGACATCCAATAAAATTTTCAGATAAAATTTTAAATATTCGTCGTATTATTCATTAACTATAATGAGTTTAGACATTATGCTAATGTGCACCTGATGTCTTTAACTCGGGATATAGACCATCACGATCGAAAACAGAAGGTTATGGAAAACTGTTGTATTCTACTATGGATGATATTATGCCTTAAAATTATGTGGTGAAATGTATGTTACTAGTTTATTCATATTATTCCAATACTGAAGTGTCAAATGATTCTGCAACCACACTAAGAGGGTGGTGGATCAGGTGGGACCAATTTTTACAAAAAAAAATTCATCTTTAATTCAAGCATCTATCAAATTTTAATATGAGTGGATCTTTCTTGAAAATGAAGAATTTAAATGAAACACAATACAAAATATTTTTACAAGGTTAAGTACTAAAACCTATATCCATGCCATGTTGGTTATACCCCACCCAACATGGATTATCAATTATAATATTTTTATCAATTACAATGGTTATGGTATAAACTGGTTATACACCCCAGTAAACGATCCTCCAGTTGATTCTGGGTATACCCACCAGAAATCTGACTCTTCTGCCTTTTTTGGTTAGACCCCACATTAGTTCAATTGGTTAGACCCCTATTATCTTTCTCGATCCTCTTCAGCAACTGGTGATACCTCCCCCCACCCGTAACATGCTTCAACATCATCAATATGATCCATAGATAAGGTGATTAGTTGGTTATCCTCCACAATCTTGTTGGATCACACAAGATAGTGTACAAATCAATATCATTTTCACTTAATCTCATCTTTGTCAAACAATTTTAATACACCGAATTAAATCAGCTGACTTAGTACAAAGATACTTGTGAAAATATTCGTTATTATTTAGAAGACCTGGCCTCACTAACCACTAAAATATTTGGTACAGAATTTGATTAAAAACACTGATACAAATTATGTAACAACCCAAGATTTTTCAAATAAATTTAATATGTAATTCATGAATCATTGAGTCTCTACAATACACCAATTTGTTATAACCTAGCTAGAAAACATAAATTTTCCATCTATATGATTTGAATTTCGAAAAACTGACACACGTAGTTGTATTCAAAAAGATATTTAGAGTCTGATAAGATCAACATACATTTTTGGTGAAATGTTACATAACCCTTATGAATAGTAACATACCCTTATGAATTGTAACATGATCCTTATGAATAGTAAACATACCCATGAAAGTATAAATAAAATTTAGACGCCTTATAAATGAAATTGAGTATTTTAGAAATTAATAATTTTGTGTTAGTATTTTGCGAGTTCAAATATTTAATTTCAATTTTAAATCAACAAATTAATAAAAATATTTTTTATAAATATTATTCATAAATAATTATTTTTTTGTTTTATGATTTTAGGATAATGTTATGATACATAAGTTAATTTTTGAATGTATTATAAAATCATTTTTAAATTAAAAATTTGTATTTTTCAGGTAAATAATGATTTTATTAAAATATTATATTTCAAATATTTAGAAAATTAATGTTATAAAATGGACTTCATTTGCGGATTATACATGTCAAAAAATAGTTATGGTGAATTTTTTAATTTTTCTAAAAAACTTCAATTTTAGGAGAATAGTAAAATATGATAATTTACGATAAATACAAAATACATGATTTATTGTGTCATAGGTGATGTAAGGATGATGTAAGACCACATGGTTCTAACTTACATTAACACATTACTATTCTTGGTCACATTAATCAATACTATTGGTTGTCCTTGTAAAAATAAAAAATAAGTAAAATAATCGGAAAACCATCTTATCCTTCACTATAAAAATCACCCTTAATCCCTCTTCTCGTTACATCTATCAAGACTTGTGCCTCATCTAAATTCTACTCAAATATCCTTGCAAGATACTACCCCTTGTAATGTCTCATATTTTCCGTGTATTATTTTAAATATTATATGGAAATATTATGAGACCAGGCACAAATATGACACATCATTCCGAGTCTCGGTGATCTCGAAATGGTGGTTTGAACTTTTTTAAGATAAGTGAGTTGACACTTGTGCGCAGTTGTGGAAGTTTCGAAACGGATGCCCGGAATAAAAATATGAGGGCACCATTGCATCCGGGACATTGAATTTACCTAAGAATGGGTCTAACCTTGACCGGTGTGGGTTGAGCAAAAAAGTTAATTTTTGGACGTTTTCAGTAAAATAAAATAAAATAAATGGAAAAGGCTATTTTATTTATTTGGAAACATTCATTACAGCACAACGATGGGGCAGTTTTTTTAATAATTAATGTCATGTCATAATGACTCAAAAACAACAACTTGACTCACTAATGCTGTAGTGTTATGGAATTCCATACATTCTTCCCCTTTTAATGGTTTAATCGAACGATGGACGTTGACGGAAAATTGAGAGAAAACTATGGAGAATTCGTGGAGCCTTGGAGAAAACTCTCAGCGACGAATAACGAAGAATAAGAGCTAAGAATCGTTGTGCCAATGGGTTAAAGGATCTTGATGATGATGGCAACATGACCCCTTCATCAGCAATCGATCTCTTTTGAGGTAGGGATTGTTATTTCGATTATCCATTCTTGTTTTTGAATTTAAATGACGAACGTGGATCAACCACTAACATGTTGAACCGTGGAATCGTACATTCTTGACGGAGGGTTTTATTGGGTTTATTTTGGGGAATTAATCCATGTTAGATTTTTATTCTGATCCTGGTCCATTTGATCCTACTAATGGGAGCGGATCTACTCCATGACGAACAACGGTGGAGGATCGTTCCTCGATTTCTGCTTATTGGATTTCTTCCCCCCCCCCTTTCTTTTCCACATGCGTTCTTTGCATTCTTCATGGGGTGAGGAACAATTGAACATTGCACAATTTTTTTTGCAATGCAACGATCCCAAATTAAATATCCGACATCACGATGACCTTGCGGAGGTGCGGCGATGATAGTGGATGATGAATCAGACCGGATCAGAAAATACCATTCTTCGAGCGATCTTCACACGGTTGGATCGTTATGTGTTTTCATGACCGATCGGAGGACCAAAAACAATGGAATCAGCTTCATGGTGTCAGGTTGACCAAAACCTGTGAGTTTCATGGAGATCATACGGCCGGATTGACAAATGGGACAACTTGGAAGGCGCGACAGCGGAAGTCCACGATTCTAGAAATTTCCATAATACTAGGCGTGTACTTCCAAAGAACACGTCCTGTAGTACCAACAGTGGCGGCTAGGTTTTCGGGGGTCAGAGTGGAATTACACCACTTGTGATCTTGGTCACACAGGGTGTTGGACCTTCCCCGATGTTGGGCGTGTATTTTGGACGGTACACAGACATAGGATGGACTACACGGCTTCGGAACACAGCGTGCACTCTCTACGCATCATGGTAGAAGCGGTTATGCGCAGCTCGATTTGTATCTAGGTGATACACGGACACGGTATGGAGTACACGACCGTGTACTCCCTCACATGACCAGGTGAGAATAGTAACACAATTCACCCTGTGTACCAAATACACAGGTTGGCACACATGGGTGGAGGCCGTGTACGGGCACAAGGCCAGTGTACACGGAGCCGACACCATTCACTCGGACACAACATGTACCCCGTACTACACACTCTTTACTCACTTTTTCTATAGGACCAGCCTTATGACACAAGTCGTTGTCCATGGGTAGTACCTGGGGTCAGATGACATGGCGTGTAACTTTCTACATGCCCTGTACTTTTTGGAAAATGGAATGGTCCTCTTGTCCACCGTTTCTTGGACATGATTCATTTGGGTTAGAGCCCCTTCTTATCGTTCACTTGAAGTTCAGCCATCATTTCCTTCTACTAGAGTATGATCTCTTCAGCAGGACTTTCTATGATAGAGTCAACATCCCTCCAAGAGGCCCAGAGCAGGATCCTCTATCCTTTTCTGACCCTAGTTAGAGTCAGGCATCGACGTTACCAAATCTATTGGGCATTGATCCTCTACCTAGATCATGAATCTGGACGAGTTGCAGTATTCTCCATGGCCCTGGAAGTGATCCTCATATGTGTATCGTGATCTTTCCCACTCAGGAGTGTGTCTGCCGTAATGAGTCTATCTATGTATCGTGATCTTTCCCACTCATGAGTGTGTCTCCTGTAATGAGTGTACCTATCTATCATGATCCTTCCAATCAAGAGTGTGTCTCCCATAATGAGTGTATCTACCTCTCGTGATGTTTCCCAATGAACAGTACTTCTCAGACGGACATCATCAGAGCTACCAGACTCGTGGTGTTTGTTCTCCTGGAAGGAATTCTTTATGGAATCTTCGAACTGAATCCCTAGTGGGGGGTATGTGATTGTGTGACTTGTTTCTAGACCATGAGTCTGTGTTTTGGGTATATCTGGAATGTGTTCTCCTATTATATGTTCAATAGATATATACTGTGTAGATCTGACTATGCCATTCCTTTGTGTATTGCTTTGTGTTTTTATTTGTCCTCTACTGAGTATTGTTATACTCACCCTTGCATGGGATCTTCCTGTACGTGTTGTGTCTTGTGTAGATGAGTAGACTTTTGATAGATTCCAGGGAAGACCGGGACATGACCAAGATTTCTGAGTTCCCTGCAGGCTGAGATGTTCCTTTGGCTATGAGAAACTGTCCTAGTACCTCTTGTGTTTACAGGTTGAACTTTGCAGTTTCTATACTCTTGTTTTTAGTGGGATGGTATTATGGCCTAGTTTACTTTCAGTACTTTAATTTCTGTCGTACTCTGTGTGTTGGGTTTAATTGTATGCATTCATTTCTATTCCTTAGTGGTTTTTACATTTCATAATTTGGGGTCTTGGAGATGTGTGTGTGTGTATAGGTTCTTAGGCAATTCCTCCCATGTTTGCAATATGCGTACTCGGTGCTAGTCACTAGCCTCTAGCTTATTGGAGGCGGGCTTGGGGAGTTACGGTGTGGGACCCACTAGGACGGGTCATAACAGAGTGGTAACAGAGGTGTTCAGTTCTACCTTAGGACCAAGAGTCTATTAGATTGGTTTGGGGGAACATTGTTAAGTGTTTCGAGCTCAGCTTTCAGGCCAGAGACTCCAGTGTTGGTGCGGCGGCCAATGTATCCATAGACAAGGACTCTGATAACTTGCTTTTCGACTCGGTACACGAAAACACTGGTTGTTGGGAAATAAAATAAAGTTACAAGGGTCATATAGGAGTGGGTTGTGTTTTCCATGTCCTTTGAGTCGGCTATCTAGATATACTCAGGGTGAAACTTGTTTATTTACAGGATGCCTCTACGATGCATACCTGCTAGGATTCAGCAGCACGATCATGAGGATGACCCCCTCAGTGATGAGGCTTCGATTCAGTGACTATTTCCCCAGGAGTTTCCACTAGGTGGTGAACTTGTTGTACCACCACCAGTGGAGTAGCCCGTGGTACGTGAAGTACCGACCGACGAGGAGCACAGGATTCGCTCGCTCCATGAGTTCCAGAGATAGAGACCCCTCAAGTTCTGAGGTGAGCCTGACACTTAGGTGGCTGAGGACTGGATTGAGGTGGTGACTAGGGTTTTCTGTCTAGTGAGGACACCAACAGACCAGATGGTGATCCTAATACCGAGCCTTCTTCAGGGTTCGGTGGGATAATGGTGGTGTCTGACCACTCAGACTCACGACGAGGAGACTCTTTGGTGGACAGAGTTTGAGCGACTCTTCAGGGAGGATTTCTCTCCGATTACACTGCGATCAGTGCACATACAAGAGCTTCTTCAGCTCCATAAGGGTATTTTGATGGTAGCTGACTATTTATCGAGGTTCACCAACCTCGCCCGGTACTCGATGAATATGGTTAGGGATCATTACTTCAGGGCATGAAACTTCAAGCGAAGTCTACGATGAGACATCTGGGAAATTTTCAGGCCTCTATTCATTTCGACTTATGATGTAATGCTCGAGTGGGCCTTGGTGATTGAGAGATTCTTGGCGGAGCAGAGACAGTTGAGGACAGACAGCAGTAGGCAGACAGGTCCGAAGACCTCGACAGTAGGGAGCCGACGTCAGACGCAGGTATCCGGAAGTGAGAGATGTCAGAGGAGGACCCAAGATATGGGATCAATAGTCCATGTCTCTTAGGCTGGAACCAGTCATCTCTGGAGAAGTGGTGTTACGCGTGTGACGGTAATGGACATATCACTATAGATTGTCTGACCCGTCGAGCTATAGATAAGGAAGCGGTGGATGGACCACCTAGGGAGAGGCTGAGAGTGGGGCAGACAGACCCACCAGGTGACTTACGTGGAAGAGGATCCGGGAGAGATGTATTTGGTGGTAGATGCTTCGACTTACTTCCACCTCCACCCCTTGGAGATCCTCACTGTGCTCAGGGAGGTGGGGGACAGGGGCGGGGATAGCTGCATGTGGTTGTTGTGTAAGACCCTGGGGCTCCAGGGATGAAATGAGGTATGATCTGTGTCTTCTCTAACTTAGTTGTTATACTTATAGACACAAGTTTCATTCATTCCTTCATAGACACATGTCTTGTGCGAAACCTTGAGATTATGGTAGAACCTTTGACTCGATCCTTATGCTTGGAGACACCTACGGGGGGAGACTCGATGATCATACACCATTGCAGACAGTGTGATATTACCCTTAGAGGTGAGAGTTTCTATGGGAACCTCTTGGTGGTAGAATTGAGGCCTTACGGCGTCATTCTCGATATGGATTGGTTATCTTCGTTCCATGTCCAGATTTACTGTTTTAGGTGAAGAGTGTGGTGTGTCCGCTGTGATGGGACAAGGTATTCCTTTGTTGGAGAAAAGGAGACCCAGGCAGTACAGAATGGGATCATGCATAGGGGGTGCAGCTGATCACTCATGAGATGGCTAGACATACCCTCAAAGTAGTAGATATTGTGAGATCTCAGTTCCCAGCAGTAGTGGTGGAGTACAAGGACGTCTTTCCTGAAGATGTTCAAGGATTACCTCCTCACCGGGAAATCAACTTCTGCATCGAATTGCACCCCTGGACGACACCGATTTCTTCACCATAATATAGGATAGCTCCTGCAGAGCTTCTCAAGTTGAGGGTGCAGTTGGAGGATTTCTGGAGAAAGGGTTTCATGAGACATAGCGTTTCACCCTGGGCGGCCCCAGTCTTGTATGCCAAGAAGGCGGACAGAAGTTTGAGGTTGTGCGTGGATTATCGGCACCTGAATCTGGTAACGGTGAAGAACAAGTATCCCCTGCTGAGAATTGATGACCTCTTAAATTAGCTGAGATGGGAACAATGGTTCTCGAAGGTTGACCTTCGATCTGGTTATCACCAGTTATGAGTACGGGACGAGGATATACTGAAGATGGCTTTCAGATACCTCTACCATCACTATGAGTACTTGGTGATGCATTTCAACGTGAAAAATGCCCTCAAAGTTTTCATGGGACTAATGAACTAGATCTTCCAGACATACATGGACCAGTTCTTAGTGGTCTCCATCGATGACATCCTCATGTACTCAGCGTTAGAGGAGGAGCACGCGATACAGCTGCAGATGGTTCTTGACGTACTCCAGGAGAACCAGCCTTATGGGAAGCTATTGAAGTGTCAGTTCTGGATTCAGGAGGTCCACATTCTAGGACATGTCATCTCAGCAGATGGAGTAACTGTGGACCCAGCCATGGTGGAGGAATTTTTAGCATGGGATCCACCTCGGAGCGTGACGGAGGTGCGAAGCTTTCTTGGGTTGGTAGGATATTACCTGAGATTCATTCTTGATTTCTCCTGAATATCAACACTAATGACAGCCTTGACTAGGAAGGGGAAACCCTTCATGTGGACAGAGAAGTTTCAGTAGACTTTCGAGCAGTTGAGATAGTGTTTGATGAGTTCCCCAATCTTGAGATTACCGAAGGAGGGTGTCGAGTACATAGTTTTCTGCGACACATCAGGGATTGGGCTTGGCTGTGTACTGATTCAGAGGCAGGCAGTGATTGCTTATGGTCCGCGCCAGCTTAGGCCACATGAGAAGAACTATGTGACCCATGATCTTGAGCTTTCTGCAGTATTCTTCGCATTGAAGATGTGGCGACACTACCTTATAGGCGAGTGGTTCATTGTCTACTCTGACAACAAGAGCCTCAAGTACATCTTCTCACAAAAGGATCTGAATCTAAGGCAGTGGAATTGGCTAGAGTTCCTACAGGATTATGATTTCGAAATAATCAATACTTCTGGGAATGGGAACAAGGTGGAAAATGCCCTTAACAGAAGGTTGAGCTCATAGCCGTTGATTGAGGCGACATAGCAGTTAGTCACATTGCAGTTATCCTTCGTGGATGGAGAGGATACGGCTTACCAGCAATCGATGGATGCCACCCCTACACTCTTACAATGAGTTAGGGAAGTGAATCTTGGGTATGTTGAATGTGAGGCTTTACTTGCTCATTTATCCACAGGACATTCTCCTCATGGATATTCACAAGGTGGGTAGCACATACTTCTTTTCAGAGGACGCACGGTTGTACCAGTAGCATTGCAGGAAGAGGTCCAGAGGGAGTTTCATACATCCACCTTGGTGGTAAAAATTGGAGTGAAAAGGATATACTAGGATCTCCGATGATAGTTATGGTGGTCAGGCATGAAGAAGGCAGTGGTGGAGTTCATTTCCTGATGCCTCACATGCCAGTAGGTGAAGGCTGGGCACCAGGTTCCAGTGTGATTATCTCACCCCATGGAAGTTCCAAAGTGGAAGTGGGATGGAATATCGATGGACTTCATGATAGGATTACCACAGACTTCCAAGGGACATGATTCCATCTGGGTGATCATTGAATGACTCACCAAGTCGGCCCACTACCTAGCTATCAGGGAGCAGAGTTCCGTAGAGAGCGTGGGATGCATCTACGTGTTGGAGATAGTTCGTCTTCATGGCGTCCCTTCGGCGATAGTCTCAGACTGAGACGCCCAATTTACATACCGATTATGGAAGGGATTTTAGGTGGCCTTTGGGACACTGCTACACTTAAGCATGTCATTCCATATCCAGACCGATGGTCAGATGGAGAGGACCATTCAGGTTCTAGAGGATATGTTGCAGGCCTGCATCTTGATCTTTGGTCACAGTTGGGAGGACCACCTACCACTGGTAGAGTTTGCATACAATAACAGCTACCACTCCACCATTGTAATGGAACTTTTCAAGGCTTTATATGAGAGACCCTTTCGGTCACCGCTTTTGTGGACCAACCCGGGAGAGTCAGCACTCATGGGTCTAGAGTTGGTGCGAGCTACCACCAATAAGGTGTAGATCATCCGGGAGTGGATGAAGACTGCACAGAGGAGGAAAAAGTCTTATGCTGACAGGCGACGGAGACCCCTGGAGTTTGATGAGGGAGACCACATCTTTCTTTGGGTCTCACCTAGATGAGGGTTATAGAGATTTGGTCGAGGTGGCAAGCTATCTCTAAGGTTCATCGGACCATTCCAGATACTGTGTAGAGTTGGTGAGGTGGCGTACCATCTGGATCTACCTCCACAGTTGCATCGGGTACATGATGTCTTCCACGTGTCGCAGCTGAGGAGGTACATGCATGACCCATCGCACGTCATCGACTAGGGTGAGCTGGACATCAAGGATGGAGTGAAATATTCTGAGTACCCAGTGGAGATCGAGGATATACTGGAGACGATCCTTCATGGGTAATTTATTCCCTTGGTATGCATTCTTTGGAAGCACAAGAATCCTCAAGAGAGCACATGGGAGCAGGATGCTCAAATCCGTGCCCAATACCCACATCTTTTTTAGTAGTCTTGTTTTGGCTTTTCAGGGACGCAAAGCCACAAGGTGTGAAGAATGTAATGTCTCAAATTTTCCATGTATTATTTTTAAAAATTATATGGAATTATTACGAGACCAGGCACAAAGACGGCGCATCATTCTGAGGCTCAGTGATCTTGGAATGGTCGTTAAAACTTTTTTAAGATAATTGAGTCAGCACTTGTGCGCGGTTGTGGAAATTTCCAAACATATGCCCGGATTAAAAATCTGAGGGCACTATTGCATCAGAGATGACAACTTTACCGAAGAATGGGTCCAACCTTGAATAATGTGGGTTGGAGGAAAAAATTAATTTTCGGACATTTTCAGAAAAATAAATTAAAATAAATGAAAGAGGTTATTTTATTTATTTGGAAACATTCACTACAGCGCAACGATGGGGTAGTTTTTTTAATAATTAATTCCATGTCATAATGACTCAGAAACGGAAACTTGAATCATTAATGTTTTAGTGTGATTGAATTACCAACACGCATCCCCTTTTAATGGGTTAATCTAATGATGGTCGTTGACGGAAAATTGAGAGAAAACTCTGGAGAATCCGTGGAGCCTTGGAGAAAACTCTCGGCGACGAACGCCGAAGAATCTGAGCTGAGAATCACTGCGCTAATGGGTTGAAGGATCTAGATGATGACGGAATCCCGACCCCTTCATCATCGATTGATCCCTTTTGATTTAGTGGTTTTTATTTCAATTCTCCTATCCAGTTTTTGAATTTAAACGACCAACGCGGATCAACCACGAACATGTTGATCTGTGGTTTCGTACACTATTATGGGAGGGTTTTTTTGGTTGATTTCGAAGAATTTATCCATGTTAGATTTTTTATTTTGATCCTTATCCATTTTATCCTACTATTGGGAGTAGATCAACACCATGATGAATGGTGTAAGATGTTCATTCCTCGGTTTCTTTTTATTTGATTTCTTCCCCATTTTTTTCCCTCGTGCGTTCTTCACGTTAATCGTGGGGAGAGGAATAATGGATCTTTACACAATTATTTTGCGACAAAACGATCCAAAATTAAAGATCTGACGTCATGGTGACCTAGCGGAGGTGCGATGACGATAGAGGACAACAAATTGGACCGGATCGGAAAAGACCGTTCTTCGAGCATTCTTCAGGTGGGTGGATCGTTACATGTTTTCGGGACTGATAGGAGGCCCAAAAACAACAGAATTAGCATTGTGGTGTCGGGGAGACCAAAACCCGTCCTTTTCATGGAAATCGGACATCTGGATCGATGAACGGAGCAGCTTGGAAGGCGCGACAGTGGAAGTCTGTGATTCTGGAAATTTCCAGAATACACGGCGTGTACATCCGAAGAACACATCGTGTAGTACCAGCGGTGGAAGCTAGGGTTTTAGGGGTCAGATAGGAATCACACGGAATGAGACCCTGGTCACACGGCATGTTGGACCTTCCCCGAATATCAGCTTGTATTTTGGAAGGTACACAGACATGGGATGCACTACACTCCTTCGGAACAAGGCGTGTACTCTCTACGCATCCTCACAGAAGCAACTACGTGGGGCTCGGCGTGTATCTAGGGGATACACGGACATGGGATAGAGTACATGACAATGTACTACATCACACAGACAGGCGAGGCCAGTAATGCAAGTCACCCCATGTACCGAATACACGGGTTGGCACACATGGGTTGAGGCCGTGTATGGGCACATAGCCATCATACACGGAGCTGACCCCAGTCACTCAGACACGGCGTGTACACAGTAATATATGTCGCGTACTCGCTTTTTCTAAATGACCTGCCTTATGACACGGGCCATTGTACATGGCCAGTACCTAGGGTCAGACGACATGGCGTGTAACTTTTCTACACACAGTGTACTTTTTTGAAAATGGCATGGTCCTCTTGTCCACCATATCTTAAACCTGTTTTGTTTGGGTTAGCACCCCTTCTTCTCATTCCCCTAAAGGTCATGCATCGTCTTCTTCGATAGGAGTATGATCCCCTCAGCAAGAATTTATGTGATAGAGTCATCATCCCTCCGAGAGGCCCGGAGTGAGATCACCTATCCTTTCCTGACCCTAGGTAGAGTCAGGCATCAACGTGACCACCTCTATCGGGCGTTGATCCTCTACCTAGCTAGTGAATCCATATGAGTTGCGGTATCCTCCATGGCCTTCTAAGTGATCCTCATCTGTGTATCGTGCTCTTTCCCACTCAGGAGTGTGTCTCTCGTAATGATTGTATCTGTGTATCATGATCTTTCCAACTCAAGAGTGTGTCTCTCGTAATTAGTATATCTAACTATCGTGATCTTCCCACTCATAAGTGTTTCTCCCATAATGAGTGTATATACCTCTCATGATGTTTCCCGATGAATACAACTTCTTGGACGGACATCATTAGAGCTAATAGACTCGTGGAGTGTGTTCTCCCAGAATGAGTGCTTCGTGGAATATTCGAACTGAATCCATAGCAGAGGTATGAGATTGTGTGACTTGTTTCTAGACCACGAGTCTGAGTTTTGGGTATATCTGGATTGTGTTATCCTATTATATGTTCAGTAGACATACACTGTGTAGAGATTACTATGTCTTTCCTTTTTGTGTTGCTTTTTGTTTTTTGGGGTCCTCTACTGAGTATTGTTATACTCACCCCTGCACGGGCTCTGCCCGCATGTGTCGTGCCTTGTGCAGAAGAGCAGCCTTTTGATAGAGACCAGGTCAGACTGGGACAGGACCGAGATTTTTGAGTCCCCTACAGGACGAGGCCTTCCTTCAGCTATGAGTAGAATTCCCAGTACCTATTGTGTTTACAGGTTAGACTTTGTAGTTTTCATACTCTTGTTTTTGGTGGGCTTGTATTCTGGCCCAGTTTACTTTTAGTACTTTACTTTCTGTCATACTCTGTTGGTTGGGTTTAGTTGTATGCATAAATTTTTTTCCCTTATTGGTTTTACATTTCAACATTTGTGGGATTGGAGATGTGTGCATGTGTATAGGTTCTTAGGCAATGCCTCCCATGTTAGAAATATGCATACTCAGTGCTAGCCACCAGCCTCTAGCCTAATGGAGGTGGCCTTGGGGAGTCACAGCGCAGGCCCCTCAAGGATAGATGGTGACACCCCCATCTAGCATATCTCTGGCTCATAAACAGACTCAACCCTCTTCCCTAAAAAAGGCTCTCATGGATGATTAATTAAAGTGATAAATACCTCTTTTCATTTAATTTATTTCAAGTTCCATTTTTTCCTTTTTCTTTCCTCGCCTATATTAATCCATATGTTATGATGACACCGACACCTTACATGTACTGGAATTTTTTATGGTAAAGGAATAATTCTTCATCATATCTCCTTTCCTATTCTTTTTATATTATAATTGAAAACACCATCAGAGATGTGTTAATTTATCATATTCAAGGACGAAAAGTTTTCAATTTCTATTACCATGTTAAATTATGTTTATGAAACCTTTTTGATGGTTTAAAAAGACTATAATATATGTATTATAACTTATATAAGTATATAGAATCTTTTTTTACACATGATAAGATTTTATAAATCAAAATGAGTTTGTAGTGATAAAAAACCCACCAATTTACTCAAACAATTGTCATTAATGTTTTATAAAATGATTTATCTTCACTCCCAATAACAAAAAACAATTTATAAATAAGTAATATTATCGTTTTTCACTAATAATATACTACATATATTATAGAAAACAATTCTCATTCTACATGTTTATCCATATATGAATATAAGTAATCTGATCATGAAAACCAAGGAAGAAAACACTCCCAAACCGTGAAATTAAATATCATAACTCATCAAAAGTCCAAGAATAAACCGAATATGGATATAAAAAATAAATTACATTTGTAGGAGGTTCTGGAATCATTAATTTAGGAACATAAATTGGATTATTCAGGTTGTTAAGATCAATATAGGAATACCTTTGAACATAAGGAAATGGTTTCATCATATCACTTACATTTTTTATAGATATTCCATATTCACTACTATTACATGTGTATTGTGTATGTATAAAACACATTGGTGAATCATATATTTAATATATTTATTTTCAGGATATTCAATGTATAATTTGATGAATAATAACTTTGGGGCATACCATTCAATTGGTTGCAAATTTGTATGTATTTTCCACCAAAACCTCTATTTTCATTTTGGATTCTCTTATTCTCTAATCACCACAATGTAATTATTATTTTTCTTATTTAAAACTCATAAATTCTTTTTCAATGTAATATATATGTTTTCCATTCCTAATCCTTCTTCTATATGGGTAGTTACATGTTTTAAAAGGATCATTCAAAATGTCA
Organism: Viscum album; assembly: GCA_963277665.1. NCBI lineage: Eukaryota > Viridiplantae > Streptophyta > Magnoliopsida > Santalales > Viscaceae > Viscum > Viscum album. The sequence goes on from OY728121.1 coordinate 769,967,614, forward strand.
TCCCTGTAAACAAACCCGATTCAAGGGAACTTCTTAAAATATTGCCCATTTTCAACTACAGTCCAGAAAATATTTTAAGACACAATTATTTTTATAAGATAAATAAGTTTATAATGAATAAATTTTATTGGTTAATTTTTGTTTTATGTAAGAAAACACGAATTTCCACTTTAAAATTATTTTTAATATTTTCATTAAAATTATCTAAAATATTTTATTTCTAAAGATTCATTAGAACTATTTTACATGATTTCACATCATAATGACTTACGTTAGGCACCAAATATAATTTCAATGTATTTAACTTTAATTTTATATAATATACATGTTTACAATCTGATTTCATGTCAAATAGAAATTATTTTCCACAGGAACACTTCTTTCAAAATTAAATAGGATTTTGGTCCTATCACATTAAATTTTATAAAGTATATGAATTGTTCACCACTTATTCTATAAATTTAGTGTATGTACTACCCTTTGCTATATCATATCATATTTATCCTTATTTTAATGAAATTCTAAGGGATTATGAATTGAATTTTTCAAGGTGGTATGGTACACTTTGGAATGTTTAAGGATTATTTCCTCACAAATCTTTTAATGGTATCATTTAAAAGTATCATAATATAAGACAACATACCTTATTTAATCTTGAAAATCCTTGAGTATTATCTATAATCATGTCAACTACAATATTTTTTTCAATGGTTTCTGATTAGTTTGATTGTGGATGTACTAAAATGACACCATTCAACATATTATTCCGAATGGTTAGTGTTTATGTTAAATTATTGAGGAAAGTTATTTTCATTTTATATGTTAGTATAGATATGAATTTATATGTCGTTTATATTTACCCTCACTCATATGTGGAATTCTTTAGACTTATTAAGTGACTAGTGTGGCCATCTATAGCCCATTGATGCCTCAGTAGGTCTCCTGAGACAAATAGATATGGGCATGGCGGGAGCCTTTCCCATTTTTTGATATGGTTTTAGTCGAGGCCTTGATAATTTTTAGATGTCTAGGTCATTTCCAAGACAATATGTTTTATAATTTCTGTCATAATCTTTTTCCTCTCTATAAAGCCAAAAATTAATAGTTCATGAGGTTATTTGACTAATCAAAAACACATGATTATGTGTTATTATGGGAATATTTACTCAGCTCATATTTCCTCCATATTATGTTCATTATTATTTTTAAAGGCATGTGATTTTTAATATTAAACATTCCTAATGATTATGTTATCTTCTATGGGAATGTTTACCCTCAATGGGAATATGAGCTCACCCCTTCTTATGTTTTATTTTTCTCAGTACGTGAAGAGGTATATTAAGATTGAATTAGAGGGATAATCGTAGAGTGTTGGATGTTCCCAATAGTAATTATATGTTTTTTTCATTTCATTAAGTAATGTTAAAAATTTCTATGTATCACGTTTTCAAAAACTACTAAATTACCCAGTCTTTCCGGACACGACTTTCTAGTAAGCATGCTAATGTACTGAAGTAATTAACCAACTTTGGGAAAATAGGGTTGGGGAATTACATTTGGTATCAAAAGATGTTTAGTAGAAGACTTGGATACAATATTTAGAAAACCTATATTAAAGTAAAAAACCCTAAGGTAGTATTTGAGGATAAGTATACCTGAAAATCATAGAACTTTGGTAAGGAATAGATTATGTGGATCCTTCTAGATAATACCACCATGTCAAGATATTACAAGTGGATGTGGTTCTAGAACATATGTACCTAGGTGTAACAAACCCAACAAGGAGTTTCGGGCTTGACCTGGGGTATCATGGTACATGAAAATGGGGCTTAAAGTTCACCTAGTTTGACACTCTCAGTGGATATTCTTAGGATAATTCACATTTTCATTACTGACCATTATGAAGGATTTCCCCCCCAAAGTATCAAAGTATATGGTTCTATGGTTTGTGATGCATAAATTTATGTTATGTACTATACCATGTTGTGGGTTATATAGTGTTTATTATTTTGTGTTCTAATTTAGTATATGTAATTGATTAGAAATGGAACCTATCATAAGGAATCAGTAATTCAAAAATTCATGTGATGCAATGAGTAAGAAGGATCATATCTCTTATGGTATTAATCCATCATTTTGATGGAGGGTAGTCTCAAAAGTATCACTATCATGTGTGGATATAATATTATGTGTTAAAAAGGTATATAATGAATTATTTGAGTCTTATGGATTTTATTGGAAAAAGAAAAGAAGGGAGTGGAGGAGTAAAGTGTGGATAAAGGGAAGAATAGAAATGTTAGTCATCCAACATGTGGTAAATGTGGAAGGAAACACCACATGGCCTACTTAAATGGAAAATGATTCTATTACATGTGTGGAGAAAAGGGAAATAATGTTCATGATTTCAAGTGTAAGAAAATGGATTTCAATGTATATTTCTTCAACTACCAGGAAATAGGACACTATGAAAATCAATGTACCAAGAAAAAAAGGAATATGACCCAGATGAAGTTATTGGGCAATGATCAAGTTAGGATACTACTACAGATAAAGTGGAATTATTAATATGCCTTATCGAGAATCATGTCATTTCAATATTTTATCAGTGATTTACTGGTTATAAGAATTATGGAATATATTAGGATTGTATAGAAGTACTATTTCATTTAGAATATGAGGTCGTATAATAAATTGAACCAAGGATAAGTGACTCAGAAGAATGTTCATAACTTGAGAAAGTATATGGATGAGGGAAATACAACCCTAAATATATCTCTGATTATTATGATGATGATAAAAATAATTATTGATTTTGTTATGTACTCGCTACCTTGAAACTATTTATTGTCTTGTCTATAAGTGGTTTATGCTACCACTGATGGAGTTTAAATCATTTATTGATATAAGGAATATATCCAATAGCATGTGTGAGGACGTGTACATGTTTCCAATAAGGGTTTATGGTTATTTGAGTTATTACAATTTTGAAGAGGATACATGATCCTGATATTATGATGATTGGAATGTGAAAATTTAGGCCTACTTTAAGTTGATTAAAGGAAAATAAGGTAGCATAGGGATTGAGTTGTTCGATCAATGAGTTCTAAACAATACGAGGATTTCCAGGGACCCCATGCACATGGATGTAGAAAGGATGGACATGCAAATGAATCTATAGTGTTGGATCAAGATCTTTTCAAAAGTTATGAAACATAATAAATGGTTTAAGTTGATCATTGTAAGAGGATTTAGTGTTGAATATCACCACCTAATGAAACATATGCCGTGAGATGATGTATAGATATTTCAAGGCACAAAAAATATATAATATTGTGTTATGAAGTATAAATATATATTTATACTATTTTAGAGTGGAATAATTCCTCATCTCTAGGAAAATAGTCTTAAACAAAATGTTTTCCCTATTATAATTTTTTTTTCATTAATGCATTTTATTGTTTTGTGGTAATGATTTTTCATTTGATCGTGTTATCTTTGAATTTACATCAGAACATGATGGTTTGAATATTATTCCCTAGACATATTATAAAATTAAAATTTTTAGTTTTGTAGTAACCGATTCATTTCCCTTTCCCACTTATTTAGAGGATATTTTAACCATAGTTCTAATGTGGGATTCCCAAAAAGTATTCAAGTATCAACCATTAACTTTCTAAATTCAATTTCAAAATTTCCAAGAATAAATTTTTGTAAGGAGGGGATAATGTAACACCCCAAGATATTTCGAATAAATTTAATATTGAATGCGTGAAACACTAAGTCACTACAAAACACCACATTGTTATAACCTATCTATTAATCATACTTTTTCAGCATCAGTGATTTGAATTTCGAAACACGGATATACACGGTTGAGTTCAGTAAGATATTTAGAGTCTGATAAGATCAATGTACATTTTTGGGGAATATTAATTCGTCCCTTATGAATAGTAATGTACATTTATGATTATTAATATGACCACTGTGAATAGTAACTACACCAATGAATATATAAATAAAATTTAGAGGCCTTATAAATTAAATTGAGTATTTTAGAAATTAATAATTATGTTCTGTATTTTTTTTTTAGTAATATATATTTAATTACAATTATAAATTAATAAAAATATTTTTCATAAAAAATACTCCTAAATAAATATTTTCTTTTCCTATTATTTTAGGATAATATTATGAGACCTCAATCCATTTTTAACATATTATAAAATCATGTTCAAATTTAAAATCTACATTTTTCAAGTTAATAATTAATTTATTTAAAAAATTAATGTCATATATATAAAAAATTATTGTAATAAAATGGACTTCATTTTTGGATTCTACATGTCAAAAAATGATTATGGTGAATTTTTGAGATTTTTCTAAAATACTTGAATATTAGGTGAATAGTAAACTACGATAATTTAAGATAAGTACTTAATACATGATTTATTTAGTCATAAGTGGTGTATGGATGATTAAAGGAATTTTGGATAGAAATCATATGCATATATTACTATTCATGGTCACAATAATTAATACTATTGGCTTTCGTTGGAAAAATAATGAAATAATTAGTAAAACAATGGGAAACCCCATCTCTCCTCCACTATAAAATGCTCCCTCACTCCCTATTCAATTCCCTCCTATCAAGCATTTACCTGGACTAAGTTTGACTAAAATATCCTCCCATGCACCTCCCCCATGTCCAAAATCCCTTGGTATCATTAAAATACTGACACCTCTCCCCAAAAGAGGCTCTCAAGGAAGAATACTTCAAGAGGTCAATTCCACTTTTCCTTTCTTTTATTTCATGTACCTTTCATTTAATTTTCTTTCCTCACCACCTTTAATCCAAATTTTATGATGACTCCAGTAAATTAAATGTAATGGAATTTTCTCTTGATAATGAATGAATGCTTAATCATCTCTCCTTTCATCTTCTTTTATACAAGAAATGAAAACACCATTTCAGATGTGTTTATTTATCACATTCAAGGACGACGAGTTTTCAATTTCTATTACCATATTCAATTATTTCCATGAAACCATTTTGAGGGTTCAACCATAATATATATATATATATATATTATAACATATTTATGTTTCTGTAATCTTTTTGTACACATTATACTTATTTATAAATCAAAATGTGTTTGTTGTTATAAAAAACTGCTAAATAACCCTAAAACATTGTCATTAATGTTTTACACAATGATTCATCTTAAATACAAATAAAAAATGAATTTTATAACAATTAAATAATGTGGTTTTTTATTAATAAAACACTAATTCTATTCTAGGAAACCATTCTCATTCTACATATTTATCCATATATTAATATAAGTTAACCGATTAGGAAAACCAAGGATCAAAACGCTCCCAAACAATGAAATTGAATCTCTTGACCCATAAAAGTTCCATGAATGAACCCAATAATGTTATATTAGATCAATAAAATTTATTTCATGTTCTAGAATAATTAATTTATGAACCTAAATTTGATTATTCATGACGTTATGATTATGTGGTGAACACGTTCAGACTTAAGGTAAGGGTTTCTTCATCTCACTTCCATTTTTTTGAGATATTCTGCCTTCACTACCATTACTTTTGTATGGTGTATGTATAATTACCATTTATGTATAATATCCTGAATATATTTATTTTCATGATATTAAATGTATCATTTGTTGATTATTAATTTTGTGGCATACAATTCAATTGTTTAAAAAGTTTTATGTATTTTCTACCCAAACCATTATTTTCATTCGGGTTGCTCATATTCTTTACTCAGCTAAATGAAATTTTTATTTATTCATATTTTCTCTTATTAAATTCTCTTTAAATGTTCTATATATGTGTACCTATCATAATCCTTCATTTTTTATTGGGAGTTAAATGTGTTAAAAAGATCTTTAAAATTTTCATCCCATCAAACACACCCGATTCAGGGGTAAATCTTAAAATCTTACATGTTTTCAAGTGCACTCCAGAATCTATTTTAAGACACAATTATTTTTATAAAATCAATTATTTTATAATGAAAATTTGATACTGGTTTATTTTTGGTTTATGAAAACAAACATGCATTTCCACTTAAAAATTCTATTTAATATTTTCATTAAAATGATATAAAATGTTTTATTTCTAAAGATTCTTAAGAACTATTTTTACATGATTTCATGTTAGTGGGACATGATATATTCCCCCAATACAATTTCAATGTTTTTCCCATTTATTTTCTATAATATACATGCTTACAATATGATTTCATGGAAAATATAAATGATATTCTAGAGGAACACTTCTTTAAAAAGTAAAAAGGATTTTTCTCATCTCACATTTTCTATTATAAAGTATATGCCTTATTCACCACTTATTCTATGAATTTAGTGTATGTACCACCCTTTGTAATATCATATAATGATTCTCCTTATTCTCATGATATTTTAATGGATTATGATTTGAATGTGTCAAGATGGTACATGACACATTGGAATGTTTAAGGATTATTTACTCATGAATTTTTCAATAGTCTCATTTAAAAGTATCTTAATCTAAGAAAACATCCCCTATTGAATCTTGTACATCCCTGATATTTATCTCTCATGATATCATCTAATATATGTTGTAGAAGGGTTTCTGATTAGATAGAATGTGGATGGAAAAACATGATACAATTAATCATATTACTCAGAATGGCTAGTGTTTATGTTAAATAATTTGGGAAAGTTATTTACATTTCATATGTTAGTTTAAATATGATTGTATGTTTTGTCTATGTTTATACGCACTCATGTGAGTAATGCATTAGACATATTATGTGAGAGGATTGTCCCTCTCTAGCCCCCAGATGCTTCATTAGGTCTCATGAGACAAATAGATATGGACTTGGCCATAGCTTTTCCCATTTTTAGATATGGTTTTGGCTGAGGCCATAATCATTTTTAGATTTCTTGGACAATAACTTGATGGTATGTATTAGATTGTCCATAATATGCATTTCGTCTTTTTGAAGCTAGAAATTCATAGTTCATAAGGTTATTCGACTTGTATAATACCCATGATTATTTGTTATTATGGAAATATTTTCTCAACTCATATTGCCACCAAATTATGTTCATATTTAATATTAAAGGCATGTGTTTTCAATTATTCACCATCCCTAATGTTTATGTTACATTCTGTTGTAATTTTTACCCTTATTGAGTAACTGAGCTCACCCCTTCTTATGTTTAATTTTTATCAGGTCATGATGTGTTATATATTGATTCACCTTCAAGGATAATATTAGAGTCGTGGATGTATGCAATAGAATTTATATTTTGTTTTCCATTTCATGTTTTAATGTTGAACATACGTATGTATATGGTTTTCGAAAATAATAATAATCTACTCGGTCCATGGGGACATGAATTTCTTGTAATAATTTCAATGTAATGAAATAATGAACCATCTTTGGGAAAATGGGTACAGGGCATTACAAATGATGTTCCAGATTCAGTCTCAATAACCTGCACAAAGAATATAAAATATTAATTACACATGCACATTCTAAATATTCATTCATGTTCATATTACATTGCATGGAATTCACATTTTATTATTCACCTATGCATGTGAACATGCAATAATTCATGTAAATGTTCTTAAATATTCACTTTGCACACTCTTACAATGGACAAACACACAGTCCTCCTTGTTCACTCACTTTTGCACACACTTATAACTTGCACACTCTTTTGTATAAAATGCATGGATAATATTCATATATTTCAGGCATATTTATTTATAATATTCCTTCTGTCATGTGTGTGAAACTCTTTCACAAACACTGATCAATCTCTGTATTCACAGGCATATATAGTTTGTACAATACATCCTTCTTTTTGTGTAACAAATATACCATTCACATACCGGTCACACAAACCTCACGTAATATTGCCTTATTCATACAAAATGGAATGTCATCTATTTATTCCCAACAATGTAGGCATGCATGTCCACTTAAAGAAATATAGTGAAAGTTCACACTATCCTATTGAAACTCAAACAACATTCCTACAAACTAAGTGCATGCACTAGTTCTCAAACAGATCATCTATTGTGTAATCCCTTCATGCAGATATGATCATAGGATCATGATTAATCACACATTAAAAGGCCTTGTGAAAGACAAAAAATCACTAATCTATTTGAATGTGAAAAATAGAATTCTAATAGTCTTCGTTACTTCCCCTTATTTATGAATAATGATCTTCATGGGATCCTTCGTGAGCGAGACACTCTTGGGGCACAAATTCTCTAACAAATACTACACTCGAATGAGATATAAAAAAATAGTTTCAAATGAGCTCAACCTTGGTATTTATAGTAATTGAGAAATACCTCAGAATCTAATAAGATTAGCCAGGCTCAATCACTACCTCTGTTCGACAACATAAAGAATCACCTTCTTCAAAATTTAGATATTTGTCACATCAATGATATTCTGTTTATTCATATTAATATTATGAAAATGAAATTGTGTAATATATTTTTATAATATTCATATTGTCAAGATCATTAAATGTAGCTTGAAAAGTTTTCTTTAACTTTAGTCCACGTCATCCATGGAAGTCCTAGTGAACATGTATTCTTGGGTTTTCTCATGGAGGAAGAAGATACATAGTGAGATCAAATGATCAGTTCAAAAGAATATCAGACATATCACATAGTTTTGGAGTGCATATGGAAGATTATAAAGTTGCGGTATTTCAGATCAGTATATCAGACTATCGATATTCATTCGTCCTTAAAAAACTACTTCGAACATTGAAATACATCTCTTTTTAATGATTCATTATAATATTTTTCCAAGATTCGGTGGTTCAATAATTTATCTTCACTCCAACCTAGTACTTCCCCGTACTAATGTTCTCCAACAGGCATTCTCTGCACCCAAACTATGCCCGTCGTCATGCCACCCCACACAACAGCGCTTTTCTAGCTCTTCTATATGCCCCATGTGGGAATGCATCCCTACCTTGTGCTTTTCATCTTGGTTGAGCTCAACCTATGACTATGTAATTAGTGCTGCTCACATAGCTGGTTGGCTTATAGTTTGTGGAAATATATTTTTAAAAAATGAATCATTAAAAGTACTTAGAAAATTTCCCAGAGAAAATATAATGTATATTAAATAAATTATAAACTAGAAAATCCAAGCCTCTTTCAACATAGTACATTTTTTAATGGATCCCTTCTTTTTACTCTTCAAATCAATGTAGTAAACAATGTGCATTGAAATTACACAAGTCTTTGGAAATTTGAAATAGCTCCCAAATCGTCAGATTTAAAACACTCATAGACTTCATCTTCAAAAAAAATTGACAAAAATTACAACATCACCAAATCTATTGACCACTTCAATATCCCCCTATCGATTTTTTTTCAAAACCCACTACATTTTCAAAATTCAATGATATCTTCTCCCCCTTATTGGTAATAAATCCAAAGTAATAAGAATAGGAAGGAATTATCATTTCAGCAGGAAAATTTGAAAAAACAATGATTCTCATCTTACACATATTGTTTGATTAACTTCAAATAATGATGGGATCCCAAATATCATAGAAAATATATAAAAATTACCATCTCTAAGTATACGTGACCAATTATATCTACATAAAAAAAGAGTGATCAAATTTTACATCAATTATGTTAACAAATTTTCAACATGTGATACCAATAAATAAAACAAATTTTCATGAACATCTGAAAAGATTTTCAAATAATCCCCTGCAAACATCTCATCAAAAAAATTTGGAAGAATTATCTTTCAGAATCAATTGATTCATACCTAAACAGAATAGCTTCTACTCATAAGACATCAACCAGGATAAAAATTTTTGATGGATGATCTTTTGTGCTCTCCCTTAATAGATGCACTCAATGATTTCTTCATCTGGATAGATATTCATCAATAATAAACACCATATATCTTGTTATATGATTTAAGATGTTTCAAAGAGACATAATGATACAAAAATTATTCCATGATGGAAAAATATAATAAAATTCGGTCTCCCCTAGATATATTATTCACCTTCAAATAATTTTATGAAAAACACACAATATATGGTAATAAGGTGGTTCTTCAATGCTCCTTAGTTATAGAAATAGGTCTAAGAGTTTCTTCTCAACCCATCTATCTTCATAGATGAAAATTAATTCTTTATATTTGATAACAAATTAATTTCATTTCTCTCTACATGAACCATCTTTCTTGCCTCTTCCAACTATTCTAACTATATGCTCAAATATTTATTAGGAACATGCTCACTCTCCACATTGTGGTGTAGACTTCTTCTACAAAACATTAGAAGTCCCATATTCCTTCCCATTCTTCTTCAATGATTCCTTTTACATGAAAACCATATTAAAAACATTTTAATTGAATATACAGACATGTTCACCTGTCATACACAACACTACAATTCACCAAGTTACCACTTTTAGGCAATATTTGAGAATTATTTTTATTAATGTCATTAACCAAATCAATAATTTTATTTCTCTGCTAGATTGATTCATTATTTTATTCTAGATTACTTCATTCATTTTGAATTTTAATGACCAATTGAAAATGGTCTATTATGCTGACTTTATTACCAAAATATAAACATATTTTATTTGGATAGGTACTCTTAAAATCATTTTTCTCAAACTTCATTGGTGTTTTTCATTATAAATACTTATTCTAATTCAGTTCACAACCCAAGGATCTCCTATAATATTCATCTATTACCTTCTTTACTTTCTGTTGTGGACTTCTGTTCACATCAACAAAAGATTTGGGAATGATTGGTACATACCAACACTCATCATAATAGTGAACTCTTCTATTGCAATAAACACAGATATTTTCAAAATATTATTATCTATTTTAGATAAACAGAATCACTATCTATGAATTTTTCTTTTGTTTTATAGGTTTAAAATTTTCATCATCTTTTCTCCTCGAAAATGAATGCATTTTGTAATTTTCATACAATGAAATATTGTTCCAACAATTAATTTTCTAATGACCAAACATCCAACATCCTCGACTGTAGCCAAAAAATATTTATTTTCTCTTTTGTATCACATTATGACTGTCATTGACATTTTTATACATTTTGGTTGCACTTTTATGCTTATCTACTTTCTTTAGGGAATGATAATTGACACGCTTTCTCACATCCATCATTGAAGATGTTGTGGATTCCTAAGTGTTTTTCTACACCCATATTTTTCGAGATTTAAATGTTGAATATACACTAGTCATTAAGACAACATTAGAACACATAGTTTTATTAGGAAAATTGGTTACCTTCTCCAATGATCCAACAGTATGATTATTTTAGATAAACTCATTCTCTACTTTCCACATGTTTGATTATTTCCATAAAATAACACTTATCAGATGAATCCTTCACAATACAACTTTTCTCAGAATCCTGGGAAGTCAGAGCTCGAATCTCTTCCATATTTCACAGTTTCACTTCTAGTTAAAGGCACTTTGATTTTAAAGAAATATTAACATTTACAATTGATTTCATGTATTCTTACCACTAAATAGTCATCTTCTAAATCGCATTTTCATGAAATTGATTTTCCTCTAGTAACAAGTTGTCATGATCCTTGATTATTTATTATTTATCATTCATCTAGGCATATTTAATATTCATAAAAACATTAAGAGTCTTTTCAAGTGCATGAATAACTTTAGTAAAAACCATTTCAAAGTTATTCTTCTCACAAACAATTTTTTACATATTCATCAATAGATCCAACATATTCTTCTTTTTAAAGAGATATTTCTTCTTCCTTTTCTTTCACATGTCTTGTTAGAATGTTGGAAATGCCATACATTTTTTTAGAGAATATTCCAAGGCATATTCCTCTTCATCTAGATATTATTTTCCATCATGTAGTTCCTTGAGAACATCGGTCAAATGTATGACCACTTCTTTCAGAAGCTTCATCAGATGATTTCCAGTTTCATAATTGAACATATAATAAACACAGCACAAACATTAATTATAAACTGATTTCATTGATTAATTTACACTCTAAGTGTATTTAAATACAAATTGATTTTCATTAATATTGGAATTCTTCTTCAGCGTATATGAAACTCTTTTCCTCTTATTTTTCTCTAATTGGACTGACATATCAAAATTTCTAACATCAATAGTATATATATGATTTTCCATTTGAATATATTATAAATTTTATATCAACTCAAATATTCAATTAATATACCTCTGATAAACACAACTGGGCAAGTATAGTTGATCCCACCAGATGTTTCCTTCCCTCTAATAAAAATTGAAATGTCCAATGATTGTGGAGTCACACTGAGAGGGGGTGGTGTGAATCAAGTGTGACCAATTTTTAATGTATTTTTTCACATTTAATTCAAACATCAGTGACATGATAAGATGAGTGGATCATGCATGCAATGCAGAAAGTAAATGAAACACATCACATAATATTTTTACAGGGGTTGGAAGTAAGACCTATATTCTTTCCATGTTTGTTGCACCCCCCCCCCCAAGTATTATCCACTACAATATTTTGTTTAATTACAATTATTTAGAAAGAAACTAGTTATACACTCCATTGATCGATCCTCTAGTTGATTCTAGTTTTACCACCAGCATTCTAACTATTCTTCCTTAGTTGGTTAGACCCCCCAATCCATTATACAGGAAAGACCCCCCAGTTTCTTTCTTCTGCATCTTTAGAAACTGGTTATACCCTCAGTCACAAGCTCTAAAACCATCAATCTGATCCACAAATAGTATTATCAGTTGATCCTTCTCTCCAAGATTATTAGATCCCACTATCCTTTTTACAAATCAAGATCATTTTCACTAGATATGGTCTTGTTCAAACAATTTTAATCCACTGTGTTAATCTAGTAGACTCCTTTCAAATATGCTTGAGTAAATATTATTTCTTCTATAGAAGAACCATCCTCACTAACCACGGAATCTCGAATACAAAAATATTCCGAAATAAAGATAATTTTTTTTTCATGATTTTATTCTCAAAACACTACACAATAAATATGAAAAATGAATCACATGTGCACTTCTTAAATCATAATGAAAATATATAATAAATTGCATGTCCTTCCAATTTTATTCTTCATGTGTTCAAGTGAACATGAAATTATTCATGTAAATTTTCATGAATATTCACTTTCCACACTATCACAATTCACACACATTGTCCTCCCTATTAACTAACTTTTTCATACACTTATAACTTACACATTATTTTTATAAAACACATGATTATACAAAATGCATTAAATTCATAGATTTCATGCATATTCATTTACATTATGGCGTCGGTCATATGTGGGAAAATATTCAACAAATAATTATAAAGGAATATTTGAAAACAATAAATACTTTTTATAATACTTTTACATAATGATTCTAATCATTGATAATTTTTTTAAAAAAATTAAATCATTTTTGTAAGAATTTTTTTAATCATGGTTTTTGAAATAAAACGGATTTCTATCTGATGAGTGAAATATAGTTAAATGTTTCTTAAAATAATTTTATTAATTATATTAAGTATAAATGAGTAAAAAAATCATAGTAATACAAGAATATATCATGAATAAATAGAGTATATTGAAACTCAATATTGTTATTGAGATATGGATCATAAGATTTCATCAAATGAAGAATAATCATAAAAAATCATGAAATGCGGTGAGATTGTTTAAATAAAATCTTATCACTTAGTAACTATGAACCACAATCCCCATGTAATAATAGGAAATTAAATTCATAATAAATATAATAAATGTAAATATATTCATTATATAACATTTCAATGTGAGTATATACACCTCAAATAAAACTAATGGTGTATAACATGGCATGTGTCTCATTGAAGGAAAATTGAGACAGGCTCATTTTAGTGATATGGTAACTATGGAAACATAGCACCCATGAAATAAATAGAAAAATTATAATTAAATACAATTAAATATTAGTATATGAATGACTTAATTCATACATGGGTAATATACACACCATAAAAAATTATTGGGTGGTGAATAAATAATGAATCACGATGAAATACAAAATGAGATAAAATACCCTTACCTTGTGTCTTAACACTCATCATACTCATTCAAACCTCATATATAATAAAAAATATTTTATTACACATCTATCACTATAACCATATAATTATATATAATTCCTTATATTGTTTGAATATGATTTTATATTACACACATGTTAACAATTCTTTGTTATGGTTTAACTTTGGGTAATATCCTCTTTAATCTTTACATGAGTCTTAATTTAGTGTATATTGGGGCCTTACACTGATATCATGATTTCCAAAATGTAAATAATGAAATAAATTTCATGTGTATTTATTATCTAGTTGTTATAATAATCAATAGAATATAGAAGTATGAAATGGAATATACAGTTCATTCAGATGGCAATCTGTATATACACATGAAAATTATATCTATTTTATTTATCATATTGAATGAATTAACGTAAGTTAAATATATGTATAAATATTTATATCATTATTATAGTATAATTCTTATATCTTATTTATCACACAAGTCCACTAATAATAACCTTAACACATTACATGTATTGGGTGAATGAATCACATCTTTGTAATGGGGCGGTAGTCTGCACTTCTTCAAATGAAACTATCATATTTACAATTAATGGGATGTATAAATATATGTCTTGTAAAATGGTTAAATAATCTTATTGAGATAATAAATATAATATATAACATATAAAAAATTGTTCCATCATAATTTACCCCATGATATGTGGTAAGGAAAAATGAGCAATCATCATTCTGTGGGGAAGTAGTTCGCCATAAACATAAATATTATGTTTGTTACACATTAGATGGATGTATGTGTAAGTGTAAGAAGAAAACATTTCATAGAAAATACTATTATATTCCAGGTACTGGTTTATAATACCAGAATAGAATTGAGGTATTGGGGTGGTGGAGAAATACAATAAAAGAAAAAATCTTAAGAGATGTCATTACATATTAACAGGGTAACATCTTTTGATTTGTTCCATAAGGCTTCCTTATATTTATTTCTGACCCTGGGGATGATTCTATGATGAATGGAGGTATTTTTAGATTTATATTGAGTATATATTGGCTAAACCTATGTGTTTTGAGAGTTTTGAATAAGAGGGCGACTTGGTGGCCTTTTATTGGCATGTGAAAGGACACACCTAGCATTTTAAAAAAATGTTAGGTGTATTGATGTTTTTACATAAGAAATTTCATAAAAACCAAAAAACAATAAATATTTTAAGGTTAATGGAAGATTAATGTCCCAAAAGTTTGCATTGGATATGATTACAGTTCATTTTGGGTCTAAGATTTTTGGTTTAGTACTTTGTGAACATAATTTTTTTCTTAATTCCTATAACTAATTTAAATCACATTCACTAATATTTTGTGTCAAAATATAAGATAACCATATTATAAATTATTAATATTTATTACTCCAAATATGGAATCCATTTTTCAAAACATTAATCACATATGTGACATAAGTAAATTTAAAAATAATCACATTGTTGGGACGACACATCGAGTTTTTAAAGTCAAAACGTCCAAAAGACTACCCTGTTTTATACCCAATTTCAAGGGGAAATTGGTTCCAATGACCTAAATTTGATTTATTGAAAACAAAATGAACTATAATTAAAATTTGAAATAAATTTATTATATAATATAACATTATTATTAAAATAATTGAAAAATTAGTTTTTAAATGAAATTTATTATTTTTCACTATTCATTCAAAAATGATGTTTCTTAGAAAAATCCCAAAAAATTAAACCTAAGATAATTTTAACATTATAAATTAAAAAGTAATGTTAATTTTATCAAAAAAATTATCAGTTTTTCAAAAAATTATTTTTTTTCAATAAAGGACATTAAATGAAATTCATTTTTGGAAATAATATTTTTTAAATTAGATAGAATTTACCAATAATTTTTTTTTTCATTATATATATATTTAATTTATATTTAAAAAAATTTAAAAATATTTTAAAGTTAGTTAGTATTAATGGAAATATGATAATGGCTAGGTTTCAATTATCTCATTTAAATAATTATAACAAAAAATGATGTTTCGTAGAAACATCAGTATTACCTGTAACATAAACCATGTAGGTGTTGCATATAACATAAAACAATTATATTATATATGTAACATATGCTAGTTCAGTTTCCTATGAATCTAATGTATTTATTAATGAATTTTAATCCATAAATAAAAAATCAATTTTTTCAAAAGAAAATTTCTATAAAAAATCGGTGGTGCAATAGGTAGTCACCCTAAATGTGGATGGATGAGTATCAACATAGGCATTACTCCATCTAGGATAAGTGTTCATAATGCTACAATTATAGGTAGACACTCATGGTGGATAAGTGTTTTATTATTGAAATATTATTTACAAAACATTTTCGAATGATTTTCCAACCATTACATTTGTTTCCTATAAATTAAAAATCATAAACTCAATTACTATATTCCATTAATAACTTTACACGTTGAAATTACCATATACATGACCGTCTCAATATTTTATTGAAAATGGAACTTCAAATTAAATTGAGAATATCCCATGATTTCTATGTTGATTTTCACTATATTTCCCTAGATAGACAAATTAATCCATTGAATATTTAAATATTGTTTCTCTTTTTTTTAATTATATAGATAGTTATTGTTCAATTTTTAAATTATTATATTATATCATATTTAAATGTTGAGAAATGTATTTTTAACTCAAATGATGACTATATTGAATATAATTAGGTATTGGTGGGAGAATGGTATAGAATATCCCTCAATACATCTATATATCTCATTGTACAGACATACTATAAAATTGAAATACTCCCTTCCATTTAATATATGATATTTTGGAAAAATGACATCATGGTATATTTTAATTTTCTAAAATTCTACATTCTATCAGTATGATATTAGTAATTATTGTACATGTTTTTATTTCTTTTCTCAGATATAGTGTGCCCTCAATTTTATTGGATTGTGGAATTAATCTTTTCATATTAATTTTTACAGGAAATATTTTCCTTTCTTATGTTATGACATAATCCATTTTATGTTACTCATATCTATGTATCTAAGATTACCCTTATTTAATTTTCTTTTCCCCAAATAACATAAAGGGGAAATATTTGTCTTCTATATGGAACTTTTTGAATAAATATTAATGTTAATAGATTTTGTTTATTCGGTATAACATGTTCCAAATTGAAAATATAAAATAAATTTTTGAAAAAAGTCATTTATGAAAAATTAGACATTTGATCCTTGATTAAATCTATACCACTGATTTTTTCGAATAAGTAACCCTTTCTTTTTTTGTTTCACTTATGTATTTTATTTGGGTGATTTTTAGGAGTGTTTCGAGAACTTTTTGAGTATTTTGGGGGATTTTATATAAGTTCATAATTGGTGCATAGTTTTGGTAAATAGTGAAACTCGTGTAGGAAAACCTGCACAATGTTATAGGGGTTAAGGTGAAGGCTCACTGGAAACACACTGTTTGTCCAAACCATGTGGAAGCCAAAAAGATGCCATTATACTAGAGATAGTTTCCTTTATTATGCCTAGCTCAAGGTTTGAAAATCATGAAATACAACCATGTGAGGTTCATATATGGGGAAGTGCTTGGATCATGTATAGGGAATGATTTCACTAACCATTCGACTAACCAGTCATTTGTTGAAAGTGAAATAAAAAATTAAAGATCTGACACATTTTGGTTTCTAACATGCTTTTTATTCTTCCTATGTGTCACAAACTAATTATTCTCCCTTACCAATGGATGAAGAAGATTCTAAAATAAATCATGGGGCAATATGAAGGCTTATCTTAGAGATTTGATGTCGGATACACATAGTAAGTCTTCATTCATGGTAGCTCATGGTGTTTTTTCTTAGTTATTCATCTTCATCCCTCTCAATTTCTTAAAAATACACCTATAATGGATATAACTACAATATTTTCTGCCATATATGATTATATTTGGCATTTTTAATGATAGGGTAAAGTATCTATGGTAGGTTTTTTTAGAATCATCATAGTTTCATTAGTGTTTTTCATGTTTTTTATCATATTCACAAATTTCTCAAGGTATGTGGCTTCACTCTAGACTCCTATTGTGAGAGGTATTCTTATTAGATTCAAATTAATGAAATTTATTGAATTTGATTATGAAAGTTTTTTTCAAAACATTGGTGAAACCCTCTTTTCTATTTTTTGTCGAATTCTATGGAATTGTTTAATTTTTTTGCAATGTTAATTTATATTTGATTAAAAAATGATGGTTTTAAAATATTTTATTGGTTTTATATATGTAAAATGGTTTTTAATAAATTTTTTATTGAAATGGTTTTTTCATGATTGCATTTGCATGGTTTTTGGGCATAATTAGTGGTGTATATTTATATTTCATTATTTGGATTGGTTAAAAAATGACCTTATTCTTGGTTATAATGGTGTAATAGAACATGTGATTTAATTACCTTGGAATGAATTGATTGATCAACTTGAAATTTCTCATGAGTATGAAGCTGTCATAATGAATAATTCATGTGTAGATATATGAACTTATTGATATGTGGATTGGAATGGGGTATGAAGAAAATGGAAGGTTGGAATTTTTTTGAGTAACATGCTTCATTTCCATCATGGAATCTATTTTATTTTGTAATAATATTTTGTTAGAAGTTGTTTTTGTGTGATAAATTGTTTCATGTTTTTTAGATAAATTGTTTTATGAAAAGTGCTTATAGATTATATCATAGTGGAATGAGTATGGAAGTCATTAGGGAAACCTACAACTTTTTAGTAAACACTCCATCTTGGGAACATTGGTTATTTTGAAGTGTCTATTTATCAAGACAATGGAAAAGGTAAATTATCACATATAGTTAGCTATACATTGTGGTAGATGGACTATTTTGTGGAGTGGAGCACAGAGCAGGTTGGAGCTTTGGAGTGGTGGTTATCTTTGAGTTTTTTTATTTTCATAGGCTATATAACTGGTAGCTTATAGTCTTCCAATATAGTCCTCTTTGTAGTTGGTTTAGATATAAATGAAATGGTTGAGTTGAATTTCATTTTTTACATGCCTCATGATGTGGGTTATTTGGTTCTTCCATCTTTGGTTGTTTTCTTATTTTTCAATGGAAAAATATTCACCTGAAAATAAATTAAGCACATAGAATTAATTTCTATATTTTTTCATCTTGAGGATGACTCTTAATGATAAGTATCACATCCACCTAGAATCACACCAAGGAAAAC
The DNA here is from genome assembly GCA_963277665.1 of Viscum album. Taxonomy (NCBI): domain Eukaryota; kingdom Viridiplantae; phylum Streptophyta; class Magnoliopsida; order Santalales; family Viscaceae; genus Viscum; species Viscum album. The sequence goes on from OY728121.1 coordinate 769,987,034, forward strand.
GGGTGGGTTGTTACATGTGGTATCAATTTTTTCCACTCAAAATTTATTTTTTAGTAATGTAGTATAGCCATGGTCCTTCTAAGTATCATTGATGACCAGGTTTTAACTTTCATGGTTCATCATTGACCTATTATCTTTTTTCTCTCTTGGAGTTGGTAATTAATTCAGGTTATTTCCTAGAGTTGGGATCATATAATGGAGTAGTATTTTTAGTACTAGAAATGTTGATCGTAAAAATATATAGCTATATGTTTTGTGTTGAACATAACATAATTAGGTATTTGGGTACCTAAGTGTATTGGATACACTTATAGGATTTCAAATCTAAATTTCTTGGTTCTAGTCATTTATAAGATCATGGAATTAATTATAAGAACACCTTCTAACTAGGATTAAATATTTCATTTTGTGTAATGATTATGATATTGTGTAAATCTGTGGATTATTAGTAATTGTTGGAATTTTTTTGATGCAAATGTTTTTGAAAAAAATCATTGTTGTGGTATTTTGAAAATGGTTTTATATTCAACAAATGTATGTATTTTAAAAAAAAGTTGAAAATGGAAAACATTTATTTTGGGAAGAACTATTGTGATAATATTATGCGAAATAATTTGAAATGATAATACATTAGTTAATATAGAGTTAGACTTGTGATGTTTTGTTATTTGTATAGAAAAAGGAACCCAGTAAGCATCGTAAAAACCTACAGGAAGAAGCTAATCATAATTTGGATTCACCTAGTCCATTTGTGAATTGAAATAATGTTCAGAGTATGGTAGAATATTTATAGGTTATGGATTGTGTGAATTGAAGGGATAATTCAATGCATGTAGATCATTTCATCTATTTCTATAAGAAGAATCCACCCATCTTTTGGGTAGAATCAAATTTACAAAAAAATTACGTGTCAATGAGTAGGATGAATAGTATTATTGATTTAATTAGTAAACCATTAGAGATAAAATAATATGTTGAGAAATATATGTTGTAAGATGTTGCATTGCAGTTGTGGGTTTTTTTATTCTGGATAAATTATACCTCGAACATTCTTGGGAGTATTTTTTGGAATTTCATAAAAAATAATTTGATACTCATACATTCAAAATTCAATTAATAACAGGCTTATTCATCATGAAGCTTGAAAATATTTTCCTAACAGATTATGTGTCTAAATTCATGAATTTAGTGTTCTTTTTACATGAGGTTTCATGTTGTGAATCCATAAAGGCATAGATGATTGAATTGGGTCTGATATAATAGATTTACATAATGATTTTTATGCTTTGTATTAGAGATTATAAAAATAATGTCAATAGAGTGAATGTAGCTAACAAGGAAATATCATGGTCTATGGGAAGACGAAGTATGTTGATACTTATGGGAAATTGTGGGAAATATATTGTTGGGACCATGAAAAATAGGAACATATATTTCCAAGGTTAGAGCATGGATCAGAAGCATTCAACTGGATTAGTGAATCTTCCTCCAAGACCCATAACAAAAGTTGGATGTTTCTAATGTGTTCCATCAACCACATGAAGAAAAAGTTTATGAAACCACTGAGGACAAGCAACAATTTCATAAAAAAAATGGAGCATCTTCAGTGATGTTATCACAGTTCTCTGAGGTCAGGTCTTGAGGACAATTCTTAGGTGTTGGAGGCATCATATTATTCAATTAGATGATGGAATTAGAATCAATATCATATGTAGAGAAGAGATATCCATGGTGATTCAAGTAATACCATGATTCCTGAGGTTGTGAAATCATAATAGGGAAATAGTGTGAAAATTTGTATTGAGGAAGAAATTATATGGATCAAAACAAGTTATTCTAGATGATCAATCTAGACCATCAGCAATGAGAGTTGTGACTCTTTTTAATTCTAACCTAATGCAACTATTTTCATATGTGGGTTGGTCCTATTCCATTGTTTCTTCTCGTGGTATTGATTTTTTAATTCCCAAAGTGTACATTATACCTACTGTGATAAAACATTAAACTACTCATTTTCATTGAGAATGTTGAGATTTTTTGTGTAGATAATTTTCTATAAATAATGATAGAGGTGATCCAAAATGGTATTTCTATGTTCATGATATGGATGTATATGATATAATCCTTTGTATGGATTTCTTGAATATTTTCAAGGATCACAAAAACAATTATACATGAAGAGTAAATTTAATAACTGAAGATAGAGAGTATCATCTCCTTGAGTAGACCGACATGTAAAGTTAGGTGCAAAAAGAATATTTTTTCATGTGGTTTGAATTATCTTGTACATGTTGGAAACATTTTCGTTAGAATCAACATATGATATTGAGAACATTAGTTTTCTGGTATTATTGGATTAGTTTCTTGATCTATTTCCAAAAAATTTCTTATGGTTTCCACCTATAAGAGAAGTGGAGTTTATTTTCGATATACCTACAAGGACCTGTCATATTTCCCTTAGGTTATTTAATGGAACCAATACAATTAATAGAGTTCAATGTGATGTTTCAAGAGATGGAAATTAGAGGTTTCATTTGGCCAATCACATCTCCTTTGTCATCACTAGTTTTTTTGTCAAAAAGTCAGATGTAACTCTAAACATGTGTGTCAATTGTCATAAGATTATCAGATTTATGAAAAACAATCAGTTTCCACTTCCACACAGTGATGATTCATTTGAACAATTGAGAGGATCTCAATGGTTCTCTAATATTGAATTGCAGTTAGGATGTCACTAATTTGTGGGTTTTGATGGAGGATATTCCAAATACAGTTTCAGAAGTATATATGACAGTTATGAATATATGGTAATGTCTTTCAGTATTTTGAATTCACCATAAGTTTTGATTGTTCGGATGTATCATATATTTCAATGATATCTATATTCATTCAAATTTTTGTATTAGGATGACTTAATAGTGTATTCATGGAAAAGGGTTGAGCAACAAAAACACTTAATGATAGTGTTGGGAATCTTGATTAATCATTGCCTTTGTTCCAAACTATCAATGTGTGCTTTTTTGATGTAATAATTATGCTTTCATATCATTTTAATGATTGATAGAGGTGTTTCTATGGATCCATCAACGATGGAGGTTGTGATATCTATGAAACTTCCAAATATCATCTTTGATATACACACTTTTAATGGACTGACTAGTTATTATTAATGCATTTTTCATGACTTCTCATGACTTGCATATCCTATGACTACATTAGAAAAGAATAATTATCCATTCCAATGGGATAAGGAATATGATAATTAATTTCAAATGATAAATTATCACCTTATATCTGAACCATTCTTTATTTATCTGGAATTAGGAAATAGATACATGGTTTATTGTGATGCTTTGGGATTTGGGATTGGGTGTCTCATTGTTCAAGGACATCATGTTTTCATTTATAGATCAAGGAAAATATAATTTATTAATATGAACTATCAAATGAATGATTTAGAGTTACCTGATTTAGTCTATACTTGGATGTCTTGGAATCATTATATATTCATTAATAAATTTAATTTGTTTACAGATCATAAGGGATTGATGAATATTTTATCACAATAGAATTTGAATCTGAGACAAAGTAGATGGATGGAGTATCTCAACATTTTTTACATTGACTTGATATATATAGTGGGTAATGGAAATTTGGTGGTAGATGCGTTAAGAAAAAAGTAATATGCATTGTTGGAAAAATAGGTTTTATATTAGTTGTAACATATATCAATGATAGAGGATGTAAACATGGAATTTGAATACCAACGTGGAATTATAGTTTTATTTCTAGTTTAATTGGTTCTTGAATTTTTAATGATGGTAATAGTAAAATAAACTGATTCCGAGTGTGTGGTGATAAGGTGAAACTCAGTAGTGGATAGACCATTGGGGGTTGGATGACTTATGGAATTTTAGTTTTTTGTTTTAGAAACCAATTGGTCATACTTATGGATTCTACGGAAAAAAATCTTTATCCATACCACCATTTGATATGGGATCTTCATTATAGAGTATGGAATATGTACAAGGAGTTGAAAGCATAGTTTTATTTGGTCAACATAAAAATTAATATGGGGGAGGTAGTATCTAGATACTGATGTTTTTAGTTGTTTAGAAAATATATCAATGACCAGATGATATGTTGTAGTCCTAACCTGTTCTTATTTTGAAGTGGGAGCAGATAACAATGGATTTTTTATAGGTCTCTCCAAAATAGTTCAGAATCATGTTTCCATATGGGTGATAGTCGTTCACCTCACCAAGTTATCACATTTCATTCATATTCATGGAATTCATATGGTGATTTTATGAAATCTATATAAAATAAATGGAAAAGAGACATGTCATACTAGTTTCGACTGTCTCAAATAGAGATATGAGGATTGTGTCTGTTTTTTGTAAATTCTCACAGAAATACCTCCTGACTAAGATGACTATGATTAGGACATATCAACCATATAAGTATAGGAAATCCCAATGGATTATACTATTGTTGGGATAATTCTTGATGGATTGTTTAAAAGATTTTTTTTGATAATGGGAAGATCAAATTCCATTAGTTGAGTTCTCATATAACAACAGTTATCTAGACTTGATAAAAATGACTCTGTTTGAAGCATAGTATGGTCGTCCTTATTAATGTTGACATTTTTTGGTCAAAATAGATGTTACATCAATTTATGGGACAAGACTTGTCCATCAAAAAATTAAAAAAAATCAGTTGATCGGGAAACAGATAAAGATAGATCAGTGTTTTCATAAATCATATGAATATCATCATCGATGACCATTATCGTTCATGGTGGGTGATCATGTGTTTAAGAATATTTCTCTATGTAATGGAAATAATCTGTTTGGGATGTTATTCATGTTATCTCTATGACACAGAAGACATTTTTTTATACAAGATTGAATTAGTGATATGGCATATCAGTTATAATTTCCACCATGATTCAGTGCAGTACATAATGTGTTTCATGTAACATTTTTGAAAGAGTTTCATCTCGATCATGATGATGTGATTTGATGGGATCACATTGAAATATATCTAGATTATTTATGGGTGTCCATGCTAGTTTGGGTTAGGGATATTTATGAGAAAGTCTACGGTTGAAAAATCATCTTTCTATTGTGAGTTTTGTGGAAGAAATGTTATATTTATGAATAAACATGGTAAACGAGAATGAAATGCAAGGGAAATGGACATAATTATATCAGTAAGATATTGGTTTTCTACATTATATGGATGTAAAGTCCAATTATGGTGACAATTTATTCCCACAATGTTTTGTATGTCACCCTTTATTTATGATTTTTAACAGTGTAATGTATATGGGTGATGTTTGGAAGAGTTTTCTGATCATTTTTAGTGTGTTTGGGGCATTTCTATAGGTTCACAATTGGTGAAATATTTTCAAAAAAATCCAACACTTACATGAAGTTGTGCACAGTGTCATAGGTGTTATGGTGAAGGCATGTGAGTGGTGTGTGTTTTTTTAGAAATTGTGAAAAAGTATAGGGTAAATAGTGATATATGAGAAAGTGGGATTTTACATGGCATGCACACTATTTTGATACCTTTTCAATCATCCATGTAACGATCATCCTTGTGGAATTGGTTGTTTAATGGTTAGAAAACGGGTTTCCAAAGTGTGTGAAAACCATGCAATGGTTAAATGTGAGATCCTAAAATTGTGTATGTCACACATTTTGGTCTTTAAGTCCCTCATTTTTCCTCAAATGTGACCCTAAATTATTATTATATATTCTAAAAGGATTATTAATCTTTTCCCACTAATATATAGTCAATCCATAGGTTTCTATTAGTGACATGAAGATCAATTCTCACTTTAAGTCTTTGTTCCAGGTAGTTCTTGGTGGTAGTTCTTTGATCTACTTCTATATCTCTCCCAATTTCCAAGATCTACATCCAATGTGGACAGATCTAAGATATTTTATGACAAATATGATTATATTTGGATTTATTAATTATAGGGGATGTTATCTATGTCTGGTTTTTGAAGATTCAACCTGGTTTCATTCGGTTTTTCCATTACATTTATCATTTTCACCAATTTCATGAGGTAGGTGGATTCAATATCAAATCCGCCTTTTAGAATGATTTTTATAACTTTGAAATTGATAAAAATTATTTAATTTTGTTATAAAATTAGTTTTAATAGAATGAAATAAACCCTATTTATTAATAGTTTAATTTTTTTGGAATTGTTGAATTATTGTTCTATTTTCTTTGATAGATGATTTTAAAATAAGTATTTTAAAATAGTTACATGGGTGGATTTCTGAAAATGGTTTTAATTTAATTTTTTTAACGAAATGGTTTTCACATGACTTTTTTTTCTTGGTTTTCGGGAATCCTTGTTGATAAGTGTTCTTATGTTAGTATAAGGTTGTGTTAAAATAAGAGCTTGTGCTAGGTGCTAAATATGTAATGTAACATGGGATTTAATTATGTATTAAAAACATGGTAGATCGATTAGAAACTACTCATGAGTATAGAACATTAATAATGAAGAATTAATGTGTGATTTGTTCTCTTGTGTGTATTTTGATTCGAATAGGGTATGTAAAAAATGGAATAATGGAATGGTGTTGAAGAACATTCTTGGTTTCCATCATGGAAAATGATTTTATTTGGAAACCTATTTTGTTAGAAGTATTTTGTTTATATGATAAACTATTTCAATTTGTTTTATAAAAATTATTTTATATAAATTGTTTTATAAAATTTTCTAACCAATTATTCCATAGTGTCATAAGTAGGGAAGTCTATGGGGAAACCTACTATGTTTTATTACTCACTCATTCTTTGTTGCTAGGTGACTTTGTATATTTTGTCATTGATAAATGGATATAGGTAATGTATAAAACATATATATATGTACATCATGAAAATTGTAATGTTTTTTTGAGTGTACAATTGATAGGTTGGAGCTTGGGGGTGGTCTTTTTCTTTGAGTTTTGATGGATTTTTATTCTGTTGTGTACTAGGTAGTTTATATTCTTACACTATAATATTATTGGAAGTTTTTTTTAATATAAATGAATTTATAGAGTTGTAATTACTTTTTATTAGGAATAATGTAGTGTGTTATTAAGTTGTTTCATATTTGGTAGGTTTATTTATTTTCCAACAGGAAAATAGTCCCCCAAATGTTAGTGAATCCCTTAGTATATATTCTTAGCATTTGGTATCTTCGAGATATCGATTGAGGCCATATAGAACTTCTTACATGACTCAAACCAATGAGGAGGGGTGGGATGTGACAAATTAAATTATTTTTTACCCTTAATTTTTTAAAACTACAAACTATGGTATTTTGGATTACAGGTTCTTATAGTTTGTATCAGAGACTGATTACAAAAAATGGTGAATGTTTATAGAATAACCTAGTTATATATCAAAATTATTATTGAACCCACCTAAATATTTATAGAATTATTTACAAATAAAACTAAATAGTAATTTTATTATATAAATCCATTTCATGTAGTAATTGAGTATAATCCATTATATTGAAATGTTGACTAACGTACGGATTTGGAATCATTTCAACACCCATAGTCAATGTTGGGTTGTGCCTACTGAGAATAAAAATGAGTTAATAGTATGTTTTTATCTAATTATAATTATTTTAGTGAATATGAATATTGTTATGAAAAATAAATTCACCTATATATAGTAACCTTTTGATCTATAATTTTAATTACCATATTACACCACATGATGAAAAACAACATCCAACATTAAATGTGACTAAAAATTCCTTAGTAGCTGAGAATAAGATCAATTTCCAAGAAAATGTATCTCAAATATTTTGATATAGTGAAAGGGAAAATATCATCATATTAGTCTATTGACATATGTAATGAAAATCAATGGTGTATAGTAATTAAAAACACTAAGGATAATCTAATTAAAGGGAACATATAATAAAGAACTTTTAATGAGTTATTCAATGAAGAATAATTTCCTGATTATAAAAGAGAAAAAATGGAATTGAAGTTCCTTTGACTCCTATGGAATTTTTAGAATAATACATTTTTTATCAATGGTATGGACAACATAATGATTTAGTATATACACAATATAAATAAAATTCATTGATATTTTTTCATATATATTAACTGGACGCCAAATTGAGTGTGAAATTGTGTATTTTTATTGGACTCATTCCTATGAGAAGGGCCATATCTAGAATTCACAACAGAATATAATTAGTGGTGTTGGTAGAGTTGATGATTCAAATACAGTGTTCTTGTAATGATAGATTTATACATCCTAATTTTTATCCATAGGGATCTCATGTTTTTTTATTAAGAAGAATGAAGAGACATGATATTGTGAAATAATTACATGGAGATAAAATCTGTTAATATAAATAATATATATCCCTTAAAATGAAATTATTAATTATTTTTTCACCTTTTAGGATATCCAAATTTTTAGATATCAATATTATCTCCATTTATCATCAATTATTGGTAATGAAAGAGGATATACAAATGAAGAAAATTTTAATGACATATAGAAATTATGATTTTTTAGTAATTCCATTTGGATTAATTAATACAAATTCTCTTTTATGAATATGATCAATACTGTATTCATCTATTTTCATGAAAACATTTGGGTGGGTTTTATTGATGATATATTTATATACTCTAAAATCTAAGATGGTAATTATAATTATATAAAAATAATTTATGTCAAATTATGTAAAAATTAATTATGTGGCAAATTCAGTTATTTTTAATTTTGGGAATACGAAGTTTCATTTCATTTTTATTTTGTCTAACACCCCTCAATATGTATATATATATATATTTTAAACAAATTAATTTTTTTGAAAGGTTGTGATACATGGATACCTGAATCTAAATGGACCATTATATAGTAAAATATTCTAATCGAGAAATTAAATTAAAGTTCATACTAGTAAACAAAAATTAAACATATTCATTATGGTATTCTAAAAATGAAATACATAATAACTCAATTTTTTAATAAAGTATTTATATGATTTAAATTATATTTTTTTCTCAAAAATGGTTCTCACTCATTTTTTGAGTAAATAATATACTTAATTTTTCCATATTTTTTAAACTATATTATTAAAAAAAATCAACATTTTGTAAATAAAAATATCAAAATTATCTTAGATTGAAATTTTTATAGTTTTCAAAGAAGATGAATTTTATTATGAGTAGTTGAAAATAAATATTATTACTGAAAACTTGATTTTCATTTAATGAAGTTTCAATGTTCCATTTTTTGAAATTACATTAAAACTTTAATTATATCATTGATATTATTAGTATTAATATTATGATACATTGAAATAATCTTATGTGTGGATTTTAAAAAAAAATATATAAGAAAACATTTTATTCTTTGAAATTGTTATTCATATAGTTTTTCATTATAATTAAATTGTAATTTCATCCAATTTTTGAAATAGAATATGATAAAATTTAATGAATATGTATTGTAAGAACCCAGTTTTTTCTACGAAGGACTTTGGAATATTCTTATTGATATTCCAGAGCAGCGCCTTCAGAAGGCGTGTGATTCTGAGCCCCGGAGTGGCCAGAATTAAATTTTTAGTGCGTTCACACTGGAAACACTAAATAAATGGGATAACTCCTAAACAGTGATCTGTATCAGAGATCCAAGTGTACGGATGGATCCGAAATGGGGTGTTTACCCTAGGGACGAAATTAAACTTGTCGGCACGGGATGTTTGGACCCCTCGCCCGCTTCCAGAACGTTAAACTGATTAATTAATTATTTAATTCGTTTAGTGTTGAAACTATAGTATCTCTTAAACGGTGGCTCAGATTGGAAAACTGAGGGCACTGTTGAGTTCGGATCATGCCGTTTACCCTAGGAAGGGTAAAAGTTTTGCATGCGCGGCCCGTTTATGAAAAATGGCCCCAGGGGCATTTTCGTAATTTAGCGGCTTCGGACGTTAAATTTTATAACTTTTGAATGGGGCCTCGGATTAAAATTCGGAGATAGACATTGTGCTTGGTAGGTGGTGTTGGCCTATGGGATGCTTAACCACATCTCCACCGGAGGTTCGGGTATGGGACGGTGGGCGGGTGGTTAAGTGTGTTTCTATTTAAACACTTAACCCCCCCCCCCTCTTCCCCTCTCCTCATCTCCCAGAAGGATATCCCCCTCCCTCCTCTCCTCCTCCACTCCGGCGAGGCATATCTGGCGAGGCAGCTCCGGCAAGGCGGCGGATAGCGGCGAAGCTCCGGGCAACGCCCACGAGGTAGGGTCTTGTTGCGTTTTGTCTTCCCGCACCTACTTTGAGCATGTTTAATACTGTCGAATTGTTGTTGGATTTTTTAACTAAGCCCATGAATGCGTAGTAGAGATTTTCCCCTTTCCAACGCATCTCTTGGATTCAATTTCCGAGCTCCGTGGCGTCCGCAATCATCCGCCGAAGTTGGCGGGTTTTCGGTTTCCGACAGGTTCGAGCGGCGTCGCGGCAGCGGGGTGCTCGGTCGGCGCCGCGGGTGTCCGGTGGAGCGGCTGGGTGAGGCCGGGGCGCGGCATGCCTTCAGCCGAGGGTGAGGGAGTGGCATTTGGAGGAGGTCGGGGCTCAGGCGGAGCGCCCGGCAAGGCGGCGGTCGCCAGGGAGCGGCGACCGCGGGGTCACGGCGGGCGACCCCCGTGTTGCGACAAAGACCCGCATCGCGCGGGTCTTCACGCGGCTTCCATGACCGGCCCTCATGGACGGTCTGCGCGTGGACCGCGAGTCCGCGGCCAGCCCGCGTGGCTATGCCGCGGGCCGGCCCAGGCCGGGCGGACCGGCCGGTCCAGGTCGGTCCAGCCCCAGGGGCCTTGCCCCCTCGGTGTTCGGACACCAGTATTTTCCGCTACGGGTGTCCGTTTTGAGTGTCGTCTGCAGTAGAGCCTTCCTGGCATCGAGGCTAAGTTTTTTAGATGGTTTCGGGAATTTTATTCCTGAAACTAGGGGGGCCACAGAGGCACGACGTGTCTTTAAGTGGATGAGCGTTTTTCCCGAGATTCTTGTTTAGGACGGTGCGGTCGCGTCCGACGTCCGTTTTGAGCACCGTTAGCGGCGTTGCCACCCTGGTACTGAGGTGGAGGTTTCCAGGGTGGTTTTGGGTGTTGAAGCCGGAGTTGAGGCATGGGCCCCACGGCCCGTCTTTTGAGCTGTGTACAGCGTTTTGTGACTTTTTCCTCAGATGTCCATTCGGGGCTTGCGAGCAGTCGATGTTGGGTGTTTTTCCGAGGGAATTGCATTGGCGCAGTCTGCCCACTGTAATTCCGCACGATGGTGTGGGCCCCGCTAGGGACGTTTTGGGTTTTGATGGTGATTTCCATCTTTATCACCGGGTGTCTGTTTTGGACAAGTGAATAGTCCATTTCGTGTACTTTTTGAGAGGATCGCAAAGGTGTAATCCATTCGTGGAGTTTAGGGACTGGGATGCTGGTCCCATGAAGCACCGCTCGTGTGCGGTGCGCCGGAAGGCATCTTTTTTTTTTCTCCGGATATCCGTTGAACTCAAGTGAGTAGTGCTTTTGACGTGTTTTCCAGAGGGGATCGCAATGGTGCGATGCGCCCGACTGTTTTCGGGGCCGAGGCTCGGGATCACGGGGCGTCGTTCGGGCGTGAGGCGGTTTTGGTGACTTTTTCGTCGGATATCCGTTTGAGGCGAGTAAGTAGTAGATCTCGCGTTTTTTCTGCGAGGATTACAACGACATGATCCGTTTGGTTGTGCGGAGCCTCTTGCAAGATCTTATTAAAAGTGGAAGCATGAGAGGTGCTCTGGTGGCGGTTCATCCTACCTTGTTTGTAGCGGACCCTTGGTGTGTGATCGCGCACTCCTGGGATAGTGATATAATTGTTCCACGAGATGTGGTTGGTCGTGCCTGGGCCTTTGAGGTGGAGTTGTTATGTCATGCCTTCCCGTTGACGCTGGGTGCCATGTGCACAATAGCCTTTTGGCTAGAATGAGGTATACTCCAGGAGTATACGAGAGCGCTTGGAGGCACGTGTGGTTGTTTTTACCTGAGGATGTTTGTGCGCTCAATTGGGGTTGACTTGGGGCCACACGTTATATGGGCCCCACGTGCGTGTTGTGATCTTCTTTACGTACTTTGACCTCTCACGATGTAGATAGTCCCTTGGTGCTCGTTTGTTTGACTAGGAGGGTGGAGTTTTCCCCTGTCTTTGTGCTCGTTTGTTTGACCAGCAGGGTGGAGTTTTACCCTGGATTTGAGCTCGTTTGTTTGGAAAGTAGGGTGGAGTTTCCCCGGGCCTAGTGCTCTTTTGTCTGACAAGTAGGGTTGAGTGGTCTCCCCCTGGTCTTTTACTCGATGGTTTGACCGGCAGAGATGGTTTATACCTCTGTTTCTTCAGCTGTGTGGGGTTTCAGTACCATGCCCTTTCGCCGGTCTGCGACACCATCTGTGACTACGGGTGTTCGTACAGTGTGGGTGTTTTCCCCACTTTCTGGGGTGAGTTGAATCGCTTCGCTTTGACAGTGACTCAGCAAATTGGAGCGGGATCTCCCTGTGAGGCCTGCGGAGTTTCTCTCATTGCTCTATGTTCCCTTGTAGAGCTTCTGGTTTCGGTGTGACCAACACTTTACGCGGGCACCGATCCTCTACCCAGGAGGTTGTTTCTAGCAGGGCTGAAGTTGTTTCAAGCAGGTATGAGGTTGTTCCAGCAGGGCTAAGGTTGTTCCAGTAGGTCTGAGGTTGTTTCAAGTAGGGATGAGGTTGTGTAGAGAAAGGCTCATCAGTGGGTTACCATCCAGCAGGGATGGCCAGTACAGCGGTGTTCACCGAGCAGTACCATCCAGCAAGGATGGCCAGAGCAGTTCCGAGCATACCTTCAGCTGGGCTGGGCAGTGGTCCCCGATGTTGGGCTTACCTCTAGCGGGGCAGGGCAGTGTTCCCCGATGTTGGGATTACCTTCAGCGGGGCTGGGCAGTGGTCCCCATTGCCGGGTTACCTCCAGCTGGGCTGGGCAGTGGTCCCGTCGCCGACTTTAGTCGGGTTGCCCTCCAGTGGATTACCCTATTACTGGACTGGGCAGCGTGACACCCGTCGACTTTCTGGGTCTCCCTGTAGTGGGAACCCAATGACTTCCAGGGACCCTCCAGCGAGGCTGGGCCGGGGGTCGCCTGTCGATGTTGAGCAAACCTCTCAACTGCGGGGCAGTAACAAGTTGTGGTTGACGTTCCCCCAGAACACTCGAGTATGAGGAGCACTTTCCCCCACCGAGACACATCCTTGTGACACGACCTAAAACCGTGCAGGCGAGTCAGTTCCGCCCAAAGCGGATAGTGTCGAGGTGTGGTGATGGAGCCCTTGGCTTGCGGTTTGGGGCAGACGTGCGGGATGCTGGGCATCGATGGTGTTTCTTCTGGGACTGTTGGCTACTCTTTCTTGGGCTGAGCTACGGGATGTAGATCCCCTTACGATGTTGTTCGGGCTTCTTGTTGAGCATATGGACTTGTATATACCTTGTTCCAGTACCCACTTCTTGGGTTCGGTTACTCTCCTTCTAGGAGAGGCGAAGACGCGTGGGGTATGTCACGTGCTTTCCGTGTCTAGCTTCTTGTGGTTGGACGAGTCTACTCTCCTGCTATAGTTAGCGAAGACTCGATGATAAGTTCATCTTCTCTCCGTTTCCAGGTCCTTGTGTCTGGACGAGTCTACCTTCATTCCTCTTGTTGGGTTAAGCTGGACTCTCTACTGTTACTCTACTGCACTCCTTGTTGTACTCCTTGATTTTACCCTGTTCACTCTATTTCTCACCCTTCGGTACTTCCTTTGTTGATCCCTCGAGCCATCGGGGTATCCTACTGAGTATTTTTATACACACCCCTGTTTGGGATTTTACCGTACTTGGTGTGCCCTTGCAGACGATGGACTGGTTGGTCGTGAATTCAGTGGAGCATAGCAGTTCGGGAGCTTGGACTGCGTGTGGTGGTTGTAGACAGGTTCCAGGTGGGAGACCCGTCAGCAGTTTGTTTTGATTACCTGTTTCCGGGTTGTGGCAATTTTCTGGTTGGGCGCGTGTTTTCCCCTTTTTCCTTTTCAGCACTGTACATTGTACTGTTAGAGGTCGATGCACATTGTGGTTTATATATACCAGTTTCCCTTTTACTTTTCTTGTCTTTACTTTTACTCTGCACTGTTGCATTGAGTTTGCTGCGTGGGAGTGTACAGGTACTTAGGCAAAGGCCTCCCCGAGTTGTTGTGCCTTCCGCGCTGGTCGCCAGCCCCTAGCCTATGGAGGCAGGCTTGGGGTAGTTGCGGCTCGAGCCCGGGTAGGGTCAGGTTGTGACAAAGTGGTATCAGAGGTTGTTCGTTTCTTGGGACATTGTGCGGACGTCCCTAAAAGAGGAATTGGTTGGGATTTAGGGCAACAGTGTTAATGTGGCTCGAGAGTGGCTCTCAGGCCAGGGAGTCCAGTGATGGTGCGGCGGCCGACGTATCCATTCACGAGGACCTTGATAACCCGCTCGTCGACTCGGCATGCTGAGACACTTGTTGCAGGGAAAATTTGTTTGTGCATCACATAGGACTGAGTCTTGACTGTCCTTCTTAAGTCATCTCCCCATCATCGTTGTTGTATTGGTATATACATATATGCTCATCTGACCGCGGTACTCCTTGATTATTTTCAGGATGTCTCCGCGAGGATAGCCAGCCAGGATACCAGCTTTGGTGCATGACGACGTCCTTGTGAGCTACGAGGCCACAGTCCAGGACCCATCATGCGAGCCCCTTTCTCCAGGCGGGCTGGTACCAGCACCCCCACCTGTTGAGCAGCAGACAGTTTCAGCAGAGTAGGCTGAGCTTGAGCGCGCTCCGTGAGTTCCAGCGGTAGAGACTGCTGAGGTTCATTGGTGAGCCCATCCCTCATGTAGCAGAGGGTTGGATAGAGGCAGTGGTTCACCTTTTCAGGTTTGTTCAGACACCGAAAGATCAGAGAGTGGCTTTGGCAGCCACCCTTTTTCGTGGAGTGGCTTGGCGTTGGTGGATTCTGGTGACTCAGCTTCTTGAAGAGTCGTCGCTTTCGTGGGGCGACATTCAGTTGTTGTTCCATAAGGAGTTTTTCCCCTCCTTCTTGCGCTCCATTCGGATTCAGGAGCTCCTTCAGTTTCAGCAGGGAGGGATGACGGTGGTCAAGTATGCGGCTAGTTTTCAGACCGTGCACGCTTTTACCCGGACTTGGTCCGTGACGACAACATCCGAGCGCGGAAGTTTGAGCAGGTTCTCCACCGAGAGATTCGTGCTGTCATAGTACCCTTGGGAATTTACAAATATGTCGGGGTTCAAGAGAAAGCACTGGTGACAGAGGGATTCCTGTCACGTTCTAGAGTTGGTGGTGGCTGCAGGCACGTTGGAGCTGAGACGTCTGTCGCAACTAGTGGGCGTCGGCAAGCAGGACCTCGACGCAGGTGGCTTTCTGACAACCGGACTCAGGGGCGTGGTCGTACACCACAGTGGCACCGGAGGGCACTAGTGCAGACCAGAGAGAGCTGGTGCTATGCTTGTGACGGGCGAGTTCACTTGGCATGAGACTACCCAACCCAAGTTGCTGGGAGCTTCGGGCAGGCAACAGGCGCACCACCACGGCAGAGGCAGCACCGTGATCGGAGTAGTGGCCAGAGAGGTGGTGTTATCCGAGGAGCGGGAGGAGCTGGAGGTGGGGGACGACTTTACGAGATCTTCCCACCACCACTAGGCGGTCCACGTCAAGCTCCGGGAGCTGACAGTTGGGACCACGGACAGTCGCGAACATTGGATGTCTACTATCCTGCAGAGCATGAGGTGATAAAAGGTATGCTTTGCAGCTCTTCTACTTCTAGCAGTAGAATTGTTAGACTCTCTGTGTGAACTGATTTCCTCCCTGCTCCTTATTTTATGTGTTACCAGGGTGACGCGGGGCGTCGAGTGTAACCCTGTGTTGGTAAGGTAAAAGGCATGGGACCTTTTTCTTTAGTCGATGGTGTCGACTCCTTCTCCTTTAGAGCGTGTAAGAGAGCATCGACTGTGGAACCTTACATGACCAAATATCCTTGGGTGTTTCACTATATGGATATTCTGAAGGAGGGAATCACAGGGACTTGTTTTAGGTGCGGGCGGTGATTCTAGTCGTGGCGTGCGACGTAGAGGTTCGTTCGGGGAGGTGAGCTACCCGCGAGAGCCTTCGGACCGTTTGAGAACGTGCAAAGGGATGGAGAGGTTGTCTACTGCCTCTCCATAACCCCAAAGTCTTGAGTCAGTGCACGACATCAGCAAGGGTCGACCTCGCGTGAACAGATCAATCATTTGGTCTGTGTGCGGTGACGCAGAGCTCTGCGTGGGTTCTTCTAGGTATGGGAAAGCCAGGTGTGGGCTTAGTACCCTGTGTTGCTCCCTAGTTTTTCTTTTCAAGGATGAAAATCTTGAAGGAGGGAATTATGTAAGAACCCGGTTTTTGTTACAAAAGACATTGGAATATTCTTGATGATATTCCAGAGTAGCGCCTTCAGACGGCGTGCGATTCCGAGCCCCAGAGTGGCCGGAATTAAATTTTCAATGCGTTCACACTGGAAACGCTAAATAAATAGGATAACTCCTAAACGGTGATCCGGATCAGAGATCTGAGTGTACGGATGGATCTAGAATGGGGTCTTTACCCTAGAGACTACATAAAACTTGTTGGCGCGGGACGTTTGGACCCCTCGCCCACTTTTGGAATGTTAAACGGATTAATTAATTAATTAATTCGTCTAGTGTTGAAACTCGAGTATCTCTTAAATGGTGGCTTAGATTGGAAAACCGAGGGCACCATTGAGTTCAGATCGTGTTGTTTACCCTAAGAGAGGTATAAGTTTCACGGGCGCGGGCCGTTTGTGAAAAATGGCCCCAGGGGCGTTTTAGTAATTTAGTGGATTCGGACGTTAAATTTTATAACATTTGAACGGGGCCTCGGATTAAAATTCGGAGACCGCCTTTGTGCTTGGGAGGTGGTGTTTGGCCTAGGGAATGCTTAACCTTGTCTCCACTGGAGGTTCGGGTTCAGGCCGGCGGGCGGGTGGTTAAGTGTGTTTCTATTTAAACACTTAACCCCCCCCCCCCCCTCTTCCCCTCTCTTCCTATACCGGTAAGAGCTCCCCCTCCCACCTCTCATCCTCCACTCTGGCAAGCCATATCTGGTGAGGCAGCTCCGGAAAGGCGGCGGATCGCGGTGAAGCTCCGGGCAACGCCCACGAGGTAGCATCTTGTTACGTTTTGTCTTCCCTCACCTACTTTGAGCATGTTTAATTCTGTCGAATTTTTGTTGGATTTTCAAACGAAGCCCATGAATGAATAGTAGAGATTTTTCCCTTTCCAACGCATCTCTCAGATTCAAATTCTGAGCCCCGTGGCGTCCGCAATCATCCGCCGAAGTTGGCGGGTTTTCGGTTTCCAGCGTGTTCGATCGGCGGCGCGGCAGTGGGGTGCTCGGTCGGCGCCGCGGGTGTCCGGTGGAGCAGATGGGAAAGGTTGGGGCGTGGTGTGCCTTCAGTCGAGGGCGAGGGGGGCGGCGTCCGGAGGAGGCAGGGGCTCAGGCGGAGCGCCCGGCGAGGCAGCGGTCGCCAGGGAGCGGTGACCACGGGGTCGCGGCGTGCGACCCCCATGCGGCGACAAAGACCCGCACAGCCCAAGTCTTCATGCGGCTGCCGTGACTGGCCCTCGTGGCCGGTCTGCGCGTAGACCGCGAGTCCGCGGCCGGGCGGCCCGGCCGGTCCAGCCCCAGGGGCCTCGCCCCCTCGGTGTTCGGACACCCGTATTTTCCGCTACGGGTGTCCGTTTTGAGTGTCGTCTACGGCAGAGCCTTCCTGGTGTCGAGGCGAAGTTTTTGAGATGGTTTCGGTAATTTAATTCCAGAAAATAGGGGGCCGCGGAGGCACGACGTGTCTTTAAGTGGACGAGCGTTTTCCCGAGATTCTGGTTTAGGACAGCGCGGTCGCGTCCGACGTCCGTTTTGAGCGCCGTCAGCGGCGTTACGACCCTGGCACTGAGGCGGAGGTTTCCAGGGCGGTTTTGGACGTTGAAGCCGGAGTTGAGGCATGGGCCCCATGGCCCGTCTTTTGAGTTGCGTACAGTGTTTTGCGACTTTTTCCTCGGACGTCCGTTCAGGGCATGTGAGCAATCGATGTTGGGTGTTTTTTCGAGGGCATTGCGTTGGCACAGTCTGCCCGCTGTAATTCCGCACGATGTTCCGGGCCCCGCGAGGGCCGTTTCGGGTTTTGACGGTGATTTCCAGCTTTATCACCGGGTGTCTGTTTTTGAAAAGTGAATAGTCCATTTCGTGTAATTTTTCGAGAGGATCACAACGGTATGATCCGTTCGTGGAGTTTCAGGACTGGTATGCGGGTCCCACAAAGCACCGCTCATTGTGGTGCGCCGGAATGCATCTTTTTTTTTCTCCGGATATTCGTTGCACTCAAGTGAGTAGTGCTTTTGACGTGTTTTCCCAAGGGGATCGCAATGGTGCGATGCGCCTGACTGTTTTCGGGGCCGAGGCTCAGGATCACGGGGCGCCGTTCGGGCGTGAGGCGGTGTTGGTGACCTTTTCGTCGGATATCTGTTTGAGGCGAGTAAGTAGTTGATATCACATGTTTTTCTGCGAGGAGTACAACGGCGAGATCCGTTTGGTTGTGCGGAGCCTCTTTCATGGTATTATTAAAAGTGGAAGCATGAGAGGTGCTCCGGTGGCGGTTCGTCCTACCTTGTTTGTAGCGGACCCTTGGCGTGTGATCACGCACTCTTGGGAGAGTGATATAATTGGTCCACGAGATGTGGTTGGCCGTGGATGGGCCTTTGAGGTGGAGTTGTTACATCATACCTTCGCGTTGACGCTGGGTTCCATGTGAACGATAGCCTTTGGGCTGGAATGAGGTATACTCTGGGAGTATATGGGAGCGCTTGGAGGCATGTGTGATTGTTTGTACCTGAGGATGTTTGTGCGCTCAGTTGGGGTTGACTTGGGGTCACACGTCATGTGGGCCCCACTTGTGTGTCATGATCTGCTTTACGTACTTTGACCTCTCACGACATAGAGGGTCCCTTTGTGCTTGTTTGTTTGACCAGCAGGGTGGAGTTTTTCATTGGCTTTGTGCTCGTTTGTTTGACCAGCAGGGTGGAGTTTTCCCCTGGCTTTGTGCTTGTTTGTTCGGCCAGTAGGGTGGATTTTCCCCTGGCCTGGTGCTCTTTTGTCTAACCAGTAGGGTTGAGTGGTCTCCCCCGCGTCTTTTACTCGATGGTTTGACTGACAGAGATGGTTTGTACCTCTGTTTCTTCAGCTGTGAGGGGTTCCACTACCATGCCCTTTCACCGGTCTGCGACACCATCTGCGAATACGGGTGTTCGTATAGTGTGGGTGTTTTCCCCACTTTCTGGGGTTAGTTTACTCGGTCCTCTTCGATAGTGACTCAGCGGATTGGAGCGGGATCGCCTTGTGAGGCCTGGGGAGTTTCTCACGTTGATCTATGTTCCCTGGTAGAGCTTGTGGTTTCGGTGTGACCAACACTTTACGCGGGCACCGATCCTCTACCCAGGAGGTTGTTTCCAGCAGGGCTGAAGTAGTTTCCAGTAGGGATGAGGTTGTTCCAGCAGGGTTGAGGTTGTTCCAGCAGGGCTGAGGTTGTTTCCAGCAGAGCGGAGGTTATGTCGAGCAGGGCTCGTCAGTGGGTTACCATCCAGCAGGGATGGCCAGTACAGCGGTGTTCACAGATCAGTACCATCCAGCAGGGATGGCTAGAGCAGTTTTGGGCTTACCTCCAACTGGGCTGGGCAGCGGTCCCCGATGCCGGGCTTACCTCCAGCGGGGCTGGGCAGTGGTCCCCGATGTCGGTCTTACCTCCAGCGTGGTTGGGTAGTGGTTCCTGATGCCTGGTTACCTGCAGCTGGGTTGGGCAGTGGTCCCATCGCCAACTTTTGCCGGGTCTCCCTCCAATGTATTACCCTGTTACTAGACTGGGCAGTGTGACACCTGTCGACTTTCTGGGTCTCCCTGTAGTGGGAACCCGTTGACTTCCTGGGACCCTCCAATGGGGCTGGGCAGGGGGTCGTCTGTCGACTTTGAGCAGACCTCTCGACTGCGGGGCAGTGACGAGTTATGGTTGGTGTTCCCCCAGAACTCTCATGTACGAGGAGCGCTTTCCCCCACCAAGATGCGTCCTTGTGACGCGACCTAAAACCATGCGGGCGAGTCAGTTCCTCCCAAAGCGGATAGTGTCGAGGTGTGGTGATGGAGCCCCTGGCTTGCGGTTCGGGGCAGACGTGCGGGATGCTGGGCATCGATGGTGTTTCTTCTAGGACTGTTGGATACTCTTTCTTGGGCTAGGATACAGGATGGAGATCCTCTTACAACGTTGGTCGGGCTTTTTGTTGAGCATATGTACTTGTATATACCTTGTTCTAGTACCCACTTCTTGGGTTTGGTTACTCTCCTTCCAGGAGAGGCGAGGACGCGCGGGGTATGCCACGTGCTTTCCGTGTCTAGCTTCTCATGGTTGGATGAGTCTACTCTCCTGATATAGGTAGCTAAGACTCGAAGAGAAGTTAATCTTCTCACCATTTCCAGCTCCTTGTGTCTGGATGAGTCTACCTTCTTTCCTATTGTTGGGTTGAGCTGGACTCTCTACTGTTGCTCTACTACACTCCTTATTGTACTCATTTACTTTTCCCTATTTTCTCTACTGCTCACCCTTTGGTACCTCCTTTGTTCCTCCCTCGAGCCTTCGGGGTATCCTACTGAGTATTTTTATACTCACCAATTCTTAGGCTTTGCCCGCACATGGTGTGCCCTTGCAGACGACAGACAGGTTGGTCGTGACATTAGTGGAGCATAGAACTTCGGGAGCTTGGACCGCGTGCGGTGTTCGTAGCCGGGTTCCAGGTGGGAGACCCATCAGTTGTTTGTTTTGTTTACCTGTTACCGGGTTGTGGCACTTTTCTGGTTGGGCGCGTGTTTTCCCCTTTTCCCTTTTTAGCACTGTACTTTGTACTGTTAGAGGTCGATGCACATTATGGTTTATATATAGCAGTTTCCCTTTTACTTTGCTTGTCTTTACTTTTACTCTGCACTGTTGCATTTAGTTTTCTGCGTGGGTGTGTACAGGTACTTAGGCCAAGGCCTCCCCGAGTTGTTGTGCCTTCGGCACTGGTCGCCAGCCCCTGGCCTATGGAGGCGGGCTTGGGGTAGTTGCGGCTCGAGCCCTGGTAGGGTCAGGTCGTGACATATATAATAATAATATATATAATTTTTTAAAATTACTATTTTTTGTTATAATGAATATTGAAAACTATAAAAAGAATCATTGTGGTTAATTTTAAAATAGGTGTATCTTGCGGTGAAACCAATAGATAATGGTAAATTTTCCTATAAAAAATTTAATTTTTTTACTATATATATTTATATTCTTATCCCAAATTAAAATATATGTCCATTTGGAATAATATTTCATGATAATGACTTTTTTATATTTTATTCTTTTAATAAAATCCAACTTTGCCTATTACCCCACATATACTATGTCACATATCTATTATCTTATTTAAGAAAATTGAACGTTTTAGTACCAGGAAACCTTCCAAAAACTATTAAAAAATATCATATCCAACAATTTGAGGTTATATTTATATTAATTTTCCATTTCAATGGTCTCTATGAAATGATTTAAGGGAGTATAACCGAAGGGGATGTAATTTTCTTACCCAACTTCTTTCAATTTATTTTTTCTTCTACCTCTACTAAATCATTAGTAGTCTTGATAAAATAATATATTTAGAGTTATAAACATGAAAAATGACATTATATCTATATAACCAATAATATTTACCTATTTATAACAATTGATAAGTGAAAGTATCACTCAAGTGTATTTGTGGATTACCACCTCCCCCTAGCAATATAATTCATTTTCAATCACCATATTTCCTGGATAGTTATTATTATCGGTATAATGATTATACATGATATTTATAAAATAATAATTATTTTATAATTATCATATCATATGGAACTCTATACCTTTAATTCCATTGTGAAATTATAACTTCTTTTATGTGAGCGTGTGGACAATAGACTCCATGAAGACATGTGATACATTTTTCCTATCCTTTTTATATTTATGTTAGTAAGTATATATTTAATGATTATATATTATATATATAATATAATAATTATTATCCAAATGTGAATTAAAATGTACATTACACTTTATACATCCTTTAACATGCTAAAACAAATCTCATGCATATGAACGACACACATTCTCCTTCAATAGTGTCATTCATTTTTATTCTGTGATCCTTTATGTATGATGCTATATATATATATATATTTAAACTATATTTTATTTTAAATTAATTCTTAAATATTTATATATTATGTAACTATGATCCCTTGATGGGGACCATGAATAAAAAAGTAAAATTTATCTTTAAATTAAAACAACATATGACGTGGAAAGAATGATTTCGTTAAGGAATTATTAATAAATTAATATTAAAATATAATAAGTTGATAATATATGTTATTATGGGTATGTATGTGACTATATTATATAATTTTCACTAAATTAAATTTATTTTTAATGATTCAAGATAACATTTGAAATAAGTTAATCTTTAGGTTACACATATGTGTGTCACTTTTACTTCAATGAGACACATTCCATTATCCCTAGATAATTATTCTTTATAGTAAATATAAAAAACAATAATGAAATTTATGGTGAAACAAATAAAAATTATGGGTAATTACATATTAATATATGGTTCTCTATTTCATGAGGTTTGGATTGAAATTTTATTAATGGGTGGGGGATTTCTTTTACATTTCATTATTTATAGAGTTTGTTTATTAATATGTTTCATATGATAGAATTATGTCACAAATATATCAATAATACATTTAATTTTATTGTTCACTATATATTACTGGATACTACAAATTTTTTTAATTTTCCTCTTGTTATGTAATCAATATACAGAAATAATTCTATTATAGAAAATTCAAATATATGTGTATTTTTAGTTTAATATACATGTTTATCTATATTTTTGTTTTCTAAAAATGTTTTCAAGAATTTTTTAGTTATTAAATTGCTATTTATTTTAATTCTTACCCATTATGGAATTTATAATTTTTTTATTAATAATCATCATGATATATTCTGAACGATGTGCTTTTGATTTTTTATAGAAAATGTTAAAAGAATATTTTTTTACATACATAGAATGAAAATGCATACTATTATCATGAAAAATGAATGATTTTATGATTAATTTTAATATTTTGATAGTTCATTTTAAAATAAATTAATAATATTTTGAAATTTATTAGATTTTAATAAATTGGTTCACAAATGAAATGTATTTTTCCATAAGAAATGTTTATGTTTTATTATAAATGTATTTTCATATAAAATTACTTAATTTGATTTGAAAAATGATTTATGAGAGATATAATGTAATTATAACATTTCATTTCATTCTTTGGATATATTATTATAATATTGATTTTAGGATGATTATTTAAATCACATTCCTTTCCCATGTGTTTATTATTCTCTAATGTAACCCTTATGAAACTCATATTATTTCCATGGGTAACTCTAGGATTATATGACAAAAATTTTATAAAACCCTTATCTTTTCCATTTTTTATTTGATAATTAATGATTTGTGATAATTTTTCACCCTTATGATTTGATTTCATTTTGTTTCGGGTGTTATATAAATTATATATTCCTATAATTCATTGAGTAAAGATTTATATCTCATGAGATAATAAGGACAAGAATTTTTAGTGAACCCAAACCAATAAGGGACTCTTTCCACTATGATAGTCATGGAAGTAATCGTTGAGATATTATATAATTTTTTGGTGAGTGAACCTAATAAACTATTTGAGTCATGTTAGTGATATTATACTACTAATGAAATCAATCTAAATTATTATATGTATGAGACAAATTTATTTCTTATGCTAATTTTTTTCATTCCTGGTTAATTTTATTTAATTCCATTATGATTCATGTGTTATGAATTAGAAAGATTTATTTCATCATTTATGATTATGATCTTTGATATGTACGGTATAATGGAAAGGTGTTAAGCTAATATTTTCATTCTCGTATACTAGTGTATTGTTTAACTGATTGTTTAAATTTAATGTATTTACCGATACTGAGAATCATCTCCCACCCATACTTATGTATACATTTTCTAGTTAATAAATATGGGTTTTAAGTAACGTATTTCTATGAATGGTTTTTATTATAAAGAATATATTATGAGAAAAGTTTAATCTATTATGAGAAAGTGGATTATGGATCCAATATTCTAAGTAAACTAAATCTATTTAATTGTGAAGTGGAATGTAATATTTTTTATTGAATAATAATCAAATAAGATATAATAATTTTGTACAAAAATTATTGGTCCTTTTAAAAGGTATCATATAATATTTTAGTTACACTTGTAAACTATTATGAGACAAAAATTAATGATCCTTATTATAATCCTATGTATAAGAGAACATACAATTTAATATTAAATAAATAAGTGTGGTTTTTCAGTAATAATATCCTTATATAGATAATATATATGTAAGTGGATTTTAAAATGATATATATTATGGTAATAACACCAAAAATTATTGGTTAATTATATCTCTACCATTATTCTAGTGCATGGGTTGTGTGCCCTTACAACACACCCAGTTAGACACTCTCAAGGAAAATTCTTGGTTTTATTCACATTTTCATATTTTGTTTTAAGGATTGGGGTATATGATAATCATGGAAGACATATCATAAAACAAAGGTATCATAAATTTAATATAATGAGTATTCATCTATACATACTAACAAATATTTTTCATGATTCTGTGGTTACACCAAATGATTATTATTTCCCCCATTATTATTTTTTGTATTAATAAATGGTTAGAAACTAACAAAACCATGTCAATTTCCAATGTAATAAACAATGAAATTATTTTACTCTACAGTAAAAAAATATTTTTGGCATTGGAATGAAAAATCATGTTTCACTTTTTATAAAACATTTTCAGGTAGTGAAGCATGTTGAGCCTCCAAAGAAAATGATGGCGTAATATTATATTGATTATTTCATGAGGAAAAATCCACATTATTTTAACATAGATAATAGTAAAATAGTTTCTGAGAAGTTGATTTGTAATGGTATATGGTATTTTCTATTCTCCACATTTTAAAACGTGAGAAATGTTATTTTATATTTTTACAATTTGGAAGGTGATGAATATTAATTGATGCATATTAAAAATAAGATGGGGAAATCTAAAAAAATTTACTCCATGTCATGGGATTATATTAGAATCTCATCATTCAATAATAAATATTCCCATATTCCTAGAATAAAAAACTAAAAATAATTCCTTGAAAAATTTAAATAATGGGGAATGTAACATCACATATGAGGATGTTTTTATATGACATGGGATGTACGATTTTCGTAATATCATTCATTATAAAAATTAGGTTGATTGAAATATCTGTTACGCAAATCCAATTCAATATACAGTGTTATCCATAAAGTATATTAAAATTAATGAAGAAATTTATTGATGTGAAATCATGATGAAAATACATTTTAGAGCTCCCCATCACTCTCAAGGTCTTTATATCCAAATAGTGAACGAATTAAATTTAAATTATAATAAACATGATGAAAATAATATTAAAAATACTTTATACTATATGGGATCTATGAAATATAGAGGAAACTATCTTAAGGGTTCTGATAAATTTTTTTGGTGTGGAATGGAAGGTCTCGGGGTAACTGAATTCTGATTTGATGAGATAAGATAAAATAATGCTGTGAATATAGATAAATTACTATATAATCCACCACCCACACTCTAGTGTTTCATATTATTGGTTTATGGAAATTATTTTAACTAGTGTTCAAATATAAATGAAAATGAAAATGATTGATTTTGGTAGCCTATGAAGCCCAATAATGGAAACTATTTTGACCACTATTGATTATGAGTGGTATGTTAAAATTTTGGGGAAATGAACACATACTATCTACTCCAAAACTACCAATGTCTTATTTGATTATTATGTACCCACCCTTTTATATCTGATGAATTTCTTAAGCATACAATAGTATCAAATTAATGATAATTTTTTGAATTAAGACTTAAAACTCATATTTTTGGGATGATCACATTTCATTTCTATGATTATTATGTAACAAAATATTATGGGTACATTTTTCCATTAAATATTTTCAGTCTCCAATTTGTTGAATTTGATGTTATCTTATTCATGTTTATGATTTCAGTACATAAATCACACAACAATCTCTAAGGAATGATACTTATGTTTTATTTTCTAAAATAGCCAATGATCTTATTTTGGTTAAATTATGAATCTAAAAATATATTGAAAATTAATACAATTATATTGCTTTTTATTCTTATTAGAAAGGGGTATTTATACCATATGGTGGGTAAGGAACTCAAAATAAATGATATTAGAATACATATTGAATCTATTAATGTCCTTTAGGTTGAGTTTTAATGTATTTAATAGAATCATGATGATGATTTTCTAAATTGAACTCTTTCCTAGTGCAACACCTATATCAATTTATCTTTATATAATGGACCTCACTAAGTTTCTTAAATTAAAGAATAAAATATAGGAGAATCATGAAAAGAAATTAATTTGTTGAAGTGTGTCACTATAAGGTGAACCTATAATTTTTGATAAGATAAACATTGGATATATGTGACTCTATATTTAATATCATGAACATAACAAGAAAACAATCATGAGTTATTATCTACTTCCCCATATTCAAAACTTTTTTGATCAACTACAAGTATATCAATACATTTCCATGACTGAAATTAATTCAGTATAACCTCAATTGACTGTAAAGATTGAGGATTTCCCAAGAATACATTTCATAGGTTGTATGGAAACTACAAGACTATGGTGCTGTTAATTGGAGTTTCTAATTCCCCTTCTATTATTATTTTTGTAATGAATAGTCTCCTTAGTAATTACATTGATCATTTTGTTGTGGTATTTATAAATGATATTTTATTATATTAAAGGAGTAAGGAAGAGTTATGAAATAACTTGATTACTATACTAAATACAACATTAAAGTAGATTTTGATTGAAAAAGTTACTATTCTTGAATTTCAGAGAAACAAATATTCATTTTTTTGTTATACAATTTTTTTTGAGGGTATATTTGTGTGATTTTCAATGATAGAAGTTTGTATTTGTTTTCCTAGAATAGCCACAGTGATGAATATTTATATTTTTCTTCGGTTGGGTAGATATTATCAAAATATTTTGTATAATTATACAAACTTTCTAATCCACTCACAATTTTAACATGAAAGGGATACATGTTCTAGGAGACAATTTAATGTGAATTATATTTAAATGAACAAAAGGAAGGTTATTCACTATATTTTTTATTATATTATCTTATTAAAGAGAGGGGTATCTTATGTATTGTGGTGACACAATGACTGGAATGGGATATGTCCTCTTAGAGAATGATATTGTGATATATTAAGCCCCATTATAATTAACAGTTTCTACGAAATATTAATAAACTCTTGATTTATAGATATTTAGTATTATTTTTGAAGTGATGATTTGCTAGAATTATCATTTTGGAGAATGGGGTGTGTTTCATTCACCCCTTTTGAAAAATATTCCGGAATAAGGGGATAAAGACTCTGGATTACTAAATTTTAACTCTATTGGGTTACGAGTTGGTTACTACTACCAAGGGTATAATTATAAAATATATTGAGGCATTTCCCTGTATGAGAAACATGCATAAGAGTGAGATAAAATAGATACACCAAAAAAACATTCTCAAATATATATATATATATATAATCTGAATATTTAACATATAATTTCATAAAGTAATATAAAAACTTAATGGAAAACTATGAATATAACAATTCAAAAGACAACATTGTCCAATGATCCCAAACATCTTCTATAATACCATGAGAGAGTAATATTCATCTCACCTAAAAATTTGTTTATATATATATGTGTGTGGGGTGATCATAAATTTATACCCCATAGGATCCTCCCTAAATCATCTTGTGACAATGATAATGAAAATATCTTAAATAACGATGAACATTAATAAAACTATTTCATCTCTTAGATAATTATACTATATTCCAAATATCACCATGGATAATTATCACCAATTATCACATACAAGAGATAATATAATATAATAATAAAACAACATGTCTACCCAAATCATACATCACCATTATTTTTCTTCTCTTTCCAGTAGTCTAACATATTGATACATATTTACCATAAATAGGTTATCTCGATGATAACTTGGAATATAATAACAACATAAATATCACTAAACAATTCATCATATCATCACGTCCAAATATCAGTGTATAGTAACCAAGTAGTTTCTGGGATCCAACACATCCAATATGGAATGTATCACACATATGGAAATATATATCAATCCATTATATGCCATAAACTTATTAAGTAAATCATGCCATTACATATCATACACATTAAAACTAAATTATAATGTAAAAAATTTTGTATGTATCCAGTTTTAGAAAACAAGAAAGATTTTAGATACTCTAGAAACTCGAGTGATCTATAAAAATAATGTAATATTACTGACGTATCTGAGTTTTTAGAGTCAACATAGTGACATATATAGTGGTAAATAATACTACCCAATATATTTATCATAGAAAAATATCTTATTTGTGAAATAATATTTTCATAATGGTTATCATATGAAGGGAATGAATTTTGTATAGTTCAATGAGTAGGATTACTAAATATATCCAAAAAACAACAAAATTACATTATAAATATCTAGATACATAACACATACACATGGTTGAAAGGGAAATATCTATAAAAATGGAATTATTGGAAATAATATCTATAGTATTATTTATAATGATCCCTAAGGATATGTATCATGTATTGTAATACATAAACCTCATCATTTTGGATAAAAATCAACATTGGAATATTTCGGGAAGAGTACATTTCCAAATACATGTATAATATATGGGGTATAGTACATATTTGTGTCTAAATAACATTCTTCGGAATTCCCAAAATTCATATACCACTCTGAAATGGAAAATTGATAACCAATAATATTTAAAAAATGATTGACCACCCAACCATTTGGTCCACTAAATCATCACTCATGGTCATTCGAACCTAGTCCTATAGTTAGGAAATATCTAGGAAAATATAAAATAGTGGGAAAAATATTTTATAATCAAAGAAATAAAATTCATATCAAATCATACTCCCATCACTCTATCTATACTGGAAAACCACATTAATTTTTCTTAGTTACAAAATTGTTGCATAAATCTATAAAATAGTATCAATTAATATATATATATATATATATATATAAATAATGGTCCAACAGATTCATCAACATTTGAACCCCACGTTAATATAGAACCAACATGGAATATTCATATTTCAAAGGGTCAGTCTCCTGTTAGAAAATAATAATCCTTTGATATAATGATATAAAGATAAATCAATGATACTCACATTGACTATATCATTTATGGTTATCAACACATCCATCTGATTCTGTCATATATCATATTCTTTTCTCAACTACTATGATGTGGAACACTACTCTCAACATATGTACCTGTATAATTTGATCATAAGACACAATGAACCAAGTGACAGATGATCCAACATTAAATTAATCTAAATGAAATTTTTGGAAAAATAATATCATTAAAATAATAAATTGGTCACATAGACTTATAATAAATAAGTTATAAAATCAATACATATAGTTGATTTATCAAGAGATACTATATCTAAAAAACTACCTCCACATGAACCCTTAAATTATAATATCCAAACTAATAAACCCATATCGGGAATGTTGATGTTCAAAAACCCATTTTAAAACCTAATGAAAATTAAATTTTATAGTAAAGAAAACTAAAACATTCTTATGGTTTATTAATGATCATTGTGTATATGATGAATCATTGGAGGGAAATTAGGAATGTGAAATAATCCTGAAATGGGTATTGTGTCTTGAAATTAATCAAGAACTCTAATGAAATTAGAAAAAAAAAATAAAACTATTCAAAATATTAAATTTCCAAAAGTAACCACCTGGGAACATTCCTTTTTAAAAATGTTAACCAAAATATAGTGATTTTAAATCCATGGGAATCACTATAATAGTGTAGTATAATCAGAGCGATTATAAGACAATTTTCATAACAACACATGATATCCAAACATTTTTTTTCTTTATAGATATAACATATTACATATTATCTTATAAATACATTATGTATATCATTTTAAATTTGGAAATTTAAAAATGGAAAAGTCACAAGGAATATCATCATAAAAAATTTCTATAAATGTTCTTCACTAATAATATAATAAAAAATGAATCACATATTTATATATCACAAAATCATTTAATATAATTTAGAGAAATAAAATATTATGGATATTTACTATAAGTTCTTTATATCCAAATATATAGTGTGAAGTTAATTATTAGTCCTCACTAGAAATAAATATTTCTTTAGAAACCCAATTTAATTTCCAAAATAGTGATTATAAATATATAGAAATCACAAAAACCAAAGTTTATAAAATTTATATAAATGAAAATTTTCATATTAATACTTCAAATTTATAATTTTTTTTTATTATTTGTTTATTTATTTATGATTAAAAATATATTACTAGATAAATTTATACTGAAATTTCATAATTTTAATAATCTAATAGATTTACAAAAACAAAACTCATTATGCGTAATGTAAAAAATTTAAAAAAATAGTTCTATAGATCATATAACTTAGAGGACCCTAAAAAATATTTTTTAAAAAACATTAAACTATAAAATATGAAAAAATGATACCATATATTTTATGAAATAGAATATTCATGGAATTAAAATTATTCTAATAAATTGTTTTTAATTCAGGATTTGAGATATTATCTCCAAAAAATTGATTATAATTAAAAATAAATGACTATACAAAAAATAAACACCATATCTTTTTATTTAGAAAAAATTCTTAAATTTGTAAAACAGGTGAATAAGTAATAGTTATTCATTGAAATAATCAATGATTGAAAGATAAGAAAAATGATAAAATTTTCTTTTATAGAATAATATAATTGTAATAATTATATACTAATGTCAAATAACTCTATAAGAAGTTTCACAAGATAAAACATTATTATCAAATTTTAAGTTATTAAAAAATAGTAAGAAATCAATTTAAAACATTTTAAGTGAAAAAAAATTGAAAAAATGGTAATTTAACATTTTCGAACATTCAACCCGTCTTATCCACAAATTTGGAGGTTATCATTAATGATTTAATTCAATGACCAAGGATTTCCTATAGAGGAGATAGTTGTTTTACCGTATGTATGGGAAAAAACATCCCCCAAGTCTCCATTCCTCATCATTATGATCCCATTTAATTATTGAGATTTTCCTTACATGTGTTCCCCACACAAATCCAATTTTTATATATTATATCTTTTTCTATACAATACCATCCTTTTAAAATAAAGATGAATTATCATCGATATATATATAGATTTTATTTATCATAAAATTAAAATTATAAAAATTTTATATACATAATAATACAATATCTGAGTGATTATTTTTTCTAAAAGATTACTAGATAAAAAATAATGAACAAACAACCCAAATTAATCATGTAATAATATCATAATATTTATAAAAATTAATGTAAATATTCTTTCATTTTTTAATAGTTGAAAAATTTAGTTTAGTAAAATAAATTATTATAAATGAACACATAAAAATTTTCTATAAAATTGACTTCTCCAAATCATCAGGAACATAACATCCCATGGGAAAATTGACGAATTTTAGAAAAAATTGATGGTTGTTTTTTTCATCCTGGTGAATTCCCAATATTATAATTAATTTATTTTTTTTGAAATATAAAAAAGGAATGTAATGGTATTCATGATATAGTATTGTATGATGGATTCTTCAAAATCACCCCAATAATTTTCCATACATCAATAATAAAAATATATTAATTCTATGAAAATTTAAAATTCATGTTAATCTAAATAGAATTAATCATTATAATTTATAAAAAAATTTATATATAATTTAAATCAAGTTAAAAAGAACTATTGATTCATTTAGAATGAAAATAAACACAACCTAGAATACACCTCTACTCAATCACTTGAAAACATTCGTCCTAACATGAAAAAAGGTCCTAACAAAGATTTTATAACCAAGTAAAAGAATTCAAAAATCATATCCCAAATTATTTTGGAGTAATCTAATGGAAACTATTAAATAATATTTTGGTAACCTCAGGAGTAATAAGTAAACTTAATGATTTAACATCCCATTTTAGTCACACATCCCAATCATCAAATTTAATTATTGAATATAGTATTTTATAGTATGGATTGTTACTCAGGACCTAATATTAATATCAATATAATTTACCTCCACCCATTTAGAATATAAACTTTAAATAGAGATTCAATACACATTACTAATTCATTTTTGTAAAACATAACCTAATATACTCAAAAATAATAATTCAAAAATTTTATAAAAAAATTAATAAAACTCTCCATTTAATATATTACATTGATGATAGTAAGAAATATGATATGTTTCATAATGATAAAGAGTCAAAAATTACAGTCTTACTACCTATGTGAGCATGGTACACCTTCCATTTTCACGGGATTACCTGATTTAAAATACATAGTTAAAAATGGTTGGTCTAGATTAATGATCAGGATAGGTAACCCCTAAGGATGTTTGCAAATGTCTTTTCAAGGAGAAAAAATACCACTTACATAGAATGTATTGGACTATGCTTATAGTCATTAGTCTGATAACCCATTCAGGCACATGTGTAGTCCACTAAGAGGGGACATCATTTGCTTTCTAGGAGAGTGGGGTTATGATGGAGCTCAGTTATTACATTTAAATTTGGGGAGGAACTATTCTAGAATTATTGTGACACTGTCTGGGATAAGAGATAGAATCAATCATTCACCCAAAATTTTCTATTATTTATAACATGGATTCTTTATAGAATTTGAATAACCTAATGTTTACTATATCAATTATGGGATACATGCCATATTTTTAAATTTGGGTGATCATCTTGAATTTTTTATATGACACATGGGAAATAAATATAGTGTAGAATATTGGAAATTCATCTAAGAACAATATATTTGGGAAAATTATTTCATTCTCAGGGACTCTCATACAGATTTAAGAAAATGTTGATGAATTATTATCATATCTTGAGTGTTGTACTAGTCACCCTTATATATATTTTAAATTATAAAACATTAATGATAGGAAACAATCTTTACATATTAATGGTTCTCCCATTTTTTATTAATTATTCCATCAAATATGTTTTAAACCACTCAATTTAGAACTATGCAATTTATCGTCATCTAGGGTGATTGTTGTTTTTTAATGTTGGGATAAGATGCAATATAATGGATTCCTATGTCTATTAATAATACATAAGACCCATATAGTTCGATTCCACTTAATAGGACAAATAATACCCTATATGATCATCTGATAGATACTATAAATTACTTTTTAATATTTTATGAAATATTTTTTAAAATAAATTTTATCTCTTCAAAAAAATTTGATTCCAGCATACCAGAGTTTGAACAATCCAACAAATAATTAATGTTAATTAAATGTTACCATTTTAACCTTATTGTTAAATTTGAGGTTATGAATAGTACTGACATATATTTGAGAAGTATGTGTAGTTCACATGTAAAAAATATATTAATTCTTTATTAGTTGATTATAAATAAAATTTAAAACTATACGAAAATAGATGAAATTTGTTTATGAATAATTTTTTAGGCACTTTCTGCTTAATATATTAATAAATGAAAATTATCACAATTAAGGGATTTTTTTAATTTAATTTATAAATTTAATTTTTGTACTTATCTAATATTTTATATTGGAATTATAATAGAATAAATATAATTTTATACTTTAAAACATTATTCTTCTAAAATGTGGTTTTATATTTTTCACACATAATTTAAAATAATGTTTGTTAAGATATTTGCATCTTATTTTAGGTAATTTAATTAATTTTCAAAATCATAAAGTCAAAATTATCTTTTTTGGAATTATTTCGATGTATATAAAAATATTACATTTTCGATGAATGTTATAAAACATAGTAATTTTAATAAAAAAAATATTTTTTAATGAATTTACATATTCTATTTTGTGTTAAAAATTTTATATTGGGAAATTTATTTCATTTATATTTAACATATACAAACTTGAATCTTTTTAATGAATTATATTTTAATATTTTATAAAATAATTTTTTTAGCTTCGAAAACATTTTCATGGGAAAAAAATATTTTCATCACCTCTACGAGAATAATTTTTGATTAAATTCTACTAAATCTATGAATTGTTTATTGAAGTATCGAATATTTGGAAAAATAATAATTTATAATATATAATTAGTTCAATATAATTTTTTCATAATGATTAGAAAAAATTATATGAATTATTTACATTGCTTATGGTCAAAATGGGTTTATTGAGAGTTAATATAAAAATATACGGTTTAAAATGAACTTTAATCACGTATAATTTATATTTAATTTCCGTATTTCAACCATATCTCATATATGGTTTGATAAGGATCCATTATATATCATTTTTAAAGTGAAAAAGGATGATATAGTTTATTATTTTCAGAAATTCCATGTATTTCCACTCCCTCCTCCAAATCCATTTTTTTTGTATTTTAAAAAAATTACTTTATAGCTGAGTGGGAACCTCAGATGCAACATCCAACTGGGCTCAAACCAAACCTCCACCGAAATAAAAAATTCAAAAACCATGATACAGCAAAAACCACTAAACCCAAATCACCCATCCCAAGACACAAAACAGCAAAACCACTAAACCGAGTTTGAAATTCAAACTGTTGAAGATTTGTTTATCCCATCCTCGGGTCGCGTAGTCTCGAGCTACGGGCTACCTAGATTCACACTCCCTGATGTCACCACGATACCATAGATTATCCCACCGGAGAACAACTCAACACAACTTCCATTACCAAAAAACATCTGCACCGTCGTGGCTCTACGTTCGTCGACCTTTGGCACTGAGAACCGTCACCACACCAGAAAAAAATAGCAAATTCGGAGTTCCAGATAGACTTCATCCTCAAATGAGTATCAAATAGACTAATCGCATGTAGAAAAACCAACCAAACATTCACCGACGCTTTGGAGGAAGAAACACCAAATAGATCTAACAAACCAATTACTATTTTCATAAGAGTAAACCGACTCAAGGATTTCCTCAAGCACCAATGGCCACCGAACACCACATCTCAAAACCACATGGTTACCTCCGCACCAGGTCCGACGTGGAGAGATGCAGGGAAACACGAGATTAGAGTAAGGATCTAATCGACTGTGGGATTCAGACGATTCCTGCGACTAAGAAACAGTGAGCCAGAATATGCTAGAAAAAACAACCACTGTAGCGCCAGAAAACCAATTGACCCCCAAACCACTTAATCCAAAACCTCTTTGATCCCAGTGCTCTATCTCCGACTTGGAAATGCGTAGAGTGTCCTGAGGTCAGAGAAGGGTTTGGATGTCAAGGGCTTCCCTAGCACACAACCATTGATGGGACGGCCGAAAGAGATCGGGAGAAAACTCATGGTAGCGAGCGCCAGAGAAGATACCCATAGCCGTCGGGAAGAAGGAGAACACTGTAGTGAAGAAGAATAATGGAAAGGATGAAGGAAGAAGAATCAGGAGAATAAATGGGGAAAACTGATGCCACTGAGGAGTTCCAAAACCCTAAGAGGAGAGGCGAAGCCGAGAGTGAAGAGGAGAGCCGCCGGGCGAGTGGGGCGCCATCTTGAGCTCTCTATGTCCACTCCCCACTTATACAAGGGCATCAATTCTCCTCCCCCTTGAAAAATCAAAATCCCTTATTATTTGGGTAAACTATTCCCAAATACATTAATTACATCCCTCCACATGAACAAGAGTCAAATTTTGATTCAAAAGTTTTTTTGTAAGTAATTTAATTTTATCCTAAAAATGATCTATCAAAAAGTGGTATCATTATTACTTGAGTGTTTTTAGTTTATTTTTCCATTCCACCACAAAATAATATTATCCAAATACTATTAAATAATAACACTTCCAACTCCCATATACTGAGATTTTATTATTTTAATTTAATAACCTATATCCATCACAATATTATCAATTGTGAAAAAACATTTGATCGTGTGTACATTTGACTAAAGATTTGAGGACATATGTCATTCCATTTCCATCAAATCCTTTCACTTATATATATAATGATGGATATAATATATTTATATTATATTAATGAAATTAAAATAATTATGGGATTATAATTTCACAAAGACCTTCTTAACATCAAATCTGTTGGAAAATGATAATGTCCCTCATGTATACATGTAGTCTACCACCTCCAATAAGTATGGTAAAATGTTTAACATTTTACATTTTTATGGATAGAAAAAAGGATAGAATTAATGAATATATTTGATATGTGTGATATAGTAATGATTATCTAATTGTTAATTATTATTCACCTTTACTTCTATCAATATGATATGATAATTGAAAAAATATTCATTTATATCTACAACCTACAAACTCTATGAATGGTGTAACCCATTATTATATGTCCAGTTTTTATGGATTATTTCAAATACTATTATAGTGTAGAAAATTCCTCTATATATGATGAAGGGTAAAATATATGGTTTGAAGGAATTCTTATAGAACCATCACTTTTTTTAATTCAATAATAAATCATTCTTATAATTGTTTCATTATCTTCATATAAATTCATTTCATCCTGACTAGGAGCGATCCTTCAAAACATTACTTTGTGAATAACCTTTTAATAATAATTTAGTTATGTATATCATAAATACTACTAAGGAATCACAAAAAAGATAAAAAATAACGGTATCCCTTTTGTGGAGTCTCGACATTGTTTTAATGTATCTAAGGTTGATCTTCCCATATCATGTGTTTTCATAAAATCTAATGGTGATTGTTTCTTTTCAATACTGATATACATGAACTCTAAAATTGTCCTGATTTCTTTGATGATAATTAAAATGGATTTCGATCTATTATGGTGTAAAGAAAATTTTAATTTTAATCATGGTGTTCTCCAAATTTTGTAATTGTAATTGAATTTGAGTCCATTCAATCATTTAAGTTCAATAGCTCAAAAATAAGGTAA
The DNA here is from genome assembly GCA_963277665.1 of Viscum album. Classification (NCBI taxonomy): domain Eukaryota; kingdom Viridiplantae; phylum Streptophyta; class Magnoliopsida; order Santalales; family Viscaceae; genus Viscum; species Viscum album. The sequence continues at coordinate 770,024,519 of OY728121.1, forward strand.
GGATACTTGGACTGAAATGTGTTTAATGCAATTTAAAAATTCATATTGATTTTTTTCTGCATTTTTGTCCCCCTAAAGATTAACCACTTCGCACTAAATGGAGTACTTGTCCACTATGAAAAGATTGTGGTTGATTATAATTTAAAGTAAAAAACATCTAGATGTGATTTACTGTTTTGGAAATGATCATAATATTTATGTTAATTTTCCTTATAAATAAACTCCATAATTTTTTATTTTGATGAAATTTAGGACACTCTATTTCAAGATATTTATTGATCCAGAAATATTTGAATAAAACCAATGATCTCAATTCATGGATCAGTGTTAGTAAAAAAAGTAAATCCTATTGTTTTTTACAAAGATGATCCTTCATGAAAGAATTATCATATATAATAGTAAGGATAGATTCCATTTTATTTCAATTAATACAAAAAATGGAATATAATGATATTCCATTTTTGAAGAGGTTGAAAGGGACAATGAAATGTATGTGAAATCCATGAATTTAAACTCTCTTTCTATTTCCCCTTTTGATGGAGTTAGAAACAATGAATCATTGAGAAGTGAGAATGGTTTAATATATTTCAAAATTTACCTTCATATCGTAATCCATGAGGAATATTTGAAAAATTATTTTACTAAATAATTATCTGATAAATATACTGGTAATTCAGATTATCTGAATGGTAGAATTCTTTCAACTTCTCATCCAAAGGAATACATAATAAATGTTGACTCTAATATGACCTCTGATACTTCAAATGGTTGAATAAACAGTGGTATTAAATATTATTAGGGCCAACCCAAATTAAAGAATAAATTTTAAATATCTTATAAAGGTAGGTATTCTGATCACCCTTTTACTATAAATTCTATGTAATATTCTGATTATTATAGAAGAAATGTACATGTTCTGCAATTATTAATTACATCTGATAAATTCTACGAATGTAAATATAAAAATGAGAAAAAATAATACATGATATCTTACCATGTTGATAAATAATTTATTGCCTCATTTTATCATGACAATGTTTAAGGGAACAATGATCTGACAATCATTAGTCCTTTTATATCCAATTGAAAAAATATCTCAGTGTGTTAAGGAAATCACTAATATACACCTGGTCCAGCTAATAATGAGACCTCCTCTATTATATATACAATGTTGTATGAATTAAATTTATGATATAATAGAATTCATGATAAATATTATATAATTAACTTTCAGTTTTACATAGAATGTTTCTATTTTGTATACTACCTCATATCCTAGATCATTGAAAACTAATTTTAGTAAAGAGGTTGTTCCATTGGATGGTTAGTTCCCTACCATGAAAATTTCGGAGTATATGCATGCAGTGGGATATTGTAATCAATATACTCAATAAAATTCGAAATACAAATGTCCTGGAAATGATGTGATGAAACATATTTCTTCCAAGAAATCATCTAGGAATAAATATTCGTGTCATAAGAATGTTGTCTGCTCTTTCTCTAGACACATGATTTAATAAAGATCCATTATTGGAACATTCAGGGCCTAAAAATCCGAAAAAATCATTTCACTTTAGATATATATATATAAAGATAAACCTAATCATCTAGGGATTGGAAACCCTTATTTAAATTTTTTTAATATGGTTTATTATATACAAAATATGAGGTTCACATTCATTAACACAAATCCATCCGACCTCCTTGATCCATCCACTAATATTCTAGATATTTCTAGGAGCTGACGCACATAGAATCGCTAGGAGCTGACCCAGACAGGATAGCTAGAGCTGACCCACACAGGATCTCTAGGAGTTGTCCCACAAAAGATTGCTAGAGCTGACCCACACAGGATCTCTAGGAGCTGACCCACAGAAGAAAGCTGGAGCTGACCCACATAGGATCTCTAGGATTTGGCCCACATAGGATCACTAGGATCTGACCCACACATGATTTCTATAGCTGACCCACATAGGATTGTTAGGATCTGATGCACACAGGATAGCTAGGAGCACTCTTCTTATCACAACCAGCTACTGGGTTTCCGCACTGGGCTTGCTCGTCTCTGGGAGAGTCCTCTCCCCAAGCCACTAGTTGATTCTACAACTGCCATTATTTCCCATAATGAAGTTTCTCAAAGGACCGCCACATCATAGGTGTCTCAACGTAACAGACGGTGTGTCATTCGGACACCCAGTCTGTGAGTTATTAGCCTTTTAGTCTTGAGGGCCCAGATGGATTCGTTCTCGATCCAACCCGACCATTCTGCAAACATTATCTAAAACTCTAGTGGGGTATAAAAAAGGGACCTCCTCGCACCATGTTTTCTATCACCACTGACGATTCACCAAACGGATGTTTGGTGCCAATGTTATGGACAAAAGTGCGTAAATGGGTTGTAGTGAGTTTGGGTCTCGTCCGACCCGGTCGGACTGACCCATCCTGACCTGGCCTAGGCCGACCCGGTTTGGGTCGAGCTGGCCAAACTCGATGGGTCTGGCTTAGCCCGCTGGGTCACTTGGCCAGATGGGTTTAGCCCGGCCCGATGGTTCTGGCCCGGCAGGTAGTGAGGGGCCGCAGAGGACCGCGGGTAGCCGTGAGGCTGCAGAGGGTGCCACAAGGGAACTAGACCGTAGAGTGGCTTGGCCTCGGATTTCCGTGATGGTTTGAGGCCACAGGGCGGCTCATCCGGGAAGTTCGACCGGAAGGGCAGTGACGGCTCGGTCGGGACGACGGTGGCTCGGGCAGCGGCTCGGATGGCGGTGGCGATCTCCACCAATGGCAGAGCGCCGCGGGGTGCGGAGGCTACAGGGCGGCGGGGCATCATTCCTTTTTCGGTAGTTCTCGAGTTCCACTGGTTCTGACCACCAGCACCGGTCACCGTCACCAAAGTCGCCTTCTTCCATCGTGAAGGATACACCATTCAAGAAAAACGGCGGAGGGGGTGGTCCATATTTGTTTGGCCCACACCTTCCGCATTAGAGAGGTAGTAAGTGGCTCAATAAGAACAAGAACTTGTATGAAACAATTTCAAGAACTTCAATCCCCACATCCTTCGTCAATCACTAATCCCATTCTCACAAAAGAAACATAGAAGGGAAGAACATGGGAACAAAACCCCTACCTCGTTTAATTCGTCAATGAAGATGGAAAGGGAGAAGAATTTGTCATTGGGGAGGGGAACACGATCTTCTATTGAATATGTACCATGTTGGAGGATTTCCTGAAGAATAAAGTCAATGTTGAAGTCAGCGTTCTTCTTTGGCGTTCTTCGTTGGAGATCTTTCTCCCAAGTTCTCCAACACTCTCTCCTTTTCCAAGCCTTTTCCCCAATTCCACCAAAATGAAATTGTAGCCCAAGATAATAGATTATGATATCTATTATTTGGTTTGTTGGAAGAAATACAAAATAGCCTAATTAATTAAATTGAGTTGGAAAAATAAAGTATGGCATTGGCATAATTAATGTGAAGGATTCTTAAGAGGATCATTCACATTAAAGAGGGAGTTGAGAGGTTTCTCCCTCATTAAGAGGGATGTTTAGGAGGTTTAAGCCTCGGGTGGTACCCACCACCATAACCTCTCATGGGAGGTTAATTTAGGTGGTCCCCACCTATGAAACTTCCATATTGGAGTATCAGAACAAAATAAAATAAAATGTTACACACTTTATTTTATTTTATTCGTTTCACGAAAAACCCAAAAATTAACATTCACCCTCGACCAATTGTCGATGAGGTGAAATTATTCTTAAGAAAATGTCACCCATACGAGTTCAATGGTGCCCTCAGATTTCAATTATGAGCACCAGTTTAAATTGTAGAATAACCCGCTTGGACATTTCCTGAATGTACCCGAACAAAATGTTCAGAAATTCCTTCCGGGCACACCGGGCCTCAGAATCACGCGCCGTCAATTTTCACGGACTCATAAAATTCCCATTTATTTTAAAAAAATTACATTGAAATTATGGGTCTCTACATTCTCCCCACCTCAGGTCTTTACGTCCCCATAAGCCACATCACAAAACTAGGAAAACAAGTGTGGGTTCTGATCATGTATCTGATCCTCCCGCTCTCATGTGCTCTCCTTGAGGTTCTCGTGCTACTAGAGAATGCGCACAAGTGGTATCAAACGTCCACGAAAGACCCACTCATGTTGATCCTCAATCTCTACTAGAACCTCCATAAAATTATCCCCATTGTCGGCATCCAGCACTCCATTGTCGATGATGTGGGAAGGGTCATGCATGTATCTGCTCAACAGGGATACATGGAAGACGTCGTGCACCCAGTGTAATTGAGGTGGAAGAGCTAAGCGCTAAGCCACCTCGCCAACTCTACTGAGGACCTGGAAGGGTCCGATGAATCTCGGAGATAACTTGCCACCTCGGCCAAATCTCTGCAAACCTTATCGATGTGGGACCCATAGAAAGACGTGGATTCCATCCTCGAACTCCAGAGGTCTAGGTCCCCTCTTGGCATACGACTTCTTCATGCTTTGGTCAGTCTTCCACCACTTCGTGATGATATTCACCTTCTCTGTGGTAGCTCGTACCAACTCTGGTCCTACTAGTGCTAACTCCCATAGGTTAGTCCCACACAATGGTGATCTGTAAGGTCACTCGTAGTATGCCTCAAAAGGTGACATCCCAATGGTGGAGTGATAGATATTGTTGTATGAAAATTTCACGAAAGGCAAGTGATCCTCCTAGCTACGACTGAAGTCGAGGACGCAAGCATGAATCATTTCCTTGAGGGTCTGAATGGTCTTCTCAGTATGGGAATCCATCTGAGGATGGAAGCCGATTCTCAAATAAAGGAACATCCCAAAAGCCTCCTGCAACCCCAACCATAGCTAGGAAGTTAAACATGTATCATGATCGAAGACAATCGTCGAGGGTACTCCATGTAGCCATACAATCTCCTGCACATAGATGCATCCCAAGTTCTCTACTGAACCTTGCTCTCTAATCGGTAGGAAGTGGGCCGACTTGGTGATTTGGTCGACGATCACCCAAATAGATTCATGACCCCTGGATGTATGTGGAATTCTTTTCATGAAGTCCATGGATATCCCATCCCACTTCCACTCTGGGACCTCTGAAGGCTGAACCAAGCCTTTTGGTACCTGATTCTCTGCCTTCACTTGCTGACTAGTGAGGCATCGAGAGACAAACTCTGCTACTGATTTCTTCATTCCCAGCCACCAGTGCTGTCGTCCGAGGTCCTAGTACTTCTTCGCCACTCTTGGATGTACTTATAGAGGGTATTTGTGGAACTATCTCAATTCTTCTTCCTAAATTGATACTGGTACCATGGTACGTCCTATGAAGAGGATGATGTGCTCCGCACCTTCAGAAAATCCATCAGGTGCCTACCCTATAGATATCTAAGCACGTAGAGTCTTCTAGTCAATGTCCCAAGAGTATTGACTATCTCGAATTCATATTCTTGGTGGAACTCAAGCCAACATCGTTGTCTTGGGTTCATGTCCTACTGAGAGAAGATATACCTGAGACTTTTGTGATATGAGTAGACTGTAAAACGTTCTCCCATCAGATAGTGCTGCCAAATTTTCAAGGCGAAGACCACTACTGCTAACTCCAGGTCATGGGTAGAGTAGTTCTGCATGTGATGTATTACCTGTCGAGAACCATATGTGATCACTGATCACTCCTGAATCAGGAAAGATTTGATTCTGGTCCCTGATGTGTCACAGTAGACTACATACCTTACACCCTCCTCTGGAAGCCTCAACATGGGGGAACTAGTCAGCCTCTGCCTCAGCTCCTGAAAACACTGTTGACATCTCTCTAACCATACAAAGGGTTTCCCCTTCTTCGTCAACACTGAAAGTGGTGCAGAAACTTTGGAAAATCTGGCACAAATCTCCCGTAGTAACCGGAAAAACCCAGGAAACTTCGTACCTCCATCACACTCTTGGGTGGCTCCCATGAAAGTACCTCCTCAATCTTCGCTGGATCCATTGTAACTCCATCCTCCGATATGACATGTTTCAGAAAATGAACCTCTCATATCTATAACTGGCACTTCGAGATCATACCATAAAGATGGTTCTCTCAGAGTGTGTCAAGTACTACATACAAATGATAGGCATGCTCCTCCTCAGTATCCATGTAGATCAGAATGTTATCGATGAAGACTAATACAAAGAGATCAAGTTATGGATAAAAGATCATGTTCATGAGCCCCATGAACACTGCTAGAGCATTGGTTATGCCGAATGTCATAAACAAGAACTCTTAGTGGTTGTACCGACATCTGAAAGCCATCTTATGCAAATCTTCCTCTCGCAATTTGATCTAGTGATAGTCGAATCTAAGGTATATCTTCGAGAACCACGGTCCTCCCTTCAGCTGATCAAAGAGGATGTAAATCCTCAAGAGTTGTTACTTGTTCTTCACAGTCACCTCATTCAGGTGCTGATAATCAACACAAAGCCTCAAGCTTCCATCCGCGTTCTTGGAAAACAAAATTGGGGCTGCCCAGGGAGAAACATTGGGCCAGATGAATCCCTTCCCCTACAAGTCCTCTAGCTGTACTCAGAGCTCACGAAGCTCAGAATGAGCCATCCGATATGATGTTGTAGATATAGGTGTCATCCCCGGGTACAAGTCAATGTAAAAGTCCACCTATCTATGATGAGGTATACCCGGAACATCATTTGGGAAAACATCCACATACTGGTCCATCATTATAGGATAACTCGGACTCTCCACATCAACTGCTCCGAGGGTAAGGCTAGCCAACTGTTGTGTAATTGGTTTCACCCTTCTCCGGGTAAGTCCATCCTGCACTGCAAAGGCTCCCTTCTCGCTGGTGAAGGTAAACCTGGTCCCATCCGTGTAGACACACCAAACTTTGAGCCTAATACAGTCAATCTGAGCATGGATTATAGATAACCAGTTCATACCCACGATGACGTCGTAAGGCCTCGATGCTGCCACGAGGAGATCCCAGTCGAAGGTCTCGCCTCCTAGAGTAAACTCACACTATCGGTACATGTGCATAATCATCGAATACAATCTCATAGGAGTCTCTAACTGTATAGATCAATCCAATGAATCTGTCAGAAACTCTGAGCTCCAAATGAGGGCAGTGGAAATAAATTAACTACTGTAACCTATGTCTATAATAATTTTAGCTAAGGTGGAGTAGACACAAATCATACCTCCTATAATCTCTGGAGTGCCATGATCATAAACCTCAGCTTCCTGGAACTGATCTCTCCCCTGCCCACCTGCTCCCTGCAGTTGGGTTGGACCTCCTGGTGGTGGTGGTGGTAACATCTCGAATCGTCGCCCACCGCCAGCTACATGACCATCTCCTCTGTCACATCTGGATACTCCCTTCAGACCTCCTTTTTCGAATCTCTATCTCTATCAGGGCGGTCCTTTTATCATCTGATGATCATCCGTATGCATATTTGGGCAATCACGAGACATTTGACCCTGCTCGCCACATGTGGAACACTGTTCGCTCCTGGCATGACTTCCTCCACCTCTGGTGCCCCGCACAACTGATCCTGAGTCATGCGGTCGTCCACCTGTAGGTCTGGTCCTCTTGGACCTATGTGAAATCTGTCTACTTACAGCTATAGAAGACTCCGATACGTGTTTACTAGGGGTGGATATCACTGTATGAGACTGCTCAACAAAGAAACTCTCCACTATGAGGTCTCCCTCTAACACCCCTTCCTACGTCAGGATGCTTAGTGAGATCATCAAAGCCATGATCTCCCACCTGAGCCCCTGCTCGAAGGTCTGGGCCCCGAAGAATGGGTCCCCCAAAATATATGTGGAGTAGTGTGAGAGGTCAGTGAACCTCACTATGTACTGATCCACTGTCATGTTTCCCTACTGCATATGAAGAATCACTTGTATGAACACTGTGCAAAGAGTCGTTGGGACAAACTCTGCTCAAAATAGGATCTCGAAGTCTGCCCAGAGAAGTGTCACCTCATCATGGACCTAGAGTGTCAAGCTCCACCAGCTTCCTGTTGCTTCCTGTAGAAGGCTAGCTGCAATGATTACCATGAGATTGGCTGGTGTCCCTACCAGTTATAATACTCTCACCATAGCCACTAGCCAATCCTCAACTGCCTGTGGTTTCATCTCTCCCCTGAACCTGAGGGGCCTCTGGTGCTAGAACTCATGCAACGTGCTCAAGTGGTGTGCATCGTCTGCTGCTGGGGATGGTGGAATCGGTGGCCCAATGGGGAAACGTATCGTTGGTGCCTCTTCTGGTGCCTCTATTGGAAAAGTGCACTACACTGAGGCCTTGTCACTCAGTTGGATATCAATACATACAACTCTTAGAACCCTAGATGGATTTCTACATGGAGGAATCCTGAAAAAAAAACAGGTGCACCATGGTCAATAAGATATACCTGGTGAGCTGACTCAAGAGATCACAACGAAAAATCTTGGAAACACCCACACAATCAGTGTTTTCATGCACTGAGTCGGAAATCAGAAGTCAGGGTCCTGGTGTATGGATACGTCGGCTGCCGCACCAACACTGGATTCCCTAAACTTATAACCATACTCGCTACACATAAAACCATTTCCATTAAAAATAAAGATCATAGTCCTATGTTATGCATTAGAATCGACTCCTATGATACCAATTTATCGTGACCCGCCCCCCAGGGCCCATGCCATGACTACCCCAAGCCCGCCTTCTATAGGCCAAGGGCTAACGACTAGCACCGAAAGGCGTATTCCCTAAAACTGGGAAGGAATTTATTTTATATCATATATACACATTAAACCCAACACATAGAAAGATATGAACACAAGTAAACTATTTAACAAAAAGAGGGTCGAATGTAAAAGGGGATGGAATACAAGACCAACTGTAAAGATTCATGTAAAACTAAAATACAATACAACTGAAGAAAGAAAAAATCAGTTGTTGGGTTGTCCTCCGAGGTTCCTACATGAAGAGTCAGTACATATCACCTCCTTAGCGCTCCAAATCCACCCGTCTCCTCTGTGTAACAACACACCGTATGGTCCACCTCTAGGCACTGTCCATTCCTGGTATTCTCAGCCTTAGCCATCTTTGTCTGTTGTCCGCATCCAACACAATAACGTGCGAGCATATCCCATGTAGGGGTGAGTATAACGATACTCAATAGGGACCCCGAGACCCTCAAGGTCTCACAAAATCCACCATGGATAAACCACAATGTAATAAAAAAATAGATAACCCTACTTAGGTATATGCCCATAAATATACCTATGTTATCAAGTAATCCATCTTAATAATAAAGGAAAACAGATGTACTGACTTAGATTACATCAGGTATATCTTTAGGTACAGTAGTAGAGATTATTACATGTAACTACTAAATCATCTTACTCCATTAAGAGGATCTACTGCTACCCTGTATAGAATCGCTAGGAGCTGACCCACAGAGGATCGTTGGAGCTGGCCCACACAGGATTTCAAGGAGCTGACCCACACAGGATCACTGGAAGCTGACCCACACAGGATCTCTAGGAGCTGATCCACACAGGATCGCTGGAGGGGACCCACACAGGATCGCTTGGAGCTAACCCACACAGGATCGCTGGAGATGACCCATAGAGGATTGCTAGGAGCTGACCCACATACGATCATTGGAGATGACCCACATAGGATTGTCAAGATATGACCCACACAGTATCAGTACTAGCTGACCCACACAAGATCGCTGGAGATGACCCACAAATGATCACTAGGATCTGACCTGCACAGGATAGTTAGGAGCACTCTTCTCATCTTAGCCAGCTACTGGGTTTCTCCACTAGGCTTGATCATCTATGGGATAGTATACTCCCCATGCCACTGGTCGATTCCCCAACTGCCTCAATGTCCCAAAAAGAAGTATCTCAAAGAACCTCCATGTCATAGGAGTATCAACGCAATAAATAGTACGTCATTTGGACGCCTGGTCTGTGAGTTATTAGCCTTCTAGTTCTGAGGGCCTTGTTGGATTCGTGCTCGATCCAACCCAATTATTACCTAACATTATCCAAAACACCAGTGGGGTATACCAAAGGGATGGTCTCACACCAAGATTTTTATCACCATAGACGGTTCGTCAAACAGATGTCTGGTGCCAAAGTTATTGCCAAAAGAGCGTAAATGGGTCGTAGTGAGTCTGGGTCCCGTCCGACCCAGTCAGACTGACCCGGCCCGACCCGGCCTAACCCACTGGGTCTGGCTCAGCCCACTGGGCGCCTCAGTCTATTTGGTTTGGCCTAGACCGCTAGGCGGTCCAGCCCGCTGGGTCGGTCCCAATAGGCCACGAGGGGTCGTGGAGGGCCGCGGGTGGCCACAAGGTCGCGAAGGGTGCTGTGAGGATGCGAGACAATGGAGCAGCTCAGCCGAGGGTTTCTGTGAGGACACGAGGCCGCGGGGCAGCTTGGCCAGGTCAGTTCAGCCAGAAGGGTGGCAGCGACTCAGCCGACAACTCGGCCCAGACGGCGGCGTCAGCTCGGATGGCGGCGACGGCTCTGGTCGGCTCGACTGCGGACGACGCGAAGCGGCGGAGGTCGCGGGGCGGCGATGGCCGCAGACAGTGGAGCGCCGTGGGGTGTGGAGGCCACGAGGCGGCGAGGCAATGTTCCTTTATCTTCAGTTCTCGAGTTCCACCAGTTTTGACTGCTGACACCGGTCGCTATCACCAAAGTTGCCTTCTTCCATCGTGAAGGATACGCCATTCAAGAAGAACGAAAAAGGGGTTGGGCCATGTTTGTTTGGCACGCACCCTCCATGTTAGAGTGGTAGAAAGTGACCCAACAAAAACAAGAACATGTATGGGAGATATTTAAGAACATCAATCCCCACAACCTTCATCAATCACTAATCCCATTCCCACAAAATAAACTTAGAAGGGAAAAACATGGGAACAAAACCCCTACCTCGTTTGATTCATTGAAGAAGATCGGGAGGGAGAAGACATCGTCGTTGGGGAGGGGAAGATGATCATTGATTGAAGAAGTTCCCTGTTAGAGGATGTCCCAAGGAAGAAATTCAACGTCTAGGTCAACGTTCTTCGTTGGCGTTCTTTGTTGGAGAGCTTTCTCCCATGTTCTCAAATGCTCTCTCCTTTGCCAAGCCTTTTCCCCAATTCCACCAAAATGAAAAGGTATCACATAATAATAGATTATGATATTTATTATTTAGTTTGTTGGAAAAAATTCAAAATAGCCTAATTAATTTAATTGATTTGGAAAAATAAAGTATGGCATTGGCACAATTAATGTGGAGGAAGCTCAAGAGGCTCCTCCATAATAAAGATGGAGTTGAGAGGTTTCTACCTCATTAAGAGGGAAGTTCAAGAGGTTTAAGCCTTGGGTGGTTCCCACCACTATAACATATCATGGGAGGTTAATTTAGGTGGTCCCCACCTATGAAACTTCTACATGGGTGTTTCAGAAAAAAAAATGTGAAAGACTTTATTTTATTTTATTCTTTTCACGAAAAACCCAAAAAATAACTTTCACCCTCGACCAACTGTCATTAAGGTGAAAGTCCTCATAAGAGAATACTGGCGTGGTGAGTTCAACAGTCCCCTCAGATTTCAATTCTGAGCACCGGTTTAAAAGTTAGAAAAACCTGCTCGTACATTTACTGAACGTACTCGAAAAAAGTTCAAAAATTCATTCTAGGCACAATGGGCCTCAGAATCACATGCCATCAATTTTTGCGGACTCGCCAAATTCCCATATATTTTAAACAATTGTTACATGTAAATTCTAGGTCTCTACACAAATACACATAGTAATGGAAACACCTCAATAAAATATTAGCCAAAAAAATAGATAGAGTTTTTGTTAATGATGCTTCCATTGATTCTTTATCCTCTATTTAATGTACTGCTTTTTCTAATGTAAAATCATATCATTTTTATATTTTGAATAAAATTTTCAATATAGAGGTTAATCCACCCTTTACTTTTAGATATGACAATGTCTGGAGTTTTTAACCTAGTTGGAAAAAAAGAGTCCAGGACACATGGTACCATTTAAATTAAAATAGATGATTCATTATATTGTATTCTAAATAATATAGTTCTTATGTATAAACATAAAATTTTGAGCTGATATTTCTTTTGAAACATTGATTTAAACATTTATTATTTGTAATCCTTTCTATAAACTACTCATGAAAATATTATCGAATGTGATTTTCCCAATTCTATTTAGCATAATGTGTTATTTGAAATTATCAAAATATCATTCTTAATAACATAGTAGGTATTGAATGAATTCATTGAAAATTAAATAGAATAAAGAGGTTTACAGGAAAAAAATCAATACTATTTAATGTAATGAATATCAGTAACACCTTAGAAATTATTAATGATAAGATGGAATTTTTTTGAACAGTTATGATTTTTCTCCTCATGTTTTTTATATGAACTGATTTAATGGTACCAATACTATCATTTAACGAAAAAACATATCATTACCAAGATTTTCAATCATCTGGAAAACTCATATCATTCTGTAACTCTACTGGAGGTTGATTTTAATTAATAAGATTTTGGAATAAATATTGGTAGCTCTCCTAGACACAATGGGTTCAGAAAATATTTACATCAATAAATTTGGGAGAAAATAGATTTTTAGGTTTTCAGACCTGTTATGAATTTTATCAAAAGTGGTCACTTGACATGGGGAATCGATAGTTAATTATATTCCATTGTTTGAAAAGAAGACAATGAAAATTATACTTAGATTATCAGGAGTGTGGATCTAGTCAAAACTATATATATATTCGTTAAGAAAATTCCTACTAATAAAATGGAATGAATGGAAACTGGTTTTTATCCTCTTATCAGTATAGTTTAATTAGTGGTAGGTGTAACACAATGTGTTTTTATGGGCCTTTATTTTAAATAAAATATATTTTATTTAATTCCTTAAAATATCATATGTCAAAAATTCCCTATACACATAACATAAACTAGGAATACGTTACATAGACCATTGAATTATTGTACGTTACGTGGAACATCGACATGGCATATGTTACACGCAACATCGACTTGGTCAAAATTACACATAACACCAATGTATCTATGATACATCATTATATTATTATATTTAATTAATCAATATAATTATACCCTATCCACTAAATGTAGTGTTATGAATATGAATAACTACTTTTCAAATATTTTTTCTATTTTTATTATAGAAATAAAACATAATGATAATGATAGATATAATTTTTTGTAGTCCTTATATGTTTAGAGATACTATGAACTACACTTACTGTCCATTGATGAAGATAATAAAAGTAATTTTAGAGAAATATAGAAATTAAATTAAATAAAATAAACATCAAGCTTGAAATTTTAATTGTTATATTATCTCCTGGTGAATTTTTGGGATTTTTTTAGATACATCATTTTTAATGAATTGTTAAAAATACAACATTTTAGTTAAAAACTACATTTTCAATAAAATAGGTGTTTATGTTAAGTTATATTTCAATTTGGTTTTAATTCTATATTAGATCAATTATAAATATATTAATTAAATTTCAGTCATTATAATCAATTTCACTTTGAAATTGAATATAAAAAACATAATAATCAATTAAACCTACTTCTACATTAAAAACACATAATTTTGTCCTGTTTGTGGGATTAACATATACATTTAATTTCCTAAATTTGTGAATGTAATTTTGAAAATATAAAATAAACCTTGTTAATAATTTTAATATTTATTTTCTCATTAGTTCATGGTATTTTTTTCAAATAAATTAGTAAATGTGATTAAAATTAATCACATCAATTAAGGTCCAAATAAGTTTAATTATGGAAAAATCCTTAATCTTAGATTCCCAAATGAACTATAAACTGGTCCAAAATAAACTTTAAGGACATATTTTGGCCATAAATATCCCATTATTGATTTATGTTTAGTTTATTATGAATTTTTTTTGGTAGGAACATGTTTACACCTAATATTTAATAAAAAAATCATCTCAGTCCTTTTCCTTCCCAATAAAAGGCCACCACCTCTACCTTCTTCTTAAATACTCTCAAAACACTTATGTTTGGTGAATAAATTCCCAAAAAACTTCTCCACATACCTCATTTCCTCCACAGACCTCATTTCCTCCACATAGCCTCATTTTATGATTAAAAAATCCAAGGAATCCTTTTTTCACATGCCCAAAGGAGTTACCCACTTAAGAGGTAACATCTTTTATCAAGATACTTTATTTTATTTCATTTCACCAACACCTTAACATTAATTTTTTCATGATTTTATAAAAACCAGTTCACTCAATATAATATTATGTATTTATGATAATTTTTTTATCTACATTAACACACACCTCCATATATTGGGTAAAGAACATATTGTTTACGTGTAAAGAAAACTACCACCTCAGTAAATGAGGATTTTACATTTAATCCATTACCACAACTCATGGTAGAAATTATGGTAAAAAACTATTTATATATGTTATATATTATATTTATTATATATTATGCTTCTTTATTCCTTTTAAAAAAATAACATTTTACTTTCCATTTGATGTAAATACGATAATGTTTTTAGAGGACGTGTGGACTATAGCCCTCTTAAAGTGATATGATTCATTCACACACTATAGTCAATCTATTAAGGAAGGTTTTAGAGAACATATATGATATATAAAACATTATAATTATAATTTAATAATATTATAAACATATATACATATTTTCTATTTTCTATCTTTCTTTATGTATGAAAATAAAAATGGAAAAAGAGTTTGTGCGTACGTATGGCTTCGCGTCTCCATGAAGTGTGTCTTCCAATTCATAATTAAAATTATATAGGTTAATATAGTACACATATACTTGATGTTATTAGTTTTTAATTCTTTTTTTTAAATTCTGGAATCATGATTAATGTATAATGACCAAAATATCACAAATTATGACACATATGAAGAACCAAGTGAATATTGCCTAAAGAGAAACATTAACATAGGATGGTTAACAGGAGTGTAATATAAGGTAACAATAAAACAACATATGTTATTATATATAAAAATATTGTTCTGAAAAATACATATAATAAATATATAATTTTTATACAGGGGTTTTGAATGAGAATTATGAGAGTCAAGACCTAAGGTAAGGGTATTTCAACACAAATTTTATTCCCATGAGATAAATACTATGTTAACCAGGATTTCCATTTCTATGGTGTGTGTACTATCTGTGAAAATATTCTATGTACATTATGAATAAATTTATGGGTACTGACATATCAATTTTATGAACATCATTTTTTGTGGTTTTTGTTTCAAATGTTTCCAAATTGGTAAAATAGTTTCGTCTCAATTTTCCTTTATTGAGATTCAAGTATTTTATGCACCTAAATTCATTTTTGAGTTGTATATACTTCAAGTATACATGTTATATCATGAATACAATTCATTTAATTATAGTTTAATATTATTTTTATTTCCTTTTCTTATATATGGAGTATGATACCAAGTAACAATGTGGTAAGATATTATTAAAACATTCTAATCACATTTCGTGATTGTTAATGATTATGATTGATTGAGGAGATCGTATAATCCATCTCTAATGAATATTCATGAGTTTCATTATACAATATTTTTTTTAATTTATCCTAATGAATTAGTACCATTTATCTACTATTTGGAACCTATGGAAGTTTTTTATGTAAAATATAATTGTCTCTCTCTTCGGTCAGAAATTTATTATATTCAAAAACCATGTCTTAAAAAATGTTTTCAAAACATGTTTTCAAATGATTATTTGTAAACATTTTCAAGTAAAAATTATTTAAAAAACGTTTTATTTTTTTTGAATGATTAATTGTTATGTTCTCTAAGATATTTTCAAAAAATAAATAAATAATTTATTATATTTTAAAAATAATTATTCCTCACAAAAAGGATAATTTCTTCAAGAATGTTTGTAAATGAACATTAAAAATTAGTTCCCTTTTAAGATAACATCCATCAGTGTTACTCAATCCTTTTATAGGAAATTATTTGATCTTTTTATTATTATTAATTATCTGAATGGATTATTTTTCGATGGAATGATTTTGATGAAACCAATACTTATTTCATTGGTAATATGATTTTGAAACCTACTTATTTTCCTAAGTTACATTTATGATTAAATCATTATGAAACCTGTATTTTTTTCATAGGTTATGAAATGATTACATTTTCATAATTCCCATTTCATTTAATTGGTAATGATATGGATTATTTATGATACTGTGTCACATATATGTATGATTCCATTATGATATGGGTGGGACCTATATCTCTCTCAAATGAATTGGATAAATATTTATATATCATGAGATAGACTAAGATTGTATTTGGAATGAACCATGGCATAAAAGATGGAAATGAGATAGAACCATGACTACCATGATGGAATTATTAGTGAAATTGTGTTACTAATGTGTCCATGATTGAGAAACATTACTACCAAAATGGAATGTGAGTGAACATATACTACCAGGACAGTATTGGTAGTGAGGCCCTAGAAACTATGGAAATCATATGTTATATGACTATGTGTCTTCCATAAATCCATGTTTTATTACAATTTTATGCTTTGATAATTTATGGTTAATATGTTTTTATGATTCATGCCTTATTTATAGCCAAAATTTATTCAATGATTCATGTATATGATCTTTGATATAAAGTGTATAATCCCCTATCACCATTTTCATATTATCATATGTTTATCCTCATGATTATACTTACATAACTCCCTTATTTACCCTTACATAGAATTTTATTTCAACCCTTTATGTACATCCTATACATAGTTTATGAATATATGTGTTATGTCGGATGTGTCTAAGAAGGGTTATAGTTATGAAAAGCCAACTAGGAGATGATGTAGGTCATTTATGATCCACTGTTTATAATTCCATTATTCAAAAGAACTAGAATATAATTGTCTTTGTAAATCTTCTTGTATAATGTTTTAAGTATTCAACAAAACCTATGTAATATTAATGGATGAAAAGGGAGTGCCTCTATAGTTGGTATTAGAGAAATGTTTTAGTTAACGTATTGAATCTAGAATGAGAAAACCATAGTCTGAACACTAAGTACATGTCAAAGGATAAATCTAACGATAAGGGAAAATATAAAAAAAAATCATGGAATTTTGGTAATGGATAGTGTGGGTGGTTTTTATGAAATAAACCCCTATATGGATACTACATGTGTATTTGGATCTACTACATATGTACCAAGGTGTAAAATCTCTAACAATATGTTCTAGTCTTGACTCAAGGTAATCTGGTACACAACTATAGGCCTTGCTTCACATTGGGTTTGACCC
Organism: Viscum album; assembly: GCA_963277665.1. Taxonomy (NCBI): domain Eukaryota; kingdom Viridiplantae; phylum Streptophyta; class Magnoliopsida; order Santalales; family Viscaceae; genus Viscum; species Viscum album. The sequence continues at coordinate 770,041,907 of OY728121.1, forward strand.
TCCGAATAGATTTTCATAGGAAATTAAAAAACACATCATGAACCATCATGATGGAATTAAATAGATGTTTAATATAAATAACCTTGGATAATACTAATGGTTCATATATGAGGGAATTTTCCATAATTTATTCATCATATAAACATCTTTTATTAATTATTTGTCTCCTAAATATGATATATATTTCATACTCTATGAATGTAGTTTTAGTCAATGGTTGGAACCTGAAGGAATAGAGTTAATGGGGACTGTGATGGAAAATGAAATAATTTTCCACCTGAGAAACCAAATGATATGGGGTAGGGAATGAAAAACATCGCTACAATGATCACACAAATTTATCAAGTTATAAATCATGGTGGACTTAAAAATGAGTAAATGAACGAATAATATTCTGTGGATTCTTTCATGATGCAATGTCACCCTTCTTTCTAAGGATCTTCTGTTTAAATTTTTTCTAAACATTGGATTATTATGAATTAAATGATATTATATATTCTTTCATATTGATAGCATGAAAAATTTATTCTAGCTATTTATTTGTTAGAAGAAAAAGTTGATCAGTGTTGGACTCTAATTAAGAATATGAGGAAACCAGATAATATTGAATCAAATGTTTGGGAAGAGTTTGAGAACTTATTTTTCAATAATTACTTTCTTATGATTCATTCCTCCAATACGTAGAAAGGTGTCATTAATTTGAAGAAAATGGATGATGATCCTAATGGTACCTATGAGGAAAATTTCATACAAAATGTGAGGTATACTTCAGGAATTATCATCCAACCTGAATTTATGGTTGATAGTTTCTCCGGTGGGTTAATGCCAAAACTCGAAAGGGTGTTTTCTATAGGATACATCAGTAGCTACAAATATATTGGTTTATATGAAATCTAGGATGAAATTGATGATGGGGTCATGTATCAATATCATGTTTCTAACTAGAAGAATAAACTTTAGATTATAGGAAAATCTAAAAATCATGAATAGAGGATGTTGAGATTCTATTTATACTCTAAGTGTGGGGAAAAGATTTGAATAATTTGCCTTATGGGGTTTAATAGATGTTTTAAATGTGGAAGTGAAAGAAATTAGGCACTTAATTTCTGAAGATATGGGAATAGGTTAACTAATATTTTGAAAGTAGAAAACGTTTCATAGAATTCAACACCTATGATTTATTGCTACATGTATAATGAAAATGGGAATTATTCTAACCACTACCCAAACCCAAGGTATGGTGACAATGATAAATGTCATTAATATAACAAGATAAGGGAAAGGGGAAAATATCAAGCAATTGATATTTCTGATGAGGGTTGGGATAATGAAATGATTAAATGTATACTTATCATCTACTCTAGAATAGATAATGTAATATTTGATTCTTAATCTACCCACTCATTCATATCTAAATAATTTTCTAAGGGTGTTATGATTTAAACAAAAAAATAGATGTGGAATTATTAGTGCATACCCTGAATGGTGTGATTATTTCATCTTTATTATATGATTCATCTCTAATTGTTCTTTTTTGGAATTTTATTCGTGAAAAACTTTTCATTATTCCTTTGGATGAATTTGTTGTCATCTTAGGCATGGATTGTAATTCACTACATAAACACCACATCAATTCTCAAGGAAGGGATGTTACATTTGATATTTCATACCATCCTATGATAATCTATCCATGTGATGATATATTTGAACTTCCGATGGAGAATAAATTCAGTGTAAGTGACTTAATTCCCATTTAAAAGGGTTTTTTCTCAAACTGTTGGGGATAAACTCATCATTAATGGTATCCATATTGTTTGTTATATTGTCGATATATTTTTGGAAGACATTCTAAGTCTTCCTACAAAATATGAAGTTGAGTACTCAATATAAATCATTTTTTGGTTCCAAACCAATTTCGATGCCTCCTCATCAAATGGATCTAATTGAGTTGCATGAATTAAAGAATAAACTCCATGAAAACCATGATAAGGGATTCATTTTTCGATTTGTTTCACCTTGGGGTTCACCCGTTCATTTTGATAAAAAGAAAGATGGATCATTAAGACTCTATATTGATTATTAGTAGTTGACTAGGATCACAATCATGAACAGGTATCCTCCCCACCATATTGATTAAATATTTGATCCACTTCACATAGCTCAGTACTATTCCATGATTAACTATTGCTATATATATAATCAATTAAGGTTCAAGAAGGAGGATATACCTAGGATGTAATTCCACACATGGTATGGGCAGTATGAATATTTACTGATGCCTTTTTATCATACTAATTATTCTTATATATTCATGTATTTAATGAAGAGATACTTTTTGTATTACCTCAATCATTTCTTTGTGGTCTTTACATAATATATTGTTATTTATTTAAAGATCGGGTAAGGGAATTAATATTAGTTGAGAATTATACTAAATTCCCTAAAAAAATTAAATCTATATAAAAAAATTACAAAATAATTACTTTGGATGTAGAAGGATTAATTTATAGGTCACATCGTCTCAAGAGATGTTATAGTAGTAGATCCATCATAGAAGGAGGCTTTTAAATGGTGACCTAGACCAACCATGATGGTTGTGATCTATAGCTTTCTTGGAATAACTGGATATTATAGACAATTTGGGGATAAATTATCACAACCATCTAATAATCTGAAAAATTTAACTCAGAATTGTGTCATGTTCATTATGACATATGAAAGCAAGGAAAAAAATCAAGGAACTGAGGAGAAGGTTAGTCTGTGCACCTATACTTACATTAGCCTATATTTAAGAAGGGTTTGTAAGCTATGTTGATGAATATAGGAACGTATTGGGATGTGATCTTATGAATAATAACTTTGCCTTATCCTCTACCTCACTATAAATAAAGATTCATGAGAAATATTACCCAACTCTTTAGTTGGAGTTAGAAACAGTAATTTTAGAATAAAATATATATAGGAATTATATTTATTGGGAAAACAGTGACACATATACCGATTATAAATGTCTGAAATATATATTCTCATGTAAGAAGTTGAACATGCACTATAGATTATGGTTAGAGTGGCTAAATAATTATGACTACTCAATACAATACCCCCATTGAAAGGATAACAAGGTGGTGGATTCATTAAGATTGAAGGACAATGCTAGCTTATATATGATAGGGATAAAAAAGATCTAATATCTATTGATTTTCAAAGGATGGATCAAGAGATGCTGATGTAATGAGGGAAATAACATTTTACCAAATGAATGTTCAACCCTTTATCCAATTTATGATTAAGGTGGTGTAGATGAAAGATGAAGATCTGCAAAAGAAAGTTAAAAATATTACTATATTAAACCTTGATTAGGATGGAGTGATATGGTCAAGAACCGTGTATCTATTCATTCCATACCAAATATGAAAGAGATATTAGAGGTTGAACATAATCCTTCATTATCTATTCATTTGGAATTTTTTAATAAGTATATGGACATGAAATAATATTTCTGGTGGGATGGAATGAAGAGAGATAACAGAGTTTGAATATCGATGCTTGGTATACCAATAAGTGAATTATGAAAGAAAAAAATTTGAGGGGGATGTTGAATCCATTACCTATACCAAAATTGAAATGGGAGAATATAACTATGGATGTATTAATTGGACTTCCCAAAACATCTAAATATTTTAATTTTATATTTATGGTAGTCAATATATGTACTATGTCAGCATGCTTCGTATCTATCAGAGAAGAACTATATCAAGATAATCATTCCATGATATTTATTGATGAAGTGGTAAGTTTTTATAGAGTCCCACATTATATTGTATCAAGTCGATGTCTAAGGTTTACCACAATGTTATAGAGATATCTTCAACAAGAAATAACTATAGAATTGAGTTTCAGCCCTACTTATCATCATCTGACAGATGGTTAGTCGGAAAGGGCAATTTAAACCATAGAAGATATGATGATATCTTGGTATTTGGATATCAAAGGTTGTTGGGATCAAAAATTTCATCTAGTTTTGTTTTCATACAATAATAGATTTCACTAAATCATTCAAATGGACCCATATGATTCCCCCTATGGGAAAAAATTAGAGGTCCAATGTATAAGGAAGAAGTTTGAGAAATAAATCTATTGAGACCTAAGATTACTGATGAAATGGTCATGATGGATAGAACTATTCAGCAGCATATCAAGGTTATTCCAAACCAGTATAAAAGTTATACTGATAATTGTCGGTGCGGTCTACAATTTGATGTTGGTGAAAATGTGTTTCTATAAATTTCACCATAAAAGAGTGTTATGATATTTGGGTAGAAAGGGAGACTAATCCATACGTATATCGGCCCCTTTGAGATTATTGATCGTATCAGGATGGTATCCTATCACATAGAACCTCCTCCAAATCTATCACAAATCCATGATGTGTTCCAAGTATCTTCACTGGGGAAGTTCATATCTAACCCTTCACTTGTACTGCACACAAAGTTATTACAGCTAGATCATGATCAATCATACTAAGAACCACCAGTTTAAATTCTTGATCAATGAGAGAAATTTGAACAAAAAAATACCACTCAACTAATCAATGTTTTTGTAGAAATCATCATTTAGTGGAATCCACATGGGAACTCTATGATAATATAAAGTAAATTTATCCTCATAATTTACCCAAGTGATGAATTTTGAGGAAGAAATTTATTTTTAGGGGTATAATGTAACACCCAGAGTTTTTATACACTATTATTTGAATAAATTAAATTTTCCATCATAACATGCAATGAACTAAGACAATTATTCCATTTAAATTGAACATAGAATTGGAATATGTCAAATGGAACATTAAATTTATGTATGTTACACTGAATAGTGACTTGGTCTATATTTCATGCAACATCGACTTTTCATACGTTATACGTAACACCGATGTTTCTATAAAACCTCATTTTATTAGTATAATTATTTATTCTATATAATTACAACATAGACGTTAATATAGTGATATGAATATTAATAAATGGTTTTCAAATATTTTTTAATTATTTTAATAGAACAAAAATATTGATAACAAAAGATATAAAATTTTTTAAAGTCCATATATTTTTAAATATACTATAAACTACACTTCATGTCATTATATAAAAAATAAATTAATTTTATACACATATAGAAATTAAAGCTTATAATATGGACAATATTTTTTAATTTAGAGTTCAGAAATAATATTAGGGTAAAATTGTGGTTTTTTTCTATGCAAAATCATTTTTTGATAAATAGTGAAAAATATTTCTTTTCAGTTAAAAACTGCATTTTTGATCACATAGTTATTAATGTTAAATTATATATTACATTTTTAAATGTAAAATTATATAAATTACACATCAATTAATACAATTTATGTCATTATAATCAATTTCACACTTAAATGCAATATAGAAACTTGATAAACTTCAAAACATCTTTATACATTAAAAACCCATAATTTCGCTATGTCTGTGAGATTAGAATTAATATTTATTTTCCCTCTTTTTTGAATTATTTTTTTAAAAAATAACCTAATTTTATTGAATATGTATGATATTTATCATCTAATTATATCATGTTAAATTTGGAAAAAATTTATATGTAAAATTGATTAAAATTAATAACAACAATTAAGATCAAATTAAGCTTTAATAAAGACTAAATCTGAACCACTAGGGACTAAATGACCTAGAAACCTATCCAACACAAATTATCTAGACATATATCATCCATATACCTTCAATTATTTATTAATGTTGGTTTCTTATTAATTTTGTAAGGTAAGAACATGTGTACACCTAACTTGTCTTTGAAATATCCAAGTGAGTCATTTTCCTTCTATATAAATAGCCACCACCTCTCCCACTTCATAAGAACTCTAAAACCTATTATGTTTGGAAATTATCTACCAAATTTTATTCTAGAAATAAATATTTCCATCCAGGAATACATCCTTTTGGAATAAATAAATCCAAGAAAGACTTCTGGCACAAGCCGAATGGAGTTACCCGATTATCATATAATATCTTCTATCAAGCTCCATTATTTTATTTTATTTCTACATCCATTAAAATTTATTTTTTCCATGATTGAATAAAAAGAACAGTATAATAAATATAGTATAATTTTTTATTCTAATTTATTGATCTACACTTACACACACCTCCATCTAATGGGAAACAAACATACTGTTTACGTGTACAGTGAACAACCGCCATACTAAACGATGCTTTTTCATTTTAATTTTGTCACCAATCATGGTGGAAATTATATTCTTCAATATATTTATATATTATATATATTTTATGTATTATGTCATTAATATTCTATATTCCTCTTATAACACATATCCATTTACATTCCATTTGGTGTAAATATGATCATTTCTTTTAAGGAAGTGTAGACTACCACCCCCTCAATGTGATGTGATTCATTCACCCAATACAAGGAATGTATTATAAAAGAGCTTAAGAAAATTATATGAAATATAAAATATTATAATTAAACTATAATGTTATTATATACATATATACATATATGTCACTTTCTTTATTTCTTTTAAAAAGACAAAAAATGGAAACAATGTTCATGCGTTTCTACAGCTAACAATCTTTATGAACGAAGTATTCCATTCCGTACATAAAATTATATAGATTATTATAATAAAATTATTTTGGATATTGATTATATTTATTTTGTGGTTTAAATTCTTTAATCCTGATATATGTATAAGAACCAACTATATAACAAATTAAGACATATATGAAGAATAAAGAGAATATTGCTCGAAGTGAAACCTTAACATATGATGGTTAATATGTGGGTAATATAAGGTAATAATAAAAACATATATAGTATTATATATAATAATATGGTTTTATAAAATATTTATAACAAATTTATATATATTAAAAAAGTGGATAAAATGAGTATAACGAGAGTCAAGACACAAGGTAAAGTAATTTCATCTTATATTTATTCCTATGAGATACATGTTATGTTCTCTAATCTTTCTATTTGTGTTGTTTATGTTCATACAATGACTATATTTTTTTAATCTCATAATTAAATTTATGATTAATCCCATATCAATTGTATTATATTTATTTTTTTTATGTCCAAAATGTTAACAACTCGGTTAAATAGTGTATTCTCAATTTTACTTCTTTCATACTCATGTTTTATTATGCACCTAAATTATGTTTCATGGTGCATATACTTCCATTATTCATGTTAAATTATAAAATTATTTATTTTCATGATATTTAATGCATCATATAATTTCCATTTCTTACATGGAGAGTATTGTCCCCTGTAACCAAGTGGTTAGAGTTTATTGAAACAATTTCATCGCTTTTCGAGATTGTTAATGATTATGATTTTTTGATAAAATCAGATTATATCTATCTCAAGAATATTCATGAGTTTTCTTATTCTCTTTTTTTAAGATATCCTCATGTATTCATACCATTTTTGCACTCTTTGGTACCTAGGGAAGTGTTTTATGAAAAAAAATTCCCTCCCTCTCTTCGGTTGGAAATATGGTGTATTCAAAACCTACGTTTTAATAAATGTTTTCAAAAAATGTTATCATAAGATATTTGGTGCCCATTTTCTTAGAAAAATTATTTTATAAACGTTTTATATTTTTCTATGACTCATTTATAATATTTAAAATATATTTTCAATAAAAAAAATTTCAAAATGTTTTTTTAATTCATTTTCCAATGAAGAACAGTTATTATCCAGTGGAAATGTTTTAAAAGATATTTTAATATTAGTACCCATATAAGATAACCTCTATTGGTGTTACATATTCCATTATAGGGAAATTATTCAAAATTTCAATTCAAATTATTTCTATGAATGGATTATTTTTTGGTGGCATAGTGTAGATGAAAACCATTTCTCATTCACAGGTTATATACATCTAAAACCCGCTTCTTTTCAAGGGTTACATTTATGATGAAATGTTTATGAACCCTATAATTTTCCACATGTTATGTTATGATTAAATTTTTTTAATACCCTTTCATTTCATAGGTTAGGATATGATTCTTTATGATCTTGTGAAACATGAATGTATTATTTAATTATTAGATGGGTGGGACCTATATCTCCCCCAAATTCATTGGGTAAAAATTTATATGTCATGAGATAGACTATGTTGATATTGTAAATGAACCATGACGACTAATATGGAAATTGGAGTGAACCAAGAATAACAATAAGGTATGAGGAGTGAAAAAATGCTACTATGATTTCTATTGGAGTGAACCATGACTACCATGATGTATGGGGAGTGAACCATTACAACCAATATGGTTTGGAAACGATACCTTTTCTACTATAAAAATCTTATATTATATGATTCTATGTCTTGAATAATTCTATGTTTATTACTATTTTATACTTTCATACGTTATGTTCTTTATTTCCTTATAATTCATGCCTTATGAACTGTCATGCTTTATGCCATGATTTAGGTATATGATGTTTGATATGATGATAATGATATTATATTTTCATGATCATTATCTTATACCCTTATTCCAATGATTATTCTTAAAAATCTCCCTCGATTACCCATACTAAAAATTTGATCTCACCCATTTTTTTGTTTCCTACCCCCAGGTTATGAAGATATTTATTATGTTGAATGTGTCTAAAAAGGGTTCTAGTCATTAAGAACCTATTGTTTGATAATGTAACTAATTTATTTACTAGTGTTTATGTTTCTATGTTTCCATAGGCACTGTATAATAATTTTCTTTGGGTGTATATTTTTATTCAGTTTTAAGTATTTCAACAAAATTATGTAATGATAATGTATAAAAAGGGAGGGTTTCTTAGTAGAAAATTTAAATATTGAATAATTACTACATCAAAATTTCTTAATATGGATAGTAAGTCCAATAAGGGAGGTAATATTTCTCTCAATATTGATGTTAAGAATGATCTTGATACATTAGATTTGATATTTATTTGTATAGCCAAATCTATATTTTTACATAATGCGGTAATCATCAAATGGTGGAGATTAATTATTTGCATAGACAATATTATAGTGCTCATAAATGGATATCATCTGGGAAAAGTCACATGTCCAAGTTGTGTTAGGCATTGTGACTACCACTCATTAAACTTTTTTATCTATTATTAATGTTTATATGAGCATGATTTTTCAAAGGATGATTTTGGAAAACATAAATCCATCAGAGCTGCTAGAGGTATTAATTATCTAACTAATTTTTTTATGATGAAGATATTTTCATTTTCACTCTTGTTTATATAATAAATTCTATAAAAATTATAAATTATCTCTTTAATTATCAAATATTATCGGGGTAAAAGGTTAGTTGGAATTGTTCATATTTATAATTTTGGAAATGTATTCTAGAATCAAAAAAGGTGGATATCCACATTGTGTTGGGAATTAGTGAATATTTTATTCCTTTTATATATGCTTTTGTACCTATTTTCTAGAGAAATACAAGTTTCTCTCAGTATTATCACATTATGAGCCATATTATAAATAAATTATTCCCATAAAATGGAATGACCCACTCAAATGAATGTTGTATTAGCCTTATGAAATAAGATATTCTTTCTATATTTTTAATTTTATTGGTTTATAAATGGTATTAATCCCTCATTATGAGTATCAATATTTATATTTGAATCTTTTTACAGAGTGGAAGCATACTTTCATAATGACTTTAAATTTTCCTACATAATCAATGTTATCAACATATTGATTATGGTGGGTAATGGAATTAAAAATATATATTCAAATTTAAATAAATATTTGTAGGATTACTACATGTTGAGGGTCATAAATAGTAATTCTATGGTAAATTCAATTTTGACACATAAAATATTGAACATTATCAATGATGGATATTTAAATTATTATGAATCATACATTTTACATTCCTATATGGATTCTTATTCTATAATTTTAGTGAATTATCACTAACGAGACATCATAAAATCATCTATGAATTTATAGTTAGATAACTGGGTATATACATCCAGTATTCATATCATAAATTCTCATGATGAGAAAATTGAAACAAGTTTTTCAATTAAAGATAAAATGGATTCCTCCTTGGACATTATTTCTAATTAATTCATAGAAGTGGTGATTTTGTTGAATATTTATTAATGGTGAGGAATGTTATGTTCATTAATTGGACTCCAATGGTATTCTATCCATTAATACATTTTACTATGATGAAATAAAAATGAATAAGAGTTGTTGGGATATTATGTTTAGTTGAAACATGATTTCTCCATCCATATTCTCTATTATATGGAAGGTAATATATTCTAAAATTACCAATGATTATTTTCACCAGTCATTTGATATCAACATGTGTTTAATATGTGCTAAATGTAATGAACATAGGGATAGTATTGATAATTTATTACATATCTATGATACTGATATAAGATAATAAAATTTAAATGTTGATCTATTTGTAGTGTCCATACCTCATATAGCATGCATTTTTGAACATTTTACTGGCTATATCAAACTACCCATCAATAAGAAGCTTATTGACAAGAAAAATATATATAATTCATGATATAAGATTATTTCTTACTATAATTTTTTCTCATTAAAATATGTACTACTATGAAGTGTGGAAATATAATTCAAAAATTCTTTTTTAATAATTCTATTCAATATCATACCATGCTTCGATACCATGGAATTATAAATTATTATCATCATCATTAAAGAATATTTGATGTTATGTTTCCCTATCCTACCTTAGGATGTATTAAATTTAAGAGGTTTGGAGCTTATAGAGGTAATATAGGACCATGTTCATCTGGATCAATTTTTGTAACTCCTAATAGCAATGAAATGGGATGTGTGTGTGGTCCATATTATATCATTACATCTCTTGTTTTGAAAATTATTTCAATAATTTATTCTATTAAAATGTAAAAGTAACAAGTATGGATCATCTTATTTATATAATGTGACTCTCGCACTATTGTGCATGCAATCAGAAATTTAATTATACATCTATATTGGAAGAAAAATGTTAAACAGAGGACATTCAGGGATTTCATTTTGTACATGAATTATATCATCACAAATGGATATCAAGAGAAAACTATTGTCAAGATATTATTCTCATAAAATTGAATAAATATCCTCATTTTAATTTTCTCAATTATTTTCCTGATGAGTTTTCAACTTTTTTCAAAATATATATTTCTAAACATCCTTTTTCAGAGATATGTAACTTCATTTTTCTTCAATAAATGATTCTTTTCATTTTGGGAATGTCCTCATTATCTAAAAACCATATATAGTAAATATATATAATATTAATATAATTTTTATCTTTATGAAGATTATGTAACCATGATCAATGTACAGGGACCAAAATTACCAAACCAATAAAACATGAAAAACAATGCAGTTATATCCCAAAATAGAGGTTTTAATAATGAATTTTTAATGAATGAGTTATAAAGTGTATAAGTAAATTAAAAATGATATGATATAGATTAATATGGTTCAGAATAGTTCCATATTAAATCAATATTTATTATATATGAGTTTCTAATTAGTAAGATTGATATTTTACCTAGGGTAATGGATTAATCCACAATATTTTATTTTTTTGAGATAGTTTATGTCGGAGTATATATTGGGAGAATTATTTGATTTACCAATATTGAACAATTTTTTTTATATATTCTTATTATTCATAATCATTTAATTATATTTTCTTTTTTTCCACTTATTTATACATATAATGTTTCAGAATATATTTTTAAGAAAACTTGATATTATTTTTCAATTACTTAAAAAATATTTTTTCTTCCACACACATGTTTTTTAAAGATATTTTCCAAAATTATTTTAATATTCTCAAATTTTTTTATTAATGAAATTTTTACACATGTTATTATTTTTACATAATTGTTTGAAGGAAATATTTTTATTTCTTTTCAGTTATTTTACCTATTATTCTTTTTACAATAGTGTGAAATTAACATTTTTTTCTTATACGGTATGTATAAAATTACATGGAACTATAACAACTCATTTAAATGAATCATCCTTTAAAATATTTCATAGATATTTTGAATTAACATTTATTTCTTAATATTTTAGATATTTTTATTTTAAATATACTTTTAAATAATGAAAAAGTTTTTTTTCATTAATAATGTTTATAAATATATTTTTACAATATCCCAATTCCTAAATCAATTATTTTACTTATGATTAACTAGGGATATAATGAATAGATACTTTTTTTGTTAATTCATTGTATTTTTGGTGATCAATTAGATTAAGGAATGTATAATTATTATATTTTCTAGTTCATCTAATAGTGATTGTTATTTATTTTTAATGAATATTGAAAATTATTTACTTATTATTGATATGATTAAATAATTGGACATATAAAGTGATGATTGTGGATAAGAATTATATTTTCCATTTAATAATTAGTAGGTCTCAAGAGGTATACAATTTTTAATATTAGGATGAAGACTTAACCATTTGTGTAAGTTGACTTGGCATGATGTATCTTTGGTACGTTTTAGTTGTTGGGAATTATGTATTTCATCATTATGAAATTATTTATCGATTTACATGTGATTATTTTATTTTTTATGATATCCATTGAAAAATTTATAGATCATGCTATTATTTATATGAAATTATTTGACAATAATTTATTATTTCTATATTATTCATATCTTATTATCTTCCACTATATATATACACTTATTGGGTATCTAATTTTAAAACATTCTTATTTTATTTTCCCCTAAGATGGCATGATGTATTTTATGATTTATATATAGGGTTATTATATAATAAATAATAATTCACTTCACCAAAATAATATTTTTTGACTTATTTTTTGAAATGTAAAGTTAGGTTCAAACATGTATCTTATTTAATGATACTAATAAAATAATCATTATGTTGGGATGACATTCCTTATATATAGTTCCATTGTTATAATGTGACCTCATAATATGGGTTGTTGGGGTTAGGTTAATTACCTTTTGAGCTAGAGTATGTTTAGTAGAAACATTTTGAAATAAATTTTGGAGAGCATATATTAGGTGTGTAACCCTTTTTTTGTTTATTAAGATAATTATAGAAGAACAAACTAAATTATTGGTGAATAATAGATTATGCTGGTTTTTCTTAAAATATATCACTATCTGTATATGAATAGTGGATATAGAACAATTTTAAATTGATCTAATATCAATGAAAATGGATTATTGTTAATTAACTCAGTACTGACATTATGTATGAAAAAGGGCCTTGATGGACACCTATTTTGACATTTACAAGGGTTATTTATAGGTTAATTTACATTTCCCTTTGAAACCATTATAATTGATTTCTATATATATCTGTAATTTAAATACATTAAAAAATATTCCATGTTTATTATTATGAGAATATCCATGACTAAAATTTTCAATTTAATTTAATTATTTTAATGGATTTGGGAATAAAAATTATGTTTCATAATTTTTAGATAAAACCAATAATGTGATATTATTTTGAAATGGTGTCCAAACAATTGAATGTGATCCATATCAATGCACATACTAAATATATTTAATTAACTCTTATAAATAATAATTATACTAGTACTGGATATACACATATAACTGGTCAAATTATGACCATATTCATTTAGATGGCATGGTTTATGACAAATAACCTTGGCTGTGTGTAGTATCGTACATTTACACAATAAAATGAAATAATGTTAGAAAAATCTATTTATCTGAAACATCATTTATTCATTAAAAATAAATTCTATTTGAATCTATGAATTTAATAATTTCCTTATTCTATATATTTATCACTTCGTTAAGTAATGAAGTGGAGAAGGAATTCATTGTAGTTTATCAACTCACATGGTATGTGGATCAATGGTGTTCATTGATTCAAAGCACTAATGATAAGGTGTGAATAAATTTCAGGTATTGTATTTCATTCAATGTACATTTCCTTTTAAAATATTTCTATAGTTAAAAATGAGAAGATATAGATAGGTGTTCCTTGAGTCTCAGACAAAAGGATGTGGAAAATGACAATAAGAATGAAGATAACACAAAAATTTTATAAGGGTTTTTGTTTACTATATATATAATCAAAAGATAGAGAAGGATTGTATAATTGATGAAATTAATGATATACATTAATGTTTACAAGTCTCCCAAGAATTTTTATCATATATGGATATAATATCATGTGATATCATGTAAGTGAATGAATAATATATTCCTTATGGATATGAATAAATGAACTAGAATAATAGGATTGTAGAGAAAAAAATTAATAATAAGTAGAAGAGAAATGGGTGTTTCCCAACAAGTGATGAATATGGAAAAAACACCATGGAACATGCATAATACTAAAAGTATTTTTCAACACGTTGATAGAATAATTCCATCATTCTCATTAATATAATAGTAAGGGAAATGTTCTCAATGTACAATGATATGAGGAACTATTCAATCTAATTACCCAAACATAAAGAGAATATATAACAATGGGAGCTAACCAGAGAAGGGAAGCATATGAAATTACTGCCACTTATTTGGAAGATCCCAATGACATTGTGGAAGGAACCCTTATCATCCACTCCATGATTGAAAGTGTTATTTTTAATCTATTTCTAAACACTAAGATATATTTGATGATTTTTCAAAGGGAATCAAATCACCAACTCAGTAATTAGATGTTGAGCTTTTAGTGACAAAAATTAATGGTACAGTGATCGCATATAATTACTAAGATTCTATTCCAGTTGAAGTTTTTGCTACTGTTCTTCCTACTAATATTGTTATTCTTCCTTTGGTTTAATTTTATTTTATCTATGGAATTTATTACCATTTTCTATATAAATCACATGTAACAACCCGAGATTTTATGAAAAATATTCTTTTCCTTAATGTCTTGTGTTGTACGCTACACCAAAAGGAGCTTTCACAACACACATCCTTGACTTGCATTTCAATAGACGCAATCGAAACCTTCCTCGATAGCGTGTGTAGTACGCAATGCCGAGTTTCACTAAACAACGATATGCTATTAAAATATTATTAAAACTAGCCGTTATGAATAGTAATAACCACTTTTTAAATTTTTTTTAAAATGGACTTCATTTTTGGATTCGGAATATCGAAATTAGCTTAGGGTGAAATTTTGGTACTTTTCAGATAACTGTCATATTCTGATGAATAGTGAAAATTACTAAATTTTAATTAAAAACAACTTTTTTAGTCAAAATAATTAATATTGATAAATTATTAATTTGATTGGTTTTAAATTATATTTAGAATATATTTTTACAATTTAATACAATGTTGGTCATTGGATGTAATTTCACATTTAAACAAGTTATAAACAAGTGTCAATCTTTTGATAGTTATTATCTCTCAAAAACACGCCATTTGTTTTGACGACGGGAATTAATTTTTAAATTAATTAATGCAACTGATATGTTTTGAATTTGGTAAAATAGACATCATTTTTGAGTTCATAATATCAAATATAGCTTAGGCCTAATTTTTGGTATTTTTCTGGAAACTTTCATTTTTTGATGAATAGTGAAACCACTAAGTGGTAGTTAAAAAACTGAATTGTTCATAAAAATTAATTTTTTCGCTTCTGTGAGTGTAATTTCAAAAATCCGAGAGACATTTTTGATTTCAGTAAGTAAAATGTGGTTCAATGAGATGAAAATAATTTTTTAGTAAATAGTAACTTTTTACTTTTTTTACCACGGTTAAAAGTAAATGGGGTAATTAAGGGTATAAATCATATTATTATTACCCTAACACATGTCCTAATTCTATTGGACAAGTGTAATTTGACCAAAAAATCTTAGGAATAAAATATGACCATTTAGGACCACTTGGATTAGATTAGGACATTTATTATTAATTTATTTAAAGAAGGGTTAAAAGAGTTAAAATCATTGTTTATTTACTAAAACATTTTTAATATGGGGTTATACATACGATAAATTCAACTATAAATATTCATTAGAAATAGAAAAATATTTCCTACATAATGGTGTTTTATTTGTAATTTTTAGACATTAAATAATTTAATTTATTTATGACACAACGATGATGCAGTAATTATCTTATTAATAAATTATTGACATAATTGATGTTATAAATACCCAAATAAATATAATTTGAGACTTTTTATGAATTACAATAATTTTCTAGGTTAATATTACATGTTAGTATTGATTTAATTAACTTTTTTCGAACTTATCATTCTGTTATGATTTTCACAAAAATCAATTACCAAATAGTGTCAAAATTGACATAAAATAGTTTTTAAAACAAATATTATATTATTAATTGTTATTTTATTCCTAAAAATCTAAGGTTAGGCAAAATTACTTACATAAGGTTATATATATTAATAATAAACAACTTGGGGTTCGTTTGGATTCTTATATTAAGTTTATTAACCTTATAGTATAAGAACACAAGAAGAAACGGTAAAAGTAAATTTATTTAACTTAATGTTAAATCTAAATTATAAGGTTAAAATAGGAACCTAAACTTGTCTAAATTCTATTGGATGAAATAATTTAGACCTATCCCCACCTTAGCCTCGAAATAAATCAATTTGGATCTATTTAAAACCGAACTTGACTTTATAATAAAATAATATTTTTAGTTATTCCAAAGGTGCCCCTCTCCTCCCTTATAAAAGGGCACCTCCTCCCTCTCTTCCTCACACAACATTGAGCCTTCAAGCTCGGCCAACCCCTGCCAAATTCTCTTCTCCACTTCCCTAGAAATATCCTAGAGGTTCTGGTCTTCTTCAAAGTCAAATTTTAGTGACCTAAGAGGAGGTCTCAAAGAGGCGCTTCAAAGAAGAGGTAATTTCCGTTACTGATTCTTTCACCTTTATTTCTTCTTCCAATTCTTCTTCTTAGGTTGTTTCGTTATGAAGTAATAACATAAGTATCACTCATATACTGATATGTTATTATATGTATGAAACAACCCTATTTCACCATCTATCCATCCTACGGAAAACGAAATCATCGTGCGTGCGTACGTACGGAATACCGTCTCCACGCCGTGGTGAAATCTATTTTCCACCACCACCTTACTTGGATGGGTATAATGGTGTAAATAATAAATATATATTATTATTTTAAAGTGATATTGATTTTGAAATAGTATACATACACTCCAAAACAGTCCCACGATCATGAGAACGATATCATCGCTCGTGCGTACGTACGGACTACCGTCTCCACGACGCGATGAGATTCATTCTCCACTTTAACCACTCATGAATGATTATAAAGTATATATAATAAGTAATCATGAAATATATGACATAATAATGATACTGGATTTATGTGTATATATATGTATGTCATCTACTTAATTCCGTTCAACTCAATAAGGAAACGAAAATAGCGTTCATGCGTACGTACGGCCTACCGTCTCCATGAACGGTGTATTTCTTTCCATTTACTGATTTATTATATATATGTATATTCTGAATATATATATATATAAATCATGTTTTATATTCTGTAATTAATTAATCATGATCTAAGTAATCATATGAATAATTACAAGTCAAAACACGAACGACAAATGAAACAATTTTACCCAAAACGCTCTTTAACATGGAATTTTCAAAAGAACGGGTAATATAAAGTCATAAGTGAACCGTATATGATATCATAAAAATGAATATGATTATGTAATAAGTCAATGAAATTATTTAAATCATTATACAGGAGGTTCGGACACTTACGAAGCAAATCGGACCTAAGGTAAGGGAAAATATCACAATCTCATTTTTATCCGAGATTGTTTATACTTTGGTATTTACTGGGGTGTATTTTATCATACAAATCCATGTTCCCTCAATATGTAATATTGTTTCCATCCACTTACAATAGTTTAAATCCAATTTTACCCTTCGGTGAGTTTTTAGTAAAGAATATGAAAGGAATCTTTTGTCGTTTTTTCGTACAAGGTACTTTTTTTACTTTTCCGACAAAAGTACGAAGAATATTTTTTTTAACTTATACGGCATGAATGGATTTTTAAAACATTATTTCCAAGAAGATTCCTTTACAAGTTTTCAAGTTTATTTTTAATCATCTTTTTTTTTAAAAATTGTATGGCATGTTATGAAAGGATAAATGTTTTTGAAGTAGAAAGGATATTTTCCTCAAGAATGGAGTTCAAGAGTTTTATCAAAATTATTTTCCATCTAAGACAATATAGGGTTATGTTTCTATCCCTATTATTACATGGATTTGATTCTGTTGTGATGGAAATATTTTTATGAATTCCTTTATCTTATATGAATTGTTTTATGATGTCACGATGTTTAAGATTCCCATTTTTATTACATGGGTTATGCAATGATGTATGATTTAAGATTTTGTGGCACACATAAGAATGGTATCATTATGAGATGGGTGGGACCTATATCTCCCTCCAATGCATTGGGTAAAGATTTTATATCTCATGAGATAGACATGGCTAGAATGGTAGGTTATACCGGTTCAGTGAAACAGGACTGAAACGAGGGTGACTCGGTTCAGAAAGGGACATTGTCCACTAAGATAGTCTTGGCAATGAGTCTTGACTAACAAGAAAATATTCTCTATGATTATGTGTGTATGACACAAAGTTTCATGTTTTAAGTTATGATTATTGTGATTACATTTCACTGCCATGATTTATCCCATGTTATGAAATTATGATCTATTTTGCAGGTTAATATTTCCAAAAGTTATGTGCTTGTGTATACGATGTGATTGATATTTCTTTTGTTTACCTTTACTGAGCATTTGAGCTCACCCTTTTATGTTTTCTTTTCCCCGGGATATAAAGAAAGGTTTTAGGTAAAAAAAAGGAAGATCTTTATGGGAGATGTTGAAGATCTTTCACCACGATTAGAAGATTATATTCCGAGTTTCCAAAGACACTAAACTATTACAATCCTTGTCTGTGTGTTTTTGTTATGTACTAAGTATTCCACAAAATTAATGTAATGTCCATGTACTTCAGGCTTCGGGTTTCTACATCCCACCTCAATTTATATGAATGTGAATTCATTTTTTATAATATGAAACCACCTTGGATTATCAAATATTTTGATAATAAATATGATCCTACAATTGAAATCATATCGAATATATGGGTCTTAATTCCAATTCAAATGGTTTATTTATCTCATATGGATGGGAAGATAAAATATATATCAATGATATTTCAATTTGCAGGTGTTTTTGAAGAAATTATAGATGTGTTCTCTAGTATTTTACCAAATCATGATGATGTGTTTTTTAATATAACTCTTATATGGTGCTAAACCTATTTCTATGACTCAATATAGAATGGGAGTAATTGATTTGATTAAATTAATAAAGAATATAAAAAAGAATATTGAAAAGTGATTCATTTATCCATGTGATTCACCATGGGTTGTACCATTTTTTTGTTATGTTGGGGGAGTGATCAATGCCACATTGTATTAATTATCAAGATCATAAAATGGTCATAATGAAGAAAAAATTTTCATTAACCCATATGAATTATTTGTTTCATCGATTTTAATGATCTGAATTTGTTTCCAAAATAAATATTTAATATGGCTTATATTAGTAGTGGTTTATAAATTAATACATACCCAATATAGGTTTTTTCTTAAGGTAAGGAAAATATGATTTTATTTGGATTTCATTTGATTTTACAATTCCACCACAATATTCATGTGTTTAATGAATATAGTCTATATATAATACTTTCATCCAATTATGGTAGTAAGGATATATGATATTATAATTTATTAAAATATAAATAAAGAGAATTAATATAATTTTAGACTTTTACTATAGACCCTGAGGAAGGTGAATATATATGAAAAATTTACCAAGAGTTAATTTTTTATTATGAATGATTAATTTATAGGTTATATAATCTCATGTGGGGGTATATCATATGATCCTTAAAAGGAAAATGTTATTGGTAAATGGAAAAGGCCACATATTATTACTAACATACATATTTTATTGGTTTAGCCTGATTTTATTGAGAAGTAATGGATAATTTATCATGGATATTTTTTTCAATTCACCATGTTAATTCAAAAGGTAGCAATATTACTTTGTATAGATGAATGTGTTGAAGATTTAATATAATAGGAAATATGGTTAGTTAGAGAACATATATTTACATGAAAATAATGTTATGAATGTATTTTAATAAACCGTTTGGAATTAAATAATATATGGGGATGCTTCTTCGTGCTAAATGATATGGTGATATCTTATGACATAATAAATAGAATGTTCCGGAGAAAAAAAATCCCATCCAATGATTTAGAGTTATGTGATGTAATTTTTTTTAAATGATATAGTTGTATTTTAATTATATTTAATGATGATATATATAATAATGATTCAATTTTGAGGTATATAATCACTCAAGAAGAGATAAAGATTCTATAAATAATATTGTTGGAGATAGTTAATGACTATGATTTCTCAGTAAATTACCAAAATGGGAAATAAAATATGGTCAATTATATGATATGATAGAGGGATCATTCTAAGTTATCTTTACTGATGATCCTAAAAGATATAATATATCTGTATTTACAATTAATGGATTTGAAAATATTGAAGGAATGTGGAAAATAATATCTTACTAAAATGAATGTTTGAAAATAATTCCATGTGAGGATTAAATATATATCAAAGGGAGTTGTGGATATGTAGAATAAGGAAAAAATATTTAGTTTAATATTGTTTTTGTTGTAATTTTATGTTTTATGAAAGTTGTGTGTGTCCCGTCAATACCAAATCTGATAAAGAATTTATTAGATGAGGTTTATAGTTCATCATTCAATATTCATCTAGTAAATATGAGTATGTATAGTGATATGAATTTGTATATTGTGTTTGATGGGATGAAGAGAAATATTTAACAATCTTTATCTTAGTGCATGATATTCTATAATGTTATGTATGATAGAAAAATGTAAAAGGGGATTCTACAACCACTTCCCTTAACATAATTTAAATCAGAAAACATCACCATAGATTTTTACATTTGCCTCCCAAAAAAATCAAAATTCTATAATGATATATAGGTTATAGTATGTTATCTTAATTTTTTTTTCTATCATGATTTCCAATAGATAATACATCTCTCTTGATCATCTCTCCAGAATATATATTAGATATGTTGTATGGTTTCATGAAATACAATATTCAATTGTATCTGATCGACATATGAGGATTACCTTGATATTCTGCCGATGAATTTAGCATGATCCTGATATATATATATGATCTTGATAATTGTACATCCTCTTCATAAGAATCTTCAGTATTAATGAACAATTAAAACCCTATATAATATGATTATTTCATCCTCAATAGTGTTTAATGTTTTTTTGGATAAACACTATAATATAGTTGAGTATTAATACAACAATATATTTTGTTTTATTATTTATATGACTACTTATGAATACCTCTATGTAAATATTTTTAGAAATTTAGTGAGATGGTATGAATTTATAGAAATATGGTTATTGGTACCTGAGATATTTATTGGAATGGTTGAAAAAGTCTGATCAATTCAATCACGCATCAGGGAGGCTTATAGTCGACTGAAGATTTACCTTGATAATGGTCAGTGTTATTTGAATATCCAAGTATATGAGATGTTTTTTTGAATTTATCAATTGTGTAATGTTAGGTTATTTATGTTTAATTTATTTTTGAACAATATATACTGAAAACATTAAAATTATTCACCAGTTCGGGATGTTAGATTATCATTTTGTGCTTCCACCAAATATCTATCAAGGTAATGTTGTTTTATATATATATATCTTGGGCAGAAGTAAATTCATGATCCTTTCCATGAACTGAACTTGGAGGTCATATAGATAGATCATTAATCTACCATTGATGAAATTTTGTGGAAATTCATAATATTAGGGAGAATGTTCTACGAAACTATACTACTAACATAGTTAATTTTTTGGGAGAAATTACCTATTTCTGTAAGATACAAGGGAACGAGATGATGTGATGAAGTAGTAGCATCCTCACTTTTTTATTATGTTAAAATAAATTTTTAGGATAAATTATTTTTAAGGTAATTATAATTTTATATCCAACTTTTTTAAATTCTTTTTCAAATAAATTTAATCTTTTCAACATCATGGGTTACATGAAATCATGAGGTTAAACATACCATGATAAATATAATTTTATTTAAAAATTACCTATATAACATAGAAATTATATTGATTTATAAATAGGAAAACAAGATATAAAAAATTTATATGTATTACACAATAATAATATAAATTCATTTTTTATCATTTGTTAAAAAAACAAAAATAATATTCATTTGAAAAAAGAAGAAGTATTTTTCTGAAAATAAAAATTTGATACATGAAATGTTTTTTCTTGTTATAACTTTTTTTATTCAATATTGGTGTATGATTTTAATTAAAATTATATTTTAATATTTTTCATTCATTTAATATTTTTTTATCATATAAAAATAATAAATCACATTTTATGTGTAAAAATAATATTCCCCAAAAAAGATGTTTTCTCATATTTTTCACAATTATTATAAAAATTAAATATTTCCAATTATAGAATATATATATATATATAAATGAAATTATATTTTTTATATAATCATTTAAATGTTATCATTGTGTTTATTTTTGATATTTTTCTAAAAATAAAATTTTATTGATAGAAAATAAAAAAATTAATATATATTTTGTCAAAACTGCATTTTCATATTAAATATTTACAAGTTATATTTTCTAAAATACTAAAAATTGAAAAAAAAATATTTTAAATATATTATATTCAATAAATGTGTTACATTTTCTCCATTATTCTTTCAATTTTTTATATAAGAATATTTTATACATTTTATAGCTTTTCATATGGAAAACAATTATTTATATATGTCTGTATAATTAATTTTATATTAAATTCAGAAACCTATATAAATTTTATTTGGATAAGTGATTAAATATTTTTAATAAGAATTATTATTATTATTTAATTTTTTTGATTTCTTTAATTAATAATAGTAAAAAAATTAAATATCAATTATCATCATTAAGGATAAAATAGGTTTGCAATGAGGATAAACTGAAATGATATTTGTTAAAATGAATTACCAATTTTTATAATTCCAATTGTGTGCAAATATAATAAACATAAAAAATATAGTGTTTAAGAATGATAAATTTTTTATTCTTTTGTCAATTGAAATAACAATGGAAATATATATTCTTTTAAAAAGGAATAAGTGTTTCAACTTCCCCCCTTAGAATAGACTGTCCCCTCTGCTATCCTCCTCACTCAAAAAATGAATTTGGTTCATACAATACCTGAAATATACCATACATACAAAAATTACCCCATGAAAGAGTTATTTTTTATCATAAAATAAATCATGGAAGGCTTTAGGTGTAAACATAGAGTGGTTCTCGGTAGAAGAGGTATTGTTCTTAACCATGATTTTTTATTTCATTTCTTCTTCCACCTCCTTTAAAAAATATAAAAATATTATAAGATAAAAAATTGTCTCCAATATATTTAGTTGTTGTTATTTTAGTTTAATAACCTATATCCATCTCATCTATCATCAAATGGAATATGAAACTGTTGATCGTGCATATAATGGACTACACCCTCGCAAAATCGTTGTCATTTTTTCGTAAGGACAATTCATAGAGAAAAATAATGATTATTTTAAAATATTTTTATTGTATTTATGACATAAATATTCTTTTTGTATTATAATATTATATATATTTTCATACCTTCTTATATATTAACAAATGATAATTTCGGCATTACATGTGTGTGGATTGTCGCCTCCATGAAACGATCCAGAGCATTTTTCAACTTATTTTTTTATGGACGGAAGTAAGGATATATTAAATGAATATATAATAAATATAATATATAATAATATTTTTTTATTTTGTAATATTATTTACCTTTATTTTATTACTTCTATTTAAAAAATTGAATGATTTTTCATGCGTATATAGGGTCTAACATCTCCATGAATGGTGTACCTCATTTCTCAATCTATAATTATTGTGTAATATAATAAATTCTTATATAATGAGTTTATATAATATTTATATAAAAAATAAATTTCTATATATAATGGAACTGTGGAATATTCAAGGACTGAAACTACAATTCCAAAACATAAATTAAAAACAAATCAGTTATTATGATAAAAGATTATTTTAAAAAATAACTTTTAATAATTAGGTGAAAAAATGATTTAAATGAATCATATATGATATTATAAATATGACTATGGTTTATTAATTTATTTAATGTAAATTTATATTTATTATAATTTAGTTTCTTACAATTTTGAAGGAAATCATACTCGAGGTAAGGGTTTATTTCACAGTATACTTATTATTGAGGATAATTTAAATTAATGCATATATTGGGAGAATTATTTGATGTATATATCAGGATATAAATTTTTAGTTTTCTCCTATTGTTCTAAATTATTGTTTTATATAATATTCAAAAAAAATCATCTCATTGTTAGTTAAAATTTTGGAGAAATGTTTTTATAAAAATATTACATTATTTCCCAATTCAGTTGAAAATCATTTTTCCTTCGTCCACATGTCATATTAAAATTTAAAAAAAATTATAGAGTAGTAAAAATGACATATAAAAGAAGAATTTCTCTTTTTATAACATTTTTTATAATTTTGTGAATATAATTTTCATTCCATTTTCCAAATGATGTACTTATTGAATGTTTTTTCAATAATGGAAATTGAATGTTTTATTATTATATACTACATGTATGGAATTTCCCATTATCATGAACAATAATTTAATTTAATCTGACATTATAATTATAAAATTTTATTTTACTAACAATAATATATTCCCAATATTCCTAAATTTTTTAATTTTTAATAGTGATTTTCAAAATTGAAATGGTTATTTTTCTCAAGAATTTTTTTATGTTTCTTATTAAGCGATTACCATTGAATGAAGGATTATTTTAGAATTATTAATTGGGTATATTATATATTTACACCACCCTAATTCATTCATTGGATGGTTTACTATAACCTTTACTATGGAATGTATTGATATTCTATAATATAGTTCATTCAATATTTTTGATTAATAATTTACAAGGCATGATGATTTAGGTTTATTGATTTTTCAATTGATAAATTCATTGTAATTTTTTGTTTTATGGGGGTGGATATGAATTATATATCCTAATGATGAATAAATAAGCTTGTTTACACAAAATAGTTTGGGTATTTTGATGATTCCTTAAACATTTATTTATGATCACATGGAATGATGCAAATAATGTATTTTTTAAATGTCATGATTATTAATTAAATCATTGTGAATATAGATAATTTTTTCCATGTGATTACTTTATTAATTATGATATCCGTTGATATGTTTCTAGAACATTGTATTATTTATGTTGAATTATTTAATCACAATATAGTGTTGAAATTTTATTCATGACTTCATTTTTTCTCTTTTAGGCATTCCCTAACTATGTATATGAGATCACTTCTATCTTATATCTTTTCTCCAGTAATGAAATGTGGTGTATTAGGAATGATATGTCGGGTTATTCTAGAGTAAACTATAATGAAATAAAGGAATATAATTTTTTTATGTTTTAAAAAGTTCTGTGAGATCTAAAAATGTATCTAGTTTATCAAGAAAGATAAAATAATCAGACCTAGAAGATGTAATTACTTGTATATAGTTCGAATGTAATTATGTAACCAAAAATAATGGTATACTAGGTAAGTGTTTTTTTAGAATCAATATTTTATAACATAATGTGTTGAGGATAGAAAAAATAAATTTTCTAAGAAAAATCTTGTGATGGAATTATACATGATATACCCTATATAGTTTATCATGGAGAGAATATGTTTAGGTGATAACGAGATAATTAGGAAAGGAATATGGATTTTAAAACAATTCACACTATAAATATTGTCTAACAAATAGGACACAATAAGTCCCAAAATGAATGTATCATTTAGGGAATAATATGATCTTTCCAATAATATGGCCTAATAATGGTGATGGTGGTTTAAAATTTTTGTGTTTGATCCTCAATGAGGCTTCCTATGTATCTTTTATGAATGAGAATCAAAGCCTACGATGATCACAATAGTTTACAATTAAACCTAAGGAGTAATCCCATCTAAGATATTTGAACTATTCTAGTGGAATGATATACACTACTCTTAAGAACATGTAATTTATGATTGTTATGAGAAATAAGAGATAATAAAAGAAATTAATTAATTCACAATCAAAAAATTGTAGGTACATAAACCTGAATTGGATACCCATGGTAGAACATTATTCCACTTAAATTATTGTATGAGGTGGAGGAAATGGAAAGATAGACATCTAAAATATACCTCATTAAATTCAAGGGGCTTACTCTACGAGGAATTCTGATTATGGATATTTTATCCTCTTCCCCTCGTTTTTTTGTTTTGGATATGGTGGGGTATCTAGGATGAAATATATAGATTAATAATTACCATCATCATGACTATTTCTAAACCCCATGAATGGACGTAAATATCCATTTATTGAAAACCAAAAGATTGGAATCCACATATATTTCATTAAATTTTATGTATCATGCAATGTTCAAATATCGCTATATGAATAAAGAAGCATTCCACCATCCCCACCAAGGTCAAGATCCTCACTACCAAGGTGATGAATGATTGTGAATGTAACATCATATAATTTTAAATAGGTAATATCAAGTTGGATATCATTTATGAGACATAACCCCATGATTAGAAGATAATGTACAACCCTCATTCTGAAAAATATATTTATTTCTAACTAAATTAAATATGATTGATGGCTTCTGATTCACACAACATTCAACATAAATGAAACATGAAACTCTATTAAAATATAATTATTTAAAAATGAAAATTATAACATAGATGTTAATTTTGAGGTTATTTATAAGGATACATTAATTGTAAAAATTATGTTGCATACCCATGATTAAAAAAATAAAATTTCAATCTACTAATTAGAAATAAAATAATAATAATTTGAAATAATAAAAAAATCTTGAAAATATTATTTTTCTTAAAAGGAAGACAGATCTTTCTTTGAGATCAAAATTATTTTTAACATATTTTACAATTTTTTTAAAAAATTAAATAAATATTTTTAAATCATAAAATCTATATAAACTCATGGTGATATTTTCGTATTTTTTCTAAAATATTAATTTGTTTTTAGAAGTGAAAAATACCAATTTTAATAAAATTGTCATTTCCTTTTAATAAATAAATTAATTTAAAATTTTAAAAACCCATTTAATTTTTCTAAAATTTATATTTGTTTTACTTGGTAATATGATATGTTGTTATTTCATTTTAAATAATCTTTATATTGTGATTTGGAAAAAGTTTATTTTTAGGATTTGAATTTTTCTTTTTCTGAGAACTGATTTAATGTGTATAATGTGTATATATATTAATTAATTAAAAAATATATAAGGGGTAATGATTTGAAAGAAAATAATTTTATATATATCTATAATTATGAATTTAAATTCATATTAATTTTATTACTTGTAACATTATTGAAGTGCCCAGATCAATGTGAAATCACTGAGAGGGGGAGGGGGTGAATCAGTGATCCCTTTAAATATTTTTACTAATTGATTATTTTCAATTAAACCTCCATGGATGTATAATCCCTCGATCCACTCTTCTTGTGTCTCTCAGCCTTACATTGAATTATGTTGTAAATGTAATGGCACTGAACACAATGATTTACAAGTTTCTATTCATAGACCTTCTCCTTGTTGTGTTGGTTATTCACCCCCAAACAGATTCTCCACTATAATTTAATTAGAAATTACTATGGTAGATACAGAGTCCCATTGTATCTCTCCTGAGTCGCACATGAGGTTCTTTATAGTGCTTCCCACAATGTTACAAGAGTCCCATTGGCCTGCTTCAGAGTCCCACAGAAGTATTCTTCTCCTCCCTGAATCTCTATGGGGTCTTCTAGCTCTCGAGTTAAAGGAGTAGCTTCCTTATTTATGTTCTTATTTGATTCACTTTAGATGTTATTCTGATCTTCCCAAACAGGCTTTCTGAATCACACTTTCCTGTGTATCTATTCAAGGATCTTTAACAGCCTTTGGTAAGGTCTTTTGGCCTTTCACAATAATTCTGATCACTTGAGTTGATCAGTTCTCAGTGTCAAAAATTCTTAGGCAATTATTTATTCTTATAATAAGGATTTGGCCTCACTTAGATGTCTACCAATAGTTCACACAACTTTTCAAGAATATAATATACAAGAATTATCTTGCATAACATCATCACTATATTTCTTCTTGGATTCACAAACACTGTATACTTAGATAGAAGAGCTTCTTTAATTTAGTCCGACTTTAGTCTCAGTAATCATTCACTGCAAGCATGAATTTCATGGGATCCAATTCCTCTTTTATTTGGATATCTCAGTTTCTTCTACTTTTTTTCAATAACTGAATGCACTAAGAATTCTCCTTTTTTCCTGGAAATAATCACATAAACTTATGTGATTATTTAAACACTGAAGATCATCTCACTTAGCATCATCTTAATTTATTAGGCTTCATTCAAGAGTCACATGGAATTACTTCTTATAGTTTACACATGTGCACTATCAATCTTAATTCTTCATTTTAACTATCTTCACGTGTGCATGTACATGAATACATGCATGAACAATCTTTTTCTCTCTTCTGAGAAAACCCCAATGGGTATAATAATTTGAGCACACACACAATCCTTTCTATTTATCCTTTTCTCATTCTCTTATTCTGTGTCTTAGCACACACACACTAGTTCCTTTTAATTAGGGTTCAAAGGGTGTGTTTTATTTTTATTCCATCCCCCTTCTTCATATGTGCACACACACTTTCTTCTTATGTTTTAATGTACATGAACTCCACAATAAATGCACACTCCTTCTTCTTTATTTAAATCACACACACAATCCAAATGGGTGTGACCCACCCTTTGGCTTTTTTGGTTATATCAACTCATTCATATTCATGCATGAGCATCATCCAAGCATTATACTTATTAACATTGTGAAAAAACTCGATTAGATGTGTGTGGGTTATTCTTCCTCTCCAAGGGAAGTGTATGTATACACTGTCCTTTTATTGTTCTCATACAAAGGGTGTGTGTGGGTTCCCTTCGTGAACCAGGATGGTTTGTAGACCTTCTCTTTGTGAACCGAACATGGTGCGATGCTTCATTTGTAAACCAAGGGGTTGCCTCTTCTCCTCTGTGCAAGGGATGCATGAGACTCCTTCAAGAATGATATGTAAGAAATTATATTCTTCTCATAGCAATTGGCTATACAGGCTTCTCCTTCACAAGCCAAGAAGTGATTTTCAGTTCTTTCTTCATGAAATAGTGTTATGCTCCGTGGTAGCTCTATTTATTTTGAGAAACAAGATCTCTCTTCAATTTGAACGGCATCATCTTGCTTCACCTTGGGGGTCCTCTATTTATAAGTTAGGGATCTGCCTCGATTATTTTTCAAACCCCTGAGAGATACACTTCAAATATTTATATGAATAAGTCAAGATCCTTCGATTTAATATTTTCAATCCTTTGAAAAGATTTTCTCCATATCTTGGGATCCTCCTACTTGACTTATTCTTCTTCTTCTCAGTGAGAAGATCATGTGAATGTGATATGGATCACATGAAACTTATTTTTTCTATGATTCGAGCTCCTTGACATTGCCTCACACCTTCGGATGCTTCTAATGTGTTCAAATTCTCTATCTCAATGTATGCATGAAAATTTTAATACATTTATCTTTTCGGTTCGTCCGGAAGATCACCATGCCAGAGATTTGAGATTTAATGGTGGTTGGGAACTCGATAATGGTGGATTGTTAGTCGAAACGGTGATAAGCGGCGTTGGGTGACTCTCCATGTGGTCAGAGGTTGAAGGCGATTCCATGGATATTGGATCAACTCATATTGTCCATGGATTGCCACGATTATACTAGAGGATGCATGATGGAGAGTGCGGATCATATTAGATGTGGGATCAGACAAATGGAATAGATCACATCCGTGTTTTTAAAATGACAACCCACATCAAAATGGGCAGTGGTTTTCCCATAGTTTAAATATCAATCCGTGGTGGCATCATCTCAGATTACTCCACCTCCCTCCACAGTACTTCCATGTAATAGTTCACACTACGGGTGCACTCTTAGAGCCCACACTACTCCTCGGGCGCGCACCTAGCACCCACAATGTATGCTTGTATGCACGGGTTGATCAGTGTGCATGCTCCTATAAGCTTACACACGGCCCGCATGCACCTCTTGCGGGCTAGCTTTGAGGACTTCCCCTTCAGCGCGGTAGACCCTCGGGACCCACATATGCCTTTGGTGAGGGCTTCAGCAGGCCTTCAAGATTGGCCATAATTTTTTGGTAAAGGAAACTACTGAGTAGTTGGTATAAGGGCCAAGTATGAATTCCTCCTTAAAATTCCAAAACATCCTTCCTCATTCAAATCCCATGCATGCCTCCATTCTTTTTTTTCAACTTCAAGCATCATCCATTCCATTCTTTTTAGATCATAAATTCCAAATGATCTTCAATATTTTGTTTTGATCCAATCATGGATGATGCATGGATCATTTGTTAATTCTTTATGCATTATGGAATAATGTAGGACCTGCAACACTTCATCCACAAAGTGAAAATAGATGGATTAACATTACTCCTTTCCTCGTGCAATTGAGTATTTCCTGATCTTCTTCAAGTGTTGTAATAATGTATCACCTTGATAAAAGTATTGGAACTTAGGACTAGTCCTACAATCTTCAGAGTTGTATCCTCTTGAAGAATTGATCATGTGTAGTATTCAATTATTTGAATAAACAACATGTCTCCAAGGATTCACCAACATATTCATCAAAACCTTTCATTCACATATTAACTTCACATTGATAACAAATGCAACTCTTATGAACTTTAATTAATATTTAAAAAAAAATGAAACTGTTATTCACATCAATCTCCCACTTTGTATTTTGTTTTCAATATCACTTAAGAACACTTTCAAAGGGTCAATATGTTTCCCAAACTTTTCTCCCCCTTATTTGAAACCAAATGCAATGGAGTTAGTGGGGTCTCTTAAAAAACATATCCTCCTCCATTTGAATAATATCTTTTGAAATGTTTGTGAGAGATGGATGATGTCACATGGTTCACATTGCCAAGAGCCTTTAATATATCAACTTTATGCCTACTTGGGCAAGCCCAAGGTAGAAAACAAGATATATATGACCAAGGTTTTCAATGTTATCCATAAACATCCGTACATGTTAAATCATTCTTAGAGTGTATCAACTCTTATTCCAGAGGGTTGGAAAGTCACATTTATCAATGAAATGCTAAATCCTGCACATTTTTCACAAAACAAAAATTAAAAGGTTCATGTGTAAAGATAAAGCTCCCCCATTCATCCCATA
Source organism: Viscum album (assembly GCA_963277665.1). Taxonomy (NCBI): domain Eukaryota; kingdom Viridiplantae; phylum Streptophyta; class Magnoliopsida; order Santalales; family Viscaceae; genus Viscum; species Viscum album. Next base: position 770,073,616 of record OY728121.1, read on the forward strand.
TTATCATAAATCAATAACTCCCCCTTAATTGACATGATAAATAAAACTAATACTAAAGGATAAACATGTGACAATAATAACATAGTTTTAGCTTCTTGAGTTGAAATTAATTTCCTTATTTTTCATGACATAATTGATATCATCTCCTTCATATTTTCTCCCCATCAAAGGGTGTACTCCATATGAATTACCTTAGTGGAGAATATCATCAGATAAGCTTGTTTATATGAATGTTGATAATAATCCATTGTGGATCACTTCAAGTAATTATCAAATCATGAAAAATTATTTCAACGTGTAGTTTTCTACTTATCTCATTGAACTATCATTTTATGAATGACCTTCATCTTCAATTTCTTCCAATGCAAGAATATATGTATAAAAAAGTATAATTTAATAAGATGGAACACTTCTGAGCATCTTAATAGAAGAACTGGGGATGATGATTTTCTCTCAACCCAAGAACACCATACCTTCCAGCTTGAATGTGCCTAGTACTCTTCATGATGATGTCTCCTCTCAATTTGGAATTTTTTATTATGCATTGTTAGCATGGATTCTTTACTTACATTCACCTTCAACTTCTGTGGGTTGTTTTTCTTCACTTCGTTCAGTAGTGATGTAGATTTTGGTTTATGTTGTTCAATTTTCTCCATTTTTTATGGTAAAATAGTTAAAAATTTGTTTTCATGATGTTCATCCTTCTTGCACCTTCCACACAGTAGTTGTTAGACACTTGGGTTATCATGTGTTGACAACCTCTCACGAAATTCGAATTCTCCTTCATGTGGAATGACTTGTTTCCCTTTTTCCTTTTCATTAGCTAGTACTTCATCTTCAGCTCTTTGTAGTTATCTAGGGATTTCAATTGATTAGGACAGATGACTAAACACTCCTTCTAAACATTTTATGAAATGGAGCTTCCACATAGATTCGGCATTGTCTTGATGATACCTATTTTAGGTAACTTATTATCTTAAGTAATTTCTTCAGTCAATCCCATATTATTTAGAATTGATTTTTATTTTAGTTTTAGTTTGCTTCCACCCATTTCCATGTCTTGATTGCATTGATCCATTGTATGGCCTTTCTTTCGATAGTAGAAGCGTCATTTCTTTGTGGAGATGACATTCTAGGAATCCATCTTTGACTTATTCTTGGGAATAGTTTGTTTCACTGTTTTATTGAATTTAGTGTTTTTCATATTCCCAATAAAAGACTTTTCAACACATTTTGCACTCTCCTACCTTTGTTTTGGTCTATGCTTATTATCAGCATATGGTTGATGCATTGTAGGACTAAAACTGAACTCATCAAAACTTTTTCCACCTCTGTTGCAATTATCACAGAAGTATTCAAGATATTCAAATCTATTTTTGATGGAAAAAATCTTATTGATCTGTGTTTTCTTCATTTTCATTGTAGGATGCTTCATTTCTTCACAATTACTTTCCCTGAATGTAGGCCTTATGCAATTTTCATAGGCTGAAAAATTATCCCAGCAATCATTGTCCTGATGCCCAAACATCCAACAATACCAAAAATTTCCAACAAACCTCTTTATTTTTCTTGTAGTATTACTCTGGCTAGATTTAGTGAATTTTTTTTCTGGAATTGTCTTTATTTATTTTGAGCATAATTCTAGGAGTTTAAATTCTTAATCATTCCATTATCCTCCCTTGATATTTTGATGGATGTATCATCATTTTTATCAATCCACATCTTCCCAGCTTTTGGTTTTTATCCTCTACATGTAGTTGAAACAACATTATTAGAAATATAAATAACTAGGTTATGGATACCTTATTCTTGTAAGATGTTTTCATTTTTTTAGAGGATGATTTTATATTCCTCTTGGAATCATATTCCTCAATGATAACATGTGTGTAAACATATCTTCTTTCAGTTGTTTGTGAAGTTATAGCTTTGAGTGATTGTTAATTATTAAATTTTACCTCCATATCTAAACACTTCATGTTGAGGGATTCCTTCTCCTCCTCAACTATTCTCAGCATGCTCTCCCAATTCTACTTCAACTTTTTCATTTGTTCTTCAAGAAATTTTTTTTAATTGTTGCAAAGATATGTCAATCTCCTTCAACTTGTGTGCTTTGTCTTCTAGATGAGAAGCTTTTACAACCATAGAAACATTTTTCAACTTTTCAAATTCATTGAAAGAATCGAAAAACACAATCTCAAATAATTCCTTCTCACAAATACTTCCTTTCAATTCTTCATTTACTTTATCATTTCTTTCATTTCAAAGAGAAATTATCTCTTCCTTTGCATTCACATGTTTTGTGAGAGTGTTGGATTTTCCAACCCTTTTAGCCAATTCTTATTCCATGTAATTAGCTTCTTCTTTGAGTCGTAATTTTTCATCTTGAGGAGAATTAATTATTGCAACAATGTGTCTTGCCAATTCTCTATGGAATTTCTGCAGATGATATTTGAGTTGAGATTGAAGATCTCTAGTTGATCTATCATCATCATTACATGAATAGGCTTCATGAAAAGAATAATAAGTATTGTCACATGTTATATCCTTTTGATTACTATTAGTAGAAGGTGTATCTCTATTAGTAGTAACCTTCTTCTTCATCTTCCTTTCCTATTTCTTCTTTCTATTTTTCTTGAGTCTTGGAATAAATCTCCATTTGAGGTTGCTCATTTATCTTCTCAAATCTTTAGTTCCAAAAGACTCCCTTGGATCTTTTATAGGTAACCTCTTTCTGATACCAATTGAAGTACCCAGATCAGTGTGACTCACTAAGAGGGGGAGGGGTGAATTAGTGACTAATTAAATATTTTTACTAATTGATTATTTTCAATTAATCCTTTATAGATGGTTAAAGCCTAGATATACTTTTCTTATGTATCTCATCCTTACCTCGAATGATGTTGTAAATGTAAAGGCACTGAACACAAGGATTTACATGGTTCGTTTCAAAGACCTACTCCTTGTTGTGTTGGTTATTCACCCCAACACAGACTCTCCATTATACATCGGTTAGTAATTAAAATGGTCGATATAGGGTCCCATTATATCTCTCCTGAGTCCCATATGAGGTTGTTTATATGGTTTCCCACAGGGTTACTAGAGTCCCACTAGCCTGCTTCAGAGTCCCACTGAAGACTTATTCTCCTCTTTGAGTCTCACATAGAACTTCAAGCTCTCGAGTCACATGAGTAGCTTACTTCTTTAGGTTTTTCTTTGATTCACTACAGATGATCTTCTGATCTTCCCACACAGGCTTTCTAAATCACACTTTCATGTGTATCTGTTCATGGATCTTCAACAACCTTTGGTAATGTCTTTTGGTATTTCTCAATAATTTTGATCACTTGATTTGATCTGTTCTCAGTCTCAACAATGGTTAGGAAATTATTTCTTCTTCTGATGAAGACCTAGCCTCACATTGATGTGTTCCAATAGTGCACAAAACTTCTTCAAGAATATAATATACATGAATGATCTTTCAAAATATTAGCATTGTCTTTCTTATTAGATCCATAAACACTATAAACTCAGATGGAAGAGCATCTTTAATTCAGTCTGGCTCCAGTCTCAGTACACATTCACTTCTTGCATTAATTTCATGGGATCCAATACCTCTTGTATTTGGATATATAATTTTCTTCTGCTTTTGTGAAATAACTGAATGCACTAAGACTTATCATCTTTTTTTGTCAAGAATCACATACACTTATGAGATTATTCAAACACTAAAGATAACCTCACTTTACATCATCCAAATTGATTATTCTTCATTGAAGATTTATATGGAATTACTTCTTCTAGTTTACACATGTGCACTAACAATCTTAATTCTTCATTTTAACAATCTTCATGTGTGTATGCACAGGAATGAATGCATGCACAATCAGCTTCTCTCTTGTTTGAAAACCCGAATGGGTATAATACTTTGAGAAAACACATAATATCTTCTCTTTATCCTTTTCTCTTTCTCTTCTTTTGAGTAAAATCACACACACACTTGTTATTTTTAATTAGGGTTTAGAGGGTTTTTTTATTAGTATTACATCATCCTTATTCACATGTGCACACACACTTTGTTCTTATGATTTCATGCACATGAACTCCACCATGCATTCACCCTTCTTATTATTTATGTAATGCACACACACAATTCGAATGGGTGTGAGCAACCCTTAGGATTTTTCATGTATCTAACTCATACATATGCATGCATGAGTATCATCCCTACATTATCCTTATTCTCTTTCTGAAAAAATATTAATGGATGTGTGTGGGTTATTATTCCTCTCAGAGGGAATTGTATGTATACATTTTCCATTTCATGTTGCCACACAATGGGTGCGTGTGGGTTCCCTTTGCAAACCAGGATTGTTCATGGTCCTTCTCTTTGCAAACTGCAAATGGTGTGTGGATTCTTTTCAAACCAAAGGGTTTTATCTTCTCCTCCATGCATGGGATGCGCGGGAATCCTTCATGATAGAGATGCACAGAAATCTATTCTTCACTTAGAAATGGGATATGTGGGATTCTCATTCATGAACTAGGAAGTGCTTCACGGTTCTTCCCTCGCAAACCAGAGGGTTGCTCCACGGTAGCTCTATTTCTTTAGAGAAACAAGATCTCTATTCAATGTGAATGATAGCATCATGCTTCATTTTAGGGTTACTTTATCTATAATCAAGGGCTCTACCTCAATTCTTCTCCAAACCCCGGATAGATACGCTTCATATCTTTATATGAATAAGTTGAGATCCTCGGTTTTAATATTTTCAAACCTGTGAAATGATTTTCTACATATTGTGGGATCTTCCTTCTTGAATTATTGTTATTCTTATCCGTGAGAAGATCCCATGAATGTGATATGGATCACATGAAAATTATTTTCTTGAAGGTTTGAGCTCCATGACGTGGCCTTTCACCTTTGGTTTCTTCAGCCTTTTTCGAATTCTCTGTCTCAATGCATGCATGAAACTTTTAATGCATTCAAGCATTAAGTTCGTCCATACGATCACCATGCAAGATATTTGAGCTTAAATGGAGGTTGAGAACTCAATCATGGTGGATCATTAGGGGAAACTAAAAGAAGAAGTGTAGCACCCCAAGCTTCCATGGTACGCTTCTCTTTTAATAATACAGTAGCGTGTGTTGTACACAACTTCGAGTTCTAACACACACCACAACCAATCAAACTAGCTGTTATGAATAGTAAAACCCACTTTTTGAAATTTTATACATTTTATCTTTCAAAATGGACTTCATTTTTGCATTTGGAATATTTAAATTATCTTTGGGTGAATTTTTGGTATATTTCTGATAACTTTTCTATTTTGATGAATAGTGAAAATTATTAAATTTTAATTAAAAACAACATTTTTAATCAAAATAATTAATAGTGCTAAATTATAAATTTTAGTGGTTTTAAAGTATATTTAGAATATATTTTTACCATTTAATACAATTTTGGTCATTGTACGTAATTTCACATTTAAACCGGACATAAACAAGTGTCAATCTTTTGACAGTTATTATTTCTCAAAAACACGCTTTTTGTTTTGGTTACGGGAATTAATTTTAAATTAATTTCTACCACTTCTGTGTTTTGAATTTAGAAAAATGGATTTCATATTTAAAATCAGGTGGTCCAAATTGTGTAAATAGGTAACTTTTATTTTTATACATTTTGAAGAATTACTTCTGTAAATATTTTATTTACCATGGTTAAAGGGTAAATCTGGTAAATAAGGGTAAACAAATAATATTATAATAATAATAAATTAACCTAAAACGTGTCCTAACCCTATTGGTTGATACATTTCCGACCATGGGAATCTTTGGGTCGGTCTTGGGACCCCATGGATCCACTTGTAAGTGATAATGACACTTTATATTAATTAAGTTAAAGTAAATACAAAAATGACATAAGCATATATCTTTTAGACAAACAATTTTTACATAGGGTTATATATGTTATATTTTCGACTATAAATATTCATTAGAAATATAAAATGATTTCCTACATAATTTTATTTTATTTATAATTTTTATACATTGAATAATTAAATTTATTTATGACACAATAATGATGCAGTATTTTACTTATTAATGAAAGAATCAAATAATTAGTATTATAAATGTTAAAATAGATATAATTTTAATGTTTTGATGACATCCAAAAATATTATTGGTTAATATTACATGTTTGGATTTATTAAATGAATTTTTTCGAATTAATAAAGTTTTTTAGACTTTAACAAAAATCAATTTTTAAATCTTGTCAAAATTGACATAAATGAGTTTTTAAAACAAATATTATATTCTTAATTGATATTCTATTCATAAAAATATAAGGCTCATAAAAAGGACTTATATAATGATAGGTGTACTATTAATAGAACAATTTTAGGTCTCTTGGATTTATAGAGTAAGTTTATTAACTATCTAATATAAAAATACAAAGAGACATGGTAAATGTCAAACTAATTAACTAAGAGTTAAAACTAAAAGATAAGGTTAATATAGTGACCCAAACCTGTCTAAAACCTATTGGATGAGTGTTTTTTAGACCTATCCCCACCTTAAAAATTAAATAATCCACTTTGGATCCATTATAAATCGAATATTAATTTATTGTGAAATAATATTTCTAGCTTTTACTATGGTGCCCCTCACCCCTCTTATAAAAGGGAACTCCCCCTTCTTTCAAATTCATACTTTCAAAGCCTTCTGGAACGGCCAACCCCTGCCCAAATTTTCTCTCAATTTCCTCCAATTAAACCTAGAGGCCTTAATTTGATCATAAATCCAACCTAATAAGCTCTTTTGATCAAATGAAAAGGAAGAACCCGAAGAAGAGGTACTGTGTTCACCACCCTCTTTCAAGTTCCTTTCTTCTTCAACTTCTTCTTTCGTTGTTATTTCCATTCTAAAACAATAACTCCAGTATCTCCTATACACTGTGATGTTATTATAAATATGTTAAAACCATATTCAGTATTCTATCCATCTTTTGAATGACATGTCACCATACGTGTGTATATATGGCTTACCATCTCCACGTCGTTGGGTAATTGTTATTCAAAACATTATTATTTGGATGGGTATGATAATGATGTGTAATTTATGTAAATAGTAAATATAACAAGATAATTATTCTTTATATATGATATACCATCCAATTATATATTATTTTAATATCAAAAGAATCATATTGTCGCTCGTGCGTATGTATAGACTACCGTCTCCACGAACACGATGAGATTCATTCCTCATCGTATCCATGCAAGTCTAATTCTCATTTTAGGATTAAAAATAATGTTTAAGGACTTTATATCATTATGTATATGAATAATATACAACCTATCCATAAAAAAAACTTATGTAACAAAACATATAAAAGAAAACGAGTAAGTTAACGCCCGAAGCGACGATAATACTGAGATATTATTATAAAAGCAATGTTAAAAGATCATATATGATATAATATTAATGTATATGATTCTTGTATAATTTAATAAAAATTATTTAACCATTATACAGGAGGTTAACCTACCCTCAACCAAGGAAAATTACATGTTATGGGTTTATTTCACAATCTCTTCATTATCTGAGGTTGTTTATACGTAATTATCTACTAGGACCTCTTTATCATCCACATCCATGTTTCTTAAAAATGTATTTCAAAACATTATTAATATTTTACAGAATATGTTTTAAAGTCATTTATACCCTTGTTTGTCTTTTTAGAAGAATTTTATAAAGGAATCTTTCCGTCGTTTTCCAAACAGGGTCCTTTTTAACCTTTTTGATAGAATTAAGGTAAGAATGTCTTTTTTTAACTTATACAGTGGGTGCAGCTATTTTCCGCCATTATAAAATCATTGAAGCTTCCCTTATAATATTATAAGAATATTTTGAAAATAAATGTTTTATTTTATAATTATGTGACTTTTAAATGATTTCAAAAAAAGAGATATTTATCTCAAATAGTTTTGATTTTATCTACGTCAACATCTTTTGATGGATTTTAAGCTTATTTGAAGTTGTTTTATTATGATACAAAACGTCCATATAGTATTGAAGGTTTTGTTATAGGTTTGACTGTGGATATGTTATTTTTATACCATTCACGGTTTATGGAGAATGTATTGAAATTCTGTATGCTAGTTTTAATACGAATGTATATGTTATGTTTAAACCTGTTCATATGAGGAATGCATTGGACTTAATAAGTGATGGGTGGAGCCTGCTATAGCTCCTTGATGCATCGATTGGTCTCATGAGACAAACTAGTGTCTTGGAACAAGGCCTTGACAAAATCTTATTTGTATTCTTGGCACAAGGACTTAACTATGTGGTCATGATAGTCTGGAATTATGCATTCCATCATTATAAAAGTGGTTATCGATATTGCATGTGATTATTCGACTAGTAAAATATCCATGTGAATAAGTAAATGGAATTATTTCATTTTATCTTTGAAATATTATGTTGAAGTTTAAGTTTAAAAGGCTTTTGATTTAGTTATACATTTCATTAAATGTTTATATTTATTTACGAAAGTTTCCGCTCTATTGTTATCCTTAATGAGCATCTGAGCTCACCCCTTTCAATGTTTTAATTTTTCCCAAGATGTAAAGAAGTATTTTATGAAAGACCTGCAGGGAATGTATGAGGGGATATGAAGACAACATGTTGTTGTAGTTTTTCTCACTTTATGATGTAATGTAAACTTTATGAATGTATCTAGTGATTCCATGGATAATAAAGTAATCGGTCTTTCGAGACTTGATCTTTTGTGATCATGCCAATGTTATGTAATAATGCACTGACTCTGGGTAACTGGGGTCGGGGCATTACAGTTGGTATCAGAGGAATTTTAGTACAACCTTGGAAACTAGATTTAGATAAACTCTGACTATATCACATAGCCATAAGAGAGACATTGAGGATTAGTATAGAAGAATTTCCTAGAATTTTGGTATTTTAGAGATTTTGTGAATTTTCAAAGAAATAAATCCCTGTCTAGATACGAGACGGTAGAGATGGATCTAGAATAGATGTACCTAGAGGTAAAACTCGAAAACACCGCTTTGAGCTAGACTATAACAAGAACTGGTGTACGACAACATGCATTGATGCACTCTTGGTTATGACACTCCCGGGAGATATGCTTAGATAATTCTCATTTTCTTTACAATCCATTGTGAAGGGTTTATGAGTATATACTCCCTCAAAGAAATTTTTTTTATGATTATGGATTATATCCATAAACTGTTCAAGTTAAGTTAAGTGTTCTACAAGTTTGGATTTATGTATTGTGATTTATAAACTAATCTAGTGTATGACATTGTTTAGAAATGGCGCCTAGTGGAAGAAATGGAAATCGTATCAATGAACACACTCCATTTAGGGATTACTCTTCAGCTCAAGATAATTATAGTGGAGATGGTGATGCAAGTGGTGCTGATCAGCTAATCACCATACTGGGACAACTCACTCAGGTTATAAATAATAACCTTACCTATATCGAGCACCTTGATCCGCAGCGTAGAAGATCAATGTTAGATCGCTTCATGAGGCAACAACCACAAACATTCAATGGGAGTACAAATCCTTTAGTAGCTGAGCAATGGATAAATTCCTTAGTGAAAATATTTCATGCCTTGGGGAGTAGAGAAAGGGAAAAAGTTATCATGCCAGTTTACCGCCTCACTATAGATGCTGATCAATGGTGGTCATTGATTCAAAACACGATAGAAGATGATGAAGTATCAAATATGTAATGGAGGGAGTTCACAGAGCTGTTCTTAGAAAAATACTTTCCTCATGACCATCGAGCGGATATAGAAAGGCAATTTCTAAGTCTAAGACAAAAGGAGTATGAGAATGTTGCAAAGTATGAGGCTAACTATACAAGGTTAGAGAGGTATGCTGCTGATTATATACAAAACCCAAGAAGTAATATTTATCACTTCTTTGATGGGTTAAATCTATTTCTCTATCGAGCATTAGTCTCACAAACCTTCTCATTGTACGAAGATATTTTCTCATGCGCTATCAAGATAGAAAAATAATTCTCTAAGTCTTACCAATTTAAAGCAAATCAAGAGAAGAAGCGATCTGCTGGTCATTCTAGAAATGGAAATAAGGGGATGAAGGGAAAAGTTGATTATCCATCTTGCAGTAAATGTGGAAATAAATAGCCCTATACTTTCTTGAAAGTAATGGGAGTCTATTACAAGTGTGGTGAAAAAGGCCACCAAGCTCGTGATTGCAAGGGGAAGAAAGAAGCTACTGATGTTCAACGCAACAACTACAGGGAGATGGGACATTATGAAAATGAATGTCCTAAGCATCAGGGGAACTTACCTAAAAAGGCCAAGGGATCAAGGACAAGCGTATGCTATCACTACTGCTGAGGTAGAAGCTCTGAAGGACGTGGGGGCAAGTAATTTAATGGTTTCCTCAAGTTTAGAAAATGCATTATTTGATTCTGGATCATCACATTATTTCATATCCTCCCAGTTTTCTAAGAAAATTAGATATTTCCAATTTGATTTAACAAGGTACTTGTTAGTTAAAACTCCTAAGGGAAGTATCATTGCTACAAAGTTCCGTGGATCTGTTCTCATTAGGGCATATAAATGTTCTTTATCTGGTGATCTCATCATCAAACCCGTGATTGAATTTGATATAATCCTTGGTATGGATTGGATTTCGTACCATGATACAAAAATTTATTGTAAGAAGAAGGAGGTTATTATTTTTTATGATGATGATAAAGAACATCTTATCTTTAGAGCAGAATCGCCACCACCGGATTCTTACCAAGAACCACCCCCAGTAGCTCAACTAAATTCAATTATTAGGGAGGAACAAAATTAAATAACTTTGGGTATGGAAAGGAATGTTCAAATAGAGGATGTACCTATTATGAAAGAATATGTAGATGTGTTTCCAGAAGATTTACCTAGACATCCTCCAGAATGAGAAATTGAGTTTTCCATTGATTTAATTCCATGTTTATGACCTATATCGAAGACCCCTTATAGAATGGAAACTGTGGAATTAGATGAACTAAAGAAACAACTATAGGAATTGAGTAATAATTGATTTGTTCACCCTAGTGTTTCTCTTTGGGCATCCTCTGTCCTATTTGTTAAGAAGAAAGATGGATCTATGAGGTTATGTATCGACTATAGAGAGATCAATGCTATAACAATAAAGAAAAAGTATCCAATACCTCGCATTGATGATTTATTTGACCAACTGCATGGAGCTCAATAATTTTATAAGATTGACCTTTGATCTTGATACCATCAGTTGTGTGTGAATAAGGATGACATTCCGAAGACAGCATTTCGAACCAGGTACGAGCATTATGAGTTTACAGTAATGCCTTTTGGGCTAACTAATGCACCCTCTATTTTAATGATTCTAATTAATATAGTTTTCAAGGAATATATCGATGATTTTGTAGTGGAATTTATTGATGATATCTTGGTATATTACAAAAGCTATGAAGATCATGAAAATCACTTGCGCATTATCCTGAATACAGTTAGAAGACATGAATTATATGGGAAGTTTAGCAAGTGTGAATTCTAGATTCAGGAGATATCTTTTCTTGGCAATATTGTCTCAAAGGATGGAATCTCTATTGATCCTTCTAAGATCAATGCCATCCATGAATGGCTAGCACCGACGAGTATAACTGAGTTACGCGGTTTTATTGTTTTAGCAAGTTATTATCGGTATTTCATCCAGAATTTTTCCCGATTGGCTAACCCATTAACGAAGCTCACATGTAAAGGGGTTAAATTTGTTTGGAAAAAATATTGCGAAGAATGTTTTGAATAACTAAAGAGAATATTAGTCAATGCTCTTATATTTACTATACCATCAGGGAATGATGGGTTCGTTATTTATAGTGATGCATCGAAGAAAGTACTTGGTTTTTTCTTTATGCAGAATGATAGAGGTATTGCATATGCATCACAACAGCTGAAAATTCATGAGAAAAACTATCCTACTCATGATCTTGAGTTAGAAGCTGTAATCTTTGCTTTGAATATTTGGAGACACTACCTCTATGGTGAAAATGTGAGATATATACTGATCAGAAGAGTTTGAAGTACATTTTCTCACAGAAAGAACTCAACATGAGGCAAAGGCGATGGCTAGAACTACTCAAGGATTATGATTGCACGATACACTACCACCTGGGGAAGGAAAATAAGGTAGAAAATGCTTTGAGTAGAAAGGATCATGGTGTTTTGAACAAAATGAGAGTTGAACGGGATCCAATTTTCATGGATCTAGTAATGTTGGATATGGAAATAACCATGGAAGGTGAAACATCGATACTTTTTCAAATGGTTGCCAAACCATATTTACTAGAAAGTATAAAGAGTTCTTAGGCCGATGATGAAGAGTTTAAAAAGAAGATTAAAGTTGTAAATGATGGGATATTGAGTGACTTTGTGTATAAAGATGGAATTTTGAAATTTGGGAGGAGACTTTGTGTTCCTGATATACCAGATATAAAAAGGGAATTTTTGGATGACGCTCATAGTTCCAATTTCTATATACACCTTGGGAGCACCAAAATGTATAGATATTTGAAGGAAAATTTTTTGTGGGACAACATGAAGAGGGAGATTGCTGATTTTGTGTCAATATGTATGGTTTGTCAATAAGTGAAAGCTGGAAGGCAACAGCCTGGTGGAGTATTGCAACCTCTTCCCATACCTGAGTGGAAATGGGTTAATATCACGATAGACTTTCTCATGGGACTACCAAAGACTCCAAGAAGGAACGATGGAATATGCGTCATTGTTGATCTTCTTACCAATTCAGCACATTTTCTTTCTATAAGGGAAGATTTACCACTTGAACATCTAGCAAGACGATATATTAATGAAGTTTTGAGACTTCATAGAGTACCCCTACCAATTGTTTTGGATCATGATCCCCATTTTACATCAAGATTCTGGAAAAGTCTTTAGAAATCCCTGGATACTGAACTTCGTTTGAGCACTTCTTACCACCCCCAAACTGATGGAAAATTAGAATGAACTATTAAAACCTTATAAGACATGTCGAGATCATTATCACTTGACTTTCAGGTTAAGTGGGATCAATATTTATCTCTGGTGGAATTTTCCTATAACAATAGCTTCCATTCAAGTTTTTGGATGGCACCATATAAAGCGTTATACGGAAAGAGGTGTCGCACACCAACTTGTTGGGATGAAATTGGTGAAAGAAAACTCGTGGGCCTAGAACTGGTTCATGAAACATTGGAAAAGGGGAAGGTAATCCAAAACCACATCAAAGCAGCTCAAAGTAGGTAGAAGAGCTATGCTGACAACTGAAGGAAGGAATTATAATTTTAGGTAGAAGATCATGTTTTCTTGAAGGTATCTCCATGGAAGGGTGTTATACATTTTTTTAAGAGGGGAAAATTGAGTCCCAGGTACATTGGACCATTCAAAATTCTAGAAATCAGATGACTCTTCGGGTAAAAGTTCTATGGAGAAACCATAAGATGGAAGAGGCAATGTGGGAACCCGAGGAACTTATGTTGAAAAACCACCTGAGACTTTTCTTACAGTAGTATTCTAGAAATTTCAAGGATGAAATTATTTGAAGTAGGGGATAATGTAACACCCCAAGCTTCCACAGTATGCTTCTCTTTGAATAATACAGTAGCGTGGGTTGTAGGCAACTTCGAGTTCTAACACACACCACAACCAATCAAACTAGCCGTTATGAATCGTAATACCCACTTTTTGAAATTTTATACATTTTATCTATCAAAATGGACATTATTTTTGGATTCGGAATATCAAAATTATCTTAGGGTGATTTTTTGGTACATTTCTGATAACTTTTATATTTTGATGAATTGTGAGAAATTCCTAAATTTTAATTAAAAACAACTTTTTTAATTGAAATAATTGATAGTGATAAATTATAAATTTGAGTGGTTTTAAAGTATATTTATAATATATTTTTACCATTTTATACAATTTTGGTCATTGTACATAATTTCACATTTAAACCAGACATAAACAAGTGTCAATCTTTTGATAGTTATTATTTCTTAAAAACACGCTTTTTGTTTTGACAACGGGAATTAATTTTAAATTAATTTCTATCACTTCTGTGTTTTGAATTTATAAAAATGGATTCCATATTTAAAATCAGGAGGTCCAAATTATGTAAATAGATAAATTTTATTTTTAGACATTTTGAATAATTACTTCGGTAAATATTTTATTTACCATGGTTAAAGGGTAAATCCGGTAAATAAGGGTAAACAAATAATATTATAATAAAAATAAATTATCATGAAACGTTTCCTAACCCAATTGGATTATAAATTTCTGAAAATGGGCATCTTTGGGTCGGTTTTGGGACCCCATGTATCCACTTGTAAGTGATAATGACACTTTATATTAATTAAGTTAATGTAAGTACAAAGATGACATAAGCATATATCTTTTAGACAAACAATTTTTACATAGGGTTATATATGTTATATTTTCGACTATAAATATTCATTAGAAAGATAAAACTATTTCCTACATAATGGTATATTATTTATAATTTTTATACATTTATTAATCAATCTTATTTATGAAACAATAATGATGCAGTATTTTCCTTATTAATGAAAGAATCAAATAATTAGTATTATAAATGTTAAACTAAATATAGTTTGAAAGTTTTGATGACATACAAAACTTATATTGGTTAATATTACATATTAGGATTTCTAAAATAAATTTAATTCGAATTAATAAAGTTTTTTTGACTTTAACAAAAATCAATTATTAAATTGTGTCAAAATTGACATTAATGAGTTTTTAAAACAAATATTATATTATTAATTGATATTCTATTCATAAAAATATATGGTTCTGCCAAAGGACTTATATAATGATAGGTGTATTACTAATGGACCACTTAGAGGTCTCTTAGAAGTATATAGTTAGTTTATTAACTATATAATATAAAAATACAAAGAGACATGGTAAATGTCAAACTAATTAACTAAGAGTTAAAACTAAAAGATAAGGTTAATAGAGTGACCCAAACCTATCTAAAACCTATTGGTTGAGTTGTATTATACCTATCTCCACCTTAAACTTTAAACAATCCACTTTTTATCCATTATAAACCGAATATCAATTTATTATAAAATAATATTTCTAGCTTTTCCTAAGGTGCCCCTCACCCCTCTTATAAAATGGAACTCCACATTCCCTCAAATTAATACTTTTAAAGCCTTTTGGCTCAGCCAAAACCTGCCCAAATATCCTCTAAACTTCCACCACTTCAACCTAGAGGCCTTAGTTTGATCATAAAGCCAACCTAAGGATACCTTTTGATCAAATCAAAAAGAAGAACCCTAAGAAGAGGTAATGTTTTCACCACCCTCTTTCAAGTTCCTTTCTTCTTCAACTTCTTCTTTATTTGTTATTTACATTCTAAAATAATAAATCCAGTATCTCCTATATATTTTGATGTTATTATAAATATGTTACAACCATATTCTGTATTCTATCCATCCTTTGAATGACATTTCACCATACGTGCGTATGTACGACTTACCGTCTCCACGTCATGGTGTAATTGTTATTCAAAAAATTATTATTTGGATGGGTATGATAATGATGTGTAATTTATGTAAATAATAAATATAACATGATAATGGTTCTTTATATATGATATACCATCCAATTATATATTATTTTAATATCAAAATAATGATATTGTCGCCCGTGCGTACGTACGGACTACCGTATCCACGAACGCGATGAGATTTATTCCCCATCGTATCCTTGAAAGTCTAATTCTAATTTGATGATTAAAAATAATGTTTAAGGACTTGATATAATTATGTAAATGAATAAGATACTGCCTATCCATAATAAACATGACTTATGTAACAAAACATATAAAATAAAATGAGTAAGTTAACACCCGAAGAGATGATAATACTAAGATATTATTAACAAAGCAGTGATAAAAGATCATATGTGATATCATATTAATGTGTATGATTCTTGGATAATTTAATAACAATTATTTAACCATTATAAATGAGTTTAACCTACCCTCAACCAATGAAAAGTACAAGGTAAGGGTTTATTTCACAATCTCTTCATTATCAGAGGTTGTTTATACGTAATTATCTACTGGGACCTCTTTATCATCCACATCCATGTTTCTTAAAAATGTATTTCAAAACATTCTTACAATTTTACAGAATATGGGTTAAAGTCATTTATACCCTTTTTTGAAATTTTATAATATGTTTATAAAGGAATCTTTCCATCGTTTTCCAAACAATTTCCTTTTTAACCTTTTTGATAGAATTATGTTAAGAATGTCTTTTTTTAACTTATATGGCGGGTGTGGCTATTTTTCGCCGTTAAAAAATCATCGAAGCATCCCTTAAAATCTTATAAGAATATTTTGAAAGTAAATGTTTTATTTTATAATTATGTGACTTTTAAATGATTTAAAAAAAAGATATTTATCTCAAATAGTTTTGATTTCATCTATGTCAACATCTGTTGATGGATTTTAAGCTTATTTGAAGTTGATTTATTATGATACAATACTTCCATATAGTATTGAAGGTTTTGTGATATGTTTGACTATGGATATGTTATTTTTATACCATTCATGGTTTATGGAGAAATTATTGACATTCTGTATGCTAGTTTTAATACGAATGTTTATGTTATGTTTAAACCTGTTCATATGAGGAATTCATTGGACTTAATATGTGACGGGTGGAGCCTGATATAGCTCCTCGATGCATCGGTAGGTCTCAGGAGACAAACTAGTGTCTTGGCATACGTCCTTGACAAAATCTTATTTGTAGTCTTGGTACAAGGCCTTGACTATGTGGTTCTGATAGTCTGGCATTATGCATTCCATCATTATGAAAATGGTTATTGATATTGCATGTGATTATTCGACTAGTATAATATCCATGTGAATAAATAAATGGAATTATTTAATTTTATCTTTTCCATATTATACTGAAGTTCATGTTTAAAAGGATTTTGTTTTAGTTATACATTTCCTTAAATGTTTCTTTTTATTTATGAATGTTTCGGCTATATTGTTATCCTTACTGAGAGTCGGAGCTCACCCCTTTCAATGTTTTAATTTTTTCCAGGATGTGAAGAAGTATTTTATGAATGGCCTGCAGGGAATGTATGAGGGGATATGAAGATAAGATTTTTTTGTAGTTTTTTTAACTTTATGATGTAATGTAAACTTTATGAATGTATATTGTGATTCCAAGGCTACTAAACTAATCGGTCTTTCGAGACATGATCTTTTGTGATCCTACCAATGTTATGTAATAATGCATCGGCTCTGGGTAACTGGGGTCGGGGTGTTACAAGAGGTGTCGGGTGACTCTCCATGCAGTCATAGGTTGAAGATGATACCACGACTATTGGATCAAATCAGATTGGTCATGTACGACCACGATTATAATGCAGGATGCGGGATAGAGTGTGTGGCTCAGATCATACGTGAGATCAGATGAACGGCACTGATCACATCATTGTTTTAAAATGTCATCCAACATCAAAATGGGCCCGGTTTTCAAACTGTATAAATATAAATCTATGGCCACTTCAGCTTATATTACTCCTCCTCCCTCCATGGTACCACCCCGTACCATGTTCAACTTGTGGGAGCACTCTTAGCTCCCACACTGCTCCTTAGGCATGCAACGAGCTCCCACAATGCATGCTTGCGTGCATGGGTTGATCATTGTGTGTGCTCTTGAGGTCTTACGCACGTCCCACATGTGCCTATTTCCAGATAGATTCAAGGCCTTCCCATTGGGAATAGTATACCCTCAGGTCCCGCATTTGCCTGGGATGGGGGATTTGTCCAGCCATTAAGATTGGGCCTAATTTTTTGGTAATGGAAGCTACTAATTAGTTGGTAGTAAAAAAATTATGAATTCAACCATAAAATTCCAACCTATCCTTCCTCATTAAAATCCCCAGCATGACTCCTTTATTCTTTTTCAACATAAAACATCATTCATTCCGTTTCATTTAATTCATAATTTCCAAATGATCTTCAATAATTTTTTTTGATCCAATCCTGGATGATGCATGGATCATTTTTTAATTCCCCATGCATTAAGGCATAATGCATGACCTTCCACACTCCATACACTTATTGAATATGGATGGATTTACTTTACTTCTTTACTCATGAAATTGAGAATTTCATGATCTTCATCAAGTGTTGTAACAATGTATATCCTTGATATAAGTCTTGGAACTTAAGACATGTTCTACAATCTTCTGAGATGTATCCTCCTGGAGAATTGATCAAGTGTTGTATTCAATGCTTTGAATCAACAACAACTCTCCATGGCTTCAAAAACATATTCATCAATACCATTAATTCACATATTGACTTCACATTGACAAAAAATGCTACTCTTTTTCACTTCAATCCATATTTAATCAAATATAACTTTTACGCATTTCAATTATTATCATAAGATCATTTTTCCTTAATAAATGAAATTATTTAAAACATATTTTTTTAAACTTGTTTATGGGATTAATAATAGAAAGGTTTTTGACATATATTTGAATTTTATTTATTAAAATGGATTTAATATTTTAAATTATCATAATTTATACTATCTAGTATTATTATGTAATTGTTTCCCACAATTAATAGTGGAAATTGTAAAAAATATATATCATGATTAAGGTAAAAACGTGTTTAACATGGGATATAAATAATAATGGTTAAAAATGTTCTAAAACATGTATAATTACTATTAAATGTAAATATATTGCTCATATATTTTAAAAGTCTTTTTAATGGTCCATTTTTAATCCTTTTGGATTGATAAAATTTAATGTGGAAATATTTCTTTATTAAAATTTTAAGTGTGTCCTCTCCCCATTTATAAAAGGCCACCCCTCTTTGCTGTATTTCTATTTACCAAAACCCATTAATTAATAAAATATCGGATTAAATAACACCCTTAATTTCATACCTTCATCATAATAACCATGTATTGGCCTTAAATATATCCTCAGATGTTTTTTGGTACAAACAAAAATATTTTTTTGAAGAATATGTAACGGCCTCAACTGATTGTTTTATTTTATTTATTATTCCACTTAAATAAAATATTATTAATCCATGGTTGAATATTAAACATATTCTATTACACATAATTATAAATTTTTTGTTAAATTCATCAACTACAACTATATCCACCCCCATATAGTAAATAAATCAATTAATTATGCTTACGGAGGACTACTTCCTCGCGAACCGATGAAATTCATATTCCATCACCACATATCATGACTAGATATAATTATTTTTATAATTATTATATATTAAATTTTTGTTAAAGTTATACTTAATATGAAATATTATAATATATACATGTACATTATATTCCATAGATAATTTTATTACGTCCTTTATGTGTACAACAAGACAGGGAAACACGAAGTGGTGTTATTCATTTTTTAGTAAGGCTCTTCATGGAAGGTAATAAGGATTAATTTAATGAGTATATGATATATATATGAATAACTATATATAATTTCTAAAATTATTATAAAATAAACTTCCTTACATTTTAACCCATTAATGAAATGATAACACTACTCGTGCATGAGTATGACTTACCGTCTCCACAAAGGGATATTATTTATCCTCCATGGTTCATATTCAATAATTATTTAATAATTTATCTAATAAAAATGATATTTTTAACATTAATATAATTTTGGATATCATTTTACTATAAATTATTTCAAATATTCAGATTATTCAAGATGATACATGAAAGACAAAAGAAGATAATTAACACTCACAAAAATATTGATAATGAATCGATATTAATGAATTATAAAAAAAATATTCTAAAAGTATAATATATGATACAATAAATAAAAATATTGTAATTAAATATGTTACCAATATGTTTTAAACCACTATATAATATGTTAAACAGTGCTCCAATGATGTTATGTGTAAGGTAAGTTGGTTCTTAACCCATTTTTTATTCATTAGATTATAAAACTACTTAATGGATTATATTATGAAAAAATTATGTGTTGAAAATAATTTTTATTGAGTAATGTTTTATTTACTATTGTATTTTTTGGAATATGATTTGTATTCTATAATCACAATAATGATTAACACTTACATTAATGATACGAACGTTGTAATGGTTTCAAATTAAACATATTTTTACAGGAAATATGTTATTTTATTAATATAATTTATATTCAATATTTTATATAGTTCCTATTAACATAATATATCATGAATCCAACCTATGTAAGTAGATTTTATGATATAATTAATTTTTATAATTCATGGTCATTTATGACTCAAAAGTTACCAATTAGAATGCTTTTATGTTTTATTCTCATTTTAAAATGGATTTCCATTTCATTAATTTACATTGAAGGAAATTATTTGATAATTGTATAATAAAAAAAATTATTTATATTCTAATATGGAAATACATATTCCTTTAATGTAATAATTCCATTTTCCTCTCTTTTATCCACAAAATTATTCATATATTTTTTTAATAAAATCCAACTTCCTATATCCTTTTGTTTGAAAATGCTTCTTCTTACAAATCCTTATTTTCATTAAAAATATTTTCAATATCATTACTGAGAATTTATAATGTTAATTTTACCAATATATGATTTTTTATAATAAATATTAAATTGAAGAATCGTATAATTATCCATAAAAAGAACTTTTGGTTTTATAAAAAAATTCTAAATGAATATATTTATTATATGTATTCAGTAAGATTGGAACACTCCTTCCAATATGGTCACTCATGGTTTAAAACCATCATTATTATGATTCAAATGTTACTTAAATAAATTAAATTATTATAGTTTGAGAATGTTTTATAATTAAAATATGTTTTCTTATAATGGATATGTTGTTTTACTAAAGAAATTTTCAATGAGATCATTGAACATCATTTTTCATCTCTGATGAAACCATTCTATGATACTCAACGGGAGTGTATATTTTCTTCAATAATGTTTTTAAAGAATTTAAATGAATGAATACATCCATTTATGTTATAAATTTATTTTAAATTATATATATATGTCTCTCACATATATACCACATTTATTATTCTATATTTTGATGATGTAATTCATGTCTTATGATCATTTAAAAAATTTAAATAATTATTACATATCGATTGAATATGATATGAATAAATATTATGTAACAAATTTTCATTGCATGGGTAATTATTATGTTATACCTTATGATTTATTTCATTTATTTCACTTATATTGATCACGGACATGTTTTTATGGGTGCATGTGTATATCACTCTAAATTATTAGGTATTTTTATTGTATTATGAGATGTAATGTATGGGATTGGGTAGTAAACCTAATACATTATTAGACATTGTCAACCATGTGATATTGTATTGCAAGATAGTCGTTACTCTTTTTTATTTAATTTTTTGTCTTATCACCATTTTCCAATAATTACATGATCATATGATACCATACTATTAATGGTATGATACTAAATGACTACTCATGTATATTTTGTTTTATGATACCATATTATACATTTTACTAACATGTTTTTCTTCATGATCTTGTTTATTCCAATATTAGGATTTTTGGCTCACCATATTCATTCATTTATTACATGGGTTATCAAATTAAATTTTTGGACATCGAATGGATTATGAATCTCAAAATGGAAAATAAAATATGTATTCCTTGTTTTAGATTCATGTTATAATTTAAAAGTAATGTATTCCAAAAAAACCAATACATTACGATCATTATGTTGTAATTATTTGTTATTTAGGTGTCTGAATCATTTAATAATATTTTTAAGAGGAATGAGTCATATTAGTTTGTTTGAGAGGAATTTATTAGTTAAAATTTATAAATAGGATGAGATAAAATTATTGATAATCCCATATATAAGACTATGAATAAGCCTATGAATATAAAAATAACATGGAATCGTGGTGAAGTGTAGGTCGAGTGGTTTTAATGAAATTTCATCCATCTCTATATAATAAAAGTTGATGTAGTTCTATAATATTTGTACCTCGGTTTAAAAAATATGAAAAATGCAATCCACGATTGACTCGAACATTACCTTTTACAAAAAAATGAGACTTACTACTCACCTAGTTTTACCACCTAGGGGATATTATAGTGGACCTTTTAATTCTTTCATAACTGTAACATAATTTTATAGATAAAAAACATAATATGTATACACATCTAGGATAAAGGTTTTTGTTTCATGTGAATGTTAAGAACATACTTAAAATTTTCATTATAAAAAATAAAAATATATTTAATTCCTTCTTATCTAGCTTATTTTGGAACTTGTGTTCTTCTTATATGAATTATTCACTAGACGATATAATCAAAAGAAGGGGTGATTTAGTTTCCTTGTAAGTGGATTAAAAATATACATCAAACATAGATGAGAATAATCATCATTATTATAAAATATGAAAAGGATCGCCATTATACACATGACAAGACACATCAGATATAGGCATCAAATGTGTCAACATTTTAAATGAAACATTATGTCTTATAGGTTAACCACCACACATAGATATGAGCCAAGATAGAATCATGTTAATGAATATTTCACATTATCTCATCAGATTAATCAAATTTCCTAGTGCATTGGAGTGATATAAAGTTTCTGGTTAACTCATCAAATTAAAACATTTAAATGTTATATATAATTTCTGGCACACCTGTCACATCCTGACAATTACATTATCAATCATGCCACATAAATCGTATATGAGTCATGGAAAAAAATTACACATGGATACGAATAGAATTCATTTCAAAAAAATAACATAATAATATTTGGGTTCCCAAAATAAATAGGTAATAACATATGTGGTGTTGGAATCATCAATCTTGAGTAAATGAGAAGCAATCTCGAGAGATGTAAAATGTGTGTTTAATGAAGCAAGAGGTCTTTTGAGTAAAATTTGATATTATCATACAATCATGTAGAAAAAATATATATCTTATAAAATTAAAATGGGGAATAATTTTTTGATATTTTAGGATAATTGAATGAATATAAATACTGAAATTGGTGGGAAAGAGTAAAACCTCAATGAAATGGTTTTGGGTTTGAGAATCCCCTTACTATATGTCTGAATAATTTATTCAATTTAATATTATGGATAATAAAATTAAATTCATAAATTTAGAAATAAAAAAACCGATTATACATGAATTTTATACACTATTGTTTTATTGAGTAAATTTATGTTCATTTTGATCAGTTGTAAAGTTTAATTTAATTATTCTAAAGTGTTCTTTTTCTTGGTTTTCATGATCGGTTATTTTATATATCAGTATGGATGTTCATGTAAAATTTGAATATTTATCCTTAAAAAAAATTTTGTTTTATTAATGAACTTATAGATGATTAAATTACCTTATATATAATTTGGTTATATTTATATGGGAATGATTTATTATAATGAATTTTAATGAAAATGATTGAATTATTTTTGGTGGTTATATGTCTATTCTAATCTATTATCATTTTATTTAAGATGTTTTAATATTTTCATTTTATAACATTAGATAAATTTTAATATGAATAATACATTCATATTTAAAAATTATTATGGTTTTATTATCATCCTTGAAGGTGTTAGTGATATTTTAAAATGCATTGTCCACGGTGGTGGTAAATCGACACACCATAGATGATATTTTCATATTTTAAAAAAGAAAAATTTTGAAGAATATTTATAATGAATTAATCCATTAATGTAATCAAATTATATTATATAAAATATATTATAATAATTATGCCTATCGGATAGGTGTAGGTGAGTATTGGATAATAAAAAATGAAATTAAGAAGAAAATAAAAAAAAAGAAATATGGTTTTACCTCTAGAATTTATCTTCCTTGAGAACCTCATTTTGGGATAACGGTTTTGTATTTTAAGGATAACAGGGTATCATAAACATGGGAGAGGTTTTTGGGAAGAGTATTAGAATTAACTTTGAAAGGACATAGAGCTTGGATGGTGTGAGGAGAAGAGATGTTGAAGTGTTGTATTTATAGGAGATGAGAGGGGTGTTTTATCATTATTTTATTCATTACTTTATTATTCTATCTCAACACTATGAATATAATGAAAAATAATAATATATATATATTAAAATAATGATTTATGGTTAGTGATTTTGGGCTCAAACTATCCATACAACATTTACGACTCAATAATTCAAGTATTTATCTATTATTATATATTATCATATTTTACTATTATCTAACAATTCAATTATTTTAGAAAAATACAAAAATTCACCATAACAATTTTTCTACCTGTAGAATTAACAAATGAACTCCATTTTAGGAATATAATTTACTATATATGATAAATTTAATTTTTTATTAAAATCATCATTTAGATGGAAAATATCAATATTTTAATTATAAATGATTTTATAAAAACTTTTAAAAATTAATTATGGTCTCAAAAAATTATCTTATAATAATAAGACACCAAAATAAAATTTTATTTCCCCATTTTTCAATTATTTTATTTGAATTAATTATTTTAATTAAAATATTGTATGCAAAATTTTATTTTTTTACCAAAATACTAACACTTAATTAATTATTTTTTAAAAAATATTTATATAAATATACTATAATATAATTAAATCATATTATTATTTAAATTATTTTTAAATTTTATTTATTCTTTCATAGAATAGGTAACTATTCGAGGGGTCATATTACTATTTCTAATGGTCAAAGTATTATTCCAAAGATAATGTTAATATTTAATTGGTATATGTTATTTAACTTCTAGAAATAACTCTTATTCCATACATGTATCATTTATAATGTTTATATTGTGCCTTCTAGGTGATTTAATGTGATTCATATTATACAACATAATTATAATATGAAAATTTTCATTGATAAAATTTTGGGTGCTTACATTTTTTCCCAAATATGAAATTTCACACATGAAATTTCATTTTACAAACAATGGTGAAAACAATGGAGGAAACCTATCCTTCAATTCTTTACCCAATTCCCTTGTTTTATCTTTATATGTATGGTTATTTAATAGTACATATACCATATGAGTAGTCCTATTGTGTTGTCCGTTTTCACTACGGTCCTAGATTTTCACTAGCTCCTCCCCATGAAAGAGATAATTTTCCAAATATACCACCTATGGATTTAGTACATGCGAGGGATTTGGTATGAACTTATTCTAGAGGTATATATGTAATACATCATTTAATTTGGATATGGTAGTTCTAATATTGATATTATAGTCCATAACTATTAAAAAATATATAATATCAAACGTGTATATGTACCTAGGACTCATCTCATCTTTATTCACAAATATTTGGATCCTCTTCTGTGGAGATATCTAAGGGAATACCATGTATCCATCCTTTAACTCTATGTCTCACCGATGATGATATTCATATCTCTTTTGTTTACTATGGTCCACCTTGATGTGATGCTGATTGGTTTTAACTTTTTCCATCAATTCTTTAACTATTTCATTTCCTAAAAATTTACGTTCACTGACATCACCTCAGCACATAGGTGTTCTGAATCATCTCACATACAAGTCTTAATATGGAATCATTTTCATGCATGAGTGAAAATTATTTTTGTAGGGAAATTCAACCCGAGTAATTTTTTGATCCCATCCTCCCATGAATTCCATAGAAAATTCTCTCAACATGCCTCACAGTGTTAGAATTTTATATTCAGGGTTTCCTTTGGTTTGAGGATGATAATCCATAATAAATATCACCTCCCACTTTAGGGAATTTTTTAGACCTTTTTAGAACATATAGGAGAACATAGGATCTCGACCAGATAAAATCTATAGTGGTAATTCATGTATCCATACAATTTTTTTGATGTATATCCATGGAGTTGTTCTTGATTGATGTCCTCTTGAATTTAAATAAAGTTAGATATCTTTGTAATATGATACATAATAATCCATATATCATTGTTTCTTCTGGATGTATTTTGAATTCTAATGGAAATGTCCATGGTGATGGTTTCCCATTTCCATTTTTTGGTAAATGTTTGAATCATCCCCTTATAAATGTTCACTTCATCATTCAATTTCATATATACCAGGAACCCTAATGTATATTATATGATATAATTTTTCATATTGTCCCACCAATAGTTTTCTTGGAGATCATAATACATATTTCTCACTACTCATATTGTCCCACCAATAGTAATCTTGAATATCATAATACATCTTTATTCTCCCTAGGTTAATAGAGAATGTTAAGATTTGTGCGTCTATTGGAAGCATGTTCATCATATCTGAATCTTATGGTACACATAATCATGACTCAAATATTATAATTCCATCCTAAAAATATTAAACACTAAGGATTTATCTTTTATCATTTCATCCTCCTTCTACTGAATTTCTATATCATTTCAATGAATATTCTTCATTTTCTACAAGAGTGATGGTTGAGAAATCATTTCATAAATTATCAGTGATGTTCATTCCTTAATGATTCTCATATCCATTCTTTGAAAATCTCAGATCATTTTATCCTTATCAATTATCATCAATAATATTGTTCTAGGATCCATTATATTTAGAGAAACCACTACATTATATTCATTGGTAAGATAGTAGTGGATTTGCATATCATAATCATTATGATCTATAAAAATCATCATTGGTTCATATTAATATCCTTCTAGGTGAATATATATTAAATGATCTTAGGATATATATATATATATATATTTCACATTTCTCCCCAGGGAGATAATTCTGCTAGATATTCAATGTAAAGATCGCAACTACCAACAGCAGATCATGCATGGGGTAGTTTGAATCCTCAATTTTCAACTGAATTAAAGAGTAGGATTTTAATTTATCATTATCCATCAATACACATCCTAATCAATTCCTTTAATCATCATTTTATACAACAATTATTTCCCCACTTTTCGTATGTTTGAGTACTGATGTGATGATAAGATTCTTTTTAACTCATTGAAAAAATATTCACTTTTACTGAACCATACAAAACATTTCTCCGTTGTGAGTCATCTTGGATATTGGGTTTGAACACCCTTTGAATCTTTTAAAAAATCATTGGGAATACCCAACTAGACCATGGAAACAAAAAATATACATTTCAGATGTTGGATATATACACTCTTTATTTTCATTTTTCATAGATGGGTTTATAGTTATTATTATTCTAGTGATAACACAACCTAAGAATGATACTTCCTCCATACATAACACAAATTTATTTTACATTGTATAAAATTTATCCCATTGAAATGTCTCTATTACAATATTCTAATGTTAATCGTGTTACAAGTTTCTTTTGAGGTATATCAAAATATCCTTAATAAAGACTACCAGAAAACAGTCAAGGATTATATAAATAATATATTTATTAAATCCACAATAATTTATTGAGAATTGGTTAGTTTTAGTTGAATAAATATGAACTCATAAATCACATACCTGTTTTGAATGGAATTCATGGGAATATTGTGCTTCTTCAAATTTAATTGGTGACATCCTAACTAAAGATCAACCATTGAGAAATAATTCACCCCATGCAGTTGATTGAAGAATTAATATGTCCATGGAAGGGGGTAACTTATCATTATGGTTCTTTTTCTGAAATCAATGTAATAAATATAGAGTTGAATTGATCCATAATTCTTCTTGATGAAGGGGACTGGTGCACCCCCATTGTGAGCACTTGGTCATATAAAACACTTGTCCATATTCTCTTACAACTGCTTCTTTAGTTCCGCCAACACAATGGTGTCCATTATATAAGGTTTCATTGATATATGACAAGATACATGAATTAATTTAATTTAGAACACAATATCTTGGTAAAAAGGATGTTCAGATAGTTCATCAGAAAACACATCAGTGTAGTCGATGAAAATAGTGAAGTCCTTGGTCATGATTCTCTGCTTTGTCACAGTCATTTGAGCAACATTTTCATTCTATAAGGTAATACTATCCGTAAATGGGATAATTATTTTCGAGGAGAATCATCCTCATCTTTACAATTTTATAGAATTGGAGGATTCCTTAGGATATGTATAGTGATATCCCTTTCATGAAAGATTATTTTGGATTTGTATAATGATAGTGAATCCATGTCCAAAATAGAATCAAACTCACCAAAGTATAAAAATATATTATTGGAGGTTTAGTCAACAAAAATTAATCTTGGAGGAGTTATGTAATTTAGAAGCAATAATTGGACACTTTTTCTTATCAAAGATAACTCAACCTCCATATTTTTTGGTGGTGTTTCGATTGGTCAAAAAAACCTGCAAGATGTGAATAACTGTGTAGAAAAATAAAAAAATACTAAATTCACTATTATTTAATGAATAACCATAATAATTATAAACTCATCATTTTTGGATCAACCTAAAAAATAGAGAAGGAATAATATTTTCCATTCCCTTTTGGAATTGGTGGCTACTGATACTAATTTCCCTCAAGGGGTCGAGGTTTAGTGCACTAGATTGCACAGTGTCCTTCCACTATATAGTTTATGAATTTAAACATTTAAGGTCATCTCATTTAATCCATTATATAAGCAAGATTATCTCTATCTCTTCGATATTCATGAGCATTGTGGCCATCTCTCCCACACCTCCAACATTACGAAAACCATTTTCGGAAATTCTCATGATGCTTTTCCCCACATTTTTGACATGATAGCGGTTGAATCTTTTTCCTATTTTCCCATTGGATATCATATCTTGAAAATAAACCTTTTTTTCATATCACTACCTCATTGGTACAATGCATAAAACATCATATCAATATTGAGATAACATCAAGAAACTACTTAGTAACTCCGAATGTCAATAATATTTAGAGCCATTAGATGGTGTGGTGTTAAAAAACAACAAAATATATATATTTTTCGATCACTATTTCGTAAAAAACATAGATCATAACTTAAAAAACATCCAAAATATTCTTATTAGGTCATGAAATATTCACATTTCTTTTTCTTCTGATCTATGATTTCTATCTCCATATTTGTATAAATAGATTAAGGGAAATAATTTTTAAGAAACATTATCTTAATTTCTTACCACTCCATCTATTCAATTTCATCATTCAGCTTTCTATTTTAATCAACAACCACCATTGATCTCCCTCTCCATCTAGATGATTAATTGATAGATTCACCTTATCCTTCTGAAAGCAGTGGGGCATAAAAAGAAAATTTTCCCCACTAGGTTACCCATTATTCTGTAATGATTGGATAAAAATATACACTAAACATTGGTGGTCTTTACCATATAACTTACCTTATATCTAGTTTCTACCTCTAATGAGAAATTATAAAATACAAATTTTTAGGTTATTATTCATATCTTGAGATAACTGGGAATGAATCTACCAGAAATATGAACTCCAGCTCCCAAGTCACTGGGGATTTCATTTTGGAAATCAGGGAATTGTCCTACACATGGGTAGTTGGACTTATTCATTATAGTTCACATCATTTTATAAAATAAAAAAGGATAAAAACATTTTTAAACAAGTCATGAATAAATAATTTATTCATTTTTATAATTAACTATAAATACATATCTTGTGGGATACAAATGTCTGGGTCTTTTATAAAATAATTCTTCTTGGGTTCTTACTTATACATAGATTAATATAAAGGGATTTAAATATAGTTATCTAATCCTAATTGGAATATTAATTAATCTTGTCTGATACCAACTATAACAACCCATAATTTTCTTATATAACTATTAAATAATTTAAATGATAAACAACATAATAGTGATATAAACCCAAGATCCAATGGTTTATTATCTTAACTAAATTAGTAATATACATAACATTTACATAGAAAACATAATAATTTTGTTTTATATTCTTTTATAGCGTCCCGATATGCCACTTGTTCTTCTTATTAAAGCAATTCACTTGAGGATATACATCAAAATAAAGTGTGAGCTAAAATCTTATTTATAGGTTGAATAAGAGACATGAAACACAGGTGACCATATTAATCATCATCATAAAATAATCAAAGATCATAATAACATTCAAGAGATGAACCATTAGGTAAATTCATTGTATTTTTAAATGTTTAAAAATGAATCATGATGTCTTGTTGGTTAACCACCACACCTAGTAGTGAACAAAGAAAACATCATGTTAATTAATATTTCACATTATCTCGTGAGATTAATAAAATTAATCAATGAATTGTTGGACAACGATTCCAGGTTCACCCATCACATCCAAAAATTTCAATAATCATGCATTACACATAGATCATATATAATTGTTACACATAAAATAACCCATGGAAGGGAGTGTGTTCCGTTTCATAAATCATACATTCATGAATAATATTTGGTGTTCCCAAAGTAAAAAATGGAATAACATACCCATTATAAGAATATTCAACATCGATTGAAGATGAAACAAACTCAAGATAATGAAAATTTGTGTCTTTAGAAATAATAGTTCTTCTGGAAAAAAAATTGATTGCCATAAACTGAAGTAGAAAACTTGTATACCCCAAAAATGGAAAGGATAGAACAATTAAATGATATTTATAGATAATTTAATGAATATAAATACTTAAATTATTGTCAAATAGGGAAAATGCAGGGAAATGGAGTTGGGTTTTAGAATCTCCTTACTATATGTCTAAATAATTTATTCCATTTAATATCATAGATAATAAAATTAAAATTCATTATTTTTTTAAAAAATATTCTATTCATGAATTTTATTTTTTATTGTTTTATTGTGTTTATTTTTTTTAATATGTTATAGAGATTAATTTCATCATTTTGGGGTGTGTGTTTTTTTGTTTTCATGATCAGTTCTCTTATATATGAGTCTGGAAGTTCATGTAAAATTGGAATTGTTATCCATAATTGAAATTATATTTTATTAATGAAAATAGATAAAATTAAATTATCTTATAAATCATTTGGTTATATGGAATGAGGATGATTTATTTGACCCAATGTTAGTGAATATGATTTTATTAATTTGGGTGGTTTTACGACCATTATGAGCTTATTTAATTTTATTTAACATCATGAATATATATTCCTCCAAAAACATTATATAACATAAAATATGTATAATAAAATCGTATATAACAAGATGGTTTTATTACAACACATTAAGGTGTTAGTGAAAAATAAAAATGCATCATCAAAGTTGGGGTAAATTGAAACACCACAAACAATATTTTCATGATTAGAAAAAAATGAAAATATAAGATACTTAAACATGAATTATTCAATTGACACAATAAAATTAGAGTATATAAAATATATGAAATTTATCATTCCTCTACGATACGTGGAGGTGTGTAGAGGATTTAAAAATAATGATTCTTGAAAAAAATGAAAAGAAAAATAAAGAGAATTTCACATCTTGAATTTCTTTTGAGAACCCTCTTAGGAAAAAGGGTTGGTATTTTGATTATACCAATGAATCCAGGACCTGGGGAATGATCTAGGAAGAGAATTTGGTTTAATATGGAAAAAGTTAAAAGCTTTGACGTTGTAAGAAGAAGTGATGCTGAGTTGTGATATTTAATGGGGTGAAGAGGCTTGTTTTCTCATTATAATAGTCATTAGTTTATTATTTTGGGTCAAGACTATCAATATATTGATAATTATCAAAAGTAATATCTTAAATTAATGATATATATTTTGTTATTTTGGGCATACATCATTCTTAAACCCTCTATGACATAATAATTTGTGTATTCAACTTTTATTGTAAATTATCGTATTTTATTCTTCACAAAAAATCATTTATTTTTGCTAAATACTAAAAATTAAACAAATGTATTTTTTGATGAGTATATTTAAAAAACGAACTCCATTTTATGAAAATATGTTTCTATATATGAGAAATTTAATTTTTATAAAGATATTATTTACGTGGAAAATATCAACTTTAAAATTATAACTGGTTTTATAACACTATGAACAATTAATTAAGGGCTCATAGAATTATATTATAATCATACGACACCAAAAATATTAATTTATGAATTATTTTTTGTGAAAAAAAAAATATTTTAAATAATTATATTAATTATGAAATTATAAATAAACATTTATATTTTACAAAAATAACAACACTAAATTAATAAATGTTTAAAATCATAATTTATGTATGCTATGATATAATAATTATCATTTATGAGATTACAAAAAAAATTAATTTCGTATTTGATGTTACTATTCTATTGGCTAGATTACAATTCCTAATAGTCATATTACTATTCCAGCAGTAATGTTACTGTTCTGTTGGTATTGGTTTCTTAACTTCTATAAATACCTCTTATTCCATTCATTCATCATTTAGAAAAGTTATATTTTTTCCTCGTTTTGATTTTCTGTGATTTATAATAAATGAAATAATTATATGAATATAATTTACATTGATAAAATTTTTGGTAGTTAAAATTTGTTTTGGAAATTCTCAAACTCTTAATGAATAATCGGAAAGGATTTCAATATTTTAGGATCATCGATGAACTTTGTTAAAACTATTATTTATTAAATTTAAATTTATGTTTCATAATTTATATATATTATAAATAATTTTTCATTTAAATTTTGTTTACCAATATTAATATTGTTTCTCACAAAAGGCTTTATTGTTTTTGTCTATGGTGGGAACTAGAATGAAGTAGGTTAATATATCATTTTGATATATATTCTGGCAATGAGAAACCAAATGATATGATGACTAGAGTGAAGGATAATTTGGTTATTCTTTGACATTTATCACAAAAAATGATTAACTAGATTCACTATAACCATCATTTATACTAACCAATAGAGATAAGTATTGAGTTCATTGAGAGTTAATATAGTGGGAACCATGGAGGAATGAAGATTTAGTTTGCTACATGTCATTATGGTTGGAATAAAAATCTAGATAAAAGTTTCATTTGGTGGGAAATATATTTTCATTGTTAAAATTATTTTCATCGAACAATTAATATCCATGGATGTCATTTTTATATGTGGTAAACTAGTTAATTACTTTTACAATGACAAAAACTATGTTTTAGCACCTAGACCATGAAGGAACTATTTTATAAGAAATCATTGAAGTAGAAGGGTTGTTTTATTTATGTATTGGTATTAAATAAATGTGATATAGTTGTATTTATAACAATTGTATTTTAGTTATAATGACCAGGAACCCATTTATAGATTCGAAAATTTTTTACACATATATGTCTTCAGGTAAGATTAATTTATTTGTTTTCGATAACATCATGGGTTCATGAATTTAATGTTAATAATATGTTTAATGTCATAGAAACCCCTTTTCATGTTTTATGTAATTATATTTTATGTGATTAGTGTTATTTAGGAAGTTGTTTTATTTTTTAAGAAGAGGTAACTTTTATGTTTAACAAAATTGATTTTTTAAGAATAATGAAATTATGTTTTCATAGATAAAATATTGTGGCCATTATATATACATTGAGGAAAAATCATCTTTCATGTTAATGATATTAAGTGAATTTTTGATATATGGTCATTCTTATGGAATTGTCTATGATAAAGTGAAAATTGTATGAAGCAAAAATAAAGGATTAAATAGTTATTATGATATAAAAATATATCAACTATGAATAAATTATTAGGGTTTATATATTAATATAAAATGAATACATCATCTCTAGGAATTGAAAATTGAAACAAATATATTATTCAATTACCTTCAAATATAATGAATTAATGTCTGTTTAATTAAAACAAATAAATGGATTAGTGGTTGATGAATTTCAAATGATTATTCACTTTTTTGTGATCAATAATCAATATCACTCTCTCTTAATCCTACGGTGTTAGTATTCTCTTCTATATCTGTTTTTTCATTTATCAAAAAAATTTAAGAACATTGAAACAAAATAATATGTTATTATTAATGCACTTCTCATATCACATTATCTTTTGATAAGAGTAATTTTTATGAATTCTTTTTAAGATGAGGATTCCAAAAAAAGTATGGTCAAATGGAAAACCAATGTTTAATATGAAAAATATTAAATTGGGAGGATTCAATTTTAAAGGGTTCTAGAATGTAATTCCATGATATTATAATAGAGTAAAATCATGTTGGTTAGAATATATGACACAAAACACCACCATTATAAGAGATTATGTCACCCAAATACATTTCAAAATATTTCCTTTTTAATAAATTCCCACTCATTGATAGCTTACGGTTTTCAGATCCACATGTTTAAAGAAAATGTGATACAATATTAAAATTTATTATTTAAACATTTCTATTATTATATATCAATTATGATAAAGGGTATGGAGAGGAATAATAAAATATTGATAATTAAATGTTTTACATATGTACAAAATGAATTCATTGGTTATCTATTGATTATAATTAAAATAGTTAACATTTGAATGAAATACAAACAATTTCATAGAATGTGAATTTTTTAAAAGGAGGTGAAGCTGTGAAATATACAAATAATTTAAATTAATTTTTTCCCTAATATTAGAATATTTTTTTCAAAAGTTATAACATTATAAAAATAATAATATTGATATAAACATACGGTAAAATTGTTGGATTTTGAGAAAATAATAATTTTTTGACTAATAAGAAAATTAATTTTAAAAAAAATATCATTTCATATTAATAAATTACGTAATTAAAATTCATTCAATTATTCTAATTTTTTTAAAAAAATTAACAGAAGTATTATTTTATAATATTAATAACAATTAATTAAATTCATGTAATAATTATAATTGTTTTTTTAAATATTTTTTTTTCTAGGGAAAAAATTCCTTAAAACTTTTTTTACTACACATTTTTTATCAATATAAATTAATTAAAATATCCCAAAATGGTGAATGATTTAAAATAAATTTATATGTTATATATATAAACATGAAAATTAATTCATTTAATTATTATAACATTACATATTCTTTTATAAGATCAAATTCCACTAATAATTACAATTATTGAAAACCCATATTTTCGAGACATATGCATGTTCA
Source organism: Viscum album (assembly GCA_963277665.1). Taxonomy (NCBI): domain Eukaryota; kingdom Viridiplantae; phylum Streptophyta; class Magnoliopsida; order Santalales; family Viscaceae; genus Viscum; species Viscum album. The sequence continues at coordinate 770,108,835 of OY728121.1, forward strand.
ATACTAAATGAAATCCTACCACTTCTATGAGTTGTATTTGGAAAAATAGATTCCTTATTTTTAATTATAAACAATTATTCCATCTAATAAGGTCAAATTCACATTAAATTTTCATATTTTAACCATATATCTTATATGGATTGAATATGGTCCATTTTGGATACTATTTTAGTAAATAAAATGTATGTCGAAATCATTCTTTTCAAAATTCCATCTTTATCCTCTACTCTCCTTATAAAAGGCCACTCTCTCTCATCTCCATTCCAATCATAGAAAACCCATTGCTTTCTAAAATACCTAACAAAATCACAATATAAATTCCCAAAACTCTTCCCATAATAGTTGTGTTTCCAAAATCCATCCTAGGAGATTTTTTGGTATAATCTAAAAGATATTATTCAAAAAAGAGGTGACATCCTTAATCAGACATTTTGTTATATTTTTTCTTCCACATAAATCAAATTTTATTAAACCCTGATTACATATTAAAAATGTTATATTACATATAATGTGATATTTTTTTTATGTTTATGACCTACATCTCTCTCCTCCTCCCTTAAATTGGAAATAAAACTGTTGATCGGGTGTATAGAACACTACCTCCTTGAAAATGGATGTAATTCATTATCCATTATCTCTTGTTAGGTGTGGATATAATGATGTATAAAATGTATATAAATTATATTTAGGATATAAATAGATTCTATAAATATAATATAATATATAAAAACATAGTTTCTATTACGTAGAGATTGTAATAATGTCGTTAGACTGTTCGTCGAACTACCTCCTCATGAAGTGGTGTGATTCCTTTTCCACAAATGATTTATATTGAATGAAAAAAACGATACATTTAATGAATATATATGATATTAATGGAATTATATTTATTATGAAAAATTTTGATTTCCTGGAATTATACGTAAATTTTTTAATTATATGGGATTATTTTGAGATGAGGTGCTCAGACGGTACTTGAGTTCAGGGCCTGGTGAGACAAAAATAAGTGTTTGAACATATTTTTTTATTTAAAAAAGAAACAAGTTAGCAGTATTGGAAACATATAAATGGGTTCCTGGATAAAAAATCTAAAGGCGCTGTTGCGTTCAGAATGACGACATTGCCTACGAAATTACATAACCTCGACTAGAGTGGGTTGAGGGAAAACATTTCTTTCCATACTTTTTAAGAAAATTTAATAAAATAATTTTTTAAGGAAAAATAAAATAAACATTTTGTTTATTTTATTTTGAATTTTCAATTTCGTTACAGTGTAAAAAATGTGGTTTAATAAATAAAACAGTGTAACGAAGCTGCAACATAGCGTAACAGAAACGCTGAAACACATTTTCATCTTTTAATGGTCATATTGAGGACCAATCACTAACATTATTAGGTAACACCTTAAACCATTGGTATAATTGTGTTGATGAGCGACAAATGAAGAATGGCTCCAAACGAGGGATTATGGGATAATGAACATAGTTGTACGATCTTCTCCAATGAATGATCCAACATTGAGGTAGGGTGTCATTTGATAAGTTTTTCATTCCCCATTTTGAAATATCCATGAAGGACTTGAATCATTTGATGAACAGAATGATTAAGGGATTGTGTAACACCCCAAGCTTCCATGGTGCGTTTCCCTTTGAATAATGCAATGGCGTGCATTGTACGCAACTTCGAGATTCTAACACACCACAACCAATCGAACTAGACGTTATGAATAGTAATACCTACTTTTTGAAATTTTATAAATTCTATCTCTCAAAATGGACTTCATTTTTGGATTCGGAATATCAAAATTATCCTAGGGTGAAATTTTGGTACTTTTCAGATAACTTTCATATTTTGATGAATAGTGAAAATTACTAAATTTGAATTAAAAACAACTTTTTTAATCAAAATAATTAATATTGGTAAATTATGAATTTGAGTGGTTTTAAAGTATATTTAGAATATATTTTTACCATTTAATTCAATTTTTATCATTGGACATAATTTCAAAATTAAACCAGACATAAACAAGTGTCAATCTTTTGATAGTTATTATCTCTTAAAAACACGCTTTTTGTTTCAACAATGGGAATTAATTTTAAATTAATTTCTGCCACTTATATATTTTGAATTTGGAAAAATTGATTCCATATTTGGAATCAGGATGTCTAAATTGTGTAAATAGGTAACTTTTATTTTTAGACATTTTGAATAATTACTTCGGTAAATATTTTATTTACCATGGTTAAAGGGTAAATCCGGTAAATAAGGGTTAAAAAATAATATTATAATAATACTAAATTACCTTAAAACGTGTCTTAACCCTATTGGTTGATACATGGCCGACCATGGTCATCTTTGGGTCAATTTTGGGACCCCTTGGATCCACTTGTAAGTGATAGGGACACTTTATTCTAATTAAGTTAAAATGAATACAAAAATGACACAAGCATATATCTTTTAGCAAAACAATTGTTACATAGGGTTATATATGTTGGATTTTATACTATAAATATTACTTATAAAGATAAAAAAATTTCATACATAATTATATTTTATTTATAAATTTTATACATTAAATAATTAAATTTATTTATGACACAATGATGATGTAGTAATTACCATAATAGTGAACAATTAAAATAATTGATATTATAAATACCCAAATAAATATAATTTGAGACTTTTTATGAATTAAACTAATTTTATAGGATAATATAACATGTTAGTATTTCTTTAATTAACTTTTTTCGAAGTAATAATTCTGTTATGATGTTTACAAAAATCAATTATTGAATAGTGTCAAAATTGACATAAAAGAGTTTTTAAAACAAATATTATATTATTAATTGATATTAAATTCTTAAAAATTTAAGGTTCGGACAGGAGACTTATATCATTACAGTTGTATCATTAATGGACCACTTGGGGGTCTCTTGGATGTATATAGTAATTTTATTAACAATATAATATAAAAATACAAAGTGGCATGGTAAGTGTCAAACTAATTAACTAATAGTTAAAACTAAAAGATAAGGTTAATATAATGACCCAAACCTATCTAAATTCTATTGGTTGAGTGGTTTTCGACCCATACCCACCTTAAACTTTAAATAATCCACTTTGGAGCCATTAGAAACCTAATATAAATTTATTATAAAATAATATTTCTAGCTTTTCCAAAGGTGCCCCTCACCCCTTTTATAAAAGGGCACTCCCCCTTCTCATTACTTCACACCTTCAAAGCCTTTTGTTTCGGCCAAACCCTGCACAAATACTCTCTAAACTTCCCTAAATACAACCTAAAGGCCTTAGTTTGATCCGAAATCCAACCTAAGGAGCCCTTTTGATCAAATAAAAAGGAAGATCCCGAAGAAGAGGTAATGATTTCACCACCCTTTTTCAAGTTCCGTTCTTCTTCCAATTCTTCTTTATTTGTTATTTCTATTCTAAAATATTAAATCCAGTATCTCCTATATACTATAATATTATTATAAATATGGTACAACCATATTCAGTACTCTATCCACCCTTTTAATAACATGTCACCATACGTGCGTACGTACGTCTTACCGTCTCCACGTCGTGGTGTAATTGTTATTCAATAAATTATTATTTGGATGGGTATAATAATGATGTGTAATTCATTTAAATAATAAATATAACATGATAATTATTTTTTATATATGATATACCATCCAATTATATATTATTTTAATTTCAAAAGAATGATATTTTCGCTCGTGCGTACGTACGGACTACCGTCTCCACGAACGCGATGAGATTCATTCTCTATCATATCCATTAAAGTATAATTATCTTTTTATGATTTAAAAATAATTTTTAAGGACTTTATATCATTCTGGATATGAATAAGATACAACCTATCGATGACAACCATGGCTTACATAACAAAATATTTAAAATAAAACGAGTAAGTTAACACCTGAAACGACGATAATTCTAAGATATTATTAACAAAACAATGTTAAAAGATCATATATGATATCATATTAATGTATATTATTATTTAATAATTTAATAAAAATTATTTCACCATTATACAGTAGGTTAACCTACCATCGACCAAGGAAAAAGTACAAATTAAGGGGTTTCCTATCTCACTTTTAAATCCGTAAGATTTCCATTATTCACCGCTTATTTATTGTATGTGGTGTGTGTATTTCCCATGTTTGTATTAATTGTGTAATATACTTTAATTAATTTATTTTTACATCATCATTTTATGATCCTTCTTTCATGTGTTCATCCTTCATAAGTTACCAAATCGATAAGGGAATTTGAAATTTCAATTTCCACTCATTCGGCTTTACGCATACTTCATTGATTATTTTACTCCAAGATTATGTGTGGAATCACTATTTATTTGATTATGTCATAATTTCCACTCCCCTTTCTGTGGATATACTTTTTATACACATAATCACACCATTGATAAATTCTCAAGTCATCGGTATGAACTTGATAAGAGTAATTTTTACTCAATCTCGATTTGTTGAGATAAACATCCAATTCATTGGTGTTTTTTTATTAGAATATGTGTGAATGTACTTTTATTGTTTTAAACTGAATATCCAATCATATTTAGTGTATTTATATTTGTGACACATAATTATGTTGTTGATTTATCCTTAAGCTAAGCATACAGCCTTTATGAGAGATTTCATCTCAATTTACATTCCATTGAGACTTCTTTGTTGTTATACACCAAATCCCTTTTATGTGGTGTATATAATGTACTTTGACATAGTATATCATGAATTCCTTTATTCTCATGATATTAAAAAGTTTTTATTACCTCAATTATTTGTATTCAAGTGTCTCTCTTTTGGTTAGAAACTCTAACTAAAATACCATTTTTAAATGTTTTATAGATTTATTCTTCTAAATCTTGCTCATTAATGTCCACGTTTTAAAAATGGTTTTAAGGATTTATTTATATGGACATTAATGTTTTAAAATTGAAACTCCTTTTAAAAGTTTCAAAGTGGTATGGGACACTTTGATTCAAAAAACTATTTTTAAATGGCTTCTTGAAAAATAGTGTGACTTTTAAATGATTTCAAGAAAAAGGGGGATATTTCTCTCAAATAGTTTTGATGATTATTTTCATCTATATCTATATCCTTCATTATTCTTGATTGAGGTTAATATGATACAATACAATATTCCATATAGTATCGAATGAGTTATGTTTGACTGTGGATGTGCTATTTTTATACCATTCATGGTTTTTGGTTAAAGTATTGACATTTCGTATGTTAGTTTTAATACGAATGTTTATGTTATGTTTAAACCTGTTCATATGAGGAATGCATTGGACTTAGTAAGTGACAGGTGGAGCCCGCTATAGCTCCTCGATGCATCGGTAGGTCTCATGAGACAAACTAGTGTCTTGGCACAAGGCCTTGGAAAAATCTTATTTGTAGTCTTGGCATGAGGCCTTGGCTATGTGGTTATGATAGTCTGGCATTATGCATTCCATCATTATGAAAGTGGTTATTGATATTGCATGTGATTATTCGATTAGTAGAATATCCATGTGAATAAGTAAATGGAATTATTTAATTTTATTTTTGCCATACTATGTTGAAGTTCAAGATTAAAAGGCTTTTGTTTTAGTTATACATTGCCTTGAATGTTTATTCTTATTTATGAAAGCTTCTGCTATATTGTTATCCTTACTGAGCATCTGAGCTCACCCCTTTCAATGTTTTATCTTTTCCCAGGATGTGAAGAAGTAATTTATAAATGACCTACAGGGATAGTATGAGGGGATATGAAGACAAGTTGTTGTTGTAGTTTTTTTACCTTATTATGTAATGTACGACTTATGAATATATCTAGTGTTTCTAAGACTACTAAACTAATCGGTCTTTCGATACTTGATCCTTTGTGATCATGCCAATGTTATGTAATAATGCACCGACTTTGGGTATCCGGGGTCGGGGCATTACAGTTGGTATCAGAGGAAGTTTAGTACAAACCTTGGGAGCTAGATTTAGATAAACTCTGATTAGAGCACGTAGACTTAAGATGAACATTGAGGATTAGTATAGAATAACTTCCTAGAATTTTGGTATTGTAGACATTTTGTGAGTTTTCCAAGCAATACATCCATTTCTGGATACGAGTAGGTAGAGGCAGCTCTGGCACAGATGTACCTAGGGGTAAAACCCGAAAACACTGCTTTGAGCTAGACTTGAATGGGAACTGGTGCACGACAATGAGCCTTGCTGCACTCTTGGTTACGACACTCCTGGGGGATATTCTTAGGATAATATACATTTTCTTTACTAACCAATTTGAAGTATTAAATATATAAGATGAGAGTAAATGACCTTGGTTAATCCTAATGTGTTTCAAATTGAGAATATGGTGACATGTTAATATCTAAATGATTTTATGACTACTGTTACTCACACAATTCTTTCTGGTTTTAGTCAATGGCTGGATTCCAAGGAAGTCATAGTGACTTTGAGAATAATGTACAAGGTGGGAACAATGGTGGCAATGAGCAACAAAATGGAATGTTGATAGGCGTAAAAGATATCGTCTTTATGCAAAATCAATTTTCCAAAAATATGATCAACAATATATATATTAACCAATTCCCGGACTCAACAAAGAAGAGAAAGGTGATGAATGATAAGAGCTTCAGAAGTGGAGACCATAGAGAAAGGAATCCTCAATTTCCATCATGCAGGAAATGTGGAAGGAGACACCTAGGAAAGTGTCTCAATGGGACAAAGAAATGATTTACATGCGGGAAAGAAGGACATAAAGTGAAGAATTGCCGAAGAAAAATGAAGAGTACTATTGAAGAAGATAAAAATGGTCCCAAGAGTCCATTTACAGTCATTTGCCTTAAATGTAGGGGACCTGGCCATTACCCGAGTGAATGCCCTATTCTATAGGATATTTTTTGGTCAAAGAAGAATCTATGTGGAAATAAATGGTTGGAGAAATGTTTAAAAAGTATTAGTGCTCCTTGTTGATGGGTTTACTTTGGGATAATTTTCTCTTGTATTTGTAACCCCACAGTTTTCCATGTGGGAATGATATTTGAGGAAGAATTATCTCTTCTCTTGTGGATATAGGTATAAATAACCATTTGGTTTTATATGATCATTGGGGTTTGAGAAAATTATAAGTTATCATAATTTGGGATGAAAATGCAAGGTATGAGATAAGATTTGTTGTTAAATTATGTTATGGTTATTTTGAGGAATTTATTTCATTTGGGTAATATTATAAAATATAGTTTTTGAAAATGGGAAACACGCTGACCGTGTGACAACCCGTCACGTCTGACAAAGTTGTGGGAATCGAACCCACAACCAAAGTGAGATTGAGATTTATCACCTTCCACTGGACTACGTGAAGTCCCTGGATAGTGTGACTAATTATTTTTAGTTAAATGATTTTATTAATCAATAATAAGTTGATTTGGGTTCTTATGTCTTATTAAATGAATACCCTTGGTATAGAAAAATGATTTGGTGATTAAGTGATAGATGTTATTTTAGAAGTTGTTCTCTTTGTTGTGAACACTATATGCCCAAGGAAAATAGAATAGTATGGGATTTCATTTGAAGAGTAATGGTGGATTTTTATCTATGTTTTTATTATGTATTTATAATGATTTGGGTTGTTTATGGAAATGATTAGGTTAATTACTTTTAAGTATGTGACTTTAAGAGTAATTAATGTCATTTGGAGATATAATTTAACATGGAAGACTACATTCTTATAAGTTTTGAGTTTCAATATTAGTTTGGATTGTATTGAAGGATTTTAAGGACAATTGATTATTGAATGATATTTATTTAACTTTGGGGTATTGATGGTTTAATTTTAGAAATTAAGATTAGTTTTTTTTCTCTAATGGAATATCCATTTGGGGGGGTCATCAAATATTATACTAACCATTTTGGTTTTGATTAATCTCTAAAGACAAGTTAAATATATAGTTTATCCTACATGGATCATGTATTTCTATAGAAGTTTATTCTAACTCTTTCATTATGACCAAGTCTTCTTGAATACTCATTGTTCAAAAAAATGAGTTAGTGGTAAAAAGTTATTAAATAATGAAATTCTACTTAAAAAGTAAGTATATCTCTTTATTTTCTTAGTCAATATCATAAATGAATTCCTCGTCCATATGTAATGTAACTTAAAACAAAAAAAATGTTGTCCGTTTACTTTTCCTACTGGGAGACTAAGGACTGTTTGTCCCAACACAAGTTTGTGATTTTCTTATTGTTAAATTTCTCCGGATCATGTTTTTTATCCCTCTCCATCAGAACTGAACACTTAGTTTATCGTCCATATCCATGTTTTCCTGTGTGTAATCCTAGTATGGGTTATCTTGGGTGACCTTTATACCTCTCTTCCTTTCTTTTAAAGTGATAGTTTTATTGACTCTCTTTCCGATGTGGGACTTTTCATTATATTCTCAAGCCCAATTTTAAAAAATTGCGAGGACGCAATTTATTTATGGAGGGGAGAATGTAACACCCTAAGATTCCACGGTACGTTTCCCTTTGAATAATGCAATGGCGTGCATTGTACGCAACTTCGAGATTCTAACACACCACAACCAATTGAACTAGCCGTTATGAATAGTAATACATACTTTTTGAAATTTTATAAATTCTATCTCTCAAAATGGACTTCATTTTTGGATTCGGAATATCAAAATTAGCCTAGGGTGAAATTTTGGTACTTTTCGGATAACTTTCATATTTTGATGAATAGTGAAAATTAATAAATTTTAATTAAAAACAACTTTTTTAATCGAAATAATTAATATTGGTAAATTATGAATTTGAGTGGTTTTAAAGTATATTTAGAATATAATTTTAGCATTTAATTCAATGTTTGTCATTGGACATAATTTCACAATTAAATCAAACATAAACAAGTGTCAATCTTTTGATAGTTATTATCTCTTAAAAACACACTTTTTGTTTTAACAACGGGAATTAATTTTAAATTAATTTCTGCCACTTATGTAACAGCCTGAGATTTTATGAAAACTATTCTTTTTAATTTTATTAATGTCTTGTGTTGTACGCTACACCAAAAGGAGCTTGCACAACACGCATCCTTGACTTGCCTTGCATTACACGCAATCGCAACCTTCCTCGATAGCGTGTGTAGTACGCAATACTGAGTTTCACGAAACAACGATATGCTATTAAAATATTATTAAAACTAGCCGTTATGAATATTAATAACCACTTTTTAAATTTTATAAATTTTAGCTCTCAAAATGGACTTCATTTTTGGATTCAGAGTATCAAATTTAGCCTAAGGTGAAATTTTGGTACTTTTCGGATAACTTTCATATTCTGATGAATAGTGAAAATTACTAAATTATAATTAAAAACAAATTTTTTTAATCGAAATAATTAATAGTGATAAATTATTAATTTTAGTGGTTTTAAAGTATATTTAGAATATATTTTTACAATTTAATATAATGTTGGTCATTAGATGTAATTTCACATTTAAACCAGACATAATCAAGTGTCAATCTTTTGATAGATATTATTTCTTAAAAACACGCTATTTGTTCTAACAGTGGGATTTAATTATAAAATTAATTAATGCAACTTCTATGTTATGAATTTGGTAAAATAGAATTCATTTTTGAATTCGGAATATGAAATATAGCTTAGGATGAAATTTTGGCATTGTTCTGAAAAACATCAATTTTTGATGAATAGTGAAACTACTAAGTGGTAGTTAAAAAACTGAATTTTTCATAAAACTTAATTTTACCGCTTCTGTGAATGGAATTTCAAAAATCCGAGAGACACGGTTGATGTCAGTAAGTAAAATGGGGTTCAATGAGATGAAAATAATTTTTGGTGAATAGTAACTTTTTACTTTTATTTACCACGGTTAAAAGTAAATAGGGTAATTAAGGGTAAGAATGATATTAATATTACCCTAACACATGTCCTAATTCTATCGGACAAGTGTATCTCGACCAAAAACAACCTTAAGTGTAAAATATTATCATTTAGGCCCACTTGGATTAGATTAGGACATTTATTATTATTTAATTCAAAGAAGAGTTAAAAGAGTTAAAATCAAAGTTTATTTACTAAAACATTTTTAATATAGGGTTATACATAAGATAAATTCGATTGTAAATATTCATTATAAAGATAAAACGATATCATACATAATGATATTCTATTTATAATTTTTAGTCTTTAAATAAAATAATTTATTTATGACACAACGATGATGCAGTAATTACCCTTTTTAAGGAAATATTAACATAATTGATGTTATAAATGATCAAATGAATGTAATTTGGGACTTTTTATGAATTCCACTAATTTTCTAGGTTACTATGATATATTAGTGTGGATTTAATCAACTTGTTTCGAACATATAATTTTGTTATGACTTTCACAAAAATCATATATCAAATAGTGTCAAAATTGACACAAAATAGTTTTTAAATCCAATATCATATTATTAATTGTTATTTTATTCCTAAAAATGTAAGGTTCGGCCAAATGACTTAGATAAGGATATATATATTAATAATAAACAATTTGGGGTTCTTTTGGCATGTTATAGTAAGTGTATTAACCATATAGTGAAAGAAAACAAAAAGACACGGTAAAAGTTAAATTATTTAACTTAGAGTTAAATCTAATTGATAAGGTTAAAATAATACCCTAAACTTGTCTAAATCCTATTGGTTGATAGGATTTCGACCCTTCCCCACTTTAGCTTCGAAATAAGACCCTTTGGAACCATTATAAACCGATTTTGACTTTAATATAAAATAATATTTTGAGATATTCCTAAGGTGCCCCTCTCCTCCCTTATAAAAGGGCACCTCCTCCCCCTACTCTTCACACCAATTTGAGCACTCAAGCTCGGACAACCCCTGCCATTTTCTCCTCTCCACTTCCCTAGAATAATCCTAGAGGTTCCGGTCTTCTTCAAAGACCAATCTTAGTTCCCTAAGTGGAGGATTCAAAGAGGCGTTCCAAAGAAGAGGTAATATCCATTACCGATCTTTTCAATTTCTTTCTTCTTAAACATCTTCTTCTTTATTTGTTTCATTATAAAGTAATAACATCAGTATTACTTACATACTGATATGTTATTATAAATATGAAACAACCCTAATTCACCTTCTATCCATCCTACGGAAAAATGAAATCACCGCGCGTGCGTACGTACGGAATACCGTCTCCACACCGTGGTATACTCTATTTTCCACCATAACCTTACAAGGATGGGTATAATGGTGTAATGAGTAACTATATATGATTATTATAAAGTGATATTGTTACTTAAATAGTATACATACACTTCAACACAATTCCATGACCATGGGAACGATATCATCGCTCGTGCGTACGTACGGACTACCGTCTCCACGACGCGATGAGATTCATTCTTAATGATTAAACATTCATGAATGATTATAAAGTATATATAATAAGTACTAATAAAATATATGACCTAATAATTATACTTGAATTATTTATATTTATATGTATGTCATCTACTTAATTCCATTCAATTCAATAAGGAAACGAAAACATCGTTCATGCGTACGTACGGACTACCGTCTCCATGAACGGTGTATTTCTTTCAATTTACTGATTTATTATATATTTATATTCTGAATATATATATATAAATCATGTTTTATATTCTGGAATTAAGTAATTATGATCTAAGTAATCATATGAATAATTACAAGTTAAAAACACGAACGACAAATGAGACGATTCTACCCAAAATGCTACTTTAACATGAATTTACGAAAGAACGGGTAATATAAAGTCATAAGTGGACCATATATGATATAATAACAATGAATATGATTCTGGAATAAGTCAATAACATGATTTAAATCATTATACAATAGTTTAGGACACTTACAAAGCAAGTCGGACCTAAGGTAAGGGAAATATCACAATCTCATTTTTATCTGAGATTGTTTATACTTTGACATTTACTGGGGTGTATTTTATCATCCACATCCATGTTTCCTCAATATGTAATATTATTTCCATCCACCTACAATTGTTTAAATCCAATTTTACCCATCGGTGAGTTTTTAGTAAAAAATATGAAAGGAATCTTTTGACGTTTTTCATACGAGGTGCTTTTTGACTTTTCCGACAAAAGTACGAAGAATGTTTTTTTAACATATACAGCATGAATGGATTTCTAAAAAATTATTTCCAAGAAGCTTCCTTTACAAGTATTCAAGTTTATTTTTAATCAACTTCTTTTAGTTTAAAATTGTATGACATGTTAAGAAAGGAAAAGTGTTTTGAAGTAGAAAGGATATTTTCCTCAAGAATGAAGTTCAAGTATTTTATCAAAATTATTTTCCATCTAAGATAACAAAAGGGTTCTGTTTTTATCCCTATTATTACATGGATTTGATTATGTTGTGATGGAAACATTTTTATGAATTCCTTTATCTTATATGAATTATTTTATGATGTCATGTTGTTTAAGAATCCCATTTTTATTACATGGGTTACGCTATGATGTATGGCTTATGATTATGTGGCACACATAAGAAAGGATTCATTATAAGATGGGTGGGACCTATATCTCCCTCCAATTCATTGGGTAAAGATTTTATATCTCATGAGATAGACAGGGCTGGAACGGTAGGTTATACCGGTTCAGTGAAACAGGACTGAAACGAGGGGTACTCGATTCCGAAAGGGACTTTGTCCACTAAGATAGTCTTGGCAATGAGTCTTGACTAACAAGAAATGATTATCTATGATTATGTGTGTATTCCACAAAGTTTCATGTTTTAAGTTATGATTATTGGATTTCACTTCACTACTATGATTTATCCCATGTTATGAAATTATGCTCTCTTTTGCAGGTTAAGATTTCCAAAAGTTATGTTCTTATGAATATGATGTGATTGATTTTTCTTTTGTTCACCCTTACTGAGCATTTGAGCTCACCCTTTTATGTTTTCTTTTCCCCAGGATATAAAGAAAGGTTTTAGGTAAAAAAAAATGAAGATCTTTATGGGAGATGTTGAAGATCTTTCACCACGATTAGAAGATTTTATTCTGAGTTTTCAAAGACACTAAACTATTACGATCCTTGTGTGTGTGTTTTTGTTATGTACTAAGTATTCCGCAAAAGTAATGTAATGTTCATGTACGTCAAGCTTCGGGTCTCTACAGTTGGTATCAGAGGAAAGGTTTAGTCAACCTTTGGAAACTAGGATGCGAAAACGTTAGTGAGATCCCTAGAGATATTTCTAAGGTATGTCTAGGGATGTCCCTAAGGTTAAGTATACGTATAGGTTATAGTAATAGAACTATGCTAATGATCATAGAATTAAACCTAATATGTTAGATATTGAAGGTACTCCCCCTTTATTATGTTGTTTTCCCTAGCATGATTTTTGCCTCTCACACTATTCATTTTGGGTTTTAGAAAATGGGTGGAAACAAGATGATTCACGATAATGGAGGATATGATGGACAATGGAATGATATTCTTCATGAGCAACCAAATGAAATGGAATTTGGATGTCCAAACATCATTATTATGCCGAATCATCAATCTCATAATATGATCAATAAAGTAAAATTTGGTAAGTTTCCTGACTCGGCTAATAAGAGAAAGATGGAGTTTCATGATGATCATAGAGGAAAGAAAGTTCAATTTCCCCTATGTAAATCATGTGGGAAGAGGCATCAAGGAGAATGTTTCAAAGGAACTGGAAGATGCTTTGGGTGTGGAAAAGGACACAAAGCCAGTAAGTGCAAAGGAAAAGGTTCAGTTAACACCAGGGATGAGGATAATGGTATTGCTACGACATCAACAATGGTAAAATGTTTTAAATGTGGAATGTACGGGCATTATGCAAACCAATGCCCTAAGGGAAAGTCTCATGAAGAGAATCAGTATGGTCGTATGGGTAGTATTTATGTGGATGATGATGAAGAGACTACAAATGATATGTGAGATGAAAGAATTGTTGAAGCTCGGTCAATGGTTTAAGAATGTAGTGGAATGATTACATGTTTATCATGTGTAATGTTGTATAAGTAATCTCATGGTACTATGGAATAAAGAGACATCTAAGGATTGTTACACTGTTATCTTTCATTGAGTTTTGAAAGTGTATGATTAATGTTACCAGTATCCATGAAAGGTTATTCAGATACTTTTGTAATGTAGATGATATGCGCATAACGAAGGGATAAAGAGAATATAATATGTTTGATAGTATTCATGAGCTCTTGATTGATATAAGGACTAAGTGATATCATGGTTTGAGGATATAGAATTTTGAGGATTTTGGTATGTGGAAAGTGTTAACTTTTAACTACATTCATGTTTTCAATAAGGTTCAATGGGTATTCAAGGGAATACATGATTAAGGCCTTTGAATGTTTGGAATGTGACTAACAAGACATATCTTATGATATATGGGGATCAAAGATGGTATTAAATCTCTGGTAATCGTTTTCACTATATTATGACAATGGACTATAGTATTATGGATAAGCCTAAAGATTGGAATACATTATGTTGGCCATAAGTTATGATAGAACTTTTTTCGATATTATTGATGGGATGTTATAGTAATATAGTTTTAGAAAAAGGACAACCTGTAGGACGGGCGACAGCCCATCGCTTCGGACAAGGCTGTGGGAATCGAACCCACAACCGAAGTGCGACTGGCCTTTATCGCCTACCACTGGCCTACAGGAGGTCCCTGTTTAGTAGAAACTAGTATTATTATATTAAGAAGTATGATATATGAAGTATAAGTCCATTTTAGGAACCATATGTGATTAATCTTACTATAGATTGACTTATGTATATAATTTTTGCTAACCTTTTGTTTGAGATAGATGGAATGACCCGTCATTCTATCACATGATCTGCTAACACTTCACGAATAACAAATTCAACTTCATTTATTTAAGAGATGAAGTGGAAATTGTTCAAGGCATGAACAAAAGTGAGATTGTACCAAAATAAAGAAAGTATTTATTCTAATTCAAATTTTCATCTTTAGGGAAATGATCTTGAAAACCAAAAATGTTGTCCTAGTGATCTTATTCCTGATGAATCGGATGGTACCTTAGATCGTCACAAATTTATGGATTTGTGATTGTTGGCTTTTCCATAGCCATGTTCTCTACCACTCTCCATCAGAACATGATGGTTAGATTTCTCTTCCATATCCATATTTTCACCTATGTGGAAACCCAGTGATTAGTTTATTTGGGTAATCGTTACATTTCATAATTTAGTTTTTAAAGACAAGTTTTGGTATTCCTTTTTACGATGTGGGTTTCTATTAAAGAAACTTTCGAATAGTAAACTATTTATAACCCCGGCGAATTTTGAGGGAGAAATTCATTTTAAGGGGGGTAGAATGTAACAGCCTGAGGTTTTATGAAAACTATTCTTTTTAATTTTATTAATGTCTTGTGTTGTACGCTACACCAAAAGGAGCTTGCACAACACGCATCCTTGACTTGCCTTTCATTACACGCAATTGCAACCTTCCTCCATAGCGTGTGTAGTACGCAATACTGAGTTTCACGAAACAACGATATGCTATTAAAATATTATTAAAACTAGCCGTTATGAATAGTAATAACCACTTTTTAAATTTTATAAATTTTAGCTCTCAAAATGGACTTCATTTTTGGATTCTGAGTATCAAATTTAGCCTAAGGTGAAATTTTGGTACTTTTCGGATAACTTTCATATTCTGATGAATAGTGAAAATTACTAAATTATAATTAAAAACAACTTTTTTTAATCGAAATAATTAATAGTGATAAATTATTAATTTTAGTGGTTTTAAAGTATATTTAGAATATATTTTTACAATTTAATACAATGTTGGTCATTAGATGTAATTTCACATTTAAACCAGACATAATCAAGTGTCAATCTTTTGATAGATATTATTTCTTAAAAACACGCTATTTGTTCTAACAGCGGGATTTAATTATAAAATTAATTAATGCAACTTCTATGTTATGAATATGGTAAAATAGACTTCATTTTTGAATTCGGAATATGAAATATAGCTTAGGATGAAATTTTGGCATTGTTCTGAAAAACATCAATTTTTTTATGAATAGTGAAACTACTAAGTGGTAGTTAAAAACTGAATTTTTCATAAAATTTAATTTTACCGCTTCTGTGAATGGAATTTCAAAAATCCGAGAGACACAGTTGATTTCAGTAAGTAAAATGTGGTTCAATGAGATGAAAATAATTTTTGATGAATAGTAACTTTTTACTTTTATTTACCACGGTTAAAAGTAAATAGGGTAATTAAGGGTAAGAATGATATTAATATTACCCTAACACATGTCCTAAGTCTATTGGACAAGTTTATCTCGACCAAAAACAACCTTAAGTGTAAAATATTATCATTTAGGCCCACTTGGATTAGATTAGGACATTTATTATTATTTAATTCAAAGAAGAGTTAAAAGAGTTAAAATCAAAGTTTATTTACTAAAACATTTTTAATATAGGGTTATACATAAGATAAATTCGATTGTAAATATTCATTAGAAATATAAAAATATTTCCTACATAATTATATTTTATTTATAATTTTTAGACTTTAAATAAATTAATTTATTTATGACACAACGATGATGCAGTAATTACCCTTTTTAAGGAAATATTAACATAATTGATGTTATAAATGATCAAATGAATGTAATTTAAGGCTTTTTATGAATTCCACTAATTTTCTAGGTTACTATGATATATTAGTGTTGATTTAATCAACTTGGTTCGAACATATAATTCTGTTATGACTTTCACAAAAATCATATATCAAATAGTGTCAAAATTGACACAAAATAGTTTTTAAATCCAATATTATATTATTAATTGTTATTTTATTCCTAAAAATCTAATGTTCTGCCAAATGACTTATATAAGGATATATATATTAATAATAAACAATTTGGGGTTCGTTTGGCATGTTATAGTAAGTGTATTAACCATATAGTGAAAGAAAACAAAAAGACACGGTAAAAGTTAAATTATTTAACTTAGAGTTAAATCTAATTGATAAGGTTAAAATAATACCCTAAACTTGTCTAAATCCTATTGGTTGATAGAATTTTGATCCTTCCCCACTTTAGCTTCTAAATAAGACCCTTTGGAACCATTATAAACCGATTTTGACTTTAATATAAAATAATATTTTGAGATATTCCTAAGGTGCCCCTCTCCTCCCTTATAAAAGGGCACCTCCTCCCCCTACTCCTCACACCAATTTGAGCACTCAAGCTCGGCCAACCCCTGCCATTTTCTCCTCTCCACTTCCCTAGAATAATCCTACAGGTTCTGGTCTTCTTCAAAGACCAATCTTAGTTCCCTAAGTGGAGGATTCAAAGAGGCGTTCCAAAGAAGAGGTAATATCCATTACCGATCTTTTCAATTTCTTTCTTCTTAAACTTCTTCTTCTTTAGTTGTTTCATTATAAAGTAATAACATCAGTATTACTTACATACTGATATGTTATTATAAATATGAAACAACCCTAATTCACCTTCTATCCATCCTACGGAAAAATGAAATCACCGCGCGTGCGGACGTACGGAATACCGTCTCCACGCCGTGGTATACTCTATTTTCCACCATAACCTTACAAGGATGGTTATAATGGTGTAATGAGTAACTATATATGATTATTATAAAGTGATATTTTTACTGAAATAGTATACATACACTTCAACACAATTCCACGACCATGGGAACAATATCATCGCTCGTGCGTACGTATGGACTACCATCTCCACGATGCGATGAGATTCATTCTCAATGATTAACCATTCATTAATGATTATAAAGTATATATAATAAGTACTAATGAAATATATGACCTAATAATGATACTATAATTATTTATATTTATATGTATGTCATCTACTTAATTCCATTCAATTTAATAAGGAAACGAAAACATCGTTCATGCGTACGTACGGACTACCGTCTCCATGAACGGTGTATTTCTTTCCATTTACTGATTTATTATATATGTATATTCTGAATATATATATATATATCATGTTTTATATTCTGGAATTAATTAATCATGATCTAAGTAATCATATGAATAATTACAAGTTAAAAACACGAACGACAAATGAGACGATTCTACCCAAAACGCTACTTTAACATGAATTTACGAAAGAACAGGTAATATAAAGTCATAAGTGGACCATATATGATATAATAAAAATTAATATGATTCTGGAATAAGTCAATAACATGATTTAAATCATTATAAAGGAGGTTCGGACACTTACAAAGCAAGTCGGACCTAAGGTAAGGGAAATATCACAATCTCATTTTTATCTGAGATTGTTTATACTTTGACATTTACTGGGGTGTATTTTATCATCCACATCCATGTTTCCTCAATATGTAATATTATTTCCATCCACCTACAATTTTTTAAATCCAATTTTACCCTTCGGTGAGTTTTTAGTAAAAAATATGAAAGGAATCTTTTGACGTTTTTCATACGAGGTGCTTTTTGACTTTTCCGACAAAAGTACGAAGAATGTTTTTTTTAACTTATACGGCATGAATGGATTTCTAAAAAATTATTTCCAAGAAGATTCCTTTACAAGTATTCAAGTTTATTTTTAATCAACTTCTTTTATTTTAAAATTGTATGACATGTTAAGAAAGGAAAAGTGTTTTGAAGTAGAAAGGATATTTTCCTCAAGAATGAAGTTCAAGTATTTTATCAAAATTATTTTCCATCTAAGATAACAAAAGGGTTCTGTTTTTATCCCTATTATTACATGGATTTGATTATTTTGTGATGGAAACATTTTTATGAATTCCTTTATCTTATATGAATTATTTTATGATGTCATGTTGTTTAAGAATCCCATTTTTATTACATGGGTTACGCTATGATGTATGGTTTATGATTATGTGGCACACATAAGAAAGGATTCATTATAAGATGGGTGGGACCTATATCTCCCTCCAATGCATTGGGTAAAGATTTTATATCTCATGAGATAGACAGGGCTGGAACGGTAGGTTATACCGGTTCAGTGAAACAGGACTGAAACGAGGGTTACTCGATTCAGAAAGGGACTTTGTCTACTAAGATAGTCTTGGCAATGAGTCTTGACTAACAAGAAATGATTATCTATGATTATGTGTGTATGCCACAAAGTTTCATGTTTTATGTTATGATTATTGGATTTCATTTCACTACTATGATTTATCCCATGTTATGAAATTATTCTCTCTTTTGCAGGTTAAGATTTCCAAAAGTTATGTTCTTATGAATATGATGTGATTGATTTTTCTTTTGTTCACCCTTACTGAGCATTTGAGCTCACCCTTTTATGTTTTCTTTTCCCCAGGATATAAAGAATGGTTTTAGGTAAAAAAAAAGGAAGATCTTTATGGGAGATGTTGAAGATTTTTCACCAAGATTAGAAGATTTTATTCCGAGTTTCCAAAGACACTAAACTATTACGATCCTTGTGTGTGTGTTTCTGTTATGTACTAAGTATTCCGTAAAAGTAATGTAATGTTCATGTACGTCAAGATTCGGGTCTCTACAACTTATGTATTTTGAATTTGGAAAAATGGATTTCATATTTTTAATCTGTATGTTCAAATTGTGTAAATACGAAACTTTTATTTTTAGACATATTGAATAATTACTTCGGTAAATATTTTATTTACCATGGTTAAAGGGTAAATCCGGTAAATAAGGGTTAAAAAATAATATTATAATAATAGTAAATTACCTTAAAACGTCTCCTAACCCTATTGGTTGATACATGGCGGACCATAGGCATCTTTGGGTCGATTTTGGGACCCCATGGATCCACATGTAAGTGATACGGACACTTTATTCTAATTAAGTAAAAATGAATACAAAAATGACACAAGCATATATCTTTTAGAAAAACAATTGTTAAATAGGGTTATATATGTTGGATTTTAGACTATAAATATTAATTAGAAAGATAAAAATATTTCCTACATAATTATATTTTATTTATAATTTTTAGACATTAAATAATTAAATTTATTTATGACACAATGATGATGCAGTAATTACCATAATAGTAAAAAATTAAAATAATTGATATTATAAATACCCAAATAAATATAATTTCAGACTTTTTATGAATTAAACTAATTTTTTAGGATAATGTGACATTTTAGTATTGATTTTATTAAATTTTTTCGAAGTAATAATTCTGTTATAAGTTTTACAAAAATAAATTGTTGAATAGTGTCAAAATGGACATAAAAGAGTTTTTAAAACAAATATTATATTATTAATTGATATTAAATTCCTAAAACTCTAAGGTTCGGACAAGAGACTTATAGCATGACATTTGTATCATCAATGGGCCACTTGGGTGTCGCTTGGATATATATAGTAAGTTTATTAACAATATAATATAAAAATACAAAGTGGCATGGTAAGTGTCAAACTAATTAACTAATAGTTAAAACTAAAAGATAAGGTTAATATAATGATCCAAACCTGTCTAAATTATATTTGTTGAGTGGTTTTCCACCCATACCCACCTTAACCTTTAAATAATCCACTTTTGAGCCATTAGAAACAGAATATGAATTTATTATAAAATAATATTTCTAGCTTTTCCAAAGGTGCCCCTCACCCCTCTTATAAAAGGGCACTCCCCCTTCTCATTACTTCACACCTTAAAAGCCTTTTTGTTCGGCCAAACCCTGACCAAATACTCTCTAAACCTCCATAAATAAAACCTAGAGGCCTTATTTTGATTATAAATCCATCCTAAGGAGCCCTTTTGACCAAATAAAAAGGAAGAGCCCGAAGAAGAGGTAATGATTTCACCACCCTTTTTCAAGTTCCTTTCTTCTTCCACTTCTTCTTTATTTGTTATTTATATTCTAAAATAATAAATACAGTATCACCTATATACTGTAATATTATTATAAATATGGTACAACCATATTCAGTATTCTATCCACCCTTTTAATAACATGTCACCATACGTGCGTACGTACGGCTTACCGTCTCCACATCGTGGTGTAATTGTTATTCAATAAATTATTATTTGGATGGGTTTAATAATGATGTGTAATTCATGTAAATAATAAATATAACATGATAATTATTCTTTATATATGATATACCATCCAATTATATATTATTTTAATATCAAAATAATGATATTGTCGCTCGTGCGTACGTACGGACTACCGTCTCCACGAACGCGATGAGATTCATTCTCTATCGTATCCATTCAAGTATAATTATCATTTTATGATTTAAAAATAATTTTTAAGGACTTTTTATCATTATGGATATTAATAAGATACAACCTATCCATGAAAACCATGGCTTACGTAACAAAACATATAAAATAAAACAAGTAAGTTAACACCCAAAATGACGATAATTCTAAGATATTATTAACAAAGCAATGTTAAAAGATCATATATGTTATCATATTAATGTATATGATTATTTAATAATTTAGTAAAAATTATTTCACCATTATACAGGAGGTTAACCTACCGTCAACCAAGGAAAAAGTACAAAGTAAGGGGTTTCTTATCTCACTTTTAAATCCGTGAGATTTCCATTATTCACCACTTATTTATTGTATGTGGTGTGTGTATTTACCATGTTTGTATTCATTGTGTAATATACTTTAATTCATGTATATTTACATCATAATTTTATGATCCTTCTTTCATGGGTGCATGTTTCATAAGTTACCAAATCGATAAGGGAATTTGAAATTTCAATTTCCACTCATTCGGCTTTACGCATACTTCATTGATTATTATACTCCAAGATTATGTGTGGAATCACTATTTATTTGATTATGTCATAATTTCCACTCCCCTTTCTGTGGATATACTTTTTATACACATAATCACACCATTGATAAATTCTCAAGTCATCAGTATGAACTTGATAAGAGTAATTTTTACTCAATCTCGATTTGTTGAGATAAACATCCAATTCATTGGTGTTGTTTTTATTAGAATATGTGTGAATGTAATTTTATTGTTTTAAACTGAATATCCAATCATATTTAGTGTATTTATATTTGTGACACATAATTATGTCGTTGATTTATCCTTAAGCTAAACATACAGCCTTTATGAGAGATTTCATCTCAATTTACATTCCATTGAGACTTCTTTGTTGTTATACACCAAATCACTTTTATGTGGTGTATATAATGTACTTTGACATAGTATATCATGAATTCCTTTATTCTCATGATATTACAAAGTTTTTATTACCTCAATTATTTGTATTCAATTGTCTCTCTTTTGGTTAGAAACTCTAACTAAAATACCATTTTTAAATGTTTTATAGACTTATTCTTTTAAATATTGCTCATTAATGTCCATGTTTTAAAAATGGTTTTAAGGATTTATTTATATGGAAATTAATGTTTTAAAATTGAAACTCCTTTTAAAATTTTCAAAGTGGTATGGGACACTTTGATTCAAAAATCTATTTTTAAATGGATTCTTGAAAAATAGTGTGACTTTTAAATGATTTCAAGAAAAAGGGGGATATTTCTCTCAAATAGTTTTGATGATTATTTTCATCTATATCAATATCCTTCATTATTATCGATTAATGTTAATATGATACAATAAAATATTCCATATTGTATCAAATGAGTTATGTTTGACTGTGGATGTGCTATTTTTATACCATTCATGGTTTGTGGTTAAAGTATTGACATTTCGTATGCTAGTTTTAATACAAATGTTTATGTTATGTTTAAACCTGTTCATATGAGGAATGCATTGGACTTAGTAAGTGATGGGTGGATCCCCCTATAGCTCCTCGATGCATCGGTAAGTCTCATGAGACAAACTAGTGTCTTGGCACAAGGCCTTGGCAAAATCTTATTTGTAGTCTTGGCACAAGGCCTTGGCTATGTGGTTATGATAGTCTGGAATTATGCATTCCATCATTATGAAAGTCGTTATTGATATTTCATGTGATTATTCGATTAGTAGAATATCTATGTGAATAAGTAAATGACATTATTTCATTTTATTTTTTCCATACTATGTTGAAGTTCAAGATTAAAAGGCTTTTGTTTTAGTTATACATTGCCTTGAATGTTTATTCTTATTTATGAAAGATTCTACTATACTGTTATCCTTACTGAGGATCTGATCTCACCCCTTTCAATGTTTTATCTTTTCCCATGATGTGAAGAAGTAATTTATGAATGACCTGTAGGGATAGTATGAGGGGATATGAAGACAAGTTTTTGTTGTAGTTTTTTTACCTTATGATGTAATGTAAGACTTATGAATATATCTAGTGTTTCAAAGACTAATAAACTAATCGGTATTTCGAGACTTGATCATTTGTGATCACGCCAATGTTATGTAATAATGCACCATCTCTGGGTATCTAGGGTCGGGGATTTACAGATTGTGCATTCTTTTTTTTTTGAGGGTTTTGATCTTGGGGATTTGAATTTGGTATTATCTATGTTAGAATTCTTAAAACCTCTATCCAACTCGTTTTTTATTTCTAACGAAATGTGTTTGGGCCGACAGAAATGGGGATTGGATCCCACTACCATTGGTGTTCTTGTGTTCTTCATGCCTAAACCATAGGATCGATGGAAATAAAACCATGGGAAAGTACATAGGATGATGGTATCCTGAGGATCTGGAATATGCTTGGGGATCATAAAACGGACCATCAGAGTGGTTCAAGTGGCATGCAGAATAAATCATTTGTGCATCGTAACCAGAAACAGTAGGTGGTAGAACATGGCGGTGGCCGCATGTGGGATATAGTGTGTATTGGTGACACTCTACAGCGGCAGATGTCCGCACCACAACTGCCACGGGGCAGCAGTCAAGGGCCGCCAGAAGCATCATGTGGAGGGTTGTCTGGATAATGTGGCACCAGGCCACATTACACTGTTGGAGTGTCGTGGACCAGTAGAACCAAAGTAGGAAGGCCCCACAGTGACCCACGGGGTGGTCATTCAACGAACTCAGCGTATTGACTGGGATCAGACGCAGCGACCACCGACACGTTTGGGCATGGAATGTTGAGCCGCTTAGCGAGCCAGACCCACAGCCCAGTGGGCCAGACCCACGGACCATCCAGTTCGAGCTGAGCCAAACGGACCGTGTCAGATCCAGTTCGGGTCGGACACTAACCCAACCTGCCCCTTTTTGGTAAAACAAACATAACATCCAAACAGTAACTCCGATTGACGATCAGTTTATGGAGTTAGGACACTCTCGATGATAAGGACCCATTGAAAAACTCCATTTGAGGTTTTGTGAATGTTTGGAAATGACATATCAGTTGAGGAGTAGATTCTACCAAAATCAAGCATGCTACGAGTGAGAATTCTATGGCTAGATATGAGGTGAATTAAGTGACGAGAAGACCTTAGTGGCCCAGAAGGTGAGTAGACCTCAGTGGCCTAGAAGGCGACCAGAGATCAGTGTACTAGTAATCAAGCAGACCTTAGTGGACCGACAGATGAGCGAGCCTTTGTGGCTTGGTAGCCAAGAAGCCCCCAGTGGCCTTGAAAATGAGCATACCTTAGTGGCCCATTAGCCAAGCAGACCTTACTGGCCTGAAAAACGAGTGGATCTTAGGTGCCCAATAGCCTATCAAACCATAATTTTTGGGTAGATGAGTGGATCTTAGTGGCCATAAGAACATTAGTGACTCACCAGAGATGATTCCCTCAGTAGTACGAGATGTACAACTTTACGACTGCAATTATTTCTTTCTATACAATAAATTATACCTATATGGGCTGACTATTCTTAGTGTGTACTTTTCCTTTGTGGTCTTTATTTGTTGTTTGGGGTCCCTACTGAGTATTTTTACTCACCCCTACACGATATTTTCTCAGAGGTGTCATGTCGTGTAGAGACGACTGACCCTTTAACAGAGTCCTCGGTGGTCTAACACAAGGTCGTGCACTGTGAGATCGGACAGGCAAGGTGTACTCCTCCACCTTATGGAAACTACTCCACACATATACTTCAGGTATTATTTTCTACAGATAGATTATCAGAGACATTGTACGCACATGCTTACAGTTTTTCTTTTGTTGGGTTTGTTTTCTTTCCCATTATACATACATATTGTACCTCTACTTTCTATGACTATATTAGTGGCATGCATGATTTTGTTTCACCATTGGGGGCTTGGTTTGTGAGTGTCTGTGCGCACAGTTACTCGGAAAGTGCCTCCCACATGTAGGATAATTCATACAATGCTAGTTACCATCCTCTGGCCTTTGGGATTCTGTCTTTGGGTAGTTGCGACATAGGCCCTGGGGGACGGGTCATGAAAAACTATTATCAAATATGGTTGGTACTACCGTAAAGACCTAGAGTCTATGGTTTTGTTTGGGGTCAGTAGTGTTAAATATTTCAAGTTTCAATTTCAGGCTCCAGGATTCCAGTGTTAGTGTGGCGAGCGATGTATCCATACATAAGGAACCAGAATTATTCTTTTCAACTCTGTACATGAAACCACTATTTTCATGCATCATATGGGATTTTTAGTGTTTCCTGAGGTCATTATTGAGTCCTCTCACCAGGTATAATCTTTTGGTCATGGTTAATCTAGATCAATTTCAGGATGTAGCTATGTAGGCAGCCAATGTGGATTTAAGTACATGACCACGAGGATGGTACACTCAAGGATGGTCCATCAGTATAGAGACTAGTACTATATATGGCCCCATCGAGAGGTGTAACTGAGTTTCCAACACCTGTGGGTCACCAGTTTCTACTAGCGCTACTAGTAGAGTACACACGTAGGATCAGTGCCTTACAAGATTTCCATAGGAAGAGACCTCCCATGTTCTAGGAAGAGACTAACCCCCATGTGGTAGAGGATTGGATCGAGGTGGTTATGTGAGTATTCTATCTAGTGAGGAGGCCTATCGACCATATGGTGATCATATCCACGATACATCTTTAGGGCTTGGTGGGGAGATTGTGGAGCGTGAAGATACAGACACACAATGAGGTGGCCCTATCCTGGATATACTTTGAGCGCCTCTTCAAAGGGGAGTTCTTTCCAGCAATGTTATGATTAATATGCATAGAGAAGATATTGCAAATACAGTATGTTGGCATGACAGTAGCAGAGTAATCAGCGATATTCACTAATCTTTCTTACTACACTATGTAAATGGTGCGAGACTCATTCTTCAGGGATTGATCTATTGATTAGGGACTACACCGAGAGATCAGGGTATCCAGGGTTTCTCATAGCATTCCTACTCATGATAGTCTACTAGAGCGAGTCCTAATGGTGTAGAGATTCCTAGAAAAGTAGGTTCCAGTAGTAGAAGTTACCCATCGACCTCGAGTGGTGGATTCTTCACCTATGGGTAGAATACATTATACACATGGGCCAAATCGGGCCAATCATTTTGGGGGATGATCCTAGGATGCAGGATGGGTGCTGCAAGACACCATGGGAGGAGGGAGTCTTCATAGGGAAATGTCATGCTACACATGAGGTGAGAATGGGAACATGAATCATGATTGTTCGACTCACTGTGTCGAAAACTGGAAGATGGTCTAGGGACCACTGAGGTAGAGGAAGAGGTACGAGTGGGGTGGTCCCTATTTTGGTGAATGTGATAGGGGAGCTGGAAGAGAATCCAACGGTGGGTATAGGATCAATGTACAACTACCACCACCCCTAGGTGGGACACCATGGGCTCCGAGAGATGGTGGATTGGGGCGAGGGTAGCTACTAGTGGTCGAGACCTACAACCATAGTGCTATAAAGATTATTAAAGGTGCGATATATGGGTTCTCCAACTTAGTTGCATCTCTTATAGACCTAGGTTCCGGTCAATCTTTCCTTTCCATATACCTTGTTCAGAGCTCAGAGCTTTGGTGGAGCTGTTAGCTTGACCCTTATGATTAGAGAACTATGGAAGGGGATATAATGATTACACAGTGGTTCTAGTTGTGTGAGCATACTTTAGGAGGCAAGATATTGAGATGGGATCTCCTAGTATTGTTGTCGGGACCATACGACATCATTGTGGGTATAGACTGTTTATCGATAGTCCATGCTTAGATTGACTGTTTGAGGGATAGGGTGCGATGTGTATATGAAGATGGGACCAGGTTTTCGTTCACCGGAGAAAAGTGAACTCTTGTAATTCATGATAGACATTCTCTAAGGAGGGTGATGCTGATAACTCACCAGCTGGCTATTCTCACCCTCAGTGTGGTGGATAGGAAGTGTCCTCACTTTTATATAGTGGTAGATGAGTACGAAGACATATATCATGATGTTGTTTCAAGATTACCTCCCCGTAGGGAGGTTGACTTATACATCGATCTATACCCTAGGATAGAACTGATGTCCACATCAGCATATCAGATGGCTCATGTACGGCTTCTTGAGTTTAGGGTTATGCTAGAGGATTTGAAGAAGAATGAATTTGTGAGACCCAGGGTTTCATTGTGGGTAGCCCCAGTACTGTTTTCCATGATGTTGGATAGGAGTTTGAGGTTGTGTATGGAAATGAGGCACCTAAATCAGTTGAATGTTAATAACATGTATCCATTATCCAGGATTGATGACCAAATCCATCAGGTGAATGGAGAAAGATGGATATAAAATATAGACCACAGATCATGCTATCATCAGTTTCGTGTATGGGATGAGGATGTATCCATGATATCCATCAGATGATCGTATGGATAATATGTGTTCTTGGTGATGTCATTTGGTGTTACCAATGCCCATAAAATGTTCATGGGACTCATGACCATGATCTTCAAGCCATACATTGACTAGTTTTTTATGGTATTCATTGATGAAAACCAGGTGAACTCAGTGTCTGATTAGGAGCTTGCTACACACATGTAGATAGTCGTGGATACTCTCTGAGATCACTAACTACATCGGATGCTCTAAAAGTGTTAGTTATAGATTCAGAAAGTCCACTTTCTATGATAGGTCATATCAGAGGCGAGAGTTGTAGTGAATCTAGAAAAAGATATAGGTGATGCTTTCATAGGAGCCACCCAAAAGCATAAGTGAGTTACAAAGTTTCTTGGGTTTGGATGGATACTACTAGTGGTTCGTTCTTGAATTTTACATGGTTTAAGAAGACTTGTCATCTTTGAAATAGAAGTCACTTCCCTCCATATAGACATAGATTTTCCAAAAGAGTTTTTATAAGCTGATACAGATACAAATGCGTGACCCCATATTGCAGCTACTAGATGAGGGAATTGGGTAGGTAGTATTTTGCGATGCATCAGAGACTGGACTGGGTTGTGTCCTGATGCTAGATCAGGAAATTATCTCCTATGGCTCATGGTAGTCGAGGGATCACAAGTATAATTACAAAACCCATGACTTAGAGATTTATTTAATGGTCTTTTTATTGATGTTGTGGCTACACTACTTGATGGGTGAGAGTTTAACGTCTTCTCCAACCAATAATTTATAAGGTATGTCCTCTCCCATTAGGACATGAACCTGAGGCGGTGGTGGTGGATAGAGTTCCCCAAGGATGATGACTTTGTGTTATTCTATACTCCTATGATGGTGAATATGGTAGAAGACTTTTTCAGCAAGAGATATGGGTTGTAGTTGCTGAGTGAGTCATAAGAGAAGTTATCCATGATGCAGATATCCTTCTTGGATGGTGATGGAGCATATTTTCTTTGGTTGATGGCAGTTAGTACCAAACTTTTCTTGTTAGTTAGGAAGTCATTGCATGTGGATGTTTACTATGAGGCTCAACATGCTTAGTTATCCCCAAGAAAGTCTCCAAATGGATATTATATAAGTGGGGATAATGTCATCCTTTTAAGAGGGTGCACTGTTGTGCTCCTAGCATCGTATGAGGAGGTACTAAGGTAGTTCCACACCTCCCCTTTAGTGGTACATATAAGAGTGGAAAAGATGTACTCGGACCACCAACGTCAGAACTAGTGGTCGGGGATGAAGAAGGAGGTACTGGAGTTCATTTCATGGTGTATCACATGATAGAAAGTGATGTCATAGCATCAAGTTTAAGAAGGCTTGACATAACCACTTGAGGAGCCGGAGTGGAAGTGGGATGGTATCTTGATGGACTTTGTGATGGGTTTACCCTGCACATCTAGGTGGCATGATACGTTCATGGGGGTTATTGACTGACTCTCCATGTGGGACCTCTTCCTA
Organism: Viscum album; assembly: GCA_963277665.1. NCBI lineage: Eukaryota > Viridiplantae > Streptophyta > Magnoliopsida > Santalales > Viscaceae > Viscum > Viscum album. The sequence continues at coordinate 770,138,128 of OY728121.1, forward strand.
CCCATCTAGGTGAAAGGTTCATTATATAGATTGGGATTCCTCTATGTGGTGGAGATAGTTTGACTCCATGTAGTCCCCTCAATTATAGTCTTGTATTGAGAAACACACTTTACATCCCGGTTGTGGAAGGGATTTTAAGAGGCGTTCTGGACTCTTCTCCACTTGACCACTACTTTCCACCCCTAGAAATATGGTCAGACGGAGAGGAATATCCCAGTTTTAAGGGACATGTTCTATGCTTGTATCTTGGAATTCAGATACAGTTGGCAAGATCACCTTCCACTAGTGGAGATCGCATACAACAATAGATACCACTACACAATTGGTATGGCACCATTCGAGGGAATGTATGGGTGACCATTATGATAAAACATCTTTCAAAAATAAATTACATTTTCAACATATCTTATTTTAAAAAAGAAGAAGTTAATGATGGAGTTAAAAAATGATCACATGATGAAGGTAATGATAGAAATACCGTTAGATTTACTATATATCAAAATATTGGAAAGAATCAATGAGATTATTTTTTCAACAAGATAGAAATATATTTACCTATGAAAGAGGTTTTCATTTTGATTAAAACTATCAAGGAAAAACAAATAGTTTGGTTTACACAATTGCAATAAAATGAGTTCATCCTAAGGTACCATTAATATTTCAAGGTTTTATGTGAAGGGTAAATGGGAATGATTTTTCATGAACCAAGATAGAGGTCCAACCAATCTTACACTAGACCTAGACTGTGTCATGAACTGAAAGGCATTATCAATCCTCGTAAGATGGAAACAACTTCCTAGGTATCAACAATACAAATTGGGAATGATTTCACTCGATTACATAAAAATAACCAAACAATGATAATATATAAACCAACGATGAATAATCATAACAAATCAGGGAATAATAAATTTCTACATTCAAGTTCACAACTTTAAATAAAAACCCCAAAAGGTCTACAAAAAAGGGGAATCAAGACACTATCCCAAAACCCTGCATGCAAGAAGAGGAGCATCATCCTTAGGCCACCACCACAAAAACGGCAAGGGGATCCCACTAGTATCCCAAACCACCATCTTCAAAAATATTTTCTTTACCTATGTCAAAAATAAACATTGTATAACTACACACAATGACGTATTCATGGTGTGAGCCAAAACCCAGTTGGATTCCACCCAAAAAAGAGATCCCATGATATAAACATTATGAGATAAATAACAATGAATGTTTTATAAAATAAAAACTACAAATATTTTTATGGAAATTTATTTATAAGAAAACATGATGTCATTTTAAATAACTAAAAAATTTTATAGCATCCCTAAAGTGAGTAAAATATCTCATAAGAGCACTACTTCAAGGGAAACCCCTATAGGAACTACCTCAAAACGACACTAGGTATATAATATCTTGGTAAAAGTGGCATGAAACTAGGACAAACAACGTTATCATGCACGATCCACTAGTAGAGGACACCCTAAAGGCTTAGTGGTCTCCAATCATCATTATCATTTAGTTAGTGTTGTATCACCAATCCTACTAGATGAATCCAGTATAACCCACATCATATTCAACTAGTGTACTTGTCCTAGTTTTCCCAAAAAGTTACCTAGGTTTCCCTTTGTGAACAATTTCCATTTCACATTCCATAAGGATCACAACAATTCAAACACACACACTTAAATAAAAATTTATACACACTTGATAAAGCACCATTTTCATAACCAAAACCACTTTCACATACAATGCACACCAAAACTATTCTAGAAAACGTTTCACACCATAATCACAATTTATTAATCATGTGGCATAATTTAAAAAGCACATTAAAAATTTAGAAGAGGGGTTCACACTTGAAATACATCCAATTTCCCTTATAAAACCAACTATCATGCCACAATCATATCAAAACCTTCAAAAAAACCATTTCACCACTCACATAAATCATATAACACATTTAAATAGTCAAAATGAATATAAAATTCGTTATATAATGTTTAAGCTTATAAGAAATGACCTCAGGTGAGGAAACATCCCGAAAATGGAGGAAACCAACAACCACATGGGAAACGACATTGAACCAATAAAGGTTCCACTTTTTGGAACACCTAGTCACCCATAGAGAACTAATGATCTCAGAATCATCGATTGGTATAAGGCATGTTGAAACTCTATGATACCAATAAACATTTTCTGATCAATATGAATTTATCAAAACTCTCTAACACCATGTTTCATACCAACAATGAGGTGTCACCTCCCTCAGACCAACACAATGAAGAGTGACACAGATGACCATAGAGTGACTCAAAGGATTAATTTTAATCGTGGATTGGGAAATATTATTATCTGAAAATTATATCAATCCTAAATGGTTATCAAAAGAACCACAAAATTCCATCACACCTACTCATAGCTTTCCTTCAAAAATCTAATTTTACCTCTATGTTTGACCATTTGTTTGCGGATGGTACATTGTGCTCAATTTGACCTCTGACCCTAATGCATTTTCAAGGTATTTCTAGAAACAAGAGGTGAAACAGGGGTCTATGTCAAAATCAATTGCTGACGACACACCATGAAGGCTCACTACCTCCTAAATATATGATCAGCCTAACTCATCCACCATTTCGAAATATCTGATTGAAATGATATGGTATGATTTCGTTAAATATTTGATCACCACACAAATTGAATAACATCTCTGAGGTGAACAAGGTATGTAAGTAATGATGTTCATGGAGGTCTCGTTCCACTTCTAGGTAAGAATGGGTAGTTACTGGAGAAAATCATAGGGACTATGATGCATTTTTTTGTTATTGACACTTATAACCCCTCAATATGAAGTAAGATGTGTCCCACATCATTCATGAACACCAAGACTACTAATGCACATAATAGTACATATTGGTAGCACCAGGACGAACATCCTACTGAGATTGGTGACTATCCTACATCACCACAATTCTCAATGATAATAGAACAATAAATAGACCCTTGTATCACACGATTCCATCACGAAATAATGACCACTAAAAAGGTTTCTCCCTATGATGAAAATACTACGTAGATTATTGGAGTATATCATCACCATGATGCTCTTACTGAATCTGCTCCAAAAGGGAAGGATCCATATAAGGCCCCAGCCTTAAACCTTACTTAATATTGAATTAAATTAGTAATTCTCATTGAGGATCTTTTCAGGTTTAGAGTTTTAGAGAATTAGTACATAACCATTACATCTCAAAAGATTAAAAAGTAGTCGCTTCTACTAAATTTAAATAAAACAAAAAATCTTAAAAAGAAACATGTCTAGTTCCATGTTTTAGGTAGCATGACTTTCCCTTGATCCCATCCTTGCCCTATTCAACGCTAAGTCCTGTGAAAAACATTTCAAAAACTTGGGATGAGCATAAAAAGATCAGTAAGGGATACACAAAGAATGAAAACTGTTAGTTTTTCAAAACAACAAATAAACCATGTATACTTTATCAAAGTAATACTTTTCACCTTTTCGAAGTAGTAAAAACTCCTCGCTGAATAAAAGTTAATTACTTACCCTTATGTAACCAAAAGATTACCATAAAACCCATATAAATATCACATAACATATAAAGGTAACTTTGGACATAAAAATACTTAAGTGGAATAACCATAAGGTCTACTCTCACACATATCACTTAATGGAATAGCCATTCAGCCAACTTCCATACATACTTAATGGAATAGCCATACGCCCGACTTCCATACCCAATGCATTGGAGGTTATAACGTAACCACCCATCCTGGTATTCACGGCACCACCCGTCATATGGTTTATCACGTAACCACCCGTCAAATTTCCAAGTACCAATATAAAATTATAAAACATAAAACCAATATAAAGGAATAATAACATTTCCACATTTCAATCACAATATATCATTTAAATATATTGACATAATAGAATCCTTTATCAAAACCATTTTCAATACCAAAATAAAGAAAAGAATATATGGTATTTATTTTATTTTAAAAACATTACGTCTTGTTGAGGAAGCCAAAGACCAAATAATACTCGTGGCGGCGGAAAATGTAGTTGTCACCGCGTATGTTAAAAAACATTCTTTTTTGTCGTTTAGTAAAACCCTTCGTAGAAAAATATTCCTTTTGTATAAAAGAAAAAGTCAAAGGCGTTTATACATCGTATAAAAGAAAGTTGTGTATAAAACGAAATATGCCTCAATTAAAGGAGATTGAGACGAAGTCCCTTACAAAGACGATATCCTTGGTTTAAGGACAAATCAATTACATAATTATGTGTGACAAATGAATACACCAAATATAAGTGGATATTAAGTGTGAAATAATCAAAGGTCATTCACACATATTTAAAGGATGACATATTCAATAACTACATGTTGAACCCAAAGAAATCGAAATTGGGTTAAGAAGTTCCCTTGATAGCCTAACGGCGTCACCTCAAAATGAGTTGATGAGAGATAAAAAAAAAAGGTATCTCATCACTTGGACATAAAATTTACATCAATAAGGATATATGAGAACATATCCCAACATAACAATATGTAAATTAAAAGACCCAACAAAAGAAGTCTTTTAAAAAGAGGAGGGTGAAAGGTTCCCTTACCGACATGGGCATCTTTCGAAACAAACACCTCGTGAAAGAAGGACAATACAACATTGATGTAAATACTCATAAAAGAAAGTATATTACACAATGAGTAGAATAATGGGCAGTACATACACCACTCAAAGGAAATTGTGGCAAATGTAGAATAAATCTCACGGGAATAAAAGTGAGATGAAAAATCTCTTACGAAAACTCGGCAGCCTAACGGCGCCTCATAAAACTTACAAAAATGGGTTGATGAGATCAAATAGGGTATCTCTTCATATTAACATAATGTTTATAGAAAGAGGAATATAAAAGAACATCCCCCAACATAACAAAGAGGAGCTTAAAAGAAGTGACATAAAAGAGAGTACATAAAAAGAAAGAGAGAGGTTAGATCTCTTACGAAAATTCGGCAGCCTAACGGCGCCACTTAAAACTTCCAAAATGGATTGATGAGAGAGAATAGGTTCTCTCATCACATGAACATAAAAATTACAGTAAGATTAATATAAAATAACATCCCAATAACAAGAAATATGAGCTTTAAAAGGAATGACATAAAAGAGTGTACTTAAAAAGAAAGAGAGGAGTAGAATCTCTTACCTCGGGTCCAACTTGACTCGATCGTTCTTTAACGTCCTGAATAATAAAATTGAGTTAATTTATATTTTCTTAAGAACCTTTTCAAGTTCATTATTCCTTTTATATCACTTATTTACATTTTATAAACATTATGTAATCATTTAAGTAAATAATGTTTGTTTTGTCGATATTTGGTTCTTAAGTCGAAAGTGAACTTCTTACAATTACATGTTGTTCATGTGGTCAATGGTTCATTATATCCAGAATGATATTCATGATTTAGATATCATATATATCATATATATCCAGCATATACATGTATTTATAATATTACATAATCATTTAGTGGTAAGAAATGAAATGCACCGTTCATGGAGACGGTAAGCCGTATGTACGCATGAACGCTACTTTCATTTATTTGTCATATTAATGGAATTAATACTAAATGAGAGGTATGTATATTTTAACTCCAAAATTATATTATATATATATATATATCCATTATAAATATGTACTTATAATAGTACATTACATTTGGGGATAAGAAATGAAATGCACCGTTCATGGAGACGGTAAGCCGTGCGTACGCATGAACGCTATTTTCATTTCTGTCTCATATATTAATGGAAAGAAATAATAATGATATAGAGGTATATTATAATTCCAGTATAACATCATATATAATAACTTTAAATCCATCCTTTATACGTCCCATATATGGCATTAACAAATCACATCACTTTGAGGGGGCGGTAGTCCGCACTTCCTAAAATGAAATTATCGTGTTTACCCACAATGGAGACCATAAAGGTATGACAAAAAAGAAAAATACAGAATCTTAGGTAAAACGTAAACATATTATATATCATATATAAATATATTTACATCTTAATGGCCACCTTTGAAGGTGTTATATGAGTGTTGAACAATCATCATTTCGTGAGACAGAAATTCGCCATCCACGGAAACAGTATGTTCTTTAACCATTAGATGTAGGTGTGTGTAAGTGTAGCTCGAATAATTCTTATAAAAACATCCTAGTATATTGAAGATACTAGAGTTGTTACAAAATAAATGAATAAAAAGAGTTTAGGGGTTTGGAGAGGCAAAATAAAACAAAAGGACTCAAGTGAAGACATTACCTTAAAATCGGGTAACTCCCTTTGGTTTGAGCTCAAAGGATTCCTTGGGAATACTTATGCCCAAAGTGAGGATTCAAGGAGTAAGAGAGGGAAGTGGAGAGACAAAAGGGGCAAGTTTGGCCGAGCCAAAGGCTTTGGGAGTGTGGGTAAGGAGGTAGAGGTGGGGGCCTTTTATAAGAGAAGAGGAGGGGCACTCTTGTAAAGTTACAAAATGTTACTTTATTTTCGAAAGTGTTTCGGATTTTAAAGGTCCCACATTTATGTATTTAGAGGATAAGGTGATAAGGGTTCTAAATCCACTCATCCAATAGGCTTTGGACATGTGTAGTTCTTAGATATTACATTATCTTTCCATTTTATTTAAATCGTTAAATAATGAGGTCATCGCTGCATCATCATGATGTCATAAATAATTTAATTTATTTAATGTCAAAAAATTATAAAAAAATAATATGATGTATGAAATCTTTTTATCTTTATAATGAGTATTTATAGTCAAAAATATGACTTGTATAACCCCATGTTAAAATTGTTTTAGTAAAACATTTCATGTTTGTGGCATTTTTACTTTAACATTAAATAAAAAGGTATTTATGTCATTTTCCAACCAAAGTGGCTCCATGGGGTCCCCAAATTGACCCATGGGTTTTATTGGTCGGCCATGACACATACAATGAGGTTAGGACATTTTTCAAGCTCATATAATATTATAAAAACATTATTTTTACCTTAAACTACACTAATTACCTCTAATCGCGATTAAAAACTTAATAAGTTACTATTCACCAAAAAATTATTTTAATCCCATTGAACCACATTTTACTTATTAATGACAACCATGTATGTTGTATTTTTGAAATTCAAAATACAAAGATGGAAAAATTGCATTTAAGCGGAAAAATCAGTTTTTATAAGTACCACTTAGTGGTTTCACTATTCATAAAAAATTGAAGCTTTTTAGAAAAATCCCAAAACTTCACCCTGAGCTATATTTGATATTCCAAATTCAAAAATGAAGTCTATTTTACAAAATTAAAAACATATAAGTCACATTAATTAATAATTAATTCCCGATGTCAGAGCAAATAGCGTGTTTTTATGAAACAATAAGTATCAAAAGATTGACTCCAGTTTAAGTCTGATTTCAAAGTGAAATTAATTCCAACGACCACTATTGAATTTAATGGTAAAAATATATTCAAATTTCACTTTAAAACCAATTAAAAATATAATCTAATCATATAAATAAATTATATTAAAAATAGGTTTTGAATTAAAATACAACATTTTACACTATTCATTAAAAAAAATGAACTTTATCGGAAAAATACCAAAAATTTACACAAAGTAAAATTTGATGTCATGATTATAAAGAAGAGTTTTATTTGGACCAAAAGAATGTATAAGAGTGATCAAAACTATATTTAATGACAGTTCTCCATCAAAAGGCGATAAGTGAACCTTTAGTGAAAATTAGGGTATAAAAGCCTAAAATTGAATTCTTTCCGTATTTTAAGCCTTTATATTTTATTGGATAAATGTAAAAAACATTTAAAAAACATATATAATCATATTTTAGTTATTTATATCCATTCCCACCAATAAAATGGCTACATGTTAACTACCATTTAAAATAATATTATTTTATTATTAGAGTGCAACGTAAGATTCCCAAGAAACTCGTTGTTGCGTGTTGGGTACGCCATCGAGCATAGCGTCCCCTTTAAAGTAATATTAATATTTTATTCACAAATATGGATAAATATGAAAATGTCATATTCTTTATTTACCTGGGGTGTTACATCCTTCCCCCCTTTTTGGGAATCGCGTACTCGTAATTTTTAAAATTGAGCTTGGAAACATCCTTGAAAGTCCCACATCGGAACAAGAGTCGGTAAAACTATCACTTTAAAATAAAGAAAGATAAGTACAAAGGTCACCCTATTTAACCCATACTAGGATTCCAAGTATGAAAACATGGACATGGAGGAGAAAACATAGGGTCATGTTCTAATGGAGAGTGATAGAAAACATGTTTAGGAGAAAGTTAACCACAAGAAAATCACAAACGTGTGATGGGTTAAACGGTATTCGATTCCCCAGTAGGAAAAGTTAATAGACAAAATTTTTGTTTTAAGTTTCTTTTTATTGAGGAATTTATTCATATGGAAACATAATCACTTATCATGTTGACTTACAACTTTTATTAGATTTCTTACACAAACTCATATTTTCTCCAAAATACGAGTATTTAGGAAGACTTGTTCACATTAAGAGTACTATAATCAACTTCTAGAGAATCACCTAATCCACAAAAGAGAACTATATAATTCCCATGTCTTTAGACTTTAACCAAAACCAAAACCAAAAAGGTTATTACAAGATCAGATAATCCAGAAAAGGATAACCCTTTATAAAAAGAAAATCTATTCTTAATCTCCAAAATTTGTCCAACAAAACCCAAAGTTCAACGAGGACCATTTTATAATCATTTTTTCCATAAAATTCTTCATAGTAAACCAATCTAAGATTGAAACCCAAACATTTGACGGATTTTGTCACATAGTCTTCCAAGTTAAATCGTAACATTTATCTCCAAACAACATCAGTTGCTCCTAAAGTCTCGTATTGAAAAGTAATTAACCTAATAACATATCCTCCATGATAGGTTAATCATTTTCATAAATAACCAAAAATAAACTTACTCTTAATTCATAAAATCATATAACTAAAAATAATCAGTCAAACTAACCAGGGACTTCACGTAGTCTAGTGGTAGGCGATAAATACCAGTCGCACTTTGGTTGTGGGTTCGATTCCCGCAGCTTTGTCTGACGTGACGGGTTGTCACACGGTCTGCGTGTTGTCCTTTTTCCAAAACTATATAATTCTTAAATCATTCCCCAAAAAGAGATAAAATCATCAAAAATGATCATTACATATTTTAACCTCAAGTTTATCTCATGCCTTTCATTTTCCAGCATATCATATAATAACCCATAATTACCTCAAAAGTAAGGATCATATAAACTCTAATGGTTAACTTTATAATTATTACCTAAAATTCCACATCGATTTGGTCATCTGGTACATGATGCATTATAGAACATACCAAGGTTAAAGTGGTTGATCATGACTCATTGATAGTTGGTTTAGAACAACCATGAGATTCCTCATTGAATCCCCCATTTCATCCAGTCTCTTAATCAGAGAACCACCATTGTTTCCTTCAAACCTGTTGTCTCTTTGGTGCCTGCTAGATCCATCATTTCACTAAAAACAGAAATGTCAGTGTGAGTATATCAACAAGACCATCATGTACTAATGAGGGAGATAACCCCTAAGATATACTTAATCATTCACTTTATCTAAAACTAGGACTCTTTCTAAAATCCTATCCATTATGGTACTGTCACTTATGCTTAGAGAATACCCTAACCTATAAAGTTATCTAAACCGACCTTTGATACCAACTATAAGGCCCCGGCCTTAAACCTTACTTTATATTGAATTAAATTAGTAATTCACATTGAGGATCTTTTCAAGTTTAGAGTTTTAGAGAATTAGGACATAACCATTACATCTCAAAAGATTACAAAGTAGTTGCTTCTACTAAATTTCCATAAAACAAAAACTCTTAAAAAGAAACTTGTCTAGTTCCATGTTTTAGGTAGCATGACTTTCCCTTGATCTCATCTTTGCCCTATTCCATGCTAAGTCCAGTGAAAAACATTTCAAAAACTTGGGATGCGCATAAAAAGCTCCGTAAGGGATACACAAAGAATGAAAACTGTTAGTTTTTCAAAACAACAAGTAAACCACGTATACTTTATCAAAGTAATACTTTTCACCTTTTCGAAGTAGTAAAAACTCCTCGCTGAATAAAAGTTCATTACTTACCCTTATGTAACCAAAATATTACCATAAAACCCATATAAATATCACATAACATATAAAGGTAACTTGGGACATAAACATACTTAAGTGGAATAACCATAAGGTCTACTCCCACACATATCACTTAATGGAATAGCCATTCGTCCAACTTCCATACATACTTAATGGAATATCCATACGGACGACTTCCATACCCAATGCATTGGAGGTTATATCGTAACCACCCATCCTGGTATTCACGGCACCACCCGTCATATGGTTTATCATGTAACCACCCGTCAAATGTCCAAGTACCAATATGAAATCATAAAACATAAAACCAATATAAAGGAATGATAAAATTTCCACATTTCAATCACAATATATCATTTAAATATATTGACATAATATAATCCTTTATCAAAACCATTTTCAATACCAAAATACAGAAAAGAGTATATGGTATTTATTTTATTTTAAAAACATTAAGGCTTGTTGAGGAAGCCAAAGACCAAATAATACTCGCAGCGGCGGAAAAGGTCGGTGTCACCGCGTACGTTAAAAAAAAATTCTTTTTTTCATTTAGTAAAACGCTTTGTAGAAAAATATTCCTTTTGTAGAAAATTAAAATTCAAATGGGTTTATACACCGTATAAAATAAAGTTCTGTATAAAACTAAATATGCCTCAATGAAAGGAGATTGAGACGAAGTCCCTTACAAAGACGGTATCCTTGGTTTAAGGATAAATCAATTACATAATTATGTGTGACAAACGAATACAAAAAATATAAGTGGATATTAAGTGTAAAATAATCAAATTTCATTCACACGTATTTAAAGGATGACATATTCAATAACTACATGTTGAACCCAAAGAAATCGAAATTGGGTTAATAAGTTCCCTTGACAGCCGAACGGCGTCACCTCAAAATGAGTTGATGAGAGATAAAAAAATGGTATCTCATCACTTGGACATAAAATTTACATCAATAAGGATATATGAGAACATATCCCAACATAAAAATTTGTAAATTAAAAGACCCAACAAAAGAAGTCTTTTAAAAAGAGGAGGGTGAAAGGTCCCCTTACCGACATGGGTATCTTTCGAAACATACACCTCGTGAAAGAAGGACAATACAACATTGATGTAAATACTTATAAAAGAATGTATATTACACAATGAGTAGAATAATGGGTAGTACATAAACCACTCAAAGGAAATTGTGGCAAATGTTGAATAAATCTCACGGGAATAAAAGTGAGATGAAAAATCTCTTACGAAAACTCGGCAGCCTAACGGCGCCACATAAAACATACAAAAATGGGTTGATGAGATAAAATAGGATATCTCATCATATTAACATAAAGTTTATAGAAAGAGGAATATAAAAGAACATCCCCCAACATAACAAAGAGGAGCTTAAAAGAAGTGACATAAAGGATAGTACTTAAAAAGAAAGAGAGAGGTTAGATCTCTTACGAAAATTCGGCAGCCTAATGGCGCCACATAAAACTTCCAAAACGGATTGATGAGAGAGAATAGGGTCTCTCATCACATTAACATAAAAATTACAGTAAGATTAATATAAAATAACATCCCAATAACAAGAAATATGAGCTTTAAAAGCAATGACATAAAAGAGTGTACTTAAAAAGAAAGAGAGGAGTAGGATCTGTTACCTCGGGTCCGACTTGACTCGATCATTCTTTAACATCCTAAATAATAAACATGAGTTAATTTATATTTTCTTAAGAACATTTTCAAGTTCATTATTCCTTTTATATCACTTATTTACATTTTATAAACATTAAGTAATCATTTAAGTAAATAATGTTTGTTTTTCGATATTTGGTTCTTAAGTCGAAAGTGAACTTCTTACAATTACATGTTGTTCGTGTGGTCAATGGTTCATTATATCCAGAATTATATTCATGATTTGGATATCATATATATCATATATATCCAGCATATACATGTATTTATAATATTACATAATCATTTAGAGGTAAGAAATGAAATGCACCGTTCATGGAGACGGTAAGCCGTACGTACGCCTGAACGCTACTTTCATTTCATTGTCATATTAATGGAATTATAACTAAATGAGAGGTAAGTATATTTTAATTCCAAAATTATATTATATATATATATCCATTATAAATATGTACTTATAATAGTACATTACATTTGGGGATAAGAAATGAAATGCACCGTTCATGGAGACGGTAAGCCGTGCGTATGCATGAACGCTATTTTCATTTCTGTCTCATATATTAATGAAAAGAAATAATAATGATATAGAGGTATATTATAATTCCAGTATAACATCATATATAATAACTTTAAATCCATCCTTTATACGTCCCACATATGTCATTAACGAATCACATCACTTTGAGGGGGCAGTAGTCCGCACTTCCTAAAATGAAATTATCGTGTTTACCCACAGTGGAGACCATAAAGGTATGCCACAAAAGAAAAATACATAATATTAGGTAAAACATAAAAATATTATATATCATATATAAATATAGTGACATCTTAATGGCCACCTTTGAAGGTGTTATATGAGTGTTGAACAATCATCGTTTCGTGAGGCAGAAATTCGTCATCCACAGAAACAGTATGTTCTTTAAACATTAGATATAGGTGTGTGTAAGTGTAGCTCGAATCCTTCTTATAAAAACATCCTAGTATATTGAAGATACTTTATTTGTTACAAAATAAATGAATAAAAAGAGTTTAGGGGGTTGGAGAGGCAAAATAAAACCAAAGGACTCAAGTGAAGACATTACCTTAAAATCGGGTAACTCCCTTTGGTTTGAGCTCAAATGATTCCTTGGGAAGACTTATGCCCAAAGTGAGGCTTCAAGGAGTAATAGAGGGAAGTGTAGAGACAAAAGCGGTAGATTTTGGATGATCCAAAGGCTTTGGGAGTGTGTGTAAGGAGGTAGAGGTGGGGGCCTTTTATAAGAGAAGAGGAGGGGCACTCTTGTAAAGTTACAAAATGTTACTTTATTTTCAAACGAGTTTCGGATTTTAAAGGTCCCACATTGATTTATTTCGAGGATAAGGTGATAAGGGTTATAAATAAACTCATCCAATATGATTTGGACATATGTAGGTCTTAGATATTACATTATCTTTCCATTTTATTTAAATCGTTAAATAATGAGATCATCGCTGCATCCTCATGATGTCATAAATAATTTAATTTATTTAATGTCAAAAAATTATAAAAAAACTACTATGATGTAGGAAATCGTTTTATCTTTCTAATTAGTATTTATATTCAAAAATCTGACTTGTATAACCAAATGTTAAAATTGTTTTAGTAAAACATTTCATGTTTGTGTCATTTTTACTTTAACATTAAATAAAAAGGTATTTATGTCATTTTCCAACCAAAGTGGCTCCATGGGGTCCCCAAGTTGACCCATGGGTTGTCTTGGTCGTCCATGACACATCCAATGAGGTTAGGACATGTGTCAAGCTCATCTTATATTATAAAAACATTTTTTTTACCTTATACTACACTAATTACCTCTAATCGCGATTAAAAACTTAATAAGTTACTATTCACCAAAAAATTATTTTTATCCCATTGAACCACATTTTACTTCTTAATGACAACCATTTATGTCAGATTTTTGAAATTCAAAACACAAAGATGGAAAAATTTCATTTAAGCGGAAAAATCAGTTTTTATAAGTACCACTTAGTGGTTTCACTATTCATCAAAAATTGAAGTTTTTCAGAAAAATCCCAAAAATTCACCCTAAGCTATATTTGATATTACAAATTCAAAAATGAAGTCTATTTTACAAAATTCAAAACATATAAGTCACATTAATTAATAATTAATTCCCACTGTCAGAGCAAATAGCGTGTTTTTATGAAACAATAAGTATCAAAAGATTGACTCCAGTTTAAGTCTGATTTCAAAGTGAAATTAATTCCAACGACCACTATTAGATTTAATGGTAAAAATATATTAAAATTTCACTTTAAAACCAATTCAAAAGATAATATAATCATATAAATAAATTAGATTAAAAAGAGGTTTTGAATTAAAATACAACATTTTACACTATTCATTAAAAAATGAACTTTATCGGAAAAATACCAAAAATTTACACAAAGTAAAATTTGATGTCCCGATTCTAAAGAAGAGTTTTATTTGGACCAAAAGAATGTATAAGAGTGATCAAAACTATATTTAATGACAGTTCTCCATCAAAAGGCGATAAGTGAACCTTTAGTGAAAATTAGGGTATAAAAGCCTAAAATTGAATTCTTTCCGTATTTTGAGCCTTTATATTTTATTGGATAAATGTAAAAACATTTAAAAAAAATATATAATCATATTTTAGTTATTTCTATCCATTACTTCCAATACAAAGGCTACATGTTAACTACCATTTAAAATAATATTATTTTATTATTAGAGTGCAACGTAAGATTCCCAAGAAACTCGTTGTTGCGTGTTGGGTACGCCATCGAGCATAGCGTCCCCTTTAAAGTCATATTATTATTTTATTCACAAATATGTATAAATATGAAAATTTCATATTCTTTATTTACCTGGGGTGTTACAATCCATCTATAAACTAGCAGTCAATGCACCTCCATTGTGCTCCATGGTCTCTAAGTGTAACAGGAAAAAAGACCCATCATCTTAAAATCATCACTATACCTTTTCAATGATTTCTTTGAAACCATAATACTTATATAATATAACACAACAATTCATATTCCTAGGGTATAAAATATGTCACAGTCGAACCCTTGTAAGTACTCCTCCCAATTACACTACCTCATGTTCAGATCATTCTAGGGGAAAATATAGGATAAGCTATTATGATCATAATAAACCACAAATTTCCCCCAAAAAAGTAAATTATTCCATGTCCTCAAGGAATGTATTACCATTACTATCACCAATTCATGAATCAGGTAATTATTTTTATGTGGTCAGTGTTTCTGGGAACCATACGCCACCATTTGATCATTCTGAAAAAGCACACACCCATGACCTATACCTAAGGAATCACAATAAACCTTATACCCCTTTCCAGATTATGGAATAACCAAATTAGGGGTTATGGTTAACTGTTGTGTAATCTCTTTGAAGGAAACCTAATATTCTAGGATCCATTCATAAGCTGACCCTTTTCGAGTTACATCAGTTATGGGTGAATACAGCCTATAAAAATACCAAAAAACGGAATATCATACCCATCTTGGCCTGGAAGGATTCTTATCTCAAATAGATTCCTTAGTTTCTGCAATTTCATAACAACCCTAACCTTATTGGCGTGCACAAATACTCCTTGATCTAATATCACATGGCCAAAAAACATCACTTCCATGATCCAGAATGTTCACTTTGAAAATTTGACATAAAGGAAATGTTTCTAAAGGGTTCCTAATAGAATGAAAAAATTCCACTCATTCTCCTTCTATGATTCAAAATAAAACATGATATCATCCATGAATAAGATGAAAAAAGAATCAAGATATTTGTGGAACTCAATTTTAATAAGAACAAGGAAGGTCGCTGGAACATTCATTAATCTGAAAGGCATCAACGAGTAATCAATATATCCATACCTACTAGGGAAAGCTGTTTTCATTAAATTTTCCTCCTTCAACCTAAATCGGGGGTCAGCAGAACAAAAATCAATTTTGGAAAAACACAGTTCCCCAATTAACTGGTCAAAAAAGTCATCAATACAGGGAAACCAATAAATTTTCTTAATGGTTACCTTATTTACCTTTTAGTAATGAATAAAAACCAAGAGATATCCATCATCCTTTTCGCAAATAGAATTGGGGTGGCCCAAGGAGATAAGCTCGGGATAATGAATCCTTTGGATTGCAAATTTTTTAGTGGTACCATCAATTTCATCAACTTAGTAGGGGACATACTGTATGATAGAAGAGATATGGGATTCATTTATAGTGATAATTATATCAATAACTCTGCATACCCCTGAATAGGAAATAAAAAAATTTAATCTAGAAATACATCTGGGAACTCATCAACCACATGAGGCAATCCACCCTCAGGAACACCACCATCATCGTCCATCTTGGGAAGTAATAATTGAAAAGAAATATTTACCTATTCTCGATATGGAGGTCCGTCAGGACATCACCAATGATCTGAATCTCCATGAAAAAACTAGTCACTTTCATTAGGTTCCGCAAACCTCACTTATCATCTATTAAAAATCAATATGTTCCTGAAAACGTGTCATCTAATCCATTCAAGGATGAAATAATATATTCCCATATCCAATACTAGGAAATCCTATTCCAGCTTAGCCCCTATCACAGTGAGTACATAAGGTAGACATCTGTGACCCTTGTCTAGTTTCTTACCAAGAGGCATTACCAACACCATCACATTTGATATGGCCTCAGTTGGAAAACACAACAGATTTACAAGATAGGAAAGGATAAATGAAATAAAATCACAAGTATAAAAAACCCTATAGATGGTGAAATCAAAATGGAACCTCAAGCTGTCAAAGGCCCTAAATCAGCTTCCACTAGTTCTTGGTCAAAAAAATGGATATGCCTTGTCTATACTTGATTCAAAGTGAAACCACTGAACTATGTCTCTACCCTGAACTGGATTTGGCCGAAAAAGGATCCAATCCAACATCTAATACCACCGAGTCCTGATCCCACAATCCTGGTTTTATTTGATTGAGCTAACACCCATATGAAAACTATGGATCATGAACCACTCTGATATGGCCACATCATTTTGAAAAAACATTTTTGGAATCTCTCATATCCACACTGATGGAATGGTTTGGTAGGAGTGGTACATGCAGGTCATACGTGTCCCACTTTCCCACATTAATGTCACACAATCGAACAGACATCAGAAGACAGAGATGATGAATTACAAGAAGGATTACCATAACTTCCACCTCCATTATTCCCATATTAGTCGCACTTCCTTTATTTATTTGATGAAATACGACTTCCCATTGCTGGCATAGACCCATAGGAATAAGAATTTCTCTTTCAAGACATCTCCACCAAACAAGCATGGTTGACCACTTCATCACAGGTCTTCAGCTTGAACAGAAATACTTGAGAATATATCTCTTTCTATAATCCCCTCTTGAACAAATGACCCTTCATATGTTCGTTGAAAATGATTTTGGGTGCATACTAAACTAGATTTGCAAAGAGTTTGGAATACTCCTTCATTAGTTGGTCCTCCTGAATATGATCCATAAATTCATGGGATCTGACATACTAATAAACCTCAGAACAATACTTCCCATTAAAAATATCCTTTAATTCTTTTCACCTCATATGCCATTTCTTATAAACTTTCACCACTGGGTCCCACCACCACCATGTAGGACCTTCTAGGAAGAATAAAGCGCATTTTACCCTGAATTCCTCTGAAGTGGGAATAAAATCAAACAACCGATATATTTTCTCAAGCCATTCCTCTAATTTATGAGATTTACTATAACCTCATAAAGAAGAAGGCTTGTTCTTTTAAAACCATGGAGATTTTCCCTTTTTAGGTCCTGGTTCAGCTTCTCTAACCCGAACAGGACTAGACCCCTCCCCTTGTCTAAAAGATTCAATAGCTTAGACCATTGGTCTAACTGGAGTCTGATCAATTGGTGATGGAGAACTCTCTCCATCCCCTTCTTATGGTTACATAGTAATTATCTGGAGAGGCATCTTACTAAAAGAAAAAATAACCACATAATAAATCGTCAAAAAATCATTCTCACCCCATGGAATGTCCCAAGGGGTGTTCCCGATCCCCAAGGGCATGCAAAAAAGGACTAGGTATCATCAATACAACATTGGAATGATTTCACCCGATTATATAAACATAACCTACCAATAACAATAAATAAACCAAAATAGAATAATCACAACCAAAATTGGAAATACATAATTTCACGATTCAATTCAATACCTTTAAATAAAAGCCCATGAAGGCCTACAAAAAAGGGAAAAAAGACACTATCCCATAAAGCACCACACAACAAGAGGTGAATCATACTGAATCCACTAACACAACTGTTATAGTAGGAAATCACTAGTATCCCGAACCACCATCTCCAAACATCATTCCTTTTTCTCTGTCAAACATAACCAAGTCTTCTTAAACCGAATGGTGTATGTAGGGTGTGTGCCAAGGCCCAGTACGAATCCTCATAACAAATAGATTATATTCTATAAACATTATGAGATAAAGAAGCATGTAATTTTTATAAAATAAAATCTAGAAACTTTTTTTACGGAATAAATTTTAACTGAAAATTGGATTTCTTTTTAAATAATTGAAAATGATTACTATATGACAATAGTAAGTAAAATATCTCAAAAGTGTACTACATTAGGGGAAAACCATATTATAACTATCTTAATGTTGAACTAGGTACATCATATCATAATGGAAAGTGGTATAACAACCACAAAAAACAATATTTTCAAGAAAATTCCACTAGGAGGGGACACCCCATGGGGCCAGTGGTATCTAATCATAATTATCATTTAGTTAGTGTTGAATCATCAATACTATTAGATCAATCTTGGAAAGTCCACATCCAAGTCAAATAGAGTACTAGTCTTATCCCTCCCACCTAGACACATAGGTTCCCCTTGGTGTTCAATTTCCATTTCACATGTCACAAAGATCACAAAACTACAAAGACGTGCATGGAAGAAAAAATAAACACACTTCATAGCCCACAATTATCACTACAAAAAATCATTCACAATAAATTCCCACCAAAACCTTTCTAAAACATGTTTCACACCACTTGAGTGATTTATTAACCATGTTTCATAATTTATAAATCACATTCAAAATTCAAAAAGGGTTCAAAACATAAATACAACCAATTTCCATTAGAACAACCAGTTTTAATCGATAAACATAAGAAATTTATTCAAAACACCTTTAACACCAAACACATAAATCATTGAACACATTAAAACACTCAACACATATATCAAATTCATCAAATAATGTATAACCATAGAACCACCAACCTCAAGTGAGGAATCATCTAGAAAATGGTTGATACCGACTACCGCACAATAAGAGTACCTTTACGAGATAAGACATATCCTTTTTTATAAAGATCAAACCTTATGGAATAAGATTAACCCCTAAAAATTGAATCCCAATCCATTGGAGAGATGAAGGCCCAAGGAAGAATTTGAAAACCCCTAGAAAAGTGGCAGAAACCAAGAGATAAGTGGACTTAGTTAATGAATCAATGATAAATTTCTCCAAATACACCACCAAAATGGAGTTTCAATTGAGGAAGAGGGATGGGGAAGGTTCCTATGGTGAATATTCCTCATATGGGAAGATTTTGGTGGTTTCTGGTAAAAGAACAGGGAGAAAGAATACATAAAATCCCAATTTTTATTGACCTGGATAAGCTACATGGTTTTCCCGTACATTTTTCCAAACCGTTTGGCAACCATGAAAATCATACAGTCTAAGAATGCCATGTTGTATGGTTAGATTTCATGGATTAAAAACTATTTGCTAACCATGTGATAACCCTTGGTCTGAAAACACTACATGGCCTCACAGTTACCTAGGCACGAGTGCACGATTTTTCAAACCATGTGCCAACTGTGAGCCACCTTCTCTATCACCATAAACATCCATTTTAACCAAAACATAATGGAAAAATAAGGGAAAAATTATCAATAAAAAATAAATAAAACAATGCATCGAAATAAAATCTTATGTGTGACATTATCTCTTTTAATACTCAAATACAAGGAATACGCTAGACTTTAAGCATGAAAACCCTCCAGGAACAAGAGAACTTCATACTTATATTCAATAATGACTCCCAATGTGGATCCTAATATTTATGATACACATAGATTTCAATAAAGTGTTTTAGATGTATTTTTGGAATTTTATTGTAAGAAATATAGTATATCATAAAAGTTTTATAAGATCATTAAGTCCCCAAATTGATAAATTGATTGTCAAATACGTATAATAGTGTCTAATTATAGCATTCAAAATTAATTTAGATAAGAATGTAACTTGTAAAAAATTTATTATCCTTACATTAGATAAATATAGCATGATTTTAAACATCGGTTGGTTGCCTCCACTTATAAGATAAAATTATATAGTGATAGGAAAACATATTTCATATTATCCTATGATATTCTATCAATGAAAGGATAATAATAAATTCCCTCTATAGTGAGGTTATGTAAAATGGGTCTTTATATGAAAAAATGGATGAATCTTGTCCCCAATAGTTTGATGAAAACTCGATAATATGTATAAGCCTATTCTAAGGAATGATATTTGTTCCCCAATTTTGAAAGGTTTATATCACTCTATAAATTATATCATGGGTCATCTATATAATTTAGATTCTTTTATCTATTTTTTTGGTATTTAATAATTAAAATTGTGAGAATTCCATTTTTATAATGAGGAAGACTGCGAAACCCATGGTTTATAGGAATCATATTCTTTTTATAAACCATAGGAATATAATTAAGTTCAATATTTATTAATTTTTTTAAAATAAAAAATTAAATTTCAAATAATTTATACACTATATGAATTAAAACCAACAAATAATTTTTCATTAAATATTTGAAAATTACAATAAATGAATATTATACTTGTTATTACACATCATGGATTTTTACTCAACACAGGAAAAAAATAAATTAAAATTAGATAAATCAATATGGGATAATTTAAACAAAATTATTCACTACTAGGAAATCACAAAGAAAATATTTTGTCATAAAGACCACAAACATTCAAAACAAAACCAAGAATGATTAAGATCACCATAAAGGGCGAAATAATTTGAAAAAATATATAACAATATATAAGATCTATGCCTTACATATTTTGAGTGGGTATGATGATTAATTTAGTAATTCTACACATAAGAATTATATCTGGCGATTTCAAATATTAACTATTCATAATTGGTCAATGGTCATCTATCCAATATGTATACTAATGTCATGTATTGTAATGTTTTAAATTTAGAATAATATAACTCATAATGGTGTAAAAATAATTTATTAAAATATTATAAATATATATATATTATTTTGTTCTATAAAAATATAATATAAATTTTTATATATTATATGATAAAATTGAAATAATTATTTTAAAATCAATGTAGTAGTAAAAATAATTTTTCTAATATTGATGGTTAATTTTTTTTATTTTTTAATGAATATTTATTAAAAAATTAATATTTCATCTTTAAAGAATTATTTTGTAAAGTATTTATGTTTTACCCTAATAGATTAAATTGAAAAAATAAATATTATTATTATTGAAGAACTAATATATTAAGAAATTTTAATTTATATGTTTATTTAAAAAAAGTACTAAGAACACATAATTTTTAAAAATTAATTTTTAATAAAAGTTGATTTCTTTATATGTTTTCACTTAAATTTTAAAACTAGATTTATGAATTATTGAATCTCAATTAAATAAAATTGACTTAATTTTTGGATATGTTATTTCAAAATTTTCATAGTTATAATTTTTTTAGTTTCTTTAGAAATGGTTTTTTAATAAAAAAATATAAGTGTTATGATATTAAAATTATGTAAAAATAACTGAAAAATTCAAAAAAACATTTTTAGAATTAAAAAATTATTTAGGTAATATTCTTATGAATTATGGATTATTCGTTGAACTTGTGAATATTATAAACAACATCTTTACAAATGAAATAAAATTTTATTTAAATAATAAAATGGTTTTGATCTTTTCATCAAATTAGGTTTTGTAATGGTGATATTATTATTTTAATTTCTTTTAATTCCAATTTTTTTCTCATAATAAAATAATTTATTTCATTATAATAGTTATCTCTGAAAATATTATCTTGTAATTAATCATTAAAACATAATAACACACTTTTCATAAAGAAAATTGTTTTTATGCATTCTATGTGTTTATTTTAAAATTAACATTTAAAACACTCAAAATATTATTTTGTAAAATTATTTAAAAAATTTAAATTTAAAATTTAAAATTATTAAAATGTTCCACACCAAATTTGTTTTTATTATTATTATTTACAATGGTTGAAAATAATTTACCATGGTTCATGTAAGTTTAGGTGAAAGTAAAAAATTTGAATTAATCAGCTAGAAACACACAATGTTATCGCCAAAATGAGAGTATGGAGGGAATGATTACCCAAACACACTTCCCCTACACGTTTTTCAAATTTTGTCCCATTAAAATTTGAATAGTATCATTAAAATTTCTAAAATTTAGTAGTTACTTAAAAAACTACCCAACCATTTAGTTACAAAAGGGGGACAATTCCACCACATCAATATTATCATATCCTTAAAATATTATCATAAAACTATTATAAACTACTACTCATATAACACTATTCCACGTTAATATTCTTATGTTCAACATTAGTTTTTATAAACACTTTATTTATATGTATAATTCTATAGAAAATTCAATTCCTCGCTATGAGTATTTTCAACTACTTAGATTTTCTTCAAAATTATAATTATTAATATCCACTCTATCCACAATAATATGTTAAATTAGTATCATTTTTTTAATAATTTTAATTTAATAAGGTTATTATCATAATATATAATTATATCCAATCCATTAGGAATTAATTTGTTCATTCCTACATGAGGACTACCACCCCACAGGTAAAGAAAAAAATATTTTCAACACCACCCATCATTGAAAGTTCTTATAAGGGATTTAATGATGATAAAATAATTTTATGATATCATTAAAGATATTTTATATAAAAAAATTAAAGTATTAATTATGTGATCAAAAAATGTTTATTGTTAATTCAATCATTTACAACAAGCGTACTAAAAGAAACATATTTAATTCATATTATATAATTTTTTCATATAAATTTCCTATTGTAATAATTTCATTATAATTATTATATATCTAACTAATATAGACTAAAATATGTTATTATTATAATATTTTAATGATTTTTCACTAAATCGCCTCATAATAGTCAATATTCATGGTATATTAATATTGAATCAATTTGAATACATACATGAAAAATGATATAAAATTATATCACGGATGATTATGAAAACAAAATTACTAGTAAGTATAATATAAATTTTGAAATGATGAATATTTTTTTCATAAAATGATACATCAATATTAACTCATTAATTAATAAAAGAACAACTCTTAGTTTAAAAACACCAAAAAAAATTCGTATTGATTTCATCATTTAGGATAAACACAAATACACTCAGGAAATAAATTGAAAATTTATCCAGATTTCTAATTCCTCAATTATAATGTTTATATTTTAAAAAATAACTGATACTGACACTACTCCCAAACACTAGTAGAAATTATTAAAACTAGAAACACCTGATGTGGGATTAGAAGAAAAAAAGTAATATACATGTAGATAATGATTATAAATAAAAATTATAATTTTTTTTAAGAATTTATATACTTATTAAATATTTTATTAATATATTTGACGTTTTCAAACATTATTTTTGTGCTCATTTATCTAAGACAGAAAAAAGTAAGGGTTTGTACTAAAACATTTTTCTTCTGTTGATTTAAAACATTCTTATTGAACAATATTTTTACATGATATAATTATTATAAATAATGAAAATATTTTATTTTATTTCCTAATTCCTTTTCAACGTTTGAAAATAATTCCATTTTACGTCATTAACAAATTATTGTTACCTTGAAAAGCATACTTCTTGTAATGTTTTTTATCTAAATATTGAACTCTTTAAGACTTGTTTTTTTGTTATGAACCTAATTTCATCTATTTAGTATATATAAAGACTATTTGAGTTATTATGTCATTAAATAAATTTTATTCATTTTAATTTATATCCATTTTAATTCTCCCTCTTTCAATAGGAGTTTTTCAAATTTCAGAAAATATTGTATGTGGTTTTTGTTACTCAAATATTTTCCTTTGGTGATAATTAATCCAATTTGAATACATTCAATCAACATTGATATGTTTTAACCTGTACCAATATTATGTTTTATTCCCACATTAAATTTAGGGCATGTCATTTTTAACACCACCTTTGTTTATAGGTTTATTATATTATTTTGGGTACAAAAATTTTTTCTAGAATAAATAGTGTTTATTTAAATGGATTTTACCTCCATATCCATATTTGTACATACCTTAAATTTGTTAATTATCTTTTTGGGAATTTATATTTAACAATAATTATCATTTTATCTAAAATTATACATTTAAAAAAAGTTTTCATTAACCTTTTTTATGAGTGGATTTTTTAAAATCATGTTTTTAAGTATTTAAAAGGATTTTCTTTTCCGTGATCAAATATTCTTCTAATCTACATAAAATTTTGACATACGTTTTATATCTTATTGATGAAAATATGTTACAATTTACTTTAAATTAATTTTCTAGGAATTATTATCTTTATCGTTAAAAAATATTTTTGGAAGGTGACTTGAAAATCACATTTTTATGGTGATATTAAAAATTTATCAATAAGACAAATACCTTTTGTGATTTATCTTCCAATTTAGGATGATTCTTATCCAATTAAGTAATATTTCAAAAATCACACTATATATTATATTTTTTAGTACTCTATTTGAGTGATCATGGTTTTGGTATCATATAATCATGTTTTTCCATTATGTTTTTGCGTTTATGAAAGATAAGAAACTTATTTTCTTTAATTATGTAATATAGAATAGGATGAATTATTTGATATTAAATTGAGCCATATGATTGAATGATTATAGGTTGGGTGTTATATCACAATATAATACATCAATTATTGTTTTATATCTCATGAGATAACTATTTTTATTTATTATGGAATAATTAGTCCATTAAGGGAATCATTTAAGGAATGATCATTCAATCATAGTAATCAGGTATTGATTATTTATCCATTATGGGTATCAAGTATTGATTTCTATAACATGATGATAATCATGCATTTTTCCTTCAACACATTAGGAATAGGGTAGTGATTTATGCTCCACAATGTTTGAGAATTAGCTGGTGAATCCTAATATGATAAGTTATGGTAATATATCATCATAATTGTGCCACATATATTTCATATGTTTTTAAATATTAATATGTTATATAAAATTTTTATTATACTCCATGTTCTAATATATTTATCTTCATTATGTTATGACTTAATGATCTATTTTTTTCAATTTTGTTTTATAAAAAATGTTTTGATGATCTTTGTTTGGGCTTATGTTTTTTTGTCATGATTATTAATGATCATTTGAGAATTATGATTTTCACATATGGTCCCATAGTATTTTTATCAAATATTTATCCCTTTATCATGATTTTTCTCATTTTTATTAACTAATTATTATAAATAGTTGATATGTTTCCCTCATTGCCACTTGAGCTCACCACATTCTTATGACGTCACTCTTTTGTGGTATGAAGATGATTATATCCTATGGAATCTTTAGATGAGGGTGCACTAGATTATGATTATGGATAAATAACCCCAATGGTCGTAAAAGAATGTGATTATTTTTATAGTCTCTAAGACACCGTACACTTAGGTCATTAGGTATTTTTACTATTTGAGCGATTTGTTAATTTTAAAATTATATCATCATATTATATATGTATGTTTATCTTAATCCTCCCTAAAGATAGATTGATTTGAGGAATATCTTAACATTGTTGTGTTTATTTTACAAGGTATTTTATTATATCTATAATTTTCATAATTATGTTTAATTTTTTTTCCTATAGTTTATTTTATTTTATATTATAACCTTTTATATTGTTGCAATACAGGATTTTTCATTTTAGTACAGTGTTTCCTATATCACATGATATGGGACACACATGATTTATATAAATATGAATTCATAAAAAAATATGTGATGTTATATTTGAAAACATATAAAATAGTTTCAAACTCAAAATTTTATTGATAAAAAATTATCATAATTTAACTCATTATGTCTACTGGTTAAATTTTTATACCTAAAACATATGATTTCACAAGATTACTTTGTCCTTTTGAGTGTTATTACATGAAAGCATATTATATCTATGATCCAAGAACTTTACCGACTATTTTTTATAAGAGATATCATCTTTTAGTTATATAATATCTATGTTCATATAGGTTATATAACTTATATGTACTTTCACAGACATTATATGTGCAACATATCATGTACATGTGATCGGTTTGGTGAAAGTACATGGAGATAACCTATAGCCTTTATGTGATCAATGATCCTTAAAGGGTTAATGTATCTCTGGAAAACAATCCTTTCTTCACAAATCTCATTAACATATTCCATATTAATAATTAAAGTATTTTCATTTATAAAAATTCATATGTTTAACATTATTGATGATAATCTACATTGAACTTATAATTAAATTATTCTATTTTAAAATATTGTTGGTTTTTTTGAATCTTCCCTATCATACACTTATTATGATCTAATCCTTACAACTTCCTCTCTACAACATAATTCAAACATGTTGTATTTCTACACCTCTTCCCATACATAGCTTCATATGGTTATATTTTAATTATTGATCATAATTTGGTTTTTTGCATGATAACTCTTCTAGTAGTTGAGATTGACCCTAACATCTATTAAATACATACTTGTGGAATCTCAAAATATCCTCTATGGTTTAAATGGTGTATTTATATTGATAATCCATATGATGGTGATATGTTGTGTCAAAAATTATGTAATTTTATGATAACAGTTGAAAAAATGTCAAAAACGTCATTGAATTCAAAATTTCAATCAAATACATGTCTATATGGTACTCTATGCACCCATAACACTTAATTTACATAAATATTGGTATGTTGATTGAGTGGATATACTATCGAGTGGAAATGAAGTGTGATGAATTCATATCTCAATAAATTCTAAAAAATGAAAATTTATCCCCTAGAGGATTGGTAAAACATATGTATAAACCCTTGGTCGTGTTCTCTCATTTACATAATGATATGGGTAATAGTTTCATCTTCCCACTATACATATTATATTCAATAGTAACTTTTCTGGAATACCACGAATCATGATATATACTATTCAATTTCCTTCTTCATGTTTTCCCACAAGAAAAACTCCATGATATCTTTATACATATTTGAACTTGTAGCATTGATAGATAATTATTTTATATAAGGTACATATAATATATTCATTATCAATTATAGTATTGAATTTATATATATTTATTTCCTGAATATTTTAATTCCATCTTTTACAAGTTATAACTCTGTAATTTTTCATACATTCTTATATATCTCAATATTACCTTTTTTAACCTCATTGATATTCACATGGATGGATGGTTGAGTATCCATTATGGAATGATATATTTTTTCCCCATCAATTATGATTTCTTGGTTGATCCTTTCCAAATCCATGGATATTAGGTCATTTCAATCCTCATTATTTAAAAGGTGGCATGGTATTTCCTCCTTAGATCCTAGACCAATTTTTTCCCCTTTATATGGTGCTAATGTATGGAGCAGTCACATTACCCGATCAACTCAAGCACATTCTTTTAGTGTATTTTTAAATCCATATTTATAAATCTATAATTTATTATCTTGTGATTATTATATATATCACATTTCACTATAGATATAATTCCACAATATATTTAATTTAAATACTACCACTACATGATCCAAATCATGAATCAAGAAATATTTCTAATGAATCATTATTTGATATGATTCATAAGATACTACCTCATTATTTTTTATAAGGATTCACACAATTTCATTATTTAATCACTCAGTATATAAACAAATTATGTATGTATGATAATGTGTGCATAGGGGTGGTTAACAGAATTCTCTTATAATCATTTAAAATGCATAGGAAATCATTTATCTCGATGAATGTAACTCGTTCGGGAATTAAATTAATTTTTGGACATGGAAATCGTGAAAAATATATGGCAAAGAGCCAATAGTATCGGTGTAATCCCTGAAAGGATTCAATATATATAACATTGGTTGTTGTGGTCCATTATAATATAATATATTTCTTTGAGGAATTCATATATAAATTTACCCTCTCTTATAATTATACGAACCATTAATGATATATACATTAGAAACAATACATACTTTATATATTTGACATTCAATGTATCTTATATTAATATCTGAAAAAAATCATAAAATGTTATTCATTACCATCATTTATCTTAGAATATATTACAATATTATATATAAAGACTGTCAAAACACTACTACAAAAACGGGCAAGGGAAGCACCAAATTATATCAGAGCTAAGAAAAAATCGTTGATAAAAAAACCCTATTTGAGTGCTAACATTTTAGCACCGATACATGCCTTCTTTATCAGTGCTTTTATAGCGCTAATAAAGGGATTCTTTATCAGCACTAGAAAAGCGCTAATAAATCCTTCATGTATGAGCTCTAACATTTTAGCGCTGATACATGCCTTATTTATCAGCGCTTTTCAAGTGCTGATAAAGAAGCCATTTCTCAGCATTAGAAAAGTGATGATAAAGATTCCCAGTATTAGTGATAAAATTTTAGCACCGATACAGGGTAACCTTTATCAGCGAATTTTTTAGCACTGATAAAGATACCGTTTATCAGCTCTAGAAAAGCGCTCATAAAGAATTCATGTATCATTGCTAAAATGTTAGCGCTCATACAGGAAGGATTTATCAGTACTTTTTTAGCACTGATAAATATGACCTTTATCAGCGCTAACATTTTAGCGCTGATAAAGGTAGCCTTTTTCAGTGCTTTTTTAGCACTGATAAAACTGTAGTCTCATATTTTATAAAATCGGTCGCACAGTGTCCTTGGTTTATCACGACCTAAAGCTCTCGCAGTACTGTAACCCTGCGACTCCCCTCTACCACCCCCTGATCTTCACATTTCCAGACCTCTACCGCCCCCGATCTTCACATTGTCGGACCTCCGCCACCCCCGATATTCATGTTTCCAGACCTCCACTGTTATCCCTTCTCCAAATCCTTCCCCTCGAACCCCTTTGGTGGATCCTTCTCCCCTCAAACCCTACTTCTCCTCCTCTTCGCTCGACCCTACTCCCCGCGAACCCTACTTCTCCTTTTCTCTTCAGTTGGAGGCTCCTCTCATGCACCTCCTCTCGTGCATCTCCACCTCTGGAAGTTTCCAAGTATGTGATAAGTGATTCAATGCTTTTACACTATTAGATGATTTTGATATGCTTTCTTAGTTTCATGAATGTGTTCTATGGATTACTTTTTTGGTGCGAAATATGTTTTGGAAAGGTTTTTGAGATCTACATGAATTTGAAAGGGGATTTTCGCATGGAAATGGTGGGATTCCATATGTGTTCTTCTTGTTGTGTTTCCAAATGTGTTTCATAAATTTTGAAAGTGGTGTGAATTTTTTTTTCAAAATGGTTTTATTGTACATGTGAAATGGAAAGTGGATTTTTTGTAAAATAGTGGTTTTGGTGTGAGATTTCAATCATTGGATCCATGTGAAAATGTGAAAATGTTAAAGTGGTGATATCCTTATGTGCTTATGATGCTTGGAATTTGTATGTGAAAGTAGTGATATAGTTATAGTTAAGCTAAAAGGGGTCTTAGATTGTAAATACTTCAAGAAATGTTTTAGAGCAATTATATCTAGATTCGATGGTATCAGGTAAGTCAATGGAGTTTCTCAAACTCATCTAATGTTATTATACATTGAATCAATAAACTAATAATTTTTCTAAACTTTCTCAGATTTCACTTGAAGTTTTTTTAAACAAGAATCTTAAGTCCCAGAGGTTTTATATGGGTCTTTGATTAGATATCCTATATCAAGTATTTATGCTGAAATTTACCAACAAAAATTATGTTCTAGATAGGGATGTGATGGAAGAAATTGGCATGACTATTATGTAATGGTTAACTATAGTTACTTATATTCCCAGTGGTAGTTTTAGTGGTTCCTATAAGTGGAATAGAAAGTAGAATGAGCCTCATAGTGAAAATAGTAGTGGTGGTATTTTATAGAAAACTTCCTCAAGATTATATGTAGTGTCTAGTAAATTCCAAATGACTTTTTCAATGTGGAAAGATTGATCACTTAAAGCATTATTGCATGGAAGCATTGAAGATTTACATCTAGTACAGAAATTAAACCCACTTGAAGAGGGTTTTACATGTTTTTACTACTATGTGTAGTGGAATGGAATAATAAATATTGAGAGGTACCAAATCATAGTAATATTATTCAAAAACAATGGGATCCTAGAAACATGTATTAGGAACGAAACAACTTCATGTGGTGGATTTATCTCTAGTAGGAACTGATGTGGGTCATGCGATAGTGAGAGGCACCATTTCCATTTCATTTTCTTTAGTGTATGTTTTATTTAATATTGGTTCCCATTATTATTTCATATCAAACCTCAATATAGAACTATTGAAACTTATAATATATCTCATGGATTATGTTATAGAGATTGTAACATCTCTATGGATAAAGAGGGAGTAAGTTCTCTGATTCTCCTCTCATGCTTTCTCTTTTTTAGAGATTTAGATCATATGATATTTTTTGGTTCTTAAAATAATTCTCCTATATGTTATTCTCAAAATGGACTGACTAGTTTCTAAAAAATCATGGATTTACTATTATCATCGGTGGGTGTCCTACACTTCCCCCAAAAGGGAATTCTATGTTTTCCATAAAGAATCAGACATGAGGCCTAGTCGATCTAGACCTCTTCTTCCAGAGTTGAGTGGGATGATATCCTTTTATGCTATTGAACTAGAGTAGGAAGCCTATTATAGTGAACTTTTCCTAGTAGCTGTTGAATTTCAAAAAGTGTTTCCTTTAGTATTTTTTGGTCTTCCACTAGAGAGGGAGGTGGAGTTCTCTATCAACTTGGTGATGGCTACAAAACGAATATCTATTCTATCTTACCATATTGAACTAGTTAAATTGAAGGAAGTAAATAATCAGTGGGATAAATTGGTTTCCAAATTCTTTATTTAACCTAGTGTGTTGCCTTGGGAAGAACTGGTGCTTTTCACCAAGAAGGTCATTGGAACCCATCGATTGTATGTTGATTAACAGAATATAAATCGTGTTATGATCAATAAAAAGTATATGTTGACCTATATTTATGATTTATTAGATCTTCTAATGGGGGAGTGGTTCTCTAATATTGGTCTTTAGTTTGGTTAACACCAGCTCAGGGTCAAGGAGTTTGATATTCCAAAGACCTCATTTTGGAGTAGGTATAGCCACTATGAGTATTTTTTATGCCATTCGGCTGAAACAACACTCCTTATATATTTATGGTGATGATGAATAGGATTTTCCACTAGTATCTCAACTATTTTATTATGGTATTTATGGATTACATCATGGTTTATTCTAAAAATGTGGATGATCATATACCTAATTTGATAATAGTTTTGGACATCTTGAAGAATCACCAATTTTATGCCAAGTTGTCAAAGTGACAATTCTAGATTCGGGAGGTGAATTTCTTTGGTCACGTGGTCTTGGAACATGGTATCTCGATTGATCTGAAAAGGTTAAAGCTATCATGTCATGTGAGGAACCATAGAATGTCTTTGAGATTTACTACTTCTTGGGTTTATTGGATTATTAATACCAGTTTGAGATTTATGTGTTACTGTATACTTATTATATTTTCTTATTATTTCTTACACACCACCACTTGAGTCAAGTAACCTGATTGAAATCCATATGGGTACTTTGGTTCTATTGTTGATATGGTTTTGTATGTGTTTGTGACATGTGTATGTGTGGATATATGGGTATTTAGTCATGGTGATATTGAATGTAGGGCAGAGACCTAGGAGTGGTAGATGTATCATTCTTGATTATTCTTCTGTTTGGACTGGGGTGATTTGAGGAAACTATAATGAATCTAAAGTAATTATATTTAATGAATTCCATATTGTAGATATTATGAGAATCCTTTCTTTACTTATAGAGTTGGATGATGGTTTTCATCCATAAGTATTTTAGGTTTGTGATGTATAAAAGGATGGACTAGTTGACCATAGAAGGGTTGACCGGATAGAGGAGAATAAGCTATAGGGGATGATGTTGTGTGAGTTTTACCATCTATGACACAAGTTATTATCCCTATGAACCCCTTTGTGTTTGGAAGCTGTGTTAATTTTGATGGGGGGTCTATCCTGGTTCTATTGATTTCCAAATCTTTATTCGAAATGGTGAGGATCTATTAATCTCTATTTTTATAAGGAATTGGTTCTCTTCTACTGTATTTGGAAGTCTTGTTTTGTGTACTTGAACCATAAATACTAATATTTGAGATTCAAATAGGATGGAGATTAATAAAGATTGGATGGATGTTAATCGTTTGACAATAGCGTATGAGAACGAAGTGAAAGAGTTCATCAAGTTTTCAATGGATCGCGTAAAGGATCCTTCTAGAATCCTTTGTCTGTATTTACATTGATGTTATTCTAGACTACTTACTCTAGAGGAGTTGGAAGAAATTTTGATATGTCATGGAATAGATCGGAGTTATAAATGTTGGAATAAACACAGAGAAAAACCGAAAGTAGCTACTGGTTGGGATAAAACTGTGTTTTATGGATCATTAGATATGAATACAAATATGGATAATGAAGAAGACCGTATGGAGGATGTTATTACAGATGTCAATGATGATGAAGATCATTTTGATGAAATGACAAAGACAATTGAAGATGAACTCTATGATTTCCCAAATTTGTTTCAGAAGTTAAAGAGTTGTGCAAAGACGCCATTGTATGCTGGTTTCACTAAATATACAGCATTGTCAGTTGTATTGAAGTTTTATAAATTGAAAGAAGGCAATGGATGGAGTGATTTTAGTTTTACAGAACTACTTTCTCTCTTGAATTACATGCTCCCAAAATATAATGAGCTCCCAAGCTAGACATATGAAGCTAAACAAATTCTATGCTCGATGGGTATGATTTCAGAAAGAATGCATGCCTGCCTGAAAGACTGTATATTGTTTTTCAAGGAGAAAAAATCACATATAGAATGCCCAAAGTGTGCCTCTTCTCAATAAAATAATGATAAATCCAATCCTGAAAAAATTTTATGGTACTTTCCAATCATTCCAAGGTTTAGGTGTCAATATGGAAGTGAAGAAACCGCAAGAAAATTGTTGTGGCATGCAGGTAAAAGAAATCATGATGGGAAATTATGTCATCCAGCCAACTCTCCTCAATAGAAGAAAATTGATCATGAGTATCCTGAATTTGGAAAATAGCTGAGAAACCTTTGTCTTTCTTTATCTACAGATGGAGTGAATCCTTTTGGTATTCAAACCAGCACGCATAGTACATGGCATGTTATGTTGGTAAATTATAACTTGCCGCCCTGGTTATGCATGAAGCAGAAATTCATCAAATTATATATGATTATATCAATACCAAAAGAACCAAGTAAAGATATTGATGTTTATCTGGCTCCTTTGATCGAGGATGTGATGTTATTGTGGGATTCAGGTGTTATGTTGTATGATACTTATAAAATTGAATACTTCACGTTGAGAGCGATGTTGTATGGGACCTACAGAAATCCAAACAAACGCATTCATATTTTTTTTATCCTTTATTAGAATGATCCATGGGTCCTTTGATATGTTTATGAGTCAACCCCACCTCAATCCAAGGACAGTGTGGTCTGTATCACTCAAAGTATCTCTCTTTTGTTTAAAATGGACACAATTTTAAGTGAAAACAACAACTGACCTATGGGAATCGGACCAAACGCATTTGGATTGTGTTTATTCTTTAATATAACTATCCATGGGTCCTTTGTGACATGTATTAATCAACCTCGTCTCAATTAGAGGAACAGTGTGGCCGGTATCACTCAAAGTGTCTTTCTTTTGTTTAAAATGGACACAATTTTAAGTGAAAACAACAACTGACCTATGGAAATCCAACCAAATGCATTCATATTGAGTTGATACTTTAGTATAAAGATCCATGGGTTCTTTTTGACATGTACTAGTCAACCCAGCCTCAATATGAGGCCCGGTGTGGCTGGTAGCACTTAAAGGGTCTCCCTTTTGTTTAAAATGGACATAATTTTAAGTGAAAACAACAACTGATGTATGGAAATCCAACCAAACACATTCATATTGTGTTTATACTATAGGATAAGGATCCATGGGTCCTTTGTGACGTGTAGGAGTCAACCCTGCCTCAATCTGATCCATTATGTGGCGGGTATCACTCAGAGTGTCTGTCTTTTGTTTAAAATGGACATAATTTTAAGTGAAAACAATAACTCACCTACAGAAATCCAACCAAACTCATTCAGATTGTGTTGATCCTTTAGTATAACGATACATGGGTCTTGTTTTACCTTTACAAGTCAACCTCGCCTCAATATGAGGCATGTTGTGGCCGGTATCACTCAAAGTGTCTCGCTTTTGTTTAAAATGGACACAATTTTAAGTGAAAACAACAACTGACCTACGGAAATCTGACCGAACACATTCGGATTGTATTTACCCTTTAGGATAACTATCCATGGGTCCTTTTTTATGTGTATGATTCAACCCCGCCTCAATCCTAGGCATGTTGTGGCCAGTATCACTCGAAGTGTCTATCTTTTGTTTAAAATGCACAGAATTTTAAGGGAAAACAACAACTGACCCACAAAAATCCAACCAAACACATTCAGATTGTATTTATTATTTCATAGAACTATACATGGATCCTTTTTGACTTGTATGAGTCAACCCCACCTCAATTCGAGGCACAGTGTGTCCATTATCACTCAAAGGGTCTCACTTTTGTTTAAAATGGACAAAATTTTAAGTGAAAACAATAACTGACCTACGAAAATCTGACCAAACGCATTCGGATTGTGTTTATCCTTTAATATAATGATCCATGAGTCCTTTGTGACATGTACGTGTCAACCCTGTCTCAATACAAGGCACCGGGTTCCTATTATCACTCAAAGGGTCTCTCTTTTATTTAAAATGGACAGATTTTTAAGTTAAAACAACAGCTGGCGTACGGAAATATGACCAAACACTTTAGGATGGTATTGATCATTTAGGATAATAATCCATGGATCATTTGAGACATGTACGAGTCAACCCCATCTCAATTTTAGGCACGGTGTTTCTGATATCACACAAAGTGTCTCTCTTTGGTTTAAATTGGACACAATTTTAAGTGAAAACAAAAACTAACCTACAGAAATCTGACCAAAAGCATTAAGATTCTATTTATACTTTAGGATAAAGATACATGTTTCCTTTTTGATATGTATGAGGCAACCCTGCCTTATTCCAAGGCACGGTGCAGCCGGTATCACTCAAAGGGTCTCTCTTTTGTTTAAAATGGACACAATTTTAAGTGAAAACAACAACTGACCTATAGGAATCCAACCAAACACATTTGGATTTTGTTGATCCTTTAAGATAACAATACATGGGTCCTTTGTGGTGTGTACGAGTCAACCCCACCTCAATCTGAGGCACAGTGTGGCCGGTATCACTCGAAGTGTCTCTCTTTTGTTTAAAATGGACGCAATTTTAAGTGAAAACAACAACTGACCTACAGAAATCCAACCAAACGCGTTCAGATTGTGTTGATTCATTAGGAGAAAGATCCATGGGTCCTTTTTGACATGTACGATTCAACCCAGACTCAATCTGAGGCCCAGTGTGGCTGGTAGCACTCAAAGGGTCTCTCTTTTGTTTAAAATGGACACCGTTTTAAGTGAAAACAACAACTGACATATGGAAATCCAACCAAACACATTCATATTGTGTTTCTCCTATAAGATAATGATCCATGGGTCATTTGAGATCTGTATGAGTCAATTCATCCTCAATCTAAGGCATGATGTGTCCGGTATCACTCAAAGTGTCTGTCTTTTGTTTAAAATAGACACAATTTTAAGTGAAATCCACAACTGACCTACAGAAATCAGATCAAACGCATTCTGATTATGTTGATACTTTTGGATAATGATACATTGGTCTTTTGGGATGTGTATGATTCAACCCTTCCTCAATATGAGGCACAGTGTGACTGGTATCACTCAATATGTCTCTCTTTTGTTTAAAATGGACACAATTTTAAGTGAAAACAACAACTGTCCTATGGAAATCCAACCAAAAATTTCAGATTGTATTAATCCTTTAGGATAACAATCCATGCTTCTTTTTTGACATGTACGATTCAACCCTGCCTCAATTCAAGGCACAGTGTGGCTGGTATCACTAAAAGTGTCTATCTTTTATTTAAAATGGACACAATTTTAAGTGAAAACAACAACTGACCTACATAAATCTAACCAAATGCATTCATATTGTATTTATTCTTTAGGAGAAATGTCCATGGGTCCGTTTTGACATGTAAAAGTCAACATCGCCTCAATCCGAGGCATGTTGTGGCCGGTATCACTCAAAGGGTGTCTCTTTTGTTTAAAATGGACACAATTTTAAGTGAAAACAACAACTGACCTATAAAAATCTGAACAAACACATTCATATTGAATTGATATTTTAATAGAATGATCCATGGGTACTTTTTGATGTGTAAGAGTCAACCCCATCTCAATATGAGGCATGGTGTAGCCGGTATCACTCAAAGGGTCTCTCTTTTATTTAAAATGGACAGATTTTTAAGGGAAAACAACAATTGACTTATGGAAATCTGACCAAATGCTTTCGGATTGTATTTATCCTTTAGTAGAATGATTCATTAGTCTGTTTCAATTTTTATGTGTCAACCCCTTCTCAATATGTGGCACGGTTCTACTGGTATCACTCAAAGTGTCTCTCTTTTGTTTAAAATGGACACAATTTTAAGTGAAGAAAACAACTAACCTAGGAAAATCTTACCAAACGCATTCGTATTGTGTTGATCCTTTAATAGAATGATAAATGAGTCCTTTATGACGTGAATGAGTCAACCCCATCTCAATCTGAGGCACAGTGTGGCCGGTATCACTCAAAGGGTCTCTCTTTTGTTTAAAATGGACAGATTTTTAAGTGAAAACAACAACTGATGTACGGAAATCTAACCAAATGCTTTTGGAATGTATTGATACTTTAAGAGAACGGTACATGGGTACTTTTCGACATGTACGAGTCAACCCCAACTCAATCTGAGGCATGGTGTTTCCGGTATCACTCAAATTGTCTCTCTTTTGTTTAAAATGGACTCAATTTTAAGTGAAAACAACAACTGACCTATGGAAATATGACCAAACGCATTAGGATTGTATTTATTATTTAGGATAACATTCCATGGGTCCTTTGTGACGTGTACGAGTCAGCCTCGCATCAATATGAGGCATGGTGTGGCCGGTATCACTCAAAGGGTCTCTCTTTTGTTTAAAATTGACACAATTTTATGTGAAAACAACAACTGACCTATGGAAATCCGACCAAACACATTAGGATTGTCTTGTTCCTTTATAAGAATGATCCATGGGTCCTTTTTGATGTGTACGAGTCAACCCCACCAACCCCCTGGACCCCCTCCCACCCCCACCCCCACCCCCCTGGACACCCTCACCCCTCTGGACACCTTCACCCCTGGAAAGCCCCCTCAACCCCCTTGACAACCCCACCCCCTGGACACACCCATGGACAACCCCCCCCCCCCCCCACCCACCTCGGACATCACCCCAACCCCCCCCCCCCCCCCCACAGACAACCCCCCTAGACAGAACCCCCACCCCTCCTTGACAGCACCACTCCACATGGATACCCCCCACCCCCTGGATACCCCCCCACCCACCCATGGACAGCCAGCCCCACCCTCCTGGACACCATCCCACCCTCCTTGGGCAGCCCCCCAACCTCCTAGACCCCCCTGGACACCCCAATCCAACCGGACACCCCCATCCCACCCTCCTAGACACCACCCCACCCCCCTTGGACAACCCCACCAACCAATCAGACTGCCCCCACCCCCTAGACACCCCCACCCCCTGGAAAGCCCCCACCCCCCCTGACACCCTGGACACCATCCCCCCCTGGACACCCCCATGGACATCCCCCCCCCCCCCCGACACCCTGAACACCCCCCCCCCCTCCTAGATACCACCCCACCACCTAGACACCCCCCCCATGGACACCCCTTTCCCCCCAGACACCCCCATCCCTCCGAACACCCCCTACCCCCCTTGGACAGCCACCCCAAACCCCTAAACAGCCCCCCCAACCCCCTGAGTTCTGAATAGAATTCTTTATGTTATTTAATTAACTTATGAATTATGTGTTAATGGTGTATGGGTATACTTGGTGTAATTAGATTATTATTTATGTGTTAATTTTGTATGGGTATACTTATTGAGATGCTGAATTTTTTGCTGGTGTTGTTTGGGTGTGCTGCGGAAAAAAAATTGTTGCAGTAGACATGGCATTTATCGATTCTAGAAAATCACTAATAAAGGATCAGTTTATCTGTGCTAAAAGAGCGCTGATAAGAACACATTTATCAGTGCTGTTTTAGCACTCATAAAGGGGTCCTTTATCAGTGCCTTTTTAGCACTGATAATGTCTCCCTTTATCAGTGCTTTTTTAGCACTGATAAAGGTTGATTTTATCAGCAATTTTTTAGCACTGATAAAGTACACCTTTATCAATGCTTATTGAGGGATGATAAAGGGAACCCCCCCTCCTTATTAGATCTAATCTTAACAGTGATTTTATAGCGCTGATAAATCCCATTTTGAGCGCAGACAAAGCCCGTTTTTGTAGTAGTGAAAAGTGATTTAGGTGGTCTCTAATGACTCAATTAACCTTACCCATGATTATTAAGGGTACTTTATGATTCCAAATGCAAATACTATGAATTAATAGTGGTATTATCTTATACGATTGGTTTTCCTATGTATATCCTCTATTTCTACTCTTAATTGATGATATTTTAATTAAAGTTCTATCATCAAGAAGTATTTATCCCTTAATAATTGATCTAGCATGTCATAAATATGGGGTAGAGTATACTTGTTCATGAATTTAATCCAGTTAATTTTATTATATTCAATGAAGAGACATATTGATCCTTCCTTCTATGTAACAATGTTGGCTAGTGTACCATACAGTAAAGAACTTGTTCATATAAAACCACTTTTACGATTCTATTATCGCCACTTTTAAAATTCCTCAATTTTAGTGGGTTTTTTATATAAGGACTCTTTGTTGTGGGAATACAAGAAAGTATAAGTTCAATCAAGAATTCCGAAATATGTTTTAGCATAAATCATAGAAAATCCATAGGAAAAACATCAATATATTCATACCCAATAATTATATGCTCAATATTTTTCTTCTTCATATTTCTTTTTGAGATTAATAACCCTTATGATTGTGTATTAATACACATATAATTGAATTAATATCTATAATGAGTTAATAATCATCCATTAATTTATATATAATAATTGGATGATTTTTGATATAAAATATGACTTACCCCTCCTAAAAATTGGTATGTGATAGATATATTTATATAGGGAAGATCTATGCCCAATATCACATCAAATTAAACCCAAGGGATAATTATATTATCTATACAAATCAAATTAAGAAAATAGACAATCAAATTAGAGTTATAGATATTGGATTAATTCATTATTTCTCACTAAATTTTCATTGTTAATTTCACATTAATTCATTGGGGACATGAATTAATAGTTATAAATTCATTTCAATAGAAAATGTAATTCATATCACATGGATAAAATATGATGGTTTAAATATCAGATATACCTAAAACCACCCCAATTTAATGATACTTAATTTGGTCTATTACTAACACCACAATGGATATATAAAGTATTAAACATTAATAGATATAATAAGAATCATATGATAGTTGAAAAAATTGATATAATCTCATAAATTAGGAATCTGTCTTTTTAACCTATGACATTTCAGGTATAACTTGTGACACACATGGGTAAAACAACATTAGTTTTAAAGAATAATATGACACTCCCTCCTTGTTCAACTATGGTATGAATAATCTTTATCCTCCTATTATTTATAACTTGGTTAAAAAAAATTAACTATGCATCACTCTTATTCCCACTAGGAAAAACGAATGATAATATACATAGATATTACAACAGTAAACATGATTATACCATCTCAAAATAAATTAAAACCCAAAGACATTCTGTTTTATTGTCTTTTAATATGAGATCAATAGATTTTTTTTAAAAATATTCTTCATCTACTCTCATAAATAATATACACATATGATAACATTCCATATATATTAAACATAATACTCTATTCATAACTTAGGGATGTAATGTCCCCAAATTTCCATGCAATTTATTTTATATATGAAATTATTTTGA
This sequence comes from Viscum album, assembly GCA_963277665.1. Classification (NCBI taxonomy): domain Eukaryota; kingdom Viridiplantae; phylum Streptophyta; class Magnoliopsida; order Santalales; family Viscaceae; genus Viscum; species Viscum album. The sequence goes on from OY728121.1 coordinate 770,178,798, forward strand.
TACTACATGCTCTAACGACATGTGATTCTGAGGCTCGGAGTGCCCAGAATGATCTGTTGAGAAATGATAAGCTTTAAATAGCACGTGTGAGTTGGTTTCCTGAAAAAAGATGAATAACTCCTAAATGGTTTCACATCTTATAAATATAGGGGAATCGTTGCATTCAGGATGGTGGGTTTAACCAAGGCGCGACTTAATTTTAGTCGGTTTAGACCTCCAGTGAGAAAACCTAAAAATGGAATAACCGTAATTAAAATAATTAAAAAAACTATTTATTTTTAAAAGGCTTATAACTCATAAACAATGACTCAGATTAAAAATCTAAGACCACCACTAAACTTGTGAGGGTATGAATTCTTTAGCTAGACCCCAATATTGGATAGTATAGGCCAATAGTGGATCTTAGTTATTGGTTGTGAATAAAATAATTAATTAAAAATTATATTATTTTCAAATCCTTTTAAATCCTAAATGGTAAGTTGGATTGAAAATCCCAAAGTACCATTGAACTCATGGGGACATGTTCCCCTAAGTAAGAGCCTATCCTCAACTAATGCGGTTCGATGGTGAATGTTAATTTTTGAACTTTTTTTAATGTACGTTCAATAAACATGCGAGGAGGATTTTTTAACATTTAAACGGATGATCGGATCATAAATCCAAGGCCCAGTTGAATTTGGAACTTTAGGATTCACCTATAAATTACTTAACTTCTTCCAAAAAGGGCGGAGAGAAAATTTTGTTTTTCGATATTTTAAATAAAAATAATAAAACAATTTAAAACAATTATTTTATTTCATTTCTCACCGCATGGGTGGAGGATGAAGACAGAAAAGTGCAACAACAAGGCAGAAACGAGGCACGTTAATGGAGGGTTAATAATTAGTTGTCTGAAATCGTGACACTATTATCTTAATAGATCAATAAATGAGGCTAATTTAATTATCAATATTAATGGGTGCAGTGACGTCGTGCTTTTTTTTCATTAAATAATCCAATGTTTTGGGTTTGTAAATTAAAAATGGATGATTATCTGAAGAAACTTATGCTAATTTCCTCCCAAAAAATGACGAAGAACACCAATGAGACACCACTGACTTTGATATTCCTTGAAGAAAGGAGACGGATGTGATGTTGACACGTTAAAACAGAAAGAAATAATGCTCCAACATCGAACGTCATAGAGGTAGGGGTTTTATATGATTTTTGACATTCTTCCCCAATATTTTCTAGAATTGAAGAATGCAGATCAACCCAAAAACAGGTTGATGGGCACATAAATTGTTCATGTAGGAGGGTAATACTTTTGGGAATTTCTTTATCTGTGTTTAAATTATTATTTATGATGAAACAAAAATCCTTGAGACTCCCCCTGATTATAAACCTCTAACGCGAAGGGCCCGAGCTGATAGAGGCATGGCCCGAGAAACTCCGTGTGTGTGTTCATGATGTTTGTATTCTCCAAATGTTGGTGAGGGTGATTTAAGGCCTTTGTAGTGAAGAAGGTGAACTCCAGAGGGCATAGATGTAGGGGGTAGGAATAATGGACCACCGGTGCATGTCTGGTGGTCTGCCGAAGGATCTTCTTCCATGCTGGAACTGGCGGCACGTGCCAGCCGCATGCTGGTCTACGAGTTGGAGGGTCGCCGGCGGCCGGGTGGAGTGGTATGCCCGTCGGCGCACCGCGGCGGCCGGAGACCACGGCCAGCAAGCCCTAGAAACAGAGGATGTAGTACTAGGAGGGGCTCCGTATGAAGGTTGGTGGCCCATGTCTGGGCTACCCGGTTCGGCTGGAAAAGTCATGGTCTGTTGGTCGTGGCTGGAGGTGGAGGCCCCACGGTGTCCCGCAGGACAGAGGGGACCGAACGCAGCATAGCTGCCGCCTCACGGTCGGGAGGCACACCTTGTCCGCCCCATGCGGTCAATCATCGTGACGGTGAGCTGATCCCCTAGTGAGTCAGGGCGGTTCCATGCCCAGTAGGCCGATACCGTGCCCAGCGGGACGGACCAACACTGACGAGCAGGACCCACACCGACGAGTCAGACTCGCACTGACGGGCGAGACCCACAACGGAGTTCCAGAACCGCACCGGCGTGCTAGACACGGGCTTGTATGTTAGAGCTGATCCTACATTTTGGATTTGTCCACTTCGGGTCGGGCTGTACTAGACCACGTCGCCGGGCAATCTAGCGGGCTAGACCTTCAGCAAACTGGGTCGGGTCCAGCACGGCCTATTAGGAATGGCCTATTGTAAAGACAAGACCACACCGACCTAGACCTGAACCAGGTCATGTCGATTCATTCAATCTTAATCCGGGATATGTGGAACCCCCAGGGTGGGTCGGTCTAGTCAGACTCGGCCCTATCACAGTCGGACCCCTGGTTACTAAAATGAATGTATCTTGCAAACCATGTGTCTGATTGATGAGTCATTTTCAAACTTGGGACCCTCTCGACGAGGCAGATCTTTGGGAATTCTCAATGGTGATTTTCATTGATGTTGATATGTGATGAAGGGATTTAGGGGAGGTTCTCCTAGGCGTGCTATGTATGGAACCCTCTGGTTGGATGAGACCTGAGGACTACTGATTTTCGACTCTGGATGACTTGACCATGGCCTAGTGGGAAGCACTTCTCAGTGACTTTGCTAGCCCATGATGGGAAGCACTTCATTGTGACTTTACAGGCCCACAGTACATTACGGGGAGGAGTACCCCAGTTGGCCATGACTAGTGGTATGCTCTTCTAATTAACATTACAGGCCCATGGTACGTGGTGGGGATGTGTACCTATATAGTCCAAAGTTAGTGGGAATCACTTCTTCGTGACTTGGCAGACCCACTATACTCTTTAGTGGAGGAGTTCTCCATCGGTCGAGGTGTTTGATTTTGTGACTGATGTTTCCACTATCACTACCCTAATCATATACACGGTGTCAGTTGTCTTTTGTTTCATGATTTACATTGAGGATTGTTGTGTTGACATTCATTTTTTTTGGGTCCCTACTGAGTACTTTGTTACTCACCCCTACACGGGCTTCACCTACACGTGTTGTTTCTAGTGCAGACGATCAAAGTTTCAACAGAGACATTGGTGGACCGTCAGCAAGAGGTACTCAGGGGGATAAGGCTGACAGATGCTATAATAGTGGACTTGGTGGCCTAAGACCAGGCGGGGCCCAATATTATCGGGTGGACAGGACATTCTACTTCATTTTTTAGTAGCTACACTACTCTCATGGCCATGTGGTGTTTTCTACGGATGACCATCAAAGCATCCTTTATACAATTTTTAATTTTCAGTTCATTGTTGGTTTATATTATGGCCCACTCACATTCAGTTTTACTTTCACCCAACCTTGCTAAAGTGGTACTTGTTTTCCTCTTTCCTTGAGTTGGGATTTGGTTGGAAATGAGTGTCCATACATGTATTCAGGAAAATTCCTCCCACTTTCATGTTGATTCCATCGGTGCTTGTCTCCATCCCCTTGTCTTTGGGAGGCAGTCTTGGGTTAGTCACAGCACAGGCCCTGAGGAACGAGTCATGACAACATGGTATAAGAGGGAGGTAGATTCCCTCTTAAATACTAGGAGTCTATATTTTGTTTTAAGGAAACAATGTTATGTATTGCAAGTTTGAATTTCAGATTCGTAGAGTCCAGTGATGGTGTGGCAGTCAAATTAACCATACACCAGTACCTTTAACTCTTATTTTCATCTCTATACAGGAAAACACTAGTTGCATAAGTGTCTATGTAATTTCTTTTGATTAATAGTCAGCTCACTAGGTATAACCTTCTAATCATGGTACATATTGATCTATCTCAGGATGAATCCATGTGGACAACTTTCCCAGATCTCGATACATAGTTTTTAAGACAGTCTACCTTGGAACGAGGCGTTTATTTAGGGACAAGTGCTAGACATGGCCCCACCGGGTGGTATACTGGTGTTACCACCACCCGTTGATTAGCCAGCAGGAACACATCTAGTGGATCAGGTGGATGCAGCTTGCTAGAATGAGTCATGGATGAATCTTTTGGCACTAAGAGATGAGTCACATGGTTTGAATGTGTGTCATGGGAATCTGCAAGAATGATCAATAGAGATTCAGGGTCAAAAGGGACTATGAATTTTTGATGAAAAAAGTAATCCACACAACTAGAGGGTTCACGGGAGGGGAGGTTCTAGTTTCCAAAAGATAATGATTTTTCATTCATGTCATGAAAAGGGACATCTTGTGCGAGATTGTCCCACCATTCATACAACAGGGCATGAGAAGAGACAATTGCATAATATCAAGTCTTATGACCTCAGGACTCCATGGATGAATCAATGTATGATGTGTGTCTTTCTACATTAGATGCAGTATTTATAGAAACATGTACTAGTGATTTACCTTTCCCACCACTTCGTCTTTTTTTATATCTATAGGTTTCAGTTAAGATCATTTACTTGACCCTCGCACTTAGAGACTCCTACTTAAATAGACCCAATGACCCCACACTATTTCTGATAGTGTGACAAGACTCTTGGAGGCGAGAGTATCGGTTGGGATCTCTTGGTAGTAGCGTCGAGGATTTACGATGTCATTCATGGAATGTACTAGTACCATTCATTCCATGATTGATTGTATTATTCCAAATGATGTGGTTCATCCGTGGAGATGGAACCATATTTCTCTTTATCGGTAGAGTGGAAATCCTTGCAGCTCTTGAGGGACTCAGGTAGAAGAGTTTATAGCCAAATCGTATTCAGTGGTCTAGTTCGACCCTTAGTGTAGTGACAGTAATGATTCCCCAATTTCCTTAGTGATAGTAGAGTAAAAGGACATATCCCTTGATAATGTTCCATAATTACCACTCCATTGAGAATTAATCTTATGCTTTGATCTGTACCTTGGGACGACACTGATATCCACACAAGCAAATTAGATTACTCCCGTAGAGCTTTGTTAATTGAGGGTACAACTGGAGGATAGTGGAAGGGAGTGGATGCATGCGGTTATGGAGTATGACCCGAGGGATCCACAAATGAATCAAGGTAGAGTCTATGTCTAATATAGGTTGTTGTATTAATAGACATAGGGGATAATCATTCCTTCTTTTCTTGAATCTTGTAGACGACCTAGAGTTTCCAGTTAAACTGTTGACTTGATCCTTAAATATGGATATACCTATGGTAGGAGACTCAATTATCACACTTATGCTAATGGAGTGATCTGAACTTTAATGCAAGAATTTCGGTTTGAACCTCTTGGTGGAAGCGTCAAGGCCTTATGATGTTTGTTTGGGTATGAATTGGTCATCCACTTTTCATGCTCAGATTTAATTTCATAGGCAAATAGGATGGGGTATATCTGTAGCATTGGAATGGATTTTTCCTTGGTTGGTAAAAAACGGAAACCCATGCAGCACGGGATAAACTCATGCATTGGAGGGTGCAATTGATCCCTCATGAGTCGGCCGACCTTACCCTCGTGGTAGTATATGTTTTGATTTTTTAGTTCCCAACAGTAGATGTTGAATGTGGGAATGTTCATTTAAAATATGTTTCTAGATATACCTCCATGTAGGGGGAGAGACATCTGTATCATTCTACACCCTGATATTGCACCAATATCAGCATCAATGCATCAGAGGGCTTTCTTAGAGCTTCACAAGAAGGGGGAAAAGGTGGGGGACTTGCAAAGAAGGGATTAATAAGACACAATTTTTGAGGTTTTTTGTGTATTACCATCACTTTAATCAAGTGGATCTGGAAAATGAGTTCCCACTACCAAAAGGTCAATGGGAACATCAATCAGTTAAAAGGGGTATCCTTTTGCATGGGTGGAATAGTGCCCACTGTCTTTTCTACAGTTGAGACAGTGGCGATGGCTATAGTTATTTTAAGACTATAACATTCAGTTAGTATATACTTCTGGGAAGTGGAATGTGGTGATAAACACACTATTCAAGAAGCTTGGTATACAGCTATTGAGTTAGGTAATAGAGAAGCTAGTTGCGATGTAGATATCCTTTGTGGATGATGATATAGCATCTTACCTTATGTCAATGAATGACACCCCCACTCTTACAGTGAGTTAGGGAGGCACAATTTTTGGATGTTAACTATGTGGCCCAACATGCTCAATTATCTTCAAGACATGTTCCTGATGGATTTTCTTTTGGAGGGGATTATGTCATCCATTTTAGAGGACACACCATGGTACGAATGATGTTACATGAGGCAGTGTTGAGGGATTTTCATACATCTCCTTTGGTAGTACATCATAGTGTGGAAAAGATGTACTAAGACATACTAAATTAGTACTTGTGTCTAGGATATGGAGAACCTTGGTGTTTGTGGAGGGAGTCCATGTTTTCCTTTGGGTCTCACCCTGATGGGGATTGAGGAGTTTTAGCTGGGGCGATAGATCCTTCGATAGATCCATTGCACGTTATCGACTGGGGTGAGATACACCTTGACGATGGGGAGATGTTTGCAAAGTTCCCAATGGAGATAGAGGATTGATAGGAGAGTGTAGTTCATGGATAGTCAATTCATCTATTGTGTGTTCAGTAAAAGCACGAGAACCTCTAGGAGAGAACATGGGATCAGGGGGCATAGATTCATGCTTTGTACCCCCCATTCGTTTGATTTGGCTTTGTGTTGGATTTTTGTGACGTAAAGACCTAAGGTGTGGAGAATGTAATGTCCTGTAATTTCCGTGAAATTTTTTTTATATATGGAATTATTTTGAGACCACACGGTCAAAAAACACATGATTCTGAGGCCCGTAGTGTCCAAAATGATCCTTTGATAAATGTTAGGCATTAAATAGCACGTGTGAGTAGATTTATGGAAAAATTGGAATAACTTCTAAACACTAACTTGGATCATAAATATGAGGGAACCATTACATTTAGGATGATGAGTTTATCCTAAGACTAAAATAATTGTATCTTCACAGGCCTCCAGTGAGAAAAAAAAATGGAATAACCATAAATAAAATTATTAAATAAAATTATTCTAATTTCCAAATTCTTATATCTCACGAATGGTGACTGGATTTAAAAATCTAATACCACCGATGAACTCGTGAGGGTATGATTTCATTAGGTAGAACCTAATATCAGTTTGTGAGGTCCAACAGTGGATGTTAGTTTTTTACCCTAAATAAAATAATTAAGTAACCATTATATTATTTACAAATACCTATATCTCCTAAATGGTAACACAGATTGAAAATCCGAGAGAACTATTGAACTCGTGCGAGATTGTTCCCCTTAGGTGGAGCCTAAACTAGATTGGAACGGGTCGAGGGTGAAAGTTAATTTTTGATCTTTTTATAAGGTGCATTCAGAAAATGTGCGAGTGGGATTTTATAACTTTTGATCTGGTGCTCTGATAGAAAACATGAGGGCACCATTGAGATTAGAATGTAGAGATTCACCGAGAAATGACTTAGCTTCGGCCGGCAAGGTCTGACTAAAAAAATTATTTTTCTGATTTTTCAAGAAAGATAATAAAATAATTTAAAACAATTATTTCTTTTTTTCTCAACATTGGGTGGTGGAAGGAGATGCTACAGTGAAATGATGAGATGCATTAATGGAGGGTCAGTAATTGATCATTTATAACCTTGATGCTATTACATTAATTGATCACTAAATATTGGTCATTAAATGAGGCTAATTTAATGAGCATAATTATTGGTCATAGTGTTGCTGCGCCTTTTGTTTTCTTTTAATAATCCAAGGTGTGGGGTTTGGAAAATAATCGTGGAAGAATCTCTGAAGAAACTCTGGATAATTTCCTCTCCAACTAAGAATGAAGAAGAACACCAGTGAGACTCCACCGACTTTGAAAAACCTCAAAGAATGGAGCTGGAAGTGACGTTGACATCTTGAAACCTCAAGAACGAATGCTTCGGCATCAAATACCAAAGAGGTAGGGGTTTTATATGATTTTTTATGTTCTTACCCATTTTTTTCTAGAAATGACAAACATGTATCAACCCACAAAGAGGTTGACCCACACTACATGCGTTTTTGGAGGAGGGTAACACTATTTGGGATCTCTTTTTATAGGATTATGATTATTCTTGTATGATCAAACAAAAATCCCTGAAGCTCCCCCTTGATTAAAACCTCTAACACGGAGGGTCCCAGCTGACACAAAAAAGGTTCGAGCACCTCCTCTTGTGCATTCATGATGGCCACATTCTGAAAATGATGGTGAGGGTGATTTATAGACATCATAGTGAAGAAGGCGAACTCCTAAGTCCATAGACGCAGATGACCTGAAGAACGGACCACCAATGCACATCCATGGATCGGCCGAAGGATCTACCGCCATGGCGGCGGCACATGAAAGTTGCATTCTGATCAAAAAAATGAAGGGCCTCTGGCCACGTGAACGACCAGGTGGAGTGGTGCTCCCATCAGCACCCCACGACGGCTGGAGACCGCGGCCATCTGACCGCGGCACCGAAGGATGCGACTCTAGGTGGGGCCCATCATGAAGGGAGGTGGCCCGCATCTGGGCCACCAGGTTCAACTGTACAAGCTGTGATCTGTCTGCCTCGGCTGGTGGTAGAGTCCCATGATATCCCGTGGGGCAGAGGGGACCGGACGTGGCGCGGCTACCATGTCCCGGTCAGGCGGTGCCCAATGGTCGCCCCAAGGGGCCGGGCTTTCGGCCAGAAGCTAGAGTCCCCAGTGGACTGGGACAATTCTGCGCCAATCAGGATGGTACCATTCCATGTGGGCCGGACCGTCACCAATGGGCCGAACCTACATCAACAGGCCATACCCGCACCGATGGGCCTGACCCTCACCGGTTGGCCTGGCCCGCACCGACAGGTCGGACCCGCAATGGCGGGCCAGGCCCGAACTAGTGGGAAGGACCCGCACCAGTGGATGAACCCGCACCCAGTGGGTCGGACCCACAATGACAGGATAGACCTGCACCCTTTTGGTCAGGCCAGACTAGACCAGGTCGCCAAACGATCTGGCGGGCTGGACCCTCGGCCAAACCGAGCCTAGTCAAATGTGGCACATTAGGTCAGGCCCATTGGCCATCCCAAACTAGACCGACCCAAACCCGAATCAGTTCATGTTTAGTTGTTAGATATTAATCTAGGGTATGTGGGACCCCCCAAGGCTGGGTTGGTCGGGTCAGTCTGACCGGGTCAGACTAGGCCCCATCATAACTGGTCCCCTGGTTACTAAAAAGCACGTATCTTGCAAACTTTGTGACCAATTGACGAGCCGTTTGTGGAGTTTGGACCCTCTCAATGATCTAGATCTTTAAAACACGCTTTTTTGACTTTCATGGATTTTGAGATCCAACAAAGTGCTTGAGGAGTGGTTCTCATAGGTGTGCTACTTAAAGAATCCAGCGGTTTATAGAGACATGAGGACTGTTGATTTTTGACTCTGGCTAAATCCACCATGGACCACTAGGATGCACTTCTCTGTAACTTTTAGGCCCACAGTGGGAAGCTCTTCTATATGAATTTTCATGCCCATGGTACGTGACAAGGAGTAGTACCTTATTTGGCAATGACTAGTGGTAAGCACTTCTCTATGACTTTTCAGGCCCGCAGTACGCGATGGTGGGATATACCGAAGAAGTCCAAGGTTAGTGTGAAGGACACTTTTGTGACATGGAAGACCCATTTTAATCATTAGAAGAGGATTTATCTCGCATCTGATGTGTTCAATTTTGTGAATGATGTTTCCATTATCACTACCATAAATGTATACCTAGTGTGTGATGTCTTGTGTTTTGTTCTTTACTTAGAGGATTATTTTGTGGTATTTTCTTTTTTTTTTGGGTCCCTACTGAGTACTTTGTTACTCACCCCTAAATATTCTTGGCCCTCACGTGTTGTATCTGGTTTAGTCGATCGAAATTTTGATAGAGTCTTTGGTGGACCAGGACCTAGAGGTGCTCAGGGGGACAAGACTAATGGATGTGACAATAGTGGATCCGGTGTCCTAGGACCAGGAGGGGCCCATTTTCACCTGGTGGACCAAAAATTATACTTCAGAATATAGTAGCTACATTACTCTCATGACCATGTGGGGTTTTCCTCAGATGGCCATCATATTTTCCATTGGGTACTTTTTCTTTTTCAGTTCATTTTTGGGTTTGTATTTGGGCCCACTCACTTTCAGTTGTACTTTCACTCATCCTTGTTTTATTGGTATTTGTTTTTCCCTTTCCATGTGTTGGGATATGTTTGGGAATGTGTGTGCGTATATGTATTCAGGAAAATTCCTCCAACTTGTAGGTTTATGCCTTCAACGCTAGTCGCCAACCCTTAGCCTTCAGGAAGTGGTCATGGGGTAGTCACAACACATGCACTAGGGGTCGGGTCGTGACTAGGGAATGGAAACATAATAAAAGGGGTGAAAATCATCTCAAATTAAAGGAAATATAGTATATATAAAGTTTTTATATTTGGACTTAAATATGGTAATATATCATTATTAGTTGAACATGTGTGTGTGACAACATAATAAACATATATGATCATAATATATGGAAATATTATGAAATAAAATATATAATAAAACTCAACTAATGACAAAATTATTTTGTCCTAAAATAAGAATAATGAATCGGGATATGGTAATACAATAAAATTATGATAATATAAAGAAAAATTAACACATATATTTGAAATAACATAGAAATTCAACTCAAACATATGCATGGAAAATCATTTATTATATAAAGTCTCACGGCCAAAACGATTAACACATGGTTAACATTGTCCACTAACTTAGTGGATTAGGTTCACTCCATGCATCATAACATTTCTTTTCATGAAATATAATTCTTTAAACAGTGCTTTTTAGAACTATATAACTTCAGGTCTATTCATCACAGGATGAAAAACTTTATATATTGATGCCATTAAAAAGTAATAGCATTGATAAAGACATAAAGAAATAATTAACCTAGGGTAAATAAATTGATTTGTTAAGATTTATCTAAATTCATAATAATTAATAATCTCGATAAAGGTTGTATATGAACTCATTTGACCATATCCATAGTGAAACAGATAAATAAGTAATGATGCAGACTTTAATGGAAAAAAATTGTATACAATATTTCAGATGAAATGAAGTAATATGATTTATTTTTTAATAAAAAAATGTTCCATAAAATTAAAAAAATCTACAATTATATGGTTTTATAAATAATGATATGGTGAATAATATTCATTTTGATGAATTGTAAAATCTAGGAAATGTTGGTTCATTAAGAAAATTGATGGAAATTATTAGAGAAAATGACTGAGTAAAAGAACATAAAAAAATTAATTTCACTACTTTTTATATAAGTTAAAATCATTAAAAATAAAATTAAAAAAAATATATGACTAGATAAGTATACCTAAAAAACTATAAAAATCATGCACATGGGAAAAAAGGATACTCAGCCAAAAATAAGTGATAAGGATGCTTTCATATACAAGCATCATTTCATGTCAATTACAAAAAAAAAAGTGTTGGGAAATGGTGTGATGAAATTTAAACCCAAAATTTAACATGATGGAAAAAATATATATGGGTTTATATGAAATGATTATAAAACTCCTTCAAATAAAATTTAATTCTTATAAAATTTATATTTCAATGTGATATTTAAATGAAACCCTTACCTTTACTTTTGACTCAATAAAAACATGTTTATTCCATGTATAAAAGACATATCCATATGAAAGGATTATTCAATACATTTATATTTCAATTACTTTTAGAAATTTACTTTTCTTTTCTAACATAAGTATTATTTTTTATTGTTTATTATAATAATTATATTTTAGTAGTTTTATTTATTTTATACTAGTTTTTGTATAGAAAAGTTGGTATCTATTCATTGATAATATTCTCTTCGTTAATATGTCTTTTAATGATATTTAAAAAAATTATTTTTATTATTTATATAATCCCATTTCAATTTGATGTAATATATGTTTACTTCTTTTAATAATTTAATTCCCAATATGTGTGTTTCAGGTATCATTTTCTTTAGTGTAAATATTTTGTAATGAAAATTTTAATTTAGTTCAAACTTTTATAACCATAACCATAATGTATATCAATAATTAATATCATATATTTCCATATTTTATTCTATGATAACAATTTTTATTTTAAATTGTGGTGATGATATTACAGTAGTGTTCAGGTAGGTGGTTTGACCCCAAACATGAATACGCTCTACTAACACACTACAAAGAGTATAGACTTATATTATAGTAATATCAGTTTTATAAAGCATAGGTATTTTTAATAAAAATAATTATATTTCATAATTATATTTTTAAATATTTCAAAATATAATTCTAATAGAAATTTTTTTAATAACTAGAGACATACATTGAGGAATTTTCTCCTTATTGAATTGTTTTCCTTCAGAATGATAGATTGAGGTGTCCATATGGAAACTAGAAGAAATACAAAAAAAGAAGATAAATTTATTGTAAGGAATTTTATTTGGTTTTGAAGGAAATTAATTTTTTATGGATGGATATTAATGGTTTTTAAGGGTTTTGAGGGGTCCATTTATAGATGATTTTGAGCGGAATTTTGGAAATTTATCTTTTTATAATAGTTATGCAAAATCATTTTTACAAGGAAAGTGGTATAAAATATGAAAAAAAAATTAAGGAATAAATGGGGTCCCTCTTTTGGAAAAATATATTTATATTATCATATTTTTAATAAACTATTTAAATCATATAATGAATTTTATAATTTTTAGTGTTTACCAATGTTAAACATCATTCAACCTCTGAACAATTTTTTCACAAAAAATTAAAATCAAACCTCTTACATAATTTCAATTACCTGGTTTTAAAAATGAAATCCATTTTATAAAAATCTATAAAAAAATTGTGAAAATTATATTTTAAATAAAAATATTTAATACTTTATTATAATTATTTTTCATGATTTTAATAATTTCTTAGGTAATGTTTAATCATATTTAACTTATTATAAATTTTTATTTACATAATTGATGTCATGTATCTATTAAAAAATTTAATAGATGATATAAAATATATTACACAACATCAATAATGTACAAGATACTCATAATAATATTTTTAATATACCCATTTGTCATATGCATTTTAAATGGTCATATATAATTCCAAGGGAAATCGAGATGGGGAACAATTTTAACCTATTATGTTTTTATTTAAAATTTTATTTATTCCTTTTTAAATTTCCCAAATTATATTTTATTTGGTTATATTTTAATGTCTTTAATTTTATATTTTAATGTTATGTATATATGAAAAAATTTATTGTTCATTTTATTACCATTTTGTGTGTGTCACATGATACTGAACACTCATGATTTATTTAATTAGAACTTTAGAGAAGAAATATGTTGTGTTACAGCTCCAAAAGAGGACCGAGTACAATTGTAAACACATCATTCTACATGAGAGTAATAACAATGTAATTAACCATGAAAATTAACTATAAAAAATTAATTTCTAGAGTAAACTTAAGTCATTAAATGATTAAAATTTTCATAAAATTATCAAAAATACATCCTAAGATAATTTTTACCTAATGAATCCAAAAATTATATTAAATAATTCAAATAAAATTTCCAAAATATTCAAAAATTGAATATATTTTTTTCTCCTAGAAATTAATGACAATCACTTTTTGAAGAAAATTTTATTTAAATAATAAAATGACTTTACTAAAAATTATGTGAATATTAACATAGAATTAATTAATAAACTAAAAATCGGTTGTAAAATTATATATTTCATAATGTAGTTAAAAATTTTCATTTCTTTCAATTTAATAGTAAGGTTATAATGGTTTTATTAAAATAATAATATTTTCAATTTCGTTTAAGCTCAGTGTTCTGTACAAAATAATCTACTAAATATATTAAATTTATTCAATAAAATGCATACCATAAAATCTTGGGGTTTACATTCTACCCCCATTTAAAATGAATTTCTCCCTCTTAATTTTTTTCTCTGATATAAATTGAATGAGGATACCTCTACCTCATCACATCCTTAGGTTCCTACATAACTTCTGAAAATTGGTGATTTTTTTCAAAAAAAACCTTAACCAAGTGAGTGGTCTTGTTTATTATAACATTATAGCTATATTCCTAAATCTATAAAAGATATTCTTCATAAGATAGAACTTCCACCGGTGGTACAATATCTGTGTTTAGTCAATGTGATAGATCGTGTATGTATATCCTCAGGGGAGATAAATTGAACACATCTTGATCTTGAGATAGATTTATTGGAGGCGCCAATTAAAAAAATACCATCCTGATATGATTAATAATTTCAAAAAAAATACATCATTGGAATTTTAAAATGTATGTTAAAAATAAAAGGTGGATATTTTAAATTTACTTTGTGGGAAACCCACAACATTAAATGGCAAATAAAACACCCCCATGAAAATAGTGAAGTTAAAAGGTGATGATCACAAACAAACATGGAATCAGATTAGGAGAATATTATTAGAAATTTGCAAAATAGACCTAGAAGGTGATTATAATTATCAAGTTCATCCGTATAATGAAATATAACATTATCCTTATAAGGTTAATTACCAAAAAACCCATAGAATAAATATATCGAAATAATTTCATTGATATTATCATAAATGTTTATAATATGATGAAATTTTATTTCAGAATCCTTTTATAATATGTACTTACCGGATATATTTCATAATTTAAATATGACTCTTTAGATATGCCTTGATAAATTTCCACTTCATCTTGTACTCTAAGAAATGAATTTGAAATTGTAATACCTAAAGAACTGGTTGATCATAATATCTATAATGGGATGAAAATAAATTCCTCATATCACTTATTATCATAAAAAATGGTTATCACAGGTTATCCAATACACATAAATCATTAATTGGTTATGTAATACATTAATAGTTAAAACCTCGTCCAATGTTCAATGTAAACAATTTAATAAATTTTTACCCTTATAAATGATCCATAAAATTAAAATTCCAAAACTTTTGAATAAAGGTCGGTAATTTTTCAAAATCAACTTCTCATTAATCCCACAAAAAACTTGATGTAGCTCTTAATTATCACACACCAATAATTTGAAATTTTTTATCATTAATTATCTTGAATCATAGTAATAAATATAATTATCATAAAACATTAGTGAAAACATTCATGATTCAAAAAATGAACCCTTTACATAAACAATAAATCAAAAAATTCTATAAACTGAATCCATAAACAACTTTTTCATCATATTACCAATTAGTTATAGGGTATTCAATACTATCCTTTTATTTCATCATAATATAACATATTTTTATCTCATTATTATCCTAATATATTTCACATACTTAGTGTTATATTTCCCTTGATAATTTTTTCTCCAAAAATATCACTTTACCACCTCAATCACTTTTCACGGTTTCTAATACCATTTAAAATATACATTCTAATACATAAGAAAAAACTAAATTGGAACAGTCCATAGATGTTTAATTATTTAATAATACAATAAAATTACTTCTAAACCATTATTCTTGAATTACAATGCATAAACATTCAATCATTCTACTTTATTTAGAACCATTAACCAGGCTTGGTTATTTATTTCCTCGACACTTATTTTCTCTCAAATGTCATTTATGTTCTCTTAATCACTCACAATATAACCATTACTCATAAAATATTTTTGATTATATTCACAATATTTCTCAATAGGGAATAACCTTGAATAATTCCAATAATTTCAACATTTTAAACATTTAACTATCAACTATTCCTTAAGAATACAGTTATTCTCATCCCATTACATTAACTAGACCATTATCTTTTACTTTAATGTTACTTTAATTGGGTCCTTATTATTCACACCCAAATAATCTTTTAGATACTTTGATACATTTTTTTTATTCCACATCAATAATTATTTACAAGAAGAAAACTAAAAATTATTTCCTCTATGGTCACTATGAAACATCATCTTTCTCTTATTAGATGGGTCACGAAACTCACTAATGTTGATATTTTTTATCATATTATGAGATTGGTGATTAGGAATAATTATAAAGTTTAATCTTATGACTCCATTTTCATTGGGTTTCTCATCAGGATGATCATTCCATTGTCTATCATATTCACCATTAACATGAATCCTCCTAGTTCCATCTATTATCTAAAAACCAAAAAACATAGTTTGGGAAACACTATTGATAGTGGTAGAACCATATAATCAAGGGAAATTGCTTACAAATTTTCAATATGTGACACCTTAGGTTTACCCTATGTTATTTATGATCATTATCAAAACTATAGGATTGTATCATATACATAGACTTGTTATTGGGTATCATACATAAGGTTTTCTCATCCATGTTTCTATAGGATTACTAAACAATTATTTATAAACAACTATAATTGATCCAACTTTTCATACATAGTTATTACATATAAATATATGAAAATTATTTTCAAAACATCTCAAAACCATTCCAGAACTATATGGATTTATCATCTTTGGAAACATAGAAACATTAAAAAACTAATTATTAAAATATATAATATCTTGTAAAATTTATTCACATCTAGAACCCTTTTTAAGAATATCCTACAAAAACATTTCTTCATCACCTGGGGAAGGAAATATAAGAATGGGTGGGATGAGATGCTTAGTAAGGATAAACATAAGACATATAAATCCATGATCATCTGAAATTATATGATAATAATAAGGATATGTGATCATAAACATAAAATTCAAAGTTCATACCCAACCTATAATAGATTTTAAACATTATCTATGGAATAGAAATTAGCATTTCAGAAAATATAGACCATGATAGTGATAAATCATAATAAATAAATCATGATCCATTTTGTAATTTTATAAAAGTGTGGCACCAAATTAAATATATAAATCCATTGAATATGTCAAGGTTAACTACCAAGACCATAAATATAGTGGATTGGGATGCACTTGTTTCCCCAAGTGGATTAAGATGGACCTATTTCCCCTTTGTAGATCCACACTCACATGTTTCTCATTGTGGATCAATCCCATTGACTTATTTCTCAATGTTATATCATGAGATATTAATCTTTACCCAATGAATTTGAGGGAGATATAGGTACCACTCATCACATAATTAATTTCATACATAGGTTTCCACCGAAACATAAATCATTCATCATATCAGATCCATTGAAAAAAATGTATTTATAAAATTTTCCCATTTCTTAACTGATAGAAAATAAATGGGTTTCATAAATATCATTCTATAATAAATCTAAACCAACAATAAAAATAATTAGGATAATATCATTGAATAATTTCCAAACCAAAGAATAATTAACATTATATTATGTTATTTAGAATGGAAAATAATTTTGAGAGATCACTTGATAAAATTCTTGAAAAAAATAACATTTCCATTTTCAAATAATTTATTTTTAAAGATCCATGAAATTATAAAGTAAAAATATTATTCTAAAATAATCATGTAATATATTAAAGTAAATACAAAATCATTATGGAGTTATGATGGTGGTAAAATCCTCTCATGCTGTATATGTTAAAAAATCATTCCTTCTATATTCTTTTCGGATAAGTCCCAAATAAAAACATTTAGAAAATGAAAAAAAATCCTTGAAAACCATTTTTTAAGATGTCAAACATGAGTAAAAATGATTATAGTAGAATAATAAGATAATATTAAGAAAAATTAAAATAATTTTAGAATACATGGATATTAAAGAAATATATATTTTAATGGAAATTTTAAAATGATATTTTTTAATAGAAAGTCCCTTATAAATATCATATCATTGAAATGAAAATTAATGAAATGAATAAATTAGGTGTATTAGTTATAAATACACATAAAAAAGTTTAAATAGAACATAAGATAATCAAAATTCATCTAAAAAAACATAACATGACATAATGAATGAAATATAAGCTCAACCCAATGAATTTAACTTGAGTTAAGAAATCCCTTACTACTTTGTAATTTGTCAAATCGTATTCCATATATAAGTAAAAATTATAAATTAAACAATTTAATATCATTATGAAAATGAGATTCATTATATGATATATAAAAGGGATCTATATACATACCATAATAGAAATATGTGGTGAATGGGACATATATCCCATAAAAGTTAAAGTGAGATGAGAAACCCTTACCTCAAACTTCCCTTTAGTTTTGTGTGCATAAAAGTCTGGTATAAAGGATTAAATAATGTTATTAATTCATTAAATAAAAATAATAATATTTATAATACCTTATATGATACTTTTATATCATCTTTCCAACCATTAATTAATAATATTTCATTATTTTCATTGTTTGAGGTGTGTTTGAATTAGGGCTTTCATGATCGGTTCATTTGTGTATAATTATGAATTTTCTTATAAAATAGAAATAAATCATTAGAAAATAAATTAAATGGTATTTATGCACTTATATATGTTAAAATGGTATAATATATTATTTATCATTCTGGTATTATGTTTCCTTGTTTGATAAAATGATAACGATAAATATTTAGTTTATTTTCATGGTTTTTTTACTGTCATGAACTAGTTTCGTTTTATTAATATTATGTATTTATATTAGTACCATAAAATTAAATAAGGTATAAGAAAATTATTAATATCTGATTTTACCTTAATAATACTGTTTTTTCCATCCTTGAAGTCATTAAGGGGAAATTAAATGAATTTATCTACAGAGATGGTTATCCTTTATAATATGGAAAATATTTTTGTTTCATTGAATAAGAGGAGATAAGAAAAGTGGTGGTTAGATTATATCCCATTATAAATTTAAAATTATAGTATATAAATTATTATAGAGTTATTATTATTTTATGGATAAGGTATTTTAATTAAATGTACAAAAATAAAATAAATTAAGAGAGTTTGTTTGAGAATGTATCCTCTTGAATATCACCTCCTTGAAGAACCCCTTAGGGGCCATGGATTTGGTCATTAGGTGACACCATCAGCACATTGATGTGATCAGAGTGGGTAGGAAAATGTTTTTATGTTATTTTAATATCTTCAAGTCCTAAGAGGGGAATGGTGGTGAGGATTTGTATTTATACTTGATGAGGGGTGGCTTTAAGTCATTAAATAATAATTATTTTATATTTAAATCCAACCACATTCGGGTTGAATTAATTATAAAGAATTGATATTATAATTAATGTTTTAAAGGATGGTTTAGGTCAATAAATACAGTAACAAAATATTTAATATTCTAGTTTTTAGCTATTTTAAGCACCTGCCTTTTAACTTTAACCTACTTTATTTTTTTAAATATGATGAGGTAAATATATTTTTTACTATGGTAATTTGTTATGACTAAAAATTAAAATTAACCTATAACCAAATTTGGAACACAGATTCAAAATAATTAATCCATTTATAAAAATTTAGAACATTTATGATTCAAAATTAAACTTTAAATTAAACCATCAAAATTAAATAAAAATAGTTTTTTTCTTTTGGAAAAATGTGCTTTTAATACCAAAAATGTTATTATACCGAAATAAGGTATTAATTTTGTATTAATTTCAATTAATTCTATTATATATGAATGAAATTTACTTATGTTAATTTTAGATCAATTTATAATGCTAAAATTAATTTAAAATTTAATGAAAATGGTGGTTTTATAAAAATCGGTATTTTTTACTATTCACTGAAAAATTAACCTTTTTTGAAATTTCTCTAAAATTCATCCTAATATATTTTTGACAAGATTATTCAAAAAAATGTGATAATTTTATCATATAAATTTTATAAAACTATCTATAAGTAATTATATTTTTTTCTCATTGAAAGGAATAAGAAATTGATTTTTGAAGAACTCATTTATTTGATGAATAAAATGGATTCACTAAAAATTATTTTTATATTCATAAATAATTAATTAATACATTAAAAATGATTTGTAAAATTATATATTTCATAATTTTTTCAATAATATTCATTCCTTCCAATTTGATGGCTAGGTTATAATGGTCGTGTAGAAATAAATATATTTTTGAGTTCATTTAATCTTGGTCTTCTATGCAAAGTAATCTATCAAAGAGATTAAATTTATTCAAAAAGAAACATACCATAAAATCATGGGGTGTTACTATTGTTACCTTTACATGAGGTACTGAGGACTCTTACCTGGGTCATTTGTGATGTCAACTGTGGTTCACATCATGTAGGAAGTTTAGTTGAGGGGGAACCCTCTACCTCAAGGAATTCATAATGTGAATGGTAATCTATATGTGTTTTTTATATCACAACGAGTTTCTTATTTTGGGGATCATTGGCCTTCATGATTGAGGGGTATGAGGTATACTAACAATATCATTTTTGTGGATTCTGTATCCCTTACTCACACCATTAACATGCATTTATAGGGGTAGTTTTCCTAATCTAATAGTGGTTTTAAGTAATATGGTTTATTTATTCTTCCTTTATTTCAACATGTTGATACCCACTAATTTCTATTTTTTAACTATTGTTTTCCTAAATCATGGATTATTTTTTCTATTTCTATGTTACATTCTTATTCAATGTCTATAGAAGTTCATTAGGAGTTTTACGCACTCGATACTTTTCTATTTCGGTTAAGATAAGCCTCTTTCCAAATTCATTTATGGATTTTTTTCAAAATCGGATGAAAATGAATATTTATTGAGTGTCAATGGTTAAGTTTTTACTAAAATATGTTCACATGGGTGTTCTAAAGATCTTATATAGGAGTTTGATCAAGGTTCAAGTAATGTACCACTCATGAGTAATAATTTTGGTTGTAATTCATCATTGGTTTACATTATATAATTAGTAATAAACTTTTTAAATTATTTATTTATAGTGTATGGAATATTATATTGTCAATGGTGTCTATACAAGCTTGGATGAGGCATGGATTGTCTTGTATGAGGGAGTTATTAAGTGCGGCTTGGGTGGTAAGTCCTTGATGGATGTAGGTGGCCCCTTTATGAAAATTTCATATTCGTGTTTAGGAATGATTTCCTCGTACATGAATGTTTTATGTGTTTAGTAAGATTTATTTTGGAACATAGGGAATTTGGAAGTAGATATGGGTTAGCATTCATTATTTTATTCTCAATACATGTTCTATTCAAGACATTTAGTGTTGGATCACATTGTAATAGTTTCTACAAGGGGTGATACTATTGATTGAGTTGACATAATGCTTTAGGTTAATCTTAGGGTATAAGAAATGACTCAATTATCATAGGTTTTTTCACATAATCTATATGTATTAGAATCTGATAACTATACTATGTGGGGTGGGGGGTACAATTGTGAATCTCATGCCTATAGAGGGACACCCACAAAAGGGTGTCAGGGGCCTTGGGGAGACTTTTTAGTCATAATTGTCCTTTGAGACTAGAGGTCATGTGGATGACTAGATATTCCTCTAGATTCTGGGGTATGAGCTCTTTTTAGATGAGTGTGATATGAAACCTAGCTATATCTCATGGTATTTTCTAGTGAAATTAATTTTGAATGATATGGTTCTATGAGAGAAAAAGCTTAAGATAGTGTCTGAGATGTGTGACCATAATTTTTGAGGTTGGAAAGGGCCTTGATATCTAGGTTGTGATGATCATATGAGCTATAATGTCACATATGGTGGATGGATTCCAACAATATAAATGTGCAATGATTGTGAATGGATTAATGGAACTAGTGGATATCATGATGGGTTGATTGGATGTGTTCAAGATTAGGGGATATTTCATTGGCCTTTAGTTCTCTATGATCATCTAGTGACTTGTGTGGTGAGTTGTGGGCCCTTTTTTGTTTAACATGCTTTAATTAGATGATGGAATCTGGTGGGGGTGAGGATCCTAAGGCCTAAACTTTCCATGAGTGAAAATTATTGTTATAGTGGACCCTATTTGGTGTAATCCTGGGACATGGAGCTTTTCGTGAGTAGGATTGGGTCAGGGAATTCATGTAATAGGTTAGGGTCATGGTATGATTCCTGATGCAGATAAGGGACCTTAACATGGGTAGGCTTGGTAATAAGACCCCCCAGTGGCTATGTAGTGTTTCAATGAAAGATATGGGTGTGTGACCATTCATTGATTCAATTGGGTTTTTTTAGTGGAAATAACGATAGGGGATATGACCTAATATGTTATGATGAGTTATTAATAGACCCTTATTTGATTGATTTATAAATGGGTTGAGATATGGATATATGATTGTGACAAATTTCTATGAATAGAGGGTAGAGGTTCACATGAGCCTCAGCTTAGTTGGTGAGGTCTCTCTAAGTGCATCCGTGAGACCCAGTTTCTAAACTAGGTGGAGGCATAATTCTGAGTACTATAGCAGTATTGTAACAGGAACTGTAGCAGTACTGTGCGGGTACTGTAGCAGGTACGGTAGAAGTTACTGTAGCAATACTGTAGCGTTTACTATTCGGTACTATAGCATCCGGGACTATTCACCTTGAGCCACCAGTTTTGGATTGGAATCCTTAAGACCTTGAGGACACCCAGGCCTTCAGGTCAGTAAGGCTTTCAGACCATCTCAAGCCCTTCGGGAAACCTCAAGGCCTTTAGGTCCACCTAATATGCAGATGCTCATACATATTCTATAAGGAATTAGCTCTAGAAGAGGATTCAAGAGAAAGACGCATTCACCGTAGTAGTGCTAACATATTTGGTTAAATGATAGGGTATGGAATTTCCCTTAGTACCAGGCATGTTCATCTCTGCACAGGACAGCTATCCGAACAACCATGCAAAGGTGGAGAGATAATCATGATGCAGATGCTGGGGAGAGGCAGTTTCAAGTTATCACAGTCTATATGATTTCCTTAAGACCTATAGTTTCTATAATGTATCCAAGCCTATAGGTAATGTAATATATAATCCTATAGGCATTTTAAGGTTTCCCTCTCATCCCTTGAAAGGGGGTTATCAAAAATCAATAAAAAAAATAAGGCCTTCAGGGCATTCAGGTAGAGGATAGAGGTTCTGGATGATGCCCTAACTTATTTATTTTGGTAATAGCTTGGTATCTGATACTATGTCATGAGATTAGGTTTATTTCTACATGGTGTTGAGGTAGGTATGATTAGGTTTCAGGGTATACAAGATAACACACACTAACTTAAAGTGCATAGGTTTGTACTATCCTAGATAAAATAAGATATCTAAGGAACTTTCATGATATGTTTTCTTATTTTTTCATACCTACATGTATATGATTTTGTATACTAGGGGAATATTTTTAGAACTAGGTAATGTGTTTTTTTAAACCCTTCAAATGTACTCTGATGCATGTTTAGACCTTTGGTCAATTTTTTAGGTCAAAGAATAGGATGTGCAATGGATTTGGCTAGGGATGCGTAGGGTTATTTGGATATGGGGTTCATGGTGTGGAATTAGGATTCTAAAAAAGTCTATGTGTGTATCCTTGTTCTAATGTTTATTCCATATTTTATTTTAGGATAGTTGTAAACCATTTTATTCCTTTCATGACCATGTTTCTATATGATTTTATTATCATTTGTTATAGCATCTTTCATATTCAATCATGTGTTCTAAGATATTTTTTAGTGATATAATTTTGTAACATCAACTATTTTTTATGAATCTAATTCAATGGAATTTTCTCCTTACTTTTTTGGATATGGCCTTCTCCACTAGTTGGCAGCCTTTGGTGTATATAGTGGCCCTCTTGATATCATTTTACCCTCCATCCTAGACAATTGTTCTAGGTCGGTGTGTCATAATGTGGTATCAAATATTTTTGTTTAAATTACTATTTTGGGGAATGGTGGACATGTGGGATTGGGAAATTCTAGAATATTTGGTAGTCCTCAAACTAGTTATTCATGACCATAATTTCAGTAGGAATTCATTATTACTACGGTTACAAGTTTTATCTTGTTGAATTATTCTTTTAAAAATGAGATGTTAATTATATATTATGGGTTTAATGGAGGTGTTATTTTTTGGTTATGTGTATTGGTCTATTGGAAAGATGCCCATGTTAATGAATTATATTGGGTGTAGAAAACAAGCTAGATAAGTATTTGGGTATGTGATTATATTTTATTATAGATGGATAGTTTTTTAAAGTATCAAAAATAATTTATATGATGTTTAACAATAAGAAATCATATTATAATTATACTCAGTTGAACTATGAATTTTCCTTTTATGGTAGGTCATTTGGATGTTGGTGTAGGTCATTCTCTGATATAGTCCCTTTGGAAAGGGATTTACAGGGATCATTAGTGTTTTTGTGTGGGTATTGTATTCTTGAGTAATATTCTAAGGAAGGGAATGGGTTTCCTTGAGGATATGTTATGGGTAACATAATGTTTCAAAAATTACTTATTCTGTAACATCCCAGGTAAATAAAGAATAATACATTTTTATATTTACTAATATTTTTAAATTAAATATTAATTTTACTTTTAATGGGATTCTATGTTCGATGGAGTACCTGATACGCAACAATGGTTTTCTTTGAAGTTCAATGTTACACACAATGTCGAGTCATACTAAAAAATAATAATATGATATTATTTTAAATGGTAGTTAACTCCTAGATGTTGTATTGGAGAGAATGAATAGAACAAACTATAATATGATTATATATGTTTGTAAAATATTTTTAAAATTATCCGATGAAAGTTAGAGGCTTAAAATTTGAATGAAACTAATTTTAAGCATAAATACTCTTATATTATTTAAGAGGTCAATTTACCACCTTTTATGGGAAACCTTATTTAAATCTAGTTTTACTCACTTTTACATGTTCTATTTGATAGAATAAAATTATTCTTTAGAATCGGGACATCAAAATTTACGTTGGAAGAAATTTTGATATTTTTCTGATAAAATTCCTTTTTAATGAATAGTGAAAATACTGTATTTTAATTCAAAACTGCATTTTAATATAATTTATTTATAAGGTCAGATTATCTTTTTAATTGGTTTTAAAGTGTAATTATATTATTTTTGTACTATTTAATCCAATTTGGGTCATTGTAAGTAATTTCACATTGAAATTGGACATAAATAAGTGTCAATATTTTGATAGTTATTATTTCTTAAAAACATGACTTTTGTTTTGATAAGGGGAATTAATTTTAAATTAATTTATTCCACTTATGTGTTTCTAAGTTGGAAAAATTTATTCCATATTTTTAATCAGGAGGTCTTAATTGTTTAAATAGGTAACTTTTATTTTTAGACATTATGAATATTTACTTCAGTAAAAATTTTATTTACCAAGGTTAAGGGGTAAATCTTGTAAATAAGGGTAAAAAAATATTATTATAATAAAATAAAATTACCCTAAAATATGTCCTAATCCTATTGGTTGATACATATATGACCTTGGTAATCATTGGGTTGATTTTGGGATCCCATGGAGCCACTTGGCAGTGATAATGACACTTTATTTTAATTGTCTTAAAGTAAACGAAAAAATGACATAAACAAATATCTTTTAGTAAATCAATTATTAGATGGAGTTATATAAGTTATCTCTTAGAATATAAATATGAATTTGAAATCTAAAAATATTTCCTACATCATGGTATTTTTTTTATAATTTTTAGGCATCAAATAAATAAAAGTATTTGTGACACAATAATGATGTCGTGTTTACCTCATTAATGAATGATTTAAATAAATAAGATTATAAATACTAAAAAAATATCCAAAACCTGTCCAATTATTATTGGATGATTTTATTTTGAACATGAGTAATCTTATATTCTACTTTAATGATTTTTGGACCTTGTGAAACTGAAGATAAGTTTATAATAAAATAATTGTTTCAAACTTTCCTAAAGAGTCCCTCCTCCCCCTTATAAAAGGACACAAATTCTATCCAATTCCTCACACCTCTCAAGCCCCTTGTCTCATCCAAACTCTACCTAAATACGATCCACACATACCTCTCCTCCTCCTTGAATAATTACCTTAGGCAGAAGGCACTTCAAGTAAACCTTTTTGTTCAAAACAAAGAGAGATACTGATTTAAAGGTAATGTCTTCTTTTAAGTTCTTTTCTTTTATTTTACTTCTCCGACCCCATATAATCTTCTTATTCATTCCTTTTATAATAGAAACAGTATCATCAATATAATAGTTTGTTGTTTTGAGAAGTATTCTAACTACACATACACACACCTTTATCTAATGGGTAAAGAACATACTGTTTCTGTGGGTGGTGAACTACTGCATCACAAAACGATGGTTTTTCAATTATCTCCAACCACCTCTCATGGTGTCCATTATGATGGATCTGTATTTATATGTAATATATATTATATTTATATTATATCTATGATTCTGTATTTTTCATTTATATCATACCTTTATGGTTTCCATTATGGGTAAACGTGATAATTTCATTTGAGGAAGTGGAGACTACCGCCCCCTCAAAGTAATATGACTCATTCATACCATACGTGGAATGTATAAAGGATGGATTTACTGAAATTATATATTATATTATACTGGAATGATAATATAACTATATATCATTAAGTTTTCATCCCATTAAAATATTAAATAGAAATTAAAGTTGTGTCCATGCGTATGTATGGCTTTCCATCTCCATGAACGGTGCATTTCATTTCTAATCACCAAATGTTATGTACTATTATAAATATGTATATATACTAGATATATCTGATATATCTGATATCTAAATCATGAATATCATTCTGGATATAATGGAACTTTGACCACATGAACAACTTGTAATTATAAGAAGTTCATTTTTTACTCAAGTACCAAATATCGAAAAAATGACCATTGTTAACTTAAATGATTACATAATATTTATAACAAGGTAACAAGTGATATAAAAGGAATAATAAACTTGAAAAAGTTTCTTAATAAATTATAAATTAACTTTAGTTTATTATTTATAAGATTAAAGAACGAACGTGTCAAGTCAGACACGAGGTAAGGGACCTCATCTCACTCTCCTTTCATTGAGGAATATTTTTTTTATACATGACTTTCTTTTATATGGTATATAAACTAATTTGAATTTTCATTTAATTCAAAGTAAATCTTCTTCTTTAAGGAATTTTACTAAACAAAAAATAATAATGATTTAACATAAGCGGTGACAATGATCTTTTCCACCGCCGCGAGTATTATTTGATCTTTAGCTTCCTTAACAAGCCGTAATGTTTTTAAAAGGAAAATAAATACCATATACTCTTTTATGTATTTTGGTATTTAAAATGGGTTTTATAATGGATTTTTTTGTCACAATATATTTAAATGGTATATTGTGATTGAAATGTGGAAATTTTATCTTTCCTTTATATTTGTTTTATGTGTTATTAATTTATAATGGTACTTGGACATTTGACGGGTGGTTACATGATAAATAAAATGACGGGTGGTGTCGTGATAAACCAGGATGGGTGGTTATGTTATAACCTCCAATTCATTGGGTATGGAAATCAGCCGTATGGATATTCCATTTAGTGATATGTGTGGAATTTGACCATATTGTTATTCCATCTAAGTATGTTTATGTCCCAAGTTACCTTTATATGTTATTTGTTCTTTTATGGGTTTTATGGTAATATTATGGTTAAAAAATGGTAAGAAATGATATTGTATTTAGTGAATAGTATTTACTACCTCATAAAGGTGAAAAGTATTACTTATGATAGGGTATTCATGGTATACTTGTTTTTTTTAAAACTAACAGTTTTTCTTCTTTGTGTATCCCTTATAGAGCTTTTTATGCTCATCCCAAGTTTTTTAAATGTTTTTAATTGGGCATAATGTGGAATAAATTTTAGGATGGGATCAAGGAAAAGTCATGTTTTCTAAAACATGGAACTAGACATGACTCTTTTTTTCAAAGAGTTTTTATTTTATGAAAAAAAATGGAAATTGAGTAGAAGTGTATACTTTGTAATTTTTTTGAGATGAAATGTAATAATTATGGCCTAACTATATAAAACTCTAAACCTAAAATTATCCATAATGTGATTTATTAATTTAATTCAAGATTATGTAATGTTTTATTGTCATATCCTTATAGTTGGTATCAGAGGCCAGTTTAGACAACTTTAGGGGTTAGAATATTGTCAAATTAATTTATGGTAATATTGAAATGATATAGAATTTACAGATTACCATGTTTCTTCACCTGAGATATTTATGTGTTCAGAATGGTTTTTTCATAGATGAAATAGGGCAGTTATGTTGAGAAGGCATATAGAGGGAAATGACCTTCCAAATCACTATCCTAATATGGTCGGAATCAGAGTGGAATAGTTTGTTGTAGTGATGGCTCCATTGACTCAAGTGATAAATGGTTGTTGTGTTTATAGATGATATTTTGGTTTATTCAAAAAGTAAATAGGAACATGAAAGTCATTTAAGGGTTGTCTTGCAAACCTTAAAAAGAAAAGAAACTATATAGGAAGTTCAGAAAGTGTGGGTTTTAGTTTCAAAAAATTTATTTCCTTGGTCTCATTGTTTCAAAAAATGGCATAATTTTTGATCCTGATAAAACAAAAGTTGTTGAAGAATATCCAAGACTCACAAATATAATAGAGATCCATAGTTTTCTCAGTTTGGTAGGTTATTACCAGAGGTTTGTTCAGAATTTTTCACGGTTAACTAGTCCAATGACTAAGTTAACTCGAAAAGGTGTTAAGTTCATTTAGACAAAAGAATGTGATGATTGTTTTCTAGAATTGAAAAGAAGATTGGTGAATTCTCTTGTTTTGGCATTACCTTCTAGAAATTGTGAGTTTTTTATCTATAGTGATACTTCGTTGAAAGTACATGGATGTTTCCTTATAAAAAATGATCAGTTAATTGCTTATGCTTCACGTCATTTGAAAACTCCTAAGTAAAATTACCCTACACATGATTTGGAATTAGCTAATATTTTTTTTCTTTAAAAATTTGGAGGAATCATCTATATGGACTAAAATGTGAAATATATACTGGCCACAGAAGGTTAAAGTATATATTCACTCAAAAAGAATTACACATGAGACAGAGGAGATGGTTGGAATTAATCAAGGATTATGATTGTAAGATCCATTACCATCCGGGAAAATAAAATAAAGTGGATGATGCTTTGAGTTTAAAAAGTAATGTTGTATTAACCTTGATACATTTGGAACAATATCCTTTGATTAAAGACTTGATGAACTTTGGAATAGAAGTTGTTGGTGCAAAAAATTCCTATGTTTTGTTTCAAATGTCAGTGAAAGGATCTCTATTAGACAAAATTAAGCAAGCACAGAAGAAAGATAGTGAGTTGCAGAAAAAGGTAGAGATGGTTCAGAAGGGTAAGTTTCCTGAATTTAACATTGATAATGATGGTGTTTTGAGTTTTGGGAAAATATTATGTGTGACTTGGGATTCACAGTAGAATAATGAGTTGTTATGTGAAACTTAAAGATCTCCATTTTTAGTTCATCCTGGCAGTACTAAGATGTACAGAGATCTTCGGGAGTATTACTGGTGGGATGGAATGAAAAGAGATATTATTAACTTTACTATGAAGTTTTTGACTTGTCAATAGGTTAAATCAGAGCATCAGTTACCAAAAGGAATGCTTCAGTCTTTATCAGTGCTAGAGAGGAAATGGGAAAATATATCCATGGACTTCATTGTGGGATTACCAAAGACATCTCGAGGTAACAACGCAATCTGGGTTATTGTTGATTGGTTGACTAAATCTACTCATTTCCTTCCTATTCGAGATAATTTGTCTCTAGATCCACTTTCTCGATTGTATGTTAAAGAGATAGTCAGGATGCATGGAGTTACCCTCTCTATTGTACCTTATCGTGATCCCAGGTTTACTTCTAAATTTTGGAAAGGCCTTCAAAAGTCATTAGGTTCTAAATTAGATTTTAGTATATCTTTTCATCTACAATCAGATGGATAGTCAAAATGAACAATTCAGACCATGGAGGATATGCAATGCGCTTGTTCACTGGATTACTAGGGAATTTGTGAACAATATCTTTCTTTGGTTGAATTTTCATATAATAACAATTTTCATTCCAGTATACAGATTCCTCCATTTGAGGAATTATATGGGTAGCGATGTAAACTCCATCTTTTTGGGATGAAGTAGGTGAAAGGAAGTTGATGGGACCAGAATTGGTAGAATAGATGGCAGAAAAATTTCAGTTGATTCAGAAGCACATGAGAATAGCTCAGAGTAGGTAGAAAAGTGATGCGGATAACTATAGGAAGTACCATTATTTTGAGGTAGGTGATCATTTCTTTCTCAAATTTTCTACATAGAAAACTGTGATGTAATTTGGAAAGAAGGGAAAGCTGAGTCTGTGGTTCATTGGACCCTACGAAATCCTAGAGAAGTTTGGATCAGTTGCCTACAGAGTGGCTATACCTCCAAGTTTATCCTAGGTACACAACTTTTTCTCGTTTCAATGTTGAGAAAGTATATGCCAAATCCATCTCATGCTTTGATCCCAAAGGTAGTTCAGTTGGAAGAGAATCTCTCTAATGAGGAACAACCAGTTTAGATTCTTGACCGAAGAGAGCAAGTGTTGCGGAATAAGGTAATTCATCAGGGAAAGGTTTTGTGGAAAAACCATATGGTTTAAGAGGCAACATTGGAATCTGAAAATTTTATGAGGGATAAATACCCCCATTGATAAGTGAATAAAAATTATGAGGGAACAATTTTAAAAATGGGGGAAGGATGTAACATCCCCGGTAAATAAATAATAATACACTTTCATATTTATTAATATTTTTAAATAAAATATTAATTTTACTTGAAAGGGGATGTTATGTTTGATGGTTTACCTGATACACAACAACGGGTTTCTTTGAAGTCTAATGTTACACACAATGTTGAGTCATACTAAAAAATAAAAATATAATATTATTTTAAATGGTAGTTAACGCCTAGCCATTGTATTGGAGATAATGAACAAAAATAACTACAATATTATTATAAATTTTTGTTAAATGTTTTTACATTTATCCAATAAATTTTAGAGGATTAAAATGTGAATGAATCTAATTTTAAGCATAAATACTCTAATATTCTTTAAAAGGTTGATTTGCCGCCTTTTAATAGAGAACCCTCTTTAAATATAGTTTTTTTCACTTATATATGTTCTATTTGAAAAATTAAAATTATTCTTTAGAATCCAGACATCAAAATTTACTTTGGATAAAATTTTGGTATTTTTCGGATAAAATTCATTTTTAATGAATAGTGAAAAAAATATTGTATTTCAATTCAAAACTACCTTTTAATATAATTTATTTATAAGGTTATATTACCTTTTTAATTTGTTTTAAAGTGTAATTAGATTATTTTTTACTATTTAATCCAATGTTGGTCATTGGAAATAATTTCACTTTAAATTTGGACCTAAATAAGTGTCAATATTTTGATAGTTATTATTTCTTAAAAACACGCCTTTTATTTTGACAGCAAGAATTAATTTTATATTAATTTCTAACACTTCTATGTTTTGAATTAGGAAAAATGGATTCCATATTTGGAATCATGAGGTCCAAATTGTTTAAATAGGTAACTTTTATTTTTAAACAATATTAATATTTACTTCAGTAAAAATTTTATTTACCATGGTTAAAGGGTAAATATGGTAAATAAGGGAAAACAAATATTATTAAAATATTATAAAATTACCCTAACATGTTTCCTAATCCTATTGGTTGATACATATCTGACCATGTGCATCCTTGGGTCGATTTTGGGACCCCATGGATCCACTTGTGAGCGATAAGGACACTTTATTTTAATTAACGTAAAGTAAAGGAAAAAATGACATATATAAATATCTTTTAGTAAATAAATTTTTACATAGGTTTATATAAGTTATCTCTTATACTAAAAATATAAATTTGAAATCTGGAACGATTTCCTACATCATGGTATTTGTTTTATAATTTTTAGACATCAAATAAATAAAATTACTTATGACACAATAATGATGTAGTGTTTACCTCATTAATGAATGATTGAAATAAATAAGATTATAAATACTAAAACAATATCCAAAACGTGTCAAATTATTATTGTATGATTTTTTTTAACATGAGTCATATTTTATTATACTTTAATGATTTTTTGACCTTTTGAAACCGAAGATAAGTTTATAATAAAATAATGGTTTCAAAAATTCCTAAAGAGTCCCTCCTCCCCCTTATAAAAGGACAAAACTTCTAACCAATTCCTCACACCTCTCAAGCCACTTGGCTCTTCCAACCTATGCCTAAATACTCTCCACACATTCCTATACTCCTCCTAGAAGCATTACCTTAGGCAGAAGGCACTTCAAGTAAACCTTTTGGTTCAAACCAAAGGGAGATACTTATTTAAAGGTAATGTCTTCTTTTAAGTTCTTTTCTTTTATTTTACTTCTATGAACCCCTAAACTCTTTTTATTAATTTCTTTTATAAAAACACTAGTGTCTTAAATATATTAGGTTTTTGTTATGAGAAGGATTCAAACTACACTTACAAGCAACTCTATCTAATGGGTAAAGAACATACTGTTTATGTGGACGGCGAACTACTACCTCACGAAACGATGATTGTTCAATTATCTACAACCGCCTCTTATGGTGGCCATTATGATGGTGATGTATTTATATGTGATATATATTATATTTATATTATCTATATTCTTCTTTATTTTTCATTTATATCATACCTTTATGGTTTCCATTATGGGTAAACGCGATAATTTCATTTGAGGAAGTGCAGACTACCGCCCCCTCAAAGTGATATGACTCGTTCATACCATACATGGAATGTATAAAGGATAGATTTACTAAAAATATATATGATATTATACTAGAATTATAATATAACTATGTATCATTATGTTTTCATCCCATTAAAATATGAAATATAAATGAAAGTAGCGTTCATGCGTACATACGGCTTACCGTCTCCATTAACGGTGCATTTCATTTCTTATCTCCAAATGTTATGTACTATTATAAATACATATATATACTGGATATATATAATATATATATGATATCTAATTAATGAATATAATTCTGGAGATAATGGAATTTTGACCACATAAACGTCTTTTAATTATAAGAAGTTCATTTGTTACTCCAGTACCAAATATCGACAAAATGACCATTATTAACATAAATGATTACATAATGTATATAACATGGTAATAAGTGATATAAAAGGAATAATAAATTTGAAAAAATGTTCTTAAGAAAGTAGAAATTAACTTTAGTTTATTATTTAGGTGATTAAAGAACGAACAGGTCAACTCGGACACAAGGTAAAGGACTTCATCTCAATATCCTTTCATTGAGGCATATTTTGTTATATACACGACTTTCTTTTATATGGTATATAAACACCTTTGACTTTTCATTTCATTCAAATGGAATATTTTTTTACGCAGCGTTTTACTAAAAGAAAAAAAAGAATGTTTTAATGTAATAGTGACAACGACCTTTTCCACGACCATGAGTATTATTTGATCTTTGGCTTCCTTAACAAGTCGTAATTTTTTTAAAATGAAAATAACTACCATATACTTTTTTATGTATTTTGGTATTGAAAATGGTTTTTATAATGTATTTCTTTATGTCAATATATTTAAATGATATATTGTTATTGAAATGTGGAAATGTTACATTTCTATTATATTTTTTATGTGTTATGATTTTATAATGGTACTTGGACATTTGATGGGTGGCTACATGATAAACCCAATGATGGGTGGTGCCGTGATAAACCATGATGGGTGGTTATGTTATAACCTCCAATGCATTGGTTTTGGAAGTCGGTCGTATGGCTATTCCATTTAGTGATATGTGTGGAAGTCAACCATATGTTTATTCCATCTATGTATGTTTATGTCCCAAGTTACCTTTATATGTTATGTGTTCTTTATATGGGTTATATGGTAATATTTTGGTCACAAAATGGTATAAAATGATCTTTTATTCATTGAAGATTATTTACTACTTCATAAAGGTGATAAGTATTACTTATGATTGGGTATTCCTGGTGTAATTGTTATTTTGAATAACTAACAGTTCTCTTTCTTTGTATATACCTTAATGAGAATTTTATGCTCATCCCAAGTTTTTTAAATATTTTTCGCAGGACAAAAGGTGGAATAGGGTCAAGGATGGGATCACAGAAAATTCATTCTGTCTAAAATATGGAACTAGACATGGATCATTTTTTCAAAGAGTTTTTATTTTATAAAAAAATAGAAATAGAGTAGAAGTATATACTTTGTAATTTTTTTGAGATGAAATGTAATAGTTATGGCCACACTCTCTAAAAATCTAAACCTGAAAAGATCCTCAATGTGAATTATTCATTTAATTAATGATTTTGTAATGTTTTAAGGTCGGGTCCTTATATATTCGGTGTCTTCCCATATATCATTATAGTAGAATTTTACTTAATAGTACTGATATGATATGGAAAGTCATGTGGGATGCCTTGTGATTTGGGGATATAGACAACTTGGGGAATTTATAGAATGGTGGCTGGGGTATGTGGCAGGATCGGTTTGATACAATGATTTTTGGTTTTTGGTAAACTTTTGAGTAGTACTATGGGTACATTTGTAGATTATTTTGGTTTGGAATAATTCTTGTGGGGTGATTGATCATGCAGTTATACTTGGAAAGAGTGATATACCATGGGCTATAGGTGACACTAACATGCATTATGGAATGGTTGGAGGGCAAGGACTGTGATCTTTGGTTTTATGGGATGATACATACAATAGTGTGAATCATGTTTTTGTGCTAGGTTTATATGGGAGTATGCAATCATTAATATTCGGTGAGGACAAATAACATAGTGGGTGAGAACCAATGAGAGGTTTATCAAGGGATAAATCTAAATTCAGTGGAAGGGATTGAGATTTCACATATATATTTACAGAAATGTATCAATCTATGAGTTCATGTTCAATATTTTAATGTGTGATGCCAATTTTTTTTGAAAATTTGTGAATAGTCCATGTTTGGGTTTGTTGATATTTTTTTAGGTTTTTGATGGACTCAAGTGTTATTGTAGTGGTAGTACAATGGTGATACATTTACATGCATTAAAACTAATTGTTTTGGAATATGAATGTGGTTTTTTCATAAATTTTTGGTTTCATGAGATTTTTGGTTCATTTCTTGAGGAGTGATGTGAGGGAATACGCATTATATGGAATTCAAAATTATTAAACATATGGATTCATTCATGGTATTTTATAAACATTGGTGGTTGATATTTGGTGTTTTCTCATGGGTGTGAGTGTGAGAGTCACTTACATTTATTAGTTCTATAATGGATAGAGTTTTTTCAATATTGATTTGGGTTTGGGTTGGTCTAGGTGACAATATTTATACTCCCATAGCAGGATAATTGTTTTCGTCATGTGTGAGTAACCCACATTTTGAAAGGGTCATGGGCACAATGAGATGGATTAATTGAAGAATTATATGGAACTCGGTTATCAGTGTTGGGATAATTCACTAGTATTTTTTCATTAGAGAATACCATATTAAAATTATGTATGTGCGGTTTGATGTATTTGGTGTGTGCATATAATTCATTTGTTTTTTCTTTTGTAATTCAATATTTAGTCAGATTGGTGGTTCATCTGTGCATGGAGTCACATAATGGTTTCTAGATAATGAAATTGGTGATCTATAAATATATCTCTATTTAGTGTTTCATTGAAAATTAATTATGGTTGTTTGGTTAATTCTATTAATCCTATAGGTGTAAAGATATAGAGATAGAGATGGTTGGTGGAATTTCTAAGGGTGAAACTAGGGTTCTCAAAGAAAATTCTATCAGAGGATGATGGAATGTAACCCTTGTATGGAATTAAATGTGGTGAAGTTGAATCCCTATATGGATCATTGTTTTAAATGGGGTTGGGTATTTGGTGGGTATTTTAAAGTGAATTTTTTTCAACCATCCCAATTGTGAGGACCACCATGGTTGGAAAATGTTCATGGTGAGTGGAGAATTATGGTGGGTGGGCATAAGGTTTAGGAATAATTGGTTAAAGGTGCCACAGTTTCTTGGTGTAGAATAGAACAGTGAGTTCAATCTCAGTGTTCACAACTATGGTGAGTAGTAAGATCATCCTCTTGTGAATAGTATGTGTTGTGTTTGGAGTTGCATAGTTGATGTGAATTTCATCTTTGTAAATAGAATGCATGGAGTCATTTTTGAATTGATGACCCATTTAGGCTATGATATTTAGTGTGAGTACTATCATTCCTTATCAAGGGTAAGAAGCATTATTGTGTAGAGATTTTATTTCCTTCAAGATTTTATGGTCATTATGTTTTGGGGGAATATTGATTTTTTAACTACAACTAGGTTCATTCATTTAATTGAGGTTTAGATCAAGTATATATGTGTTTTTACATCTGAACATGTTTTTTTTATGTGAAATGTTACTTGTGTGGCATCATGTGTGTTCATGTGGATGTCAGAAAAGTTTTAGGTTAAAGAAAAGATGATATTTTTACTATTTATATAGTATATGACATGAAGAGTATAGGTAAAATTATGAAATAGGGATTTTCTAAGGGATTACCCTCACATTGGAGATCCACTCTATAAATTAAATCATCAAACCATGATAGTGACACTTATATAAATGTTTGGTAACCCTTAGGTGAGACACTCAATGTGTGAGCTATGGTTCACACAGTAAAGGAGGTTTGGTCGAGAGAGGACCCCACTTCCTAGAGAAATTACTATCAAGAACATGGATTTCATTTTATTATGTGTTGGGAAAATTTTAATCACACCATAAACCCCTGGTTCACATCATGAAGTAGGGCCTCGGTTTGTTTTTCATAGACAAGGAATATTCATATTTTCGGTGTCATAGGCCTTATAAATTTATGGTTCAAGACTTTGGGAGAAGGAAGTTTCTAATTGATTTTTTCTCCCATAATCCCTCACTAAATACTAGTTGATAATTGTTTTTTTATTATTTTAGTTTGAAATTTTAGGTATGATCATCTATTTATTCATATATTCTTTCCTCTTCACGATAGCCGGTGATTTATGATTAATTTTTTCTAGGGGATTGTTGATAATTTCATTGGGTTATGGTGAAATAATCTTGATTAAATGGGTACTTCATATGTATTGGGTGGAAGAGGTCCCTTTTTGTTGAATTAATGTTTTCATTCATTTTTTTATTTAGGTAAGTAGTTTACCTATTTTATTTATAATTTTTAACTTAATTGGATGAAATTAGTGATAGAAAAAGTGTTTGCGATTAGATATTTTTTCTTGGATGGTGTTAGGGAAGTGACATTGACCATTCATGGGTGATTGACTGAGGTCCCCATGATATATAAATTCTATGTGGGTCTTTGGTTTTTATTCCTCATTGTTTTAATTTAAATAACTACTTCTAAGTTAAAAAAATTAATTTTTTTTGGTGAATTACATAAGGCTAGAGCTCGGGTAGATATACAAGCTTGGACGTGGTGTTGGTGGTACTAGTTGAGGATGCTGCACATTGTAGCTTGGGTGGTAACACATTAACAATGGTAGTATGTCCCATAAATACATGTTCATATGCATTTTTATGAATTATTTTAAATTTCATGTTTATTGTATGGGTTCGGTTTGAATGTTTAGGTTCCTAACATGCCATTAGAAGTAGATATGACTTTGCATTCAACCTCTAATTCTTGGGAAAAGAGACCATTATCACATTTAGTGTTCGATCACCCAATGAATATACCTCGAAGTCATGAGGGTATTGAATGTGTTGAATTAATCCTCTAAGTGGATCTTAGTGTATGACATGTGACACAAGTAGCATATGATGTTTTACTAGGTCAAGTTAGTCATACCTAACATGCTTAGAACTACTGGTATTTGTGAAATAATCATACATATCATGATTTTCTAACACCCTATTTATGGTTTATTAGGGTTTAGTAATCCTTCTTAATAGGATGAGAACACTTTTATAAGACATGGGGTTTTAGAGAAGGTTTTACTCTAGGTGTTGGGTTAAGTTCTCTTATAAGAGAGGTCTGAGATGAGTCCTAGTTGTTGGCCATGGGTTTAGTTATGGACATGGAATTTGAATTTGAATGGTCTTAGAGTTAGATATCTTAGGAGATCCCAATGTAGTGAGGCCATTAGTGCTAAGGATTAACCAACCTTAGAGGTCTGAGTTGAGATGTGCCAACAAACTTTGATATCATTGTTGTGTGATTGACATCAGATGCTATTTTTGAGAAAACAATGTTAACGAGATTGGAGGACCCATTGGACACCCTGATGGTTGATATATGGCATGTTTGTGATGACGGGATTATTATTTAGATACTAACAGCCTAGGATAAGATGGTGAGCTATATGGAAGGTTTTTGGATGAAATTTGTTGTATACCTTCATTATAGGATATATACTCTAGTGGGAAGAGGATATTGAGGCCTAAAATTCTCTTAAATGGGAACTCATGGTTAAATTTCATTTACCATTCCTAGTTTAGTCTCCATTCATGTGTCTTTTATTATGTAGGTTAGGATTAAAGAATTGCCTTTAGAAGGTTGGGTCATGGTATGACTCAGGATACATATATTGTATATTTCTAATATTATTTGTGGGTTGACAACCATCCAATGGATATAGGTCATGTTTTTATGAGTGATAGACATAATGTACCATTCTCTAATATTCGTTAGTCATGTAAGTGGACTGGCCAATAGGATCTATATCACATGACTTTATGTGGTGGGATTTATGGACCCTTCCATGAGTGATATGGTTATGGTTCGAGTTGTTCACTTATGATTAGGAAATCTTCCATATAGTAGTGTGTTGAGAATTTTAATGTTTCCATGCCCTTTTTGTTCTAAAACCTTGGATTGAGATATAATTTCATAAGATAAGAAGAGGTGATGATGTGGATTCTTTCATGGAATTGAATTAGGTATGATATGGGGCTATGGTGGCCTAGAAAACACATAATGACCTAACATACAATAAATAATGATTTCTTTGTTTCCAAATTTGATCAATGGTGGTTACCTGATATATTTATTTATATCATCATGCATAAACAAATATGATCATTTTCAATATGTTCACTATGTGAGAAATTTATGAGATATATTTATCATTCCCTAAATGGGACCCCCATTTCACATGGAGGCCTTATGAATATTTTGTAATTTAAATCATAATATATTTAGTGGATCAATTTTGGGAAACTTGGGTGTATTTTAAGAGAGGGTGTGTGATGTGGCTTGAGGGTGGATGTAGGGATTATGTGTATATCATTGTCCTAATAATAATATATATATAAGTTCATCCTAGAGGGTGGATAGATTATGACTTGTTTGATTTTGAGTTGGTCAGCTTTCCAATTCAATTATTTATAGAATCATGTTTTTTATTTATGTCTACTCGGATTTATGTGATGGATATTATTTGGTTGTTTTTTATTTTATTATTATAGTTTGAAGAAATATTACCCTCATAGAATGAATTATTCTCTCACTACTATTTTTCATCTTATGGTAGATACTATGGTGTGCATGTGGTCATGTGACCCTCTATCACATATGAAAAGTTTTTCTCAGGGCTTCATAGATGTGGCATACAATGGAGTCTATGTATTTGAATTAGTATCAATATAATTTTTGTGATACTATGGTGAGTCATAATTTAGGTATTTCAATGTATATGGGGATAGTATGGCCACTAATATGGTTAGTTAAGTATCCAATCATGTAATTACAATGAGTTTCATGTTCATAAATAGGTGTATGGGTTTGGACAATCTTATGATACCATTGAGAAAATCATGAATCATGATCGGGTGGTGTGATAACATCTTATTGGGTGTGGTCAAGAATTTTATAGAGAACTTCTCTAGAGGATTACTTACTAGTTCCCAAAAAGATACTGGATGTGGTGGAGGATATTTCATCAGTCATGTTGAAGGAACACTCATATTATGTTCTTAGTAGGATATTCCTATTTCTTAGAGAAATATGGTTTGAAATATTTCTTTTCATCAATAATGGTTATGGGTATAGATGGTAACCATCAAGATACTGTAAATTTTTATGTTCTAATAGATTCACTTTTCTTAAATGGTGAAATGTGATGCAATTATTTTCACAGTGAAATCACCTTATGCATTCAGTAATGGAACGTTTTGGGTTAGTGTTGAAATGTTGAATGAGGTAGGTCAGGAATGATGTATAGAGAATTAATAGTGTGTATAAATAATGAGAATAATTGTAGTGGTGATTTATTAATACCCCCCATGGTAAAATATTATGAAATCTAGAGTAAGATTGAATTTTGATCTGATGTTGGGGACATTTTTGAATTTGGACATATATTGAAAATGAAAGAATTTGAACATCTCTGGGATATGTAATTGAAAATGTATCAAGGTATGTGATAAGATTCAGGAGCTCATGTTATTATTTGAGTGGGGTTGGGTTGACCCTGTGCCTTTTCTGGAATATTTTTACAACTGTTCGGTCTCATTTCCACCCTTTAGACACATGGTGATTATAGGATCAAATGGTATATGTAGATGCTAAATTACATGAGGGGTGAATTTTAGGTTTAAAAAATTTTATTATTAACCTTAATAAAATCTCTTTTTAACAAAGATAAATAATATGGATTCAAAAACCATCTTTTTTTCTTAAAACAAAAACTATCTTTCTTAAGATCCGATAAAATAGATCAGTTAAAGAAACATTAGACAAATTTACATAGAGAAATATTCTACATTAAATCATATAGAAACTTGTTTATATCAGAGTATGTAAGTATAAGAATGTATAAGAAAATTATAATTTCTTTATTTAACAAAATATAGTAGAATTGAAACTTTTAATAATAACAAGTAAACAAGTGGGAAATCATTTAACCTAAAGATAAGGGTATCCAAAAACTTTGGATAAAGCTCTCTTGATTTATACATTCAAAAATTTTGTATTACCCACACCAGGTTAAGCCCTTGATAATAATATCAGAATCTATCTTGATATCCCCGCATTCCATTGAACTTTAAGGTAGTAGGCACCAATATCTTTCTTTTCCTAGAAGTCATCGATTGATCAGCCAATTATAATCATAATAAGTAGGTTGAACAAGTTTTTCGCAGCTTGAACATGTTTTTCACATCATTCACACAAGGCATGAGAGTTTCTCTCTCTATAAATCACTTCATAACATCACATAATGTAATATATAGATGTGTCAAGGCACATCTCTCAAAATATTTGAATGGATGTGTATTTATAGGTGAAAATATCAATATTCGGATCCTCATCCAATTATCATATTTTTCCTTGAATTTTAGAGGGACATGTACATGTGTCACTCAGCTAATGGTTAGTTAGAAAGAGATTGTATGACACAGTTTCATGTAATAAATCTTGGGAAACATTATCATGTATATGAAACAAAAATACGTAAGGGAGAAAATTATACTTAAGAAACATTTACATGTTTAGGATCTGATAAAATGAAATGTTACTTTATGGAAATGAGGAAAATATAATACAAACATTTAATTAGATTCCTAGGAAAGTGATAATCAGAGTGTATAAATATTAACAATCAAATTCTTAAATAATAAACAATTGGAGTCTAAATTCTGAGGAATTTGTTATCTAATTTATAAGAATTTCCAAGTCTTAAAAAATGAGAGTTTAGAGTCTAGTTTCCAAAGAATTTAGAATCTTATTTCTGATGAAATCGGAGTATGATTTTAGAAGAAATTAGAGTCTGAATTCTAGAGAATTTTGTGTCTGAATTCTAGAGAATTAGGACTCTATATTATAGAGAAATCAGAGTCATAATTCTGATGAATTTATAGTATGATTTCTGATGAATTGGGAGTTTTATTTCTAGAGAATTAGGAATATTAATTCTAGATAATTCAGAGTCTAAATTCTAGAGAATTCAGATTCTAAATTCTATAGAATTTGGAGTCTCATTTCAA
This sequence comes from Viscum album, assembly GCA_963277665.1. Taxonomy (NCBI): domain Eukaryota; kingdom Viridiplantae; phylum Streptophyta; class Magnoliopsida; order Santalales; family Viscaceae; genus Viscum; species Viscum album. Next base: position 770,220,907 of record OY728121.1, read on the forward strand.
GAGAATTCAGAATCAGAATTCTGGGGAAATCATGGTCGAAAAAACAATAATGTTCCATGTTAGGTAAGGATACGGTTTTTTTATTAATAAAAAAGGTTACACTTTGTTTGATAAGACATTAAATAAGACATTTAAACCCAAAGTTATGGATAAAACATTTATTAGGGAAAGAAAATTTTCCTTAAGAAAATAATTCTAAGAGAATGATAATTTTCTATAAGAAATGTGTTTTTGATTTTCAAAAAAAATAAAGGAATGGAAAAGTCATAAGGATACATATTGAAATAATAAGGATTGAATATAAAAATAGAGATTTTTAGTTTGTATTCAATGGGGGGGTGTTAGGAAATTGGTGGATAGGCCTTGGTAGATTAGACCCCTCCTGTGTGTAGGAAATCACATCATCTTCCATTTGGGATACCCCATGATGTTACTTTAATAACAATAAAATTGGGTCAAAAAAGGATCAAACTATAATAAATGAAGTCCATGTTTCATACCTTATTCCTGATGTGATCATTCTAAGAACAAGGATACACAATCTTTAATGGAGCTATGTGTAGATATTACTTTTTGTTAACCTCCTGGTTCCACTATGAGTTGGTTTTATGGTTTTTTCTTACAAAGGGCACTCCAATCATTTACGAGTGAGAACTAATTTTGAGTTTAAATTGAAGAGAAAGGTTTAGAGGATCACTTACACTATATCATCCCCCTCTCCTTCCACTCTTAATCAACCTTATATGAGTGGTGTTTCTGTGTCATTTTTCTAAGTGATAAAGGCTTTTTAATCATATTCCTTCATCAAATTCTTATATACTTCATCTCCATTTATTTTGGGTATGCCTCTATCTGTGGATTTTGTGATGATTCTATTATATCATGGTGGAATAGTTGTGATTTAATTAGTATTTTCCATAAAATGGCTATATTATACTATATAAGGATGATATCATGAGTTTTATAGTAGTTTTTTTAATGTGATAATTCCCAATAACTTTTACAAGGAATATGCCTCCATAGATTAATTGGAATAATTAATATTAAATTAATCTAATTAATTATTTAAATTTTTTGGCATGAGGTTAGAGAATGAGAGATTATGCAAACATGGATGAGGATTTTCAATTCTTACAGAGTATTTTAGCTCCATTATCATGGTCGGTGGACCCTTTAATATAATATCTTATGATTTTATATACCTTATTTCCCATGCCTATATATTTTACTATGAATTGGTATATGCTTAAGGTATCAAGAGAACCTTATGAATGTATAAATGACGTTATTGATCCCCTTAGTAATAGGATATGTGATTTCTAGTACCATGGGTATACTAGAATCACCTATTTACAATGTCTTCAAGGATGGAAGGTTATAGATGAGTTTTTGAGGGACCTAGAGTAGATATTGGGTTAAGGAAAACATATGGGTGTCCTTATTTGGATCCCTATGGGATATTTAAGTAGGGATGTGATTCATTGACCTAGTGATGATGAGTGGGATGGTGACACTTCTCATGTATGAATAGGGGAACCCTCTTGAATTTGGATATGTGGAATGACGTTTTATAGAGAGGGATGAGTTCATTAGGGAATGAAATTTTAGGTCAAAGAGGATTTTCCTATAGGTGATAATTGGAATATCTCTAAATGTTTATGAGATATGAGACCATGGTTTGGTCTAATTAGGATCAATTTTCTTGGGGGAATTGATTTTTCTAGATTAAAGTGATCCTTAGATAGTAAGACCATGTTGTTACATGGTTGAGGTATATTTTATTATCTTAAAGAACATTGTCGGTTGTTGGATAAGGATTTTTTCCAAGATAATAAACTTACATTGGTCTGAAGAACCCTAATATGATCCCTAATAAGTTATATAAGAATGTTGAATGGAATGGTATATTTATCTTGTGAGGCCAAAATGATCTGGATGATATTTTCCTATGAAGATAAATAAATGAGAAATTTTCGTAGATAGGAAGGGATAGGTCTAGAGTGACTAAAATAGTAGAATGAGATTTTGATCTTGTGAAATGGAATTCATGACCTATTATCATAATTTGTATGTACCCCAGTGTGTATAATAAATAATGATATGGATTTAGGGTCATACTTTGTGTATAATGTCTATCCTCAAGGTTTGATTCACAATATCTCATGAGAGGCATTAGTTTGATATTTTGTGCATCCAATCAAGTTAGGAGTTGGTGTGGGTAATTTTAGGATGAGATCTATTTAGTTGACCAACTCTTAAAGGAAGATGATGGTTGGGTATGTTCATCACACCCTCTCTAGTAATAAGAGGATGGTTGGGTACATTTAATGAACTCGCTTTTGTAGAGTGTGAGGGTTAGGATATATTCAATTGAATCACTCCAATAATAGGGGTAGTGTTTCATTATCTTCTTAACATGTTTATTTTATACCTCACTTTTATATTCCTAAAAATTTTAATAGAATCCAATTAATTCATCATCAAATAAATATAATTATATCTTCTAAGTATATAAGTACATGTAATGATTTATAAGAGTTCATCCCACTAAATAATATGAATTAATTCCATTATTTATACCTAAAATTGGATTTTATTAATTCAATAATATACCCAAACCATTATTTTAATGTGTTTTACTATAACGTAACAAGATTATTTTTCAAGAACCACCAATTAAATCTAATTGTGTCTGAAATCATTACAAGATAATGTTTTGGTTATGAAAATGACATAATTAAAGTATAAATATTTGAGAATTATTCCGCTGGGAAATATTTAATTCAAACCTTCCATTATTCATTTTATAAGACTTACTCTAATAATAGTGTGATTATACACTTCGCATTCCATAATTTTTCTTAATCTATTTTGTTTATGTATATAGATAAAAATTTATATGAAAAAAATATGTAACACCCAACTTATAAAATTATAGTATTTATCTTTTAATGGTGTATATATATATATTCCTATTAATCATTCACAATGTTTTTATTCTTCTTCAATAACTAATTTTATCACATGAAAAATTACCACATCCATCTAATTTATCTCAAAATAAACGTTTTTTTCATAGAAAAAGTTTTTTAGACCCCTTTCACATTGATTATTTTACTAGTTTATTAGTTTTGACATTCATATTTTTCACAATAAATATGGAAGTATTAGCTTTATTCATGTAATAATCAGTTTAGATAATCCTTTTCAGAAGAATGTTAATTGATTTTTCCATGTTTATAACCTTAAAATTATTAATTCAATGTGGGAAACATTTTTCAATAGATAATATAATTATAATTGTTTATAACACTTAGTCGAAATTGAATCTAAAAATCTCTAATTACTAAATATACCCTGTCATTAAGTGTAAATGAGTTCTGATAGGGTGTTCCTAGCTAAAATTTCATTTGAATAATACTTTAGAGATTTCATAGCTCTTTAATCATTCTCCCTCCAAATAATAAACATAGATGTGGGAATATATAGAGTTCATATGTAATTTCATGGATATTTTAGAACTCATTTTACATTATCGATAACCTAATTCAATATATATCTAATGAAACAAACTTGTATCTCTTGTAGAAATATTTCTCATCCTCAATGGTATATTTATGAGGCTTATGTAGTGGGGATTCTAGAGCATAAAATTATTTTCTTTCCACAACATGATGTGTATAATCTCATTGAATACCTAAATGAATGTATTGGTATTTTCATTCTACATTTCAAAAAGAGAAATTTATGACATTGAATTGGTTACATTTCATAACAATATTAATAAAAAATTAAATTGATGTTTAATATTTTATCATGATTATGGATTATAACATAACTAATTAACTATTTAATTATATATGAAATTATTTTTTAATCTATGAATACCCCTCACCATTAGATTAATAATATCCAATCTCTAATATTTTCTAGTGGAATTTCTCATATCCTAACTACATTGACACCTCTAAAATTTATTCAGTGGTAATTTGGTAGGCTTTAATATATCCAACTATATTAACTCATAGTAAATTGATAATATGAGTGGACACCCCAATCCTAAAATCCTATAGATTTCAATAATAAGTACCCTAAATTATTCCAAGCATACTAAAGAAAATTCTCTTCATGTTAATTTCTTTCATCCAAAAAAACATTAGTTAGAACCCCTAATATTTGAAAGTGTAATGATGAAGGTTAGACTAATACATTGAACAATGGTTTTATTAAAACTTGTGTAATGAAAGGAATTAAGTGAATTAATATTTTATTTTGGAGGATTTTCTTGAATTATATTTAACATACCTTATTTTATTTTATACATCCTGGTTAAATATTTTATTTCAATCATTAATAAATAGTTAACCATAACTACTAAAATAATTTTATTATTATTTTTAATACTCATATAAGATAACTTATTTTATCAATTGTATACTTGGTGAGTACATTAAATAGAATTTATTGAAATAATTAATTATACCTAATGGAATAAATATTATGAAATTTATTTTATGTCATTAAATCATTCTTGTTAATTTATTTATAATATGTGATGCTGTTTAATTCTAAAAATAAATTATTGTTATATAATATAAAAAAATAAATTATTATACATTGATAAAATAATATAAAGATGTGATATAATGATGATCTTTATCTACTAGTCTATTTATCAAGCATTGATAAACCAACTTATACCATATAGGGAAGAAATCCTTGAGCCTAAACTGGGATGATTTAAAGAATATAGTATTCACATATATAACTTCTTCCTAGGTATCATATTATCTTATTTTTTGAAATTTATCTAGGGAATGGGATATTTATCCTTTATAAAGATATACTCACAAGTATGTGAGGTTTATAATGGTTTCAGGGTTTCATTTAATAAACCTTATATAAGAAGGCCAACATATAATAAAATATAGAGAGATAATTCAAAGATCATCAAATTTAATTTAGTGATAGTAATCATGTACTAACGATAAACTAAATAATTAAATTAAAAAATAAATCCAACATTTACAGGTTTTGGTAAAAGATAATTATTATTTACAACATGGATTGATAATAAAATTTTATAATTTTCTACATTCAATTTTAATCATTCTTGTTGTGATAAAAAAATAATTGGTAAATAAATTAATAAATTAATTCATCATATTCTTCTCTATACAATCAATTTTTCACGAGAGTATTATTAAACACAATTAATTATTATGAAATAAATTTTATAAATTTTATTTACATAAAAATAACAATATACCAAATTTTTACTAAATAAATACCATGAACTTTATAGCATGAAAAAATATTAAATCCATTGAAGAGATATTTCATGACCATGATGTGTGATATGATAAATTAAATTAAATTTTGCAGATGTTATATTCATATCTCAACACATTTTGTGTGCTACGCAATATTTAACTCGCATAATGAATTCCATAATATACACATAGTGAAACATTGCCAGGTAAAACTTTGTAATTTACATGTGTGGTTAACCATAGGACCATTATTAATGAACACAACATCTAATACTAAAAATGTACTAGAAGTAAAAGTAGTGTGACCAATCATTACGCATGATGCATGAAACTATGGAGGTCAATAAACTCTATGTTAATGATGCCACATAACAACCAACATGGGAATCCATGTAAAATATTTCGTATCTTATAAATTGTATCCATATAAATATTTTGTTTCTTAGCATGTTATTCATTTCATTTCATGTATCTAAAAACCTTTCATATTATAATGGGTCTATAGACTCTTTATTCACGTGTTGATGGTTAGTTCTTTAGCAAAGTATATCCAAATAACATCTTACCTCAATCATTTTACATAAATTAAACATGAAAATGAATGCATTAAAATAATATATATAATAATGTTCAAGTAATTAATAATTAAAATTGATAATTATTTGAATATATTGAATGTATTTGGGTTTAATTGAAGTATTGAGTCAATGGATAGTGGAAAAAGTTTCATCAAATATAATAATTTAAATCCAAATAACATGAAAAATTACATCTCTATTTTCATAGATTGGACCATTTTCATTTAACTGTTAGTTAGTTTTAATAGAATAATAATAGTCATTATGTTTCTTCATGATCAATTCCTCATTATTTTTTCCTTAATGTGTGATCATTCCTTTTATAATCCATGTTTGGAACATTCTATTATTATCAATGTGCGCTTTTCAAAACATCAAGCTACATTCAAGATTCCATAGATGCTAGCATGAGATAATATGATACTTATCGTCATTCCCTTGATTTTAATGAGTTATATCTTATTTTATCTCCCTAAAATGTGAGATATATGTGATAAATCAATATAATTCACTCTCAAAAAATTTATATTTTAATTTATCATATAATCACATGCCATATAAATGACATAATTTATTATAAATTAAGTCTAAATTTAAAAAAATTGAAATAAATTATATTTTTATAACTTAATACAAATAAATTATTTGTTTTATTTAATTCATAAAGGATACATTAGTAATTTATATTTATATTCATTATAAAACATAATACCCATATCACTTATTTCTTATAAAATAATAAAATAACTATTGTTATTTTAAGATGACATGTAATATTTAATTATTATTTTTAATGAGATATTACATCATTTAAATGATATTAAAATATAAACATATTGGATCAATAACCCTATCCAAAACCACCCATGAACTAATTGAACATTGAATAATAAAATATTCATTATATAAAATAAAATAAATATTACACTCACTAATCTTTTCAATAAATATTAATTTTAATATATATATATAAATTCAAATAACATGAATAAAACATTTTTTTTAATATTCACTAAAGTAGGGGAAAATAATTAATTCTGATATAATTTAATTGTTATATATTTAAAATCCAATATATTATGATTGAATTTTTATAGTCAAATTAGCTTGTATAAATATTATTCCACTGCCTGAGGGAAATTTTTTTTTTGAACATAAATTTAATATAATTTATGGATGTTCTATATACTCAAAGTGTTTGATGATCAAAATAATTTTCTTAATATTAGTAGATTAACCCACATGATATGAGTGCTATCTATAAATTATTCATGACCCCCAAAAGGAATGGGGAGTTATCACAATAAAAACATCTTATAATCACTATTGTTTATTCTAATAACTTTTTAAATAATTTATCATAAAACAAGATGCATACATGTTTAATAATATTATAAATTTTACCCATATTTCTCTGAAATTATGAAATACTATTTCCAATTTATTATCATGGAAATGAAATTTTGTTAGACAATTCAATCTTAATTTAAGGGATAAATCTATATTCTTTCGTTAACATAGTAGGGATAAATCATATCTTGAATATTTAATTAATTACATGCCACTTATGATGTTTCAAAAATATGTCACCTCACCATGAGAATATTCCTTAATCATTTTCATCCAAACAAAAATGTATGCAATTGCTGATATACCTTAATAATGACCTCAAGTTAAAGGAATGAAACAAAAAATAATAGATTGAAATATGAAAGGACACGAGAAACATGTGGAATTTGTATTACATGATCCTTCCTCATGAGATCTATTATTAGATATTAATAAGTATTAATGTTATCCTAATATTTTTGCAAACTTATAATCCTTTATTACCTCATAATATGATATTATATATGTATTGTACTATTTATGTATCTGAAACATATAAAATATTATTAATGAATGTTTCCATGATATCACAAGGTAATAATTAAATTGGGGAACTACTATAATACATTCATTGAATATATATTCCAAATAAATTATTGAATTAGTGCTCTCAAAAAGAAATAATTTCATCATGATAAGAATAATTTTTTTCTTATAATAAGTTTTTTAAAATTAATTATTTTTTCGCTCAGACCAGAACAAATGATATTCTACCCACCTACACATTTATATATTGAGATCATTTGAGGAAAAACAATTTACAAACTCTATGATCTATATATCCCATGAATACATCCCTAAATAGATTATTACACTAAATCTTCCTGATTATATTTAATTTATCTAATGATATTTGTTAGACATTATAGAATCAATATATATACCAAAATCAAAAATTAAGCATGAAAGATAATTGAAATCATTCTCATTGTGAAATGAATAAAATCGGGAATACATACCTTACAACCTAACTTTACAACTATGATCTTTGATTGATTAATCAAAACGAAAATTATTAAAGGGAATCCATAAAAATATCCTCTCAAATATATATTCAATGGTTGAAATGAATCATTGGTTGTATTAGTGGTATTTTTGGACCCACTATTGCCTATTAAGGCCTAGAGGTGTAAAATAAAATAGATAATAGATCAATAAGAAGAAAATAATTATCCAAGTCTTGTATTGATGTAAATTATACCCATATTAGTCTGATTAAACCTTTATAAATCCCTCAATGATACTCCTTGAGTGAGTAGACATTAAATAATGCATTATGAGTTAGTGTATGAATTTATTATAACATTTTTCTATGAAAACTCTATCATCTATATCATTTTACATAATTGTTCATTTGTGAAATATAATGTGCAAAAACATCTAAAGATAATTATTATATTGTAGTTTTCAAGATCACATGATATTAGATTATATAATACCATATGATTATAGTCATAATATACTATGTGATATCACATAATAATACATTATAATTTTCTGAAGAAGTGGAAACAAATATACCATTCATGCCTTTGGATATATCCAGTCATCCCCTTTGATAAATGCCTAATACATCATTTGTATACAAGATTTAGGTAATATTTCCATGAATATAAAACTTCCACTAATGAAAAAAGGACTTCAGGGACATATCACTGTATATTTTATCATATAAGGAAACATACAAAATCATATACAAATATCATCTGGAAATCAACCATAACAATTTGGTAAAAATATCATCAACATTATCGTTTACTAAATCATATATAATACCTTATAAATAACCGTCCAAAAATCAATTTGATTGACTCTTAAAAAACATCCAGAGTTGCTGTATTAATCAAAATCAATCATCATTTTGTAAACTAAAATGTGTTACCCCATGTTACATTATTGAATTGAAAATAAATATGAATAACTACATATATTAATGAAATTAATGAGTTTCCCCTTGAAAACCATTAGTGATACTAATGATGTAAATATATCTCTTTTGATCTCTACCAAACACTTGAATCTCTAAGCATTGGTCAACTAAATACATAATATATAATCAATTAGACTAAAAATATATATTTTCTAAAGACATTAAATTAGAATGAGACTTGGAGTAATGATATCCCATATATCCTTATCAAAATTTTGTTATATTTTCATTATAAATAGACCATGTTCAATAATACATCACATTTTATTCACCATTATTGATGACCACATCGCATGTCCCATATATAAATAGATAAACACATCTTATATAATATTTATGTATAGTAGCAAACCTCCATACTCATTCCCAATCAAAATCATATATGTCATATTAATAAAATAAGAGGAAAATTAAACCATAATTGATCTCCAACTAATGATATATCTAGTAACATACCCAACCACATCAATATTATCTAATCCTTGAGTCTTGGGTAAGAATGGAATCAATATATGAAGGTACTCATGATAGGTATCTCACCAACCATAGGTAGTGAGGACTCTAAATTTAATCCATTGATCCCAATTATACCAAACACATAGTGAATGACAGTAAATGTGATATTCTTCATGGGTCGTTCACCTCAAAAATTATGTATTGTGCCTCATGGGTATATTTTTCATTTTGATACTGGAATCATACTCAATATAAAATTTCCATTTTCATATAACCTCATGTACTCCATGACAATCTCATTTTTGGATAATTAGAATTCTTAATTTTAAGTTTATATGATAATAAATCATAAAAAATATATCAATATATAAATAGATTATTCTAATGTGAAAAAATGAAAAATTAGATATTTAATTTTTTATAACATATTAAATTTTATTATCCTAAACTTCATTAAATGTATTTGAAAAAAATAAGTAAGACTTTACCTAAAATATAATATATTTTAGTCATCCAAATCATTTTTATGTTCTCAATATTATCAGGAGTGTTGTTAACTCATCACATCTATATATAATTTTTGTCACATATCTATTGGACCATTATATAACCCCTCCCCCCAAATTAAACTCAATAGTAAGTAACATCAATAATATAATATGGATTTAATAATTATGTGATATATGAATCATATACCTAATGTTAAAATACTCAAAAAAATTCTATCTCGTTTTCTCCAGAATATATAAAGATACAATTTCAACTATTTCTATATAGTTACATAACATTAAAAATGCATCATCACCATTATTAACGGAACCTTTTATATGAAACATTTCCCTTAAAATATAAATTTAACTAATGTAATTATATACATTATCACATATACGGACGTTATAAAGGTAATTATAACAATGTGACATTTACATTGTTATGGAAACTAAATTTAAATGTTTAAAATTATCTTTACCACCATAACCTAACCTCATTCAGGACATTAATTGAAAATCACATTCAAATTTTTGTGGAATAATATTTTATCAATTAATATAGAAATTATAAACTATCAAACCTACTACCACTAGCCTCTTTAAAACTATATATTTTCTTCTAAATATCATGATATGATTTTGAAATCTCATTATTCAATTAAAAAACACTTATTTCCTTATATATGAATATTTATCAAATATAAAATTATTTCTATATTTTATAGATTATTTTATGTATTTATAGTATTTTCTTGAAATGAATGTTATTTTTTAAATTATTCTAAATGTGTTAGTTGAATCAAATATCCTCATATTTTATCAAAAATAAATAAAACTTTTTTTTGGCTGATAAATATTTTCATACTTATCTTATTATCAAGAAATATATAAAATGATGAATCATAAAACTTATTTAATAGATTTATTAAATAATATTTTTTATAACCACACATTTTTAACAAGTAAATACACATATTATCTAAGAAAAATGAAATAAATATGAAAATAATTTATATAGATAAATATAAGATTGATAAATCTCAATACATTAAAATATTTGGAGTAGAAACAATTTTCTTTTTCAATTGAATGCATATTAAAAGATCTATCAATTATTACATTTATTTTGAACTCTTATATATTTAGAAAACTGGAAATATATAAAATTGGGTTCATATACCCTTCAAAAAATCTAATTAATTGATTTATATAACATTATTACTTTATATCGATATCTCACAATGTTTTGAGGACTCCTCTAGGTAATCTGAACAATTATATCTTATTTAATCAATACTACATACATCATGAAAATATTTTCATTTTTCCATGACATTGATTGGATACTCAAAGAATCATTTTTTGGATTTGTAATTGACATTTATTATTTTAGTTAGAACTTTTAAAACATATTAAATTGATATAGCAGCAAAACCAGGACATGTAATTAATACTTTACCTATTCTGAACAATTTTATAGTATTAGTTTTTTTAAAATTTCATTTATATTATTATTACATTTCCATATATCACATTCGATGTAATTACTTAACTAGAACAAGCTGTGAGGGAATCTATAATCTCGTAAAATCATTTAAATATCCAATAATTTTGAATATATGAGGGAAGACTGAAATTACTTTCATCATATTATATATAATTCCTTTGAAAACCTAGGTTAATGATTTTATACTTCTCATAACTATATATTTTCCTAGGGTTGGACAACATCAATAGTGGTTGTATTCAGTATAGTGTTACATTAACACATAATTTCTCATTATGTAGTAACATTTCATATTTAATATGTCTATGGGGAGGGTTATATCATGTTTCTCTATTTTCTAGGATAAACTAAATGTAACATTAAATGATGATAGTGATATAATTTATCAATATTACAATATTTTATCATGTGAGTATCATTTTTTACAAACATTTAATAAGGACTTATATTAAATGTGGTAAAACTAAAATGATGACCCCATTTGAACCCACCATAATCATTAGTGGGATAATACCCACACTTCATCATGACATATACTATGTATCACCTAAATAATCCATGACTATATCTCAAAAAAAAAATTGTAAATATTATCATATATGAATATTGAACAACATAGTGGAAAACTATACACCTAAACCCATTATATAGTTAATATAACATTATTACATTAGATTTTTATTGGTTAGGGTTTTCCAGACAAGTGAATTTCAAAGAAAATATAATGACCAAGTAACTTTATGTTTATGGAAACCACATTAATTTCTTACCATACACAAGATAATAATTTCTCGCCAAATTGTTCGAGTAACAAATACAAAATGACAGTGTTCATTATATGTGTCTCGTTGGAATGAATTAAGTACATTGTATTTCAAATGGGATTTAATCACAATATCTTATCTTATGTTATTCCCATTATATGCATATATTATTCAGGTGATTTTATTTGAAATCTTATTCCTTAAACCAAGTAAATATGTCAAAAAATATTTGATGTGTTACTCTTTACACAACTAACAACATTTGCCACTAACCAAAAAAATGAAAATTTTATCCATATATATCCAAATGAATCGTATTTATAAAGAAAAAATATTTAAATAAAAAGTGTTGAAAATTATTTGAAATAAACAATTTCAACATGAGTACGTTTGGTGCCACAAATTGTCAAATCCCACCTTTCTAAAAGAAGTAATAAAGCTCAAGGCTGGTGGATAGTCCAAAAAAAGGGAACATGCCAAAGGATACATTACTCAATAGAAAAACCAATTCCATGATAATTATAAAAAATAATATCTATAAATCATATTAAACCTCTTAATTCAATTCTATAACACAATACAATTAGATTTCAGTGAAGAAGAAAAATAAATCTGTTATCATACATTGCATGTGACTCATCGGGTGTAGGTATGATAATATCTTGAAGAAAATTATTGATTTTAACTCATTAATACATAAATTCATAATATAAAATAAATTATAACTATTAATATATGAGATAATAACATTTAATTAAATTATTGATTTATATATTGAAACATGATATAATATTTATGAACAATTCACAATGAAATGTTTATTATGAACATTTTATAATTTTTCTATTCATTATGGACATTCTGTAACCTTCAATATAAACACATTATATTTATTTTTTAACATGAATACATTCATATTATTCATTATATGTCATTTATATAAAATATAACATATTTTTTAATTAAACAACAATGATATTCTAATTTAAATTATTAACAGTATTTCCAAATATTGAAATATCACATATTTATCCATATTTAATCCTTGAAAAAATCTATAATCAAAAAACTTTTTATGTAGTCTAAAACAATTTCCCAAGTAAGGCCTACAATTTGAACATATAAAATTAGTTATTTATGGATAATTAAAAATTAAATAAAAAATATGTAATATTTTACCTTGTTTTTTCATTTATATACCATCTATCAATTTCATGTATAATTTCCATTTAAAAATTTTATATCTAAATTATGTGTGATTCCATATAACATAAAGATTATTTTAATATTGACACTTAATGGTATTGAATATTTATTAATTAATCTTTCAAAAACATTATATTATTTAATTATAGAAAATTTATAATTAATTAGTTTATAAAAACATTTTAAATTAATAAATTTCACAAAATACAATTGATTATAATTTTTAATATATTATAAATTATATAATTCAATATAGAAGGAAAATTTTTAAAATAAATGAATATTCGCTTCAAATCATGTTGAACATTTTTCATCGAATCTCATAATACTCCAAATGGCCCAAAGGCATTTTTTTTATTTTATTATAGATTATCTCCCTTTTAAGGGTTGAATGGGAACCCGTACATGACCCGTAGGCCCAAGGCACATGGCCCAACATGACCTGTCATACATGACCCAAAGGCCCAGAGGCATACCATGCCCATACATGACCCGTAGGCCCAGCCCACTAGAACTGCCCCTCCCCAGCTTCTGCATCATTAATCCCCTTTAGCTCCCCACCTACATTATTGATCGGTTGGCATTTCCTTATAGAAAGTTTCATGGTGCCTGGTCCCAATGGTGGTTTCCATACCCTCTCATTCTTCCAATCCGGTTAGCTCTGCTTCTTATGACTGCTACTATTGCTCTGATCCTCTTCTGGGGCCTGATCTGTGTGAACTGGGCTACTTCTTGGTCTTCAATGGCCTAAAGGCACTGTGGCCCGAAGGCCTTTGATGGCCCGAAGGCCCTTGAGACCCGTAGACCCAAACCAGTGGCTTGAAGGCCAAAATCAGGTGAATAGTTCTTGCTGCTACAGTACTGCTACAGTACTGCTATAGTTGCCCAAAAATTCACCTCCACCTAGTTTTGAACCTGGGTCTCTTGGATTCCAAGCAGGAGCCCTTACCACTCGAGTAAGGGATCATTGGCTTTAATCTCCTAATACAATTTATAGTAAATAGTTCTTAAACCATTTATGTAATACCATCCATAATATGTGAATGGTAGACCAGTTTTCATTTATGAAAAGTGGAATATGTAATGGTTAAATGTTAGGATTCACATAAATTTTACGATTCACATTGATATCACAATGGTGATACAATTTTGTTTTTAGACACAACACATATTTCAGTCATAGCCTATTTTATCACCTATATAATAGAATATGATATTGAAAAAATCGAGGGATTTTTTGTATTGTACTCTTAGATACGCATAAGTTTTAACCTATGAATATGAAACACACAATTCATTTTCTAGTAATTTAATTTTATGATGTAGAAATGTACAATATGATATCTCTAATCATAATTCCATGTTCTCATTCAAAATCATATTATCACATAGAAAAATGTCTGCAATAATGGGTCATAAAAAAGCATAATTTCAAATATCAAATTATTTTCACTACTATGATAGCATTGCTGGGGTTCAATTGTTTTAACAATATTCATTAATAATAGTGGAATTAATTTAGAAACCCAAATCCAATATTGAATATTCTATATAGATTAATTCATACACATTATAAAATAAGGATACCTTAGAATGTGTACCTTACACTCTAGCATCAAATAATTGATTTTTTATTAAATTATTTTAATGAAGACCACTAAAGGGAACCCATTATAATCCACTCTCTATAACCTATCTAGGGGATATCCTAAATCAATAATCACATGAGTGGGATTTTTCCCCACAACATGATATACTATATCCTAGATAGTTAAAGAAGGTAGGAGAATAGTGCTATGGGAAGAATATATTTTCACAAGGATTGGATGGACTTGAATTATTCACATATCATGGTGAATAACCCTTTATAAATCCCTCTATGATTCTCCTCAAGTGAACAAGAATTTACTCTTATGTTATAAATTAATGTGTTCATCTATATTGACATTTAACAATGTAAACCCAACAATATATTTCATCTTATAAAAGAATTAATTTATGACTTCCACTATGGGAGACACCCAAATAATAAATTTTATCATTCTGGTAGTATGATCCTACAAGGATAGTGTATATCTTTTTAATAATTAAAATCATAATAGTCTATATGAAGTTAGCCAATTGTACAATACAATTTTATAACGCAATCACCTAAAATCTCTATTTCTTGTCATATGATATACTGAATCATAACCATAGATATGGCCACAACACATCATATTTATATGGAAGTTATAAAATTTCTCCTTAATTTTTTTCATATGAATAATTTCAACTTATTCCATATCATGTGTAGGGTTATTTCTTTTACATGTCCTCAACATCTATAACTTAGATTCCTTAACCTTTCTCTTCTACATAATAACACACCCTTTGTATAGTTTGGATGAAACAAAAATAATTTCATTCCTAACTCATGATTCCAAGATAATAAAAACATAGAACCATTAATCCTCCACTACGTTTCATGAAATGACACAACAAATTTCTCATTCCATTAAAATTTCACACTATTCTAGGTTATAACCATCATGGGAGTAACCAAGATTGATATGTCATAAATGCTTCTCTATAAATATCCATCCAAAACATGGAAAATCAATATATTAGAAAAAATATTTATCATTTCCCACTCCATTTCCACCTTAACCATTTTTTATTAAACAAAACTTATTTTACCTAAATCCATATAATTGATAAACATGTAATGTTCCCATAGCTTGGTCAGACCAAAAAGTTTAGATCTCTGTGACTTCCACATGACCTCTGGTGTGCCTCCATATATTTTGAAGCTACATTCTAATATATTTGGTTTATATGATGATAGTTGAGAGACTATAACCTCATTTTAATGTTGAAATAAAATGGGGCATCATTGGTCTCACGATATCCTAATGCAACTATCATTGAAAATAAAATCAAACAAGTCATGTAAATACTACTGAAATAAAATACATGAATACATTATGTTATACGCCTTGATATTCTATGACATATTTCTATTTAAATAAATTTTAATCTTTTGAAAAGATTCATTAAATTGAAAACCAAGTTTAAATAACCCATGATATACTATTGAAATATTTTTATTTAATGTGACAGTTATCACTTAGATATTGGATTAGAGAATATGAATATGTCTAGATAAATTATTAAAGAGTAATATTTACATGTTTATAGATGAATTTATTGGTTATCAATAGTTTAGAATAGAAAATAAAATCCATCAAAGGTAAAAAAGAGATATTTTCATACAAATCTATTTTTATGAATGAAATATGGTTTTATCATAAGAAAATAACTAAATCTATATTAATGAATGGTTTTAATTTATTTTTTTTATAATATATTCAATCCAAAAATTTACCATTGATATAATTTTTTACTAGGAATTGAATAAGAATAAATTCAGTTTTATTATTAAAAATGAAATTAAGTAAAATGGATTTTTTTTTGTGTTTTACACTTTTATTTTAAAATAAATTTCTACCACTTATAAAAAATAAATTTTTAAAAATTGATCCCATTTTTGAAATTATAATATTTATTATAATACAATAAGTTTATCTTAATTTTAGTAGCACCTGGACCATATTATTCCCATACACGGTGTCTACTACCATTACATTGGAATTATTATAAGGAATCAAATCGAGAAGGACCAATTAGTTTAGTAGTCTTGATAAAATAGATACATACATGAGTATTGTATTAAAAAGGAATAAACTAATTACAACATAATTTTTATCTTTTGAGGATAATAAAGTTATTTCCACTAAGAATATCCTTATATATCTTTCTTAGTACACTTCTTGGATTCCTAGGGAAAGGAAAAAATAACAGTGAGCTCAAATACTCTATAAGGGTTAAGTACAGTAGAATAAATAATAATGCAATGAGAGTAACAAATATAGAAATGTAATATCAGAACACATGTTCCACATAATCAATAAACTAATATTGAAGTGAATTAAAAATATGGAATGGTAAATAACTTAAAATATGTGGAATTCATATAACTGGATAAGAAATAATCAATATGGACTGGTATATAACTGAAAACCATTCTATTTAATTAATAAACTATGAATAAAATTAATACATATATTTTTTCACAGTAAAAATATCATGGACTACAACAACATAAAAGTGAATGAAGGTAATGGTTAATTATTGGATGTCAGGTTTCTTATGTACGTCATACCATTACCATTTATACCTATCACAAGACAATTTAAAACATAATGGGTGAAAACACCAATAAGTCCAGCTAACTAACACATCCCTTGAGACTACTGATGCATCAATGGGATATATATAACTAGGTCCCACCTATGTTATACATGTCCAAATAATTACTCATATATTGAATAATAAATTTAATTGATGAAAAATGTTTCCTATTAAATATCTATATTGAGTAAAAGATAAATATTATCAAAATTTCCCCAATTAAGAAAATAACTATAAAGTATGAATCGTATGTAAAAATTATTTATAGTTTAGGAAATAATCATATCCATGATAAATGATATGTATAATTTGGTGAAGCTTAATTTTCAATGATCACTATAAAGTGAATATTTAAATGGGACTATGAAAATGAATCAAGTAAGTGAATATAAAAATAATCCTAGGTCAAAATTATCATAAACCTTATAGAGGAAAAATAATTATGGTATTCATAAGAAAAATACCCATTAGAGTAAAAATTATGGTTTTTTTCTATGAAAAATAAAAATACCATTAAAGGATCCTTAAATAAATTCTTAATGTAAACAATCATTAAACATTCTAAAGTGTCTCATTTCACATTGAAACATTTGGATCATAAGAACCATTAAGAAATAAAATTAAATGAAACTTAGTGTATCATTAGAATAAGAATATTCATGATATAAATTTTCATATATTAGTACATACATCACACAAAATAAATTAGTTGTGAATATGTAATAAGTCTCATAGATATCAATGTGAGACTAAAAATCCCCTTACAACTATTGTAACATAAGAAACAGAAACCCCAAAAGTAATAATAATAAAATTAAAACTTTAAATACCATTAAGATAAAATAATTCATGATATAATTTATCAAAAGAGGCACTATATACACCACACAAAATAAGTAAGTCTTCAACATGACCATTTTCTCACATATGTAAAATGTGAGATGATAATCCCTTACATTGTATTTCCATTTAGGTGAGAATCATTTATCCTAAAATATAATGGTTATAAGAATGTTAAAAACATAAAATAGAAAAAAACTCAAATTAGTAATAAAATATATTTTCTCTATATTATATAAAATTTCTCATTTGTCAACATTCATTATTTTCCTCGTTTCTTGTGTTAATTGTCATGTTTTTCGAGTATGTTTTGACATCAAATTATTGTTCCTTTTATATAGATAATTACTTTATCATATAAATAATGTTAAACATGATGTAATTATAATACATATTCATTATATATGTATTTTGAGTAATCTATAAAATATAGAGATATAAATAAAATGCACCGTTCAAAGAGATAATAGGTTGTACATATGCATTAACATAATTTTCAATTTAATGTTGTATAAAAAGAATGAAAAGAAAATAGTGTATATTTATGTTATAGTTACATTATAATAATTTTATCATTTATATCACATATTTTAAAACCATACATAATACATTCCATGTATAATGTGAATGAATCACATTGCTTTGAGGTGGCGGTAGTCCACACTTCCACAAAATATGTTATCGTATTCCAACATAATAGAAAGCCTAAAGTTATGTGGTATATATGAATTATAAAACCATAAAGACATTATAAATATCATATATGTCATAAATAAACTATAAATCCATCATTATTTCCTTGATTTAAGGGTTTTAAAGGAAAAACAAGCGACATCAGTTTGTGAGGTGGTAGTTTGTCAAACACATGAATGATGATTGTGTATCCCATTTGATCGATGTGTGTAAAAGTATATGTATAAATATTATCCTTAAAAATATAATTATATTTAATATAAATAGGTTTTAATATAATCATTATATAATAAACTAAAGGTTTTGAGAATTAAATGAAACAAAAGTGATCCTTGAAGAACATTACCTTTTATTAGGGTAACTCATTTTGGTTTATACAAAAAGACTTGGTTTTCTTTCTGAAAAATTTATTAGATTCTAGGATGATAAGATGAATTTATGGGATCTATTTTGGGATATTTTTGGATGATAAAAATAAATTTATATTTTTTAATAATTTAGTGTGGTTTGTTCCATTTTATAGTGGAGTAGGAGTGGCGTTCTTGTTAATATAATAAGGTAAACATAATTAGAAGGTATCCATTACATATAGTGTCTCCAAAAACGAACACAATTATTTAAAATGTATCATATGGTCTATTTATGGTAATATAAGAGGTTTCTTACATGTTTATAGGTCAATTGTTCCCTTAATATTAGGGTTTAGTCCCTTGTTAATATTATTTTTACATCAATTACTGTAATTAATTTTAACTACATTCACTAATATTTTGGGAAAAAAACTAAGTATACCATACTATAATTTATTAATTATTATGATTCCAAAAATGTAATATATTTTTCAAAATTTTATTCACATAAATGTTAAAAATTAATTTCAATTTAATCCCGTATATGGGATGAGAAAGTTATTTTTAATGTGAAAATTTCCAAAAGTTTTAAATGATGTTATACCCAATTTCAACGTGAAATTGATGAAACTAACCTAAATTATGATAATTTAAGTATAATTGATATAATTTTAATTTAAAACAAATTTATTATATAATTTACCTTACAAATTATTGAGATGAAAAGTCAGTTCTCAATTAAAATTTAGTATTTTTCAATTATTGTGAAAATATAAAACATCACATAAAAATACCAAATAATCACACTAAGATAATTTTGACATTATAAATTCAAAAATTATGTTTATTTTATCATATATAATTTATAAAAGTTTCAAATTTTTGTTTTAAAATAGTTGGGGCATTAAAAGGAAGTAGAATTTCCTTTGTAGAAAATAAAATTTCTAAGCATTAAAATAGATTTTTTAATATCTTATTCCTATCAAATATAATTAATGAATATAAAAAATATTTAATTGAATATTATATATATATATATATATATAATTAATATCATTAATTAATATGTATTAATTTTGTTTATTATGATAAATTACCTTTGGCGCAAAATAATAGTTTTTATAAGAACTTCCCCTTTATATTCAATTGGTTCTTATAATAATTTATAATTAATTTGTTACCAATTAATTCAGTCATATAAATTATTTTTATAGTTAATATTATTCACAACTTCTAATATAATGGATAGGTTAAATCATATTATATTAGATAATAATATTTTAATGATATATTTTCATTTGGTAAAACACGTTCTTGTGTGTAACGGAAGCTATCAAAGAAACTTGTTGTTGCGTGCAATGAAAGATAACTAAGTATTATGTGTATTTGAAGTAATAAAATAGATTAAAAATATAAAATATATTTTCATATATTTTTATTTTATATTCCCTTATATTCTTTGTGTTGCATGTCATTCACGATATCATATATGGTGTTCTTAATTTAGAACTTTGGGGTGTTACAATTTTCTCCAATAATGAATTGTTACAATGATAAAAATCATCTTTCGATTACAAGGGTGAAAAGGGTTTAATGAGGGTTCATCCAAAGGGATATAATTTCTCTATCCTCAACCGTTTTTAACAAAAACAAAAAATTCAAACCAATTTTTAAAATATACTTTATAATTACACAAATTTAAATCTCTTTAGAATAGTTGTAATAAATAAATCTTAATTCATAACCCATATCCACAAAATAGGATCATAGTGTAAAAGTGAAACAAATAGGGAATAATATAGAAGAACCATAATATAGTTAATTAGTAATGAATTCAAATTAAGTAAGTATGAAAAACAATATGGTATACATAATGATGGGAAAGTTCTAAAAATATCATGTAAATACCCTAAAAATACTCAGTTTGGAACCATTTTCCAACCTATTGATGCATTCATAAGTCAATAACCAACTAGTTTCTCTCAACTATCTATACTATTGAAACTCCTCTATAGCCTCTGATAAATTGGAATATCATTTAATCATGAATATATTTTATCTATATCTTATCCCATAATAAGATATCTAGGATCCTATAATGGTCACAATGGAAGGTGAGGTGGATTTTATATAAAATGTATCAATCAAGAATAAACAAGAACTAACCAAAGTTTTTCATCCCACTTACCTACACTCATTTGTACAAAATCCCTATTTGAAATCAAATCAGAATACTCCAATGCAACTAGGGGATAGAGGTATACCACAAAGGTGTAAACATTTAATGAAATAATTTCAAAGTACCAATTGGACCTTAAATTTAAAAATTAATGATACATTTACCAAAACCCACTTTAAAATATATTTCTAAATAAATTCCATCTTTTAAATTTCCATTTGAATTTCCTAGAGGGACATTGGTTTGAAAACTATTAAACATACAAATATGGAAAAATATATTTAATATTAAGTAAGTAAATTCATTTGTGTGTGTAATAAGAGAAACACCAGTACAAGTGTCTGTGTATAAAAATTTGTGGATCTATATATACACATAATTATATAAGAAATTATATATATATATATATGTATATACATATAAACTATTTTTAAATAAATTTAAATCAAAAAATATTTCAAAGAACCGATGAAAAAAAAGAGAAACATTTCTTTAAAATCAAAGTAACTTTGGGAAACCAAAAAATAGTAAGATAAAAATCCATTAAATTATCAAACCATTGTAATTAATAATTAATTCCATAAATAACTAGGAAAAAATTCAAAACGCACACAAAAACCAATGTAAAAATTAATTACTAAGAATACCCCTTTTAAATACCCCTTGAAAATGAAAAAAACCAATTTTAAATACCAAGTTCCATTGGAACACATTTTATACATTTAATCAGACATATAGAAAGTTTAATTTATAGATAAAAAATATTAAGGAAGACCAATTTTTCATGGTTTTTTAAGAAAAAAATAAATGCATGGAAACTGAAATTTGTAACATATGTAGATGATGAAAAATCATAAAATATATAGAAATGAAGGTCTTAAGATGACATAGAACACCCTATAAATTGAAACCAAAAGGTTTTTGCATATCAAACCCACCTGGAGTATAGAATAGGCTAAAACACAATGGGTGTGGTAAGAAAAATCAAATGGAGGGGGAGGGAGGAGGGGGATGAGGTGGAAGAACCCAAACCTGAAGAGATGCCATAAAAAATTAGAAGAGGGAGATCCAAAGATCTGAGGGAGATGGAGGAGGGATTCGTTTGTGGGGTTCCTCCTTGGTATGCATCAAGGGATTCATCTGAGAGGGGTGTGGGGTGAGGAAAATTAGGGGCATATAAATGTATAGGGATATATTAGTGATTTTTTGTTTAAAAATAGGTACATCGCATGGTTCCCACATGATTTGATAAATCATTTTTCAACCACATGACCTTCACTGGACAAACTAGGGAACCCACATGGTTTGGCTACATAGTTTGTGAAATTTTTCACCAAATGTGAAAAACACGACTATAAAGATGTATACACAGGTATAAGGTTTTCATATGGTTTATATGAACCATTTAAAAACCTTATAACATTATTTAAATACATAAATATTAAAAAAATGAATCAATTCAATCCAAAAACCAACAAAAATATTAAATTATAGTAAATAAATATAATAATAAGTAAAATATATCTTTTGGTTTGACAAGAATAGACTACCTTGAGTTAGAAGGTATTGGTCTAGGATAAGATGTGGTAAAATATTGGTTGCATATAGTCACATTTTATGAGAATTTTATGGTATATACCACCTTGAGTGAGAATTCATTGGGTTATTATATAATTTTTAGATACAAACCTAAGTAAGAGGGTTGCTTTCAAGTCTTGATATATTATGGATGGGGTTTGGTAAGTGTCTTACCCTAAGTATGAGGGTATTGGTTGAGACATTGTATGAAACCATACCATAAATCATTAGGTATCGTTTAGGTTTTTTTGTATGAGTTGACTTATTCTCTACCATAGGCCAAATAATATATGTTCAATTATTATAGTGGCATGATTATTACACAATGATCTGAAGAGAACTATTGTATGTTATATTAATGTTATTAACATTACTCATACAAACACATAGTTTAATTCCCAAATAGATTTATTGAATTTCTTTTCATTAAGGTTGTAATGAATTAAATTCAAATTTTTATAGATAAAGATGAGTGCGATTCTACCATTGTACATGGTAAAAAAAACATAAATTAGTTATAGTTGCTTCTTAAGAATCTTGTTAATAAACATTCGAGAAGCCCTATTTCTAATAATTATTTATGTTATAATCATCATGTTAAAATGATATAACTAATTATGTGGAAGTTTTTTTTATACCATTTGATTGAATTTGAGGATTTTTAACTAGTGGGAGTTATTTTGAGGTTGTTTAACTAATGTTTGGGATATGTAGACTACAGTTGGAAATTCAAAAGGGTATTTTCATATGAGTCTCTTACCTCTGTGTAAACATTATTTCAATATCTATGTAAGAGTCAAATCCAGCTATAGGGTTAAAATTGAAAAAGGCATCATAATTTCATAAGAATCATGGAAACTATGTAAGCATCATTTAGATCAGGACTCATGTACATTGAGAATGGAAACAATGGAGAGAGAATGTCATGAATGAAAATTTCATAAACCCTACTTCATGGATCTCGAAGATGACTACTATTTGGTTTGGAAAATCTGAACTCTAATGGATTCTTTCGATCCATATTGGGAAAGATCATTCGAACGTGATGCACCTATCATAAAGGTGGTCACCACTAATCCCAAATATTCCATTCAAGATTTGAAACAACCACTCAAGGGGATTTCTGTTTTTAAATCTCTTAAAGGGCTGGATCTACAAAAACCATCCTAAATATGCCCCCAAAGATTAAAAAACTTGATGATGGAGGTTTATTGGTTGAAGTATACCTCGAAGAACTAAAACAGAAGAAGAAAATGTGTATGTTTTCTATTCTCATCCACATTTCTTACCTTCAAGGTGACAAGTCATTTCTGGTTAATGAGATAAAATCTATGATTAGAAATTTTTGGGGATCAAAAAATTTGAAATTAGTTCTAGTTGGGAGAGGATATTTTCATATTACCCTACACTCATAAGAGGAATTAGATCGAGTCTAGAAACATGGAAATGTACATATGAAACTAGGTGTCCTTTGATTATCCACTTGGGATTATATATTCAATCCTTTTACTCATAGAAATTCAATGGCCCAAATATGGGTTTGATTACAAGGACTAAGTAGGTACTTTTGGCACCCCCAAGATTTTAAATGACCTTACCTCTTGCATAGGAGTTCCCTTAATGGTTGATCAAGGAGAATTGAATGGTGAATTGGGAAAATACACAAGGGTCATGGTGGTAGTGAATCTAGAGTCAAAATTTCATCATGTCATTGCCTTCAATTCTAAGTAATATAGGACTGGGGTAAGAATTTAATATCAGCATAGGCTCCCATTGTGTGATTATTACAAAATCATTGGTCATACTGTTAACAACTTTAGAGTGATTAAAAATAAAACACACCCCCTACTGAGAAGGATCGGCCTAAAGTCAAGAAGAACAACAAGTATAATAGTAATGACTTAGAAAAAGATAAGATATAAATAAGGGAAAAAGATAAATGTATTAATAAGGGTGATGGATCATCTACCATAAAGCCCCTTCTAAGTAGTCATGGGAAGACATAGTTGAGCTGGAAGAATTTAAAGAGGTGGAGAAGTTTATTTTTGAATAAATATCATCTATGGTTATTGACACTATCAATTATACCATACAAACTGATAATATTGAGTTGAATCTAAATACTGGGAAAAACACATATGTGAAAATTGATATAGCTCGGAATTTGAAAAGACCTACTGAAGACAACACTCAATCTTTGGAAGAAAAATCACCTAATCCTAAAATAAATGGTTTACCTAGGGGTTTAGAAACCTCAAACACAATCAATCCACTAGGCTCATTTTATATCAATGTTTATTCCATTAAACAAACTTTTTGTAAGGATCTTCCTTGCAAGAACACCTTTAATGTGCTTTCAGGTTGTTTTGTTGATGATAACCGTGACTCCAAATGCTCCAATATATAAGGGATTAATGTATAGGAGGCTTGCACAACCCAAGAACCTAAGGAGGGTTGAGAATATCTTTGAACAGAAGAGTAGGGAGATACAATGACCACTCATGCTGAGGAACTGAGCAGCCCTACTCACAAGCTGCTTCCTCTGCATACTACATACAATCTACAGCATCCTGAGCAAACTCCACCTGAAGACAGTAAATTGGCCATGCACAGTGATGACCTACATAGTGATGGGATGACCACTCCAGTCATTAACTTCATCACTCTTCTACAGAATAAAGTAAAGTGGAAGATAGAGTTAATACAGGACCAGGAATGAAAGAAAGCGCACCAGCAAGAAGGCACAGTGGATACAAAAATTAATGATTTTTCTCCTAACTCTTCCATGAACTTGTAGGTAAAAAATGAAAATAAAAACAAGGAAACTCAAACTAAATAAAGAAAATCTAAATGGGGAAATCACTCTAGAGGTAATAATAATAAGGGGCATATCCCCAAGCATATGTATAAATGAATATTTTCTACTAGAATTATCAAGGAATTTCTAACCCTAACACCATCACAACTTTAAAAAAAATCTTTTTACACATAAACCTATGCTATTTGATATATCTAAGACAAAAATATCCTATTCTTCGGTATTTACTAGTTTTGATAAAGATAATTATAATTTTATAAGTGAAACTTCTAAAAATAGAAATTGTGATTCCTTATGGGTCTTTGCTAATATTTCTATCAATAATGTTCATATCTATAATATAGATTCTCAATCCATAACATGTGAGATAAAATTACCTAATGATTACTTATTCTATAATTTTGTGTATTCTTGCAATAGATACCAATATAGAAGAACTCTTTGGAAAAATATATCCTCCCTTAACAATACTATTCAAGCTCATTGGGTCATAGTTTGTGACTTTAATTCTATCCTTGGACCTAGTGAAAAGATAGGACAATTTCAACCAAGAATCTCCACTAAGGATTTTAACCTCTATATTGATGATAATAACCTTGTGTAAATTTGTCTTGTTGGTGCTAAATACACTTGGTATAGAATAAAAAATAATAGAATCTTATCAAGTAAGTTGGATAGAGCCTTCAAAAATTTCTTAGCTCTTGATAAATAGAATACCATCTCTAGTATTACTTTTCCTAAGCTAAATTTTGATCAATATCCAATTTTGGTGAGTCTCATAAATAGAGATAGTAAACCTATACTCCTTTTTTGGTTCAATAATGACTGGAACATGGTTTCAGATTGTAACAAAATTGTCAAAGATACTTGGAATTCTATTAAAATAAATGATTCCTTTTATTTCATTAGGAAGCTAAAAATTATAAAAAAAATTGAAGATCTAGTGAAAAGACAAATTCCAACAAACTGATAATGAAATTGGCTCCCTAGAACAAGACCTTAATCAAATTCAAACTGATTTAACCCGTAATTATTTTACTACGGATCCAACTCGGGAAACAGAGATTACCAATAAACTTAACTATATTCTTGTTTTAAAATACAATCTCATGAAACAAAACATTAAAATCAATTGGCTTAAAAATAGTGATAGAAACACAAAATTCTTTAATGCTCTACAAAGGTCTAGAAAGCCTATTAAACCTCTTTCCTTAATCAAAGATGAGGATAATATTATTGATAATGAGGAGGCTTTGGCCAATCATGTCACAAACTACTTTAGTAACATTTTTAATATTCCTTCTCAGAAAAATGTTATAAAGCCTGATATCATCCATTTTTTAGTGGGGGATAATGATAATGAACTCTTGAACAATACTCCAATTGACCATGAAATTAAGGAATTGGTTTTTAGTTTATATCCTGATAGTGCCCCCAGCCCTGATGGTTTCTCTAATTCCTTTTTCCAGTATCATTGGGGCATTCTTTTCAAAGATGTTTGTCTCCTAGTTAAATGTTTTTTCACTAATGGTTGCCTACCTTATGGTATTAATGCTCAATTTATTACCCTCATCCCTAAAGTGTAAAATGCTTCAAAAATATATCTTTTTATGCCAATTTCCCTTATTAACACTTTGTATAAAATTATATCCATGCTTTTAGATATGTGAATGGCCCTAATCGCCGACTAAATTATATCTTGGAACCAATTTGGTTTCCTGAGTAGGAGGAATATCCAAGACTGTATATGACTTCCCTATGAAAGTAAAAACTTGTTAAAAAAGAGTCAAAGAGGGTGAATCATTTCTATCAAACTAGATATTATGAAATCATTTGATACCATTTATTGGAGTTTCATCTTCAAATTTATTTATGGATTTGGAATTAATGAAAAACTAGTATGAAAATAAAAAACCCTTTTTAACTCTGCTCACATTTATATTCAAATCAATTGTTCCCGAAAGGGATATTTCACTAGTAAAAAGGCTGTTAGACAATGAGATCCTATTTATTCTATCCTTTTTGTCATTTCTCAAGACTACCTTAGCAGACTTATCACTGATTCAGTTAATCATGGTACTATAAAGCCCATTTTTTCTTCAAGATCTCTGGATTTCCCTTCACATCTTTTATATGATGATGATACAATTTTATTCCTTCAAGGGGATAAGGAAAATATAAAAAATCTAAAAGACGTCCTCTCCTACTATGAGGATGTCTTTGGTCAATCCATAAATTTGATCAAGTCTCCCATTTTCTTTGGTAAATGTTTCCTAGTCACCAAAAAAGATGATATCATGAATGAACTTGGGATAAAAGAAGCTACCTTCCCTTTTAATTATCTGGGAGTACCCATATTCTGGGGAAACCCAAAAAACATCGACTTCTCAAGCATCTTTGATCGGATCAGTAATCAACTCTCATCCTGGAAAGGCAAAACTTTATCAATGGCAGGACAGATTTATCTTCTCAAACATACCATTTCTTCTAAAATGGTATACTCTATGAGGGTGTACAAATAGACCACTGATTTACTCAGAAAGATCAATATAAGAAAAAATATATCTAGAGTTGAAGCACTATTGAAAGAAAACTTTTCACTGTTCCTTGGAAAACTTTTTGCTCCCCCGTTAATAATAGAGCGATTGGTATTAAAAACCTCAACCATTTCAATGAATCCCTTCAAGATAAACTTACTTGGAAAATTATGAACAAAAACTCCCATACCAATGTGTTCATTCATGGTAGATTCTAAAATAACCTTAAAAAAGGAAAACACTTATACATGGACTCCTCAATATGGCCTTCTATAAAACATAGTTTTTCAAAAATATTATCTAACTCTCGATGGGTTTTGAATAGAAATAACTCTATTATTTTTTAGTTAGATAACTGGAATAGAATACCTATTTATAAAATGACTGACCCCATCCCCTTGACTATAAATTCTAGCATCATCAGCAATGGTTTTTTAAGCACCCATGATTTTGATTTACTAGATAAAATCTCTTCTATTATCAATAGCAACACTTTTGTCAGCACTAATGATTTCTTAGTTTGGGAACCAGCTCATAATGGGGTGATAAACTCTAATCTTTACTATAGTCATAATGCTACTAACAACAATATTGATTTTTTATGGTTAAATAATTTTTTAAAAAAAATGGGTTAAACCCTCCCAGTTCACCCTAGTTTGGAGAATTTCTTATAATAGAATTCCCACTGATTGAAATATCTAGATGTTTGATATTAAAATATGTTCTAAATGATGCATGTGTAACCAACACAGAGAGAATACTAATCACCTGTTTTTATCCTGTGCTACTTCTTGTTCTTTATGGAATTACATTTGTGACATTTGTTATCTCTGATGGACAGTTTTGGACTCTATTGGTGTGCAGCTTCAAAAATGCACTATTATGGATACCTATCACCAAATTCAACAGCTCTTCATTTCTGCAGTGGTAGAATTGATACATTTTATTTGGTATAAAATAAATTAAATTAATCAAAAACATAATACTTTTAATTTTCGTGCACCACAAATAAATATCTGCATAACTATCAAGGAGGCTAGAATCATGAAAACAGGGACTCACCACAATTCAGTTAAGGATATTTTTATCCTGAGATGGGTTGGGATTAATGGAAGAAACAACCCACTGAAAATTATACTGAAAGTGTTCTAGAAATTACCTATTCCTGGATGGATAAAAATTAATGTCGATGGTTCCTCAAAAGGGAACCCAGGGACTTCATGCTATGATATCATATGTTGAAATCACAACGACGAAATTCTTGGATGATGTTATGTTTCATGTGGACATGCATCCTCCCTTGAAGTTGAGATGGAGAGCATCATCAATGCAGTTTAACAGATAATTCAACAAGAATGGAACAATGTCTAGATTGAAAGTGATTCAGCTACCATCATTCAGGATCTTAAACATGGAACAACTCACCTGGCATAGAACTTCACAGCTAAATGGATCATCTGCCTATAATACCTATCAGGACTCAAACATGTTATCACTCACACATATCAAGAGGTGAATAAGGTGGCGGATGGCATTGCCAATAAGGGTGTCGACATCAATAGCACGTGTGAATAGAATCTTCTTGATGAGTTCACCCCTCTTCCCCATAATGATTGTAATAAAATCCCCTCCTTTATTCTTTTTAACTTTTATTTTTATATATTTTAGTGCTTTAGTCCTTTGAACAAGGCATCATCTTTTAAAAAAATCATTTAGATCAGCATATGAGTAAATGTTTTACAAAGGAACATATATGGAAGAGTCATTACAGACTGTATGATTTATTTCCCTAATAACGAATGGATTTTTGGAGAAGGAATGACATTTGTATGAATCATCTAGACCATCTTATGAGTCATTCAGACTTGCATATGAGTTATATTTCTCTATGTATGTTTCATTTCCACATTTTTGTATGATTAATCATGAATTATTACGTGTAATTTAAGTATGTTCTATTCACACATATGGTATAAAATTGAATTGCATAATAAATAAGGTATATCCAAAATTAATATTCTAAATAATTAGGAATTATTTTAAATCATGTTATGTAGATAATAAAGGAATCAAATGTCCGAAAAAAGCTATGTTATTCTAGTAGAGATTTAGAGAGGACCAAACAAGAGAGGATATTGATTTATGATAAGTGTTTCATGCCATTGAAGGAAATTTCCATGGAAAAAATGCTTGATATCATTCACATATAGTGTTTTTTAATAAAGATTAAATGTGAATATTTTATATATAAATTAAATCTAAGATATTTCTATAATCTCATAGAGTATGGAAAAAACCCGAGTCTTTTGGAAGAATTAACAAGAAGGCCATGACATGAATTTGAATGAGAATTAAAATGAGAAAATAATTCCACAATTAAAGGTGGTTTTAATATGGATTATAAAATAACATTCACAAGGAGTATTCTATGAATATATATTTTCATTAGGATAAGAATGAAAGTGTAACCATGAGAGAGACCCTATGACAATGTAATATTTCGGAGAAATTATTGCCAGTTAAAGAATAAAAGAAGACCTTGATACTATGATCCTTGAATAAATATTGTATCAAAAAAGAATAAAACCAAATCAAACATAAGTTTTTGTTCATCTAGGACACTAAGTAAAATACCACTGTTATTTACACTATCTACAACTATTTAATCAAGAATCCAAGATTGAGTAAACTATTGCTTCAAATTGAAATGATAACAAGGTCAACATTATACTATGAATAATATAAAGCATCTAAAGACCTATTTATTAAATTTACAAGAAAGAATTAAACAACGGGATGTTTGAGGTAATCAATATAGTCCTCAAGACTGAGTTATATGAGATAATAAAGAGAATCTGGTGGGATTTGGATCACATGGTAGGAGTACATATAATTATTATGTGAGGCCACGCAATTATTTCATAATAATTTAAAGAGTGTGGATGACTCATTACTAACACATGTGTACCAATTACAAAATACTTATAACCACTAAAAATATATAGTGATATTAAAATTTTTGTATTAAAAAAAATAAAACTTGACAAGAAGTAGGCTCTGTCAAACCTTGTAACAATCTTTTGTGTTTTTTCACTTGTTCAATTATACTTTTATTATTATAATGAGGGATGACTGTGAGCCAATATAATCTATACCTATTAACTGAGAAATATATTTATGAGGATATAGGGGAGAAATTAAAAGATGAAAAACTCAGAAAAATTTGGGTACATTGATTCACCCCCCACCCCATCTTAGTGTCTATGCACAATCATCATATAGTTGGACATAAATATTGTGGTGTATATTAGGGGAACATAGTGGAACTAAAATGAGACATATTTCTCACACACTTTATGGGAACCTTACTGTGCATTTATAACTTATTTCAATTATGTTGGTCAAATCATAGGTTGTTTAGTGGATCAGGTTGGAGATGTTAGGCATGGATTGGTGTGATGGGATGAGGTGAGGCTCAAGGTTATAGTGGATCCTCCATTTGTATTATATTCATTTGTTTATTTTGTATATTTGATCAACCCATATGGTGATTAGTTGGGATATATGATTTTATGAAAACATATTC
The DNA here is from genome assembly GCA_963277665.1 of Viscum album. Taxonomy (NCBI): domain Eukaryota; kingdom Viridiplantae; phylum Streptophyta; class Magnoliopsida; order Santalales; family Viscaceae; genus Viscum; species Viscum album. The sequence goes on from OY728121.1 coordinate 770,253,315, forward strand.
ATTCTTATAGCACATATGTGTTATTTATTTATTTCTACTTAGATTCACTTTTTTGGATTTTGTTGGATTATTTATTTGTTATTGATGGTTATTATATTTATGGAATTGTCTCCCAAAATATGATTTAGGTGCTCATTTCTATTTATTAGCCTCTAGGGTATAGGAGACATACTTGAGGCCATGTACCTCTATGGATGAGATATTTTTGAGTGATTTTAGATAAACATCAATAACAAAATCCAAATATTTATTTTTTTTCCTCAAACACCGCTCACACCATTGTATGTCCATACCACCTATATGATTGATGATATTTTTCATCAAATTTTTTTATTTGGTTTTAAAAAACATGTATAAATATAAAATTAATAAAAAAATTATTTTATTAATTTTAAATGATAACATTGGAATAATATTATTGAAATAAAAAATTTACCATAATAGTTCATTTAATTGAAAAAAACAATCTTATCAAGATATATTTATTAAACATTAGAAATATTTGACATTATCTTAAAATTTTAACTTTAATACTATTAAAATGAGCTGAAAAAACACCTTGAAACATATAAATATTATATATAAAAAATTTTAAATACCATTATCTATTACCGTTATAACAAAATTGTTTCTGAACCACAAACTAAACAACTCCAAATGACTGATGCAGGAAAAATATTCTAATAAATAAATGATATATGATAATAAATGGATCATAATATATTAAATAAGAGTTAATAATCATTTTAATTATGTAATTAACACATTAAATTCACCTATTCCGGAGGACATAGGTGCATCCAAGTGAGTTAGGGCTTGAGGTAATTGTTTCAAATCCTATATGATTCTTTTAAAACTATTTTATTACAATATTTTTCTAGATTATTATTCATATTTATTCATGTTTATAATTCAGTGGTATTATCATAATTTTTATCTATTATTTATGATATATTACTCATTCCCTCTTATAAAAACATTTTTTAAAGTTGTTACTATGTCAAAGTAAGTGTTTCTCTTCCAATTCCTCATTATATCCATGTATTATTTCTGTATTGTCTACCTTATCTTCTATGTGTCATCACTAATGTATTTAAATTATTACCTTTTAGATTTTATGTATTATTTATTCTTTACATACTATTTCTATTTAAGGGAGTATCTTCAACTCCTTTTCCCTTTCTTTTGATTATATTCCTTATCACTCCATATACCTCTCTTAACCTCATCTTTTTCATGCAAATCTATATTATTTATCTCATAAATGAATTTTATATATTTTTAACCATTTATAATAACATGACCATATAACTTTTACCTTATAATCCATGAAAACACAATATTTAATAATTCAATTTTAATTCTATTTTTCTTAAATTTTATACTAATCATTTGAATAAGGAAATATTAACAATCAATACACCAATTTTTTCAATAAAGATAAGTATTGATTATATAGACCAGCTTATATAATAGTTTCCTTAGGGAATATTATGTATTTTATTATTCACAATTTATTATTTTCTTATAATGAATGAATTCTATTTAATAAGTGATACGTGGGGCATGAAATTACATAGCACCTTGATGCATTAGTGGGTCACATGAGACGAACTTGCATGGGTATTTGGTAAATGCCTATTAATTTAGGTATGAAGTCTTGGCTAAGGCCCAGAATATAGGTTAATGATGTCTGGAATTATGTGTTATATCACTAAGATATTATTTTTCATTATACATATGATAATTTATTTCCATTTTTATGTATTCCATGTATATATTATGATCATGTTATTACTTATATAGATTAATTTTATTATTTTTCCCCACCATATGATGTATTTATTATTAATTTTATGATTTATTCCATTATATGATACTTCTTACAGATCATTTATGCTTTCCTATTTCTATATTTTCCTTATTTTCATGAGGAACCATAAATATTTATATGTTTTATTTAATGATAATAAATAGAGGGATAACAAATATTTATGTGATTTTATAATTTAATTTACATTTCTAAGTAATAAAATGATCAAATATGTGTTTAGACTCCTAAGACTACTAAATTTTTTATTCTGGAAGATTCCAATATAATAGATAACTACCAACTCTAGGATGATGGATTTTGTGTTGTTATAGTCAGTATTAGTGCATGTTCAGTAGAAACCTTAGGATCTAGATTTATAATAACATAGATAAATAGTCAAATTTTATGATAAACCCTTAGAAAATTTAAGAAATTTTTATAGATTGGATAGTGTATTTGATGTGAATTTTTAATAAATGCATTGTATTTATAAACTATAAGTTATAAATCACTGTTTTATTCATGAAATAATTAGTATATTTCATTTTTTTTAAATACAATCTAATGTAATGGTCAGAATCATTGTCAATACTCATGGTCATTTTAGGTATTACCTATGTATAAATCAAAAGAAACAGGTGTTAAATATTTTAAAATCATCACTATATTAATATATTTCACTCAATTTTTGAGAAATAACCTTACCTTCAAGGAATAACTCGTTATCCCTCAACAATATGTAACATCATTAACTCATTTCTGGATAGAGAAACCTATATCATTCAAATAATCCCTTAATCCATTAGAGGCAGAGTATGGGATTAACTATTTAGAGAAGTTATTTATCACACTAGGATATAGTGAAAATTAAATGGTTATCATAGTTGTTTACCATCAAAAGGGAAATTTTTAACAATAGTGGTCATTAATTTAAAACTCTAAGAAGAAGGAATATATTGAAATAATGTGATGGAATTATTTTAAGTCATTGTTCTTTTGAAAAAAATGTGCATAAGAATAAATAGTTGACATGTAAATTCAATTAATGAATTTAAGATAAAAGGATAAGGAAACTTTTTATGAGTAGAAGGATAAATTTAAATGGTTAGAGACACATAATTTAGATTATTTTTATAATATGAAAATCATATATAATCTGAAAAGAAATATTGATCACTTTATTGAAAGACTGAACTATTTCATTTTAATGGGATTAGTCTCTAAACCCTTTTCATTAAATGAATAGATAGTAGAATGTGAAATCAAGACTGGGAAATATTTATCTAGGTCCTATTTTATCAAATGGAAACATGTGAATAAAGTGATGTATAAGTACCTTGTATAAACAGGATTAGAGAAGAAGAATAAAAGAATTTTAGAATTTATAATTGTAATAATGGTGGAAAGAAATACCCTAGTTATTTCTTGAATTTATTCATAGTTTTTATCATGTATGGAGATAAAAGACATTAATATCACAAGTCAAAAGGTAATATATATGCTTCCAATTTATAGTTAAGTGATTTTAATGATATGGGACACTATTTTATTCAAATCCCTAAAGTTTCAAGGTAATATTCCTCAAATAGGTTTAGGGAGAAATTTAAAGCTTATGAAATTACTAATATAGATATTAAATTCCAAAATGATATAAAAGTGGGAACTTTTTAATAAAATCAAAGTTAAAAAATACATTATATAATTTTAGATCCACCTGGCCTTTTATAACTCAAAAGTTTTATAAAAACATTGAATCATCCCTTGATTCCTTCTGGAAGGATTTATCGATTAATATATTGAATTTTAATCTTATTATAATGAATATATATTTCTCTATTCACATTAGAATGTAAGGAAGTAATCTATTTTCAAACTTAATTGTTATAAAAATGATTGAATTTTATAAATGGGGCCTCAAAGTGTAATGGAATAATTTTCCTCAATAAAGGATGTTATAATCAACAAGAAGATAAAAAAGTAACTATTATTAGGGGTTGAAACATAAATAAAACTATATTGAACTGATGGTGTGATATCTTGAAATAATAGTTTCATAATTAAATCAAAGTTATCATAAATTATGACATCATAGGATAAGTTATCCATTATATAATATGGGTCAATATGATTTTAAAAGATATTATAATTACTCACACTAACCACTTAATATGTAGACAATTGTTGAAAGAATTATTATAAAATTAAGGTATGTCTATTAAAACTCATGAGTCTTATTAATGAAACATACTTCAAATAAATAGTTGTCACTAAGGGAAATCTCAACATATGTCTATTTTGGAAGTTCCAAAGTTTTACCAATAGAAATCATATATAGATCTATGCCTTCTTTAATGATACCCCGACCTATTTTTAATTAGTGAGAGAAAATTAAAATTTCATGCACATAATTTAATTAGGGGGGTAGAATTTGGCATCCATTATATTCAATGTATATTTTTAGGATTTTTCAGCCATAAATTATATATATAAATATTAAATTCAATTGATTCTTCTATATGATGATATAAACCAAAAATTAAGACAAATTTATCATTTAATTATTTTACTTTAGTAAATAATTGTGAGTCTATATGTACTTATAATGGGATACCAAAAACAATGAAAGACATCACATGTCCTCTTATTATATCACGGTAGTGAAACCCAACTACATAATTACATTCATTGGAATAGATAAGACTAGTAATATATTACAATAAATATTATATATAAATATACTACATAATACTAAAAATAATACTACAGGAAAATAAAAAAAAATTAATTAACAAACCTAGGATTTAATATTTGGGCACATTGTGCTCTTCTAGAATTATCACACCCATGAAAAATTCCTTAAAAAGAAACATAGAATTAATATATTGTCCTAATTTTCTAAATAAATAATACATAAACTTAAGAGGAATTATAGTTAATTATAATCTATTATATATGAGTTATTTATAGGTACTATAAGTTTTATATAACCATTGGAAATATGACTGGTGGAATAGTAAATTGGTTGTTAGAATAGTAACCATTGGGGATAATTAAATATCTGATGAGTAATATTTACCACTAATGATCTAACTAAATATATATATTATAATATCATAAAATTATTTCACAAATTATATAATATGTGTGTATATTTAATTTTTAGTAAAGTATTTTTAATTTATTTAGTGAAAAACAGTAATTTTATGTTAAAATTTAAATTCTAAAATTACTTATTTTAGAAATTAAATTTAAAAAAATGCACGTAATTTTTATAATCATTGAGTAAAAATTATCTTTGGCTTAATTTTTTATATTTTGGTAAAAAATATTGATTTTTTATGAATAGTAAAAATATTGTTTTTAAATATATTAAATGTTTTATGCCATAAAAAATTAAAATGGCTCTATAATTTTTTAAATATTTTTCATAGAATAAAAAATATTTAACGAGTAAAATATTTCAATTAAAATAATAAAATAAATTTTAAAATATATAAATAAATTTCCAATTTCTAAATTATATTTTACATTAAACATCCACTGGATCCCTTTTCCCCTTCGATATTTTTTTTATAATTTTTAATGTCATCGTTTTAATAATAAAACATACCCAATGGTATTTATAAATTTATTTAAATATCTATCCCTTCCATTGATGGTTTTAATTCATTCCCAGTCATTTAATACACTATAATTATGCTTTTAATTACGGTGTGATCCACTTTAACATCAGAAACATTATTTTGTGATACTCTCTACTACAGAATGGCCTTCTAGTCAATCACAGATCCATATGATCCAAGTAGAATCTTATTTAAAACCCCTTAATATCATGGTATGAAAAATAAAATCTCCTTAAATCTCAGGCCAATTTTCATGTAGTCCACTTTTTGTGGCATGGTCTATTGTCTCAGAGATACACCACATTCCATGGACTTATTCAAAAAACATGATCCTTAGGACATAATCCATAAGTTATGTCTTAAATTTTCCTTAGTTCATGGTGTGGTTTTCTTGTTGACATGTGATCCAACTATCTTTCACATTCTGGAACCACATCCATTTCTCAAGGATCAATGTTGTGGAATGGTCCTATCCATCAAGTCTCACTTCACCAACTCTATATTCTCATATAGATTCCTCTGAATTTTTATGAGACCAGTCCCAACATGGCTCTAAATTAGTTATTCTTATACATGACATATTTCTACATGAAACAACGATCCATAGTTTAATGCATCCACCAGATCCAGAAAAATTAGAACCATAAATTTATAGATTTCATTTCATGATACATTATTTTAGATTATGATATATCAAATTATTTTTTAATGTGATTTACAAGAACTTATTTATACTTATAATTAATTTTTATGTGAAGTATATAGTTTCAAGACAGTATATTATTCTTTAACAAATCTTCCAGAAACCTTTTCCAAGAAGTATATGTAATCCCATGCATCTTATATCACCTCAATACACTAGAATGTGTAATTTATTCCCTATTCGTTCGATCTAAAATTATTGTCACACAATATGTCTTGATTTCCTATTTAAATCTTGATCATCAAAATCCATGTACTTTTTATATAAAATCGCCATATTTTCCATTCAAAAATTCCTCCATATAGCCATTGTAAAGTCTCTAATAATTTTATACCAATTCTTTTATATTCATCCTTAAACTCTAATTCCATTTATATTATTATTATGCACTATTCACCAGCAACATCCATCACCAAGTATTAACTATAGAATTATTTATTATCCATCAGATCACCAATGGGTTAACTGATATTTTCATATTATCACCAATGAGTTAACTATGATTTTCATATTCTTCATCTCTAAATTCCATTCATCATCTCGCATTGTCTATAACTTTAGATGAATTTGATAACAAATTCAACACACCACCTATGGTTCCAACATTTTATATATATTACCACTAACATATTTAAAGTATTTATTATTTTTCTCCATATATTTTTAAGATATTATTGTTTCTTTTTATCTCTTATTTATTCAATATAATATTTTCCAATTATTTTCCCTTGCTTATGGTCATATTCTCTATAACTATTTATCCATTTCTCTTGAATTCATCTTTTTTCCTCTATTTACATATTCTTTTTCTCAAGGATGTATTATTTATCTTAATAACCATTTTAATTGTACTTACCATTTACATTTTACTATATAAAACATGAACACCATATATTTTATAATTCAATTTGAAGTTTGTAGACCAGGAATGTTATAACAATCATTTTATAGGGTAAATATTGAAAATTAATATTCCCATTATTTAAATATTGATAAATATTGATTATATTGGTATATTTATTTAAAAGTACCCTTAGGGAACATTGGGTATTTTTTTATCCATTTTATAATTTTATATGATTAATTAATTTGATATGTAAGTGATGGGTGGGGAATAGAATTATATTCCCCCCTGATGCATCAGTAGGTATCATGAGACGAACTAGATTGGGTAATTGTTCTATTCCCAATCATTTATATATTATGTATTTTCAAAGACTATGATGGTATGGTTATCATTTATGAAATTATGTATTTCTTTACTATAAGAGTATTTATTATAATCCATGTGCTTATTTAACCAGACATAGCCTCATCTTCTTAAGAGAAATGGTTATTGAATGAAATTTTTTAATATAGAGAACAAATTTTTATACAATATTAGTATATTATGATCTTGTACTCATATTTTAATCTGACTAAAGTGACTATAATCAAACAAGGGTAAACATATGCATAACATATTTTTATTCAAGACAATATCTGAAGTAGTTTCTAGATATAGGTAATGTTCGATGATTGAATTGAGTTGTGTATGGTCAACAGTTATGGCCATTGAATCACAGCACTCAGTCATAGCTTCAAAATATTTTCAAATATATCAATAATATATTTCCCATGTATAAATATAATACTATCCAAATTTTAAAAAAAAATCTAAAAATTTATCAAATATATGAAAACCATGTAACCCTTATACAGTATGCTTCTCATATAAAACATAAAAAGTAGTGTAAGAATCTATTATTCAAGAAAAGAATAAATAAATTCTTTTATATATGGAGGAAAACATGAATCATAATATCCCTTGTAATTTTTAATGAGAAATAAAATGCATATTTACTAAAAAAAATGCCATGGAACCATCCAACAGAGTGTACCCCCTAAATTTGTTGGAACTCAAATACTATTCTAGGATCTAGTTTCATAAAACTAGGAGAATAATCCCCAAATGACTTCATTTTTATAGAATTTTATCCTTTTATGTTTTATATGGATAAAATTTTTAGGGGGAAACTATTAGAAACCTAAAAAATAATTTATCTATCAACATGAATATTGAGAAAAACGTCAGATATATTTCAACTAAATTGTAAAATTTTAGTGAGGTCAACTTTATGTTTTCATGAATATCCCTTTATATGTTTATGTAATCATATATACCCATCACAAACTCACATATTCACATACCACTATTTTTAAACTTATATGGAAATACTCTCCTATAAATAATAAATTACTCTCCTTATTTTTAGAATTAAAAAATTCAGAGAGGATGTTGAAGAATCATGTGTGATTCGTTTAACTCCTACCACTAGGTGATGCATCTAACTCCAATAAGTAATCTAATGGGACATAAAGGTATGATATTTGGTTTCACATTTTATGAATCATATCTCCACTTAACATTCATTATCCAAAAATATAAGAGTGTCCCTTATATAAAGGAGACATGGTTATTTTAGACTAGAGATCAACTAATATAGTGAAATCATCATAAAAACTTTATTCTAAGTGAGAATGAATTTTGTTTGGTATAATACTACCCTTACAATGGCTCACATGACTATATAACCAATACTAGAAATATACGTAGGCTTATACACAAAAGAGGGTACATTCGTGACCACATATTCTATTTTAGAGATTTTCATGCTTGTATATCTCTCATATAATCCATATGTGATGTCAACCCCTATAGACTATTATATCTAGTTGGTGTACCACTAAAACAATTATGATCATATCAGGACTACATAATTTGATGGATACTAAAAGTCGTCAAGAGGCTTATGAAATCACATAACACCTGATAATAGAGATTCATATCATGTGAAAAAATTCCAGTATGGTGACCGTCTTCCTCTCATGGGTCATCAAGGAATATCCAATCATGTAACCCCTTTATAATAATATTTTTAACTTAAATTACTCCTTTATGTAACACCCTAATATTCGGTGAAATCCTTTTTCTTCAAATAAATTTGTAATTTCTTAGATTTTGTGTGACACGCAACACAGATTTTGGATTGCATTACAAGTAACTGTCGGTTTATATTTTTTTAGATAAAACAATAAGTTTGGATTATATTTCAAAAAATATCAAGATTATATTTTGTTATATGAAATGTTGAGTTTATCTTTTGTTACATGCGACATTGAGATAAAACGAGATGATACATGAAATTAAAATATTACTATTAAGTATGATAGTTATCACCTTGAGATTGGAATGGTGGGTATGAATACAATTAAAATAATTATCAAAATACTTTTTACACATGTATATATGATGAATTATTTTGTGACCAATTAATTATAAATGAAAATAAGAATCGTTTTAAAATAAAGGAAATTATTTTCTCAAAAACTAATTTTATGCTCATAAACATTTTTTACCTCAATAAATTAAAAAAAATAAATTTTGTTTAATTATTTTAATGAAATTTATCAATTATATATCCAATCAAATATTCAACATTCATCTTATTTTATTTCTATAAAATAGATAATAATAAATACATTTTTACCCTTAAACTAATATTTTCTAAAAAAACAGTTTTTCACCTTTAGTGCAGTTATTTTAAAATTATTTTTTACAACTTTTATAAAATTTATTTGAAAAACTAAATTTAATATTTTATATTTGAATATAAAAATTATATTAGGGTGAATATTTTGGATTTTTCTGAACAGTTTTATTTTTAATGAATAATCAAAAATACTGAATTTTAAGTGAAGATTTCCTTTTCATTTAAATTAATTTAAAATTTAAATTATATTTAAAATTTATTTTAACGTTAAATTAATTCAATTATACATACATTAATACAATTAAGTTAATTTTAATTAATTTCATATTTAATTTTGATATATAAAATTTGTAAACTTTTGAATATTTTCTCTTTAAAAAACACACTTTCTCATCGCATCTGCGAGATTAATTTTAAATAAAATATGGAAAATTAAGTGAATTTTATTTGTAAAAATGGATTATATATTTGGAATAATAATCATATATATTATCTAATATTTTCAAACTTAATTTTTTTCCTAAATGAACAGTGAAAATAGTAAAACAATTATTTCCCATGATTATGGTAAAAATGGGTTTCTTATAGGGTTAAAATAAATTGATTAGGGTTAAAATTACTTACCAATTTGTTAAAATATTATTTTGTGGAAATAGTTCCATATTATTTTTACCAATTTAGAATCTAGGGTAATTTTCATGCTTTTTTACTTATGAATTACTTTATTATTTGGGAGTTTTGGGGAAATTTTTCAGTAGTTTCCAAGTGGGTTCATTTCCCCCACTTATAAAAATCCACCACAACCGTTCAGTTCTCCACACCTCAAAATATATTTTCCTCATCCAAACATTGAAACAATTTATCCCTAACATCCTTAGTAACATTCTATAGCTATTATACCTCCCAAATACAATCCTTATGGTCCTTAAGATGAGATCCAAAGGGGGTTTCTCTAAGAGAAGTTAATTATCTTAACAAGCTATTTCATCTTCATTCTTATTTTCCCACATTAAATTTTGTATTATAACTTACAATATAATAAAACTAGTATCTTACATATACTTATATGTTATTATGTTGATGTAATAATAGTGATCCATCTCAACTTCCATCAAATGGGTTCTGAAATCATTGTTCGTGTGTACAGTGGACTACCGCCTCACAAATCGACATCATTAGTTTTTACATTACCACCTATAAAGGTTGGTAATAAATATGGATTTTTTATTTTTATATTATATTTATTATTTTATTATGGTTCTTGTATTATTATATCACATATACCTTCATACTCTCCTTTTTTGGGAATATAATAATGTCGTCCGTGTGTACTGTGGACTATCACCTGACAAGGCGATGTGATTCATTCACTATTTACAAGGAAGGTATTAAGAATGTGTTTAATAAACATATGTGATATATATTATTTATAATTATTATGTAATGATAATATATATATATATATATCATTTACTTTTCTTTATTTCAATCTGACAAGAAAATGGAAACATTGTTCATGCGTATGTACGGTCTACCGTCTCCATGAATGGTGTATTTTATTTCCTATCACTAAATTATTTGGATTACTTTAAATACATATTTAATGATTATATATAATATTTATACCATGGTTTACATTCTATATATTATTAAACAATGATCGAATTAGCAGGACCAAAAATAACAAGTCAAAACATACATGAAAAACAAAGTAGTTGTTAAAAGAACATAACTTCAACATAGAATTATTAGTAAATGGGTAATAAAAGGTTATTATAAAATTATATATGATATGATATATATTAGTATTTTTCCCTAATAGATTTGTAATAAAATTATATTTATTATACAGGATTTTTGAACGTGTAGGATGAAAGTCAAGACATAAGTTAAGGGATTTTCGTCTCGCCATTATATTCTATGAGACACAATCCATATTCACCATGTATTTATTTGATGTGATTTAAATAAAGATTTTTAATTTATTTTATTATTATTATCATGAAAATTATTATATTTTACATATCTATTTTAGGATCTCTCTTACTTGGGGTTTACGGTTCAAAAATTACCAAAGCGATAACATATTTTTGTCTCAATTTTCCTTCTTTGAGACGTACATTATGTAATGAACCTATATTTTTTATGAGGTATATATAAAACACTTGAAATGTAATATCATTAATTTATTTATTTTTATGATATTTAAAGTTCCATTTTATGTTATTCCTTCGTGGGTATTATGATTCAAAGTTACCTAAGTAGTAATGGTTTCATGTTACAAACATTCATTTATCAAGATTGTTTATGATAATGTTTTCGATGATAAATTATTGTGATCAATCTCTCAAGAAACTTGTTAATTTTATTATCATATGGGTATTCATGATATTTTCAAGTTGTATTACAATTTTTTCACTCTTTGGTACTTAATATAATTGAGAAAATGTTTTTAATAATATATGAATTTATTTACCACTTTGGTCATAAATCTATTTTCTTCCAAGACCATGTTTTCTAAAAATATTTTCAAAAATGTTTTACTACTCTAATATAATATTTAAAATAAATTTTTAACCATATTTTATTTTTAAATATTGTTTTAAATGAATCTTCATGTCACTTTTGAAACAATTCAAGTTTGGATTTTACTGAAAGTGTTAAAATAATCTTTATTTTTAACATGCATGACATGAATAGTATTTACTATTGTCATGACCACTCAATGATTTCAATATTCACTTACATTTTTTAATATTTCTATTAAAAAAATCCTTAATATTTGGGAAAGTTTTTGATTTTAAATAAATTATTTTAAAATGAAAAGGATTTGAAAACATTTTATGTTTTAAAAAAAATTCAAAGAGGAAAGTTTATTTTTCTCAAGAATTGTTTTAATTAATTTTTAAAGATTACTTTATAATTTTTCAAGTTTATTTTCAACCAAAATGATTTGAGAAATATTTTATGTTTTAAAAAATTATTTTCAAAGAAAATTTATCTTCCAAAATAAATGATCCAATTGATTATCTTTCAAAAAAAATTCTATCTTAGATAACATCCTTTGATGTACCTTTTTATTTTATAGGGATATGAAAGAATGATAACTTTATTATTTTTTATATAAATGTTTTATTATGAAAATATTTTTACGAGACCCATTTCTATTCCATGTGTTTTACTATGATAAAATTCTTATGAGACCCACTTCTTTTCCATGGGCTATGTATGATGAAATGATAAAATGATTATAAAACTTATCTCTTTTCCATGGGTTATGATACAATGAAATGTTTATGAAACCCATTTTATTTCATGGGTTGTGACATGATGAATGTTTAATGATCGTGCGGCACACGTATATATGAATTTCATTATGATACAGGTGGGACATATATCTCCCTCCCGTGCATTAGGTAAAGATTTATATCTCATGAGATTGAAAAAATTGTAATGCAGAGTGAACCTAGTTCAGTAAGACAGAGATGGAATGGGGAGTGATCCTAGTTTAGTAATATGGATCTAGAACTAGGAGTTATTTTGGTTCAGTAAGACGAGGCTAGAAGGGGAGTGAACCCGGTTCAGTAAGGGTACTTTTCCACTATGCTTTTCTTGAGAGTAAACCTTGAATAATTTGTCGGTTTGGGGTGTAAACCCTTTCTAATATGATATCCTTGGATGTGATCCTTGAATAATATGGAAATTATTTTCTATGATTATGGGTATGCAACAAATTCCATATCATAATCCAATGTTATTCTTTTATGGAACATGTTCTTTGATTATCTTATAATTTGCGTCTTATGAACTTCCAATATTTATTATATGATTCAAGATTATAATATTTGATATACAAGGTATAGTTTAAAAATTTTATACTCATGTTACCATACTCTTATGTTCATTTTATGATTATATATCTCCCTTTTTTACCCTTACTGAGCATTTAAGCTCACACTTTATTATTTTTTCTTTCCCTAGGTTATGAATAAATTCATAATATATTATATTTCAAATAAGGGTGATAATTATGAAGAACATAGTGGAATATGAAATATCTCACTTATAGACCATTGTTTGTGTTTAAAATATTCCAAAGAAACTAAACAAATACGATCTTCAGGCATGTGTTTGTGTAATGTAATGAATATTCATAAAAAATGATGTAATATCTATGTATAATAAGCCTGGGTCCCTATAGTTGGTATTATAGGATAGGTTTAGTTATCCTTTGGAAATTATGATTATAAAACCTTAGTGAGATCCCAAAGAGAATGTCTAATGATAATTCTAAGGATGATTCAATGTATAGGATAATGTCCTGGAATTTTGGTAAAGGGTAGAGAAATTGGTTTCTTAGAAGCATATCTATGTCAAGATACTTCAAGTGTATGTGTCTCTATCATAAATTCTCATAGTGTTAACAACCCCAAAAACACTATATTGATCTAGAATCGATCAGGAACAGGTGAATGACAATGGGACTTACTTTACACCGGGTTTAACACTCACAGAGGATATGATTTGGAAATTCACAAACACTTTGTGAACCATCATGAAGGATTTAAATAGATTATGACTATGAATTACATAGGATAAACCTAAGGTGTACAAGATTAAAAATAAGGTCCCATGATTTTGACATCCTATCAGTGATTTTCATGATTATTTGGTTTCCCACTATGAATAGTGTTTCTCACACAATGCTTTTTTATTTTAGTTAATGTAAGGAGATAGAATGAATTGGGATAAAATTAAATGTGATGGATAATTTACTGATGAGAATCCAAATGGGATGATAACAAGATTGAATGATTTTGTGATTATTAATAATCTGTTATCATGGAAAATTATTAACAACACACACATTAACAAACTATCAGAATCACCAAATAAGATAAGGATAAAGTTCACTAAGAGTTAGAGTAGTTGAGAATATGGAGGAAAGAAGATTAAGTTTCCTATATGTCAAGAACGTGGAAAGAAGAACTCAACAGAATGTCTTAGATGAATAATAAGATGTTTTGGGTTTGAAAAATAAGGACACAAATCATGTCACTACAATGAAAAAGTGAAACTTTTTGTTAACTCAATGGATAAGAATAATGGTATCCCTAAGGTTTCATTTATAGTTGAATATTTTGAATGTGGAAATTATGGGCATTATGAAAATTGATGTTCTAAGGGGAAAATCATGATGAGAATCAGCAAGGTGGTATGAGTATTGGTTATATTGATGACTATTAAGAGACTATAAATGACATATTAAAGGAAATAAATGTTAAAGAATGAGATGAAAAATCCCTATTAATGGTTTGAGAAGGAAGTATAAGGATTAAAGTATTTGTGTATTTGGATTCAAGAATTATGAATTGTGAAATATATAAGGATTATTTGGTATAAGTTTTTATATATGGATTTAAAAGAATATTTTGAATGTTTTTGATGACAAATAAAATTTATTAAATCTTATGGTGATATTTTGATTATGGGATATATTACCCTTAATATGTTATTGATGTTGCGATAATGATGTTGGGATAAATAGATGATTGATTTGGATAAAGTATATTGGATAGTATCAATGACCTTGTAATTGATTAAGGATTTATGGAAAAAGTGGTATATGCTATCATTGACAGAGTTTACAGCATTTTTGGATTTACGTAATATCTAAAAAAATTATTTATGTAATAAGGAATAATGTATGTTTTCAATCAAGTTTTATGGTAATTTAGGTTATTACCATGTTTCAAGAGAATACATGATAAAGGTATTCACATATTTGGTATGTCATAATTAAGATATACTTCAAATTTTTTGGGGACTAATGATAATATCATATTAGAAATTTAGTGACCTTATTTCTAAATTTTTATATTTTAATATTTTGGAAGGGGCGTAAGGTTATCCATTTATGAAATGGTTTGAGTTGAACTTTGGATTAGGTTTTAAAGATTAATGTACTACTTAAATATATTAATATTTATACATAACTTGATCTAGAATTAGTGTTTTGATAATACCTAGAGATATAAGGGATGACTTATCATTCATTTTAAGATCACATTTAGTGCTTCATACATGAAAAATTCATCTCTTTGAGTAAGATTTGATGTGAAAATCGATCAAGACACAACCAAAGGATGAAATTGTTCCTATAAAATAGAAATATATAAAATGAGAACATTTTCATATGTTATCATTCTAGATGGTAAAATAAATCTTCAACTTCAGGGAAAAGAACATGAAAAAAAATGTGATCATA
Organism: Viscum album; assembly: GCA_963277665.1. Classification (NCBI taxonomy): domain Eukaryota; kingdom Viridiplantae; phylum Streptophyta; class Magnoliopsida; order Santalales; family Viscaceae; genus Viscum; species Viscum album. Next base: position 770,269,255 of record OY728121.1, read on the forward strand.
ATACCATCATTTTCGATGAATCAAACGGTCCCTTAAATCATCAAAAAAAATTGGTTTTGGGGTTGTTAACCTTCTCTGGATCACCCAATTTCATGTGATCAAAGATCTATATCACAATCTATAATTATTTATCATTTTATTCCATGTCCAAATCTTTACCTCCCAATTATGTTCTCTTACATGGAAACCTAGTTATTAGTTGCATTAAGTAACCTTTATGTTTCAAACTTTTCATTTTTAAGGGAAGTTTTATTATTCATTTGTAAAATGTCTATTTTTAGGAAGGAATTTTTAAATGTTAAAACTTTGATGACTGATAATAATTTTGAGTTTTAAATCCATTTTAAGTGTTTAGAATTTAACCCCCTAATATTTTGTTAAATCCTTTTCCTACAAAAAAAATTGATCTTTTCTATATTGTGTGTGATACGCAACACTGATTTTGGATTGTGTTACAAGTGACACTAAGTTTATCTTGTGTTAAATGAAAAACTAAGTTTTTATTTTTCTACACACAATACTCATTCTAGATTTAATTATATGAAACTATGAGTTTATCTTGCGTTACACACAACACTGAGTTTAAATGAAACAAGACTTGCTATTAAAATATTATTATTTAATATGATAGTTATCACATGACCATTTGAATGGAGGGTATGAATAGGGTTAACTAAATTATGAAAATATGGTTTAAAAATGTATATAATATTAATTATTTGGGGAGTAATTAATTATAAATAAAAATAAGAACCGTTTAAAAATAAAGGTAATTATTTTCCAAAATACTCTTTTTATGCGCATAAATGTGTTTTACTTCAATAAATTAAATGAATCAATTTTTGTGAATTATTTGAAGGAAATTTAAATATTTTAAATTCAAAAAAATGTTTAAAATTCATCCTATGTTTTTTAGGCAAGAGATAAGAATAAATACAATTTTACACTTAAAAGTATATTTTCTAAAAAATGGTTTTCCCACCTTTGGTGCAATTATTTTAAAATTAATTTTTAACTCTTTAAAAAAATTTATTTAAAAAATAAAATTTATTTTTGAAACCTGAATATCAAAATTATCTTAAAGTAAAGTTTTTATATTTTTATCAAACATTTCATTTTTTGATGAATAGTGAAAAATACTAAATTTTAATTGAAAAATGCATTTTATTTTAAAATATTTATAAATTTAAATTAATTATAGAGTTAAATAAGTTTAATTATATATAAATTAATTTGATTTAGGTCATTTTAATATATTGTATATTGAACTTTTATCTAAAAAAATTGTAAACTTTTGAACATTTTCTCTTTAAAAACATGTTTTCTCATCGCATTTGTAGGATTAATTTTAAATTACATATTGCTACTTATGTGAATGGAATTTTGAAAAATGGATTATATATTTGGAATTGCCAAAATTTATATTATCTAATAAGGTTTAAATTAATTTTATTCAAAAATCAATAGTGAAAATAGTCAAAACAATTATTTACTTTGGTTAAGGTAAAAATGTGTTTACCATAGGGTTAAACTAAGAAGATAAGGGTTAAAATGGCATAAAATTTTATAAAAATAGTATTTTTTGGAAATATTTCCACCTTATCCTTCCCAAGTTCTAATATAGGGTCATTTGGAAGCTTTTTTCTTGGGAGTGACATTACTTTTTTGGAGTCTTTTGGGAAATTTCTAAGTAGTTTCCAATTGGGTTCCATTCCCCCACTTATAAAAGGACACCACAACCCTTTACTAATTCACACCTACCCAGAAATTTTTCTTGAAAACCCCATACCCAATTCACTCTCCAATATTATTATTCACATTCTAGATCTAATGTTCCTCCCGAAAGACCATCCCTAGGGTCCTTAAGAGGAGATTCAAAGGAGGGGTCTCTTAGAGAAAGTAATTATTTGAACAAGTTGTTTAATATTCTTTATTATTTTCAGACCTAAAATATAATAAAACCAGTATATAAAATATAATTGATTTTATTATGTTGATGTAAAAAAAATTATCCATCTCCAATTCCATCAAATGGGTTACGAAATCATCGTTTGTGTGTATGTTGGACTACCACCTCGCAAATCGATGTCATTCATTTTTCCATTACCACTTATCAAGGATGGTAATAATAATGGATTTATTATTTATATATGATATTTATAATGTTATTATTATTATGGTATTATTATATCAAACATACCTTCATACTCTTTTTTGGAATATGATAATGTGGCTCATGTGTATGAAAAACAACCACCACATGAAGCGATGTGATTCGTTCACACAATACATGGGGTATTAAGGATGGGTTTTATAATAAATTAAAAATATGTTAAATAAAAATAATTCTAGAATTATAATATATATATATCATTTAATTTTTTTCTTTTAATCCGACAATAAGATGGAAATAGTGTTTATGCGTACGTACAGTCTATCATCTCTATGAAAGGTGTATTTGATTTCATATCACTAAATTTTATGGATTAATTTTAATACATATATATTAATAATATATTATATTAATAAAAAATTTAAATTCTATGTAAAATCAAACCATGGTTTAATTAAGTGTACTAATAATAAAAAGTCAATATATACACAAAAAACAAAGTAGTTATTACCCAAAATGTAACTCTAATAGGGAATAGTTAATAATTGTGAAATAAAAGGTTATAAGAAACCCATTTATGGTATTATATATATGAAAATGTATTTTTAAAATATTTATAAAACATTATATATATTATATCAAATTTTTGGATTTGTACGATGGAATTCAATACTTAAGGTAAGGGATTTTCATCTCACCTTTATTCTCTATGATACAAAATTCATATTCACCAAATATTTCTTTTATATAGTGTATATACTTCCCATGAATTTATTTTATGAATCTTATCTGAAAAATTATTTCAGTTTACATATCCATTTGAGTATATATATTTCATGGGTTTTACGGTTCCAAAGTTACTAAAGGAGTAATAAATTTTTGTTGCGACTTTCCTTCTTTTAGACATATATTATGTTATAAGCCAATATTCATTAATGATGTGTATATACATACCCTTTACATATAATATCATGAATTTATCTATCCTATTTATATTTTAAATTACATTTTATTTTATTCCTACATTTTTCTTATGATTCATAGTTACCTATGTGGTAATGAGTTTATGTTACAATCTCGCTATTTATCATAATTATTTATGATTATGATTCTGGTGATAAAATATTATGGTTAATCTCTAATTAAACTTGTGTATTTTATTATAATATGTTTATTCATTATATTTTCAAGTAATAGTATCATTTTACTCTCTTTGTATCTTAAAATAATTAGGAAAATGTTTTTAATAATATCTGACATTATTTCCCTCTTCGGACAAAAATTTGTTTTCTTCCAAAACCTTGTTTTCTAAAAAAACAAAAAAAAATTCTACTATCTTATAATTTTTAAAATAAATTTTAACCATGTTTTTCTATTCTCAAATTTTTTTAAAAATTAATATTGATGTCACTTTATAAATAATTATTGTTTGGCTTTTACTAAAAATGTGAAAATAATCTACCTTTTTAAAATGAACAACATGAATAGTATTTCCCGCTATCATGATAGCTCAATGATTTAAAAATTCACCAACAAGTTTTCAAAGATCTATTCAAAGAAAATTAGTTCCTTAATATTTGTTTAATTTTTTATTTTAAATAATTATTTTCAAAATGAAAGGTATTTGAAAAAAAAATTGTGTTTTAAATATTGTGTTTCAATGTGGAAAGGATTTTTTCATTAATAAATGTTTTAATTGATTTTTCAACATTCATTTATAATTTTTTAAGTTTAATATATAAAAGATTATTTCCAAAATGTTTTACATTTTAAAATTTTAATTTCAAAGAAAATTTATTTTCCTCTGGAAACATTCTAAGTTATTTATATTTCAAAATAATTTCTCATATAAGATGACATCCTTTAATTTAACTTATGATTTTTTTTGTGATATTAACTAAGAATATCACTCTTACTCTTTCTCTGAATGTTTTATGATGAATATATTTTTCTGAAATTCATTTCTCTTCCATGGGTTATACCATGATAAAAAGCTTATGAAACACACATCTTTTCGAAAAGTTATGATATGATTAAATGTTTATGAAACCCATTTAAATTCACGGGTTATGGTATGATAAATTTTTTATGATCTTTTGGCACACATATATATGATTTTCATTATGAGATGGGTGGTACCTATATCTCCCACTAATTAATTGGTAAATTATTTATATCTCTTGGGATAGAGATGACTAGAATAGGGTGTGAACCTAGTTCAGTAAGACAGAATTTTAATGAGGAGAGAATCTTTTTTAGAAAGACATGGTTAAAACTAGAAGTGAAATCGGTTTAGTAAGATAGGGATATAATGGGGTTTTAACCAGATGAAGTAAGGTATTTTGTTAACAATAATGGTCTTTAGAGTATACTGTGACTGCTACTGTGGTTTAGGGAGTGAAACCATTTCAATATTATATCCTTGGTAGTGATCCTTGACTAATATGGAAATTATTTTCTATTATTATGTGTATGCCGCAAATTCCTTTTCTAAATCCAATGTTATGAGCTCATGGCTCCTGTTTTTTTACTATATTATTATTTATGTCTTCTAAACTTCCAATAACTATTCCATGATTCAAGATTATGGTCTTTGATATGCAAGGTATAGTTTTCAAATGTTATGCTCAGGTTATCATACTCTTATGTTCATGTTATTCTTATTTATCTCCCTTATTTACCCTTACTAAGCATTTAAGGTCACTCTTTCTTATTCTTTATTTTCCCCGTGTTATTAAGAAATTTATTATGTATCATATATCTAATAAGGGTGATAATTATAAAGTCTATAGTGGGAGATGATATAGATCACTTGTGGAGAAATTTTTATGTTTCCAAGTTTCCAAAAGCACTAAAAAATTATGGTCCTTAATCATTTTTTGTGTAATTGAATGAATATTCATAAAAATGATGTAATATCGATGTTTGATCATCTTGGATCACTATAACTTCCCTATATACCCATATAGATATTGATATAGAGTCCCATATTCATGGGATTGTATTTTAGTGTAATCCTCACACTCTCACACTAATCCAACTTAAAATAGTTTTAAAACTTTCTACTATGAGGTCCCACCCATAGTGGATTCCCATATACTATCATCCCCATAAACCATTAGGTGTTTCATAATTTGGACCCTCCAACCTTGTGTAAGCATCATACCATTAACAAGTTCATAAACCAATAAATATTTTCAGATCTAACCATCTATAAGTCCCTCACTCATACAATTTTATATAATATATTTCATAATATTCCTAGTCATAGGACATTAAATTATAGGATATAGTATATCATGTATGACCTTAAACATCATTGAGTGGTCTCATATGCACAACCTTAAAAAGTACAATGTTGTTCCTTTTCTCATGACCTTAAAATTTACAATTTTAGTCCTTATCTTGATATCTTAAAATACAATATATTCACTCTACGCACATGGTGTTCAAATACATGTTATTCTTACTTATCGGTATGAAACATAAAAACCTAATTTTTAAAGGATGAGGGTCATTCCATAATATACAACTTAAAATTATGATGTCTAACTACATGGTTTTTTATTCTACCATAGGGGATATATAGAAAGCCTTACATGGGATAAATCTAAATTTTGTGACACATTTCCCCAATATCAAATCCTTTAACTCTTCATAGATTTGATGAAACTATATCATACTATTATGTCTTATTAAAACAACATAAACCTTATGTAACCTTTAAGCCTTCCAAGTTAACACAAATGTACGTATAAGTATTATTTTGGGGCTTTAAATCCTATAATTACCCTTTAAGTATTACTTGGGGGTATTAAATCTAAATACAACTCATAAATTCTTTCTAGGGAGTCTTGAATCCCAATATAACACTTTAAATCTTCTAGGGGGAGTTTAAATACTATAATAGCCTTTAATTCCTCCAAATGATCCTTAAATCCTAGTATAACAAATTAAGTCTACTTTGGGGTAAATTAAATCTCACCATAACCCTCTATATCATTGTAAGACTCCTCAAATCCCACCATAATCCTTTAAGTTTTCCTAGGGTACCTTAATCTTAGTAAGGACCATTAAGTCTTCTTGTGGGATCTTAAGTCATAACTTAGTCATTTAAGTCTTTCTTGGGGACCTTAAATCCCATACTATCCCTTTAAATCTTCTTGTTGGACCCTAAATTCTAGTTTAATACAGTGTGTGTCCTTGAGGGACTTTAAATACAAACAAAACCTTTTAATTCATTGTGAGGTCCCTTAAATATTAGTGTAAAACTTTATGTCTTCTTAGGTTCCTTAAATACTAATATAACTCTTTCGGTATTCATGGGGGACCAGAAATCCTATTGTAAATCTTATATCTTTCTAGAGGTCCTTAAATACCATGGAAAGCATTTTCATTCCATAATGACATAAAACTCATGTCTATACTTTAAGGATTACTATAGTACCATAAACTATAATATAACCCACTCTTTACCATCCCATCTAGAATTAAACTATGAAATATTATATTTTATTATTTCTGGTACAGGGATAGGTTTTATAGTTCCCTATATATAACTTTAAACTATATATAAACAATACACACATCCTTGTGTGATATGTATGAGATGCCTCATGTCATAATCATTGTAAAATTCAGATTTATGTGATAATATTTCAAATAAATAAAATTCTACAGATCCCTTTTATTATAGGTATCCACCTTATTTATATGGTAAGATATATAAAATAAACTACTAATTTTATCAATAAGGATTTCATAAATGTGATTTTTTTATAAAATATTCTTATAGTAGATAATAAGCTTCATTATGAGTTAATTCAACCTCCCACCCTCTCAATTTTAGCAGTTACAACCTAAAATGACCATAAAACCATATCATTCTCATAAAAAAGGGCTATCCAAAAAAAGATATTGGTCGAATCATCAAAAATGGTGACATATATATTTTTAATTTAGTGATTGATATAGAATATGAAGGTGAATTAAATTTTGGAAATATTTATTTAGATCTTACTAATGATAAGAAATGTTTTCTTAAAAATGAAAAACAAAAGCATATTAGGCTAAAGAAATATATAGAATAAATAAATCAAATTAAACTCATAATAACCTATGAAAATGAGAATAGTATTGAGTTTCCATAATCTAAATGCATTGATATCTCAAATTTAACCACATTCTATTGATGAACCTATAGAATGCAAGGAAATGATATATTCTATGAATGATGAGTTGTATCAAATTGAAATTAATGCTACTTGGGATATTGTAAAAAGAATAAAAGGAAAGAATATAATTTAAGTATGTTTATATTTATAAATATAATCAATAATAAAAATGATATGATCATAAAAAATAAAAAATAGTGTGAAAGGTTACTCTAAAGTATAAGGAATTAATTTTGTAGAAAAAATTTCACTTGTTGTAAGATTTGAGGTTATTGGGAAATTATTGGTTGTTAAAACACAAAAATATATATATTTAATCAAATTAATGTTAAGTGTATATTTTTTAAGAGTGATATTTATTAAACAAAAATAGTTATAAAATGAGTGCTTTATACTTAATGATGATATATTAAAGGTTTTTTTAAAATAAATCTTTGCATGGATTAAAAAGGGAAGCTATTTCATATAATTTAAAACATGATACTATCATAAAAGAGATTAAGTTTTTCAAAAAAAGTTTATAAAAACTTATATGTACAAATTATTGGTGTATGAACTCACATGGTTATTATATATATCAATAACATAATGTTTACAATACACATAGAGTGAAATTTTAAAGATTATGTTGAATAAATGAAGAAGAATTTGAGATTTATTTTCTTAGTGAAATAATTATTTTAATTAATTATATTTTGTTAGAAAAAAATTGTCTCTATAGAAATATGTTCAAGAATTGTTGGAAAAGTTTGTATTGGAAGAATCAGAATAATTTTACACACATATAACAGTTGGTGTAAGGTTGAGAAAGTATGTTATAGGCCGAATATAGAATAAAATTAATTCAAAAGGTGAATAAAAATCTAATTATATCTCATTGAATCAAGAAAAAACATAATCAATGTAATTATATTTTGTGAAAATGTTCAATGAGATCCAAAATAACAACCTAAAAAAGCTTCTAAAAAGAATTATTAAATATATCAAAGGGACTATCAATTATGGTTTTTTGTATGTAATAGATAATATGTTAGATTTATTTAAAGATACTAATTTTAGATGGGATGAAAGTATTTATGGTAAAAATTCATATCAAGAGGTATATATTTTTGGGAAAAAGTTATGTGGTTTGGTATTATATGATGTAAAACTCAGTTATACTCAGAACTATAGAGGATAATTTTGTCTTTATTATAGATTCATGTATATGTATTGCAACATCTTGGTTTGTCTTACCATGTATAATCCAAATAATTTCATGACCTTAGTCATATCACCCCATTTTTCAAATTTTTATGTCTAATGGAGAGGGATAAGATAATACAATGGGGAGATTATTCCCATGTTATCATTCCTAAATAATAAGTGAGAGATATAATTCATAAAATAATGAACAACATGATATTGAATCATAGATATATTCCAACCAAAAAAATAACTTCACATGTTATAAAAAAATAATAACACATGATTTCCTTACATCCATCGTAAAACTAATTATCATCACAAAAGTATAATCATATAAAAAATAGTCAAAAAATTAATAGTCAAAATAATGGATGTGTAACTACAAAAAAAAAGATATTTCATGGTATTTCCACTATATCCACTTCAATATACAATCTATTTACCACATAACATAGGTCCTTTATAATCACCTATGTCCCAAATAGTGAAATTTTCATGTCCAGTATGGTACACATGCAGGGTAAAAGTACAAGAATTAGTAAGACGCCACTAATGGGATCTTAACATAAATCAATTAATAAATTTGTGTTCATGCACTAAATAATGAATAAAAATAAGAAATTACATGCCTAATTAGGTTCATCGTATGCTAACTTGGACACCACGAACCCTAGCCTTTTGTGTTTTGGTCAATGTCGAGATAAATAGTGACTATTTATCGAAGGAGTACCAAATACATGCCATTGTATAGAACTAGGTCATGAGAGAATAACAAGATAAACTCAAGTAATGGAATGGAATATTATTAAAGGTTTCACATTTATATCTTCAAAGGAATGAACTAAATACATAATATGGTTTAACATACCCACCCTCTTATAACGAAATAGAATACTAAGGATGTTTTAACATAGAACAATTCGTGAAAAGGAACCGAATACTAAGAAGGGTGTAACATATCCATTTTCTCTGGAAGGAACTGAATACTATAAAGGTTTTAACCAGGGCATCCTCTTTAAAATTAACTAAATACTAAGAAGGGTGTAACATATCCAACCACTTAGAATTCCAGTTACCCAAGCTAATATATGATTCATCCATCTAAGAAAAGACTCAATATAAGAACAAACTAATAAAACTAGAGAGTAACCCATTAACTAACTCTTACACCACATTTATTATCAACTCAATATTAACTAGATATATTTTAATCACCACCACCTTCTCATATGAAAGTGGTTATCATATATATTCGAGTGATAAATTAATCACCTCATATTTCCAATTCAAATTTTAGAAACATCATTTAGTTCCAAATTTACCAAACCAAATAACCCATGTGATCTTCATATTATTCTCTTATGTGAGTTATAATAAAGTTAAAACACTTTAAACCCACCTATTATGGGTTTTTCCCACCATAAAAATTCTACTTAGTTTTACTAGAACTATTTGAAAGAGAAACCCACACCAACACAACTTATATACCTAGTAGTTTATATATTCTGATATAAATGTTCAATAAAGTTAATTAATGCCTATATAAAACCATAAAAATAATGATCTAAAAAGTATATAGTATAATTTTATATAAAACTAGTAAAATCTTAAAAAATAAGTGAGGAATACCACCATTAATAAAACTCAATTTTAACACTAGATAGAGGATGAAGAAATAAAACTGTCAGAGAGATCTAAGAAGGATGGGTCAGTGTGTGGGTGGATCAAGTGAGAGAAATAGGTGAATTTAAAAGGTATGAATTAGTAAAATAAAAAAATCCCCCTTAAAATTGTAAGGTTACCCCCCCCCCCCCGCCCATATAATTTCTACTAGTCCCTCACTAAGAGTCGGGTGGGGTCTAGGCTTACATACCTCCTTCCATTCCAACTAAATTTTTGATAAGATCCCACAAATTCTAGGTGGGAGTCTACTATTTCAAATAGATTTTATTGGTTCTTCTATTTCAAATATTATCATCTTGATTCCAACTAAACATCATTTCAAGTCAAAACATATATAATTAAATTAAAATAATTAAATTAAAATTTCAAAAAAAAACACAAAATTGTTGTGGCATTATAAATAATCCAATATGGATTTATCATAATCTAAAATCATCCCTAAGACTCCTATCCTAAAATTCCCAACCACTGGGATCTCATAACTGCCTCTTAATCTAACGTATCCTCTTGAACACGTCTGTGTTTCAATAATAAATAAATTATGGGATCCATATTACCCAAAAACTAATTACCTAATACAATCCTCCCAATGCACTATCTTCACCTTGAAAAAATCATTTACTTTTAATTCAACATCCTCATAGTCAATCATGTGTGAGGAGTTTGGTTCATATCTTCATATCTGATACATGTAAAATACATCATGCTTGTCCTGATTCTTTGAAGGATGTTTTGATTAATAATATAGAGTTACAAACCACTCTAATACCCTGAATGAACCCACAAACCATATAGAAATATTTATAAACCTCATTAAAGAATAAATAAATAACTGATTTGACACTAATAAAAATACCCAATAACCCATGGTGAAATCTAAATATTGTCGCCTTAAATCAATAAATAAGAACTACCTATTCTAAGTGGTGAACAAATACTTACAAATCAACTATATCCTCTCTGAGGTCTCTTATACCAAACCTAGCTTGATGATCACAAACTTACCCTCCTATAACCAATATTGAGGTAATAAGTAAGGTCATCCATTTAGAGACTCATAGGTATCCATTTGTATCAGATCCCGATATCTACTGTTATATGTACACTTTGATAAAGTTGTATGATCCTTAAAAAATCCACCTAAATCTAACGCACAAACCTGAAGTATATAGTGTCCCAATTATTCTATTTAACTACCCCTTTTTCTATGGGTAATAATTTTTACTCAACTTCAGTTTAGTTTCTATCTCCCTTGAAAATCCATTCTAGAATAGGGTTGTAAAACATGTTTCTCTATCTAAAATTATGCTCATAAGAATCCTATGAGGATGAAAAATCTCTTGCATATATTGGCCACCTTTTTCAAAAAATATATTATAACCCATACTGCATCATGACTCTTTTTCATCCTTGAATTTTATTAGATGAGTTCCATAGTAATATATCCCACTTATATGTGAAAAATGGAAGGTGTTATAGAAGTCTAACCAATATTAGGTCCTCTGATTTCACCCTCATACAGTTGAGGTAATGGGACACATAGCCTACAATGTCTCTCATTATGCCTCTCCAAAAGGATAGAATTTTATTTTATAATACATCTTTATAGGTCCCTGATACCCCACAAATTGATAGGAATAAAAGTCCCTCATTAACTCCCTCATCATAGAATTTCATATTACAACTCTATCAAAAACATAATGCATTATATCTTCATCTGAAGTCATTCCCAAAATGGGAACTATGTCAAAGATCCTATCACATGTCATAAATAAATACAAATAAGATTCTTGGTTGGAATAACACTATACAATAAGGAAGAAGTGATAAATATAGGATAAACATTTCACTATACCTCACTCCTCAATCATATCTAGGTTTCATTAAAATAAAAATCTCATTAAACACTATTCCTTACTAGATTTCCACACTACCTACCCTTGGGTATTTATGCTAAGGGAATCATCCATGATGTTTCAATTCCCTTTGGAATATTTCTTCATTAAATTGAATTATTAAATTTACTCAACCTAGTAACTCTATCATAGACTAATATCCTAATATAAATAGATATTACTCAAGTATTTTTAGTTTGTATATACTATACCCGAATAGACCTAAGGCCTTCATTTTTATTGATTTTTGATAACCCCACTTTCAAGGGATGATGGGTAACCCTTACAAGGCCCGTAGGCTCAGAGATTACATGTCCTATGAGCTTTAAGAGATTAAATGACTTCAAGGTCTTATGGAATTAAACCAGACTTTCTACAAGGAACTTCCCCTCCCCAGCATCTGAATCGTGATAGTATCTCTCCACCTTTTCATGGATATCTGGCTGGGCTTCCCGTGCAAGCACAGGCTGGTGCTGATGGCATAGTCGTACCCTCTCATTCTGAAAAATCCATTTGGATCTACTCTAGTGAGTACACCGATTCTGAATCCTCTTATGGGGCTGCTCCTTTTTTGTAGAGTCTATTTGGGGAAATTGCATATGGCCCGAAGGGCTTAAGGTGGCCTGAATGCCTTAAAATTGGCCCAAAATCCCTACTGACCCGAAGGCCTGGGTGGCCCGAAAGCCTTAAGGACTCCAAGCCCAAACCAGTGGCCCAAGGTGAATAGTTCTAGTTGCTACAGTACCAAAAAATACCTGTTACAGAAACTCCTACAGTGCCTGTTGTTGTACCCGTGTAGTGTACAGCCTACTACAGTACCTATACAGTGTACAGTTCTGCTACAGTACTGGATAGTGAATAGTACAACTATAGTACCCAGTAAATATGCCTCTACCTGGTTTTGAACCTGGGTCTCATGGATGCACTTAAGGATACCTCACCAACTGGGCTGAAGCTCATGTGCGGTATGTATAGACTACAAATATTTCTATATAGAGAAATTGGTTCCAATATTCCAGTGCATAAACTACAACAACTATCACCATAGGGTTGGTGGGGTACTTCCACTAGTGATGTAACACCCCAAGTATTTACAAATAAATTTAATATATAATGAAATTCATGCAACATTGAGTCTCTAAAAAACAACACATTTTTATAGGAGAAATTTATAACCTAGTCATTAAACATCATTTTGTCACCTCTATGTTTTTAATTTCAAGAATAGACATACACGGTGGTGATCAGTAAGATTTTTATAGTCTTATAGGATCAACTAACATTTTTTTGAATAGTAACTTGACCCTTTGGAGTAGTAATGTACCCTTATGAATAGCAATATTGTAACCTTACTCATGAATGTTTAAATAAAATTTAGGCACCTTATAAATTAAATTATGGTATAATTATATCATAGTACAAGTAAGTGAATGTTTAAAAATTTAATAACTAAGTTTTGGTATTTTTGTGAGTAATAAATATTTAGTATTTAATAAATTCATTTAAAATAAAATTCATTTTCATAAAAAAACTCATAAATATATTTTTTTTTAATATTATTTTAAGTTAATGAGACCTTAGTTAATATTTGAAAGGGTTAAAAAATCGGTTATAAATTTAGAACTACATTTTTCAAGTAAATAATTATTTTAATTAAAAATTAAATTTATCATATTTAGAAAATTATTTTCATAAAATTGGGTCATTTTTTGAATTCTAAACATCTAAGAATGGTTGTGGTGAATTTTTGGGATTTTTCTAAAATACTTGAATTTTTTTGAATGGTAAAATACGATAATTTGCAATAAATGATAAATACATGATTTATTGAGTCATATGTGACGTGTGGATGATGTAATCAATCTTCTTTAGAACTCACATGAACTTATTACTGTATATATTCACAATAATAAACATTATTGGTTGTCTTGTGAAAAATAATAAAATAATGAATAGAATAATGAAATATAACCCCTCTCCTCCACTATAAAAACCACCCCTCGCACCCTCTTCTCCTCACACCTCTAAGGCTTGACTATTTTAAATGTTCTACCCAAATACTATTCACTAGTCTCTCCCCATATCCAGGATCTCTTTTTCTTACCAAAATATCAAAACCCCTTTCTTTAATGAGGTACTCAAGGAGAAGTATTCAAGAGGTAAAATCCTCTTCGTTTTCCTTTTATTTTCTTTTCAAGTTCATTATTTTATTATTCTATCTCCACCTACTCTATCAAAATGATCATGATAACTATAGTGTAATATTTATACTTTAATTATATCATTTTAATGTAATAACCATCATTAATCCCCTTACTCTCTCTCTCTAATTTATTTTAAAAATGAAATCATCGTCCGGGAGGTGCCGATTTACAATCTTCGTGGACGACGAACTTTCGTTCTTCAATTTCTCTTTCAAGGCTGGTCATGAAAACATTTTAATGGTATAAAAAGACTATAATATATGTATTATATCCAATTTAATGTTATTTAACCAGTATATATACATTATACTAATTCATACTACAAAACTAGTTCGAGATGATCGAAATACCGTTGTAATAATCTAAATGATTATCACTAATGTTTTATCTAATAAATCATATTCATAGCATATAATAAAATGAATTATATAACCATTTCATATTATTTATGTTCATTAATATCAAATAAATTAAATTTTGGAGAATTATACCCATTCTAGATGAATATCCATACTCCTATACAAGTATACCGATTGTGAAAATCAAGGAAACGAATGCTCCCGGGCGATAAAATTGTATCTTATAACTCATCAAAAGGCCTTAAATTAACTTAATAAAATTATAATAAAACAAATAAATGTATATATGGTCCTTAATTAATTAATTAATTAATATATTTAATTTTATTATCTAGGATTTCATGGTAAAGTGAAGAACTCATTCGGACATAAGGTAAGGGCTTTCTCATATCACTTTTATTTCAGTAAGATTTCCATTATTTACAACTTATTTCTTGTATGTGGTGTATTTATACTACCCATAAATGTTAAATTTCATGAATATCTTTATATTCATAATATTAAATGTCTTATTTTATGATCATTAATTTTATGGGGCATATGGTTTGATATTACAAAGTGGTAAGGGATTCTACCTAAACTCATTTTCTTTCGGGTTACTCTTATTCTCTACTTACCTCCATGAAATTGTTAATTATTATTATTTAATACTCATAAATTCTGTGTTAATATTATATATATTTGTACTAATAATAATTATTCTTTATTTTATGGGGAGTTACATGTTTTAAAAGGACCTTTCAAAAATTCTTCCTGATAAACAAACCCGATTCAAGGGAACTTATGGAATTCTTACATATTTTAAAGTACACTCTGTAATCTATTTTAAGACACCATTATTTTTATAAAATATATAATTTTATTATTAAAAAACTATCTTAGTTCACTTCAAGTTTTATACATATATTATTTCAAAAGAACTCTTCTTTTTAAAGTAAAAGAGTATTTCTCTCAATAAGTCCTCGAAATTTTATTAGAGTATTTTCATCTATTTCAACACCTCTGTTGAATTTAATTCTTTATTGAGATTAATATATTATTATTTTCATCTAAAAATTATTATTAAAAGTTTTATAACCAGTTTGAGTATGGATGTGCTATCTTGATACAATTCACCAAGCTACTCAGCTTGCTTTGTGATTTTGTTTACAAATTGGGGAAAGTTATTCACATTTGATATATATGTTGTCTATGTTTAACCCCAATCATATAATAAATTTATTGAACTTAGTAAGTAATGTGTGGTGACCTCAATATCCCCTTGATACATCGGTAGGTCTCATTAGACAAAATAGATGTAGACTTGGTTGAGGTCTTGCCCATTTTTATATATGGTTTTGGTTGAGACCATAATAAATTTTAGTTGTCTTTGATGAGGGCTTGATGATATGGTTCAGATGTCCCTAATTAAACATTCCCTCATAATGAAACTAGTAATTTATAGTCCATGTGATCATTTTACTAGTATAATATATATGGTTATGTTTTATTACGGCATTATTCACACAGCTTTTATTTTTTCTATATTATGCTCAAGATTTTGTTTTAATGGAATGTGTACTTTTATTTATTCACCAAGAATTCTTACTTATGATTCTGTTGTATTATATACCCTTACTGAGCATCTGTACTCAACCGTTTCTTATGTTTAATTTCCATATGATTCCAAGATTAATTTTATAAATTACATGCAATGATAATCTAGAATAATAAGAGTGTTTCCAAAGGAGTTTCTATGATGCATTTCATTTCAAGTTGTAATGTTGAACTAATGTATATATTTATTTTTTCCAATTCTACCAAACTATTTGTTCCTTCGGGAAACAAATTCCTTGTCTATATGCCAATGAAATAAAATAAGGCACTGGCTATGGGAACTGGGGTATGAGTCTTTACAATTGGAATCAAAGAAAATTTAGTATAATCCTTGGAAACTGGATTTAGAAAACATATATTAGGGAACAAAACCCTAAGATAGACATTGAGGATAAGTATACAAGAATATCCTCAAATTTTGGTAAGGTAGAGATTATATGTATCTTCATAGTAATACATTTGTGCCTGGATACTAGTAGTGGACATTGTTCTGGAACAGATGTACCTAGGGGTAACAACTCTAATAAGGCCTTCCGAGATTGACTCAGGGTAACCTGGTATATGAAAATGGGCCTTAATGTGCACCTAGTTTGAAACTCCTTGGGAATATTCTTAGGAAAATTCACATTTTCTTTACAGACCATTATGAAGGATTTAATTATAAATATATCCTCAAAGAAACCATGCTTATGATTATGAGATTAGACATGCATAGGATTTCAATTTATGTTAAGTATTTTACAAGTTCGATATTACACATTATGATTCATAACCTAATTTAGTGTATAAAATTATTTATAAATTTTTCCTAGTGTAATGAATGGAGATAGCATGAATGCATGTATCCCATGTAGGAATTTCCCTATTAAGCAAGATAATGAGGTTGGTTCTGGATCTGCAACTGGTGTTGAGAAACTTATAACTATACTGGGACACCTAACTCATGTTATGAAAAATAACCTTACCGGTATAGAGTATCCTGAACAAAAAAATGGAGGAGAAATGTTATACCACTTTATGTGACAATGGACTCCATAATTCAATGGTACAATAAACCTATTTATAGCTGAGTAATGGATAAGTTCCTTAGAGAATATATTTCTCTATTTGGAAAGTAATGAAAGAGAGAATGTTTCCAGGGAATTTTATCATCTATCAAGAGATGTGAATCAATTTTGGTCGCTAATCCAAAACACAATGGATGAGGAAGAAGTTAAAAGTATGTAATAGAGGTATTTTAAGTAAATTTTCCTAGAAAAATATTTTCCTCATGAACATCGAGCAGATATGGAGAGGTAATTTCTGAGTCTTAGATAGAAATAAGATGAAAATGTTGCTAAGTATGAATACAACTTTACATGGTTATCAAGGAATGTTGACGACTATATATATAATCCAAGGAGAAATATTGATCGATTCTTTGATGGTTTAAAATCATTCCTATGTAGGGAACTAGTCTCCCAAAGTTTCTCACCATATGAATATATGGTCTCAAGTGCTATCAAGATAGAGAAATAATTCTCTTAGTATTATGAATTTAATGGAAAACAAGAGAATAAGAGGGTGGAAGATGATAGAATGGATAAAAGGAAGAATAAAAAGGGGAATTTTCTAACATTTCATACTTATGGAAGGAAACACCCTAGTGACAGCTTAAAAGAAAAAGGAGTGTTCTACAAGTGTGGATTGAAATTTCATCATGATGGTGATTATACGGGAATGAAAGAATCTATCAATGTTCAATTCTATAATTGTAGGGATATGGGACACTATTATAATGATTGTACAAAGCATCAAAGAAATGTGCCTCAGAAAAGGACAAGGGAGAAGGGACAAGCTTATGCGATCGCAACCGCTGAGGTTGAAATTCCTAATGATGTGGTGGAAGGTACTTTAATCATTTACTCAAACTTATCCAATGCTTTATTTTATTCTGTATCATTTCATTATTTTATATCTTCCAATATTTCCAAGAAAAATTGGCATTTCCGTTTTTATTTAATAAAGGAGTTTCCAGTCAAAAGTCCTAAGGGAAGTATCATTGTAACAAAGATGTGTCGATTTGTCCCCTTTATGACACATAAACATGCTTTATTTTCTGACCTTATCATCATAACCATGATTTATTTTGATATAATACTCATTATGAACAATATTTAAAATTATGATGTGAATATCTATTGCAAGGAGAAGGAAGTTATAATTTTTTATAATGATATA
Organism: Viscum album; assembly: GCA_963277665.1. Taxonomy (NCBI): domain Eukaryota; kingdom Viridiplantae; phylum Streptophyta; class Magnoliopsida; order Santalales; family Viscaceae; genus Viscum; species Viscum album. The sequence goes on from OY728121.1 coordinate 770,287,687, forward strand.
GAATCCCTTATCTTTAGAGCAGAAAATTCATCATCCAATCCTTTTCTAGATCCAGCCTCAGTATCTCAACTGAATTAAATTCTTGGGGATGATGTGTATGAAATATCTATAGGTGAGTAAATAAATCTTCAAATTGAGTATGTACATATTGTTCAAGAATATATTGATGTGTTTCTAGAGGATTTACCTAGACATCCTCTGGAGCTATAAATTGAGTATTCTATTGATTTAATTCCTAGTGAAAGGCTTATATAAAAGGCTCCTTATAGAGTTTCCATAGTAGAATTAGTGAATCTGAATAAACAAATAGAGGAGTTAAGTGGTAAGGGGTTTATTCACCCAAGTGTTTCTCCATTGGGATATCCTATTCTTTTAGTTAAGAATAAATATGGATACATGAGGTTTTGCATTGACTATAGAGAAATCAATGTTATTACAATAAAGAACAAGTATCTCATGCCTCGTATCGATGATTTATTTGATCAACTTCATGGGGCCCAATATTTTTCAAATACTGACCTTTAATATGGATATCATCAGTTGTGTGTAAGGAAATAAGATATTGAAAATAAATAATTTCAAACTAGGTATAAGAATTATGAGTTTATAGTAATTCTTTTAGGACTAACTAATTAACCCTCTATTTTCATGGATCTAGTGAATAGAATTTTCAAGGAATATATTGATGAAATTTTTGTGGTATTTTTTATGATATCTTAGTATACTCCAAAATCTATGAGGATCATTATAATCACGTGTGAGTTATTTTGAAAACTCTTAGAAGAAATGAGTTACATGGGATGTTTAGCAAGTGTGATTTCTGGATTTAAATAGTTTCTTTTCTTATCTATATTGTCTCTAAGAATTTAATCTTAGTTGATCTCATGAAAGAAAAGGCAGTTCAGGAATGGCCTACACCAATAAACATAGTTTAGGTACATAGTTTTATTAGTTTAGTAGGTTATTATCGGTGTTTCATTCAGAACTTTTCCCGATTAGCTAACCCATTAATCAAGCTTACACGTGAAGGGGTTAAGTTTGTATGGAAAAAATAATGTGAAGAATGTTTGGAAGAATTGAATAGGAGATTAGGGAATGCTACAATCCTGACTCTACCATTAGGAAATAGTGGATTTGTGATTTATAGTGATGAATCAAGGAAAGTAATTGGATGTGTCCTTATGAATAATGATAAAGTTATTGCCTATGCATCAATTCAGTTAAAAAATTTTGAACAGAACTTCCCATCACATGATCTTGAGTTAGAGGCCGTAATATTTTATCTAAAGATATGGAGACACTATATCTATGGATAAATGTATGAGATATATATGGCTCACAAGATCTTGAAATATATCTTCTCATAGAAAGAAATCAACATTAGAAAAAGGTGATGGCTCGAGATACACAAGGATTATGATTGTTCAATACATTATCTCCTAGGAAAGTAAAATAAGGTAGCTGTTGAATTGAGAAGGAAGGATTATGGAGTTCTAAACATAATGAGGATTGTCAAGGACCCTGTGTACATAGATATAGAAAATATGGATATTGTAATTATCAAAGAAGGGGAAACATAATTAATTTTCCAATTGGTTTCCTAACCATATTTATTATAAATTATTATAAGATCTCGGTCTGATGATGAGAATCCTTAAAAGAAAATTAAAGGTGTGAATGATGGGAAGTTGGTTGACTTCGTGTGTGAGGATGGAATTCTGAAATTTGGGAAGAGGCTATGTGTTCCCTCTATACTCAATCTAAATAGGGAGTTATTGGATTATTCCCATTGTTCAAATTTATCTATACACCCTGGTAGCACTAAGATGTATAGATATTTAAAGGACCATTTCTGGTGGGATAATATGAAGTGGTAAATTGTTGATTATGTATCAAGATTTTTAGTATGTAAATTGTTGAAGGCTGAAATACAACATCCTAGAGGTTTCATGTAACCTATTCCTATTCCCACATGGAAATGTGATTATATAAATATGGGTTTTGTCACAAGATTACCCAAAACTGCAAGAAATAATGATGTAATATGGGTAATTTTTGATCAACTTAACGAATTTTCATATTTCCTTTATATAAGGGAGGATTTTCCACTAGAGAACCTTACTTGGATATATATTAATGAAGTTTTAATACTCTATTGAGAACCTATCTAAATTAAGTTTGATCATGATCCATGATTTACATCAACATTATGGAAGATTTTCTAGAAATATTTGGATATTGAGCTTCATTTGAGTACTACTTATCACCCTCAAACTAATGAGTAGTAAGAAAGAACTATCCAGACATTATCAGACATGATGAGATCATGCTCACATGGTTTTCAAGGTATTTGGGATCATTATTTACCTTTGGTGGAGTTTCAATACAAAAATAGTTTCCATTCTAGTATTTAAATGGCACCATATGAAGCATTGTATGGAAAGAGATGTCGTACACTGTAATATTGGGATGAAGTTGGTGAAATGAATATTGTAGGACTAGAGATTTTGGAGGATACAACATTGAAGTTAAAGACTATTCAAACCCATATCAAAACAACTCAATGTAGTAAAAATATATATATCGATAATCAAAGGAATAATTTGGAATTTCAATTTGTTGATCACATTTGTTTGAATGTATCTCCATGGAAGGGTGTTATAAGATTTGGAAAGAAAGGGAAACTAAGCCCCAGGTACATTGGTCCTTTTCAAATTGTGGAGAGAATTAGAGTTTTGGATTATTGTTTGGAATTTTCACCTAGCCTTTCTATGGTACATAATGTGTTTCACATGTCCGTATTAAAGAATAACATTCCAAACCCAACACATGTACTCACTTCTAAATGAATAGAATTGGAACCTGACTTATCTTACAGTAAATAGCCTATCCGAATTTTGGACACTAAAGAATAGGTGTTGAGGAATCAAATGAATAATCTCATAAAGGTACTTTGGAAAAATCATAAAATTGAAGAGGTGGTGTGGGAGTCTGAGGAACTTATGATGAAATCTACCCAAATCCTTTCATGAGGTAACATTCTGGTAATTTTGAGGATGAAATTTTTTGAAGGAGGAGAGAATGTAACACCCTAAGGATTTACGAATAAATTTAATATAGAATGAAATTAATGCAACACTATGTCTCTATGAAACAACATTTTGTTATAGGATAAAGTTATAAGCTAGTAGTTAAACATAATTTTTCCACTTCTATGTTTTGAATTTCTAAAAAAGGATATACACGGTTGTGATCAGTAATATTTTTAGAGTCGCATAGGATCAACTCATATTTTTCATTAATATCAACTTGACCCTTTGGAATAGTAATGTACCATTATGAATAGTAATTTATTAACTTCACTCATGAATGTGTAAATAAATTTAGGGACCTTATAAATGAAAGTAGATATAATTATATCATAGTACAAGTAAGTGAATATTTGAAAAAATAATAATTAAGTGTTGGTATTTTTTGAGTAATAAATATTTAATAATTAATAAATTGATTTAGAATAAAATTAATTTTCATAAAAATTATTCATAAATCAATATTTATTTTTCATATGATTTTAATATAATGATACCTTAGTTAATTTTTAAAGGGTTATAAAATCAGTTATAAATTTAGAGCTATATTTTTATAGTAAATAATTGTTTTAATTAAAAATTAAATTTATCATATTTATAAAATTATTTTCAAAAAATGGAGTTACTTTCTAAATTCTACACGTTGAAAAATGGTTATGGTGAGTTTTTTATATTTTTCTAAAATACTTGAGTTTTTGTGAATAGTAAAATATGATAATTTATGAAAATGATAAATAAATGATTTATTGAGTCATATGTGATTTTTGGATGATGTAAGAACCTTTGGTTTGAAATCACATGAAATTATTACTTTTTATAGTCATAAGAATAAATACTATTGGTTTTCTTGAGAAAAATAATAAAATAATGAATAGAATAATGAGAAATCACTCCTCTCCTCCACTATAAAAACCACCCCTCACCCCCTCTTCTCCTCACTTCTATAAGCCTTTAATATTGTCAAAGTTCTTCCCAAATACACTTTCCTAGTCTCTACCCACTTCTAGGATCTCTTATTCTTACCAAAAGACCAAAACCCCTTTCTTTAAGAAGGTTCTTAAGGAGAAGTATTCAAGATGTAAAATACTCTTCATTTTCCTTCTATTTTATTTTCATGTTATTTATTTTATTATTCTCTCCTCACCTCCTTTATTAAAATTATCATGATAACTCCAGTATTATATATACACTTAAATTATATAATTTTAATGGAAGAACCATCACCAATCCCCTTACTCTCTCTCTCTCTCTCTTTTATTTTAAAAATTAAATCATCATTCGGGGGGTGTCGATTTACAGCCATCGTGGATTACGAACCCTCATTCTTAAATTTCTCCTTCAATTATGGTCATTAAACCATTTTTATGGTATAAATAGTATATAATATATTTTTTATAACCTATTTAATGTTCTAGAACCATTATCTATGTGTAATACTAATTCAAAAAACAAAACTAGTTCGAGATGATCAAAATACCGACGTAATAATCTAAATGATTATCACTAATGTTTTATCTAATAAATCATTTTCATATCATATAATAAAATGAATTATATAACCTTTTAATCTTATATATATTCATTAATATAATATAAATTCAATTCTAGAGAATTATTCCCATTCCACATGAACTTCTATACTTATATACAAGTATACTGATTGTGAAAACCAAGGAAAGGAATGCTCCTGAGTGATAAAATTGTATCTTATAACACATAAAAAAGGAAATAAATTAACCTAATAAAATTATAATAAATAAAATACATATATATAAGATTATTAATCAATTAATTAATTAATGGATTTAATTTTATTATCCATGATATTAAGGTCAAATAAGAACTCATTCAGACATAAGTTAAGGGCTTTCTTATCTCACTTTTATTTCAATGAGATTTCCATTATTCGCCACTTATTTCTAGTATGTGGTGACTATATAATTCCTATTGATTTTCCATATAATTAATCTCTTTATCTTAATGGTATTAAATGTCCTATTTTATGATCATTTATTTTATGGGCCATATGGTTCGATCGGTTACAAATTGGTAAGGGTTTCTACCCGAACCTCCATTTTCTTTTGGGTTACTCTTATTCTTTACTTACCTCCATGAAATTATTCATTATTCTTATGTAATACTCATAAATTCTCTTTTAATGTTATATATATGTGTACCAATTATAATTCTTCTTTATTTTATGTGTAGTTACATGTTTTAAAAGAATCTTTCAAAAATTGTTCCCAATAAACAAACCTGATTCAAGGGAACTTCTCGAATTATTACCTATTTTCATGTACACTCTATAATATGTTTTCAGACAAAATTATTTTTATAAAATCACTAATTTTATTATGAAAATAATATATTAGTTCACTTATGGATTTGTATAAATATTTTCACAAAAGAACCCTTCTTTTCAAAGTAATAGAGTATTTATCTCAAGAATTCCACGATGATTTTATTAGAGTATTTTCATCTATTTCAATACCTCTGTTGAATTTTATGATTTATTGAGATTGATATCTTATTATTTTGATCTTCCATATTTAATTAAATTTTTTATGACTAGTTTTAATATGGATGTGCTATCTTGATACAATTCACCTTGCTACTCAGTTTTCTTATTGATTATGTTTATATATTGGGGAAAGTTATTGACATTTCATATGTATATGTTGTTTATGTTTAACCCCATTCATATGAGGAATTCATTAGACTTATTAAGTGATAGGTGGGGCCTTCTATATCCCCATAATGAATCGGTATGTCTCATGAGACAAAAAAGATATGGACTTGGTCGAGACCTAGCCCACTTTCAAATATAATTTTGGTCGAGGCCGTAATCATTTTTAGTTATCTTGGCTGAGGAATTGATTATATGGTTTGGATGTCCCATATTATACATTCCCTAAAATGAAAATAGTAATTTGAGGTCTATGTGATCATTCAAAAAGTATAATATCCATGGTTATGTTTTATTATGTCATTACTTACCAATCTTTTATTCCTATCATATTATGCTAAAGATTATGTTTTAATGGAATGTGTACATTTATTTATTTTCCATTACTTATTAATTATGCTTATACTTTATTACATACCCTTAATGAGTATTTATGTCCTTCCCTTTATTATGTTTATTTTCTATAGTATACCAAGATGAATTTTATGAATGACATGCAATAATAATCTAGAAGAATAAGAGTGTATCAAAAGGTGTTTCAATGATGTATTTCATTTCAATTTTTAATTTTGAACTTATGTAGCTATCTGGTTTTCCAATGCTACAATACTATTCATTTCTCCCAGATACAATTTCCTTTTTTATATCATAATGTAATAAAATAAGGCACAAACTCTAGGTAACTAGGGTTTGGGTCTTTATAAGTGGGTTATCAAATGATCAGATCCATGGGATATTACCCTCTCAAACTATATTAATAAGGACCCTAAAATAACTCACAAAGAATCAAGTAAAAAATATTGTAATTTTTTTGGTATGGAATTATATAAACTACTATGTATGTGAGTCTTCGCTTACACTCTAGAAATTAACCTCATACTGATCAATCCTTATGAATTTTACACCTTCCTTGGTCAAACTATTCATAGGCACTACCAAGTATGAGAAATACTAAATGAACCATAAAAAATAACCTATTAATCCAGGGAAAATTTATAGCTCATAAAATTATTTGGTTATGACCAAGATTTCACTCACTCTAAGGTCTATAGATTAATAGAAATCACAGCCTCCAACATACCATGACCAAATAAATGAACTCTCAAATACAAAAATAATACATCAAAATCCTAGAATAAATCCATTTTACTCAAAGTATTCTCAGTAACTCCTCTAATTTTCTCCATGGATATTATAAATCTGAAAGTATATAAGTTTTTCATTGAAAACAACCATTGAAAAGTTTTGAAGGTATGGATGGTATATCTATCTCATGAGTTCCAAGAACAAAATTATCACATTATTCCAGCCAAATTGAATCACTAAAAACTTATATAACTCATACCAACTTTTAAATTACAACAATGTTGTATCCCTTATAAAGAGTCAAAGATGATGATATCCTAATCATAGATCAATCAATAAGAACTATCAAGATCATATCATCACATCAAAAAATCATTTATCATCAAAACTGAGTAAATTGTCTTTATTGATACATGTTTCATATTCATGTAATCTATGCATAGACACATGTTTCCAACATCATTCGTGTAAGGACTTGGATTTTATCATTATATATTCTAGTCATTTTAGACTATAATTCACTTCTTAAAATTCCAAGTATCTTTTTTAGAGCTTTAGAGAATTAGTAAAAACTAGTACATAGTAAAACTATACATTACAAGTGGACACTTATACTCGGTATCCATTTTTTTACCAAAGGAAACCCTTTTAAAATAAAACATAGTTTCTATTCATGATAAATCTTCACAATTTTCATCTTTACATCATCCTTCTCCTTACTCATCCTTAAAACCCTGTGAGTTTTTTTTTTAAATATGGGATGAGCACAAAAATCACATTAAAGAATATAAAGAAATAAAAAAATTAGTCTAATGAAAAACAAGAAAACCCATTTAATGTTCTTTGAGCAAATAAAATAAATCATGTTCACATTAAAAACATACACACACTTTCTAATCAAATAAAATCATTAAAATATATAGTAATAATAAATAAAAAAGGTAACTTCTGGCATAATTTTCAAATCACTCTTACATATATTTTAGATCTCTCAGTAACATAAGGAGTAACCATCATAGTTACATTTGGAATAACCACTATAGTATATTCCTATATGCTCTTAGGATAAACCTAATCGGTTAACTCTACCCCATTGCACAATGCATTGTAGAGATATAATGGGATCACCCTCCCTCAATTTATAAAGGAACCATCCATACTTATAAATAATTCTCAATAACTGTAACATAAACATAACCAATAAATATTTCATAAAAGAAACATTTTTTAGGAATATAAATTTTCCATTTTAAGATAACTTTTCATTTTTAAAAATTCACACTCATAAATGAAAACATTTTATTTGAAAATAAAATTTTAAAAATGAAAAGTAATATTCAAAAATTAAGGAGTCATGAAATCAATAAAATATGTTCATTCCATGTAATTTTAAAAAACATTCCTTATGAATTTTTAAAAATAGTTGAAAGAGTAACTTTAAAACAGGGTTTCTAAATGAAAGTCCCTTACAATGATCATATCATTGAAATGAGTGCTAATAAAATGAAATAATTATGTGTATCCATTAAAAATACACATAAACCAAATGGAAATAAAAAAAATATAATAAAAAGTTTTTTCACACATAATCTTATAAGGACATAATCAATGAAGTAGAACTTTAACCCAATAAATGGAAATTTAGTTAAGAAATGCCTTACTACTTTGTAATCAGTAAATTCGTATGCTGTATGAAATATTAACATTTAAAAAACTTTCAATATCATTATAATAAAAAAATTCATGCTATAAAATTTCAAATGGGAGTTATATACACCTCAGAAAATCATATAGGTTCAAAATACAAAAAATATGCCTCAGTGGAAGAAAATTGAGGCGAAGCCCCATGCCTTAAGTCTGAATTATCACATATGTTATTTATCTTCCTAAATAATAAAAAATTGTTAACTATTTACTTGATTTAGAACTTTTATAATTATTATTATTCCTTTTATATAATTTTATTATCATGTTATAATAATTACTTATTTATTTAAGTTCACATCGGGCGTTTTAACAATATTTGGTACTTATGTCCCAAAATGACTTTGATATGTTGAATATATTCAAACTGGTCATTAATAAATCATCTTATGAATAATATTCATAAAATAATTTTCATTTTTATATAAAAATTATAATTTTTTATACATCAATTATATATGGATTTGAAAAATGAACTATGTTACAATCATGGTGACGGTAAGTTGTACGCACGCATGAGTAACGTTTCCATTTTTCAAAGATCATTATAAAAAGAAGTTTAAGTGTAATTATATATTTCATAATGATCATAATATAATAATAATCATTTAAATATACCTATATATATCATCCATGTTATTTGGTGATGAAAAACGAATTTTATCGCTTCATGGAGGTGATAATTCACATGTACTCAGGAATGGTGTTATCATTTTTTGTGCAAGGAATGATAAAAAAAATAAATGATATATTATCTTATCGTAATGATAAATATTTCATTAATATCATATATATGAATTAAATCCATAATTATAACTAGTATTGAAATATGGTGATGAAAAATGAATTCCATTGGTTCGTGAGGTGGTAGTTAGCCATACACACAAACGATAAATTATTTTCCCATTTGAAAAAAGTGGAGATGGATATAGGTCATGAAACAAACATAATAACATATCAGTATATGGAGGATACTGAATTTTTAATTTATCATAGTTTAATAAGGTTTTATAGATGTTTAATAAGAAACAAAACAGAAACACTTGATTAAAAATGACATCTCTTCTTTGGACAATCTCCATTGATTGACACCTTAGAACCTCAAAGGTGAGTGTTATTATTAAAATAAGGAATATAAAATGTGGGGTTTTATATTAAGGTATTTGGTCATATATTTTCCAAACCAAAAGTTTTCTTAAATTCGAAGAAAAATGAAGAAGTTTTACACCTTAATAAGAGAGGGAAGGGGCACTGTTGGAATTTCTCAAAAATATTAAATTAATATAAACTAATTTTGAATTAAAAAAGGCTCAAATATTATTAATTTAAAATATAATACCATTTTACATATAAATAATATCATATTATATACTTTAGATAATTTTTGATTAGATTTATACCCTTATATTTTGGTTTTAACACTTATTTAACCTTATTAACTCTTTCTATGATAACATGTATTTTTACACTTTGAGGGATAATATAATTACTATAAAATGAAAAACGAACCATAAATTAATTATAGATGATATTTTCAACCTTATAAAAATAATTTTTTGGAATTTTGGTTTTTTATAATTTTATATAATTTAATAAAATATTATTTACTTTAAAATATCATTAATTTCAATATTAACACTATTCATTATTTTGACTTTTAAAGAAATAAATACAAAAATATGTCTTTGAATAAACTCTTTTAATACATCACCAATCTTTCAAGGTAATATATAAATTTTTTATGAAATTAGTTATCTTAAATTATATTTATTTTAATAGTTTTAATATCATTTATTTGATTTTTCCATTAATAGAATAATTATTGCATCAACGTTGTATAAGAATTTAAGGTAATTATTTATTCTCTAAAAATTAAAAATAAATTTCCATGATGAACATAAATAATTTTCATTTAAAATTAATATTTATAGTATAATAAATCTTCTGAATAACCCTATATTAGAAAAGTTATAGCTATTAAAAACATGAGTATGATATCTTTGAATTTTATTTAAATAAAGAATTATAAAAATTATAATCAAATAAAAATGGAAATAAATTCAATATATTAGAATATTTATTGATTATGGATGAACATTAATAATATAATAGAATTTGGTAGAGTTTAATGGTCATTTCCTAGCCTTTATAATATTATTTTTAACTTAATTTACCAAATTTTTCTTTTACCGTAATAATAAAAATTACCAAGGTTCCTATTCATATTGGCCAAAAATAAAAAGGAAATATTTAATAAATTTATACCTTTTGATTCAAAATATGGAAACCATTTTTCAAAATTCAAAATATAGAAGTTGTGGAATTTAATTTAAATTTAAACTGTAAAAACGCAACGAATGATAGTTTTTGAGACAAATGTCATTTTTAAATTTAAAATATTTTTTTACTAAATTCAGGTAAAAAAACCATAATTGGATTTATTTAAATAAAAATGAACTAATTAAAATTTAAAACTAATCCAAACTGTAATTTTACCTTGTAAATACTTGAAATATATAATTTTTTATAAAAAATCGGTATTTTTCACTATTCATTAAAAATCAAACTATTTAGAAAATTATCAAAATTTCACCATAATAAAATTCTGATTTGATGATTTAAAAAAATTAGTTCATTTTATTAACTACATTTTCAAAAATTTCTAGAAATTAATTATATTATTTTTATATAAAAATAAATAAGAAATGTTTTTTAAGAAAATGTATTTTTTGAAGAACCAAATGACTTTTCTAAAAATATTGTACTTATTTAAAGGAATTAAATAAAAAATAATAAATGAGTAAGGCCATTAAATATTTTATAATACCATTAATATTATTCATTCCTTCTTATTTAATATCTAGGTTATAGTGGTCACATTTAAATAATAAGATTCTCTTATTTGTTTAAGATTAGTGTTATGTATCTTGTTTTATATCAAACATAGTATTTCATTTTAAAATCTTGGGATATTAAATTCTCCCCCACCCCAAATTTGTAAATTATATCCTTTCAATTTTCAACTCAGGATCGGTAAACAATGTTTGAATTTTAAAAATAACTTTATTGAAATCTCACATTAGAATAGGGGTCAATAAAACATTCATTTGATAAATAGAGAAAGGAAAATACAAAGGTCACCTGAGATAACACTTACAATGATTCCATGTAGTAAAATATGGACATGGAAGAGAAAAATAAATATCAAGTTCTGATGGACGGTGATAGAGAACATGGCCATGAGAAAGTGAGCAATCACAAAACCATAAATCTCTAATGGGTTATAGCCTCATTGATTACTTAGTAAGAAAAGTAAATGGATAATGATTTTGTTTCAAGATACTTTTCATATAGTTGAGATTTTCTTTCACTACATAAAATAATAATATAAGGAATTATACTTAGTTGATAAGTATAGTTTCATCCTTTAATCAATTTTCACCAAAATTTCATCTTTCGCTCCAAAAGATGAGTATTTAAGGTGAATTTTCAAGGTCTGAAGAATTAGAATCAACTTTTAAAATCAAAAAATCCAAAAAAAATATAATAATATATCCATTTTATCTTTATATATTAACCAAAACCAAAATGGTTAGGATAAGATAAGATAATTCCACAAAAATAAAAAACCTTTATATGTTGAAAAACAACTTTAGTCTCCAAAATTCAACAGTAATACCCAAAGTTCAACATAGATCATTCAACAAATAATTATCCAAAATTTCTGAAAAAAATTATTTACTAACATTTGAAATCAAAAAATCAGAAGTATTTGATCACATATCCCTCCAAAATTAATTTTAAAATTTATATCAAAATAACATCTATCACACTTAATGTCTCAAACCAAAAATGTAATTTTCTAAATCACATAATCTTTGAGATATGCTAACTATTTCCCTAAATAATATAAATCATCCTAAATAAAAAATAAAATAATATTTGACTATAATATATAATTCAACCTTTATTCATCAAAATATTCTATTTACTATAATCATATAGGATTCTCAAAATAGTGAACATCCTTCGAAATAACATGAATCACTAAACCACCAAATAATTTCCCAATACAGTGAAACATATGTTACCAAAATAAACTTATTCGTCAACCATAAAATCATTTAACTAAAAAAATAAATATTTATACTAACCAGGGTTTCATGTAGGCTACTGGTAGGCACTACACCCTTATCGCCCTTCGATTGTGGGTTTAATTCCCACGACCTTGCTGGACGTGGCAGGTTGTCTCCCAACATGTGGGTTTTACTTTTTCTAGAAATATATTAATAGAATCCTTATAAAAATTCAATAAATATGATAAAAATCATAAAAAATAATAAGATTTATATTCTTTATCCACAAAGGTTATCTAATATATCTCATTTTTCATCCTAAAATGTAATAAAACAAAATTTCCTCAAAAATAAATGTCTCTAAAAATACCATTAGTCACCTTAACATTTCATAACTTAAAGCTTAAAATGTATTTTAAAGACAACGAACTTATTATCAACCTGAAAATTATAAACCCATAATGATATCCACAACTCTTAAGTAGACATCCTAATTTCCAAAAAAATTTAAAACATTATCTAATACAAACTATAAGTACATGGCGTTAATCATTACATATTCTAGTGATTTTAGACTAGATTTCACATCTTAAAAATATGAGGTTATTCTCAATTTAGATATTTTGAAAATTAGTATAACCTATTACATATTAAACCCATACATTACAAGTGGATAGTTATACTTAGTATCTATTTTTTACACTAATGGAAAACCTTTTAAAATAAAATACGGTTTATATTCATGATAATTCTTCACAATTTTCATCTTTGCATCATCCTTGTCCCTACTCATCATTAAAGCCCTATGAAAAATTTTAAAAAAATGGGATGGGAAAAAAATTCGGAAAGGTACATAAAGAAATAAAATCATCAGTCCAACTAAAACATTAAAACCCATTTAATGTTCTTTAATAGAATAAAACAAATCATTTTCACATGAAATATACACACACAGATTTTTCTAAAAGAAAATATTTAAAATCCATAGCAAGCATAAATCATAAAGGTGACTTATGTAATAATTTTCATATAACTCCAAAATATATTTTAGCTCTCTCGACCACACAATAAATAATCATCATAGTTACATTTATAATAACCACCGCAGTATATTCCTATAATCTCATAAGAGAAACCAAATCTGTTAACTTTTTCCCATTACCCAATGCATTGGAGAGTTATAACGGGCTCACCCACCCTCATTTTATAACTTAATCACCAATACTTATAAAAAATTAAAATTAAACATAACATAAGAATAACACATAAATCTTACATAAAATAAAAATTCTTGAGGAAAATAAATTTTCTATTTTGAAATAATTTTTCATTTTTCAAAAGTTCTCACTCATAAATGAAAATAATTTATTTGAAAATAAAATTTTAAACTTGAAAAAGAAGATTCAAAAAATTAATTCATCATTAAATTCGTAAAATTATTTCATTCCGTATAATTTAAAAACACATTCCTTTTGACTTTTGTAAAAATAGTTGAAAGAGTAACTTTAAAAGAGGGTTTTTAAAATAAAGTCCCCTATAAATATCATATCAATGAACTGAGTGTTAATAAAATGAATAAATTGTTTTTATCCACTATAAATCAACATAAAACAAGTTTAAATACAATATAACATAATTAAAATTATTTTCATGTACATTCTTATCATGACATAATCAATTAAGTAGATGTTTAACCCAATAAATGGAAATTGAGTTAAGAAATACCTTACTAATTTGTAATCAGTATAATCATATGCTACATGGAAGAGTAACATTTAAAAAAATTAAATATCATTATAATAAATAAATTCATGATATAACTTTTCAAAGGATATTTATATACACCTTAGAAAAGAATATAGGTGCGTAACATCGAAAATATGCCTCAATGAATGAAAATTGAGACAAAGTCTCTTAACTTAAGTTTGAATCATCAAGTACATTTTTTATATTTGTGAATAAAAAATTAAGTTAATTATTTAATTTCTTGAGAACTTATTTCAGGATTATTATTCCTTTTATATCATTTATTATCATGTTATAATAATTACTTAATTATTTAAGTTCACATTGGATGTTTTTACGATATTTGATGTTTAAGTCCCAAAATGACTTTGATGTGATGTCTATAGTCAATGTGATAATTAATCCATCATCACTAGAATAATATTCATGAAATAATTATAATTTCTATTCATAAATTATACTTTTAAATCCTTCCATTAAATATGTATATAAAAATGAATTACATTGCAATCATGGAGATGGTAAGCCATACGTATGCATGAGTAATGTTTCTATTTTTCAATGATCATTATGGAAATAAGGTCAGTATAATTTTTCATTTAAAAATGATCATAATATTATATTAATCATTTAAATATACTTATACATATCATCCATTATATTTGGTGATGAAAAAAAAATCACATCTCTTCATGGAGGTGATAATTCACACGTATGCACGAACGACATTATCATTTTTTTGTGCATGGAAATATTGGAACATGAATGATATATTATATTTTAATAATTATGAATATTTAATTAATGTCATATATAATTATTAATTCCATAATTATATCTATTCTTTAGATATTTTTATGGAAAACAAATTTCATCAGTTCGTGAGGTAGTAGTCGGTCGTACACACAAGCGATAACTTCTTTTCCAATTTGATGGAAGTGGAGATGTATATAGGTCATTACACAGATATAATAAAATATAAGTATATTAATTATAATATAGTTATTATTTTATCATGGTTTAAGAAAATTTTATGGATGTGTAATATGAAAAAAAACACTTGATTAAAAACGATACCTCTTCTTTGGAAAATCTCTTTTGGTTAACACCATAGAACCTCTAAGGTGAGTGGTCTACCAAAACTAAGACCTATAGAATTTGGGTAGGGATTATAGGAAATTATTTTGGTATATATTGGATGAAAAAATTGTTTTTAATTGTGAATAAAAATGAATAATAGGTTCCCTTTTTTAAGAGAGGGAAGGGGCACCCTTGGAATTTCTTAAAATAATAAATTAATATAAATTAATTATAAATTAAAAATAGCTCCAAACTTATTATTTTCTAATATAATATGGTTTTTCATCGAAATATTGTCATAAAATAAACTTTAGATAAGTTTTTACTAAATTTATACCCTTATCTTTTGGTTTTAACCCTTATTTAACCCCTTTTAACTATTACAGTGACAACATTTATTTTTATACTCTGATGGTTAATATAATTACTATAAAATACAAAAAAAAACCCATAAATGAATAATATAATATATTTTTAAAATTATACCAATAATTTGGATAAATTTTAGTTTTTTATAAATATTCCATCATTTAATGAAATATTATTTATTTTAAAATATAATTAATGTCAATTTTGACATTATTCATTACTTTGACTTTTAAAAAAATCAATACAACAAGATATCTCCAAAAAAATATTTAAATAAATCCAAAATATTCCAAGTAAATATATAAAATTATTTTATGATAATAATTATCACAAATTATATTTATTTTAATATTTTTAATATCAATTATTTTATTTGTTTCATTAATAAAATAATTAATTCATCAATATTGTGCAATCATTTATGATAATTATGTCATCACTAAAAATAAAATAAAAATTAGTATAAAGATAAATATTTTAAATTTAAAATTACCGTTTATATTTTAATATATATTCTGAATAACCCTATATTACAAATGTTATAGTTATTAAAAACATGTGTATGGCATCTTTGACTTGTCTTTAAATAAAATATTATAAACATCATAATCACTTAAAATTGGAAACAAAATTCCAAATATTAAAGTATTTGTTGATTATGGAAGAAAACTAATTGTCTAATAAAATTTTATAAAGTGAAAGTTTCGTTTTCAAGTCCATATCATTTTATCTTTAACCTCAATTACCAAATTTACCCTTTACCTTAGTTACAAAATTTACTAAGATTACTGTTCATTTTGGACAAAAATAAAAGGGATGTATTTAATAAATTTAGAACTTATGATAAAAAATTTGGTATCCAATTTTAAAAATTTAAAATATAGAGGTTTTATAATTAAATTTAATTTTAAACCAGAAAAACGCAACGTTAAACAGTTTTTCGGGAAAAAAATGCCATTTTTAAATTTGAATTTTTTTTTTACAAAATTAAAGTATAAAATCTATTTCAAAAACAATAATTAGAAAAATTTAAATCCAAATTAACTAATTAGAATTTAAAACTAATAAAAAAACATAATTTGACCTTGCAAATACTTGAAAAATATAATTTTCAATAAAAATCAGTATTTTTTACTATTCATTTAAAAATCAAACATTTCATAAAATTATTAAAATTTCACCAAAGAAAACTTTTTATATGATGATTTAAAAAAATTAATTTTATCAAATAAAATTTCTAAAATCTCTATAAATTAATTATATTATTTGTACATATAAATCTATATGAATAATTTTTGAAGAAAATGTATTTTTTGAAGAACAAAATGAATTTTATAAAATTATAGTAATTATTTAAAAATAATTAATTTATAAATTAAAAATGTGTAATAATATTAAATATTACATAATACCATTAATATTATTCATTCTCGCCAATTTAACAGTTATGTTATAGTAGTTGAATTTAAATAACAAGATTATGTTGTTCATTTAGGATTAGTGTTGTGTATCTTGTATGATATCAATCATAGTATTTCTTTTTAAAATATTAGGATGTTATAGTTCATGGTGAACTAAACTATATTTCCCTAAATATATTTACTTTTCCATATAAATCCCTTCACATTAAGGTTTTAATGTTGAATCTTTAGCTCCCTCAACTTATCAAGCCTCATGCAATATTAAGGTATTGATATGGGCTCAAAACCAGGTTCAAGATAAATAATAAAATCCACCACCATATCAAAATTTAATCCTAAAAATTTATTGAGAAAAATATCCAGAAAATGGTATATTACTAGAGAAAATGTGGGAGGAAACATCTCCCTTTTATCATCAAAGACTATAAAATCAATCTTAGTTATAATTGGACCCAACTTACTAAGGTTAAATATAGCTCATCATACCTATAAATATAAATCTCTTGAAATTGTATTCTCATCATTGACAAAGGAAGTGAAGGTTACCTATATTTCCTAGTGTAATTCCCTATCTTGATTCACTCAAATAGTAACCAAATTGGATACACTGCATGATCTGAAGTGAACCTTCCATTACCCTAAAATATTTCAATTAGTGGAAAGGATTTATAAGTGTTGTGGGGAGACTATACTCTCATTATAAAATAAACATAAATTGGATTAAATGAAACAATAATCCAACACCATCCCTCAAATATTCTATACTGGATTCATTACAAAATTTGAATCACAAAAGTAATATGCCTCATTAAATAACAGATGATGCATATAAAAATCAACCAGTCACCCATCCTAATAATTATAATATGACATACCAATCATAAAAATATAGAATAGATGTAGAAACAAAATATAAAGATATCCACTACACTATCTTCCAACATTCCACCAATTTGTCTCCAAATCCCCACTAACCACCAACAACTCACTCCCCAGTCATATTCCATTATTTAGACCAACATATCAATTATAATGGTTATATGTGTACTAAAGTGTTTGTGTAGGGTGTGATCAAAACTCAATAGGCCACTGATAATACTGTATTTAACCAAATATAGAATATATAAATTCTTATACAATGTGATATAGTAATAATAAATAATCATCATCGACATCATTTCTATATCATCAGGTGTGGCACATACCACCTTTTTAGCCACCATGAATGCTTCGGCTAGTGCCTATATAGGTCTAAACATACCACATCAATAATACCAACAATTAACATAATATCCACTTAATCAAAATATAAGGTATCAACTGGGAATCAGATTCCAAATCATTATTTAGATCATGGTGAATGATCATAGCATCTGGTGACATAATAAAATCAAAGTAATATCATCCCATTGAATCATATCATCTAGTAAATGGGTAGAACCTCACATCCCATAACACTTACAGAAAAATATGAATTGTGCATCATGATTTATAACAGATTAAGGCCAACTGAGAATATCATCCCATACCAATATTAGTCTAATGAAGAGTCGGTATATATACTCATGCCTATATAAGTCTAAGTCTAACTGGACATATCATCTGATACTTATAACCACATCAATACAATTTAGGGAAAATATCTCATGCTTATATAATTCTGAGGCTAAGAGGGAATATTTTTTCCTTGCCTATTTATGTTTATGTCTAGGTTGTCATATCATCCCATGATTACTCATGTTTAATATAAAGTCAGGATAACTTCCCATGCCTATAACCTCACAAGGAAAGGGGGTCATAATGTCTTATTCCTATTAAATCCTATGGATAAATTTTCATGTTGTTCCATACCTATTAATCTCTAAGGAAAAGTGGTCAAATCATCCCATTCATCTTAAAATATAATTCCAAGTGGTCAAATCACCCCAGACCTATTTAATTCAAAATTCATGTGAGAATATCATCTCATATCCATAACCACATCAAGGTAAAATGGTCATATCATTCCAAACTCGCAATGAGAGTATTTATTATAATGTATGTTCTTATTTACCTAGTCATAGCCTCATCTTACTGGGGGTAATGGTTGTTGAATGAGTTTTTTTACATGGACAATCAATTGTTATGCTAAATAGTTTCTTTTTATTTTTTTGACCAAATGCTCATATTATAATGTAAACATAGAGACCATACTCAAACAAGGGTAAACATAGTATAATAGATGTTTCATAAAGACTATATTTAAATTAGTTTCTATATCTAGGTAATATGTGATGATTGACTTCAATTGTGTATGGTTAAAAATCATATCCATTTAATACCATCATTTAGTCATAGATTCAAAAGAGTGCTTGATAAATCAATAAGAAATTTTATATGATTAAAGATAATACTATCCAATTTTTAAAAAAATCAAAAAAATTATCAGATTTATGAAAACTATGCAACCCTTACACAATATACTTCTCAAATAAAATTTACTCAATAGTGTAAACTCCAATATTCATGTGAATAAGAAATGAACTCATTAAAATAAGGAGAATAACATGAATCAAAATATTCAATGGTGCTTTGAATAAGAGATAAGATATATATTTACAAAAAAACACCATATAATCATCCAATAGAGTGAACCTCCTATATTTATTGGCATTGAAATGCTATGTTGTGATCTATTTTAATAAAAGTGGAAGAGGAATCCTCAAATACCTTTATTGTTTCATTATATTACCCATTTTTCTTTAAAATAGATCAAAATTTTAAGGGGGGGTTATAAGAACCTAAAAATTTAATTTATCCATCAAAATGAACATTGAGGAAAACATTATATATGTTTCAAATAAAGTGGAAAAAATTAAAAAAATTCAACTTTACATGACCAATAAAACCCTTCATAGGTTTATGTGACCACTGATCCCCCATAACAAACTCATGCACTCACATACCTCCATTTTTTTACTTATATGAAAAAATTGTTCTTAAAAATACCCAAATGATTACCACATTTTTAGAATCAAAAAATTCATAGCAGAGGTTGAAGCACCATACATTATTTGTTTGACTCCTACCTCTAGTTGAAGTATCCAACTCCCATAGGTAAACTCATGGGAGATTAAATAACATGATTAGTTATGCACTTTTTATGACCAATTTCTCCACTTAACATTAATTATCCAAAAATAATATATTATTTCATATAAAAATTATATCTTCTCATTCTAAATTAGAGATAAGCTAATATAGTGTAATCATTACATTGTCTTTATTCCAATTGAGAATAATTTTTTTTCTATAGATTTTATTCTATGCCTATGAATTTTATGACTATATAACCAATCCTAGAAATGTATAAATTCATGTACACAATAGTGGGTACATTCAAGACCATATATTTTATATTAGATATATTTATGGTTGTGTATCTCTCGTTTGATCCAAATGTGATGCCAACCCCTATTGATTTTGTTCCTCATTTGGTGTACCTCCACTAACTTTTGTATGATCATAGCAAGACTATATCATGTGAGTGATACTAAAATTCCTTAAGTGTCTTATAAACTCACATAAACCTATATAATAGATATTCATATCTTTTGTAAAATTTCTTATATGGTGTCCCTCTTCCACTCATGGGTCCTCATGGGATGTTCAATCATACACCCATTTGATAATAATATTTTTTAGCTTGAGAAGACCCTATAATTCCTCATTTCCCTATATACCCAAATATTTATTGATGTGGAATCCTATATTCATGTGATTGTATTTTGGTGTAATCCTGTCACTCTTCCACTAATCCAACTCAGAATAGTTTAAAATATTTATGTTATCAAGTCCCACCCTGAGTGGATTCTCTTATGCTATTATCCCCACGCACCATTAGGTGATTCATTATTTGGAGACTCTAACCATGTGTAATCCCCATACCATTACCAAGTTCATCTATCAATGAAAATTTACAGATTTTATTATCCATAAGTCACTCACAAATACAATTTCATAGAAGGTATTTTATAATATTCCTAGTCATATTACCTAAACTTATAGGATATTGTATATCTTGTATGTCCTTAAAATTCATGGAGTGGTCTCAAATACAGAAACTCAAAAATAACATCATTATTCCTTTTCTAATGACCCGAAAAGAAACAAAACTATTCCTCATTACATGACCTTAAAATACATAACATCAACTCTACGCATATGGTGTTCAATTTCATGTTATTCCTTCTTACTGGGTTGAAACTTAAAAATATAATTTTTAAAGTATGAGGGTCATCACATATAATACAACTTCAAATTATGACTTATAACTACATGTGTATTCATTCCACCATAGGGGATATATATAGGAAGCTCAATTTGGACTAAATACTAATGTTAAGACACATTTCCCCACTTTCATAATGTTATAACATTCCTAGATGTCATGATACTCTATCATACTCATATATCTTATTAAAACAACATAAAACCTTATGTAACATTTAAGTCATCCAAGATAACATAAAACACTAGTGTACTCTTAACTTTTATTATATGACCTTAAATCATAGTATATCCCTTTAAGTATTCCTTGCAGACCTTAAATTGAAATAAAACCGATTAATTCTTCCTAGGGGCATTAAATCCCAATATAAACCATTATGTATTCTTATAGGAGCCTAAATCCTATAAGAACCCTTTAATTATTCCAAGGGGACCTTACATCCTATGACAACCTATTAATTCTACTCTAAGGGACATTAAATCACACCATAACCATCTATGTCTTTATACATAATCACAAATCCCAACATGATCATTTAAGACTTCCTAGTGTACCTTAAATCTTAGTGTGGCCCAATAAGTCTTCTTGGGGAATCTTAAATACCAATGTAACCATTTAAGTCTCCCTTAGGGACTGTAAATCCCATCCTAGACCTTTAACTCTTATCAGGGAACTTTAAATTCTAGTTTAACACATTTTTTGTTCTTAAGTGACCTTAAATCCAAATATAACCTTTTAAATCTTCTCTAGGGCCCTTAAATTGCAATGTAACCCTTTAAGTATTCTTAGGGTCCTTAAATAATAGTATAATTCTTTAAGTATTCCTGGGAGACCATAAATTCTAGTGTAACTCTTATGTTTTCCTATGGGACCTTAAATCCCAGTGAAACCATTTTCTTTCTTGAATGACATAAAATACAAGTGAAACCTTAGTGGATTCTTGGAGTACCTAAAACTCTAATATAACCCACTCCAAAAATTCCCATATAGATTTAAACTAGAGAATATTTTATTTCATGCCTTCCTAGATGGGGTTAGGTTCTATAATTCCCTATTATGTGACCTTTAACTATATAGAAATCATACACACATCCACATGTGATATATATGAGATTCCTCATACCAGGAATAGTGTAAAATTTAAATTCATGTAATATTATTTCAAATGAATAAAATATTGTAATCCCTTTTATTATAGGTATTCACCTCACTTATATAGTGATATATGTAAAATAAACTAGTATTATCATTGAGAAGGATATCATGAATTTGATTTAAATTTATAAATGATTCTAAAAGTAGATAATAATATTCATTATTGGATATGTCAACCTCCGATCCTCTTAATTTTATAAATTACACCCCAAAACTCACATAACCCCGCATTATTCTCCTAATAAAGGGATACTAAAAAAGGTATGGGTGGAATCCTCAAAACAATTGATATATAGATTTTTGAACAAGTGATTGATATGGAATATAGTTATAAATTAAATTTTGGAAATACTGGTTTAAATATTACAAGTGATAAGGAGTGTCCTTTGTAAATTAAAAACAAAAGTATATAGAAATGTATAAATATGTTGAATCTAAAATAATCAATTTAAACTCATAGGATCCTATAAAAATTAGAATAATATTGATACTCCATAATCAAATAGCATTAATGTCTCAAACTGAACCACATTTTTTAGATAATTTAATAGAACATAAGTAATGGATAAATGACATGAATGATGAGTTGGATCAAATTGAAAAGAATGCTACATTGGATATTTTCCTAAGACAAAAAATAAATAATATAATTTAACAATGTGGGTATTTATAAATAAACTCAATAATAAATATGATATGATCAAAAAATATATAGATTAGTGTGAAATATTACTATAGATTATAAGGAATTTATTTTGATGAAATATTTTCACTTGTTACAAGAGTTATGGTTATTCGGAAATCTTATATATTGTAACATGTAAAAATTATATAGTTAAAAAATTGATTTTATGTCTATATTTTTAATAGTGATCTTTAATAAGAAGTATTTATTTATAAAATGACGTTCTTATACTTAATGATGATATACCAATGGTTTTTTTAATAAATCTCTATAAGTATTAAAAATGAAACCTAGGTCCTAGAATTTGAGACTAGATAGTTTCTTAAAATATATTAATTTTATCAAAAAAAATTAATAGAAAACTATATGTAAAAATTATGAGTGTATGAACTCGAATTTTATATATATATATCAATGAACTAATTTTTATACAACACATAGAGGGAAATTTTGAAGTGATTATTTAAGAAATTAAGAAGAATTTGATATTTATTTACTTGGTGAAATGAATTTTTTTCTTAAATTACAAGTTATGTAGAAAAATATATTTTTATCACTAAAGAAATATTTTCTTAGATTATTAAAGTATTTTAAATTATGATAACAGAAATAAGCTTCCAGACATATAACAGTTTATTTGAAGTTGATAAAGTATGTTGTAGTTCAAATATTGAATAAATGTAAAGGACTGTTAATCCATTTTTTGGTATTTTCTGAAATCCACTTTATTTTTTAGTGGGAACCCAGCATTCCAAAGGGAATATAAATTATGGTTTGTTTATTGTAATAGTTGAGGATATAGTTTTAATTGTAAACATTTATGCTAACTAGGATGGATGTCTTTTTGATAAAAAACTCATATCAGGAGGCACATCCTTTTTGGGAAAAATTTTTGTGAGTTGGAACTATATGGAGACGGACTCATTTATATTCAGAACCAAATAGGTTAAATATATTTTTATTACATAGACATGTGCACAAATTACAACACCCTATCATGGGTTACCAAGTAAAATCCATATCATTACCTAACCATAGGCACATATCTCCATTTTCTAAAGGTTTTTTACTAGAAGTGAGGGTTAAGATAATAAAATATAGAGACCATTCCAAAGATATCATTCTTATATAATAAGTGATAGATATGATTCATAAAATAATGAATGAAATAATATTGAACCATACATATATTCCAACCATAAAAATAAATTCACATGTGATAATAAAATAGTAACCTGTGATTTCCTTACATCCATAGTCAAAATAATTATCATCATAGGTGTTCAATCATATACAAAATAATAAAAATATTATAATCAAAATATTGAAGGTACTACTACAAAAAAATTACAAGGATATTTCATGGTATTTTCACTATATTCACTTGAAGGTATAATCTATTTACCACCTAATATAGGGTATTTCCCCACACCAACATCCCAAATTTTGAAATTTTCATGTCCACTATGGTACACATGCAGGGTATCGGAAAAAGAATTAGTATGACCCTGTTAATTGGATCTTAACCTAAATATAACAATACATGGGAGTATATGAACAAAATTATGAATAAAAATTATTAATTAAACACCCAAATTGGGTCATCATACACTAATTGGTCCACTATGAACCCTAACTTATGTGTTTTTATCAATGTTAATAGAAAAAGTGACCATGTATCATAGGTGTAGCAAATACATTCCATTATAAAAATAATATGGAGTATGAAATAACATGTTTAACATAAATGAAAAAAATAATAAGAAGAAAGTTATAACATATCTATCCCCTTAATAATAAACTAAATATAGAGTATGGTGTAACATACCCAACCTCTAATAAATAAATAGAATACTAAGGATGTTTTAACATGGATAAATTATTAAAAAATGAACTGAATACATAGGAGGGTGTCATGTGTCCATTTAAATAGGAACCGAATACTTTAGAGGTTATAAAATATAAAACCTCTTGAAAATTATCTAAATAATAAGAAGGTTGTAAAAAATCCAACATATCATAATTCAATTCATCCAAATTGATACAAGTTCCAACCATCCATGAAAATACTCATCATAATTAAAAAGCAATGAATATAGAGTAGATCCTATTAGATAACTCTTACATCACATCACATCTCAAACTAAATTTTACTTGTTACCTTTGAACCCCCACCATCATTTCATCTGATTGATTTTGTTACCTATATATAGGTGATAAATTTAGTACCTCACAGTTCCATTCCTAAGATTAGACACATCATTTAGTACCAAATTTACCAAATAAAATTACTTAGGTGATATTCATTTTATTCTCTTATATTGGTAATAATAAAGTAAAATCACTCTAAACTAACCTCTTATGGGTTTTTAAAAACTTTCAAATTAAACCTAGTTTTACAAGAAAATTTTGAAAGAGAAACCAACACCTGCACAGCCTATATACTGAGTAATTCATATATTTACATATAAACAATATAAAATGTTGAGGAATTCCAATATTAAACATTAAAAAAATGTTCAAAATTATATAGTATATTTTAATATCAAACCACTAAAATCTTAAAAACCAAGAGATGAAGACCACCCTTAATAAAACTAGATTTCAACACTAGAAGGAGGACAAAAAGAAAAATAGTTTGTGAGAACCAATAATGATGGATCAGTGTGTGGGTAGCTCAAGGGGAGAATAAGTTGAATTAAAAATAGTATAACTATGTTAAATGAAAAAAAACACCCATAAAAGTGGTAGGTTGACCCTCCCTCATAATTACTACTATAATCACACTAAGAGTCTAGAGGGGGTCAGGGATTACTTCCCCCAATCCACTCCAACCAGATTCTTGGTAAAATTCAACCAAATTCTAAGTGGGAGTCTACTATTTAAAATAGGTTTTGGTGGTTCATCTATTTCTTATATTATCAATATTTATTATAACTAAACATATTTTCAATTTAAAACATATGTAATTAAATATAAAATAATTAAATGAAAATTCAAAACAAACCTCAAAAATGGTGTGGTATTATAAACACTTTGTCATTGAATTCTCATAATCCCAAAGCATCCCTAATACTCCTATCCTAAAAATCCCAACCACTGGGAACTCATAACTAACTCTTAATCACATAAATTCTCTTGAACGCATATTTGTTTCAAGAATACAAACACTAAGGGAGCCATATTTCCCAAAAAAACATCCCAATATAATCCACTATCTACACTAATTTCTCTATGAAAGATGCATACACTTATAATTAAACATCCTCACTATAAATCATATGTTTGGGGTTTGGTCCATACATTTGGGGATGAGACATGTAAAATACATCATGCATTTTCTGATTCTTTGAAGAAAGTTTCTATTGATATGATAAAGTTCCAATACACTATAATACCCCGAATGAACCTACAGACCATAGAGAAATATCTATCTAATTCATTAATAAATGATAACATAACTGAGGTGATGCCAATAAGGATACCCAACCACTAATGGTGAACACCAAATATTTTCACCATCAATCAATAAATGAACACTGCATATTCTAAGTGGTGACCAAGTGCTTCTAAATTAAATAAATCCTCTTTGAGGGATATTATATGAAACTTATCGTGATGATCATTGTATTTTAATCCTATAAAAATTGTAGAATTAAGAGTACTGGTCAACCATATATAGCCTCATAGGTATCCATCTGTATCAGATCCTGATAGCTGCAACTATATAGAAACTCTGATAAAGTTAGATAATCCTTCAAATGTCCACTTAAATACAACACACAAACCTAAAGTATATCCTTAAGTGTCACAATTATTCTATTTGAATACACCTCTATCTATAGGTAATAAGTTTTACTCAACTTCAATAGAGTTTCTAATTCCATAAAAAAACCCTTACAGAATAGGGATATGGAACATTCATCTCTATCTGACATGATGCTCATAGGAATCATGTGAATTTGAAAATTTTCTCAAACAAATAACTATTCTTCTTCAATAGATAAACTACAACCCATACTACATAATAACTCTATATTATCCTTGAATATCATTTGATGAAGTAAATATTATTATATCCCACTTCTGAGTGCACAATATAAGTGGTTGTACAAATCCAACCAATCTTGTGTGCTCTAATTTCACCCTCATATAGGTGAGGCAATGAGGCACATATCCTACAATGTCTCTCATCATTCCTTTCCACCAAAAATATCATCTATATAAATGGTATATATTTATAATTACATGATACACCACCTATTGATAGTTGTAACACTCCCTCATTAACTGCCCCCTCATATAATTTCATATTACCTCCCTAATGAATACAAAATTCACTAAATCATCATCCTTAATCCTTATAAAAATGGGATCTATGTAAAAGTGCCTATCACATGTAACAAATAAATACAAAAAAAAATCTTGGTTGGACTTACCCTATCTAATAAGGAAGAATTAATTGATATAGAATAAAAAAATAATGATACCTCAATCCTCATTCATATCATGGTTTTAAAAAAAATATTCTCATCAAACATTATTCCTTACTTATTCCCACACTACCTACCCTTGAGTATTTCTTCTAAGGGAATCATCCATGGAGATTAAATTACCTATGGAATATGTCGTCTAAAAATTGAAATCCCAAAGGAACTCAACATAGTAGATCTATCATTGATTCATATCCTATTATGAATAGATATTACTCAATTTTTTGTAGCCAGTATAGGCTATAAATATTTCTCTTAAGAAAAATTGGTTCCAAAATTTTAATGCATAAACTATAGAAACTAACATCATATAATGGGTGGTTTAGTTCCACTATTGGGGTCACAAATGATGATATATATGAGAAAATAGCCTCACCTCCTATAACAATAATTCCCTTATACCAAATCTCAAAGAATCATGTAAATTATATATTCATTTCTTAGTTTTTCCTATATATAAAATTATATAGATTTGAGTCTTCACTTCAACTCTAGAAATATTTCATTTCAATGATAAATCCTTATGAATTTAACACCTTTATTATTTAAGAAATTAATAGTAAATACCAATTATGAGAAATCATAAATTAACTATCGATAGTAACATGTTAATCCATGTAAAATTAAAATCTAATAACATTTTTTAGTGGTTCCCAAGATGTCACTCACTCCACCTTATCTGTATTAATAGAAATACCAGCCTTCGATATAACATGAACAAGTAAATGATTTCTCAAATCCAAAAATAGAAATTTTATATCCATGTATGAATCTGATGTGCTCAAATTATTCTTAGTACCACATCCACATATTCTCTATATTTCTTATTCATCTGAATGTACAGTTTTATGTCATTGATAACTACTATAAAAATAGTGAAAGTGGGTGTGGAATATCTAGATCATGAGATCTAGGAATACTATAATCACATTATTCAATCCAAATAGATACACTAAAAACCCATATAGTTCATACTAATACTAAAATTATATATATTTGGTTTATCCCTTATCTGGACTCAAATATATTTATAGCCCAATAAAATATCAATCAAGGGGAACCACCAAGTCCCACTTAACTAATCAAAAAATTATTTATCCTCAAAATTGGGTATAGTTTATTCATGGTTACATGTATCATATTCATTTAATCTATGCATAGCCATATGATTTTATCACCATTCAGGGTGAAATAAACTGGATAACGCTAAAGAGATCTAATCATCCATATAAATCCCTTCACAAAAAGGATATAATTCAGAATCTTTATCCCTCTCAACTTAGTCAGTCTCATAAAATAATAAGGTATCAATATGGGCTCAACACCAGGTATAATATCAATACTGAACTAAACCTCCCTATCAAAATATAATAATAATAAAATATTAATAAAAAAATCCATCAAATTATCTATTACTATAGGAAACATATGAGTAAAAATCACTCTTTTTTATTTTAATATTTTGAAATCCATCTTGGTTATAATAGCCCCTCACTTAATAAGGTAAAATCTAACTCATTCTACCTATAAATAAAACACTCTTGAAAATTTATGCTCATCATTGATGAAGGATGTGATGTTTTCATGGATTTACTAGTGTAATTCCCTCTCTGAGTTCACCCAAATTGCAACCAAATTTGAGACACCACATGATCTAATATACACCTACACATACATAAAAATATTCTGATTAGTTATTTTGGGAGATTATACCCTTAGTATCAAATAGATATAAATTATATTAATAGAAACAATAATCCAACACCAAACCTCAACAACTTCTTATTATATTAATTACAACATTTTAATCATAAAAGTAACTTTCCACATGTTATAGCATATGATACATATAAAAGTCAAGAATTCATGCATCCCAATAATGATCATCTAACAGAACAATATAGAATATATATTGAAATAAAATAAAAAAGATATCATCTATATTATCTTCAACCATGCCTATATCCAATCTCCAAATCCCCACTGAGCACTAACAGCTCACTCTCCAATCCTAATCCATCGATTAAACCCCCATATCAAGCATAAGGTTTGAATGTTCACTGAAGTTTTGTGCAAGGTGTGAGTACAACTTAATATCCCACCACCAATAGTTTCTATAACTAAATATAGAATATATATATATATAATGTCATGAACAATGTGATATAGTAATAATAAATATTAAAAAATATTAATATTAATCATCGCTACCTCATCGGGTGTCACACATACCATCTAGTGAGTCTACATACATGATTCGACCAGTGCTTATATAGGTCTAACCATATCATAGCAAAAATACCAACGTTTGGCATAAAATCCTCTTAATATAAATATAATTAATCAATTTCTAATCACATCCCATATCATTATTTACATCATGATGAATGATTATAGAAACCTATAACTTAATAAAATCAAATGAATAACATCCCATAGTGTCTCAACATCTAGTAAGTGGGTAGAAAGTCTCATCCAATAACACTTTTATAAAAATAGTAACAATGTCACATGTCTTATGAAAGTATAATTCAAAGTGATAATATCATCAAAATCCAATATAAGTCGAAGGAAAAGTCAATATATCACCCCATACCTATTCAATTCTATGGACAAGTGGACATATAGTCCAATTACTATAACTAAATATTGAAAAAATAGGAATATATTCCCATGATTAAAAAGTCCAATGCTTAGAGGGTATACTTTTATTGCCTATTTAAGTCAATGGCTAAGTGGTAATATCATCCCACACTAATTCAGATCTAATACCAAGTGGTTATATTGTCACATTCTTATAACCCCGTTAAGGAAAATTGGGAATAATGACCCATTCCTATAAAAGCCTAAGGATTGGTTGGAATATAATCCCATGAATATTCATCTCTAAGTACAAGTGTTCATATCATACCATGACTAATTTATTCTAATGCTAAGTGGTCATATCATCATGTGCCTATGTAATTCTAATTTCAAGTGGGAATATCATCTCATGTTAATAACTTCATCATGGTAAAGTGGTAATCTCATCCAATTCTAGTATAATTATAAGTCTAAGTTAGAATATTTTCCCATTTTAATTCAAGTATATGTCCAAGTGGGCATATCTTCTCATACTCAAAATAATTTCAAGGAAAAGTTTTCAAATAGTAAAATATCTACAACCATCTCAACACAACTGGTAATCTCATCCCCTTACATAACAATATAATTAATGGATAAAATCATCCCTATCTATGGGAAACATCACATATGTGGACATAACATCCCTTGAAATGAGAAACAATAGGGTAACTGGTCATATAAACCCATAACATAATCAATATCCAAACTAAATGGGAATATCAATCTCATAAATAGGCCATATCATATAAATGGCCATATTAACCCATACTCATAGTAAAATAAAAAAATATTTGTCATAAAATTCCATACTAAATCAACATAAATGAAAATAGGAAATATAAACATATATCACAGCCTCTCAAGGTATATTAAATAATGCATCTAAAATATATCTCATTCAGCTTATTATATGGTGTGTAAATTCATTAAATTATATTTCTAATTTAATACTAGGTACGGTATTATACACTTAACTCATTCCCACTATATCATTTACATAGTATAATCAACCCTAAAACATCTGTACTAATAGTGGGAAAACCTTACAACTTTCAACAATAAAATTAATCTAAACATCCATAAATTAAACTAATTTACCAATCTAAAGCAAGAACACATGCTAGATCCTTACATAAAAAAGTTAAAATTTTTGAATGGGATTAAAAATGCACTAATATTGGTCTATTACTTTGTAACATTTGAAAGAGACACCTATTTTGGGCTCCATATACAAGATCATCAACACATTACATTTAACTTATGGTCATCGATGACCATAGAGTCAAAAACCCAACAACAATAAGGTCTCCCATATACCAAACATTCTAATTATACTATTATGAAAAAATAAAACCAATTAGGATTCCTATCGAGACATGATCACATGACTGTTAGGTCCTGGACATCACAAAATGCATGAAAATCATATAAACTTATGGGAAATTCTAGGTACCACCAACCTCAAAATAGAATAACTATTATGTTATGTATGATCCAAATTTGATTAAGTTATTACTAATCGCCACCATCATCTATGAGCACCAAACTCAACCTAAGGCCCCCAAAGGAAAACCTACCTCATGACCTCACATGGTTAAAATGACATGATACTATGTGTGGGTCATCTCCCATTAGAAATATGTCCCATTTTATAAATAAATCCCCAAATTATCATCTTAATGCATCCCCAAATTTCATCTAAATTCAGTTAATATCAATGAATATAAATGATAAAATCAAGAAGAAGCTTACCTATTGAAAAATAGAATGAAACAGAATGGGATCATCCACCATTTTTTCCCTTTTACATCTATATACAAAATTAATATCAAATTAGAATGATTTAATCATGTGTTATAGAAATTGTATCTTGAATCACCAGTACAAGCCATAGAAATAGTGTAGTAATAAGGGAGAGGAGTAAATAGACCATGATGAGAGAACCTCATAAGAACCAATGAAAGGGAATAATCATAGGATATCTAGATTCATAGAAGTATAGTAGAGTTAGATGGAAAAATAGGTCATCTATGATGGCTGAAGAACAACTACACTAAGACTCAAGAGGGGTGTGAATTGATTTCTTGAAATTGTCTTCACTTAAAACCCACCTATTTTAAGTTGTGATAAATTATGATCTTTTAACAACATAACAAAGTAGTAAAAATAAAATATGTAATAAAAAGATCAAACATGGAAGATTTATAGTGGTTAGGGGAATAGATATCTCCTAGTTCACTCCACCAATGCTCAACTCCTAGATCTTAGTGATTTCGCTAGTATAATTCATTTTCCTCTGGACTGCCCAACTGAGTGCAAGTAGTCATCACTTAATACAAAAAAATTGATATTTTTCTAACCTCCAACATGGATTTAGAAAAACACCATCCTTCAACACTCAGTACAAGGAGTGCTCAATTCCAGCAATGAGAGAGAATAATGAGAGATTATAATATGAATCTCATTGTTGAAAGATGCAACTAACAGAAAAGAAGAGTTCTCTAGAAGAGAAAATGAGAGTGAAGTATATCTTTAGGAGAGTCTTATAATGCATATCAAGGTTGATCTTGATATAATAGTAGTATATAACTTTATTCTTCTTCTTCTTTTTCTAGGTACAGAGAAGCATCACTGAAATATTTGAGAGAGGAAGTTGAGAGTGTAAGTATTGTTCTTGTTAAATATATATTTTCACTTGTTCAAATAATCTTGTATATCTTCTCACACTATTTAATAGCATGATATTTAATGAAGTTTTTCTTCTGGGTAAAAGGTTCAGATAGCTTTTACCTAAAATTTACTAAGAAAAAATCATTGAGAAATAAACTAATCTTAACTCTTTCCTTTATTTCTACTTGCATCCATTAAAAATAAATTTTCCCATAAATAGGCATTTTAATGTTTTAATGCATCAAAATAATCATTAATTTTCATATAAAATTATCAAAATATAATAAATATGTGAGTTGAAGAATGGCGTATCTAATTCTAGATCATCACAAAGCTGAATTACATGAATTAGAATTCACATAGTTGAATTGATCTATATATCCATTCATCATATAAAAGATTTATTCATGTATCCAAATAACATATCCATATTTCTCACATAGATGAAATCTACATAACTTAATGAAAAAGTGTAGCTAATTGAAACTACATAGCCAAATATATCATGGGTTTAAACCACATAGTTGACTACTCCACATAGACGATTCGTGTAGTTGTTTCATTGATGTTTTCAGTTCTCACATAGGTGATTCATTGACGTACGTGATTTTCATGTAGTCGATTTTGTGATGTAGCTGATATATATATATAGGAAATTCATTCACATATCTAATTCACATAGTTGGTGTCATGACATGGCCAAATATCCATGAAGCAAAATTCCTCATGTATCCTAATATTATAAACATTTAAATATTTTAAAAAACTTCAAAAATTGACAAATTACAATAGAATGAACTTATAGAAGATTATAACTTAATAAACACACTTAAAAATTATCATTAGAAACATATGAAGGATTATTGAGATTATAAAAACATAAAGAACATGCGATATGTTGTAACAACATTAGTAGTCCAAAAATATCCCCCTTTTGGATGATCACAAAAATCATTAGACATTAAACATGAAATTTTAAATTATTTATGGGTTTTTTCATAAAACTATATAGGGTATAACATTTTTAAAATTTTGTTCTTATTCTTTCTTATCCCTCTTTATATTTCTTCTCCCTATTTGGTGGCATTAAAAATGAAGTGTAAGGAGAGAGAAAACACTATTAATATAGCACCTTGAGTTAGTAATAGTTTAAAGTAATGATGAAACTGGATTTAGATAGGGTATTACTGAAATTAATTAATTTTAGTAAATAAAACATTTAAGAATATAAAAAACATTAAATGAAAAAAAAATATTAACTACCCAAAAAAAGAGAAAAAATAGTTGTATTGATATTAAACACTTTTAAAAAAAATAAAAAGACCCAACATTCAAAAATACATTTACAAAAATCAATTGTATGGCCCTAATTTTTGGATGGGTTCAAATTCAAATGTGTGTTTGGGTGGAGGTTTTTGAAAGAAATTATAGGAGGAAGAGGTAGTATCAGGGTCAACTAATAGAGGTAAAAATACTCTTCAAAGATCTATAAATTTATCTTTAGTTCCAAAACCTAATCAATCTATTGGTCTTTGAGTTGGAAATTATCAAGATTGTAATAATTAATGATGAGTCCATTAGAACCAAAACTGATAAAGGCCATCTTATTTATAGGATAGGATTGTGTAGCTTCCTTTTTAGTGGATTCACCAAAAACAATAGTATAAACCATTGATTATTCTCCCTTATAAATGATAGTTATACTAAACACAACATCAAAATTCTACTAAAAACCATTATAGGTATCCATAGGTTTTGGTGCAAGATATATTCTACCTCTTAAAGTTAAGAGAGCATCAAAACAAAAATATATTCACTGGAAGGTGTCAGATTTTTCAAAATGAAAGATAGAAGTACAATATTGTCTATGCATCTGATAAATAGAAGATAAACCATTATTGAGAAGAAATTTTTAATTTTTAATATATATATATATAGGAAAAATTGATAAGAAGATTAAAACAATGCAATAGCAGGCTGGGGTCTTGATGGATCTATAGGGGGTTTTGAATAGAGATTGGATAGAATTTTTTTAGCTAAAACATATAGCCTAGTCAGCCTTCCATCAAAAGAAGTAAACTTTTTTTTAAATTTTATATCTACTCTATGATAACTAAATAAAACTCATTGAATCTAGATAATGGTTCTTGTGGAACTAGAGAACGGGTAATACCTATCATTAGAGAAACTATCCTGAGAGTTCTATATATTATAATCTCATTTTCTTTATGTGCATCTAGTATAATAGGAGATTATTCAGACACTAAGGATCTAGAATCCTCCTATGAAGAGTCTATACAAAGACCTAAAACTCCCTCATATATCTTATCCAGTACAGTTGTTAAATTATGGTGGTTTCTATTTACTAGATCAATGGAGGATAAAACCATATATTTGATCTTCTTAAACACCTCATAGGTTTCATCTACCTTAGTATCAATAGATAAATCATATTATTGAAGATTGGTAACTATTTAATTTAGGTAAACATTTATCCCAAGTCCAAGTCTATGACTAGATTATACGGTTTATTTAAAATCAACAAACAAATCTATTTTAAATTATTATATATTAACAAGTGTAAACATGTCACATTTTAGTGACTGGATGTGAGATGAAACTGATTTTTGATCATAGGATAGTTAATAAAATTGATTTTGAAAATCTAGAACCACTATGTAAGAACCCAGTTTTAGACTCAAGTATTGATCCTCTAATTTTCTGTCTAATTCTTTATTTTGGACCTAATATAGATGCCTAATGAGTTAAAGAAGGTATCAGGGGTGTGTGGGGCTTGTTCGGATCTTGAAAATCAACTTTTTTAGAAAAATGTTCTTATCACATGGTTAGAGTAAACCATGGTGGGAGGAAGCTCAGTTTATCTAAACTGTGCAAATAGCTTGTATTTTCTGGTAGATCCATATAACATGGTTGGAACATGGTTTCTCAAACCGTGTAACCTAGTTATGTGAGTTCCTATCTTCTCCAGGTACCCATGCATGGTTTGTGCACAGTTTGGAAAAGTGTGTGGCCAAACCCTGCATAGTCTAAATTTTGGGTAATTTTACTAGTTTACCCTTAATGATCTAATTTATCCTCCTCCTTCTTCCCCAATATGAATTCCAATGGGATGAACTATATTTTATACCATTTTGGACCTTTTTGAATCCCTATCCTAGGTATCAAGAGATATCCTTCATCTAGGATTTGTTTGAGCTTTTATCCGTCATGTTGGATGTGCAATGGTAAGAACTTGAGTCTGTTTGATCCATTCTTCCTCTCTCTTACTCTTGACCTAGTTATCAAGGTATAATAATATTTACCCTATTCTCAGATATACTCCATTCCAAGATAAATTAGAGGCCAATACTGGATGAGGAGGGTCATACAAGCCTAAGGTAGGTGGTCTATAACTCACCCCTCAAGTTCATTGAATTTAGAATTGACATGTGGGGCCCAATGATTTTACCGAGTGTCATTTATTTAATTTATATGCCATGTTTATATTCATTATAACCATATGGTTATTCTATTTCCATAAATTTTATAGGTTTTTGGTGGTTACATCCACAACTACTAACACCCCATGTTGGGTATTATGCCAAAATTGTGTTTTTAGTGTTTTGACACTTTTGAGCCACCGTTCGAGTGTGTGAGAGCTTTACCACACTAATAGTAAGCCTCCATATATTAAATTCCTATTTAATCAAAAAATTGTGAATAGCATGTGCCTTGTCCCTTCCAATTCAACCACCTATAGTAAGTTCCTAAATGTAAGTAATTCATTCAAATGATATTATGGAAAGTATACTTAAGTATATAACTTCACCTTATTAAATGTAAAGGAATGTTTGGTTTCACATCTGTATAACACCTTTCCATATTTATGGAAGGAAATGGAGTGAACCTTGTTAATTGAACTTGACTTACATGGTTTTAATTAAAAGGTTGCATGCTACTTGGCCTTGTCAAACTAATGAAAGGAATGTATTGAACCAAGTGAATTTTTTAATGGCATAGTTATCTTACGACCAAATTAATATTAGTGAATTAAATGTAAGGTGACTCTTTATGAATGTATACCTTGTCATATTTATAGTAAATATTTACTCGTGTTAACTCTTTGATTCCTGAGGGAATTCGTTAGGTACTTGAGGATGTCATTACAATTCAAGGATGTTGTTTACCTTGGGTGAGACCTACCCAGGAACCCAATCCTTTTATAACTTTGGATTCCCAAAATGAAACCATAGGATACCTTCATTATTATTACAGGATGCCAAAGATACACTCCTTTGATATAGCGTGACTTGATGTGCCTTGGTTACATCCTTAAGCCCGGCCACTGCTTATCTCCCATTTTACCTTCGACGTATTCCGTGGACTTTATTAGAAAAATTAGTGTGGGAATGCCATGGATGATTCTCCTTGGATTATAATTTTACCCTTATCTAGACTATGTTACTAATAAGTTAGGGGCCCCTGAGCTCTAGGTTTCCTTGGTGATTACCATTGAACCACTTCCTATTTAGTTATCAATCATGGTTTCCTTATTACATCTTGGAACCTTCACTATTTATACTATAATGTGGTGATGTCAGTGTTGTCTATGCCTCACGTGACCTATTAATATAAATTGGTAACTTCTTAATTAATGAACTGGTTACATGTTTAGACACCAAATGAGGGTTGAATCAGGTACTTGGGTGTTTAGTTACATTGTGTTGCTTTACTTTATATATGCATGCCTGCACACTGTTACATTTTCATTAAACATGTTAGATGTTATAGACACCATTGGTGGTTGCCCATTGAGATTTATCTCACACCATCTCCGGGCATCGTTTGGTACTCATGGTAGATTACATGTATACAGGTGTTGATAGTGTAAAATGCAATGCTTCAAACACTTGATTGCTTGATGTTCTATTCTAAAGCTGGTAGAAGATAACTAAGTTGTAGATTAGGATATATGGGATAGTTTATGTATTTCCTTTTCTAAATTAGTTTTTTCATTTATGTATGATACTTTTTATCCATGTTTTCCATCTTTCTAGTGACATGAAATATATCATCGTCATCTATTGTATGTTATTCCAATTATTTCTGATATTATTGATTTCTCTCCTTCTTTTGTGCATTCTATTTACTTATTGTTTCTACTATTTACCTCCATTTATAATTATACACTATGATAAACTTTGGTAATGAGAGCATAATATCCCTATGGACACACCCTATACCTTCACTACTAGTAAGAAGCCTTTGGAATTTGGCGATATGTTCTTGAGTCCATGTGGACCACCAGGCTCGAGGCACCTCCAAAGTGGAATTTGGGTATGGGACATCACAAAGTGGTATTATAGGGTTTTTTTTCTTGATTTACTATTTGAAGAAAATATATTGGAGATTAGTAATTCTTGGGAATTGGTAATAAGGTGTGCTTGGGCATCATAAACCCATGTTTTTGTTAAAGGATGATTTTCCTAGATTATAATTGTTGTTCCGCTTTTTCCTATTACATTTTATACCATTTCACTGTTTGGTGATGAACTTATTGTGTGGTGTTGTTGATTATTATTTTGATTGAGATTCTATTTTTTCCTTTGCGCGATTAGATAAGGTAAAGGATCATTGTTACATACATCATATAGGCACCTATAATTCACATGTCATGCATATTTCCATGAAATATAGGTTCATTTCACTACTTTTCATTTCTTTTTATACTTTTTTTTGATGAGTGAGTCTTACCTTATTAATATATTATTTGTGCTATTGTGGGTTGTGATTGAGTGGTTACCTTGTTCAATTCATGAGGTGTTATGGTCTCTTGTGGTTTGGAATGATTAACTTACTTAATCAATCCATTAATTAGAAATTCAATGGGTGTTGTTTTCAGTGATAAGGAGTATGGAACCTAATTCACTGGGAATGACTGTCCATTTTAGAGGAACTTTGATATAAGTTATAATCAAATGAAAACATAAAATTATAATGGTTTCACGTCCTTATCCCACATTTTCATGCTTATGAAAGGTAAAGGATTGAACTTGGTAATTAAATGTTAAATGAAATGAAATGGTTTCCAATAAATGATGAGGCAAGATACTATTTACCCTTTACCTATTGGAACCCCTAAAACTTATAAATGAGCACTTATCAATACCTGGTCATCTAAGAGGATAGTTAGGGTAGTATACCTTAGGTTGTGTGTTTTCATACATTCAACTTCTGCTAGTGATGTTATCTTTATGATTCTAAATTTGTTCTGAGGATTATGATTGGCATTTGTAGACCAATGCTACCATGACTTCCTCATGTTGTGTGATAGGAAGGTGGAGATGACCATACTCCAAACGTGGTGGGCCCTGAGCTACCAGTCTTACCGTTAAAAGTGCCACTAGAGGCACCGCCTATTATACCTGATCTGGGCACTGATTCCAAAGTTTGGGATATTTTCCTACATCTAATGCATTCCATGCATGGTGCTCCACGAGTTGCACCTACGATTGCTGATTTGTCTCGGGAGTTTTAGTTTTATCATCCTCCGACCTTCTTGGGGGATAGTGGTATGTAGGTTGCTGAGTCTTATCTTGAGGCCACCCAATCTATCTTTGAGCATCTGGAGATGCCTCCAGGGCATAGGGTCAAACTTTCTACTTACGTGATGTGTGATTCGTATAATTACTTGTGGGATGTGATTACCCAGGCTCTTCCTCATCAGGGCATGTTATGGGTTGATTTCCAGACTACCTTCTATGACTAGTTCTTTCCTCAGATGATGAGAGTTGACATAGCCAGAGAATTGACACATCTCAAGTAGGGTTCTATTTCAATTATGGGGTATTCAATGTGTTTCACAGAGTTGCAGTGCTTTGTACCGCTTCTAGCCAGTTATGAGATTTTATGTGTTATACAATTCAAGATTGGTTTCTAGTATACCATATATACTCGGGAGAATGTATTTTTATTAACTATTTTCTCAAAAATTATAAATCAAACTCTTATCCCTGATCACAAACTTAGGGACGGTGATAGTACTGGGCATAGAAGACTAGTGCCACATTAGGCCAGTAGTTCTTCCAGTGGAAGGAAGCATTCCCATGACATTTTTGGTCAGGGTAGTGGTAGCTAGGGTACCCGTGTATGTGGTTTTGTAGTTTGTTAATAGTTTGAATGTATGGGGCATCTAAATCCTCAATGTGATGGAGAACCACTGGAGTATCGTGCTTTTAGTCCTATGGGGAATCTTCATCATTTCTATTAAACCCTTCTGTCAGTTTCTAGAGGAAGAGGATCCATGCTAGTTCCACCTTCAGGGGTAGGTTCTTTTATTTCATGTCAGGCGGGGAGTTGGAGTAGCACCAATAGGACTGGTTTAGGAGGATGTCAGGGTCATGGTAACCAAACCCCTGATCACTGGCAGTGCCAGAAAAGCAGTTTTGATCATGGTAGTTTAGTTACTGCTCAAGGCCATGGATCATTCTAGATACAAGATTTATAGCTATTACCC
The DNA here is from genome assembly GCA_963277665.1 of Viscum album. NCBI lineage: Eukaryota > Viridiplantae > Streptophyta > Magnoliopsida > Santalales > Viscaceae > Viscum > Viscum album. The sequence continues at coordinate 770,328,358 of OY728121.1, forward strand.
AAGGATTAGGTTGCGGGAACATCAACAGTATGAGGTAGTATTCTAGTAGCCTCCACTATAGTATTCTTTTTATTTGATACAGGTGCTTCACACTCATTTATCTCTATTTATCCCATGGAATAACTTGGGATGTAAATACAGTTTTACTATGGTCTAATGAAACTAGATACATCATTAGGGGTACAATAATAGGGAATATTCTAGTGTAGGGACTATCCACTTGAGGTAGGAAGTTGCCCTTTCTTTCGGGACTTCTTTGTTCTCAAGATGAAAGGCTTCGATTTCATTTTCGAGATGGATTGGTTAATTCTGTATCATGCCATTTTAGATTTCCATCATAAAAGGGTATCATTTACATCACCAAAGGGAAGTTGTTATCTACATAAGGGTGAGTGGGATGTCTAGGATAGCAGAGCTAGACCAGAGCATCATGGGCTAGGTGGGGTAACTGTCCATATTTCCAATATCTTTAGGGAGGATCATGGTTTAGGCTAGTTTGAATTCCCCTGAGTAGTAGATCATTTCAGTTATGTTTTTTCCAATGAATTTTTTGGATTCCCTCCTAAGATGGAGGTAGATTTTACGATTGAGATTGTTCTGGTAATAGCACCAGTACCCATTCCTTCATATAGTATGGCACCTACTGAGCTCTATGAGCTCAAGTAGAAGTTAGAGGACTTGGAGGCCAAAGGTTTTATATGTACAGGCACATTCTCTTGGGGTTCACCCATGCTTTTCACCAAGAAGGAAGATGGGAACCTTCATCTGTGTGTGGATTACAAAAGTTTGAACCATCTTACATTCAGGAATAGGTATCCACTACCTCAAATAGATGATCGCTTTGACCAACTTTGAGGATCTAGGGTCTTCTATAAAATCGACCTGAGATCGGGCTATCATTAGGTGTGAGTCAAGCCATCAGACATACCTCGTAAAAAAATTTGTAGAAGGTATGATCTATATGAGTACGTTATTATGTTTTTCAATATTACGAACATGCTATCAATTTTCATGGCTTTGATGAATAGGGTGTTCCGCCCCTATTTGGATTCTTTTGTCGTAGTCTTTGTGGGTGATATCTTGGTTTATTCTCACACTCATAGAGACCATTCCAAGCACATTGAGACCATTCTTAGTACACTGAGAGAGCATCAGATTTATGAACATCTTTCTAATTTTCACTTTTGGATCAACAAAGTTCACTTATTGGGTCATATTATCTCAGAATCAGGAGTATCTATTGACCTAGAGAAGGTGAGTGTGGTGGTTTCCTGGGAGAAACCTAAGAACGTGTTTGATATATGAAGTTTCTTGGGGCTAGCTGGATATTACAAGAATTTCATACAGCACTTATCACTCCTTTATTCACCTCTTACTAGCCTTAAAAAGACATTTGTTAAGTTTATGTGGTTTGAATTGCGCGATAAATTATTTCAGAAGCTGAAAGGGAGGATTGTCTCTACACCTATTCTGACTCTTCCAGATCCAGGAAGAGGTTATATTCTCTTTTTTGATCCATTAGGAATATGCCTAGGATCATTTTTGATGCAAGAGGAAAGATTCATTATGTACGGATCTCGAAATCTATGGCCTCATGAGAGAAACTACCTGACACATGACTTTAAGCTAGAAGCAATTTCCATGCCTTACATTGTTGGAGACACTATATTTTGGGTGAGTGCTTTTTGGTGTACACGAACCACATGATAATTGCATTTTTTATTTCATTGAACAAAGGATTGGAGAACATCATCCCCAAAACATGCACTCAAGGGGGCCTAAAATGGTGGAGCCCAAGGGCGTCCCCAAGAACAAAACTGGCGCATTCTTGTGGGAGCGAACCTAAATTAGAAAAAACCAAAAGGGGTTCTTCGGGATGGCCCCCTCTAGAAAACGCATCCGCCGTAAAGTTCCCCTCTCTATGAATATGTCGGACTGAACATCCTCTAGCGATCTCCAAAGCACAGCAGCAAATAAGGTACATCACGCTCCATGGTGGCCTAATTTTCCCCTACAGCGCTCTGATCAGCACCTCGGAGTCGGATTCCACCTCCAATAGCCCCACTGAAAACCTTCTGAAAAGCATTAAACCAGTGCGTAGGGCTCTCACTTTCGCACCCACTGAACTACCTGGGCCATAGAAGCTGCTAAAGGCAATTAAGACTGAGCCCATCTTGTCTCGGACCAGGACACTACCCCGCATAAGCCCCCCCATCAGGGAGCCATCAACATTGAGATTAAAGCTGATTAAAGGAGGACTCCATTGAATCCAACTTCCAACAGGCGTCGGCCGAGCAGCAAGGCTGTTCAAGGAATTACCAAACAGCGAACAGCGGTGCAACCCCTTCACCAGCGATCCCAGCTCCTATAGCAACAGGTTCATACACACCTGGAGAGAATAAACCGATGGACGCGCCTCCGTCCTGGCCTTGTTCCTGCCCTCCCACAGATTCCAAAAGACAGCAGTAACCATGATGCTCCGGCACTTATTTTCCATGCCTTGCTGCTCCACTCCTCTGAACTAGTTCGAAAGAAACCCTTGCATGGATGAACAGTATCCATCATAGTTACCCCCTCCATCAATAATTGACCATAAACATGCGGCCCATTCTCTCCTGATAAAAATATGAACCATAGTCTCCGCCTGAGGGCTAGAACAATAGTAGCATCGGGAAGCAAGGTGAATTCCTCTCTTCTGGATGTTATCCTCAGTAGGGATTTCTTGGTGGCGAGTTATCCACACGAGAAAGCACATCTTCGTGGGTACCTCCTTGCACCATAAATGAGTCCCCCATTCATCTCTCTCCCCATCTTGGTGTAGCAGAACCCGATAATCAAAACCATTAAATAACCCTGAGACTGACTTAGTAAAATAGCATTTGTCCTCCTCCTCAGAGAACACAACTTCCTTGAATATTTCCATCTGGTTCAGTCTCAGAATAGCCTCTATCAGCATAGGATAATGGCTGGCCTCCCTAACCGACATTTCTAGCCTAGGACACATCGGAAAAAACAGCTTCTGCCCAGTCCATTTATCACTCCAAAAATTAATCTCCCCTCATCCCACAATCCATCGAGAAGACCCCTGAAGAATTTCTAGATGTTGCACCATTAACTTTCCCAGTCTTGATAGCTTTCTATTGTCCCACTCCTCCCAAATTCTTCCATATTTCACACCAAGGATTCTAGCCCACAAGGACTTCCCAGCCAAAAATTCCCAGGCCAAACGAGCTTGCATGGTCTGCATGGTGACAACCACGTCCCTGATAATGACCCCTCCCTCCTCCACTGGTTTGGCCACACATCACCATGCATCCCAAAGGGCCCTACCTAATGAGTTGTCATCCCACAAAAATTTGTTCATCAACTGTTCCATAGAAGAGATAACCCCTTTCGGGAGGGTGATAACAGACATAACATGCATTGGAATAGAATAAAGCACGCTATTAATCAAAGGTACCCGGCCCCCAAATGAGAGGAACCTGTTTTTCCAATTCGTAATCCTTCCAATCATTTTGTTAATAGTGTCCTCAAAGAAGCATTTCCTCACCCGACCAGTAGATATGGGTGCCCCAAGAAAGATTATTGGCATCTGTTTCCGCTGTATTCCGAGTATGTCTTGAATAACCCTGCTCCACCTTCTAGAGAATCTATTGCAAACAAAGGCATAACTCTTCCTAGAATTGATCTTTTGACCACTGAGCACACCATATAACCTCATTAAACATATGAATTTAACCAGGGATGTTATCCTGACATTCACAAAAATAAGTAAATCGTCTGCAAATATAATATGAGAGAAGGTTCCAGCCGAGACTCAAGCACGATAAGGCAGTATCACCCGATCCCGCATGCATCTGTGAAGATTCTGAGAGAGAGCTTCCTAGGCAATAATAAACAACATCGGTGAAAGATGTTCCCCCTGGCACACCCCCTGCACATTCTTGAAGAAACCAAAACTTCTTCCCATAATAGAAATGGTGAGCCACGGTGAGGAGTAACAACGGTAGCACAGATCACACACCCATTCTTGAAAACCCAGCTTCCTCATAACCCTGATAATGAAGCCCCATTCCAGTTTATCATAAGATTTGTCCATATCCACCTAGAATATCACATTAGACCCAATCAATTTCTTATTTAAATCCATCAACATTTCTTGTGCGACTCCAATCGCCCCCTGGATTCCCCTGCCTTGGATGAATCTGTGTTGCTCCTGTGAAATAATTCTCGGAACCAGATAGCTGAGTCTCCTAGCTAAAACACTCGATAAAATATTATAGGATACATTACACAAACTGATTGGCCTATAGTGATTAATGGAGAAGGGGTATTTAACTTTTGGTAACAGAACAACCCTGGAGGAACACAAACTTCTGTCAGTGGCACCCCCCTGGAAGAAGTCCTGCACCGCGTCAATGACCCCATCCCCCACAAAATCCCACGCTGCCACATAAAATGAAGCCAAAAAGCCATCCGGGCCGGGGGCTCTCTCTCTCGGCATGTTGCGAACAACCTCCCACACCTCGTCACCGGAAGGAACACCACGCAAAGAGTCATTGTCTTCATTATCAACCCTTCTGGCAATACAACCCATGAAGACCTCCTGCTCACATTCAACGTCCACCTCCCCCGAATGTCCTGGATGATCCCCTTCAAGCAACGATTGAAAGTGGTCCAGGGCCATCCTACCCGTGACCCTAATATCAGAGGAGAATGACCTATCCTCAAGCTTTAAATTAATCTTTAAGTTTTGACGCTCTTTCATGCAAGCGTAGAAGAACCTGCTATTTCTTTCACCCTCCTTCATCCATCTGAACCTGGAATTTTTCCTAAAATCCCTCTCCACCTACAACAACCATTGCGAAAGATAAGAAAATTTGTCACATAATAAGATGAAGGAGGATTCATCCCAATCGCATTGGAGCATCTCTTCCAACCTGCATATCTCCTCTTGAAGAGCCTCGATAGAACCTGTCGTTGTAGCTTTATTTGCAACCCACTTGCTTATGTCCCCTGTGAGACGTTTGAGCCACCTAGATAAACCAACCCAGGCTCTACCATCCATCTCCTGCATCCATGAGGACCTCATCATCTGCATGAATCCATACATAGAGTTCCAATTGGTCGAATAAAAGAAAGCCTTACTATTCGGACTCCCATGCTTCAATCCCACTAACAGTGGAGCATGGTCGGAAAGGGATCGAGATAAGTGTGTAACCGATGACCTTGAGAAGGCCTCAAGGCCCTGAATGTTGGTAACACATCGGTCCAGTCTACTCCATATGCGATTACAGCCTCTCCTATTATTACACCAGGTAAATTTTCTACCACTGAAGGACAAATCCAGAAGACCATTCCTGGAAATGCACTCACTAAAATCCAGCATGATGTTGATATAATCCATTGAACTGCCTTTCTTCTATGAAACATCCACAATTGCATTAAAATCCACTCTAACGAACCATGGCAGACCAGCTGTATTGACTTCTCTGAGACCCTCCCATAGACTCCTTCGTTCCACGATATCGTTGCTGGCATATATGAAGGAGAACAAGACTTCGGTACCGTTGAACCCAAGATTCGTCGTTATGCACTGCTCTTCCACCTGCATCAGCTCAACCTGGAGATGATTCTTCCAAAAAAACCATATATGTTTGTTCACTAGATGGCCATGTAGGATACAGCTGAACCCCAGCTTCCTAGAAAAACTCTCGAACCTGCCATAATCCTGCTTCGGTTCCAGAATGACCACCAAGGATGATCTATATCTCCTTGCCTTAGTAGACAAAAAAGCACTCTTAGCCTTCACCCCTAAGCCACGTGCATTCCATATGATTATGGAAGACATTAAGATAAGGGATTACCAGCCCTGTGGGCCTTGATACTTGTTCTCAAGATGAATAACTCCCAACCGAGCTCCACCCTGGCCATCGAGCTTGTCACTGGAAAGGGTAACGTAGTTGCTGATTCACTAAGTCAGAAAACTTAAACACAGTCGGTATAAAAATATAGGGATTAATAGAAGTTCATGGCCATCTTTTCTGAGATGTATTTGGATTTTCATGATAACCATGAGCAATATTACCTCTCAGCATTTACAATTACCTCTTCCCTCCTTGAGAAGGTGAAGGGTAGACAATTTTCAAATCCTGGGGCTTGGTTCTCTGTGAGAGTATATCAAGATTTGGCCCATATCTAGATTGGAAGATTTATAGAGATGATATCCTATGTATTTATGGGTGTGTCTAGGTTCCTACAAATATGAGAGAGGATTTGATACAAAATTCCCATGCTTCTCAGTGGGTAGTTCATCCAGGCATCTCTAAAATGTATCGGGATAAGTGATACCATTATTTGTGTCCTGGGATGAAACATCGGATAGTAGAATTTATCATTAGGTGTTCCACCTATTCGTAGGTGAAGATGGAGCACCATAGACCTATAGGCTAATTATAGCCACTTCCAGTTCTAAAATGGAAATGGGAAGATACTATAATGGATTTCTTAGTCAGCTTACCTAGGTCACCATGGGGTTGCAAAGTTGTATGGGTAGTTACTAACTGACTAACGAAAGAATCCCAATTCATTCCTATTTGGGAGAATTTATTAGTTGATGAGCTAGGATTACTATATGTCCATGAGATTATATGACTAAATGGGGTCCCTATTACTATCATTTCAGATAGGGATGCTTGTTTCACATCACAGTTCTGGAAGGGATTGCAGAAAGCTAAACACATATTTTCTCCCTTAGACTGATGGGAGGTTGAAATGAATGATATAGGTTCTATAGGAAATTCTATAAGAATGTTTCCTTGATTTTAGTGGTACTTGGGAGAATCATATACCTTTCATTGAGTTCTCCTATAACAATAGCTTTCATGTAACAATTTAGATGGCTAATTTTGAGGATATATAAGGTAGGTCGTTTTGTTCACCCTAGTGCTGGATAGAGGTTGGTGAGGTAGCCCTACAAGGTCCTCATCTCATATAGGAGACTTTGGAGTAGGTTCAAATGATCAATAAGCATATGTGTACTGCTCAGTATAGACATAAATCTTAAGTCGATCGCCATCAATGACCTCTATAGTTCAAGTTTAGGGGTCGTGTTTTCCTACAGGTATCACCCAAGCTTGGGAATAGATAATTATAGAAGCAAGGGAGGTCGTCACCTCATTATGTAAGGTTTTTAGATAAATTGCAAAGAGTCAGGATGGTAGCCTATCGGTTTTTACTACCTCAGAGATACCATGAAATGTCTAATGTATTCCATGTTTCACTGATTTTCTATTATCATGTCGACCCATCTCATACTTTTGATCCTGAGGAAGTTGTGCTTGAGGTTAATGCTTATTTTGAGGGGTATCCTATACGCATCATCGATAGAAGCATGAAGGATCTATGTGGTTAGTTTGTCCATATAGTATGGGTGTTATGGAAGCACAATCATGTATAGGACAAGACTTGGGAGCGGGAGGCTGATGCATGAGCTCAGTGGCCAGAGTTATTCTTAGACGGTGTTTCACCACCCTTGGAAGGTAAACTCGAGGATGAGTTCCTTTAAGGGGGGAGACTATAAGAACCTAGTTTTTGACTTAGGTATGGATCCCCAAATTTTTAGTCTAATTCTTTATTTTGGACCTAATATGGATGCTTCATGATTTCACGAAGGAATCAGAGGTTTCTGGGGCTTGTTCGGAGCCCAAAAATCAACTTTTTGGTAAAAATTGTCTTATTGAATGGTTAGAGTAAACTGTATGGGGAGGACACATCGTTAGTATAAACCGTTCAGATGGCATACATTTTAGGGAAAATCCATATCACATGGTTAATGCAAGTTTTCTTAAACCTTTCATCCAAGATGAGTGAGTTCCCCCTCTTCTTCAGGTTGTAGTGCATGTTTTTCAAATAGTTTGGAAAATCGTGTGACTAAACCATGCACCAGAATGTTTTTTTGTAATTTTACAATTTTACCCTTAATGATCTAATTTATCCTCCTCCTTCTTCCATAATTTGAATTATAGTGGGATTAACTCCATTTTCTCCCATTTTAGATATTTTTTAAGGCCTAACCTATGGATCAAGAGATCTCATTCATCCGAGATTCATTCGAGCTTCAGTTTATCACGTTGGATAAGCAACTGTAAGTACTTGACTTAATTTGAGCTATTCTTCATCCCTCTTGCTCTTGACCTAGTTATCAAGGTGTAATAATTTTTACTCTTTTCTTATATCTACTCCATTATAAGCCAAATTAAAGGCTAATACTAGATTAGGAGAGTTATACAAGCATAAGGTGGGTGGTCTATAACTCAACCCTCAAGTTTGTTGATTTTAGTATTGATGTATGGGGCATGCCGATTTCATCGGGTGTCATTTATTAAATTTATATTCCATGCTTATATTAATCAGAATTTTATGGTTATTCTCTTTCCAAAAATTTGATTTGTTGTTGGTGGTTACATCCACAACTCCTAACACCCCATGTAGGTTATTTTTCCATAATTGGGTTTTTAGTGTTTTGACACTTTTGACCCACCATTCGGGTGTGTTCGAGCTTGACCACACTAATGGTAAGCCTCCTTATATTAATTGCCTATGGAAACATGAAATTGTGAATAGATTTTGTATTTTTACATCCACTTAATCCACCTAAGGTAAGTTCTTGAATGTAAGTAATTCATTAAAAATGTATTATGGAAAGCATACCTAAATATATGGCTTGGACTTATTAAATGTAAAGTAATGTTTGGTTGCATGGCTGTAACACACCATGACATGTTTATGGAAGGAATTAGAGTGAACATTAATAATTAAACTTGACTTACATGGTTTTAATTATAATTTTTCATGCTACTTGGCCTTGTCGAACTAATGAAAGGCAATGATTAAACCAAGTGAATTTGTTAATGTAATAGTTATCACATGAAAAAATTAATTGTAGGGAATTAAATATAAGGTGACCCTTTATACACATGGACCTTGACATATTTATAGGAAGGATTGACCCGTGCTAAATCTTGGATTCATGAGGTAATTCCTTGGGTACTCGAGGACATCATTCCAATTCAAGGATGTTTGTTGCCTTAGGTGAGACCTACCTAAGAACCTAATCCTTGTCTACCATTGGATGCCTAGTATAACATCATATGATTCCTTAGTTATTATTACAAGATGCCTCGGATACACTCATTGGATCCAGCGTGACATGAGGTTCCTTGGTTACATCCTTATACCTAGACACTACTTGTCTCCCATTTTACCTTGGATTTATTCCTTATAATCAGTTAGAGACATTATTGTGGGAATACCTTGGATGATGCTCCCTAGATTTCACTCTTACCCCTTATCTAGACTTAGTTAATATGGAGTTAGCGGCCTCTGAAGTCTATGTTTCCTTGGTGATTACCATGGAACAACTTCTTATTTAGTTATCAATCATGTTTTCCTTGTTACATCTTGAAACCTTCACTATTTATACTTTCATGAGGTGATGTCAGTGCTAGATATGCCCCATGTGACCTATTAATATAAATTGGTAATTTTATAATTAATGAACTAGTTACATGTTTAGACACTAGCTGAGGGATGAAGTAGGTACTTGGATTTAGTTACATTGTATTGTTTTACTTTATATATGCATTCATTCACACTATTAAATTTCTATTACATGGGTCTGATGTTATAGACACCGTTGTAAGTGGCCCACTAAGATTTATAACACACCCTCTCTGGGAACCATTTGGTACCTGGGGAATATTACATGTATAGAGGCGTTGATAGAGGGAATTGTAATGCTTTAGACATTTGATTTCTTATTGTTATAGGATGGTCCTGGTAGATAATGGCCGAGTTGTATCTCGGGATTCTTGGGATAGTTTATATATTTACTTTTCTACATTGGATTTTATATGTATGATGACTACATTGTATCCATGTTTTCTAGATTTCTAGTGACATAACATATATCATCACTAACTATTGTATGTTATTATAGTTATTTAAGCTATTATTGATTTGTCTCCTTTTGTTTTGCATTCTTTTTACTTGTTTATTCCACTATTTACCTCTGTTTATAATTATCTGTTGTACTACACTCTGTTAATGAGGGCATAGTCTCCCACAGAAACACCCTAGGCCTTCACTGCTAGTCAGAATCCTCTAGCATTCAGGGATATGTGATTTAGGTCATATGGACCTCTAGGCTCAGGGCACCTCCTAAGTTGCATTCGGGTTCATCATGTCACACACTGAAGGTTATAAAATATATGGGTCACTTAGATAAAACCTCTTAAGAATTGAAAATTGACTTACAACCATGATTTTTAGAGTGTGTAATCTCTCTTTATTTTATGTCTTGAAACTCTAAATCTCGTCAATGGAAGCCACTGAATGATTTGATTGAACTACTAGAATGTTTTGGATCATATCCCTTTGAGATTAAATAAGTACTCCAAGATCATTTACACTGGAATTGGTATAACATACTCCTCTGAGATCATTATCCTAAGTTCTTAAAGCCTCAAGTTCTATAGAATTCACACCATAGGAAACACATTGTATTGGTTGGAGTTACTTGGTCAAGTTAGATTGGGTGGCCATCATCCCAAACATCTTATAAAAATCTACTTTAGAAATAGAACTTTCTTTAAGATTTCTGATCTCATATTATAAAGATATTATTTATTTCATCATAACATCATAATATCATTTGATATTATTAAACTCTATTATAATAGTTGAGGAAAACATATATATGTGATTCCCAATATCTAATCCTTTAAAACTTTTTCTCACAGAGGGTATATCTTTTTACACATGGGAAGGAAGTGGAATAGGCTCTGGGGTATGTTAAAAAACATTATCATCCTTTATAGACACATTCCAAGTTCCATCTCTATCAATAGTATGTGATCTAAGGATTAGATTAACTATTGGGTGCCCAGTCACATGTTTCACTCTAACCTCAATAGGAGTCACATCAGGCATAGTCTCAACCGTCCTTTCCTCTTCAGCTCTAATAGCTAAATCAACCACTACAATAAATATATTAATATACATAGAAGAAATAATAGTTATATCTTCCTAACTCTAGATTAATTCCATAATAGGATTGACTTTTGGAACTATAAACTTTGATTTGGTAAAAACAATATCCTCTATATTCATAGATGGCACCATCTCTATAGGTGTTTCATCCCTAGGAGGTGCGATAGTATGTGGATCCCCATGAGTTGGTGTTATAGGAGGTATAACCTCCATAGAATCAGCTTCTTATCCAAAAATGCTTAGAAAATTAGTGGTATAATCCCATTTGTAACCAAATTTATTTAGAAGAACTCCTAAAATAGTGTTTCTCTTATTTTACTTAACAATTTTCCCTTCATTTGAATACACTTATTTCTTCTTTAGGACCAAAGTAATTATCCTTACATAAGGGTAATAATTCAAAATCCATTTACACTAGTAGTAGTGGTGTATGAACCCCATCGTGTACCATGGTAGATTCAACATGAAATTATTGATTATGAAATTTAAAAGATACATGCCCTGAAAAAATTCATTTCCCATCTCCCCTACTCCCTTAGAAAAGAAAATATGAATAAAATTACACATCCCCTTCTACTCTACTTCAAATTCCATCATATCCATATTCTCAAAACCATAGGACCCAAATAGAAACATGAAGAATTTAGTAGGTCATATATAGATTGTACCTACTAAAGTATAAATAATATTATACTCAACTTTGTGATGAAATTACATAACCTCTTCTATATCAACATAAGAAACTAACAAAGCTTTCCTATTTACATTCATTGAAATCACATCCTTTATTCCTCTAAAATAAAACTTATTTTTCATCATAAACTCATTTACCACCACTTAAAATATAAATTTTGACTTCTTCTCATCAAAAACAAATTACTATCCTTGAAATTGGAAAAGCTTCTTCAACAGCATCAATATCCCAATAGCCAAGCCTTAACCATAACCTTTCCTACAAGCACATAATGCATCATAGATCCTAAATTTTCTTTCTTAGAATATTTAAAACTACTATCATCTTCACATATAGACATCCCCATCTTAAAGAGGTTAGTATACATTCAATATAATCAAAGGTGGTGGTTAGGATTTAGAGATAAATGGACATGGGTGAATAAAAAAGGATTAAAGAGAACATTTTAAGGATTATGTCATGTACTCGATTTGGGAGAGGGTTATGTATCTGATTTAGGTTTACAAGTCAATATAACTTAAAATAAAAATAAAATAAATAAACAAAAACAATACAAAAAATATTTTTCAAATTTAATGGATCTAATTTCTAAAAATATGTAAGGAAAAAATAACTATAAAAGTGAAAGAAAATTGAAATTAAAAAAATGTAATAAATTCACAAAGAACTAAAATATAAAGAAGTTAACAATATATGGATATATTAAAATATAATTAAAAATAATAACTAAAATTTATTTAATTCAAATAACACTAATTCATGATTAATAAAATTAAAATGCTCACAATTAAGGGGCTTAGTAAAAATATCCACTAATTGGTTTTCAATAAAGATAAATTCAAGAGAGATACCTTATTTTTTTCATGATCTCTATAGAAATGATGTCTTAGATATTTATGATTTATCATCAAATGATTTATTAGATTCAATAAAATATTTATATCACTAGTTTTATCATATTTTATTGAAAATTGATTAAAATTGAATCTAAATTCCATTAAGGTTTTCTTGATCCACAATACTTGTGCCCAAACAATTCCAATAGAAATGTATTCAGACTCAAAAGTAGATAATGAAATTGAGTTTTTTTTATTACTAGAAAATGATAAAATATATTTTCCTATAAAGTAGTATGTTCATAAGGTACAGTTCTTATCGATTCTACACCCACCAAATTCAGTATCCAAATATGAAATCAAATTAAATAGAGGTTTTAGGAAAAAGTAAATAAAGAGAAACTGTTTCTTTTGAATACCTTAAAATAATTTAGGAATCTTTTAAATGACATTCCTTAGGATTTTTTCGTAATCTAGTACATAAGAATACTAAAATAATAATTTCTATTATACTATTCATAAAATACATTTTACACTCAACTATTCCTCAGTATAATTTGTTGTTAACTAGTTTCCAAGGTTCATCCAAATCAATTTTTTCATTCAAACTCATAAGAGTTACATGTACTTTACCATTTTTAAGTAAAAACCTATTATATAAGTCTAGTATGTATTTTCTTTAATTAAACACATTCCTAAAGTATTTTTGATATTTTTTAAAACCTAGAATTAAATTTAAAACACCCATCATGATCATTTCAAATTATTTTTATAAGAGTTTTGAAAAATAATTACACAATTTTTTATTTATAGAAAAAAATCACATCATTAACATATATTTAAACTAGAAAAATATAGAAAGATGATTTTTTATTGAAAATAGTATGATATTTTCCTCCTACTAAAAATCTATTTAATAAAACAAAAGAACTTAAATTCTTATTCCAACCTCTAGGTTTATGTTTAAGGTATCAAAGATATTTGGTAAGTTTGACAGAAAATTTTGTAAAATGTGGATTATTAAAACTAGGAGGTTGTTCAACATAAACTCATCCACAAGTAAACCATTTAAAAAATTATATTTCACATCCATCTGATATAATTTTAAATACATATGTGATGAATAGGCTATATAATCCTATTTCATTTTAATCATGCTACAGGCTCAAAGGTATCGTCATAATCTATCCCTTCCTATTATTTGTACCCTTTAGCCACTAATATAGCCTTATTACTAATGATCACACCATGATCATACTATTTATTTCTAAAAACCCACTTTGTTCCTATAACAGGGTAATCATAGGATCTATCAACTTATCCCCATACCATGTTCTTCTTAAACTGTTTAAATCTTTTTTCATAGCTAAAATCAAACATTCATTAGCTAAGGAATATTTTAGGGTTTTAGGTTATAAATTATATAATAAGTAAGATAACTATACAAGGTTTCATACATTTTATCTAGTCCTAATTCCTTTATCTAAGCTTATTATAAATGTGTATAAGAGATGATTTTTCATGATTCTATATTTTCTAGATAGCATAATTTCAGGTTCACAAATATTTTTCCATTAAGGATTTGGTTCAAGAAAATTAATTTCTAAATCATCGTCATTTCTATTTCAAAAATAGGTTTAGGTCTCAAGTTTTCAAAGGATTCATTTATCTCATCAATTTTTATAATTTTGTGATCAAATAGATCAATTTTATCAAATTTCAAATGAGTTTATTCTTCAATATTTTTTTACCTTTTTAGAAAAATATATAAGCCTTAGAAGTAGTAGAATAACCAAGAAATAATAATTCTTCGTCCTTTAGATCAAATTTACTAAGATTATTTTTGGTGTTCAAAATTTAAACTTTACATCCAAACACTTTAAAGTATACATCCTTTGGTTTTCTATTGTTCCATAACTAATATGGTTTTTTATTCAAAATAGGTCTAATTGGAACTCTATTAATGTAATAACTTACTTTATTTATAGCTTTAGTCTGAAAATGAGTGGGTAGGTTATATTTATATAACATAGTCCTAGAAATTTCTTGTAAGGTCATATTACTCCTTTCAACAACACCATTCTGTTGAGGTGTTATAGGGGAAGAAAAATTATATTTGGTTCCATATTTTGAAAAGTAATAATTAAACACATGGTTTTAAAATTCTCTCCCAAGATCACATCTCAAAATAATAATTTTGACAACATTATATTTTTAACAAATTTACAAAATCTTATAAAAATATAACAATCTTCTATTTTAAGTCTCAAAAAAGAAATCCTAAGTAATTATATATAAATCATCAATTAACACATAAACAAATATTTTTTATCTTAGGCTTATTGTTATATATGTTCCAAAAAATCCATATGGATAACTTCCAGAGGAAAAGATATAGAAAACTCTTTAATTGATTTAAAATATGAATTTTCTTACCTTCTAACTTGGAATTCATTTCATAGTTTCTCATTATTAAATTTAAGATGAGATGTGTCTAAAATTAAATTTTTCTTAGAAAATTTTCTCAAAGAGTACGGAATTAAATGTCTAAATATTATATTCTAAATCAAAGATTCATTTTTTAGTCATTTAAATAGTTCACATTTTTCCTATATAAATAATATAGATATAGAGTCTAGACATTCTCAGCTCTAGGTGCCTTAAACTTTTAAAGTTTATCCTTAAAAAAATGATAATCATTATTTGAAAAATATATAGAATAACTTTAATCACAAAGTTGAGAAATACTTATTATATTGTAATTAATTCCTCCCATATAAATAAAATTTTTGATAAATATTGAACTTGGATTTCCATTTAATCAAACTCAAAGAATTTTTCCTTTACCACTATCACCAAATGTGACATAAACTATATAAATTTTGGATAAAGAAGGTAAATTTGAGAAATCTACACTCATATTACTTGAGCATCCACTGTTAATATACAAGTTTCCATTGATTATTATACATATTTTTCAATAAAAAATCAAACAATAAGATGTCTTGTAACCCATATTCTATTCTAACCATAAATGTTAGTAACCAAATATTTTTAAACCAAAATCTACTGTTGATGTCTAAAAATTCCAACACTAAATTTTGATAAATTTATTACAACAAAAGAATACTTAACTCACTAAAATCTGGGTTTATAAATCTAAAACCATTAGCATAATGTCGAAGTTCCCCACCTTAAATACCAATAACTTTATATAAGGTTTTATTCTTAAAACTGGGCACAAAATAATTCATATACAGCTTTAGGTTTCACCTTCACAACATATTAAAAACTTATATTTTTTGAATTTTTTGTTACCAAGGATTTGATTTAGGTAATTTTACATTTTTTGAACATTCTATATTCATATTTAAGATAACAAAATTATTTTTGGAAGCTTTCAATTCTATTACCATATTTAACACATAAAGAAAAATAATTTCACATCATAGCTTTAAGATCTAAAATTTATTTGTTTAAGTCGTATTTTTTACTTTTAACAACATTATAATAATATTTTAGGAATTCATTTTTATTTCTCAAGAATTAATATTTTTTCTAGCGTGCTATAATATTCATTTCGTTCTTCAAAAGATAAATATTCAGTTTTAAAAACAGATTCAGGCTCAAAAGAATAAAATGAGTGTGCCTTATCAAATTATCCCATAAAGAACATGTTGGACTTTTTATTTGAAATTTCACCTTTTGATTAAAAATATTTTTATCACTAGAATATTCATAAGAACTCCATGAGGACTTTATGGATCGTTTTCTATTATTATTTAATTATGCTTTCCATTTGAGCTTATTTAAAAATTCATTATTATCTTGAAGATATATAAAATATGGATTAATGTGTATAATATTATTTAACTCATAACACAATAATTATTTATGAAATATATCGTATTTCTTATGATTATTGTAGGATTTCAGAAATACTCTTCTCTTATTGTAGAACTCCATGAGATTCCATGAAAATTGAGAAATCTCTTTATCTGAAGTAGAACTATTTCTATTATCTTCATCAGATGACTCAATAATTTATATTTCTTCACTCTTCTTGTAATATTTTAAAGTAGATACTTTCAAGGTATCATTATCTTTTTTAATCATTCTATTCTCACTAGCTTCATCTTCAATTTCTGCCTCATATATCATGAGTTTTCCAATGATATTTTTAATTTTTGAATCTTTCACATCAGTGGATTTTTTAATGGTAGATGAGATTCCACTCCACATAGATGGTATTACTCTAATAACTTTTAAATATTATTCTAATTTATTAATTTTTTCTCCAAGATAATCAATATTATTCACAATATCTATTAACCTTCCATTAATTTCAGTTATGATTTGTACCTTAATCATCCTAAATATATCAAATATAAACATTTCAGTATTTTATCTATGTAATATCACATTATCAATACATTTATATTCCATTTATATTGTTCTCCACATCTCATATATCGTATCACATTGAGAAACTCAGTCAAACTCATCTGGACCAAGTCTAAAGATTATAGTATTCATAGCTTTTGACTTCATATCATATTATCCTTCTATAGTAGCATCCCATTTCTCTATGTAACCTTTAATAATAGTGTAAGGATTAATTTATTTTAAGTAAAACATTATACCAAGATTCTTCAATTATATAATTATTTTCCCCTTCCAATAAACATAATTTTATCCATTGAAGTAGGATAATATAATCATGGACATAAATTCTATATTTTAATCCATAGTATGCATTTGAGAATGATATTTATGATACCAACCTTTTTTAGTTGATAAATAAAAATTCTCTACATTTGATACCAATTTTTGGTTTAAGAACAAATACCCTAAGACTCAAGAGGGGGTGAATTGAGTTCTTGAAATTTTCTTCACTTAAAAATACACTCTTTTAAGGTATGATAATTTATTATCTTTTCTTAACACAAACTAGAAACAAAAATAAAATCTATAATAAAATGATAAAAAAAATGGGAGATTTATAGTGGTTTGAGGAGAAAATATCCCCCAGTCCACACCACCAATGCTCAACTCCATGATCTTGGTGATTTCACAAGTATCAGTCCTTTTCCTAGGGACTACCCGAATGAGTGCAAGCAGTCATCACTTGGTATAAAACTAGGAACTTTTTTTGATTTCCTATAATTTGTTATAAAACCACCAACCATTAACACTCAGTATAAGGATTGATCACTTCTAAAAATCAAAGATAATAATGAGCGATTATAAAATGAAGCTTGCATTTATAAGATAAAACTGATAGAATAGAAGAGTTCTCCAGGATAGAAAATAAGAGTGAAATATTCCTCAAGTAGAGTCTTCTAAAACACATCAATATTGATCATAGTAGTACAACAATAAAAATTGATTATTATTCTTCTTTTTATATGCATGGATAAGTAACATCAAAATATTTAAGAGAGAGTTGGGATTAAAATTGTTATTCTTGTTAATTATATATTTTATCTTATTAGAATACTCTTGTATATCTTCACACACTTTTTTACAACATGATATTTATTTAAATATAACCTCGGTGTAAAAACTTCATATATATTTTTTTGAAATTTACCTTAGAAAAAATAATTAAGCAATAAAATAATTATTGTACTTTCTTTGCTTATTACATGCAGCCACCAAAAATTTGTTTTAGAATAAAGAGGTAGTCCAATGTTTTAATAAATCAAAATCTATTTTAATTTTCACTTAGAATGATCCAATGGTAATAAATATACAATTTAAAGAATGAAATAGATTATTCTGGATCACTATGTATCCAAATTTCATGTATTCGAATTCACAAAGCCAAATTGGCCCACCAAGTCATTCTTTATATAGAATATTTCTTCACATAGTGAAATTAGTTATCTTGATCATATAGAAAAAAAATTATAGCTAAATGAAAACACAATTTCAATGGAAACCACATAGCAGAATAATCCACATTCCCAAAATATGTAGACAATTATTACAAGTAGATAATTCACATAGATATTTTATCAAAAAAGCTTTTTATCATGTAAGTGATTCATCAACATAGGATATTTTCACATAGTTGATTATGTGACATAGCTGGTTAACATAAGTGATTCCTTCACATGGACGACTGAAAAATCTAATTTCTCAATGTATCCAAATATCCACATATCCAAAGTCCTCACATTAATGAATTTTCTAGACTTTATAAATTTCAACAAACTTCCAGAATGGTAGAATTACAATAGAATGAATCTAAATACGATTAAAACCTAATACAAATACTTAAAAATAGAATCATTATTAAAATATGAAGGGTTTTTTAGATCATAAAAACATAAATCACATAAGATATATTGGAAAAATATTAGTAGTCCAATAATCTCCCCTTAATTCATCCACCGAAGACACCCTAAAACTATAAAGTTTTTAAAATTATCTTCTCAATAAATTAAAAAACTACCCCATATAAACCAGTGGTCAACGACCCCACCAGATCTTTGGTTGAATCAAAAGCACTTCTGGTAGACCATTGAGGTCCTATTAACCACCCATCAGACTTATAGTAGGGTGTATATTGGCCACTACCTTGTCCACTTGAACTTTGGTGGCCTCCACCAAGGTTTTGATGGCTTATTTATATAACCATAATTACCACCTCATTTACATGATGATCAAAAACTCATTATGGTTATTTTGTATCCAAAAAATAACAACAAAATCATTCCTTTATACATTTAAAATATGTATAATAATTTCAAATCTCAATCTAAATTCATAATTTAAAAAAGTATCTAATTATATTTCCTTTGGAACATTGATTCCTCAAACTCCACCTACATATATTAGTGTTGATACTTTTCATCTTCCTTGATAACACTTCATATACCTATGAAATCTCCTTTTGTATCTCCCATCAATAAAATTAGTCACTAATACTTGATTCACACTCTTATTTTAATTTTAAACTGGTTTTGGTTGAGTTGTTACTAAACATTAACCAATTAAAGTATCATATCTTAAGACACCACATGCTCTAGAATCTCATAAACATCACTCATCCCCAAAAAATTATTTTAATAAGTTTCCACATCACCATACTCAATCACATGTGAAATACACCATCTAGTACCATATTTCATTGTCTACCTCCAAAACTCAATGGATTAAACAAAGTAGGTCTAAATAAATCTATGTAAAAATTCCCCACAAATTAAAAAATTCAATCACTAGTGTCATACTAACATGACTTATGTGTCTAGTCTACACTAGACCACCACTTTTGAAGTTTTATACCCAAGAATATATTGAACACTCTCTCTAAAAACCATATTGTTTTCCGTAGGCCTATGCTTATAACTTAAAGCCTTTCCTCATTGAACTACTCATTATGAACTCCTAAGAGTCTGGATATTAAGATACTTGATCCATAAACTAGTATAATTCCCAAATTTCCCACCAAAAAATTATCAAATATGCTTTCTTCACTTACTTGTCATCAGCTAAGACCTTAATATAATGTTCCTCCTTAAAATAGGTATATATTTATCTTTTTCATCAAAGTGTTAATGCGTAACCTCAAATAATACTATTTTAGGTCTTCCATAAACATCACTATATAAATTCACTAAAATAATAGTAATAATGATCATAACTAAACATATATAGGTGTACTCCCCACCATAGGATTTTCCTTATTATTGGTTAAAATATACTAACTCGCTTATGTCCCATTAATTCCAAAATGATGATATTTATGAGCTTCACTCAAAAAACTATAATAAACCCACATCATGATCCTTTCATTAAGGTCTCAAGTTATCATGGTTCCCAACACTATCTCTATGTAATTAAAAAAATAATTTTTCATTATAATACTTAAATATAATATATATATCTCAAGGTCAGTAACCTCACTCATTATTGCATGACACTCATGTTAAACCAAATATGGACCCCCCTTGGTTATGCAAGAAATTTTTTAATTTACTAATTTGAAAATATCCATAGTTAACTCACCCTTTAATTACCTACACATTTCACTAAGTCACTCAACCCCTTAACATTTTAAAGGTCAGGCTCATCACTCACCCGAGTTTATCATCTTAGTCTTCCTATAATAAACTTAACCCATTGTTCAAACTACAATGACATGATCAATATCCAATATCTCACAATGTTCACATCTTGATCCACTATTTTACTCTAGTTTATCCATATTTAACATTTCCAAGTGTAGAACCTATGCAAAAACATGTCAATAAATACTATAATGTTGCTCTCTTATCCATAACCTTGATCAAAATAATGATTCTTACTATTTTCCAAGGGTCTCCTCATGTCGGTCACACCCTAAATGTGATTATTTCTAAAATATCACTGGAATCCCATCAATAACATCTATGAAAATAGGGTTAATAAAGACTTCTAGACCACATCATAACACATGGAAACCTTTTAGGGTCCTATTCCTATAAAGTTATCCAAATAACTGATTTCACATCCTTGAATACCCAAAGCCATAGATAAATAAGGATATCATATCAAAATTATGCATCAACAAAAATCATCATGACATACTCTTTAGAGTCACAGGACTCTAAAATATAATTATACCACTTTAGATATTTCAAAAAACCTTCCAATAAACATGTCTCACATCCTAATATAGGACAAACATGTCAAACTAATCACTTTGATTAATGTCCTCGGGTAAATATTTGTTTATAAAAACCTAAAAACCCTATATATTGAGTTAAAACTCACTCTCTTTGTCTCAGGGTAAGTTAGTATCCAAAAAACCACTCTCCCAATAATAAATCACTTCCACCATGGTTGATTAAACACCATATCCATGTTGGCATACCCCCTAGTGCTACTCCTCCAAATAACTTGACTCATTCCACTATAATTCATATCCCACCAATACTAGAATTATGTGGAAAATAAATAGAAAACCATTCCCTTAATCATATCAAACTCATTATAACCCAAATAACCATTTGGGATTCCAATGACATAAATCTAAAGGAGTCCCTCATTCCTAAATCAATAAATGAACACTCATTGATCATGTGTCATTTGTATCATACAAAGTTTCTACCCATGATTACAATATAGAAGGAATCCATGTGTCTAGGATCATATCTCTCTCTTAGGATGCAATTTTATATCACAATTTATCCTAATAATAAGTAGTAAAAGTTCCCCAATATGCCACTAATACTCAAATAATCTCTATACAAAACTAAAACATGTAATACCCAAGAAATTTTCATAATAAATAAGCATATTTAATTAAAAATAACTTACTAAAATAAAAAATAAAAATTAATTAATACCTATATAAATATAAATTCAAAATGGAAAAAAATCATGTATAATGAATATCTCTACTAAAATAAATTATCTAATAAAAATAATGGCTATAAAAAATAATACAAAATAAAAAAAATCCAAACCGAGGAATTGATATGTTGAAAGAACTTGTAACACCCAAAGATTTTATGGGATAAATTATTTTTATTTTATTTTATGTATTGTATTGTATGCTACACCAATATGATCATTCTCTATATGCAACACCATATTATATTTCAGTATACGCAACATTATTCTTGGCTTACGTTACACATAAGAGCGACCTTCCTAGATAGCTTGTGTTGCACACCATACCAAGTTTCACTAAACAACGATATATTGTTAAAATATTATTATTGTATATAAAATAGACATTATGAATATTATTAACCATATTTTTAATTTTATATGTATTTTCTATACATGATATAAGAACAAGTTCATTTTTTGGATAAAATAAGTATTTTTCAAAAAAATGCAGTTTTTCCACCTTATGATAGTGCCCCCATTTTAAATCTAGTTTTTAATGATTTTATATATTATATTTAAAAATATAGACTTTTTCTTTGGAATAGGGAAATAAAAATTTTCTTATGTTTAATTTTTGGAATTTTTCTGATAAAATTTATATTTTAATGAATAGTGAAAATACTTTATTATAATTGAAAACTGTCTTTTCATCTAATTTCTTTATATAGTTATATTGTCTTCATATTTGGTTTTAAATTTTATTTGGATTATGTTTTTATCATTTAATTCAATTTTTTTCATTAGAATTAATTTCACTTTAAAATTGGACTTAAACACATGTCAATCTTTTGATAGTAATTACTTCTTAAAACCCCACTTTTTGGTTTTGACAACGGGAACTAATTTTAAATTAATTGATGAAACTTATGTGTTTTGAATTTGTAAAAATGGATTCCATATTTGGAATCATAAGTTACAAATTTTTTAAATAGGTACCTTTTATTTTTTGACATTATGAATAGTAACTTCAGTAAATATTTTATTTACCATGGTTAAAGGGTAAATCCGGTAAATCATGGTAAAAAATAATATTATAATAATATTAAACTACCTTAACACATGTCATAATCCTATTGGATGATATATTTTCAACCTTGGGAATCCTTGGGTCGATTTTGGGACCCCATGAAACCACTTGGATGTGAAAATGAAATTTTATAAGAATTAATTTAAAGTAAAGAGAAATATGACATAAACTTGTATCTTCTTAATAAAACAATTTTAATATAGGGTTATACATAAGATAAATTCTAATATAAATATTAACTTTAAAGATAAAAATATTTAATACATAATTTTATTTTATTTATAATTTTTATACAGCAATTAAATAAATTTATTTTTGACACAATGATGATGTAGTGATTACCTTATTAATGAATGATTTAAATAAATGAGATTATAAATATTAAAATAAATTTATTTTGAAATTTTTTATTCCATACACTAATTTTATGTATTTTTATGACTTGATATATTTGAATTAATTAAGTTTTTTCGAAATAATCAAGTTTTTATGGATTTTTAAAAGTCATGATATGAATAGTATAAAAATTGATATAAATGAGTTTTTAAATCAAATACTATTTTATTAATTTATATAATAGTACTAAAAATATAATATTCAGAAAAATTACTTATATAATGTTTTAAATATAATTAATGAACCACTTTATGTTCTATTTACATTTTATTGTAACTTTATTAACCATATAGTATGAATATACAAGAAGACATGTTAAGAGTTAAATTAGTTAACTAAGGGTTAAAGATAAAAGATATGGTTAAATTTGAGACCTGATCTTGTCTAAAACCTATTTTTTGAGAGGATTTAGAATAATCCTCATCTTATATTTGAATTAAATGAGTTTTGGACCTTTGGAGACCGAAAATAATTTTATAATAAAATAAAATTTCAATACCTTCCTAAAGTGCCCCCCTCCTCTCTTATAAAAAGGAATCTCCTCCCACATTTCTGCACACCACCTTGAGCCTTATATCTCGACCAAAACCTGTCCAATTCTCCTATAAAAATTCTTAGTTAACTTTTTGAGGTCCTTTTTTCCAAAAATTTCATCAATCATGTCCCTAAGAAGATATCTAAAGGAATCCCAATGAATAAGAGGTAATTGCTTTACCAATTCAATTCAATTTCTTTTCTTCTTATACTTCCTCTTTCTATGTTGACTCCATACTAAATTAATAACTATAGTATATTATAAATTATGAGATGTTATTATAATTATAGGACAACCTTATACCTCTTTTTATCCATCCTACGAATAACAATATCACCATGCATGTGTACGTACGGCTTACCGTCTCCACGTCGTGGTGTAATTTGTTATTCAATAAAATTAATTTATTAGGATGGTAATAATGATGAGTATAATGTATTTAAATAATTAATATAATATTATTATTATTATTTATAATTAATAGAACATCTGATTACATACCATTTAACCATTAAGAAAATGATACTATCGCCCGTGCATACGTACGGCCTATTGTCTCCACGACGCGGTGAGATTCGTTCTCCACATTAACAATTCAAGAATGATTATAAAATTTATATGATGAGTGAAAATAAGAATTATGAATTCATTTCATGACTAAAATACATCCTATTCATAACAAACATGACTTACATAGAAAAACAAGAATGTGAAAACGAAGCAGTTTACACCTGAAATAATGGTAATATTAAAATATTATTAACAAAATGATATAATAGGATCATATATGATATCATAAATATGAATATGGTCCTGGTATAATTTAATAACATTATTTAACCATTATAAAGTATGTGACCACACTCTCTAATAACAAACAGTACAATGGAATGGAAAACTTTTCCAATGTCATTTTTATCTAAGATTGTTTATTCGTAAGTATTTACTTGGGATATATTTATCATCCATGTCCATGTTTTACAAAAATGTTTTCATAAATTATTTAATATTATTATATTAATATTTAAATTCATTTTTACCCCTTTTTACTTTTACTATGTGGTATGGAAGGAATCTTTCTTTTGTTTACCATATGAGGTACTTTTTGATTTTTCCGAAAAAAGTACGAGGAGAATGTTTTTTTAACTTATACAGCATGAACAGGTTTTTACATCTTCATAATGCCTTATTTATATGAAGCTTCCTCTACCCGTTTATAAGTGTATTTTAAACTAAATTATTTTCTTTTAAAATTGAATTACATTTTGAGAAAAGAATTTTTTTTTGAAAAAGAAAGGATATTTTCCTTAAGAAGTAAGTTCAAGTGTTTTATCAAAATTATTTTCCATCTAAGATGAAATAGGGTTATGTTTCTATCCCTATTAATACATTTATTTGATTGTGTTTATTATGGATTTATTTTTATGAAATCCAGTTATTTTATATGGATTTTGATGGAATGATGTTTAAGAAACCCATTTTATTTTATGGGTTATGCTTTGATGAATGATTTATATTTTGGTGGAACATGTAAGATTGATTTCATTTTGAGATGGGTGGGACCTATATCTCCCTCAAATTAATTGGGTAAAGATTTATATCTCATGAGATAGACATCACTAGAATAGAAAGTAAATATAGTTCAGTAATACATGGCTAGAACAGCAAGTAAACCTGGTTCAGTAATGGACTTTTTCCACTATGATGGTCTTGGAAGTAATGCCATAGTTACTATAGAAATCATATAATGTGCATATTTTTTTCCACAATTAAAAGTTTTATGAAAATTCTATTCTATCATGGTTAATGTTCCTTTATGATCTATTCCTTACGTACTACCAAAATTTATTTCATGACTCAATATTTTGGTGTTTAAACTTTATGTTCATGTTTTTACATTAAAATGTATATGATTTGTTTTATGTTCTCCATGTTTAACCTTACTGAGCATTTGAGCTTACCCTTTTTATGTTTTCTTTCCCCCAGGATATAAATAAAGGTTTTAGGTTGTAAAACAAAAGAGGAATATATATATATGGGAGATGTTGAAGATCTTTCACCAATTTATAAGATTATGTTCTGAGTTTCCAAATACACTAAACTAATATGGTCTTTGGGAATATATTTTTGTAATTTATTAAGTATTACTCAAAGGAAATGTAATATCCATGTACATCAAGTTTGGATCGTTAGAGAACTAAAACTGAGAAGTATTATTTAAGAGATTGGTTACAATTAATTTCTAAGAATTAATAGTAAATATGTTCATTGCATGATCAGTAGAAATTATAATTGTCAGGCATTATGTTTGTTGGTTATATGGATGTTATAGTGTGACCATTTGAATTGGTGTATATTAAGGGTAGTGATGAGATATAATTGATAAATAAGGGATAAACCATGCCTTAAGATAATAGAAAAATTCATTATGAATCTCATTTTTTAGATCTTTGAATGAAGGTAGAATCCCAAGGGTTCTCTATTGATCAATACTAATAAAAACTTTAACAATTAAGGTTTAAGTGGAATTGAATTTTGGAGAAGTTCAATTTTTGTGTAAATCACTCCTAGATCAATATTTATTGAACCACCCCATGAAAGTATCATAGTTTCATACATTACTATTATGTATTATTATGGTGTAATAAAGGCTTATGTATCTTGGGGTTAAGTAGTATTGGAGTGTAAATTCTTTTAAAAATATTTTTTTCATTACTCTGATAAAATATTTTTATCAAATGTATCATAATTTTAAAAAAAGTTAAAATATACATAATTAAATAATGAATTTGGAAAAATGGATTATATATTTGGAGTTAGGATTTCAAAATTATCTAGTGGGTGGAATTTTATAACTTTTGGTAAAAATAGTAAAACCAAATTAAATTTGATTAAATACCGTAAATATGACACTATATATATGTAATGATGACTAAAATCAGCCAATTTAGTTGTATTTTCCTAATTTTGTAAATAAAAATTATTTTGAATCATTAATGGAGGTAATGGGGAACTATGGGAAGTAGTGGAGAACCAAATATAATGGAAAACTAAAATATTCAATACTTTATTCCACCAAATTCCACTCACCAAACCTATAAATACCAACCATTAATTATCATTTCTCCCAAACAAAATTCCAATTTATCTCTTTATAGAGATCTTATGGAGTATATCCCATAGCTATATGTTCTATCTTGAATAAATTTTATGTATATATGATTTTACTGAAGGTTAAGAATCTCAAGATAGGTAAGGGTTTTTTCTCTCACTCTCCCTTTTCAATTCTAATTTGCATATCCATTATAGAATCATTTTCACTTTCCAATTTCTTATTCCAATTTATAATAATATAATTGTATTTTTTTTGTTATTATTTCCTAAAAATGTGGTGTAACATATTGTTAATTTATTTTATGTGTTTTTACCCATTGATTTGTGTACCCAATGATTGGATCTCTTCATGGGTTATTTTCGGTATTTTACTGGACCTTTTTTTAAGGTTTATAGGAATTTTCATGGTTTGTGCATGGTTTGTGCATGGTTAAACAAAGTTTGAAACCTAGGTTTCAAGTTTTTTACATGGTTTTCACATGTTTAAACAAATTTTGAAACCTAGGTAGAAGGGGTTGCTCGGTTTGTGTAACACCCCAAGTTTTTATGGACCTTTTTTTCAAAAAAATTAAATTTTCATTTATGTCTTGCAATGCACTAAGTCAAACATTCCTTTCACACAAAACTGAATTGGAATATGTTTCACAACAAAAAAATAAGCATCTGTTACATGGCATTGACTTTTCATATATTACATGCAACACTGACTTGGCATACGTTAAATGCAACAAAAATGTTTCTACAAAACATCATTTTATGGTTATAATTATTTAAATGAGATAATTATAACCTAGCAATTAAACTTAGTTATATGAATAGTAATAAATAATTTTAAAAAATTGTTTATAATTTTTTTATATAATTAAATCATATTTATAATGAAATATATGATTTTTTTTAAAGTCCTTTTATGTTTAAAAATATTTTATTCTCAAATGAACTGTTTTTAATGACCTTCTGTGACAAATAATAAAATTAATTTTAGAAACATTTTTTAATTTAATTTGATAAAATAAACCTCATTTTTGGATTTATAATGTAAAAATTATCTAAGGGTTAATTTTTGATATTTTTCTAAGAAACTTCATTTTTTGATGATTAGTGAAAAATACTGCTTTTAGGTTAAAAACTGCATTTTCTTTTAAATAATTATTATTGTTAAATTTTAATTTTAATTTTTTTAAGGTCAAATTAGATAAATTATAAATTTATTAATACAATTTAGTTAATTAGATTCAATTTCACTTTGAATTTTAATATAACAACATAATAAACTTTTGAGCTTCTTTCTACTTTAAAGACCCGTAATTTTTATCTCTTCTGCGAGGTTAGCATTAATCTTAATTTTTCCGCTTCTATGAATTGAATTTTGAAAAATAAAAATACAGAATTTTAATCATTATAATATTTATATTCTAATTATATCATGCTTATTTTTTACCAAAATTATTAGTAAAAGTAATTAAAATTAATCACAGTGATTAAGGTCAAATTAAGCTTAATTAGGGACTAAACCTTGATCTTACAGGTCCAAATGACCTATAAACTTGAAAAAAATCCATTTTATGGACATATTACATCCATAAACCTTCCATTATTGATTTATTTTAGTTTTTTATGACTTTATTTAGGTAAGAACATGTGCACGCAAAACTTGTTTTCAAAAATTCCACGTGAGTCCTTTTTCTTCCCTATAAAAGGCCACAACCTCTACCACTTACTCAAATATATAAAACCTCTTAATTAAGTCCAACATATACCCAATAAACTTCCCAGAAATCCACCCTTCCTCATTTAATCCTCCTTTTGGGAAAAAATTCTTCTTAGGAATCCTTTTGACACAAACCAAAATGAGTTACCCGATTAAGAGGTAACGCCTTATCTCAAGCACCTTTCTTTTATTTTCCTTATCCACCACCTACACTATATTTATTCCATGATTGTATAAAAACATCATTATACAAAATATAATACTTTGTTTCTATACTAATGTTTTAACCTACACTTACACACACCTCCATCTAATGGATAACGAACCTACTGTTTATGTGTACGGAGAACTACCACCTCACTGAATGATGATTGTTCAGTTTTCTTTACCACATCTCATGGTGGAAATTATAATGAACAATATATTTATATATGCTGTATATTATATTTATTATTTATTTAATATTATGTATTTCTTTTACAACACATATCTTTTTACTTTTTATTTGGTGTTAATATGATAATTTCGTTAGAGGAAGTGTAGACTATCGCCCCCTCAAAGCGATGTGATTTGTTCACAAACTACATGGAATGTATTAAGGATGGTTTTAGTGAAATTATATGATATATATATAAATACAATTATACTTTAATGATATTATATTCATATATACATATATACATATATGTCATTTTATTTTCTTCTTTCTTTCAATTCAACACTAAAAACGGAAACAATGTTCATGCATACGTACGACATACTGTCTTCATGAATGGTGTATTCGATTTTTTAATTATATATTATATAGATTATTATAATACAAATATAATGAATATAAATTATATTTATATCATTTTTTACATTATGGAATCATGATATAGGTATACGGACCAAAGATATAACAAATTATGACACATGCGAAGAATAAAGTGAATATTACCTAAAGTAAAACCTAACATGGGATTATTAAAAAGAATGTAATATAAGGTCATAATCAAAAAATATATATTATAATATGGTTCTTTAAAAGATTTATAATAAATTTATATTTATTATATATGTGGTTTGAATGATTATGATGAGAGTCAAGACATAAGGTAAGGCGATTTCATCTTACTTTTTATTTCTATGAGATACATTCTATGTTCGCCACTCTTTCCTTTTGTATGGTGTATGTACTATGAATGATTATATTCTATGTATATTATACTTAAATTTATGTTTATACACATATCCATTTTATTTTCTTTCTTTCGTGGGTTTTAAGTATCAAAATTTACCAAATCGGTAAAATAGTTTTGTCTCAATTTTCCTTTATTGAGACTCATGTTTTGTTATGAACCTAAATTCTAATTCGAGGTGTAAATAATTCCATTTTACATTTTATATCATGAATTTAATTTATTTCAGAATATTTTAATCTTCATTTAATTTCCTTTTCTTATATGGATAATTGATCCCAAGTTACCAAGTTATAATATTTTATTGAAACAATCTAATCGATTTTTGAGATTATTTATGTTTATGATTCCTTTGATGAAATATTATGATCCATCACTCAATAACACTCATGAGTTTTCTTATACTATATTTATTCAATATATCCATTTATTAGTACCATTTTTACACTCTTTGTTACTCAATATAATGTTTTTACATAAAATATGATCATCTCCCTCTCTCCGGTCAGGAATCTATTGTATTCAAAAACCATGTTTTCACGAATGTTTTCAAAAATGTTTTCAAAATATCTTTGAATCACATTTTCAAGGAAAAGGATTTTAAATAATTTTTATGGTTTTAAATTCTTCCTTTATAAGTTTTGAAATCAAATTTGAAATAAAAAGGTTTTTAAAAAGCATAAATCTTTTTAAAATCATTTTCAATTCAGAAAGGATATTTTCCTCAAGAAATGTTTTCAAAAGATTTTCATAATTATTTCCCATCTAAGATAACATCTATTGGTGATACCCATTCCTTTTTGGGGAAATTATTTAGTTTTTCCATTCATATTATTTCTCTGAATGGATTGTGTTTTGATGCCATGATTCTTATGAAACCCATTTCTCTTTCACGGGTTATATGATTTTGAAACCCACTTTTTTTCACTGGTTATGTTCATAATGAAATGATTATGAAACCTATCTCTTTCCATAGGTTAGGATATGATTAAGTGTTTATAATACTCATTTCACTTCATGGGTTATGATATGGTTATTTATGATCTTGTGGAATATGTATGTATGATTTCACTATAAGATGGGTGGGACATATATCTCCCTCCAATGCATTGGGTAAAGATTTATATATCATGAGATAGACATGGATATAATGAGAATTGAACTCAGTACAGTATTACAGGGCAAGAAGAGGAAATGAACTCATTTCAGTAATATAGTGTTGGAACAAGGGGTGAACTCAGTTTAGTAATATAGGGCTGTAATGGGGTGTGAACCTGGTTCAATAAATGACTTTGTCCACTAAGATGGTCTCAGCATCAATTCCTTGAAAACTATGGAAATCATTATATATTCTTATGTGTCTGCCATAATTACATGTTTCATTCCTTTTTTATGATTTCATGGATTATGTTCTTTATTTCCTTGTGATTCATTTATTGTGAACTTCCAATATTAATTCCATGATTCATGTATATGATCTTTGATATGCAGGTTATGATCTTCTATTTTCATGATAATGTTATCATACCCTTATACTCATTGTTATTCTTACATTTCTCACTTGTTTACCCTTATTTATCTTCTGAGCTCATCCCTTTTTATGTTTCCTTCCCCAGGTTATGTATATATGTAATATGTTTGATGTCTCTAAGAAGGGTTATAGTAAATAAGAACCTAGTGGTAGATAATTTATCTCATTTATGTATTGGTGTTTATGTTTCCATGTTTCCAAAGTCACTAGTCTAGTACGGTCTTCGGGTGTCTATTTTTATAATGTCTTATGTATTCCAAAAAAGTTATGTAATGTTAATTTATGAAAAGATAGGGTCTATATAGTTTGTTCATGGTTACAAAAAGTGTTTAAGGGGGTCTCATAGTTTTCACACAGTTAAACTAAGTGTGTAGCGTAAGTCTAAAACTCTTGTGGGGGATCTGTTTTGGGCACATGGATAGCCGTATGGTTAGTACAAACTGTGTAGATTTCTCGGTGGTCTCTCCGGTGCTCTGGAAGGTGAGTTCGAGTGGTTTGGTGTCTCATGGAGACTTCATCTTCGTAGTCCCTAGTTGCTTGATGGTGATGGCTTTGTGATTCGGATTACTGGAGGCCCCATCACTTGTGCTTTGCTCTGGTTTCCAAGTTCTTCACACCCACCCAGGTCAGTTGGGTGAGTTTTCTTCTGAGGAGAATTTGGGATGTGTTTTTGAAAGCAGATGGGCGTCCAAGGAGCTACGACTGACGATTCCTCTCTTTGGTTTATTTCCACATTGGGGAAGTTCCTTTATGTTCTTTTTTGGGTTTTATGGAGATGCGTCTAGTGATACATATTCATACGATGCGTGTGGAGTGGATGTTGAAGGTGAATTGTGTTTTTGGTGGTTGACATTGAAGATTTGGACGTTGGTGTCGAGAAATGAGGACGGTGACGATGGTGACGAAAACTCCAGCGACGACTTTGACGATGGTGAAGGTGGTGGTCCCAAGAAGCTGTGATGACAGAGAAGTTTGGAAAAATCGAGGCAGGTGACCAAATCAATGTTTACGCAACTCGAGGTGGATTTATTGTGATCTCTAGGCAGGCGCGTGAATGATGGAAGGTTTTTGAATTTTGAATGTTGTGTTTGTTTTGAAGGTGGAAATGGTGGTACTGATAGGGGTTCTTTGTAGTGTTTTGTTCGAAATTTGAATGTTGCATACTATAATTACTGTGTAATTATCATGGTGGGTTTAATCTGATGATTTTGTGAGGGTCTACACTTACCCTTTAAAAGAGTTATTATAATATAAAAAAATATTGATTGTGGTTGTGGTGGATTGAAGCACCAATTGAAGCATAGATCTTCTATTTCAGTGAGTTTTTTTCTTCTTAATCTTGGATCTCCCTTATTCTATTGATTCCTTCTTCCTAATGGTTATGATGACTTTTCATTTTTTGTATATTTTTTTATTTATATGGAATTTTAGATCTAGGGTCTCTTCTCTTTTCATTCAAAGTCTATCTTCCTAGATCTAGTGATCTCTATCAGAGGAAAAACATCTCAGATTCATTATGGTTGGATTCCTAATATTCCAAATATTTGTTTCTATTATTTTCCTTTATTTTCTGATTCATTGTTTCTTGATAATTCATAGATACTTGCTTCTTAATTTCTAACTCATGATCTATGAAATTTGTCTATTTAATTCCTTATAAAAGATTCTTTGACCTTATTCTCTTTAAATAGAATGTAAAATTAATTGAATGGATTTAATCTTGATATCTATAACCTTTTATGAATTTTTTAATTTTCATGTTTGTTTGGATTTATTTTCATAGAACTTTTAAAGGGTTTTTTCGAAAAATTGAGGGCTTTGGCCCAATTTTCCATTTATTAAATGAACTTCTTCTATTTGAATTAAAATAATTCAACTATTTTACATTTTCTAAACAATTTTAAGTGCATCAATTTATTAAATGACCAAGAACCCTCCTTGAATGATTTTTACCTTGTTTTGTAAAGGTTGTTCTTCATTTATTTGAAATAAATTATTTATTCATGGGGATAGATGGTGTCAACCCATGTTTAAAAATATATTCAAAACCTTTAAAATTAATACTTATTTTGAATGATTTATGGTTTCTTTGAAATAAATGATTATTTTAAAGGCCCATTTGTAATTTTTATGATGTATTTTTAAAGTAAGTAGATATTATTACCCTTTTTAACATTTAATTATATAACCTCTTTTGAATTGAAATTGATGATTATTGATGGCTCAATTGGCACTTTATGATAATTCTCCCATATGATAATCCCTTAATTGTAAATTGTTTAATTAATATACTTCCCATTATTGGGGGGTTTAAAAATGTATTATTTACATTGAGAGAGTTTGGCGGTGAGAGTGATATGTTGTCAATAAGGTTCCATGTGTGATCCTTGTAACTTGTTTATCCCACCCCTTATTTTGACTAGTCATGGGAACCTCGATAGTTAGATGGGATGAACCAGATATATGTTTCACTAGTGGACTCACACCCTTCTAGTGGATCCATAGATAATTTTAAAGGTTAAGGCTATGGATGTGCGGATAGGGAAGCTAGTGTGTGTGGAAGTGGTTTTATTGAGACTTGTGAGACTAGATATAAGCCTGGAAATTATCAATGTTGTAATTTCATTATATATTCTAAGGTTGACTCACTGTCATACCTAGGTTATACCCATAACATCCATATACTTGATACTCAATACAGGATAGTGTTTGTTGTCACAATTTGGCATCATAGTTGCCTTTCTTGATTCATTTATTGTTTTTATGAACCATGACACTATTTTATTGAATCTTGTTCATATTTCCATATCAGGTGGATATTCTCATCTTTTCATGATTAGCTAACTTTATCTTGTGAAATGCTTTTTATAACTTTTCAAGAAAATGTTTAGTTTTTAAATGATGAAATGGAATTTTTTATAGGTTTAGTTTAATAAATGACTTTTAAATTTTTAAAACTCTATTTTTAAACTAACCCTAATACTATCTTATTTGAACTCATATTTTATCATATTTGATTTTCCTAATAAATTAATTGTGTAGAATATTTTTTGGAATCCTACTGGGATCTTTATGTTACACTCTGCTTATACCTTTTGGTGTTTTCATCCTTTTATTATCTTATAGCATGTGTTCTTGATCTCACCTTCCTTTGTGGTTTCGAGTTAGGGTGACCAATGGTGGGTGAATTTGGACATGTTGGGTGGTCATGGACCACTAGGAGGTGTGTTTTAGTTATTATGTTCTCCTTTTAGTTTCCTTAATGTATCTTTTTATATTGATATTTATATATTGGTTTATATATCTATTTATGTTTCTGTATTTTACTCTGTAATTGTAAATATTTTGAGAGAAATATCATTACCAATGGTTATTTTTTAATGCCCAGGTGATAGTTGTTGGACACTGGAGATCGGGAATGCTCTATGAGTTAGTGGAAAATCAGCTCAGATATCAGTTTAGATGGTATTATAGGTTGGTTCATTACAAATGGTATCAGAGTAGGTCTTTACTTAAATTTAAGTACTTGAATTTGAAATCCTTATGTCATTTGTGGTGATTCATGGTAGAAAGGGGATTAAGAATGTGATGGGACTCAAGAGGTATTCCATGAGTGGGTACTTGATCACCACCACTTCATGATGAGACTTGAGTTGCCAAGGATGTTGGGACTTGAGTATTTCTTTTGAGTTATTGTTTTTCTGATGAAAAATTATATTTAGATTCCCAATGAGACTATCTTTGATTTGGGGAATATATTATGAGTTTTTTAACTAGAATGGAAGGATAACCGTAGTCACACCACATTTTCACAGTCTGATAAACTGTGAGGAATCGATGTGACTAATATGGAAATCCAACCATGAAAAGGTTGTGAGGTAGGTGTGTGGTTTACCATCCCATAAAACCAATCATTTTATAGTTCTAACTTGGTTCTAAACTTGAAACCTTCTCCATTTACTTAAATGTGACTTCACTTATGTGAGGTTGGTTATGTGGGTTATAGATGTGGTTTGTTTCATGCGCTTGTTTGGTTGTTTCAAATTTAATCTTTGGTTAATAATTTTAAAAACCTTTTCAAAAATAAATTGTGCCTTAAAACATGTTTTGTTAATTTCTTTGAGAAATTTTTTCAATTTCCAAAAAAGTGAGATTTATGAGATGTTTGGTTTGAAAAACTAATTATCAAAGACTCTTATGTGATGTGATAAAATAATTTTTTAAGAAAAAGTTTTGGTTTGTAAAGGATTTAAATAGAAATGGTTTCGATAATTGGAAAATGGGATTAATTATTTTGAAACCTTGTAATAATTTACATGTATTGGTAAAGGGTTCCTAAAAAATGATTGATTTATTACTAGATTTATCATTTTTAAAGGAAACAGTAATGTTTTATAAATGGTTAAATCTTTTTTGTTGTGAAATCAATGATGTTTTGATTAAAGTGGGTTGTGACTTTGTTTAAAAACATTTTTTTATGTTTGGGTGTTCTTTGATGCTTGAGTTGATATGAATATGCTTTATGATGTTCAGAAATGTCTCCCATAAATTCCTTCAAGAAAGATAGAGTATTGGTCCAATGGTCCATTCCTCTGGTTAGTTCTTTAGGTTTTCCAGAAGTTGAATCCCTTGCCAATAACTCTACCCAAACTCCATATCGTGTGGTAGATAATGTTACCTTAAAGAATTTAAAACCCACATTTACTTCTTGGATTGTCATCCACCTTCTTATAAATGAAAACAAGGTTATCCTGAGGTTGTTCAGTGTCTTGAAGAAGTTGATGTGATCTTTGATTCTCTCAAGACTCCAAATGCTCTGAAGGTCAAGACTACCGAATCCTAATTTAAGGGACCTGTAAAAGAGTGGTGGGGAGTTTGGGTTCCATATTTTCTTTATAAAATAATATCTTGGGAGTGCTTCAAGTCAATATTCATTCAGTATAAGTATCCATAGGAAGTGAAGAAGGAGAAAGTTGTTGAGTTTTTGGGTTTTGGTCAATATAACATATAAGTTGTGAGTTATTCCAAGAAATTTTCATGTTTAGTATGTTTTATACCCGGTCTTGTTGGTAATGATTCTAGTAAGTATATCTATTTTAGAAAATGTCTTCACAAATACCTATCAACTTCCATTCCTACGGCTGAGATGATCTCTTATTAGGAGATGATCAATATGGACTTTTCAGCTGAAGTGGATCTAGTGATATGATATAAAGCGAAGGGTTCCTCATTTATGGTTGAGGAATGACAACCTCCTCAAGAAAAGAAGAGACATATCATTTGTTTCCAATGTAAATTACCTGGTCATATAAAGAGGATGTGTTTGAAAGCTCTATTTTTTTGTGAATAGTGTGGCCATTTAGGTCACATTATTAGGTTTTATAAGTTAGAAAAATGGAAATAGAAACCTTAGTCGTGAAAATAAGATCCTGACTGTGGGCAATAAGATGCTTCAGGATAATAGGACTCCATCCATAGGCATAAGAGTGAATATTTTCAGGTATTGGAGGATCTTCCAGTTGTTGGCTATTCGATTCTGAATGTGGTTAATATTGATTAATATTTTTGTTTCTAATGTTGAAGTTTAGATTGCTTGATTTTTTCCTTATTGTAGCTTTTCTATTATTGGAAAACTTTTGTTTTGGGATCTTTTTTTATATCATCTTATGGAACTTGGTTTGGATAATTTTTGAATTGGTGATGTAATAATGGTTTCCTTTCCTTGAGATATTGTTTTTTGTTCCTTGGTGTTCCTTATGTTTTGACTTTATGGTTAGTGATCAATTTTGATATGTAGAATGATCACCAATGTGAGAGTGTAGTTCCCTATTGTGCACTTACCTGGTTGTGTGAGCTCTTTCTAGTAAGACTTGTATTGAACTTGGGAAAGTACTTGGGAAACTAAGACGACATGTATTTTTGATAGACCAGGCACTCGATGGTTCTAGCATTTTATTTTATGAGATCATCGAGTTATGAGTCTTGATTTTGAAAATCCTATGTTACCATTGAGTACTTACCCATGGTAGAAATCCTTTTTAGTTATTTAACATGTTTGTGGATGCTTGATCTTAGATGTTTCTCCTTAGAAAATATTTTAAGTATCTTGTTTGGGTCTTAGGGATGCAATTTTCTTATGTTTCACCATTTTGGTGAATCTTTAAATGGTAGAGATACCTATGTTAGGTATCTGGTCATTCTTTAGTTTGGAGATGTGTGATGATCTTGGTGTGTTGATATTGGTGATGGGTCAAAGTTTTTATCCTTTGGGTGAGTATCTATTATGTACCATGGACCTTCCACCTCAAAATATGAGTGATGGATTTCTTCTTGTGTCATCTTGTTCTATATTTCATATTGGATGCTTTTTAGGGAAATAAATTCATGTGGTGGGGAGTTTGTAACATCATGTTACATTTTTTTATGTGTTTTGGCCCATTTATTTGAGTACTCAATGATTGGATCTCTTTGAGGTTTGCTTAAATATTTTACCAAATTTTTTTTGAAGGTTTCTAAAACATTGCATGGCTTGTGCATGGTTTACACATGGTTAAACAGAGTGTGCAACCTAGGTTTCATGGTTTTCACTTGGTTTATACATGGTTAAACAAAGTGTGAAACTTGGGAAGAAGGAATTGTGTGGTTTTTTCATTGTTAGAACATGGTTAAAAAAGTGTTCAAGGGGGTCACATTGTTTTCATATGGTTAAACTAAGTGTGCATCCTATGTGTGCAACACTTCTCGAGGCTCTGTTTTGGGTATATGATTAGGCACATGGTTAGTAGTAATTGTGCAACCCAATCAAGAAAATAATTCACGTGATAATTAAAGTTATTAAAATCTTAATTAAATTCCCTAAACCCAGATAATTAACCCTAAACTCATCCCAAACAAACCTAATCTGATCCTTAGGATTTTGGGAGCACTTTGGAGGCATTTTGGCTCCCCAAACCTAATTTATTGGTAGATCTTAGTGCCAATAAAAGCATAGATGCCCTCTTTAAATGATTTATTTTATTCTTAATATTTGATCTCCCTTCTAATCTTGATTCTTTCTTCCAAAAGGTTATGATGAACTTTAATTTTGTTGGATCTTGGTTTATTAATCTGGAATTATAGATCTAAGATCTCTTATCTCTTTTTTGAGATTATCTTCCTCGATCTAGTGATCTCCATCAAAGGCGACACATCTCGGATTCATTGCAGTTGGATTCCTAATATTCCAAGTAGGTGTTTCTACAATTTTCCTTTATTTTTTTATTCAGTTTTGCTTGATAATTCATAGATACATGTTTCTTAATTTCTAATACATGTTTCAAGATATTTTTCTATTTAATTACTTAGAAAAATATCTTTGACCCTATTATATTTTAATTGAATATGGAATTAATTAAATGTCTATAGTATTGATATTTATAACATTTTTATGATTTTTTTAAACTCCATGTTTGTTTGGATTCATTTTCAAAGAAATTTTTAAGGGTGTTTTAGTGAAATTGAGGGCTTTGGCCTGGGTTTTGATTTATTAAATGAACTTCCTTGATTTGAATTAAATGAATTGAACTATTTTGAATTTTCTAAATAGTTTTAAATCCGTGAATTTAATAAATGGCCAAGCACCCCCTTTTAATGATTTTGACCTTGTTTTGTAATTAGTGTTCTTAGGTTATTTGAAATAAATGATTTGTTTATGTGGAAAGAGGGTGTCAACCCATGTTTAAAAATATATTCAAACCTTTTAAAATTAAAATACTTCATTTGGATGATTTATGGTTTCTTTGAAATAAATTATAGTTTTAAAGGCCCATTTGGTATTTTTATGCTGAATTGTGAAAGGAAGAGGGTATTATTACCCTTTTGAATATTGAATTGTATAAAAGGTTTTGAATTGAAATTGATGGTGCTTGATGGCCAGATTAGTACTTTATGATATTTATCCCATGTGATAATCCCTTAATTGTAAATTGTTTAATTCTTAAACTTCCCATTGTTAGGGGGTTGAAAAATGGATTATTTACTTAGAGATAGTTTTAGGGTGAGATTGATATGTCGTTGATAAGGATCCCCCATGAGATCCTTGTGACTTGTTTATCTCACCCATTCTTTTGACTAGTTTTGGAAACCTAGATAGTTAGATTGGATGGGATATATATATATGCTTCACTAGAGGACTCAAACCCTTCTATTGGATCCATAGAGAATCTGAAAAGTTAGAGCTATAGATGTGCAGCCAGTAAAGCGGGTGTGCATAGAACTAGTTTTCTTGAGACCCATGAGACTAGATGTAAGGCCGACAATTATTCATGTTGTAATTTGATTATCTATTCTGAGGTGGACTCACTGTCATACCTAGGTTGTACCTATGACATCCATATACTTGATACTCAATACATGATAGCGTTTGTTGTCAATATTTAGAACTGGAGTTTCCCTACTTGATTCATTTATTTTCATTATGTACCTTTAATCTATTGTATTGAATCTCATTCGTCATTCCATATCAGGTTAATATTCACATATTTTCTTGATTATATGACTATAGCTTATGAAATGGTTTTCAAAAAAAATCAATAAAAATTTTAGTTTTTAAATGATGAAATGGAATGTTTTACATGTTAAGTTTATTAAATTATTTTAAATGTTTAAAACTATATTTTTAAACTAATCCCCATAGTATCTTAGTTATACTCCTATTTTAGCATATTTGAGTTTCCTTATGAATTAACAGAATAGCATCTTTTTTGGAATCCTACTGCACACTTTATATCACACCCTTCTTATACCTTTTGGTGTTTTTATCCCTTTATTATCTTATAGGACGTTTTCGTGCTCTCACCTTCCTTTGTGGTTTTAAGTTAGGGTGACCAAGGGTAGGTGACTTGGGACTTGGTGGGTGGTTGTGAACCACTAAGAGGTGGGTTTTGGTTTTTATGTTCCACTTTCAATTTCCTTACTGTCTCTTTATATATTGATTATATGTATTTATATATATATATATATATATATATATCTGATGATATTTCCACATTGTACTCAATTATTGAAAATCTTTTGAGTGAGAAATTGTTCACAACGGTTATTTTTTTATTCATAAGTACTGGTTGTTGGCCTATGGATATTGGGAACACTCTTCGGGTTAGTGGAGAATTAGATTAGATATCATTTTATATGGTATTCTAGGTTGGTTTGTTATATGTGATACCCCATTTCACTCACATTATACTTCATTCATAATCCATTATTATGTTAAACATTCTTGTAACCATAAACTTCATTATTGAAATCATTATACATTCCATGTATTTGTGGTATTATGAATATATTATTTCTATGGGGAGGTATTTTTATAAGGATGATATATATATATATATATATATATCTGCTGGATCCTATATCAGATCCCAAGTGGAAAAAACATGATTTTGGAACAAGTTTTCCTTTTTCATCAATGCATGTCATCCTAGAAGTCTTCTAACAATGAAATTTTATATCACTAATGTATATCAAATATGTGTAATTTCATAAATTTTTAGAGGGGATTAATCCATAATCTACTTGGTCAACTACCATTTCAAATACATGTATTCAATTTCCCAAACTCATTGATAATCATAATATTGATAGGTTCCATGTAACTAAAATTCCATATTACCTTCTTTAAAAGGTTACTTAGTTAAAAATTATAAATCTTTCATTATTACATATATAACTCAAGGGAATTTACATAGAAATACTTAATAATTCATTGAATATGGAAACACTAGAGAAAAAAATTCATTTAACTTTGAGTTTATTTCCCTTTTGATGTCAATTAAAAAGAAAATTTAATGTAGATGATGTATAAATTTTTGTTTTCACGTTAGTTTTTCTAAACCCAACATTTAATTTTCTTATGAAAAAACATATAAAAAGGATATAAACATTTTTTTAGAAAATAGACACTAAAATCCATTATTAATAATTTTACACGTCTATTTTAAATAAATCTAATGTTTAAATAAGCTTTTGATGTCAATTTTAGGAAAAATATGTAGTAAGTTATTATAAAAAATTACATATAAGAAATATTAAAATATTTTTTTTCAAGAAAAATGGCCTTAAAATCCATCGTAAATGACTTTCCACATTGGTTTTCAATGAAACCTATATTGAAAAAGGCATTTGATGTCAGTTTTAAAAAAAACCGATGATGAAATCTCTACTTGTGAGTATTTCAACATTTATTTTTCCTAAAACCGATATTAAAAGTTAATAATTTCAAAAAAAAATTATAAAATACATTATTCCCAACCTCTATAGAATTACAACTACACCAAACAGCATAAATAGTAGCACTAAACAACATAAACAATAGTAGATAAACTCATTGAAAACTCTTTTAGCATCTTTTATAAAGAAAATACACATATATGAAACTACATCTACAAATTATTCAATTATAAAAAATTATTATTCAAATAAATTTTTAATTTGGTTTAAGTTGTTTGGAATATATGGTGAAACATCTCCAAAAATATACAACAAAAAGTGTTATGAATTTAAAAATACAATATATTTGTTTAAATCATAATTTTTATAATAAAACTAACCTTTTGGAAATCTATTGTTGTTATGGTCATGATTATATAATAAATTAATGAAAAAAAATAATACCCAAATTCAAATCCTCCTATTTGATGACTAAATTTTTTTTAAGAGATAATATTTTTAAAATATAAACACCAGATTTTTATGAAAAATAATTATTTACTGATATAAAATTTTGTTACCTGAACTTTAAAATATTCAATTTTGTTTGGATCCATTTTTTAAATGTGGACCATGTTGAACTCAATCCATCATTAATTTAAATTTTATATAACAATTATCCAAAAAAAAGAAAAATAAAAATATTAAAATTAAAGACCTAAAATAATATAATAAGACTTAATAATTTAACAAATATTTGAAATCTTATTTGAATTCTACCTAATAAAGAGAATATACAATTTTTCTTGAATTATTGTGGGAAAAATGTGCATAAAATCCAATGTCCACTAAAATATAAAAATTAAACCATTAATAATTATGTAATGAATAATGGTTCATAGTGTTAAATACCCATCCAATTTTTTTTGATGTTCAAATGATTACTACACATACATTAAATAATGGTTCATAGTTATATATGTGTTATAACCTATTATGGAATATAAATAAATACATATTGTGTATATTGATTAATATTTTAGATATATATTGAACTCTGGATTTTTTATTCCAATATTGTATTCTTATTTAAATATACTCTAGTTCTATAAAACCATAAATAGAAGAAAAATCGTATTGCATGTAAATTGTGTAAAGATACCTGATTAGAAAAGTAATAAATTAAATCAATATAACATATGATTACTTAATGAAATAATATTTATAATTGAAATTTAATTATATGTAAAAAAAATCAACATGTGTATAATGAGTTCCTCAAACTTAATAATATCACTGATAT
Organism: Viscum album; assembly: GCA_963277665.1. Lineage (NCBI taxonomy): Eukaryota > Viridiplantae > Streptophyta > Magnoliopsida > Santalales > Viscaceae > Viscum > Viscum album. The sequence goes on from OY728121.1 coordinate 770,371,313, forward strand.
CCTTTTAACTATATTTAAAGTATAATATCTTCCTTAAATATAATAAATAATCAAACTAATTATAATAATTATCTAATAGAGAATAAATATATGTCAACTCTTGTATCCCAACAATATCCTAAGGAGTGTCTAAATTTATTGGTTCCTAAAATTCTCTTTTCCTTTGCAATAATTTCTTAGATTTAAAATACTCTTATATAATGTAAGCATAGTAAAGAATTATAAATAATTTGAATTTAATGGTAAATAAAAAATGAAAAAAATGCAGACCCCGTATGTCAACTGATAAAAAAGACTACATTTCCAAATTTTAAAAAAAATAAACAATACTCTATCCATATCTGGTCACCTCCTCAATAGGTAGTGGCACTAAAGTATTTTCTTCAATAATATCACTTATAGCTACTCTTAACTAATTAGACTACATATTTTGATGATGTACATAATCCCCTAGAAAATATAAAATTCTTATTGTATAATATGTTAATGAGGATCCCTAGAATGCCACTAATAGTATACCATTGGTTTTAAATGAGGAGGTGGGAGATCTGGGTAGATAAGTGGCACAAACTGTATCTATCTCATTATTTAAAAAACATATCATGTGTAGATTATTTAACTCAATTTTATATCAACCCATTCAACTATCACAACTCATCCTTCAAAGAATCTATTTTTTCTTTTATTCATCCTCCTTTGATGTTAACTAGGGTGCCAAAAACTTTTCTAAAACTGATACCCTCTTTATATCCTCTGATGAGGATCAAGTGCTTTGTCCTTCCTAAATCAATTGTAATATATATGTCCTACCCTCTGGGATAGAGGTCTCCTATGTCACTTTCTCCTGAATTTCATCCTAAAATAATATTTTCAAATGTCATATTAGTGATATGGATTAACAAAATAGTAATATTAATGAAAAATAATAATTTATTACTTATAATATTATCAGATACTTCTTTAGCTAGATCTGTAATAGACTTCCCATTTTTTTTATCCATTCCCTTTTCCATTTATCATGATAAGGGAGAGGATATGGAGAGTTATATTGAACCTCTTCGGAGTCTATACATACCTTATCCCTTAATTTATTAAATTTTGAAGCATTAATTTTATCCTCTAATAAAGGATACCTTGCGGATGACAATGTATGTGGGTATAAATTTTGGGATTGTACCTCTTAGTGATATTTTTTTGTATCCTGTTACATAATAAATAATTAATAAGTTATCAATTAAGTAAATTTATTTTAAAAAAATAAATTTTATTGAAAATAATTACATAACATAATGGATTCTTCTCACGGACCGGTGAAAAATTACTCTCTTGTATCTATATCATTAAACCCATACTTAAGGCATCGATGTTTGTTATTTCTACTCCCAATAATGTAATATGAATTTAAATTTCCTTTAAAATATCTCCATCTAGTTACAGTAAAGGATATACACCTTTTCTTAATTTTTTTATCTCTTGAAATTCAATATCATCCATAATTGAATAGATCAAATATTATTCATGTGAAATGTATAATATTTAAACCATTGTAAAACTAAAAAAATAATTTCATAAGTTTTACCTATATAGACTCCCATAACTACTCATTCACCGACTATTCGATGTACCCCTAAATAGTTAATAAAATATTTATCATGTAACAACTCTGTAAATAAAAGTAACTCCTAAACTACTTCGCACATGGGCCAACTAGGTAGTAATTATCATTAATCTCTATTATAAACCTTTTCTCACCATGTAAAGGTGAAAGTTTTAGTAAATTTGTAATCTTACACCTTCCAACATTAGGTGTATTCCTATCTATAGAAGAAGAACTGTTGCATATAATTTCAAGAAATTTATGTTTAATTTCATTAAATTGTTTAATTAATATTGATACATATACATCAAGGAATGTATATACCTCAGTCCCCTACCCCTATCTCCATCATTTAGAAATATGTTTGCTACTAAAACAAAATTTTGTGTACCTAAAACTGATTAAAATTAAAAAAAATTATAATTAAAAAATTAAATATTAATAATAGATTGAAAAACATTGAATTGTAGACATTTCAATTGAAAAATGTGTAATAAAATTAATGAATATAAAACATAACAAAAAATGAGAAAATTGATTATCATCAAAAAAAAATTTATTTTTTGTACAAATATTTGATTAGAAATATAAAAATGTTAAGTAAAAATATGATTTTTCTTAATTGGAAGAAAATTGTAAATATTATGTTGAACAAAATTATGCACTTAAAAATGAAAATATAAAGAAATTAGTCATAAAAAATCATAAAGAATATAAATTTATCAGATTAATTAGGAAAGTAATGGATTGTTTTCTCATATCCCTTATATGTGGTCATTTCAGGTTACATGGACTATGTCTACATCAAATTCACTATATTTATTATATAAAAATGATAATTATTTCATGATTAATATTCTGTATATGATGGAACTATAACCCCTTTGACCATAGTCAACCTGAAAAAAAAAATTGGAATTATGAATCAAACTTTCTCAAAATGTCCAGTGTAAACTTATCTGATTTAATAACTAAATTAGTCATGGTAATTAATGAAATAAATGGAATAATGATAAAGGAATAATAATTAAAAATTTATGTATAGAACTAATATACTTTTATTATTGATGATTTATATAATGTAAAAATGATTCGGGACATGAGGTAAGGTATTTTCCTTTAAAACACGTGTTTTAATGTTTTTTCTTCTCCTCCATATTCATGTTTGTAAAATGATTCACAAATGTTATTATTTATGTTTCATAGATTTTTAAAGGTTGTTTTCATCTAATTTTTACATTCTATTCAAATTATTTAAATGAATATTTTTAAAAAATCCCATACAACTAAATTTTGGATTTTTATAAAAGTGTGAAAAGAAATTTCTCTTTTAACATATACAGTATGAATGGATTTTCCCAGTATTATTTTTTTTGATAAAAGTGAGAAACTTAGCTCTTAATATATAAAACTAGGTTACAAGAGTCTAAAGGAAGGAAATTTACATTTGTCTCATTGAAGAACAGGAATCATGTCACAAGGAAGATTTGAAGAATAAGTGAAAACATCATCAGATACTCCCTTATTTTCAAGACAATCAACAAGATGATAATCTTCACGAAATATGTGTGTGATTATATAGTTCATTAAATAAAGTATGTCCAAATATTTAGCCCATTTTTTGGTCAGCCTCCTTGAAATGTGGATATATCCCACCATGATAGCATGGAAAATTGTAGTGGAATCACTCCTGAACAAAACATTATTCCAATTTATTTTGTGTGAAACTGAGACAGAATTGATAAAAACTATCATCTCTACTTCAAGAGCAGTGTTAGGACCACAAGGACGGTGTATTCTTTCCATAACATCACTATTATGATCTCTGAAAATGACCCCAAAACCTACTGGTCTTTGTTTACCCCTCAAAGCGCCATCTGAGTTGAATTTGATCCAACTAATGAAAGGGGGAGACCATAAGACCTCAATAGTTTCTAAGGGTTTAGGAAAATTACCACAGGTTTTTATCATTCTTATAATAGAGAAATCTTTGACCAAGTTTCTACTGTGCTCCCCATGCAGCATGTTGGCATTGTTAGAAGCCATCATAATATCTGCAAGTGCAGCCCTAAGATTAAAATCAATACGTTAATGGATGTGATTATTTATTCTTCTCCATATAATGTGTATAAACTCTACACAAGCCACTCTGAAGAGGATTAGGAATTATTTGTACATTTGAATATCCATCAAAGCAATCTGAAAATACTTAAGGTTGTTATTTTATAAGGGATGTAACTCAAACAGCTCAAAAACTTATCTCTAAAGAGAGGTAGTAGTATGGAAGAATAGGAATAAGTGGTCCACATCCTCACAATCTTGATGACATAAAACACACCTTGAGTAGAGTGAAATACCAACATGCTACAAATTAACATCAATTGATAGAGTGTTGAGGGATAGTCACCATAGCAGTATAAATCTTGATGGAGATAACCTTTTTTTTGAATATCCAAATACATTTGTGATTAACTTGAATAATATGATTATAAAAACCCTTGGAATAAAGTAAAATATTTGTGATTGGTTTCCCAGATTATCATGTCCTTATTTAGGAACTCATATGAAGAGATAGTAAGTGTAGTTTCAAGTTTTATCATGTTCATATTGTCTAGTTGATCTTTAATGGAGATGTTGTAATCAATTTTTGGATCATGGGTGCTGACACCATCAATTAAAGGAACTCCGGTCCAATTATCTTTCAATAATATGAGGTAACAATTCTCACTAACCAACTAATGAGAGTACATATTAATTTTTTGAAAAATTATTCTAATACCGGTCCAAATATAGGATTGAATAAAGATCAATTTTCCTTCAATAATTTTGTTCAAAAATATAGATATGAGGAAGTCCAATGAGTTAGACTTTTCATTGATGAGTCTTCATATAAATAGGGGTTGGAGGGATTGATTTAAGAGCTCAATGTTTTTTATACAAAGTCCTCCCATGACCTGGGGCATACATCACTACTTCTAGGGAGCTGTGGTAATTTTCCTTTCCAGGATTCTACAACTCCATACAAAGTTTCTCATCAGGGAGTTGTTGGTTTAAATAATAGAGGTAGTCCATGAGTACACCATCAAAGAATATACCATATTTTAAATAACCACATGCTTGGATAAGAATAATCTTCCTTCCATTTAGAGATAATTTCCCTTCCAGGAGGAGATATTTCTTCTAATATGGCTCATGACATCGATAAAGTAAGAATACTGAGGCCTTCACCAGCACATTGGTACTCCAAGATAAATGAAGGGAATTGAGCCTTCCCATATTTCCAGATCATTCATCATGAAATATTTCCTGGAGGCTGGGATGTTCCTTCCAAAAATAGATGGACAAATTAATCCAATTTATTTCCTGACCTAATACACTTTCATAGTTAAATAAGATCTTCTTGTTGTTTTTTATGTTCTTCCTATATCCTTGAGTAAAAATAGTAATTTCATCAGCAAAGAAAATATTATAAGGATTATATATACCTCGATCCTCTCTAATTGTTTTATGATCACCCTTACTTTACATATATAGAATAATCCTTCTTAGATTGTCCTTAGATATGGGAAATATGATATAATAAAGGGGATAACCCTATCTCACCCCCTGGAGCACTTGAAGTATCCCTTCGGGGACCCTTTTATGAGAATGTCGATGTAAGAAGATCCAAGCATGGATTGAATCCAATGAATGAAACTCATGTTAAAACCAAATTCGTAAATAATATGTCTAATAAATTCCCAATCTATAGTGTCTAAAGCCTTCCAAATGTCAATCTTAAGAGCTATATTTCCTCCCCTAGTGGCCTTTTGAAGAATTTTCTCACATTCAAAATAAGTGAGTAGGCATTCCTGTATTTTTCTCCCTTTGAAAAATCTGAATTGATTATAAGAAATAACTTTGTTCGAAACACAATCAATTCAATTAGCAAGAATTTTTGTGATGACTTTTTGGATGGTGTTGACAAGAGAAACTAGTCTAAATAGGATAATATCACTTGCATTATCCAATTTTTGGATTAAAACTATTAATTGATCATTGAATCCATCAGATAAATATCCACCTAAGAATAAATTTTAACAAGTCTCCAAACATCATTCTGAATGATATCCCAAGATAATTGAAATAAATGGTTAGTGAATCCATCTGAACCTGGTGAGATTCCCTTATTGAGGCCAAAAACAGCATCCTTGGTCACAAAATCTATAGTAATAGTGGTGACTAAGATATTATCATCCTCAGTATTCAGTTTTAAAATGATTCCTTCCATGATTACCATAATCCTTTGAGGACCAAAGAAATGATTCCTATAGAAGGAAAAAATGATATTTGAGAGGGAATATATATCATCTAGAATTATTTCACCATACTTTATTAATTACTGGGGTATATTGACCTTTCTTACCCTTTGAATATAATTTAAGAACTTGGTGTTTCTATCCCCATTAGTGATCCACCTGACCTTGAAGAGTTCCTTTCGAATATTATCCCTTATCATTATAAGATGCTTCAATTTAGATTACATCATAGTTTCTTGATTAATATATCCAGAGAAGTTGTCCTTAGTTATGGATTCTTGAATATCATGTAGAGGGCATTCAAGGATATATATCTCTTCATCAAGGAATATGAACTTTTTCTTGCTCTATTCTTTCATTTTAACCTTGATCATTTTATGTTTGAGAATAAAAGCCAAGGGATTTTCATTGTAATAATCCACTACCCAAGTTTCATGGAGAGAGAGAAGTTAAGGACATCTATCTATGTATGTCTTATGATCATGTTATTCTAGTTATTTACTAGGGAAAATATTAACAATTTATATTCAATTTTTCTAATAAAAGTGTTTATGTTGATTATATATTGAATTTTTATTTATTTCTTTCATATGATTCATGAATTAGTCTTAGTATGTGATGTTTTAGGATCCTTATAGCCCCCTGATGCATCGTTAGGTCTCATGAGACAAAATATCCTAGGTATTTAGTGTATGTATTCCCAATTATAATTATTTCTTATAAGGAGGCATTGACGGTATGTTCATGATGTCTTGACACAAGGCCTGGATAGTATGATTATGATATACAGCATTATGCATTCCATCATTGTGAAATAAAATATTTTTATCAATGTTACTATTTATATTTTTATACTTGGATATATTTTATGTTCTAGTTATTGATAGTTTGTATGGAAATGTTTTGATTCATATAATAAAAAATAAACATTGATTTGAAAGATTATTTATGATATCCTATGGGTAAAAAGGTTTTTTTCCATTAAAATATTTCATGTTTTCAAGAAACCCTCATGAATTCTAATTTTTCCTTTATGCTTTCTTATGAAATTTTTTATGAAAATATTTAGGTAAAATGTTGAATACAATAATAAGTAAGTGATTATTTTAAACACAAAGTTTGTAACGAGAAATGGAAAAAAACATTTTGGTTTATCATGAATTTCAAATGTATTAATAGGTTTCCTTTATATTTATATACCTTATTGAGATTTGTTTTTCTCAAACCACATTTTAAAATGTTTTTTATAGGTATTAAGTAAGAGTAAGAACTATATCAATAACTATCTTTCTATTAGGGGATTCGCCTTAAATGAAGAGAATGTGTTTTGAATGAAACATGAGATTAAATTTAAGAATCCTAGTTTTTTGGAATAAAATGAACATTGAGTGAGAGTTTCAACTTTGTATTGTATGGGTTTAATATATAATAGTTTTTCCTAATTCTTTAAAAATATACACTGAAAAGATCCTTAAAATGTAACAAATTGTGACCCTTATTACAAATAATTTAATTATAGGTAGATTAAGTTACAAAGAATTATAATTGGTATCAAAGTAAAGGTTTATATAATTTTATGTGTTAGGATGATTCATATGAGGATATTTTTAAAAAATTATAAACTACTATGGGTTAATAATTTTAACGTATATCGTAAGTTTAAAGTCACTGATACCCTATTTGATGTTTTATGTGATGAGAGTTTAATATGGTTTAATATATTTTGGGAGAAATTTATGACAATAAAACCCTTAGATTTAGTATATTTTTTAGTGAAAATGTTATTTGGTGAATAATTATTTTATATTTTGTGTACATGAGTTTTAAGGTATTGATAATCTTTAGGGTTAAGATGATCGTAGATGTTAAAGTAATTATGGTTATTTTTGATAATAGGGTTATTAGATTTTGAGAACATATGTTTTATCATATATAGATCCATGGGATTAAACATTTACTTGGTGAATAAGTGATTAAAGTTATTTTTTGATTTATTTCACTATATATAGAACAGTATATGATTAAGGTAAATTAAAATGTTTTTTTGGATAACATGGGAGTGTATTTGTGGAATAAAGGATGAATTATCTTTATAAAGATTATATGATTTCATTGTGACTTTATGGTGATTCAGGATATTTATGGAAAAGATTAGTATATTTTGTAGATTATATGATTAGGGAATATACATTTTGGGTATGTGACTTTAGGAGGGATTGATGTTATTTAGAGATAAATTTTAAGTTTATCTTGGAAAAATATGTTATCAAATATTTCTGATTATAGGGTTTTGAACTTGGTCAGGCATATTATGAAGATTTTTAAGGTTAGTTATTTATAGAATGATTTTAATTTAACTTTGGGTGTTATTATTGAGGATTTAGAGATTAAAATTTCATTTCTTCAGGTGAAGATTTTTTTAAATAGTATATTATCTTATCTTTTACTAACCATTTTGGTTTTGGTTAATGTATAAAGATAGTAGAAATAAGTTTTTATCCTTTTGTGGACCTAATAATCCATTAAAAGTTAATTTTATTACTTCAAGCATAAAAAATTATCTTGAATATTCAATTTTTGAATTAAGAGATGAGATAGAAATATAAATTGATTGAATCCAAACCAAAGGATGATATTATTCTTATGAAATAGAAAGAATTCAAGTAAGTATATTTTTCTAATTTTCCTCATATTTATTGTAAAATAATCCATAAACTCTAATAAAATGATCTTGATATAAAAATATTACCCTTTTACCTTCGGTTTTGATAAATTAATGGTCTTCTTTATCCCTTATAGAATTATGGTCTCATGTTTATTGACGTTCTCATGACTGTGTTCTCTATCACTCTATATTATTCCCTAGAAATTAATTTTCTCCTTCATGTTTATATTTTCACCTATTTCCAATGTTTTCCTTATGTGGGAACTTGATAATGTATTATTTCAAGTGAGATTCATATTTCCCTTCTCCTCTTTTCAAAAGGATGTTTTATTATCCCTTTTTATGATGAGGATTCTCCAAAAAAGTATTTTTTTTAAAGGTTTTTCCTTTCATATTCAAATTTTTTATCTTTCACTCACTGGAATTGATTTAAAAAAATGTTATAAACCATTTTTATAAAATATGAAATAAAATTTAGAGGAATAAATTTCTTTAAGGGGTAGAATGAAACACCCCAATATTTTTTAATTTATTTTATTTAAGTAATATATTCAATAAAATGTAATTCCCCAAGACAGTGAACCACTAAATCGGTGCACCAGTCTAGTGAACCACATGGACTCAAGTGCTCCACCCCATATATGAGAGGCTACTGACTAGTGATGAGGTCTTGTCAAGTTACTATGGGGAGACTATGCCATCATTACCATATTATACAACATAGAACTAAGTAATGGAAATAGATACAACATCATCAAAAACATCACAAACCTAATAAACATATCATTTTTGAAAAAACACTAAATCACATCTCATTTAATACCATAATGATGCTCCAAATATACAGGAAGTAAAAAATAATAATAGGTCAGTTTTTGTAATACTAAAAGTAAAATAGAGTCAAATACCACAAAATAGCACAAACCCTAGAATTCTTGAGCTCTATCAGAGATCCTAACTCCAAAACTCCAAATATTCCATACAATGAAAATCAACCTCAGACCATACTCTAAACCTATAGCCTGCATCCAAGGAGTATATGCTTGGGTACCCAAGTTCCATGGAGGCCAAAGCATGGTATGAATAAAACTCATTAGGACACAAAAAAATGGTGTTAAATGAAAATATAGTCCTCAAAAAAAATAATATAGGTGTCAAATAAATAATAGAGAAAATGATAAAAATAATTTATAAAAAATAGAACCTGATCAAGCCTCGATTCTCAAGGGGGAAACCCATGATGACGCTACCTGCAAAGGCCATTATTGTTATCTCTGAACAAACTGGAATCAACATGTCTCAACTTGGTTCTATGTAAGACTATTAAAAAACCATAATCAAGTGGTCTGAGAGGAATCCACATGGCTGAAATGAGAATTCCCCCCCAAAAATATCCAATAAAATTTGGCAGTCTGGTTTAAACTCAAGGGATTACCCTTGATATTTAAAAACATAACTGGATTGGAAAATGATATCACACCCCTAAGGAATTTGATACAAATAACAATTAATAGGAATTCGTAGAACAAATCCCATGGAATTCAATAAATTATTCTCTTATGAATCCATAGCATTAAATTATGGCATTCGATAAATTCATACATCACCTAAATCTAAGTGGGAGTTGCCCCATGGAATTCGCTATAATGAATCTATGTATAATCAACTGGTTTACTCAATTAGTTCCATATAATTTTACTTATTTTAATACAATTAAATATTTAATATCCAAATTCACATGAATCCCCTAGTGAAATTGAGGTCTCATCCCTAGAATATCATGCCAATACATAATATAAGTAATCCAAGGAATCACTATGATGCATTCCACACCCATTGTTTTTATAGGTAATATAAGGGACTTCCCAATTCATTCTAATTATCACATATAATTCCAATAATATAAATAGGTCAATATCCACACATAACACAACACAAAATAACACTTTTATCCAATATCACCACTTTTGTTCAATTATCATAGTAATTATTTTATCATTTTAGGCCAAGCCCACAATTTAACCCAAAACATAGTTCTATTAAATAATTACAATGTACAATATCATAATTTAATTCAATTCAAAATTCCCTTTATGATTCAAAATCCATGAGAACTACCAGTTCAAAAGGGTTATACTAGGAAAATAACAACTCAATTAAACCAATAAACTACTAAGGGTAGCCCGAGGTCACCAAATATAGTTCACCCATCTCTAAGGATCTAGCCTAACCCTTAACTGTAATGCTTCCAACAAGGGTATACCTATTCCAACACATTTAACTAGATCCAAAGGGGTTTTCACAACATATTTTAAGTGATGATAAATTTGATTTAATTATTAGGCTGAGGGTCTGATAAGTTTTCATGACTACACAAACTAAAATGAAATACAGTGGTAAGAATTTAAGGGAACCACATACCTTAACCATGGGGATACCCACTCATCTTATATCGGTCTTCATTTCAAGAAGAAATGGGATAAATCCAAGAACCATAAAAACACAATAAAATTAGTGAATAGCCTAGATAAATAGTGGAAAAAAATTAGGAGCTAAGAGAAAACAATAACCTATGATAAAGGAGTTTTGGAATCACAAATATCTTTCTAATGCATCTGACACTGAGTGAAATAGTACAAGAATGGAGGAGATCCACCAAAGGAAAGGAGAGGTGGGGGTTGGTGCACAAAAACTATCCAAATATGAGTCCAAACTCATGTTAAAGTGGAAATAGGGGATGAGGGAAAAAATAATTTTTAAATTTTTAAATAGGCCCATGGTTTGAAAAATTGTGCACTAACTATGCTTTCCTCATAATCAAAAACATGTCATTTGGCATGGTTGTAGTGAAAAGTTTTATAGACCATGTTTCAACCATGTATAATTCCTCTAAAACTTTTTTTATACATCCACATGGTTTCCAGGGACCCTTCACATGGTTTAATAAACCATATGCCTATGAATTTGAAGCCGCATAGTTGGAGTGCATGATTAGAACTAATTGTGCACTAATCGTGCACCCTAGGATTCAACTCCAAAAACCAAAAAATCTAATCATTTACCCCTAAGACACTCTTAATACCTTTTAACCCACTTGGGAACATCAATAAAATTGAAAGATATATGTTTTTATGGGATCCAACCATTGAAATTAAATTCAGAATATATGATCAAAAAATGACCCATCCACTAAACAAAACTTAAGATTTCCTTAAAAACAAAACTTCCATATGGACATAGGGTTTTGAAATATTCTTACTATAATACAGATCTCCCCCAAGATGTAATCCCATGAAACACTGAGCCTTAAACTTTTAATGAAACATGCGCATTTCATCAGTTATGTTCATACAAGAAACTCTTCCAACTATCTAAATATCCTAATATCTCATAGGCATGTACACCGCAGTACTGATCAAAAACATGAATGAAATATGATTCCCCGATACTAGTGAAATCCATGAATTATTGATTCCCCAACATAACACCCCATTGGTTGATTTGACTATTCTACATAATTATTCTTTCACATGAAATTAGCTCCTAAGAATGGTCTCCCTTCCTAGACTATCTACAGCTCGAGGCCTTGCCTCAACACTAACACTAGTAAGCCAAAAATACACTGAAGCCTCATAAACCCAGTCACTGAACTAGTTAACCTTTGGATACCAACATTATGTTTGAAAACATATCTGGCATCCCACACTACTAGTCACCAACATCTAACTATCCAATTCCAACCAAAATAGAACAACTGACACCCTCAGATGGGTTTTCTCTGAAAATTAACCCTTTCCCTATGGGTTCGTCAACATATCACTCTCAGAATTATTTGAAAACCACTTAAAGTGGTCACAAAATTCTAAACCAGTATTTATTGTGCTCCCCACCATATTAAATTCTTATTATTAGTCTATAATCTGGTACTAGGATGATACACACCACCAGAAAAAACACTGGCATTCCAGAGCCTCACCTGCATTATTTGATCAAGACACCAACAAGAAATTTAGTATATATTTTCACAAAAATAGTAATGTACCATGTTATCACTTATTGGTCCAATAAAAACATCATTGGACACTCATCTAATACAATTCTATATAGGGTTCTTATACAAAACACATAACTCTCAAACCAAACACCATTCAAAATTGGTACAACTGCTTATTCCTGATCCCAAAATAGACCAAAAAGATTCACCACCTCAATAAATAGTGTCTTAATATGTCTATTTATCTTGGAATACTAGTTAAAAACTAGACCATTCCTATCATATTTTACATTATGTGCCTTAAATGGTTTCCAACCCCTTAGTTAAATTTACAATGAAAAACAAATTAGACCTTCTTTAACTGACTATTCTAAACACTCAGTTATACCCACTGATGCAGCACCCAAACACCCAATTGTGATGTATTATACTCCATAGGTATTACATTCCCATCTCAAACATTCTTAATAAGTTCCAACCCTGATCATCAGTAAAAATTCATGATTGAATCATCAAAAAACTATTCTTATCATCGTGGTCCACCTCAAGCATCAATTCCCCATACATTGAAGTCACATTCAACCCATCTCTAGAACATAATAATATGACATAAACACTTAACTAAATATATAAACACATATAAAGTTTTTCCTAGTATCCTCATAAGAATCTAGATAATTTAGATCCACTAACTCAATGTCTAGTCTCACTATACATGTGACAGCTAAACGCAGGGGTTGAACCATCTGTAACTAATTTGTTTCTCATGGATGAGGAGTTTCCTTACTATAACCCAAGGAAGAAAAACCCATGATCTCCATGGTCCATGTCTCATCTATCACTGAAAAAATGGATGAATGTGACCATCCCACTCAAACTCAAGCACCATACATGACATACTAGCAACTAATAATCTTTATAACACTATAAATTCATCCATAACATCCACTAAAACCTCATTCATAATGATGTTCATGCCCCCAAAGAGTCTGTGGTGTACTACCCACCACAAGGTTTTATGAAAACCACTTGTATAATCAAAATAAATAGGATTAAAGATACGTAATTTAGTTATTTGAAGACATTCTCACCCATATAACCCAACCTTAATGCCTCTATTAGGAGTAACTAATGTCGATGGTGAAAATTCACCTTGATCCTTCATGGAATTACACCACCTCAATGGTGGAATTCTTAAACTACCTCAAAAGTAATGGTAGAAATACCATTAACCATCAACAATTCCTCAGTCACCTCACACTAAGATGGACCTTATAATTGAAACTTCTATGGATCCATAGTTTTGGAAGAATCCTGAGCCATATTATGAATTGGAAGAATCACGAGCCGTATTGAGAATTGGAAAAATCATTTCTTATCTTTTGGAGGTTGGATCACTCTGGATAATAGAATCTTATCCTCTATCCCTTTCCATGCCTTTGCTACCTCTAAAGCCTCGAAGAAAGTGATTACTCAGATTGATAATATCTTTTCAACATTCATCATGTATTCCCAAAAATATGTATGTAGGAATTGGTCCTCGTAGAGAATATTGAAACACCTCACTAAGGAGGGTGGTATTGGAGTTAGGAGTTTGTGGGACACCTTGAATGGGATATGGGAAAAACCTACTTAGGAAGTTATCGAAGAGCATTCTATTTGGGGTAAATTCATGGGACCATATACTAGGGGTATTAACAGCATGGGGGTGGAAATACCTATTTTATTTAGTCCAATATTTCTCCCCAATTTCTTTCCCTTCAACCTTTTTTCAGGTGGATTATGGTTAGAGGAGACATCTCTTTCTGGTCTCATAATTGGGTTGGCTCGAAGCTTGAATTCCTAGGATGCTTGGCTCCTGGTATTTCTTTTAAATAAACAATATGGTTTCCATGATTTATCAATTTATTATTGGACAAGAATCAACAAGCAAATTTTTTCTTATTGATATCAATGAGGAATCTGACACATGTGTGTTTACTGCATCTTCTTCCGGGGTCTTCTCAGTGAAGTATTATTGGAGGGTCACTGCCAACATTAACAGCCTTGATGGTTGGGTTCCAACCTTAGGGATAAAAGGAATTCCTATCAAGTTTAACTTTCTTTTTTGGAGTATTAGAAACCATTCTCTTCCTATGGATTACTTCGTTATGAATATTGATATTAAATGGATTCTATGTGTTCCTATTGTAGGGATTACAAGGAGGAAAGTGTAGACCATATATTCATCTTCAGATAGCGGGCCAGTGCTATTTGGGGAACCTTTGGATATTTCACTGGAATATCATCTCGGGGGTTAATGGATCGACCCCTTCTTGAGTGGCAGTTCCATGTTTTAGGGGAAGTTGGTCCAGAAAAGAAGGCTCAGGGCATGATCCCCACCGCTATTTGATGGTGCATCAGGAATGCCAGGAATAGAGCTAAGCATGACGACGCATTATGATCGAGGATGTATCTAATTATAAGTATTAAGAACCTTCTATTAGATCTGGTGAATCTACTCAAAAACTAGCTCGAGGAACCTTCACACAGACCACTCCAAGTGTGCTGCAACTCTGTTCCCTTGGAAAATCATGGCCACTGGGTTTGCTGGTCTCCACATACTAATGGTTCAAATCTCAACACTGATGTCTCGTTCTGTAAGGATGATATGAAGGGTGGTGGAGTGTTTAGAGACTCGAGGGGATAGGTCATTATTTCTTTTACTTCTCACTTTGGAATAGGTCATTTCCTAATGGTCAAGGATTTTTCCCTTCTTACTGGGCTAGAAGTTTGTAGGCATCATAGTAGTATGTTATCAGAAGTTGAAACAGAATCCAGAATTATCCAAGATTCCTTGCGAGGATTTATTCCTACTCCCTGGTCTATATCATATGTAATTAGAAGATTTGGAGTCATAATGGGTGATTATGTGGAGGTCTTTCAAACTTGGATGGAAGGAAACAAAGTATCTGATCACCTAAATTCACTGGAATCCCACGAAATAGGTGCTCTTGTCTCCTATAATTTGCAGTCTTTATCTGTTGAGGGGGATAAGCTCACCATAGGGGATTCCCTTGGGCTTCATTAATTTAAACCACTATAGTCATCATCCTCCTCCCTCTCTCCCTCTCTTGGGTGGTGTGTGTGTGTTTTGTGTTATTTTCAAATAAAATAGAAAGATATATTTAGTTAACTCTCCTATATGTATTCATGAACCGATACTCATCAAGACACTACCTTTATCAAATCTATCAATATCCTCTAGGACTTGAATGATTTACCATGAAACCGCATGCGGCCTACTTCTATAATCCAAATGAAATAGACCCCACTTATTTATAATTTTCATTCCTTGGTCATAAGAAAAACAATAATATATCACTCAAAATTCATCCAACCACATAACCTCAGTGAAATCATGCCCCACAAATAGGTTCCTACCAACTTGTCTCCTCTATAACCTAAGGGTTGAACATTCTACTGATACCACTTCTAACCCATGACTCATAAGACCTTGAGTCATGAAATGAAGAGACCCACTCACTTGTTGGTTCAATCATATAACCAATTCATAACTCACCCCATGACTGCCTGTCACTCAGGTATCATTCTAACACATAGTGTCTAACCACCTTCCCCATATACCACAACAGATAAAAAAACTACAGGGCTAAAAATAACATTGATCCCACCCCTTGTAACCAAGATGATAAACCATGAGCATAAAAACTCAAGTTCACCAAATCCAAAAGACAATATAACTCACAAGATTTCTCTAAACCCCTCCATAGGTATTCTCAAGGAAATCAAACAATCCAGCCTTCCAAAAACGAACTTTAATCTAGGGGTCCTAGAACACTAATAAATACTCCTCAAAAAGATATAGGCACTAAAAGTTTCAAAACTAGACACTTGGTAGCACCTTTCATACACCATTTCATAAACTAAATCTTCTTCCTAAACTTCTCACATCCAACCAAAGTTAATAACGAGTTAACCCCTTTGTGGGTCACCCTTACAGATCACTATATATCGAGTATCCTAGAACTAAATTCATGTATAAGGGTCACTAGGTCCTTCCTAGTATCTCTAAAACCAGAAAACATCAATCTAAATCTCTAATACAACAACTTCATACATTTTCCAAGATCATTCAGTGCCTACCAGGCCAAAACTAACTACTAAAGTCAAGGATCTCGCACAAGGAAACATGCCCCCCATAAAAGGGATCACAACCTAGGATATCTCTATACCCCAAAATACCCATAACTAGGGTTAAATGGTTATAAATGGTCACAAAATATGTTCTCCTTGACCCCCATATATCTCTCTAGGACACAAACCAATATTCCATAAAGATTCACATTTTCTCATCATTTCACAAGTTCATATTTTGAAGTTCTTAAACTAGGTCAAATAAGATTCCATTCACATGATATGAGGTAAAACATAAAATATTTTCCTTACAGTCATTTTATTTAACCAAAACAAACATTTAGTTTCATTCAGTTCACCTATCACTTATACATTTGCTTCTTTACCAAAATCCGTTGGTGTTGTTATATGATGAATTAATCACATGTTTTAGTGGAAAAAACACTTTATTTTGTGATTTTAAACCAGTTTAACTTACATCATATAAACTCAAAAGTAATAATCCATGCACCATAATTCACAAGTATACAAAATTTAAACATTCACATCAAATAGAATACTATATTTTGAAGAAGATCAATTTGTTACTATAGTTCAGAAGGAACATAATACTTCATGAGTGTAAGAGGTTATGAGCATAAGACTTTAAGATAATAAGACTTCATGACTGTAAGACTTTATGATCATTTGACTTTATGAGAATATGACTTCACAAGAGAAGAAAAATGATACAATCATGAGAATAAGAATTTAGATAAGTATATGATTTCCATGTAAGCCTTCATAAATTAGTGAATTTGAGATGTATACAGGTTGGATGGTATTTATGAGGAATACATGAACAACAGTGAGCTTAAATTCATGAATATTAATCATGGAAAGATGAAGAAGGATAAATCATAGAATGAGGAATAATAGAGTGTGAGGTTTTTATCAAAAATGAAGAAGTATACATGATTGTATTTACTAGAGAAGCACACATTGTGGAGGAGTAGTTTGTATGAATAGTGAAGCCACATCAGTTACTATATATTAATATATAGTTATTATGTGTGGTTATTATATTTGAATTTGTTTAATAATTTTTCTTATAATTGTATTATTTAATGTTGATTCGTCATACATTTTAAATGAGAAACAAATATGGATGAAGATTATGGATCAAGTGAAAGATAATGAAAGTAGAGATCCAAGGGTTTTGAATTATCAATAATAATTATAATTAAATATATTACATTCATGTTGTATTTTTTATGAAAATTAATGAAAAAAACTTGAAGAAGGTAACTGACATTGCATGTTTTATTATATATATACTCTATAGGTCAATGAAGAATATGTATAGAAAAAGTGAGAGAAGTTTGAAACTGTTATTCAAGAGAGAATATCTTGGCGTCAAGAAGAAGTATACTCGAATCTATGATAATCATCCACATACACATGATGTGATTCAAATCCAAGAATAAGAGTACCAATGAAAATCATATTCACTAAAAAAATAGAAGAGAAGAGTGAAGAATATAAAAGTATATAAGAAGTACTATGAATATCTATTTTCATATGAAGAATAAAAAAAGAATTGTAAGAGTTAGTGATGAAGTTCACAAGAAGAAGAAAGATTTGTGTATTTTATTTTTTATAAAGAATGAATGTATGTGTAGTCATTGAAAGATAATAAGAATATAATTAATATAGTTCTTACAAGATTATTCTCTAGAAATAATAAAAGAAAATGGATGATAATAGCAAAGTATAATTTCAATAATAAATAGAAGTCACATCTAGTGTAAAACTTTATTATTGTCAAAAAGATCTTGAATTAGTTTAAGATTACCTATATGAGTAGTATAAAGATCTAATGAGATGTTTTAAGCTAGACTAGGCTATCACCGGTCCAGGGATTCAGGATTTGTTTTGTCCCCCCTCCTAAATTATAAGGAACCACACATTGGTTCAGGACTTTTTTTAGAATGACCACTGAAATTTTTATCTCATTATAGTATAGAATATATTTATTGGACACCACCATACATAGAAAGAACTAGCTACTCTTTTTGAGTAGTGAACCATGTAAAAACATCATGTTACATTCCTTAATTCATTTTATCTAATTTAATATGAAAATGAAGACAGAATAAAGGAATAAATATACTAAAAGGTATAGGAGGTAAAGGTATAAAATAATTAAATTTATTTAAAATTACCCTGTATTGATTCACCCCCCCCCCCAATGTTGAGAATATTCTAAAATGGTCCTAACAATTGGTATCAGAACTAGTTTCACCTCTATTGGATTCTCTCATTTGAATTTTTTCTCTTCTAAAGATTTTAATTTATTTTTGGTATTAAAAATAAAGTAAAACTTTAGTGAATTTAATTTTATCACATAATATATTTCAATTTCAACTATGTCCATGATGGGTAGGGAAAATAAAGAAAAAATGAAGACGATAAATTTGTCCCTATTTTCTAAAGAATAATTTATTTCAATACTTGGAATTGGAAAAAATAGATTTTTCATTTATAGTGAGGTATAGGTTGTTCTTATTACCACAAAGTAATTGGATAGACCCTCTAACACAAAAGGATCAAATATTTCAATTAATCTTGAGGTGTGTGAAACATCCGAATTAAAATGTTCCCAAGAGAAACCAAGAATTTATATAGATAATTATATATATCTAAATGTTTTCAAGATATATTAGTTTTTATATTAAAATATTTTTTGCATTGTTTTCCAATGGAATAAGTTTCTTTGGTCTGTAGAAATTTTGAAATATAGTAAGAATTAATCACCCAACTTGAAAGTGAGGAAGAGAATATGGATGAGTCTTTATAATAAAGGGTTTTTACTTTCATAAAGCCCTATAAATAAGTAAAATAAAAGGATGAAAATAATTTGGATCTTGAATAAAGTTTCTCCAAGTTTGATTAGGAGTGGATAAATGAAATTTGATAGAAGGATTGGGCCACTAAAGAATTTGGGAAAAAGTTCCATACTCTTGAAGAGGATCTTGCTATAAAAAATGCTCAAACATGTGTTAAGGAAAAGAGAATAAAGGAGTGTAACAAATTATTTAAAGAAATAATAAAATTGTATTATGAGGATATTGAAAGAATTAATAAGGAAGGTGAAGAAATATTGAATGTATTTGAATATGAAAAATACATTATCAACATGAGATTCCTTAAGATTCATATTAAATTGGAATATTAAAAGAAAACTCAAGAAAGGTTTTTACAAAACAAATGATGGAAGAAGCCTTTTAGCTATGGATTTTTATATGGAGGATTTTGATGTTAAAATTACTCTACTAAATGGAAATAATATTAATACACCATTGACTGGTAATTCAGAAATAGCTATAAGAAAATGGTATTATCCATACCTTTTTCCATAATTTTCTTAAATATGTTTTTATGAATAGTGTAAGTCTAAAAAAATTGATACAAGTATGTATTATTATAAATTATGAGAATAATACCATCATATATATTATTAATATAATAATGTCTAAAAAATATATTTCCCTAAGAAGAGCACAATAAGAGGTATAGAAAACTGAAAAACAACATGATGTAAAATATGAAAATTCTAGATAGCATGAAATAGAGAAAAGTATATCAAGTTTCATATTTATTTGTTGGTTATGTGATAGATTTTTTCATTATGAACAATATTTTTTGTGCAAATATCTAAATTATTAATAAAAATAGGAGGCCTATTTCTAGGGGGTATACTAGAGAAGAAGGAACATCAGTAGATGATGAAGAATCTATTTACATCAAATAGTTTTGAAATACCTGATAATATCTATGAAGTATATAGTAGTAGTTTTTATAGGAGTTGTGAATGGCCATATCAACATTTATCAAAGTCTAATGGAAATAAATAAACAAAATAAACACTAAATACAATATTATAAATTTATATTCAAAATATGGTGAAGGTATTTCTCTTGGGTACTCTAAATTGAGAAAGTAATAATAAGTATTTAATAAAATGAATAAAATATTGATGGATAAAACCATGTTGTTTTTATGAAAATTTTCCAAAATCACTGTCTCAAAATGTTTTATAAAATAATTTTTTAAATAAAACTTTTCAAACTAAAGATGTTTAATAAGGAAAAAACCTCCTTAAAATTATTTAGCTAAAGCTTCTAAAAAACAAAAGATTATCCTCTTGAAAATGAAATTGAATATCTACAAGGAGGGCCTCATACTAGATACTAGTCCTAAATGAGGTTGAACACCTTGCCTTTGTCTCTCACTTAGAACTCCAAATCCATAACAACTCCCTTAATGATGAAAATTTGGTTTTTTACATGAAATTGTAACTAAATAAATTCAATCTAAATAATTCATAAAATATCATGAAAATAAATAATAATCATCCCATTATAAGATCTAAATGGGTCTTTAGGAATAAGTAAGATGATCTTGGTAATATCACTATAAATAGTGCCTATATAGTACCTAAAGGTTATAACCAAGAAGAATGAATCACGTATGGTGGAACCTTTTCACCCATCACTCATTTAGAATCCATTAGAATCTTATTATAATTAACCTCTCCTATTAATTTAAAAATTTTTCAAATATATTTCAAAATTACCATTTTAAAATGGTTTTATAATCAAAAAAATTTGTGAAACAACCACCAAATTTTGAAAATAAACTTTTTCCAAATTCCATTTTCAAATTAACTAAAGATATTTATAGTTTAAAACAAGACCCTAAAGCTTGGTATGATCATTAATCAAATTTTATTGTATCAGATGGTTTTAAATGGGAAAAACCAATACATCGCTCTTTCAAAAACTCATCTCAAATGATTTATTACTCATTCAAATTTACAATGATGATGTAATATTTGGCTCAACTAATGGATCTATTTGTTTTTAATTTTATTAATTAATAGAAAAGGAATTTGAAATTAGATTTATGGGTAAACTCAAATTCATTATTCATTTTAGAATTTCTCAAATAAATGATGGTATTTTTCTAAACAAAGTCAAATACACTAATGAACTCCTAAAAATATTTGGCATGGATCATGCTAAGGAAATTAGTACTCTGATGAGTATAAATTTTAAGATAAATTTTTATGAAGCTATTAAACCAATTCAAAACAATATTTATAGATGTATTATTGGTAGTTTACTTTATCTTGTTATAAACAGACTAGTAATTATGTTCAATGATTGTCTTTATGCTCATTTTCAATCAAATATAATGGAATATCATTTCAAATATATTAAAAAATATTATTTTAAAGGAACCAAAAATTTTGGTTTTTTTATCCAAAAAGAAAATCTATTGAGTTAACTAGTTTTTTTTTCAATGCTGAATTTGGAGAAATCCAACTAGATAGGAAAAGTACAAATAGGACTTTCCACCTACTTAGAAAATCCCTCATCACATGGAGTAGTAAGAAGTATAAATCTATTACTCTTTCTATAGATGAAGTGGAATACATATCCACTGGGAGTTGTTGTGCCCAAATAATATGGATGAAACAAAATCTCTTAGACTTTAGTCTTACATTTATATATATACCTATTAAGTTATAAAACACCAATTCCATTAATATTTCCAAAAATATTATCTATCACACTCGCACAAAACACATTGACCTTAGGCACCATTTCTTAAGAGATCACTTGAAAAAGGGTGATGTTTTATTGGAATTTGTGAGGTAAGATTATGAACTCACTAATATTTTTACTAAACATCCTACACTTGATTGTTTCAAATTCATTAAAGGTTAATTTTTAATGGTTCACTTGTGAAAATATCCTTTTGACCTATGGATATCTTGAGTTGTATTTTTAAAATTTATTTTAGATCTTGATCTTGTTTTAAATATTTAATGTCTATTTTATTTTCTTTATATCTTGGTTATGATCCCTTTATCTCACTTGTTCTATAATCTTAAGGTGATCCTTATCTATTTTAATTCTAAAATTCTCCTTAAGAGAGATCTTATATTTTAAAATTAATTAATTATTTCCAAAAAATTTTCTCTTATTTTTAAATTTTAAAATTCGATTTTCCAAAATAATTACTTTTTATGATATTAATATTTTTTTAAACACATATATGTATTTTCTCTTTTAAAAAAATGTTTTATTTTTATCTATATTAAATAAATATTAATGATGAGTAAAAATATTATATATACTTTTATCTCTAGAAATATTCTTGAGTTTTCTTCACCAAAATAAAAATCAAAGTATGATTTTATAATATGTTTTCACTTCAAAGGAACTTCTTCAAGACCTTTCAATGAAGAAATAAATAAATTTAGGAAAAGCATTCCTGGAGGAAAGAAGTGTCAAGGTAAAATTTTGTATCCATTTTAGTTTTCTTTTTTTTCTCCATTTATCTATTCCTTTTCTTTTCTCTTCTTATTTCTATTTTTTTCATCATTTTCTCTTTTTATTTTTATCCTATTTAGCATTATTATTCTCTATCTCTCTGAAATAATCCTATTAAATATGTTATTTTTAAGTTAAAATGTGTTATCAAAACCTTTTTATTTCTCTTTTTAAAAATATGTTTTACTTTATTCTTTTCAAAATAATTTTCTCTATTAAATTTTTTTATAATCCCATTTTTAGTTTTTCAAAATTTCACTAGAGTTTCTCATTAAAACTCTATTAAGTTTCTATTTCCTCTCCTTATTTTATTTTTGATAAACATGATGAGGGATAAATTTTTGAATTTTTTTTTCATCAATGGGATAAGTTTATTGAAAATTTATAATTTAAATTTTCAAAAGGGGGAGAAGTATTGTATTTTAATTTGGGAAATTTTTTTAACAATATATTGGTACATAATTTTCTTATAAAGGGTAAGTTATTAAAAAAATTTGTTAAATATGTTCCTATTTTTAATGTAATGATTGAAGTATTTAGTTTAGGGATCATAGAATATCTTTTCAACATCTTGAATTTCTTTACTATTAATTTCACTCTAAATTTTAACTTAATTTATCTTTTTATGTTAAGTGTTTGTGATCATCAAAAAAGGTAAGATTATTGTACCTCACTCTTTCTAATGATTTTTTCATGATCACAAACATTCGCCTATGTTTCTAAAAAATTCATTTAAGTGATTTTTAGTGATTATATTGAATATCAATTAATTAAATGTAGTTAAAGTTTAAATATATTATCAAAGGCTTTGAGATTCACTAAATACTCTATTAAAGTCTAAGTGGATGATTAGAATTCATTATTTGAATAATCTAGGTTCATTTTATGTCTTAAAGGAAGTATATTTGGCCCATGGTATTCTTGGATAGTAGCAGGAAGCACTGGCTACCTGATGCAAGGCACCGTCCAGCCGTTGCCATGTGGGCAGAACCCTAGGGGTTGAAAAGACCCACAAGCCAGCCAGTGGTGAAGGAAAATTGCCCCTATTTTAGAATGATTCCATTGGATAGTTGGTGGATGAGCACCAACTATATGGTGGAAGTTTCAGAAGCACTATGAGTCATAGGTATCCAATCAGCTACCTGGTGGAGGATATTGATAGTGATGGGGGTGTGACAGAAGAAGATGGGATGGGGATTTAAAAAACATTATCACTTTATTTACATAACAATTCTATATCTATTGATGTGTAGCCTGGTAAAAATTCAAGGATCTCATATGAAGTAATTAAACACAAAAATAAATCTAATATATAACTTGTTCGGTTTGATGGAGTGTTTTAAAACCACTCATCATCGGTGACCATTGCTCAAAGGAACCAACATTGGATCCTTCAATATTATCAATTTGTGCTTATAAAGTCTACAATAATGAAGATCATAGATATCTAGGTGCTAGCATAGAGATTCAACAAATACTTTGGCATCTCGATGATGACCACAATGTTGATCCTCCCATCCATGAATGATAAATTTGATTTGAAACTTGGATCGACTACTTATCTCTCTAGGATACAGGAGAGATGAGATAAGTGCTCTAAAATTAAATTGTTGAATAGTATACCAAATTAGAGCCTCCTCTTACTTATAGAGTGACATATAAAACACCCAAAAATGGCCCCTTGATCCCGGAATATGTATTACCCACAAAATTAGTCATAAACAACATGTTATAAAAAACTATGTCATAAATTTCATTTAATTTTTTATCACTTTATTCTAATATAATTAATATATTACATGATAAAATAGATTGATTACGTCGACTTATTATTCCTGTAAATATTAAACAAACCTTTAATATTAAAATAAAATTTGTTTGTTAAATATTTTTCTATGTATTAACTTAAATAAAAGTAAATACACTAAATAAATAAATTAAACTCCAATTATTATATACTTGAATAATAAGGAATTTATTTATTTCTTATAGATCGTTTATACTCAAACATCTCCTAGACCCTATGGTGGGTCCCACCACATCCTATACTCATATTAATTATAATAGGCCTAGATTTTTTAATATGTTAAGTGTGTGACCCTTTGGGTCCTTATCTTTATAAAAGTAAATATTTTTCACAAATCAAGAGCAGAGTCTAGCAACCCATCAAATCCCTTAATGAAATAAGGAATAGTCATATCAACATCAACCTCCTATGAAAACACACCAAGTAATATAATCTCTTTGTCTTTTGATGTATCATAAAGTAGGATGCACATTTTGTATAATCCTCCTTTATTGATTTATTATTCATTGACCTTACTATATATAATTACCTACTTTTACCATGTCCATGGATTTACTGAAGGTACTACCATCCTGATCAACTGGGCCCGAGATATCATGGATTTTGTCTTGCATAAAAGTATGTAATAAAATATTATTCACCAATAATAATCTCAATCCAGGAGACCATTACATAAGTTTGAAAATGGGAACTACTAATGACACTTGAAACATGTGGTTGTCGTATTGGTGGCTCTGACCTCATAATCTCATCTACTCAACATCATCAGGTGTGAACTTCATAAGAAGAAGTCTCAATGCTTATATTACCCCAGCACCTAATATTCACACATCATCAATGTCCTATCATCATGATGTATATGGTTCATATGATATAATCTTAATATAACTATCATGGTATCTCTAGGTTCTCATTATATCCTCAAAACTATTATTACATTTTTATATAACATGTAATTTAAGGAAATTACTATATAAGTAGCAGATGTAGAAGTATAAATACTAATATAGTAAAATAATCACATATATCTATAAGATTATATACATATAATGGTAATCAAAGTACATAAAGTTGTTGGTTCTAGGGATCCCACTCACAACATACCCACTTTCACTAGATACAACTATTAATGATCCTCAACCTATTATCTCTCACATGAGAATCATGTTTCTATTGAGATATGGATTTAATCATAGGTCCTTCCATGTTATCCTCTATGGATACTCCGCTAATTATGGATTTACATCTCTGAGTAAAATCCCTTAAGATATTAAACTCTTGAAGTATATTATTTTTATTAATGTGTGACCTTGGAACCTTAGCATGCACCACTGCTACAATATTATCCAATAAACTAGAATAGGGTCTATAGTTCAAGGAACAACACTGCTATTTAAGGAAAATTTTGTATCTAGAATACCTTCTTATCTATATTAGAGGCCTCTATACACTCATATTCTATTGTATAATTATAAACCATGGGTTTAATTGAGCTTCTCTAGCTCACCACACCACCATTAAAGAAAAATACATAACCTGGATATGATTTTAGATCATTGTGATCTGTCTAGAAACTAGAATTAGTGTATCCCCTCACCAATATTTCTCCATCTCCTCCATACACAATAAATATATAATTTATACATAAAAATTACTTAGGATACTTTCTATAGTTTTACAATGTAGCTCTCATAGATTACCAGGATATTTACCTTCCATTATTAAAGTAAAGGCGGCATCAAACCAAGTGCATTATATAGAATACATGATATATCACACTAAATAAGTATAAGGATTATAATTATTATTTCAATATCCTCCCATGTTTCTGGAAACATTTTTCCTAGAGATAATGATACCATGTGACTATTTCTAATACTTTCTCCGGGGGTGCATCCATCTGTGGAGGACACGCAGTTGTTGCCCTGCATTCCTACTTTCCAAAGGCATGTGGCATTCGTCACTTATTCAGGGATTTTTTCTCCTTGATCGAAATGGGATGATGGGATGTTGGTTCCTCCTTCCATGTATTTCTCCTTGGAACTTTTTTCTTAGTATGGGTCTCCCTCATAGACTTCAGACATTGTTCGCGAAACTCTTCCCAGTGCCATGTCTTCAAGGATGTCGGTTAATTACGCTACTTCTGTTAGGACATTCCAAGGGGTCCACTTAGGGTAGAAACCTTTGGTTGGGGGAGTAGTCACATTGGACAATGCTGGTGTTTCTGGATGCTGGAACACTAATTCGTCTGGGTTTCATCCCCTTATGATAGGGCTTATCGAGGGCACGAAATCCCAAGGCATCCCACATCGAATGCGGGGAATGTTATGCCATAGGCATGTATATGAGGTTTTCCTCTTCTCCCCATGTTTAAAACAGGGTATGTCATGAGTTTAACATCTAGAGGAGATAGATTAGACTAATTATAACACTGACGGGAGTGGATGATATGGGTGAAACCCCAGGAGGGTTCGCTGATGCTAGGGCTAATGCGTGGTTAGTTACCCAATTACTTCTAGGAACAATGAGAAAGTGGGTGACATGATCTCACCGGGATGTGGCGGCCCGGGTACAAATCAGGATGGATATGGATTTTTGAGAGTGGATGTAGAGTGAGATGAAGCCGATGTAATAGAGACGGTGATGTTGGGATTGAGCCTCTGAGAGACTTCCTACCTATCCCTATGGTAGGGAATCAAAATCCACGTAGTTTTGTGGGGAGATTGGGCACCTAAGGAGGTGACCCGTGGAAATGGACGTGAGGATGGGATCTAGAGGAAGTAGATCCTCTAAGTTGGGGCATGACCTTCCCAAAACACATAGGCTCAAGGGATATAGGACACTATAAGACATGGGTGATGGGCTTGAACCACATAGAGGCTTCCTACATATCATCGTGGCAGGGAATAAAAGTTTACGTAGTTCAGGAAGGGGGTATAGAATCAGGTTGTGCACATAGGACAATGACTCGATGATGTACTGGGGCTTATGCATGGTTAGTAGGTTGGGGTTGGTCTGATGCTTGAGGGGCGGACCAGATATATGGGTACCAACAATGGGGACACCAAAGTTTACCATTGTTTGGGGTTGAACCTTAGAGAGGCTTCCTACGTACCATGTCTTGGAGATAGGGATCAAACCTACATAGTTTATCTTACAATGGCTTACCGTTGTGTGGGGAAGACAACGGCTTACCGCTGGATGGGGTACAATGGATTACTATCAATTGGGGAACACAATGGCTTACCATCGATTGGGGAACACAAAAGCTTACCGTCGATTTTGGAACACAATGTCTTACTATGGATTGGGGAACACAATGGATTACTGTCAATTAGGGAACATAAGGGCTTACCCTCGATTGGGGAACACAATGGCTTACCGTCGATTGGGGTTCCAACATCTTACCATCGATTGGGGTTCAAAATGGCATACCATCTATTGGGGGGCTTACCGTTGATTGGGGTTCACAATGGCTTACCATCGATTGGAGTTCACAAAGGCTTACCATCGATTGGGGTTTGACCTCAGGGAGGCTTCCTATGTACCTTGTCTAGGAGACAAGGATAAAATCCCATGTAGTTCTAATGGGTACAGTTTAACGTCATGCAGGAAAAAAAGGGGCATACAGTTTAACATCATGCAGGACTAGGGTGGACCAGCGAAAGTGGTCAGAACTAATGGGTGTTGGGATTGAACCTTAGAGAGGCTTCATACATACTCTGTCTAAGAGACAAGGATTAAAGTCCACGTAGTTCGGTATGATAGATATTGTTTAACATCATGCGGGATGAAGGTGAACTGACGTACAGGGGGTCGGGACAAGTAGGTGTTGGGATTGAACCTCAGGGAGGCTTCCTACAGACCTTGCCTAGGACAAGGATCAAAGTCCACATAGTTCAGCATGGTTTGGGGATTACAAGCTAAGGTGGCCCAGGAAGGGTTCCATGGTCAATGCTTACTCTAAGCCCACGGGAGTCATGCTCAGTGTGAGAAACAAGAGGCAGAAAAGACCTGACGATCACATCGTGAAAGGTACATCCGTGGGAAGTAGAGTGGGGCTTAAACATGGTTAGTGGCCCAAAGAAGAAATATGGGCTTATGCGTGGTTAGTGGTCCAGGGAGATGGAGATTGGGACTTACTCTAGGATGTAGGCCTGATGGCGACAAAGATTAGAGGGGAAGGGATGAGATAATGAAGGTCCCTTTTCTCATCTCTCCTCTAGTTTTTGGAATCAAAGAAGATAGGAGGAGTAGGGATGCTACATCCCGCAAGAAAGGATAGGGGCTTACACCAATATGGTTTCCCTTCCTCACGTACAAACATTGCTCCACCAAAGAGGATCTCATTCCATGTGAGGAAGATATCACTCCCGTGGAGACGAACGAGCATGGATAATGTCTGAGATGGGGCACCCCATGTGTGTTGCATGGGGAGAGACCATAGTTTAACTTCATGTGTTGAGGACAATGGTGTTTGGAAATTTAATGTCCTGTAGCTCAGACGAGGCGGGTTCACTCCGCACCCCTAGGACCTACATAACTAATACCCACCCACCCTTGGGGAATGGAAGGCATCAAAAATTTCATGGTGTTG
The DNA here is from genome assembly GCA_963277665.1 of Viscum album. NCBI lineage: Eukaryota > Viridiplantae > Streptophyta > Magnoliopsida > Santalales > Viscaceae > Viscum > Viscum album. Next base: position 770,400,791 of record OY728121.1, read on the forward strand.
GGGTTTTTTGGAGTTATCCATTGAGGGCATCACGTTATCTTGTCTATGAGAAGAAAAAATAGTTGTTAGCATGCCTATGTGAAGAAGCATAAGGCTAAGCAACGCAACATGAAGCACCATCCAAGGGACCTTGAAGTCACTTCGTACAAGCCTGGAGGGATGTACGAGATAAGTATGCATGATACAAGGATTTTGTGCTTAATAGGGGATCGAACATGGTTCATTAGGGTAAAGAATACACATGGAGCGCACAAGGAGAGAGGATTGCGCAAAAAATAATGGGTTTTCATGAAATAGGCGTGGAAATGGTGATTTTTGCGTGCAATAAGCTAGGTTGTGTGGATAAAGGAGGCTTGTGCGCAATTAGAGGAGTCTTTGCATGCAAGTGGATGAGGTTTGCGTGCAAGTAAAGGGACTTTCACAAAACTAGCCAATCAATAAAGGAACTGGGTGAGGGTCAAGCCCTAAGTGTTTCATGCGAAGGCAGACCCCTAGGAGACCTTTCATGGAAAATTTGGTACTTAAAGTCATCTTTTGCATGTGGAAGAGTGTTTTGCACACTGGGAGACGGTTAGGATTCTTCATCCCCATAAGGGGGGGTACCCTCTATTTGTAGGCGATCGGGGTCCTCGAGTGCACATGGAATTTGGCCTGCACTGAAAATCTGACCCATCGGTCGGCTGCTCGGGACTTTCCACGCAGCGCACAAAAAATCTCCTCGATGAGTAAATTTTCACACCATTGGGGTGGCTTTACGTGCACTCCTCTTATTTTCTACGCAGTATTTCATCTTATCCTAAACCAGTTCTCTATGTCGAAACATGCCTTTGGTTTTCCCAAAATGTCAGCTTGAGGCCTTCAGCAGATTCCAGTGGCTACAAATTCCCCCCCTTGGAATCAGATCTGCGAGGGGGTGAGGAGGTCAGATTCTGAGGTAAATGTCAATACATCTTTCCCCGATAAGGGAGGTGTGCTGAAAATAGCACATGTGGTTCACAATATTTTATCACACGCATGGAAACCCCAATTCGCACCTATAAAAACCCTTGGGGGTCCCATTGTCCGTACAGGATTTCTCACGTGATAAGCTCTAAAGCTCTCGTGTGCGTAAATCTTTCCTGCCTTTGTGTGGAATATGATCTATGTTGCACAAAATTCACCAAATTTGGTCACAATTTTTCATGAAACACCCATTTTCCATGTCGATTTCTTGTCTTTTCATGCCGATTTGTTTTTCTTCACGCAGCTCTCTGGTTTTTCGCACCACCACCTGGTTTTTTTCAGACTATACCAAAAAAGATGGTTTCTGATCAGGGTGATGTTGGGAGAGAAGTTGTGTATGCTTCTTGAAGGGCTGAAATGATTCTGAACACTGAGGTTTACAGTGTCATAAAAGTTATATCCGACAACCAAGCTCTCTTAAACAAGCTGACCCAAGCCCGGAAGGATTATGTGCTATCTGACAACCTACCAATATGGGCTTTCAATATTTTAGAAGAGGTACTAGTGCTGGGGTTTGACATCGATACACCGCGGTCATGGGTGATGAGCGAAGATGATCTTCCATGATACAACATCACAAACAATGGCCATACTCTTAGAGAAACCAGACACATTTCCATCTATGTCAAGAATCTGAGGACTAGAACCATCTTAAGGAGCAAGCTGATTGTTGAGGATTCTCCAGCCCATAATGCAAGTACCTTCCAATAGAGCATCACCGATGAGACCAAGGGCTGGCTACAGGATTGGTACCTGAGGTCTGGAGGCAATTTCACAAGTAAGTGTATAAGGCCCCAGCCTTAAACCTTACTTAATCTTGAGTTATTACAAGATTACACATTGAGGATCTTTTTAGGTTTAGAGTTTTAGAGAATTAGATCATGAAACTTGCATTACATTCCACATTTAAACGAAGTGGTTACATAAAAGACAATATTCATTCTTCCCATCAACGAAAACATATTTAAAATAAAACATAGATTCTTTCTTGACACATCTTTGACACTATCATCACATCATGTACCTTTCCCTTGACCTGTGAAAAACATTTCAAAAACTTGGTATGAGCATAAAAAGCTCAGTAAGGGTTATAAAAATATGGAAAGGAAACATGAGTTCATATATACATAAGAATGAAATCATACTTTACCCATAAAACATCGGCACTTTAACATACCTCATCAAACCATGAATAAATCATAGAAATCATAAGACATAAAGGTAACTTGATGCATTCATAACATTCTTACGTAGGGAGTAACCCTCTAGGTTACGTTTAGAATACCCATCACAGTATATTCCCTAAATATCTTTGGAGAAACCTTAACGTTTCACTCCTCCACGTTACCCAATGCATTGGAGAGCTATATCGGGCTCACCCGTCCTTAGTTTATCACGGAACCACCCATTTTCATAACAATGCCCAAGAACCATAACATAATCTTATCACATAAAACATGCATAAAGGAAACATAAAATTTCCACCTTTCAATAACAAGATATCAATACAAAACATTGATATAAATACATTATCAAAAACCATTTTCAATACCAAAATAAAAGAAAAGTAAAACATGGTATTTATTTTTCTTTTAAAAAGAAGGTATGGCTTGTAGAGGAATCCGAAACTCAAATAATGGTCATGGCGGCGGAGAAGTCGTTGTCGCCGCATACGTACGACAAAAACATTCCCTTTTGTCGTTTAGTAAAATGATTCGTATAAAAAGATTCCTTTTGGATAAACGTAAAAGTCAAATGGGTTTATACACCGTATAAAAGAAAGTTGTGTATAAAACAAAATATGCCTCAATGAAAGGAGATTGAGACGAAGTCCCATACAAAGACGGTATCCTTGGATTAAGGATAAATCAGTTACATAACTATGTGTGACAAACAAATACATGAAATATAAGTGGGTATTAAGTTTAAAACAATCATAGGACATTCACGCATAATCATAGAACTACATATTCAAGGTGTACAAGTTTATCCCAAAGAATCGAAATTGGGTTAAGAAGTTCCCTTGCAATAATTAGAGAGCCTAACGGCGTCACTTCAAAATTCAGAAAAAGAGTTGATGAGAGATAAAAAGGGTATCTCATCACTTGGACATAAAATTTACATCAATAAGGATATAGAAGAACATATCCCAAAATAATATTATGTGAATTAAAAGACATAACAAAATAAGCCTTTTAAAAAGAGGAGGGTGAAAGGTTCCCTTACCGACATGGGTATCTTTCGAAACATACGCCCCGTGAAAGAAGGACAACACAACATTGATGTAAATACTCATAAATGAAATAATATTACACAATGAGTAAAATAATGGTCAGTACATACACCACTCAAAGGAAATTGTGGAAAATGTAGCATAAATCTCACAGGAATAAAAGTGAGATGAAAAATCCCTTACGAAAACTCGGCAGCCTAACGGCGCCACTTAAAACTTCAAAAAACGGATTGATGAGATCAAATAGGGTATCTCATAACATTACAATAAAATGTACAGAAATAGGAATATAAAATAACATACCCCATCATAACAAATAGGAGCTTAAAAGAAGTGACATAAAGGAGAGTACTTAAAGAGAAAGAGAGAGGTTAGATCTCTTACGAAAATTCGGCAGCCTAACGGCGCCACTCAAAACTTCCAAAATTTATTGATGAGAGAGAATAGGGTATCTCATCATATGAACATAAAAATTACATTAAGATTAATATAAAATAACATCCCAATAACAAAAAATATGAGCTTAGAAGGAATGACATAACAGAGTGTACTTAAAAAGAAAGAGAGGAGTAGGATCTCTTACCTCGAGTCCGACTTGACTCGATCGTTCTTTAACGTCCTGAATAATAAACCTGAGTTAATTTCCAATTTATTAAGAACCTTTTTCTAGTTCATTATTCCTTTTAGATCACTTATTTACATGTTATAAACATTATGTAATCATTTAAGTTAATAATGTTTGTTTTGTCGATATTTGGTTCTTAAGTCGAAAGTGGACTTCTTATGATTACATGTTGTTCGTGTGGTCAAATGTTCATTATATCCAGAATTATATTCATGATTTGGATATCATATATATCATATATATCCAGAATATACATGTATTTATAATATTACATAATCATTTAGAGGTAATAAATGAAATGCACCATTCATGGAGACGGTAAGCCGTACGTACGCATGAACGCTACTTTCATTTCTATGTCATATTAATGGAATTAAAACTAAATGATAGGTATGTATATTATATTTCCAGAATTATATTCATCATTTATATGTATCATTCATCATATATATCCATTATATACATGTACTTATAATAGTACATTACATTTGGGGATAAGAAATGAAATGCACCGTTCATGGAGACGGTAAGCCGTACGTACGCATGAACGCTACTTTCATTTATATTTCATATTTTTATGGAATGGGATAATAATTATATAGAGGTATATTATAATTCCATTATAAAATCATATATAATAACTTTAAATTCATCCTTTATACATCCCACATATGGCATTAACGAATCACATCACTTTGAGGGGGCGGTAGTCCGCACTTCCTTAAATGAAGATATCACGTTTACCCATAATGGAAACAATAAAGGTATGCCCAAAATGAAAAATACAGAAGATTAAGGAAAACATAAACATATTATATATCATATATAAATATAGTGTCATCTCAATGGCCACCTTTTAAGGTGTTAAAATAATGTTGAACAATCATCATTTCGGGAGGCCGAAATTCGCCATCCACGGAAACAGTATGTTATTTAACCATTAGATGTAGGTGTGTGAAATTTTAGCTCTAATCCTTCTTATAAAAAAATCCTAGTACATTTATGATACTGGAGTTGTTACAAAAGAAATGAATAAAAAGAGTTTAGGGGGTTGGAAAAGCAAAATAAAACAAAAGGACTCAAGTGAAGACATTACCTTAAAATCGGGTAACTCCCTTTGGTTTGAGCTCAAAGGCTTCCTTGGGAAGACTTCTGCCCAAAGTTAGGCTTCAAGGAGTAAGAGATGAAATTGGAGAGACAAAATGGGCAGAGGTTGGCCGAGCCAAAGGCTTTGGGAGTGTGGGTAAGGAGGTAGAGGTGGGGGACTTTTATAAGAGGAGAGGAGGAGGGCACTCTTGGAAGGTAAAGAAAAGTCACTTTATTTTAAAAAGTTATTCAGATTTAAGAGGTCCCACATTGATTTTTTTCGAGGATAGGGTGATAAGGGTTCGAAATCCACTAATCCAATAGGTTTTGTACATGTTTAGGTCTTATATATTACATTATCTTTCAATTTTATTTAAATCGTTAAATAATGAGGTCATCTTTGCATCATCATGATGTCATAAATAATTTAATTTATTTAATGTCTAAAAATTATAAAAAAAATACTATGATGTAGAAAATCTTTTTAACTTTCCAATTAATATTTATAATCAAAAATCTTATTTGTATAACCCCATGTAAAAATTTTTTTAGTAAAACATTTCATGTTTGTCTCATTTTTACTTTAACTTTAAATAAAAAGATATTAATGTCATTTTCCAACCAAAGTGGCTTAATTGGGTCTCCAAGTTGACCCATGGGTTTTCTTGGTCGTCCATGACACATCCAATGAGGTTAGGACATTTTTCAAGTTCATTTCATATTATTAAAACATTATTTTTACCTTAAATTACACTAATTACCTCTAATCGCGATTAAAAACTTAATAAGTTACTATTCACCAAAAAATTATTTTTATCCCATTGAACCACATTTTACTTCTTAATAACAACCATTTATGTCGGATTTTTGAAATTAAAAACACAAAGATGGAAAAATTTCATTTAAACGAAAAAATCAGTTTTTATAAGTACCACTTAGTGGTTTCACTATTCATCAAAAATTGAAGTTTTTCAGAAAAATCCCAAAAATTCACCCTAAGCTATATTTGATATTCCGAATTCAAAAATGAAGTCTATTTTACAAAATTCAAAACATATAAGTCACATTAATTAATTTAATAATTAATTCCCACTGTCAGAGCAAATAGCGTGTTTTTATGAAACAAAAAGTATTAAAAGATTGACACTAGTTTAAGTTTGATTTCAAATTGAAATTAATTCCAATGACCACTATTGGATTTAATGGTAAAAATATATTCTAATTTCACTTTAAAACCAATTCAAAAGATAATCTAATCATATAAATAAATTAGATTAAAAAGAGGTTTTGAATTAAAATACAACATTTTACACTATTCATTAAAAAATGAACTTTATCAGAAAGATACCAAAAATTTACACAAAGTAAAATTTGATGTCCCAATTCTTAAGTAGAGTTTTATTTGGTCCAAAAGGATGTATAAGAGTGAACAAAACTATATTTAATGATGGTTCTCCATCAAAAGGCGATAAGTGAACCTTTAGTGAAAACTAGGGCATATACGCCTAAAATTGAATTCTTTCTGTATTTTATGCCTTTATCTTTTATTGGATAAATGTAAAAACATTTAAAAACATATATAATCATATTTTAGTTATTTATATCCATTCGCGCTAATACAACAGCTACATGTTAACTACCATTTAAAATAATATTATTTTATTATTAGAGTGCAACGTAAGATTCCCAAGAAACTCGTTGTTGCGTGTTGGGTACACCATCGAGCATAGTGTCCCCTTTAAAGTCATATTAATATTTTATTCAAAAATATGGATAAATATGAAAATTTCATATTCTTTATTTACCTGGGGTGTTACATCCTTCCCCCCTTTTGGGAATTGCGTCCTTGAAATTTTTAAAATTGAGCTTGGAAACATCCTTGAAAGTCCCACATTGGAACAAGAGTCGGTAAAACAATCACTTTAAAATAAAGGAAGATAAGTAAAGAGGTCACCCGAGTTAACCCATATGTAGAAAAACATGGACATGGAAGAAAAAGCAAAGGGTCATGTTCTTGAGGGAGAGTGATAGTAAACATGTCTAGGAGAAAGTTAACCATAAGAAAATCACAAACTTGTGATGGGTTAAACGGTATTCGATTCCCCAGTAGGAAAAGTTAATAGACAACATTTTTGTTTTAAGTTACTTTTTATTGAGGAATTTATTCATAAGGAAACATAATCACTTATCATGTTGACTTTAAACTTTTACTAGATTCCTTAATCAAACTCATATTTTTTTCCAAAAGATGAGTATTTAGGGAGACTTTTTCGCATTAAGAGTACTATAATAAACTTCTAGAGAATCACCTAATCAACCAAAGAGAACTATATGCATCCCATGTCTTTAGGCTTTAACAAAAACAAAAACTAAAAAGGTTAGTACAAGGTCAGATAATCCAGAAAAGGATAACCCATTAAAAAGAAAATCTATGTTTAATCTCCAAAATTTGTCCAACAAAACCCAAAGTTCAATGAGGACCATCCGATAAACAATTTGTCCATAAAATTCTTCAAAGTAAACCAATCTAAGATTGAAACCCAAATATTTTAAGGATTTAGTCACATAGTCTTCCAAGTTAAATTGTAACATTTATCTCCAAACAACAGCAGTTGCTCCTAAAGTCTCGTATTGAAAAGTAATTAACCTAATCACATATCCTCCATGAGAGGTTAATAATTTTCATAAATATCCCAAAATCAACTTACTCTCAATTCATAAAATCATATAACTAAAAATAATCAGTCAAACTAACCAGGGACATCACGTAGTCCAGTGGTAGGCGATAAATACCAGTCACACTTTGGTTGTGGGTTCGATTCCCGTAGCTTTGTCCGACGCGACGGGTTGTCACACGGTCTGCGTGTTGTCCTTTTTCTAAAACTATATAATTCTTAAATCATTCCCCAAAAAGAGATAAAATCATCAAAAATTATCATAACATATGTTAACCTCAAGTTTATCTCATGCCTTTCATTTTCCAGCATATCATATAATAACCCATAATTACCTCAAAAGTAAGGATCATATAAACTCTAATGGTTACCTTTATAATTATTACCTGAACTTCCACATAGATTGGTCATCTCGTACATGATGCATTACAGAACATACCAAGGTCCAAGTGGTTGATCATGACTCCTTGATATTTGGTTTAGAACAACCACGAGTTTCCTCATTGAATCCTCCATTTTATCTAGTATCTTAATCAGAGAACCACCACAGTTTCCTTCAAACCTGTTGTCTCTTTGGTGCCTGCTAGATCCATCCATTCACTAAAAATAGAAATGTCAGTGTGAGTATATCAACAAAACCATCATGTACTAATGAGGAAGGTAAACACTAAGATATACTTACTCATTCACTTTATCTAAAACTAGGACTCTTTCTGAAATCCTAACCATTATGGTAATGTCACTTATGCTTAAAGAATACCCTAACCTCTAAAGTTATCTAAACTAACCTTTAATACCAACTATAAGGCCCCAGCCTTAAACCTTACTTAATCTTGAGTTATTACAAGATTACACATTGAGGATCTTTTTAGGTTTAGAGTTTTAGAGAATTGGATCATGAAACTTGCATTACATTCGACATTTAAACAAAGTGGTTACATAAAAGACAATATTCAGTCTTCCCATCAACGGAAACATATTTAAAATAAAACACGGATTCTTTCTTGAAACATCCTTAACACTATCATCACATCATTTAACTTTCCCTAGACCTGTGAAAAACATTTCAAAAACTTGGGATGAGCATAAAAAGCTCAGTAAGGGTTATAAAAATATGGAAAGGAAACATGAGTTCATATATACATAAGAATGAAATCATACTTTACCCATAAAACATAGGAAATTTAACATACCTCATAAAACCATGAATAAATCATAGAAATCATAAGACATATAGGTAACTTGAGTCATTCATAACATTCTTACGTAGGGAGTAACCCTCTTGGTTACGTTTGGAATACCCATCACAGTATATTCCCTAAATCTCTTCGGAGAAACCTTAACGTTTCACTCCTCTGCATTAGACAATGCATTAGAGAGCTATATCGGGCTCACCCGCCCTTAGTTTATCACGGAACCACCCGTTTTCATAACAATGCCCAAGAACCATAACATAATCTTATCACATAAAACATGAATAAAGGAAACATAACATTTCCACCTTTCAATAACAAGATATCAATACAAAACATTGATATAAATACATTATGAAAACCATTTTCAATACCAAAATAAAAGAAAAGTAAAACATGGTATTTATTTTTCTTTTAAAAAGAAGGTATGGCTTGTAGAGGAAGCTGAAACTCAAATAATGGTCACGGCGGCGGAGAAGTCGTTGTCGCCGCATTAGTACGAAAAAAACATTCCCTTTTGTCGTTTAGTAAAACGCTTCGTATAAAAAGATTCCTTTTGGATAAACGTAAAAGTCAAAGGGGTTTATACACCATATAAAATAAAGTTGTGTATAAAACAAAATATGCCTCAATGAAAGGAGATTGAGACGAAGTCCCATACAAAGACGGTATCCTTGGATTAAGGATAAATTAGTTACATAACTATGTGTGACAAACGAATACATGAAATATAAGTGGGTATTAATTGTAAAACAATCCAAGGACATTCACACATAATCATATAACGACATATTCAAGGTGTAAAAGTTTATCCCAAAGAATCAAAATTGGATTAAGAAGTTCCCTTGCAATAATTAGACAGCCTAACAGCGTCACTTCAAAATTCAGAAAAATAGTTAATGAGAGATAAAAAGGGTATCTCATCACTTGGACATAAAATTTACATCAATAATTATATATAAGAACATATCCCAAAATAATATTATGTGAATTAAAAGACATAACAAAATAAGTCTTTTAAAAAGAGGAGGGTGAAAGGTTCCCTTACCGACATGGGTATCTTTCGAAACATACGCCCCGTGAAAGAAGGACAATAAAACATTGATGTAAATACTCATAAATGAAAGAATATTACACAATGAGTAAAATAATGGTCAGTACATACACCACTCAAAGGAAATTGTGGCAAATGTAGCATAAATCTCATGGGAATAAAAGTGAGATGAAAAATCCCTTACGAAAACTCGGCAGCCTAACGACGCCACTTAAAACTTCCAAAAATGGATTGATGAGATCAAATAGGGTATCTCATCACATTACAACAAAATTTACAGAAAGAGGAATATAAAAGAACATCCCCCATCATAACAAAGAGGAGCTTAAAAGAAGTGACATAAAGGATAGTACTTAAAGAGAAAGAGAGAGGTTAGATCTCTTACGAAAATTCGGCAGCCTAACGGCGCCACTCAAAACTTCCAAAATGGATTGATGAGAGAGAATAGGGTATCTCATCATATGAACATAAAAATTACAGTAAGAGTAATATAAAAGGACATCCCAATAACAATAAATATGATATTAAAAGGAATGACATAAAAGAGTGTACTTAAAAAGAAAGAGAGGAGTAGGATCCCTTACCTCGGGTCCGACTTGACTCGATCGTTCTTTAACGTCCTGAATAATAAACTTGAGTTAATTTCCACTTTATTAAGAACCTTTTTATAGTTAATTATTCCTTTTAGATCACTTATTTCCATGTTATAAACATTATGTAATCATTTAAGTTAATAATGTTTGTTTTGTCGATATTTGGTTCTTAAGTCAAAAGTGGACTTCTTACAATTACATGTTGTTCGTGTGGTCAAATGTTCATTATATCCAGAATTATATTCATGATTTGGATATCATATATATCATATATATCCAGAATATACATGTATTTATAATATTACATAATCATTTATAGTTAAGAAATGAAATGCACCGTTCATGGAGACGGTAATCCGTACGTACGCATGAATGCTACTTTCATTTCTATGTTATATTAATGGAATTAAAACTAAATGATAGGTATGTATATTATAATTCCATAATTATATTCATAATTTAGATGTATCATTAATCATATATATCCATTATATACATGTACTTATAATAGTACATTACATTTGGGGATAAGAAATGAAATGCACCGTTCATGGATACGGTAAGTCGTACGTACGCATGAACGCTACTTTCATTTATATTTCATATTTTTATGGAATTGAATAATAATGATATAGAGGTATATTATAATTACAGTATAACATCATATATAATAACTTTAAATCCATCCTTTATACGTCCCACATATGGCATTAACGAATCACATCACTTTGAGGGGGCGGTAGTCCGCACTTCCTTAAATGAAGATATCGCGTTTACCTATAATGGAAACCATAAAGGTATGACCAAAATGAAAAATACAGAAGATTAAGGAAAACATAAAAATATTATATATCATATATAAATATAGTGTCATCTTAATGGCCACCTTTGAAGCTGTTAAAAGAATGTTGAACAATCATCGTTTCGGGAGGCCGAAATTCGCCATCCATGGAAACAGTATGTTCTTTAACCATTAGATGTAGGTGTGTGAAAGTGTAGCTTGAATGATTCTTAGAACAACATCCTAGTACAATGATGATACTGGAGTTGTTACAAAAGAAATGAATAAAAAGATTTTAGGGGGTTGGAGAAGCAAAATAAAACAAAAGGACTCAAGTGAAGACATTACCTTAAAATCGGGCAACTCCCTTTGGTTTGAGCTCAAAGGCTTCCTTGGGAATACTTCTGCCCAAAGTGAGGCTTTAAGGAGTAATAGAGGGAAGTGGAGAGACAAAATGGGTATAGTTTGGCCGAGCCAAAGGCTTTTGTAGTGTGGTTAAGGAGGTAGAGGTGGGGGCCTTTTATAAGAGGAGAGGAGGGGCACTCTTGGAAGGTAAAGAAAAGTCACTTTATTTTAAAATGGTATTCGGATTTAAGAGGTCCCACATTGATGTGTTTCTAGGATAAGGTGATAAGGGTTCGAAATCCACTCATCCAATAGGTTTTGGACATGTTTAGGTCTTAGATATTACATTATCTTTCAATTTTATTTAAATCGTTAAATAATGAGGTCATCGCTGCATCATCATGATGTCATAAATAATTTAATTTATTTAATGTCTAAAAATTGTAAAAAAAATACTATGATGTAGGAAATATTTTTAAATTTACAATTAATATTTATAGTCAAAAATATGATTTTTATAACTCCATGTAAAAATTGTTTTAGTAAAACATCTCATGTTTGTCTCATTTCTACTTTAACTTTAAATAAAAAGATATTAATGTCATTTTCCAACCAAAGTGGCTTCATGGGGTCCCCAAGTTAACCCATGGGTTGTATTGGTCGGCCATGACACATCCAATGAGGTTAGGACATGTGTCAAGTTCATTTCATATTATTAAAACATTATTTTTACCTTAAACTACACTAATTACCTCTAATCGCGATTAAAAACTTAATAAGTTACTATTCACCAAAAAATAATTTTTATCCCATTGAACCACATTTTACTTCTTAATGACAACCATGTATGTCGGATTTTTGAAATTCAATACACAAAGATGGCAAAATTTCATTTAAACGGAAAAATCAGTTTTTATAAGTACCACTTAGTGGTTTCACTATTCATCAAAAATTGAAGTTTTTCAGAAAAATCCCAAAAATTAACCCTAAGCTATATTTGATATTCCGAATTAAAAAATGAAATATATTTTACAAAATTAAAAACATATAAGTCACATTAATTAATTTAATAATTAATTCCCGCTGTCAGAGCAAATAGCGTGTTTTTATGAAACAAAAAGTATCAAAAGATTGACACTAGTTTAGGTCTGATTTCAAAGTGAAATTAATTCCAACGATCACTATTGGATTTAATGGTAAAAATATATTCTAATTTCACTTTAAAACCAATTCAAAAGATAATCTAATCATATAAATAAATTAGATTAAAAAGAGGTTTTGAATTAAAATACAACATTTTACACTATTCATTAAAAAATGAACTTTATCAGAAAGATACCAAAAATTTACACAAAGTAAATTTTGATGTCCCAATTCTTAAGAAGAGTTTTATTTGGTCCAAAAGGATGTATAAGAGTGAACAAAACTATATTTAATGACGGTTCTCCATCAAAAGGCGATAAGTGAACCTTTAGTGAAAACTTGGGCATATACGCCTAAAATTGAATTCTTTTCGTATTTTATGACTTTATCTTTTATTGGATAATTGTAAAAACATTTAAAAACATATATAATCATATTTTAGTTATTTCTATCCATTACCGCCAATAAAACAGCTACATGTTAACTACCATTTAAAATAATATTATTTTATTATTAGAGTGCAACGTAAGATTCCTAAGAAACTCATTGTTGCGTGTTGGGTACGCCATAGAGCATAGCGTCCCCTTTAAAGTAATATTAATATTTTATTAACAAATATGGATAAATATGAAAATTTCATATTCTTTATTTACCTGGGGTGTTACAAAGTGGGCCTGGGAATATTGGGTACACCAATCATGTGATCAGTTTGGAGTAGAATTGTGGCACATCGGGTTGTTCAAGGCAGTGTGGATGTCGCAGTTCCATTTCTACTGCCAGTAAGAACTCGGGCTGAAGCTGTTTAGCCGATGGTCCCCTGATACCAACACCTTCCATCTTCATCATGGGTAGGTTGGGTTCAGCCTTTGGGACGTTCACTACATTGGGGATATCCCTTTGGACAGGCATCAGTATGATGAGTTCCTTCCCACCAATAATATCTAGGGGGACAGGTCGCAGACTCCCATCCTGAAATGGAATTTGTTAGAGCTAGCCAAGGAGAGGCTGGGGGTCAAGTAATTTCTGAAATACATCGCCTATTCGGAGTGGTTCTTCCTGTTTCTATTGAAAGACCCTGATATAAAGATGTTGGGGTGAGGGAAGAGATGTCCCACCGCAGCGCAGAGGAGAAAGAGAGGGTCATATTGGAGGATCATGGAGGCAGGGGAATATCAATCATGGGGATTCAGTGTGGATTAAAGTCGAGACCCGAACGTATGGTATGCCATATTTTTTGAAAATTTCTTGAGTGGTTGGCTACTGGTAGTAAGGGACACAAGGATGGGAGTCTTCCCAGCAACATTGGTGATGGTCGGCATCATGGCAGCCAATCAGAGGTTTAACCTGGGGGGTCCCTGTGTTGGCCCAACAGTATGCCATTATGGGTCATATTTAGAGAGGGGGCTCACCAAGGAGGATATGTGGCCCTTTCCAAATCCTTCATGGTTGGATCACATATCACTGTAGAAGGTACACCATTCCAAATGACATTCTTCCCCTAGGTAATGGCCTATGACCTTCCTTGTTAAACATCATCAAGGTTACGTCGCTAATGCTCAATAAAGAGGGGATAAGGATCAGGATCAATAATCACACCAATTTTAATTTTAGTCTGTTCCCCACCCTGGTTGGTCATATGATAGACGACGAGAAAGAATAACTAGAAAAAAGAGAATACTTGTAGAGCATCAGAGGTGGGGTGCTTATGGACCAGGTTTAAGGGAAGATTCTTTGTGAGCCCTATGTGTCGTCAAGGTTTTCCAGACATTTCGGATACCTCTAGTGGATGACGAAGAAGTTGTATACAGATATAATGGGGGAGAAACATCCATACATTATTCATCAAATGTGGCTGATGTTTACAACTTACAGTACTGGTGAGGTAATTACCTTTCCCCCACTTGAGTTAATGATGGGCTCTCAACAAAATATGTCGAACATTTGGTGGCGGCATATCCTGAGGGGCTTCTGCGGAAGAGAGTCTAGAAACTCAAGGTGGCCAGTGTGGATCCTGGGTGGTGAGAGATCAGATAAAGTGCCACTGAGGAGGAGAGGTCGGGAACAAGTCGGGCAGCTGGGTCAGCACAGGATGGAACTTCAGCAGTGGGAATGTCACGTGGTGTGGTCATGCCCCCGTCATCTGGAGGGAGAGGGGCTCATAAACAAACTTGCAGAGCAGCCAGAGAGATTCTTGGGAAACATATAAGGTGTCTACTTTAACCTTATGAGGATGCAATATTCCATGTGTTGTGGTCATCCTGGTTGACTCTAGGGCAGTCAATGAGCATTGAATCCCTTTTGAAAGAGATGGTATGAAATGGGATCTAGCTGCCAAAAATTGGACTCATTCGGATTGATGACAGGGTAAACCTTCATCATCAGCATTCATATTTGACGGATATGGATGTATATGCACGCCAGTGGGGTTGAAGTGAGGAACCACCTCTCCTGGTGAAGGTAATTCTCATCCAAGATCATGATCCAAAAATAATGTTGTCTGAAGATGACAATGGTGATGAGGATATAGAGGGCAGTGAATCAAAAGAAGAAGAATAATAAGAGGAAGAGGAATAAGAAATATGGGAATCTAAATAGGATCTTGGAGGTGGAGGGTCTCAAGGGACAGCCCGCCAAGGGATTCCTCAGGAGATCAGTGAGATTTTTGGCTCTAACATGGAAATATCTAAGCAACTCGAGGAATACTTCAATTATTATCGTACATTTTCCTCTTCTCATCATTCGTAATCATCAATCAGATTTTTCATCCTGTTTAGATGCATATTGGCACTGTTTAGGAAGCTCCATCTAAGGGGGTGAGGATGAAATTATAGAACAAGGTGGGGAGATGAAACCCATTATTGAACTAAAAAGCACTGAAGGATCTCCTACAAGGACAACTCCTATAGCAACTGAAATGTCAGAGGCTGATGCGCTGAGCTCTTATAAGTTTCATTACTCGGATGCTCGTATCTATCATCAGAGAGATCATTTGATCAGGGCATTCATTTTTTGTGCATAAATCATGGTATTGGAGGCTCGGTAGGCCGTTGAATCTAGATCATCTATACAGAATTTGATGGCAACCGGACCAACCCAATCAGAACCCGCTTCTCAAATCATGTTGGCCCATGCACCTGGTGAGAAAAGGGTTCTGGAAACCGACGATATCACTGCCAGGGAGGGGTCTAAAGTTGTAAGGGTTGAAGTTTCTGAAATTTAGATGAGTGAGGAAGGACGTACACATTTTGAAGAGCCTAAATCCTTGGGAGAAATGCCAGAGGGAGACCCTTTCATTGATATTATGGCTACTTTACCTGAATATCAGCCTACAGACCCTAAGGAGATGGATGATTCCGATCCAAAAGCAGCTAAGGAAACCCGTATGATACATCTCAATGGGTGGAAGTGTATTGGGCACTTCCTGAAACATATAATAGCTGAATGGGTTCCCTGAATAGAATCATTGCGCACCTGGTTGCGCCTTCTCTATGTCAGGGGTGTGGATGCTCATCACCTTCACGTAATGATCTGGGAGTACATGACTGAGAAGGTGTGGGAGAGTAGCTAACGTCTCGTCGTCGACCAGTTCCAGAATAGATCAGTGAGAATACTGAAGTTCCTTGAGGCTGAGCGAGAAGTTCAACACCTTAAAGAACAGGCAAATGAGCGAGCCATATTTTTTGTAGACCAATCCAATATTATCGAGTGGTTGAAGGCCCAGTTGGCTGAAGCCCAGGAGTAAGAAGCACAAAAAAACTGCCAAATATATGGGTTTCAAGCTGAGAAGGAGAAAATTCAGATCAGAGCTAACGAGCTCCACTCCGTAGCTGCTAACGAAGAGAGGGATCTCAAGGAGTGGGAAGTAGTCCTGGAGGATACAATCCAAAATGTGGTAGCATTGGAGAAATCCATCAAAGGGGATGATCCTAAGGGTCCTGTTTTGGCCAAACCTATAAACATGTATCCCTTTGTTTTCTTATCCCAAACTGCTTGCATAGACTTATCGTCTGCTTGCTTGTTTATTTTGATTATCGCATCTCCATCATAACAGTGGAGTAACCAGCAATCAATCCCTAAGCTCGCGTGGGTCGTGCCTAATGTGAGAAACAAGGGGTGGTTGCATCGTTACTTAATCTGAATATGAGAGTGCCAACCAATATTCAGGAATTCAGGTATAAATGACCAAAAGGTCTTCTAGGAAGAAAGAGGGAGGCCTGATTAGAGAATGAAGTTCTTAGAATAGTCAAGTTGCTGTTTTTTCTAATGTCCTCTAGTGCATGAGCAGACTAATGACAGGGGCATTAGAATCAATCTGAACATAGGGGAATGGAAATCGTGAATCATGATACCCAAAACTCAGAACACTATGGGGGTGGCGTGACAATGAAGGAAAACTAATGACTGTGTTCAAAACATAGTATCCCTATTACGTTAGCCTGAAATGGGGATGACAAATGAGGGCTAACCACTGACCATGTTTGAAACACAGGGCCTGACTCAAAATGTTATCCATTAGTCTTCTGGAATATTGGATTAGAATAGTAGGTGGCCTATAGATTGAGAATTTATACCATTAGGGGGGTTCTTTTAGATGTGGAATAGGATGAGGGTCCAAATAAAGGACACGCAAAGCATGGAGGGTGGAGTGATGGGTTGTTCAAATGGATTCCAACACTCTTGAAATTACACCACCATGTTGAAAACACATCAGGTGGGCGCATCGTCCTGACCATGGATCAAACTTACTTCTGAATAGGACCTCTCTAGTAAGGGCCTAAGACAACTTGCAGTTTTATGTCATGTCAAGGCAGATGATAGACCCTGGGCTGAGTCCAAGGTGAATTTCCTGGGTGTCGCTACGTATCCCATAAGGATGGGAATCAATACAAATGTAGTTCTCGAATACATCATGGTGAGAGACCAATGTTGGTAGGGTGAATCCTCTTTGGAAAGGAAGTCGACACATCCCATAGTTAACATGGGGCATCCTGAACTGGTTCAGGGTAGAATCGCAGTTTAATGTCATGTGTTGAGGACATGTGGACTCATGCTGTTTAACGTCATACGGTAGAACGGGAAGTAAAGGGGGAGATCCCAAAAGGGGAGTACATGATGCGGTAGCTATAAACCCAATGTGAATGAGGACATAAGGAGTCCGTACCGCACCATGTATCCCTAGAGGAAGTATTTTTAGGTCAAGAGACTAAAAGTGAAAGTTAGGCTAGGCCTGGGGCAAAGTGCTCGGGCGTTCCAACATATCCCATCAGAATAAGAATCAAGTCGCACATAGTTTTGGGATCACAGTTTAACGTCATACGGGATGAAAAGACTGTGTGGAATAGCTTCACCAGTACATGCCCCACTAAAACAACTAAGACCACGTGAGTCATGATCGATGTGGGAAATAAGGAGTAGTGATTGGAATCCCCTAGTGCAGGGAGGCACACATTAGGAGCGATGGGCCACTAGGTGAGTGACATTCCAATATTACTGATTCACCTTCTTAATAAACATACATGAATAGGGGAAATCAAATCAAGTGTTTTGGAATTCCACTTGAACACATGGGAGTGTAAATCCTTAAGTCATGATTCCCAAGATCTGTATCATGATGATAGCGGCATAACGATAGAGGATAACTACCGACCATGTTTGAAACAAAGAATCTATTTCACATTAGCCTAGAATGGGGACAGACAAATGAGGGTTGACCGCTGACCATGTTTGAAACACGAGACCTATTGCAAATGTTGTTTGAAGTCTTCAAGGGTGTTGGCCCAAGATGGTAGGTGAGCCAATGTGGAATGAGACTAGGCTGTAAAGGGGGTCCCTTCAGACATGGAAGAGGATGGGGATTAAAATAAAGGGCTCATGAAGCCTAGACATGAAATGAGATAATGTATATGTAAAAAATACAGACTTTGGGATCTTCTTCATGATTCATTTGAGTATGACAATGAGATGTATCAAATAGAGGGAGTTGAATCCATTTCCAATGACAAGGGTCCTGGTGCCGCACTCTCCTAGCTTAAGGTCTTAAAGTGGACCATTAAGAGGGGACCTAATTTAATGAAATTCTCACTGGTTAGAGAAGTAGTCGAACCCGATGCATAGTTCCCATAGGGAGATCTTAGTTTAGGGTTGTAGAACTTAGACCAAGCTAGGAAGAGACAAGGAAGAAACATGGTGTGGTTGTCGCAAAACCTGATGTGAATGAGAACCCAAGAGGTGCTTGTCACACCACATGCTTCCAAAGGAGTTTGGACTAAGGGACTGAAAAGGGGGAAGGATTTAAGATTCCTGTGGTTGGACCTACAAATGGTATGTATGGGTGTTCCTACGTATCCCATAAGGATGGGAATCAAGCCAAACATAGTTCTGGAAAATGTCATGCAGTTTGTTGTCCTACGGCAAGGATGGTTGGATCTTAGTTTAAAGGTCTTAGAGCTCAGACCATATATAGAAAGGAGGTAGGGATAAATGTGGTGTGACATTGAAAAACCCGACGTGAATGGGGATGGTAGGAGTCTATATCACACAATGTACTCCCTGTGGAGGTTTTAGGTCGAGGGACCAAAAATGAAAATTGGGTTGGGCCCGAGGCAAAGTGTGTGGGTGTTCTTATGTACCCCATGATGATGGGGATCAATCAATACATAGTTCTATAAGATTCATTCTATGATACCAATGCTAGGGACAATACTATCGTGAGGGTCTAGTCCATGCACCAAAAGAAGCGTAATTTGATAGATCTTGTTTGTTTTTTAGGATGGATGTGTGTTGTTTTTTTTTGTGAAGCAATAAACCTAGGATGGGGAATCCAGGAATCACTAAAGTAATCAAGACATATAAAGGAATTGAAAAATGGTATGGTGGATAACCACTACCAAACATGATGTCCCCTTGAGTGAGTACATCACAATGCAGTGTTGTTTTTTGTCGTGCAGCCAAGATGATAATGTCATAGTTTAGGGTTATATGATAAGACCAACCCATGAATTTTAATGTATTGAAATAAATATATAATAGTTTAAAGTCATGTGAGACTAGGAAGAATAGTTTAAAGTAATATTGCTTAGACACATACTGGAGAAATGAGGTTTTAGGGGGGAATGCGCATGGCGTGATAAAACATACCCGATGTGAATGAGGATGGGGTCCACACCACACCATGCACAATTCCAGGGAAGAAACCTTGGACCAAGGGGCCAGAAAAGGTTAGAAAATATAGGGATGGAACCCTGGAAAAAAAATTAGGTGTTCCTACATATCCCATGAGGATGGTAATTAAGCTATACGTAGTTCTGAGAGTGCAGTTTAACATCATACAGGATGAGAGGCAGGAGAGACAAGCTCCTATAAGGTGAGTACATGGTGCGGCTATTGAAAACCCGACATGATTGAGGACATAAGCCCATACATGACACACCATGAAATCCTATGAAAGTTAGGGCCAAAAGTATGAATAGAAGGGGTAATTAGTGGAACCCTAGCTGAACCCAAGGACAAGATGCCCAGGCATTCCTACGTATCCCATGAGGATGGGAATCAAGCAGTACATAGTTCTAGGAGTTTCATGTAGTTTTACATCCTATGGAAAGGACATAGAGAGATCTTAGTTTTAAGTTCTTAGATCTCATACCATAGAGAAGCGAGACTCTTCCAAATAGGTGCAAACCTCGACCAAATCCCTAAGCCCACATGAGCTATGCTCGATGTGGGAAACAAGGGTGAAGAAGGTTTTTTCAACACATGGAATACACGTAAAGGGGAAAATCAGTGTGGAGGCCCTAATGACGCCTCACCATAGATTTCTTCTCCTAATGTGAAAATGTGCATTGAGGGATAGTACCAAGATTTTTGAAATTCCAATTGTACATGATGGAGTGGAAAAGGATGTGAATCACGCAACTAGAATTTTAGGGTCATATGGGGTTGGCGTGACGATGAAGGATAACTATTGACCATGTTCGAAACACAGTATCCATATAGTGTGACCTGAAATGGGAACAACAAATGAACATTGACCACTGACCATATTCTCAATGTGGGACTTGTATCAATTTTTTATTCGAGATCCTCAAGGATGTTGGCCAGAAATAGTTAGAGATCCCTAGGGCCTAGAATCCATACCGTTCGGGGGTCCTTTTGGGTCTGAAAGATGATGAAATCCCAAATGAAGGGGAGCATGAAGCCTGAGGATGGGCGATAACATGTCTATGTAGAATCCAACACTCTAGGTGCTGAACCAAAGTGCTCCTAGGCACATTGGTAAACTACCAAAAAGGGCCGAGGGGCCGATTTCAAGAGCAGCTGACTTGAAAATATGAGTGTAGAATAGGGGGATAAAGAGATATCATGAGAAATAGGTATGTGGTGTGGTTTTTCCAAACCCAGTGTTAATCAGGACATAATCCTATACCACACTGCATGCCCCTATCCTGGAAGAACTCAGGCCAGGGGCCAGGAAGATAAGGAGGTTTCTAAGAAATGGGGTTGGACCCGAAGGCTAAATGTTTGGGCAGTCCTATGTATCCCATAAGGACTGGAATCAATCCACACGTAGTTATGGAGGATGTTTTGCAGTTTTATGTCATGCGGAAAGGATGCAGATAGGGGAAAGGTATCTCAATGAGGGATGTGTACAGCACAGGGAGTAACCCGACGTGAATGAGTACATAAGCCCATACCACACCGTACAATCCTAAATGAGAACTTGGGCCATGGGGCTGAAAAGTTTGAGGGATCTAATATGAGAAGTCTTAGTCAGTTCACAGTTTAACATCTTGTGGTGAGGATGATGGTGATCTTAGTTTAAGGTCATGGGGCTCAGACCAAAGATACATGAACCTTTATGTAGGTATTTCCTTACCAAATATCCTAAGCCCACGTGAGCAATGCTCGGTGTGGAAAACAAGGAATAGTATTAGGATCTACCCAACATATAAGGGTACAGAAATGAGGGAATGAGATAAGGTAGGGTCGGTCCTGATCAAACGGACACTCCTGCTCAAGTAAAACTAATGTTTGAAGGGATAGTAGGACAAAATGAATCACTGCATCCAATATTTGGGACATACGGGGGTGGTGCTAATGATGGAGGATAGCTCTTGACCGTGTTTGAAACATAGTATTCACATCGTGTGACCTAAAATGAGAACAAAAAATGAGCGTCAACCACTGACCATGTTCACAATGTGTGACTTGTATCAATTTTTCATTAGAGATCCTTGAGTACATTTGCCCAAAATGGTAGGAGAGTACTGGGGCCTAGCATCCATGTCATTCATGGGTCCTTTTGGATGTGAAGTATGATGAAGACCCAAATAAAAGGGATGTGTCAAGCATTAATATGCCTATAAAATTTAATGTCATGAAGGACGATGAAAGAGGTGGAGATCTCTAGGGAGAGGGATATATAGTGAGGTCACGATGAACTTGATGTGAATGAGGGAAAAAGCCTACACCCACCATGTGTTTCTACCCAAGGTGAGATCTTGAAGTTGGGGGCTAGGCCTATGGACGAAATTTTCGAGTGTTCCTATATATCCCATGAGGATGGGAATCAAGCCATACGTAGTTCTTGACATTACAATTTAATGTCTTACGGGACAATGGATATGGGGAGATATTAGTTTAAGGTCATAGAGCTCGGACTATAATGGTATATTTTCCACTTTTAGTTTAATGTCATGCAGGATGAGTATGGAGTAGTATTACATCTTTCATCTTGAACGAATCAAACATTTTAGCATCATGTGGTGAAGATGGAACTGTTTAAGGTCATGTGGGACCATACAGATCTTAGTTTATGGTCATAGAGCTCGGACCGTTTTTCAGTTTATTGTCCTGTGGGACGGAAAAGTAGTTTAATGTCATATAGGACGTAATAGTTTAAGGTCATGTAGGACCCTCACTTACTCAGTAAAAGTACTACTTGAGTAATTTTGAATTTGTGGGAGGATTTATATGCTCACCATCCATGGTAACCCGGGAGTATGCACCATTGGGTTAAACCTTGTGAATGATGTTAGGTCCTTCCCATTTGGGCTCTAGATTGGGTGGTTTCCTACCAGGTATCATCGGTGTTCTCAGAGCCAACACCAAGTCACCTTGCAAGAAATATCGGAGGAAAATTTATTATTGAAAGCTTTGGATATATTGTTCTGATGCCTTTCTAGATTGTGTAGGGCACGAAGCCTATTCTCTTCAACCACTTCCAATTTGGCCAGACAGATTTCATCTACCTTATCTAGTGCTTGTTGATCGTATACAGTTGTGCGTAATGAGGGAAATTGAATTTTGATGGGCAAGACGACCTCTGTTCTATTCACCAGGGAGTATGGGGTCACCTGGGTGGAATTATGAGACATTGTTCAATAATCCCAAAGGGAGTTGGGGAGTTTTTCTAGCTAAATTCTCTTGTTCTAACCAACCATCTTCTGAAGAATATTGGATAGGGTTTTTTTGAATGCCTCGATCTTCCCATTTTCATGTGCGTGATATATGGAGGTACGGTTAGAATTGATGTCGTACTTGGTGTACAATTTCTTCAACTCAGCTACCTGGAAGTTGGTGTCGTTATCGGTGAGGATAGTGTGAGGGACTCCAAATTGGTAGATTATGTTGGAGCTCACAAATTCAAAGATAGAACAGGCCTAGACCTCCTTGATCAGAACTTCTTCTTCCCAATTGGAGAAGAAATCTGTAGCGGTCAGGATGAATCTGCACTAGAAATTCATCGCTGGTGGATATGGTCCCACGACGTCGAGTCCCCAGACCGCAAAGGGAAAAGAGTACTTGGTAGTGTGGAGAGGCTTTGGTGTCTGATTCACAAAGTTGGAATGGATTTGGCAAGAATGGCACCCCTTGGAAAACTCGATGCAGTCACGAATCATGGAGGGACAAAAAAACCCCAGTATCCAAATCTGGTGAGATAATTTTGGCCCTGTCTGATGAGCCCTGTAAGAACTGGCATGAACTTCTTGCATGACCTAAGATATATCACCTCCTTGAATACAACAAGGGAGGACGCCATCAAATCCTCACTTTTATAGTATCTTCTCAAGACCGAGACCACTCTGGAGGGTAAACTGTAATGTGCGACGTCAGATTCATTCAATCTTGGCTCGATCTTCTAGAAGATTACCGTGTTTGAGGTACTCAATAAAGGGGGTCCTCCAATTGGGAGTCACTTCTAGCACTGCATCAGGGGGGCCTGGGGATCCTGACATGGAGGCACCAGTGGTAAGGCGGCTTACCTGTGGGTTATCATCATCATCTAGAGTGATGGGGGTGATAACCCTCCGGTGTTCCACGTGAATAATCAAATCATCCTAATCAGTCTCCGCAAGAGATGTATCTATTCTAGCCAAGGAATTAGATCAACCATTCTGGGATCGAGGTACATGGGTAACTTCTAGCTGAGACTAGAACTGGGCCATCAGCTGGCGGGTAAGTTCCAACAGTGGTATGAGATCTGTCTTTATGATGACATAGTCACCATTGATTTTCTTAATAACTAGTCTGGAGTCCCCTTTCACATGAAATTTTGGGACATCAATCTCAAGGGCCAACTCGAGGCCATTAATGAGGGCTTGATACTCTGCCTCATTGTTGGTACAACCTTTTGAAAATAGGAATTAATATAGAAGAATGACTTGTGATGGCATAATGAATATGATACCCAATCCCACTCTGTTGAGTCTGGGGTTGTTGAGCCTTCTACCGATAGGACTTTGGGAAGCACCATCAAAGTTTATTTTCCAACATGGAATGTCTTGGTCTACTGAGAAGATTTCCTCATCCAGAAAATCAAGGTCTAGGGACTGGTCCGAAAGAGCTGGATAGGCGTCAATAAAGTCTACCAATGCATGTCCCTTAATATCCTTCTGGGGGAAAAACCTGTCGAACTACTAGAGGATTATTGCCCACCAAGCTAGACAGCCTATCAACATGGGGCAGTTCATGATGTACTTCATCGTATCCACTCATGACACTAATTTTATCTCATGGTGCTACAAGTAATGTCGTAATTTATGCACTGCGAATACCAGCGCAAGGAATATGTTCTTGATAGGGGAGTATTAGTTCTCTGTATTGAGGAGCATGCAGCTGAGATAGTAGAGATTGTTCTCTGTTCCCTCGTTGTTCTTCTGGGCGAGAAGGGCACCAAGAGATCATTCATGGGTGGTCACATAAAGGATAATAAACTTTTCAAAAATGGGTGGCCTTAGGATCAGAGGCTATAATAGGTACTGCTTGATTTCCTTGAAATCAGTCTAACATTCCTCTTCCCACTGATAGGTAGTGTCTTTCTTCATGAACCGAGAAAAGGTCTTACACTTGTCGGCCAAATTCGCAATGAATCGGCATATGTAGGCCAAGTGGACTTGAAATACTAGAAGCTTATGAATGTTGCTCGGAGAAGAAATCTGACTGATGGCCTTAATCTTCTTCGGATCGATCTCGATGCCTCTATATCTGACAATGAAGATAAGAAACTTTCTGGAGGTGACCTTGAAGTAACACTTCAATGGGTTCATCTTCAGATGGCGAGAACGGAGGAAGCTAAACACTTTCCCAAGTTATTTGATATGGTCTTGACTCTGGTGATATTTTACCACTAGATCATCCACATAGCATTCCACCAACGTCCTAAGTATTGGATTAAATATGTGGTTCATGGCACACTAGTAGGTGGAACCTGCATTATTTAGACTAAAGGGCATGACTTGGTAACAAAAATTACCTTGTAGTTCCTTGAAGGCTGTAGACTCCTCATCCTCATGGGCTATTCAAATTTGGTTATACCTAGAATACCAATCCATGAATAAGATATCCTAGAACCCATCAGTGGAATCGATCAACACTTCCATCATGGGAAGGGGAAAATCATCCTTCGGACAGTGACAGTTGAGATCCCAGAAGTTGATGCAGACTCTGATCTATCTGTTCTATTTCCTGATGGGCACAATGTTGGATAATCATCTGGGGTACTAGACCTCCTTGATGAAAATGGGTTTGATGAGCTTATCAACTTCAGCCTCAAACATGGCACCGTGACAAGGGTGTGTCTTTCTGGGAGGTTGTTTGAACCCGTGATGATTTTCTGGAAGACCTAGGCGGTGGATGGCAACTTGAGGATCTAGTCATGTAATATCATCATAAATCTAGGTAAATACATCATGATGTTGCTTCATGAATTCTATATACTTCTGTTTCTCTTCAATAGGCATAGTGGCACTGGTCAATGTGGGTTTCAGATCTGTCTTGCTACTGAGGTTCACCTGTACCAATTCATCGACCGTGGTGGTGACACCCTCTTCAAAAGAAGGAGGTTCATCTTCTAAATATTATTCTTCACTTATGGGTGAGGGATACTTGGTGGTAGTAGATTCCTCTAAGTCAATAGATCCCAATGGGAAGCTGGTTCCAGCCTGAGCGGTAGTAGACACTGCATCGGGGGACTCTTGTGCTACCGAAACCATAGCGATGAAAGATGTCGACCCAATCCCATCTGGTCTTCGGACTAAGGGGATATGCTTGATGATATTGAATAAATAGTGGTGTGTTGTCTTGATACAGTTTATCCTAGCCTAATGAAACAAGAAATTATGGTGTATTTTTGTTTCCATGGGGCGGACATCACAATATCTTATGGGGTAGGGGGCTCTGGGATCACCCGAGCCTGATTTTTATAGGAATACAAGGTGATCTTCCAGCATCTCTTAGACTTGATAATGTTCTCCCCCCTCATTCCAGAAACAATAAATAATTTCCCCATATCTAGGGTCGTATACTCCAATTGGTGGATTGGGAAAATTTAGGCATCATCCAGGTCTGTCCATGGGTCGGTCGTAGTCATAGCGTGTTCAACCTCGTTAGCCTAAATCTGCTTGTCCTTGCTCTTGTAATACTCAGCATCTAGGTAGATTTCTTCACAAGAATAAAATTGAGACATGTCACCTTGGAGTATTCCCACCCAACAATTAAGGAAGTACATAAGGAACTGGAGATACGATGAAGGGACCGATGCATACAGGTGAAGCCATGGCCTATCCATCAACGCATTGTAAGCAGTGTCCTGTGAGACAACCATGAACTCGGTGCTAGATACCAACCCAATGAACTAGGTATTCTGGAGGATCTTGATTATTGGTGTATGTTCCGTTCTATCATAACCTTGGATTTTCAGGTTATAGGGACTCAGATCATTCTTGGATAACCCCATTTTTTCAAAGTGTATAGGTCAGGATTAGGTTGATCCCAGAGCCTGTATTGACAAGACAGCGATGAACCTCCACATCATTGAAGTGACTAGTGATATATAGTGGGAGGATGTTCCCCTATATGGTATAGCCTTAAACTCCTCTAGATAAAGATATAATGGTCTGACATTCATCATGCTCGACTACCTCAGCATGGAAGGCTTCGACAGCTTCTACCTCTGTATCAAACTGGAGGGGGATTATTAAAGCTTCGTTAAGGGATTCATGCATATATACTAATAGTAGAAGGTCCTCAGGATAGATAGCCTCATAATAATTATAACAAGGTGATTGAGGATATCATACTTTCGTTCCAAGCGTGAACTTATACTTACAAGAGGTAGTTCTGCGGCGGGGGGTATGACGGCCCCTTCTGGATGAACCGGTGGTTGACTGGTGCTGGGAATGTCTCGCTTCTCACTAGTTGAAGCTCATGGAGTGACTACCAAATGTGGACTAGATGAATGGGGTCATCCCATAACAGAGAGTGTCTGATCGTAGTGTGGTCGAGGTAGCTCTGCCTGATCAAATAACACAAACGGTGACAAAGGTGGACCTGATAACACCATATGAGAAGGTTGTTCATTCTGAGCTCTGCACTGGGCCTGCTATCTGGTTTCGGTGGCATGCATAGCCTGAATGGAAGCTCTGACCGAGGCACTCTGATGACCTATATATCCATATCCCTGTCGACACTGGTGATAGCTGGCGATGTTGGGAGGATCCTTCTGGAACTCCTCGCTGTCAGAAATCATGTAGGGGTTTACCAGCTCCACAGTGTTAACTAAAGAATACCCTTGATCTTCACCTGAATAATCCTCCACTATAGGATGGATTTTGGGGGAAATCTCCATCTCTGGGGGCATTAATTTGCTGATACTATAGGATGATGATGGCATCGATGGGGGACTTTGTATTCCCTTGCATTGTCGATGCTTGCTCTTCTGAGAAGAGGGAGGCTGAGCCATTGAGGTAGAAGTACTGGTTACAGGTGATGCGGCATCTTCTGAAGGCTCAGGTCAATTTATTCATGCACAGATAATACCATGGGCATGGAAAACTACATTACAGTCCATCCAGTCATCATACGTCTAGGATCCGTAGTTAGAAACCTGATACCACTCACCTCCATTGTCACTACCGTTGTCTGGCTTCACAAATACACATGCCAATTACACCAAAGTTGTTCCTAACTTGACTTTTTTGATATCAACCTAGTCTTGAAGCTAGTCTTTAAACACATAGCACTATTTGAGGGTGTTCCCTGGTATCTGGTGATAGGGGCAGTAATTTGGGCGATCAGTTAGATCTACCTCTTCAGGCCTCTTGCATTTGGGAAACCATATAATTCCATGTTCCAAGGAACTTCGAAAATAACCAGGGACCTGAGCCTCATTGAATGAGTAGGTTTAGTTTATCCTATTCAAGAAGGTGTCTCTAGGAGCTTGGCCCTGATGAGGGGCTGGAGGATCATGTCAAGGAGGTGGAACCTGGTTATCTCGCCTAGAGGTGGGGTGCGTTTCGCGGGGGTGTCTTCTGATTCTGAGGTGGGAACTGCTGGGCTAGAGGTTATGCCTGAGGTGGAGGGACCCTGAGAGGTTGTGGGGGTGGCTCCACTGGTAACAAATCTAGTTATCTAGGGGACTCTATTTGGGCCACTGCTATGGGCTCATCCATAGAGGCTCTTCTAGCAGGAATTGCATGAGGCAATGGACATGCCTACTTGGCCTGCTACAAGGATTCCTCTAGATGCTGGGCCTTATCAGAGAAATCTTGGAATCCCACAGGGTAATTTTGAGTAATGAGAGAGGGTACCAATTCGTTTTTGACATTCCCCACACATATTTTCAGCAGATGTTCCTGAGTTAGTGGCATATCCAAGGAGTGGGTGAGGACTTTCCACCAGGCGACAAAGTCCGTGACACGCTCGTTAGGCCTATGCTTTCACTTGAAGAGGTCTGCAATACTCATCTTCTGGGTGATAGAGATGAACTGGTAAAGAAACTATCTACAGAGATATTCCCAACTGACGAATGACCTGATGGTTAGCTAGTTGTACTAGACAAACGCGGGCCCTTCAAATTTCTGTACGAAACACCAGAGCTTGGCGGCCTCTTGCTACACTGGAGTTCCCGGAATGGGTCCTCAGCTTGAAATGAAGTGGGCCAGATGCTGCAACGGGTCACCCATCCCATTAAAGGGAGTTAAGGTGGGTTTCTGAAACCTAGGGGTGTTGTAATATCGTCGACCCACACCGGATATGGATTTCCATCAGGCGGTATTTCCACCTTTCGAGTTTCTAATGCCTCGAGGCGAACAATGAGGTCCACCATCAGGTCATCTGGGTAGGGATTTCTTCCTTGATGAGGATCCTTGATTTCCAGTTCATTGGCAGGTTCTTCAACATGATAAGCAGGCCCAGCGGCTCATAGAACGGTTGGTGGGGTGACCTACGGAGTGGCTAGAGGAACCTGAGCTGGGTCCGTGAGATTACCACACCACTCAGGTGGATTTGGTGACACATATCATACCCTCTTCCCATAATTTTAGTCCTCTATCCTGTCTATGTGGGAATGATGGTCAGGGTCACCTGGAGAAAATTCATTGGGGGACTGTTGTACCTGCCCCTACTTCCCCTTCCGAGGATCACCATAGTCTGGCCACCACTACGTGGCACATTAATCAAGGAGTCCATACACCATCTTCTTGTGATCCGTAAGCTCTTGGCGTAACACAGCTTTTTAGGTATCATCTTCTATTTTCTAAACTAATCTAGACGGGTCAGAGGGTTTGACGTTCCCAAGGTTCTCCTTACCCTTATTGGGATTCTGGATGAGGACTAATGCCTTGGTGGGAATGGGAAGACCCAGTAGATTTCTCTACTGGAAAGTAACCCTTCCCAATAAATCCAATAGTTATGGCACTCCCCCATGGTTAGGTTCTTGTCAAGAATCTCTAGCTCGTTCTCCCCCTCAGATAGATCAGCCATGTTAACCACGACTCTACCGAGAGGAATATCCGCAATATCTCTTAGAAAATCAGGATGGAACCAGATAGAATAGAATTGATGGGAAGCATACTACCCCTAACCATGGACCTGAACATGAGGGGAAGCCTCCTTGATAATTCTGCAGAGCACTTTAAATCTCTGAATGCATCATTGCTGGAGGGTCCGGTGGAGAATGGGCGAATCAAGGCGCTAGGACAAAGGGAGTGTGGCCAATTCAACCATACGTCATTGCTGATCAATATATTCAAAGTGTGCTTGAATCTTGGGGTAATCCACTCACTAATAACAGAGATTAAAGTGTGTCGCCCATAGGGTTTGGTGAAATCATGCAACTTCCTCCTGAGTAAGAGATTCTGGCACACTGAAGTTTGTAGTTTTAATTGGGTAGAACATCTTTGGGAAATGATCCACTACAAGGATGTCCCAAAAAATCCTTCGCTCAGACTCAGGATCTGGACCTTGGTTTCCCCACTCATAAACTAGAGGCGGCTGCGGGACCGGAAACGGCACTGAAGCGGACCATTGAGATGGTAGACCGGTCGGTGGAGAATACGGCGAATGAGCTGACACTCCACTGCATCTCAGGATGTCCTACGATGAATGAAATGATTGAGCCACCACTTCCCAGTAAGACAGATTGGCGACCACGACCTCCGGTGTAGGGGCTGCGATTACTAGTGGTGGGCCATATTGTTGTTCATCCTCTGTCGGTCCCCAGAATAACTCTATGTTATCTCTGGTTGATGTAGAGAATGACCTCATGGATGATAGGGATGATTGAATAGCCAGGACCTAGGAAGGGGCCAAATCTTCTTCCACCTGGATATATCTATAGAGGGAGGCAGGAATCCGGTGGACCTCGCATTCCCAAAGGATGAGGCTAATATGCCTTGTTCCTGCCCTGAACCTTGACATAGAGGATTGAGGTGAGGTTTCCATTGCCGAATCGCATTCCTCCTTGGAATCTATGAAGAAAACTAGCTTAATTGCATCCTGAATCTTCTTGGTTCTCTTTTTATGGCGTCAGGGACCCACCCTCCTACCCCGGGATGGCTCTTCGAGGCAGGGAAGATTTTTGGATTGAGGTGGACCAACGGCCAAGTTGATGCTGGGGAAGAGAGGACTTCCGCCTGGGTGAGCTGGGGTGCGAGGAGCACCTAGACAGATGTCAAAGGGAACATGGGGAGGACCTTCGTGTCCACTGGCTGATGTGTGGAGGGAATATCCACGAGAAGTGATGGAGCTAGTAGGACCTCCACTGGAGATGGTGGGAGCATGGGTAAGGCCTCTATGCTTATTTCCTTTGGCAGAATTGGTGTGAGGAGGGTCCTCATACTGGTCGAGATGAACATGGGTAGTACCTCTGTTTTAGGTTCCCTTGAAGTGAGGAAAACCTTCGCTTCTATGATTGCTGGGATGATGAGGACCTTCATCTGTTTCTATAAGGACATGGGGAAGACTCCCACGCTGACGGTTCACCCGATGGGTAGAATATTCACATCAGCGACCTATGACAGGAGGAACGGCTCCATACATGAGGTCATGGGTGTGGAAGAGGCTTCCATACTAGGTGTCAATGCTGCAGGGAGGAACTTCACTCAGATTGAAGGTGGTATGGGGAGGACCTCCACACCGATCTTGGGAGTGGGTAGGGCCCACACTCTCATTGGTGATGGTACGGGGAGGACCTCCATACTGTATTTCATTACTACGGGTCATCCTGTGATGGGTGCCACCTGTGTTGGTGACCAGGAGAGTTGACCCAGCCTGCATGTGGGGCAGTTGGGGCCTCGATCTAGGCCATGCGTCTGTGTTCCCCGTCTCAGAATAAATAGGAGTCCAATGGTATGTTCCAGCAGTGGCACGACCCACGGTATCCATTGGTGTTGACTCCCCTCAGCGGGCATCCTCCTCAGCCTGCACCTGATGTTGGCGTTGGGTCAACTAGACTAGGGCTGGTGATGTAGGTGCATAACCCACCTACTCTTCGGCATGTGGGGCAGGGTGGTGGCACTAACGCAGCCTGGAGGGAGGCCTCCTCGGGCTCCCCTAGAATAGGATTCCAGCTGGGTTGTTCTGGACACCTTTCACCTCATTGGCATAGGGGAGGGAGTCATTGAAGAATTCTGGGGAGAGGTTCCCGTAACGATTATACGTCGGAATGGGGAGCAGTGGTTCCCTGCATGTCCCTTGGGGCGGTGGTGATGATGAGGTGCAGAAGCCTGTAAGTCTTGTCGGGCCATATCCCAGGTTGGGATAATCCCCTCCTCATATCATCAAATGAGGTCATTAATTAACCTTCTCTAAATGAATTCAGATGGGGAGATGGGGCGTGGGCACCTAGCAGCTGTGGACATGGAGGTTTCCATAGTGGAGATGATTCCACACGGGGTTGTCGCGTTGACATTTCCCCTGTCCCTACGTCGGTGGTTGGTCGGTGATTGGTTTCCTGTCATGATAGCTTGGGTTCTAAAAAGTAGGGATATTTAACCATTAGTGCTGAAAGAAGGAAAGTGACGTCCAGTGCCCCAGTTCCATTTCGTCTTCCAGGGTTTGTAAGAAGGATCCACACTGAAAACGTTGCAGACCGAGATGTCCAACGTTCAACTTCCCCAATTTCTGGTGAGTTTCACATGAGGACCACTATTTTCTTGGTGGGACCTGGAGATAGATACATGGATCCAGTGACATGCTAATCTACTGATGTCTCAAATGCTACTAATCTTCACATTGATGAGAAGAACTTCACATTGGTTTCACCATTTCTATTTCCAATTCTTTCGCCAGGGTGTGCATCTGTCTATGGAGGACGTGCAACCATTACCCCACATTCCCACTTTCCAAAGGTGGGTGGAATCCATCGCTTATTGAGGAATTTTTTGTCCTTGATCAAAACGGGATGATGGGATGTTAGTTCCTCCTTCCGTGGATTTCTCCTCAGAACTCGTTGCCTAGCCTAGGTATCCCTCATAGAATTAAGGCATTGTTTGTGAAACTCTTCCTAGTGCCATGTCTTCATGTATTCT
This sequence comes from Viscum album, assembly GCA_963277665.1. Lineage (NCBI taxonomy): Eukaryota > Viridiplantae > Streptophyta > Magnoliopsida > Santalales > Viscaceae > Viscum > Viscum album. The sequence goes on from OY728121.1 coordinate 770,433,827, forward strand.
AGTTAATTACATTGCTTCTGTCAAGACATTACAAGGGGTCCATTCAGGGTAGCAACCTTCGGTCGGGGGAGTAGTACTATTAGAAATCACTGGCATGTCTGGATGCTGGAACACTGATGTGTCTGGATTTCTTCCCCTTATGATAGGGCTTCTCGAGGATGCATAAGCCCGAGGCATCCCACGTTTAATTCAGGGAATTTTATTCCATAGGAATGTCTATAAGGTTTTCCTTAGCTTCCCAAGTTTAACATAGGGTATGTTGTGAGTTTAACTTCTAGCGGAGACAAATCAAACTGATTAGAACACTGATGGGAGTGGATCAGATGGGTGCAAACCTAGGAGGGTTTGATGATGTTAGGGCTAACGTGTGGTTAGTTACCCTATTACTACTAGGAGAAGTAAGAAATTGGGTGACATGATCTCACCAAGATGTGGTGGACCGGGTACGAATAAAGATGCATATGGATTGTTGAGAGTGGATGGAGAGTGAGATGAATTAGATGCGAGGGCGACAGTGATATTGGGATTGAACCTCGAAGAGACTTCCTATGTATCCCCATGGTAGGGAATCAAATTCCACATAGTTTAGTGGGGCGATGGGGCACCTAAGGAGGTGACCTATGTAAATGGAATGTGGATGGGATCCATAGGAAGTAGAACCTATGGGTTGGGGAATGACCTTCCCAAAACACATAGGCTTGAGGGAGAGAGGCCACAATGAGACATGGGTGATGGGATTGAACTTTAGGGAGGCTTCATACGTATTCTCGTGGTAGGGAATCAAAGTACACGTAGTTCAGGAAGGGGGCATAGAATCGGGGTGTACACATAGAACAATGACCCGATGATGTTCTGGGGATTACACGTGGTTAGCAGCCTAGGGTTGGTCTAACGCTCAAGGGGAGGACTAGAGATGTGGGTCCCAACAAGAGGGACACCAAAGTTAAACAGTGTTTGGTGTTGAACCTTGAGGAGGCTTCCTACGTACCATGTCTAGAAGACAGGGATCAAACCCATGTAATTCATCTTACAACGGCTTACCGTCGTGTGGGGATGAAAATAGCTTACCGCTGGATGGGGTACAATGGCTTACCATCGATTGGGGAACACAACGGCTTACCATTGATTGGGGAACACAACAGCTTACCATCAATTAAAAAACACAACATCTTACCATCGATTGGAAAACACAACATCTTACCGTCGGTTGGGGAACACAATGGCTTACCGCCGATTAGGGTTCACAATGGCTTATTGTCGATTGGGGTTCACAATGGATTACAATCAATTGGGGTTCACAAAGACTTACTGTCTATTGGGGTTCACAATGTCTTACCGTCGATTGGGGTTCACAATGGATTACTGTTGATTGGGGTTGGACCTTAGGGAGGATTCTTACGTACCTTGTCTAGGAGACAATGATCAAAGCCCACATAGTTTGAATGGGTATAGTTTAACATCATGCGGGATAAAAAGGTGTGTATAGTTTAACGTCATGTGGGACGAGGTTGTACTGGCATGAAGTCGTCGGAACTAATGGGTGTTAGGCTTGAAACTCAGGGAGGCTTCCTATGTACCCTATCTAGGAGACAAGGATCAAAGTCCACATAGTTCGGGATGCTAGATACAGTTTAACGTCATGTGGGACAAAGGTGAACCGACATGAAGGGGTTCGGGATAAGTAGGTGTTGGTATTGAATCTCAGGGAGGCTTCCTACATACCTTTCCTAGGAGACAAGGATCAAAGTCCATGTAGTTCGGCATGGTTTGGGCCTTACATGCTAAGGCGTCCCATTAAGGGTTCCATGGCCAATGCTTACTCTAAGCCCACGTGAGTCATTCTCAGTGTGAGAAACAAGAGGCAAAAAAGACTTGACGATCACGTTGTGAAAGGTATGTCCACGGTAAGTAGAGTGGGGATTACATGTGGTCAGTGGCCCAAAGAGGAAATAGGGTCTTACATGTGGTTAGTGGCCCATGGAGATGATTATTGGGACTTACTCCAGGATGGAGGCTAGATGGAGAAAGATCTCAAAGGGAAAGGTATGGGATAACAAAGGTCCCTGTGCCCATCTCTCCTATGGTCTTTGGCACCGAAGAAGAGAGGAGGATCAGGGATGATACCTCCTGCAAGAAAGGCTAGGGGCTTACACCAATATGGTTTCTCTTCCCTACAGACAGATGCCACTCCATCAAAGAGGATCTCATTCCATGTGAGGAAGATCTCACTCCCATGGAGATGAGCGGGCATGGAGAATTTTTGAGACGGGGTGCCCTGCGTGTGTTTCATGGGGTGAGGCCACAGTTTAATGTCATGTGCTGAGGACGATGGTGCTTGGCAGTTTAACATCCTGCAGCTCGGATGAGGCAGGTTCACTATACATCCCTATTACTTACACAACTAATACCCACCCACCCTTGGGGAAGGGAAGGCATCAGCAATGACGTTGCATTGGGGTGTTGTAGAGTGATCCATTGAGGGCTCACATTAGTGTGGCTATGCGAAGAAGTAATATATGTTAGCGTGCCTGTGAGAAGAATCATAAGGCTAAGCAATGCAACATGAAGCACCACCCAAGGGACCTTGAAGTCACTTCGTACGAGCCTGGAGGGCCGTATAGGATAAGTATGCATGAGACAAGGATGTTGTGCATAAGAGGGGATCGAACATGGTTCCTTAGGGTAAGGAAGACACATGAAGCTCACAAGGAGAGAGGATTGAACACAAAAGAAGGGGTTTTCATGCAATAGGTGTGGAAATGGGAACTTTTGCGTGCAATAAGCTAGGATGCGCAGATAAAGGAGATATGCACAAAATTGGGGGAGGCTATTCATGAAAGTGGTCGATCAATAAAGCAACTGGATGATGGTCAATACCAAGGGGTTTTCCACTAAGGCGGACCCCTAGGAGACCTGTCACGGAAAATTTGGTACCTGAAAGTCATCTTTTTCATGCAGAAGAGTGTTTTGTGAACTAGGGAGATGGTTCGAATTCATTATCCCCGAAAGGGAGGGGGATTTACTTCTACTTATAGGTAATCGGGGGTTGTGGGTGCACGCAGAATTCAGCCTGTGTAGAAAACCTGACCCATCAGTCGGCCGTGCGGGACTTTCCGCGCAGCGTGCAAAAAATTCTTCTGGGCGCGTAAATTTTTGTACCATTGGGGTAGCATTACACACACTTCTCTAATTTTCTGCATAGCCTTTCATCTTGTCCAGGACCAGTTTTCTTAGTCTAAATATGCCTTTGGTTTTCCCAAAATGTTGGCCCGAGGCCTTCTGTGGATTTCGGCGGCTACAGTGACATTGGAAACAATCATCTCTTGGGTTGTTCCATACTATACCTTTTAAGTGCCTTTTTAATATGTATACTTTGACTTTTCCCAAGAAACCTATTATATATATCTCGGTAGATATCAATCCCTAGAATGTAGGTTACTTAACTTAATTCTTTCATGGAGAATCATTCATTTAAACAAGTCTTAAAATACTATAAGACTTGAACTTCATTTCCCATAATTAATATTTCATCAAAATATAATACTAGGAAAATAATGGCATTACCACTAACCTTCTTATAGACACATGGATCACTTTATTTCTTGATGAAACCAGATTCTATTATGGCCTCATCAAAATAAACACTTTTTGATCATGATGCCTACTTTCACCCATAAATGGATCTTTATAACTTTCATACTTTATTGGCATTATTTGACTATATAAACCATTTAGGTTGAGTCATATTGAAATTTTCAACAAACTTCCCATTTAGAAAAGAATTTTTTAACATCCATTTTCCAAATTTAAAAATCATAGAAGGTTGTTATTGCAAGTAATATTTTGATGGATTTCAATATCACTGCTAGTGAGAAGGTTTCTTCATAGTCTATGGTTTGATGTTTCCTAAAACCCTTTGCAACCAGACATGTTTTGTAGGTATTTACTTTACCATCTATTTCCATATTTTTCTTAAATACCAATTTACACCTAATGGTTTTCACATTAGCTGAAGGGTATACAAAAATCCAAACTTGATTTTGATATATGTATTCCATCTCAGAATTCATGGATTATTTCTATTTAGTATCATCCTTTACATTTTATACTTCCTTGTAGGTTAGAGTTTCATAATTCTCTAAGAGTATTATGTCACCTAAATTAGTGATAATAAAATCATATCACTCTGGTTGTTTTTCCTCTTAAGTAGACCTATGCAGTACTTGTCTCTCAGGAGCATCTTCATCTCCCATTGTCTCTTGTGAATATTGTTCTCATACCAACTCTTGTACATATGAAGCATCAACTTCATTGAAGTCAATATTTCTCCTAGTATTGCCATTGGAAATGTGTTCCCTTTCTAGAAATATGGTATGTATTTCCATAATAACTTTTCTATCTTAAGGGTTATATAGGTAATATCCTTTATTTTATTTAGCATAAACTATAAGGATTCACTTCGTGATTTGGGATGTTAATTCGTCACTAGGTATATTATTGAAAAAATATTTTCATCCCCACACATGTATGTATAAAAAACTGGGTTTAATTCCATAAAAAACTCAAATATGTAATCCTATACGTTGCTTTAGCAAGTACTCGGTTAATGGTATATATTGATTTATTCAACACATATCCCCAAAAGGATAATGAAAGAGTTGTCTGACTCATCGTTTATTTGATCATGTTAAGTATGGTTTGAATCCTACATTCACTAACACCATTCCACTAATCTGTATAAGGAGTGAATTGGGATATTATCCCACACTCCTTTAAGTGATCAATGAATACTTGGTTTAGATACTCCCCACCTCAGTCTGAGTGGAGTACCTTAATCTTCTTACCAAGTTAGTTTTCTACTTTATGATAGTATTCCTTAAATATATAAATGGAATATAACTTATACCTCATTAAGTAGATATATCCATACCAATAATAGTCATCAATAAAATTAATGTACTAAAAAATCTCACCCATTTCCCCAACAAGAAAGTGACCACATGCATTGGTATGAATTAATTCCAGCATCTCTATGGTTCTTACTCCTTTCTCAGTGAATGGAGCTTTAGTCATTTACCCTTATAAAAAAGTGTGACCTACATCCAAGGGTTTTAACTTAGTAGATTCTAAATACCCTGATTGATTTAATTTATTTCAATGCTTCTTAATTACATTACCAATCCAAAAGTTTTATAGTTGGGTATTATATGAGTCATTATCATTGGTTTTCTCATTGATTTCCATTATAGGGATTTCAAGTTCATATATATACAATACATTATTATGATATACCATAACATAACATATGTTATCCTAATAAAATAGACAATATTTATTTCCAAAATTGAAATAAAATCTCATAGTGTCCAAACTTGAAATTGTGATTATGTTTATAGTCACTTAAAGTACATAATTATAGTTTTTTAAAATAATAACCAAACCACTGGGAAAATTAAGATAATATATCCCACTTCCAAGGCTACTAGTCTCACACAATTTATGGCCTATAGATCCACCTTACCCTTTTTAATCTTCTATAATCTACTTATTTCTTGTATATGAATAAAAATGTGTTAGAAACATGTTATATCCACTACCCAACTTGTAGATAAAGACAAATTGCATCCAATGAAAAAAGTACCTAAGGTGGAATAATCATATTGCTTCTTTTCCTATCCATGAAATTCTTCTTCTAGTGGAATTTCTTTCCACATGAAAATAAGATATCCACCTGTTCATTACCTTCCCTCTATATCTTTGGATTCTTGGATGGATGGTGTGTTGGTGTCTTCAACTTGGTTTTATCCTTATACCCCTTAGATTTTCCCTTCCTCCTCTTATTCACTATAAGGAATGAATAGTTGGTAATTCTCATATCCTTATCATCCTGGTGAACTAGATCCAATAGGTTCATGAGAAACTTTTTCAAGTTATTAATGTTATAATTAATAATGAAATTCAAGAATCTAAGTAGTAAAGATGCAAGAATGAGATCATTTTCTAGTTCTTGGATCAGTTTGAACCCAAAGGACTCAAATATATCAATTTACACAATAATATTGAGTATATGTGGTTTTTATTGATTCCATTATGCAATAATAAACCTAAAAAATGCACTTGATATCCCATATCTCACTTTCCTTGCACTCTCCTGATATAACTCTTAGAGATGATATGGCATCCTATAGGCATCTTCTTCCTCATGCATTTTTTGTAGTTGAATAGACATCGATGACAACATGATACACTATACATATAGTTCATCATCTATATGTTTCTTATCTTTATCTTTATCTTCCTTTCTTTCTCCATAATGTGGATCGATAGGAATTTTTTACTCCATCACATAAAGCTTCCTCACTTGGCATAGTACTGTGTGTAAGCGCCTATACCACTCCTAGAAGTTATGGCTGGTTAGAATATTATATTTATCTAGTATAAATAATAGTTATTTTGAACTAATGGAGGTGTTTTCCATTTTATATACAATAAAATAGACTTAAAAGTTAGTACTTTATCTTGAAAAATGATTAGACATTATCGATTAATTAAATCATTAAAATTATCTAATTATTTTAAAGAATCCTATTATCCCTCACTATTAGATTTGTAATACAGAGTCACTTGAGTATTATAGTGGAAAGAATCCTTGAAACCTATCCTAATAGTCCATGATAAGGCTACACCATTACTTGGAGAGTTAATATATAGGCTTTAGATTGGTCAACCGCATTGACTCGTGGCTCCTTGAACTATTGAATGAGATCCTAGGTTCTAGGAATCATAACCTTGATTTTTTTAACAATTCACCTACAAAGTGGAAAAAATCTAGTTATGGATAATTATTTTCTATCTTATTTAGTTAAATTGACTCATCACACTCATAAGAACTCCCCAATAGTGGGTGGCACCCTCAACTAAGGAAGATAAGCACCTCATACACCCAGTTTTGTTGAAATGAAAGTGATGAAAGGTGTTATGAATTAATATTTCTTTGAGGATTTTTAGTATTACTTGATGAATTAATTCATTTTCTATTTGATATACTCATACTATGTGATCACTCTCAAAACTGAACAACATATTAAATAGAAAACATTCATCACATATTTATTCATTTTGATCAATGTATTTATGTTTATTATTTTATGGGATAGCGTAAAATTTCATATTCAAAAAGCAATAATAAACCACGCATAAATTAAATAAACAACCTAAATAATCATGTATTATATATAATACCTTTCCATATCATCATGGTTTTCATATTATACCATCCTTGACATTATATATAAACACCTAATAAAGTGTAAAATACATGAAAAAGAATTAACATAGAGGAACAAACCCTTATACATATAAAGTGAGGAAATATGATGTGTGTACCCTCAAAAATAAGTCAATTATTACAATAATCACATGAATTTGAAATAATGAATCAAATAAATATAATTCCATACATATATTGGTTAGATGATGCTCGAGATTAGTAGAAATGTGATAAACATGTGATATAAACTTAATTTTTTTGCAATGAATTTTACTCGAGTAAATTTTAAATGAATTAAAATAATTTCATCTAATTTTAATTCATAACATATTAATCGCATGGTCCCATAAAAAATTTATAACATTTCAATAAAAAAAATATTTTTTTTGAAAAAGAAATATATTTTTTGAGCCCCCTGGTGGCCTGGAAAGGGTCGGGCTGGTCGGGAAGGACTCGACCCATCCTCACCTGAGTGGTACGGCGGTGGTTCATCACACAATATATTCTTAAGGAGGCTTTGTGTAAGGGGGAATGGTTGAATGTGCCACCCCTTGTATTATATAAAAAAATATAACATCACTCGTGCCACTTGGGTGCATGCCAAATTCATCCACTTCCCCCTTTTCTAGGACACCTCATTTTTTTAAAGGGTGCAGCTCAATCACTCCTACCTCTTAGGGTTTTCTTAAGGTTTTTGGTAGGACAACCCCCCCCCCACACACACACACACACACCTCTTTTCCTATTTTTTTGTTTCTTTCTACTTAACCAATGACCAATACACCCTTTATCCATTTTTTATTTTATTTTTAATTTTAAAATTCCTATTATAGGATTTGGGGGAAATGGTTTTGAAATTCCACAAATTTTTGGAATTTTTAGTCACCCTTTGGGACTTAGTTATGGCCATCAGAAACTAGTTGGAACCTAGTTAGAACTTCAAAATGACCAGTATTTACCCCCTACCACCACCTGAAAAATTATAACATATATACTTGTGTGTGTGTATGTTATTTATTTTTAAAACTATAGAAAAATGGTTTCAATCCAATTTAAATCTTCATATGGCCATTATTTGGTCATCCATGATCGGATCAAAGCCTAGTTCGATGTGACAGGACCATAATGAAGCCCTATGCACGAATTTAATGAAAATTTAATTTTTTTACTATATTAAGAATTCACGTGATCACTTTAATACTAATTTATGGTTCTGGGGTGCATATCGGAAATATATGGGACATGGATTTAAAAAAATTATCACTATATCAATGTAACAATATTGTCTCTAAAAATGCACAATCCACTAAAAAGTAAAGGATATGTCATGAAATAATTAAGCATGAAAATAAATCAAATATATACCTTGTTTTATTTGATGGCGTGTTTGAAAACTACATGTCACCAGTGGACATTTATCAAAGAAACCATTTCTTGATCCCTCTAGATCATCCACACATTCTTTAAAAGTCCACAAGAATGGAGATCTTTGATATCTATGTGCTATAGTAGAGATTCAATGAAGCATTCAACATCTCAATGATCACCACAATGTAGATCCTTTGATCCGTGAATGAGAACTTGGATCGAATTATTAGATTAGATTATTCTCTCTCTCTATGATATGGGAGAGATGAGAGATGATATCTCAAATTCTATTAGTGAATATTAAACCAAATGAGAGTCTTCTATTACATATATAGTGAGGTATAAAATACCCAAAAATGGTTCCTCAACCCTTGAATATGTATTATCCACTAAATAATTCGTAAATGACATGTTATGACTGACTGTGTCATAAATTTCATTTATATTTTTATCACTTAGTTGTAATATAATAAATATACTATTTCATTAACTCAAATCATTATTCCCATAAATATTAAATGAACCTTGAATATTAAAATAATATTTTTTTTGTTAAATATTTTTCCATTTATTCACTTAAATACTAGTAATTACATTAAATAAATAAATTCACCTAAAATAATTCTATAATAAATTAATAATGAATTTATTAATTTATTGGGGATCATTTATACTAGAACATCTCTTGGACATCATGGTGGGTCCCATCATGTCATGTAATCCTATTCATTAGAATATGCCTAGAATTTTGAATATGCTAAGTGTTTGTCCTTTTAGGACCTTATCTTGATATCAGTGAATATTGTTCATAATCTAGGAGTGGAGTCTAACAACTCATCAAGGCCCTTAAAGATATAAGTAATAGTCATATCAGCAACAAAATCTCATGCACACATGCCATGTGAAGTGAATAGGATGGTATTGTACCACTAATTCAGCCCCCCCCCCCAGTGGTGTAATACATCCCTAATCACTTCAATTTGTATTGAATTGAAGGTTTATCTATCAAGATCCACTAAATAATTAAGATGGATAATATAAATTCTATTAATAGCTAGGGTGTCCCTATATTTTATTGTAATAACTATCATAGTTCAAAAAATATTATGTTTCCCAATCTCATATCTCTTGACCTTGAAATTAAATATATGATAAAATTAGGAATACTACCTATTTCGGAATATTCTTATATTAAATTTTTTGATAAGAGAAATATTAAATTTTATGGAAAATCTTAAAATACCATTTCGATTTATCTTTCATAAAAAGTTTACACAAAGTTTATGGGACTCAAAAATGCCAAAAACAATTGGGATAAATTATAAGGCCCCAGCATTAAACATTACATAATATTGAGTTAAATAAAGAATTAACATTTAGGATCTTTTTAGGTTTAGAGTTTTAGATAATTAGACCATAACTATTACATAATAGACACATACATTACATGTGGACAGTTACACTTAATATCTACTTTTTCCACCAAAGGAAACCCTTTTAAAATAAAACCTGATTTCTTTTTCTTGATAAAAATATTCTTGAATTATTCCTTTATATTACCCATCCTTATAACCTATGAAATTTTTTTTTAAGCACAAAAATCTAAGTAAGGGATATAAAATAAGGAATTAAATTGTTATTCCATGAATATTTTAAACTCAAGAAAACATTTTCACAAAATCATACTTTTCACTCATAAAAAATATTCTATTTAACATACCTCATGAAATATTAATAATCCCTCAAAATACTTCTTATTAATCATAAATCATAAAGGTAACTTGTGTAATCCATATTATACTTACATTGTGTATTTCATAGCTACATAGGGAGTAACCTTCATGGTTACGTTTCGAATACCCATCACAATATATTCCCTAAATCTCTTAGGAGAAACTCTATAATTTAACTCCATCACATTACCCAATGTATTGAAGAGCTGCCAGGGTCTCACCCACCCTCATTTTATCATGGAACCACCCATATACATTAGCAATTCCCAATAACCAAAACATAAGCACAACATATAAATCATGCATAAAGGAAAAATGACATTTCTACATTGCAATCATAAGATATCATTTCAAAATATTGACATAAGAAATCCCTTATCAAAACCATTTTCAGTACCAAAATAAATTAAAATGGAATATGGTATTTATTTTCCTTTTAAAAACATTTAGGCTTATAGAGGATTTCAAATATCAAATAATGGTTACAATTTCAAAGAAATCATTGTCGTTGTATACATTAAAAAACTTTCCTTTTGTCGTTTTGTAGAGAAAGTCAAACACTAAATATAAAAAAGATCACTTTTAAAAAACATTGAATGAAATTAAAGATATAAATAAAATATAATTTATTCAAAATCAATTTCACATGTAAGAGTTTAAGTACATAATCAAGAAGTAGAAATTTCACCCAAAGAATGGAAATTGTGTTAAGAAATTCCATTACCTCGAGTCTGACTTGTCTCGTACGTTCTTTATATTATTGAATAATAAACTTAGGTTAATTTATAATTTATTATGAACATTTTTCAAGTTTATTGTTAATTTTATATCACTTATTACCATGTTATAACAATTACATAATTATGTAATTTCATATCATACGTTTTGTCGATATTCGGTTCTTGAGTCGTAAATGAACTTAGTATGATGTAAATAGTCCACATGGTCATAATTACATCATATAAATAATATAAAACATTATATAAATATCTTATATATTAATTAATTATTTATAATAATCTTTCAAGACAAACTAAAAACACTGTTTATGGAGATGCTAGGTCGTACGTATGCATGAACGCTATTTTAGTTTTTTCTATCGTATTAAAAGAGAGAAATTAAATGAAATGTATATAAATATGTATACATATATAGTATCATTAAAATAGAATTAATATTTAATTTATATAATATATTTTTACTAAAAAATCCTTAATACATTCCATGTGATGTGTGAATGAATCACATCATTTTGAGGAGGTGGTGGTCCACACATCCCAAAACGAAGTTATAGTATAACATAAATATAGAAAGTAAGATTGTGTGTTTAATATAACATTTAAAGAATATTGAATAGTTTATAATATAAATATTTAAATATTATTTAACCTTAAAAGTTTTTTTAATACCATCCATGAAATCGGTAATGGAAAAGGAACAAAAACATTATTCACGGAGGTGATTAACCAACATAACTTGGACAACAATTTCATTTCTTTGAATGAGAGGAGGTGAGAAAAGAAATGGCTATGAGATATTCATTTAGAAACATAAAAATATAGTTTATAAATTATTATGTAGTTATCATGAATTTATGGATTAATTATTTGAGGATAAAGTAGAAAAAGAAAAGAAATTAAGAGATGTACTTTGAGAAAATTACATCTTGAATATACCCTCCTTGAAAGACCCTTGAGGACCTTGTATTTGGTATTTTGGTGAGACCAGTAGAACTTTGACATGGGGAGAGTGAGGATTAGATGATTGGGTATATATTTGAGGATATAAAAGAATTTTTGGGTCTAAATAGGGTGGTGGAGAGGTGGTATTTATACTTTAGTAGAGGTGGGTTCAAGTGATTAATTTATTGATTATCTTATATTAAAAGCTAACCATATAGAGGTGGCACTAATTCCAAGACTTTGGCTTGTAATTTATGTTTTATAGGATTTTTAGGGTATATAATCACCTTATAAAACCATTAAATTTTGTGTTTTTTAGGTATGTTAAGCTTTTAACTTTTAATTTTAACCCTTGTCTTTTATTTTTACTACGGTAAATAATTTTTTACCATGGTAAATTTTTTATACCAAAAAAATGAAATTGAAATTACAAACTAATTTGGACCTTATAATTCCAAAAATGGAATCCATTTTACCTAATTAAATTCACAGAATTAGGAAAATTATATTTAAAATTAATTCCGCAGACAAAACTAAAAAGTGGGTTTTTAAAGTGAAACGTTCAAAAGTTTGAAATGTTTTTATATCTAATTTAAATTTTAAATTGATTAAAATGACCAAGATTGAATTAAATTATAAAAAAATAATATAAATATACTTTAAAACTAATAAAAATTATAATATAACAATTTAAATAAATTAGATGAAAAATCATTTTTGAATTAAAATGCAGTATTTTTCACTATTCATTAAAATATGGAAGTTATCATAAAAATACCAAAAATTTATCCAAAATAAATTTTTATATCCCTATTTAAAATAATAAGTTTATTTTTTCAAATATAATATATAAATTTGTCAAAAAATAGATTTAAAATGGGTTCTCCATCAAAAGGTGGTAAAACTTCCTTTTAAAAATATTAGAGATTTTATGCGTATAATTGGATTTGTTCTTATTTTAGGTCCATAAAATTTATTGGAAGAAAGTAAAAAACAATTAATAAACATGTGTAATCATAATATAATTAGTTGTTTTCATTCTCTCCAATACTATGGCTAGGCGATAACTACCATTTAAAATAATAATATTAATAATGTATTATTTTTCGGCATAACTCAGTCTTGTGTGCAACATAAGATTTTGGAGAAACTCATTATTGCGTGTCAGGTATGATATTATATATATCCTCCCCTTTAAATTAAAATTAATATCTAATTCATAAATATTAAAAAATATGAAAATGTCTTATTCTATAATTACCTGGGATGTTATATCCTTCCCCCTTTTTGGAAATTGCATCCTCACAATTTTATTCACTTATCAAATAAGTGGGGGTATTTCTCCATCATAACATTTTCAGATTACCATGTTGCCTATTCAACCATATGGTTTTTCCATAAAATCTTAACCTGATTTATCACCTTATTCCACAATACTTTTTCTCCATGGTTAAGAATCTGGACTGGCTATTCCTCATAATAAATATTCTATTCCAACTGAATTACTTCTGGACTCAAAACATGATATGGATCCGTAATATACTTTCTTGGCATTGAAACATGAAAACAATTGTGTAACTAAGATAAAATAGGATGTAAAGACACTCTATAGGCAACTAATCAAACTTTCTTCATGATTTCATAGGGTCCAATGAACCATGGACTCAATTTACCCTTCTTACCAAAATGCATCACACTTTTCCATGGATAAACTTTGAGAAAGACATGATCACATGACTCAAAAGAAAGACCCTTCATCCAGTTATATCTATAAATTTTCTTCCTAATCTGAGATGTCCTCATATGATTCTGAATCAACTAAACTTTTTCTACCATCTCTTCTACCAATTCTGGTCCCATTAACTTCCTTTCACCTACTTTATCCCAAAAATTTGGATTTCGACACCACTTTCCATATAATGACTCAAATGGTGTCATCTGTATAATAGAATGAAAATTATTATTATAAGAAAACTCAACAAAATAAATATATTTATCCCAACTGCCTTGGTAATCCATTGAACATGCATGTAGCATATTCTCCAATGTTTGAATTGTTTGCTCCGTCTGCCCATCTGATTAAGGATGAAAACTTGTAATAAAATTTAATTAAGTTCCCAATGACTTATGAAGGCCTTTTCAAAAGTTAGACATGAACCTAGGATCATGATCAGATATAATGAAGAGAGTAACTCCATTCAACCTCACTATCTCTTTAATATATAACTGAGAAAATTGATCTAGATATAGAGTATCACTAATAGGAAGAAAATGAGAATATTCAATCAATCAATCAACAATAACCCAGATCACATTGTTACCTTGATAAGTATTCAGTAATAACACTATGAAATCCATGTATATATTTTTCCATTTCCACTCTAGCACCAGAAAAGGTTGAAGCATCCCCTTTGAAAATTATTGTTCTACTTTAACCTACTGACAAATCAAATTCTTCATAGTAAAGTTAGAAATATCTCTTTTCATTACATCCCACTATTAAAACTCCCGAATATCTTTTTACATCTTATTATTGCCATGATGAACTGAAACAAAGAACTATAAGCTTCACATAACAACTCTTTCTTCAATTTTGGATCAAAAGGAACACATAACCTCTTCACAAATATCAAAACACAATCTTTATAAATTTTAAATATAGGTAACTTACCCTTTTGAACCAATTATACCTTTTTCTTCAACTCACTATCTTCCTTCTATGCTTATTTAATTCTGTTTGATAAGGATGATTGCACTGACATTGGAAAAAAATAGAGAAATTTCTTTTTTGAATCAAATCATCAGCCACTTTATTTTCTTTTCCTGGATGGTAATGAATCATGAAATCATAATTATTGATTAATTACATCCATCTTCTTTGTATCATGTTCAATTCTTTTATAGTGAATATATAATTCAAAATATTTTGGTCAGTATATATTTCACATTTTACACCATACAGATTATGCCTCTAATTTTTTAAATCAAAAACAATAGTATATAATTCCAAATCATGTGTAAGGTTATTTAACTCATGAGTTTTCAACTGATGTGAAGAATAAGGAATTACCTGATCATTATTTATTATGACATAACCAAGTCCTTTTAATAACACATCACTATAGATAAAAATTCACCATTTCTGGAAGGCGGTGCCAATACTAGGGCATTCACCAATATTCTTTGCAATTCCTAAAAAAATCATCACAATAATTTTTTCAGATGAACTTAACACCTTTTCGAGTTAACTTAGTTAGTGGTCTAGATAACCATGAAAAAATTTCAACAAACCTCCGGTAATATCCTACTAAACCAAGAAAACAATGAATATCAGTTATATTTTTGGGTATCAGCCATTCTTCATCAATTTTTGTTTTAGAAGGATCAATAGTTATTCCATATTTAGAAACAATGTGACCAAGGAATGAAATTTTTTGTAGCCAAAACTCACACTTTCTAAATTTCCCATATAGTTTCTCTTTTTTTAAGGTTTTTATGACAACCCTTAAATGACTTTCATGCTCCTCTTTACTTTTAGAATATATCAAAATGTCATCAATAAACACAACCACAAACTTATCTAAGAACTTGTGAAAAATTCTATTCATAAGATCCATGAATAAAGTAGGTGCATTATTTAACCCAAACTTCATGACTACAAATTAATAATGTCCATATCTAGTACAAAAGACGATCTTTAGAATGTCTGGTTCCTTTAATTTTAACTAATGGTACCCCGACCTCAAGTCAACCTTTGAAAAATATTGTGCTCCCTGGAGCTGATCAAACAAATCATTGATATGAGAGAAATGATATTTTTTCTTAACAGTTATGTTATTCAAGGCTCTATAATCAATGAAAAGTCTCATTGAACCATCTTTCTTTTTAATAAACAAGACAGGATCACCCCATGGTGATATGCTAGGTAGCATGAAACCTTTATCTAATAAATCCTACAATTGCTTCTTCAACTCTAAAAGTCTAATCTGATCCATTTGGTAAGGGGGTTATAAAATTGTCTTAGCATTAGGAACTAATTCAATAGTAAATTAAACTTCCTGATTAGGTATAATACTAAGAAAATCATCAATAAAAACATTAATATACTCATTTACCATGGGCGTATCATTAATCTTAATAGTTCCTTTGTTTTAAACAATATGTGTAAGATAAAATTCATTTACATATTTTAATAGTTACTCAGCTTCATGATATGTTATCAATGGTAAGGTTTTATTCTTGTATACAAACTTAAAGTCTTTCTAAAAATAAACCTCTTTAGATCTATAGTCAATCTTAGCATGGTAAATAAAAAGTCAATCTATACCTAGAATAATATCAAACTCTACTAGAGGAAAAACAACAAGGTTTTTAGGTAAATTATTTCCACATATAAGGATAGTAATATTATTATAATTTATTTTTTTCCTCAACATTTCCCCGAGGTGTTTTTACCATAAGTTATGGATTCATTTCTTGAAGTGAAATTTCCAATTTACTAGAAAATTTATTAGAAATGAAAGAATGTGTAGACCCTGAATCAAACAACACATTGGAATAATCTGAGTAAACAAAAAATGTACCTGATTCCACTTCATTTAATATCCCAATATCTACTGGATTAGTTGAAAATATTTCACCACACCTTTCTATTTATAGTCTAGCTGCTTCCTTTCATTTGATTTCATTATCGGACACTCATTTGCATAATGACCCATCTCATTCAACTTAAAATATTTTTCTAACTATAAATAAGATTTTTTCTTACCACTACCATTATCATTTTCAGTGAAGTTACAAGCCTTAAGCCCCATTTTACCACATAAGAAGCAATTACCAGAATTCAGATTGCATTCTCCAGTGTGTTTTTTACCACAATTTTCACACACTATAAACTTAATTTTATTACCATCAGACTTTTTTGATGAATTATTCCCTTTTTACTACCACCTCAACCTATTATTATATTGTTTTTTAAAGAACACATGATCATCAAAAAACTCTATTTCTACCTTCTCCGCACAACGAACAAGTTTTTCATAAGTTTTGAACTCATGAGAAGCCAACACCCTTCGATACTTTGGAATTAATCCTGAGTAAAAACAATTGATTTGACTATCAAGATACTGGATAAAATTTGGATCATACATTTCCAACAAGTGAATTTTTCTTCATAAGTAGTCACTGAGTCATCCTCTTTCCTCAATTCCAAAAAAAAATTTCCATCCTAAGTCGAACTGCCTTAAGAAAAAAAATTCTCAAGAAACATACCTTTGAATTCATACTAATCAAGAGCATAAATCTCCTCACTGTCCCTGATATTTTTAATAATAGACCACTATTGATCATCTTCAACTTTAAAATGGTAAACATTAAGACTAACCTTTTTATTTTTTGAACACCCCATGACATCAAAAATCTTTTCTGTGGATTTAATCCACCCTTCAGTTAGCACAGGGTCATATGGTCCTCTAAATGATGGAGGATGTTTCTTCATGAAATACTCCACTAATGACATGTTCCTCTATAGTTTATCTATTTGATCTCATGTATGAATACCACCACCATTTATATCCTAATTCAACAGATCCATCACTACAACAAACTATTCAGTTATGATTCCAACCATCTCACGTTGCTGATTTGGAAGGTTGTTTTCCTCATGATGTCATCCTAGCACCTTGTTTCCTCTATGTAAAACCATTATGAAAAAACATATTTTATAAAAAGAAATATTTTAGTATTAAAATTCTATATAATTTCAATTTTAGCATAGATTAAAAATCATTTTTGGATATTCTATTAAAAATATCCTAATCCCAAAAGTTATCTAAATTGAAGTCTGATACCAACTATAAGGCCTCAAACTTAACCATTACATAATCTTGAGTTAAATAAATAATTCATGTTAAGGATATTTTTATCCTTAGAGTTTTATAGAATGAGTCCATAACTATTATATAATAGACCAATACATTACAAGTGGACAGTTTCACTCACTATCCACATTTTCCACCAAAGGAAACCCTTTTAAAATAAAACATGATTTCTTTTTCTTGAGAAAAATATTCTTGAATTATTCATTTATCTTAACCATCCTTATATCCTATGAAAAAATTTCTTGGGATGAGCACAAAAATTTCAATAAGGAATATAAAATAAGGAATGAACCCGGTAGTCCATGAATATTTTAAACTCAAGAAAACATTTTCACAAAATCATACTTTTCACCCATAAAAACATAAGATTTTTAACATACCTCATGAAATCATAATAATTATTAAAAATAATTCTTATTAATCATAAATCATAAAAGTAACTTGGTCATCAATATCATACTTACATTATAGCTTTCATAGCTACATAGGGAGTAACCTTTATGGTTATTTTTGGAATACCCATCACAGTATATTCCCTAAATCTCTTAGAATAAATCCTATTATTTAACTCCATATCATTACCCAATGCATTGAAGAGATATCACAGGATCACCCTCCCTTGGTTTATCATGGAACCACCCATATACATAAACAATTCCCAAGAATAAAAACATTATCAAAACACATAAATCATGCATAAAGGAAAAATAAAATTTCCACATCAAAATCACAAGATATCATTTCAAAATATTGACATAATTAATCCCTTATCAAAACCATTTTCAATACCAAAATAAATGAAAAGCGAATATGGTATTTATTTTCCTTTTAAAAACATTAAATATTATATAGGAATCCAAATATCAAATAACGGTTACGGTGGAAAAGAAGTCATTGTCATTGTATATGTTAAAAACATTCCTTTTTTTGTTTTATAGGGAAAGTCAAACACTCCATATAAAAATATTCCTTTTAAAAAAATAATGAAATTAAATATATAAATAAAATATAATATATTCAAAATTCATTTCACATGTAATAATTGAACAACATAATCAAGAAGTATAAATTTAACCCGAAGAATGGAAATGGGGTTAAGAAGTTCCCTTACCTCGAGTCTGACTTTTTTTGTATATTCTTTATCTTCATGAATAATAAAATTAGGTGAATTTTTAATTTATTGAGAAAATTTTTCAATTTTATTCACTTATTACCATGTTATAACAATTACATAATTATTTAAGTTTGTATCAGATGTTTTGTCGATATTCGGTTCTTGAGTCGAAAATGAACTTAGGATGATGTCAAAAGTCCATGTGGTCATAAGTCCATCATCTCCAGAATATAAAACATGATATAAATATCTTATATATTCATTATATAAGTATTTATAATAATATTTTAATACAAACAAAAAACATTTTTCATGGAGATGGTACGTTGTACATACGCATGAACGCTATTTTCATTTTTCCTGTCGTATTGAAAAGGAAAAATTAAATGAAATGTATATAAATATGTATAAATATATAATATCATTACTGTATAATTAATATTTCATTTATATCATATATGTTTACTAAAACAATCCTTAATACATTTCATGTGATGTGTGAATGAATCACATCATTTTGAAGAGGTGGTAGTCCACACATCCCCAAATGATGTTATCGTATAACAAAAATATGGAAAGCATAAGGTTTGTTTAATATAAAATTTACAGAATATGAAATAGGTTATAATATACATATTTAAATAATATTTAACCTGAAAATAGTTTTAAGACCATACATGAATGTGGTAATGGAAAAGGAACAAAAAAACATTATTCATGAAGGCGATTAACCAGATTAATTTGGACAAAAATTTCATTTCTTTGAATAACAAGAGGTGAGAAAAGAAATGGATATGAGATATTCCATTAGAAACATAAAACTCTAGTCTGTATATGATTCTGGAGTTATCATGCATTTATGTATTAATTAGGTGATGAGAAATTAGAAAAAGAAAATAAATTAAAATAGGTACTTTGAGAAAATTACCACTTGAATATCCCATCCTTGAAAGAACCTTGAGGACCTTATATTTGGAATTTTGGTGAGACCAAAAATACTTATACATGGGGAGAGTGAGGAATATTGGTTTGGGTAGATATTTTAGTAGTTACATGGATTTTTTGGTTAAATAGGATAGTGGATAGGTGGTATTTATACTTGAGTAGAGGTGGGTTCAAGTGATTAATTTATTGATTATTTTATATTAAAAGCTAACCATATAGAGTTGGAATTAAATTACATGACTTTGGCTTGTAATTAATGTTTTATGGGCTGGTTATCGTAAATACACATCTTATACAACCATTAAATGTTGTATTTTTTAGGTATTTTAAGCTTTTAAATTTTAATTTTAACCCTTGTCAAAATTTTAATTTTACTATGGTAAATAATTTTTTTACCATGGAAACTTTTTTATACCTAAAAAATGTGTCACTTACCACCTTAACCAAGATGAGGGAAGGGATAGAAACCTACCAGACCCTTCCTTATTCAAGTTGAAGTAGAGATAATGACCTCTGAGTCCCACCTTCAATAGGCCCTGGAGTGGTGACAAGCACCAAGGGTATAGAATCACACGTAATATGGAAGGTATTAACCTTTTATGGAAAAAGATCAGGAGATAAGATGGTAGATCTCAAACAAATCCAAAATATGAAAGTAAAAGTAAAGCCAAAATCCATTCCCATATACAGGTCTAAAAAATAAACTGATACAAGTACAAGAAAACTCCAAAGGAAAGTACAAAAAGAAAGAAAAGCAGCAAAGACAGACCCCAAAGCCCGAGCTGGTAAGGTCTTGTATGGTCCTCGAAGTCATCTTGGAAACCTAAAAGTAGTTTTATATATGTAGGTTGAGTATACAGGTATACTCATTAGGGAAACCAAAAGATCTTGTGCACAAGTGGGGAGGCATTCTAATGCCCCATGAGAAAGTAGAGGTAACCAAAACACCCAGCAAGGAAAACTATCCACCCAACCTCACCAAGGCACACTCCCCAAATAACGAAAATCAGGTAAAGTAATAGTAATAGAACATTGATATTTGGGTACCCCGTACCACTTTCCCACTAGTTATTTAGGACATCCTATGCATCATATCTCCCTCACAAGTTCCATTGTAGTCCCACTGTCTCCCCAACAACAACCTTATGGGCTATCACAACCATGCATCTTTCCTGCAGACACCTGGGCCACCACAACCACACACGTC
Organism: Viscum album; assembly: GCA_963277665.1. Lineage (NCBI taxonomy): Eukaryota > Viridiplantae > Streptophyta > Magnoliopsida > Santalales > Viscaceae > Viscum > Viscum album. The sequence goes on from OY728121.1 coordinate 770,455,025, forward strand.
ATCACCTAAAGACACCTGGCCCACAACAACCACTACCACGCCCGAAGAAACTTGGTCCAAAACAACCACTTCCATGCCCGAAGACACCTGGGACTCATCCCAAGGACACTTAGGAAAAAAACCTTCCCACACACACCTGGGTCAACTACCACAACACACCCTGTCTAAAGATTCATGGCCCATAATGAACCTTAGGTCATCATAGCCTGCCCGAAGAATCTTGGGCTACCTAGTAGAGGGATCAAAAGGGATCTAATAACAAGCCACTCATAAGAATGTTGGGAAAAACACCCACCCCCATGAATGGGGGTGTTCGGAATGAAGTTCTCAACATGGGTGGGGTGTGTATAAGAATCACAAAAAATAAACATTTTACATATAGGTAATCAAACACTCATCCCAGCCTAAGGGTTACAAAGAACAACCACCCTCATTATTATCCCAACATGCACACACACACAACAGCCACAACCAGAGAACAACCCATTTCTAGAAAAAAAATCCCCCATTGTACCCATTCTCGTTATCATGTTCAAGTGATTCCATTTTAATATTCCTTCACTACCGGGAAACTAACAGGCATATCCACAATCCAAGATAACAACTAAAGTAAAATAGCTAACCAGTAATTTAAGTATTCACACCCTGTTCTCTTGTAAAGTCCCAATAAAAAAAGGGGTCTGTGAGATCCCTCAAAGAACTGAAACCAAACCAATACCCAACATACGGCACCACATGGCCTCAAATCCACAACCAACAACTAAACAACAAGAGATCCCATCCCCATCCACGTCACCCCACAAGCATCAATCATAACAACCATGCGCATTAGTATAACAGAGCATAGGATTTTTCAGATTTAACCTCACCATTTATCAAGTTCCTTCTTTCCGTTTATTTAATTGGGGTGATCATACAAGGATTATTATTCATTGGGAATCCATTTTATTGAGAAAATTTACATGATTAACCAATTTCCATGTTACAACCATTCAATAACAAGATTATCCAAAAAACAGAGGTTCATTAGTGTGAAATAAATGACCACCAATGGACACTATTTTCAGTGGGCATAAGCCCATACAATTCACAACATAAAAATGAAGATAAAAGAAATACAGCAACATCATCATCAAACACACCCATTCATTCTTTAGAGTTTTTTTATTATCTTCATTAAGGTTTGGTTTCATCCAAATCTTGAGGGAAACATTATCACACCCACCTCTCATGATGCACAATAAAGAGATATGAAGGAAAGACCCCTGCTTTGATGATCAATGATTGAATTTTTTTCCTTGTGCCAAGAACTGGGGATGCGCGACTTTGTACAGGAAGGAATCCAAGGGCTCTAAGGCTGGGCAGGAAGGGCTCCAGAATGGGCGCACAATTCTTCTCTGAAAGAGGTACTCCAATCGCACCAAGGAAAAGAAATGGACCAAAGAAGAAGAAGACCTGGGTGTGTTAAAAGGCTCGATCCTGGAGTTACGGGATATTAAATCTCAACCCGCTTAAAAGGAGGATCGTGGTTTCACCACATGGTTGGGTTGTTACACATGATGGAATTAATTTTGATTTAATAATTATCCTCAGGGATGGTGGAGATAATGGATATGGGTTAATATATTTCATTTAAATGGGTAAAAATACATAACAGGGGTGAAACTGTAAAACACGACAAAGGTGTGACACCGAGGAAAGAAAAAAAACGCACATGTTTTGGTAACTCAAGGCTCTCTCGACTATTGGGGGTTTAAAACATATTTTAATGGATTTAAATGGATTTAAAAGAGGTAATAAAACACTTTTACGTAAAAAGATAAGTTATTGGGGAAAAACTGTAAGGTCCTGGAAAAACTGAGAATGACTCACTATTAGGTGAGTCACCATTGCCCCGGCACTGTCGCCCTGGAACCTTCGCCCTAGAACTGTCTCCCTGGCATCATCACCCTGGCACTATCGCCCTAGAACCAATCCCGATGGGTGTTGCGGACGACCCATCAGTTCTATCAATCACCTTTGGTGCCACCGACGCCCATCGGTGCCACCGTTCATTCAACCTAAAACTCGGAAAACTCTTTAATAAGTCACTGGTGGTCCCTAGGATACCCAAAAAACTAGAATTTGAAAATGTAATGGACCAAGAGGGTCTATGCCATTAAATCAGATACCTATCAAACCATTCTTTCCCTCAAGAATTTAGGAGTAAACTCGAAGAAAAGAGAGGGGTCCAAACAACCACCTCGTAAGATACCTCTTAGGGACAAACCACTATAAATTTGTTCGAAAGCCGGAACAAAACTTGATATCTAGGAACACCTCTCCCTCATCTATCTCTTTTAAAAATATGGATACACTACCACCCTTCTCCCACAAGTAACCATACAAACATATAAAGGTCACATCGTCTAGACATATAGGTTAGTGAGTCCCTTCCTCCATGTCAAGATACTATCTACTTTGGGCGGCACTTACTCACCTTCATGGGTTTAATCACATCCACCATAATGCATCTTGATTAGGGATCAGGTCCTCCCCTCCCCATAGTTTGGACTTTTCACACACATTTAGAGAATAATAAAAACAACCCATCTCATAGTTAACAAGGTCTATAATTACATCACACCCAAGTACAAAAAAAAACACAAAACAAAACTCAAAACAGATCTGGGTACTGGGCACGCATCTATGCCTCCCACTACCAGGTACTCTCCTAGAGGACATTGTGCCTCCACAAAACATGAACCAAGGGAATGGATCATCCATGAATCACCTTCTCCTAATGTTCCTTGATTTTCACCAGTCACTCCATGAACATCACATTGTCCTCGATGTCCAACTCTCCCTAGTGGAGGACGTGGGAGTCATTGTGTAGATACTGATGAAGATGAGATACATAGAAGTCGTCGTGGACCCTCTCCAATGGTGGTGGTAAGGCTAGTTGATACTCCACCTCTTTGAATCGTCTAGACACCTTGAAGGGTCTAATGAACCTGGGAGAAAGCTTAATTCCCCCACTGAACCTCCACTACCCACGCCGAGGTGATACCTTCAAGAACACATGGTCTCCAACCTCGAACTCCAAGGGTATCTTCATATGATCGGAATATGACTTCTATTGGTCCTGATCATCCTTCATCCTCTCACACACAAGTTGAACCTTCTCCGTCATGCTCTACACCACCTCTGGGCCAAGAAAAACTGCCTCTCCAACCTCTTTCCAACACACGGGTGAACGAAACGGTCTCCCGCACAATTCTTTGAATAGATCCATTCCAATGGTAGAGTGATAGATGTTTTTGTAGGAAAACCCTTCCAGTGGAAAGTTCCATACCCATGATCCTCTGAATTCTAGAACACACGTTCGCAACATATCCTCCAACATCTGGATGGTACTCTCTATCTGCCTGTCCTTATGGGGGTGGAAAGCAGTGCTAAGGCATAGTTGGGTTCCAAAAGCATGTTGTAATACCTTCCATACCCATGAATTAAATCATGTATCCTGATTCTAAACGATGGTTCTGGGGACCCCATGTAGTCGTACAACTTCACCCACGTACTTCTGCATTAAGGCATCCACTGCGCTCGACTCCATAGTCGCTAGGAAGTGAGCTGATTTCTTCAAATAGTCCACCACTACCCAGATGGAATAACATCCTCCCTCATCTCTCAGTAGTCCCGTGACAAAATCCATCGAGATGTCGTCCCACTTCCACTCAGAGACATCTAAAGGCTGCAACAAACCTCTTGGGACGCGGTGTTCAGCATTCACTTGCTGACACACTAGGAACCTTGCCACAAACTCCGCCACTTCCCATTTCACCCCAAGCCACCAAAATTGGCCCCTCATGTCCCGATACATCTTGTAAACTCATGGATGTACCGCCAGGGGTGATTTATGGAACTCACTGAGAACTATCTTTCACATTGCCACCGGGACCAATATATTCCCATGAAAAAGCATTTGATTCTGACCATCCTCTAACCACCCTTCCAGGTCATTGCCCTGGCTAACACGATCACACATCACTTTAGCCTCTAAGTCTCCCCACTGAGACTCCTCCACTTTCCGTACAAAGGAAGACTTCACTATCATCTTAAATAGATAGCCTCTACCATTCTCCACTCTCATGCTCATATGTAAAGAATTCAACTCCTCCATTGCTTTCCAAGAATCCACTGACTCCATAACATCTTCCCTCTACGACTTCCTAATTAATGAATCAGCCAAAATATTCCTATTACCTTCAATGTAAGAGATCTTGAAGTTGTATTCCTCAAGAAACTCCACCCACCTTCCCTGTCTCAAGTTTAGGTCCCACTGGGTAAAGATATTCCCCAAACTCTTGTGAATTGGGAAGACCAAAAAGTGCTCCCCAAGGAGGTAATTCCACCACAATTTTAGTGGAAACACAACTGCTAAAATATCTAAATAATGGGTGGAATATTTACATTCATGAGGACGTAACATCCTAGATCCATAAGAGATCACACCCCACTGCTGCATCATCACACATCCCAAGCCTAGCCCGGAAGCATCACAGAACACTTCAAATGTTACGCCTTCCTCTGGAAACCTCATTACTGGGGCGCTAACAGGCTTCTCCTTTAGATAACTAAAATACATCTGGAACTTCTTACTCCAAATGAAAGTTGGGTCTTTCCTGGTCAAGGTTGTCAAAGGAGTCACAACTCGAGATAAGTCGGGAATGAACCTCTGGTAGTAACCTACTAGACCTAGAAAACTAAAAACCTATTCCATGTTCTTGGGTACTACCCAAGAAACAACTACTTCGACCTTCGATAGGTCCACCTCTATTCCCTTCTGGTACACCACATTTCCAAGGAAGTTTACCTCTCATGTCCAGAACTTTCACTTATACAACTTCCCGTAGAGCTGGTGGTGTCTGAGGACTTCCAAAACTATCCTCATATGATCAGCATGATCCTCCTCTGATCTTGAGTAGATCAGGATGTCATCGATTAACAAAACTATGAATCAGTCCATATATTCCTGGAAAACGGAGTATATGAGCCCCATGAACATGGATGGGGCGTTCGTAATGCCGAACGGAATGACTACGAACTCGAAGTGCCCATATATGCACCTGAAAGCAGTCTTCGAGATATCACCATCTTTCATACTTAACTGATGATACCTAGATCGTAGATCGATCTTAGAGAACCAACCTTATCCCTTCAACTGGTAAAAAAGGTCTTCTATCCTTGGGAGAGGGTAACAGTTCTTGACCATTACCTAATTCGGTCTCTGATAGTCTATGCACAGCCTGAGACCACCATCTGCCTCCTTTATGAACAAGACTGAAGCACCCCATGGTGACATGCTGGGTCAGTAAAAACCCTTATTCATCAGATCATCAATCTGAATCTACAACTCCCACAACTCATAAGGTGCCATTTGATAGGGATCCATAGAAATTGGACGGTCACTGGGTTGTAAGTCTATCCCGAACTCAACATCGCATCGAGGGGGTAGATTCACAACCTATTTGGGGAAGACGTCCAGGGACTCACTAACAATCCCCAGAACTTCCACCATCTCTGAGTCTTCTGAATCCACCAACAACTTGGCTAACAAGGAAAGAAGTGGCTCCACATGTCGGCTACCCTCTCGACAACCCTGTTTGCCAATGAAAGCTACATGTTGGTCATCCATATCTGAAAACATGAACCTTCTTCAGAATCAGTCGATAACATCCTGTATAGAAAATAGCCAGTCGATGCCTAGGATGACATTATATGGCTGCATTTGTAGCAGAAATAGATATCCACTAGACTGATGTGGCCCTAGCATCAGTCTACATCCTTGAAAAACATCAAACAGGCTGGTTCGATCTCCAAATGGCATACTCGACACCAGGGGCATGGAGAGTTTCTCTAAATCTAGGCCCAAGGCATGGGCTAGACCAGGTGCAACAAAGGAGTTCTAAGCTCCTGAATCAAATAAGGCATAGGAAAGAGTACTAAACAAGCTGATCATACCTCGAACGACCTTCATCCCTGATGGAACTGCTGCCTTTGCAGCGTGTAACTGTCCACACCCAGATCCTCTTCCCCTTGGATATTATCATCCTCCCCGATCATGACCTATTCGAGGTACTTGAGGTGTTCCATAGGGTCGGCCTCCTCCATCACCGTCTGCTCTCGGAGGAGTGGGATCTCGTTGTCCCTTCTGCTGCTACTAAAAAGGCCCAGTAAGAAACTACTGCTACTAAGGTGGGTGCTAAACCTGTCCACCTACAATGTATTGCACTCGATATGGGAACTGATTCCAAATATTCCCACGGCTACCATAGATAAATCATTGTGGTCCTATGGTACTAGGGAAAGGGCGAGGACCAGAAGATCGAAACTGGAACTGTTGGGGCCTCCTCACTGCCAGCCAAAACCTGGAAGGCCCTGATACTGGAGGCCTGCTGCTAACAGCCTTCCCCTTCGATGAGCTCAACTGGATCCCCTCACATGACACACCTCCCAGTGTGTTCATCCTCTCCACCACTTTATCCTTCTTATGAACCTCCAAGTATGTTGGTAGAGTGAAGGGAGTAACAGCGTACTATAGAGAAGGTCAGAGTGCCTCCTCTAAACGCCTCGCCTGAGATTCCTCATCTAGAAAGAGATTGTGAGAAAAGTGAAGGAGATCCTTGAACTTGATCCCCAACTCCCTCAATGACATACTCCCCTGCTGGAGGGAGATTAACTCCTGCCTCTTCTCAGTCTTCATCATAGAATAAAGTAATTCCACCCAAAACTTATTCTTGAAGTCAGTCCACAAAACCTTAGTCTCTATCCTCTCTCTGAGGTAGAGCTTCCACCACTGACGCGTTGGTCCCCTCATCTGACTGACTGCCAATGAAACCTAGTACTCTCTCGGAGCACAGATCAAGGTGAAGGTGATTGCCATCTCCTCAAGCCATCCCTCTGTCTTCAAGTTGGAAACATTGCCTCGTACTTCCCGAGGGTCCGCCGCTGGAAATAATGTAGAGTCTTCTGCCACTTGGCATCATCTTCCTCTCAGTAAATCCTTTATTGATTGACTAGATCAACCTCCTGGTCCTCTATTTCCTGTACTACTCATGGACATCGTTCTGGTGCCATAGCTTCAAAGAAAACAAGGAATTCCTATGCCCGAGTAGTGTAGAAGATTCCCTTTAAATTTTTTATTAAACTTATTATTTATTTTAAATTCCCAAAATTCCCAAGAAACATAAGAACATAAGTCATTATAATGCATGTACCGTTTCTAGGGTCTCTACCCTACAATTAGTGTATCATCACCTAGTTGTTCGGTAGGCCTAGAGACCTTGCATCAGATCATGGGGGGGCCTAAAATCTCATGTGCTAGCCAGTCTTCCCTGGCCTATTTCATGCACCAATATTTCCTGACACTGTTTCCATACCATCCCATGAAACCCTCACTGTGCCTAACCCCAAACTCCATCCTATCTCCCAACCATCGCCTCTGATACCATTCTGTCATGACCCGCCTTTACCAAGATAAGGCAAGGGACAACAACTTTCCAGACCCTTCCTTCTTCAAGTTGAAGGATAGATAATGACCCCCGAGTCCCGCCTTCAATAGTACCCAGAGTGGCGACTAGAACCAAGGGTATATAATCACATGTAATATGGAATGAATTACCCTTTTATGGAACAATATCGGGAGATAAGATTCTAGATCTCAAATAAATCCAAAATATAAAAGTAAAAGTAATTCCAAAATCCATTATCATATGCATGTCTAAAAAAATAAATTGATTCAAGTACAAAAAAACTCCAAAGGAAAGCACCAAAAGAAAGAAAAGTAGAAAGACAACCCCAGAATCCCGATCTAGTAAGGTCCTGCATGGTCCTCAAAGTCCTCCTGGAAACCTGAAAGTAGTTTTATATACGTAGGCTGAGTATACAGGTATACTCAGTAGGGAAACCAAAAGATCTCGTGCACAAGTGGGGAGGAATTCTAATACCCCATGAAAAATTAGAGGTAACCAAAACACTCAACAAGGAAAACTATCCACCCAACCTCACCAAGTCACACTCCCTAAATAACGAAAGTCGGGTAAAGTAATAGTAATAGAACATTGATATTTGGGTACCCCACACCTCTTTCTCACTAGTTATTTAAGACATCCTACGTGTCAGACCTCCCCCACAAGTTCCACTACAGTCCCACTACCTCCCCAACAACAACCTTATGGGCTATCACAACCACGCATCCCACCCACAAACACCTGGGACACCACAACCAAACATGTCCTCGCCCGTAGATACCTAGTCCACAACAACCACTACCACGCCCGAAGACACCTGGGCCTCATCTCGAGGACACTTGAGAAACAAACCTGCCCACACACACCTGAGTCAACCACCACAAAACACCCTTCCTGAAGAGTCTTGGGCCATAATGAACCTTAGGTCTTCATATCCTGACCGAAGAATCCTGGCCTACCTGGGAGAGGGATCAGAAAGGAGCTAATAACCATCCACTCATAAGAATGTTGGGGAAAACACCCTCCCCCGTGAATGGGGGTGTTCGGCACAAAGTTCTCAACATGGTTGGGGTTCATATAAGAATAAAAAAATAAAAAAATTACATATATGTAATCAAAAACTCATCCCAACATAAGGGTTCTAAATCACAACCACCCTCATTATTATCCCTACATGCACACACACACAACAAACGCAACCAGAGCACAACCCATTTCTGGAAAACAAATCCCCCATTGTACCCATTCTCATTATCATTTTCAAGTGATTCCATTTAAATATTCCTTCACTACCAGGCAACTAACAGGAATAGCCACAAGCCAAGACAACAACTAAAGGAAGATATCCAATAAGCAATTTAAGCATTCACACCCTGTTCTCTTGTAAAGTCACAATAACAAAAGGGGCCTATGAGACCCCTCTAAGTACTAGAACCAAACCATTCCCCAACATACAACCCCAAATAGCCTCAAATCCACAACCAAAAACAAAACAATAGGATATCCCATCCCCATCCACGTCACCCCACAAGCATCAAGAAGAACAACCATGCGCATTAACAGAACAGAGTAAGGGAGTTTTCAGATTTAACCACACTATTTATCAGTTTCCTTCATTCTGTTAGGTTAACCAGGGTGATCACACGGGGATTCTTATTCATTGGGAATCCATTTTTTCGACCAACTTTATGTGATTAACCAATTTCCATGTTACAACCATTCAATCACAAGATTATCCAGAAAAATAGAGGTTCATTAGTGCACAAGAAAGGACCAACAATGGCCACTATTTTCAGTGGTCATAACCCCATACCATTCACAACATAAAAATGAAGATAAAATAAATACAAAAACATCATCATCAAACATACCCCTCCATTATTTAGAGTCTGTTTATTATCTTCGTTAAGGTTTCATTTCATCCACATCCTGAGGGAAACATTATCACACCCACCCCGCATAATGCACAGTAAAGAGAGAAAAAGGAGATACCCCTACTTGAATGATCAACTATCGAAGATTTCTCCTCGCAAATAGAACTGGGGATGCATGACGTTGCACAGGAAGGACTCCAAGGGCACCAAGGATAAGCGGGAAGGGCACCAGCACGGGCGCACGATTCATCTCCAAAAGAGGGACTCCAAGAGCACCAAGGAAAAGAAAGGGACCAGGGAAGAAGAATACCTAGGTGTGTTAAAAGGCTTGATCCTGGAGTTACAAGATATGAAATATCAAACTGCTTAAAAGATGGATCGTAGTTTCTCTGCGCGGTTCGGCTGTTACACAAAATGGAATTAATTGGGATTTAATAATTCTCCTCGGAGATGGTGGAGATAATGGTTGTGGCTTAATATATTTCCTTTAAATGTAGATAAACACGTAACAGGTGCAAAACTGTAAAACACGGCAAAGGTGTGACACCAAGGAAGGAAAAAAATCACATGTTTTGGTAACTCAAGGGTCACCCGACTCTTGGGGGTTTAAAACATATTTTATTGGATTTAAATGGCTTTGAAAGGGGTAATAAAACACTTTTAAATCCAAATATATATTAATGCGGAAAACCTAGAAGGTCCTAGAAAAACTGATAATGACTTTCCGTTAGATGAGTCATTGTTGCCCTGGCACTGTCGCCCTGGCACCGTCGCCCTGGAATCATTGCCCTGGCACCGTCACCCTGACACCGTCACCCTGGAACCGATGCCGATTGGTGTTGTAGAGGACCCATTGGTTCTATCGATAACCATTGGTGCCACCGACACTCATCGATGCCACCAACGGCCATCAGTTCCACCAAGGAAGATCGGTGCCACCGATGCCCATCGGTGCCACCGATACCCATTGGTTCCACCGACGCCCATCAGTTCCACTGACGCCCATCGGTGCCACTGATGCCCATCGATGCCACTGATGCCCATCACTGCTACCAATATGGATTGGTTCCACCATTTGTTCAACCTGAAACTCAGCAAACTTCTTAATGAGTCACTGATGGTCCCCAGGATACCCAAAATACCAAGATTTGGCAAATAGACCAGGAGGGTCCGAGACATTAAAAAATGAAATTGACCTCAAAACCTAATTTGGACATTTTGATTAAAAATATGGAATCCATTTTACCTAATTCAATTCACAGAATTGGGAAAATTATATTTAAAATTAATTCTGCAGAAAAAACTAAAAAGCGGATTTTTAAAGTGAAACCTTCAAAAGTTTGAAATGTTTTTATATCTAATTTCAATTTGAAATTGGTTCCAATAACCAACATTGGATTAAATGATAAAAACATAATATAAATTTAATTTAACACTAATTAAAATTACAATCTGACAGTTAAATAACTTATATGAAAAAGCGGTTTTGAATTAAAATGTAGTATTTTTCACTATTCATTAAAATATAAAAGTGATCAGAAAAATACAAAAAATTTATCCAAACTAAATTTTGATATCCGTATTTAAAATAATATTTTTATTTTTTCAAATATAACATATAAAGGTATCAAAATCTATATTTAAAAAGGGTTCACCATCAAAATGTGGTAAAACAACCTTTTAAAAATATTAGAGCTTTTATGTGTAAAATTGGATTTATTATTATTTTTGGTCCATAAAATTTATTTGAATAAAGTAAAAACAATTAATAAATATGTGTAAACATAATATAGTTAGTTTTTTCATTCCTGTGAATACTACGGCTAGGTGATAACTACCATTTAAAATAATAATATTAATAATGTATTATTTTTTGGTATAACTCAGTCTTGTGTGCAACATAAGATTTCAAAGAAACTCTTTATTATGTGTCGGGTATGCTATCAGACATAGAATCACCTTTAAAGTAAAATTAATATATAATTCATAAATATTAATAGATATGAAAATGTCATATTCTATAATTACCTGGGATGTTACATAAATTGTAAAGAATCTAAGAAGGAAATGTGAAATTCAAGGAGGCCAAATTGAAAATTTGGAGAATCAAATTTGAACATATAAATATGGATTAATAATAAAATATTGATGACTGCTTCACAAGATTCAATGAAATTTTTAATAATATTTAGTTTTTTGGAAAAAAATGGATGACTTAACTATGGTCAAAAAATTGATGAGAAATTTTCTTGACAGGTTAGATCCTAAAGTATCAACTTCGAAAGATAAAGAAGATATTGCTCATGATTAATTAAATAACATTATCATTTCTTATTAAATTTGAAATATCCCTAATTTCAAGAATAAGATCAAATATGGGATGGATTTTGAGGTTATGAGGAAGCTCAAAATTAGAGATGATGAAATTTTAGAATCAAGTGAATCTAATGATGAATATGAAGAAGAATATTATAACAAAGTCATTACTCTTATATGAAAGATATTCAAGAAGGGAAAGTAAAATAGTAGAGGTAAATTACCACCAAGGTGTTACAATTGTAATGAAATTGGAAACTTTTTTATAATTTATCCTAAGAAAAAGTCTGATAAACTTGAGATAGATGATAAGAAACCACATAAAAATAAATAGGTTAAACGGTCAAAAGGATCAACCAAATTTGATGGAAGCAAGAAGAAGTTACTTAAAATTAAAAGAAGAAATTTTACAAGAAAGGAAAAAGTAGTTGAATCCATGACAAGTATCCAATCAAAAGATGAAATGTATTTCATAGCTCATGTGGAAAAATAGTTTGATACATTTGGCAGTTAATATAATGAAATTTAATGAATAGAGCTAAAGAACATGTTGAAAAATGAATTAGAATCTTGGCTTCATAAAAACACAAATCTTGAGAAGTATAAGTGGTTGTTATTAAAATAAAATGAAAACAAATATAAGGTAAAGGAATAATGTACAAAGAAAGAGGTTATTAATAATGATGAAATCAAAGGAAAAAAATAAATAAGGCTCAAATAGAGAATATAGTTAAATACCTTGAATAAAACCTTGCTCTAAAAGTATAAGAACTGTCCAAAACTCAGATAGAATTTATTTATTCACAGAATATATTAAATATTATAGAATATTTTATCAAGGATATTGAGGTCATGGAAGAATATCACAAGCTGAAAAAAAAGGATTCAAAGAAAGAGCTTAATTCAACACTTTATGATTTTCAAACTAAATTTGTTATCTATAGTAATATAGGTCCTAAAATCAATTTTGGACTATTTTAGAGCATAAATACTAGAGATAAATTTTATTCTAAATCAAAATAATAAATATCTTCTTCAAGAAGAACTTTCCCTTTGAAAAATTCAACCATATTATATAGAAAGAAAACTTCAATAATCTTCAAGACATAACTATTTTCAGTATGGAAGGTCAAGGTTTAGAAGATACTACTGGTGTTGTGTGTTGTTTAGTCACAAATCCAACTCATTCTAGTATAAAATGTCTCTAATAAATATTATACATAAACCAATAGGGAGCTATTTTTATAAAAGAATAATACATTTTCAAAACAAGTGAGTAGTGACCAGTAATTCATCCTTTTTTAAAACACCAAAAAAATTTGATTGCTTAAAATAAATATGTGGAATATGTGATCAGTGAGGGCATATTTCTAAAAAGTGCATGACCTATCTACCTATAAAAATTCTAAACATTTATAAAGGAAATGGAATTAAAAATATTAAGGAATGAAGATCATGATTTGTTGAAGCTTCTTTGAAGGAAAACAAGAAAATCAAGTTATGGATTATTGATAGTGGTTATTCCTCACACATGGTTTTTGACACAAAAATTATAAGAAATATTTAGAAGCATGAAGTAGGAGCAGTGAAATTTAGAAATGATTATTCTCTAAAAATAAATGGAGTTGGATAAATTGATATTGAATCCCAAAATTTTAAGTAAATGAATTATTATTTGTTGAAGGGTTGAAGAACAATTTACTCAGTGTTAGTCATCTTTGTAATGATGGACATGAGGTGGTATTCAAGAAATATACATCTGTCATAAAAAGCACAAGGGATAGAAGAATTAGTCATATTGGAAAAAGAATTATGAGTAAAATTTTGAAGAATGATTTTGTGAGATATTTTCCCTAGGTAAAGAGAGATAGGGATGAAATATATGAAAAATATCAAAAGGTAAAATGGAAAAATTTTCTCATAAAGGATTGAACATTCTATCTTCCAAACCACTTGAACTCATTCATACTTACTTATGTGTTCTAATGATACAAAAGTATACTAGATTTGATTTGTATTTCATTAAATTTATTGATTATTATAATCAATTTACTAATTCCATGTTTATCAAACACAAGTTATAGGCACTCCAAATTTTCAAGATTTTCATAAGCCAAGATGAGTAGGATTTGGGTCTCTATATCAATAAATTGATATCAAATAATGGTAAGGAGTTTATATGTGATTATTTTAAAAGTTTTATTTCCAAAAATGGAATCAAGTATTAGTATATCACACCATATAATCCACAAAAAAATTGGGTATCTAAAATGAATAATAGAAACATAGTTGAGATGGGAAGGACTATGTTAGCTGAACACAACATGTCAAATTATTTCTAGAGAGAAGTTTTATGTAATTCCATACACATATATAGTAGGTTTTTACTAAGACCAAAAAAAAGACACTATATTAAATTTGGTATAATATAAATACAACTATTAAATACTTCAGAGTTTTTGGAAGTCCTTACATTATAAAAATCAAGAACAACAATCTTGAAAAATTTTAAGTGATAACTGAGAAAATAATTTTCATAGGATACCTATCAAATGTAACTGTATATAGATGTTGGAACAAATAGATGAAAAAATCTATTTTAATGTAGTGATGTAAATATTATTGAAAATAAGAACAAATAATATATTATAGTTAATTCATATTTATAATATTCAGTGGAAAATAACATGCATATGTTAGAATAGAATAATTATGAAGTTTCTGAGAATGATCCAATCACTGATGATAGCCAGTGATGAAGGTGAATCTACTAGAAATGAGAGAAAATGGTACAAAAAATTGAATAAATATGTTGAAATATAAAATATCATTGGAAATCAACAGGCTCAAAATCAAACTAGACAAAAATTGAAATTGGAAGATCAAACTACACTAATTTACAAAATTAAACCTCCCACTGTGGTAGAAGAAGTTGAGTATGAGGAGTGGATACAATATATGAATGATTAAATTGATCATATTGAGAAGAAATTCACCTCAAATATTTTTCCACAATATAAAAATAAAATTTTTATTGGCACCAAGTGGGTTTTTAGAAATAAGCTAAATGAGAAAGGTGAGGTATCAAGGAACAAATCTAGGATGGTGTGAAAATTATTTTCGCAAATGGAAGGTATTTAATTTAAATAAAAAAATTCACTATTGGTAATACTAGAGACTATAAAAATGTTCTTGGTAGTGTAATCTCAAAAACATTAGAAATTTTATCAATTGGATGTAAAATATTCCTTTTTAAATGGTGATCTTGAGAAAGAAGTTAATATTAAAAAACCTAATGGTTTTATATTATACAATGATGGTATCATGGTATATAGATTGAAGAAATATATGTATGGTTTGAAATAGGATCCCATATCCTAATATTCTAAATTAGATGGATGTTTAAGGGATATGATGTTTCCAAAAGGTATAGTTGACTTTAAACTTTATATGAAAGAAATGGGTAAATTAAATCTCATTATAATTGTCTTTGTGGATGACATAATATTTTTAGATGATAAGGAGTGTCTTTGTAAAGAGTTTTTTGAGTAGATGAAGAAGTATTTTTATATTTCCATTCTTGGTGAGATGATGTGCTTTCTAGGATTTCAAATTGATTAGATGATGAATAAAATATTTCTATCTTAGGAAAAGTATGTTAGGGAATTTCTGAAAAAATTTATAACGGATAATGAAAAGGAAGTTTCAAATCCAATTTCATTTTGAACAAAATTGTGAAAGGATGAATTTGGAAGTAGTTTTAACTAGAAATAATTCATAAGAATCATTAGAATCCTTCTTTATCTAATAGCACCAAGGCCAGATATAACTTATGTAGTGAATATCTTTTTAAAATTTAAAATTGATACTAAAGAGTCTCACTTTTTGGATGCTAATAGAATACTTAGATATGTGAAAGAAACTTCAAACTATGGGATGCTATATAGACATAGTATAGATTTGAACTTGTTAGGCTTTATAGATACAGATTGGGTTGGGTACTATATAGATAGAAGATCAAATTTGGGTGGAACTTTCTTTTTGGTAGAGGGTTGTGTTAGTTAGTATAAAAATAATGGGAATTAAATGAAACTGAGCATGTATAGGGTAGAATATATAGTAAATACTCATGCTTATACATAGATGATTTGGATGAAATTTTATTTAGAAAATTTTAAGATTGAAACTGAGAGACCGCTCAAAAATTATTGTGACAATAAAAGTGGTATAGGGATGTCTAAAATATAGTACAATATTCAATATCCAAGAATATTGATATAAGATATCATTTTATCAAATAAATGGTGGAAGGTGAAGATATCAAATTAGAATACATTTCTATAAAATATTAGATTGTAGATGTTTTCACTAAATTTATGCTAAGAGAGAGGATTGTGAAATTAATTATAGAACTTCATGTCCATCCTTCTCCTATAATTTGAAGTCTTCTAAGTTAACTTTCTCCATGAACTTAAATTTTTGTATCTTTGAGATCCCCCAAGGTCCTTTGTATTCTATTTATAAAGTGGAGATGAGGATTTAATGAAGAGGGAGTGTAAGTTACAGGGGGAGTTTTAAATAGGATAATGCTAAATATTTTCACTAATTAATGATAAATTATGAAATTTTATCATGATGAAAGTAATGAGGATGAAATAAATGAGTAAGTTAGTTACCCTAACCTAGTGAGATCGATTTCATGAGTTGAAATAGTTATCTTTAAATAATTATCCTTAGTGGTGGTGAAAGCAGTGACACACTAGATCTAATGGAATTGTTTTGTTGCTTCAAAAATGGTCTGTTATGGGGTTTCCAATTGATTGTCAACAAATCAAAAGGGTAATATTGAATAACCCCATGCATTTTTTTTCTTGGTTTTAGAAAGCTTGAAGATCCCACAATTCTTGGTGGGTATGGGTTGTTTCATTTATTAACAATATTATCTGAGGAAATGATAAGTCCAAAAGTTCTTGTTCTGGTTTTTATGGTGATAAATATCATAGAAGGAAGTTTCATGATACAAGAAAGTGTTTTTGAGAAGGTTTGGAGTTCAGTTTAATCAGTACTATTTGAGTTGAGTGGATTCTGGATCCACATAATCGATTTGGTAAAGGGAATATTCATATAGTATTTTATGCTATGTAACCAATTTGGTGTAGGGGAATTCATGTAATCATTTAACATAGTCATTTACACTATGTAAGTGAATCACATAGACCATTCAACCATGTAGCCAAATGCATAATGTAGTCAAATGAGCGATGTAACTAATTTGTGGATCCACATAGCCAAATGTTTCACATATCTAATTTTCTATGTGTATGACTGAAAATCACATAGCCATTTCTCAATTTCGTCGAATGTAGAATCACACTACTGAATATTTACTTAGCTTATTTCTATTAAGAACCGTTTAACCTATTATTCATCATATACAAGATTCATATTTCTCGCTATATATGAATTTTTTTACACGAGTTTTAAAAATTAAAATATTATTATGAGAATTAATTATGAATATTCTTGAATGGTTTTGAATTATTCTGTAATCATAGGATTCATTTTTCAAGTTTTTATTCTTGAAAATTTTGAAGGAGTATGTAGCAGTTCTTATAGAATTTTTAATGGTGATTTTATTTTTCTATAAAATCCTTTTTGATCTATGATGTAGATATGGTTTTTTTAGATATCAAAGAGATTGGGGGAAATAATAAAATATATGGATATTGTGGATCATGATCTCTAAAAAATAATAAAAGAGAGAGAAAGGATATCATGGGGCATGTTCCCAACATAGTAACATAAAAGGTAAATCCCATTTTTTCATAGTGGGAAGATGATAGTGAGAGGCACCAAAAAATGGGCAGAAAGATATTATTCCAAAGTTGAGTTTTTTTTCTTCAAAAATCAAAATGTAATGAAACTTGTATCTTAAAAAGCTTGAATTTGAGTATGAAAATATTTTTTCCAGTGCTTTCAAGACTGCATTGTAGGAAATACATTATTGCATGTCATGTAGGCTCATGGAAGTGGATCTCTATTCTTTGTTTTCAAAGAAACCTAATTTTACTGGTGATTTTTATTATTTTTCTTAACATATTTTGTTCTGTAGAGTGACATTGTGATGTTAGGTGTGACTTGTAACATGTGTGGTGGGATGCCACATGAATTATTATAAGAGGATTTCACTTGGGGATATAGTGAAAATAATCCATGGTTGGGGAGAGTAACCAGCCATGTATTATTTTAACTATATCTAGAAGTGAAATCCTCTTATAATAATTCATTTAGTATCCCACCAAAAATGTTAGGAGTCACACCCAATATTACAATTTCATGTTGTAAGACAAAATATGATTACAGAAATGAAGAATATCACTATTAAAATCAAGTTGCTTCGGAAACAAAGAATGAAGATCCACTTCTATGAGCCTCAAAGATATGAAAGAAAGTATTTCCCATAGTTCAATCTCAAAATTTCTTCAAAAAATATTCTTATAATCAAATTTAATCTCCTAAATACATGATTTTTCAACAAATTTTGATCACTAAAGAAAAAACGAAGCATTGGACTCCACTCTTTTTCACCCCTTTTTTGTGTATCTCACTATTATCTCTCTATTACGCATAAATGGGATTTACCTTTTATGTTATCATGCAGGGAACATGCCCCTTGATATCCATTCTATCTCTTCTATTACTCTATATAGATCACACTCCATGATCTCTATATATTTTATCATCACCCCCACAATCTCTATGATATAGGAAAAAAACCATATCTACATCATGGATCAAAATGGATTTTATAATAAATTAAAATCATCATTTAAAACTTTATAAGAACTACTATAGAATCCTTAAAATTTTACAAGAATCATGTTCTGAAAAACAAGACCTGTGATTATGGAATAATTTAAAACCATTCAAGCATTTTCATAATTAATTCTCATTGGAATATTTGAATTCTTAAAAATTATAGAAAACAAATCCATACACAGTGGAAAATATGAATCGGCTAAGTGAAGAATAACCATCTATGTGGTTCTCAACAAAAATAGGATATATAGCATATTCACCTACATGATTTTACATTCAACTACATTGAGAAATGTCTACATGATTTTTAATCGACTACGTAGAAAATAGACTATGTGAAAAATTTATCTATATAGATCCCAAAATCCACTACGTCGATCATTTGACTACATGATGCATTCGGTTGTGTGTTTTAATTGCCTATGTGATTCACTTAAATAGTGTAAATGACAATGTAAAATACTTACTTGAATTCCCCTTCACCAAATCGGCTATATAGCATAAATGGCTATGTGAATCTTCCCTTTACAAAATCAGTTTTTTATATCCAAAATCTACTCAAAATCAAATAGAACTGATTCAAATAACCTCCATCCCTTCTCAAAAACACTTTCTATCATAATGAAACTTCCTTTCATGATATTTATCTCCATAAAAACCAAACCAAGCACCGTTAAACTTATCAGTTGCTTTTACAATATTTTCATCAAATACAACAACTGATTCCCACCAAGAATCATGGGATATTCAATATTTCTCAAACTAAGCCACAAATCCATGGGTTTTTCACCATGTAAAATAATCACTTTGTCTTGAAATATCTCATAAAGAAGGATAAAAAAATTGTGTCATTGTCGAGTCTTTATTTATTACCCTTTAACCTTATTAGATGAACTTACCTCCTTCTACCATGGCTGTGAATTTAGTTAAGGTACTAACATCCTGATCAACTAGGCCCAAGATATCATCTCCTTTTGGAAGTGAAAAAAATTATCTTGGTCATTTCATAAATTCTATACCACCAATGTATCACCCAACATAAGATAACTCACCAAGATGTAAATATCATGGTTTTCATCTTACATTAAAGTACATAATCAAATAATTTGCACTGATAATAATCTCAAGCTTGGATACCATTACACATATTTGTATATAGAAACTAACAATGACACCTAAAATATGTGGTGTTATTATTGTTGGGTCCCTCATGATCTCATCTACTTGAGATCACCAAATGTGAACTTCATGAGAAGAAGTCTCAATGATTATGATCCCCCAGCCATTGATAGTCACACATCATCTGTGTCATATGAATATGATGTATCTAGACTATAGGGAATAAGTTTAAGATTACTACCATGGTATATATAGGTTCTTATTATAGCCTAGTAACGGTTATGAACTTTTTTATACGACATGCAATCTAAGGAAATTACTATATAAATAGCAGATAATGCCAAAGGGGGTGGTGATGAGTAAGATTTCTATGATATGTAATTGTTTCAGACTTATTGTATCTGCTTTATGCCTTTTCTTTTATTAATAAATGGTCAGAGGCTTGCCTCTGTCTGAGCATTTCTAGTATATAAATAGCAAACACAAAAGTATCAATACTATTATAGTAAGATAAAAATATGTATATATAAAACTATATAAATTTAATGGTAATAAAAGTAAACAAATTAGTTGGGACTAGGGAACCTTCTCATAACAGATATTTGGAATTTGGTAGCATTGATACTACTTTTTTGAGGAATTAGTAAATTTGATCAAAAAAACCATTATAATGGTATTCATCGTACTGAATTACCTCATATAATTTCATAATATCTTGAAACCTATTGGAGATTATAAAATGAGGTCCTTGGAATCTTGTAGTATAATACTTATTTCCAACAATGCTCTCAGATCAAATCAACACCAAATTTATAGCTTTTTCAAAATCCTCTCAATGAACCCATTTTCATTTCTCAATATCTCAAAGGCTTTCACAGTTTCTCTCAATATCTCATCCTAATTTTTAAAAATCATCTCAAGATATTAGGTAGATTCATTTTAATGGGTTTTCACTAAGAAATACTTCTTATTCTTATCACCCTTCTTTAACGAGTTCTCACTACCAAAAAAGTGAGGGACAGGTTCCTCAGCTACTGGTGAAACTCAATATGGTTCCCAAAAACCACAAGTGTGAGAGATGAGTTTCTTGATCACTAATAAGAACATGGGATTAAAAACATTTACCTATCAAGTTGATGGGTGGAGATGTAGGAGCTCACACTAAGATATTGCCAAACTCCTTATCAAATTTTGTTCACTCTCTTATTTTCTTTACACATTGAATCATTATACATCAATTCAAATAATTTCATAAATTTGATTTGTTTATATTACATTATTCTCAATCACTTAAATAATTTTTATATTAAACTTCATAACTCATATCATATTTATCATTTATCGCTCAATTAATTTCATCACTTTAACTAACTTATCTTTTTAGCATTGTTTAAAATTTGAATTTACCTTTTACATCTATGTAACATCTTGATTTTTAGTAAATATAATATTTTAAATTTTAAATTAATATTATTTTATTTATTTTATTTTAGGATAAATATTAGTTTTAATAATAATTGAAATAATTAATATATATATATATATAATTATGGTTTGTAAGATAATATTTTTTCTATATATAAATATAAATAATATCTTATAAAAAATTACTGAATTAAAATATACCATGAATTGGTTAGTTAATATATCATTTTTATCTTTTATTCAGGATTATTCAATAAATATTTACTTAAAATATATGTACATATATTTTGTGACTAATTAACATAAATAAAATAATAATAATAATTTATTTAATAACATATATATTAATAGGATTTTTAATACTAATGAATATTTAATTTAAATCTAAAGATCTTTATTGATATTTATTAAAATAAAAAACATTTTTTGAAGTTATATTTTTAATAGATTTTCACACACACAAAATGTAATTTTAAGACTTTAAAATTTATTAATGAAAATATAATAAACATTTTTATACTAAATGTTTTTCTGTTTTTCAAGTAAAAAAGTATACACATAAGTTTATAGAAAACATAATTACTACTAACTTTAATAGTATTTTTTAAATTTTTTTATTAATTATAAAATTATTATAATGAATAAATTATTTTGAAATTGATATAATCACATTGAACATCTTACTTGAAAACAAGATTATATATGACATATTAAATGATACATCATAGGTTTTATAAATTTTTTATTTTATATGATAAAAGTTATTAGAGAAAATATATAATTATATATAAGATTATGAAAATATTAATAATAATAATAATAATAAATGTGTTTGTATTTATTATAGTAGAAAATTATTAGTTTAATAAATTAGTATACTTATAAATATATATGTGTGTGTGTGTGTTAATAATAATATTAAAAAATAAGGGTAATAAGATATAATATATATAAATATTAACAATTTAAAACATTAATTAATTATTATAACAATGATTTAAATAATTAAAAATATTAAAAGTGGGGAAATCGGGTTTGGTGGTAGGGTTCAAAACCAACGGGATCCCCCCCCCCTCATGTCATCTTCTCTAGAAGGGAGTTGCAACCACAGTCACAACTGGTGAAGTAAGGATATGAAGCTCCACTTTCAGTCATCGAGGATCAACCGTGTTGGAGACACTGTGACTTAGGGTGGTCGCATGTGGATGAAGCTGACACCCCATATTCTTCATCCTAATGATGATGGTTGGTCGACCTGCAACCCACGTTGAAGACTCATAATGGATTTAGACATCATTTTACTGGTGTAACGACTCTCTTGCGAATCACTTGACACAAAGGTGTGTCTGATTTTGGAGATGCGGACAATCCAAAAATTAATTTAGGTATTTTTAAATTGGGTTTTGGGTTTATGCTCCTCTAGTTTCATTCGAATTAGGGTTATTTTATTAGAAAGTATATAATACCATTGTTCACACTGTATTTTTTTATGTTTACGGTTTTTTTTTTGGGTGTCTAGTGTCTATATATGACTCTATTGTGATGTAAGAGGGAAAAAATAGAGGCAGTGCTCTTGAATATGTCCATTACTATGTAGTTTATCTTCCTTCTTTAAATATTCTTTGTACATTCTGATTCTTCTATTATTGTTTTGAAGAACCAACCTCAAGATTCTTAGCATAAGAGGACTTCCTAGTGGTTCAAATAGTATGGGGATTTAGGTTTTTTGTAAAATAAGTTTAAGTAAATTAATTTGGTTTTGTATTTTTGAATTTTTACAATTGATTAGTGGTATTATTTAACCCTCCTTGATGTGAAATTTTTTTCCCTATTATGAAGCAGTGGAATCATCTGTAAGGTAAGGTATTTTAATTCTGTAAAATATGTTCAAGTGAATCAAATGGTTTCTACATTTCATATCAAATTGTTTTCAATCAATTATTTGTATTTAATTCTAAATTTATAAAATAACTTTTATGTTATTATAGTAAGAGAACCATTCATTTTTATGCATTCATTTCTTCTCAAAATTTTCCTACGAAGTTAATTTATTTAATGTCTAATTAGGTTTAAGGAAACTCTTTGTGAAAAAATATGCCCAAGTGCTTCAACTGGTTTCTGCATTTTAGAAAATTATATTTCAAGTTTCCTTAATTGATTTATTGAATATATAAATAATTTTTTTGTTATATTTTTATGATAGAAATTTATTTTATAATTTAAATGGTTTTTGCATATCTGTGTCAAATTATTTTAGTCAATTAGTAGTATTTAATTATTTATTTCTAAAATAATTATTAAGTTATATTTTTCAAGGTAGTAATGAAACTACTTATTTTTCGTGGATATATTTATTTTCAAGCTTCTTCATATGATGGTGATTTGTTTCTAAAGTTTTTATATACAAGTGAAATTTTCTTATCTCTACGAAAATAAAATCTTCTAGAAAGATTCAAGAGAGTTGTGTATTTTAGATATTATGGAAATTTGTTTTAGTATTTTATTAATATTTATCTCTAAATTGTTTTAAATAATTTTAAATTATATCTGTGTGAAAGTTATGAAATTCTATTGAAAAATATGCTTATATATATTTAAGGTTGTTTCTGAATTATAGATTTTATACACGAAATTATTTTAGTCCATATAAATTTTATTTATAATGTTATATTGATTATTTTTTATGATAGTAAGAAGATAATTTTTATGTTATACCTTAATCACTCATATTGGTTTTATATTAAAATTTGTATACATGAAAATTTCTTTAGTCTATGAAGTTTTTTTCCTTGAAATTATTTTGAACAATTAAAAACCCCAATTGGGCTCCTATAAATACAATGAATGTTATTGGATTTTAAAAATTATTGATTTAATAAGATTATTGCAAATGAATGTATTTATATGTGTGTGTGTGTGTGTGTGTTTACACACATCTCATTTTATGTTAAAAATCATGTCTTCCCATGGATTTCTATGTTTAAAATTAACTTAAATGTTTAAATAATTTTAATTAGGCATTTATAAGTGAAAGGGGAGTTATCAATTTTTCAAAAAAAATAATTTTTTATGTTAAATACAAATATATGC
Source organism: Viscum album (assembly GCA_963277665.1). Lineage (NCBI taxonomy): Eukaryota > Viridiplantae > Streptophyta > Magnoliopsida > Santalales > Viscaceae > Viscum > Viscum album. The sequence goes on from OY728121.1 coordinate 770,479,179, forward strand.
ATACATACATAAATTTATCATTTCATATGAAACATTTTTTTAAAGACATGAATATATATATAAAAATATATATATATATACATATTATTTTAAGTAAAATAGATTTGTAATATGATAATAGTAGATATATGTATATAAATGTATGTAATTCTGTTTCAATTTATATAAAATTGTTTTATTTTGAAATTTAAATAAATTTATGTATATATATGTCTATGTCATTTAATGTAAAAAATATTTTTACTAATTTTTTACCTATATGTATGTCTGTGGGTATGAAATCATGTTCTATTCAAATATCAATATATATGTAAAAAATGTGTGTATATATATATATATATATATCTTTTTATTTATAATCATTGTATACTTATACATGTATATGAATATATATTTACATATGTATTTTCATATGAAATCACTTTTAGCATGACACACGTATAACCAAGTAATACCTTTTAGGGAATAGATATCAAAGCACGTGTTTTTTAAGAAACTTAAAGATACAGGTTATAATGTTTATAATTCTAAAGGATCACACTTGGATATTATGTGAACGAACGTAGGGGGTGGGAACTGAACCCAAACCCGTAGGTTACTTTTGTCCAATTATGTGATAGGTGCACCCAGATATCACTCCAATGTATTGGGTAATGTTTTAATCTCATGATATGTCATGTATGGTGTTTGGGAGGTGTATCCTAAGAATATTATGGTACTTGTGAGTGAACCTAATCCATCATGGGACTATGTCCACCATGTCTCGGGAGTGAACCAAGAACTCATGCTATGATCCAAGGTTCCTTTGAGAAATAATTATGAATTCTTATAATTTTTCAAGTGAATTTTATATAATATTTTGAATGAATGAAGTTGATTTTCCAAATATTATATATAAAAAAATATTTTTTTCTAAAATGTATATTTTGAAAAGTACTCATGGTTTTTTAATCCTGCATTATTAGACTTCATAACTTGTTCTACTTTTCATATTAAATTTAAAAACTCTATTTGGTTTCCTTTTGTTTTGAAAACCCATTACTGAGATTTTTATCGCTCATCATATGTTTTAAAACCTCTTTTCATAGGGAATAAGGATGTGTAGAAGTGATATAGTGGTTGAGGTCCTGCAATGGTGTTTAACCCTTATAAAGAATATTAATAGTTTTGGTCTTTTATTTTATAGGTTTTGTAATCAGAATTTCTCTATATCTGGACTCTCTAAAACTCTAAACCTTTATGATCTTAGGTTGGTAATTAATAAATGAAATATTTATATAAAAAAATGGAACAAGTTTCTGGTTTTTCATATTTGGTATTAGATCCAATGTTTAGACAACTTTAGAGGTCAGGATATGGAGAAACCATTTGAACCTTTAGAGGCCTTCAGTTAATTTTCTAGGGTTTTACTTTAAGGGATGATCTTTCGCTCCTAGTTTTCCAAATTATGAATAGTGAAATTCATAATTTTTCTGAGTTTTGTGATTGAATTATGAGGACATAATTATTTTAATGGGGGTAAAATGTAACATCCTAAGTTTTTGTAAATACAATATTTTCAATTTTAAATTAATATTAATTTATTTATTTTGATTTAGGATAAATATTAGTTTTAATAATAATTGAAATAATTAATATATATATTTATAACTATGGTTTATAAAATAATATATTTTTCTAAGTATAAATATAAATAATATCTTGTATAAAACGTTTACTGAATTAAAATATTCCATGAATCAATTAGTTAATATATTAGTTTTACATTTTTTTCTAGATTATTCAATAAATATTTATTTAAAATATATGTACATGTATTTTGTGACTAGTTAAAATAAATAAAAATATAATAATAATTTAATTAAGGACATATATATTAATATTATTTTTAATACTAATGAATATTTAATTTATATATAAAGAGATATATTGATATTTATTAAAATAAATAACATTTTTCGAAGTTATATTTTTAATAGAGTTTCAGACACAAAAAATTTAATTTTAAAACTTTAAAATTTATTATTGAAAATATAAAAAACTTTTTTATACTAAATGTTTTTCTATTTTTCAAGAAATAAAAATATACACATAATTTTATATAAAACATTATTACTGGTAAATTTAATAGTATTTTTTAATTTTTTTATTAACTATAAAATTATTATAATGAATCAATTATGTTGCATTTGATATAATCACATTAAACAGATTACTTGAAAACAATATTATAAATGATATATTAAATGATACATCATGGATTTTATAAATTTTTTATTTTCCATGATAAATTGTATTAGAAAAAATATATAATTATATATAATATTATGAAAATATTAATAATAATAATAATAGATGTATTTGTATTTATTTTAGTTGAAAATTTTTAGTTTAATGAATCAATTTAATTATAAATATGTGTGTGTGTGTGTGTGTTAATAATAATATTAAACAATAAGAGTAATAAGATATAATAGATATAAATATTAATAACTTAAAACATTAAATAATTGTTATGATATTTATTAAAAAAACAATTAAAATTTTCAAAAGAGGTGAAATTAGGTTTGGTGGTAGGATTCAAAACCAATGGTATCCCCCCCCCCCCGTGTCATCTTCTCCTGATGGGAGCTGCGACCACGGTCACATCCGATGAAGCAAGGAGCCGACACTCCACTTCTAGTCATCATGGATTGACCGTGCAGGAGATGCTTCATGTGGGGAACCCATGACTCATGGTTCTCATGTGCAGATGAAGCTGAAACCCCATATTTTTTCTCCTAATTATGATGGTTGGATGACCTCTAATCCATGCTGATGACTCATAATGGCTTCAAACATCATTTTTCTAGTGGAACAACTCTCCTATGAATCACTTGACACAAAGGTGTGTCTGATTTTAGAGATGCGGAAGAACCAAAAAATATTTTAGGTTTTTTAAAATTTCATTTTTGGGTTAGGTTCCTTTGGTTTGGTTTGAATTAGGGTTATTTTATTAGAAAGTATAGAATCTCACCGTTCACGCTGGAGTTATTTATTTTTACAGGTTTTTTTTTGTGTCGAGTATATATATATGACTCTACTATGATGTAAGAGAGAGAGAATAGAGTTAGTTATATTGAATATGTCCATTGTTGTGTAGTTTAGCTTCCTTATTTAAAGATCTTTTTCTTATTATTATTCTTATTCCACTGTTATGAAGAACCGGCCTCGAGAGTCTTGGCACAAGAGGACTGACCTGTGGTTCAAACAGTAAGGGGATTTTTTGGTAAAATACATTTAATAAAATCAATTTGTTTTTGAATTTTATAATTGTTTCCAATCGATTGGTAGTATTATTTAACCCTACTTATTGTGAAATTGTTTTCCCTATTGTGAAGTAGTGGAATCATCTGCAAGGTAAGGGGTTTTAATTCTGTAAAATATGTTCAAGTGAATCAAATGGTTCCTGTATTTCATGTTAAATTTTTTTCAATCGATTAGTTGTATTTAATTCTCAATTTATAAAATAATTTTTATATTATGATAATAAGAGAACCATTTATTTTTATGTATTCATTTCTTCTCAAAATTTTCCTATAGAGTTAATTTATTCCAATTCTAATTAGGTGTAAGGAAACTTTTTGTGAAAATTTGTCCAAGTGTTTTAGCTGGTTTCTGTATTTTAGAAAATTATATTTTAATTTTCCTTAGTTGATTAATTGACTATATAAATAAATTTTATATTATATTTTTGTGATATCAAGGGATTTTATAATTTAAATGGTTTTTTTATTTATGTGTCAGATTATTTTAGTCAATTAGTAGTATTTAATTCTTTATTATTAAAATAATTCTTAAGTTATATTTTCATGGTAGTAAGGGAACTACTTATCTTTCATATATATATTTATTTCAAGCTTCTTTATATGATGGTGGTTTGATTAAAAAAAATTATATGCAAGTGAAATTTTCTAGTCTCTGTGAAAATAAAATCTTCTCAAAAGATTCAAGAGAGTTTTTCATTTTAGATATTATAGAAATTTGTTTTAGTAGATTTGTAATATTTATCTCTCAATTATTTTAATTAATTTTAAATTATATCTTTGTGAAAGTAATGAAATTATATTGAAAACTATTCTTATATATATTTTAGGGTATTTTTGAATTATAGATTTTATATGTGAAATTATTTTAGTCCATCGACATTTTATTTATAATGGTATATTGATTATTTTTTATGATATAAAGTGGATTATTCTTATCTTCTACCTCAATAACATACATTGGTTTTATATCAAAAAATTTATACATGAAAATTTCATTGGTCCGTGAAGTTTATTACCTTGAAATTATTTTGAACAATTAAAGAATCTCAGTTGGGATCCTATAAATACAATGAATGTTATTAGATTTTAAAAAATATTTATTTAATAACAATTTTGAAAATGAATGTATATATATATATATATGTTTACACACATGTCATTTAATGTTAAAAATCATGTCTGTCATGGATCTCTCTTTATAAAATTAATTTAAACATTTAAAGAATTTTAATTAGGTATTTATAAGTGTAAGGGTAGTTATGAATTTTTCAAAAAAAAACTTTAATGTTTTATTTTCAATACAAATATATTCATATATACATTAATTTATCATTTCATATGAAACATTTTTTTTAAATACATGAATATATATATATATACATATGTATTATTTTGACTAAAATGGATTTATAATTATACAACAATATATACATGTATATAAATATATGTAATTATGTTTCCATGTATATAAAATTGTTTTATTTTTTATTTTTAAATAAATGTATTTATATATATATATATATATCATTTAATGTGAAAAATGGTTTTACTATTTCTTTACCTATATGTATGTTTGTGGGTATGAAATCATGTTCGATTCAAATATCAATATTTATGTAAAAAAAATGTGTGTGTGTGTGTGTGTATTTATGTAAAACCATCATAAACTTATACATGTATATGAATGTATATTTACATATGTATATTCATGTGAAACCACTTTTATCATGACACACGTATAACCAAGTAATCCCTTTTTAGGGAATAGATATCAAAGCACATGTTTTTAAAGAAACTTCATGATACATGTTATAATGTTTATAATTCCAAAGGATATCACTTGGATATTATGTGAATGAAGTCAGAAGATGGGGATTGAACCCAAAACCTTATGGGACTTTTTTCCAATCATGTTATGGGTGTGACTAGATAGTGCTCCAATACATTGGGTAATGTTTTAATCTCATGATATTTCATATATAATGCACAGGTGGTGTATCCTAAAAACATTATGGGATTAGGGAGTGAACCTAATCCATCATGGGACTATGTCCACCATGTCTTGGGAGTGAATCTAGAATCCATGCTATGGTCTAAGGTGCCTTTGAGAATTAATTATGAATTCTGATAAGTTTTCAAATGAATTTCTACAATTTTATGAATGAATGAAGTTGATTTTAAAAAATTTATTTATATATAAATCCTTTTTACTAAAATTTTTATTTTTAAAATTAGTCATGGTTTCTTAATCTGTCATTTTTGGACTTCATAACATGTTCAACTTTTCATATTGAATTGAAAAACTCTATTTGGTTTCCTTTTGTTTTGAAAACACCTTACTTAGATTTTTATCACTCATCCTATGTTTTAAATCCTCTTTTCACATAGCATAAGGATTCATATAAGTGATATAGTGGTTTAGGTATCTCTAAGGTGTTTAAACCTTGTAAAGAATATGAATAGTTTTGGTATTTATGTTATAGGTTGTGTTATAAGAATTTCTTCAATGTATTTGAACTCTCTAAAACTCCAAACCTTTTCAATCTAGGGTTTCTAATTAATAAATTAATTATTTAGATAAAAAAATTAATAGGTTTCTGGGTTTTCATAATACACATTAAATTTTTTAAAGGAAATTAACCCCCCCCCCCATTTCATTATTCTATGGCTAAAAAGATCACATAAATATTCCTAAAAAATTATATAATTTAGGATTAGAGAGCAATAATTTTTAGTCTCCTTACTATTTAAGAATCCCTTAATGTGCCAACATTCTCCAACCACTAGTTTATCCTAATGAATAATCTCAATAAGAGAAGTTTTGATATGAATATTATCTAAAAATGTCATTTTTTATCATATTTCACTTCAAGATAAATTTATGAAAAATGAATCATCATGTTACATTATTCACTATAATATTTTAACACCTATAATGGAAACTTCCTAGTAAGTTTATTAGAAATCACATTCCCTTTTCCTAGTGTATAGGTGTATTCAAAGTCAAATGTTTTCAAATACTCCACTCATCATCTCTACCTAAGGTTTAAATACTTTTATGAGGTATTTGGCTCATAGATTATGATTACTTAGGTATTGGATTTGGTTTTGTGCTTATAAAAGGTGGATATGCGATAAAATCTATTTATTATATATTTTCTCACATGAAATAAATCACATAAAATTCCCTGGATTCAAGAATAATTATAACTAGAGTTTTGGTAAACCTCTATCTCAACTCATCAAATTCGATATGACATTTGGAACTCCAATCAATTTCACTCCTTTACGAGTGAGAATCATTAAAGGGGATATAATATTTAAAAATTCATTTAAAAACTGTTGTTAGTATCTTTATAAACCCAAAATGTGATGTATCTTTAAATAATTTTTCAATACATCCTGAGATATAACAGCTTTCACCTTTTTAGGATCAATTGAAATGCCATTCTCAGACATCGCATGTCCCAAGAACATTACCTCTTGGATCCATAAGTGGAACATAGGAATTTTTATGTATAGTATATGGTCTCAAAGTATTCTCAATACAATCCTTAAGTTATGTTCATGCTTCTATTCATATTTTGAACGGATCGGGATATTGTCAAAGAAAACTAGGATAAAAGTATCTTGGTATTGGTAGAAGAATCAATTCATAAGAGTTATAAATATCATATGGGAATTCATCAAAAAAATTCATCATAAAATATTAAAAATTATAATATCAACTTCATAAGGAGATTTTATTTATATCATACTCCTTTACACTAATTTAGTGATATATCAAACTAAGATCAATCTAAAAGAACCATTTTTCCCCTTTAAACTGATCAAAAAGTTCATCAATATGAGGAAAATGGTATTTGTTCTTGATAGTCACTTGATTAAACTTTTTATAATAAATTCATAGGCATATGGTTCTATTAACCATATTTATAAATATTATAATAGTTACCTATAGGGATAAGCTGGGATGGATAAACCCTCTTTCTTTAAGGTTGTCAAACTAGGTTATTAACTCCATCAGCACAACTGAGGAAAATGGTATTTATTTATTTATTTATTTATTTATTTATTTATCAATTTATCTATTTATTTATTTATCCATGCATGCACATGCTCATGCACATGCCCATGCAATATAAAGAAATATTGCGTTTGGTGAGATTTGAACCCCTAACCACTTGCATATTTTCCAAAGACTTTACCACTCCAGCAAGCTCGTCATGTGGTTAATAAACAGAATTTAATATACTTATATATATTAATTGAAAAAACAAATAATACATAAATAATAGATATAAACTCAATAATAATAAATAATAAATAATAAATAATAAATAATAAATAATAAATGATAAATAAATATAAGTAATAAATAAATATAAATAATAAATAATAAATAAATATAAATAATAAATAAATACAAATAATAAATAATAAATAAATATAAATAATAAATAATAAATAAATATAAATAATAAATAATAAATAATAAATAAATATAATAATAATTAATTAATAATTAATAATTAATAATTAATAATTAATAATAAATAAATAATAAATAATAAATAATAAATAAATATAAATAATAAATAAATATAAATAATAAATAATAAATAATAAATAATAAATAATAAATAATAAATAATAAATAATAAATAAATAATAAATAATAAATAATAAATAAATATAAATAATAAATAATAAATAAATATAAATAATAAATAATAAGTAAATATAAATAATATATAATAAAAAATAAATAAATATAAATAAATAAATAAATATAAATAATAAAGAGTAAATAATAAATAATAAATAATAAATAATAAATAATAAATAAATAAAATAAATAAATAATAAATAATAAATAAATATAAATAATAAATAAATATAAATAATAAATAATAAATAATAAATAAATATAAATAATAAATAATAAATAAATATAAATAATAAATAATAAGTAAATATAAATAATAAATAATAAATAATAAATAATAAATAAATATAAATAATAAATAAATATAAATAATAAATAATAAATAGTAAATAATAAATAATAAATAATAAATAACAAATAATAAATAATAAATAATAAATAATAAATATAAATAATAAATATAAATAATAAATATAAATAATAAATAATAAATAAATATAAATAATAAATAATAAATAAATATAAATAATAAATAATAATAAATAATAAATAATAAATAAATATAAATAATAAATAATAAATAAATATAAATAATAAATAAATATAAATAATAAATAAATAATAAATATAAATAATAAATATAAATAATAAATAATAAATAATAAATAATAAATAATAAATAACCAGTAACAAATATTATTATTAATAATAATATTTTATTATTAGTAATAATAAATAATTAATAATAAATAATAAATAATAAGTAAATATAAATAATAAATAAATAATAAATAAATGTAAATAATAAAAATGTAAATAATAAACAATAAATAATAAATAATAAATAATAAGTAAATATAAATACTAAATAAATATAAATAATAAATAAATATAAATAATAAATAATAAATAAATAATAAATATAAATAATAAATATAAATAATAAATAATAAATAATAAATAATAAATAAATAATAAATAATAATAATAAATATAAATAATAAATATAAATAATAAATAATAAATAATAAATAATAAATAACCAGTAACAAATATTATTATTAATAATAATATTTTATTATTAGTAATAATAAATAATAAATAATAAGTAAATATAAATAATAAATAAATATAAATAATAAATAATAAATAAATATAAATAATAAATAATAAATAATAAATAATAAATAACCAGTTACAAATAATAGATAATAAATAAATTAAAGTATATTATAAATAATAAATAATAAAGGAAACACATGAAAAAGTATGAAAAGACGTGATATGGGATGAAAAATCATGAAACCGCATGAAAACGGATGGAGAAGCATATGAAGAATGAGGCATTAGAAAGAATGAGAACGCATGAAAACTCATGACAACTCTGGAAAACCCCTTAATAATTCAACATAATCATCATAATAACCCACAAAAAACCATTGATAAAGATAACAAGTCATGGAAACCCAAATAAACTGTAATAAATGGAGCAACTGTTAAAACCCATCAAAATGGTCCTAAAGAGACAAAAACATTAGACTCACATTAATGGAGATAACTTATGATCCGAGAGTCCGTTTTAGATCTGTGACCTGTCAAATCAAAGACTCTGAAACGATCTTCGACCTGATAGGTGAAAGAGTCCGAATGGACAGGCGGATCGGAAGTTACGACCATTTAAAAAAAGCTAACGGGGAACGGGTGCTAGAAACGAAGCATCGAAAAACAGAACAAACCTGATACCCACTAAAAAGGCCATAACATATGATCTAGGAGTTCATGTGGGCACCGTGACCAGTCAAACTGAAGCTCATGGAATGAGATATGATCTGGCAGGTGGAGGAGTCCGAACTGACTCATGGATCGAAAGTTAGGTCTGTTTGAAGACAAGTTTGACGGGACACTGGTGATAGAAATGGGGTTTTGGAGGAATTCAGAGGGGTTTTGGGGTTGAAAAACATGACACAATCTTGATTCTATCAAACTGGTGTGTATCTCTCTTTGCTGGCTTCGATTTGATATGTGGTAGAGCCCAAACGGACACCCGGAGCGAAAGTTATTGTCGTTTGAAGTTGGAGAACTTTTTTCAAATTTCTTATAACTCTAATATCTTCCGCACCTTAGACTGTCTCACGGTTTTGATTATATGTGCCTCTATATCTCTTCATGATCTTCAATTTGACTAGTCGTGGCACTCCAACAGATGCCCGGATCAAAAGTTATGGTCGTTTTAGTGATTTTGGGGTTTCTCGTTTTTTTTTTATTTTTTCCTTTCATTTCGCGGCGGTTTTACTGAAACTGCCTCTATTTCGCAGTGGTTTTTAAAAAACCACCACTAATCCTCGAAAAAAATTTAAAAAAAATAAAATAAAAAAAAAATTATGGAATTTCGCGGCGGTTTTTAAAACCGCCACGAAAAAACCGCCGCAAAACAGCAGTTTTCTTGTAGTGATTTGAGGTTGATATAAGGCCCCTTTCAAACCATTGTGCATTCAATTTATCTTTTAAGACTATATTTGGTGTAAAATGATTGATCTTGGTGAATCAATTTCCATATTCCATCACTACATTGATTTATTTTCTTGAGATAGAAAAATTACCTTGCATTTTCAATGCCATTATATCAGGATAAAACTGCTGAGAAAACATGACCTTCAAATCCTTCCATGCTCGGTTCTCATTATGATTCTCCTAGATGATAAACTCCCACCACTTCTGGTTGGGGCCCTCAGGCATAAAAGTGGTTCATTTAATAGACCATTTATATCATAATATTTTCCTCTTTGGAACTCTCCCTCACAAATTTTTTTCACAGGATATGGATCAAGCCTCCCCTAAAAAACATGTTGTGATGGTTAAGATATCCACACCTATAATTAATGGGGTGATTCATTTTCCACCATATTCTATTTGGGATCTCCCTATGGTCCTCCCCACCCTATAAGGCTCAAATTTCCTTGTTGGAACATCAGACATGCCTTGGATCTGATACAAATTGTAATAGACCACCCTCACCACAATATTGTATTCTTTAGGCCTTTATATCATGATTGATATCTAGAAATGAATCATTGACCCCATATAGAAAATGATAAGTAGTATAAACAACAAAAAAACATTTCTATGAACACTACTATATAATATAATCTTGTTGTCAATTTATATTTCATTATGTAAGATTCATACATGTGTTATCATCCTTTCTACTTGATTTATCTTTATTTAACTTACCAAGGTTAACTTATCAATAAACTAATGTGGCTATGGATTTTAGTAAGACACTTCTATATCGATCAAATGGGAGGAGATATATTTTTCCTTAACTTGGAAGGGAACAATTTTACCTTGTCAATTCGATCAATTTTATACCTATCATGGTACACCTGACACAGGATTATTTACCATAAGTAAATAAATCATGGTTTTCATTATGCATCTAAGTAAATGAATCTTGATTTACATTAATAATAATATCAATTACAAAGACCAATCCACATGCTCACATATATGAACATCCAATGACACATTAATCATGTGGTGTCCCTATTGGTGGATATATTCACATAACCTCCCTTCTTAGAGATCACCAAGTGTAAAATTCATGATAAGGAGACTTAATGATTATGATCCCCCTACATCTGATAGTCAAACATCATCTTTTTTATTTCATACTTATGTATATAGACCATGGGTCATAGTTCTAAGGTTATTTTCATAGCATCACTAGGTTATCATTATACTAGAAAATTGTTATAAATTATTGTTGTGATTGATATTATAAGGGAATTATTACATAAATAATGTAAAAGTAAAATCAATATGTGACAAGTATATAAAATTTATTAATATAATACATTATATGATAATAAAAAGTATATGATAAAGTTTCATCTAGGGAACTAACTCCAATATATACCCCTTATATCACCCTAGTAATAACTTTTGCCTTCCCCTATTGACCATGTTCACCATATTTCCTCTCCTAGAGACTCTTCCCTTCATATCACCCCAATTTTTCCTACAATGATCAAGGTGGTAGTCCAATGGATTGTGTCCCCCTGTGATAGAGAGGTGTCCTTTTTCTCATTATCCTCCTTTACGCACTCTGACACCCTGACATACATTCACTCAGTAGCTCAACATCCCTTTCCTCTCATCTAATATGAGCTCCTCCCTCCTATAATTTACTACCTTAAGAAGTAGTTTTTGGATTAAGTAGTGTTTAATATGAACTCACTGAAATCCAAACAACAAATACCTCCTTCCCTTTATCCATCCATCCTCTCTCTCTCTCTCTATATGTGTGTGTGTGTGTGTGTCTCACACACACACATACAATGCCTCTCTTTCACAACCTATAATTTTGATTACAGATTCATCTTATAATAATATTCAAGCCAAGAACACATATTAAGAGTCATTACATGTAATCATGATGAGTATATTTCATAAATATATTTATTTTGTGTATATGATTACATGTATTTTGATTGTTAGGTATGAATTACATGATAAGTTTTTTTCTTATGGGTTGGTTTTCCCTATAATTATTTAATTAAATTATTTATAATTTTACTCATTCTCAACCCCTTATTATATATATTTGTTGTGTTTTTTTCTCTTGTGTAATGCCTTTTAAGATTTTATCACAACCACGGTAGAGGTGGATTCACTTTGGTTAAATTACTCCTATAATATGTTTAAGAAAATACTTTACATTCACTTACATCTCATGCACTTGTGTTTTCAATTTTATTACATATTAGATCATATGCATCACACTCATCTATGAAAACTAGGATTGGGAATCACGGTTTACCATGATTCTATCCTTTATGGTATGTGGTATCTTTTCTAAATTAAAAATTATTATTGAAGGAGATATTCCATAAATCCTCATATATATATATATATATATATATGATATATGTATATATAGGGAATTTCATATTACATGAAAATCATGATTTTCATGCATGGTATATCGCTCCATGTAACTCTTAGAAAAATTATAAATTGTTATCATTTATTTTTTCTCCCATGTAATATATCATTAATTAAAATGTTATATAATATATAATTGATGGGTAGTTATACATTCATTGGATTCATGAGTTGGATGAAGTGTCATTTATTCATGCATTATAAATGCATAAAGAAATTCAAGGGTATGAGAAGTGTTTTTAGTGATTTATATAAATAATTCCATGAAATAATAGTGAAAAGGACGATATACTTCATTCTTGGAAGAAACTCATACTACCCAAATATATCATTCTCTTAACTCCTTTCCATCATGAGATGCTAGCACATCTTAGAGGATGGAGAGTCCTATATGTATGATATGTGATTCATTCAACCCTTAGATGCCCATGTAGAGAGGATGTATTTTAGATGCTCTTTTATTGATATTTAATAAGAATATAAAATGAATATCAAAGGTGTAAGATTCTATTCATTGTAAGGTATGATAATTATATGAGTTCTTCATTTCTTGTTATATACACAGTTTCATATTTCTTGCATAGGAGATCCTCGGATAAGGGTTTAAATCACTTTAAATTGATCTAATTATTATTATTATACTCTAAAAACCCCTTTGGGGATATCAGAGTGAAACCGTGATTTAGATTTTTGAAATATTTTGTTTTAATGAAGAAGTAACCAAGAACATTGAATATTTTTTTAGGTTTTTTGAAAATCTTGAAAAATGGTTTACCCTTGCATAGTAGAGATACGTAAATGTAACCTAGGAATTAACTTTACACATATGGGTTATGTATAGGTAACCAATGTGTTACCTATATGTGGGATCTCATGTAAAGTTCATATAAAATTATCTATATGTGAACAGTCACTTAAAGGTATCCGAAGAAATCCTAAAGCAGCATAAAGGTTGTTGCAAAAAGGTTGTACAACATTTTTAAATCTTGCATAATGGTTTCTACAAGCTACCTTGATGCAGTGATGAATTTATATTTATATAATGGTGATGTTCTATTTGAAAGTATTACATAAGGTACTTCACCTATTTACCTTCACGTAAAGTGGTTTAGTTCCCTTGTGTGAAGGATTTTGCATAAGGGTAATATGAGTTTTACCTTTACATGAAGGGTTTGTGTAAAGGTAAGAGATCGGTACCCTTATGTGGTATGTATTGTGTAAGAGTCAAGCCTACTTACAATTATGTAGACTATCTGTGTAAGGGTAAAGGGATTATACCCTTAAGGAGAATATTAATTCTACATAAGGGTAAATAGTAAAGTTTTTAAAAATTGTTTTTAAATTCTTGAATTGTTTTATTATTTTATAAAGTGTTTATAAATAATTATAAAATGTATTATGGGAATTTTTAATTTATAATGTATTTATAAATTAATTAACTAATTATAAATGGTCTATAATTAATTAAATAAATGTTTATAAAACTTTTATTTTTCAAAAATATTAAATGGTAGTATTTGAAACAACATTTAACTAAATTATATGGCATGAATTTTGATCTAGAAATAAAAAAAAAATTATTTATAAATCATAAGAAATAATTTATAAAGGGTTATAAATCATGAAGTAAGGACAAGATATAGAATGATTATATTTAAATTATGAATTTTTCATGATTAATTATTTTTAATTGTTCAAAATAAAAGGGGGTCTTATTTTAATATTATTAAATCCATATCAAAAAGTGCTTTGATATTTGATATTATCAAGTTTTAAATAATGATTAGGTATATGATATTTTGATTGTGTAAAATGTTTTCATGATAGAAATTGGATTATTAATAGTTTATAATTCATATAATTTCGTATATTTAAAATGGAAATGTCATATAATGATAAATATGAAAGATTTCATATTAGAATGAATATAAAATTTTTATATTCAAAATTATGGAATGTTAATAATGATAAAGTTAAAATTATAAAAGGGTTTTATATTTAGATTTTATTTATTAATTATTCATAAATGGTTATCTCATGTATAAATATTTTATTTTTTCATTTATTTAAAGTTTATTCCCTCTTTTTATTCATAGTTATAAAAATTTTATATTATGAATGTTTGTATGAAAAAAAATTTATTATAAATTTCTTCTAGGATAGAGCCTTTCATTTTCATGATAGTTTTTACAACAAATTTAGTTTTCAAAATACCTTGACCACATTTTTTTATTAAAGTTATGAACTTTAATTTAGTTTTTTAATATAGTTTATTAATATTAGGTGTTAGAGTTATGATGAATTGGATTCTCACTTGAGTAATGTATCCTCGGGTAAAGGGAATTAGGACTGGACTACCTACTTACCTAGACTCCTATTCCTTATCTAGGAAAGTGGATGGGGTTGGCTATCTATCACTGTGGTCTTACTCATGTGGATATTTCCAATCTTATATAATTATAAACCTTTACATGAAGTTTTCATGTACCTTATGCATATGATGCATTCAGATATGTATTCATATACTTGAATTATAATTTTGGGTGAGTAACACAAACTTATGGGTTTTATAAAATGTTACATGTCAATATAGTTTGAATATATTGATTTAGTGGAGAGAATATGATTCTAAAATAAATCAATAGAATCATGCATATATAAAGGTAATAATGTGAGATAATTTGGTCAGATTAAAATCCCCTTCAAATATTAAGTGGATATTCCTTCCAAAGTGTCACTTTTCAAGAGTTCAATCATTCAAATGGGTATTGTTGATATTATAATGAGTACCCATGGATTATCTCATGTAAGGAAAGAAATTTATAAGTGACTTTGGATTATCTTGATGGTATTTTCCAGCTTAGCATGAGTGTCCCTTTATTTTACCTTTTTGGATTATTCTTGGAATTTTCTTTGGGTTACATTAGCTAGGAATCCCTAAAAGTTAGGATGCCAGAGGAAAATATTTTATTATATCCATATAATGGATTGGAAAAATAGTTTTCCACTCAACTATTCAAGAGTCATATATGATATAATTGACAATTTTTGTCTACTAGATATATTCATTGTTTATTTACACAATTTTTGGTGTAATTCATGGTGAAGTATGTATATTAGCCCACTAATGGATATGATGTATTTTTAAAGGGGTTAATAATTTTAGTGGAGACAATTTAATAAAATTCCTTATTTAATGGTTAATGATGCATGATACTCATATAATAAAATCTTTTTTTGTAGATAATATCATCATCATAACCAATATAAACATTTTGATCAATCCTTGATAAAGATATTAATGTAAGTAGCTCTTAAGGCTGGTAACATAAGAACATTTATTAATCAATATTGGTGATTTAAAAATAATTGAGGAAAATTCTATTTGTTGGTATAGTTATTACCTCAATAACCAAGTTTTTAAATTGTTCAACAAGTGAATATAGATTCTTATGGAAGTATATTGTGATTAATTTAAGGTTTAGAAGGAATTAGATGAAAAATGACCAAAGGAATATTTTTCTCTACCCATGTACTCAATATGATTGGGTACATAAATTATTTAAGTAATTTTAGTCTCATACACTCAATGTTATTGGGTAAGTCAAATTATATTCCATATGATTGAATATGTTTGTAAAGACCCAACCCCAGTTTCCCAAAGCCGGTGTCTTATTTCATTACATTGTCATGATTACAAGAAAGTCATATCCTGAAGGAATGAATAGGTTAATAGTTTTAGAAAACCAGATTCATACATAAGTTCAACATTACAACTTTAAATCAAGTAATATATATATATATATATTCCATTAGAAACATCCATGACCCCTAGATTATCCCTGAAATTCATTCATAATTTATTTATTAATATCCTAGGAAAATAAAACATAATAAATGGGTGATATCATATGCTCAGTAAGGGTAAGAAATACAGAGGAATATATCATAAATATAAACATTAGTCATGGTGAATAACTAAAAACACAAGCCTTTAACAAAAAAACTTGAACACAATATGGAAGGAATAAGAGATGAATAAATAATGACACAGTAAAACATAATCATGGGTATTATACTAGTCAAATAAACACATGAACTATCAATTACTATCTTCATAATGAGGGAATGCATAATTTCGGACATCATAACCATACTGTTAAGGCCTCATGCCAAGACCATAAATAACCATATTGTCAAGGTCTCATGCAAAGACTCTAGTTTGTCTCATGATACCTACCGATGCATAGAGGGGATATAGTAGGTCCCGCCCATCACTTAATAATTCCAATACATTACTCATATTAATTTGGATAAACATAAACAACATATAAATTCATATTAAAAATAACATACGAAATGTAAATAACTTTATCCAAACATTAAACATAAACACTAATCATTCGGAGTAATATAGTGAATGGTATCAAGATAGTACATCCACTATCAATATAATAATAAACCATTCAATAAAATATGGTGGATGATGTCATAAAATATTAATCTAATTTAAACATAAGAATCAACAAGAGTGTTGAAATAGGTGAAAATACTTTTATAAAATTATCGAGTAATTCTTGATATAAATACTCTTTTACTTTGAAAAGAAGAGTTATTTTGGAAAAATCATTATATAAAACCAGAAGTGAATTAAGGTAGTTTTTCATAATAAAATGAGTGATTTTATAAAGATAAATTTTTCTAAAAACAGATTATAAAGTTCCCTTGAAAATAGGTAAGAATTCGAGAAATTCCCTGGAATTGGGCTTGTATTTTGGGAAGAATATTCTAAATATCCTTTTAAAATATGTAACTCCCCATAAAATAAAGAAGGATTATGATTGGTAAAAATTTATAGAAAATTTGTACAGAATTTATGAGGAGTAAATTAGAATAATTTAGAATTAAATTGAGGGAAGTAGGTAATAAGAGTAACCCGGAAAAAAAATAGAGGTTCAGGTAGAAAACCCTTACCGTATGTCGGAATATGTTCCTCTCTTGAACTTGATGTCCTATAATATAAAATTATAATTATTAATAAATTAATTAAGAACTTATTAGAAATTTATTTAGTTTATAATAATTTTATTCCATTCATTTAGGTCCTTATTGATAGGTTATAAGATTGAATTCTGTTGTTTCGGAGTGTTTGTTTCCTTGGATTTCACGATCGATATACTTGTATATGAGTACAGATGTTCATGTGGAATGGATATAATTATAAAGAATTGAATTTATATACTATTGATGAACATAAAAAAAATAATGGTTATATATATAATTTGGTTACATGGTATGATGATGAATCATTAGATTAAATATTAATGACAATCACTTAGATTATTTTGGCGGTATTTTGATTATTACGAACTAGTTTTGTCATATGAATTTAAATTATGTACATAGACTGGTTCATGAATATTAAATAGGTTATAATACATATATTATAGTATATTTAATCCATAAAAATGGTTTTATGACCAGTATTGAGGGATAAATTGAAGAATGATACTTTGTCATCCATGAAGGTTGTAAATTGGCACCTCACGGATGATGATTTCGTTTATAAAATAAAAGAGAGAGAGCAAGTAAGAAGATTGATAATCATTATTAAATTAACATGATATAATTACAGTATATATATGATACTATATGTATCAAGATCAATATTATAGAGGAGGTGACTAGAGGATAACAAAATAAAGGAACTTTAAATGAAATTAAGAGAAAGAAGATGTGGATTTGCCTCTTGAATACACCTCCTTGAGAATCTCCTTAAGGGAAGGTGTTTTCATATTTTGGAAAGAAAAAGAGCTCCTAGACATGGGAATAGGATATGTAAAAGTATTTGGGAATAACTTTGAGAATATTCAAGGCTTAGATGAGTGAAGAGAATAGGGAGTGATTGGTGGCTTTTATAGTGGAGGAGAGGAGTGATTTTTGAATATTTTGTTCATTATTTTATTATTTTGCTCAAGAAAAGCAATAGTGTTGATTATTGTGACCAAAAACAATAATAAGTGAATGTGAGTTAGAACCAAGTGTTATTACATCATCCTTAAATCACCTATGACTCAATAAATCATGTATTTAGCATTTAACGTAAATTGTTGTATTTTACTGTTCACAAAAAATTACAGTATTTTAAAAAAATCCCAAAAATTTACCCTAACCATTTTTCAATGTGTAGAATTAAAATATGGACTCCATTTTACCAAAATAATTTTCTAAATATTTGAAATTTAGTTTTTAAATAAAATCATCATTTAATCAAAAAATACAGTTTTTAAAACTAAAACTAATTTTATAATAACCTAAAAAATTAACTAAGGTCTTATTAAATTATCTTAAAATTATATGACAACAAAATATTTATTTAGGAATAAATTTTATGATAATGAATTTTATTTTAAATCAATTTATTAATTTAAAATTATAATTAAATATTTATTACTAACAAAAATACCAACACTTAATTATTAATTTCTAAAATACTCCATTTCATTTATAATATGTCTAAATTTTATTTATAATTTCATGGGAAAGATTAATATTTATAAGGATCATATTAATATTCATAAGGGTGCATTAATATTCATAAGGGTCAAGTTACTATTCACTAAAAATGTAAGTTAATCCTATCAGATTCTAAATATGTTCTGCTCTTGAACTTAAGGTCCTGGAATATAAAATTAGACCTATTAATAAATTAATTCAGAACCTATTATACATTTATTTAGTTTATCATAATTTTATTCAGTTCATTTATTTCCTTACTGATAGGTAATAAGATTGAATTTTTTTGTTCCAGAGTGTCCTTTTCCTTGGATTTCTTGATCGGTATACTTGTATATGAGTATGGATGTTCATGTGGAATGGATACAATTCTCCAAAATTGAATTTATATATTATTTATGAAAATACATATGTGTTAATGGTTATATATATCATTTTTTTATATGTTATTATGATGAATCATTAGATGAAATATTAATGAAAATCACTTAGATTATTTTGGTGGTATTTTGATTATTACGAACTAGTTTTGTCGTATGAATTTATATTATATACATATAATATTTACTGAATAATAAATTGGTTATAATAAATATATTATAGTCGGTTTCAACCATAAAAATGGTTTTATGACCAGTATTGAGGGATAAATTGAAGAATGAGACTTCGTCGTCCATGAAGGTTGTAAATTGGCACCGCACAGGCGATGATTTTGTTTATAAAATAAGAGAGAGAGAGAGTAAGAAGATTGATAATGGTTATTACATTAACATGATATAATTACAGTATATATATGATACTGGAGTTATTAATATCAATTGTATAGAGGAGGCTAGAATAGTATAACAAAATAAAAGAACTTAAAATGAAAATAAGAGAAAGAAGTTGTGGATTTACCTCTTGAATACACCTCCTTGAGAATCTCATTAAGGGAAGGGGTTTTGGTCTTTTGGTAAGACCAAGAGCTCTGGGATGTGGGTAGAGGATAGGGAATATTAGTTTTGAATAACTTTTATAAGTTTCAAGGCTTAGATGGGTGAATAGAATAGGGAGTGATGGGTGGCTTTTCTAGTGTAAGAGATGAGTTATTTTTGAATATGTTATCCATTATTTTTTTATTTTTATCAAGACAAGAAATAGTGTTGATTATTGTGACAAAAAATAGTAATAAGTTCATGTGAGTTCAAAAAAAGTGTTATTACATCATCCTTACATCACCTATGACTCAATAAATCATGTATTTAGCATTTATCGTAAATTGTTGTATTTTACTATTCACGAAAAATTTCAATATTTTAGAAAAATCCCAAAAATTCACCCTAACTATATTTCGATGTATAGAATTCAAATATGGACTCCATTTTATCAAAATAATTTTCTAAGTATGTGAAATTTAATTTTTAAAAAAATTAACATTTACTCAAAAAATATAGTTTTTAAAACTGAAACGGATATGACAATACCCTAAAAAATTAACTGAGGTATTATTAAATTATCCTAAAATTATATGACGACAAAATATTTATTCAGGAATACATTTTATAAAAATTAATTTTCTTTTAAATCAATTTAATAATTTAAAATTGTAATTAAATATTTATTACTCATAAAAATACCAACACTTAATTATTAATTTCGAAAATACTCCATTTCATTTATAAGGTGTCTAAATTTTATTTATACTTTCATGGGTGAGGTTACTATTCATAAGGATCATATTACTATTCATAAGGGTTCATTAATATTTATAAGGGTCAGATTACTATTCACAAAAAATGTAAGTTGATCATATCAGATTCTAAATATCTTACTGAACCCAACCATGTATGTCAGTTTTTCAAAATTCAAATCACATAAATGGAAAATTTTTGTTTACTGGATAGGTTATAAAAAAGTGGTGGTTTTTAGAGACTCATTGTTTCGTGAATTTAATATTAAATTTATTTATAAATCCTTGGGGAGTTAAAATGTTGATGACTCGATGAGATTAAAGGTTTCCTTAAAACTTTATTAGTTATAAAAATAAATTCTATTATTCTGACAGATATATGATATCAAATGTATGTTTTAAAAAAAATTGTAAATATACATAATGTTATATGATAAAAATAGTTGAATCTTGAAATTTATCCAAGTGATATAGAAAAGGTGTTTTTTTATTGGAGACTTAGATGCTTCAGGCTCAAATGAATATTTCATAAGATGTCTATTTTTATCTCATTTGTCTCTTGAGAAGAGAATGTAAACAATAGTTTCTTAAATGAAACAAGATGGGTGTTTTTAATAAAAACGGTTTATGATTTGTTTAATTATATGACATGCTTTAAGGGAGACTAAAATGAATTTTTCTAGTTGGGGAATTTATCCTATTGTCATATATATATAAATATTCCAACAATATGATTTAATTCAAAGAACATTTACCCAGTATTCTAAAAGAGTTGGGAATATATATGAACTAGTAATATTATGTCTGGGTTATAAATTACTATATATACAGTAAAAGTTTCTAAAATATAAAACTAGAAAAAGAGAAGTTGGTTGAAAATTTCAGCTATGTTTCTTCAAGAAGCCAGTCAAGTTCATTGAAACATAAGGTTTTTAGGAAGGAAGAGTAATGATTAAATATAATTGGATTATCTAAGATATACCTAAAGGAGTTTTTGAAACTCAATTGAATTTCCATGTTAGGTATGGATTTTATAGAAATTAATTCTATGATTTTTAAAGGTATGTGATACCGAATGTATATTTTAAAAAGTATTGTAAATATAAAGGTGTACAAAATCAAAGGAAGAATTTATTGAGCTTGTACTTTATATTCATGTGATCAAGTAAATGGTTACTACAGTAAGGATTTGATGGAAAGGGATTTTATCAAGCTCAAATTAATCTAAGTAAATGGTGTGTATCTTCATCTCATTTCTCTAACAAACTAACATTTCATTTTTTATTTGATTTTTAAATTTTTCTTTAAGGATGAGTGGTAACCAACATACCAAGTGGGAACCATAAACAAAATTAATCCCATTACACATTTCAAAATTCAAAAACATCCACAACGCCTGATGAGATCTAGATATGAGAATCACCGGCGTAATCATCATGAGTATCACTATTTCAATGTTATCCATCATCATCATGATGACAACTATTGTCATTGATATCCATCACCACATCATCTTCATCATCCTACCACTTTACCAGACACTGGATAACATCATAGACCACCGGTGCCATCGTAAACATTGCACCATGTCATCATTTCCCATCGAGCTAGAAACAACCAAAATATAAAAACCGAAACCAAGAAAGAACACCTCGTTATAAAGCACAATCCATTGGCACACCACCATTGAGAAAAAAAGAAACCAAAACATCACTGAAAACACGGGGAAGAAAACCAAAAAACAAAAACCATCGTTGAAGAGCCGCGTCTGGAATGGTGGTGGCCACAAAACCGCACCTCCCAAAACCTGATTGTTACCACCACTCTGGATCCGACTAGGATAGGAAAAGCATAACATGAGGTCAGAGCAGTGGTTGAGAAGCTGAGAGCTCAAAACAACGGCAAAAAAAATGAGGATAAAATTAGGAACAAACAAAATAGGAGAAACCATCCTAGCAACTCCTTGAGATCCATCGACTATCAAACTGCACAACCCAAAACCTCCTTGAACCACCACTCCATATCTGACTTGGATAGGTGCATAGAAATAGGAGGTCAAATCCATATATTTGGATATTGAAGGCATCCATAGTAGACAACTATAATTGGATCCCCAATACCACCTTGTAAAATATGTCATCATCACAAAAGAAAAGGAACTGAAGCATCTTCACCAGGGTTAAAGTGATAAACAGGACCTAAAGAAAGACTCAGGCATGAACAAACCATGAAATAAATATATGTGGAAGAAACCAAGTATAGATGCATCATCTTGAGAGATAACCTTCGCCAAAGGAGAAGAATCCCTAGAAGAGGGAGAGGGTGACGTGAGGGCGCCGAAGACCAGGGGAGAGTGAGGGAGAACCATCTCCAAAGAAATAAAACCCTATAAGAGGGTGAGGGAGATGCAAGAGTGTTATAGACAAGAGGAAAGAGTGGGAGAACCAACACTAAAGGAGGAGAAACCCTAGAAGAGGGTGAATGAGACGTGAGGGAATCGAAGGCTAGGGGAGAATGAATCCATACCCTTCTAAAAAATAAAAAATAAAAAAAATAGAGTGAATTTTTAATTGTATACACATGGATTATGATTCATTGGGTTTGGTAATATGTTTATGTGAAAAAATATGGATAAAAAAATTCCAAGATAAAATTTTTATAGATATATTTCTTAAAATATGAAGTAATGTGTTCCCACCACTCATCGATGGTATATTTTTAATAAATTTTTATTTTAAAATGAAAATGTTCCAAAAACATAGAACACCACATATGGAAATAGTAGTTTATTTATTAAATGATTCTACTGAAATAAAATAAATATTACTTCCTAACACAAAAGGTTTGTGTTTTTTCTTATATATATATTCTAAGAAGAATATAGTATCTAAGAATCTAGTGGGAGTATGTTTGAACTTAGGAAAATTAAAAATTAACAAATAAAGGATAACTCCAATATTATGTTAAAGTGTTTTCCATTTAATAACCTAAAATATTTAGAATATGTGATGGAAAATAAAATTTTAAATTATTACATTTAGTTACCATTTAAAAAGTGAATATCACTATTTTCTAAACCACTTTACTAGTCTAAGATTAAATTTTTTTTACTCTATATATTAAAATATTTTAGGATATGTTATGATAAAGAAAAATGTAAAGAGTTACATTTAGTTATCATGAAGAGTGGAAGATGATATTTATTTAAGGATTATACTAGTAAAAAGGAAAGTTTAATTACACTTTATATCCTAAATATTTTAGAGTATAGTGGAAAATATAAATGTAAGTGTTATAGTTAAAATTAATTTTTAATTTATACTAAAATTGTTTATGAGGAACAGTAAAATAATAATGTTAGTAGTTATATTATTTCAAGGAAAAGTTTCATGGAATAGGGTTCAAATGATGATGATGATGATGATGAACTTATAAAGATTTATAAGTTGAAAATAAAAGGTGATAGTGTAACATTTGATATTGTGAAGTTAAGAAGTTTGAATGTGTTCAAAAAGTTGAAAAATTATGAATATGATTCATAAGCCTCTCTATTGTTCAAAATAGATTTCTTCATAGATTTTTTTCACTAAAAGGTTTAGTGGGAGGTTTTAATCATACTGTCAGATAAATATGTTACATGGATTACATATGATGTAATTATTAACTAAACCTAGAAAGTATATCAATCATAAAATTAATATAGAAGTTTGTCATATATGATATGATAAATTGATGCTTATGTTGGTTTTTTTATATATTATTAAAGAGTTTAAGAATATTAGAATACATAATATTAAAGTAAAACTCCATTTTATCATTATTTCACATTGGATACATAAATTTATATATATATATATATTTCATGAAGTTTAATGATAATTTTCCTATAAAAGTATGACATTGAGTTATCCCTAACTAATACCAATCATGTAGTATTATAGGTTATGATGAACTGTTAATTCTAGTATGAGTAGGATTCTTGTATAGAGATACAGAATATTCTTATAAGGAACAAAATAAATAATAAGATTCTTTTTGTGCTTTGGATGACCTACTAAGTATACCACATGTAGTGTCATATGGATGTATTTGGTATAGTAGGGGTACATGGATCATATTTTAGTCCCCATTACCTAATATTAGAGATATAACAAGCCTAAGAACCTTTATAATGTTATACCTTAATTACGTAATTCTATATATTAACATAGCTGCTATAGGGATGGTTGGGTATGTTGTTGATCAAGTCATCAGTCAGAGCTTAAGTGATATGGGATTTTTCATCTCATATGATGAATATGACATCTGGTCCCTTGATTAATATAGTTTGTAGGAGTGTGTGGCTGCACCTAGATATTATATATCTATCTGTATAATGGACATGTGATGTGAATATCCATAATTATGAATGAAATGTGATGTATTCATCTATTAGATCATTCTATATTCTAATAATCAAGTACATATGAGTTGGTTATATGGGGTTGACATGTTTAGTGTCTCATGGTCACTCGATGTCTTGGAAAAATGTAAAATATGAGAATGAGCATCTACATATGATTCATACTAATGGACATGGATATAGATATATGTGTGTTTGATGGATATCACACTAGATCCCTTTATAGCTTGAGTATCATTGATTCTTTACTAGAGGTCACTCTTTTCTTACATATATGGATCTAGAGATTCATATTTTTTATCAACATTATAAAGGATCATGGGGTCACACTTTGTGGTTGACATAATGGGGACTGAGTTTAACTCAGAGAGCTAGTCTAAAAGTTTTTTAGAGTTAATCTAAAAGTGTTTTGGATGGGTATTCACAAGGTATGTCATATGATTTGATACAAGGTGAAGTTGATTATAGATTTTAAAAAAAAAATTGGAAGATATCAAAAATCTGTTTTTGGATATGGTTTCACAAGATATTGTATATGATAAAATATAATCTTAAATAGAACAAAATATTTTAGTATTTGCTGAAAGTGGGAGATTGAAGATATATTCATTAAATACTTGTATATATATATGTGATATATACAGGAAATTTTGTATTTCATGAAAATTATGATTTTAATGCATGGTATATCACTCCATGTAACTTGTAAAGACTCATAATTTCCATGGAAATTTTTTTCTTAAATACATGGGAATTTTACGAGTCAGGTAAAATTGAAGGCGCGTGATTCTGAGGCCTGGTGTGCCCGGAATCAATTTCTAAAGTTTTGTTCGGGTAAGTTCAGTAAACGTACAAGCGGGTTTTTATAACTTTTGAAATAGTGCTCGGAATTGAAATCTGAGGGCACCATTGAGCTCGCAACGCCGGTATTCGCTTAATAAGACTTTCACCTCGATGGCATTTGGTCAAGATTAAAAGTTAGTTTTTTGGTTTTTAGTGAAAGAATTAAATAAAAATAAAGTTGTGTAGCTTTATTTTTATTTTGTTGGTTAAAGCCTCCATGTGAAAGTTAGATGTGGGGACCACCACACCTTAACCTCCCATGAGAGGTTATGGTGTTGGGGCCCACCCAAACCAAACCTTCTCTTCATGTTAATTTAGGTGGGGACCACCCGGGTTTTAAACCCCCTTGAAACTCCCCATTAATGGGGAGAAACCTTCAATTTTTCCATTAAGTGTAGGGGAGCCTCTTCAACTCCCCTAACACTTAATGTGTTGAATCCTTCCCAATTAATTAATCCATCCATTTTGAATTTTGTGCCAAAAATTAAATAATAGATTAACTTAATCTATTATTTTGGTTGGCATTTGTCTTTTGGTGGAACATGGGATAAGAGAGAGAGCTTAGGAAGAAAAGCTCTCGCCAACGAAGGACGCTCCCAACGAAGAACGCCTTCGACTACGAAGAAAAATCTCCTTCGACCTTCATCCACGGACTCCTATCGATGTGGGATGTATTCAACTGACCTTTCCTTATCATCATCGTCAACGAACCGATGCACGAGCTCGGGATTGGAAGTGTGTGGCGGACGCGACGAATGACGACAACACCGTCTTCTTCCCCGTGACACCGTCAATGAACAATAAGCAAAGGCAGGGGTTCAAACTTTGATTTTGTTTCTCATTATTCGTTTTCTGTCAAGGATTATTATTCGAAGCTACATGCTATCACTCTAATGCGGATGGTGCGGGCTGAACAAACATAGCCCGACCCCTCTG
The DNA here is from genome assembly GCA_963277665.1 of Viscum album. NCBI lineage: Eukaryota > Viridiplantae > Streptophyta > Magnoliopsida > Santalales > Viscaceae > Viscum > Viscum album. The sequence continues at coordinate 770,506,466 of OY728121.1, forward strand.
ACTTACTTTGTGGAATTTGACACTAAATGCGGCATGATTCCAGGATGAGAAATTTTCATCAACAATGGTTGCGGATCAAAGGATACATCCCGAGGAGTGTGCGGCTACTTCCGGAATGAGAATCGGGCCACCGGAACTCATCTGGTGACCCGCGGAAGGTTCGCCGGTGGTCGGAACCGACGAACGTCACTGGTGGGATGAAGGGAAGGGTGTCCAGCACTCTGGCTGGCCGCATGGATAGCAGTTGTGCAACCGTGCCACCGGAGGAGCATACCGCGGCCGACGGGGTGCGGTGGAGCAGTGGCAGCCGTCACAAGGCCGGACGCCAGAAGAACCGGCGGCACGGGCCACTGGGTTGCTGGGGAAGGTGAGGCGTAGCGTGCGCCGCACGGCGGAGGAGTATGTCACGGCCTGGGATGGGCGGCCAGCTCCGTTGGTTTCTAGAGGAGGTGCGGCGCAACCGCGCCGCACGGGAGGCGTCTGGCCGCTCAGCCAACCGGGAACAGCGGGACCCCACCGCGTGGGTCTTATGTGACATGAATCGGTGCCACGTGGCACTGGTTTTGAACCCCCCCCCCCCCCCGAACGGCTAAGACGTTTGGGATTCTATGGGGCACGGCCTCCCCCTAGATGCGGCTAGGGCGGAGCCCATGGGCCGACAGCCGCGGGCCTCGCACGGGTCGAGCCCAGCGCGGGTCGGGCCGCCCCCGTGGGTTGGGCCGGACCCAGCGCAGGTCGGGCCGCCCCCGTGGGCTGGGCCACCCCCGCGGTCCAGGTCGGACCTGCGGACCAGGTCAGACCCACAGACCATGTCAGACCCCAGTCAAGACCCGGATCAGGTTGGGACGGGCCAGGTCGGTCCAACTGGGTCAGACCAGACCTAGACCTACTTTGACCTGTTTCCACTCTTTTTCCTGTAACATGAGCTAAAGGCATCTGATTGATGAAATGTCTACAGCAACGGAAACCTTGGAGGGATATGGTTCTTTTGGTATACCCCACTCAAGGTTTGGACATAGTTGGGGTACATCTGGGCTGGATCGAACATAAATCTAACCAGGCCCTCAGAACGGAAATGCCAATAACTCTCAGACAGGGTGTCCGATTGACACGCTTTCTATCTCATTGGGTATCTTATGGAAGGACAGATATTTTGGATACATTAACTTGGTACTTCGTGTAAGTTGATATATAGACACTTGGCTTGAGGATCGGACCCTCCCGGTATCAAGTGTGCTATGTGCGGAACCCCGTGGCTGGATGCATTGTGATAAAGGGATCCTATGTGGGTTCGATAAGACTGACTACTGTTCTAGGATCCTACATGTGTTCAACAGCTATGACTACTATTCCTCGATCCTACGTGGGTTCGACAGCTCTGAATAATGTTCCTAGATCCTACTTGGGTTTGATAGCTCTGACTACTATTCCTGGATCCTACATGGGTTCGACAGCTCTGACTATTATTCCTGGATCCTATGTGGGTTAGAAATCTTTGACTACTGTTCCTGGATCCTACATGGGTTCGACAACTCTGACTATTGTTCCTGTATCCTACGTGGATTTGATATAATAGATGATTTAATGGCTACATCTAATCATCTCTAACTCTCTACATAAGTTGTATATTTGTGTGAGATGAGTCAGAAACTTTGTGTTTTACTCATTATTGAGATGGATTACTTGATAACTTAGGTATATGTATAGTCATATACCTACGTGGGGTTATCTATTGATTTTATACTTTTTGGTTTATCCTTGTTGGATTTTGAGAGACCATGAGGGTCTCGGGGTCCCTACTAAGTATCGTTATACTCACCCCTGCATGAGCTATGCCCGCACCTCATTGTGTTGGATGCAGACGAAGGATAGCACTAACTGAGGCTGAGAGTACCAGGACTGGACGGTACCCGGAGGTGGACCATACGGCGTGACGTTACACGAAGGAGATGGATGGACCTGGAGTGCTGAGGAGGCGATATGTACCTATCCTTCAGGTAGGAACCTCAGAGGATGACCCATCGGCAGTTTTTTTATTTTATTCAGTTGTAATTTTAGTTTCTTGTACTTTAAAGTTGGGATTGTATTTCTGGCCCCTTTTACTTTCAACACACTTTTTTTATATAGTTTTTACTTAGTGTTTGTTCCCATCTTGTGATTTTTGTGTGTGTTTACAGGTTATAAAGGCAATGCCTTCCCAGTTTTAGGGAATTACACCTTTGGTGCTAGTCTCCAGCCCCTGGACTATGGAAGGCGGGCTTGGGGTAGTCACGACACGGGCCTCGAGGGACGGGTCGTGACAAATTGGTATCAGAGGAGTTGGTTCTACCACAGAACTTAAGACTCTGATCTTTTCTATGAAGCAATAGTGTTAAGTGTAGTGAGTGTGGTTTTCAGTTCAGGGAGTCTAGTGTTGGTGCGGCGATCGACGTATCCATACACCAGGATCCTGACTTCTGATTTCAGACTCAGTGCACAAAAACACTAATTGCATGTGTGTTTTCAAGAGTCTTCTTTGTGAATTCTTTGAGTCAGCTCACCAAGTATAAATTTTTGACCATGGCACACCTGTTTCTTTTTAGGATTCCACCACACAAACAGCTAGCTAGGGTTCTGAGAGTAGTACACACAGATAGCCTACCGAGCAATGAGGCCTCAGTGCAGGGCCCTTTTCCAGCGGAGGCACCAGCGGTACCACTCCCCGTTGGGCCACCGATGCCACCAGCCCCAGCAGAAGGGATTGTACACCGCTTGAATTCATTTCATAAGTTCCAGCACCATAGGCCACCCATGTTCAGGGGCAAGACTGACCCGCAGGCATCTGAGTATTGGCTGGAGGCTATGGTGAGATTCTTCAGACTGTTAGGGACACCAGACGACCTTATGGTGATCCTTGCTGCGAGTCTCCTTCAGGAAGCAGTAGGAAGATGGTTAATCCTGATGCTATAGGTTCATGATGAGGTGACACTACTCTGGGCAGACTTTGAGATCCTATTTCGGGCGGAGTTTGTCCCAACCACCCTATGTGCAGTGCAGATATAGGAGCTACTTCATCTATAGTAGGATAGCATGAAGTTGGCACAGTACTCAGCGAGTTTCACCGACCTCTCATGCTACTCCACAGATATGGTGTGGGACCCATTCTTCAAGGCTCGGACCTTCGATTAGGGGATTAGGTGAGAGATCAGGGATTCGATGATCTCTCTCAATATCCCGACATAGGCGGGGGTGTTGGAGTGATCCCTCTTAGTGGAGATTTTCCTTGCTGAGCAGTCACCAGCAGCAAGACCCTCCACCGGTCATCACGTAGCGGAGTCTACTACAACTTGCAGAAGAAATATGTCACAGAGATCCAAGCGAACCAGACCATCTGGTGGATTACCTCAGGACACAGGTTCAGTTTTGTGCGGCACATGAGACAGAGCCAGTCATATGAGGAACAGGCAGTGTTTCACATGCAGTAGGCAGGGTCACATGGCTCATGACTATCTGACCCGTTGTTTGGATGATTAGAAGATAGTTGAGGGACCTCCCAGGCAGAGGTATAGGTTCGATCTAGGTGATTCGTAGGGCATAGGTGGATGTGGAAGAGGAGCTGGTTGTGCAACTAGCATTGGACAATGTTACGAGGTGTTACCACCACCACCACCAAAAGGTCCACCCCATCTGTTGGGAGCAGGTGGACAGGCGAGAGCTCAGATCCAGGAAACTGAGGCTTACAATCATGGTGCTCTAGATATGATTCAAGGTACGATCTGTGTCTAATCCACCTTAGCTTCAGTTCTTAAAGACACAAGTGCCAGTCACACTTTCATTTCCACCGCCCTCGTTCAGAGCTCGGAGATTCCGATGGAGCCGTTGGCTCGATCCTTATGTCTAGAGATTCCTATGGGAGCATATTCGATGATTACGCACTCGTTTCGGTAGTGTGAACTTACTCTAGGAGGCTAGAGCTTCGGCTGGGATCTCCTAGTAGCAGCGTCGAGGCCTTACGACATCATCTTGGGTATGGAGTGGTTATCTACAGTCCATGCTTAGATTGACTATATTAGGTGAAAATTGTGGTGTTTCCACATGGATGGGACCAGGTTCACCTTCATCGGTGATAAGGGAGCCTTTGAAACGTAGGATGTACTTGCCCGGAGGAGAGTACAGCTGATCAATCATCGGTTGGCTTGCCTTACCCTTGGAGCAGTTGATGTGGAGAGTCCGAGTTATCCTGTAGTGGTGGACCAGTGCGTGAATGTTTTCCCTGATGATGTCCTAGGTCTACCTCCTTGTAGAGAGGTGGAATTTTACATTGACTTTTACCCTGGGATAGAATCGATATCTACACCAGTGTATCGGATGGCTCCCGTGGAGCTTTGCGAGCTATGGGTACAGTTAGAGGACTTGCAGGGGAAGGGATTCATTCAGCCTAGTGTTTCTCCCTAGGAAGCTCTGATTCTGTTCGCCAAGAAGGCGGATGGGAGCTTGAGGCTTTGTGTCGACTACCGTCACCTGAACCAGGTGACTGTGAAGAACAAGTACCCACTCCCGAGGATTGACGACCTCTTTGATCAGCTAAATGGATCATAATGGTTCTCGAAGATAGACCTCAGATCAGGCTATCACCATTTCAGAGTTTGAGATGAGGATGTGCATAAGACGGCATTCAGATGTTAGTATGGCCACTATGAGTTCTTGGTTATGTCATTCGGCATAACCAACACTCCAGCAGTGTTCATGGGACTCATGATCAGGATTTTCCAGCCATACCTCGATCGCTTTGTCATAGTCTTCATCGACGGCATTCTGATCTACTCGACTACTAAGGAGGAGCATGCCTACCATTTGCAGGTAGTACTGGACACACTCTGAGAGCACTAGCTTTATGGTAAGATCTCGAAGTGCCAGTTTTAGATCTGAGAGGTTCACTTTTTGGGACATGTCATCTCAGAGACTAGAGTTGTAGTAGATAAAGTGAAGATTAAGGCGGTACTTACTTGAGAGCCACCCAGGAGTATGACGGAGGTGCGGAGTTTCCTGGGTTTGGATGGTTATTACCGGAGGTTTGTGTCAGATTTCTCCAGAGTTTCAGCACCACTATCAACCTTGACGAAGAAGAGGCAGCCCTTTGTGTGGTCGGATAGATGCCAGTAGAGATTTCAGGAGCTGAGGTAGAGGCTAAATAATGCCCCCATCTTTAGGCTTCCAGAGGAAGACGTTGGGTACGTAGTCTACTACGACGCATCAGGGACCAGACTCGAATGTGTCTTGATGCAGGATCGAGCAGTGATCACTTATGGTTCATGACATTTGAGATAGCATGAGCAGAACTACACTACCCATGGCCTAGAGTTAGGAGCAGTGGTCTTCACCTTGAAGATGTGGCGGCACTATCTGATGGGTGAACGTTTTACCATGTACTCTGATTACAAGAGTCTCAGGTATATCTTCTCCCAGAAGGACCTGAACCTAATACAGTGATGTTGGATTAAGTTCCTCCAGGACTATGACTTAGAGATAGTCTATACTCCTGGGAAGGGGAACATTGTTGCAGATTCACTCAGCAGGAGAACTGGTATACAACTGCTAGGTGACGCGGCAGAGCAGCTAGCTGCTTTACAGATATCCTTTGAGGATAGAGATGGATCAGCCTTCCTCCATACTCTTACAGTCACTCCCACACTTCTTCAGTGAGTCAGGGAGGCACAGCATGGGGATGCTGACTACGAGACACGACGTGCTCAGATATCCACAGGGCAGGAACCTGATGGATTTTCTAAAGGTGGGGAGCATGTCATCCTGTTCAGAGGACGTACTATGGTGCCAATGTCACTTTAGGAGGAAGTGTTAAGGGATTTCCACAAATCTCCTCTATCATTACATCCAGGAGTGGAGAATATGTACCAAGATCTCTGATGACAGCACTAGTGGCCAGGAATAAAGAAAGCAGTAGCAGAGTTCGTCTCTCGATGCCTCACTTGTTAGCAAAAGAAGGTGGAGCATCAGGTACCCACAGGCTTGGTTCAACCTTTAGAGGTCCCAGAGTGGAAGTGGGATGGGATATAAATGGACTTCGTGATAGGACTTCCATATACATCCAGAGGTCATGACTTGATTTGGGTGATCGTCGACCGACTCACCAAGTCGGCCCACTTCCTACCGATCAGAGAGCAGGGTTCAGTAGAGAGCTCGGGATGCCTCTACGTGTAGGAGATTGTGCGGCTACATGGAGTACCTTCTTCTATTGTCTCCGATCGTGGCGCATGGTTTACTTATCGGCTATGGAAGGGGTTGCATGAGGATTTCAGGATGCAGCTTCATTTGAGTACCACCTTCCATCCTCAGACGGATGGCCAGACTGAGCGGACCATTCAGACCCTCAAGAACATGCTCCATGCTTGTGTCCTCGACTTCGGTCGCATCTGGGAGGATCACTTACCATTAGTGGAGTTTGCATACAACAATAGCTATCACTACACCATAGGGATGGAACCTTTTGAGGTGTTATATGGGTGACCTTGTAGATCACCCTTGTGTTGGACTGACCCAGGGGAGTCAGCACTGGTGGGACCAGAGATGGTGCGAGCTACCACGGAGAAGGTGCAGATCATCCAGGAGTAGATGAAGACTGCACAGAGAAGGAAGAAGTTGTATGCCGACAGGAGACGGAGACCTCTGGAGTTCAAGGATGGTGACCACGTCTTTCTACGGGTCTCACCTTGATGAGGCTTACAAAGATTTGGCCGAGGCATCAAGTTATCTTTGAGATTCATCGGACCTTTTTAGGTCCTCAGCAGAGTTGGTGAGGTGGCTTACCGCTTAACTCTTCCACCTCAGTTGCACCGGATGCATGATGTGTTCCATGTATCCCAGCTAAGGAGATACGTGCATGACCCTTCTCACATCATCGACCATGGAGAGCTGGACATCGATGATGGGGCGACTTTTACGGAGGTTCCAGTGGAGATTGAGGATCGACAGGAGTGGGTCCTACGTGGATGGTCAATGCCTCTGGTGCGTGTTCGCTGGCAGCACGGGAACCTCCAGAAAAGCACATAGGAGCGGGAGGCTCAGATGCATGCTCAATATCCCCACTTGTTCCCCTAGTTATGAGTTATGGATTATGGGGATGTAGATCCCTCAGGTGGGGAGAATTTAAAGACTCAGAATTTCCGTGGAAAATTTTTTCTTAAATACATGGGAATTTTACGAGTCTACAAAAATTGACAGAGCATGATTCTGAGGCCCGGTGTGCCTGGAATCAATTTCTGAAGTTTTGTTCAGGTATGTTCATTAAACGTACGAGTGGGGTTTTATAAATTTCGAACTGGTGCTCGGAATTGAAATCTGAGGGCACTATTGAAATCTCAGCACCAGTATTCGCTTAAGAAGACTTTCACCTCGACGGCCTTTGGTTGAGATTAAAAGTTAGTTTTTGGGTTTCTAGTGAAAGAATTAAATAAAAATAAAGTTTTGTAGCTTTATTTTTATTTTGTTGGTTAAAGCCTCTATGTGGAAGTTGGAGGTGGAGACCACCACACCATAACCTCCATTGAGAGTTTATGGTAGTGGGGCCCAACCGAACCTCATATTTCTTCATGTTAATTCATGTGGGGACCACCTGGGTTTTAAACCCCCTTGAAACTCCCCATTAATGGGGAGAGACCATCAATTTTTCCATTAAGTGTAGGGGAGCCTCTTCAAATCCCCTAATACTTAATGTGTTGAATCCTTTTCAATTAATTAATCCACCCATTTTGAATTTTGTGCCAACAATTAAATAATAGATTAACTTAATCTATTATTTTGGTTGGTATTTGTCTTTTGGTGGAACCTGGGAGAAGAGAGAGAGCTTAGGAAGAAAAGCACTCGCCAATGAAGGACGCTCCCAACGAAGAATGCCTTTGACTACGAAGAATGATCTCCTTCGACCTTCAACCATGGACTCCTACCGACATGGGACGTCTTTGACCGATCTTCCCTCCTCATCGTCGTCAACAAACAGACGCACGAGCTCAGGATTGGAAGTGTGCGGCGGACGCGACGAACAACGACAACACCTTCTTCTTCCCCGCGACTTCGTCAACGAACAATGAGCAAAGGTAGGGGTTTGAACTTTGTTTTTGTTTATTGTTCTTCGTTTTCCATCTGGGATTATTATTCGAAGCTACATGCTATCACTCTAACGCGGAGGGTGCGGGCCGAATGAACATGGCCCGACCCCTCCGCCTTACTTTTTGGAATTTGACGCTAAACACGGCATGAGTCTAGGATGAGTGATTTTCATCAAAAATGGTTGCGGATTGAAGGCGATGTCCCGATGAGTGCGTGGATACTTCTAGAACAAGAATCAGGCCACCAGAACTCATCCGGTGACCCATGGAAGGTTCGCCGGAGGTTGGAACCGACAAACGTCACCGGTGGGATGAAGGGAAGGGCGGCCGGCACTTCGGTCGGCCGCATGGACGGCGGTGGCACAACCGCACCACCAGAGGAGCAAACCAAGGTCGATGGGGTGTGGTGGAGCGGCGGTGGCCGGCGCAAGGACGACTGCAAGAAGAACCAGTGGCACGGGCCGCCGGGTTGCCAAGGAAGGTGTGGCGCAGCGCGCGCTGCGCAACGAAGGAGCAGGCCGCAGCCTTGGCCGCGAAGGCGGGGGACGGGCGGTCAGCTCTACCGGTCATCGGAGGAGGCAAGGCACAACCACGCCACATGGGAGGTTGATGGCTGCTCGGCCAGCTGGGAACAGTGGGACCCCACCACATGTGTCCCACGTGACATGAACTGGCACCACGTGGCACCAGTTTTGAACCCCCCCCCCCCCCCGAACGGCTAAGCCGTTCTGGATTCCAGGGGCGCGGTCACCCCCCTAGATGCGTCTAGTGAGGACCCCATGGGCCTCCAGCCGCGGGCCTCACACGGGCCGAGCCTAGCGTGGGCCGGACCCAGCGCGGGCTGGGCCGCCCCCGCGGGCCTGGTCGGACCCAGCGCGGGTCAAGCTGCCCCCGCGGGCTGGGCCGCCCCCGCAGGCCGAGTTGGACCAGCAGACCGGGTCGGACCCCAGTCTAGACCCGGATCAGGCTAGGACGGGCTGGGTCGGTCCAACTGGGTTGAAACGGACCCGGACCCGTTTGACCTGTTTCCACTCTTTTGCCCGTAACTTGAGCTACAGGCGTCCGATTGACGAACCGTCTGTGGTGACAGAAACCTTGGAGGGAGAAGGTTAATTTTGTGTACCCCACTCAAGGTTTGGACACAATTGTGGTACATATAGGTTGGATCAAACGTAAATCCAAGCGGGCCCTCAGAACAGAAATGCCAATAACTTTCAGACCGGGCGTCTGATTGACGCGTCGTCTGTTGCGTTGGGTATCATATGGTAGGACGGATCTTTTGGATAAATCAACTTTGGACTTCATGGAAGTTTATGTATAGACACTTTTCTTGAGGAGCAGACCCTCTTGATATCAAGCGTTCTATGTTCGGAACCCTGTGGCTGGCAGCATTGTGATAAAGAGATCCTACATGGGTTTGATAAGACTGACTACTATTCCGGGATCCTACGTGGGTTCGACAGCTCTGACTACTGTTCCTAGATCCTATGTGGGTTTCACAGCTCTGACTACTGTTCCTAGATCCTACGTGGGTTCGACAGCTCTGACTACTGTTTTTGGATCCTACGTGGGTTCGACAGCTCTGACTACTGTTCTTGGATCCTATGTGGGTTCGATAGCTCTGGATACTATTCCTGGATCCTACGTGGGTTCGAAAGCTCTGACTACTGTTCCTGGATCCTACGTGGGTTCGAAATCTCTGACTAATATTCCTGGATCCTACGTGGTTTCGACATAATAGATGATTTAGTGGCTACATCTAATCATCTCTAACTCTCTACATAAGTTTTATACCTATGTGAGCAGAGTCAGTAACTTTGTGTTTTCTTCATGATTGAGATAGATTACTTAATAACTTAGGTATATGTATAGGCATATACCTAAGTGGGGTCATATTTTGATTTAATACTTTTTGGTTTATCCTTGTTGTATTTTGAGAGACCTTGAGGGTCTCAGGTTCCCTACTGAGTATCGTTATACTCACCCTTGCACGGGCTATGCCCGCACCTCGTTGTGTTGGATGCAGATGATGGACAGTGATGACTGAGGCTAAGAGTACCAAGACCAGATGGTACCCGGAGGTGGACTATACGGCGTGATGGTACACGGATGATACGGACATACTTGGAGTACTAAGGAGGCGATCTATACATATCCTTCAGGTAGGAACCTCGGAGGACGACCCCGCGCCAGTTTTTTTTTCTTTTCTTCAGTTGTAATTTCAGTTTCTTTTACTTTACATTTGGGATTATATTTTTGACCCCTTTTACTTTCATCACACTTTTGTTATATAGTTTTTACTTAGTGTTTGTTCCCAGATTGTTCTCTGTGTGTGTGTTTACAGGTTATGAAGGCAATGCCTTCCCAGTTTTAGGGAATTATGCCTTTGGTGCTAGTCGTCAGCCCCTGGCCTATGGAAGGCAGGCTTGGGGTAGTCACGGCATAGGCCCCGGGGGATGGGTTGTGACATAACTCGTAAAAAAATGGTAAAATATTAGTGTTTATTTTTCCTACCATATAAGCTATCATTCATCAATATGTTATATAAGATGTAATGGATTATGAGTTATACTTTTATTGGATTCATGAGTTAACTAAATTAGTATTTATTCATGCATTATAAATGTATGAATAAATATAGGGGTATAATAAGTGTTCTTAGTGCTTTATATAAATATTTATATATGATGATAGTGGAAATGATGATATACTTCATGCTTGGAAAAAACTCCTTCTACACAAAGCTATATTTTTCCTACCTCATTTTCATCATGAGATGATAACACATCTTAGAGTATAGATAGTCATGCTTATACTATATGTGATTCATTGCACCCATGGATACCCATAGAGAGAGTATGTCTTTTGGATTCTCTTGTAGGGATATTTATAAAGTATATCAAATGAATATTAAATGTGGAAGATGATCTTCGGTGTAAGGTATTCTAATTACAGTAGTTATTCATTTTGGTTATATATATAATTTAAAATTTCTTGAATTGAATATCCTTAGATAAGGGTTTAAATCACTTCCAATTGATCTAATAATTGTTATTAGACTCTATGAAAACCCTTCGATGATCATTTTATCATTTCACATGTATTAAAATATTATAACTTGTCTTGCATTTTGGATACTTTATATTTTTATAGGTACATCATAACTATAGTGATGTTGAAAATCACACATCTATATAACCCATAAACTTTTGAGATTACGATGCACATACATTATCACACTAAGTGTAACGTCCTGGCCTAGGTGCCACACGTCGGTACCTCGAGTCAGTCAGTCACATGACCTCAAGAACGCCCCCCCCCATACGCCAGAGGCTTCCAAATAGTAGTGAGGATCTAATATCGATCATGGGGAGATTATACCCTCTTTATCAGAGTAATACACCAACAGAAAATAAAGAAATAATAAAAGAATGATATAACCATATCTTGAATAGTACCAATATCACAAAATGACCAAAATAGGATACAAATTACAAACTAAAACAGTATACATGACATATTAAATATATGTCAAGTGTCAATATACAAAACCAAAAATAAATAAAGACACTAAAAACTCTCAATCGGGTTCTGAATCACAATTGGTTCCCTCATCCATGATCCATCTTGAATCAACCATCTAACATAGGGCCTTTACCATTATCTTGTACTAAAAACATGAAGTCTATTTGGGTACCAGTTAGGTAGCCCTAGTAGGGTGTGAGTACAACTCAGTAAGCCACCACCAATGGAATCTAAAACAAAATCCAATCAATAAAAGTGTATGAAGTTGTATAAATAAATAAGTACAATGCATAAGTAAATAGTTATAACATTATCAATTATTCTTTATTTAACTACATAAAACTTTGGGTTCCCAAGGACACCTGAACTCTCAATACCAGCTTTGGCCTATGCCGGAGTCTGAACCATATCGCATATTCAATTCAAATTTCATCATAACGCATCGTATTTCATTATCCATGTCATTTTAATTCATTATCATGTCCAATTGGAACTTTAGTCCAATGCCAATGTCATGGGCGTAGAACATTGTGTCTAGCACCCCGTGGTTATTTGGAGCATCAGCTCGTGTCCCACACCCCATGGGTATTTGGATAATTAGTCTTCATCCCATAGAATAATATTTTCATGTATAAATTTGTCACTCTATGGGTATTTGGAGCATTAGTATATTCCTCACACTTGTATATCAATCAATCACACATGGGTATTTGGAGCATCAGTCTGTGTCCCATACTCATATATCAATCAATCACATGTATTACAATATCACATGTATCCCTATATCACATATATCATAATATCACATCAATCGGGATTAATCAACATTAATCCTCTTATCAAAATTCACCATCACAATATTCCATTAATTAATTCATAAATTAATTAATAAAATTTCTATAAAATCCATTATCACAAAAATTCCCATTAATTAATTCAATAATTAATTAATCTAATTCCAACAATTCCATAATTTCAATATTTTGATAAGTAATTCAACAAATAATTATTCCAAAATACCATGATTCAATATTCCAATAATTAATTCAACAATTAATTATCCCCAAAATCCACAATTCAATATTCCAATAATTAACTCCATAATTAATTATTCCTCAAATCCCACAATTTTAATATTTTGATAATTAATTCAGAAATTAATTATTCTAGATTCACAATCCCTTAATTAATTAATTTACCAAATTAATTAATTCAATTAGGAAACCCAATTTCTAAATGAACCCTTGAAATTATAAAATTACATACACATAATGGAAATCATGACTATGGGATTTGAATAATTGACCACCTACCTCAATTTTTTGATGAGTGATCGCCCAATGGAAATCCACAATTTGTGTGGCACAATGACATAGAATGAGATTTGGATCCTAAATCCTAATTTAAGATCGAACAATCAATATCCCATAATCCAAGATCTAGATCCATCAATCATAGATCTAGATCTAAAAACACAAAGGATAAATTCCCTCTAAAGATGAGGGAAAGGTGGGAGAGGATAAGGAAACCACATGATATTAGATCCTATTACTAATAGGGGTGAAGATCTTTAATCCAAGCTTCAAAATGTGAATAAAAGATATCAAAAAGGCTTGGAATATGTCTAGAATCCTCCAAAATCATGAAAGAATGTTTAGGGTCAAAATAGGGCTGAAAGTTAAAATGGAGGGTGCGGAAAAATTAAATCTAATTTTTAGGGTAATTAAAAACATGTGCACTGTTTGCTGGGTAGGGGTGTAGGGTTTTCCAAACCATGCACCTTAATCATGCACCCCTTCTAGGGGTGCATGGTTTCTCCTAATAGGGCACGTGGTTTAAAAAATTGTGCACTAATCGTTCAAATCCTCTCTCTTTGGGTTCGTACGGTTTTCTGGGGTGGGGCACACGGTTTGGGAAAACCATGCACCCACCTTATACTTTCCCTCTTCCTTATAAAATTCTAAATTTTCACCCAAACACACCCATGATACAACCCAAACAAAAAGTACTCAAAACAAGGAAAAAAGAGTACCTTAAGCAAGCCTGAGACATCTCTAGAAAAGTTCGGGATCTTACAATATCCACACCTTATAATAGATCATCCTCAAGCTATACTCCCAAGTATTTCTAAGATTATGAGGTAAAAAGGTCGATCCATTGAGTCCTCATATCTACTTCTCTCTCCCAAGTTTCCTCCTACACATGCCCATGTTTCCACAAAACATGAACTATCAACATGGTCTTTCCCCACAACACTTTCTTACTACAATCCAATATGCATATAGAATTCTCCTTAAAGGATGTATATATCTCAAGATCAACATCATCCACATATATTTCATGAGAAGTGTTGGGGTGATACCATCAAAGTTTTTACACATGGAAAACATCATTCATATAACTATATCTCTATGGAAGAGCCAATCAGTACACCACCGGCCCAATTCTATCAACAACCTCAAATGGTCCAACAAACCTGGGAAACAACTTACCCTATCTTTGTATCCTGTAGTGATCCAATCTAGGCAACACCTAGAGGAATACACTTTCACCCTCAGTAAACTCTAGGGGTCATCAACGTCTATCATCATATGACTTCTATCTACTCCGATCCATTTCCATTCACCTCTGTATTAACTGTACCTGCTCTAATGTCTCCTGTATGAGACTCAGTCCAAACAAATCTAACTCACCTGCCTCCATCCAGCATAAAGTTTATCTACATAGCCTACCATAAAGAGCCTCATATTGTACCATTTTAATAGTTTATTGATAACTATTATTATAGGTGAACTCCAAAAGTTCCAGTTCCTTCTACCAAGATCCTCCAAATTCTAGGACACATGCCCAAAGCATATCCTTAAGCACTTGAATAGTACTTATGACTGCCCATCTGTCTGTGGGTGGAAATACATACTCAATAAAACCTGTGTACCAAGTGCCTTCTACAAGCCCTTCCAGAATCATGGAGTAAAATATGAATCATGTTCTAAAACTATAGTTCATAGAACCTCGTTCATATGGACTATCTCCTAAATATACAATTCTCCCAAATTATCCACTAAAAGAGTCTCCCACACTGGTAAGAAATTCGCTACCTTTGTCAAAGGGTACACAATCACCCAAATAGAATCATTCTTGTAAGGGGTCCTCAGGAAACCCACCACAAAATACATGGTAACATCATCCCATATTCATTCCAGAATGGGAAATGGCTGTAGTAAACCACCAAGTCATTGATGTTCAACCTTAACCTATTGATAGGTATAGCATCATGTCATGAACCCTACTATCTCCTTTTTCATGCTCGTCCACCAAAACTATCGTCATAGTTCACAGTAAATTTTTTTCACACCTAGATGCACTTCCCACCTCAATTCATGAAATTCATATATCAACTCCTCACACATGATCGTAGGCAAAACAACCCGATACCTAATATAGATGATCGCATCCTCGTCTATGGTCCATTCTAAAGGTTTCACCCCACCTTCAAGGATTTATATCAAGTCCAAACATTCTAGATCCTCATAATACCTATCTCTGATCTTCCTTAAGAGTGTAGAATTCACTGAAACTAATATGAGAGTATTCTACTCCTAACTCTCCTGAAACACTACATACATCTTATCCAGTAAATTCATCATCTTACACTCAGCACTAGACTCCTGAACATCCTGAGACTAAGTTTTCCAGGTCAAAATGTCAGTAAAACTATTTCCCTTCCTAGGTGTATATTCTAGTTCAAAATCGAATGACTACATATACTCAACCCACCTTCACTACCAGAGATTCAAATATTGCTGTGAAAAGATATACATCAAGCTCTTGTGATTCATATACACAGTAAAATTTTCTCCCAATAGATAATGTTTCCAACACATTAAATCATAAACCACTATATCCAACTCGAGGTCGTGTGTAGGGTAATTTTGTTCATATGGCATCAGTTGTCATAACCCAAACACTACAACTTGATCTCCCTACATCAACACTTATCCAACCTCTATTCTAGAAGCATCACAATACACCATATACTCCTCACCTGGCTTAGTTCGGACCAATATTTGTATTGATTTCAAATATTTATTCAACTCTTGGAAGTAATTCTCACATGATTCTGACCATTCAAACTTTACTCCCTTTTGGGTCAAGCTTGACAGTGGTGCTGCCAAATGGGAAAAATCCTAGACGAACCAGTGATAATATCTTACTAACCCTAGAAATCTATGGATATCGAAAACATAATTAGGATGCTCTATTAGGTCCAATAGGCTAGATACCCTGAGAGGGAGGATTGAATCAGGGTATGATAGATTAAAACAACTACCCCTTTTTGATCTTATTTTGTTGTTAGACAAAAACCTCTTCTCTCTCCTTCCCGATGCAGAGTATGAATAAACCTTAAATCATGTATAGGACATAGTGATTTTTACTTGGTTCACTCTCATTGGGCTACGTCCAAGGAGTATACATCGGCAGTGTGCTGATGTACCAATTCCACTATAAGCGCACTGTTGTTTACAAGTTTGAAGTGGAATCATTGTCCCTCCAGGTTTACAACCACTCACAATTTGAGAACTCGCTGATCTCTTAACTGAAGTGAGCTCACTTCTTCTTCAGAAGATCCACTCACAGTTTATAGACCTGTAGATCTCTTCATTACCACTAATGAATGCATCCTCCACTGTACATAGATGCTCTATTGAAGTCCAAAGTTCATCCACTGATGAATACCCCTATGCCCCTGAACACTGGGCAATAACCTTTGGAAAGTACCTTCGAAAAGCACCCTACTTCACGAAGCTCACAATTTCGCAAAGATTAAACAAGCCTTCGTGAAGCTCCTGCCTTTTCTTGAAGAACACACCTTTGTAGAGCTCAGGTCGTCACGGAGCTCTGGCCGTCACAGAGAAAATTCCCTCATGAAGCTCACTGAGCCAATGCGGAGCACGCAACTTTCTTGGAGCTATAATATCTGTTGCGAAGCTCCTTTTTCATGAAGCAGACTGTCTTCGTGAACCTCCTTCGCGATCTGAGAGAAAATATTTTCTTTGAAAACTCTCTCTTTATCTCTACTTCACTTTAGGGGGTCGAGGTCTATTTATTAGAGATTCCACCGAACCTTGAACCTTCTGTGTGAAGTCAACGCCACATCATCACAAATCGTGAAGCTCCGAAGTTCCCGCTGAAATTATCTCAAAATCACAAAGTACCATGGAAATTTTCCGATCACGAAGCTTGTCGTAATCACGGAGCATCCCATCAATTCCTTTGCGCCTTCTCCATGAAGCTCCACTTGCAATTCCCTTCTCCGACGCAATGATATTCGACTCTGTTTTTCGTGAAACTCGTCGTAATCGTGAAGCATCGCCGTCAACATTCTTCTGGTCTTCACAAAATCCAATCCATGAAGCCTATCTTGATGAAACTCATTCCTTTTCCATATTTTGATGAGATCTTCAAGGAAATCCATATTTCACGATGCTCACCAAACTCCAAATTTTGGACCCCAAAAATTTGGCAAACACTGGAAAACGGTGCCACCTTGTATCTATTCTTTTATACCCCCTCCATATCATCCATTACTTTTTCAGGGTTCTTTGTCAACATGGATTGTCAAAAACATCTCTGGAACTTGACAATTAACCATGGAAACCTACTTTGTCAACAAACACAATCAACCCAAAAAATGATGCAATGTTACCTTGAGGGATTTTTGCCCAAAAATCTCCCCCTTTTGGTTTGTTGACAACTCTTCTCATAATGATTTTCTGCACATTGATACCTCACTGAGTCTCCTTCCATCATTAACCATCCTTCGCCTCTTGCGATTTAGATATCGACCAAAGATTCACTCACCACATACTCTAATCCCACATAAGAAATGATTGTCATGAGAAAAAAGAGTAAATGAAAATATCATCAATGAATCACTTCATTTCTACCACCAACTATTGACACCCAACCGATAACAATTTCCAAACTGATGCAAATTGTTGATACCACAATGATACCAATTGGTGATAGCTGGAAACCTTCTCACACCTTTCCAACATCACTGTTCTCTTTTATCACGATCCTTAGCTATCGTTATATCTAATATTTGATCGATCACTTCTAGCATCATCATATTTAAAACTCTCCCCCTATCTTATTGCTCTCCCCCTATCTCATTGCTCCACCTGTAATCTTCTCCTCGTGTCTTTGAGAAAGACAGTTTCTCCCTTAATTAGCCACAGTTTCTCCCCCTTGAGGAGTCACTATTTCTTCTCCTTTGTCAATGAACCCAAAGGTCACTCCTCTGTGGTTTGAGACATTGGAAATAACACATGTGAGTACAGTAGAGAAAAACACACCATACCTCAAGGAGAGGGGGGTCCCACATCCACACTTTTTTAGGTGCGGGGAGTCTACTGGACTCCCAGAGCTAGTCGATGCCTCTAAAAAGCTTCCTTGGGTAAGGCCTTTATCATAATGTCTGCAACCTGTAGTTCTGTAGGCATATACTCCAACTTCACTATTCCCTACTCAACATTCTCCTTGATAAAATGATACTTTATCTCAATGTTCTTTTGTCCTTGAGTGATGGACTGGATTTTTGTTGAGACTGATAGCACTTGAGTTATCACACTAGATTATGATCGGAGATGTCACTTCAACTCCCATATCATCAAGTTGCTGCTTCATCCACAATAATTGTGTGCATACTTGAGTGGCCACAATATACTCAACTTCTGTGTTGTTTAATGAAAGGAAATCTTGCTTCTTACTTATCCAAGTAATACATAGTCCACCAAGATAGAATGCACCTCCTAACTTTGATTTCCGGTCATCTTCTAAACTGGCCCAATCTGCATCAGTATATCCCAATAACTCTGTCTGATATTTTCCATTATACATCAAGCCGAATTCCACTATGCCCTTGATATACTGAAGTATTCTTTTCACTGCAATCATGTAGCTTTCCTTGGGATTTCTTTGATATAGTGCCGCTTGGAAGGTGGAGAAAACAATATCAGGTCTCGTCACTGTCAGGTACTATAAACTCCCAATAATTTTCCTGTATTCTGTGATATTAACTGCCTTGCCATTATCATCTTTCGATAATTTCATACAGGTAGCAACTGAAGTCTTCATCTCCTTGTAATTTTCCATTCCAAATCTTTTCAAAACTTCCTTGGCATATTTGGATTGAGAAATTAATGTTCCATTCCTTCCTTGTGTCACCTGTAGACCAAGGAAAAACATTAGCTCTCCAATCATTGACATTTCGAACTCACTTTTCATGAATTTGGAGAACTGTCTGCACTGAGCTTCATCTGATACACCAAATATTATGTCTTCGACATAAATTAGGATCATCATCCTTTGATTACTTTTGTTGTGGAAATAGAGATTGTAATCAACTCCCCCACACTAGAAACCAAGCTTCTTCAAGTACTGATCAAGCCTTGAGTACCATGCTCTTGGTGCTTGTTTCAGCCCATACAATGCCTTCTTCAGTCTTCAAACCTTATTCTCATCCTCATGAATGAGAAAATCATCTGGCTGCTCAATACACACCTCTTCCTCCAGAACCCCATTCAAAAATGCAGATTTGACGTCCATCTAGAAAACTTTGAACTTCCTTTTCACTACAATGGCTAGAAATAATCCGATTGTCTCTAGTCTCACAATCGGTGAAAATGTCTCATAAATATCTATTCCCTCTATTTGGGAGTATCTCTTGCACACTAGTCGTGCTTTGTTCCGAATCACTGTGTCATCTTCATTCATCTTGTTGCGATAGACCCATTTATTCTGGATGACATTCTTATCTGTTGGCCTCAAAACAATCTCTCATGTCTGATTCTTCTTAATATGATCTAGCTCTTCATTCATGGCCTGAACCCAGTTTTCATCTTCATCTAAATTACCAAAGCATTTAGGCTCTACCTGAGATAAGAAAGATATCTTCTACAGTGACTTTATTATTCTTGTCTAAACTGGAGCTGATTGATCACCAATGATATTTTTCCTGTCAATTTCAGCTCAACTCCTTGGATTCTGTGCAGATATAGATTTTTATTCTTCATGATCATCATTAGTATCTTCTTCTAAATCAGCATCATCCACTTCTGCTCCTCCTGCGTTACGTTCCTCCTCATCGCTTTCATTTAGAAATTGTTCAGTGTGCTGTTGAATACTTTCTTCATTCTCTACAACAGTGACATCATTGATCTCAACTACTTTTCCTAGCCTTTTGTTAAAACATTTGTATGCATTTATTTTTCTTGAATAGCCAAATAATATCCCCTCATCTCCATGCGACTCAAATTTCCTATGTTTCTCCTTGTTGAGGATGAATCACTTACTTCCATATATTAGAAAGTATTTTACTGTTGGCTTATTTCCATACCACATATCATATGGATTCTTTCCTTCATTCAGACACAATAGAGCCATGTTAGAAATGTATACTGATGTCAAAACTGATTCCTTCCAAAATTTCTCTGGTAGATATTTTTCTATAAACATCGTTCTGGCCATGTTGTTGATTATCTGATTTCTCCTTTCAACCACTCCATTTTGTTGTGGAGTTCTCACTGAGGGAACTTGATGCCTTATCCCGTGTTTCTTGATATATTTTTCCACATGACTGTTTGTGAATTCCGTACCATTATCAGTATGAAACTTCAGAATTTTCTGTCCAAGCATCCTTTTGCACTCCCTCCGGTACTGTTTTAAGCAACTGAACACATCGGACTTATGGGCAATAACAAATACCCATGTCATTCTTCTATAGTCATAAATGAAAAGAACATAGTACCTCTTTCTGTCAATTTCTCTTAGTGTGATGGGCCCACATACATCAGTATGCACCAATTCGAGCACTCTTGTTGACTTCTTTTCCTTTTATTTAAACATCTTTTTTATGAGCTTCCCTTGCTGGCATGTATCGCACATGTGAGTACGATCATGTGATAGCTTAGGGAGTTCTCTTGTTGTATCACACTTTACCAGATCTTCCAAGGATGGTTGGAATAGATGAACAAGTCATTTATGCCACAACTTGTTTTCTTCCTCTCTAGACAGAAAGCACATATCTTCTTCTCCACTTACCAGGTAGAGATTTCCCTTTTTTCTTTTTACCTATAGAACCACTACCCCGTCTCTTAATTTGACGATACACACCTTCTTAGTAAACCTTATAGAATGTCCTGAGTCACATAGTTGACTGACGCTGAGAAAATTGTGACTAAGGCCTTCTACTACTAAGACACCAGCACGTCTCATCTCTTTGACCCCAAACTTGGAATTTCCTGAGCCAATTATCTTCAGGCCTTCATCGTTTCCAAATTTGACAACTCTTTCTTTGTCATATTTTATGCCTGTAACAATATTTTTATTACCTATCATGTGAGATGTGAAACCACTATCAAGGATTCACACACCAGAGTGATCTGATGCTTTAAGGGAAATTTTTTCCGCCACCGCCTTCTCATCTTTTTTCTTCTTGGTCCATAATTTTGCCTTCACACTTGTCATGGATTGAGACTTCTGATCTTTATCAGAGTATGATGGACCAGCTTCATCTTTAAAAGGTGAAAATCTATTTTGCATTTTTAACTCACCTGTTGGTTCATTGATCTACTACTTGCGAATATTTTGGTTCTGCTTTGGAACATTCCTCTGTATGGTCAAAGTGTAGTACCTATCCATGTTCCCAAATCCTCTGCACCAAAAACAGTGTCCTTAGAAATATGTTCTGGATAACCATTCTCTGTTTGGTTTCCACCTTTGTTCTTGTTCCCTTCGATATCTCTTGGTTATGGAACACACATACTATGAATGTCCCATCTTTCCACAGTAATAACACCTAATGTAAGGTGCATTCCTTTGTTTCACTTCTGCACTGTGAGTTTTTCCTTGGGATCTTTGAATATTCTGATTCTTCTTTATGCCCAAATCAACCTTCAATCTTGGAATGGGTGCTTGCAGTCTGACTTCAATTTTCACAGCTTTTTGTTTTTGATCAAGCCCCCCATTGTCCTTATCATCTGAACATAATTGATGCTTCCTTTCAACTGAACCACTATTCTCCACTTTCAACTTCTTGGTTTTCTGAGTGATCTACTTTCCTGATGTTCCAACAAGAGTCAAGAGTTTTTTTTTATCCTTAACCTTTTTCCACAAACCGACAACTTCTCCTTCAAGTTCTTCAATACGCTTTATTTGATCTTTTATTTTGTTATTCAATCCATCGATCTCCCTTTTCTGTTCTTCAATCTTGATTTTATACTTACAAACTGATTCTGAGTCGTCTGGTATTGATGAATTGAGTTTCTCAATTTCTTCCATCAACATAGACTTCTCTTCTTCCTGCTGTTGCATATAGATTTTAGCATCATGAACTACTTTGTTGGCTTTCTTTGTTTTGGCTCTACAAACATCTATCTCCTTAAGATCATCCTCTAACTCATCTTGCATATCTATTCTTCCTTCAACTTCTTCTTCTTCAACAATTTTGGTTTCTTCCTTTTTTTGAGTACTACCGACAACTACCATTGTAGAATTTTCTCCACGGTCTTTGCAGTTTTCTATCTCTTCAACCTCCTCAACCTCAGACTCATCCGAACTGTCGCATTCTTTTGAAATAAGATTTTTCTTCTTAAAGAAATTTCTCTTGAACTATTTCGTGCCTTTCCCATAGACTGATGACTTCTTCTTTGGAATTTCATCTTCATCGACATCATCATCATCTTGGAACTTTTTGGGGCACCTTGCCACAAGATGTCCAACCTTTCCATATTGAAAATAGGCCAGTGGAATTTTCCCTTTAAACTTTCCTTTTCCTCTTTGAAGGTTTTAGGAGAGGAATGACATCATCTCATCTGTCTCTTCTTTTTCCTGAGAATCTTCAATGGTGAGCTTCTTCATGTCCTTGAATGCCACTTCTTTAGATTTCCCCTTTTCCACAGCCTCATTATCATCATTTCTCATTTCATATGCAACCAAGGTACTATGCAAATTGTCTAGTGTTAGCTCCTTTGGATATTTATCTTCCAGTACTGAAACCTTTGGATTGAACTAAGGTGGAAGTTTCCTCAAGATTCACTTTATGATATTTATGTCTTCAATGACTTCTCCCAGACCCTGCATATCTTCTACAACAACATTTACCCTATCAAAGAATCTATCAACAGACTCATTTGGGTTCATTATTAGATCTTCATACCTGTTCCATAACACTTGTAGCTTCACTTCTCTGACCTTTTTATCTCCTTCATATATGTTCAACAACTTTTCCTACATAGCATGGGATATTTTTCATGACATCACCTCGGTATATATAGAATTAGATATGGATCCTCCTAAAGCATTGATTTCCTTTGCATCAGCATCCAATTCTCTTCGATCAGCTTTTGATAATGCACCACTATTAATATCATTCGTGATACCATGCATTGTTGCTATAAACACATCCATTCCCAAAGATCAGAAGTAGTGTTTCATCCAATTATTCTATAGCTGAAAATTGTTCCTGTCGAAGATCAGAATCCCTTTATGAATAGTGAACTCCATTTGAGAGAGAAACACTGATATTAACCTTTCACTTTGATACCAATTGTTAGGTCCACTGGGATAGATACCCTGAGAGGGGGTGTGAATCAGGGAATGATAGATTAAAACAACTGCCCCTTTTTTATCTTTTTTTTTGGTTAGACAAAACCCTATTCTCTCTTCTTCACAATGCAGAGTATGAATAAACCTTAAATCATGCATAGGACACAGCGATTTTTACTTGGTTCAACCTCACTGGGCTACATCCAAGGATCATACACCGGCAGTGTTCCGATGTACCAATTCCACTATAAGTGCACTGTTGTTTACAAGTTCGAAGCAGACTCACTATCCCTCCTGGTTTACAACCAATCACAATTTAAGAACTCACTACTCTCTCAACTGAAGTGAGCTCACTGCTTCTTCAGAAGATCCACTCACAGTTTATAGACCTATAGGTCTCTTCATTACCAATAATGAATGCATCCTCCACTGTACATAGATGCTCTATAGAAATCCAAAGTTCATCCACTGATGAATACCCCTTTGCCTCTGAACATTGGGAAACAACCTTTGGAAAGTACCTTCACAAAGCACCCTACTTTGTGAAGCTCCCAATTTTGCGAAGCTCAAACAAGCCTTCATGAAGCTCCTTCTTTTTTGTGGAGCACACACCTTCACAGAGCTTAGGCTATCGCAGATCTCTGTCCGTCGCAGAGCGACTTCCCTCACAAAGCTCACTAAGCCAATGCGGAGCACGCAACTTTCACGGAGCTAGATTAGCCACCGTGAAGCTCCTTCTTCACTAATCACACTATCTTCATGAACCTCCTTCGTGAGTCGAGAGCAAAATATTTTATTTGAAAAATCTCTCTTTCTCTCTAATTTAATTTAGGGGGTTGAGGTCTATTTATAAATGATTCCACTGACCCTCGAACCTTCCGCGTGAAGTCAATGCCATGTCATCACAAATCGCGAAGCTCCGAAGTTCCCGCCAAAAATCTCTCAAAATCGTGAAGCACCATAGAAATTTTCTGATCGCAGATCTCATCAAAATCGTAGAGCATCCCATCAATTCCTCCGTTCCTTCACCACAAATCTCCACTCGCAATGCCCTTCGCCGCTGTAATGCTCTTTGACTCTACCATTCACAAAGCTCATCGTAATCGCAAAGCATCACCATTAACTTTCTTCTAGTCTTCGTGAAATCCAATCCATGAATCCTATCTTCGCGAAACTCATGTCTTATCCATATTTTGATGAGATATTAAAGGAAATACATATTTCTCAATGCTCACCAAACTCCAAATTTTGGACCCCAAAAATTTGGCAAACACTGGAAAACAGCACCACCTTGTATCTGTTCTTTTATACCACCTACAGATCGTCCATTCCTTTGTCATGGTTCTTTGTCAACATGGTTTTTCAATAAAATCTCTAGAAATTGAAAATTCACCATGGAAATCTGCTTTGTCAACAAACACAATCAACCCAAAAATGCTGCAATGTTACCTTGAGGGACTTTTTCCCAACATGCTCCCAATATATAGCTACATGTACCTTTTCTAGGTCCACTAAAACCCCTTCCTCTGAGATGATGTGACCCAAGAAGTGTACTTTATCAATCCATAATTGACACTTAGATATATTATCCTATAGCTAAATCTCTCTCAATGTACTCAGGATGATGTCAAGGTGTTGGTCATGATCATCGTGAGTCTTGGAGTACACTAATATTTCATCCACAAACACTACCAAAAACTAATTCAAGTATGGATGAAAGATTCTATTCATCAAGGCCATAAACACTACATGTGTTTTTGTCAACCCAAACAACATTATGAAAAATTCATAGATTCCATACCTACTTTTGAAAGTGGTCCTCATTATATCATATGGTTAGACTCTCAACTGATGATACCCTGATCTCAAGTTGATATTTTAGAAGACTCAAGAACCTCTTGAATGGTCAAATATATTTTTTATATGCAGAAGAGGATACTAGTTCTTCACATTCATCTTGTTCAACTTCCAATAATCAACACATATGTGCAGAGTTCTATCAGCCTTCTTTTTAAACAAGACTAGAGAACCCCAAGGTGATGTACTCAGATAGATAAGACCCTTATCCTATAACTCCTCTAGTAGAGTCTTGAGATCTTGGAGCTATATCAGTTCCATTTTGTATGGTGGAATAGAAATTGGTTCAGTTCTCAGCATGAGCTCAATAGTAAATTTCACATCTCTCTCAGGTGGAAACCTTGTGAAGTCTTTAGGAAAAACATCATGAAACTTGTCCACTACGAGTGTAAATACATCTTTCCTTTCACCTCCATAATACAGTAATAGACTAGAAACCTAGGATGTGATCTCCCCAAGTTTCTGATGAACTATCCCTACAGGGCCCACCTATATATCCCATTCTCCATGATGAATATATTTGTCACCCTTGGGAGATGTAAAGGTCACTCTCCTATGGTAAAAATCAATGTAGACTTGTTATTATACCAACCAGTCCATACTCATAATTAGGCTGAATCCTGACATATCTAAAATGTAGAGATCCCAAAGAAAATGATACTCCCCTACCTCAAGAGAATACCCCTTTCACAAATAGATGTCTCTAGACTATACTTCCAATGGTGTATCTATTGTCAACACCCTACTCACAAACTCCAAAACCAGGCTAAAACCATTAAAAAGTTGTGAATATATAAAATAATGAGATTCACCAGTATCAAATAAAAAACTAGATAATATAAAATATTTAAGAATAGTACCTCCCATTTTTGATGTTCCAGCCTCTCTATCCAAAATTATAGGCTGAACTGCATGAAGCTACCTTTCCCCTCTTCCTTGTGATGCAGTTTGGCTCCCCTTAGCTGAACCACCCTCATGATATGGATTCTCTTTCCCATAGGCACTGCAAACACCTCCTATACCTCCACGTCTAGTAGAACTCCAACTTCCATAATGATATGGTGTAGAAAATCCCATTCCCACACTCTAATTCTGTCCAGTTGCACCATCATAACCCATCGGTCATGGGTTCCTGCAGAACCTATATAGATGGACCATCTTTACACAAGATCATCATTCCACTAGTGTTCTATGGAAATGTTTACAAAAGTGACCCAGCTTACCGTACTAGTGTCAAATAACTCGGGTAGGATCCTGAGTAACTTTTGCTTCCCCCTGGCCACTCTACTTTCTACTATTATGGATAACATTGGCATGGTAATGCTTCCTACCCTAAAAATATATACCTCCTAATCTCCCATAGTAAACCACCTATCCTTTTATGGAATCCTCCTTCAGGTTCCCCTTAGATATGAGATCCTGATTCTCCACTTCAAAAAACTTCTTCAGCCTGAAGATATTAACCTGGGACTTAATCTCACATTTAATCCCATCCTAAAACTTTTTTACGTAGTAGCCTCATCCACTACCAATTCTGGAACAGAGTACTAAAAATCTATAAACCAACCAACATAGTCCATCATGGACATATTCCCATGAGTAAACCTCCAAAACTCATCTTCCCTCTCCTTCCTGAGCATATTAGGGTAAAAGTGCTCCAAGAAATTCTCCTGGAATTCCTTCCACTCCATAATATCCAGCTATTCATCCTGATTATTTATGTCCCACCATCATTTCGCTTGACCATGTAACATTTAAGTATCCAATTTGAATCTCTTCTTAGTAGGAGTCTCTATGTGATCAAGTATAGTATAGATATACTCAATCTAGAACCCGGTTACCTCAAGTCCACCCTATTTGGTAAATGTCAGAGGGTGATGCAACTGAAACTCCCACGTCAGATCAGACATACTCTTCGCAACCTTCCATGGGTATCTTTCCATAAAGTGCATTAATCGAGAAAATTTCTCATGGAACTGCTCTCCTACTTCCTTACCTGGCACTATCGGTGCCTCAGGTTCCACCACTAGAGGATCATCTCTTTCCATGTCCTCCTATCATCCTCTCAACAAGCATCATCATGGAGGTATATCTCTATAATTACAAACACACATATTAGGACACATTACACCAATTTAATATGTTTATCTAAGAGGAAATCACAACAAGGCACAAAATTTATTTTCCTTAAATCCTCCACACGGTCAAAACCAAGGTGTTATCACTACCATTAACCATCCTACATCCAGGTCATGGTTAAAAAAGGGTAGACTCATTATCATTATTCAAGTTTCTCATTATACATCCTTTTATTCTCATATTACATCATTTTACAATCTTTCACAATTACACATTAGGAACCTTTTTCAATTCAATTTCACAATCAAGGAAAAAAAATTAAGTTCAAAAACTTACCCAAAACCTATTTTCCTATGTGTGCCTAAAATGATGCATGTCACAAAATAATATTGAGTGCCTAGAATGATTACTGCATACTCAAATCACATCGCTTACTGGTTCATGAGTCAAATATCAATAAATATCTGAAACAATAATCACATCAAACAACAAGTGCATCACCCAAGATGAAATATCATTAAAATGAAATTGAAAATACCAATAACAGTAATCCTACCCTGGGTACTTGGGTTCTCCCTCATACATGTGTTAGATACTCTCATGAATGAACTCATAACTAAGTCCTAACTTTTCCTAGTCTCTTGTCTACCTATTCCAAATAGTAATACAAAAGAAAAGAAAAAAAGAGAATTGGGCTATGATTCCACTTTGTAACATCTCAGCCCGGGTGCCACACACTGGTACCATAAGATGGTCACTCACATGACCTCAAGCACACCTCCCCATATTCTAGAGACTTAAAAATAGTAAAAAGGGTCTAATATTAATCATGGGGATATTATAACCTCTTTATTAGAGCAATACACCAGTGTAAAATAAATAAATAATAACATAATGATAAAATTATATCCAAAATAGTACCAATATAACAAGATGACCAAAACATGATACAAAATCAAAACTAAAATAGTATACATGCCATGATAAATATGTGTCAAGTGTCAATATGAAAAACCCAAAATAAAAAAAGAAATTTACAACACCCAATCGGGTCTATAATCACAACTAATTACCTCACCCATGCTCTATCCCGACTCATCCATCTAACATAGGTTCTTTACCCTTATCTTGTCCTACAAACATGAAATATATTCAGGTACCAATCAGATAGTCTGAGTAGGGTGTGATTATAACTTATTAGTCCACCACCAATGGATTCTAAAACAAAATCCAGTCAATAAAAGTGTATGCAGTTTCATAAAGAAATAAGTACAATGCATAAGTAAACAGTTATCACATTATCAATTATTCTTTATTTAACCACATAAACCCCCTGGGTTCCTAAGGACACCCAAAATCTAAATAACTACTTCATCTCATGTGAGAGTCTGGACCATATCTCCTCTGCCTCGGGTGATGGTGGTCCTGCTCCTTGGTGCTTCTCGGTGGGCTCACGTCTTGATCCTCTTTCTGTGGAAAATTCAGTTTGAGATCCAGAATTCATCGGCATCGAAGGTCAGGTCCCTTCATCTCGAGGGTTCATGTTTTCTTATGGTGTTGTGGGTAGTATCCAACCAACAGGCTTCTGCGACATTTATAGTTGTGTTCTTCGATGGGATCGTCTTCAATGGCGGTGCAGTGTTGGTCTGAGGTCGAGTTCTGTTCTATTGTGGGCTGAGGTTTCTACTGTGTTCTCCACCTTTGAATGCTTCGGGTGGCTCTGTGGCCTCCTTGTTTGAGCGTGATGGTGGCGACGGGCCTCATTTTGTTTTAGTTTAGTTTTTGGTGAAGCTACCTCCAGCATTGCCTCTGATATCCGGGATCTTGGTGATGGGATTCAACCATTGATTTCATGATTTTGTTGGGTGGTTTCTATTGTCGCTGTGAATTATGTTTTAGTGTGGTTCTCTTTTAGTGTGGTTGATGGTCTATAGAGTGTTGATTGGTTCGTGGTTGCGCTGTAGTGGATGCATATTGGGGTGCGGCATCCGGACAGCCTAGCCTTCCTCATTCTGGTTTCTTTTTTGCCTTTGTGTATGAGCTCTTTGGGTCATCTCACGTCGCTGGAGGGTTAGGCGAACTCCAACTGGAGTTCTTCGACGGGTTTGTGAATATGGGCTGGTGTCAACAATCGCACGGGTGGGCACTCGAGGAGAATAGTTATGTGGTTTGTCTAGCTTTTCTGACATTTGTGTTCCCTGATTCGTGGTACCTCGGCCTTCTCTTGACGATTTTGGCTCCAGCTATGAAGGTATGTTAGTTTGAATGCTTGATTGGATTGTCCATCCATTGTGATTGTTTGTTATTTGTTGTGAAGTTTTGTATTGTTTTTAGTGGGGAAGTGGGGAAGTAGGGATATGGTGAAGTGGTGAAATGGTGAAGTCGTGTATGGTTTCTCACTTTTTCCTCAAAAGTGTTTTCTTTATAATAAAAAATAATTTTCAGTTAGTCAATTCACATTTCATCATAAAACATGGGATTTCATTATCAATGTCATTTAAATTCATTATCATGACCAATTGGAACCATAGTCCAATGTCGATCTCATGGGCATGGAATGTCATGTCTAGCACCCCATGGGTATTTAGAGCATCAATCTATGTCCCACACCCCATGGGTATTTGGAGCATCAGTACCTATCCTATACAATAATATTTTCATGCATGCCTTTGGCACTATATGGGAATTTGGAGCGTCGATCCGTGTCCCACACCTGTATATCAATTAATTTCACATGGGTATTTGGAGCATATGTCTATGTCCCATACTCATATATCAATCAATATCATGTATCACAATATCACATGTATCGCTATATCACATATATCATAATATCACATTAATCAGGATTAATCAACATTAATACTCTTATCACAATTCACCGTCATAATCTTCCATTAATTAATTCATAAATTAATTAATCAAATTTCCATTAAATCCATAATCACAAAAAATCCCATTAATTAGTTCAACAATTAATTAATCAAATTCCAATAATTCCAAAAAATCAATATCCTGTTAATTAATTAAATAATTAATTATTCCCAAATCCCACAATTCAATATTTCGATAATTAATTCAATAATTAATTATCCCTAAATTCCAAAATTAAATATTCCAATAATTAACTCCACAATTAATTATTCCTCAAATCCTACAATTTCAATATTCTGATCATTAATTCAATAATTAATTATTCATGATTTACAATCCCTTAATTAATTAATTTACCAAATTAATTAATTCAATTAAGAAACCCAATTGCTAAATGAACCCTATAAATTATAAAATTACATAAATTTAATGAAAATCATTACTATGGGATTTGAATAATAGAACACCTACCTCAATTCATTGATAAGCGATTTCCCAATGGAAATCCCCAATTTGTACGGCATAACAAAATAGAATGAGATCTGAATATTAAACCCTAATTCAAGATCGAACAATCAAGATCCCATAGTCCTAGATATAGATCCATAAATCCTAGATCTAGATCCAATAATACAGAGGATAACATCCCTCTAAATATGAGGGAAATATAGGGGACAAGAAGAAAACCACACGATATTAGATCCTCTTACTGGGAGGGGTGCATATCTTCAATCTGAACTTCAAATCACAAAGAAAAAAGTTCAAAAAGACTTGGAATCTATCTGGGAGCCTCCAAAATCATAAAATAACATTAGGGTCTAAATAGGTCCAATTAGGGGTTAAAATGGGGGTTTTAGGAAAATTAAATCTAATTTTTGGGGTAATTAAAAACCCGAACACAGTTTGCTAGGCAGGGGCGGACGGTTTTCCAAACTATGCGCCTTAACCATGCGCCTATTATAAGGGGGTTCATGGTTTCTCTTAATAGGTAATATGGATTGAAAAACTATTATCCAACCATTCTATTACCCACTATTTGGGTTTTTATGGTTTTCTGGGCTGGGGAACACAGTTTGGGAAAATCGTGCACTTGTCCTCTTCCTTTCAAAATTCTCAATTTTTACCCAAACATACCCATGATACAACCTAAACAAAAAGTAATCAAAACAAGGAAAAAATGGTACCTAAAACAATCCCAATATGTCTCTATAAAATTTTGGGATCTTACACTAAGTTCCCCTATGGTTGATTTCTATACCCCATTGTGATTCTAAAATATGCATGATATCTTGTTTTAAATTGAATTTATCATAGAACCATTAATATGAATTTTTTCATCTTTTATTCACATTTTACACCCATATATCTTTTGGTCAACCTTATATTACACACCCTTTCACACCCATATTGATCCATGAATATGTATTTATATTTTATTACCATCATTAAATCTCACTTCTCACCTATCCACCCTCAATGGTATTCATTTTATTTGGTTTGTAACTAAGGGGAGTTATTGATATTTACCTTGTAACGGACTAGCCCGGGTCAATCAATATTGTCACATTAATTAAACCACCACAAGTCCTAAAGCACATTCCTGATCACCATAGACTAGAAACAATCACAAGGGTATCATATAAAGAAACATGGAAATGATTTCACCCTCAATATACATGTGATAAGATATAAATAAATAGAGTATCAGAATGGATATTATAAAACATTACATGTAAAGAATAACCAAACCAAAAAGGTAACATCCAACAACTGGATAACAAGGTCTAAAATAACAAGCTAAAGATGATCAACATGGAACTTGAAGCAACCCATGGTTCCATCTCCACATGACCATAAGTCACCACTACCCCAACCCTCTAAAAAGGAAACATGAACTAGGTGAGTTTCCCACTACATGATTCTCTTCCTATTACATGTATCCCTATAAAAACATGGTTACCAACACACAAAGGAAAAAAAAGTAGGGTTTTAGAACTAAAGTTCAGTGGGATACCACCAAGAATCTATGCAATGTCTATCCATATGATTCTATTAGTTCTTTTATTAAATATATTTCTAAAAAATTCCCATAAGAAATCATTTTCTAGAAAAAATAATTCTTTGGTTTTCTTTTTAAAAACATTCCATTTTCAATAAACAAAGCAATATGACATAACATTTATCCATGAGTCATAATATGATGAGTAAAACATGTTTTAAGCATCAATATTCATATCAAATGGGAAAATAATCATATCAATATATATGCATGTAATGTAACCTCAAAGTACTAAAGGGAAAATCACAACTCAATGGTGTACACAACTAATACAAACAATCAACACTAGCTATAATAAGTGAATATGAAGTCTAGGAACCCTAATCCCTCAGAAATGATACCCACTAGAAACCATGGAATCGTAATAACTTCCCTTAGGGATAGCTAACTCCACTAGGGCTCGCATATCTCTAGTTTTCCCCCATACCCCAAGGTCTTCCCAATGTGCTATTAGAATATCATTCCATTCATGAAACCAAATTCATGTATCATAAAAAAAATTGAGTAAAAATCCATTTCATTTCTATGTCCATATTTTCATAAAAAAATTCTATAGTGATCCACACTACTTTCATTCTTGTAAACCCTTTTCCATTTCATTAAACTTTGATTCATTCCATAAAATCCATATTTATAATTAAAATTGGTTTTAAAATAAATTAAATTTTTAAAAAAAATCTTAGTTTCACATTTCACATATTTAAAATCATTAATATCATATAACAAAACCAAATGAAATCAAAATATCATATTTAATTCCAAGGTATATACCATAGGATAAAGAAACTTACCTTAAGAACGATGAAAACCTTGTTACCTTTAAAATTGGTGATGGGAAACAAAGAGATCTGGTCTTGGTGAGCCTATATATACAATTAACATCTCTAATTCTCCATACAAAACCATATATTTGAAAACCATATCCTAATTGGGTTCTAAAGGGTCAAGGGAAAGATATATCTAGGATAGATCTAGGGAAAAGAGGAGAAATTGATAAATAAATTGAATGTACCTTGATGAGATCCATCCAAAACGATCAAGGATCACCAAGGAATCAAGGGAAGAGTCTTATAAAGAATCATCAAGGGACTGGATTGAGAAAATTAGGTATTATGAGGAGATTAGACTCAAAAATTATTAAGAGAATACGGTTAATTTTTCATTTTATTAAGTATGGGTCGGGTCGCACAGTTAGGCCACGTGATTAGAAAAATCATGCACTAACCATGGGTATCCACCATCCCTTGAAAAACTAAATTTCATAGTTTTCTAGAAATATACATACAGTTAGGAAAATTTTACTCAATCCATGTGACAACCTTTGGACCAAACACATCCTCTTGCATGGTTTTCTTGGTGGATCACATGGTTAGACAAATCATTCTCAAACCATGAAAATTTACACTGTAATTTACAAAGTTGTATCCCATGGTTACTACACAGTTAACACTAAATGTGTGCATAAACCATACACTTGGAATATTTTTATTAAAACCCTAAATTTTATACCTCTGAATCATGAAATTATTTAGAGCCTCACAAGAGACAAACCAAGCTTGAAATTAAGTGTACCTATGACCTGGAGGTCATCACAATTCTCCCCACCATAAAATATTGTTTCCCCCAAAAAAGTCTCAAGATCATGAACTTGAAAAGAGATAAGGATATTGATGCATCATCAAGTCCTCTCACTCCCATGTCTCATGGTTTTAATTACCTCAATGACATCTTACTCAAACCAATGAGATCATCTTACAATGCATAACCTTATCCTATCGATCCACTATCTGAGCAGGAATTTTAATCACTAAGGTATCAGGTTCAATTTCAATATCCTCCCACTCAATCATGTGGTACATATCTAATTGATACTTCTTCAGTTGGGAAATGTGGAACACAACATGAATAGAATTCAACGATCAAGTAATTCTAATCAATAATTCACCTTCTTGAGTCACTCCACAATCTCAAATGGGCCGATATAATGAGGTGTTAACTTACCCTTCCTCCTCAAATGTCGATGTCCCAACCAAGGAGAAACTCTAAGAAAAACTCAATCACCTACCTCAAACTCCAATGGATGATGATTAAAATCAGCATATGATTTTTGCCGACTCTGAGCTACTTCTAACCTTTTCCTAATCAAATACACAATATATGTCATCTCCTGGATGATACCCAGTCCAACAAAGGACCATTCTCTAACCTCTACCCAATAAATAGGTGATCTAAAAGGCATACCATATAATTCCTCAAATGGATCCATCCTGATCAATTCCAAATAACTATTGATATAGGAAAATTACACTAAGGGAAGATTTTTCTCCCAAGATCCACTAAAGTCAAGCACGCATGCCCAAATAATGTATTAAATAATTTTGATGGCTCACTAAAATTGGAAATCTATTTTGGGATGAAAATTCATACTCAACTTCAACTAAAAATCCATCCATTCCTACAATCCACTCCAAAATCAAGATTTAAAGTGAGGGTCTCTATTTGAAATGATAGTTGATGGCATACCATGGAGTCTAAAAATCTCTCATACATATAGGTGTCCAAGATCTTCTACCTTCATATACTCCTTGATAGATAGAAAATTAATTGATTTCTTGAGTCAATAAACAATCACCCAAATCGCATCCTTACCACTAGGAGTCTGAGGTAGCCCAATCACAAATTCCATGGTTATCACATCCCATTTCCACACTAGAATGTGTAATGGTTGCAACAAACTAGCAGAACTTTGATGATCTATCTATATTCTTTGACTCTTGGCCACCAGTAATGATGCCTCAGGTCATGATACATCTTGGTAGCTCCAAATTTCATGGAAGAATTAGATCAGTGTCCATCCTCCATCAATTCCTATCTCAGGTCTATTAGAACAACCATCCTTCAAATCAAAAAACTCCATCAAGAGACCGGGTCCACTCACTTGAGGTATCCCCACCATAAATATTACTGCTAAAGAATTAACACTCTAAATCCTCAGCCTGTCCAAGTTAGATATGACGATCCATTGATGATCCAACCCAAGTACAAGGTAGGAATACATGTTCATTAGCTCTATCTTCATCCAAGTGCATCATAGAAAATAGAATCATAAAGAACCATTGTTCCTATAGTGAACCATACTTTAAATACATTGATATCACTTCAGAATTGAAGTATATTTATTATAACATATAACAAAACCATGACAGGACCGTATAGGTATAGTGTCTTTAGAAACTTGGAAACCTAAACAAATGGTTCATAAAACATCTACATTGTCTCCCGTTTATTTAATCATATCTAGAATCCTTTTTGGCATATCATACTTAATACCCTTATTCATGTACTGGGGAAAAGAAACATATAAAAGGGTGATCTAAAATTCTCAGTAAGGGTAAAAAAATAAAATATCAATCATATATAACATTTTAAAATCTTATCTTGCATATAAGAGATCATAATATCATGTCATGGGATAAATTATAGAAGTGCAATGTAATCTCAATAATAATAACATAAGACATGAAACTTTTTGTAATAAACACGTAAGTATATAAAATCATTTCATATTAGTCAATTCTCATTTCCAAGACCATCATAGCGAACAAATTCCATTACCGAACCGAGTTCACTTCTCATTCCAGCCTTGTATTACTGAACTGGATTTACTTGTCATTCCTACCATGTCTATATCATGAGATATAAATATTTACCCAATGAATTGGATAGAGATATAGGTCCCACCCATCTCATAATTAAATCATTCTTACATGTTCCACAAAAACATAAAAACATTCACCATAGCATAACCTATGAAATCAAATAGGTTTCTTAAACATCATTCCATAATAATTGATATAAAACAAATGGATTTCCTAAATAACATTCCATCATAAAAACAATAAAATCATAGTAATAAAAGGTAAAGAAACATAAACCTGCATAATCTTAGATGGAAAATAATTTTTATAAAACACTTGAGCTTCATTCCTGAGGAAAATATCCCTTCTTCTTCAAAAACATTTTCTTTTCTCAAACTGTCGTGCAATTTTAAAAGAAAATAATTGATTTTAAAATACACTTGTAAAAATGTATATGAAGATTCATGGAAATAAGTAATTATGAAGATGTAAAAACCCATTCATGCTGTATAAGTTAAAAAACCATTCTCCTTGTACTTTTTCCAAAAAAGTCAAAAAGTGCCTTGTATGGTAAACAAAAGAAAGATTCCTTCCAAACCATGTAGTAAAAGTAAAAATGGGTAGAAATGACTATAAACATACATAGAAGAATATTAAAAAATTTATGATAATATTTTTAGAAAACATGGACATTGATGATAAATATAGACCCATTAGATACATATGAATAAACAATCATGGATAAAATGAGATTGGAAAAGTTATCACTTACCTTAAGTCCGATATGATTCGTATGTATCTCAAACTCCTATGTAATTATTTAAATAATTTTACTAATTTATTCCAGAATAATAATAATTTTTATGATAACATTTATGATCATTTTTTCATCTGTTTGTTAGTAACATTTCATTGTTACTCGTTATTCAGGTATTAACTACTTTATGTTCTTATGTATGTTTTGTCAGATAAGTTCTTGTTCCTATTTTTAGGTTATATTTATATCATTTAAAGAATGTTATTAGTATAATATATATCATATTTATTAATTCAATTCATTTATATAATCATGGTTTAATGAAGATTATGTAGAATGAATCACATCGCATCATGGAGACGGTAAGTTGTACGTACGCACGACCGACGATATCATTCCCATAAGTGTTGAATGGTATTGAAGTGAATGGTGTATAGTATCTTAGAATTAGTATCATGTTATAATAATCATATATAGTTATTATTTTCACCATTATACCCATCTAAATAAGGTGGTGGTGAAAAACATATTACACCATGGTGTGGAGACGGTAAGTCGTATGTACGCACACGCGGTGATTTCATTTTTCGTAGGATGGATAGAAGGTGAAATAGGGTTGTTTAATATTTATAATAACATATAAGTATATTAGTGATATTTATTTTATTAATTTATAATGAAACAACTAAAGAAGAGTAAGTATAATAAGAAATAAATTTGAAAGAATCGGTAGAAGAGATTACCTCTTCCTCGACGTGCCTCCTTTAAATTTTCTCTTAGGGAACTAGATTTGGTCCTTTGAGAAGACCAGAACCTCTAGAATGTAACTAAGGAAGTTGAAAAGAGAAATGGGCAGGGTTTGGCCGATCTTGAAGTCTCAAAATGGAGTGAAGAGGAGAGGGAGAATGTGCCCTTTTATAAGAGAGGAGAGGGGCACTTTAGGAAACTCTCAAAAATATTAATTTATAATAAATTCAATTTAGACTAAAAAGGTCAAAAACTTATTTAATTGAAAGATAAGATGGGGTTTGTTTGAATACCCATCATCTAATAATATTTAAATAAGTTTAGAATATTTTTTAACTTTATATTTTTTGTTTAACCCTTATTTTAACCTTTTTAATCTTACTATAATATCATGTTATTTACACATTGTGGGTCAATTTAATTACCATATCATTTCAAAAGACCCAAAAAAATTTATTTATGACATATTTGGACTTATATTAACCATTTTTTAGAATATTAGATTTTTAGTAATTTAATATCATTTAATAAACTATTTTATGTTTTAAGTTATAAATTGTGTCAATTTTGGACACTATTCTTACTTGACTTTTTAAAAATTCATAAAAACTTTATTAATTCAAAAATAAGGAATTGACTAAAATATAATATATCAATGTAATCCATACAATTCTTGGATGATATCAAAATAACCAAATTATATTTTTTTATATTTATAAACTCATTTATTTGAATCTTTCATTAATGAGGTAATCACTACATTATATTTGTATCATAAATAAAA
Organism: Viscum album; assembly: GCA_963277665.1. Taxonomy (NCBI): domain Eukaryota; kingdom Viridiplantae; phylum Streptophyta; class Magnoliopsida; order Santalales; family Viscaceae; genus Viscum; species Viscum album. The sequence continues at coordinate 770,544,498 of OY728121.1, forward strand.
CTATTTATATAATATCTAAAAATTATAAATAAAATACCATGATGTAGTAAATATTTTTATATTTCTAATGAATATTTATAAGAATAGATATCAGTTATATACCCTATATTAAAATTGATTTTGTAAAAGATATATGTTTTAGGTTATAATTATCTTTACTTTAAATTAATTCTTATAAAATGTCATTTTCACATCCAAGTGAATCCATGGGGTCCAAAAATAGACCCAAGGATTCCCATGGTTATAAATATCAAAAAAAATAGGATTAGGACATGTTTTAGTCTAGTTTTATATTATTAAATTATTATTTTTTTACCCTTATTTACCAGATTTACCCTTTAACCATGGTAAATAAAATAATTTCTGAAGTTACTATTCATAATGTCTAAAAATAAAAGGTATATATTCACACAATTTGGAACTTCTGATTCCAAATATGGAATCCATTTTTCAAAATTCAAAACATAAATTTTGAAGTAATTAATTTAAAATTATTCCCGTTGTTGAAATGAGAAAAAAGGTTTTAAAAGTTAAAACATTGCAAAATATTGAAAAAATTTTACCTATAAATTCAATGTAAAATTAATGATAATGACATATATTATATTAAATGGTAAAAATATATTATATTTATACTTTCAAACCATTAAATATTATAATTTAACCATATAAATTATCTCGATGAAAAAAGTTGTTTTTAATTAAAATTTAGAGTATTTTTACTATTCATTAAAATATGAAAGTTATCAGAAAAATATCAGAAATTTTTCCAAAGTAAATTTTTATATCCCTATTCAAAATAACATGTTTTTGTTTTCATATATGAATTATTAATGTTCCAAAATCTTAATTTAAAATGGGTTCACCATTCAAAGTTGTAAAATTAACCTTTAAAAAATAGGTTCTTATAAAAAAAATAGGGTTTTATTCATAACCTATGACTAAAATATCAATTGGATGAATATCAAAAAATATTTTATTAAGTATATAACACATATATCTCATTAATCTCATTAAAAAATGTAATTCACTCAAAAAATACAAATATCTAATTGATTTATATTTTTCATAAATAATTAATAGCCAATAAATTCATAATGCATTTTCATAAGTAAGTTATAATTATTCCCGATAACATAAAGTCTAGTCTATAATGGTAATTTTACATTAAGGTCATATCGTGGTTTGTTTAAACTCTCGATTGTGTGAAAATCAAGCTACTGAAAGATAAAAATTATTTAAAGAAAATATTTCATAAAAACATTCGGATGTTACATTCTACCCTCCTTAAACTGAATTTCGCCCTCAAAATTTGTCACTTGGAAATAAAAAGATGAGGATACCTCTCCCTCATAATATCCTGAAGTTCCCATGTATCTTCTTCAAATTGGTGGTTCCTCCATAAAACTTTAATCAAGCGAGTGGTCTTGTTTCGTAGAACTTTTTCGCTGCGATCCAGAATCTCTATCGGTTGTTATTCATAATAAAGATCTTGCTCTAGTAGTACGAATTATGATCTTAGTACATGTGAAGGATCAGGTATGTACATTATTATAAGAGATACATGGAACACATCATGAACTTGAGAGATATTTGGTGAAAGCTTCAATCGGTAAGCTACCTTCCCAATACGATCCAGTATTTCAAAAGGACTGATATACCTAGGTCTCATCCTTCCCTTCTTTCCAAATCTTATTACTCTCTTCTAGGGAGATATTCGTAAGAACGCCTTATCACCCACTTCAAACTCTAGGTATTTTCTTCAGTTGTTAGAATAACTTTTTTTTCGACTCTAAGCTGCTCTTATGTGTTGTTGAATAGATCTGACCTTTTCTACCATTTCATCAATAAAATCAGGTCCTAATAGATTTCTTTCCCCAACTTCATACCAGCAAGTTGGAGTTATGCACTTCTTTCCATATAGGGATTCATAAGGATCCATCTGAATATTGGAGTGAAATCTAATATTGTAAGAAAATTCCCCTAATGGTAGGTTTTGATCCCATCCACCTTTGAAATCCATAGAGCTTTCTCTCAACATGTCTTTCAGAGTTTGAATTATCCTCTCAGATTGACTATCTATATGAGGATGATAAGAAGTGATGAAACTTAATTCTATATCAAGAGCATGTTGAAGAATTTGCCAAAACTTTGAGGTAAACCCTAGATCCCGATTAGATATAATGGAAAGTGGTACTCCATGAAATCTTACCACTTCCTTTACATATATCCGGGAAATATGGTCAAGAGAGAAATCCTCTCTAATAGAAATGAAGTGTGCCGAATTTGTAAGGCGATCAACTATAACCCAGATAGCATTATTTTATTTGGATGTTTTGGGAAGTCCGATGATAAAGACCATAGTGATGTTTTCCCATTTCCATTTTGGTATGGGTAATGGTTGTAACATCTCCTCAGACTTCTGTCTTTCAGCCTTAACTTGCTGACAAAACAAGCATCAAAAGACATATTCAGCGACATCTCTTTTCATTCCATCCCACCAGAAGTACTCCTTCAAGTCCCTGTACATCTTTTTGCTTACAGGTTTAATAGAGAATGAATAACTATGAGCCTCATCCAATAGATCCTTCTTTAATTCTAGTATGGGAGGAACACAAACCCAACTCTTGAACCTTATTATTTCATCATAATCAAGGTTGAATTCAAGAACGTGTCTCACCTTCTTTTGTAACTCTACATATTCCTTCTGTGCCTCTTTAATATTCACTTGTATAGATGGTTGAACATTCATTTTATAAAGATAATATTTCTCCCCTTCCATTAAAATTTCAAGATCCATCCTTTGTAAATCCATAAATATTGGATATTTCGTGATCCTCAACATGGATAAGATAGCATGGTCTTCTCAACTCAAATCATCTGCCACCTTGTTTGCTTTCCCAGGGTAGGAATGTATTGACCAGTCGTAATCTTTAATCAAATCAAACCATCTTCTTTGGTGCATATTCATCTCCTTTTGTGTGAAAAATATACTTTAAACTTTTATGGTTAGTATAAATATCACACCTTTCACCATAAAGATAATGCCTCCATATTTTTAATGCAAAGATTACCGCAGCTAACTAAAAATCATGAGTTGGGTAATTTTTATCATGGATTTTCAACTATCATGAGGCATAAGCCATCACCATATCATTTTTCATGAGAAAACACCCCAGCCCCTTATTGGATGCATCATTGTATATCACAAACCTTTCTCCGCTACAAGACAGTGTGAGAACAGGTGCACTGGCTAACCTTCTTTTTAGATATTTGAAATTCTCTTCACATTCCTCTGTCCTAACAAACTTAACTCCTTTCCGGGTCAATTGGGTGAGTGGATTATATAATTGTAAAAATATTTCACAAAATGTCGATAATATCCATCCAAACCAAGAAAAATTTGGATCTCAGTTACTGTTGTTGGTCTCGACCATCTTTCAATAACCTCTGTTTTTTCTGGATCCATATATATCCCCTCTCTTGAGATTATGTAACCCAAAAATGAAACTTTTTGAAGCCAAAATTCACACTTGGTAAATTTTTCATAAATCTTCTCCTTTCTCAGGGTCTTCAGTACAATTCTCAAGTGATATTCATGTTCTTCCTTGCTCTTTGAATATAAAATAATTTCATCTATAAAGACTACCACTAAGTGATCAAGATAGTCTCTAAAAACTATATTCATTATATCCATGAAGATAGAAGAGGAATTAGTAAGACGAAAAGGAATCACTATAAGTTCATAGTGTCCATACCTTGTACAGAATTCCATCTTTGGTATATCCTACTTTTTTACCCTTAATTGATGATATCCTGAATGAAGATCAATCTTGGAAAAGTATTGAGCTCTGTGTAGTTGATCAAATAATTCATCAATGCACGGGAGAGGATATTTTTTCTTGATAGTGATCTTGTTAAGTTCTAGATAATCAATGAAAAGTCTCATTGATCCATATTTCTTCTTAACAAACAGAATAGGTGATGCACTAGGGCGTATGAATCCCTTATCAAGATTCTCTTGGAGTTGCTTCTTCAATTATTGCAAATAAATTGGGGCCATTCTATAAGGTGTCTTTGAAATAGGCATGGCACCCGGTATGAGTTCTATTGAAAACTCAACTTCGCAATTTGGTGGATGACCTGGAAATTACTCCAGAAATACATTATAAAACTCTCGTACAATGGGTGTATTCTTAATCATGAGTTTCTCCCTAAACATTTGAGATAAAAAAACCTTCATTTATTGGAATCAATACCCATAAGATGGAATAAATTTCCACTGGAAGGTTATATTCATCCTTGCACCGATAGATAATCATAGATTGATCTGGAATATGAAATGTGATTTCCCTTCTTTGGAAATTAATATGATCTCCATATAAAGAAATCCAATCCATGCCAATAATCGCATCAAATTCCACTATAAGAAGGATCACAAGATTTGCAGGAAGTAATTTCCCACAAACTTCAATTGGATAAGAATTGTAAACTTTTGATGCGACTGTTGTGCCATTAAGAGTTGTCACAGCTAACTCAAAATCTAATTGTTGAGGTAATACAGTGATACCATTAGAAAATTATTTAGAAATAAAAGATTGGGTGGATCTAGAATCAAATAAAATATTTTTCTACTTTAGATTGGATGGTAAGTGTACCTTTCACCACTTCATTATCATACTCCATGTCACCGATAGTAATTTCATGTGACTTTCCTTTGTATTTGGCCTTAATAGTTTGTTGACATTGAACATAATCAACAACCCTTGTATTAGGGCAATGATTCTCATAATTCCCCATTTCCTTACACTTGTAACATTGAAGTGTAGGAGGTGCATTATGTGTAGCCTTTTCTTTGTTCACATCACTATACATCTTTTTCCCATCACTTCAGCATTCAATTATCTGATGAATTTCTTTTCCTCACTTAAAATATTTACAAGTTCTTTTAAGACAATTCCCTCTAAGGTTCTTTCCACACTTTGAGCATAAGGGAAAACTCATCTTCTGTTCAGTGTGGTCTTTATATTTTCCTTTGAATTGCGTTTTCCTCTTCTTATCAAACCCATATGACTGATGGGTTACTCCAATCTCCATATCAACCTTGAGAGAACATCTAAAAATTTCCTCATAGATATTTAAGTCTCTTATGGATAATTCCCTTTGGAGACTTGGTTTTAAGCCACTAAAGAATTGATCAACCTTACTCTCAAGTTGGAAAATAATTCCAGAAGTGTACCTTTCAAGTCTTGTAAAATTTGCTTCATATGTACCAATGGATTCATCATCCTTTTTCTTAAGTTCAAGTAACTCCTTGTCCATATTTGTTTGAAGAATACGAGGAGAGTAATTATTGAAAAATAAGTTCTTGAACTCATCCCATTCCATGGACTCAATTTCATCTCTTTTCCTCATATTCTTGATAAGATTCCACCATTGATCAGATTCACCTTCCAAACGATATACTGATAAGATGACTTTATCATGTTCAGAACATTGTAGAACTGAAAATATCTTTTTAGTGGTACTGATCCATTATTCAGCCACTAATGGATCAGAAGACCCGCTAAATGAAGGTGGATGCTACCTCATGAAGGATTCAACAAAATGTTGCTACCTCTTTTTTTCATTTGGAATTTTGGAATGATTTGTAGCTTAAAAAATTTGTGTGAGCATGGCTAAAAGATTTTTCATTCTAGCTCCCATAACATGTTGTTTCTCATGGGGACAATCATTGTATTGTTCATCGCATTCAGCATTAACGCAGTTCCTTTGGGTTCCATCCATTGACTAAAACAAATAATCATAGTGTGAGAAACACTAATAATAATAGTAAAACCACATAATCAAGAATAAAATTTCAATTTATCACACTTTAGGTTTTATCATAGGTTATTCATGGTCATTTCTAAAACACTAGGAGTATATCTTATACTTAGACATATTCTTATGGTTTTCACTAAGGCTTTATCATCCTATTTTCCAAAGGTTGACTATACCTTTCCTTTGATACCAACTATAGAGACCCATAATTTACATACATTGATATTACTTCAAAATTGAAGTATATTTATTACAACGTATAACAAAACCATGAAAAGACCATATAGGTATAGTGTCTTTAGAAACTGGGAAAAATAAGCAACTGGTTCATAAAACATCTACATTGTCTCTCATTTATTTCATCATATCTAGACACTTTTTTGGGATATCATACTTAATACCCTTCATTATGTCATGGGGAAAAGAAACATATAAAATGGTGAGCTAAAATTCTCAGTAAAGGTAAACAAATGAAATATCAATCATATATAACATTTGAAAATCTTATCCTGCATATAAGAGATCATAATATCATTTCATGGGATAAATCATAGAAGTGAAATGTAATCCCAATAATCATAACATAAGACATGATACTTTTTTGAATACACACATAATCATAGAAAATCATTTCATCTTAGTCAAGGATCGTTTCCAAGACCATCATAGCAGACAAATTCCATTATTAAATAGAGTGCAATTCTCGTTCCAACCTTGTATTACTGAACCGGATTTACTTTTCGTTCCATACATGCCTATATCATGAGATATAAATCTTTACCCAATGAATTTGATGGAGATATAGGTCCCACCCATCTCATAATGAAATCATTCTTACATGTTCCACAAAAACATAGAAACATTCACCATAGCATAACCCATGAAATCAAATGGGTTTCTTAAACATCATTCCATCATAACTCATTCTTGGTTCTAGCATGATAGTCTTGTGGATGATTATTTAAGAGTTATCATCTAACGAGAGGGGGGTCGGACCGCACAAACACGGCCGAATCCCCCTATGTTCGTGATTATTATTATTTTCTTGTGGATGATGAGATGGCGTGGTGCCGTCGCACCACGCGGGAATTCGCACGGTTGCATTGCGCGGCGCCGTCACGCCGCGCCGTGGAAGGATCATCATGAACGCGACGCCGTCGCGCCGCGTCGAAGAAAACCGAAGGCGCCGCGGCCAGAGCGGGGCCGCGGCGGAGGGGTGCGGTGCCGTCGCACCACGCCGGACGACGAACACCGCGGCCGGTTCCGGGCCGCGGCGGGACGAGAGGACCGGCGTCTCGTCGGGCCGCCGGCGTCGGAAGCCGGAAAGGGGACCGGTTTTCTGGTCCCGTTGAAGAAAAACCGTCCGGCCAGGTGGGCCGGCCGTAAGGAGAAAGACCGGGGGAATTAATTTCCCCCGGCCAGGTTAATTGCCCCCCCATTATTAAGGGGGGGCCGGTTTCATAAAGGGGGGCAGGCGGCCCCCCGTTTTTCTCAAAGGCAGGCCCCCAGGAGGGGGGCCGGTTTCACCAAAGGCGCGACTTTCAGCCGCGCCGCCAGCGAAGAGGGGCGGGGGCCATGCCCCCCGCGCGTGGCACTTGAGCGGCGCCCAGGCCGTGCCGCCGCCGGCCAGGCCGCGCCGCCGTGCCGGACCGCGCCGCCGCGCCGCGCCGCGCCGCCGGCCTGGCCGGGTCGGACCCAGGTCGGGTCGACCCGGTTCGGGCTGACCCAGGGGGGGTCGGGCCGGGTCGGCCCGGACCCGGACCCCCCATTTTCGAATTGATTTCGTTCAAATGCTCATAACTTGAGTTTCGGGCCTCCGAACGACGCGCCGTCAGCGGCAACACGATCCTTGGATCGAGACGGTCGTTTCGGTATACTATACTCAAGGCGTACCTTCTTTTTCGGGAGCCTACATGGTTAAAACTCCGTAGTTAAGCGTGCTTGGCTTAGAGTAGTTATCAGGATGGGTGACCTCCTGGGAAGTTTCCCAAGGAGGGTGTGAGACGGAAAGGCTGATATCTTTCAGACTGGACGTCCGATTGACGAACCGTCAGCGGCGATGGGATCCTTGGATTGAGACGGTCGTTTCGGTATATCGCACTCAAGGTTTCGAATTACTTTGAGTTCAGCCGGGTTGGTTCGTACACGAAACCAACCGGGCCCTCGGAGCGGAAACACTCATATCTTGAGCTACGGACATCCGAACGGCGTGCCGTCAGTTCTGATAAGTTCCTCTTAGTGAGACGGATCTTTTGGTATACTCCGCCCGAGGTTTGGACGCAGGTGGAGTACGGCCGGGTTGGTTCGTTCACGAAACCAACCGGGCCCTCGGAGCGGAAACGCTCATATCTTGAGTTCCGGACGTCCGATTGACGTGCCGTCGACTTTGATGGAATCCTCTAAGTGGGACGGAACTTTTGACATACTCCGCCTGAGTTTTGGATACAGTTGAGATATGGCCGGGTTTGGTTCGCTCACGAAACCAACCGGGCCCTCGGGACGAAAAGGCTAATAACTCACAGACCGGGCGTCCGATTGACGCGTCGTCTGTTGCGTTGAGTTCCTGTTGACGATACGGAACTTTTGGATACATCAACTCTGGATTTTGTGACAGTTGATGTATCAGCCTCTCGGCTCGTGGAGCGGACCCTCCGAACGAGCTTGCTGTGTGCGGGAACCCTAGTGCTACTGCTACTGCTACTGTGACTGCGACGACGACAGTACAGAGATCCTGTGTGGATTCGACGACGACGACTACAACACTGAGCGATCCTATGTGGAACAGTGCTACGATCCTGTGTGGGTCTTTGCGGGGGTTAGTACTTATCGATCCTTCGTGGGTCCGACGACTTAGATGGATCAGTGATCATCTTCACCGTCATCTGAAGAAGTTTACCTGTGTGAGCTGAACCTTCTATTTTACTCGATAGAGGTAGTGCGCTTGGTTGTAGCGGCAGGCCCGCGATTCTGGAGATGAGCATACGGAGTACGGAGACCGTGTAGCCGGCTGTGACCTGAAGACTGCTCGACCGACTCGACTTGGAGTGAGTCGACTAGCCCAGTGGACGGAGCGCCCGGTATTTGGCGGCAGACCCACGGCGGACGGAGCGCCTGGTAGTTGGCAGCAAACCCGTGGTACTCGACTGGAGGAGTACCTCTGTAGGTTATTCGGGTGAGCGCCCGGTATTTGGCAGCAGACCCTCAGCGGACGGAGCGCCCGGTAGTTGGCAGCAGACCCGCGGTACTCAACAGGAGGAGTACTTCAGCAGTCTTAGGTTAGTGAGCAGTACCTCGGAGTCGTGACAGGACCATTGTACACTTCAGAGATGGGGCTCTTCAGCAGTTACGGTTTTGATAATGAAAATCCTTGTGTGAGCTGAATCCTAATTGCTTTCCTGTGTGGATTGTGTTGTGATATCCTGTGTGGATTACGTTTTGCTTTCCTGTGTGGAATACGTTTACTTTCCTGTGTGGACTGAGTTGTACTTGGGCTCGGAGGTTGGAGCGTATTTGAAATTGATGACTTAGGTATATGTATGGGCATATACCTAAGCAGTGTCGGTTGTTACTTCGTGATTGTATCCTTCATGTGGTTTATCCTTTGTGAATTTCGGGAGACCTTCGAGGGTCTCGGGGTCCCTACTGAGTATCTTATACTCACCCCTGCACGGGCTATGCCCGCACTTCGTTGTGTTGGTTGCAGACGACGGACAGCACTGACTGCGGTTGAGGCTTTCGGAGTAGGTCGGTACCCGGAGGAGGACCACTGAGCGGGACGTGCTCGGAGCGGACAGTTGGACCCGAGGAGTTGTGGAGCTATCTGTACCTACCCTTCAGGTAGGATCCGTGGTGGACGATCCAGGAGCTGAGCCATCTGTACCTACCCTTTAGGTAGGAATCGAGGAGGACGTCCCAGGAGCCGCTTGTACTTTCAGTTGCTGTTTTCCCTTTCGAGTTGTACTTTACTTTACAGTTGGGCTTGTATTTCCGGCCCCTTTACTTCAGCACGGTTGTTCTAGTTTTGTGTACTGCTTTACTTCCGCTTGTTACTCTGAGGTGTTTGTTTATTTTATTAAGGCAATGCCTTCCCTTTTTACTGGGATTTTACGCCTTGGTGCTAGTCGCCAGCCCCTGGCCTATGGAAGGCGGGCTTGGGGTAGTCACGGCACGGGCCCCGAGGGCGGGTCGTGACAAATAAAATGTATAGAAACTTAAACCTATATAATCTTATATGGGAAATAATTTTTATAAAACACTTGAGCTTCATTCCTTAGGAAAATATCCTTTCTTCTTCAAAAACGTTTTATTTTCTCAAACTGTCATGAAATTTTAAAAGAAAAGAATTGAGTTGAAATACACTTTTAAACATGTAGAGGAATATTCATGTAAATAAGTCATTATAAATATGTAAAAACCCATTCATTCCAGATAATTTAAAAAAACATTCTCCTCGTACTTTTGTTGGAAAAGTCAAAAAGTACCTCGTATGGTAAACAAAAGAAAGATTTATTCCAAACCATGTAGTAAAAGTTAAAATGGGTAAAAATGAATTTAAACATACATAGAAGAATAGTTACATTTTATGAGAATATTTTTATAAAACATGGACATTGATGATAAATATATACCCAGAAGATACTTACGAATAAACAATCTCGGATAAAATGAGATTGGAAAAGTTATCTCTTACCTTAAGTCTGATATGATTCGTATGTATCTGAACCTCCTGTATAATGATTTAAATAATGTTAATTTTTTATTCCAGAATCATAATCATCTTTATGATAACATTTATGATCATATTTTCATCAGTTAGTAAAATTTCATTATTACTCGTTATTTGGGTTTTCATTACTTTATGTTCTTATGTATGTTTTGTCAGATAAGTTCTTATTCCTATTTTTTGGTTATAGTTATATAATTTACAGAATATTATTAGTATAATATATATCATATTTATTCATTTAATTCATTTAATTCATTTATATAATCATGGTTTAATGAAGATTATGTAGAATGAATCACATCGCACCGTGGAGATGGTAAGTCGTACGTACGCACGAGCAACGATATTGTTCCCATAATTGTTGAATGGTATTAAATTGGATGGTGTATAGTATCTCAGAATTAGTATCATGTTATAATAATCATATATAGTTATTATTTCCACCATTATACCCATACAATTAAGGTAGTGGTGAAAAACATATTACACCACAACGTGGAGACGGTAAGTCCAACGTATGCGCGCGCGGTGATTTTATTTTTCATAGGATGGATAGAAGGTGAAATAGGATTGTTTCATATTTATAATAACTTTTAATTATATTATTGATATCGATGTTATTACTTTATAATGAAACAACTAAATAAGGGGAAGTAGAATAAAAAATAAATTTGAAAGAATCAGTAGAAGAGATTACCTCTTCCTCGACGTGCCTCCTTTATATTTCCTCTTAGGGAACTAGATTTGGTCTTTTGAGAATACCAACACCTCTAGAATGTAACGAGAGAACTTTATAAGAGAAATGGGTAGGGTTTTTCTGATCTTGAAGGCTCAAAATGGAGTTAATAGGAGAGGGAGGAGGTTCCCTTTTATAAGAGAGGAGAGGGACAATTTAGGAAACTCTCAAAAATATTAATTTATAATAAATTCAATTTCGACTAAAATGGTCCAAAACTTATTTAATTAAAATATAAGATTATTTTGGTTCGAATAAACATAATCCAATAATATTTATACAAGTTTAGAATATTTTTTCATCCTTATCTTTTTGGTTTAACCCTTATTTTACCCTTTTTAATCTTACCATGATATCATGTTATTTACATATTGTGGGTCAATTTAATTACCATATCATGTCAAACGACCCAAAAAAAAGTTATTTATGACATATTTGGACTTATATTAACCATTTGTATGAATATTAGATTTTTAGGAATTTAATATTATTTAATAAACTATTTTATGTTTTAAGTTATGAATTGTGTCAATTTTGGACCCTATTCATACTTGACTTTTTAAAAAATCATAAAAACTTTATTCCTTTTAAAATAAGTCATTAAATCAAATATAATATGTCAATTTAATCCATAAAATTTTTTATGACATCAAAATAACCAAATTATATTTTTTTTATAAATTTATTTATTTGAATCTTTCATTAATGAGGTAATCACTACATCATATTTATGTCATAAATAAAACTATTTATATAATCTCTAAAAAATATAAATAAAATAACATGATATATGAAGTATTTTTATCTTTATAATGAATATTTATAAGAATATAGATCAATTATATAACCCTATATTAAAATTGATTTAGTAAAAGATGTGTGTTTAGGTTATAATTATCTTTACTTTAAATTAATTCTTATAAAACGTCATTTTCACATCCAAGTGAATCCATGGGGTCCAAAAATTGAACCAAGGAATACCATGGTCAGAAATATCTCAAAAAATAGGATTAGGACATGTTTTAGGGTATTTTTATATTATTAAATTATTATTATTTTACCCTTATTTACCAGATTTACCCTTTATCCATGGTAAATAAAATAATTACTGAAGTTACTATTCATAATGTCCAAAAATAAAAGGTACATATTCACACAATTTGGACCTTCTAATTAAAAATATGGAATCCATTTTTTTAATTCAAAACACAGAAGGTGCAGTAATTAATTTAAAATTATTCCTATTGTTGAAATGAGAAAACGGGTTTTAAAAGTTAAAACATTGCAAAAGATTGAAATGTTTTTACCTATGAATTCAATCTAAAATTAATGATAATGACATAAATTATATTAAATGGTAAAAATATATTCTATTTATACTTTCAAACCATTAAATATTATAATATAACCATATAAATTATCTCGATGAAAAATTTTGTTTTTAATTTAAATTTAGCGTATTTTTACTATTCATCAAAATATGAAAGTTATCAGAAAAATATCAAAAAAATTTCCAAAGTAAATTTTTATATCACAATCCAAATTAAAAAATTTATGTTTTTATATATAAATTATTAATGTCCCAAAATATTAATTTAAAATGGGTTCTTCATTCAAAGGTGTAAAATTAACCTTTAAAAAATAGGTTCTTATACATAAAATAGGGTTTTATTTATACCCTATGAATAAAATATCAATTGTATGAATATAAAAAAATAGTTTAGTAATTATATAACACATATATCTCATTAATCTCATTAAAAAATGTAATCCACTCAAAAAGTTAAAAATATCTAATTGGTTTATATTTTTCATAAATAATTAATAGCCAATGAATTTATAATGCATTTTCATAAGTTAGTTATAATTATTCCTAATAACCTAACATCTAGTATATAATGGTAATTTTATATTAATTTAATCTCATGGTTCTTTTAAAATCACGATTTCATGAAAAGAAAGCTACTAAAGGATAAAAATTATTTAAAGAAAATATTTCATAAAAACATCTGGGTGTTATAGTTCCACTGATTCTTTCACTGCCTGAGTTGAAAAAATTCTACTCAAATCATATGTGACCATGTTTCATTTTCCAAGGTTTTATGAAATATACAAAACAAATTTGTAAATTTAATCCACCCAATGTCTCTATCTCAAGTTCATATCCCTTTGAGTCAAGATATACTTCCAACTCTTGTGGTCTAAATACATTGTAAACCACTTCCTAAAGATATAATGGTGTTGAGTCTTTATAGGGTTAATCATGGCCTTTCACGACCCATACCTCCAAAGGTACCCCTCCTAGGTCATAAATAAAGTAAGAAAGATAATGACCCCCCGAGTCTCACCTTTAGTAGGCCCCAGGTTGGCAACTATCACTGGGGGTATAAAAATTCTCACATATGGATTACATTTCCCTATAAAGATAAAGTAGGATTGATAGATGGGTTATCAACAACTAAACAAATATATGATATAAATAGAAATGGAAAAACTCAAAACCATTCCATATTCACATATAAAGTAAACAAATACAAAGAGCCTCCAAAATAAATACCAAAAATAAATCCTAAGGCAGCAACTCAGCAACAACTTCAATGTTTGGGCTAGTACTTACCATTGCAATCCCCATATTCCTCCTGGAAACATGAAAATATATTTTATATATACATGGGGTGATAATAACATGTATACTCAAAAATATCATACCCACAATCTCTCATGCACATGTGAAAAGAGCATGCTATGTACCAGTGTAAAAACATTAAAATCAATGACACCTAAACAAGTCAACTAATAAATATCATCCTCAGTATATCATGCTCACAAAACAATGCATAAAATTATAGTAAAATAATATGGATCATGTCGATAAATGGTACCCCGCACTGCTTTCTCGCTAATTTTCTGCTCTCACTCTCCAATGTCGTATGTCCTGGCACTCTCATCTCTTCCATAAAATCATGCCTGAAGACACCTAGATAGCCACATCGTACCAAGCACCCCACAAGAAATTGGTCATCACATCCAGATCCTCTCATAACCACTACCATATATTTAGTATATTAAGGTATTGATGAGAGTTATTTTTCATGAATCCCTCACCAAAAAATTTTTATTTTCCTAATAATGCAGATTGTACGTACCCTAGGGTCGATCTCTATGGGACGTCACTCACACACATTAATTTTATATTATCACTATTTATAAACTAACTAAAACACTACTAAGGATATACCAATATATTGGGGTGGTTTTAAATTCATAAAATATATAAATATGAAAACCAAACACAAATAATAAGAGAATACACAATTAAGCTAGTGAATAAGCGTTATTATCCTGATGAGATCATGGTGATATAATAATTATTCTTTAAAATATTAATTCTAAATATTCTAATAAATGTTGATATCAACCATGTCACTCAAAACCCTATCATTGAATTATTATTATCCCACACTGACCCTTTGTATATGGTAAAATACTCCCTCGCATCATGAATCATGACCGATTATCACCTATAGACCATTCAAGGGTCCAATTATCTGTTAATGTATATAGTGGAACTCGGGTTAAATCCTCAGTGTTGGTACTTTTTTTATAATCGATTGTTTTTGTGATTTGTTTTTTTAATGGGGGGTTTATTTTTAGAGCTTAATTAAATTGATTAATGGATGATATTTTATTGATTTAAAAAAATTTATAAATATTGAGGTGAGTTAATTATTGGGGATTTAAGCTTATGATATCATTGTTCTTTGCTTTATATCAAATTAAATTAACACCAACTTCATAAGATGAATTTGATCATAATTCCCAAGTGTTAAGTCTTTAATCCAAGCCATAAATTAACTAGGGGTATAATAATAATCATAAATCATTTATGGGTGTATTTTTGGTTCCAATAATCCATGTAATCCACATGTTAAACAAAACATTTCATTAATCCAAGACATTTTAAGTTCAACGTACAAAATTTTAGCCTAAAGAATATTCATCAAGAAAAAGCTCTAAATCACTCAATATACCCAAATTATGACTCACCCCAATGGTATATTTACTCATCCATTGAGATGGTTATTAATCTGATAATATGTTTTTAGGGTTATTAATTATAAATAGAATGAAAATAATGGGATAAGAAAAGATTTGTGCGTATAACACACATACGAACGGTGATGAGAATTAAAAATAGACTTTCGATTAAATGAGAAATCAGAATAAGGAAAGGGGTTTCAACTTGATTTAAAATATTTTAAGACTATTAATATTTAATAATATTGGTTGGATGATTAAAATAAAATATTAATAAGAAACATTCATTAAAATTGAAATGAAATTGAAAACGGCTTACACAATTACAAATGAAAGGAACGTGAAAGAAAATAAAAACAAAGAGAGGAGGAAGGGACTCTCAAGTGAAAAATTGAGTTTGTAAGGTAATCCAAGGCCTTTGTAAAGGATTTTTTCATTCCAATATATCCTCATCTATTCTGAAATTCCAACCCCTTTACAAGGAGAATAGGGGAATGTATTTATAGACTAAGAAGGTGGACAGTTTTCTTTATAAATCTTCTCATCCACTTGGCTCGCCAATTTAATACTTCAAAAAGATAAATCTAGATAAATAGAATTATTAAAAGTTTTATATATTAATTTTTAAACTCTACCCTCAAAATTTGGATTCCATTTTAATTAAGGATCCAAAGTTATGGCGGTTTTATTAAACAATTTTAATCTATCCATTTCAATCTAGACTTTTTTGAAGGCTAAAATGTGAATGATTTTTTTAATATGAAGATAAAGTCATATTTGAACAATTTATTCTAAAAACTATATATCATGGCTTTCACACCACAAAATATTAGATCGAATTGATGTCTATATCAAGAGAAAAGTACATAATTGTGTGTTGGTTTTAATTCCCATACATAATGGGGGTTGGACTTCATAGAATCATTTGGGCCCCTTTTTGTGGATTTGGGCCTTGAAATTTTTATCCAAGATGGATTACATTTTCCCCAAACTTTTTGTATAGAATAAATTATTTTGGGCTTCTCGATTGAACCTATAAATTCAATCTTCATAGATGTTCTAGTTTCTTCATAGATTCTTTGGGGCTTCTTATGTGGATCATATGACCATTCAAGTGAACGAATTGGACAAATATTCCTTCTAATGATATGTTGGAAATTGAATAATGAATCATAAAAAAGAATATTCATATAATTTGGATAAGTATAGTGATATTTATAATTAAAATATTAAACTGACTCAATTGGATTAATTCAAATAATGCACAACAATTATATTTAGTATTAAAACATGATTATCTCACACTAATTATGAACTTTTACATGAAATTTACTAAAGGGTTTAGACATAAAGTTATGAATAAATGAAAAACATCAACTCCCCCACACTTAGTCTTGTTCATATCCTCATGTTCAACAAAAATAAAAACATAACAAAATCATTCTCACTCACCAAAAAATATTAAAATTTTGTTTTCCCCAATCAGAGGAGGTTTAGACCATTTCAATCATCCATATTGAATTACAAAAAAAAATTATAGAAACAATATTCCCAAAATAATTCATTTTTCATGCTTAAATTAGAAATGGAAGATGTAGCCACTCAAAACTTACTCCTCTTAAGATGATAAAAATTTCTTTCTAGAGGTTCACTCATTCACCAACCAAAAGTGGAAATCTTAGAGTTTGAAAGAGATATTAGCTTTCATTCCCTATACTAAGGTGAACAAGAATCAAGATTTGTTTTTTAGGGGGTTTTATGTGGCTATTGGATAGTAGGAATTTAATGTCCAAGAGAGAATAAAATATGGGTAAAACACCAACATGGGTAAAACAATGCACAATTTATTTTGAAAAGAATAATGGAAGGAAATGGAAACACATATTTACAAGGGAACAATTGTTTGAAGAAAGACACAAAGGATGAAAAAAGTTAAAGGGTATGAGAATATGGCATATTTACAAAACACAAAACTTCTCTCAATGAAATAAGTTTTCTTTTTTTCTTTTTTTCTTTTTTTTCAAATGTTGAAATCGAAACAGATCTCACACTCATATCCCAACCCATGTTTGATATCCTTGTGAAACTAATTTTAATAGTTATAACAAGATAAAAGGTTGTGGAAGAGTGATTTTTGACCCACCCAAGACACGGCCCATTTTAATTTATTTTTTTCATTTTTTTGAACACTTTTCAATAACATTTACAAAATTACATAAATGAAAATTCATTCCCCAAACTCACAGAATGACAAACTCTTCCCCACACTAAAATGGATTCTTTCCCTTAATCATATGATAACATGCTTAAAATTAAGAAAAGGATATCCAAAATGAAATCCATCCCCCCCCACACACTTAAATTTTAATAAATTATGAAATATAATTCAATTTAGATGTTGGTTGGGACAAGGTATTGGGATTGTAATGTGGCTATCAAAGAAAAGGTTTTCATAGGCTCGAAGGATCTTTAAAAAGGAGGATTAATGTAAGGTTAATGGGAGGATATTTGGATATTGTGATTATTAAGTGTTTTAGAAAATTCCTCTACCATATTAATGCACACAAAATTAAGAAATTCATCTCAAAGTTCCATAAACTCAAGAATCGCAATCAAGGGTGAAAAACACACAAAATGAAAAGATGGTCATAGGTTACCTTGGAATGAAAGATAATGTTGTTCTTCGTAGTTGGGGAGAATAATTTTCCAAATAAAAAATTGAGCATTCAAAATTTTTTGGTTTTGAATCAACATTCTTTATAAAAATTTATGATAAAAATACAAAATATTTTAGATGAAAGCATTTCTTTTGACTCTCCAAAATGGTTGGACAAAATTTCAAAAGTGTATGGTGAGTAATTATGAATTTTTTTGCGTATTTTTTTAGTTTTATTATTTTTTTTAGATTTTTATAAAGAAACACCCCCAAAAAAGAGAAATATAAAAAAGGTTTTTATGAAGAAAGTGGTAAAAAAAGAGTAAGAAGAAGAAAGAGGGAGAGAGAGATGGAAGGAAGAAGAGAGAAATATGGAGTTAAAGGAAAAGAGTTCCCCCCTAGTTTGGATTTGGTGTTTTTTCATCTCCATCCAGTGATGGGTTAGTGGAGATTGATGCGGATCCTGGGGCATGTGTCTTCTTTGGTAATTCTTTGTAAAATGGCCATTACCTAAAAGAGAATCAAAAAAATCATTATTTATTTAACGAAAAACTAAAAATAAACTAAAATTTCATAAAAGTAAAAGAAAACTTGGGTTGCCTCCCAAGTAGCGATGCATTTATTTTGTCTACAGCTAGACAGTTTTAGTGGAATAACCATAGTCTGATGGTGGAAATCATATTTTATCAACTAAAGTGTGCTTCCAGAAAAAATTATCCTTTTGGATGTCTAATTTTTCATTTTATAATTTCATTCCTTCCTTATTTTTGCTCATGCAGTTCAATGGGGGTGTAAAGAGAATATGGATATCCTCTCGTTGGTCTTAAACTTGAGGAATGATGTTTTCCACAAAGTTTTAGTTTTCTATGCTTAGAAATTCAAGAAGATGTTTTAATTCTGTTGGTGAATTTATGTAAGGTTCAAATAACATTAAACTAGAGTATGAGATCCCAATTTTTTTAACTCATTTATTTCATCACTTACTAATGTGCAGTAATGAGGATCAGTTGAGTCATAATACTAAATAAATTTTTCAATATACTTTATATCAATGTTGTTTTACAAATAATGGTAAATTTCAACATCACCGGTGATCAATTTATTAATTAGGGAAAAAATATCACAAACATTAATGTCATCAAGACAAGATAAACACATTGGTTCAAGGTTAACCTCACATATAATAAAATTTTCAGAATCATGGATGGGAAATGATGAATTTTGGATAATCTGATTTGAATCAAAAAATGAGCATGCTAGTTCATTTTCCTCATTACCATCCAAGTTGGAGTAGTGGAGATTAGAGGTGATATGGGATTCTAAAGAGTTTTCAATATCCTTTAGATCAGTGGAGTTTACATTTGAAATTTCAACATCAACATCTCTATTTATGACTTGGTTAATGAGGATGAAATATTCAAAAATTCATCTATAATTAGAACATGAAGAAAATTATTGATTAGGGTTCAACACACTCTCAGAGAGACTTTTAGAAGCATGGATAGAGAATATATAGTGATTCTATAATGGGTATCACATGGACTAGAAAATATTGAACTTGACCAGTTGGTCACCAAATTTCATGGATAATATGCCAGTATGGACATCAATTTTGGTTCTATATGTAATGAGGAATGGTCTTCCAAGAATCAGAGGAGATTGGAAAGAAGTTGTGTCACCTTCCATGTAAATTACATAGAAGTCAGCTAAGAATATAATATCATTAACCTGAAAAAGGAAATCCTCAAGTATTCCCTTAGGACTGGCTATGCTTCGATTGGCTAGCTGGATGACAACACCCATTGGGTTCAAGGGACCTAGACCAAGTTTAAATAATATGGATTTAGGCATGACATTTATCAAGGCTCTGAGGTCTATGAGTGAATCATCGAAGTCAAAAATCCCTATTTGGTATGGAATAGTAAATTTCCTTGGGTCTTTGCACTTCAAGGGTATGGACCGATGGGATGAAACATTATCAATGGTCCTAAGTTGTCTCTTATGGGTGAAAAATTCCTTAAGAAACTTGGCATACTTAGGAATTTTTTTGATGGCATCTAAGAGGATTATTTTCACTTCAACACGTCTAAACATGTTGAGAATTTTAGGATCAGGTTCAAAGGACTTCCTTGGCTTAGAGACATCTTGATGAAAAGGAATTGGGTTCTTTAGAGGGATGAAAGGAGGTAAGGGAGTGGATTCAGGTTCCTGTTCTAGTTTCTTTTTCTTTTAATTTTCTATATCAATTTTTAAAGGAGAGTTAGAGGAATCGTCATGAGGCATAGAATTTTTCTTTCCCAATCTAAGTGAAATTGCACTTACATTTCCCTTGGGGTTGTTTAATGGTTGAGCTGGGAGTTGGGAAGAATTTGGTTATTTCTGCTGGCTTAGGTGGGATGCAAGTTAACCAATTTTGGTTTTAATATTTTTAAGGCTGGAACAGGTTAAGGAGGCAAGATATTCCACAACACTTTCCCATGGTTACTTGGAAGAAGATGCATGTCCTGTATTTGGATTACCTTGATTTTGGTTCTTGGGAAATTTATTATATTGGGTTGGAAATTGAGAAGGCTCGTTAGGATAGTGGAATCCATGAGAAGCAAGAGGAGGATTGATCCTTTGAGGCTGAGGAACAAAAGGGTAAGGTTGTTGGAAGTTACCAACACCTTGACCATATTGTAATTGGTTTGGGTTTTGAGGAGGGAATTGAGGGGGGTGAGAAATGGGATTACCATACCTCAAGCCTGGGTTAGAGGTATAAGAGAAGGGCTAAGAGTGGGTTTGGTTGAAGTTTCTATTGAACTGGCCTGATTGTTGAGGGTTGGTGTTCCTTTGGGCATATGTTGTATTGAGCTCCATTGGACTAGAATAATTAGATGGATCATCTTGAAGATGTGGACATGAGTCAGTTGTATGATCTGGTGAGTTTCAGATTCTATAGTTTTTGATAGGTCTAGGGAACATAGATTTTAAAGAATATGAGGTTGGGTCTTTAGAATCCATGGCTAGTTGACGCACAAGACCTGTAAGTTCACTCATCACTCAGTCATCTTATTGGGATCTATGGATTTATTCTCTTGGACTTGTTTGACTTGAGAATATTCTCGAGTATGGAATTGTTATGTGTTTGTAGCCATATTGCTTATGAGATCTCATGCTGCTATAAGAGTTTTATCAACAAGACCACTTCTACTTTCAGCATCAATTAGAGTTATCTCCATAGCCAATAACCCCTCATATAAGTATTTGATCAAGATTTGGTTAGGGATTTGATGGTGTGTGAAGGTTGCCATAATATTTTTGAACCTCTCATAGTACTCATGGAGTGATTCATTAGGGAATTGATGAATACCACTTATTTACTTTTGGGTAGAAGTAGTATGAAAATCAAGAAATAATTTATCTAAGAAGAGTCTCTTCATGTCATTCCATGTGGTTATGGAACCGGGAGGTAGGTAGTAGATCCATGACTTGGTGGAGTTAGTTAAGGAGAATGGGAATGCTCTAAGTTTGATTTTTTCTTAAAAAACCCCTTAAGGCTTCATGGTAGACCACACCACTTGGATATCTTTGAGATGAATATGTGGATCCTCACCATCCATCCCATAAAAATAAGGTAGAAGATGAATCAAACCCAATTTAAGTTCAAAATATGACTCAATGTTTGGATATTCAATACCAGGGGGTCGGTAATTCATATTAGGGGCAGCGAGTTCTTTTAAGCTTTATTCCATTAGATTTTCCATTTCTAGATCAATTGGTTGGATAATGAATGGTTCTAGAGTGATTTGAATATCCCTAATTTTCCTCCTAAGTTGGAAAATATTTTTCTCTATTTTAGGGTCAAATAGATATGAGGGGTTGTTTGGGAGGCTACGGGGCATTCATATAAGTTTGGAAAGGATGAGGAAGGTGGGTTTTTCTTTGTGTGTTTTTCCATTTATTATTTTTATGAGAAGGCTGGTTTTTCTTTATGTTTTTTCCAGATTTTTTTTGTGGTTATTTTTTTTTTTTACTTTTTTTTGTTTTTTTACGAAAACCAAAAACTAATAACTACTTAATGCACCATCCCCAAAAATAGTTCCATTTGAAGTGTGGTCTATTGTCCTATATTGATCGTTCAAGGGTCTGGTGCTCTACTAATTTTTATAGCAGCACTCTGGTCGAATCCTTGGTGATGGTACTTTTTTTATAGTCGATTGTTTTTGTGATTTTTCTTTTTAATGGGGGGTTTGTTTTCATAGATTAATTAAATTGATTAATGGATGATGTTTTATTGATTTAAAAATTTTATAAATATTGGTGTGATTTCATTATTGGGGGTTTGATCTTATGATACCATTGAGACTTTCTTTATAATGAATTAAATTAACACCCACTTCACAAGATGACTTTGATCATAATTCCCAAGTGTTAAGGCTTTAATCTAGTCCATACCTTTACTAGGGGTCTAATTATAATCAGTACTTGTTTATGGTAGTGTATTTTTTGTTCCAATAATCCATGTAATCCACATGTTAAACAAAACATGTCATTAATCCATGATATTTTAAGTTCAACATACACAGTGTTAACCTAAAGAATATTCATCAGGAAAAAGATCTCAATCACTTAATATCCCCAAATTATGACTCACCAAAATGGTATATTTACTCATAATTTGATATGGTTAATAATTTTTTAATATTTTTTTATGGTGATTAATTATAAATAGAACTAAAATAATGGGATAAGAAGCGATTTGGGTGTCGAACACACACATGAATGGTGATGAGAATTAAAAATAGACTTTCGATTGAATGAGAAAGCAGAAGAAGTGAAGGGTTTTAAACTTGATTTAAAATATTTATAATACCATTAATATTTAAGAATAGAGGTTGGATGATTAAAAGAGAATATGAAGAAAAAACTTTCATTAAAATTTAAACAAAATTGAAAATAGCTTACGTGATTACAAATGAAAGGAACGAAAAAGAACATGAAAACAAAGAGAGGAGGAAAGGACTCTCAAGTGAAAAATTGAGTTTGGAAGGTCCTCCCAGGACTTTTTAAAGGATTTGGTCATGCCAATATATCCTTATATAGTCTAAAATTCCAACCCATTTTCAAGGAGAAGAGGATAATGTATTTATACCCCAAGGAGGTGGACTGTTTGCTTTCCAGATCTTCTCCTCCACTTGGATCACCAATTTGATACTCTAGATAGCTGAATTTGGAGAAATCCTATTCTTAAAAGTTTTATATGTGAATTTTTACATTCTACTCTCAAAATTTTGTGGCTATTTGAATTAAGTACCCAAAGTTATAGTGGTTTGATTAAACAGTTTTAATCTATCCATTTCAATCCATACTTTTTTGAAGGCCAAAATGTGAATGCATTTTTTAATAGTAATATACCCTCATATCTAAACCATTTATTCTAAAAAGTCATCTTCCTATATCTTGAATTTCACACTGAAAAATATCATCTCTAATTGATGTTTATATTAGGAAAAACGTCTATAATTGTGTATTGGTTTTAATTCCCGAATAGAATGATGGGCTGGACTTTATAGAGTCATTTCGACCCATTTTTTGTAGATTTGGGACTTGAAATTTTTATCCAAGATGTATTATATTTTCATCAGAATTTTTATAGAGAATAAATGATTTTTTACTTATAGATTGATCCCAAAAATTCAATCTTCGTGGATGGTCTAGTTTCTTCACAGATTCTTTGGGCCTACTTGTGTGGACCATATGACCATTCAAATGGACGAATTGGCCAAAGCTTCCTTATAATGATATTTTTTAAATTGAATAAGAAATCCTAAAAAGAAGAAACATAAAATTTATATAATTATAGTGAGATTTATACTTAAAATATTAAACTAACTTAATTGGATTAATTCAAATAATGAACAATAATTATATTTAGTATTAAAACATGAGTATCTCACACCAATTATGCATTTTTACATGAAATTTACTAAAGGGGTATACATAAAGTGATAAATAAATGAAAAACATCACATAATAACTAAAATTCCACTCCACCCCATATGAAACATTATAATGATGAAGGAGAGGAATAAAAATGAATAGGAAGAAGAATACAATAGCAGTGAAAGTGGGTGAACCCTATAAAAAAACTGGTTTCACCACTATTTATATTCTCATATTATAATAATGAAAAATAATTTAATCACAAAAAACTTAAGAACCACCACTCCTCCCCCACCCCCAACAATAATGAGGGTTAGTTATCTATTTTCATGGAAATTAGAATAAGCATAGTAGGGTAAACCAAAAATAGAAAAATTAAAAGAGAAGATATAAAGATGAAATAAAATATATTAAACATGTAAAAAAATTTAAATCATCATAAACCCTAATCCTAAACAAAATTTATAACCAAAGTGTCCAACCCTTGACATGGAAGGGGAGGTGCATTTTTATAGTGTGGGGAGTGGAAAGTTTTGGCTCTAATTTTATCCTTTGAAAGTTTATGCATGGTAAGAATATTATATAGATGAATTTAGAATTATGTTATTAATTTTATTTGTTTATATATTTCTTTTATATCTAACCACAAAATTTTAACTCCATTGGATGCATATACAATGAGTTATGATAGTATTAATCAGACAATATTTTATGTCTTGGTGACTGTTGGAATTCCAAATCACCAAATTCCCAAGAATTTATTGAATGAATATGGACAAATATAAAGTGTTAATAAAACATTAAAATGTTCCCCATATTCTTATAAGTCTCCATTTTAAATTTTATCTTATTTGGTCTACCCATTTGTGAGATATAGGTCCATTTTAAAAAACAATCAATCTGGGCATAGATTTCAAACCTTGATTTGTAAGCTTTATTTAGGCCTTATTACATTGGATTCATATTTTTCTCTAGTTAAATTAAATTCATCCCATCATGTATGTGATCCTAAAAAAAGGAATTTCAAAAAATTTACTAGTTTAGAGAAATTTATGTGTGGAATAATAAATTGACTTAAAAATATTTAAATTCCAAAATTAGTTCATTTTCACAATTAAGATCTGATTACTAATAAAACCTAAAATTGTGATAATTACCCTTAAAATATGAAATTTTGGGGATTAAAAAATTTAATTATAGAATAATATATGTTAAATTATGAGCTTCGTCAATATCTCATGCTTAAACATTTCACTCATGGGAAATCATCAAATATCTGAGTCAAAATCCACACCAAAATCAAAAGTGAGAAAATTTACAAGATATTTTACAAAATAGAATTTCATAATGTATCATATATGAAAAATAATTAGATTTAATTTTCATCTCTCATATTTAAATTCATTCAACCTCAAAAATCCATCCACAGACCAATCACACCTACCGTACAATGAAATTAATGTCACTCTTTATTCAATAGAAATGAAATATATAGTTATCCTCATACTTGGAAAATGCATTTGTCACTATGGTCTCGTAAAAATTATCATATCTCCACACTGTGAGACATAAAAAATATTTTCAATCATGTTTTCTTATTTAAGGTTAATTTTGTGTCTATGGGTTCATGGGAAAAATATTTAAAATTTTAAGGCTAGAAAGAGGAGGTTGAACTCTTAAATACCAATTCATGAATATTCAAGTGAAAACACAAGAAATATACCTCACTCAATTCCCCATACATGTGAAACACAACACTCATTTTTTGACATGTACCATGAGTCAGAAAGTGAATATAATAAATCATTTCATCCTAATGCTCCCATTTTCATTTTTTTTTCTTTTTTTCTTTTTTTTCATGGAGGATGAGATTAAAATTGAATACAATGAATAAAATACAATCATTACCTCAATTTTTTAGAGGTTCGTGATTCATAAATGTAATCATAATGAATAATTCCATCTCACCTCCATTTTTTCATTTTATTTTTTTCTATTTTTTCTATTTTTTTGGAAGAAATGGATGATATAAATGAATCATAATGAATTAAAGTAACTCATGCACATTCTTAAAATTCCAAAAAATAATAATACACACCTCACATACCCAAAAATGAGATGAATCCCAAGGAACACACAAAAAAAATACTTCCCCTTCATTCAAAATTGAAATATTCATGAAAAAATATTAAGAGTGAAGGTAGGTAAGGAAAAATATTCTTGTAATGTAGATTAAACCTATAAATAAACTCATTGATTATAAGGAATAAATAAGGGTAAATGTAAAGGTTGGTCTCAAGTTAATATATAGATTTCCAAAAAAAACCTCAATCACCTCAAAAAAAATTATGAACTCTGAAGCTTTGAAATAAAATAATCACAAGTTCTGGTTTTCATATAAAATCCAAGTTTCTCTCAAGAAAGTGTTGATATTAGGAAGGATATGTCAAAAGGGTTCATAATACCTCATAGTATGGGAAAAATTTTTGAGTTACTATTTCATAGGAATAGATTTAAAAAAAATCAAACTCGTAAAAGTGCTTAAATATAAAATTCAAGGAAAATTTTCCAAATTAATAATCATTTAAAATCCATTTTATCCGAAATCAAGAAAACTCTCTCAAAATTGATTCAAGTGATAAAAATTAAAATGGATATTCACATAAGCTTAAAGATCCTAAAAATTGAAATGTCAAAATAAAATGGTATAATGATCCCTAAGTATGTTGAAACTCCCCCCAAACTTAAATTTCACTACCCTTCATTTAAGATCAACAAAAAAAATAAGCATAAAAACCCAAAGAGAAGTAAAGATACAACCTGAATTTATTTTCTAGTGGAATCCTTGAGTTAAGATCCTATTTTATACCACTTTTACCTAGAAATAAAGAACAAAAAAATATAAGAAAAATAATGAAAAATAAAGAGAAAGGTAAAATAGGATGGAACTTGGTTTGGACCCTTAAATTGGTGCTAGATTTTTACTACCCCTAGTCAGACAATGGTAGCACTTTATCCCCAATCTGATAGTGGGTGTGATTTATGTTATTTAAACCACCACATTATTTCCTTCCAAATAACACTCATTCACATTGGTTGTAGAGGACTCCATGGATATATCATAATGGATCCATCCCCTTATAAATGTAGTATAACTTGTAAGGTGGGGGAGGAGAAAGAATGATTTCTCTACTACTTTGACCACAAATACTTTATCCTCTTCAACTTCAACATCTAGGGAATGCTCTTGTGATGCTATTTCATAAATTTTAGAAAAGGGGAAGTTAGAAAACAATTCAATTTGAAAATTATTAAAACATAAATAATTAATAAGGAAGTCTTCCCCTTCAAGTAAGTTATCTTGAAACATGATCTTTTCAGGTAAGGCCAATAGTGTCTCAATCTTAGTAAGTGTGTCATCTTCTTCATAATCATCCTCCATGTATACACAAGTGTTGGATGAATTTAAAAATTCAATGTTTTGGGAGGTAATTCTAAACTCATTTTCAATAAAATCATACTAAAATTAGTTTAAGAAAATATTATCTCCCTGATTAAGATTGAATTTTAATTACTTTTCTTCTATTAGTGCTGCTTGGAGTAGGTTTGTTATGGATGGAGGTGAGTAATCAATATTATCTAATTTTTCTTAAAATTCCACCACTTGGGTGGTGTCTTCTTCAAAATCTAGATAGAGGTAGATGGGTACTAAATTTTCATTGAAAATATGGTAGAATCACAAACCTTTTTAGCTTCTACAAAATCTTCCAAATATTCATCCAATTCATCTTGATCTCCCACATGCACATCAACTGGAAAGTGTTCTTCTTTAACCTCCTCTAGAAATGGTATGGATATTTTTGAGGAAAGTTCCTTCATAATTTTTTACTCACATGGTTCTTCAATTTAAAATTTTGGAAAATTAATCTTTGATTCCTCCTTTTATTGAGCCTCCTTTTGAGATACCAAATCCAAAAAGGAAGCTAAAATAATTTCCATTTGACCTTAATTATTAAATCATTTTTTAATTATACTCCAATTAGATATTCAAATATACTTTTCTAATAATCTAATCAAAAAATTTATCAATAGTCCAATAATGATAAAATTCACTATTAAATTCCATCTTTGACCTTAATAAATAAAGATATGAAATGAAGTTTTATTTTTTTAGTTTTTGAAATTTATGGATTTTTTGTTTTTTTTTAAATTAGTTTGTGAAAGATATATATATATATATAAATTCATCAAATATTCAAAGAAAAAAACAAAACACAATGAAGTTAGTGAATAGGCATTGTTGTTCTTAGGAGATCATGGTGTTTTTATCATTGTTCTTTAAAATATTAATTCTCAATATTCTACTCAATGTTTAAATCAACCCTATTTCTCAACACCCTTCCATTTAATTTTTATTATCTCACACCGACCCTCCATATATAAGATAATAATTCATCACATCATCACCATAATGCTACTCCACCTCGTATGCATCATTATAATAATGAAGGAGATGATTAGAAATGAGTGGGAAAAATAATACAATAGTAGTGAAAATGGGGTGAACCCTAAACCAAAAAAGGCTTCACCACTATTTAAATTGTCAGAATAGAATAATGAAAAATCATTTAATCACAATAAACCCAATCACCACGACTCCCACTCTTGAACAACAATGAGGGTTAGTTCTCTATTTTCATGAAGATTAGAAGGAGTGTGGTGTGGTAAACACAAAATATAAAAAAAAAGATAAAGGTGAATTAAAATATAATTAAACATGTGAAAAAAAAATTATAGAAGCATAAACCCTACTAATACATGAAATGGCTAACCAAAGTTATCAACCCTTGACATGGAAGTGGAGGTGAATTTTTATAGTGAGGGGAGTATAAATTTTTTGATCCAATTATTTCCTTCAAATGTTTCCTCATAGTGAGTATAGTAGATGTCTGAATTTAGAATTTTGTTCTTCATTAGAGTTTTTATGATATTTATCTTATCTCTATCCACAAAATTTGAGCTCTATTGGCCACGTGTACTATGATTTATGATAGTTTTAATCTAAAAATATTTTATATCTTGGAGATTATTGAAATTCCAAAGCACTGAATTCCCAAGAATTTATGCAACTTAAGATGGACAAATATAAAGTAGGAATAAAAAATGAAAATATTCCCCATTTTATTCTCAGTAACCATGTTAAATTTAAGCTTATTTGGGATTATTTTTTGTGAGATATTGTCCCATATTCAAAATTCATTCAATTTGGGAATAGATTACAAGTCCTGACTTGTGAGCTTTATTTGGGCCTTATAATATTGGATTTATCTTTACCTCCTATTAAATTAAATTTATCCTATATTATATTTTATCCTACAAAAAATGAATTCTAAATTTGTATTATTTTAGAGAAATTTATGGATGAAATACAAAACTAACTTAAAAATATTTAAATACCAAAATTAGTCTATTATCATAATTAATCTCAGATTATTAATAAAACCTAACATTATGACAATTACCCTTAAAATATGAAATTTGTGGGATTAAAACATTGAATTTCAGAATAATATATTTTAAATTATGAGATTCATTAGGTATCATGAATATGAAGGATATAAACCTTGTGTCCTCCTCCTACCACTCATAACCCCCACTATGAACCGCCTCATCAATATCACCATCCCAACCATAAATTCACTATATCTACAATCCATCACAGCTCATGTGTAAGAGACTTTCTTGGAAGGGAGAGTAAGGAAGAGGGGTTATCCATTCATTTGTCCTCACCATATTGTATGTTGGGAAAAACACTCCCCCACAAAAAAAAATTGGGTATCAGCATATATAATGCTCAACATGGGTAGGGTGCATATATAAATCAAAAAGAAAAAAATAAAATATATAATATTTACACATAAACTTATCCTATGGGTTTTTAGAAAGAGCACCATCACAACTCACAACATCATCATAAGTCCTCACAACCTTTGACACTTTCACTTCCACCTATAAATGCATTACACCAAAAAAGAAGGCCACAACCACAAGTCACGTCCCTCTTTTCTTTCCAAGTTAATCCATTTCTATATTTTCTAAATTACCAACCATATTAATATATCAATACTATTAATTTTATGTTTAACAATAGACGCATTAACTGCGCCTTCTATTTTAGTTCAAGATTTAATTAGTCATTCTAACCCATGCCCTTTTTATTTTTCATTAGCATTTCATTCCATCTCTACCAGGAAACTAGCACAACAAAACACAATAAAAATGGTCCATCTTCCTCACATCAACAAGCCCCTCATATTAACCACTATATATCACAACCACTCCACATAAAAACCACCAACATCTCAACCACCATACATCATGAAGAGGAATTTTCATATGTGCTTTCAAATGATATGTGATTGTTGAGTGCTTAGGTGCAGTAGAGTGGCTGACCAAGGTCGTCTCTCAAAGGAAGAAGTAATTAAAGACAACATATTAAAGGAATTTTTAAAATTAAATTAAATAAATCACACATACTACTTGAAATAATGGGGGGATGTTTATTGTTTATAAAACTAGAAGAAGTTTTCTAGAAGAAGATTTCATTTTTTTTTAATTTTTGAAATGAAGTTTGATTAAAAAGACACAACAAGGAGATGTTTTTTTAGAAAATATTTTAAAAGGCATAATTGATCTAACTCTACCTCTTCAATCATTTATTAATAATTATCATTTAAATTAATATATAATTAATTATGATCCCTTAATTTGTTAAATCTCAGAACCTATGAGAATTAACTTTACCACAAAGATGAAGTGAATTTAACCCTAAGCTAACTTTGGAACATGCAATCGCAACACCCTACTTTGATTGATGTTCTAAGGTTATAATATGGTTAGTGTTAAATTAAGGCACATTTAATCTCTAGAAATTATAATTAATTGATTTTTGGGGTTATATTTTAACACTAAAAATTGATCCCTTATGGTTTTGTATTACCGATTAAGGTTGCACTCTCACAATTCACACAATTCCTAACCTCACATGATTTGTGTTAATTGTTCAATTGCTTGATTAGTTTAAATTAAATTAAAAAATAAATTGATATATCATATTATTTGAATTAAATTATATCATTAATTCAAAATAAATTAATGAATAAATATAGAGGTCGATCGATTACGAAAAAAACTACTCTTCCATGGGCGGTGTAGTCATCGTAGAAATGTTATGCAAGTGCAGAGGTTTAGAAAGGGTATAACCCAATATTGTTTCTACTCTTAATTATAGCCCAAATAGGAAGAATAATTAGGAATATAAATTAACAAAACATAGGAAAATAGAAGAAATTAAATAATAAATAAGGAGTTTACTATGCAAAAAAAGTATTATAACATGAAGAAGAAGAAGGAGGAGAAGAAGAAGGCTTCTTTGAAGGAATCCTTGATTCAAGAAATACCCTTATTTAAATGGTTGGATAACTGGAGTGGATACACTTATCCTTTTCCCTAAACTTCCCAATGCATGTCCCAACCCCTCCAAATGAGAAAAACACTAATTTATAGAGTGGAGTGGAGGCTAGGTTTAAAGAGGTTTCAAGTGTAAATGGGGAATCTCGGCCAAATATTTTAATCCAACTTTCCCCACCCATTTGACCTCCAAAACACGTGAACCAGCTATTATTATAGAAGAATTATTTTTTTAAAATTGGGTTAGAGATCTCCTCTCAAAACTAGAGACCAATACAAGCTCTTATGAAGAAGTTATGGCCCAAATACAGAACCAATGTCCAATTTGGCAGGTCCAGCCCACCTTTGACTTCATGGTCCATTTATTCCAACCAAATGCATGATTTAGCTAATATGTCCTAAATAAAATTTTCATCCCATTAAGTCAATAACATATTTACAAAATTTTAAGTTCAAATAATAAATATCAAAATATTTATGTCTGAAATGCTACAGTAAATTTTAAAGGGTAAAATTGGAATTTTTATCAAATTTTCAAATTAATGATCTAATCCCAAATATTTCATAAATGAACACATTTACCACAATTTGAGGAAATTATATTATTTATTATCAATAAAATATTCAATAAAAATGTGTTTTATCAACTCCCCCACACTTACCCTTTTTCACTCCTGGGTAAAACCTCATATCATGTATTTGAAAAAAATTGTGACAAAATATGCATATTCAAATTTCTCAATCCACAGTGCAAATATAGGCAAAGTAAGAATCCCATAAAGATTCAATATCAATAAATTTTAAATTCATTATCTCATAAATTGTTTCAAAACAATATCCAGTGAGATTCATAACACTAATCATAGAAAAACAAGTCATGGGTCTACCATGGCACTAATTCTCCACGTGTGTGTACGCCCACCATTCCAAGCTCATAAATCCACCATTTATTCAGTATATTCAGGTCAAGTAAAACAATTCTTCTTACCTGGTTTAATTCATCAAACATGTTCTATATTCCTTTGCAATCAAATTTCAAGACCCACTCACTTAAGCATTCCTGAAAGTCAGACATTAAGCTCCCAACATAGATAACCCCATATGTTGTACATTTTATCACTCCCCTCATTTTTTTTGTTTTTTTTTAAGTTTCACTTAAAACAAATCTCACACTAAACTCTCAACCCATTTTTGATCTCCTCAAGACACTAATTGTAATAGTTATAACAAGATCAAAGGTCGATGAAGAGTGGTTTTTGACCTGTCCAAGACACAGCCCATATTTTTTTTTGAGGGCGTACAATAGTCAGATAATAGGTACACATGCATAGGTCAATTCGGTACAGTAATGAAACTGATTGGAAGAGAAATGAATGTATGTATTAACCAATGAAATTTTTTACCTAACTTGACTATACCTTCAATTGAGTAGGAAAAATTTATCAAGTCATGGTTGAGTGAAAATTTTTGTGGAGAAATCAATGACATAATTTACCATAAACAAATATCAAAAATAATGATGTCAAAATCTAAAAGGTTTTATAAATAAACAACCATTCATATCATCGATGACTTCAATTTTTATAAAAATCAACCCTTGATGAAGAAATATTACTCATGCTTATAATTCTACCAATGAATTTTAAAAACATTAATTTTTCATATGTTTCACATGAGAATGTTACATGATATATTTGTTTATTTTTTATTTATTTTTTGTTTGTTGTTTTTTTTGAAACTTTTAACCAAAAACTTAATAAAAAAATACACACAAAACTCACAAATGAAAATCCTAAATATCTACCCCCAAGATTTGTCCTCTCCCCCACACTTAAAATATTGAATTGTCCTCAATGTGAACCTATGAGATGATATATGCACATGAAATGTATAATTTTAATAGGACAAAGAATATAAAATTTAAAGGGTTGGGATTAGCCTGATATGCTCAAGTGATGATGGGGTCATGCAGTGTGATGAAATCCACTGCATCAGTTGGAAGTCCCTCAATGTATTTCTTAAAACATTTCCCATTGACTGTAAATCTCATTCTAGTGTCCTCTTGTGTGATCTCCACTTCACCATAAGGAAAAACATTAGGCACAACATAAGGACCTAACCACCTAGAATGCAACTTACCATGCATCAGCTTTAGTTGTGAACTATAGAACAAAAATTTCTCTCCGAATTGAAATTCTATTTTCTGGATCATTTTTTCATGATCTTCTTTTGATCTTTCCTTGTAGATCCTTGAGTTATCATATGAAGAAAATTGAATATACTCAAACTCTTGAATTTACAGCTTCATTTGGATTCCAACTTGGGCCAAATCCATGTTTCATTTCTTTATAGCCCAATAAGCTTGATGCTCAACCTCCATGGGTAGATGACAGGCTTTCCCAAAAACAATCTGAAATGGCGACATACCAATGGGTGTATTGTATGCTATCCTATAATCCCATAGTGAATCATCCAAGCGCTTTCTCCAATCCTTCCTATTCGGCTACACAGTTTTCTCCAAAATTTGTTTCAACTCATGATTTGAAACCTCAGCCTGACCATTTGTTTGGGGGTGGTATGGTGTTGATGTTTTGTATGTCACCACATACTTCCAAATCAGGGAATCCAAATTCCGATTGAAAAAGTGTGTCCCTTGGTCAATGATGATGGCCTTCGGTACTCCAAACCTACAAAAAATATGTGCTTTGACAAAGTCAACAACAACATGAGAATCATTAGTCCAGGTGGCCTTAGCCTCCACCCATTTTCTCACATAATCAACGGCAACCAAAATATACAGAAAACAAAATGAACTAGTAAAAGGACCCATAAAATCAATTCCCCATACATCAAAAATATCACAAAATAATATGGGTTGTTAAGGAATCTCATGTATCCTAAAAGTATTTCTGGTGTGTTGGCAATGTGATCATGACTTACAAAACACATGAGCATCATGGAATAAACTAGGCCAATACAATCTAGAGTCCAAAAAATTCCTAGCTATCCATTGGGGTCCAAAGTGTCCACCACAGGAAAGTGTATGACATAATTACAGAACAGACTCTAACTCATGATCAGGAACACACCTCTTAATAACTTGGTCACTACACATGCACCATAGGTAGGGATCATCCCACACATAATACTGAGACTCAATTTTTAATTTTTGGACTTGATGTTTCTTTAAATTTGCAGGGATTTCAGATGAAACAAGGTAGTTCACTAAATCGGCATACCAAGGATGTGTACCTGAGATGGAATAAAGATGCTCATCAGGGAAAGTGTCCTGAAGTGGTACATGGTCCAAGGTATCATCCCCTAGTGTGTGAGTAAGCCTACTCATGTGGTACGCCACTAGGTTTTCTGAACCCTTCTTATACTTTATCTCAATATAAAATTTTTGAAGAAGGATCATCCATCATATTAGCCTGGGCTTTGCATCCAGATTCTTCAAGAGGTACCATAGAGCTACATGGTCAGAGAAAACAACTACTTTAGAGCCCAATAAATAAGAATTAAATTTATCTAAAGAAAATATGATGAAAAGAAACTCCTTTTGTGGTTTTATAGTTTGATTGGGATGAATCCAATGTCCTCAATGCATAGGAAATCACATGTGAACGTCCCTCCACCCTCTGAGATAAGATAGCTCCAACCGTGAAGTTGGAGGCATCACACATAATCTCAAAAGGAAGCTCCCACCATGGGGGTTTTATGATTGGTGGAGTGATCAGACACTTCTTTATATCATCAAAGTAAGTCCTACAAGAATCATCAAACACAAAATCATAATCCTTTTGAAGTAATCATGACATAGGAAGATAAATCTTACTAAAATCCTTGATGAAGTGTTGATAAAATCCTGAATTCCCTAGGAAAGATCTAACATTACACACACATAAAGGATAGGGTAGGGATGAAATAATATCTACCTTAGATCTATCAACCTCTATCCCATGTCTTGACACTACATTCCCTAAGACAATGCCATGCTCTACCATGAAATGACACTTTTCAAAGTTCAAGACTAGATTCTTCTCAATACAATGATTCAAAACCTTTCCTTAATTACAGATAAAATCATCAAATGAATACCCATACAATGTAAAATCATCTATAAATACCTCCATGTAGGACTCAATAAAATCTAAAAAATACTCACCATGCATCTCTGGAAGGTGCCTGGGGCATTACAAAGTCCAAATGGCATCCTTCGGTGGAAAAACTTACCAAATGGACAAGTGAATGTTGTCTTCTCCTGATCCTATGGAGAAAGAGGAACCTGAAAATATCTAGAAAATACATCCAAGAAATAATAGTGTGTTTCCCCATCTAGTCTCTCAAGCATCTGATCAATAAATGGGATGGGGAATGGTCCTTATGAGTAGATTGGTTTAGTTTCCTATAATCAATACACACATGCCAACTGTTTTTCACCTTCATTGGAACTAACCCATCTTTATCATTTTTAACAAAAGTAACACCACTTTTCTTAGGCACAACCTGAATAGGACTTACCCACTAAGAATATGAAATGGGATAAATTATACCTGCCTCAAGTAATTTTCAACCTCTTTTTTAACAACTTCTAGAAGGGTTGGATTGAGTCTCCTTTGTGGATGCCTAACCGGTTAAGCCCCATCCTCCAAAATAATCCTATTCATGCAAATGGAGGGGCTAATACCTGATATGTTAGCCAAGTTCCACCTTATTTCCTTAATGTTCTCCCTCAAAAGATTCAAAAGTTTTTCTTCATGTTCAAAATGGAGATTTTTGGCAATGATAAAAGGTAATTTCTCACCACTTAACAAGTATGATTATTTGAGATTAGGTGGAAATGGCTTGAGTTCCAGTCTAGGGGTGATGTATGGATGGAGAAATTGAAGGAACTGAAATATGCACACAATGAACATCAGTATCAAAATATAAATCATCAAAACCAGAGAATAAAACATCAAACCCATTAGCATACTCAATATCCATGTCATAATCAGAGTGAACATGATCAAAATCAGAATATGAATCCATTTCAAAATCAAATCTAACAGAGTCTTGTGCATTGTAAATAAGTGTGGAAGTACTCTTAGACATCAAACTAGAACCAATACTCATAATCTCCCTAATAATAGGACAATAAAATTACATGGGGTTTTTATTTGGTGATTCAAAATGGAAGATAAAAAAAGAATAATGGTCCTCTAAGGGGTACTTCATGGAGTCCATAACATTAAATATCATGACTTTATCTCCAAATTCCATGGAAAGTGTACCCTCATTGACATTTATGATAGTTTTTTCAGTTTTGAGGAAGGGCCTACCTAATATAATGGGATAATGAGAACTTACCTGATCATCCTCCATGTTAAGCACGTAGAAATTTATTGGAAAGATCATGTCTCTTACTTGGACAAGTACATCCTCAAGGACTCCTACTGGATATGTTGTAGCTCTATTTTTCAAATGCACCACTACTCTCATCGTCTTCAACTCGCCAACTTGTAAGGAAGAAAAAACAGAGTGAGACGTTATATTTATGGAAGCTCCTAAATCACATAAATCATTAGAAAAGTGTAACTCCCCTATGGTTCATGGGATGGTGAATGTCCCCAGATCCTTGCACTTTATTGGAATTTCTAGAGTTGGTGTAATGAGTGCTGACACATTCCTTCCAAGATTATCCTCTCATTTCCCTTGATCCCTCTTCGATTGGTACAAAGTTATTTTAAAATTTTGGAATTCTTTGGGATTTGATTAATGGCTTAAAGTTAAGGGATGTTGATCTCCACACACTTGAAAATATCAAAAACTTCTTTTTGCATCACCTCTTCAGCCATCTTTTTGGTTTGAACAACTCTATTTGGAAAAGGAAGAGGTTTAAGAGGAATATAATCAATCTTTTTCTTACCTTTATCTTTCTCCTTGGGTTACTCATTAGTAGGTATGGAATGGGGTTTTTCTAGAGTTGAGGTAAATCCCGATGGAATGATAGGTGTAGATATATTAGTTTTTTTCTTCCCACTTCTCAATGTGATGGAACTGACATTCCCCTTGGTATTTGGAGTATGTTGGGAAGGTAAATTTCCAGAATTATTACTTACCAATTCATGTAGGGTAGTGGCAATCTGGATTATTTGAGTCTTTAACTCTCTCAGCTCCGAACCTTGACTCTTCATCTCATTATATTGATTAAGAACAATTTGTTTCAAAATATCATTAGTGTTAGAATCTACCTTGGGTGGGGAATTCTCTTGTTGTTGTCTTGTTGATGCTTGGACTTCAAATCTCCTTTGGAGTTGTTGGAAACCCTACTAGTAAGGCGGAGGTTGCTGAAAGTTTTGTTGAAAAGGGGGCCTTTGTTGTTTTCCAGAGCCATACCTCATGTCTGATTAATCCTTCCACCCTTGGTTGTATATTGGAGCAAAGGAATCAAGCTTCTTTTGGGGATATGGTTGTTGCTGCTACTGCTGATACGGTCTCCCAGGAAATACCACTGCACAATCTTCTGTTTCTTATAGTTGGGGGAAATAGTCAGTTGGGTGGCTTGTCTCAGTGCAAATGCCACAAGGCCTTGAAGAAGTGGGTTTGGATGTATTTTGAGCCAAAGAAATCTACCTCACCGTAGTGTTCAATTCTTCCAACTTGGTATCAATTAAATGACTCTCAAGAGAAGAAGGACTTACCTGATGTACTTTCTTGACATGCGGTGTACCTCGATCACCAAATTTTTGGGAGTTTTGGGACATTTTTTTAATCAATGCACGTGCAGCTACTGGTGTCTTGTCCACCAATGCTCCTCCAGCCGCGGCAACCACTATGCTTCTCTCCATAGTTGTGAGTCCTTCGTAGAAGTATTGGATGAGGATTTTCTCACTGATTTGGTGATGTGGGTAGCTTGCTCACAACTTATTAAATCGCTCTCAGTACTCATACATTGACTCCCCTTATGATTTCTTGATCCTAGAGATCTCTTTTAGAATAGATGTGGTCCTTGATGATGGAAAAAATCTCTGCAAAAAAAGGTGTTTCAAATCATTCCAACAAGTTGCATCTTCAGGTTGTAAATAATACATCCAATCTTTTGCAACTCCATCAAGTGAAAATGGGAATGCTCTTAGTTTGATTTGATCTTCAAATACATTTCTTGGTTTTAGGGTTGAGAAAACCACATTAAATTATTTAAGGTGTTTATTGGGATCCTCACCAGAGAGGCTATGAAATTTTGGATGCAGGTGAATTAACCCAGATTTTAGTTCAAAGTCTGATTCGAGATTTGGGTATGCAGTGCAATTTGATTGATAATTAATATCAGGTGCAGCCAATTCTATAATGGTTTTATTAAGTTCATTTCCATTATTTTCATCCATTGGTTCTTGTTTTATATTTTAATTTTAATTTCTTCCAATTTCAATGTTCTGGGAGTGGAGTAATTCTCCAACTCGTTGAATGTTGAAACTTCTCGTAGACTGAGAATGTTTGATTCGAGCCTGAAGGCTATGTTCAATCTCCGGGTCAAGATCTAAAAGATTCTCGGGATTAGTTCATGTCATAAATAAAATAAAAATGAAAAGAAAGAAATTGGACCATAGTAAAATAAAATTGATAAGTTTGAGTTGATGGTCCAAAAAGAAGAAGAAGAAAGAAAAAAACAAAGAAGAAGAAAAATTCAGATTGGGTAAAGAAGGAAGAAAGAAGAGAAGAAGAGAATAAAATTTAAAATAAAATAAATACCTCAAATTGGTTGAAATAATTACTTGACTCCCCAGAAATGGAACCAATTTGAAAATGCAATGTCGTAGTCACTTTCAAATGATATGTGATTGTTGAGTAATTAGGTGCAGTAGAGTGGCTGACCAAGGTCATCTCTCAAAGGAGGAAGTAATTCAAGACAACATATTGAAGGTATTTTGAAAATAAAATTAAATAACTCACACACACTACTTGAAAGTATGGGGTTGTTTATCATTTATAAAACTAGAATAAGTTTTCTGGAAGAATATTGCATTTTTTTTAATTTTTGAAATGAAGTTCGATTAAAAAGACACAACAAGAAGATGTTTTTTTAGAAAATATTTTCAAAGGCATAATCGATCTAACTCTACCTCTTCAATAATTTATTAATAATTATCATTTAAATTAATATCCACTTAATTATTATCCCTTAATTTTTTAAATCCCAAACCCTAAGAGAATTAACTTTACCACAAAGATGAAGTGAAATTAACCCTAGGCTAACTTCGGAACATGTAATCGCAGCACCCTGCTTTGATTGATGTTCTAAGGTTAGATTATGGTTAGTGATAAATTAAGGCAAATTTAATCTCTATAAATTAGAATTAATTGAGTTTAGGTATTATATTTGAACACTAAAAATTGATCCCATATGGTTTTTTATTACCGATTAAGGTTGTGCTCTCACAATTCACACAATTCCTGACCTCGTGTGATTTGTGTTAATTGTTCAATTGCTTGATTAGTTTCAATTAAATTAAAAACTCAATTAATAGATCATATTATTTGAATTACATTATATCATTGATTCAAAATAAATGAATGAATAAGGATAGAGGTCGATCGATTACTAAAAAACTACTCTTCCATGGGCAGTGTAGTCATCGTAGAAACGTTATGCAGGTGCAAAGGTTTAGAAAGGGTATAGCCCAATATTGTTTCTAATCTTGATTCCAACCCAAAGAGGAAGAATAATGAGTAATAGAAATTAACAAAAAATAGGAAAACAGAATTAATTAAATAATAATGAATGAGTTTATTATGAAAATAAAAGTATTACAACACGAAGAAGAAGGAGGAGGAGAAGAAGAAGGCTTCATCGAAGGGATCCTTGCTTCAAAAGATACCCTTATTGAAATGGTTGGAGAATTTGAGTGGATCCACTTCTCCTATTCCCACAACTTCCCAATGAACGCCCCTACCCATACAAATGATAAAAACACTAATTTATAGAGTGGAGGGGGGGCTAGGTTTAAAGAGTTTTTAAGTGTAAATGGGGAATCTCGACCAAATATTTTAAGCCAACTTACACCGCCCATTTGACCTCCAAAACGCATGAACCAGCTATTCTTTCAAAAGAATGATTTTTTTAAAATTGGTTTGGTGAGATCCTCTCAAAACTTAGGCTCAATAAAATCTCTTATGAAGAAGTTATGGCCCAAATATAGAACCAATGTCTAATCTGGCGGGTCTAGCCCACCTTTGACTTTATGGTCCATTTAGTCCAACCAAATGCACGATTTAGCTCATATGTCCCGAATGAAAGTTGTATACCATTAAGTTAGGAACATATTTAAAAAATTTAAATTTCAAATAATACATATCAAAATATTTATTTCTGAAATTCTACAGTGAATTTTAAAGGGTAAAACTGGAATTTTCATCAAATTTTCAAATGAATGATCTAATCCCAAATATTTCATAAATGAACACATTTACCATAATGTAAGGAAATTATATCATTTATTATCAATAAAATATTCAATAAAAATGTTTTTTATCACATCACAACCACCACACATCTCAACCATCGCACATCACAACCACCGCACATCACATTTCAGTTTTAACAAAGGGTTTTCATCATATTTATTTCAATATTTTCAAGGGAATTCTCACAATATTCTAAGATTCCATGGGTGAACAATTTAGTAGTAAGATATAAATTCTTATCCATTTTCATATGTGGTGAGTCAAATCAGAAAGCACAATTAGGTTTACCAATTTTCAATAGCTACAATAACATAAAAACCTCAACATAAGTCAAAGCCGGAAAGAATAACAAGCATACTCAAATATATAGGCAAAATCACATGAACAAGTAAAAATCATGTGATTTATTCCCTTCCCATTCCAATTCAATTAAACCAATTAATTATCTTTATTAAGATAGTGCATACTATCTACATAAAAGAAGAAAAAAGCATTATATTCCCACATGTAGATCTAAATGAGGAAAGACAAAGGATCATTTTCCTTAATGAAGCTACGAGGAAGAAATACATGAAAAAAAGGATCATCTACTGATGATCTCGAAGGATTCAATATCAAATTTCTATACATAGTAAGCCACCATCAAAAACCACCCAAAACATATGAGAGCTCACACCATAGAAAACTTCTAGATAAAAGAGAAGGATAAGAAATGGATAATGGGGAAATATAAGAAGGAATATCACACCTTGATCCAAAAGAATTTCTCTAATGATTCAAGGGGTTAAGATTATCAAAGGAATGACTAGAGATGGCTATGGAGGTCTAGAAATCACCTGGAGATCGAAATAAGAACAAAGGAGTCATAACAAAGGATGTTGAGCCTCTTATTTATAAGAAAATATTGTTAGACTCCACCATAGTGTGGCAGGCATCCAAAAGGAACATAGTTGCTCTGGTCAATGTGCAATTAGAAATCCCCATGCAAG
Source organism: Viscum album (assembly GCA_963277665.1). Classification (NCBI taxonomy): domain Eukaryota; kingdom Viridiplantae; phylum Streptophyta; class Magnoliopsida; order Santalales; family Viscaceae; genus Viscum; species Viscum album. The sequence goes on from OY728121.1 coordinate 770,586,305, forward strand.
GTCTTATGTTTCTACTCATTTTAAAATGAGATTTAACTGATTCCACAGCCTTGGACATGACCTGTTATAATATGTGGTGGTTATTCTGTCTTCTTCCCTGGATAGACACCATTCTCTGGTGCCAATCACATGCTCGTTTTTCATAGCGGCATCCCTGAGACACCACTCCTTGTGCCACACCCTCACTGGGTGTTTTAGAGATTCCTATGGTGCGTAGGCAAACCACCAAGCCAACACACCCAGCACCATGCCTTCCTCAGTGCGTAGTCACACAGCCCATTTTTTACAGGAGTACACCCATTCCAAAACACCCTCTAAAATGGAATGTCAAGTCGTTTCACAAGCCTTGGTGCCCCCAAAAATGGAAAAACACTGCCTCAAACCTCCAAATCACCAACAAACTCTCCAACAACATCTCCAAGACTCTATATAAACACAAAGTAAAGGTTGGAAAGGTCTGTTCCATTACATCAGATAACTCTCAAATAATTATCATCCTTTATAATCAAAACAAACTCAAAACATAGAAGGAAAGAGAAGGGTTCTAACAATTATTCCATGAGATGCCTCTAAGGGGTCTCGTTACAAGTAAAAAATTACCACAATCACACACCAACCTCAAGCCACCTATTTTCCACACAACCATTATAACATCCAAAAAACCTAAGCCAGCGGCTACCATAATTATCACACAGCATGGACCCAATCACACAAATCAAGGAAATCCACCTTCTACATAAAGATATTGTCTAATTTGGGTGGAACTAACTCACTCACATAATTTTAAAATGTTTCATAATGTAACACACCTTGATTAGGAAGGGTTTTTCCATTATTTATATACTTGAATCTTTAATACACATCATTGAGAGAGAGAAAAAGTGCATACATAAATCAGCAATATTCAATCATCGTATCATCAAAGAAAACAAGGAAAGAAAAAAACTCAAAAAAGCTCAGGGTACTGGGCATGCATATGCATCTCATTCTCCAAAGTACTCTCCTCTAAGACATTATTACTCCAAATCACATAAACCAAGGGAATGGTTCATCCACATGGCACCATCTCCTGATGATCCTAGACCTCTACTAGTCACTCCATGAACATCGTGTCATCCATGATATCAAACTCTCCCTATTCAATGATATGGGAGTCATTGTGAAGATATCAATAGAGTTAAGACATGTGGAATATGTCATGGATCATTTCCATATATGGAGGAAGTCCCAACTAATAAAAAACCTCACCAACATGCTCCAACAACTTGAATGGCCTGAAAAACTTAGGAGAAAGATTTCTCCCCTTGACAAACCTTCATTGTGTCTGACAAGGGAAAACCTTTAAGAACACGTATTCCCCAACCTCAAACTCCAAGGGCCTCCTCCTATGATCGGAATAAGATTTTTTTCAGTCTTGTGCCACCTTTATCCTCTCAAAAACTACTTGAACCTTATATGTTGTTCTTTTCACCATATCAGGACTGAAAACTGATGACTCCTCAACCTCATCCTAGCACAATGAAGAACGAAACGGCCTCCTATACAAATCCTCAAATGGGTACATACTGATGGATGATTGGAAGCTATTGTTATAGTCAAACTCAGCCAATTCCAAGTTCCTTTCCTAGTATCCACCGAAGTCCAAGATGCATACTCAGAACTTATCCTTCAGTGTATGGATGGTCCTCTCTATTTGTCCATCTATATGAGAGTGAAAAATAGTGTTGAGGAATAATTGAGTGTCAAAATCATGCTACAATCCCCTATAGACTCACAATGTAAAAATAGAATCTCGATTTGAGACAATGGACCTTGAAACTCTATTTATCCACCTAACCTCATCCACATACCTCCTTTCAAAAAAAATACATGATGCCCAACTCCTTGATTTCTAGGAAGTGATAAAACTTCATTAGTCAATCCATGATTACCCAGATAGCATCATATCCCCCCTAAGCCTGGGTTAATCTTATGATTAAGTCTATTGACATTTCATCTCACTTACATTTAGGAATATCCAAGAGCTATAAAAAAACTGCTAGGAACACGATGTTTTGCCTTTACCTATTGGAAAACCAGACATCAAGCTACAAAATTTTCCACCGCCCATTTCATCCTAAGCCACTAAATATATACCCTCAAGCCACAATACATATTAGATATTCATGGGTTTACCACCAAATCTGATCTGTGAAACTCAAAGATGACTCCCTCATATATCTCCATGGGAACAAATATCCTCCCCTGAAACAACATTTGGTTTTAATAATCCTCTGATCATCCCTTTAGGGCATCTCCATGGACAACACAGTCATGCATCACCTATTCCTATAAGTCTATCGAAATATACTCTTCCACCTACTGCATCATATAATACTATATTTCCATATGAAATAAGAAACCTCCATCTTCAACCACATCTACATCCAGATGCATGGTTTCCAACTCCTCTATATCCCTCCAAGCATCTTTGAACTCTTTAACAACATTCTTTTGTAACTTCTTGATCAGTAAATCATCCATGAAATTTCCCTTCCCTAAGGTATAGGAAATATCAAAGTCATGGTTTTGAATAAAATTCATTTATCTTTATTTCCATGGATTCAGGTCACGCTAAGAGATGATATACCTCAAGATCTTATGATCGGTGAATACCACAAAGTGTTTTATGATGTGTTAATTTCATCATAAATTTAAAATGAATACAACTATCACTAGCTCCAAGTTATGGTTATAATAGTTATACTCATGCAAACATAACTTCTTATACCCATAAGAGATCACCACATTTTACTTTATTAAAATGCATCCAAATCCTAGACAAGAAGCATCATAGAAAACCTAAAACATCACCACTCCTTTTGGAAACTGAAGCACTAAATCACTGGTCAACCTTCCCTTCAGGTATTAAAATGATGTTTGACACTAATCAATATTGATAAAATCGTAATCTCTCCTGGTTAGAGCTATCAATGGGGATAAAATCCATGAGAAATTAGACAGAAACCTCTGGTAATAGCTTGTGAGACTGAGGAAACTGTGAACCTATGCCGCGTTCTTGGGTGATGCCTAAGAAAAAACTACCTTAATAATTGATGGTTACATTACCACATCCTATTGGGACACCACATGCATGAGTAAATGCATCTCCTGAGTCCAAAACTTGCACTTGGACAACATTCCATAGAGCAGGTGGCATCGAAGGACCTGCAAGACAGCTCTAAGATGATTAGAATGCTCCTTATCTTACTTTGAGTAAATTAATATTTCACTAATTAACCCGAAGGCCTTATTTATTTTACTATGGATAATCCCCCTTTTAAGGGTTGAAGGGTGACCCTTGCATGACCCGTAGGCCCAAGGAAAAAGTCTTGACACAACCCAAAGGCCAATACATGAACCAAAGGCCCAAAGGCATATTATGCCCATTACATGACACATAGGCCCAACCCACTAGAACTACCCCTCCCTAGCTTCTGCATCATTGATCGCCTAGCTCCCCACCTTGCATTGTTGATCGGCTAGAATTTCCCCGTACAAAGATGCACGGTGCCTGGTCCTGATGGAGGTTTCCATACCCTCTCATTCTTCCAATTTGGTTAGCTCTGCTTTTGGTGACTGCTACTCCTTTTGTTCTGATCCTCTTTTGGGGCCTTCTCTGTGTGAACTAGGATACTCCATGGTCTATGTGGCCCAAATTCCCTGAGTCCTGAAGGTCTTTGATGACCCGAAGGCCTTGAGACCTGTAGGCCCAAAGGGCCAAATCAGGTGAATAGTCTCGGCTGTTATAGTACCGAATAGTGCCTACTACAGTACTTGCTACAATGCTGCTATAGTGACCCGAAAATTCACCTCCACCCAGTTTTGAACCTGGGTATCTTGGATACCAAGCAGGATCCCTTACCACTCAGGTATAGGCTCGTTGGCATATTTCACTGATTAACATGACTAGAAACTAGTCCATAAACTCTTGGAACACAGAGTTCATGGATCCCATGAACACATCTAATGTGTTTATGACACCAAATGGTATGACCATGAAATCAAAGTTTCCATGCCTTTATAGAAAGTAAATCTTCATGATATCTTCCTCCTTCACCCTCAAATGGTGATATCCAAACAGTAGATCGGCCTTAGAGAACCAACTAACACCTCTCAACTGGTTAAAAATATCATCAATCCTCAGAAGGGGGTAACAATTTTTGAACATCACCTGATTCAACCTTTGATGGTTTATACATGACCACATACTACCATTCTCCATTATGAAGAATAATACTGGAGAACCCCATGACAACAAGCTAGGCCAGATGAAACCCTTCTAAATTAGATCATATATCTAAATCTTCAACTCCCACAACTCAAAGGTTGTCATATAATAAGGTTCTATTGAAATTGGAGAGACACACAGTTGAAACTCTACTCTGAACTTGACATCACATCGAAGGGGTAGTGTCCCAAGCTCCTTGAGGGAAATTTCCAAAAACTTCTCAACAACTCTAAGAGTATCCACCATCCCATCACCCTCTGATTTCACTAATAACTCTATCTTCAAGGAAAGAATTGGCTCCACACATCTACTTCCCATCCAATAACCTCATTCACCGAAAAAAACTCTATGTTGACCATCCACATCTGAGAACAAGACCTTCCTATAGAAGCGGTCGATAACCGCATACATAGAATAAAAATAATCAATGTCGAGAATAACATTGTACGGTTGTATCTATAGAAAGAAAATATCCCCACGTGATTGATGTCACCCCATCACCAATCTACACCCTTGACACACATCAAACAAGCTGGTTTGGCCTCCGACTAATGTAGTCAATGCCAGGGGCATGGGAATCCTCTCCACATCTAGTAACAAAGCATAGACTAAGGATATTGCAATAAAGGAGTGTGAAACTCCTAAATCAAACAAGGCACAAACAAGGATAAATGATAAGTTGATCATACCTCTGACGATCTCTAGAACCTATGGTGATGGTTCCTCTATAGAATGAAACTTCCCACACACAGCTCCCCTACCTCGCTATTGATGGTCACCTCCACAGCCATGATCAGTTTGGGGTCCCTAAAATCAAGGAACATACTGATGTCATCTCCTACCTGCCTCATCTCCTCTCAGTGGAGTATAGGCCTGCTTCCCCTATTGTTGAAATGGCCTCACTAGTAGTTTCTACTGAGGCTGATGTTGAACATGACCATCATCACTATGCTAAGATCCAAGACCACTAGGAACTGATGTTGGTGATTACCATAGCTCCCATAGATTTATCACACTACCCCAAAGCCCTCGAGAAAATAATGTAAGCTATTAGACCTATAAGGTCGAGAAGCAATTTGTTGAGATTGACTCCCCACCAGTCGAAACCACAAAGGCCCTAGCGCCAAGACCTTCCACTATCAACTCAACTCCTCAAGGAACCCAGATGGTTCCAATCTTATAGTAAACCTCCTCATTAGTGTATATGATCGATCACCTCTTCCTTATTCTATGCTTCCAAATACATCATCAGCGTAAATGGGGTAACTACATACTGGATAAAAGGGTATATTACCTCCTCAAGACGTCATGCACGATACTCCTTGTAAAGACCTGTAAAATTCAAGGGAAATTTTTTCTTAATTTCCTTTGGGATTTTACAAGAACGCAGTTTCTGACGGCACCTGATTCCGAGGCCCGGTGTGCCCGGAATCATTTTCCAAAGTTTAGCTCAGGTACATTCAGTGAACGAACGAGCGGGTTTTCCTAACTTTTGGACCGGTGATCAGAATCGATTTCTGAGGGCACCGATGGAATCGCAACCAGTTTTCGCTTAAGAGGACTTTCACCTCGACGGCAGATGATCGGGTTTGAGAGTTGGTTTTTGGGTTCATGTGGAATAATAAAATAAAATAAGTGACAACTTATTTTATCTTTGTTGAACCCACGCCATGTGGATAGTGTTGGTTAAAAGCTCTACATGGGAGTTGGTGGTGGGACCGCCACACCCTAACCTCTCATGGGAGGATAATTAGGATGGGGACCACCCGAGCAGCATAACCTCCCACGAGAGGTTATGACATAGGGTCCACACGGGGCTTAACCCCCCATTTAATGGGAGGGGAGGAAATCCCTCAACCCCCCCCCCCCCATTTAATGGGAGGAAACTCCTTGACCCTCTCCTTGTTAATTAGGTGGGGACCACCCAGGCCCCTAAACCCCCCTCGAAACTCCCCAAATTAATTATGTCATCCTCTCGGGCAATTAATTTGGCGGAGCCTCTCCACTTTTTGAATTTTGAATTGTGCCAACCATCGTGAACTTAATTAAGTGGGGACCACTTAATTAATTTCTACCACCAGGAATAATAGATTATATTCTATTATTTTGGGCACGTTCTTGCACCATTTGATGGAGAGCTTGAGAGAACTTCTTTCTCCAGAGAAGAATGCGAAGAACGTCGGCGACGCTTCTTCCCCGACCTTCTTTGGCCTTCTTCCTCGGAGCCCCCCTTTCTGACGAGGTGCTTCTCCAATGAACCTCCTTCCTCCCTCCTCGTCGTCAACGCACCGACGCACGAACTCGGAAGTGGAAGCATGCGGTGAGCGACGTCATCATCTTCTTCTGCTACGTTCTTTTCCGCGACGAACCTTCGTTCAACGGCACCTTGAGGTAGGGGGTTATTTGTTTTTGTTTGTGAATACTTTCGTCGTCATTCCTCATTTCCTAAATGGGGCCGCCTGTTATCGCAATAACGGGAGGAGGTCGGACCGCACGAACACGGCCAACTCTCCTCCCCCCTTGATGTTTGAATTTATTGCGGTACGAGCAAAGGCAGCACGGTGCCATTGCACCGCGCGGAAACAATGAAGAATGGGCGAAGAAGCGTGGCGCCGTCACGCCGTGTCGTTGAGGTCGAACAAGCCGTCGTGCCGTCGCGCCGCGCCGGAGAACCTCGAAGAGGCCACGGCCAGAGTGGGGCCACGGCAGAGGGGCGCGGCATCATCGCGCTGCGCTGATCGGACAAGGCCGCGGTCTATGGCCGTGGTGGTGCGGGAAGCGGCGGCCAGAACCGCCGGCTGCCGAGGCAGGAGGGCGGGACCACGGCGGTCCCGCGGCGGCAGCAACCGGTCGGCCGTTTCAAGTGGATACCGTGGGTTCGTAACCCTCAGCTGGAAAAAAGATCGGCCCCTGCGTGGGGGCCGCGGCTCTTCAATCAGGGGGCAGCGCCCCCCCCCCCCCCCCCTATCCCGCTCAGCTCGGCCAGCCGAGCTGGCCACGCGGGCCGCCCGAGCGCACCAGGCCACCGGGCCGCTCAGGTTGGGCTGGGCCTCGCCCAGGATGGGTCGGGACGCTCCCTAATGGGACGGACCCAGAACCGGTTCGGGTCGACCCGGGGGGGTATCGGGCCAGGTCGGATCGGGCCCGAACCCCCTATTTTCGGACAAATCTATTCAAACGCCCATAACTTGGGCTACGGACCTCCGATTGATGCACCATCAGATGCGATGCGATCCTTGGATCGAGACGGTCATTTTAGTATATTACACTCAAGTTTTCGAAGAACTTTGAGTATGGACAGGTTGGTTCGAACACGAAACCAACCGGGCCCTCGGAGCGGAAACGCTTATAACTTGAGCTCCAGACGTCTGATTGACGTACCGTCGACTTTTTTGGATTCCTCTTAGTGAGAAGAACCTTTTGGATTACTCCACTCGAGGTTTGGACGCAGTTGGAGTACAGATGGGTTGGTTTTGACTTAAAAACCAACTGGGCCCCTGGGACGAAAAAACCAATAACTCTCAGACCGGGCGTCTGATTGATGTGTCGTCTGTCACGTTGAGTTCCTTTTGACGATACGGAACTTTTGGATACATCAAATCCGGAATTCGTGTCAGTTGATGTATCAGCCCCTCGGCTCGTGGAGCAGACCCTCCCCGAACGAGCTTGCTGTGTGCGGGAACCCTAGAGCTGGTTGCGACTGCGACGACGATGAAGACTGCATGGGAATCCTCTGTGGGTTCGACGGTGACGACTACAGCACTCAGCGATCCTATGTGGATCAGTGCCTACCGATCCTGTGTGGATCAGATCCTCTGTGGGTCAGAGCTCAGTGGTCCTATGTGGGCCAGCGCATACCGATCTTGTGTGGGTCAGATCCTGTGTGGGTCATTGCGGGGGTTAGTACCTATCGATCCTGGATGGGTCTGATGGATTAGATGAATCAGTGGCTACATATGATCATATCTATCATCTTACGAAGAAGTATACCTTTGTGAGCTGAGTCTTGACTTTCAATCTTATCTTCGATAAGATTGACTTGATATCCTGTGTGGATTACGTTGTGTTTTCCTGTGTGGACTGGGTTGTACTTGGGCTCAGATGTTGGAGCTGAACTGGAATTGATGACTTAGGTATATGTATGGGCATATACCTAATTAGTGTTGGATGTTACTTAGTGATTGTATCTTTCCTTTGTGGATTATCCTTTGTGGATTCTGGGATACCTTCGGGGGTCTCGAGGTCCCTACTGAGTAGCGTATACTCACCCCTACACGGGCAATGCCCGCACTACGTTGTGTTGGATGCAGACGACGGACAGCGCTGATCGCGGTTGAGGCTTGTGGAGCGAGTCGGTACCTGGAGGTGGACCACTGGGCGGGACGTACACGGAGCGGACGGCTGGACCCGTGGAGCTGTGGAGACTATCTGTACCCACCCTTCAGGTGGGACTTCCAGTGGACGGCTCAACGTTGCTGTTTTACTTTTTAGTTGTTGTACTTCCTTTTCCAGTTGTACTTTACTTTTAGTTTGGGTTTGTATTCTGGCCCACTTACTTTTCTGCACTTACTATTGTACCCAGTTTTACTTAGTGTTTACTTCTGCTTGCTTACTCTGTGTATTTGTTTACTTTATAAAGGCAATGCCTTCCCTTTTTATCGGGAATTATGCCTTGGTGCTAGTCGCCAGCCCCTGGCCTATGGAAGGCGGGCTTGGGGTAGTCACAGCACGGGCCCCGAGGACAGGTCATGACAAATTGGTATCAGAGGAGTTCGGTTCTACTGTAGAACTCAGGACTCTGATCTTTTTCTATATGAAGCAATAGTGTTAAGAGTATTGAGTGTGGTTATCAGTCCAGGGAGTCCAGTGTTGGTGCGGCGGCAAACGTATCCGTGCACCAAGACCCTGACTTCTGATTTCCGACTTAGTGCACGAAGACACTGATTGCATGTGTGTTTCAAGTTTTCTTTGTGATTACTTTGTTTCAGCTCACCAGGTATACTGTATTGACCGTGGCGCACTTGTCTCTTTTCAGGATGGCCCCACGACGGCATCCATCTAGGGTTCTGAGTTTTGTACATGACGACAGCCCATCGAGCGAATAGGCCTCGGTGCAGGGCCCTATTACTACGGAGGCACCGGCGGTACCACTACCTGCCGAGCCACCGATGCTACCAGCCCCAGCTGCTGAGAGTGAACGTCACCTTGGTTCACTAAATGAGTTTCAGCGTCAGAGACCGCCCAGGTTCCGTAGGGAGACTGACCCTCAGGCAGCCGAGGATTGGCTGGAGGCGGTTGTGCGAGTTTTCAAGTTAGTGGGGACACCAGATGACCTCATGGTGATCCTCGCAGCGAGACTCCTGCACGCGGCAGTAGGCAGATGGTGGATCTTGATACTCCAGGTGCACGACGAGGCATCACTCCTCTGGACAGACTTTGAGAGCCTCTTCCGCTCAGAGTTCATCCCAGCCACCCTCCATGCGGTGCACATCCAGGAGATTATATAGCTGCGGCAGGGCAACATGACGGTCGCCCAGTACTCAGCAAGATTTACCGATCTCTCGCGCTATTCGACGGACATGGTATGGGACCCATTTTTCCAGGCCCGAACCTTCGAGCAGGGATTGAGGCATGAGATCAGGGCATCGCTGATCTCCCTCAGCATTCCGACACAGGCAGGGGTACTGAAGTGAGCCCTTCTCATTGAGAGATTTCTTGCTGAGCCTACATCAGCAGCGATACCTACCGTAGGGCGGCACATAGCAGAGTCTTCTGCAGCTGGCAGTCGATGGATGACACATGGGTCCAGGCGGACCAGAACCTTAGGCGGACGACCTCAGGACACTGGCTCAGAGGTGTGGGGCACACAGCGCAGAGCCAGTCTTTCGAGAGGCAGACAGTGCTACGTATGCGGTGGGCAAGGACACATGGCTCGTGACTGCCCGACCCACCCTGTGGAGGAGCAGCAGACGGTTGAAGGACCACCCAGGAAGAGGCAAAGGGTCGTCCGTCGCAGTCCGCAAGGAGCAGGAGGACGAGGCAGAGGAGCTGGCCGAGCAGCAGCTGGTGGGCGGCGCTTTGAGGCTCTACCACCACCACCACCAGGAGGTTCACCCCGACCACAGGGAGCTGGCGGGCAGAGACAAGCTCAGCTTCAGGCAGCTGAGGCCTATGACCACGGCGTGCCAGAGATGATTAGAGGTACTATCTGTGTCTACTCTACCCTTTATGTAGTTCTTATAGACACAGGAGCAAGTCATTCCTTTATTTCTACTGCCCTTGTTCGGAGCTCGGAGATTCCGACAGAGCCATTGGCTTGATCCTTACGGCTAGAGACTCCTACGGGAGTAGACTCGACGATTACGCACTGGTGCCGGCAATGTGAGCTTACTCTAGGAGGCGAGAGCTTCGGCTGGGATATTCTTTTAGCGGCGTCAAGGTCTTATGATGTCATCTTGGGCGTGGATTTTTTATCTACAGTCCATGCTCAGATTGACTGTATTAGGCACAAGGTGCGGTGTGTATGCACCGACGGGATCAGGTTCACCTTCACCGGTGAGAAGGGAGCCTTCGCAGCACAGGATGGACTCTCGCAGAGGAGAGGACAGCCCATCACTCATCAGTTGGCTAGTCTCATCCTAGGAGAAGTTGACGTGCGGAGTCCTGGTTTTCCTACAGTGGTGGATCAGTATGCGGATGTTTTCCCTGACGACATTCCAGGACTACCTCCTCGCAGAGAGGTAGACTTTTATATCGACCTGTACCCTAGTACAGCCCTGATATCCACTCCAGCATATCGGATGGCCCCCGCTGAGCTTCAAGAGCTACGGGTACAGTTGGAGGACTTGCAGGGCAAGGGATTCATTCGACCCAGTGTTTCACCTTGGGCTTCCCCGATATTGATCACCAAGAAGGCAGACGGGAGCTTGAGACTTTGTGTTGACTATCGTCACCTAAACCAGGTGACCGTGAAGAACAAGTATCCGCTACCGAGGATTAATGACCTCTTCGATCAGATCAAGGAAGCATGGTGGTTCTCAAAGATAGACCTTAGATCAGGCTATCATCAGCTCAGAGTTCGAGATGAGGACGTGCAGAAGACGGCCTTCAGATGTCGGTATGGCCACTATGAGTTCTTGGTTATGCCATTCGGCATGAAGAACAATCCAGCAGTGTTCATGGGTCTCATGAACGGGATCTTTCATCCATACCTCGATCGATTTTTCGTGGTCTTCATCGACGACATTTTGATATACTCGACGACTGAGGAGGAGCATGCCTACCACTTGCGGGTTGTAATGGACACACTCTGAGAGGACCAGCTTTATGGTAAGCTCTCGAAGTGTCAGTTCTGGATACGTGAGGTCCACTTCTTGGTACACGTCATCTTTGAGGCGGGAGTTGCGGTGGATCCTGCAAAGATCGAGGCAGTGCTAGCTTGGGAGTCACCTAGGATCGTGATGGAGGTGCGGAGTTTCTTGGGACTAGCTGGGTACTACCTGAGATTTGTGCCAGACTTTTCCAGAGTTGCGGCACCACTCTCAGCTTTGACAAAGAAGGGGAAACCCTTCGTGTGGTCAGACAGATGTCAGCAGAGCTTCCAAGAGCTGAGACGGAGATTGACCAGACCGGAGGAGGGAGAAGGGTACGTAGTCTACTGCGATGCATCAGGGACCAGACTCTGATGTGTCCTGATGCAGGAGTGGGCAGTGATCACCTATGGATCACGTCAGTTGAGGCAGCATGAGCATAACTACGCTACCCATGACCTGGAGTTAGTAGCATTGGTCTTCACTCTGAATATGTGGTGACACTATCTGATGGGAAAGCACTTTACAGTCTACTCTGACCACCAGAGTCTCAGGTACATCTTCTCGCAGAAGGACCTGAATCTGAGACAGCAGGGATGGATCGAGTTCCTCTAGGACTATGACTTTGAGATAGTCTATACTCCTGGAAAGGGGAACGTATTAGCCGATGCTCTCAGCAGGAGGACGGACATTCAGATACTCAGGGAGGCGACGGAGCAGCTAGCCGCTTTGCAGATATCCTTCATGGATAGAGATGGAGTAGCCTTTCTTCAGTCACTCACAGTCGCTCCTCCACTACTGCAGTGGGTCAAAGAGGCACAGCGTGGGGACGCTGACTATGAGATGCGGCGTGCGCAGATATCCTCAGGACAGGCACCTGATGGATTCTCTATAGGAGGAGAGAACGACGTCCTTTTCAGAGGACGTACCATGGTGCTAGTTTCTTTACAGGAGGAGGTGCTGAGAGAGTTTCACACTTCCTCTTTAGAGGTACAACCAGGAGTGGCGAAGATGTACCAGGATCTCAGACGACACCACCGGTGGCTGGGTATGAAGAAGGTTGTGGCAGAGTTCGTTTCTCGATGCCTCACCTTCCAGCAGGTGAAGGCAGAGCACCAGGTACCAGAAGGCTTGGTACAGCCCTTGGAGGTCCCGGAGTGGAAGTGGGACGGGATATCTATGGACTTCGTGACTGGACTACCATGCACTTCCAGAGATCACGACTCCATTTGGGTGATTGTCGACTGACTCACCAAGTCGGCCCACTTCTTACCCATCAGAGAGAAGGGCTCAGTGGAGAGCTTGGGATGCCTCTACATTCAGAAGATTATACGGCTTCATGGGGTTCCATCATCTATCATCTCTGATCGAGATGCTCGCTTTACTTCCCGGCTTTGGAAGGGGTTTCAGGAGTCATTCAGGACGCAGCTACGTCTGAGCACTACCTTTCACCCTCAGACGGATGGTCAGACGGAGAGGACCATTCAGAATCTCGAGGACATGCTCCGCGCATGTGTCCTCGACTTTGGTCACAGCTGGGAGGACCACCTACCCTTGGTGGAGTTCGCGTACAACAATAGCTACCACTCCACCATCGGGATGGCACCATATGAGGCGTTGTACGACCGACCTTGCAGATCACCTCTGTGCTGGACAAACCCTGGGGAGTCATCACTTGTGGGACCAGAGATGGTCCAGTCCACGACAAAGAAGGTCCAGGTTGTTGTACCTCTCGTACCCCTTGTGGTTTAATTTTCATGATCACAATCACTCTCTTATTTATCTAATATTGTTTTAAGTGTTTTTGGATGATAGGTTGCCAAGGAATTGGGCCAAGAAAGCAAGAAGCCAAAGTGGACTATTTTTCAGTCCACCAGCCAACCGATGGATGAGCACCGGCCAGCCGATGGAGGCCTGGACAGAAGGCATCCCTCTGTCCAGACCACCGGCCAACCGGTGTCCCACCACCGGCCAGCCGGTGGCACCCAGACAGAATAGTGTCAGCTACTGCCTCAGCACTGGCCAACCGGTGGCCTTCCCACCGGCCAGCCGGTGGTTCCTGAGCCCGAAGGCCTCTCCATTTTGCAAGCACCGGCCAACCGGTGGCCTAGCACCGGTCAGCCGGTGGAGCCAGTCAAACTAGCCGTTGGGCTTTGACCAGACTTGTCCACTTGCCTCCCAACGGCTCCGAAAGCCTCTCCAACGGCTCCGAAGACCCCCAAAGGCCATTTGAGGGTTCCCCCTCTATAAATAAAGGACTAGGAAGCCCTGGAAACACAAGGAAGCCCACGGACACATTTTTTATCTTTTGGCGAACCTCCGGCGCATTCCTCCAAGGAACCCCCAAATTGCTCCAACTCAATTCCACATCCAAGGAGCACCACCAAAGAAGCTTGGGAGCGCTCTTCATCAACTCCTTCAATCCATTGGCGCCCAAGGCTTCTCCCATTATGGTTTTTCATTGTTTTATCATTTTGAGCCTTAATTTGGGTTTGTGCCTACAAACCCCCATCTATTTCTCTCATCCTCTCTTCTTTGGGTTTTCACACCACCTTCAAGGTGTGAAGAGGTTGGTCAAGCCTTTCCTTTAAAAGGCTTGAGACAAAGGTGAGCTAGCCTTCACCTGTAAGAAGGCTAGTGGGTTCTTTCTCAACCATTGAAAGCAAGTGGGTTCTTGCTCAACCAATAAAAGCAAGCTGTAATAGGTTCTAGACTAACCTTAAAGTCTAGTGGGTTTCTTGCTAAAACCATTAAAAAGCAAGCGGTAGTAAATCTCTCAACGGTTGAGTTGGGAGCGGAGACGTAGGCTTGGGTTTAAGCCGAACTCCGTTATCAATTTTGTGTTTTGCCTCCTTTATTTCCGCTGCACCTTTACTTTGTTTTTAAATTGTTAATTAATTTTTAAAAGGCAATTCACCCCCCCTCTTGCCATCACTCCTTTCTTCTCCGCCCAACAATTGGTATCAGAGGAAAAATTTGAGTAATACCCTAATCGGTTTCAAATTCAAGATCCATTGTGATGGCTTCAACCTCTTTCGCCCCCGAAGGCTATTCTTTGGGTCGTGCTCCATTTTTTGATGGAACCGACTACACCTATTGGAAAACCCTCATGACCACTTTTCTTAGAAGCATTGGTTATCCCATTTATAAAATTGTCATGCATGGTTATTCTCTCTCTTCCCCCGATGAATCCAAATGGACTCAAGCCGATATTAAAAATTTCGAGCTTGATGGCAAAGCCATGAACGCTCTTCATTGCAGCCTTGATCGTAATGAATTCAATCGAGTTTCCACATGCACCTCATCACATGAAATCTAGAAACTTTTGGAAGTTACCCATGAGGGGACCAACAAAGTCAAGGATACTCGATTGGATATGTTCCTTCAAGATTTTGAGTCTTTCACCATGCACCCACATGAATCAATTTCTGAAATGTTTACACGTTTTACTGACGTTTGCAATGGGAGAAAGTCCCTTGGTGATGATGTGTCTGCAGAAACGATGGTCAAGAAGATCCTTTGGATCCTACCAAGCACCTGGGCACCAAAAGTCACGGCAATCCAAGAAGCAAAGGACATCAAGAACATGTCGTTCGAAGAACTCATTGGGTCACTTATGACCTATGAGATTACCATGAGGAGGCAAGCTGAAAAGGAAGGCAAACCGATCAAAGTTCCAAAGAACATCGCCTTCAAAGTTCAAAAAGAAGAAAGCTCCTCCTCCTCATCATCTTCCTCTTCAAGCGGTGATTCCGAAATGGAGAATCTTGCCCGCAAGATGCACAAATTCATGAAGAATAACAAAAATAAGAAATCCCGCAAGGCTCAACCCAACGAAAAATCCGAGCCCGAGGTAACATGCTACGGGTGTGGCAAGAAAGGCCATTACAAGCCCGATTGTCCACTCAACAAGAAAAAGGCCAAGAAAAAGGAAAAGAAGAAGGCATTCAAGGCCACATGGAGTGATATCTCCACATCCTCCTCCTCCTCCTCCTCAAGCTACAACGGTAAAAAATGCCTAATGGCATTTCATGAGGTAACATCTTCCGACTCCTCATCCTCTAGTTCTTCAAATTCTTTCAACCATTTATCTTACGAGGATCTCCAACATGCTAGAGATCAATTGGAGGAAGGTTTTCACGAACTTTCTTCCAAATTTGTTGCTTTAAAAAAGAATTTCAAAAAACTCTCTTCCGAAAAGGAACAACTTCTCAAAGAAAAGGAGGAGTTGTCCCTCAAAGTCCAAAACCTTCCCGATGTTGATTCCATGGAATCAACAATCAAATATTTAAGGGAATCCCTTGCCAAGTTCACCCAAGGGGAACAAAATCTGACCAAATTACTAGGTTCCCAACACGTATCTAGGACCACCCAAGGGCTTGGCTATTCCAAGCAAGCTTCCTCTTCCCATGCTCCAACTATTTTTTTAAGGGGGAGCTCCCAATTTAAATTTTGTAATTATTGCAAAAAACCCGGGCACTTAATTTATGAGTGCGATTGCAAAAATGCCCGGTATGGAAGGCCCAAAACTTTTTTCTTTAATGATGAATTTCTTAGGAGACGACCCGCCACTAGACAAGTATGGATTGAAAAATCCCTTTTAGCGAGTCTCACCGGACCAAAATTTGTCTCGGTTTCAAAAACCTCTCCCCGGTGATTTGTTGTTTTTATTTAGGGGGAGTTAGGATTGCTTAAGCTTTTTTTGCGTTTTTCAATTCAAAATTTTCGATTCAAAACTTTCAATTCAAAATTCTCATTCAAAATTTTCGATTCAAAACTTTCAATTCAAATTTCAAAAATTTCAATTGATTTAAAATATCTATCTTGTTTTTTAACTCATTCCCTCAATCAAGTTTTATGCCCAGTGCTATTTTGATAATCACAAAGGGGGAGAAATTCTTGGTTGATTGGGGGAAAAATCTTTCTCTCATGCTTTGCTTTACTTTTCAATTTATCCTTTAAAGCATGCCTTTCATTTTAGTCTTTTATATTGCTTGTTTTGGTGATTGTGATCATCAAAATAGGGGGAGATTGTTGTACCTCTCGTACCCCTCGTGGTTTAATTTTCATGATCACAATCACTCTCTTATTTATCTAATATTGTTTTAAGTGTTTTTGGATGATAGGTTGCCAAGGAATTGGGCCAAGAAAGCAAGAAGCCAAAGTGGACTATTTTTCAGTCCACCGTCCAACTGATGGATGAGCACCGGCCAGCCGATGGAGGCCTGGACAGAAGGCATCCCTCTGTCCAGACCACCGGCCAACCGGTGTCCCACCACCGGCCAGCCGGTGGCACCCAGACAGAATAGTGTCAGCTACTGCCTCAGCACCGGCCAAACGGTGGCCTTCCCACCGGCCAGTCGGTGGTGCCTGAGCCCAAAGGCCTCTCCATTTTGCAAGCACCGGCCAACCGGTGGCCTAGCACCGGTCAGCCGGTGGAGCCAGTCAAACTAGCCGTTGGGCTTTGACCAGACTTGTCCACTTGCCTCCCAACGGCTCCGAAAGCCTCTCCAACGGCTCTGAAGACCCCCAAAGGCCATTTGAGGGTTCCCCCTCTATAAATAAAGGAATAGGAAGCCCTGGAAACACAAGGAAGCCCACGGACACATTTTTGATCTTTTGGCGAACCTCCGGTGCATTCCTCCAAGGAACCCCCAAATTGCTCCAACTCAATTCCACATCCAAGGAGCACCACCAAAGAAGCTTGGGAGCGCTCTTCATCAACTCCTTCAATCCATTGGCGCCCAAGGCTTCTCCCATTACGGTTTTTCATTGTTTTATCATTTTGAGCCTTAATTTGGGTTTGTGCCTACAAACCCCCATCTATTTCTCTCATCCTCTCTTCTTTGGGTTTTCACACCACCTTCAAGGTGTGAAGAGGTTGGTCAAGCCTTTCCTTTAAAAGGCTTGAGACAAAGGTGAGCTAGACTTCACCTGTAAGAAGGCTAGTGGGTTCTTGCTCAACCATTGAAAGCAAGTGGGTTCTTGCTCAACCAATAAAATCAAGCTGTAATAGGTTCTAGACTAACCTTAAAGTCTAGTGGGTTTCTTGCTAAAACCATTAAAAAGCAAGCGGTAGTAAATCTCTCAACGGTTGAGTTGGGATCGGAGACGTAGGCTTGGGTTTAAGCCGAACTCCGTTATCAATTTTGTGTCTTGCCTCCTTTATTTCCGCTGCACCTTTACTTTGTTTTTAAATTGTTAATTAATTTTTAAAAGGCAATTCACCCCCCCTCTTGCCATCACTCCTTTCTTCTCCGCCCAACACAGGTCATCCAGGAGCAGATGAGGATAGCTCAGAGCCGACAGAAGTCTTATGATGACAGGAGACGGATGCCACTGGAGTTCGAGGATGGAGACCACGTCTTCTTGCGGGTCTCCACTCGACGTGGATTACAGAGATTTGGCCGAGGCGGCAAGTTGTCTCCGTGCTTCATCGGACCATTCCAGGTCCTCAGCAGGATTGGCGAGGTGGCTTATCGTCTGGCTCTACCACCTCAGTTGCACCGGGTGCACGAAGTCTTCCACGTATCTCAGCTGAGGAGTTACATGCACGACCTGACGCATATCATCGGCCATGGGGAGCTGGACATTGATGATGGGGCGACTTTTGCGGAGGTCCCGGTGGAGATCGAGGATCGACAAGAGAGGTTCCTACATGGATGGTCGATTCCCTTAGTGCACATCATATGGTAGCACGGGAACCTCCAGGAGAGCACTTGGGAGCGGGAGGCTCAGATGCGTACTCAGTACCCACATTTGTTTCCCTAGTTTATGATGTATCTTTACGGGGACGTAAATCCCTGAGGTGGGAGTAATGTAAAGACCCATAAAATTCAAGGGAAATTTTTTCTTAATTTCCTTTGGGATTTTACCAGAACACAGTTTCTGACGGCACCTGATTCCAAGGCCCGGTGTGCCCAGAATCATTTTCCAAAGTTTAGCTCGGGTACATTCAGTGAACGAACGAGCGGGTTTTCCTAACTTTTGGACTGGTGCTCGGAATCGATTTTTGGGGCCACCGATGGAATCGTAGCACCGATTTTCTCTTAAGAGGACTTTCACCTCGACGGTAGATGGTTGGGTTTGAGAGTTGGTTTTTGGGTTCACATGGAATAATAAAATAAAATAAGTGACAACTTATTTTATCTTTGTTGAACCCACGCCATGTGGATAGTGTTGGTTAAAATCTATACATGGGAGTTGGTGGTGGGACCGCCACACCCTAACCTCCCATGGGAAGATAATTAGGGTGGGGACCACTCGAGCAGCATAACCTCCCACGAGAGGTTATGACATGGGGTCCACATGGGGCTTAACCCCCCATTTAATGGGAGGGGAGGAAATCCCTCAACCCCCCCCCCCCCATTTAATGGGAGGAAACTCCTTGACCCTCTCCTTGTTAATTAGGTGGGGACCACTCGGGCCCCTAAACCCCCCTCGAAACTCCCCAAATTAATTATGTCATCCACTCGGGCAATTAATTTGGCGGAGCCTCTCCACTTTTTGAATTTTGAATTGTGCCAACCATCGTGAACTTAATTAAGTGGGGCCCACTTAATTAACTTCCGCCACCAGGAATAATAGATTATATTCTATTATTTTGGGCGCGTTCTTGCGCCATTTGGTGGAGATCTTGAGAGAAATTCTTTCTCCAGCGAAGAACGTGAAGAACGTCGGCGACGCTTCTTCCCCGACCTTCTTCGGCCTTCTTCCTCGGAGTCCCTCTTTCTGACGTGGTGTTTCTCCGACGACCCTCCTTCCTCCCTCCTCCTCGTCAACGCACCGACGCACGAACTCGGAAGTGGAAGTGTGCGGTGAGCGACGTCATCATCTTCTTCCGCGACGTTCTTTTCCGCGATGAACCTTTGTTCAACAGAACCTTGAGGTAGGGGGTTATTTGTTTTTGTTCGTGAATACTTTTTTGGCTGTTCCTTGTTCCCTAAATTGGGCTGCCTGTTATTGCAATAATGGGAGGAGGTCGGACCGCACGAACACGGCTGACTCTCCTCTCCCCTTTATGTTTGAATTTGTTGCGGCATGAGTAAAGGAAGCGCGGTGTCGTTGCACCGCGCGGAAACAATGAAGAATGGGCGAAGAAGCGCGGCGTCGTCGCGCCGTGCCGGAGAACCTCGAAGAGGCCGCTGCGCCGTCGCGCCGCGCCGATCGGACAAGGTCGCGGCCTATGGCCGCGGTGGTGCGGGAAGCGGTGGCCGGAACCGCCGGCCGCCGGAGCAGGAGGGTGGGACCGCGGCGGTCCCGCGGCGGCAGCAACCGGCCGGCCGGACCGGGCTGACTGTTTCAGGGGGAGACCAGGGGTTCATAACCCCCGACTAGAACAAAGAGAGGCCCCCACGTGGGGGTCACGGCTCTTCAATCAGGGGGGCAGCCCCCCCCCCCCCCCCCCCCGTCCCGCTCAGCTCGGCCAGCCGAGGCCCGAGCGCGCCAGGCCACCGGGCTGCTCGGGCCGGGCTGGGCCGCGCCCTAATGGGCCGGACCCAGACCCGGTTCGGGTCGACCCGGTTCGAGTCGACCCGAGGGGGTATCGGGCCTGGTCGGACCGGGCTTCAGACAAATCCATTCAAACGCCCCTAACTTGGGCTACGGACCTCCGATCGATGCACTGTTAGCTGTGATGTGATGCTTGGATCGAGAAGGTCGTTTGGGTATATTACACTCAAGGTTTCGAAGAACTTTGGGTACGACCAGGTTGGTTCGAACATGAAACCAACTGGGCCCTCAGAGCGGAAACGTTTATAACTTGAGCTCCGGGTGTTCGATTGACGTACCGTCGACTTTGTTGGATTCCTCTTAGTGAGACGAACCTTTTGGCTTACTCCGCTTGAGGTTTGGACACAGTTGGAGTACCGACGGGTTGGTTTTGACTTCAAAAACAACCGGGGCCCTGGGACAAAAAATCCAATAACTCTCAGACCGGGCGTCTGATTGACACGTCGTCTGTCACGTTGAGTTCCTTTTGACGATACGGAACTTTTGGATACATCAACTCCAGACTTCGTGTCAGTTGATGTACCAGCCCCTCGGCTCGTGGAGCAGACCCTCCCCAAACGAGCTTGCTGTGTGCGGGAACCCTAGAGTTGGCTGCGACTGCGACGACGATGAAGACTGCATGGGAATCCTCTGTGGGTTCGATGGCAACGACTACAGCACTCGGTGATCCTGTGTGGATCAGTGCCTACCGATCATGTGTGGAACAGATCCTGTGTGGGTCAGCGCTCAGTGGTCCTGTGTGGGCCAGCGCATACCGATCCTGTGTGGGTCAGATCCTGTGTGGGTCATTGTGGGGGTTAGTACCTATCGATCCTGTGTGGGTCATTGCGGGGGTTAGTACCTATCGATCCTGCGTGGGTCCGACGGCTTAGATGAATCAGTGGCTACATCTGATCATCTCTATCATCTTACGAAGAAGTATACCTGTGTGAGATGAGTCTTGACTTTTAATCTTATCTTCGATAGGATTGACTTGATATCCTGTGTGGATTACGTTGTGTTTTCCTGTGTGGATTGGGTTGTACTTGGGCTCGGATGTTGGAGTTGAACTGGAATTGATGACTTAGGTATATGTATGGGCATATACCTAAGTAGTGTTGGATATTACTTCATGATTGTATCTTTCCTTTATGGATTATCCTTTTTGGATTCTGGGAGACCTTCGGGGGTCTCAGGGTCCCTACTGAGTAGCGTATACTCACCCCTGCATGGGAAATGCCCGCACTACGTTGTGTTGGATGCAGACGACGGACAGCACTGATCACGGTTGAGGCTTGTGGAGCGAGTCGGTACCTGGGGGTGAACCACTGGGCGGGACGTACACGGAGCGGACGGCTGGACTCGTGGAGCTGTGGAGACTATTTGTACCCACCCTTCAGGTGGGACTTCCAGTGGACGGCTCGACGTTGCTGCTTTACTTTTCAGTTTTTGTACTTCCTTTTCCAGTTGTACTTTACTTTCAGTTTGGGTTTGTATTCTGGCCCGCTTACTTTTCCTCACTTACTATTGTACCCAGTTTTACTTAGTGTTTACTTCTTCTTTCTTACTCTATGTATTTGTTTACTTTATAAAGGCAATGCCTTCCCTTTTTATCTTGGTGCTAGTCGCCAGCCCCTGGCCTATGGAAAGCAGGCTTGGGGTAGTCACGGCACGGGCCCCGAGGACGGGTCGTGACACTCCTCATTAGAGAAGATATCATGGGAAAAATATATAAGGTCCTTGAACTTGATCACAATCCCTCAAGAAGACATACTCCCCTATTGAATGGAAAACAACTCTTGTATTTTCACTGCATTCGTAATCAACAATAGGAACTCCGCTCAAAACTCCTTCTGGAAGTCTGCCTAAGAAACATATACCTCCTTCCACTCCCCAAGGTACAATGGCCACCATTTATGTGTTTCACCCCTCATCTGACTGACTACTAGCGGAACCCATTACTTTTCTCAGGCTTGAATTAGAATGAAGGTGATATCAAGATCCTCCAACTAGTTATTTGTCTCTATATCAGATATTTTTTCCTCAAACTTCACTAAAAAATTTCATTGAAAGGCACACAACATCTTTTTCCACTGATCATCCTTATCAACTAGGTCAACCCTAATTGGTTCATCCTATTGAACCTCACTATCCTGAACCACACACAAATGACATCCAAGATCCATAAATGAAAGGAAAAAAAATATTTCCTATGCTCGGTAGTATGTAATTTTATTAAGGTTTATTAAAATAATTCATCTTAACTCCCCAAGATCACCAAATTAAGATAATAACACAAATAATCATGATGCATGTACCTCTCCTAGGTCTCTACCCTACAAGCGGCACAACCTCATTTGATCCTTTAGTGGACTCAGATTCCTTGCATCAGATCATGGGGGATTCAAATCATGTGTCCTATATAGTCTCCCTAGCCTAAGTCACTCGCTAATATCAACTAGAATCATTTCCCTACCATCCCATGCAATTCTCACTATACCTAACTCCAAACTTCATCCTATCTCGCAACCTTCATTTGATACCACTCTATCATGACCCCCGCCCACCAAAGATACCCCTCCTGGGTTAAAAATGAATAAAGAGATATAATAACCCATGAGTCCTACCTTCAATAGGCCTCAAGTTAGAGACTAGCACCGAGGGTATAAAAATTCCCACTTGTGAATGAATTTCCCTCTAAAGATAGAGTGGGATCAGAATATAGGTTATCAACCACAAAATAACTCCATGACAGAAATAGAAAGAGAAAAACCCAAAACTATCCCACAATGCTCGTATAGAGTAAAAAATATAAATATTCTCTAAAATAAATACCCAAAACATATCCTAAGGTAGTGACTTAGTAACAACTCCAATTTCTGGGATAGTAAGGCTCAGCTCGAAAAATTTTGTATATATATAGTTTCACGACCCGACCCCACAGGGCTCGATCCGCGACTCCCTAAGCCCACCTCCAATAGGCCAGGGGCTGGCGACTAGCGTCGAGTAGGTTATCACACACATGGGAGGCATTAGCCTAAGGTACCTGTACACACGCACCCACATACACCTCCATGAAACAGTGTAGAGATATATAAAAAATGAAAAGTAAAAATGCATGCATACACTATCCCACAACCAGAGTACAGCAGAAGTACAAATGGCAAAACAGGGCCCACCAAAAGAAAACTACAAAAGCACGTCCAACCTGCTCTGAAGAAGGGGAACGCTACCACAAACACCCGCCGGAAAGCTTCCTCGGCACTGCACCGGTAAACACCCCGGTCAGTCTCTCTCACTCAGCTCTGCCTGCTCCAGGTCCTCCTGAGACTCTGTCGAAAGGCCTGTGGTCTGCACAAGACACAAACATGTGTGGGCAAAGCCCGTGCAGGGGTGAGTATAAACATACTCAGTAGGCACCCCAAAAACCCAAAACAAAAGAGAGCAATTGAAAGGAAACAGTCTGCTCATCCCAGCCAGAGGGAACCCAGACGAGAGAGAAACTCCATCTCGTGACCATCCTCGGCTAAACACAACTAGTCATCTCATCTCAGGTGTATTCCCATACATACACCTTGAACAATCCAGATATACTCAGCTCACGCAACAAGCCACCTAAGGTACCGACCTCAACACCAGCAACGGTTCACAACCAGGAGAGCACACTCCACGATCACTGTCATCCGAGATGACACGTGCCTGAGAGATACACTCCATCGGGTCCCAAACAAACATCTCAGATGCTCACCCGAGAGACCACGCTCGTCGGATAACATCACTGAGGAAACATCACTGAAACAACATAACCACCAAACTCCTCGGATAGAGGATCGCTGCTAGGGTCCGCTAGGGGATACCAAAACCCACTCCGGTATACGTAGCTCACAGATAGGGGATCACTCCCAGGGTCCGTTGGGGGATACCACGACCCGATCTGGCATACGTAGTTCTCACAGATAAGGGATCACACCCAGGATCCGCAGGGGGATACCACAACCCGATCTGGCGCTCGACAGAAGCACATCACTCAGATAGAGGATAATCGCCCATATAAAGGTGGTCACGATGATACCGGAACCCTATCTGTTATAACTCGCGATGTAGGGGATCGAACCGACAATGCCACAACCCTACCGAAACCACGCGTTGAGTGGGGGATTGCATAACCAACGATACCGCAACCCTACCAACACCAAGCGCTGAGTAGGGGATCGTATAACCAATGATACCGCAACCCTACTATAAACCTCATGCTGAGTAGGGGATCGTATACCCAACGATATCACAACCCTACTATAAAACTGATGCTGAGCAGGGGATCGTATACCCAACGATGCCACAACCCTACTGAGCATGACCCACTATGTAGGGGATCATATTCCCGATGATGCCACAAATCCTACGGGGTTAACCTACTAGATAGGGGATCACCGCCCGTGAATAAGCGGTCACAGCGATACCAAGAATCTGATCTAGGGAAAAGATGCTAGAGGATCGCGCTCTAGGCCCACTGGAGGGATGCCACAACTCTAACATTTTAAACATCTCATCGAGAGGGTCACAAACCTATACGAAGGTTTTGATTCCACATGAACCCTCGTGGGAACGAACCAAGGGAGTACCCTCAACCACTGCTGGTCCAAAATGTCGCTAACCCAAGTGTCCCACAACAACACCACACTGCGCACCTCCAAGGCCAAAACTGAGGCCACCATCGCGTTCTACGCGGAAAAACATGCAGGATAGGCTGTTTACTCGCCTGAAACGGAGCACCGGTAAAAAAGGCACTATTCACCATAGCTAGCTCATGCGGGGCCCACACAACGATCCTGAAACCCATCGAGCGGATCATACCACGGCGATCCCCTCGGAAAAACAAGCGGAATAAACTACTCGTTCGTCCGAAACGGACACCCGGTGAAAAAGGTATTATTCACCAAAGCCAGCTCGGGTGGGGCTCACGCCTCGATTCCGAAACTCATCGAACGGATCGCACCATTGCGATCCTCTCAGAAAAACACACAAGATCGACTAATCATCCGCCAAAATCAGACTCATGGTGCGAAAGTTGCGTTTCTCCACAAACGCCAAAACCCGGTCTCATGGGGCCCGCACCCCAAACTCGGTCCCAACACCCGGAAACCATCTCAAAAAGTCTGTCGTGCCATCAGGGTCCCAACGCCACTGACGGCACGTCATTCGGACACTCCGGGTAGAAGTTACAACGGCCCGAAGTCGTAAAATAATAAAATATTATTATTTTATTCGACGTTTCAAGCCCCCCGAGCCAAAATCCCGACTCACAAAATTCTCAAAGTGAGTTCAAAAGGTCCGCCTCGACGCAAGGAAGGTGTCTCCGCAAACGGCTCGCAAATCGGAGTTACAGTTTGCGAGTTATGGGGGTTTAAAGAACCCCCAGAAAATCCTGGCCGGACCACCGCTGGCCTCGCCGGAAACCACCACGCCGCCGCCGGATTCCGCAGCGCCGCCGCTGCCGCTGCCGGATTCCGCCGCTCGGCCGCTGCACCGCCATCGCGCCTCGCCGGATTCTGCCATGGCCGCCACCGAAATCTGGGGTTTCCGCCGGAAAACTTCCGGGAACCCCCGGGAGCACCCCGGTGCTCCAAAAACAGATCTGAAACATGTTTCGGAAACCTCGGGACCCAAAATATACAACCCTTATGACGATTTGAAGAAAAACAACACATAAATGGGGTCCTGGATTTTAAAACTCAAACCGCCTACCTGTTGGCAGATCACCGAAGCTTCGGGTGCAGAACGACGCCTGCGACGCGCTGGAGCTCGATCTGCTGACGATCGGCACTGAAAACGGACTCCTGGAGCTCGAATTGGCGAAGAACGGAGGAGGTTCGGAGGTGGTTCGTCGTTATCATGAGGGAGGAGGGGGTAAGGGATGAGGATTCCCTTTGTTTTTTTTAAACAAAAATATCCCCCATCTCTGGCTCCCGACTCGCCTCCGCCCGATACCCGATGCGAACAAAGTTAAGGTCACCCCTAGGGTAAACGCGTCGTTCTGAACACAACGGCGGACTCAGATTTGTGATCCAAGACTCCGTTCAGAAGTTATTCGATCCAATGCTCATAAATGGACTTTTCCACTTATTTACGAAAACGCCCCTGGTGGCGCTTTCCACCGCAGGCTCGCGCCCGCAAAGGTTACACCTCGCCTAGTGTAAACGGAACGTTCCGGACGCAACCGTGCCCTCAGATTCCCGTTCTGAGCTACCGTTTAGGATACATCACACCCCCGCCACGTGCATAGTATAAAAATACTTAATATTTTTATAAAATTAATTTCGGGCACACCGGGCCTCAGAATTGCACGTCGTCTTCGCACCTAGCTCTGGAATTATTCATAGAAATATTCCAAAGTCTGACAGGGCCAAAAACCCGAGTCTCTACATGTAGGGTGAGTTAATATGTATACTCAGTAGGATTATACCCAATTTCTCTCATGCACATGTGAAATAGTATACAAATGCACCAGTGGACAAACAAAAAAACCAACATTTCCTAAATAGGTTAACTAACCAATTTTATCCTCTCCGTAACACACTCACCAAATAAAACATCCAAGTATGGTAACATAATATGAATCATATCGATAAAGGGTACCATACACTACTTTCCCACTGATTTATCACTACCCCAACATTGTATGTCCTAACCCTCCCATCCCTTCCGTAGAATCCTTCCCAAAGACACCTGGAAAAATGCATCATACCAAGAACCTCGTGTGCAACTAGTCATTACATCCACATCCTCTCATAACCACTACCATATATCCAATATATTAAGGTATCGTGAACATGAATGACATAAACCTTATTCTCTCCTCCTACCACACATGACCCCCACTATAAACTGCCTCATCAATCTCATGATCCCAACCATAAGTGCATTATATCTTTAAACCATCACAGCATGTGTGTAAGAACATCGCCTAAAAGAGAGATTGGGGAAGAGATGGTAGCCAACCATCTGTCCTCACCATCTTGGATATTGGGAAAAAACACCCCCCCCCCCAAACACTTGGGTTTTGGAACATAATTCTCGACATAGGTGGGGTCCGTATAGAAATCACAAAGAAAAAAATACAATACATAATAGTTAGAGACAAGACCATCTTATGGGTTTATAACAAGTGAACCATCATAACTCACAACATCACCACAAGGCCTCACAACCTTAACCACTTTCATTGCTACCTCTAGATGCATTATACCACACAAGAAATCCATAACCACAAGTCACATACCTCCTTTATTTTCAAGTTAAGTTGTTTCCATATTTTTCCCAAATTCCAACCATCTTCCTTATCAATCCCATTCATTTCATGTTTAAAAATAGCCACAGTAAACACACTTCTCATTTTAGTTCAATGGTTCATTATCCATTCCAACCCATGTCATTTCAGATTTTCATTAGAATTTCATTCCATTACTACCAGGTAACTTGAACAACACAAGACAAACAGCCCATCTCCCTCATATAAACAAACCCCTCATCTCAACCACTACATATCACAACCACTCCATATCAAAACTGTTGCATATCACAATCACCACACATCACAACCACCGCACATCAGAACCACCGCACATCACAACCACTACACATCTCAACCACCACACATCACAACCACCACACATCACATTTCAATGTTAACAAAGGGATTTCATCATATTTATTTCAATATTTTCAAGGGAATTAACACACAAAACTGAGATTCCATGGGCGACCAATTTATTAGTCGAATATACATTCTTATCCATTTTCATATGTGGTGAGTCAAATCAACAACCACAACTAGGTTTACCAATTTTCAATATCCATAATAATATAACAAACATAAACATAATTAAAATCCATAAAGAAGAGCAAGAAAGCTCAAACATATAGGAAAAATCACAAGAATAAGTAAAACTCATGTGATTTCCTCCCTTCCCCTTCCAATTCAATTAAACCAATTAATTATCTTCATTAAGTGGGTACATACTATCTACCCAAAGGAAGGGAAAAGAATGATATTACCACATGTATGTATAAAGGAGGAAAGAAAAAGGATCATCTACCTCAATAAAGCTTCGATAAAAAATGCACAAAACCAAGGGTCAACCACCACTGATCTCAAAGGAATCACCATCGGATTCCTATGCATAGTAATCCACAATCAAAAACCACCCAAAACATAGGAGAACTCTCACCATAGGGAACTCCTAGATAAAATAGAAGGAGAAGAAAGCAAGAATGGGAAAACAAAAGAGGGGAGATCGCACCTGATCCACAAGACTTTCTCTAACGATTTAAGGGGTTAAGCTTCGCAAAGGAATTACTAGAGAGGGCTAAGAAGGTATAGAAATCACCTAGATCTCGAAGGAAAAACAAAGGAATCATAACAAAGGAGTTTGGGCATCCTTTTTATAAGCAAATCCTGTAGGACTCCACCACAATGTGGAGGATAGCCAAAATTCCTTTGGCGACTCTAGTCAATGTGCAATCTAAAACTCCCATGCAAGATCAACTTTTTCTGCTTATTTTAAAAATGAGATTTGAATAACACCATAGTGTGGTCAAAGTCATGGTGGTTCTTCCATCTTCTTCCATGGAGAGATGCCGCACCCTAGCACCTATCGCATGCTCATCTTATGTAGTGGTGTCCCTAAGACACCATGCCTTACGCCATGACCTCACTGGGTGTTTCAAAGCTTCCTATGGTGTATAGGTGGACCACCATGCCAGCATGCCAAGCACCATGCCTTCCTCAGGGCATGGTCACACAACCCATTTTACACAGGAGCACACCCACACTAAAACGCCCTCCAAAACGGAATGTCAAGACGTTTTACAGGTCATAGTGCCCCAAAAATGCCAAAACACTACCTCAAACCTATATATCACCACCAAACTATCCTGCAACATCTTCAAGTCTTGGTAAAAACACAAAAGAAAGGTTAAGAAGGTTTGGGTCATTACACTACCGCCAGATCAAGATCATGAGTG
This sequence comes from Viscum album, assembly GCA_963277665.1. Taxonomy (NCBI): domain Eukaryota; kingdom Viridiplantae; phylum Streptophyta; class Magnoliopsida; order Santalales; family Viscaceae; genus Viscum; species Viscum album. Next base: position 770,615,399 of record OY728121.1, read on the forward strand.
GGGTATTTCTTCTCATGAGGGTGTAACTGATGAGAGTCATAAGTTACTACATGTCTTCCCTACATCAGAACACAACCCAAACTCATACCTGAGGCATCACAGTAAAAATAATATCCCAAACCTAACTCAGGAAGAATCAACAATGGAGATGAAGTCAATATCACTTTCAAATCCTTAAAATATCTTTGAAACCTATCGCTCTAAAAAAAATTCACACCCTTACAGGTTAACTCTGTCATAGGGGATGCAAGATTAGTGAAGTCTTGGATAAACCGCTTGTAATAACCGGCTATGTAAAGACCCGGAAATTTCAAGGAAAATTTTTCTTAATTTTCTTTGGAATTTTACAAGAACGCAGTTTCTGACGGCTCCTGATTCCGAGGCCCGGTGTGCCCGGAATTAATTTCCGAAGTTTGGCTCGGGTACGTTCAGTGAACGAGCGAGTGGGAATTTCTATCTTTTGAACCGGTGCTCGGAATTGAAATCCGATTGCACCGATGAACTCGCAACGCTGGTAATCGCTTAAGGGAACCTTTACCGTAGTTGCGTTTTTGTGGGAGAAGAAGTTAATTTTTGGGGTTTAATTAAAAAAGTGAATAAAATTGTTAAATCAATTTTATTTCATGTTAAGTTGTTATCTTCTCCCATGGGAAGTTGGTGGTGGGCCCACATCCATCCAACTTCCCATGTGTGGATATTTGAAAGGGTGGGGCCCACACGAACCCCTCCCCACCTCTTCAAATTCCTTAACTTTCCTAACCCCTCTAAACCCCCCATTTAATCTCCCTTTAACTCTTGAACTTCTCCCCCTCTTATGTGCATGCCAACACATTTTAAATTAATGAAGTTATTTGAATTTTGGAATTTGAATAGCTTGACATGTGTTAATAAAATAATGGGAGGGATTATTTTATTAGGTTTCTTGGTTATGTGAGATTGGGAGCCTTGGAAGAAAAAGCTTAGGAAATCCTGAGTCCTTTCTCTACGACGAAGAACACGAAGAACGTCTCTTCCGCCACTGAAGCACGACGACGCCATCTTCTTCATCGTTCTTCAACCGAGGCAAGGAAAGGGAAGCGACGCCCGTGACATCTCCAACGACCTTCATCCGCGTCAAAGGATAAGACGTCGCCTGCGAAGAACGTCGTCAACGACGACGTCACCTCCGAACGCTCGTCCACCAACGACGAGTACCCTTCTTCTTTCCGACGCATGAGCGTGCGTTTTGAGAGTGTGTGACGAACACGACAATCGAGGAATCGATATCCGCCCTTTTTCCAAGATCGTCAATGAACGACAATTACGAGGTAGGAGATTGTTGTTGTTTTATTTAATTATTTTTCCATTCTTGATTCTAGAATGTCAAACTTCGAGGATAACGAATAAATGTTATCGTTTAACGAGAGGGGGGCCGGACCGCACAAACACGGCCGAACCCCCTCCTATGTTCATATTTGTTTCCTTGCGGATGGAACGGGATGGCGTGGTGTCGTCGCACCACGCGGGAATCACACGGAAATTATTGTGCGGCGCCGTCGCACCGCGCCATGGAAAGAATTATCATGAACGCGACGCCGTCGCGCCGCGTCGAAGGAAACCAAAGACGTCGCGGCCAGAGCGAGGCCGCGGCGGAGGGGCGTGGTGACGTCGCACCGCGCCGGATGACGAAGGTCGCGGCCGGTTCCGGGCCGCGGTGGATCGTGATGACCGGCGGCTAGCCGGGCCGCCGGTGCCGGAAGACGGAAGAGGACCGGCCCTTGCCGGTCCTGTTGACAAGAAGCCGGTCGGCCAGGTCGGGCCGGCCGGGTTGGTGGAAACCGGGGGAATTTAATTCCCCCGGGCAGTTATTTGGCCCCCCATTATGAGGGGGCCGGTTTCACAAGTGGGGGGGGCAGGCGGCCCCCCGTTTCCAGCAGGCTCGGCCTTCGGCCGAGCTGGCAGCGCGCCCAGCACGCTGCCTTGCGCCGAACCGGCGCGCCTGGTCGGTTCGCCGGGCCGCGCCGGGCCGGGCCGGGCTGTGCCGGGCCGGGTCGACCCCGTCCGGGGTGGGTCGACCCGGTTCGGGCCATCCGGGGGGGTCTTGGGCCGGGACGGCCCGGGCCCGAAACCCCCGTTACCGAGCGGTTTGGTCAAATGCCCGTATCTTGGGCTACGGGCCTCCAAACGACTCGCCGTCAGCGGCAACGCGATCCTTGGATCGAGACGGTCGTTTCGGTATACTATACTCAAGGTACACCTTCCTTTTCGGGAGCCTACGTGGTTAAAACTCCATAGTTAAGCGTGCTTGGCCTAGAGTAGTGATCAGGATGGGTGACCTCCTGGGAAGTTTCCCAGGGTGGGTGTGAGACGGAAAAGCCAATAACTCTCAGACCGGGCGTCCGATTGACACGCCGTCTATTGCGTTGAGTTCCTGTTGACGATACGGAACTTTTGGTATCCTCTTCCCGAGAATTGGATGCAGATGGATAGTGGCCAGGTTGGATCGCACCGAAATCCAACCGGGCCCCTGGAACGGAAAAGCTGATATCTTTCTGACAGAACGTCCGTTTGACGAACCGTCAGCGGCGTTGGTTATCTCGTTGAGAAACGGTCCCTTTGAGTATACCCCATGAGAGTTCGGGGTACAGTTGAGTTACGGCCGGTTTGGTTCGCACACGAAACCAACCGGGCCCCGGGAATGAAAAGGCTAATAACTCACAGACCGGGCGTCCGATTGACGCGCCGTCTATTGCGTTGAGACCCTTATGACGAGGCGGTCCTTTGGGATACTTCTTCGTGGGACTTTAAGATACTTGCAGTATCGACCTATAGCTCGTGGAGCGGACCCTCCTAGTGACGAGCGTGCGGAGTACGAAGACCGTGTAGCTGGCTGAGACCCGACGACTGCTGATCGAACGACTCGGTGTGTTAAAGAGGTGCGCTTGGTTGTAGCGGCACATGGGAACGCTTGGTTGTAGCGGCAGACCCACGACAGAGGTGCGCTTGGTTGTAGCGACACATAGAAGCGCTTGGTTGTAGCGGCAGACCCACGACAGAGGTGCGCTTGGTTGTAGCGGCAATGGGAGCGCTTGGTTGTAGCGGCAGACCCACGACAGAGGTGCGCTTGGTTTTAGCGGCACATGGGAGCGCTTGGTTGTAGCGGCAGACCCACGACAGAGGTGCGCTTGGTTGTAGCAGCACATAGGAGCGCTTGGTTGTAGCAGCTGGCCCGCAGTACTCGATGGGTGGAGTTCTTCAGCAGTCCTGGGTTAGTGAGCAGTACCTCGGAGTCGTGACAGGACCACTGTACACTCCAGAGACGGAGCTCTTCAGCAGTTACGGTTCGATAATGAAAATCCTGGTTTGAGCTAAGACTTTTGACCTTGTGTTTACCTCATGATTGAGATGGGTCACTTGATAACTTAGGTATATGTATGGGCATATACCTAGGTAGTAGTTATCCGTTGATTTCACAATCTTTGTGTTTCCTCATGATTGAGATGGGTTACTTGATAACTTAGGTATATGTATGTGCATATACCTAAGTAGAGGTTATCTGTTGAGATCTTCTATGTGGTTATCCTTGTTGGTTTTAGTGAGACCTTGAGGGTCTCGGGGTCCCTACTGAGTATCGTTATACTCACCCCTGCACGGGCTATGCCCGCACCTCATTGTGTTGGTTGCAGACGACGGCCAGTACTGATAGAGGCCGAGTGTTCGAGGACTGGACGGTACCTGGAGGTGTACTATACGACGAGACGGTACCCAGAGGTGGACGTGACGACGAGGCGGTACCCGGAGGTGGACCACTGGGCGGGACATACTCGGAGCGGACGGCGGGACCCGAGGAGCAGAGGAGCTGTCTGTACCCACCCTTCAGGTAGGATTTCCAGTGGACAGCTCGGCGTAGTAGCTTTACTTTTCAGTCGCTGTTTTCCCTTTCGAGTTGTACTTTACAGTTGGGCTTGTATTTCCGGCCCCTTTTTATTTTCTGCACTTACTGTTGTACTCAATTTTTACTTAGTGTTTACTTCTTCCGCTTGTACTCTGCGTGATTGTTACTTTACAAAGGCAATGCCTTCCCATTTTACCGGGTTTTACGCCTTGGTGCTAGTCGCCAGCCCCTGGCCTATGGAAGGCGGGCTTGGGGTAGTCACGACACGGGCCCCGAGGACGGGTTGTGACAGGCTAATTCCAAGAAACTCCAGATCTCAAACAATTTTTTTGGCTTGCTCCCAAGACATCATTGCTCAAATCTTCTTGGGATCTGCTGAGACACCCTTCTCAGAAATCACATGGCCCGAAAATTCCAGCTCTTAAATCTAGAACTAAAATCTGGATAGATTTTTATACAAATAATGCTCCTTCAAGATCCCAAGGATGATATTCAAATGCTCATCATGATCTTGCTATGTGGAAACAGTCATCATGAAAGGCATGATCTCAAATCACAAGCACAGTACATCGATAAGCTTGGATGAAATAAAGGAATGATTTGCACCAATGTTAAATAAATTCATAACCATAGAGGATGCAATAAACATCGTACCTCTCATGGTAGTCATTCTTGCCTCTGACTCCTTCGGTTCCCACTCCACTATAAACAGACGTCCAACTCCATCTTTCCCTTTCTTCACAACCTGAGCATCTCCCTTGGAACGAGGTTAGGATCCCACACCTTTTCTCATTAGATATAAAATGATAGCCCTTGGTGAAGGTGGATCCAGATCTACTTCATTAGGATTCCCTCCCACAGAAACACTGAAGATGACCAGATTGTGTGCATGCAGGACACACCCTGGGTGTTACCTAGCAATCAAGTTTGAGGTGTACTTTTCTCCCACACTGGTAACAAACCACCCAACTCTGCCCTGATGTCTGTTGCGCACTCCTACCACTACCTTAGCACTAGTCACCATGCTTCCTCTTCTGACCAAAAAACAAACTATGACTACCTTCATGATAGTTTCTGGGGCCCATAGCGAAAGCCGGTGGGCCGGGGATTTTAAAATTTTTGTCATTGGGTTGACGGTACTTGTCGACGCCGACGATCCGAGCCCCGATGAGGTCCGAGGATCTCATGTAAATTGTAAAGAGCACAAAATTAAATTGAAAACGTACATGTTTCAAATCTGAAGGTGCGCTCGACTGCAACTCATTGATGGAGATCACTGCTTGAAGAATCCATAGTAGGATCTCTCTAGATCGTCCACACGCACTCCAAAAATCTGCTGGAACATCGATCGTTGAATTCCAAGTGCTAGCGCGGCGATCCGATGATGCTTTCAACGTCCCGACGATCACCGCATCGAGATCTCTTTGATGCTTGAGGAAGAACTTGATATGAACTCTTGGGTCAACAGCTTCTCTCTCTATGAAGCGGGAGGAGAGAGAGGCTCTCAATTTTCATTCCATGAATGAATGAATAGTGGAATGGTCACCCATGAGAGAGATCCTCCTCCTATATTTATAGTGGAGTTGATAAATACCCGGTAAGGTTCCCCGGCCCCTGTTTATTTCAATGTCCACTAAATAAATTATTTTGAAGGACTAAATTGCATCAATATTATTTATTATTTTATCACATGCTTGTAATATATATATATATATATATTACGTGATAAAACTGAGCCATTTAATTCGACTCATTGTCCAGCTTAATATTAAATGAACCTTGAATATTAAAATAATATTTGTTCGATTAATATTATCTCGTATTTACTAAACTTGTAAATACATTAAATAAATTCAATCTCAGATATTCATAACTTGAATATTAATGAATTTATTTAATTCTTTTAATGATTGATAACTTGGACAACACTCAGACCCCGTGGCGGGGCCCACTGTGTTCATATACCTATTCAACTAAATAGGGAGGATTCTTGAATATGTTATTGTGTGTGACCTTCTAGACCCTTATCTCAATAGTAGTGAATAAAATCCATAGACCAAGAGTGGAGTCTTGCAACCCATCATGGCCCCTAAAGAGATAAGGATTGTCATAGCAACGACAACCAACCTACGAACACTGACTGTGTACTATAATCTCTTTGTCATTAAATATCTCATAAAGTAGGATGCACACTTGTGTCATTGTCCTTTTCTTGCTTTACTATTTGTTGATCTTACTGGATGGATTTACCTTTGTACTGCTTTGGCCAAAAACTTATGAAGGTGGAACCATCCTGATCAACCAGGCCTAAGATATACAACTTCCTAAATTTGGAAGCGACGAATCCTTTCTTGACCATTCAACCAATGTCATACCACCAACGACGCACCCAACACAAACTACCTCACCACGATTCCAATATCATGGTTTTCACCTTCCATCAAAGTACGCAATCAAATGGTACATACTAGTAATGGTCTCAAGTCATGAGACCAATACACATGTCCATAAATAGGAACGATCAATGACACCCAAAACATGTGGTGTTCCTATTGGCGGGTATGTCCTCATGATCTCACAACTAGAGATCACCAAGTGAGAACTTCATGAGAAGAAGTCTCAATGTTTATGAGCCCCCAACACCTAATAGTCAAACATCTATTGTGTCCAATCAGTAAGATAAATCTAGATTATAAAACATATATTTAAGATTAATGTCATAGTATCTCAAGGTTCTCATTATAGTCTGGAATCTGCTATAACCTCTCGACATGACAATTAATCTTTGGACATTACCATTATATAGTGGATGCGGAAATATCTACATTATAATGGTAAGATGACATCATGTATAACCAACTGTACACATGATATGGTAATCAAAAGTACTACATAGTTGGGTCTAGGGCACCCACTATTTCAACACTTTGGTTATCACTGATGCTCTGAAGAGTCTTGTCTTCCCAACTATATTTGCCTCATGCATAGTCGCCTTCTCCACAAGCTCCACAAAGGTGGGTTGGCACATAAGAATTAGCATAGACTGAATATCAAGCCTCAAACCCATCTTAAACCTCCACACCTTGAGATAGTCATTGGAAACAAGCTCTGGAGACGGGTGCACCAACTCAGAAAACCAAGTGGCATACTCCATGACAGAATGATCTCTCTACTCCAAAGAAATGAACTCTTGTGTCTTCGAAGCTCTCAGTGTATCAGGATAGAACTATTGATTGAAGGCTTTCTTGAAAGTGATCCAGTCAAGATCTTCATGCAACTTGTCTTGCACAAGAGATTCCCACAACTTCCTTCCTGAACCTTCAAGCATATAAGTGGAAAAACGAACCTTGGACTCTTCCGGAGTTTTCAGGAAATGTAAAATCCACTCAGTCCTATCAATCCATTCTTCTGATTCATGGGTTCCCTTGTCACCATGAAAGATCAATGGACGTTGCTTAGTGAATTCCAAAGTATAGTCCATCCTCTGTTCCGATTCAACATTGGCAACTTGGCTCATAGAATGGATCATTATGACTATAGTTTCCACCAAACCCAAGTCAACTGAAGGATTCGCTTGTAGGGCTTGCATCGCAGCTTCCTCTATAACATTTAGAGATGCTCTTCTAGAATGAGCCATAATCTATAAAATGAGAGAACGAAAAACCAATTAGAATATAATTTGATTCCTTTATCATAAATTGAATTTAGAAAATCGAAGCCCAAAGGTCTAAAATTACAAACAAGGGTGCTAGACAACCCCGGACTTCCCATGGTAACTCGAGGTTTGTCATGAAAGTGAGCTGGTCAGGCACACTTCCACACTGCCACTCAAGTTCTGACAGTCCTAACTTCAATCTATTAACAACCCCCAGACACAAGAGGGTGACACACAAGCATGAGTGCAGTTCTTTACAATAACCTAGCCTTTTGATACCAATTTGTAACAGATCAACTGAGGTTAACCAATAATGTCACCTGAATTAACCTATCACAAGACCTGAAGCACATTCCCGGTCATCACAAGATGGCGACAAGTACCAGGGTATCATACAAGGAAACATGGGAATGATTTCACCCTCAACAGACATGTGATAAGATAGAAATAAACAGAGTATCGCAATGGATATCATAAAACATAACATATCAAGAACAACCAAACCACAAAGATATCATCCAACAATTGGACAACAAGGTCTTAAAGAACAAACTGAAGACCATCAACATGGAACCCGAAACAACTCATGGGTCCATCTCCATGTGACCATAAGTCAACACCATCCTAACCCACCGAAAAGGCAACACATACCAGGAGAGTCATCCTCAACGTGATGCTCTTCTCTTTACCTGTATCCCTATAAAAATCATGGCTTCAAACGCCCAAAGAGAAAAGGTAGGGAGTGAGAACTAAAGCTCGGTAAGATATCACCAAGAATCAATACAATATTTATCCACATACATTTGTTCTTTTATAAAACAGTTTTCTAAAACATTTCTAGAAGAAATTATTTCCCATATAAAATCATCATTTGGTTTTCTTTTCAAAAACATGTTATATTCAATAAACAAAGCAATATAACATAGCATTTATCCATGAGGCATAATCTGATGAGTAAAACATGTTTCAAACATCAATATCCATATCAAATGGGAAAATAAGCATATCAATATGTGTGTGTGTGCGCACACGCGCGCGCAAGTAATGTAACCTCAAAGAACCAAAGGGACAATCACAACACAAGGGTGTACACAACTAAGATAAACAATAAACACTAACTGACATAATTGAATCTAAAGTTCGGGAACCTTGGTCCACTGGAAAGGCTACCCACTAGAAACCATGGCATCATGAGCACCTCCCCTAATGATATCTAACTTCGCTAGGGCTCACATGTGTCTAGTTTTTCCTTGTACCACAAGGTCTTCCCAATGTGCTATTACAATATCATTTTGTTCAAGAAACCAATTTCATGTTTCATAAAACATTTTCCAAGACAAATCCATTTCATTTCTCTGCCAATATTTTCATACAACATTTTCTATAGTGATCCACACCACTTTCACACTTGAAAACCCTTTTCCATTTCAATTCATCCTTGAGGCATTCCATCAAATCCATATTTAACATTAAAATCAGTTTTCAAAGCAAATCCCATTTGAAAACAATTGCATAGCCAACAAAGTTTGATTTCACCTCTCATGGTTTTCAAATCATCAATTTCATATATCAAAACCAAAGGAAATCAAAAGAACATGAGGCATGTCAAGGGAAGGGATAGACCATAGGATATAGACACATACCTTAAGAACGATGAAAAACTCATTGCCTTCAAAACCAGCGATGGGAAACAAAGAGATTTGGTCCTCACAAGCCTAAATCTACAAAGAACATCATTAATTCTTCATCCACAACTTTAGATCCAACAATCACAACCCAATTAGGTTCCAACGGATGAAGGGGAACAGAGATTTAGAATAGATCTTGGGGAAATAGGAGAAATCGAGAGAAAAACCGAATGTACCTTGATGAGATCCACCCAAAACAAGAATCACCAACGAATCAAGGGAAGAGTCCTCTAGAGCATCATGAAGGGCTTGGTTTGAGCCAATGAGGGATGAGAAGAAGATTAGAGTTAAAAACAACAAAGGGCATCAGGGTAATTTTTCATTTTAAGTTCGGATTGGATCGCACAGTTAGGCCGCACGGTTAGACAAATCGTGTAATAGCCACTATCCCTTGAAAAACCAAATCGCACAATTTTTTGGGAATAGTCGCATTGTTGGACAAACCATGTCCAAGTTGTGCGACAACCTCTGGACAAAACTCATCCTCTCGCACGGTTTGCTTGGTGATTCGCACTGTTAGACAAAGTGTGCTCAAACCATGCAATTTGTCATCGAAACTTACAGAGCCATATAACATGGTTACCGCACAGTTAACACTAACAGTGCGTCTTGTCTATTTTTCCCGAAACTCCAAATTTTCAAACTCAGACTCCCGAAAGCCTCTAGAACTTCACGAGAAATAAATTAAACTCGAAATTAAACCTTCGAGTGACCCGAAGGGCAACACATACCTCATTATAAAGTGTAGATGGTTTTTATCCTCTTTTCTTTAAAAAAATATGTTGTGAAAATAAAGAAAATAAAACAAGTTTTCTTCCATATTGTAAATAAAACAAGTTTCAAGTTGTCAAAAGAAAGAAAATAAAATAAATCAAAAATCAAAAAATGTGAAAAAATAGAATAAAATGAAAGTTTGCATAATTTGTCATTCATTTTCACGTTATGATCTTAACTTACGAAACTTTCTCCTCAACCATTGCTTTACATTGTCATTTTTCCGTTATCCCTTCACTCATGCTTAGGGTAAGATCATGTGTAATGATTGAGAATATCTCTAAATATTTAAGTTACAAAGTGAGAATGGTTATCCTTCCGAGTATTTTCATCATTATTGTTATTGTTGTCCTTTAACCTTGAAACGAGCAGCATAAACAGGACTTGGTGCAAAAAGTTAATGCATGTGGTAAAATGAAGTGAGTAACCAATGGGAATAAGTGGTATTCCCCCATGGTAAGGTTTGTTGGGATTTGATTTATCCTAAGAATGCAAAAGAATTAGGCACGGCGGAGTTTCATGCACCAATATAGTACTCATGTTTTATGTTATACAATGATGATAACTCATTCATTTTCTTCCTAGATTAATTGAATCTGAATCTGACTGCCATTTAAATGCAATTTGTCCAAACGTGCTGAGCTAAAGAGGTTAACATAATATTGGAGTGCTCAAAGCATTTTGACTACCTCTAAGCACATTGAAGAAAGATCAGAAGCCTAAAAGAAATGGTTGTGACTCTTTGGAGAACCAAGAGAAATCGCTTCTCTCCTAAACAATGTAGATCCATCTAAAATTTGACAAAGAAACGATTGTATTTGCTATAGGAAGGGTCATGACCATAAAAGTGCGGCATGGCTTTCTCTCTCAAGTATTTTACCATTGATTTTTATGACGATAACATTTTTGACCCTGAACAAAAAGATGTTCAGCTTGTGATGGTGAATAATTCATAACCCAAAGAAACAAACATGTTTAATACTTGTAATACAAAGCTTTCTCACCCAAAGAGAGAAAACACAGCCACCCAAAGAAACAGAGATGCAAAAAGATCATTCATGATTTCCCTTTTCACGATTAAACACAGAACCCACTCTGACCTCACTTTTTCTACACAAGGCATTCCTACCAGTTCAGGCTTCCTGAAAAGAAGCTCTTATTTTACACACATACAATGTAAAGATCACATTTTTCATGGACACCCACTGCTCCCTATCCCTAACAAATCGTCTATGGTTTGAAGAAAACAATCGACAGCTTACAACATTGCATAAAATGTACGGCTTACACTGCCAGAAGCAGCTGGGCTTTAGACCCTGACGGGAGATGTGCATTCTTCCCCCTTCTTACCTTGGCTGTATGGTGCCACGTTCATCACCCTGAATATTTTACAGAAACCAGTCAGCCATGTTAATATGGGGATGCTGATCTTCAACAATTCATAAACATTTAAAGGTCAAATCAAATACAAAATGAAATGAAACACGTTGAATCCCCAAATCCGACAGAATAACTACCGACCTTTCCTTGCGCTTCTCTAAAAATCGAGCCAAGGATGCTTTCCGAGCTTGGGGGACAGCTGCAGATAAAAAACATGACTGACATAAACTACAATAACAGTAAAATCAAGATCATGTATGATCCTAGAAGCCACCTACCAGAAGACATGATAGAATGTGCAGCACCAGCTCCTAATGAGTTGGCTGAATTTGGGGGATCCAGTTTCTTCAAAGCAGTACTGGGCTTAGCAGCTGCCGCATCATCACTGCCACCACCATGAGCTGGATGTGATGAAACTGATATAGGGCTCGACATTGCGGAGCGAGGTGGCGAATTGACCGGTTGGCCGGTGAGAACACAATCAGCTGCTGCTGGTTTTGAGTTCGGTGCTGGGGCTTGAAACCTTGACTGCCCCATGGTTGTGGCGGTTGGACAGGCGTTGCCAGCTAAAAGCATAATCGCATGAGCCTGGGTTCAATGCCCCAGCAAATAAGGAACATATCAAACATAATTCTAGCTTCATGCATGATCCAGTACTAAAGAGAATGAGAGAAAAAGAAACCTTCTCCGGAGAGACTCCATCATATGTGTTCACTGTGCCCTTATAAAAGATGGTCAATTGGGCAGGAGCTCCGTCGCCCTTAAAGTTGTTACTAAATAACAAAAACAAACAGGAAAAACTCAATTAAAATGTGTCATGTTAATGTGTAAAACGAATTTCAGATTGATAATCAGTCAATACCACTGCCCGGTGACCACAGGCACAGACCCATCAGAGCAAAGAATTGAATGAAGACTGGTACCAGGAATGATTCCAACTGATTGTTCCTTTGTATTACTGACGGTGGCCAAGTTGTTGCCAGCAGTGGCAAAAGGCAACTTCAAATGAGGATTGCTCAAGGGAACTGCAACTGCTGAATTGGAGCCCAGAAACGTCTTTGAATCATGGGGACTGCATGCAAAATGCACATCATTTTGTGCAGCTGATAATTGAATGCTGCCTTTCCTGTCGAGATTGGGTGCTTTCTGAAATACAGGCAAACAAAAAGGAGAATCACCATCAACCCATTAACTTGAAGAACTTGCGCACGTGCACACAAACCTGGGGTTCACCCACAGAGCCTTTGTGCATAGGATCAAATGCATCTGCAGCAGACATGGCCATGAGCCCGGATGAAACATGGGGGTTGGATCCAGCCCTTCTGTCCCGCTCTTCTTTAGCAGCTTTAGGGGTCATAAAATGAGCAGGGGCTGAAACCCGGTTCAACAAAGGCCACTGTATTGGGGCCCCTTTACCAAATGCTGCACACGTCAAGAACAAAGTAACCAACATGAGTTATTTCAAAGGAAAAAAAAACCAACATGAGTTAGGTACAGTAAGTTTTTCCAGTTTGGCGAAGAACAAGTTCTCCAATATGCCTGCCTTTGAGAGTTCAAAATCAGGAAATACTTGCAAAGATCTATCCGACTTGGAAATCAAGAAGCTCAGCACTCAAGAAACAAATTTAGTTATGAGCATTTGTGGACAAATATCTATGGGCGATGACAAAACCATATAAACTCGCCAGCAAAAGAAAAGACGAAGAAGCCTACCGAGCTGAAAGAAGATCAGTTTTATCGAGCTTTTCTACCGACTCCAATCAACAGAAAAATAGAAACAATAGAAGAACAAGATTTCAGAGGAGGGAAAGCAAATTAGAGCTCATCAGGAAATCCAAAAATTCAGAACCGCAACAGCATAATATAAGATTGTAAAGAACATCCGCGCAACATTCTTAATCTGCAGATGAAATCAAGAAGGGAAAAAAAGGAACCGAAGAAAACGCATTACCGGAGCCTCTGCCGCCATCATCAGTCGTCTCCTTCACATCAGCTAAAGATTCTTTAAAACTCAATCCCAGGAAATCCCGCTCCATTCCAGATGCCAGACAGAGCCCCAGACGACTGAAATTAAATCGACCAGACCACGAATCCCAGCCCTAATCGAGAGATTAGAGGTCAAAAAAACAGACAGCCCATACCCTCCAACCAGCTCATACCCGGGAGAAAGAACAAGCACGAGTCTCAGAGGCCAACGAAAGGAATCCGCTGAAACGCTTCCAACTGAAGCGAAGCGTTTAGACTTTCACATTACCGGTGCAGCGGGCACGTCACCGGACGGACTGGTGACGCCCCACGTGATCGAAAACGAATCCACACATGGTCGGTGGGAACGTAGGGCCCGGCTGTTGGCTCCGGGAGCGAGTGGGACATCGAAACGTGGCGCGCGGCGGTTCAATTGGCGGCGATCATCATCGGCCGTCCCGTCCGCCGTAGTACCAGCCGAGTCTTGGACGCCAGCGATGTTGCCAATAAAAGTCGGGCGACAGCCAAAGGCGATAAGGGGAATACGCATTTCGGGCCGCAAAATGCTCTGATCTCATCCTTACTTTAAAATACCCAATAATAGAAAGTTATTTAATAAGTTAATATAAAATATTAAAATAGTTTTTAAAAGGATAAATTAGCAATATCCAAATTGATACCAACGGAGAACCAGAGAGAAGCGATAGCCTCTCTCTGACGAGAGGAAAGCCTCTGATTCCCACCACAGACAGTCCATGATAAAATGATATAAAATTTATTTTAATATATTAATAATATAATAATAATAATAACAACAGATTAGGCATGCATGAGATATTTTTGTATGTGTCATGTGTTGCCCATGCTCATACTTGCCACGTATGGTTGATTTTGATTGATGGAAAATAAATTTGTGAAGGAATATGTGGGGGATAATGATGGAAAGATAGAAGGGGGAATGACATTGAAGGATCAAAATAGTCCCTTCATTCTAATTTAAGACCAATATATGTTTGGATCAAGATAAAATGGCATTTCATTTAAAAAATTATAGTTTTGTTGATTCTTAAATGAATTTTATTATGTTTTTTATTTTAAACTGTAATTAGGTCGGTGTCGCTTTCCCGACATAGAAATCATCCATATTTACTATGAGGTCACTCTCCATAAGAGCAGTGTCATCAGTAATATTACAGGTTTGAAGTAAATTTTATTTAGGTTACAATGGTGTCTCATCTTTATTAGTGTTCAGTAAAGAGTGCCTTTGAAGAATTTTTAGAAAAAATAGACACCTCTAGTCGACATGACTTAAGGTAAGTATGAGATCAATTAGTTCGACCAATCAAAAGTGCTCTATAAATATCATGATTTATGAAACCTTGGGAAGAAAGTCTAAATACTAAAATAAATGGTTCAAAAGTTTTTAACGCATTAAAAAAAGAAGAGGAGAAAGATGTGCCACCGACTAAAGATCCACACAAAAAAATCAGAATGTATACTTGCAATTTTTTGAGTTGTTGAAGAAGCAATATTTCAAAGAAAATATCATAAATGATTTTGCAAAAAAAAAACCCTACAAAAGAGATGATGAGGTCAAATTTGCGCAACTTTATATATTCATGTGTAATTTTATTATTTGCTTATGAAAGACTCGGAAAATATTTTAATATGTTTTGTTTGAGTACATGTCCTTGTAAATCAGTTGTGGAATCACAAATAAATCAATAGACTCTTGTTTCGTATTCAAAGTTGACATTGCAAATCCTGACAGTTCAAATGATCCAGAGGTTTTCAGGTGAAGGAGACATGCCCTAGGGCCCCTAAAACCCATTTATATGATGTAAACATGACAATCATATTTAACAACAATGAGCATCGTAAGGTGTGAATTTATCCCATTTTGCAAGTGATGCTTACGAGGCAACCGTACTATATGACGGGAGGAGTCATAAGGCATGACATGTAATATGATTACATGTCATTGCCTTCGTGCAACAACTTGCGATCGTAACCTATGATCAGAAACGGCCCGGTAAATTTCATTGCCCCAGACCAGCATAAGAATTTGCCCTAAAATGCATTAAGAGCTACAGTATAATTGTGAAATTTTTGCTCTTGCCCTTGTATTTTTTTCTTGCTTGTTTGTTGCCCTAGCCGAGGGGCTCATGGGGCTTGCCCCAGGGGCGGCTCTGCCTATGATTAGATGCATCATAAGGATTGGGTAATATAATTACATATCACTTTCTTTACATGAATTGTTTACTACGATTCATCATTACTGAAAGTCATGCTTTTAACGGTGCTAGAAATTGGCTTTAACAACGCTATAAAAGCGCTTTTAAAAACTTCTCTTTATCAGTGCTAAAAAAATGATGATAAAAAAATCTTTATCAACGCTAATAAAGAGGGTCTTTATTAAGAATGATAATGGGTTCGTTGTGTTTGCATGAAGCACAGATAAATCAATAGACTCTTGTTTCATATTCAAAGCAGACATTGCAAAGCCATAAAATTCAAATGAGCCATAGGAGGTTTCCAAGTGAAGGAAACATGCCCTAAAGCCCCATATTTAACAACAAAGGGCATCGTAAGATGTGAATTTATCCCATTCTGCAAGTGATGCTCACGGGGCAGTTGTGCTATACGACTGGAGGAGTCATAAGGCATGACATGTACTACTATTACATGTCACCGCCTCCGTGCAACAACTCGCGATCACAACCTATGATTAGATCTGTCATAAGGATTGTGTAATATAATTACATACCACTTCCTTGGCATGGATTGTTTACTACGGTTCATCACTACTACAGGTTGTGCTTTTAACGGTGCTAAAAATTTGCTTTAACAACACTATAAAATCGTTGTTAATTTAAGCGATGTTAAAAGCTCCTCTTTATCAACATTAAAAAAACACTGATAAATGGGGCAAAAAAATATTTTTTTGGAGTTCTCGGCCCCTTTTTGTCAGCGATTTTCCTCTTTGTCACCATTTTTAACCCACTCACCCACCAACTTGTAACCCGATTTTCCACAACCCCTACTTTGTCACCTTTCGAAATGAGCCTGTTTTCAGCGTTTTTCCAATGCTCAATCTATTGTTCACCCCCCGCGCATACCTAAATTTGATCTGTGTACCCTCTTTTAAAACTGGAACACCTTTACCACTACATCAATATGTTTTATTCTCCATTTCACGATATGTTTGTTTATTTATATACATACATACATACACATATATATATTATTCATATATTTATATAATTATTTTTAAATACATTTATAAAATATATGTTTGTGTGTGTGTGTGATATATATATATATACACATATATTTATTTAAATATTTTATATATTAATATTCATTTACATATATTCGAATGTGAATATAAATATATATTTGTTTATTAATACACACATATGTATATATAAATATTATATATATATACATATATATTCATATTTTTTTATAATGTAAAAAAAGGTTAGATATTCTTTTAAATACATTTTTAGAATATGTCTATATATTGTATATTTAGATACAAATTTTACACATTACATATATATTTATGTTTATATATTTATATATTTTATTTATACATATTCACATATAATTGTATATTTACATATAATTTTTTTATAATGTATTTATAAATATTCACTGTAAAATACGTTTATATAGTATATTTAATGATAATGATAATGATTTATTTATAAAAATTATTTATATGTGATGTATATACATAATATTAATACACACACATATCTACACGCACAAGTATATACTTATATTTATCACATACACGTACAAATATTTACATATATGTGTATTTATTTAAATATATGAGAATGTACATATAAATATATACTTGTTTATTGGCACGCACATGTTTGTATATAAACATACTTGCATAGGTATATATATACATATTAATGCATTTTTATAAGGTAAATAAAATGGATAATTTTTTATTTTAAATAAAATGAATAAATATTTATTTCCATTTGGTTTATATATTTAAAAATACATTTTTATGTAAATATGTTTAAATATGTATTTATACAATTGTAACAGCCCGACCCAGCTTACCCTCGAATAGGTAGCCGAACCGATCACCACATGACCTCAGGCGCGTCTCCTCGTACGCCAGAGACTGCCGACTAGCAGCGAGGGTCTAAGGATAGTCAGTGGGAAGACTATACTCTCATATTCAGAGTGCACAGCGGTAACAAATAGTAAATTCAGATAACAGCGGAAGCAAATATAAGCAATAATCAATTGTATAAAGAAAATAGGCCAACACTAGTATATACAATGTTTGCATGTCATGGTGATACATATTTGAAAGTAGTAAACAAAATATCATGCTCTACATCTCGTAACAAAAATAAGAAAATACTCAAAGCCCCAAGGGCAATCTCCACGAGCATCCCGAGCCCCAGCTCGCTCATTGGCTCCTAACCCCCAAGTACAAGCAAACATCAACAAGCAAAAGTCCACAGTCCCGCAAACAAAAAAATCTACTCGAGTACCACAGTGCAATGACGACCCGAATAAGGTGTGAGATATACATCTCAGTAGGTCGGGACTACCGGTTGTCTAGCTCGATCTAGACAATGCAATATAACTAAACAATGTACAGATATAACAAGACAATAATAGAATTGGATAAATAACCAACAACTCATCCAGGTTCCAAAGGGACACCTGACAACGATACATGTTTCGGCTTGTAGTCAGAATAAGAGTCACCACAAGAATCATACAAGCATATTTATCAAGCACAAATACTTGTTAACACTTTACCAATATTTCTCTATTTAATCATTTATTATCTCCAAGGTTCTCATGATTCCCCATACTTCAATACTAACTTCAGCTCGTGTCGGGGCTCGAAGTGTTCCCTATGTAATACCATAACCTAGTACCTGTTTCTACTCATGTCGGAATTTCTAATCATTCTCAACCTTTATTTAATCACATTTAACTCAGGTTTGATTCATATGTCTCATTCAAATCACAATTTATTCATATCATATATTATTGGCGTAGAACGTCATGTCTAGCACATAATCTTCCGCTCATATATTTACACTATTGGTGTAGAACGCCATGTCTACACCTAATCTCAACCGATGTAGATCGCCATGTCTACCACCGCACATCACATCTGGTGTAGATCGCCATGTCTAACACCTCACATCTAAGCGCTTAGATAACTATTTGGGGGGGGACGCCATGTCCAAATCTCAACTTCTTCATTGGTCTAGAAAGTCATGTCTAGCACCCACATTCTCAATTATTTACATCATTTGATAACTATTGGGGAGAAACGCCATGTCCAAGTCCTAACTTCTCCATTGGTCTAGAAGGTCATGTCTAGCACCCATGTTCTCAATCATTAATTAATTCATAAATTAATTAATCCAAGCCCAATAATTAATTCACCATGAATTATCCACACTCATTCCCTTACTAATCCAACGATTAGTGAAATATACCAGAATAATTAGTTAACCCCACAATTAACTAAGTCCACAATTCCATTAATTAATTCATCAATTAATTAATCTATTAACACAAATCTCATTCCATAATTAATTTTCCACAATTAATTATCCCAAACATTACTGCAAAAGCACATAATTAATACACCGTTAATTATCTCAATTTATCCAAAGCAACATATCACAATTAATCCACCGATTAATTATCTCAATTAGCCAAATCAATATCTTATAATTAATCTCCTAATTAATTATCTATGTTTTAATCTCAAAGCACATAAACAATTCACAAATTAATTTATCTCAACTTATCATGCTCAATACTCATAATTAATCCCATGATTAATTATCTCTATCTCAATCTCAAGGCAGACAATTAATTCATAAATTAATTATCTTAACTTATCCAATTAAAATTTCATAATTAATTCTCTAATTAATTATCTCAACTTATCCCACTCAATACTCATAATTACCACTTAATCTAAGTGCGTCAACATGTAAGAGTGACAATAGCAAAACACACAGCAACAAGCTAAATGAACATATATCAATCTAATCACTATGTTTTTAGCTTGAAGGCGGTGTACCTCAATTGAGGGGTTTTATTACAAAAACATGATTTTGTAATCTAACAAACTATTTTATACCAATAAACAATTTACTCCGATATTGCAGTCAACTATATCAAAAGTAGTAAATCAACAAAAACTGTATTTTTTCAATTAAATCAAAGTTGAGGACCCTACCTCAAGGAATTGGTCGAACCAATGCTTTCTAACTCAAAGTGCAACTACTCACGCACCTCCACAAAAGTGTGCGCGCACTCAGAATTGGTCACATCACCCTACAATGATAACCGACACCCACAATTAGTGCGGTGAGGACCAACGCACCTCCAAATTAATCAATCGCAACTCAAATGCACCATAAGCACCTAATTTAAGGGGTGTGAAACCAATTAACGGGTATAATCCCTTACCCGAATATGACGGTGGTGAACCAAATCAAGCCGAGTCGCTTCGCCTTCGACGACGATCGTCAGAATACAGACCAACAGCTCCCGAGACATCATCTGCACCACCTAGAATCGGAAGAAACGAATAAACTGAATCAATCCCAGATCTTAGGGTTTCGGCCTAACGAAGACCAGACGAAGGAGAATCGAGATGACCGATATGAAGAACGAAACATACAGTATAGGATTTACCACAACGAGACAGACAACTTCCGTGAAAAGATCAGGAGAAACCAACATGCGGAGCGGGAGTCGGGAGAAATGGGTGGTGCGCCACCCATGGGAGAGCCGAGAGGGGGAGGGGTCACGCCTCACCTGTGTTGTGCTCCTCTCCCTCTTATTTTCTCTATAAATAAATTAAATTCATAATTTTATTATAAAAACTAGTATAATAATAATAATAATAATAATAATAATAATAATAATAATAATAATAATAATAATAATAACCATCATCTTATTTTTATTACCCATTAATATCACACATCTTTGATAAACCCCAACTTCCCAATTACACATCATTTAATTAAATTCATCTTTAACGAATTTAATTAAATAAATTCTCCAACTCATTATTATTTAATTAAATTCTCTCAACACAATTTAATTAAATAAAACCCTAATTTTTCATCAAATAATTAAATCCATCTTAACTTTGAATTTAATTAGATAAAACCTCAACTCCACATTTATTATTTATTTAATTAAATTCCATTCACCAGGATTTAATTAAATAATAACTCCAACTCATTGTCATTTAATTAAATTCTTTCAACGTTAATTTAATTAAATGAAACCCCGTTTCACATAAATTAATTAAATTTCTCTTAACCCAGAATTTAATTAAATAAAAACCCTCATATCACGACATTTAATTAAATATCTCTCAGCTGAGAATTTAATTAAATAAATTAACCCGAAACCCAAAACTGGGTAACCCGCATGGTTTGGCTCGCACGGTCTGTCAAACCGTGTGCCAACCGTGCTGAACCTTCTGTCTAAGGAACCCACTTCTCACGGTCTGTCTCGCATGGGTTGCCTAACTGTGCGCAGACTGTGCGAGCGTCTCTGTTTAAGACACTCACCTCGCACGGTTTGTCCTACACGGTTTGCCTAACCATGCGCAGACCGTGCCACTGCCTTTGTCTCTCAGAATTAAGGTGCACGATTTCCTGTACCAGACCACACAGTTTAACAAGTCGTGTGTGTAACGTTCGAAACTGGATCACCCCTGAACCGGTGGCCGGACCGGTCGCCACATGACCTCAAGCGCGTCTCCCCGTACGCCAGAGGATGCCGACTAGCAGCGAGGGTCTAAGGATAGTCAGTGGGGAGACTATACCCTCTTATCAGAGTTGCACAACGGTATATCAGAGTAAATAAAAAACAATGACAATAAACAACGGAAGCAGTTTAATAAATGATAAAGCAGCGGAAAACAGATTTTATAAATCTTGTACAAACAAATGGTCAACGCCAATTATACAGCATATGCATGATTGACATGCTAATGATACAAAAATGGAAAATAGCGAACAAAACAACATTCTTTACATTCCATTATAAAAATAAATAAACAATGACTCCAAGCCTCGACACTACGGGAAAAATAGCTTTTTGCGACGGGCTATTTCCGACGAGAATTAATCCCGTCGCAAATAGTCCGCCCTAGAGATTATTTGCGACAGGATTTGGGGTCCCGTCGCAAAAATTTTGGCGCAGTTTGCGCGGCAAACTGTGGGAACGTTATTTGCGACGGTGAGATTCCTCCGTCACAAATAGTGCGTCGCTCGGAAGGTATTTGCGACGGGTCCCGTCACAAATATCCGGCGATGGTAAATAGGTTTTTGCGACGGGATGTTCTCCCGTGGAAAAAAGTGTGTCGACGAGTACCTTTTGCGACGAGACGCGTCGCAAATACGCTTTTAACCGCCGACTGTAATTAATGCGAGCAAAGGTTTTTGCGACGGGTCCCGTCGCAACTAATCCAACCTATATATACCCTCATCCGTTTTTTCATATCCTCCTCTCAATTCTCACTCTCTCTCTCTGAACTTTATTTTTAAAGTGAAAATTTGTGTGAGTTTTTTTTTTCACGAAAAAGTTGCGAAGCCGTCTACATCAATAGGAGATCAAGTTTAAAGGTATTTATATTTTATTTAATTTGGTATTTATTTCATTTTTTATGTTAATTTTAATTATTTTTGATTAGTTGTAATTAAATCAGATTTAAATTGTTTTGTTATGAGTATTTATTTGTAATAATAAATTGAAATTATTAGTACTAATTTTTAATAATTAATAATAAATAGGAATAATTCCCAATACATAGAAATAATTAGTAATAAATAGTAATAATTAATAATAAATATGAATAATTAGTAATAAATAATAATAATTAGTAATAAATAGTAATAAATAGTAATAAATAGTAATAATTAGTAATAAATAGGAATAATTAGCAATAAATAGTAATAATTAGCAATAATTAGCAATAAATAACAATAAATATGAATAAATAGCAATAATTAGAAATAAATAGCAATAACTAGAAATAAATAGCAATAATTAGAAATAAATAGTAATAAATAGGAATAATTAGTATTTAAATAGTAATAAATACGAATAATTTGTAATAAATAGGAATAATTAGTAATAACTAGGAATAATTAGTAATAAATAGGAATAATTGGTAATAAATAGAAATAATTAGGAATAATTAGTAATAAATAGGAATAAATAGGAATAATTAGCAATAATTTGTAATAATTAGTAATAATTAGTAATAATTAGTAATAATTAGCAATAACTAGGAATAATTAGTAATAATTAGTAATAATTAGTAATACTTAGCAATAATTAACAATAATTAGCAATAAATAACAATAATTAGGAATAATTAGCAATAATTAGTAGTAATTAGAAATAATTAGTAATAATTAGCAATAATTAGTAATAATTAGCAATAATTAGTAATAATTTGCAATAATTAGTAATAAATAGCAATAATTAGTAATAATTAGCAATAATTAGTAATAAATAAGAATAATTCCTAATAAATAGTAATAAATAGTAATAAATAGAAATAATTAGTAATAAATAGGAATAATTCTTAATAAATAGTAATAAATAGTAATAAATGGGAATAATTAGTAATAAATAGGAATAATTAGTATTAAATAGGAATAATTAGTAATAAATATGAATAATTAGCAATAATTAGGAATAATTAACAATAAATAGGAATAACTAGCAATAATTGGGAATAATTAGAAATAAATAGGAATAATTAGCAATAAATAGGAATAATTAGCAATAAATAGGAATAATTAGCAATAAATAGGAATAAATAACAATAATTAGAAATAAATAGCAATAATTAGAAATAAATAACAATAATTAGAAATAAATAACAATAATTAGAAATAAATAGGAATAATTGGAAATAAATAGGAATAAATAGCAATAAATAGGAATAAATAGCAATAAATAGTAATAAATAGCAATAATTACGAATAAATAGCAATAATTACGAATAAATAGCAATAATTACGAATAATTATTAATAATTACGAATAATTAGCAATAATTAGTAATAATTAGCAATAATTAGGAATACTTTAGAAATAATTAGTAACAATTAGTAACAATTAGCAATAATTAGCAATAATTAGCAATAATTAACAATAATTAGCAATAATTAGCAATAATTAGCAATAATTAGCAATAATTAGCAATAATTAGGAATAATTAGCAATAAATAGGAATAATTAGGAATAAATAGGAATAAATAGAAATAATTAGGAATAATTAGGAATAATTAAGAATAATTAGGAATAATTAGGAATAATTAGGAATAATTAGGAATAATTAGGAATAATTAGGAATAAATAAGAATAAATAGGAATAAATAGGAATAAATAAAAATAAATAGGAATAAATAGGAATAAATAGGAATAATTAGGAATAAATAGGAATAAATAGGAATAAATAGGAATAAATAGGAATAAATAGGAATAAATAGGAATAATTAGGAATAATTAGGAATAGATAGGAATAAATAGGAATAAATAGGAATAAATAGGAATAAATAGGAATAAATAGGAATAAATAGGAATAAATAGGAATAAATACGAATAAATAGGAATAAATAGGAATAAATAGGAATAAACAGGAATAAATAGGAATAAATAGGAATAAATAGGAATAAATAAGAATAATTATGAATAATTAGGAATAATTAGGAATAATTAGGAATAATTACGAATAATTAGGAATAATTAGAAATAATTAGGAATAATTAGGAATAATTAGTAATAATTAGTAATAATTAGTAATAATTAGTAATAATTAGTAATAATTAGTAATAATTAGTAATAATATCAATTGTAATAAATTGTAATAACTTATAATAACTTGGCACAATTTCCAGTGGATTGACGACACTCCTTTTGCTCGATGACACTTCTTCTTTCAACTTTCACCGACTCAAAACATTATGAAAAGTATGTTTCTACATATGCATATCCAATCTCATATGCACGAGTTTGAATATGCATTCGTAGGACCACATTTTTCATAATGTTTTCAGGCGGTGATAGTTGCAAGAAGATGATTCATCGATGAAAAGGGGGCTCTTTTGTCTGACAGCTCATTGACTTGCATCTTTCTCACACTAAAATCACAAAGAATCTACTCAGAGGTACACTCATACATTCTCATATGCATGAGAATGAATATGCGTACCTCCGAGCAGATTCTTCATTATGATTTCAGTGAGAGAAATTTGCAAGTAAATGAGTTGTCGAACAAAAGAGTAGCCGTCAATCCACTGGAAATTGTGTCACCTAAAATTAATTGTAATTATTAAGAAGTAGTTGTAATTATTTATCTTCTTTTTTTAGATAGTGTTTTTATAATTTAAAATTATTCAAAAACAATGATGATTTTATATTTTGTAGAAAAATATGGAATAAGGAAATCAACATCAGTCATTATTAGATGATCGCGCTTGGATAAATCAGCGCAAAAATCCAAACGGTTCTGGTTTAAATCTTGTATATATTGAGGGTGTTGAAGCTTTATTATCATTTGAATTATCAAAACCAGAATATGTTTCAGAAGGAATAATTAAGTGTCCTCGTAAAAAATGTGCTATGAGAATGTTTGACACATTTGACAAGGTTGGAGGACATCTCTTGCGGTTTGGTTTTCAACCAGATTATGTTTTTTGGTATCAATATGGTGAACGCAGTTTCATATAAGATACTAATAACTTGATTCCAGATCCATCACGGTTTAAAAATTTAGTACATGATGTTGCAGGTCCATCTGTTCAACAAACTAAAACTCAAGATGATATCAATTTAACTCCTGAGATGACACCATCTAGATTTTATGAGTTGTTGAGGTTTGTTGAGGATGCATTATATCCTGGTTGCAAGATAAGAAAATTAGAAGTGGTTTCAAAATTTATGGCTATTAAATCAGATAATGCAATGTCAAACAACTGTTTTGATAAGATATTTTCTTTGGTTAAAACACTATTACCTGAAGGAAATGTGTTGCCTGCAAATTACTATGAGAGCAAGAGGTTGGTTCGTAATCTGGGCCTTATTTATCAGAAGATTCATGCATGTGAAAATGATTGAATCTTATATTCTAGTGAAAATGAGTCATTGGATAGTTTTCCCCAATGTGGACAATTGAGGTATAAAGAAGCTCAACCAGGGAAGTCTGGATCGATTCATGTAAAACAGTTGAGATATTTTCCCCTTACACCCAGGCTGTAATGTTTATTTATGTCTTAGAACACAGTGTCAATGATGTCATGGCACAAAACCAATATTTTGACCGATAAAATCTTAAATCATCAATCTTATGATGATTCATGGAAAAATTTTGACTGTATGCATCCGTCTTTTGCTTTAGAAGCCCGAAACGTGCGATTGGGTCTTTCTACTGATAGTTTCTATCTGTTTGGTTCTTATGGTAGTCAGTATTCATGTTGGTCTGTCTTTATAACTCCATACAATTTACCTCCATGGATGTTGATGAAGGATCCCTATATCTTTTTGACCTTATTAATCACAGGACATCCGAAAAAGAATATTAATGTTTATTTGAAACCATTGATTGAAGAGTTAAATGCATTGTGGAGTAATGGTGTTAGTATATATGATGTTGCTGCGAAACAAAATTTCATATTAAAATCTGCATTGATGTGGACGATTAGTGACTTTTCGGCATATGACATGTTATCTGGCTGGAGTACACATGCTCCGAAATCATGTCCTTACTGTATGAAAGACAAAAAATCCTTTATGCTCATCAATGGAAAAAAATCTTACTATTTTGACTGTCATCGCAGATTTTTTCCAACCGATCATCCTTTTTGAAGGAAAAAATCTCATTTCAGAAAAGGCACAATTGAAAGGGATGAACCTCAAAAAATGATCTCAGGTATAGAGCTAAAATCAATTGTATTTTCATTACCTCACATCACATTTGGGCCAACAGTAAACCAACACAAAATTCATGGCTTTGGAAAAGAACATAATTGGATAAAACGAAGCATTTTTTGGGATCTTCCATATTGGTCTGATTTGTTGGCCCACCACATGTTGGATGTCATGCATATTGATAAGAACTATTTTGATAATTTATTTCATACAGTTTTGGATACACCAGGTAATACCAAAGATACTGTAAAAGCATGATTAGATCTTGCCCAAATTTGCAGATGACCAAAACTTAAACTATTTGAAAATGTCAGATCACAGAGGTTAATGAAGCCAAAAGTAGCTTATACACTGTCCAAAGAGAGTCCCTTATTATTTTCTCAGTAGATTGCATATTTGAGACTTTCCGATGGCTATGCTTCAAATTTGGGTAGATGTGTTAAGAATGTTCATATTACCAGATTAAAAAGTCATGATTGTCATGTTATAATGGAAAGACTTATGCCGATTAGATTCAAAGGTTTGTTGAATTCTATGATTTGGGATTTGATAATAAACATATCATATTTTTTTCGAGAGATTTTTGCAGCGACAACAGACTATTATGCGCTAAGAAAACTGAAAGAAGATGCTGCTGTAATTATATGTAAACTGTAAAAAATATTTCTTCCAGGTTTCTTTGACTCAATGGAACATCTGATATTACATTTTACATATAAAGCTAAATGTGGAGGTCTAATACAATTTCGATGGATGTACCCATTCGAGAGATGCATGCAGAAATTGAAGAAAAAAGTACACAACAAAGCATCAGTTGAAGGATCAATTGATGAAGCTTATTTACAAGAGGAAATTGCTTTTTTTCTGCTCTCACTATTTTAAATATGAATATCCCTCAAAACACAACCGCATGAGATGAAACAAGGGAAATTTTAATGATGAAATGGACGATCAATTATCAGTTTTTATCATCCAAATCTTGGCTTCAGTGGAGTTTAAGAACGATGGATTTCAGACGATGAACATCATAGAGCTCATACATATGTTCTGCTCAACTGTGAAGAAATGACATCATTTGTACTGTGAGTGCTTCTATCACTTATTCTATAATTTATGTTACAGTATGTAAACTTATTTTATCTGTAGGTTATATGATAATAATATAAAAAAAACAACTTCCACAAATTACAACAGCTGCTCTTGAAGAACGTAGACAATTTTTTTTCTCAATGGTTTCAAAAACTGGTAACATAAATTATTGATGGTTTAATATCAATTCAATTTACTATTTATTATATTGATAATTGTTTTACAAATTTTCAGGTGTCTCAACATGCTGATAAAATTGATAAGAAACTGTGTATATTGAGTAACCCACCATCCAAAATGGTTAAATATTATAATGCATATGTGGTGAATGGTTTTCGATTTCATGCACATGCATATGAGGAATAAAAAAATGAATAGTGGATTTTGTTTGAGAGGATTGCATCATAGAGAAACTGAAGTTGACTTTTACGACATTCTGGATGAAATTATTGATCTATGTTATCTAGGACAGAATTAAATAACAATATTTAAATGTCTGTGGTTGGATACTAAGAGAGGCTTGCATGTTCATCTGACTCATGGAATCATCGATATTAAATATAAAAGTCTTCTTGCAGTAAATGGACCATTTTTACTGGCTCAACATGCACATCAAATTTATTACGCAAAGTACTGTGCTACTTCAAGAGACCTAAGTGATTGGTGGATCATAATAAAAATGAAATCTAGAGAAAATAAATTTACTCAAACTGAATGTGGTTCCGCTGAAGTGGAAGGAATTTAAATTTTTCAAGAGACTACTCAAAATCCATATTTTTCACAAATAGACGTGAATATCGATGATGACACCCCACAATTAAGGGTCGATGGTGACGAAGATGTTAATGATGTTACAAATGAATTTGAAATGACAAGAGATGATGAAACTGAAACTCATATGAATATTGATGATGCCGAAGAGGAATATGAAGACATTGACATCGTCAGATATGAAGATGATGATGAAGGTGAACATTGACACAGTTAAATGCTGGTTATAATTATAACTAATATATATCTATATATAATAGTTATTTTCAAATATCTGCTGACAATAATAATTTTGTGTTTTAGATGGACTCTAATCTATTTCGTGAGTTACAGGAGGATGAACTACCTTTGGATGAGGGAGATTTGGGATCATCTGACCCTCAGCCTACTGGCAGTTCAGGGGATATGCGGAGGGGGCATGGTCTTGTGCGACTGATGATTCCTGACCCTATCCCTGAGTGGCGTCCATATATTGTCTTCGATCTACGCACATGGAAGTATGATAACCTGTATATTTTAGTTAGATTTCATTTATTTATTTATATATACACTAATTGTTTGATTATTTATTCTTTTTTCATAGTTTTGCGCATGTATCTGTTGGACAGGGGAGCGCAATCTTGCACAATTATTTTTCTCAGACATGGATCACATGGGAACAGATTCCTATTGATGTGAAACTCAACATGTTCGATTATTGACTGGTACGTAAATAAATAATATTTATTTTGAAATTTATTTTATTAATAACTTGATATTATAAATTATTTGTAGGGTTTATGGTATCCCATCGATGATAGCATGCATGATGCTATCCATGCAGCATGGGAGGCATCTATACGTGACCGTTTCCGTTAGTTTTTGCAAAATTTGAGGACAACCATTAAGAAAGCAGGAGTGATAGATTTTGATGAGTCGTGTAGAGCCCACCGACCAGAGTACATTTCATCTCACATTTGGGATAGATTATGTTTACACTGGTTGGGTGGTGGATTTCAGAGGAGTTCTTCAGTGGGTCGGCAGAACCGGGGGAGACAGGAGGTGACGCATCGAGTTGGTAGCCGTACATTCAGTACGCATAGATAGCATCTGGTAAGTATCTTAAATATTTTATATAACTTTAAATATAAACCGTTTATTTTATATTTTTATAGGCAGCCGAGCATCCCGATATTACAGAGTATGACATTTATCGGAGGATTGTAATGTCTCGGATTTTCCATACTTTACTTTTAATAAAATGTGGGAATTATTTCGAGACCAGGCTCTGAGACGACATGCAGTTCCGGGGCCCGGTGAGCCCGGAACAAATGTTTGAATTTAATTAAATGATTAAATAACACGTGCATGTGGTTTTCTTGAAAAAAAGTGGGATAACTCCCAAAAAGGTGCTCGGATCAGAAATTCGAGGGCACCGCTGCGTTTAGAACAATGATTTTACCTTACGCGAGGCCTAACATCGGCCAGCGCAGGTTGGTGGTGAAATCTAGTTTTTGGATGTAACAATAATAAAATATTTAATAAAAATATTTTATTCTGCAGTGAAATCTTTTTTTTTAAATCTGTTGCAGCGGATATCTTTTATCCTTTTTAAATAAAGGCTTGCACAGGGGTCCAGGGTTACAAACCTCATAACCCTGAAACCCTTGGCGGCTCTGGAAGCTCTGGAGGAAACCCCTAATGCGGCGACGACGTTCTTGATGATTTTCGCCAGCGACGATGATGCGGAGACCAAATATTCACCGACGAACGCCGCAGATCCAATTAGGATGTTTGTTTTTGATTTTTCTTCCCCCGTTCTTGATTTCTACGACGAACGCAGACTAATCTGCGAACCGATTAGCCCGCGAATCGATCGTTTTGCGGGCGGGTGTGATTTGGGGTTTTAACGGGAAATCAAATACTCGAGAATTATAATATGTTTATTTTTGTGTTTTTGATCTAATGGCGACGAACCCGGATCATCACGAACAACGATCGAGGTTCGTCCCTCTTGTTCGATTCTTTGTATTTTTCTCCCTCGCGTTCTTCGTTGCCTTCTACGCATTCTTGGAGGAAATCGATCGTTGCGCATTTGTTTGTTGGCGCAATGATCCGAGATTGTAGATCCAACCCCGGAGCGATGTCACAGAGGTGCGACGACGGTTTCGGCGGATGATTCGGAGCGGATCGAGAGATATGAGTTTTTGGGTGTTTTTATTCGGATCGTTCGTTCGAGGTTTATGATCCGATTTAAGCACCGAAAACACCCGTTTCAGTGTTCGTATGATGAAACGAACCAACCCCTGGAGTATCGGGATGAACGGACGAGAAACCGTGGATCCGGAGGATCAGCCGCGACGCGAGGAGGAAGATGGCGTTTCTGGAAAAATCCTGACTACACGGCGTGTAGTATGGGATACACGGCGTGTGTTCTTCGGCGGACCACCTGTCGTGTACTCCGGGAGTACACAGATATAGGTTGGGTACACGGCCAAGGACACGACCTGTATACCCCTCCCCGACCAGACCCGGCCAGATACACGGGATACCCCGTGTACTGGTATATGGGCAGACGACACAGACGGAGACCATATACGGGCACATGGCCAGCGTACACGGAGCGAGCCCCAGGTGGTCGGACACGACGTGCAATCCTACTACACGCCGTGTAGTTACTTTTTATATGATGAGCCAAATGATAAGGGCCATTTACACGGGCAATACCCAGAGTCATGGAACACGACGTGTGATTCTTCTACACGCCGTGTAGTTGAGTTTTAAACAGCTTGAACCGATGACACATGCCATTTACACGGGCAGTACCTGGGGTCAAGGAACACGGCGTGTAACCATACTACATGCCATGCAACCAATCTTACATGGCTTGAGCCAGTTTCCTTCTGTGACTTGGGCTAGTTTCCTTAGGGTTCGTCCCCTTGGTCTTTCTCCTGAAGGTTCCTGGTATCATTTCCTACATATAGGAGTATGATCCCTTCAGAAGGAATTCCTGAATATAGTTGTTGGAATCCCCTCTGTGAGACTTAGAGCCGGATCCTCTATTCATTCCTGGAACCCTAGGTAGAGTTCTTGGTATCGACATGACCAACTTTACCCGGGCGCTGATCCTCTGCTTAGCGGATTAGCTCAGACTAAGTTGTCGGAATCACCCCATGACTTGGTTGTGATCCTCATCTAAGCATCATGTTCTCAAAGTACTTGTGGAGTGTGTTCTCCTGGAATGAGTACTTCGTATCTCTCTCTTCAGACCTAAGAGTGTGTTCTCCCAGTTTCATGCTTAGTGGAATCTTGGAGCTAGATCTTAATGGTGGTTTTGCAGTGGTCATTTGTGTATGAGTATATCTGGATATTCTTGTTATATGTTCTGTAGACTTATGCTGTGTAGAGCCGACTGTATCTTTCTTTTGTGGTATTTCCCTTGTTGTATCCCTTTTTGGTTTCGGGGTGTCCTACTGGGTATTGTTATACTCACCCCTGCATGGGCTTTGCCCGCACGTGTCGTGTCTTGTGCAGACGAGCGAGCCTTTGACAGGATTCTAGGTGGACCAGGACTGGATGGTACTCAGTGAGATCAGATAGTCCGAGGTGTGTCCCTACGACTACAAATTGCAGTCCCAATACATTTCTTTACAGGTTGGACTTTGTTACGAAATCTCTTTTGGTAGGCTTGTACTTTTGGCCCAGGGTTTTACTTCCTTGTACTTTAATTTCCTGTTGTACTCTGTTGGTTGGGTTTTAGTTTATGCATGCATATTTTCGTTTTAGTAGTTTTTACTTTTCATCTTTGTGGGGTTGGAGATGTGTGTGCGTGTATAAAGGTTTATAGGCAATGCCTCCCATGTTAGTATCATGCCTACTCGGTGCTAGTTACTAGACCCTGGCCTATTGGAGGTGGGCTTGGGGAGTTGCGGCTCGGGCCCCACTGGGACGGGTCATGACAGAGTGGTATCAGAGGTGGTCGGTTCTACCTTAAGACTGAGAGTCTGTGAGTTGGTTTGGGGCAACAGTGTTAAGTGTTTCGAGTTCAGCTTTCAGGCCAGGGACCTCAGTGTTGGTGCGGGCAGCCGATGTATCCATACACCAGGACTCTGATAACATTATTTTTGACTTGGAACATGAGGGCACTAGTTGCAGGGGGGAAAATAATGGTACATGCATCATATAGGAATGGGTTGTGGTTTACATGTCCTTCTTGTGTCATCTCTCCAGATATACTCACTGACTACGATACATCTTGTTTTATTATAGGATGCCTCCACGAGGCACACCTACTAGGATCCAGCAGCTCGATCACGAGGATGACCCCCTCAGTAATGAAGATTCGATTCAGGGACCAGATCCCCCAGTTTTACCATCGGGTGGTGTGCCAGTTATCCCACCACTTGTGGAGCAGTGTTTAGTGCCTGCTGTACCAGTGGAGGAGGAGTGCAGGCTGAGCGCACTCCACGAGTTTCAGAGACAGAGACCCCTCAGGTTTCGAGGCAAGCCTGACCCCCAGACAGTAGAGGACTAGCTTGAGGCAGTGGCCAGAGTCTTCCGTTTGGTCAGGACATCAGCAGACCAGATGGTGATCCTGGCAGCGAGCCTCCTGCAGGGCTCGGCAGGGCGATGGTGGAGTTTGGGTATCCAGACCCACGACGAGGCGACTCTTTCATGGTCAAAGTTTGAGCGTCTCTTCAGAGATGAGTTTTCACTGGTTACCCTGAGAGCAGTACGTATACAGGAGCTTCTTCATCTCCAACAGGAAACTATGATGGTGGCTGACTATTCATCAAGGTTTACCGACCTCACGTGGTACTCGATGGATATGGTCAGAGATCAGTACTTTAGAGCTTGGACTTTTGAGCGGGGCTTGCGCAGAGATATCCGAGCTAGCACCATCCCTATGAGCATTCCTACTTATACTGGGGTGCTCGAGCGGGCTTTAGTGGTCGAGAGCTTCTTGGCAGAGCAGAGACAGCCGACGATTTTCAGTAGTGGGCGAGCTGGAGCAGAGACCTCGACAGCAGGAAGCCGACGTCAGGGACCCAGGCGTGGGATACGTTTTCAGAGGAGATCCCAGGGCATGGGATCTTCCATACAGGGTTCGCAGGGCGCATCCAGCCAGCCTCGAGAGAGGCGATGCTACTCATGTGATGGCAGGGGACATCTCGCTCGAGATTGTCTAACCCGTCGTACTACTGACACAGGAGTAGTGGATGGACCACCGAGGCAGAGGCAACGTGTGGAGCAGACAGATCTATAGGGCGGCGGACGCGGTAGAGTAGCTGGGAGAGCAGCTGGAGGTGGTCGGTGTTTTGACCCTTTACCACCACCACCCCCAGGAGGTCCACCCCAGGCTCAGGGAGCTGGTGGAAAGAGGCAGAGACAGCTACAGGTGACAGAGGCTTATGACCCAGGTACTCCTGGAATGATTAGAGGTACAATCTGTGTCTTTTCTACTTTGGCTGCCGTACTGATAGACATAGGTTCTAGTCATTCCTTTCTGGATACTTATCTTATTTGAGACCTTGAGATTCCAGTTGAGCTGTTGACTCGACCCTTACACTTAGAAACACCGACTGGAGAAGATTCAGAGATCACACACATCTGTAGATAGTGTGACCTGACCCTTGGAGGCGAGAGTTTCGATTGGAACCTCTTGGTGGTAGTGTCGAGGCCTTATGATTCCATTCTTGGTATGGATTGGCTATCCACAGTTCATGCCCAGATCGACTGTTTTAGGCGAAGAGTGCGGTGTGTCCGCAGTGATGGAACGAGTTTCTCTTTTTTCGGGTGAAAGAGAGACCCAAGCAGTGCAGGATGGACTCGTTCTTAGGAAGGAACAAACGATTTCACATTAGTTGGCTAACCTAGCCCTTGGTGCAACAAATGTTACGAGTTTCCAGTTTCCAACAGTAGTGGCTAAGTACAAGGACGTCTTTCTGGAGGATGTCCCCGGACTACCTCCCCGTTAGGAGATAGATTTATACATTGAGTTACAACCCGGGACGACACTGATATCAGCATCAGCATATCAGATAGATCCTGCAGAGCTTCGTGAGCTGAGGGTGCAGCTGGAAGACTTGCAGAAGAAGGGCTTTGTGAGACCCAGCGTTTCACCCTGGGCGGCCCCAGTGCTATTTTCCAATAAGGCAGACAGGAGCTTGAGGCTATGTGTGGATTACTGGCGCTTGAATCAGGTGACCATGAAGAATCAGTATCCACTATCGAGGATCGATGACCTCTTCGACCAGTTGAGAGGGGCACTATGGTTCTCAAAGGTTGATCTACGATCAGGCTATCACCAGTTTCGAGTATGGGATAAGGATGTACCGAAGATGGCTTTCAGATGTCGCTACGGTCACTATGAGTACTTGGTGATTCCCTTCGGCGTGAAGAATGCCCCGATAGTGTTCATGGGACTCATGAACTAGATCTTTTAGCCCTATCTAGATCGGTTCGTAGTGGTCTTCATCGATGATATCCTTGTGTACTCTACGTCCGAGGAGGAGCACGCGAGACACCTAAGGATGGTTCTGGACACACTCCAAGAGCACCGGTTGTATGGGAAACTTTTGAAGTGTCAGTTCTGGATATAGGAGGTCCACTTTCTGGGACATGTTATCTCAGTATATGGTGTAGCAGTTGACCCAGCCAAGGTGGAGGCAATACTAGCATGGGAGCCACCCCGGAGCGTGACGGAGGTGAGGAGTTTCCTTGGGTTGGCAGGCTACTATTGGAGATTCATTCTTGATTTCTCTAGGATTTCAGCACCCATGACAGCTTTGACCCGAAAGGGGCAGCCTTTCGTGCGGACTGAGAGATGCCAGCAGGCTTTCTAGTAGTTGAGGCAGAGTCTGACAAGTGCCCCGATCTTGAGATTACCGGAGGTGGGTGTCAAGTACGTAGTGTTCCGCGACGCATCAGGAACCGGGCTTGGTTGTGTCCTGATGCAGAGTCAAGCAGTGATTTCCTATGCCTCACTCTAGTTGAGGCCCCACGAGAAGAACTACATGACCCATGATCTTGAGTTGGCAGTGGTAGTCTTCGCGTTGAAGATGTGGCGACACTACCTAATGGGCGAGCAGTTTACCGTTTAATCTGATCAAAAGAGTCTCAGATATATATTTTCTCAGAAGGATCTGAATTTGAGACAAAGATGATGGCTTGAGTTCCTCCAGGATTATGAATTTGAGATCATTTACACACCTGGGAAGGGGAACGTTGTGGTAGATGCTCTCAGCAGGAAATCCAGTTCACAGTTGCTGGATGAGGTGACGAGGCAGTTGGCCTCCTTACAATTATCCTTCATGGATGGAGATGAGGGATCTTACCTTCAATCGATGGTTGTTACCCCTCCACTCTTACAGTGAGTCAGGGAATCATAGCGCGAGGATTCTAGCTGTGAGGCTCTACATGCTCAGATATCCATAGGTGTTGTGGCTGATGGATATTCAGAAGGTGGGGAGCACGTTGTTCTTTTCAGAGGGCGTATAGTAGTACCGGTGACGTTGCGGTAGGGGGTTCTAAGAGAGTTCCATACATCTCCTTTGGCGGTGCATCCAGGCGTGAAAAAGATTACAAGGACCTCTGGCGTCAGTTCTGGTGGCCAGGAATGAAGAAGAGTGTGGCAGAGTTTGTTTCTCGGTGCCTTACTTGTCAGCAAGTAAAGGCTGAGCACCAGGTGCCAGCAGGTTTGACTAAGCCCCTTGAGGTGTCAGAGTGGAAGTGGGATGAGATATCCATGGACTTCGTGACAGTTCTACCACGTACGTACAGGGGACACGACACCATCTGGGTGATCGTTGACCAGCTCACCAAGTCAGCCCACTTCCTAGCCATACGGGAGCAGAGTTCAGTAGAGAGCTTGGGAAGCCTCTACGTATAAGATATAATTCGACTTCATGGAGTTCCATCAACGATCGTCTCAAACCGTGATGCTCGATTCACATCCCGGTTGTGGAAGGGATTGCAAGAATCTTTTGGGACTCAGTTACGCTTGAGCACAACGTTTCATCCCCAAACTGATGGTCAAACAGAGCGAACCATCTAGGTCCTGGAGGATATGCTACGAGCTTGCATACTTGACTTCAGTCGTAGCTGGGATGATAACCTACCACTGGTTGAATTTGCTTATAACAACAGTTATCATTCCACTATTGGTATGTCACCATTTGAGGCTCTGTACGGGTGACCTTACAGGTCACCACTTTGCTGGACTGACCCAGGAGAGTCAGCACTCATGGACCCAGAGATGGTGAGAGCTACTACAGAGAAGGTGCAGGTTATCCAGGAGTGGATGAAGACTTCACAGAGTCGGAAAAAGTCTTATGCCGACAAGAGGCGGAGGCCCTTGGACTTTGAGGAAGGAGACCATGTGTTCCTTCAGGTCTCACCTCGACGGGGATCGCAGAGATTTGGATGAGGCGGCAAGCTATCTCCGAGGTTCATTGGCCCTTTTTAGATTCTGATTAGAGTTGGAGAGGTGGTGTATCACTTGGCTCTACCTCCTCAGATGGACCGAGTACACAACGTCTTCCATGTGTCGTAGCTGCGGAGGTATGTGCATGATCCATCACACGTTATCGACTGGGGTGAGCTGGACATCGATGATGGAGTGACCTTTGCTGAGTACCCAGTGGAGATTAAGGATCGATAGGAGAAGATCCTTCATGGGTGAGCTATTCTCTTGGTGCGTGTTCGGTGGCAGCACAGGAATCTACAGGAGAGCACGTGAGAGCAGGAGGTTCAGATACGTGTGCAGTACCCACATCTTTTTGAGTAGCCCTTGTTTTGGATTTTTGGGGACGTAAAATCCCTAATGTGGGTGTGATTTAATGTCTCAGATTTTCCATGATTTACTTTTAATAAAATGTGGAAATTATTTTGAGACCAGGCTCTGAGACGACGTGCAGTTCCGGGGCCCGGTGAGCCCGAAACAAATGTTTGAATTTAATTAAATGATTAAATAACGCGCACATGTGGTTTTCCTGAAAAAAAGTGGGATAACTCCTGAACAGGTGCTCGGATCATAAATCCAAGGGAACCGTTGCGTTCAGAACAACGATTTTACCTTAGGCTAGGCCTAACATCAGCCGGCGCAGGTCGGTGGTGAAATCTAGTTTTTGGACGTAACAGTAATAAAATATTTAATAAAAATATTTTATTCTACAGAAAAATCTTTTTTTAAAATTTGTTGCAGCGTATATCTTTTATCCTTTTTAAATAAAGGCTTGCGCAGAGGTCCAGGGTTACAAAGCTCATAACCCTGAAACCCTTGGCGGCTCTGGAAGCTCTGGAGGAAACCCCCAACGCGGCGACGTCGTTCTTGATGATTTTCTCCAGCGACAATGACGCGACGACCGGATCTTCATCGACGAACGCCGCAGATCCAAGTAGGATGTTTGTTTTTGATTTTCCTTTCCCCGTTCTTGATTTCTATGATAAACGCGGACTAATATGCGAACCGATTAGCCCTCGGATCGATCATTTTGCGGGCGGGTGTGATTTGGGGTTTTAATGGGAAATCAAATACTCGAGAATTATATTCTATTGATTGTTGTGGTTTTGATCTAATGGCGACAAACCCGGATCGTCACGAACAATGATCGAGGTTCGTCCCTCTTGTTCGATTCTTTGTATTTTTCTCCCTCATGTTCTTCGTTGTGTTCTAGGCGTTCTTGGAGGAAATCGATCGTTGCACATTCGTTTGTTGGTGAAATGATCCAAGATTGTAGATCCAACCCCAGAGTGATGTCATGGAGGTGCGACGACGGTTTCAGCGGATGATTCAGAGCGGATCGAGAGATATGAGTTTTTGGGTGTTTTTCTTCGGATGGATCGTTCGAGGTTTATGATCCAATTTAAGCACCAAAAACACCCGTTTTGGTGTTCGTATGATGAAACGAACCAACCCCTGGAGTATTGGGACGAACAGACGAGAAACCGTGGATATGGAGGATCAGCCGCAGCACGAGGAGGAAGACGGCGTTTCTGAAAAAATCCCAACTACACGGCGTGTAGTATGGGCTACACGACCTGTGTTCATCAGCGGACCACCTGGCATGTACTTTGGGAGTACACAGACACGGGTTGAGTACACGGCCTAGGACACGGCGTGTATACCCCTCCCTGACCAGACCCGGCCAGATACACGGGATACCCCATGTACTGGTACACAGGCAGGCGACACGGACGAAGACCGTGTACGGGCACATGGCCAGCGTACACGGAGCGAGCCCCAGGTGCTCGGACACGGCGTGTAATCCTACTACACGCCGTGTAGTTACTTTTTATATGATGAGCCAAATGACATGGGCCGTTTACACGGGCAGTACCTGGAGTCAAGGAACACGGCGTGTGATTATTCTACACGCCGTGTAGTTGAGTTTTACATAGCTTGAACGAATGACACGGGCCATTTAGACAGGCAGTACCTGGGGTCAAGGAACATGACGTGTAACCATACTACACGCCGTGTAACCAATCTTACATGGCTTGATCCAGTTTCCTTCTATGACTTGGGCTAGTTTCCTTAGGGTTCGTCCCCTTGGCCTTTCTCCTGAAGGTTCCCGGTATCATTTCATACATATAGGAGTATGATCCCTTCAGCAGGTCTTCCTAAATAGATTTTTTAAAATCCCCTCTGTGAGACTTAG
Source organism: Viscum album (assembly GCA_963277665.1). NCBI lineage: Eukaryota > Viridiplantae > Streptophyta > Magnoliopsida > Santalales > Viscaceae > Viscum > Viscum album. The sequence continues at coordinate 770,654,221 of OY728121.1, forward strand.
AGCCGGATCCTCTATTAATTCCTGGAACCCTAGGTAGAGTTCTTGGTATCGACATGACCAACTTTACCCGGGCGCCGATCCTCTGCTTAGCGGATTAGCTCAGACTGAGTTGTCATAATTACCCCATGACTTGGTTGTGATCCTCACATGAGAATCATGTTCTCAAAGTACTTGTAGAGCGTGTTCTCCCAAAACGAGTACTTCGTATCTCTCTCTTCAGACCTAGGATTGTGTTCTCCCGGTTTCATGCTTAGTGGAATCTTTGAGCTGGATCTTAGTTGTGGTTTCGCAATGGTAATTTGTGTATGAGTATATCTGGATATTCTTGTTATATGTTCTGTAGACATATGCTATGTAGAGCTGACTGTATCTTTCTTTTGTGGTATTTCCCTTATTGTATCCCTTTGTGGTTTCAGGGTGTCCTACTGGGTATTGTTATACTCACCCCTGCACGGGCTTTGCCCGCACATGTCGTGTCTTGTGCAGAAGAGCGAGCCTTTGATAGGATTCTAGGCAGATGAGGACTGGACAATACTCAGTGAGATCAGACAGGACGAGGTGTGTCCCTACGGCTACAGATTGCAGTCCCAACACCTTTCTTTACAAGTTGGACTTTGTTACGGACTCTCTTTTGGTGGGATTGTACTTTTGGCCCAGGGTTTTACTTTCTTGTAATTTACTTTCCTGTCGTACTATGTTGGTTGGGTTTTAGTGTATGCATGCATATTTTCCTTTTAGTAGTTTTTACTTTTCATCTTTGTGGGCTTGGAGATGTGTGTGCGTGTGTATAGGTTTATAGGAAATACCTCCCATGTTAGTAGCATGCCTACTCGGTGCTAGTTACCAGCCCCTGGCCTATTAGAGGCAGACTTGGGGAGTTGCGGCTCAGGACCCACTGGGACGGGTCGTGACAAGGATGTACAGTGATCCAGCCACTGGAGAGATTAGAGGATATCGCCAGTGTCAGATTGTGGTTAGTATTATTTTTTTCAGTTTGATAATTAACTGCATATAATATTTTCACAATTTTAATTTCAAATTGGACTTGAAGGAGTCATATGAGGCTGCGACCTCTCAGACACAAGCTGGGAGTCAGAACGAGGCGTCTGATCAGACCAATGCCCACCATTTCGATGAGACGACATGGATGTAAGCGACTCAGTATGGATTTGAGAAGGGCCGAGTAGTTGGTATCGGCTCTCATGTGACTCCTGGTACTTATTATGGTACTGCTGCGATTTCGGCGTCCAGCTCGAGAGGAGCTCATGGAGAGGCATCATCTTCTACCTCACAGTATCAGGAGCGGTTGTGAACTTAGTCTGAGCTAATAAAGTGTTTGCAGAAGCAACATGAAGAGATGCTTCAGCAGCAGCAGCAGCAACACCATCACGATAAGAAGATGCGTCGATGGCAGCAGTAGCAGCATGAGCAGATAGAGTACATGCGTCGTCTGACTCGTAGTTTAGGGATGAAGTTTCCTCCACCATCTCCTACAGCTCCTCCACCTCCTCCATAAGACGACCCCAATGATTTTTTTATGTTAAAAACATTTGAATTCAAGATTTGGTGTAATATGAACTATTTTCAGTTTCTGTCTTTTATATTGGTGCGAATATTGCATAATTTAATTTTTTTCTTTTTAATATTTTATTATTTATTATTACTATTATATTTTTTAATGTTTTTTTATTTTACTAATGATAATAATAATATTTTATGAGTTTTTTATATTTTTTTGTGAATATTGAGAATTTTAATATTTTTTTATTATTTAAAAATATTAATATTATTTTTTCATTAATCATAATTTTATTAAATATATTTTTTAGTATTATATTTTTTAATGTTTGTTTATTTTACTAATAATAATAATAATAATAATATTTTATGAATTTTCTATATTTTTTTGAGAATATTGAGAATTTTAATATTTTTTTATTATTTTAATAATAATAATATTATTTTTTCATTAATTATAATTTTATTAAATATATATATTTTTTATTTTGATTATTATTTGCGACGGGACCTGTTGTAATGGGATTCCGTCGCAAATAGTTTAAATATATATTTTGAAATACTATTTACGACGGGCCTATCGCAAAAAGTTTATTTATATATAATGCATATAATCGGAGAGTTATTTGCGATGATCCTGTCGTAAAAAATGGTATTTGTGACGCTGTTTTCTGCAACGAGCTATTTGCAACGGGACCCTATCGCTAAAGCTTATTTGCGACGGGATCCCGTCGCAAATAGCCCGTTGAAAATAGCACAAATTCCAGTAGTGCAAGGGCGGTCTCCTTGAGCATCTCGAGCTTCCGCTCGGTCCTTTGCTTCTATCTTCTAATTAAATGCAAACAACACAATCCTACAACCAAATAGAATCTACTCGGGTACCCCAATACAATGGCGGCCCAAGTAGGGTGTGAGATATAAATCTCAGTAGGCCGGGACCATCGGTGTCTACCCCAAATCTAGACAATTAATAAATAATCTAAACCGTGTAAAAGCATGCATAAATAAAGCAGTACAAAGTAACTATATACCCAAGTACCTGATTCAGTCCTCAGGTGCTGTCTGAACCTGCATTATACATTTATCTTGCATACTCAACAATCATTACATAATCATTTTCATTTTCAATTATTCAAACCTAATTAAATTACGAAAGTCTCGAGATTCGTCCTAAGATCGACATCCCCCGTATAAGTCACTCACCACAGATGTCTCTAAAGTCCATCTAAGTAATCAAAGTAAAGACCGAATCCAAGCTTGTTCTTTGGTTTGGATAACACGTCATAAGCAATTCAATTTAATATTCCATATACTATGTCTGAGCCCGTCCACTGAAATAGTGATTCACTCCTGGGTCCGTCCACTAATAGTGATTCACCCAATTCATTAATAATTCTGAAGCCTTTCTCATATTCAATTCACAAATCATTATGACACAACAGTTTTCATTAACCATTAATTCATTTCATGTATGACCAATTAGACCCATAGTCCAATGTCAATTAATGGGTGTAGAACATCATGTCTAGCACCCTCGTGAGTATTTGGAGCATCAGTCCTTGTATCACAACCCATGGGTATTTGGAGCATCAGTCCCTGACCCATAAAAGAATATTTGCATTCAAGATGGGTGTAGAACACCATGTCTAGCACCTCGTGAGTATTTGGAGCTTCAGTCCTTGTCTCACAACCCACTTATCAATCATACGCATATATTTATCATTGGTGTAGAACACCAAGTCTAGCACCCCGTGAGTATTTGGAGCTTCAGTCCTTATCTCACAAACCGTTTATCAATCAGACATATATATTTATCATTGGTGTAGAACACCATGTCTAATACCCCAAAACCATCAATTAATTAATTCATAAATTAATTAATCCAATCCGTTAATTAATTCAATAACTAATTAACAACATAAATCACCCATCAAATAAGTCAACAATTAATTAACCATTCAACATCTCAATAGTAAATAATTAATTAACAATTAATTATTCTTAGCAAGCCAACTAAATAATTAACTCAACATTTAATTATCCAAATTCTTTAACAACTCTGAACCCGTCCACTAAAACAGTGATTCATCCAGGACTTTAACAATTTACATGCATGTTATAATCATCTCAGAACATGCTGAACAAAGCCCAGATATTTAGCAACTATCTCACACAACATATCATATTTTTAAACAACTCCATCCAAGACAACTTAAGGCATGTAAAAATAATACGCATCAAAAGGTACCCTTGGCCAATAGTAGTAACAAACAATCAAATCAAAATCTTAATTTAATGCATGAAAATTAATTAATTAAACAATTAATTAATTAAATCTTATCTATTTAACCAATAATCAATTAATTGACCATTTACCATTTAACATGTAATAATTAATCCATCCATTAATTATTACCAGTTTCCAATTTATATTAGGAACACGTCAAATATTCAATATTATCAATAATCAGTAAAAGACACAATTTTATTCCAACTCATGACTTGATAATTAATTCTAAAATTAATCAACCCATTACCCATTCTGACCATCCAAATCATTTAACTGTTTAATCATATCACTTCAACCAAATTAGAAAAACATGCTTAAAATCAACACATGTTCAAGTCCTCATTTATCTCATGTGGGCAACATCATTTAATAACATCAAAAGTGTCATGCATCGACATATCATAATCAAGGAAACTAACCTTATCAATTTATTTAAAGAAGCTAGAATTCTTAAATAAAGTGTTAAGGATTTGGGACCCTACCTCAGGGTGGCACCATTTTAAATCCGAAACGCTTTAATATACTTGGCAGAAACCTATCCACAATTGGTCTCCAATTGCACGCGCACAAACCTTTTTTATATATATATCTTTCTTACACACACACACACACACACAAATATATATATATATATATATATATTCACACATGCGCCCTGCAATAATATAAATAAAATTCAAAATAATAAACAAGTACTCAGAATAAAAGCAGTAAGGACCAACTCACCTCTAACTAGGTAACAAGGACTCATATAAATGATCAAACCCTTAATTAAATGATGCGAAACAATACCATAGTTATATAACCTTACCCGAAACATGACAACAAAGAGAAAATAAACCCATCTGCCTTGCCTTTGTTGGCAGATGCTAGAATACGGTCCAAAGGGGCTAGAGGAGCCCCTTGCACATCCCTAGAATCGAAGAAACAAGGAAACCCAATAAAACCCGAAACTTAGGGTTTTGGATAAGTAAACAGGGCAATGGAGGATCCAAACAGCCGATGCGAATCACAAAACAAATTCATACGGACTCACCTCGCTGAGACAGACAAGATTCGAGAAGACACCGGGAGGATTTGATCGTGCGAAGAGGAGCCGGCGAGGGGGGTATAGCGCACCTCAAAGGAGGTGCCTGGTGCATTTATGTTGTTCCTCCTGTATGGTGGTGTTCCACCCTTATGTTCTCTCCCCTAATTATCAATTACACCCAAGATAAACTAATAGTCTTAATATAATAATAATAACATTTATTATTCACATTTAATATAATGTTACTTCATTAACTAACCTTTAAATAAATGTTTCAAAATTTATTTCTGAAAACCCCTATTAACCATCCAATAAAATTAATACAATAATAATAATAATATCCTTATTATTATTATTATTAAATATTTATTTTATTTAAAATAAAATAAATAAAAAATGCATTTTAAAAACCGGGTAACTGCACAACTAACCCACACCATTTGACTAACCGTGCATAACCCGATATCTACATTTAAAATGTTTTAATTAAATTAAACCCAACTCCACATTTATTCCTTATTTAATATTACTATTTAATATTACCCTTGTTCGATAACACCCAATTCCTTGTTTACACATTATTTAATTAAATTCGTTCAAAAAATTTAATTAAATAAATTCCTCACTTCATGTTTTTTAATTAAATTATCTCAACACAATTTAATTAAATTTAAAAACTCCAAATCATCATTATTTAATTAATTATCAGAACACAAATTAATTAAATAAAAACCTCCGCTTCGTAGCGATTAATTAAATTCTTATTGACCTTTAATTTAATTAAATGAAACCCAAAAAAAATCCATTATTATTATTATTCATAATAATAATAACAACCACTCATAAAACCATAATAATAATAATCGTATTATTATTATTCTTATTATTAAACCTTAGATAAAACCCAAAAACTCTTATAAAATAAAAACACTTCTTTATTAATTATGAAACTTCTTATTTAATTAGACATTTCTTTGAGATACCCAAAAGCCTCATTAATTTCACATAACTATTACACCTCATTAAACATCCAATTAAAATCTTTTAACATAAATGTTACACCCCATTTAATTAAAAACGATTCTTCATTAATTATTCTCTTAATAAACATTTCATAATTAATTATGAAACTCCCTATTGACCATTTAATTAATTTTTTTAACATTTATTTAACTAAATAACCACAATAATAATAACAACATCATTATTATTATTATTCCAATTTTCATTTATTGAAAACCCAAACCCCCAATTTATTAAAATATCATCAATAAGATAAAAATTCCAACCCATAACCCCTAATTTAATTTCCATAACAATAATAATTATTACATTCAAAAAACTAAAATAATAATAATCTCATTATTATTATTTTTCAAACCATTGATAAATGACACACCACTATTTAATAACAACGATTCATTAAATCTGAAAATCCTAATTTTATTAAATGTTTCTTTGAGAAGCTCAAAAGCCACATTAAATTCTCATAAATGATAAACTCCTCTAACATGCAATTAAAATCTCAAAGCAGCAAAATAATTTATGACACCATAATAATAATAATAACATTATTATTATTAGCGCATTCCTCCATTTAATAATAAATAGTCCTTTAATAATTCTAAAACTCTTTATTTAATTAAAACAGTTTTTCAATAAACCCAAAATCCACATTAATTTCTTCAACCGCCATTTAATTAATTCTTTATCATTCATTTAATTAAACAACCACAATAATATTAATAATAATAACTTCATTATTATTATTATTAAAAATTTATTTTAATTAATCACAATCTCTCATATAATCTTATTTAATTAAATTAAATAATTTATTAAATAGGGTAAACTACACAGGTCGGACCACAACTGTGGGATGCCCGTGCAGATTCATTAAAGTGGACTTTTCTAGATCCGGTGCTCCCAAGGCACTTTGGGACACCCGCTAAAAATTATCAATTAATTATGCAATTCCAAAAATGACACCTTTGGGTGTTCTAACACTTGGAATAAAATTCTGGAGCTCGGTTTAAAAAAACAACCCATCGATAAAGCGATTTTTTTTGAAAACCTTTGTATTTTAACCCGGTTAAAAAACACGGGACTTTACAATATACCCACCTTAAAAAATTATCTTCCCTGAGAAGCCATCAAGAACCACTAATAAAATAACCAACCTACCAAGGTCATTTAATCTTGTTAGAAGTGACGTGTTTCATTCCCAACGCCAAACAAACCTTTAACCCTTCACAAGCCTAATGGATAAGACTTTAAAACCAGAGCCAAAGCTCACTTTATATCTTAAACATCGAAACATATCTTATATCTTAGGCCATTAGAGGGACCTCATCAACAAAAACAGTTGAATCTTGATCAATCAACATAACATGTTGCACATGCTTCTCTCGAAAGACGCCTCAGAAACAAAACCCAATTTCACCCTTTATCTGACGACGTGCCTTTAAAACTATCCAAAACCATCCGCATGTAAAATGAAGTCCTTAACCGACCTGTGGTTAAATTTCCATGTCAATTCATCCCAATTCTATTTTAAAACAACCGTTCTCCAACACACAAAAAAACCAAAGAATCAACGCACCCCGCGTACTACCCAGATAACAACCACTCATCAAGCCCAACAATATTTAAACTATAGCGTGGCATAAGACCAACACTATCTTAGTGTCTCCATGATGAGGTCAAGATAGGGGAAAATGCTCGCCGTATTCAGAAGAGAGAACTAAGAGAAAAACCAAGGCCATTAAGAAGATCTATCAAACTATTACCGAATAACTCTTTTCTAAAAGCTCAACATCACCTGCCAACATGTTTATTAAAAACAAATCTACAATACCCAACTTAGTATTGTCCATGACATCTCAATAAAATATCAGCTTCTCACCAGCATGTGTTTTTAGAACACATTAACGCATGCGTGTGAAATTCCTCGAACCACATTCACCACGTCAAACATTGATCATAAAAGCCGTAGCATAAACCTATCAGCGTGCCATAACACTAAAGTACCAAGAAGTCCTCCCGATCAGTGGGAAAAACTTACTTTAATGGCCTAGAACATTCTAAGGGTACTACCTACCACGGGTTAGCCCCTTACGAAACATAAACATTGACCCTATCTCTTGGTCATGCAAAACTAAAATCAAAAGGTTCAAAAACCCCCTTTTCTATTAGGGATTTTAATTAATTCATTTCAACCTTTTAACATTTGAATGAATTTAAACATACACACAAGTACATCTTCACAACAAGTCACTTGGTTTTCAAAACAATGACCTACGGAAAAAATAGGCATGCTATCACAAACATCCACTTTAATCACATAACATTCAGTGTTATTCAAATATAAATAGGAAATTTAGCATCTAAATTCCTTTTACCAAAAAGGCGACCTCCAAAGGTCTCATTTTTTCAATCTGGGTTCTTCAAAAAGAAACCCAACAACAGTTCATTACAATCAAAACTCAGTAGTTTTACATTTGTAACCATTTTCAAACAGATTATGGTTGTATAAGGTTCAAACACATGGGTGGACATATACCAATCGATAAGGAACACATACACCTTATCGCTGGAATTTGGCTCCCATTTATCACAATCAACATTTATTTAACATTTTATCTTGAGCACCCATTCACATATCCAAAACATCTCTAACATGTCACCATAAGTAGTAACACAACAACATACTATAACACAGAAGCATGAAACAACAACAAAACATGCTAATAACTGAGGCAGTATGGAATATAATCACTCAAACATGTTAAATCTATCACCAATACATGCTATCAAGAGAGGCATGCTAAAGCAGATCAAAACATGGCATTACACCCAAGGAACAAATCCAAATTAGCAAGCATCCTACTAATGAAACTACATGGCATGTTATATATATGACATTTGAATCTCTAAGTGCCTAAGATGATTCATGTATGAAACATCCTTGCCATATCAGGCCAAGAAAATTATTTTTCCAAAATTCTCAAAATCAATAAATAGTAGAAAATACACCAGTCACTCAAGGTGAAATCATATCAACTATGACCACTAATAGTACAAACATCAATTCCCATACCTATCCACTTGGTCATTTCCCGTACATGAGGTGATCAGTTCCAAGAATGACTATTAACCCAAGAGCCAACACATTCCTAGTCTCTCGTCTACCAACCCCAAAATAGTAAGACAAAGGAAAAGAAACCCTTTGATACCACTTTGTAACGTCCCGAACCGGATCACCCCTGAACCGGTGGCCGGACCGGTTGCCACATGACCTCAAGAGCGTCTCCCCGTATGCTAGAGGCTGCTGACTAGTAGTGAGGGTCTAAAGATAGTCAGTGGGGAGACTATACCCTCTTATCAGAGTTGCACAACAGTATATCAGAGTAAATAAAAAACAATGGCAATAAATAGCGGAAGTAGTCTAATAAATGATAAAGCAGCGGAAGACAAATTTTATAAAACTTTTACAAACAAATGGCCAATGCCAATTATACAGCAGATGCATGCATGACATACTAATGATACAAAAATGGAAAATAGTGAACAAAACAAAATTCTTTACATTCCACTACAAAAATAAATAAACAATAACTCCAAGCCCCGAGGGCAGTCTCCTTGAGCATCCCGAGCTTCCGCTCAGTCCTTTTCTCCTATCTTCTAAGTAAATGCAAACAACACAATCCTACAACCAAATAGAATCTACTCGGCTACCCCAGTGCAATGGCGGCCCGAGTAGGGTGTGAGATATAAATCTCAGTAGTTCGGGACCACCAGTGTCTACCCCAAATCCAAAAAATTAATAAATAATATAAACTGTGTGAAAGAATGCATAAATAAAGTAAGCAGTACAAAGTAACTATATATCCAAGTACCTACTTCAGCCCTCAGCTGGTGTCTGAACCTACATTATACATTTATCTTGAATACTCAACAATCATTACATAATCATTTTCATTTTTCAATTATTAAAACCTCATTAAATTATGAAAGTCTTGAGATTCGTCCTAAGCCCGACATCCCCCGTATAAGTCACTCACCACATATGTCTCTAAAGTCCATCTAAGTAATCAAAGAAAAGACCGAATCCAAGATTTTTCTTTGGCTTGGATAACGTGTCATAAGTAATTCAATTTAATCTTCCATATACTATGTCTGAGCCCGTCCACTAAAATAGTGATTCATTCCTGGGTCTGTCCACTAATAGTGATTCACCTAATTCATTAATAATTCTAAACCCATTATCATATTCAATTCAAAAATCATTATGAAATAATAGTTTTCATTAACCATCAATTCATTTCATTTACGACCAATTGGACCCATAGTCCAATGTCAATTAATGGCTGTAGAACATCATGTCTAGCACCCTCGTGAGTATTTGGAGCGTCAGTCCTTGTCTTACAACCCATAGGTATTTGGAGCATCAGTCCCTAACCCATAAAAGAATATTTTCATGCAAGCTGGGTGTAGAACTCCATATCTAGCACCTCGTGAGTATTTGGAGCTTTAGTCTTTATCTCACAACCTGTTTATAAATCATACGTATATATTTATCATTGGTGTAAAACACCATGTCTAGCACCCCGTGAGTATTTGGAGCTTCAGTCCTTGTCTCACAACCCATTTATCAATCATACATATATATTTATCATTGGTGGATAACACCAAGTATAATACCCCCAAACCATCCATTAATTAATTCATAAATTAATTAATCTATTCCGTTAATTAATTCAACAACTAATTAACAACAAAAATCACCCATCAAATAAGTCAACAATTAATTAACCATTAAACATATAAATAGTAAATAATTAATTAACAATGAATTATTATTATCAAGCCAACTAAATAATTAACTCAACATTTAATTATCCAAATTCTTTAACAAGTCTAAACCTGTCCACTCAAACAGTGATTCGTCCAGGACTTTAACAATTTACATGCATGTTATAATCATCTCAAAACATGCTGAAAAAAGACCAAATATTTAGAAACCATCTCACACAACATATCATATTTTTAAACAACTCCATCCAAGACAACTTAAGGCATGTAAAAATAATATGCATCAAAAGGTACCCTTGGCCAACAGTCGTAACAAACAATCAATTCAAAATCTTAATTTAATGCATGCAAATTAATTAATTCAACAACTAATTAATTAATTAAATCTTATATATTTAACCAATAATAAATTAATTAACCATTTTACATTTAACAAGTAATAATTAATCCATCCATTAATTATTACCAGTTTCCAATTTATATTCTGAACACGTTAAATATTCAATATTCTCAATAATCAGTAAAAGACACAATTTTATTCCAACTCATGACTTGATAATTAATTCTACAATTAATTAACATATTAACCATTCTTAACATCCAAATAATTTAACTGTTTAATCATATCAATTCAACCAAATTAGTAAAACAGGCTTAAAATCAACACATGTTCAAGTCCTCATTTATCTCACATGGGCGAAATCATTTAATAACATCAAAAGTGTCATGCATCGACATATCATAATAAAGGAAAATCACATTATCAATTTATTTTAAGAAGATAAAATTCTTAAATAAAGTGTTAAGGATTTGGGACCCTACCTCAGGGTGGCACCATTTTAAAATTGAAACACTTTAATATACTTAGCGGCAACCAATCCACAACTGGTCCGCAATCGCACGCGCGCACACCTTATATATATATATATATATATCTTTCTTACACACACACACACACACACACACATAGAGAGAGATATATATATATATATATTCACACGCACGCCCTGCAACAATATAAATAAAATTCAAAATAATAAACAGGTACTTAGAATCAGAGCAGTAAGGACCAAATCACCTCTAACTAGGTACCAGAGACTCATATAAATTATCAAACCCTTAATTTAATGATTTGAAACAATACCAAAGTTATATAACCTTACCCGAAACATGAAAGAAAAGTGAAAACGAACCCATCCACTTCGCCTTTCTTGGCAGATGCTAGAATATGGTCCAAAGGGTCTAGAGGAGCCCCTTGCACATCCCTATAATAGAAGAAACAAGTAAACCCAATAAAACCTAAACCTTAGGATTTTGTCTGAGAAAACAGGGTGATGTAGGAGCTAAACGGCCGATGCGAATCACAAAACAAATGTAGACGGACTCACCTCGTCGAGACAGACAAGATTTGAGAAGACACCGGGAGGATTCTATCATGCGAAGAGGAGTTGGTGAGGGGGTGTAGCGCGCCTCAAAGGAGGTGCCTGGTGCGTTTTTGCTGTTCCTCCCATATAGTGGTGCGCCAACCTTATTTTCTCTCCCCTAATTATCAATTACACCCAAGATAAACTAATAGTATTAATATAATAATAATAACATTTATTATTCTCATTTAATATAATGTTACTTCATTAACTAACCTTTAAATAATTTTTTCAAAATTATTTCTGAAAACCCCTATTAATCATCCAATCAAATTAATACAACAATAATAATATCCTTATTATTATTATTATTAAATATTTCTTTTATTTAAAATAAAATAAATAAAAAATTCATTTTAAAAACCGGGTAACCGCACAGCTGACCCGCACCATTTGACTAACCGTGCACAACCTGATATCTACATTTAAAATGGTTTAATTAAACTAAACCCATCTCCACATTTATTCCTCATTTAATATTAGCATTTAATATTACCCTTCATCGATAACACCCAACTCCTTGTTTACACATTATTTAATTAAATTTGTTCACAAAATTTAATTAAATAAATTCCCCACTTCATGTTTTTTTAATTAAATTATCTCAACACAATTTAATTAAATTTAAAAACTCCAACTCATCATTATTTAATTAATTATCTCAACAAAAATTAATTAAATAAAAACCTCCGATTCGTAGCGATTAATTAAATTCTTATTGACCTTTAATTTAATTAAATGAAACCCAAAAAAAATCCATTATTATTATTATTCATAATAATAATAACAACCACTCATAAAACCATAATAATAATTATCACATTATTATTATTCTTATTATTCAACCTTAGATAAAACCCAACACCTCTTATAAAATAAAAACACTTCTTTATTAATTACGAAACTCCCCATTTAATTAGACATTTTTTGAGATACCCAAAAGACTCATTAATTTTACATAACTATTAAACCTCATTAAACATCCAATTAAAGTCTTTTAACATAAATGTTACACCCCATTTAATTAAAAACGATTATTCATTAATTATTCTATTAATAAACATTTCATAATTAATTATGACACTCCCTATTGATCATTTAATTAATTTTTTTAACATTTTTTTAATTAAATATCCACAATAATAATAATAACATCATCATCATTATTATTCCAATTTTCATTTATTAAAAACCCAAACCCCCAATTTATTATAATATCATTAATAAGATAAAAAATCCAACCCATAACCCCTATTTTAATTTCTATAACAATCATAATTATTACATTCATAAAACTAAAATAATAATAATCTCATTATTATTATTTTTCAAATCGCTGATAAACAAAACACCGCTATTTAATAACAACGATTCATTAAATCTAAAAATCCTCATTTTATTAAATGTTTCTTTGAGAAGCTCAAAAACCACATTAAATTCTCATAAATGATACACTCCTCTAACATGCAATTAAAATCTCAAAGCATCAAAATAATTTATGACACCATAATAATAATAATAACAACATTATTATTATTAGCACATTCCACCATTTAATAATAAATGGTCCTTTAATAATTCTAAAACTCTTCATTTAATTAATTAATTTTTGATAAACCCAAAATCCATAATAATTTCTTCAACCGTTATTTAATTAATTATTTATCATTAATTTAATTAAACAACCACAATAATATTAATAATAATAACTTCATTATTATTATTATTAAAACTTTATTTTAATTAATCACAATCTCTCATATAATCTTATTTAATTAAATTAAATAATTTATTAAATAGGGTAAACTGCACGGGTCGGACCGCAATTGTGCGCTACCCATGCAGATTCATTAAAGTGTAGTTTTCTGGATTTGGTGCTCTCGAGACACATTGGGACACCCGCTAAAAATTATCAGGTAATTACGCAATTCAAAAAAGACACCTTTGGGTGTTCCAACAATTGGAATAAAATTCCAGAGCTCAGTTTAAAAAAATGACATGTCGATAAACTGATTTTTTTTGAAAACCTTTGTATTTTAACCCGATTAAAAAACATGGGACTTTATAGTGTGCCAACCGTGCGCTCTCTGTTGTTCCTTAAAAACACAACTTTTCTCAATCCGATGCTCCCGAATTCCAATCATCCATTCAGAAAACTTCTCGAGCCTTTAACCAAGCCTGATATAAACACATTTAAACAATCCCAACTCACGAAACTTCATCCCAAGGCTTGGTTTTAAGACCAACCCATCCAAAAAACAAAAAATTTAAAAAACTTTCATGTTTTAAATCGGTTAAAAAACACGGGACTTTACAATCTACCCACCTTAAAAACTTCTCATCCTCGAGAATCCATCGAGAACTACTACAACATTAACCAACCCACCAAGGTCATAAAGTCTCGTTTGAACAATTACATTGCATTTCTAAACACCAAACACACCTTTAACCAAATCATAATCCCAATGACTTAAACATTTTAAACATGAGACAAAGCTTCGAATCCAACCCAAAACATCAAAACGACGCATAACTGGGCCCATGCAACTAGAGACATGATCCTGTCATCGTCTCCTCAACCACCCACTCGTTGGTGCTTTTCACCAATAGTCTTAGCATCTAATAGTCAACTTCCAAACCACAACTATTTCCTTTAAAGACATCACCAACCCCTAAAACCCACACCCATCCTTGAATCGGTGACGTGCCTTTAAAATAATTCCATCACCAACCGCACACATTACAAATTTCTTACTCAACTTTTGGTGACCTCTCCAAGTCAATCCATCACAAGGCTACTTTAAAACTATCGTTTCCTAGCATGAATAAAAGCGTAACCCAAAGAAACATGCATCCCGCATGCAAACCAAATAAGACAACTGATCATCTAGTCCAACAACTTTTAAAACCTTAGCACAACGTATGACTGACGCTATCTTAGTGTCTCCAAGACAAGGTCAAGATAGGGGACATGCTCATCTCAATCGGAAGATCACACTAAGAGTAAACCCAGGTCACCAAAAGATTAGTCAAACTATCACCAGTCAACTCTTACAAAAAGGGATCGACTCCTCCTACCGATGCTTCATCAACCAAGCCTCGATTCCTATCACCCAAGGCACCTAGTTCTTTCAAAGCTTACCACTAAAAATATTCCAAAAACTTACCGATGCAACACTACCCACCTTAGGAGTGTCCATGTAATCAAAGAAAAGACTAGTCGCTCATAGGAACACTAGTTCAGAAACACCTTAAACACACGTGTGACATTCCATGAACCACGATCACCACATCAACATCTCTCATGATAACTAAAACTTAAACCTATCGGCGTGTCAAAACACCAGAGTCCCAAAAATTCTTCCAAGTAGTGGGATGAAATTACCTTAATGCCCAAACACTCTACTCCAAAGTTAACCCAAGGACATCTTAAATGGATGACCATGACCAAGGCATGTCTATCTTGCTGAACCAAGCATTCCTCAATGCTTATTCCCATATCAAGAGTCAAGATACAATGACCACCCCTCAAAAAAAGGATGTTGTTCTTTAAAACCCAAAAGTAATACTAGGGATAATGACACTCAATGGTACCAACATCAAAAGATCATAGCGGAAACAAATCATCTCAAGCTCTAAGGGTGCTACCTACCTCAGGCTAGTCCCTTATGAAGCATGCACATCAACCCTATCTCTTGGTTATGAAAAATAGAAAACACTAGGCTCAAAAGATCCTCTTTATTTTCACCATTACGATAATTCATTTCAACCTCTAAACATTTGAAATAATTTTAACAAACTCACAAGTAATATTTCACAACAAGGTACTTGGTTTTCAAACAACATCCCATGGGAAAAATAGGCAAGCTATAACAAACTTCCTCTTTAACATTTAACGTTTAGTGTCATTTCATTTAAAATATAAAATTTAGCATATAAATTCCTTTTAATCAGAAGGAGACCTCTGAGGGTCCCATTTATTGAAAACATCCAGGTTCTTCAAAAAGAAACCCTATAACAGTTCATTTCACAAAACTCAATAGTTTTACATTTATAACCATTTTCAAACACATTATGGTTATACAAGGCTCAATCACATGGGTGGTCATCTACCAATTGATAAGGTGCCCATACACCTTACCACTGGAATTTGGATCCCATTTATCATATCCAATTTCAATTTAACATTTTTAACTTTATCGACCCTTTTTTAATTATTCGAATACACGAGTTACCCTTTTCCCAGTTATAAGGCGCCCATACACATTATAACTGAAACTGTATCCCATCATAAATGAAACCAATAAATTCCCACTCATGCAACCATTTACACATCAAAACATCTCTAGCATGTTATCATAAGCAGTAACACAACAACATGTTATAACATAGAAGCATGGAATATAATCATCTAAACATGTACAAGCAGGCATGCTAAAGCAAATCAAAACATGGAATTCCACCCAAGTCACACAATCAAAATTAATAGGCATCCTACTAATGAAACTAAATGGAATGTCATATGTATGGAATTTGAATCTCTAAGTTCCTAAGATGATGCATGTAATGCAATTTCCTTTCCATATCAGGCTAAGGAAAATTTTTAGAATTCTCAAAATCAATAAGTAGCTGAAAATACACCAGTCACTCAAGGTGAAATCATATAAACTATAATCTCAAGAAGTATAAACCTCAATTACCATCCTTAGCCACTTGGTCATTTCCCGTACTTGGGGTGATCAGTCCCAAGAATGACTATTAATCAAGTGCCAAAATTTTCTTAGTCTCTTGTCTACCAACCCAAAACAAAAATACAAAGGAAAAATAATGAAAACCTAAACCTTTGATACAACCTTTTAATGTCCCAACCCAGTTTACCCTCGAACAGGTAGCCGAACCGGTCGCCACATGACCTTAAGCATGCCTCCCCATATGCTAGAGGCTGCCGACTAGTAGCAAGGGTATAAGGATAGTTAGTGGGGAGATTATACCCTCATATTAAAAGTGCACAATGGTAAAAAATAGTAAATTCAAATAAAATCATAAGTAGATATAAGAAATAATCAACTATATAAAGAAAATAGGCCAAAACCAGTTTATACAATGCATGCATGTCATGGTGATATATATATGAAATCAGTAAACAAAATAGCATGCTTTACATCTCATAACAGAAATAAGACAAGACTCAAATCCCCAAGGGAGATCTCAACGAGCATCCTGAGCTCATGCTCGGTCCTTTGCTCCTAACTCCCAAATACAAGAAAAATTCCATAGTCCTACAAGTAAGAAAATCTACTCAGGTACCCAAGTGCAATGGCCACCCAAATAGGGTGTGAGATATACTTCATAGTAGGCCGGACCACCAGTAGTCTAGATCAATCCATACAACGCAATATAACAAAATAGTGTGCATATATAATAAGGCAATAATAGAACTGAATAAATAACCAACAACCCATCTAGGTTCCAAAGAGACACTTGGCGACGATACCCGCTTTGGCCCGTAGCTGAAATAAGAGTCTGCACAAGAATCATACAAGTATATTTATCAAGCATAAATAACTATTAACACTTTACCAATATTTATATATTTAATCATTTATTATATAAAAGGTTCCCATGGTTCCCCATATCCCAATACTAACTTCAGATTGTGCTAGGACCCAAAGTGTTCCCTAGGTAATACCATAACCTATTACCTGATTCTATTCATGTTGGAATTTCTAATCATTATCAACCTTTCTTTATTTAATCACATTTAACTCAGTGAAAGATGAGCATCAGAGGACAACTGGGATTTTGTAGCCTTTACCCATTCTGAAGTAGAAATAGGATGATGTCGTGATGAATTTTGTGACAGGACTACCCAGGACAAACCATAAGAATGATGTTGTATGGGTTGTTGTGGATCGACTGACTATGGTAGCCCACTTCTTACATATTAGGGAAACCTTCATAGTTGATTATTTGGGAAATATTTATGTGCATGAGGTGGTTTGGTTACACGATGTTCTGAGTAGTGTCGTTTCAGATAGAGATCCTCATTTAACATTGAATTTCTGGTAGGGTCATCAGAAAGCCTTGGGATCACAAGTTATTTTAATTAAAATATATCATCCACAAACTAATGGTCAATCTGAGTAAAATATTTAGGTTTTGAAGGATATTTTACGAGCTTGTGTTTTGGATTTTTGTGGTTCATGGGATCAACATATGAAACTCATGGAGTTTGTGTATAATAATAGCTTCCAGGAATCAATCCAAATGGAAACTTTTGAGTATTTGTATAGAAGGTCGTGTTGTTTTCCTCTTTTTTTGATGAAGGTAGGAAAGTTATCACTTGTTGGGCCTAGTCCCATGCATGAGACATCTGAATAGGTTTAGTTGATCAGACATCAGTTGGTGACCATGCAGAGCAGGCATAAATCTTATGTTGATCATCAAAGATGACCTATGGAATTCGAGGTTAGTCATCATGTTTTCCTCCAGGTGTCACCTAGGTTGGGGAAACATCATGTAAGTAAATAGAGAAAGCTAGCACACAGGTTTATCAGGCCATTTGAAATAGTGGAAAGGGTCGGTCCGATGGCATACCTTTTAGCCCTTCCAGAATGATATAGTTCCATACACGATATATTCCACATGTCGCAGCTATGAAGATATCATCTAGACCCATCCCATGTGATAGAAATAGAAAACTTTGAGCTTCGTACTAATGCATCCTTTGAGGAGAATTTGATACAGGTTTTGGAAAATAATGAGAAATATCATCGGGGCAGGACTATACCATTGGTTTAGGTGTAGTGGTAGCATGGGCGAGTTTAGGAGGAGACTTGGGAGAGGGAGTCTGATATGCGAACATAGTGTATGAAATTTTTCACCAAGACCTAAAAGTGATGCTTGGAGCAGCTCAGGGATGAGTTGTTATAAGGTGGGGAGGTTGTAAGATCCCATCTTTTTTTAGGTACATCTCTCTCTGAGTTTTTTGTTAACCTTTTCTTTCGGTTGTGTTTTCATCATGAAAGTCTGTCATTTGAATAAACACAGTATTGGGTTGCAAGGAAACTTGAAAAGGACCAGAGAGTATCCGTGAGGATATATTTGTTGGATAAAATGGATTAAAGTTTGGGGATGTATGCTTATTTGAATTAATGGAGTCCAAATATAAATGGGTTAAGCGTTTCACGGGTTCTTGGTGAGTTGAGAAACTTTAAAAGAGGTCCAGTTTGTTTAAAAGGAAAATGGGCTGAAAAATCAACTGCATAACATTTACACACCATGTAAAGGTATTACACGTTGTGTAATTGTTTGAGGGTCTTAATAAAATAAATCCGAGGGGATGGGTTTTTCAGCATATTCCATTAAAAACATTGACACGACGTGTAATAACATTACATGTGGTGTAAATTCCCGACCTGCTATTTTAAACATGCTAAGCGACTGGATTCTCATTTGTTTTGGATGTATCTCTTCTCCTATTAACCCTTGGGATTTATCCAGGCATTTTTAGGGTGTCAACTTCCCTTATGGACGCTCCGTTTGGGTGAGCAATCCCTGGTAAGTCTTTTTGATTAGTTTTCTTCCTTCTCTTCATTATTCTCTAACCATTGCGGTGAAATCCTTTGACCAATTGCATTGTTGGTTTTGATCTTGACCAGTTTTGATCTAGGAACCTATTTGCAATCATCCACACCTTCTTCCTCATGGGCGTTGGCTATTAGAAGCATTGTTGGACCATCAGTTAAAGGTAGAGGGTCTAAATCTTAACCCCATGGTTTGATAATTGCCAATTTTATGCAATATTGTGATTGTTCCATTATTGTGTGCACCCAAATTAATTAAATAAACAAATGGAATTATTCCTTGAAGTCCTTTGGTTTCAAATGGATTTTTAACTAGCTCATGGTTTCCCATGGGGTGAGCGAACCATGATTATAATTGAATTAGAAATGACTTAAAGTATGTTTAGCATGACATGTGACATAGGGTGTTATCTTGTTATAGAATCCCTAAATTGTGGCTGATTACTTATTGATATAATTGTTAATCAGTTGTGAATTAAATTGAAAGTGGCATATGGAAGAAGAATGGTAATTCACATAATTAACCATTGAGAATTGTGATGTGATATTGTGACATCCATGCTGTATGGTAGGGGTTGTGTTCCATGCTGTAATGATTATATATTGGGCTCAGCTGTGACACTTGCACACTTATATATTGTAATGCTGATATTGAGCGGACTCGACCCTGACACTTGCACACTTATATGCTGTAATGCTGATATTGAATAGGTTCAGCCCAGTCCCATGATAGAATGCTTATAGAGAGCGAGCTATGCCCAATCCCACACTGTAACACATATAGGGCTTTGTCTCAGATACTGTAATGCTTATAGGGCTTTGACCTGGATTTTTGTGGCTATACCATGGTTATATAGTTGTGTTTGGCATGGTCATAAGACATGCTCAGAGATATTCCGACATGGTGTCGAAGTAGGTTATTTTACCTTGGTTATATGGTTGTGGTTGGCATGGTCATAAGACATGCTCAAAGATATTTCAACATGGAGGTGAAGCAGATTATTGTTGTATTTTATTAATTATTAAATTAATTAATACACCAAGTTATCGCTTTATTGCATACACTTCTTATCTGGCTGGTTTTTTTAGACATGGTTGCGTCGACCTACTGAGTTATACTCACACCCTATTCAGGCCGCTGTTTGGTACCCACACAGATTTCGTGGATGCAGGTTTGGACAAGAGAAAAAGACCTTGCTGTTGATTGCTTGTTTGTGAATGGGCTGAAGTTTGGAGATGGGACCGACGTGGGGTTCGAGACCCGAGACTTTGACTATTTTATTTGTGTATGCTAGTCTTTTTATTGTATTTTTCTAGCATGACATTTAGTTACATTCCAACACGTCATTACATTATTCATTATTATTTATTGGATTATTCAATTGGCTTTTGTTGTTGTCTTTCGCTATGTCTTTACATTGATTATTTTCGTTCTATTATGATTTGTTTCTACTGCTATGACACATCATACCAGGGGGTATAGTCTCTCCACTATATACTTCATACCCCCACTGCTAGTTGGTAGCCTCTGGCGTACGGGGAGTCGCGCTTGAGGTCTTGTAACTAACCCTTTCTGACCACGTGAGAGAGTGCCAAATTGGGGGATGTTACAAATAATTACTGATAATTAGTAGTAATTTGCACAAATTAGTAGTAATTAACACTAATTAGTACCAATTACCATTAATTAGTCACAATTAATAATAATTAATGACAATTCATAGTAATTAGTAGTAATTAGCAGTAATAAACAATAATTAGTAGTAATTAACAGTAATTAGTACTTATTGCCAGTAATTAGTCATAATCACTAATAATTATCGATAATTAGTAATAATTATTGATAATTAGCAATAATTATCAGCAATTATCGGTAATTAGTAATAATTAACGGTAATTATACATAATTACCTATACTTTGTACTAATTAGTAGTATTTACAGGTAATTAGTAATAATTAGTAATAATTACCAATAATTAGTAATAATAAGTAATAATTATCGATAATTAGTAATAATTACCGATAATTAGTAATAATTACTTATAATTAATAATAATTAGTAACGATTACGCGTAATTAGTGATAATTAGTAATAATTAGTAATAATTACTCGTAATTAGTAATAATTAGTGATAATTATCAATAATTAGTAATAATTATTAATAATTACCATTGATTAATAATAATTAATAATAAATACCGTTAATTAGTAGTAATTAGTAATAATTATCGATAATTAGTAATAATTGTTAATAATTATCGACAATTAGTAATAATTATTAATAATTATCAATGACTAGTAATAATTACCAATAATTATTCATAATTGGTAATAATTACTGATAATTAGTAAGAATTAGTAACAATTAGTAATAATTATGGATAATTAGTAATAATCAGTAATAATTACCAATAAATATTAACAATTATTAAATATTAGTAATAATTGTCGATAATTAGTAATACTTAACAATAATTACCAATAATTAGAAATAATTAGTAATAATTAATTATAATTTGTGATAATTACTCATACTTGGTAATAATTACAGATAATTAGTAAGAATTAGTAATAATTACTGATAATTAGTAATAATTACCATTAATTATCGATGAGTAGTAATAATAAGTAATAATTATGGATAATGAGTAATAATTAGTAATAATTACTGATAATTAGTGATAATTAGTTATAATTAGTAGTAATTTGTAATATTTAGTAATAATTAGTAATAATCACCTATAATTAGTAATAATTAGTAATAATTACTGATAATCAGTAATAATTACCTCTAATTAGTAATAATTACCCATAATTAGCAGTAGTTAGTAGCAATTAACAATAATTAGTAATAATTAGTAATAATTAGTAATAATTATCTATAATTACTGATAATTTGTAATAATTGGTAATAATTACCAATAATTAGTAATAATTACCGATAATTAGTAATAATTGTCAATAATTTGTAATAATTACGGATAATTAGTAATAATTACCGATAATTAGTAATAATAAGTAATAATTACCGATAATTAGTAATAATTAGAAACAATAGAAATAATTACCGATAATTATAGATAATTTGTAATAATTAACGATAATTATCAATAATTTGTAATAATTACCAATAATTAGCAATAATCTATAATAATTACCGATAATTAGTAATAATTAGTAATAATTAGTGATAATTAATTATAATTAGTAATAATTACCGATAATTAGTAATAATTAGTAATAATTACCAATAATTAGTAATAATTAGTAATAATTACCGATAATTAGTAATAATTTGTAATAATTAGTAATAATTGGTAATAATTAGTAATAATTGGAAATAATTACTGATAATTAGTAATAATTGGTAATAATTACCAATAATTAATAATATATAATAATTAATAATAATTATTAATAATTTGAAATAATTACCGATAATTAGTAATAATTACCAATAATTAGTAATAAATAATAGTAATTAGAAATAATTATCGATAAATAATGATAATTAGTAATAATTACTGATAATTAGTAATAATTATTGATAATTATCAATAATTTATAATAATTAGTAATAATTACCAATAATTAGTAATTACATACAACTAATAACAATTAAAAGTAATTAATAATTTTCTAATTTTCTAATTTTCTCAGACCATCCCTTACTTTTATCAGATTAATCATAAGCAATATTTATATTTTTTAAAACTATGGAATAAGTAATTAAACAAAAAAAATTATTTTAAGATCATGATTAGATAAATTATCATAGAAATCCAAATGATTTTGGTAGAAATCCTATATATACTGGGGGTGTCAAAACTTTTTTTTATCATTTGCATAATCAAAACCAGAATTTGTTTTAGAAGGGACAATTAAGTGTCCATGTAAGAAATATTTTCTGAGGAAATTTGAAACATTTTAAAGCATTGGGTTCATCTATTATGTTTTGGTTTTCAGAAAGATTATTTTTTTAGCATCAACACGGTGAACATAATTCAGGAAAAGATACAAATAATTTGGTTCTAGATCCATCACACTTTAAAAAATTAGTACATGAGGTTATTGGCACATCTTTTCAATAAACATAAACCCAGAATGGTAATTCGAATCCTAAGTTGGAATCATCTTGATTTTATGAGTCGCTGAAATTTGTTGAGTATGCCTTACATCTCGGTTGCAATATAATTTTTTTGAAGTTATTACTGAATTTATTCCTATTAAATCAGATAATGGAATGTTAAATAGTTTTTTTGATCAAATAATTTATTTGGTTAAATAATTGTTACTGTAACACCCCAGATAAATAAAGAATATGAAATTTTTATATTTATCCATATTTGTGAATAAAATATTAATATTACTTTAAAGGGGATTCTATGCTCAATGGCATACCCAATACGCAACAACGAGTTTCTTGGGAATCTTACATTGCACTATAATAATAAAATAATATTATTTTAAATGGTAGTTAACGCCTAGCTGTTGTGATGGAGGGAATGAATAAAACTAACTACAAAATGATTATATACGTTTGTCAAATATTTTTACTTTTTACAATAAATGTTAGAGGATTAAAAATGAGAATGAATCCAATTTTAAGCGTAAACATTCTAATATTCTTTAAAAGGTCGATTAACCGCCTTTTGATGGAGAACCTCTTTTAAATACACTTTTTGACAATTTTATGTGTTATATTTGACAAAATAAAATTCTTTTTTAGAATCGGGACATCAAAATTTACTTTGTGTAAATTTTTGGTATTTTTCCGATAAAGTTCATTTTTTTAATGAATAGTGAAAAATGTTGTATTTTAATTCAAAACCTCTTTTTAATATAATTTATTTATATGATTAGATTATCTTTTGAATTGGTTTTAAAGTGAAATTAGAATATATTTTTACCATTTAATCCAATAGTTGTCATTGGAATTAATTTTACTTTGAAATCAGACTTAAACTAGTGTCAATCTTTTGATACTTTTTGTTTCATAAAAACGCGCTATTTGTTTTGACAGCGAGAATTAATTATTAAACTAATTAATGCAACTTATATGTTTTGAATTTTGTAAAATAGAAATAATTTTTGAATTCAGAATATCAAATATAGCTTAGGGTGAATTTTTGGTAATTTTCTGAAAAACTTCAATTTTTGATGAATAGTGAAACCACTAAGTGGTACTTATAAAAACGGATTTTCCTTTTAAATGAAATTTTGCCACCTTTGTGTTTTGAATTTCAAAAATACGACATAAAAGGTTGTAATTAAGAAGTAAAATGTGGTTCAATGAGATTAAAATAATTTTTTGGTGAATAGTAACTTATTAAGTTTTAATCGCGATTAGAGGTAATTAGTATAGTTTAAGGTAAAAATAATGTTTTAATAATATGAAATAACCTAGACACATGTCCTAACCTAATTGGACGAGTCATGTACGACCAAGAAAATCCATGGGTCAACTTGGGGACCCCATGGAGCCACTTTGGTTGGAAAATGACATAAATACCTTTTTATTTAATGTTAAAATTAAAATGTCACAAACATGAGTTGTTTAACTAAAACAATTTTTACATGGGGTTATACAAGTCATATTTTTGACTATAAATAGTAATTGTAAATATAAAAATATTTCCTACATCATAGTATTTTTTTTATAATTTTTAGACATTAAATAAATTAAATTATTTATGACATCATGATGATGCAACGATGACCTCATTATTTAACGATTTAAATAAAATGGAAAGATAATGTAAAATCTAAGACCTAAACATGTCCAAAACCTATTGGATGGGTGGATTTATAACCCTTATCACCTTATCCTAGAATTATATCAATTTGGGACCTTTTAAATCCAAAACTCATTTTCAAATAAAGTAACATTTCTTTACTTTCCAAGAGTGCCCGTCCTCTCCTCTTATAAAAGACCCCCACCTCTACCTCTTTACCCACACTTAAAAAGCCTTTGGCTCGGCCAAACCCTACCAATTTTGTCTCTCCACATCCCTCTATAACTCTTACAAGCCTCACTTTGGTAATAAGTCTTCCCAAGGAAGCCTTTGAGCTCAAACCAAAGGGAGTTACCCGATTTTAAGGTAATGTCTTCACTTGTGTTCTTTTGTATTATTTTGCTTCTCTAACCCCCTAAACTCTTTTTATTCATTTATTTTGTAACAAATATAGTATCTTAAATATACTATTATGTTGTTATAAGAAGTATTAGATCTAAACTTACACACACCTACATCTAATGGTTAAAGAACATACTGTTTCCGTGGATGGTGAATTTATGCCTCACGAAACGATGATTGTTCAACACTCATATAACACCTTAAAAGGTGG
Source organism: Viscum album (assembly GCA_963277665.1). NCBI lineage: Eukaryota > Viridiplantae > Streptophyta > Magnoliopsida > Santalales > Viscaceae > Viscum > Viscum album. Next base: position 770,680,233 of record OY728121.1, read on the forward strand.
CCATTAAGATGTCACTATATTTATATATGATATATAATATGTTTATGTTTTAATTAATCTTCTGTATTTTTATTTTGTGTCATACCTTTATGGTTTCCATTGTGGGTAAACACGATAATTTCATTTTAGGAAGTGTGGACTACCGCCCCCTCAAAGTGATTTGATTCGTTAATGCCATATGCGGGATGTATAAAGGATGAATTTAAAGTTATTATATATGATTTATGTTACATATAAATTATGAATATAATTCTGTAATTAAAATATACATACCTCTCATTTAGTTTTAATTCCATTAATATGACATAGAAATGAAAGTAGCGTTCATGCGTACGTACGACTTACCGTCTCCACGAACGGTGCATTTCATTTCTTACCTATAAATGATTATTTAATATTATAAATACACGTATATTATGGATATATATGATATATATGATATCCAAATAATGAATATCATTCTGGATATAATGAACCTTTACCACACGAACAACATGTAATTGTAAGAAGTCCACTTTCGACTTAAAAACCAAATATTGACAAAACAAACATTATTAAATTAAATGATTACATAATTTTTATAACATGTAAATAAGTGATATAAAAGGAATAATAAACTTGAAAAAGGTTCTTAATAAAGTATAAATTAACTCACGTTTATTATTCAGGACGTTAAAGAACGATCGAGTATCCTACTCCTCTCTTTCTTTTTAAGTACACTCCTTTATGTCATTCCTTTTAAAGCTCATATTTATTGTTATTGGGATATTATTTTATATTAATATTACTGTAATTTTTATGTTCATATGATGAGAGACCCTATTCTCTCTCATCAATCCATTTTGGAAGTTTTGAGTGGCGCCGTTAGGCTGCTGAATTTTTGTAAGAGATCTAACCTCTCTCTTTCTTTTTAAGTACCCTCCTTTATGTTACCTCTTTTAAGCTCCTCTTTGTTATTATGAGGGTTGTTATTTTATATTAATCTTTCTGTACATTTTATTGTAATATTATGAGAGACCCTATTTGATCTCATCAATCCATTTTTGGAAGTTTTAAGTGGCGCCGTTAGGCTGCCGAGTTTTCGTAAGGGATTTTTCATCTCACTTTTATTCCCGTGGGATTTATGCGACATTTGCCACAATTTCCTTTGAGTGGTTTATGTATTACCCATTATTTTACTCATTGTGTAATATAATTTCATTTATGAGTATTTACATCAATGTTGTATTGTCTTTCTTTCACGGGGTGTATGTTTCGAAAGTTACCCAAGTCGGTAAGGGTACCTTTCACCCTCCTCTTTTTAAAATACTTCTTTTGTTATGTCTTTTAATTCACATACTATTATGTTGGTATATGTTCTTATATATCCTTATTGATGTAAATTTTATGTCCAAGTGATGAGATACCCTTTTTATCTCTCATAAACTCTTTTTTTGAATTTTGAAGTGACGCCGTTAGGCTGTCGAATTTTTGCAAGGGAACTTCTTAACCCAATTTTGATTCTTTGGGATAAACTTGTACTCCTTGAATATGTCATTCTATGAATATGTGTGAATTTACTCTGATTGTTTTACACTTAATATCCACTTATATTTGGTGTATTCATTTGTCACACATAATTATGTAATTGATTTATCCTTAATCCAAGGATACCATCTTTGTATGGGACTTCGTCTCAATCTCCTTTCATTGAGACATATTTTGTTTTATACACAACCTTCTTCTATACGGTGTATAAACCCCTTTGAATTTTATGTTTATTTGAAAGGAATATTTTTTATACGAAGCGCTTACTAAACGAAAAAAGGGAATGTTTTTGTCGTACGTATGCGGCGACAACGACTTCTCCGCTGCCGTAACCATTATTTGAGTTTTAGCTTCCTCTACAAGCCATACCGCTTTTTTAAAGAAAAATAAATACCATGTTTTACGATTCTTTTATTTTGGTATTGAAAATGGTTTTCATAATGTTTTTATTATATCAATGTGTTTTATTGATATCTTGTGATTGAAATGTGGAAATGTTGTGTTTCCTTTATGTATGTTTTATGTGATACAATTATGTTATGGTTCTTGGGAATTATTTTGAAGACGGGTGGTTCCGTGATAAACTAAGGGCAGGTGATACTGATATAGCTCTCCAATGCATTGGGTAACATGAATGAGTGAAACATTAAGGTTTCTCCGAAGAGATTTTGCGAATATACTGTGGTTGGTATTCCAAACATAACCAAGAGGGTTACTCCCTACGTAAGAATGTTATTAATTCCTCAAGTTACCTTTATGTCTTATGATTTCTATGATTTATTCATGTTTTGATGAGTTATGTTAAAGTGATTATGTTTTATGGGTGAAGTATGATTTCATTTTTATGTATATATGAACTCATGTTTCTTTTCCATATTTTTATAACCCTTACTGAGCTTTTTATGCTCATCCCAAGTTTTTTTGAATTTTTTTTCACAGGTCAAGGGAAAGGTACATGATATGATGATAGTGTCAAGGAAGTGTCAAGAAAGAATCCATGTTTTATTTTAAATATGTTTCCATTGATGGGAAAAATGAGTACTACCTTTTTTGCAACCACTTTGATTAAATGTGGAATGTAATTCATGATTTATGATCTAATTCTCTAAAACTCTAAACCTGAAAAGATCCTCAATGTGAATTATTCATTTAATTCAATATTAATTAAGGTTTAAGGATGGGGCCTTATAGTTGGTATCATAGTTCGATTTAGATAACTTTAGAGGTTATGATATTCTTTAAGCATAAGTGACATTACCATAATGGTTAGGATTTTGGAAAGAGTCCTAGTTTTAGATAAAGTGAATGAGTAATTATATCTTAGTGTTTACCTTCCTCATTAGTACATGATGGTTTTTTTGATATACTCACATTGACATTTCTTTTTTAGTGAATGGATGGATCTAGCAGGCACCAAAGAGACAACAGGTTTGAAGGAAGCTGTGGTGGTTCTCTGATTAAGATACTAGATAAAATGGGGGATTCAATGAGGAAACTCGTGGTTGTTCTAAACCAACTATCAAGGAGTCATGATCAACCACTTGAACCTTGGTATGATCTGTAACACATCATGTACAAGATGACCAATCGATGTGGAAGTTCAGGTAATAATTATAAAGGTAACCATTAGAGTTTATATGATCCTTACTTTTGAGGTAATTATGAGTTATTATATGTTATGATGGAAAATGAAAGGCATGAGATAAACTTGAGGTTAAAATATGTTATGATTATTTTTGAATATTTTATCTCATTTTGGGGAATGTTTTAAGAATTATATAGTTTTGGAAAAATGACAACACACAGACCGTGTGACAACCTGTTGCGTCGGACAAAGCTGCGGGAATCAAACCCACAACCAAAGTGCGACTGGTATTTATCACCTACCACTAGACTACGTGAAGTCCCTGGTTAGTTTGACTAATTCTTTTTAGCTAGATGATTTTAGGAATCAAGAGTAAGTTTATTTTGGGTTATCTATGGAAATGATTAACCTATCATGGAGGATATGTGATTTGGTTAATTACTTTTCAATATGATAATTTAAGAGAAACTGATGTCATTTAGAGATAAAAGTTAATTTGTACCTTGGAAGACTATGTGATTAAATCCTTCAAATATTTGGGTTTCAATCTTAGTTTGGTTTACTTTGAAGAATTTTATGGACAAATTGTTTATCGAATGGTCCTTGTTGAACTTTGGGTTTTGTTGGACAAATTTTGGAGATTAAGAATAGATTTTCTTTTTATAAAGGGTTATCCTTTTCTGGATTATCTGATCTTGTACTAACCATTTTGGTTTTGGTTTTGGTTAACGTCTAAAGACATGGGAAGTATATAGTTTTATTTTGTGGATTAGGTGATTCTCTAGAAGTTTATTATAGTACTCTTAATGCAAACAAGTCTTCCTAAATACTCGTCTTTTGGAGAAAATATGAGTTTGATTAAGGAATCTAGTAAAAGTTGAAAGTCTACATGACAAGTAAGTATGTTTCATTATGATTTAGTTAAGCTCAAAAATAAATTCCTCAATGAAAAGTAACTTAAAACAAAAATTTTGTCTGTTAAATTTTCCTACTGGGGAATCAAATACCGTTTAACCCATCACAAGTTTTTGATTTTCTTGTGGTTAACTTTCTCCTAAACATGTTTTCTATCACTCTCCATTAGAACATGACCCTATGTTTTCTCCTCCATGTCCATGTTTTCCTACATGTTATCCTAGTATGGGTTAACTCGGGTGACCTCTGTACTTCTATTTCTTTATTTTAAAGTGATTGTTTTAACGACTCTTGTTCTGATGTGGGACTTTCAAGGATGTTTCTAAGCCCAATTTTAAAATTGCGAGGACGCAATTCCCAAAAGGGGGGAAGGATGTAACACCCCATGTAAATAAAGAATATGACATTTTTATATTTATCCATATTTGTGAATAAAATATTAATATTACTTTAAAGGGGATGCTATGCTCGATGGAGTACCCAATACGCAACAACGAGTTTCTTGGGAATCTTACGTTGCACTATAATAATAAAATAATATTATTTTAAATGGTAGTTAACGCCTAGCTGTTGTGATGGAGAGAATGAATAGAACTAACTACAAAATTATTATATAGGTTTGTCAAATATTTTTACTTTTTACAATAAATGTTATAGGATTAAAAATGCGAATGAATCCAATTTTAAGCGTAAACATTCTAATATTCTTTAAAAGGTCGATTAATCGCCTTTTGATGGAGAACCTCTTTTAAATCCACTTTTTGACAATTTTATGTGTTATATTTAACAAAATAAAATACTTTTTTAGAATCGGGACATCAAAATTTACTTTGTGTAAATTTTTGGTATTTTTCCGATAAAGTTCATTTTTTAATGAATAGTGAAAAATGTTGTATTTTAATTCAAAACCTCTTTTTAATATAATTTATTTATATGATTAGATTATCTTTTGAATTGGTTTTAAAGTTAAATTAGAATATATTTTTACCATTTAATCCATTATTGGTCATTGGAATTAATTTCACTTTGAAATCAGACTTAAACTAGTGTCAATCTTTTGATACTTTTTGTTTCATAAAAACATGCTATTTGTTTTGACAGCGGGAATTAATTATTAAACTAATTAATGCAACTTATATGTTTTGAATTTTTTAAAATAGAAATCATTTTTAAATTTGGAATATCAAATATAGATTAGGGTTAATTTTTGGTAATTTTCTGAAAAACTTCAATTTTTGATGAATAGTGAAACCACTAAGCGGTACTTATAAAAACTGATTTTTCGTTTAAATGAAATTTTGCAACCTTTGTATTTTGAATTTCAAAAATCCAACATACAAAGTTTTCATTAAGAAGTAAAATGTGGTTCAATGGGATTAAAATAATTTTTTGGTGAATAGTAACTTATTAAGTTTTAATCGCGATTAGAGGTAATTAGTGTAGTTTAAGGTAAAAATAATGTTTTAATAATATGAAATGACCTAGAAACATGTCCTACCCTAATTGTGTGAGTCATGGCCGACCAAGAAAATCCATGGGTCAACTTGGGGACCCCATGGAGCCACTTTGGTTGGAAAATGACATAAATACATTTTTATTTAATGTTAAAATTAAAATGTCACAAACATGAGTTGTTTAACTAAAACAATTTTTACATGGGGTTATACAAGTCAGATTTTTGACTATAAATAGTCATTGTAAAGATAAAAATATTTCCTAAATCATAGTATTTTTTTTATAATTTTTAGACATTAAATAAATTAAATTATTTATGACATCATGATGATGGAGCGATGACCTCATTATTTAACGATTTAAATAAAATGGAAAGATAATGTAAAATCTAAGACCTACACATGTCCAAAACCTATTGGATGGGTGGATTTCAAAACCTTATCACCTTATCCTCTAATTATATCAATGTGGTACCTTTTAAATCCGAAACTAATTTTCAAATAAAGTAACATTTCTTTACTTTCCAAGAGTGCCCCTCCTCTCCTCTTATAAAAGGCCCCCACCTCTACCTCTTTACCCACACTTCCAAAGCCTTTGGCTCGGCCAACCCCTGACCATTTTGTCTCTCAAAATCCCTCTATAACTCTTACAAGCCTCACTTTGGTCATAATTCTTCCCAAGGAAGTCTTTGAGCTCAAACCAAAGGGAGTTACCCGATTTTAAGGTAATGTCTTCACTTGTGTTATTTTGTATTATTTTGCTTCTCCAACCACCTAAACTCTTTTTATTCATTTCTTTTGTAACAAATACAGTATCTTAAATATACTAGGATGTTGTTATAAGAAGGATTCTAGCTACACTTACACACACCTACATCTAATGGTTAAAGAACATACTGTTTCCGTGGATGGCGAATTTCTGCCTCACGAAACGATGATTGTTCAACACTCATATAACACCTTCAAAGGTGGACATTAAGATGTCACTATATTTATATATGATATATAATATGTTTATGTTTTACTTAAGCTTCTGTATTTTTCTTTTTTGGCATACCTTTATGGTTTCCATTGTGGGTAAACACGATAATTTCATTTTAGGAAGTGCGGACTACCACCCCCTCAAAGTGATTTGATTCGTTAATGCCATATGTGGGATGTATAAAGGATGGATTTAAAGTTATTATATATGATTTATGTTACATATAAATTATTAATATAATTCTGGAATTAAAATATACATACCTCTCATTTATTTTTAATTCCATTAATATGACATAGAAATGAAAGTAGCGTTCATGCGTACGTACGGCTTACCGTCTCCATGAACGGTGCATTTCATTTATTACCTCTAAATGATTATGTAATATTATAAATACATGTATATTATGGATATATATGATATATATGATATCCAAATCATGAATATCATTCTGGATATAATGAACCTTTGACCACACGAACAACATGTAATTGTAAGAAGCCCACTTTCGACTTAAGAACCAAATATTGACAAAACAAACATTATTAACTTAAATGATTACATAATGTTTATAACATGGAAATAAGTGATATAAAAGGAATAATGAACTTGAAAAAGGTTCTTAAGCAAGTAGAAATTAACTCAAGTTTATTATTCAGGACGTTAAAGAACGATCGAGTCAAGTCGGACCCGATGTAAGGGGTCCTACTCCTCTCTTTCTTTTTAAGTACACTCCTTTATGTCATTCCTTTTAAATCTCATATTTCTTGTTATTGGGATATTATTTTAAATTACTCTTACTGTAATTTTTATAATCATATTATGAGAGATCCTATTCTCTCTCATCAATCCATTTTGGAAGTTTTGAGTGGCGCCGTTAGGCTGCCGAATTTTCGTAAGAGATCTAACCTCTCTCTTTCTTTTTAAGTACCCTCCTTTATGTTACCTATTTTATGCTCCTCTTTGTTATTATGGGGGATGTTATTTTATATTAATCTTGCTTTAAATTTTATTTTAATATGATGAGAGACCCTATTTGATCTTATCAATCCATTTTTGGAAGTTTTAAGTGGCGCCGTTAGGCTGCCGAGTTTTCGTAAAGGATTTTTCATCTCACTTTTATTCCCATGAGATTTATGAGACATTTACCACAATTTACTTTGAGTGGTTTATGTACTACCCATTATTTTACTCATTGTGTAATATAATTTCATTTATGAGTATTTACATCAATGTTTTACTGTCTTTCTTTCACGAGGTGTATGTTTCGAAAGTTACCCAAGTAGGTAAGAGAACCTTTCACCCTCCTCTTTTTAAAAGACTTCTTTTGTTATGTCTTTTAATTCACATAATATTATTTTGGGATATGTTCTTCTATATCCTTATTGATGTAAATTTTATGTCCAAGTGATGAGATACCCTTTTTATCTCTCATCAACTCTTTTTCTGAATTTTAAGTGACGCCGTTAGGCTGTCGAATTTTTGCAAGGGAACTTCTTAACCCAATTTTGATTCTTTGGGATAAACTTGTACTCCTTAAATATGTAATTCTATGAATATGTGTGAATGTCCTATGATTGTTTTACACTTAATATCCACTTATATTTGGTGTATTCATTTGTCACACATAATTCTGTAATTTATTTATCCTTAATACAAGGATACCGTCTTTGTATGGGACTTCGTCTCAATCTCCTTTCATTGAGGCATATTTTGTTTTATACACAACCTTCTTCTATACGGTGTATAAAACCCTTTGAATTTTACGTTTATTCGAAAGGAATCTTTTTTATACGAAGTGTTTACTAAACGACAAAAGGGAATGTTTTTGTTGTACGTATGCAGCGACAACGACTTCTCCGCCGCCGTGACCATTATTTGAGTTTCGGCTTCCTCTACAAGCCATACCATTTTTTTAAAGAAAAATAAATACCATGTTTTACGATTCTTTTATTTTGGTATTGAAAATTGTTTTCATAACGTTTTTATTATATCAATGTGTTTTATTGATATCTTGTGATTGAAATGTGGAAATGTTGTGTTTTATTTATGTATGTTTTATGTGATACGATTATGTTATGGTTCTTGGGAATTATTTTGAAGAGGGGTGGTTCCATGATAAACTAAGGTCGGGTGATCCCGATATAGCTCTCCAATGCATTGGGTAACGCGAAGGAGTGTAACATTAAGGTTTCTCCGAAGAGATTTAGGGAATATACTATGGTGGGTATTCCAAACGTAACCAAGAGGGTTACTCCCTACGTAAGAATGTTATGAATGCCTCAAGTTAACTTTATGTCTTATGATTTCTATGATTTATTCATGTTTTGATGAGGTATGTTAAAGTGCTTATGTTTTATGGGTGAAGTATGATTTCATTCTTATATGTATATGAACTAATGTTTCTTTTCCATATTTTTATAACCCCTACTGAGATTTTTATGCTCATCCCAAGTTTTTTTGAAATGTTTTTCACAGGTCAAGGGAAAAGTACATGATATGATGATAGTGTCAAGGAAGTGTCAAGAAAGAATCCATGTTTTATTTTAAATATGTTTCTGTTGATGGGAAAAACGAGTACTACATTTTTTGTAACCACTTTGATTAAATGTGGAATGTAATTCATGATTTATGATCTAATTCTCTAAAACTCTAAACATGAAAAGATCCTCAATGTGAATTATTCATTTAATTCAATATTAAGTAAGGTTTAAGGCTGGGGCCTTATAGTTACCAGTGGGAAATGTGTTGCCTATAAATTTCTCTGAAAGCAAGAAGTTGGTCTGTAATTTGGGTCTTGGTTATCATAAGATCAATGTATGTTAAAATGATTGCATATTATATTATGGTGAATACGAGTTATTAGTTAATTGTACTACATGTGGAAAATCGAGGTACAAAGAGGTAAAACAAATAAAGTAAAGATTTTTTCCTATTAAACAGGTGAGTTATTTTCTACTTACAACTAGATTGTAGCATTTATTTATGTCTCATAACATAACCTCATTGATGAAATGACACAATTCTAGTATTTCTATTAGTAAAAGCTTAAATCATACATATGATGGTGATTTATGGTAACATTTTGATTAGGTGTATCCATCTTTTTCTTTATATGCTCATAATGTGTGATTGGATCTTTCTGCTAATGGTTTTTGTCCATTTGGTTCTTACGAAAGTTAATATTATTTTTGGTATGTCATTATAACTTTGTAAAACATACCTCCTTGGATGTTGATAAAGTAACTATATATTTTTTAATATCCCTGATTACAGGACATACCAAAAAAATATTGATGTTTATTTAAAGCCATTGATTTATGAGTTAAATTTAGTGCAAAGTAATAATGTCTGTATATATGACGTGGTTGAAAAATCACAATTAAAGGTGAATTAATGTGGATAATTAGAAACTTTATAGTGTATGAAATGTTATCATACTGGAGTACATATGGTACAAAATCATTTCCAAACTGCACGAGTGACAAAAAATTGCTTATGCTTATCAGTGGATGAAAACCTTGTTTTTTCAACTGTCATCGCAGATTTATTCCTACAGACCATCCTTTTCGAATGAATATAGATAATTTTATAAAATATAAAAACAAAAGAGATGGACCTCCAACAATGACCCTAGGTATTGATATAAAATTTATTTTCTCTTAATTATCTCATATTATCTTTGGATCAACTATAAACTAACAAAAAATAGATGGATTTGAGAAAGATCACAATCAGATAAAATAGATTATTTTTTGGGATCGTCCATATTGGTCTGATTTTTTGATCCATCACATGTTAGAGGTCATGCATATTAAGAAGAACTATTTTTATAACATATTTTATAAAGTTTTAGATAGGCCTGGTAAGACTAAAGATAATGTAAAGACATGATTAGATCTTTCCCAAATTTACATGCTTCCAAAATTTGAGTTACTTGAAAATGATTGATCAAATATTTTAATGAATCCAAAAGAGATGTATGTAATTTATAAATAAAATCATTTATTATTATATTAATAGATTGAAGATTTGAATTTTCTAGATGGTTATGTCTCCAATTTGGCTCGATGTGTCAGAAATAGTTATATTACTGGATTAAAATCTCACAATTGTCATGTTATAATGGAAAAATATCCCCGACTGGACTTTGAGGTTTTTTGAATTATTTGATCTAGGATGTGATGATAAAAATATCATTTTTTTGAGAAATTTTTGCAGTGATAACAGATTATGATGCACTGAGTAGGCTACAAAAATATGTTGTTTTAATTTTATATAAATTGGAAAAAAATTTCCACCAAATTTCTTTGATTCAGTGGAATATTTAATATTACATTTACTTCATGAAACAAAATATGGAGGACTATTATAGTTTTTATAGAAATAACCATACAAGAGATTCATGAAAAATTGAAGAAAAATTCATGTAACAAAGTATCAGTTGAAGGGTCAATTGTAAAAGCATATTTTCAAGTGGAAATTTCATTTTTTTGTTCTCATTATTTTCAATATGAATATCCTTAAAAACATAATTTAATGGTACATAATGAGGGAAATGTTGATGATGTAATGGTCCATAAATTATTAGTATTTAATCATATTGATCTTGTTTTTAATGAAGTTCATGAATGATTAAATTCTAATGATGAACAACATAATGCTCATACATATGTTCTGCTCAATTGTGAAGAAATGACACAATTTTTACACTGAGTGATACTTTCACCCATTCTTTATATATTTTTAAAAATTAGATTAATATTAATTAATTTATAGATTATATGATGATTATATCAAGAAAATATTTACACAAATTACACCAGTTTCCCTTAAAGAATGTCGACAACATAATTTTTCCTACTGGTTTCAAAGATTAGTAAAGTAAATTGTTTATGGTAGATTATATGAAATCAATTTATTATTTGTTATATTATTAATTATTTTTTTATATTTTTATATGTATCACAACATGTAGATAAAATTAATACTTGATTATGTGTATTGAGTGACCCACCATCCAAATTAGACAAATATTATAATGCATATGTGGTTAGTGGATTTTGATTTCATACACATTTATATGGTGAATCAGAAAAAATAATAATGAATAATTGTGTTTGATTTAAAGGATATAATTATAAATAAAGTGAAGTTGAATTTTATGAAATGCTGTATGAAATAATTGAGTTATGTTATCTAGGACAAAATTATGAAACAATGTTTAAATGTCATTGTTTTGATACCGATAGAAGGTTACACGTTCATCCACACCATGGAATCATTGACATTAAATAGAAAATCCCTTTTATAGTAAATGAACCATTTATAAGGAATCATCAAGCACATAAATTTTATTATACAAATTATTATGATGCCTAAATATATTTAATTGACTAATGGAGTATAATAAAAATGAAATCCCATGAAAATCAGTTTTTGAAAAGTGAAAGTGGTTTTTTTGAAGTGAAAGAAATTGAAAATTTTCAAGAGACAATACTAAATACATATTTTATTCAAAGAGATACAAATATCAATGATGAAACCCCATAGTTACTAGCTAATGGTGTTGATAATGTTGATGATGTAACCAATGAATTTGAACCGATAAGGGATGATTAAGTTAAAAATCCTATGGAAATTGATGATGCTGAGGTAAGATGATGATATTGACATTTCCAAATATGAAGATGAGGATGAAGATGAATAATGAAACAATTAAATTCTGGTTATAGTCATAATTAATAATTAATATTTGTTTCCAATTATTTGAAAACAATATTATTTTTTGTGTTTTAGATGGATGGCGATGATATCAATGAGATGTTTCATACCCTCACAGATCCTGACCTTCCTAGTGATTAGTCTGAGGACTTATCATCTGCCCCACAGGTTACATCGTCAACTTAGAGGGGTCATGGATTAACAAGATTAATGATTTCTGACCCTATTCCCATGAAAAGTATTCCTCTTAATTTTAATCCACACATGTAGAGGTATGTTTAGTCATATATTTTAATTATTATTTTTATTAATTTATTTATGTACTAATTGTTTGATTATTTGTTCTTTTTCCCAAATTTTTTCATATATAGATATTAGAAATGGGGGTGAAATTCTATGTAATTTTTTTCCATACCATGGGTGACATGGGATCATATTCCCATTTATATTCATCAAAACATGCTTGATCACTGGATGGTACATAAATAAATAATATTTATTTTGAAATTTATTTAATTATTAACTTAATATAATTAATTATTTATATGGTTTATGGTATATCATCAATGATATAATGAGAGTAACCATATAGAAGTCACGGGAGATCTATATACATGAGTGTTGTCATCAGTTTTTACACAATATGAGAAAGAGAGCCATGGAGAGAATTGGAGTCACAATTTTTGATCAGTTTTGTTGTAGACATAAATCTAATTACATTTAATCCCATGTTTGGGATGAATTGTTCTCATTTTGGATAAGAGAAAGTTTTTATAAGAGATCATCATCAGTTTAATAGAACCAAAGGATACTGGAGGTCACACATAGAGTTGGTATTCGTACCTTTAGTATTCATCGACGACATATGGTAAATAATTTTATTTAAAAATTTATATATAATTTAAATATAAAATGTTTATTTCATATTAATATAGGTAGTTTAGAATCCCTATTTTATGAAATTATATATTTTTAAGAAGATGTACACCGATCCTACCACTGGAGAGATTACTGGTGACCGACAACATCAAATTGTGGTTAATAATTTTTTTTGATTTTTAAAATTAACTTAAATTAATATTTTAACTATTTTAATTTAAAATTGAATTTGAAGGAGGCATATGAGACTATGAATTCTCATACATATGAGAGTCAGGTCGAGACTGAGGTTCAGGAAACCTATGAGTCAGGATTTAAGGAGGCAGGTTGAATACAAGCGACCCAACATGGTATTAAGAAAGGTTGAGTGATTGGTATTGGTTATCGATTGACACCTATAAGTTATTATGGTATATATTCATGGTCATGATCTATCTCGAGGGGTGCTCATGCAAAGTCTTAATTACTGTTTGTAAAGTATTAGTAGAGGTTGTGAGTTTAGAATGAGATTATAGAGAGCATGCATAGAGAGCATGAGGAGATTCATCGACAATAGTAGAAGTAATAGGAGGAGTAACATCGATGGTAGGAGAAACAACATGAGAAGATGCTGGACTATATGCGATGACTTGTATAGGGTATAAGGATGGAGTTTCCTTCACCTAGTCCTTCAGATGATCCCCTTATATAGTGATCAATGATATTTTATCGATAAATATATTATGATAAGTTTTGGATGGACATATTATATGTAATATGGTTATTAATTAATATGTGAAAGGTTTTATATATTTGTTTTTTATAATTTTTTTGATATTATTTATTTTATTTTATTTATTTTTTATGATGAAATAATATTTCCATAGAAAAATTTTATTATCAATGAAAATTTATATCTGTCACAATAACCTTTTTTGGAAGAAATAAATTTCCATCGTAAATAATAATTCTTTCTATTTTTCCAATGGGCGATGCCAAAAATTATTTTCAATGGGGAAATTATCCATTGAAAAATATTGTTTTTATCACATCATTTTCCACCATAGGCCAACTATGTTGGGTTCCCATTGCAATTAACTATTTTGATGGGTTTATTTCGCAATTGAACCATCACAAATAGTTAAAAATATAGTAGTAGATATAAAAATCCATGAAATAGTTGAAACCCACTGATATTGAACTGATCATATAATATGATTCCTATCTACAATAAAATATGGTTACTTGGGCCTTTTTTTGAAAAAAAGAGCGTCGAGTTGTAATTATGACTTCTCGATGTTTTTTAATAAACGATATAACATATTGAAGCCAACAACAACAATTTTAATCATAAAATATGACGGTCACATGCCACTAGTATACTATCATTTATGATTTGGTTATCAATCATAATGTATGACTGATATCATATTTAAGTGTCACCCTTATCAGTCATACCTTATGACTGGGTTGGATCATAAAATATGATTTAGAAGGAATAATTTTTTTTATTCAATTATAAAGTGAATTAAATATTTATGAATTGTTTATAAATAATAATGAAAGGTATTTAAGTGATATTTATTAATTTATAAAGAGTTTATAAATTAATTAATTATAAAGAACTTATAATTAATTAATAAATGTTTATGAAACATTTATTAATAATTATTTCTTAACATTAAAAGTTAATATTAACATACCTTTTATAAAATTATATGGATTGTATTATGAATTAAATAATGAGTTTATTTAAACATAAGGTTAATTTAAAAAGATTTTATAAATTAAAAAATAATACTACAATATAAAGAGTTTATATTTAATTATGAAATGTTCATAATAATAAATTTTGTTCAAATTAAAGCTTTATTTTTGGAAAATGATTTAAACCTCATCAAAAGGAGTTTTGATGATTAATATGATCAAAGTTTTAAATAAAAATAATTATGTTATATTTAGATTATAAAAATAGTTTTCATAATATAAATTTAATTATTATTTTTTAATTCATAAAAATACCATATATTCTAAGAAAATTCCATAGAATAAATATTATGAAAAGTTCATATTATGAAATGAATATAAAACATTTATATTCAAAATTATAGGATGTCCATAATGATTAGCTAAAATTATAAAGTCTTTATGATTAATATTTGATTTATGAATTGTTCATAAATTATTATCTCATTAAGTTATTAAAACCGCTTCTTATAAATTCTCAAGCCTTGCATTATATGCCAGGAGAATCACTATAAGATTTAGTTTTCATCTACCTTGACCTTAGTTTGCAGTTAAAGTTATTAGCTTGAAAATAGTTTTTAAATATAGTTTTTATATATTAGGTGTTAGAGTTATGATGAATTTGATTCTATTTTGAGTAAAGTATCCTCAGGTAGAGGGACTTTGGGTTGGACTTCCAACTAGCCTGGAAGCTTATGCATTGTTTTAAAAAGGTGTAGGTTGACTATCTATGGCTCCAAGAATAATCTTTTAGATATTGTCAATATCATATGATTTTAAACCTTTACATGAAGAGTTCATGCACATTATGCATGAGATGCATTTGAATATGTGTGAATATGTTTGGATTTTATTTTTGATGAGTAACACAAAACATGGGTTTTCTGAAGAGTTATATATCAATATGGATTGAGCATATAGGTTTAGTGGATGGAATAAGACTCCAAAACTAAAATCATTAGAAGCATGTATACATAAAGGGGATAACATGAGATAATATGGTGAGATTAAATCCCTTTAAAATACTAAGGGTTAGATTTATTCCAAAGTGGCACTTGTCAATACATCGATTATTCAGTATGGGAGAACCTAATAGTTTTGTGCATATGAATTATCATATGTATGGTAACCAAGTAATGAGGTGACCCTAATGATTAAGTGCCTTATTCTTGGAATTTTCTTTAGGTTATACTTAACTGAGAAACCCTAATGGTTAGGGTACTGGAGGAGAAGAGTTGGTTTTATCCACTTAATGGACTAGGCAAGGAGTTGTCTGCTCAACCATCCAAGATTCATATATGATTTTATTTTCAAGTGTTGTCCACCAGATATAGTCACAAATTATATTCATGCACAAACTAGTGTAATCCATGATAAAATATGGATCTTGGATCACTAATAGATATGATGAGTTTAAAAGGGGCCATCATTTTAGTGGGATGAAATTTAATAAATTCCCTTATTAATGGTAATAACACATGATACTCATCTAATAAAATCTTTTGTTGTAAATAAATAATATCATCATCATAAAACATAACTTTGAGATTAATCCTTAGGAAGCAGAATATTAATGAAAGTAACTCCTTAAACTGGTTAATTAGGAAATTTTCTTAAGTATAAGGAGAAGTTTTATGTGTTAGAGAGTGATTAAGAATTACAGTTTTTCAATATATGAATCAATATTTTTGTGAAGAATAAAAGTATTCAATTCAGGTTTAAAAGAAATTAGTTTTCAAATGAAATATGAAATTTTAGTCTCCACTCATATGTTCAATATGATTGAGCATGTTTATGACTTAGTTAGACTAGAGTTTCCCTTGAGGCATATGGTTAATAAATACATTCTATTTTCATGTATGGAAATGTCCTGATAAGATGAATGTATTTGAGAAAATTTTACCTACTATTATCAAGAATTGATAGCACATGAAGTAGGTATATGATGTCTAAATTCTAGTGTTGTGTAAACAGTATAAGTGGGTAAGGGTTGCAACTATAAGGATTAAAGTTAGTTTGAGAGTCCAATAAAGTTTCTTTGAATAGCTAGTCAAGGTCATCGAAACCTAAAGGTTTTATACACAAATAAACACATCTCTATGGGCTGTGAAATTTAGGGGGAATTTAAAATTTTAATCTTTAGAGTTGATATCTTTTAGAGAATCTAGATTCAGATAAGAATTTTGAGATTTTAAGCATCTTGATAATATATTTTTGGATACGAATTAATGTATGGTAGGTGTATCAGGTGATCAAGTGAGTTTCAGGATCCTCAGGTTGAATATTGTATATTTTATCTCAGTGCATGGTTTGGGGAGCATGGTTTAGGGGAAACCATAAAAATTATCTTATATAGAATTTCTAGTTAATTTTTAATATGAATGTTCAGCACGAATGGCTAGCACATGGTTCAAGGAAAATTGTGAAAATTTTGGAGAAAACCATGTGGGTGATTTAGCCTTAGGGTTTTGGACCATAGTTGAAAATAAACAATAGGAAACCTATAATTTTTTTCAGTGGTGATTTACATTATGGATTCACAGTTTGGAAAACTGTGCAGGGGGGGTGGATTGAGTTAGAGATAACCACATGGTCAGTGCATGATTTAGAAAATTATGCAGCTAAACTATATGACATGCCATATTTTATTAAAAATATTTAAATGACTCATTTCTCCCTCAAACATTTAACCCTCCCCC
This sequence comes from Viscum album, assembly GCA_963277665.1. Classification (NCBI taxonomy): domain Eukaryota; kingdom Viridiplantae; phylum Streptophyta; class Magnoliopsida; order Santalales; family Viscaceae; genus Viscum; species Viscum album. Next base: position 770,697,723 of record OY728121.1, read on the forward strand.
TAACCCATCCTCTTCCTCCTACCTCATACACATGAACCAAGGGTGGCCCATACCCTCTATTATCCTTCAATACCCATGATCTGAGGGGTGTTCTTAGGTTGATTTCATGGTGGAATGAGGTGATTTCTTCCTTTTTCTCCCTCCCCCTTCTCTTTCCACCATCCTCTCTAATATGGTGCAATTTGGATTAGGGTTTGGTGATGATTTCCACTAGATCATGGTAGAAATTGTATGATATTTTGGGGTTTTTTCTTGGCATGGCTATAGGACATCTTGTGATGATAAACACACACCGTTTCATGTAGCTTCAATAGAGTTAGATCACCTGATGAATTTTCTTAGGGTTTTTTCCTAAATTGAATGAAAATTTCCATTTTTGGATAATTAAATTAAGGATTTCATGTGACTTAGGTTTGGTTTTTTGTTTAGAATGGATTACACCCCATTGATTAAGGTTTTGATGAGAGGATGTTACTTGATGATATTTTAGGAATTTATTCCTATTTAAATTAAATTGAAATTAAATTATAAATTTTTATATTAGATTGTATAATTAATTATATATTATTACCATTGATTTATTTAAATATTGTGTCTTGATATTGGGCCTCATGTTAATGGGTGATGTCTAGTTGGACTTAGATGAGCTTGAGAAGGAGTTTCTAGGCTATGATCAAAAGGAAATTACTCTCTATGAGACTGGTGGTCCCTAAGCATTACCCCTATGGTTTATGAATTTTATATGTAATGTGACATGTGGTCTCATCACTATGGGTGATTGGAATTTATAAATTAAATATATATTTTTAATTTAAATAAGATTCCTATGAATGGAATGGATAAAGTGTCAAGGGCTATGATGGACCCTTGAGCACTATCTTAGTGCCCCAATCATTGATGGTTGAGGCCTTGACTATAAATGTGTGTTAGTGACACTAATACCCTAAAGGGGTATAAATAAAATAAAATTAATGGAATGTATTGGACCTTGTTATAGGGGTGTTAAATCCCTTGAGTAGGGGTGCATGATGGAATGAGGACTATTAGACCGAATGGGCCATGAGAGAAACTTAAAATTCCTTATAGCCTTTGAGATAGTTGATATGAACACAAGGAGAGTGTTCCTCCTCCATTGAGATGTGAATACCTAGGTGGGTATTCCATGGGTAGGATTTATATATAGGATGGGTGCATGAGGACCAACCTAGGGGATACACTCAAGGCTATCTCACTTATGTGACATTGATGTGGGATTTATTATAAGGAGGATGAGACCATGATATGATTATGATGAGGCTAAGGGATGTTATACCATTTGAGTGATGGGCTTGTATTAAGAGATGATATTGAGATCAAGGGGTCCATGCAGGGTGTTTGTGCTATATTATGACCCATGGGACCCTAGTGGGTGCCCCATGCTATGTCAATCCTTAATTGGGTTAGTGTGGGAATAATATTGATGATTATATGCATCATATTAAAACTTGAGTCAATGGTGAGAGACTAGTATGGTTACAGTGATAGGGATAGATCATGCACCTGAGAGGCCAACCTTGGTTATATAATATGGGTTAGGAAGGTGGAAAACCCATGTTATTACTATTGAGATGTTACTGGGTGGGTTCTAGTTCTATTTATGAAAATGTAATTCCTTGGAGATCACCAAGTATTTGGTGTTCATGCCTATATTGAATGCCTATAGTGTTATATAGGATTTAACAATTATTCCTATGTGTAATTCCAAGGGAATGACATAGGATTGTACCTCACATGCCTAATATTATGGATTCCTATTACTCATAGTATCCAAGTTTATACCTGATGACTATAGATTCCTAATACACCTAGGATCCGATAGTTATTTTGATGACTATGGATACTTAGTACACACAAGATCCATCTGTTATTACCAATGACTATGGATTCCTAGTATACCTATGATCTACTTTTTATGAACAATGACTATGGATGCCTAGTATGCCTAGGATCTTTCCATTAGGATTGATGACTATAGATTCCTAGTATGCTTAAGACCTAAATTTTTATGCCCAATGACTATGGATTCCTAGGATTCCTATGATCCTACTTGTATTCATGATGAATATGGATTCCTAGGTTACCCCTAGGACCCAACAAAAATAATTATGAATTATATGCCTTGGATACTCTCTAGGATTCGGTGTTTAAGCTGACTACTATGTGAGATGCCTAGAGTACTCCCTAGGACCTGGTCGTTGAGCTTGATATGATGAGATTTCAAGGATAATTCATAGGATTTTAATTTTATTCATAATATAATATGACATGATATGGAATATACACATATAAAATTTGGCACTGGATGAATAAGGTATGGTCGATCCCGAGTGTCACCTTAGAACTCAAGGATCGATAGTGATCATTTTATTATGTTTCCACACTGTTTATTTATTCTGAGCATATCCCATGGCACATACATTGTATTTATTAGTTATGTTAGGGACCCTGTTAATGGTGCCCTATTTAGTTATACCCACACCCTTCTTGGGTAGCCATGACACTCGGGTGCCTGATAAAACTTCACTGTTCATAGATTTAAGTAGGGAAAAGTCCCAATGGTGAATGATCGAGCATGATAGCTTTAATGGAGTCTATAGATTTGGATATGGTGAGGCTTGGGGATGGTAGTATATCCTCTTATATATTTTTATTCTCTTATTTATTTTTTATATAGGGTCAACCTAGTGGGTGACTGGTTAAGATGTATGAATTTATAATTTCATTTACATTTGATATAGAATTATTGTTTTATTTACCTTCCATACCCTGATTGTATATTTATTATGGATGATGTTTGGTTATTTTTTCTACTATTATACTCTAATATGTGGGTATAATCTCCCTTGGTAACACAATAGACCCTCACTACCAGTCAGTAGTCTCCGATGTATAGGTATACACACTTGAGGTCATGAGACACCCCTAGTCTCAATACTAGACAAGTGGTTTGGGGCAGCAGTGTGTTAGAAAGTAGTATCTGATTGTTTTTATTTTTTATTAATATTTGTGGAGATAGTATACATGTGACATATGAATGCGTGGAATCTTGTTATAGACCAAATACTTGTGTGTCATGAACACCTTTTTTATTGGGAAGTCTTGGTTACTAGGTATCTAGGATTATTTTTCTTAATTTTCACCATTATAGTTCTGATATTAATTTTAATATGATGTGTGTATTTAAGATTGATATTTATGGTTTGGTATCATGTACAATTTGCAACAGGCCTATGTACATGCATCATATTTGGCATATATGGTTCACATGACATACAAAAACTTGTGTGTGATTGATATCACTAACAATGAGGGTTAAACTATTTAAATCATAAGAAAAAACTTATATGGTGTTTTCCTATATAAATTATTGGTGGAATTTTACTTAGTTGAACCAAAATATACTACCTTTTGATGACATGACTTGTGAATTATATGGAGGGATGTTACTTGATTATTAATATGTGTTCCCTCTTATAAGGAATGTATAGTGATCCCTGGTTGGTTGGTTTAGGCATTGGATTCCTTGATGAAAAAACCTTGTGGGTAATTATGATATTGGTACTAAGAGAAAATGGGTTTAGTTATTTAAAGTGTTAATGATAACCTATATGGTTCCCCCTATATAAATTCTTTGTGGAATATAACTTAATTGAATAATATGAATATAGTATACTTGATATAGATCATCATGGGGTGTTGTCATTATATATACAAGGATGAGATTGTGTTCCTCTAGGTGTAGTTTGGTATACTGATTCCTAGAAAGGGTTAGTGCCTTAGAGTGGGCCGATGACTTGGCAGGTGATTCATGATGTGTATATGTATATGAGAACCCTACAGGGGGTTTATTGGCATGTGAGTTTCCATTTGATATTTTAAATGAGAAAAGAGATGTTCCCCTTGACCCACAACTTATATGAGACATGATTTGTGGGATAGGTGAGAGATCCTAGTGGCATTGAGATGTAGATCAAGATATTATCAAGATGGGTGTTATTACTAAGTAGAAGGGTATTTCTCTTTCTTATTTTGGGATGTGATATATGTGAAGGTAACTTAAAAGGAGGGTTATCCTAGACTTGCGAGTGTATCTAGAGACATGAAGCATGGATAAATGCTTCAGGTTATGAGATCATTTCATGAGAGGTGCTACTAGGTACATGGATATAGGGTTTACATGACATACAAAATTATAATTGTGATATTAATTTTAATATCATGTATTTATTTGAGATTTATATTTATGGTTTGGTATCATGGACCATTTATAAGAGGCCTATGTACATGCATCATATTTGGAATATAGGGTTCACATGACATACACAAAATTGTGTGTGATTGATATCACTGAAAATGGGGGTTCAATTATTTAAAGTATAAAAAAAACTTATATGGTGTTTTTATATAAAACTTATTGGTGTAATTTTACTCAGTTGAACCACAAATACTTCTTTCTTATGGAAGGTCTTGTGAATTATATGGAGTGATAATACTTTATGATGACTATGTGTTCCCTCTTGTAAGGGATGTATAGTGATCCCAGGTCAGTTGGTTCAAGAATTGGGTTCCTTAATGAAAAACCCTTGTGGGTAATTATGATATTGGTACTAATAGAAAATGGGGTTGGTTATTTAAATTTTCAATGATAACCTATATGGAATTTTCCCATATATCTTCTTAGTGGAATATAACTTAACTGAACAATATGAATATGGTATACTTGATATAGATCATCATGAGATATTGTCTGTATATATACTAGGATGAAATTGAGTTCCTCTAGGGGTAGTATGGTATGTTTATTCCTGGAGAGGATTAGTACCTTAGAGTGGGCCAATGACTTGGCATGTGATTCTTGATGTGTATATGTATATGAGAACCCTATAGGGGGTGTTTTGGAATGTGAGTTTCCATGTGATATTTGAAATGTGAGTAGAGATGTGCCCCTTGAACCACGACCTATGTGAGACATAATTTTTGGGATAGGTGAGAGATCCTAGTGGAGTTGAGATGTGGCTCATGATATTAGAGAGCTGAGTGATATCACTAAGTAGCAAGGTATTTCTACTTCTTCTTTTGGGATGTGATATATGTGAAGGTAACTTGAGAGGAGGGTTATCCTGGACTTGCGAGTGTCTCTAGAGACATAAACCATGGATAAATGCTTCAGGTTATGAGAACAGTTCATGAGAGGCACTACTAGGTACATGGATATAGGCATGTTGATGCTTTGAGAATTCACAATGAAAAGTACTTGAGGTGATTGGGTATCAAGTTTAGGTTTTGAGGGTAGGATCGATGGGATGCATGAACCTATTGATTTTGGGGTGGACCTTAATGAGATAATAGATTGTGATCCTATATGTCTAGATCTAGGATGAATGTAGAGTATGGGTAGGTGATTCTGGTTTTGGGAATGATGCTCAGGATGGTAAGTGGTTGTGCAACATGCCTTGGAATTAGTGAGATGCCTTAAGCTTGATGAAAAAATCACTGAGGTTCTTATGGTTAAATAATATTGACATATAGTGAGAATCACCATTGGTTAGGTGCATGTACCTATATCTAATGACATGTGACTCATGGGAGCATGTGTCAGGTTCTATGATCAGGTGGCATGGGTGTGTACACTCATCAAGTTTATTTGAGATCTAGGTAGTGTGTACTATTTACACATGACACCATTTGAGTTACGGTTTAGCGAATGACCATGTGTAAGCTAAAGACTGCTGGTTTTGATGAAATAGTTATAGGCTTGGTTTCCTATGGTTTATATGAGATTATAGGGGTTCATCTATGATGATGATGACATCACAGATGGATGGTGTTAGGGGTTGATAGGTTTGTGAGCATGGATTGGAAGGATAAACCCACATGTGATATTGGAACCTATTGAGACTGTACTCTAGGAGAAGTATGAGGAAATACATATGGTGGGGAGTATTCCATAGTCTATTAGAGGGTGTGATCCACATTACAATTAGAACTTTGGAAGACATTTAGGATGACATTTCTAGTGAGCTGGGAGTGAGTAGCGATTGAAGATTCATGTTAATGATCAAGTATGAGTGGGACAACGACATCAAGTCATTATGTTTGGTAATGGATGAAGTGTGGGCCATGGAGATCAAAATTTTTATTCTATGAAGAAATGATAAGGACAACCTTATAGAGTGGAGTATATTATGGGTCATGTATGTATGAATCCTTTATTGGTAGGGTTGTGGGAGTGATGAGACTGATCACTGGATAATGCATTTTAATGTTAGTGATAAGGTATTAGATGTTGTATTAGACTAATTCCATGCATTATAACAAGGATTGGGATAGATTGGATGTGATATGAGGGTGTGTTAGATTGATGATGCGTTATTTCTCAGGTTGAGAGTATAAAAGTTGGATTTGGTTGGTTGAATATCCAACCATATAATTACACCAAGAGTTAGGGTAGGACTTTAGTGTGTGTGTTTGGATGATCATGTGACGACTCTAAGGATTCATGCATTATGATCGGGTAGTGAGATGTCGTATCGACGGGTGAGACTGATCATTTTCAAGAATGATCAACCATAGAAGGATCGACCGATGTTTTCTTGTGTAATTGGATATGGTGATATGGGAACCTCAATGAGCATGTCACTAGACTAATAGAAATTATTTTTAGTAGGCAATTCCTATAGTGGGAAACATCATAGATGGGAATTAGACTTTATTTAATAAGAATTATGGTGGGGAGCACCATGATATTAAGAGATAATTGATGGATGTCACCTGAGTGTCTTGAGATAGATAGATTTCATTAAGAACTATATCAGTATTGGTGATAATGATGATAAGTAGATTTGTTTTTAATGAATAACACACCTTGTGTTGGGAGTTGTACAATATAAGATCATTTGGAATTCAAGGATAGAGTGAAGTGAGTTGATCATGAATTAGTGACTTGGGTAGGTCAGGTTTGATGATTGGAAGACCATTGAGACTTCTCACAGAAGAGAAATGCTACGGTGAGGAGGTTATAAAGACCTAAATCTCTATAAGTTGTGAAATTCAGGGGGAATTTGAATTTTTGATCTAGAGTAGAGATCATTTTACAAATTAGGATTCTGATCATAATTTTGAGAGTTGAAGAATCTCAAGCAATTTTTTTTGGATATGGATCAAGTTTTGGGAGGTGTCTCAGGTACTTAGGTGACCATCAGGAGCCTCTAGTTAAATTTTATATATTTTTCTCCTAGTGCATGGTTTAGGTTGAAATATTTAGTGAAAAACACGTGGATTATCTTATGTTGGGATTTTATATTTCATTTTCAATATGCATGGTTAACACACATAGGTATCACACTATTTAAGGGAAACCGTAGGGATTTCAAAGAAAACTGTGCAAGTGGTTTTTTTGGGGGTGTTGGTGCATGTCTATAGAAAAGCAGTGAAAAACCTATAATTTCATTTTAGTGTTGATTTTCATAGTTAGCACATGTTTTGGAAAACTATATATCCAAACCATGTGAGGGGGTTTATTGATACCATACCAACCACAAGATTGGTGCACGGTTTGGAAAACCATGTGGAAAAAATATACAGCCTTCCATATTTCATTAAAAATTATAAAATGAACCATTTCTCCTTTAGTACTTATTAGGTTCTAGGGCACAATGGAAGAATTTAGGACCATTCTCAATAATGATTTTTTATCACTTTAGATTTCTCCTCAGGACTAGATGGAATAGAAACCCTGAAATCCATGAGATAAGACCATAACATATAATTTATAATTAATTTGAGTCTCGAGTATGAATTACTTCTCATTGTAATTATTTTTTCTTTTAAGACTTAGTTGACCACTTCTTGGAATACCATAATTTTAGTAAGAGGATCCAATTGTAGAATCAATCTAGTAATGATCTACACATTCTTTGTGAACCTTTTAACGTTATCATAAAAATACCTAGGTTATAGCGTGGAAGACTCTAACACTTACACCATTCTTTGTTGATCTCTATAAGAATCTCTTCAAGGCAGAATGATACTTTTGTTCTCTATAGACTCAATAGGGTGGAGGAGCAATATCACTCCCTATTCTTAATATAATTATAGAAGAAAATCTCTCTAGGTAATGATAATATTCTCTCTATATTTTTTCATTCATAATGATTATAATGGATAATCTTGGATATGGTTAGAGAATGACATAATCTGGTATTAATAAACCTAGGTTTAGAGAATAAATAATTATATATGGGCCCTTACCATTATCTTAAACCTCGATGAACCCCATGTCTAAATGATAATAATAATAATATTTACTTATCATGAACTAAAATCATGGATAAATAAATATTATTTATTTGAGTAAATAAATTAATATTTAATATGTCATTTATTACTAAACCATTAAGCCCCATCCACCAATACTCCTCAATATTTATCAAACCTTGAATAATGAATATTTATTCAAATAAATAAATATCACTACATTATTAACCTATAAATAAATAAATACTATATTCACTAAAATAGATAATAAATATTTATTAAATATTAAACTCACACATATTCTCTATTAAATAATCGACGACTGAATATTTTCAATCATTTAAACAAGAATAATTATTAAACCATGTACATAAATAATATTTATTAAACATGTTAAAATAAAATATAATTTAAAATATGTTTTTAATACACTTAGTGTGTTTCCCCTAGGACCTTTTCTCAGTGACATTAGGTCAAATCGTATAAAGTATGAGGTTAGAATCTAGAGATACATTAAGACACCCATAGATAAAGAAGTTAAATGCTGCAATAAAAATAACCACATATAAGTTCACATTGTGTAATATAATCCCTTTATATCGATATCTACAATCAAGATGGTTGCATAGTGGTGGCATCAAACTATGTGCTTGATATATCTTTCTTTGACTTTTTTGGAAATGAACTTGCTGATAGAACACCATGGATAAGGACTTAATCAGGCAGTTCCATTCCCATCAAAGGGAATGAGATATCAACTTTCATTAAATAATAGAAGATATAAATTATTTCTCACATTATTCATTAATACATATAACTCATGAAACAACCAATGAAACTTACTTTCCACAAACATATGTCATTATAGTTTTGGTTAGTATATCAAAGTGAAAAAATCATAATATGAATTAATAATAATATTAATGTCTAAGGGTAATTACAAATATCTATACAGAGGAACATCCAAGGACATATATAAATGCGGATTTCCTATGAGTGGGTCATGTTCTCATAACCTCATTTCTTGTTATTACCAAGGGATGACACTATGAGAAAGTGTCTCAAAGTCATATGAGCCTCTACCCCTAATAGAATTTATCCTTTGTTTCCCTTCAAATGATATCATCTGGACATAGAACATATATTTAATAATACTATCATAGAACTTCTAGGTTATTGTTATAGTGGGGAAGTGCCATAATTTTTTAGTGTGATAGGTACCCTTAGGACATTATCACATTCATTGTTGCATAGAATAGAAATGAAGATATGATAAGATATTAATTAGTACTCAACACCATGAATATACCGATAATAAAATGTACATAGTAGTTGGTTATAAGATAACAACTCTTATATACCCTCACTTTCACTAGATCCAACTACATAAAAATAAATTAGTTAGCTTCATGTGATAAACAAGATTCTTATAAGATATGATTATTGCTGCTGAGCCCACCATGCTACTTGTGGATGACCTGCTTACCAAAAATTTAGTTCTCTAAGAAAATCCCTCAAAAGATGATATGAATTAGTATATACTATTTTCTTGTTCCATCATTAACATATTGGATAATACCATAGTTAAATTTCATCATAATATGATTGGGTTTTACTATCTTGGTACAAATCCAAAACTTGGAACAATTTTTTTTGAATTCGCTTCATAAGATAAATTACAAGATACAACACACTCAATCTAATATAGATATGGAAACTACTGACTATAATATTCTTTACCCTTTCATTTTACCTTATCCTTTCCATGATTCCATATCATATTGATCTAAAGAATACAAGTTTATATCCCCTGAAATCTAGTATTTATATTTCTCTAATTTCTAGGAACTCATCTATTTTTTCTTCCTTAAGCACTATCAGATTGTTCTGATTACCAAACAACAATACCATGTGACACTAGAATGATTCAAGTACATTTTCCAACTTGTATTTTAATACCATGTTATCTATGTATAATGGATTGTATTAAGCAACCCCTTGATATATTCTAAAAGATCTTGTTCCATAAAACTTGGGTTTCTACACAAGTCATATTGGAAAAATTAACCTTTGTCTTAATTAACCATAAGACCAATCATTTGTTTTCTACATGTTTTCAAAAATATCTATATTGAAAACCAAAATGATCCCAATATATTCTTATATACACCTAGTTACAAATTCATTTAAAATGAATTCCCTATGATCATTATACCTATTTCAATCCATACATGAATCCTTTAAACTTATATATTATATTAGTATTTTTTGATGCCACCAAACTTTCAGGTCGTGTCATATAAACATCTCCCATAATGTTTCCTTTAAGGATAATGGTTTTAACAACCAATACCCAATAAAATAATCATATATAATGTAATAAACCAAGGTTTTATCAATAGAATTCCCTTCTTATAATTATGCCATACAATACAATCACATAAATCATATTAGGAAACACAATGACAGATCATGCTTAAATTAACTACTAAATACTATGTGACCTTTAAACATAATTTTTCCACTTTTGTGATTTGAATTTTAAAAATATGACATATTTGGTTGTGATCAGTAAGATGTTTAGAGTCCATTAGGGCAAACTTAATTTTTTTTGTGAATAGTAACTTACCCTTATGAATAATAATTTTTCCCTGATGAATAGTAATATGACCCTTATGAATAGTAAATTAGAAAATTCAACAGTAAAGTTACCAATGAAAGTATAAATAAAATTTATCCATATTATAAGTGACAATATGATTGTGTTGGGTATTTTTGGTAAGTCATAAATATTTAATTATAATTTTAGGATTAATTTAATAATTTAAATGAAAATTTATTTTCATAAAATGTATTCATAAGATAATATTTTTATTTGTTATGATTATAAGATAATTTTATGAGACCTTAGTTAATTTTTCAAAGTGTTAAAAAATCAGTTAGAATTTTAAAATTTGTATTTTTCAAGTAAATTATGATTTTAATTAAAAAATAAGATTATCATATTTATAAAATTATTTTCATAAAATGGAGTTCATTTTTGGATTCTAAACATTAAAAAATGGTTAGGGTGAATTTTTGGGTTTTTTTCTGAAATACTTGACTTTTTGGTGAATAGTGAAATTCGATAATTTACAAAATATGCTAAATAAATGAATTACTGCATCATGCTTGAGTCATGGATGATGTAAATTTCCATTGGTTAAAACTCACATGCACTTATTACTATTTTTGGTTACAAGAATCAACACTATTTCTTATCTTGATAAAAATAATAAACTAATGAATTAAATATTGAGAAAATTCCCCTCTCCTTCACTATAAAAACCACCCTCACCACCTCTTTTCCTCACACCTCTAAAGCCTTTTTCCTTGTCCAAATTATTCTCAAATATCCCCCTAATCCTCTATACAATTTCCATAAGCTCTTGGTATTATCAAAATACCAAAACCTCTTCCCTAAAGAGGTTCTCAAGAGGAAGGAATCAATAGGTAAAATCCTTTTCTGTTTTCTTTCAATTTATTTTCAAGTTCCTTTAATTTCTTTTCTATAATCACCTATCCTCATCAAAAAGGTATGAAAACTCCATTAAATTACAAATAATTTAATTTTTTTATGATAATTTATTAACTATTCATCATTTCTCCTTTCCCCTCCTTCTATACAAGAAATGGAAACACCGTCTGAGATGTGTTAATTTATCACATAAAGGACGACTAGTTTTCAATTTATATTACCATATTCAATTCTGGTCATGAAACCATTTTATGGTTGAAACAGATTATTATCTATATAATATATCCTATTTAATGTTCTATAATCATTTTTTAAAAATGGTATTCATTTATAAAACAAAATGAGTTCATTGTGATAAAAAAACCGCCAATTAACCCAAACAATTATCATTAAAGTTTTATATAATGATTAATCCTCACTAAAAATAACCAAATTAATTTTATAACCATTTAATATTTTTTTATGTTATATAATAACATATAACTTCAATTCCGTACAACCATCCTTATCTTACATGATTATTTGTACATGTATATAAACAAAACGATCATGAAAACCATGGAAACAAACACTCCCAAACAAAATTAATAATGTTATAATAAATCAATTACATGTATAATTGTTTATGGAATTATTAATTAATTAATTTAATTTTATTATATAGGACATTAAGATCAAGTGAATAACACCTTTAAACTTAAGGTAAGGGATTCTATCCAAACCTCCATTATTCCTTCAGGTTGCTCTATCTATCTTTTTACCCAAATGAAGTTATATTTTATTTTTATGTACATCTTATAAATTCTATTAATATATTCAAACATCATGTATAAAGATTCATTCATATTTCTCTTTTGTGTATAGACATATTTTTAAGTTGTTCCCTTTTCAATTATTCCTAATAAGCAAACCTGTTTTAAGGGAACTTCCTGAATTCTTACCCAATTTCAAGTGCACTCTATCATCTGTTTTAAGCCACAATTGTTTTTATAAAATTATTATTTTTATTATTAAATCATTCTTGGTTAATTTCTGGTTTTTTATAAAATATTATTCCCTTTTTTATTTTAAATGCACGTTAGTATTTTCCTTAAAACTGCACTAAAATGTTTTAATGCTAAAATTTATTAAGTACTATTTTTACATGTTATCAATTATATTTGAAATAAATTACCATGATATATTACTATTTTACCTTATTAATGTCTATGTATTTTCTAATTCCTTTATTTCATGGACACTTGTATGATATCCTCATTTATTATGCTTTATGACATGATTATGATACCCATTTATTTCCATGGGTACACTTATGTTTATGTATGATTGATTATGTATGATTCCTTATATGGAAAAAATATTCATGATCATGTTAATATGGGTTCTCCCATATATAGATCCAATTTTTTGGGTAAAGTTTAGTCTCATGAGATGTTATGTGCAACGGTCTTGGCGGTTAACCTTGACTCATGCTCAATGTGTAACGGTCTTGGTGGTTAACCTTGACTTGTGCTCCTCTATGTGCAAAGAGCTTAGATCATGAGAAATTCAAGTTTTATGTTGCATAAACATTAATATGATTCCATGATTATATGATCCTATTATTTATATGTTATGATTCCTTATGTTTATTCATGTACCATGCCTTTTTATATCATTATGTTATGCCTTCTAACCCATGTGCTAAGATTTATTCGTATGTTTATTCAATTACTGGGATTTTAGCTCATCCCTTTATTCATGTTATCCCCATGTTATCCTATTATAATGTAAGGTATCAAAGTAAGTTAGGATATATTTATGAATATTAAATAAAGAAATGTTCTATTTATTCCCATGTTTTCAGTTTTATGTACCTAGACTTCCAAGACACTAGACTCTATGATCCTTAACATGTAATTTGATGTTTACATATGTTTGAAATCATGTAATGATATGTTTGAAAGTATGGTATCTCTATATAAAATCCATTAAAAGTAAAATTTGAATATAATTTCATATTATTATTAGTAAGAAGGTATTATCACCCACTGAGATGAATTTAGACTATGCCTAGATATTGTAAACCTTTTATTATTTATTGGTCCGAACTTGACCATCCATGTATGGTTTATTTTGAATACCTACCAATATATTTAAATCAAATAGATAAACTACCAAATCATAAAACTAGATTTTGGTACATTGAATCCATATTAAATTTCAAATAAACTTTTTAATCATAACTTAAATCCAATTATTACTTTATATAAGAATCATTATTATTACCAAATAATATATATCACCTACCATGGTGCCTAAAAATCTACCAACATGGTTTTAACTTTCCTAAGAATTATGTGTCTCTAAAATAATTCCTCCCACTAAAACTTATAGAGTTAACCATTCTTATGCCATCTTGTTCATTTGGAGCCAAGATTCAACTGAAGACTTTCTTTCTCCCACTATCTCTAAAGAGATACACTTACCACATAGAAATATAGTAGGCATGATTAATACCTTTCTATATTGATAATGTCAATATCCTCAATAACTTTAGGATAACCAACTAATATGCACTTTGTGTTTATTTTGATGTGTATTTGAAGCTCATGCCTACTTAAAAAATGATTTAAATCAAAACACCTTAGGTTGTGACATAATGGACTCTCAAAATATTTTAAATTATATGATATCCATTAGTCAATTTAGTTAGCATATGGTAAGTTTTTATACTGTTATTTTGTGAAATATATCTAGAAAGGAATCATGTAATACTTTCAAGGTGTATATATACAACTCTTTATCGATCTAACTTATAATATCACAATATTTATAATGTGAATAAGGTGATGTGAGTTTAGGAAAATATTCACTCTACATTTAATGATTGAAAAATACTTGGTTAATATATTCTCTAACATACCAATATAGAGGATCCTATATATTTTACCAAGTGAATTAATTACTTTCATCTCTCATTCCTAAAATATATTAAAGAAATTTAATAAAGTATATGAATTTACCTCTAGATTCACATTGGAATAGTTTACACTATTTAGTTGAAATATATATGAAAGTTTTGTGGCATACCTTTATTTATAAATAGTTTTTTTCTAAAACTTAATAATTAAGTATATTTATAATACATAAAGTGTTTTATCTTTAAGGATACTAAACACTCTTCTATGAATATTTTTACAATAACCTTTGGTTTTACTTGACAAAGAATTATCTTTCCATAATTGGGTATGGGTTTTATAGTTTATATTCATAATCTATTTATGATATTGGATATAAATGATTTAGGTATTAATGAACTATTAATTAAATTTAGAATAACATAAAAACATTAAATTCAACTGAAATAATGTCTCATTATTTACAATAGGACACTGAGATATGGGTAAATATTAGGAAAAAATCCCTCAAGGTTACATTGTAGTGTTTTTTGGGTTGGTTGTGTTTGTTGAAAAATAAAATTGATAAATTCAGTCATGAAGTTTTGGAGACTTTTTTGAAAAAGTATGTTAAAAAATATTCAGAACAGTTAATATTTTTATGAGTTCGAATCATCTATACTGAGAGATGTATTGAAGATATATATAAAATAGGAGCATAAAGGTATGGAATATTTAGAAGGTTTTTAAGAAGCTACATGTCTAATGTGGTAGTGTTTCCCGATGTTTACCAAATTTTGGGGGTGCAAAATTTTGAATAAGGGTAATTTTTTTTGAATCAAAGAAAATATTTTCAAGAAAGTGAAAAAGTTAAAAAAAAGGTGAAATATTTCACAAAGTTGTTTGAAAGTGAAGATTCGATGATGCCTCATTTAAATAGGTAAATGAAAGTGTTTCATGAAAGTTTTATAGTTACATTAAAGTAAACGTTATGTGGTACAAATATATTTTCACAAACACACATAATATGAATGGATGTTTCATGATTACAATGAGTTGCGTGCTCAAGGTGATATCAAATATTTGAAGTTATGAAAACTAGGAAAGTTATGAATAAGGTTAGTGGCATGTAGGGAAGTTGTGTGAAGGGTTGACCACATCTATAAATAGGATACTACCCCCTAATTTTTAGAGTCAAACCCTTAAAAAATATTATGGATCTAAAATCATGTGATAATTGCATGAAGTAGTTATGAAAACATTAGTTTCATGAAGAAAAGGGAGTTATGTCTACCTGAACAAGTGAGTTACATGAAAAATAAAATGTTGTGTGAAATTTGGGAGTTTAAAAATAGACTTAAAAGTTAAATTAAAGTTGGGAGTTCCAAGAAAAAATAAAAAAGTTTCATGAAATATAGGATTTTTGTGAAAAACTAAAAAATTATACAAAAGCTGTGCAAAGTTTGCGTGAAAGTGAGAGTCATGAAAATAAGAATGAATTGACCAAAAATTCTATTGTAAGTTTAGATTCATCATATGGATGAAATTTGAGATTTATGAAACACTAAATTGGATGTAAATAATATCGATTCAAGAATTAAATGGAATAATATTCTAGAGGAGTAATGATCACACTTCAGTTGAGAGCAATGATATTTCAAAGTGTGATGGGTAGTGAGCCAGGTGGGACATTGAGTCTACTCAAAACATTGTAATATAAGTTCACTATAGTGGATTTGGTACATTGGAACATTACCATTATATACTCCTTGTATATATCCCATTGAGGGAAAACCACATAAAATCACTACATCTCTTGCATGTTTTCATTTCAGCTCATGCATTTCTATAAGAATGAGAGAGAAGGGTGTTTTATTTAATGATGAAATAAGGTCCAAATAGGGGAGTGTGTTAATCTATCATACCCTAATTCATCCCCCCTATCAGGGTATTTGACATAGTAGGGACAATAATTAGCGTCAAAGAGAAATGTTAAAGTGAGTGTTTCTCTCTTAGTTAAAACTATAACATCCATCAATCATAAAGGAATTCTGATCTTTAAAGGAAATAATTTCCAACTGTGAAAGAATCAGATGCAAAACTACTTTTTATCTTTAGCTATATAAGTGTATAAATCTATAATATATGGTATCTTAGTCAGTATAGATAGAAAGGTTTTATCATATGTAAAATAAAGATATCTTGACGTAGATTATAGATGAATCAATGCTTTAGGGATAACCTTATCCAATACAATCTACATGAAAGTAATGTTGTGTATATCCTCACATTCCACGTGGAAAAAATATTAAATACTTGTAAAGGCGATTTAAAAGTTTGATAAGCTAAGTTTCAATTTATATAAAATAAATATAATGACCTGAGGATGCAACCTAATGAATCTATTAATGAATTATTTGATTGGGTGAATGTGATTGTGGAATAAATGCATGGTATTGGAGAAATTCTTGGTGTTGTAAAGATTTTAAAATGAATCTTAAGAATATTTCCACCCCAATTCAATATGAAAGTATCTGTGATTGAGGATAAAAATCCAGAGAAGATGACATTGTGTAGTTTTCATAGCACTCTTATCACATATGAGATGTGAAACTATGATAATGATGCTATGGAAAAGATGAAGTATTAGGATGTATAATTCAATGCTATGGAGAATCTCACCATAGAGGATGTCAAGGAAGAAAATAAAATGGATGAAGTCATGTTATTCCTATCCTAAAAATTTTAAAGGGGAATAAAAAAGTTTAAAGTGAAACTTTTACTTGCATGATTTTTATGTGGAAAGGTAAATTTCATGATGAAGATGAGGATGATGATGAAATTACCATGAATAAGTGTAATGAACCAACATTAAAAATTACATAATATTGAGTTTTAAGTTAAGAATTCATTCTATTACATTCAAGGATATTTTAATGTTTATATTTTTAGAGAATTAGTTCATAAATCATACACAAAAAAACTATATAATACAAAGTGTACACTTCAGATCAATATCCATTTTTACCAACATATAAAACTTTTAAAATAAAACACTATTTCTTTTCATTAATTTTTTTCAAAACTTTCATATTAAACTCTTACTTTCCCTTAACCATCCTTAAACCCCGTGAAAAACATTTTAAAACTTGGTATAATCACAAAAAATCTCAATAAGGGACATAAAAAGAAATAAATAAACTGTTAATCCATGATACTTATAAAATTTTCCTTTTTTAAAATAAACTTTGGGCTAAAAATAAACATTTTCTTACTCAATAAATCACATTTTCTACCCAAATTTTTCCATAAAACATTTCATAAGAAATATTAAAAGAAAAATAAAACCCATAAATTTATCTTTAAAAACATTAGAAACTCATGAAAATATTTTCACTAAGTTATACTTTTCATCCTTAAAAGGTAACATATACTTTCCTTAAACATAAACTCAATAAATTACCTTGTGAAAAAATAAAATTATAACAAGAATGAATAAATCATACAAGTAACTTGGGGAATCATTTTCTTATCATAATTAATTATCACGTAACCCTCATGACTACCATGAAATAACCCTCATGGTTATACTTGACATAACCCTCATGGTTATACTTGGAGTAACCACCATAATTACACTTGGAATAACCATCATGATCAACTTCCAACATATCAAATGCATTGAAAAGATATAACAGACCTAAACATATTTGATTTATAATGGAACCACCCATAATCATAAAAAATTACCAAGAACCATAACATAATCATAAAACATGAATTATTACATCATAAAAACATTCCCTAATAAAAATCATTTATTTTAAAAGAAATCCACACACATACAAAGGAAAAAATTTTCTTTGTAAATAAACATGTAATCTTGTAAATGGAGATTCAAAAAATTATGGCATCATGATGGAAAAAAATACTCTCATGCTATATAAGTTTAAAAAAACAATCCTTTTGAATTTTGTAAAAAAAAGTTGAAAGAGAAACTTTAAAAGAGGGATTTTAAAAGAAATTCCCTTACCTTGAGTCTGACATGACACGTAAGTTCTTTGTCTTCCTGAATAATAAAATTATTTTAATTATTTAATTAATTTTAGAGCCTTTTTCAAGTTTATTATTCCTTTTATACCAATTATTACCATATTACAACAATTATATAATTATTTAAGTTCACGTCGGATGTTTCGATGATATTTGGTTCATAAGGCCAAAATGACTTCGGTAATGTGACTATGGTCAAATAGGTTATTATTAAATAATATCCAGAATAATAATAATGAAATAATTATCATTTTACACATAAATTATATTTTTAAATCCAACTATTAAATATGGTTATGAAAAATTAACTACATTACAATTATGGAGACAGTAGGTCGTACGTACGCATGAGTAACGTTTCCATTTTTCAATCATCATTATGGAAAGAAGATAAATATTATTTTATCTTTAAAAAATGATAAAAAATTGTAATAATATAACATATATCATATTATTTCTTTAAATAACCATATATTTATTATCCATGTGATGTCGTGATGAAAAATGAATCGTGCCACTTCGTGGAGGTGGTAGTCCACACGTACACACAAACAACATTATCATTTTTAGTGCATGGAATGGAAAAAATGTAAATGATATATTATATTTTAAAAATTATAAATATTTCATGAATATAATATATAAACATTAATTCCAAAATTATAACTAGTCTTGAGATACGGTGATGGAAAACAAATTACATCGATTCGTGAAACGATAGTTCTCCATACACACAAATAATGATATCGTATCCAATTTGATGGAAGATGAGATGGATATAGGTAATGGAACTAACATAATAAAATATCAATATATTTATAATACTAGAGTTAATTTTTTTATCATGTTTTAATGAGGTTTGAGGTATGTGGAAGAAGAAACAAATTTAAAACATGCAGATACAAATAATGCATCTTCTTTGAAAAATCTCCTTTTCTTAACACCTTAAGACCTCTAAGATTGGTATTATGCCTAAAATAATTCCTATATAATTAGTGTATGGATTATAGGAAGGTATTCAGGTAGGTATTTTCTAAACCCAAATTGTTTTTAAGTGCGAATAAATGAGAAGAAGAGGTGCCCTTTTATAAGAGAGGGGAAAGACACTCTTGACATTTCTCAAAATATTAAATCAATATAAATTAATTTTCAATTTAAAATGGATCCAAAATGAGTTATTTATAAGATAATATTATTATATGTATAAATAACATTATCCAATAAAAATTAGATAAGTTTTGACTATATTTATACCCTCATCTTTAGGTTTTAACCCTTATTTAATCCCTTTAACTCTTACCGTGACAACATGGATGTTTACTCTTTGAGGATCAATATAGTCACTATAAAATGAAAAAAGAATCATAAATGGAAAATGGTTGATATTTTAAACCTTATCATAATAACATGGACAAATTTAATATTTTTATTAATTTTCTATCATTTAATAAAATATTATTTATTATAAAATATCAATAATGTCAATTTTTTGAACTATTCATTACTTTGACTTTAATAATATCAAGATAACACTTATAATTCTAAAAAAATATTCTAATACATCCATAAAATTTAAAGTTAATCTATAAACTTATTTTATCACATTAATTATGTAACACCCTAAGGTTTTAAAAATAAATATTGAATTCATTTTATAATCTATCCATTAAACACAACTTTTCCTCTACTATGTTTTGAATTTCGAAAAACAGTCATCTAGAGTTGTGACCAATAAGTCATTCGGAGTTTGATAGAATAAACTTGATTTTTGGTGAATAGTAACATACCCTTATGAATAGTAATATTATCCTTATTAATAGTAAATAATGATATTATTTTATTTTCTTAAGGTAATAACCCAATGAGATCTTAATTAATTTTTCAATGCGATATAAAACTAATTATACCTTTAAAATTGTTATTTTTCGAATTAACTATGATTTTATTTAAAAATTAAATTAATAATATTTAGAAAATAATTTTTGAAAAATGGTGTTCATTTTTTAATTCTACACATCGAAAAATGGTAGGGGTGAATTTTTGGGTTTTTTCTGAAATTCTTAAATTTTTGATGAATAGTGAAGTACGGTAAAATACTGTATATTCAAATTATCAGTTAAATACACTATTTATGACATAATAAGTGATTTAAGGCCACTTTTTTTAAATTACATGCAATTATTACTATTAGGGGTCACATGAAACAACACTATTTATTTTCATGAGGGAATTAATAAAATATTGAATAAAATATTCAAAATTTACCCCTCTCCTCCACTATAAAAACCCTTGACCACTCCCTCTTCTCTTCACTCCTCTAAGCCTTGAAGCTCCTAAAATTTCTACCAAAATACCCTTCCCTAGTCACTCCACATTACCAGTAAGCTCTTGGTATTTCCAAAATACCAAAATCCCTTCCCCTAAGGAGGTTCTCAAGGAAGTTATTTCAAGAGGTAAATCACCCTTCTTTTTCATTCAGTTTCATTTGAATTTATCTTATTTTGTTATCCTCTACTCACATCCTCTATCTATATGACCATGATAACTCCAGTATCATCTATATACTAGAATTATATCATTTTAATGGAAGAACCATCATCAATATTCTTACTCCCTCTCTTTTATTTTTATAAACAAAATCAATGTCCATGAGGTTCCAATTTATAACCTTCGTGGATGACGAAGTTTATTTATTCAATTTTTACTTCATTAATGGTCATGAAACCATTTTTATGGTTGAAACAGACTATAATATATTTATTATAACCTAATTAGTATTCAGAAACCAGTATATGTACATATTATTAATTTATATGACAAAACTAGTTCATAATAATCCAAATACCGCCAAATAATCAAAGTGGTTGTCATCTAATGATTCATCCTTATGCCATGTAACCAAATGATAGAAATGAAAATTAACAATTTTGGATGTTCATAAATAATATTTAATTTAAATTCTGGAGATTTATAACCATTCCACATGAATTCCATTACTTAAAAACAAGTGAATCGATTATGAAAACCAAGAAAACAAACACTCCAAAACGACGAAATTCAATATAATAACTTATCAATAAGAACATAAATGAACTAAAAAAAATATGATAAACTAAATAAATTTCTATTAGTTTATGAAATAATTTATTAATAAGTCTAATTTTATTTTCCAGGACCTTAAGTTCAAGAGCAGAACACATTCAGACTTTAGGTAAGGGTTTTCTCACCCAAACCTCCATTTTCATTCGGGTTAATTTTATTTTCTAATTACCCTAATGAAATTCTTGTATATTATTATGAAATCCTCATAAAATCTGTGTGAGTGTTCTATATATTTTTACCAACTATAATCCTTCCTTATTTTATGGAGAGTTACACATTTTAAAAAGATCTTTCAAAATTATTTCCGAAATACAAGCCCGTTTCAAGAGAGTTTCTCAAATTCTTACCTATTTTCAAGGGAAATATATAATATGTTTTTTGAAACCATAATATTTATAAAATCACTCATTTTATTATGAAAATACTATCTTACTTCACTTATGGTTTTATACAAATATTTTTCCAAAAGAAATATTCTTTTCAAAATAAAAGAGTATTTATCCCAAGAATTACTTAATGATTTTATAAGAGTATTTTCGTCTGATTCAACACTCTTGTTGATTATTATGTATTATTGGGATTAATTATTTATTATTTCATCTACAATAATTTATTGAATTTTTTATGACTAATTTTATTGTGGAAGATCTATCCTAAAATCATTCACCACATTACTTGGAATGGTTAGTGTTTTATGCTTAATGATTGGGGAAAGTTAGTTACATTTCATATGATAGTTTCAATATGAATGTATATGTTGTTTATGTTTATCCCAACTCATATGAGGAATGAATTGGACTTATTATATGATTATTGGGTCCCTCTATATCCCCTCGATGCATCAGTAGGTCTCATGATACAAATAGACGTGGAATTGGCTGGGGCCTTTCCCAATGTGATATATGGATTTGGCTGAGGCCTAAATCATTTTTAGACGTCTTGGCCGAGTCCTTGAAAAAATGTTTCAGAATTTCAGGAATATGAATTTCCCTCATTATGGAGCTATTAATTAAAATTTAATGTGGTTATTCAACTAGTAGAATACCCATGATTATGTTTTATTTATGACATTATTTACTCAGCTCATATTCCTGCCATAATGTGTTCAAGTTTATTATTTTTAAAGGAATGTGTTTTCAATTATTCACCATGTCTTTATGCTATATTCTGATGTATTTATTACCCTTAATAAGCATTTTATCTCACCCCTTTCTTATGTTTCATTTTCCCAGGATATGAAGAAGTAAATTATGAATGACTTGCAAGCATAATCTTGGAGGCTCAGATGTTTATAATGGAATAAATTAGTGTTTTTTTCCTTTAAATATGTAAAGTTGAACTTATTTATGTATCCTATTTCCCAAATATACTAAAATACTTAGTCCTTCAGGATTCATATTCCTTTTTTATATGAAAATGTAATGAAATAAGGCACCGACTCCGAGCAACTAGGGTCGGGTCCTTACAGTTGGTATCATATGAAGTTTAGCCGAAAACTTGGAAACTGGATTTAGAAAAAATTGATTGGGGAACAAATCCCTAAGATATTCTTTGAGGATAAGTATACAAGAAAATCATGGTATTTTGGTAAGGAATAGATTATGTGTATCTTTCTAGAAAATACATCTCTCTCTAGATACAAATAGGTAGAGGTGGCTCTGGTAAAGATGTACCTAGGATTGAAAGCTTTGACAAGGAGTTTTGGGCTTGACCCAAGATATCCTGGTACATGACAACATGCCTTGCTGCACTCTTGGTATTGACCTTCCCGGGGATATGCTTAGGACAATTCAAATTTTCTTTACAATCCATTATGAAGGATTTAAATGTAAATTTTTCCTCAAATAAACCATTTTTGTGATTATGGGATTAGCCATGCATATGATCTCAATTTATGCTAAGTATTTTGTTATGTTAAGATTATACATTATGATTCATAACCTAATCTAGTGTATGAAATCATCTAGAAATGGCACATAGTGGAAGAAATGGAAACCAAATGAACATGTGTATCCTATGTAGGGACTACCCTCTGACGCAAGATAATGATATAGGCTCTGGTGTTGAGAATGGTGTAGAGAAGATTATAACTATACTAGGACAACTTACTCAGGTTATGAACAATAACCTTACCCATATGGAACATCTGAATCCTCCATGTGTAGGAGCTTTGTTAGATTTCTTTATGCTTCAACAACCTCCATCATTCAATGGGAGCACAAACCCATTTTGTAGATGAGCAGTGGATAAGTTCCCTAGAGAAGATATTTCTCGCTTTGGGATGTAATGAAAGAGAGAAGTTTATCATGGTAGTTTATCATCTATCGGGAGATGCAGATCAGTGGTGGTCGTTAATCCAAAACACAAAGGAGGAGGAAGAAATAGAGGATATGGAATGGAGGGACTTTAAGGAAATCGTCCTAGAGAAATAATTTCCTCGTGAACAATGAGCGAATATAGAGAGTAAATTATTGATTCTAAGGTAGAAAGAAGATGATAATGTTTTATATTATGAAGCTAACTTCACAAGGTTAGCAAGACATGCTGTGGACTAGATATGAAATCCAAGGAGAAAAATTGATCGATTATTTGATGGCCTAAATCCATTCCCTCAGTGGGAACTGGTCTCCCAGAGTTTTTGATCATATGAGGATATATTTTCGTGTGCCATCAAGACAGAAAATGAATTCTCTAAGTCTTATGACTTTAAGGTAAATTAAGATAAGAAGAGGACTAATGAAAACTATGGGAAAGTAAATAAGGAAACAGGAAAGAAGGGAAGAGTTGAATTTCCACCCCATGATAATTGTGGAAGGAAACACCCTAGTGCGTTCTTAAAGGGAAAAGGAGTATGCTATAAATGTGGATAGAAAGTACATCTTGTTGGTGATTTCAAGGGGAAGAAATAAGCTATTAATATTCAATACTATAATTTTCGGGAGTTGGGGCACTATGCTAATGATTGTCCAAAGTGTCAAGGAAACATGCAACAAAAAAGGCCAAGGGAGCATGGATGTATCATCACATTCATTTATATCTTCCCAGTTTTCCAAGAAAATTAGATATATCTAATTTGATTTAATAAAGGAGTTATCAGTAAAAACTCATAGTGGATGTATCATTGCAACAAAGGCATGTCGATTAGTACCCCTCATGACACATAAACATGATTTAGTTTCTAACCTTATCATCATACCAATGATTTACTTTGATATTATTCTCATTATGAATTGGATATCAAATTATGATGTGAAGATATATTGAAAGAAGAAGGAAGTTACAATTTTTGAGAATGGTGTAGAATCCCTTGTCTTTAGAGAAGAAACCTCGCCATATGATTCTCATCTAGATCCACCCCCAGTAGCTCTACTGAATTCAATTATTATGGAGGAAGGGGATGAAATAACTATGGGTGAGGAAAAGAATGTTCAAATAGAATATGTACTTGTTGTGCAAGAATATATTGACGTCTTTCCAGAGGATTTACCTGGACATCCTCCAGAGCAGGAAATTGAGTTTTACATTGACTTAATTCCTGGTTCAAGGCCCATAGCAAAGACCCCTTATAGAATGGTCACTGTGGAGTTAGTGTAACTAAATAAACAACTATAGGAATTGAGTAATAAAGGATTTATTTTCCCTATAATTTCTCTATGGGTAGCCCCTGTTCTTTTCATTAAGAATAAAGATGGGTTTGTGAGGTTGTACATTGACTACATGGAGATCAATTCTACAACAATAAAGAACAAGTATCCCCTACTTCGCATTAATGATTTATTTGATCAACTTCATGGAGCCCAATATTTTTCGAAGATTGATCTTCGATCTGAATATCATCATTTACTTGTGAGGAAGGAAGACATTCCAAAAACAACATTCTGAACCAGGTACAAGCATTACAAGTTTATAGTAATGCATTTTGGACTAACTAATGCACTATTTATTTTCATGGATCTAATGAATAGAGTTTTCAAGGAATATCTTGATAACTTTGTGGTGGTGTTTATTGATGATATCCTGGTATACTCTAAAATATATGAAGATCATGGAAATCACTTGCGCACTATTCTAAAGACTCTTAGAAGAAATGAATTATATGGGAAGTTTAGCAACTGTGATTTTTGTATCCAATTAGTTTCCTTTCTGGGCCACATTGTCTCTAAGGATGGAATATCTGTAGATCCTGCAAAGAAAAAGGCTGTGAAAGAATGGCCAACTCCATCGAACATAACTGAGGTACGTAGTTTTATTGATTTATCAGGTTATTATCAGCGTTTCATTCAGAAATTTTCCCATTTATCCAACCCAATGACCAAGCTCAGATGAAAAGGGGTTAAGTTTGTATGGACAAAGGAATGTAAAGAATGTTTTAAAGAATTGAAGAAGAGGTTAGTGAATGCTCCAATACTAACCCTACCATTAGGGAATGATGGGTTTGTTATCTATAACGATGCATCAAATAAAGGACTTGGTTTATTTCTTATGCAGAATGATCGAGTGATTTCCTATGCATCTAGGCAGCTAAAAATTCATGCAAAAAACTACCCAACTCATGATTTTGAGTTAGCATCGGTAATCTTTTCTATGAATATTTGGAGACATTACCTCTATGGAGAAAAATGTGAGATATATACAGATCAATTTTTTTTGAAATATATCTTATCATAGAAAGAAATCAATATGAGACAAAGGAGATGGATTGAGAAACTCAAGGATTATGATTGCACAATACACTACCACCTAGGGAAGGAAAATAAGGTGGCAGATGCTTTGAGTATAAAGGACCATGTAATTCTGAACAAGATGAGAGTTGAAAGGGATCCTTTGTTCATGGATCTAGTAAAGATGGATATGGGAATTATCAAGGAAGTTAACACATCACTACTTTTTCTAATGGTTTCTAAGCCTTCTTTAGTGGAAAGGATAAAAGTTTCTCAGGCTGATGATGAGGAGTTTCAAAAGAAAATTAATGCTGTAAATGATGGGAAGTTATTGACTTCGTATATGAAGGTGGCATTTTGAAATTTGGAAAGAGGCTTTATGTTCCCGCTAAAGAGGGAACTATTGGATGATGCTCACAGCTCTAATTTTTCTATACACCCTGGTAGCACAAAGATGTATAGAGATCTAAAGGAACATTTTTGGTGGGAAAACATGAAGAGGGAGATTGTTGATTATGGGTCGAGATATTTGGTGTGTTAATAGGTGAATGCTGGAAGACACCATTTTGGGGGAGTCATGCAACCCCTTCCTATTCCTATATAGAAATGGGATGATATTACATTAGAATTTTTCATGGGACTACCAAATACTCCAAGAAATAAAGATTCAATATGGGTCATTTTTGATTGTCTTACAAAATCAATACATTTTCTTGCTATAAGAGAATATTTACCACTTGAACGTTTAGCAAGACTATATATTAATGAAATTTTAAGACTTCATGGTATACCTTTATCAATTGTTTCTGATCGTGATCCCCATTTTACATCACAATTCTAGAAAAGTCTTCAGAAGGCCCTAGATACTAATCTTTATTTGAGCACTGCCTACCACCCACAAACTGATGGACAATCAGAACTAACTATTCAAACTTTGGAAGACATGTTGAGGTCTTGTTCACTTGACTTTGAAGGTATGTGGGATTAGTATTTACCTCTCATAGAATTTTCCTATAACAATAGCTTCTATTCAAGTATTCAGATGGCACCATATGAAGCTTTATATGGAAATAGGTTCCGTACACCAACTTGCTGGGATGATGTTGGTGAGAGAATGTTCATAGGACCAGAACTTGTTGAGGAAACATCAGAAAAGGTGAAGATTATCCAAACCCATATCAAAATAGCTCAAAGTAGGAAAAATAGCTATGTTGATAACCGAAGGAAGGATTTGAAGTTTAAAGAAGAAGAACATGTTTTCATAAAGGTATCTTAATGGAAGGGTATTATGTGGTTTAGTAAGAAGGGAAAATTAAGTCCCAGGTACATCAAACCTTTTGAAATTTTGGACCAAATTCAAGCCGTAGCTTACCGTTTGGAAATAATTCCAAGTCTCTCCAAAGTTCACAATGTGTTCCACATGTCAATGTTAAGGAAATACATGCCAGACCCAACACATATACTCACCTATAAAGAAATAGAACTTGATCCCTATCTGTATTATTGTGAAGAGCCTATCAAGATTCTTGATTGTCACGACTCGTCCTTGGGGCCCGTGCCATGACTACCCCAATCCCACCTTCCATAGGCCAGGGGATGGAGACTAGCACCAAGGCGTAATTCCCGATAAAAAGGGAAGGCATTGTGTTTATAAAGTAATCAAACACACAGAGTAAGCAAGTATAAGTAAACACTAAGTAAAACTGGGTACAATAGTAAGTGCGGAAAAGTATGTGGGCCAGAATACAAACCCAAACTGAAAGTAAAGTACAACTAGAAAAGAATTACAACAACTAATAAGTAAAGTCGCAACGTCGAGCCGTCCACTGGAAGTCCCACCTGATGGGTGGGTACAGATAGTCTCCACAGCTCCACAGGTCCAGCTGTCCACTCCATGTACGTCCCGCCCTGTGGTACACCTCCAGGTACCGTCTCGCTCCACGAGCCTCAACCGCGATCAGCGCTGTCCGTCATCTGCATCCAACACAATGTAGTGCGGGCATTTCCCGTGCAGGGGTGAGTATACGCTACTCAGTAGGGACCCCGAGACCCCCAAAGGTCTCCCAAAATCCACAAAGGATAATCCAAAAAGGAAAGATACAATCATGAAGTAACATCCAACACTACTTAGGTATATGCCCATACATATACCTAAGTCATCAATTCCCGTTCGGCTCCAGCATCCATGCCAAGTTCGATCACGTCCACATAGGAGTATAACCCAATCGACACAGGATAAAACAACTCAATCCACACAGGAATGTAAGTCAATCATATCGAAGATATTGATTGAAGTCAAAACTCATCTCACACAGGTATACTTCTTCGTAAGATGATAGAGATGATCAGATGTAGCCACTGGTTCATCTAAGCCGTCGGACCCACACAAGATCGATAGGTACTAACCCCCGCAATGACCCACACAGGATCGATAGGTACTAACCCCCGCAATGAACCACACATGATCGATATGCACTGGCCCACATAGGACCTCTAAGCGCTGACCCACACAGGATCGGTAAGCACTGATCCACACAGGATCGCTAAGTGCTGTAGTAGTTGCTGTCGAACCCACAAAGGATTTCTGTACAGTCGTCATCATCGTCGTAGTAGCAGCCAGCTCTAGGGTTTCCGCATACAGTAAGCTCATTCGAGGAGGGTCCGCTCCACAAGCCGAGGGGATGATACATCAACTGACACGAAGTCCGGATTTGATGTATCCCAAAGTTCCGTATCGTCAAAAGGAACTCAACGTGACAGACGACGCATCAATCGGACGCCCGGTCTGAGAGTTATTGGCTTTTTCGTTCCAGGGGCCCGGTTGTTTTTTTAAGTCAAAACCAACCCGACTACACTCCATTTGTGTCCAAACCTCTAGCGGAGTAAACCAAAAGGTCCGTCTCACTAAGAGGAATCCAACAAAGTCGACGACACGTCAATCATACGTCTGGAGCTCAAGTTATAAGCGTTTCCGCTCCGAGGGCTCGGTTGATTTCATGTTCGAACCAAATCGGCCGAACCCAAAGTTCTCCGAAACCTTGAGTGTAATATACCTAAACTACCATCTCGATCCAAGGATCGTATCACAATTGACGGTGTATCAATTGGAGGTCTGTAGCCCAAGTTATGGGCGTTTGAACGGATCTTTCCGAAAATAGGGGGTTCAGGCCCGGTCCGACCCGACCCGATACCCCCCGGGTCGGCCCGAACCGGGTCGACCCGAACCGGGTCCGGGTCTGGCCCATTAGGGCGTGTCCCGACCCGGCTGGGGCGGCCCGGCCCGGCGCGGCCTGGGTGGCCCGACCTGGCGCGCTCAGGTGGCCGGCGCGACCAGCTCGGCCGGTGCCTAGCTGAGCGGACAGGGGGGGGGGGGGGGGGGGGGGGCGCTGCCCCCCTGTTTGTGTAACCGCGGTCCCCATGTGAGGGGGCCGCTCCTTTGGCTAGCCGGGGGTTTCAAACCCTGACCTTCCTCGATCGGCCGGCCCGGTTGGCCGGCCATGCTGCTGCCGCGGGACCCCGCGGTCCCGCCCCTTCGGCGCGCCGGCGACCGGTGGTTCCGGCCGCCGCTCCCTACTCCGCCGCGGTGTCTTTGAGGTTCTCCGGCACGGCGTGACAGCGTCGTGTCCCTTCGCTGTGGCCCGACTCCGGCCGCGGGTTCATTCGGCCTCGACGGCGCGGCGCTATGGCGCCGCACATCTTTGCCGCATGATTCGGCGCGGTGCCGTCGCACCGTGCCACCTTCTTTCGAACCGCAACAACACGCTAACAAAAGGGGGAGGAGAGTCGGCCGTGTTCATGCGGTCTGACCTCCTCCCTATAAGTTGATATCAAGCGGCTCAAAAATAAAGACGAAGAACGACAAAGGATATTTCACGAACAAAAAGTAATTAACCCCTACCTTGATAATGAGATGATGTTCGAAGAGCATCGCGGAAAGCGGCGTCGCGGGGTGTGGTTCCTTACATGCTTGACGGAGATCGTCTGAGGTAGAGCGGCGTCTCACACTGGCTGTGGAGAGGAGTAGAAAGGCACGTCGTCTTTCTTTGGTGTCGGCTTTCTTCGTCAGAGAGTGGCGTTCTTCGCGTTCTTCAACGTGGAAGATGAACTTCTTCAGAGGAAAGATTGCTCCCTCTCTCAAAACCCAACACAACCAAAACAACCCCCAAAATAAAATAAGCGTTATGATTATTTTATTATAACATTCCATGCATTTAAAATTTTAAAATTCAAATGCATAACTCTCAAATTAAAATAATCATTGGCATGATTTAATGTGAAAGGAAGTCACATTATTTAATATAAGGGGGTTTTAAGGGGAAGAGTTATGGGGGGTTAGGGAATTTGAAGGGGTGGGGTTCGTGTGGGCCCCACCTCACCTTAAATCCTCTCAAGAGAAGTTTAGAACTTCATTAGGTCCCACTCCAACCACTTAGCTTAGGTTAAACTACTTTGAACAAAAATAAAATTGGTTGCACCATTTTATTTTATTCTTTACTTAACCCAATATTTTAATAACCTCACCTGAGCAAACACAACTCCGGAAAAGGTGTTCCTAAGCAATTACCGGCACTACAGTTTCATCAGTGCCCTTGGATTTCGATTCCGAGCACCGGTTCAAAAGTTAGGAAATCCCGCTCGTTTGTTCACTGAACGTACCCGAGCTAAACTTTGGAAAATTATTCCGGGCGCACCGGGCCTCAGAATCAGGTGCCGTCAGAAACTTGGTTCTTGTAAAATCCCAAAGAAAATTAAAAAAAAAATTTCCCTTGAATTTTAAGAGTTTTTACATTGATACCAGAGAACAAGTATTGAGAAATCAGACGACTCGTCTGGTAAAGTTTCTTTAGAGGAACCATAAGATGGGGGAAGTAACATGGGAGCTTGAGGAACTTATGTTGAATACATACCCGAATCTTTTCAGGTAACATTTTGTGAATTTTGAGGATGAAATTTTTGTAAGGAGGGGATAATGTAACACCCCAAGGTTTTGAAAATAAAATTTGAATGTATTTATAATCTATCCATTAAAAATAACTTTTCCTCTACTATGTTTTGAATTTCGAAAAACAGTCATCTAGGGTTGTGACCATTAAGTCATTTGGAGTATGATAGAACAAACTTGATTTTTGGTGAATAGTAACATACCCTTATGAATAGTAATTTGAATAGTAATATGACCCTTATGAATAGTAAATAATGACATTATTTTATTTTCTTAAGGTAATAAGCTAATGAGATCTTAGTTAATTTTTCAATGTGATATAAAACTAATTATACCTTTAAAATTGTTATTTTTCGAATTAACCATGATTTTATTTAAAGATTAAATTAATAATATTTATAAAATTAATTTTGAAAAATGGAGTTCAGTTTTTAATTCTACACGTTAAAAAATGGTAGGGGTGAATTTTTGGATTTTTCTAAAATTCTTGAATTTTTGATGAATAGTGAAATATGGTAAAATATCATATATTCAAATTATCAGTTAAATACACTATTTATGACATCATAAGTGATGTAAGACCACTTGGATCAAACTCACATACACTTATTACTATTAGGGGTCACATAAAACAACACTATTGATTGTCTTGAGGGAATTAATAAAATATTGAATAAAATATTCAAAATTTACCCCTCTCCTCCACTATAAAAACCCCTCACCACTCCCTCTTCTCTTAAGTCCTCTAACCCTTTAATCTCCTCAAAGTTATACCCAAATAACCTTCCCTAGTCCCTCCCCACTATGAGGAAGATCTTGGTATTTTCAAAAGACCAAAATACCTTCCCTTTAGGAGGTTCTCAAGGAAGTTATTTCAAGAGGTAAATCATCCTTCTTTTTCATTTAGTTTCATTTGAATTTATCTTATTTTGTTATCCTCTACTCACCTCCTCTTTCCAAATGACCATGAAAACTCCATTATAATCTATATACTGGAAGTATATCATGTGAATGGAATAAACATCATCAATATTCTTACTCCCTCCCTTTTATTTTTATAAACAAAATGAACGTTCATGAGGTTCCAATTTATAACCTTCGCGGACGAAGAAGTTTCGTTCTTCATTTTTTCCTTCAACACTGGTCATGAAATCATTTTTATGGTTGAAACAGAATATAATATATTTATTATAATCTAATTAATATTCAGGAACTAGTATATGTACATATTATTAATTTATATGACAAAACTAGTTCATAATAATCCAAAGACCGCCAAATAATTAAAGTGGCTGTCATCTAATGATTCATCCTCATGCCATGTAATCAAATGATATAAATGGCCATTAACAATTCCGGATGTTCATAAATAATATTTTATATCAATTTTGAATATTTACAACTATTTCACATGAATTCCATTACTTAAAAACAAGTGAACCGATTATGAAAATCAAGAAAACAAACACTCCAGAATGATGGAATTCAATATAATAACTTATCAATAAGAACATAAATGAACTAAAAAGAATTATGATAAACTAAATACATGTCTATTAGGTTCTAAAATAATTTATTAATAAGTATAATTTCATATTCCCAGACCTTAAGTTCAAGATCGGAACACATTCAGACTTAAGGTAAGAGTTTTCTCACCCGAACCTCTATTTTCATTCAGGTTACTTTTATTGTCTAATAACCTCAATGAAATTATTGTATATTGTTATGTAATACTCATAAAATCTATGTGAGTTTATATATATTTTTACGAACCATAATCCTTCCTTATTTTATGGAGATTTACACATTTTAAATGGAACTTTTAAAATTATTTTTGAAATACAAGCCTATTTAAAGGGAGTTTCTCAAATTCTTACCTATTTTCAAGGGCAATCTATAATCTATTTTTGGAAACCATAATCTTTATAAAATAACTCATTTTATTATTAAAATACTATTTTATTTCAATTCTGGTTTTAT
Source organism: Viscum album (assembly GCA_963277665.1). Taxonomy (NCBI): domain Eukaryota; kingdom Viridiplantae; phylum Streptophyta; class Magnoliopsida; order Santalales; family Viscaceae; genus Viscum; species Viscum album. The sequence continues at coordinate 770,731,152 of OY728121.1, forward strand.
AAAAAGATTTTTCCAAAATAACTATTCTTTTCAAAATAAAAGAGTATTTATCCCAAGAATTGCTTAATGATATTATAAGAGTATTTTCATCTGATTCAACACACTTGTTGATTATTATGTATTATTGGGATTAATAATTTATGATGTCATCTACCATACTTTATTGAATGTTTTATGAATAATTTTATTATGGAATATCTATCCTAAAACCATTCACCATATTACTTGGAATGGTTAGTGTTTTATGCTTAATGATTGGGGAAAGTTAGTTACATTTCATATGATAGTTTCAATATGAATGTATATGTTGTTTATGTTTTTCCCCGCTCATATGAGTAATGCATTGGACTTATTATGTGATGGTTGGGGCCTACTATATCCCCTCAATGCATTGGTAGGTCTCATGAGACAAATAGACATGGAATTGGCCGAGGCCTTTCCCAATGTGATATATGGATTTGGCCGAGGCCTAAATCATTTTTAGATTTCTTGGTTGAGGCCTTGAAAAAATGTTTGAGAATGTCCGGTATATGTGCTTACCTCATTATGAAGCTAGTAATTGAAAGTTAATGTGTTTATTCGACTAGTAGAATACCCATGATTATTTTTTATTTATGGAATTATTTACTTAGATCATATTCCTTCCATAATGTGTTCAAGTTTATTATTTTTAAAGGCACATGTTTTCAATTATTTACCATGTCTTATATTTATGCTATCTTCTTCCGTATTGCTTACCCTTACTGAGTATTTGAGCTCACCCCTTTCTTATGTTTCATTTTACTAGGATATTAATAAGTAAGTTATAAATGACTTACAAGAATAATCTAGGATGTTTGGATGTTTCTAATGGAATAAATTAGTGTTGTTTTCCTTTCAATATGTAAAGTAAAACTTATTTATGTATCTTTTTCCAAAATCTACTAAACTACTCGGTCTTTTAGGACACATATTCCTTGTTTATATGCCAATGTAATGGAATAAGGCACCGGCTCTGAGAAACTTGGGTCAGGTCTTTACAAATTATCTCATATTATATTTATTTTAATATTTTTAATATCATTTATTTGATTTTTCCAACAATTGAATATTTACCGCATCATCATTGTGAAAAAATTTAAGGTAATTATTTATTTCCTAAAAATTAATAATAAATTACCCTAATGAATATAAATATTTTATATTCAAAAAGAGTATTTATAGTAAAAAATATCCTCTATATAACACAATATTAAAATATTACACTTATTCAATATAAGAGTATGACATGTTTGACATTTCTTTAAATTAAATACTACAAAGGTAATAATCTTATCCATTTGAACCCAAAAGGTCATAAATTATAGCCTTGGATGATTATGGTCTAGATATAATCATACAATGAAATTTAATCAAGTGTTAAGATAATTTTATAGTCTTTATCATTTTATTTTTAACCTTTAATTACCCAATTTACCATTTACCATTGTAACAAAAATTACTATGTTTACTATTCATATTAGAAAAAATAAAGGAAAATATTTACTAAATTTGAAAACATTGATTCAAAATATAGAATCTACTTTTCAAAATTCAAAACATATATTTTTTAGAATTTAATTTAAAATTAAACTTGAAAAACCCAATGAAAAACTGTTTTTTCAGAAAAATTAATTTTTCAAATATAAAATGTTTTTATACTAAATTATAGTATAAAATCAATTTAAAAAACCATAATTATATTAATTTATATCAAAATGAACAAGTAAAAATTTAAATGTAATAAAAATCATAATCTTACCTTGTAAATAAACTATAGTGATCAATAAAAACAAGTATTTTCACTATTCATCAGAAAATCAATATTTTTAGAAAATTCTTAAAAATTCATTCGAATTTTATTTTGACATGTTTAATTAAAAAATTAAATTAAATTTATCAAAATAAGATTATATAATTTTAAAATTAATCTTTTACATATAACCTTATAAGAAATGAGTTTAGTAAAACTATTTTCATTTTAATTTTAAGAATTACATAACATATTTATAATGAATATAATTATTTAATTCAAGAATACTAAAAAATATGAAAAAAATTATTCTACCAAAACATTTGTTATTAAATTCTCCCCCTGTTATAAATTTCATCCATACAATTTATTCACTTATTAAACAAGTGGGGATACCTTTCCATCATAACATTTTCAAAATCCCATGTTGCTTCTTCAACCATGTGGTTCCTCCCCAAAACATTAACCTGGTGAATTAACTTGTTCCCCAATACTTTCTCTATATGTTCAAGAATATGAACAAGATTTTACTCATAAGAAATATTATCTTCTAACTGAACTATCTCAGGTCCCAAAATATGAGATGAATCTAACACATACTTTCTTAATATAGAAACATGAAAAACATTGTGTACCTGGGATAAACTCAGAGGAAAAGACACTCGGTAAGAAACTGATCCAAATTTCTCTATGATTTCATATGGTCCAATAAATTATTAACTTTATATTCTTAACAAAAAAATTACAATTTTCTATTATGATATTTTAAGAAAAACATGATCACCTACCTAAAATAAAAGGTATTTCCTCCTATTATCTACATAACGTTTATACCTATTTTGAGCTGTCCTCATATGTTGTTAGATAATTTTTACCTTCTTAGAAAATTCCTCCACTAATATTGGTCCCATAAACTTCCTTTCACCCACTTTAATCCAAAATGATGGAGTTCTACACTGCTTTCCATATAATACTTTAAAATGTTCCATCTGTATACTGGAATGAAAACTGTTATTATTAGAAAGCTCAACTAAAAAAAGATGTTGATCCCAACTTCACTGGTAATCCATTTAAAATGAATGAATCATGTATTCTATGTTTTGAAAATTTCTTTTATATTGTCCATCATACTAAGGATGAAAGGCTGTGAGGAAATTTAATTCAGTTTCCAACGACTTCTATAGGCCTTTCCAGAAATTAGAAGTGAACCTGAGATCATGTTCAGATATAATGGAGAGAGGGACTCCATGTAACATAACTATCTACTTAAGATACAATCAAGAAACTTAATCTAAATATAGAGTATCTCAAATGGGAAGTAAATATAAAGACTTATTTAGTTGATCAACAATAACCCATATTATATTATTACCTCAATAAGCCTTTGGTAGTCCCACTATGAAATATATGGATATATTTTACCATTTTCACCCTAGAACTAGAAAAGGTTGAATCATCCCCTTAGGTAATTTCCACTCTACTTTAACCTGTTGATAAGTCAAACATTTCATGGTAAATTCAGAAATATCTATTTTTATTCCATCCCACTAGTAATACTCCCAAAGGTCTCTATACATCTTAGTGTTTCCAGAATAAATGAAAAATGGGGAACTTTGAGCTTCATTTAATAACTCCCTATTTAATTGGGAATCAAAAGAAACACATAATATTTTTCCAAATCTAAAAGAATATTCTTTATCAATATCAAATTCATGCATATTACCCTTATTAACCAATTCTACATTTTTTTGTAACTCATGTTCTTCCTTCTGAGCTTACTTAATTCTATCTATCAGAGATGATTACACTAACACCTGAAAAAAAAATAGTGGAAGTTCCTAAATCCATGAATTCTATGCCAAAATTCCTCAAATCATTAACCAAAGGGTCATATTCTAATTGTAACATGGTTAATGCAACATTATTTTTTGACTCAAATCATTAACTAATTTATTTTATTTTCTAGTATGGTAATGAATAATGAAATCAAAATCATTAATTAGTTCCAACCATCTTCTATGACTCATGTTTAACTATTTTTGAGTGAATTTATACTTAAAACATTTATTATTAGTATATATTTTACACTTGGATCCATATAAGTGATACCGTAAAATTTTTAATGAAAAAACCATAGTAAATAATTATAAATCATGTGTAGGATAATTTAACACATATGGTTTTAGTTAATATGAAACATAATAAATTACTAGATCATTATGCATTATAACTCAACCAAGTAATTTTAATGAACATTGCTGTAAAAGAAAAAAATCACCATTTCTAGAGGGCAGGTCCAAAATTGGATCATTAAATAATCTTACTTTTAATTCCTAAAAATAATAACCACATTATTTTATCCAGATTGATTTAATTAATTTTCATGTTAACTTAGTTAGTGGTCTAGATAACCGTGAAAAGTTTTCAACAAAACTTAGATAATAACTTTCTAATCTAAGAAAACTATAAATCTCAGTAATATTTGTAGGACTTGGCCATTAATCAACCACTTTTGTTTTAGAGAGATCAATTGTTATGACATCTTTAATTACAATGTTCCCAAGGAAAGAAATCAATTGTAACGAAAAATCAAATTTTCTAAATTTTCCATAAATTTTTTTAAGGGTTTTTAAAACAATCCTTAGATGTTTTTCAGGATCCTCATAAATTTTTGAATAAATAAAAATATCATCATTAAAAATAACCAAAAACTTATCCAAATATTTATGAAAAAATCTATTCATAATATCTATTAATACAGTAATGGAATTTTTAAAACCAAAGGGAATATCATAATTCCCATATCTAGTCTGTAATGTTGTTTTAGGAATGTCATACTCCTTCACCTTTATATGATGGTATCCGTATCTCAAGTCAACTGTTAAAAAATACTGATCTCCCTAGAGTTGATCAAACAATTCATCAATATGAGAAAAAATATACTTATTCTTAAGAGTTATACTATTGAAAGATATATAATAAATTCAATGACTCATATAACTATCTTTATTATTAACAAATAAAATAGGATCACCTCATGGTGGAGTGCTATGGTGAATGAAACCTTTATCTAACAAATCCTGTAATTGGTTTTTTAATTATAGATATTCTACTTATTCCATTCAATAATGGTGTTTTGAAATTAGATTAGCATCGAGAACTAATTAAATAGTAAATTCAGCTTCCCAATCAGGTATAACACTGATAAAATAATCTAGAAAAACATCCATGTACTCATTTACCACTGACACATCATTAATCCAAATAGTTCCCTTGTTTTTAACAATATGTTCAAGATAACTTTCATTTTCATCTTTTAAAAATTTCTAGACTTCTTTATATTTTGTCAATGTTATGGGTTCATTATTGTATACAAACTGAGACTCTTTCTGAAAAGAAACTTCTTTATCTTTACAATCTATCTTAACATGGTAAACAAAAATCCAATCCATACCCATAATAAAATTAAACTCTACTAGGGGAAATAAAACAAGATTTTTAGGTAAATAATTTCCACATATAATGACATTAAAATTATTATAATTTCTTTTTACCTTTATATTTTACCCTGGTGTTTTTTACTATAAGTTCTGGTTCCATTTATTGAGGTATAATTTCCAATTTACCAGAATTTTTTTTAGAAATGAACTAACGTGTAGGCCCTGAATAAAAAAAGTCATTATCGTAATATGAATAAGCAAGAAATATAACTCATACCACTTCATTGGATAACCCAAGATCTGCTAAAGTAGTTTCAAAGTATTTCACAACACCTTTCTGCTTATAGTTTGACTACTTCCCATCATTCAGGTCCTTATTTGGGAAAGTATGTGCATAATTACACATCTCACCAATTTTAAAACACCTTAGAATACAATTATTATAATTAAACTTACCACTACCAAGATCTTTTTCATTACAGTTACGATCCATATTTCTATACTTATCACATTGGAAGCACTTCTCAAATTTGATAAGGCATTCCTTAGGGTGAATTTTACCAAACTTTCCATAAAATGGAAACTTGATTTTCTTACCTTAAAATTTATTTGATTGATGCTTACCCATTTCCTACCATATAGAACTTTTCTTGGAATTATTATCATGAAATATATGATCATTTAAAAACTCTATTTATACCCTATCAGTACATTGAACAAGTTTCTCATAAATTTTGAATTCACGGGAATCCAATTACCTAGGATATCTTGGCTTCAATCTTGAATAAAAATGATTTATTTTACTATTAAGATCCTGGATAAAATTTGGAACATACCCTTCCAATTGAGTGAAGTCTGGTTCATATGCATCCACTAAATCTTCCCCCTATTTCTTCAATTTTAGGATTTTCTTTTCCATTCTAAGTTGAAACTCCTTAGGAAAATATTTCTCAAAGAAAATATTCTTAAATTCATCCCATTCCAAAATATCAATCTCTTCTCTTTACCTGATATTATTAACTATTGACTACCATTGGTTAGATTCACCTTCAATATAATAAATTAAAAGACTAAACTTTTAATGATCTAGAAACCACTTGACATCAAATATCTTTTGTAGGGCTTTAATCCACCCCTAAACTTTCATTGGTTCAAAAAATCCACTAAATGTAGGAGGGTTTTGCCTCATAAAATGTTCAACTATCATCATGTTTCTTTGTGGAAGATCTAATTGATATCTTGCATGGATTATAATGCCATTTATTGATTGTATCACACGATCCATTACTACAACAAACTACTTAATTCCAATCCAATCATTTCGGGTTGTTGATTTGGAAGGATATCGTCCTCTCAGTGCCTTTCTACTTTAGATTACCTATTTTTATGTGGAAAAACATTATGAACCGACATTATTTAGATGGATCAACATGGTAATATTTAAATTCCATATTATTTAAACTTAAAAATAAAGTAAAATTTTTAAGGGTATTCTATTAATATTATCATAACTTCTAAAGTTATCTAAACTGTTCTCTAATACCAACTGTAATGACCCAGACTTAAACATTACATAATCTTGAGTTTTAATTCAAGAATTATTTCTATTACATTTTAAGATCTTTATAAGTATATATTTTTATATAATTAGGTCATAAATCATACATAATTAAACCATATAATAAAAAGTGGATTCTTCATATCTGTATTAATTTTTACCACCATATAAAACTTTAAGAAAACATGATTTCTTTTCATAAAAAAATCTTGACAAATTTCTTCTTGATTCCTTTCCCTTACCCATACTTAAAACCTATGATTTTTGTAAACTTGGGATGAGAAAAAAAGGCTGAGTAAGGGACATAAAAATAAATAAATAAACCGTTAGTCTATGATACTTACAAAAAAAATTCCTCTTTCAAAATAAACCTTGGGCTCAAAATAAAATTTTTCTTACTCAATAAATCACCTTTTCTGCCCAAAAATTTCTATAAAAAATTTCATAAAAAATATTAAAGTAAAAATAAAACCCATAAAATTTTCATTTAAAACATGAAAAAATCATGAAATATTTTCACAAAGTTATAAGTTTTATTCTTAAAAAGTAAAAAATACTTTCCTTGAACATAAACTCAGTAGATTACCTTGTGAAAACATGATATTATAGCAAGCATAAATAAATAATATAGATAAATTGGGGCATAATTTTATTATCATAATCACTTATGATGTAACCCTAATAGCTACCATAAAATAACCCTCCTAGTTATACTTGACATAACCCTCACTGTTATACTTGGATTAACCATCACAGTTACACTTGGAATAATCATTATGGTCAAATTCTAACATACACAATGCATTGGAGGGATATCATGAAACCAACCATATTTGGTTTATAAAAATACCACCCATAATCATAAAAAATTCCCAAGAACCATAACAGAATCATAAAACATGAATTATTATATGATAAAAACATTCTTTAAGAAAAATCATTTATTTTAAAAGAAAACTGAACACATACAAAGGAAAACATTTTCTTTATAAATAAACATGTAATATTGTAAAAGGAGATTAAAAACACTAAGGCTTCATGATGGTGGGAAAATAATATCATGTCGTATAAGATAAAAAATCATCCCCTTTTTACTTTAAAAAAAATGAAAGGGAAACTTTAAAATAGGGGTTTTAAAAGAAAGTCCCTTACCTTGAGTCTGACACGTCACGTAAGTTATTTGTCTTCCTGAATAATAAAATTATGTTAATTATTTACTTTATTTGAGAACCATTTTCAATTTTATTATTCCCTTTATATCAATTATTACCATATTATAACAATTACTTAATTATTTAAGTTCACATAAGATGTTTTGATGATATTCGGTTCATAAGTCCAAAATGATTTCGGTAATGTGACTATGGTCAAAGAGTTCATTATTCCATCATATCTAGAATAATAATAATGAAATAATTATAATTTTTATAAATAAATTATTCTTTTAAATCCAATTATTAAATATGTTTATGAAAAATAAACTATAATACGATCATGTAGACAGTAGGCCGTACGTACATATGAGTAACGTTTCTATTTTTTTCAATGATCATTATAGAAAGAAGTTAAATCTAATTTTATCATTTAAAAATGATCAAAAATTATAATAATATCACATATATCATATTATATCATTAAATATACTTATATATATCATCCATGTGATTTTTTGATGAAAAATGAATCACATCTCTTCTTGTAGGTGGTAATCCACACATACGCACGAACGACGTTACCATTTTACAGTGCATGGAATGGTAAAAATGTAAATTATATATTATATTTTAAAAATTATAAATATTTCATGAATACCATATATAAAAAATAATTCCATAATTATTACCAATCTTGATAGATGATGATGGAAAACAAATTACATTGGTTCGCGAGGCGGTAGTCTGCTGTATACATGAATGACGATTTGTATCCAATTTTATGGAAGAGGAGATGGATATAGGTCATGGTACTAACATAATAAAATATAATTATATGTATTATAATATAGTTATTATTTTATCATGGTCAAATAAGGTTTGAGGTATGTGTAAGAAGAATAAAAATTAAAACATGTATATAAAAACTATACCTCTTCTTTGGAAAACCTCCATTTCTTAACAGCTTAAGACCTATAAGATTGGTATTATGACTAAAATAAGACCTCCAGAATGAGGGGAGGGATTATAGGAAAGTATTATTGTAGTTATTTTCCAAAAAAGGTGTTTTTAAGTGTGAATAAATGAGAATAATAGGTTCCCTTTTATAAGAGAGGGGAGGGGAACTCTTGGAATTTCTCAAAATATTAAATTAATATAAATTAATTTTCAATTAAAAATGGCTCAAAAGTGAGTTATTTATAGTATAAGATGATTATGGGTAGAAATATCCCCCTAAAATAAAAATTAGATAAGATTTAACTATATTTATTCCCTTATATTTAGTTTTAACCCTTATTTAACCCCTTTAACTCTTACCGTGACCACATGAATTTTTATTCTTTGAGGATCAATATAGTCACTATAAAATAAAAAAAGCCTAATAAATGGAAAATGGTTGATATTTTTAACCTAATAATAATATAATTTATGAATTTAATATTTTTAGGAATTTTATATTATTTAATAAATTATTATTTATTATAAAATATCAATAATGTCAATTTTTAGAACTATTCATCACTTTAACTTTAATAATATCAATATAAAACTTATAATTCAAAAAAATTATTTTAATACATTCCTAAAATTTAAATTTCATATATATAATTATTTAATCATATTAATTATCTCAAATTATATTTATTTTAATATTTTTAATACCATTCATTTGATTTTTCCAATAATTGAATAATTGCTGTATCAGTGTTGTGAATGAATTTATTGTAATAATTTATTCCATAAAAATTAAAATTAAATTATCATGATTAATATGGATCTTTTATATTACAAAATATTATTTATAGTCAAACATATCCTCTACATAACATAATATTAAAAATATTACACTTATTTAATATAAGAGTGTGGCATGTTTGACATTTCTTTAAATTAAATACTATAATGGTCATAATATTATAAAAGTGGCCCAAAAGGTAATAAATTATACCCTTTGATGATTATGGTTGATATATAATAATAAAATAAAATTTAATCAAGTGTTAATGTTATTTTATAGTCTTTATAATTTTATTTTTAACCTTTGATTACCCAATTTATCATTTATTATGGTAACAAAAATCATTATGTTTACTATTAATATTGGAAAAAAATTAAAGGGAAATATTTAATAAATTTGAATCCATTGATTCTAAATAAGGAATACATTTTTCAAAATTCAAAACATAGAACTTCCAGAATTTAATTTAAAATTAAACCGGTAAAATGTAATGAAAAGTAGTTTTTTTCTTGAAAAAATGCCTTTTTCAAATATAAAATGATTTTATATTAAATTTAAGTATGAAATACATTTAAAAAACCATAACTGGATTAAATTAAATTAAAATGAATCAATTAAAATTTAAAACTAATAAAAATCACAATTCATCATTGTAAATAAAATACAATTTTCAATAAAAATTAGTATTTTTCACTATTAATTAGAAAATAAATATTTTCAAGAACTTATTATATACTAATTATAAGTTTATTTTGGAATGTTGAATTCAAAAATGAAATTAATTTTATCATATTAAAATTATATAATTTTAAAATCAATCTTTTAAAAATAACCTTATAAGAAATGAGTCAATAAAACTATTTTCGTTTTTGTTTTAAGAATTACATAACATATTTATAATTAATATAATTATTTAATTCAAGAATACTAATAAATATGAAAAAAATTATTCTATCAGTACCTAGGTTTTTAAAAGAAGTCCTTTTTCAAAAGTGAAAATAGGAAAAGAACTAAGAAAAATTTATTAAAGAAGAAGAATTTAATTTCATAAGAAAATGAAAGTTCAGAATAAATTGAGGCAAGATAAATTGAAAACTATAACACCCCAAGATTACATGGTATGTTTCTCTTTGAATAATGCAATAGCTTGCGTTGTACGCAACTTGGAGTTTTAACACACCACGATTAATCAAACTAGCTGTTATGAAGAGTAATATCCACTTTTTGAAATTTTATAAATCTTATTTTACAAAATGGAATTCATTTTTGGATTTGTAATATCAAAATTAGCTTAGGGTGAACTTTTGGTATTTTTCTAAAAACTTTCAATTTTTGATGAATAGTGTAAAACACTGCATTATTATTTAAAATTGACTTTTTATTTAAATAAATAATTATTTTATTTAAATATATTTTAGGTAAAAATAAATACATACTACCTATATATGATCAATGTAATTCATTGGAGTCATTTTATAATAATATTAGATATATAAAATTTTGTTGAACTTTTTACCGTCTTTTACCCACCTTCTAGGCACATTAGCAAATTTACATAAAATGTAATTTTACCACCTTTGTGAATTAAATTTAAAAAATCCTAGAGACACATTTGATATCAATAAGTAAAATCTGGTTCAATAAGATGAAAATATTTTTTTGGTGAATAGTAATTTTTTACTTTTATTTACCATAGTTAAAAGTAAATAGTGTAATTAAAGGTAAAAATAATAATATTACTACCCTAAAACATGTCCTAATTCTATTGGATAAGTGTATTTAGACCAAAAACAACCTTAGGAATAAAATATTATCCTTTTGGTCCACTTGGATTAGATTAGGACATTTATTATTATTTTATTTAAAGAAGAGTTTAAAGAGTTAAATTCAAATTTTCATTACTAAAACATTTTTAATGTAGAGTTATACATAATATAAATTCAACTGTAAATATTATTAGATAGATAAAAATATTTCCTACATAATGGTATTTTATTTTAAATTTTTAGACATTAAATAATTAAATTTAATTATGACACAATGATGATGTATTAATTACCTTATTAATGAAATATTATAATAATTGATGTTATAAATATAAAAATAAATGTAAATTGAGACTTTTGATGAATTACAAGAATTAAATAGATTAATATGACATGTTAGGGTTAATTCAATGAATTTTTGATGAATTAATCATGCTGTTATGACTTTCACAAAAACAAAATACCAAATAGTGTCAAAATTGACATAAATGATTTTTTAAAACAAATAATATATTATTAATTGATATAATATTACTAAAAATATAAGGTTCATAAAAAGGACTTAGATAAGGTTATATATATTAATAATGAACCACTTGGGGTTCTCTTGATGTTTTATAGTAATTTTATTAACCATTTATTATAATAATACAAGAATACATGGTAAAAGTTAAACTATTTAACTAAGAGTTAAATCTAAAAGATAAGGTTAATATGGTGACCTAAACCTATCTAAAACCTATAGGTTTAGATTTTTTCGACCCATCCCCACCTTATCCTCAAAATAAATCATTTTTTAGCCATTATAAACCAAATATTATTATATAATAAAATAATATTTCAAGCTTTTCCTAAAGTGACCCTCACCTCTCTTATAAAAGGGTTCTTCCCCTTCTCTCAAAATCACACCTCCAAAGCCATTTGTCTTGGACAAACCCTGCCCAAATATCCTCCCAACTACCCTAAATTTGACCTAGTGGCCTTACTTTGATTATAAATCCAACCAAAGGAGCCCTTTTGATCAACTCAAAAGGAAACACCCGAAGAAGAGGTAATAATTTTACCACCTTTTTTCAAAGTTCTTTTCTTCTTTCACTTCCTCTTTCTTTGTTGTTTCCATACCAAAATAAAAACTATATTACCTTATACATACTGTGATGTTATTATAAATATGGTACAACCATATTCATTATTCTATCCATCCTATGAATGACATGTCACCATACGTGCGTACGTACGACTTACCGTCTCCATGTCGTGGTGTAGTTTGTTATTCAAACACTTCATTATTTGGATGAGTATAATAATGAGTATAACTGATTTAAATAATAAATATAACATGTTAATTATTATTTATATATGATATACCATCCAATTACATACGATTTCACCATCAATATAATGATATTGTCGCTCGTGCGTACGTACATATTACCGTCTCCTTAAACGCGATGAGATTCATTCCCCATCGTAATCATTCAAGAATAATTTTCATTTTATGATTAAAAATAATGTTTAAAAACATAATATAATTCTGTATACGAATCAAATACATCCTATCCATAACAAACATGGATTACATAACCAATTATATAAAGGAAACCAAATTAGTTAACACCCGAAAAAATGATACTACTGAAATATTATTAACAAAGCAATATTAGAAGATCATATATGATATCATATTTATGTATATGGTTCTTGTATAATTTAATAATAATTATTTAACTATTATACATGAGGTTAATGTACCCTCGACCAAAAAAAAGTACAAGTTAAGGGTTAATTATACAATGTCTTCATTATCCGAGGTTGTTTATATGTGAGTATCTACTGGGACCTCTTTATCATCCACATCTGTGTTTCTTAAAAATGTATTTCAAAATATTTTTACTATTTCCTAGACTATGGGATAAAGTAATTTATAACCTCATTTTACTTTTTATAAAATGTTTTGAAAGGAATCTTTCCATCATTTTCCAAACAAGGTACTTTGTGACCTTTTCGAAAAATTAAGGTAAGAATGGTTTTTTAACTTATACAGTGGGTGCAACTATTTTCCACCATTATAACACCTTCTAAGCTTCCCTTACAATATTTTAAGAATATTTTCAAAATAAATGTTTTCTTTTATAATTACCTGACTTTTAAATGATTTCCAAATAGAAAGAGATATTCCTCTCAAATAGTTTTGATTTCATCTATGTCAACTGATGTTATTAATATTTTCATGACTTATTATATTCCCCCTTTACTGATTTTATATGAAATGTGCATAATTTGTGTGAAATATTAATGTTTTAATATTAAGTATAATTTTTGAGCATTTTTAGAAGTAGTCCAATTGAGTCAGTTTCATTTTTTAATAATAAATATCACTATACTGATTCAAATTGTGTGGTTCTTCTTTTTTAGGATTCTTCTTTCAATATACAACATTTCATTAGAAGGTACCATGATCCAATTCTGCCATTTGAAGGGTCATATGGTCCTCACGAACAAGACCGAAGAATCGGTGAACAAAATGGACCAGCCTTGAAGATTGATTTACTGGACTCAATAAAGAAGTCCAAAAACATTAAATCTACACCATAATTTAGGGGACACTACATGTCATCTTGGATAAAAATTTCAAGGCTCAAATCCAAGTACAAGGGGCCCAAATAAAGCTTTGAAGTCCAGCCCACCATTCTGGATGAGAATTAAAATCAGTATAGTATGAATGACATATCTCATGATGTAATAATAAAATAGAGCTGAGATTTTTCAGTGTGAAATAGGAGATATATTCGGCCGACTTTGTTGAAGAAACCATTCGTATTTGAAGGCATATTCATATTCAAAAACCCTTTCACATTATGGACTTCAAAAAGACTGGATTGAAATGGATAGTTTAACTTTGTTTAATACAACGGCCATAACTTTTGATCCTTAAGTCCAAATGACTCAAAATTTTTCTAGTAGTCGGAAAACATTATTTTCTAAAACTTTGAAGAAGGATATATTTGAATATTAGGCTGTCTGAATAGCCAAATTGGCGATGAAATTGGAGGGACAGATTGGGAATGCAAACAGTCCACTCCTTGGGCTATAAATATTCTCCCCTTCTCTCCTTGAGAGGGGTTGGAATTTCAGAAGAGAGGAGAACATATTGGCACGACCAAGGCCTTGAAAAAGGATTAGTATGATCTTCCATACTAAAGTTTTCACTTGAGAGACCTTTCCTCCTCTCTTTTTTTTCACTTAATTTCGTGTTCTTCATTTTTGTAATTTTGTAAGTCTCTTTCTTTGTAATTCTGTTTTAATACAAGTTAATTCTTCAATATCTCTTATTATCATCCTCCTTTTGTAGTTTAATATTTATGTTCTTAAAATAGTTTAAATTCAGTTTAATCCCCTTCCCTTATTTTGCTTCCTCATTCAATCGAAATTCCATTTTGATTCTCAAAATCTTTCGTGTGTGTGTTCGACCCACCGCTCTTTTCTTATCCCTTTCTTTTTCTTATCTTCTTAATTTATCATCATAATCATTATAATAAGATTACTAATCATTTCAATGGCTGAGTAAATCTTCCATTGGTGTGAGTCATTATTTAGTTATGTTAAGCGATTGAGAGCTTTTGCTCGGTGAGTATTCTTTGAATTAACATTGTGTATGTTGGACTTAGCATGTCATGGATTAATGAATTGTTTTGTTTAACGTGTGGTTTACATGGATTATTGGAACCATAAATACACTACCACAATCAAGTACTGATTGATATTAGAATCCTAGTTAAGTTAAGGCTTGAATTAAATCCTTAACACTTAGGAATTCCAATCAAATTCAACTTGTGACATGGGTGTTAATTTAAATGCAATACAAAGCAAGGCTCATGGATATCACAAGCTTAACTAACTATTGATGAAATCACCCCAATCTTTATCAAATTTTTAAATTAAACATCATACATTAGTCATTTCAATTAATCTCTACAATCAACCCCCCAATTATAATACAATCAACTAAAAACAAACGACTATTTCAAAGTATCATCACCGAGGATTCGACCCGAGTGCTGCTATACACATTAGAAGAGCACCAGAACTTTGACCGGTCGATAGGCGACAATAGGCTGTGCATTTCAAATGGAGCCATTGCCGGGGATGGTGATTTAATTAGTCATTAGTTTCTGGTTATTGTCAATAAAACACACAAAAAAAAAACAAATTTTAAAAAAAAATTGAAAAAAAACACAAAGAAAAACCCATCTTCCTCTTAAAAATCATAAACTGAAAAAAACACAAAGGAAAACCCATCTTCCTCATCCTTTCTAAATATCTCTAAATGCCCCGTAGCCTCCCAAACAATCCCTCAGATTTGTTTGACCCTGAAATTGATAGAACTCTTCGTCGACTTAGGAGGACCATTAGGGATAACCAAATCACCCAAGAACCAATCATTGCCCTACCAATTGAATTCGATATGTCCAATCCTAGGGAAAAAACATTGAAAGAACTTACTGCCCCTGATATGAATTACCAACCCCTTGGTATTCAATATCCAAACATAGAGGCTGACTTCAAACTCAAATCGGGTTTGATTCATCTTCTACCTCATTTCCATGGGCTAGCCAGTGAGGATCCGCATCTACATCTCAAAGAGTTCCAGGCGGTGTGATCTACCATGAAGCCTCAAGGGGTTTCTGAAGAACAAATCAAACTCTGAGCATTCCCTTTCTCCCTAGCTGACTCTGCCAAGTCATGGCTCTACTACCTGTCTCCAGGTTCCATAACTACATGGAATGACATGAAGCATATCTTTTTAGAAAAATTATTTCCTGCTTCTCGTACCGCTTCCATCTGAAAGGAAATAAGTGGTATCCATCAATTCCCAAATGAATCACTCCATGAGTACTGGGAGAGGTTCAAAAAGCTTGTGGAAACCTACCCACACCACTAAATCCCTGACCAAATCTTGATCCAATACTTCTATGAGGGGTTATTGGCTATGGAGAGAACCCTCATTGATGCCGCAAGTGGCGGTGCTCTTGTTGAAAAAACTCCAACAACTGCAAGAGATCTAATAAGTAACATGGCTGCAAACACACAACAATTCCATACTCGAGCACATGCTCAAGTCAACAAGCCCAAGATAATCAATCCATAGAGCCTAACAAGATGATTAAGTGGATGAGTGAACTTACAGGTCTTGTGTGTCAACTAGCGGTGGCTACCAAAGCCCCAACCTCATCTTCTCCATAGTCACTATTCCCTGGACCTATCAAGAATTGTGGAATCTATAGCTCCCCAACTCATCCAACAGACACATGTCCACAACTTTAAGAGGATCAATCTGATTCATCCAGACCAATGGAGCTCAATGCAGTATATGCTCAGTAGAACCCCAACCCTCAACAATCAGGTCAGTTTGTTAGAAACTTCAACCAACCTCACTCTGAGCCTTTCTATTCTTCCTATAACCAAGGCCTTAGGTATGGTAATCCCATATCTCACCCCCCTCAATTCCATCCTCAAAACCCAAACCAATTCCAATATGGTAAAGGTGGTGGTAACTTCCATCAACCTTATCCCTTTTTTCCTCAACCTCAAAGGAACAATCCTCCTCCTAGATTCCACTATCCGAATAAGCCTTCCCAATTCCCAACCCAATACAATCGCTTTCCCAAGAACCAAAATCAAGGTAATCCCAATCCGGGACAAGGCTCTTCTTCCAAGAAACCATGGGAAAGTGCAGTGGAAGATCTTGCCTCCTTCACCCGTTCTAGCCTTAAAAACATTGAAACTCAAATAGGTCAACTTTCATCCCACCTGAGCCAACAACAACAATCAAATTCTTCCCAACTACCAGCTCAACCATTACCCAACCCCAAGGTTAATGTAAGTGCAATTTCACTTAGATCAGGAAAGAAACTTGCTATGCCTCAAGATAAATCCTCAAACCCTCCTTTAAATGTTGACCTAGAAAATGAAAAGAAAAAGAAAATTGAAAAGGAATCTGAATCCATTCCATCACCTCCTTCCATTCCACTTAGGAACCCAATTCCTTTTCCACAAGATGTTTCTAAACCAAGGAAGTCCTTTGAACCTGATCCTGAAATGCTCAACATGTTTAGACGTGTTGAAGTCAAAATTCCCCTCTTAGATGTCATAAAAAAAATTCCTAAGTATTCCAAGTTTCTCAAGGAGTTGTGTACCCACAAGAGGCAACTTAGGACCTTTTAAAATGTTTCCACCCAGCATTCTATTCCCATAAAGTGCAAAGATCCAGGGACCTTTACAGTCCCATGCCAAATTGGAAGTTCCAACTTTGATGATGCACTCATAGACCTAGGAGCCTCAATTAATGTCATGTCCAAATCCATATTCTCCAACCTTGGTCTAGGTCCCTTGCACCCAACGGGTGTTGTCATTCAGTTAGCCAATCGAAGCATAACCAGTCCTGAGGGAATAATTGAGGATGTCCTTGTCCGAGTCAATGATATTATCTTCCGTGCTGATTTCTATGTCCTTGACATGGAAGGTGAGACGAACTCTTCTCAATCTCCCCTAATTCTAGGAAGACCATTCCTCATGACTGCGAGAACCAAGATTGATGTCCATTCAGGCATCTTATCCATGGAATTCGGTGACCAACTGGTCAAGTTCAAAAATTTCCAAGCCATGCGATACCCATCTGAGGATCACTCTGCATTCTCAATCCATGCTTTTGAGGACACTTCTAAGATTAAATCAAACCCCAATCCACCATGTTATTCATGTTCTAATGATAAAGAATCTTGTGAAATCTGCACCATGATTAACAAAGTCATAAATGGTGAAGTTGATGTGGACCTCTCATTCATAGACTCCATCAATCTAGAGGAACTTGAAAACTCTCTTGAATCCCATATCAAATCTGATCTCTACTGCTCCACCTTGGACAACATTGAGAAAAATGAATCTGAAGAAACTGAAGTCCCTTCCTCCATTTCTGAGTTGTCTAGCCCAAAAGTGAAAGATGAGATTGATCTGAAACCTCTTCCTGCACACCTGAAATATGCATTCCTCTTCCATGATCACTCATATCCTGTCATTATCTCTGCCACACTTACTGAAACCAAGGAGTCCAAACTTGTCCAAGTGTTAGAGGAAAACAAAAAAGGCTTAGGTTGGACCCTAGAAGACATATCAGGAATCAACCCTGCCCTTTGCATGCATCACATCCATCTGGAGGAGACATCCAAACCAGTTAGACAACTCCAAAGAAGACTCAATCCACTCATACTTGAGGTAGTTAGGGAAGAGATCACCAAGCTTCTTCAAGCCGGTATTATCTACCCAATTTTTGATAGTGAATGAGTTAGTCCAATTCAAGTTGTACCTAAGAAGGGTGGGATAACTGTTGTCACAAATGAACATGGGGAGGTAGTCACAACTCGAGTGAAGAACAAATGGCATGTATGCATCGATTATCAAAAATTGAATGCTGAAACACGAAAAGATCACTACCCTCTTCCATTCCTTGATTAAATGATAGAAAGATTAGCCGAAAAGTCACACTATTTCTTTCTTGATGGATACACCGACTATTTTCAAATCCCAATCTCACCTCAGGACCAAGAAAAGACTACTTTCACATGCCCCTTTGGCACATATGCATATAGAAGAATGCATTTTGGCCTTTGTAATGCTCCTGCAACATTCCAGAGGTGTATGATGAGTATCTTTTTAGAATTCATAGAACACTGCATGGAAGTCTTCATGGATGACTTCACCATTTATGGTGAGTCATTTGAATCTTGTTTGAATTCACTCTCTCTTGTCCTCCAAAAGTGTGTCAAGTGCAACCTTGTGTTAAATTTTGAAAAATGTCACTTCATGGTTGCTAATGGGATTGTTCTAGGGAACATAGTTTCAAAAGATGGTATTGAAGTTGATGCTGCCAAAATTGAAGTGATCCAATCACTTCCTCCACCCACTTCTGTTCAAGACATCCGTTTATTCCTTGGTCATGCCAGTTTCTATCGGAGATTCATCCATAACTTCATTAGGATTTCCCTCCCACTCACTCGGTTGCTCCAAAATGATGTCACCTTCCATTTTGATGAGGTTTGCAAGAGAGCCTTCATTGAACTCAAAACTTCTCTTACATCTGCCCCGATAATACAACCCCCATATTGGTCCTTACCCTTTGAGTTAATGTGTGATGCTTCTGATAGAGCTGTTGGGGCTGTTCTTGGTCAAAGAAGAGAAAATATTCCTCATGTCATCTATTATGCCTCAAAAACATTGGATGAAACTCAATCTCACTACACTGTGACTGGAAAGGAACTTCTAGCAGTGGTTTTTTCCTTAGATAAATTCCGGTCCTATCTCTTAGGTGCCAAAATCATCATCTTCACAGACCATTCTGCTATTAAGTTCTTACTCAAGAAAAGTGATTCCAAACTGAGGCTAATAAGATGGATCCTAATGCTCCAAGAGTTTGACCTTGAAATCAAAGATAGACCTAGAAAAGAAAATCCTGTGGCTGATCACTTGAGTAGAATTTCTAATTCTTCTCATTCAGAAATCATCGATCCTGAATTCCCTACTGAGCACATTTCATCTATCACTCCAAAAATACCATGGTATGCCCTAATTGTAAATTACTTGGTTTCTGGTGTTTTTCCTGAATTTTTTTCAAAAGAACAAAAAATGAAGTTGAAAAGTGATTCAAAATACTATTTTTGGGAAGAAAATAAACTTTGGAAAACTGGGGCAGACATGGTAATTAGGAGATGTGTTGATGAAGATGAATATTCTTCCATCTTAGAATTCTGTCACTCAATGCCTGGTGGTGGCCACTTTGGACCACAAAGGACCTCCCGAAAGGTCCTAGACTCTGGATTCTTCTAGCCTTACCTCTTCAAGGACTCACATGAGTTCTTTCAATCATGTCTCAAATGCCAAAAGTTTGGCATAATCTCCAAAAGAAATGAAATGCCCCAAAAGCCCTTAATCTTTTGTGAAATCTTCGATGTTTGGGGTATTAATTTCATGGGACCATTTCCCCCTTCTAATGGATTCTCATACATTCTTCTTGCAGTCGATTATGTTTCAAGGTGGGTTGAGGCCAAACCCACTAGTAAGGATGATGTTCATACTGTTAGTGAGTTTCTAAAGACCCACATCTTCCAAAGATTTGGCACACCACGTTCCTTGATCAGTGACTTAGGAACCCATTTTTGTAATAGAACCATGGAATCTATTATGAAAAAGAATGGGGTTGTACATAAAACTTCAACTGCATATCACCCCCAAACAAATGGAATGGCTGAACTTTCTAATAGAGAAGTGAAAAGAGTGCTTGAGAGAATTGTAAAACCCACCAGAAAAGACTGGCCTGAAAGACTTGGTGAAATACTTTGGGATTATCGAACTGCCTATAAAACACCCATCGGGATGTATCCTTTTAGGATTATTTTTAGTAAAGCATGTCACTTACCATTTTAAATACAACATAAGTCCTTTTGGGAAGTGAAAACATGTAATTTTGATCTTGAAAAATCTGGTGAAGAAATATTGTTGCAATTGGATGAACTGGAGGAGTTTCGACTTGAATCCTATGAGAATTCCAATATGTACAAAGAGAAGGCTAAGGTACTCCATGACAAACACATCCTGAGAAAGGTATTTCATGAAGGTGAAAAGGTAATGCTCTCCAATTCTCGATTTTGGCTTCACCGAGGTAAGCTTAATTCTCGTTGGGAAGGTCCTTTTGTTATTACTAACGTTTACCCATTTGGTGCAGTGCAAGTCCAAGACCCCTCCTCCAAAAGGAAATTTACGGTAAATAGACATCGGTTGAAGCATCACTATGAGAGGAAACACAATCCTGGATCATCATCTACTTCCATTGGATCCACAGTAGACCCACCACTGGATGGAGATGGAAACCCACAAAATCCAAACCAGGGGGCACCTCTTTCCCTCTAACTCTCTCTCTATCTCTTCTTCTCTCTACCTCTTTCTTCTTCTTCCTCTCTCTTTCATTTTTTTACCACTTTATTCATCAAACCCTTTCTTTTTCTCTTTCTTGTGTGGGTTTGTTTTAAAAAAAAAACCTTAAAAACTAAAAAAAACCAAAAAAACACAATTAATTAAAAAAATTACAAAAAAAGAGTCATTCTTACTCACCATCGAGTTTTGAAATTTTTTCCAACCATTTTGGGGAGTTAACAGACATGTTTTCATCTCAAAAATTTTGTATTTTCATCATGACTTTGGATAAAGAATTTTATGTCAAAATTAACAAATTTTGAATGATCAATTTTTGATTTGGAAAATGCTTTTCCCAAACCGTGAGAACAAACAATTTCTTTCATGCCAAGGCCACCTATGGACATCTTTTCAAAATGTGTGTTCTCACCCCCGTTTGTGAGTCTTGAGTTTGTGGACCTTCGAGCTGAATTTCCTGCCTTATTGTGCATTAATATGATAGAGGCATTTTCTGAACCACATAAGAATCACAATAGCCAAATAGCCTCTCATTACCCTTAAATTAATCCTCCTTTTAAAATCCCCTTCAAGCCTATGAAAACATTTTCTTTGATAGCCACATTACAAGCCCAATACCTTATCCCACCTAATATCAACATGGATTTTCATTGAATAAGTTTTTGAAATTTATGTGTGGGGGGGGGGAATGGATTTCATTTTTGGGTATCGTTTCCTTACTTTCTGTTGTGTTATAATTTTATTGAGGGCAAGCATCCATTTTAGTGTGGGGGGGAGGTTTTCAATCAGTGAATGTATTGTACAAATGATATTGAAAAGTGTTCAAAAAAAAAAAATCAAAAAAAAAAAAATCAAAAAAAATGAAACAAATGGGTTGTGTCTTGGGTAGGTCAAAAATCACTCTTCCTCAACCTTTGATCTTTTTATAACTATTACAATTAGTGTATTTAGGAGATCAAACATGGGTTGGGATATGAGTGTGAGATCTGTCTCAAGGTCAACTTTCGAAAAAACAAAGAAAAAAAAGGAAAAAAAGAACACTTGCATTATATTCTTATATCATTGGGAGAAGTTTGGTGGTTTGTAAATATTTCATCTTCTCATCCCCTTTATATTTTCTTCCTATATTGTGTCTTTCTTCACACAATCATTCCCTTGTAAATATGTGTTTTCATTTCATTCCATGTTTTATTTCAAAAAAATGTGCATTGTTTTCTATGTTGGTATTTTAACCCTCTTATTCTCTCTCTTGGACATTATATTCCTACCGTCCCATAGCCACAGAAAAACCCCATTAAAAATACCTCTTGATTCTTGTTAACTTTGGATAGGGATTGTAAGCTGAGATCTCTTTTCAAACTCTAAGATTTTCACTTTTGGTTGGTGAAAGAGTGAACCTCCACAAATAAATTTTATCATCTTGAGAGGTGTGAGTTTTGAGTGTCCACATTCTCCATTTCTAAATTTGAGCATGGAAAAATGAATTAGTTTTGGAACATTGTTTCTGTAACAACTTGTGGTGGATTTCAATATGGATGAGTGAAATAGTCTAAACCTCCCCTGATTGGAGAAAACAAAATTTTAATATTTGTTGGTGAGTGAAAATGATTTTGTCATGTTTTTATATTTGTTGCACATGAGGACATGCACAAAGATAAGTGTGGGGGAGTTGATGTTATTAATATTTTCATGACTTATTATATTCCCCCTTTACTGATTTTATATGAAATGTGCATAATTTGTGTGAAATATTAATGTTTTAATATTAAGTATAATTTTTGAGCATTTTTAGAAGTAGTCCAATTGAGTCAGTTTAATGTTTTAATAATAACTGTCACTATACTGATCTAAATTGTGTGTTTATTGTTTTCTAGGATTATAATTTTAAT
Organism: Viscum album; assembly: GCA_963277665.1. Classification (NCBI taxonomy): domain Eukaryota; kingdom Viridiplantae; phylum Streptophyta; class Magnoliopsida; order Santalales; family Viscaceae; genus Viscum; species Viscum album. Next base: position 770,754,449 of record OY728121.1, read on the forward strand.
ATACAACATTTCATTAGAAGGTACCATGAGCCAATTCTGCCATTTGAAGGGTCATATGGTCCTCACGAACAAGACCAAAGAATCTGTGAACAAACTGGACTAGCCTTGAAGATTGATTTAATGGGCTCAATACAGAAGTCCAAAAACATTAAATCTCCACCATAATTCGGGGGACACTACATGTCATCTTGGATAAAAATTTCAAGGCCCAAATCTAAGTAAAAGGGGCCCAAATAAATCTTTGAAGTCCAGCCCACCATTCTGGCCGAGAATTAAAATCAGTATAGTATGCATGACATATCTCATGATGTAAGAATCAAATCGAGCTGAGATTTTACAGTGTAAAATAGAAGATATAGGTGGCCGACTTTCTTTAAGAAACCATTCTGATTTTAAGGCATCTTAATATTCAAAAATCCTTTCACATTATGGACTTCAAAAAGACTGGATTGAAATGGATAGTTTAACTTTGTTTAATCAACCAGACATAACTTTTGATCCTTAATTCCAAATGACTCCAAATTTTGGGAGTAGTCGTAAAAAATTATTTTCTACAACTTTGAAGAAGGAGATATTTGAAGATTCGGCTGTCTGAATAGCCAAATTGGCGATGAAAGTGGAGGTACAGATTGGGAATGAAAATAGTCCACTCCTTGGGATATAAATACTCTCCCCTTCTATCCTTGAGAGGGGTTGGAATTTCAGAAGAGAGGAGAACATATTGGCACGAAAAAGGCCTTGTAAAAGGAATGGGAGGATCTTACATACTCAAGTTTTAACTTGAGATACCTTTCCTCCTCTCTTTGTTTTCACTTAATTTCGTGTTCTTCATTTTTGTAATTTTGTAAGTCTCTTTCTTTGTAATTCTATTTTAATGCAAGTTACTTCTTTAATATCTCTTATTCTCATCCTCCTTCTGTAGTTTAATATTTATGTTCTTAAAATAGTTTAAATTAAGTTGAATCCCCTTCCCTTATTTTGCTTCCTCATTCAATCGAAATTCCATTTTGATTCTCAAAATCTTTCGTGTGTGTGTTCGACGCACCTCTCTTTTCTTATCCCTTTTTCTTATCTTCTTAATTTATCATCATAATCATTATAATCAGATTACTAATCATTTCAATGGCTGAGTAAATATTCCATTGGGTTGAGTCATTATTTAGTTATGTTAAGCGATTGAGAGCTTTTTCTCGGTGAGTATTCTTTGAATTAACATTGTGTATGTTGGACTTAGCATGTCATGGATTAATGACTTGTTTTGTTTAATGTGTGGTTTCCATGGATTATTGGAACCATAAATACACTACCAAAATCAAGTACTGATTGATATTAGAATCCTAGTTAAGTTAAGGCTTGGATTAAATCCTTAACACTTAGGAATTCCAATCAAAGTCAACTTGTGACATGAGTGTTAATTTAAATGCAATACAAAGCAAGGATCATGGATATCACAAGCTTAACTAACTATTGATGAACTCACCCCAATATTTATCAACTTGTTAAATTAAAAATCATCCATTAGTCATTTCAATTAATCTATGAAATCAAAACCCCCCCAATCAGAATACAATCAACTAAAAACAAACGACTATTTCAAAGTATCATCGCCAAGGATTCGACCCGAGTGCTGCAATACACATTAGCAGAGCACCGGAACTTTGACCGGTCGATAGGCGATAATCGACCGTGCATTTCATCAACATCCTTTGATTAATTTTACACTTGTTTGAAGTTGATTTATTATAATACAATATTCCATATTGTATTGAATGTTTTTTGATATTTTTGATTATGGATGTGTTTTTGTTATACCATTCATGGTTTATGGTTAAAGTATTAACATTTCTTATGCTAGTTTTAATACGAATGTTTATGTTATGTTTCAATTTTTTCATATGAGGAATGCACTGGACTTAGTAAATGATGGGTGGAGACTGCTATAGCTCCTCGATGCATCAGTAGGTCTCATGAGACAAACTAGTGTCTTGGAAAAATGCCTTAAAAAATCTTATTTTTAGTCTTGGCATGAGGCCTTGACTATGTGGTTATGAAGTCTGGAATTTTTCATTTCATCATTATGAAATTGGCTATTGATATTACATGTGATTACTAGAATAGTAAAATATCCATGTGAATAATTAAATAGAATTATTTGATTTATATTTTCCATATTATGCTGAAGTTTAAGTTTAAAAGGCTTGTGTTTTAGTCTTATACATTGCCTTAAATGTTTATGCTTATTTGTAAAAGTTTCCGCTATATTGTTATCCTTCCTGAGCATCTGAGATCACCCCTTTCTATGTTTTATTTTTTCCCAGGATGCAAATAAGTATATTATGACTGACCTATTGGGATAGTCTAAGGGATATGAATGTGTTCAATGGAGACAATGTTGTTGTTGTTTTTCATTTTATAATGTAATGTAAAACTTATGAATGTATCTAGTACTTCCAAGGCTACTAAACTGATCAGTGTTTTGGGATTTGATCCCTTGTGATCATGCCAATGTTATATAATAATGCACATACTTTGGGTAACTAGAGTCGGGGCGTTATAGTTGGTATTAGAGAAAGTTTAGTACAAACCTTAGAAGCTAGATTTAGAAAAACTCTGATTAGAGAACATTACCCTAAGACCTTCTTTGAGGATTAGTATAGAAGAACTTCCTAGAATTTTGGTAATGTAGAGATTTTGTGTGTTTTCCAAGAAATACATCCCTATCTAGATACGAGTAGGTAGAGAGGGATGACACAAATATACCTAGGAGTGAAAAGTTTGACAAATATTTTCGGGCTTGACCTGGGGTATCCTGGTACACGACAATGGGCCTTGCTTCACTCTTGGTTACGACACTCCCGAGAGATATGCTTAAGATAATTCACATTTTCTTTACAAACCATTATGAAGGATTTATGAGTATATACCTCCTCAAATAAAACATTTTTATGATTATGGATTATATCCATAAACTGTTCAATTTATGTTAAGTGTTTTACAAGTTTGGAATTATGTATTGCGATTCTTAAACTGATCAAGTGTATACCATTGTTTAAAAATGGTTCCTAGTGGAAGGAATGGAAATCTTATCAACACACGTAATCCATGTAGGGATTTCCTTCCTACTCAAGATAATTATAGTGGAGCTGGTGATGCAATTGGTGCTGATCATCTTATCACCATACTTGGACAACTCACTCAGGTTATGAATAATAACCTTACCTGTATAGAGCACCCTGATCCACAACGCAGAGGATCAATGTTAGACCACTTCATGAGGAAAAAACCACCAAAATTATATGGGTCTACAAATCCATTTGTAGTTGAGCAATGGATAAGTTCCTTGGAGAAAATTTTTCATGCTCTGGGGAGTAGTGAAAGGGAAAAAGTTTTCATGGTAGTTTATTTCCTCACGGGAGATGCAGATCAATGGTGGTCATTAATTAAAAATAAAAAGGAATATGAAGAAGTATAAAATATGGAATGGATGGAGTTTAAAGATATTTTCTTATAAAAATACTTTCCTTGTGACCATTGAGCGGATATGAAAAAATAATTTCTGAGTCTGAGGCAAAAGGAGGATGGGAATGTCGCAAAGTATGATCCTAACTTTACAAGGTTAGCAAGGCATGCAATAGATTATATATGTAACCCAAGGAGTAATATTGATCGATTCTTCGATGGGTTAAAACCATTTCTCCATTGAGAATTAGTCTCAAAATCCTTCTCATCGTACGAAGATATTATCTCATGTGCTATCAAGATAGAAAACAAATTTTCTAAGTCTTACGAATTTAAAGAAAATCAAGAGAAGAAAAGATCTACTGAATAATCTGGAAATGGAAATAAGGGGAAGAAGGGAAAAGTTGAATATCCATACTATGATAAATGTGGGAAGAAACACCCCGGTACTTGCTTGAAGGGAATGTGAGTCTGTTACAAGTGTGGTGAAAAAGGCCACCAAGCTCATGATTGCAAGGTAAAGAAAGAGGTTGTCAATGTTGAATGATACAATTGTAGAGAAAAGGGGAATTATGCAAATGACTGTCCTAAGCACCAAGGAAACTTACCTTAGAAAAGGCCAAGGGAGAAAGGCCAAGCTTATGCGATCACTATTGCTGAGGTTGGAGCTCCAAAAGATATGCTGGTAGGCAATTTAATGGTTTCCTCAAGTTTAGCCAATGCTTTATTTTATTCTCACTCATCAAATTATTTCATATCTTCCCAGTTTTCTAAGAAAATTAGATATTTCCAATTTGATTTAACAAGGGAGTTGTCAGTCAAAACTCCTAAGGGAAGTATCATTGCAATAATGTTTTGTGAATCTGTTCCCATTAGAGCATATAAATGTTCTTTATCTGCTGATTTCATCGTCATACCCATGATTGAATTTGATATAATCCTCAGAATGGATTGGATTTCAGACCATGATGTGAAAATTTATTATAAGAAGAAGGAGGTTACAATTTTTGATGATGATAAGAAGTACCTTATCTTTAGAGAAGAAATGTCACCACCTGATTCTTATCTAGATCCACCTATAGTAGCTCTACTAAATTCAATTATTGGGGATGAAGAGAATGAAATAACTATGGGTGAGGAAAAGAATGTTCAAATAGAGGTTGTACCTATTGTGCAAGAATATTTTGATGTGTTTGTAGAGGATTTACATGGACATCCTCTAGAATGAGAAATTGAGTTTTCCATTGATTTAATTTTTGGTTCAAGGCCCATATCGAAGACCCCTTATAGAATGGCCACTGTGGAATTAGTGGAACTAAAGAAACAACTAGAGGAATTGAGTAATAAAGGATTTATTCTCCCTAGTGTTTCTCCATGGGGAGCCCCTGTTCTTTTTGTAAATAAGAAAGATGGATCTATGAGGTTGTGCATTGACTACAGGGAGATCAATGATATAACAATAAAGAACAAGTATCCCCTACCTTACATTGATGATTTATTTGACCAAATTCATAGAGATCAATATTTTTCAAAGATTTAACTTCGATCTAGATATCATTAGTTGTGTGTGAATAAGGAAGACATTCCAAAAACAATATTTCAAACTAGGTACGAGCATTATGAGTTTACAGTAATGCCTTTTTACATGACTAATGCATCCTCTATTTTTATGGATCTAATGAATAGAGTTTTCAAGGAATATCTTGATGACTTTTTAGTGGTATTTATTTATTATATCTTGGTTTAATAAAAAATCTACGAATATCATGAAAATCACTTCCGCACTATTCTGAAAACCCACTGAAAAAATGAATTATATGGGAAGTTTAGCAAATGTGAATTCTAGCTTCAGGAGATTTCTTTTTTTGGCCATATTGTCTCTAAGGATAAAATCTCTGTTGATCCTTCAAAGACCATGGAAATCGAAGAATGTCCAGCACTGACAAGTATAATTGAGGTATGCAGTTTTATTGGTTTAAAAAGTTATTATCAGCGCTTCGTCCATAATTTTTCCCGATTGGCTAACCCATTAACCAAGCTAACATGTAAAGGGGTTAAATTTGTTTGGAAAAAGAGTGTGAATAATGTTTTGAATAACTAAAGAGAAGATTAGTCAATGCTCCTATATTGAATCTACCATCGAGGAATGATGGGTTTGTTATTTATAATGATGCATTAAAGAAAGGACTTGGTTGTGTCCTTATGCAGAATGATAGGGTTATTGCCTATGTATCACAATAACTAAAAATTCATGAGCAAAACTATCCCACTCATGATCTTGAGTTTTTAGTTATAATATTTGCTCTGAAAATATGGATACACTATCTCTAGGTGAAAAATGTGATATTTATACTAATCAAAAGAGTTTAAAGTATATTTTCTCACAGAAAGAACTCAACATGAGGCAAAGGTGATGGCTCGATCTACTCAACGATTATGATTTCACTATACACTACCACCTAGGGAAGGAAAATAAGGTGGTAGATGATTTGAGAAGAAAGGATCATGGAGTTTTGAACAATATTAGAGTTAAAAGGGATCCTATTTTCATGGATATGGTAAAAATGGATATGGGAATAACCATGAAAGGTGAAACATCCACACTTTTTCAAATGGTTGCCAAACCATCTTTACTAGAAAGGATAAAGAGTTCTCAGACTGATGATGAGAAGTTTATAAAGAAAATTAAAGCTATGAATGTTGGGAGATTGATCAACTTCATATATGAAGATGATATTTTGAAATTTAGGAAGAGACTTTATATTCTTAACATATCTAATCTAAAAAGGGAATTTTTGGATGATGCTCATAGCTCCAATTTCTCTATACACCCTGGTAGTACTAAGATGTATAGAGATTTGAAGGACCATTTTTGGTGGGACTACATAAAGAGAGAGATTGCTGATTATGTGTCAAGATGTATGGTTTGTAAACAAGTGAAAGCTGGAAGACAATATCCTAGATGATTCATGAAACCTCTTCCTATACCTAAGTGGAAATAGGATCAAATTACGATAGACTTTGTCATGGGACTACCAAAGACTCCTAGAAGGAATGATGCAATATGGGTCATTATTGATCGTCTTACCAAGTCATCACATTTTCTTGCTATAAGAGAAGATTTACCACTTGAACATCTAGCAATAATATATATTAATGAAGTTTTAAGACTTCATGGATAACCCTTATCGATTTTTTTCTGATCATGATCCCCATTTTACATCGAGATTCTGGAAAAGTCTTCAGAAGGCCTTGAATACTTAACTTCATTTAAGCACTTGCTACCACCCTCAAACTGATGGACAATTAAAGCTGACTATTCAAACATTATAAGATATGTTGAGATCTTGCTCACTTGATTTTCAAGGTATATGGGGTCAGTATTTACCTACGGTCGAATTTTCCTATAACAATAGCTTCCATTAAAGTATTTAGATGGAACCATATGAAGCATTATATGGAAAGAGATGTCTCACACCAACTTATTGGGATGATGTTGGTGAAATAAAACTTGTAGACCCAGAACTTATTGAGGAAACAATGGAAAAGGTGAAGGTTATCCAAACCCACATCAAAGAAGCTCAAAGTAGGCAAAAGAGCTATGCTGATAACCGAAGGAAGGATTTGGAATTTCAAGTAAGAGATCATGTTTACTTGAAGTTATCTCCATGGAAGGGTGTTATATGTTTTGGTAATAAGGGTAATTTGAGTCCTAGGCACATCATAACTTTCAAAATTCTAGAACGAATTGGAGTTGTAGCTTATCTTTTGGAAATTCCGCCAAGTCTCTCTAAGGTTCATGATGTGTTCCACATATCACTGTTGAGAAAATACATGCCTGAACCAACACATGTAATCACCTATTAAGAAATAGAACTAGAACCTGACATGTCTTATTGTGAAGAGCCTATCAGAATTCTTGATACCAGGGTACAAGTGCTGAGAAATTGGACGACTCGTCTGGTGTAAGTTCTATGGAGAAACATAAGATATAAGAGGAAATGTGGGAACCCGGGGAACTTATGATGAAGAAACACATGAATCTTTTTATGCAGTAGTATTCTAGAAATTTCGAGGAAAAAATTATTTGAAGGAGGGAAGAATGTAAAACCCCAAGCTTCCATGGTACGTTTCCCTTTGAATAATACAATAGCTTGCGTTGTACACAACTTGGAGTTTTTACACACCACGACCAATCAAACAGGCCTTTATGAATAGTAATACCCACTTTTTGAAATTTTATAAATTTTATTTTTCAAAATGGACTACATTTTTGGATTTGAAATATCAAAATTAGCTGAGGGTGAATTTTTGGTATTTTTTTGAAAACTTTTAATTTTTGATGAATAGTGAAAAACACAACATTATTGTTTAAAACTGAATTTTTATTTAAATTTATTTTAGGTAAAAATAGATACATAATACCTATATATGTTAAATGTAATTAATTGAAGTCATTTTATAATAATATTAGATATATAAAATTTTATTGAACCTTTTACCATCTTTTACCCACCTTCTAGGCACGTTAGCAAATTTGCATAAAACGTAATTTTACCGCTTCTGTGAATTGAATTTAAAGAATAATAGAGACACGGTTGATATCATTAAGTAAAATGTGGTTCAATAAGATTAAAATAATTTTTTTGTGAATATTAACTTTTGACTTTTATTTACCACAGTTAAAAGTAAATAGGGTAATTAAAGCTAAAAATGATATTATTATTACCCTAACACATGTGCTAATTCTATTGGATAAGTGCAGACCAAAATCAAACTTAGTAATAAAATATTATCCTTTTGGTCCACTTGTATTAGATTAGGACATTTGTTATTATTTTATTTAAAGAAGAGTTAAAAGTGTTAAATTAAAATTTTCATAACTAAATTTTTTTTAATAGAGAGTTATACACAAGATAAATTTGACGATAAATATTCATCAAAAATATAAAAATATTTCCTACATAATGGTTTTTTATTTATAAATTTTAGACATTAAATAATTAAATTTAATTATGATGCAATGATGATGTAGTAATTACCTTATTAATGAAATATTAAAATAATTGAGTTATAAATATCCAAATAAATGTAAATTGAGACTTTTGATGCATTAAACGAATTTACTAGATTAATATGACATGATAGGGTTGATTCAATGAATTTTTTTTGAAGTAATCATGCTGTTATGACTTTCACCAAAACAAAATACCAAATATTGTCAAAATTGACATAAATGAGTTTTTAAAACAAATACTATATTATTAATTGATATAATATTCCTAAAAAATATAAGGTTCAGAAAAAGGACTTATATAAGGTTATATATATTAATAATGAACCACTTGGGGTTCTCCTGGATTTTTAGAGTAATTTTATTAACCATTTATTATAATAATACAAGAATGCATGGTAAAAGTTAAACTATTTAAATAAGAGTTAAATATAAAAGATAAGGTTAATATGGTGACCTAAACCTGTATAAAACCTATTGGTTGGGAGATTTTTGACCCATACCCACCTTATCCTCAAAATATATCATTTTGGATCCATTAGAAACCTAATATTATTTTATAATAAAATAATATTTCAAGCTTTTCCTAAAGTGACCCTCACCTCTCTTATAAAAGGGTTCTTCACCTTCTCTCAAAATCACACCTCAAAATCCATTTGGCTCAGCCAACCCCTACCCAAATACCCTCCCAAATACCGTCACTTAGACCCAATGGAATTACTTTTATCATAAACTCAACCTAAGGATCCCTTTTAATCAACTTAAAAGGAAACACCCGAAGAAGAGGTAATAATTTCACCACCTTTTTTCAAAGTTCTTTTCTTCTTCCACTTCCTCTTTCTTTGTTGTTTCCATACCAAAATAATAACTACAGTACCTCATACATAATTTGATTTTATTATAAATATGCTACAACCATATTCATTAATCTATCCATCCTATGAATGACATTTCACCATACATGCGTACGTACGGATTACCGTCTCCACGTCGTGGTGTAGTTTGTTATTCAAACACTTAATTATTTGGATGGGTATAATAATGAGTATAAATGATTTAAATAATAAATATAATATGTTAATGATTCTTTATATATGATATACAATCCAATTATATATTATTTCACCATCAATATAATGACATTGTCGCTTGTGAGTACATACGGATTACTGTCTCCACGAACGCGATGAGATTCATTCCCCATCGTAATCATTCAAGAATAATTTTCATTTTATGATTAAAAATAATATTTATGAACTTAATATCATTATTTATATGAATCAAATACATCCTATCCATAAAAAACATGGCTTACATAACCAAGAATATAAAGGAAACTGAATCAGTTAACACCCGGAACGATGATACTACAGAAATATTATTAACAAATCAATATTAGAAGATCATATATGATATAATATTTATGTATGTGGTTATTTTATAATTTAATAACAATTATTTAACTATTATACAGGATTTTAATGTACCCTCGACCAAGGAAAAGTACAAGGTAAGGGTTAATTCTACAATCTCTTCATTATATGAGGTTATTTATACATGAGTATCTATTGGGACCTCTTTATCATCCACATACGTGTTTCTTAAAAATGTATTTCAATTTTTTTTTTATTTTCTAGATTATGGGTTAAAGTAATTTATACCCTTGTTTGAATTTTTATAAAAAGTTTTGAAAGAAATATTTCCATCATTTTCCAAACAAGGTACTTTGTGACCTTTTCGACAAATTAATGTAAGAATGGTTTTTTTAATTTATACGGCGGGTGAAACTATTTTATGCTATTATAAAACCTTCAAAGATTCCCTTACAATATTATAAGAATATTTTCAAAATAATTTTTTTCTTTTATAATTACATGACTTTTAAATGATTTCAAATTATAAAGAGATATTCCTCTGAAATAGTTTTGATTTCATCTATGTCAACATCCTTTGATGGATTTTACACTTGTTTGAGGTTGATTTATTATAATAAAATCTTCTATATTATATTGAATGTTTTATGATATTTTTGATTGTGTATGTGTTATTTTTATACCATTCATGGTCTATGGTTAAAGTATTAACATTTATTATGCTATTTTTAATATGAATATTTATGTTATGTTTCAACCTTTTCATACTAGGAATGTATTGGGCTTACTAAGTAATGGGTGGAGCATGCTATAACTCCTCGATGAATCAGTAGGTCTCATGAGACATACTAGTATCTTGGAACAAGGCGTTGACAAAATATTATTTGTAGTCTTGTCACGAACCCTTGAATATGTGGTTATGAAGTTTGGCATTATGCATTCCATCATTATGAAATTGGCTATTGATATTACATGTGATTATTTGACTAGTAGAACATCCATGTGAATAATTAAATATCATTATTTGATTTATATTTGACATATTATGCTGAAGTTTAAGTTTAAAAGGCATGTGTTTTAGTCTTATACATTGCCTTAAATGTTTATGCTTATTTATGAAAGTTTCTGCTACATTGTTATCCTTATTGAGCATCTGAGCTCACCCCTTTCTATGTTTTATTTTTTACCAGGATGTGAAGAAGTATATTATGATTGACCTGTAGGGATAATATAATGGATATGAATGTGGTCAATGGATAAAATGTTGTTGTTGTTTTTCATTTTATAATGTAATGTAAAAATTATGAAGTATTTATAAGTCTACTAAACTGATTAGTCTTTCAGGATTTGATCCATTGTGATAATGCCAATGTTATATAATAATGCACCGACTCTGGGTAACTGGGGTCATAGCATTACAAAAACTAAATATACCATAAAGAAAATACCATGGAGGTAGTTTTAAAAAATTCATATACAAGAGAGTGACAATGATAAAGGATAATTGGAAGGATGAGTTGATCTCTAGGTTATTTAATAATATTCTCTTGAGGATTTAGATGTTTGGAGATCCAAAACAAGGAAACCCAACATTGTTTTTCATGATGCCAAAATATATATTCAATGCAAGTGGATAAGTCCAAATTGAAGGTATAAATTGAAAATAATAAGTATATAATGATAGATAAGTCAAAAAATATTGTTGAGTACAAGATCAGATTTGAAGAAAAAACCATGGTTATCGATGGTTTGACTAACATAATGAACTATCGAGTCAAATATATCAAAGAACTTAAGGAGGAAGCTATTAGAATATAATGAAAATTATAATATTAAGATATACACTAGTACATAAAATATATTTTACATTATAGGTTTAATGTTGGTTTTTAAATAACTAACATTAAAAAAATTCCAATTAGGTTTTTAACATCGGTTAGTTAAAAACTGATATTAAAAACTCATTTTTAAAGTTGGTTAAGATATAGTTGATGTAAAAGTTAAAATTTCAGATCGCGCTAATGTAGTGTTCCAATTTTTTATAACGCTCTTTTAAAATTTTAATTTTATACCTAAAATTTATGATGTTGTGGTATGCTTTTCTAGTGTCATTTATATGATTTCACACTCTACATGTATTCATTTCAGATCAACCATTTCAATATTAATCAAAATTCCATTTATTATTATTTCAATGGTATCATCGTGGTATTTATAATTATTTTTCCATGATTTTATTTTTTTATGATTGGTTTTCTCAATTGATACACCTGTTAATGATTCCTTTTTTATATAATGAAGAATACTTCTTTAGATCTTGTTAAAATTACAAATATTCTACTGGAGAAAAAAATTACTTCTAAGACACAACTTAAGATGCCTCATGAGTTCTTTCCTCTGAAGAAAATTATGTTGATTAAGGTTACAAAAAGCATGAAAATTAAGTCAAATATTTAATTTTATTCTTCTAGATTTCATTTGGTTTCTGTAATCTTTCAAATTTTATTGATATTTTATTTTCCTTATAGGGAGTAACCAACATTGAAAATTTAAAAATAATAGATTGTTTTTTGCATTGGTTATTATATAACTGATGTAAAAAGATATATTCGACATTGGTTTTTTTATAAATGGAATTGAATGTCACCTTTTTTACATTGGTTATACAGTAACCAACATAAAAGGTATTTAAAATAATAAATTTAACAGCATTTATAATTACAAATATTAAAAATATATATATTTTTACACATATTACAATAAAATCACCTAAAAAAATGATGTTAAAAAACATATTTTCTTATATCGATTAGAATAAAATCACCTAAAAAATGACATTAAACACCTATTTTTGTTCTAGTGAGACTCTTGACTCCTTGTATGAAATCAGGAAAGCATGTCACATAGGTGATTGAAAATGGGAAATTAAAGTATGGAGGTCCAACAAAATAGTCAACATATTATCACGAGAGGAAAACAACACATCAGAATGGCGCAGATGGTATGGAGCATGATCATTAATAGAAATAAGTAATGATTTGTTCCAAACCATAATCTCCCACTCCAAGGTTATAGATTAATTTGGGTATGAATTATAATCATTAGATTCAGAGAACCTAAGGGAAAATTAGTGATGCAACAATGAAATATAGGAATGTACCTTGTATTAGGTTCTATTGTTATAGAAATATGGGATATTCCCAAATTTTTTGTTCCATATCTAAGAGGCAGAAAAGGGAACAAGATAAATAAAGGTATCTAAATAGGGTTTAATGTTATAGGAATGATTTTGATGGTCACTATTTTTTGTGTAGCAGATTTGGACACATGACTAAATATTGATCATCGATAATGAAAATGAATGTGTTGAAGAAGACCTAAAGTAGATATATGTAGTAAGTTAAGGAATCACTGAATGAGATAAAAACATAAACTTAGTTTGCATCTTTGTAAGATGAAGTTTACCCATCATTCTCTGAGGAATATCAAGAATACCATTCAATATCAGGTATGATTTCAAATACATGGATCAAAAAGAAAAATCTGATCAAGTAGTGGTTACAGATATTACCCTAAAAGAATCATATTGTGCTAGTGTATGGATCCTTGATAGTGGATGTACTTCCCAAATGACGATAAATAAGGATCTTGTCATAGGCATCTAGTACAAAAAATAAGGCGCCATCAAATTTTTATATGATAAAGACCTAAAGATTATTGGTTCATAAAAAACCCTGTTTGGGGGTAAAGATATGAGAAGAACAAATTTATTGGTCATTGAAGGTCTCAGTCACAACTTGATCAGTGTTAGTCAACTGTGTAACTTGGGAAATGCAATAAGATTTACCAAGAAGCTGTATATCTTCAAGGTAAAATATTTTTATGGTGGTGTTGTAGGGGAAGCACATGAAGGGGAATATATACATTGTGAGTGGAGAAGAAGATATGTTCTTTCTATCCAAGGAAGTCAAGAACAGGTTGTGTCATAAATGTATTGGTCATTTGAACCAACCTTCCTTAGAAGATCTGTTGAAATTTAATGGTGATCGAGATCTGATTAAGATATCATGTGATGATAGCACACATAAGATGATTTCTAACAGGATAAGATAACTCAAAATAATTATAAGAAAAAAAATTCAACAATATTTTTATAATTGTTGCATATTGATGCGTGTGGTCTGATCTCACTAAGATCCATTTATAGGAAGAGATACTATGTTTTTTTAATTTATTATTACAACCAAATGGAATAAATATTCATCATCACCCATAAATACAAGATGTTTAGTTTCTTAACACAATATTAGAGAGAGTATGAAAGGATTATTGGATATAAAATTTTAATGTTCTAAACTAAAAATGGTATATAGTTTACTAACATCCAGGTGTAAGACTATCTTAAGAAGCATGGGATAAGGCACCAAGTCTCAGCAGTGAGAAGTCCTTAACAAAATGGTGTGGTTTATAGGAGAAACAAGTTCCTAAAAAACATGGCTAGAGTAATGATTATTGAGAAAGTACTACCAGAGAAGTTTTGTAAAGAAGTAGTTTTGACATAAATATACATTTTTAATAGAGCCTTGTTGTGTACGATGGAAAAGAAGATTCCATAGGATCCATGGTATGAAAAGAAGACTATGTTGAAGTAATTTTATATTTTCAGAAGCAAGTGATTCATTCCCAGTAAGGAGAAACAAAGGGAGTTTGAATCCCATGGAGATAAAGTGAAATTCCTTAGAAACTCAAGAAAAATAATAGAATATACATGTTTCAATAAGTGTCTAGTAAATATTTTGGAGTGTAATAATGTTTTTGTGATGGAAAATGAGTAGAATCCTCAATAAATCAGTGAACAAATTTGGGAGGGAAATGATGACTAAGTGAGAAGCTCATGGGGAGTTAGAGTACCTAAAATAGATTTATAAGAATACATTAATGATGATAATGATGAATTCAAATATGATATTGAATAGAATCCAAATTATAGGTCTGAAATTGATAAGAAAAATATAATTAGTTATAAGTTAGTTCCAGTGTAGAAGAGGAGAATGAAGTTTCTATAGTAATCATATTTCCTATCACTAGTAGAGGAAAAATGTCTTTAAGAAGCTATAAGATATGAGAATTGGGTTTAGGTGATGAATAAAGAGCTTGACCAAATTGAAAAGAATCAGGCGTGGGAGATTGTTTTGAGGCTGGTAGATAATAATTTCATAGGAAAAAAATGGCTATTTTAGAACAAACTAAATGAAGTATATATGATTATTCGAACAAAGCATGACTAGTGTGCGAGG
Source organism: Viscum album (assembly GCA_963277665.1). Lineage (NCBI taxonomy): Eukaryota > Viridiplantae > Streptophyta > Magnoliopsida > Santalales > Viscaceae > Viscum > Viscum album. The sequence continues at coordinate 770,769,592 of OY728121.1, forward strand.
GATACTCCCAAATCGACGGAATCGATGTAGGTGATAAATTTTCATCTATTGCAAGGCCGGATACTATTAATTTATTCTTATCCATAATACTAAAAAGAATGTCCAAAGTTTTATAGATGGATTTCAAATATGAATTTATGAATAGAATTTTAGAGGAGGAGGTGTAAATCAAATAACTAAATGATTTTTTTCCACAAAGATGAGAAAAAAGTTTATCGACAGAATAGGTTACTATATGGGCTGAATTAGGCATCGAGGGAATGATATTCAAGACTTGATCGTAATTTGAATAATATTGATTTCCAATGTGGTGTATTTGATTATAATCTTTATATTAATAATAAGAGTAATCAAAGGATGATGGTGCTGATGTATGTCAAATACCAAATATTTATTTGATCTAATGAAGAGAAATGAAAATATTTTAGAGAATTATTGAAATGTGAGTTTGAAATATAAATGATTGAAGAGATGAAATTTTTACAAAGGTAGAGTTTTATGAAAGTTAGTTTCAATAATGAAGTGGATCATTAATGAACTTTGCATACTAATCTTGTTTCTCATGATAATAATGGATTATGTGGGATTAAAGTATGTGTTTAGTAAATCTTTGATCATTATATAGAGTCTCATGATGAAAATTATGGTTGAAGAAGGAAAAGAAAAAAGGTCCGTCAAAGAGCTATAAATAGAATGGTTAAAGTTGTATCACTGGGATAAGAGTTATCAATAGGTTGAAAAAGTTAATTTTGAATCTCTAGTGTGGTTTTTAACAAAGTATGTTGATAAATATCTTGGATGATTAATACCTATATGAGTTTTAAGCATCTATACTGATATTTAGTTTAAAGATATCCTTGAAATAGGAGAATCAAGGTATGAAAGATCTGAAAAGTTCTCAGGAAGTTTCATTTATAATGTGGATACATTTCCTAGTGTTTTATAAAATTTTGGGGTCCAAAATTTCAAGTAAGAGGAATGTTTTTTTTGAAGAAAAATAAATATTTTCACACAGGTGAAAAACTCAAACAAAAAGGTGAAAGAGTTTTGTAAAGTTATATGAAAATGAATATTTGAGGATTACTCATCAAAATATATCAAATAAAAGAATTTTTTAAAATTTATAATGTCGTATGAAAGTTATAATTACATGAAACAAATAGAGTTGTTTGAACCTATGAAATATAGAAGAAAGTTTCATAATGATAGTGAGTTGTGTTCACATGAGCCTCAGCCCAGTTGGTGAGGACTCCTTAAGTGAATCCAGGAGACCCGGGATTAAATCCAGGTGGAGGATAATTTATGGTACTGTAGCACCACTATAGTAGGAACTGTGCAGAACTGCAGTAGGAACTGTGCAAAATTGTAGCAGGTACTGTAGTGGGAACTACAGCAGGCACTGTTTGGCATTGTAGCAGCCGAGAATATTCCCCCGTTTGGGGATTTAGGGTACCGATTTGGTCCCCGAGTCCTTTAAGGCCTTTGGGCCAACTAGGCCTCCGGGTCAGTAAGGCCTTCAGGTCACCTCAAGGCCTTCCAGCCACCTTAAAGTGAAAATGAAAACTAGAAAACCTATAAGGACCAATTTTCAAAAGGATGAGGAGAAAAGAGATTTCACCATAACAGAAGCTAAACGAATTGCAATAATGAGAGGGTATGACACCTGCCATCGAGACAAGACTGTGCATGCACGAGAAAGCCTAGCCGAATAGCCATGCGAAGGTGGAGAGCTGATTTCATGATGAAAATGCTGGGGAGGAGTAGTTCTAGTAGTTAGTCTGGGTTGTATGTAATGTTTGAAGCCTATTGGAAATGAATTCCTCTAAGGCCTATGGGCTATGTGATACTTATGCCTACGGGCCTTGTAAGGGTTCCACCTCACCCCTTGAAAGGTGGATTATCAAAATCAATAAAAAATGAAGGCCTTCGGGCCATTGGAGGATAGTGAGTTGTGTGATCAAGTTGACATCAAATCATTGATATTCAAAAAACTCAAATAGTTGCGTACAGGGTTAACAACATACAAATTAGTTTCTCAAAGGGTTGACCATGTCTATAGATAGTCCACTACCCCACTCATTTGGATAATCCAACACTTATATAATATCAGGGATATGCAAATATGTAAGAGTTTCATGGAGGAATTTTTTGTATGAGTCAGTTAAAAAAACTTTGGTTGTGTGAAGAAAAGGGACTTGTGTCTACCTAACCAAGTGAGTTCTATGATAAATAAAAAGTTAAGTGAAAGCTGAGTGTTCCATGAAAAATTGAAAATTTATGTGAATTTTGAGATTTCAATTGAAAGATGAAAAGTTCTATAAAATATGGGAGTTTTATTAAAAACTAAAAGGTTTTGAAAAAGTTGTGGAAGTTGTATGGAAGTTGCTCAAAGGTTACATGAAAGTGATAGTTGTGAAAATTAGATTGAATTTATCAAAAATTATATGGTAAATTAATATTAATCATATAGATGAAAATGATTTTCATGACACACCAAATGGGGTGTAAGAAACATTGATTTAATAAATCATTGGAAAAATATTCTAGTAGATTAGCGATTACACTTCAGTTGAGAGAGTAGTGAGCTTTCAAAGTGTGATTAGTAGTGATTCAGGAGAGATAATGAGTTCACTTTAAAAATTATAGCAAAAGTTTACTATAGCATATTTGGTACATTAGTGCATTTCTATTGTATGCTCCTAGGATATATCCTAGTGAGGGTTTACTGAGTAAAATTTATGTGTCTTATAAATGTTTTCCTTTCAAATAAAACATATCTATAGGAAGGATAGAAAATAGTGTTTTGTTTAATTATAAAAAAAATACAAATAGGGGAGTGTGTTAATCTTTAATACCCTAATTCACCCCCTCTCAGAATATTTAACCTACTGGGGCCAATAATAACACTCAATACAAATAATAGTTCAACTAAAATCTATATAATGAGAAATGATAAGTTGTAAAATTATTACCACTGAAATAGTAATCACCCTTCTTAGTCTTTAGGAGGATTCACTATTACTTCTTGAAGTCATGTTCTTCTCACAATTGATATAGGAATCACCCTTTCTCAGCAACTGGTAGAATACACCATACTTTTAGTAATATTTTTTTTCTTGGTTTTAGTATTTTAATATAGTAAAGTATTTATTGCCTAATAAGTGAAACATTATAATATATAATGAATATATTTGAAGTAGATAAAATTTATTAAATCTTCTTAAATTTATTTTAATTTTATTTAAAATGAACTTTTTGTTCATATGAGAAGAAAATAGCCTTATGTTTACCACACTACCTCTAAATAATTTTTCTCATTGTAAAGAAACCATATATATAGGAATAGTTTTGGGATTTTTAACCTTATCTTTCATTTTGTTTTCACCATAATATATTAATAATAATATTCCTTCCATTCCTTATTTTCTTGGTGAAGAATAGATAAAAAATTAATGGATAATAGACTGTTCATCCTATACTAGAAGAATGTTTATGGAAAGGATGATAATATGAGAATCATAGATAATTTATTATCCAAATGCAATCAGAGATTTTCTAATTAATCAATGTACTTTGATGTTTTGAAGGAATAATGAATAGATAGGCTCCCTTATTCCATCTTAAACTGTTATAGTGCAATGAACATATCATTTATATCGAGCCTCTATTTCTTCTTATCAAGGGATATAAGATGATTTTTCATGGTATAAAAATCCATGAATGTATTCTTCATAATTATTTATATGGAAATAACTGATAACATTGTGGAAGAAACATAGGATTTATCCTCTATGAACCTCTTGTAGGAATCCTTTTCACCCTTGTATGCTCACTGAGGTATAAAATTAGATATAGGGGATTACAACACATAATCCAAACATTCTAGTAGCATAGTAATGTATAAATAATTGTACCCCTCTTAGAAGTTGGTGCTATATAAGACATTGGATTTTCCTAGAAATTATAGTGTGTTACGGTGATTTCAAGTTCCATATTCTATATTAATTAAAATCACACTTTAGTTTTTATCTTGATTACAAAAAAATATGACATAATAAATTTTATTTATTAATTTATTAAACTACCAATACTTTATTGAAACATAACAGTCCTCACCATTGGTTTCAGAATATATAGTAATGTGGAAATTATAGTAGCAAGGATCTATATTCCCCTTATCATAATCAAAGTGATGGATCGGTAAATTACTTTAATTTATTAAGGTTAGTAGGTATTTTCCAACCACATTGACTCACAACTCCTTGATATGTTGAGTGGACTTGCCTAGAATGGCCCAAAGGCCTTATTTTTATTGATTTTTGATAACCCCCCTTTCAAGGGATGATAGGGAATCCTTATAAGTCCTATAGGTTAGAGATTACATGACCTGTAGGTCTTAGTAAATATATAAACTACAACTACATGGAACTGCTTCTCCCCATCTTCTTAATCTTGATGTTAGCTCTCCACCTTTTCATGGATTATTCTTCTAGGCTTCTCGTGCATGCACATGCTATTCCTGATGACAAATTCCATACCCTCTCTTTCTGAAAAATACACTTAGCTTTTGCTCTAGTGTATGCACCTACTCTAAATCCTCATATGGAGTCTGCCCCTAGACTTGGATTTCATCAACAATTGCCTCCAAATTTACACCAATTATAGTGAAGAATAATCCTTTGGATATTAATTTGGTTAATCCAACCCAAAAAACTTTGTAACTCCTTGTTAAATGGTAGTGTCACAATGAGGGCCAAATCAAACACTATGATCTAGTGGTTCCATTCTAAATCAAGTAATGGAAGGATATACTGAATTAATATTTTAAGTGAGGGATTTTATGTTTATGCATAATTAATCCATTTTATATTTTTAAATTCTTGTTAATATTAAGTGGATTTTAACTAAGTGATTAACCATATGTAGATAAAATTTACACAATATTTAATTTATTTTAATTCTATCTTGTATGCTTGTTAATTCATTTGTTAAGTGATAATGATAAAGTATCCATAAATAATTGATCATGAAACTGATAAAAAATAATAATAAATGTGGCATGATATTGAGATTATCTAATGGTTAGTTTATCTAGAATATGATAAACTAATCCTTGACTTAGAGAAAACCTCTTTGAACCCTAACATGGTTTGAGCTGAAACATTCCCCCTATACTTTAATGTAACTCCTAAGTTAGTTTCTCTTTGTCTCTAATATTTAACCACATCCATTAGCTTGAGATTTACGTCCATTATATAAGCTTTTACTCACATATAAGTGAGAGTAACTAAATAATTGGTTATGGGGTTTAGCTAAAAGAAACCGCGGGTATGATGGACCTTAAATAATAAATGAGGGCGTGTCATGAAGACCATCATTTTAATTTAATAAGACAACTATTAAAAAACTTATTTAATAATAATTAAATTAAAAGAAACCAAGCACATACATTGGTCGGTATAATATCGTGATCATCCACACATGAAATAAATAAATATTTTTAGAATATTTAGAGTTCAATTTAATTCATTTTTTTAAGATAAAATTGCCTCAAATTAATCCAATTAATTAATTTATTAATTATTTCATTCATTTTATCTTATCCAAATAGTCATAAAAATTCCATCATCTATAATATTAAATAAATTAAATAAATTTCTTTTATTTAAGTTAAATAAGTACAAATTGTGTACTTTAATGCAACACAAAGAGTAGCTCCAAATTTAAAATGGAATTAATTGGGAATTTAATATTATTTAAACCATTTATACAGAGTGTATTTCCTATTTTAATTCCATAATTAATTTTATTTCTATCTTAATTAATTTATGTGTGTAAATTCTGAAATAATGTGCACATTTCATAAACAAATTAATTACACCACATGTATTAAACACCCCATATGTGTATTAATAATACAATACATGTGAATTAATTACAACGTGTGAGAATTAATTAATTACAAAACATGTGAATTAAATACACCATGTGTGAATTAATTAATTACTTAACATGTGAATTAATTACACATCATAAGTGAATTAATTAAACACCACATGTAAGTTAATTACACATTATATGTGAATTAATTACACATTGAATTCACTACACGATATGTGAATGAATTAAATGAACACCTTATCATTTGTATTAAATAAATTGTGTGTGTATTAATTACATGAACTCCATATAGTGTTTATTAATTACCATGTTGCTTGGATTTCAGTTACACATGCCATTTAATAAATACAAAACATGTATTTGACCACATAGATCCCATGATTTTAATTACTATAACACTTGGAATATATGATGTGTACACCAGCTACACACCATGTAATCCAGCAAGCTGCATACCGGTTTTTCTGGTCAACACATAATGTGTAATAAATACACTATGTGTTGAATATGTTTAGAGAGTGTTTACCTTGAATCCAATCCATATTTATTTAAAATAGGTAAACAATAAATACTTTTTAGTTTGAAATCATGTAACCATATCATCTGACCAGAATCTTTGGACATCTCGATGGATTCCATCAACTCATTCTTCATCGATATTTATCATATTATTGGTTACATGAAGGTGAATGATCTCATAAAATAAATGTTCAAATTAAAATAATAAAATAATAAAAATGAAATACCAACAACACATATGTATATTAATCAATAAAAAAGGAGTAATCATAAATTATTATGTGACCACTCTGATACCACTTGTAGGTTTTTAGGCACATCAAAAGCAGTTAGGCCTATGCCAAAAAATGATTTTTCATCAATTTGTTTATATTTATCCTCACAACTAGATGAACTAGAAACCCCAAAATCCAAATGATAATATCACCACATATAATTTACAATTAATTTAAGTATATATTATGAATTACATCTCATTGGAATTATTTCTTCATTGAAGATTCAATAGACCAATTCTTGGAATAATGTTGATATAGTGAGATGATTCAAGGGTATAATCCCTCTTTAAATGATACACATGTTCTCTATAAACATCATAATATCACCATTTAAATCCCTAGGTGATAACATAAAATTCTATAATTCTTGAACCATTTTTTATTGATCGATAGGAGAATCACTTAAATTTAGAAGGATTATTTTGTTCTCTCTAGTCTCAGGAGGGTGGAGGAGGAAGATCTCTCTCCATTATTGAGAGTGTTCTAGAAAAAAATATCTATAATACTTTAGAAGATTATATCTAGAATTCATTTTGCACAATAATTAGAATGGATAAGCTTGGACAGGGTTAATGAATTACATATTTGTATATTTATAAACATAGGGTTAGGGAATAAATAATTGCACTTGGGACCTTATTATTCTCCTAATCCTCTAAAAATACCATGTTAAGATGATGATGATGATAATAATAATAATAATAATAATAATAATAATAATAATAAAAGTATTTAATTATCATGCACTAAAATCATAGATAAATAAATATTATTTCCTTGAGTAAATATATTAATATTTATTCAAATAATATTCAATATGTTATTTCTCATTGGACCATTAAACTCAGTCATCCAATCCTCCTCAATATTTATAAAACCACAAATAATGTTTGTTTATTAAAATAAATAAACATAATTTCATTATTCATAGATAAATAAATTAATATTTTGTTAACTAAAATAGAGAATAAATATTTATTAAATATTCAACTCATATATATTCTATCTTGAATAACTGATGATTGAAATTTTTTGATCAACCAAACATGAATAATTATTAGGCCATGTATGATAATAATTTTTTTTTCAAGATGTTAATTTCAAATAAAATTTAAATTATATTCTAAATATACTTAGTGTGTGATCCTTGAGGCCCATTTCTTAGTGGTATTAGGCAGAACCATCTAAAGTATAAGGTTAGTATCTAACAACATGCCAAAGCACCCACAGAGAAATAAATTAAATGATATAATGAAAATAACTAGAAAATTAACACACATTGTGTAATATAACCCCTTTATATCAATATCCTCAATAAAGTAGGTTACATACTAGTTTCATCAATCTATGTGCTTGATTTCATTTTCTTTGACTTTCTGGAAGTGAACATTCCAATAGAATTCCCTGACTATAGACTTAATCTTGTAGTTATATTCCAATTAAAGGAACTAAGATATAACCTTATATTAAATATTAAAAGGTCCAAATACTTCCTCACATTATTAATTAATATATATAACTCATGACACGCCCAATTTACTTTACTTCCCATGAACATATGTCATCATGGTTTTGGTCTATACATTAAAGTTTGAGACTCATAATAAATATTAATAATAATCTGGAAGTAAAAGAACATTACACACATATATAGATATTAAAATATAATAACCCATATAAATATATATTTCCTACTGGAAGGTCATGTTCTCATAACCCCCTTTTATGATATTACTAAGGGCGTACACAATGAGAAAGTTTCTCAATGTCCTATGAGTCTCAACCCCCAATAGAATTTATCATTTATGTCCTAAAAAATTACATCATCCAAGCATAAAACTTATATTTAAGAATAATATAATTAAAATTTTAGGTTATCATTATAGAAGATAACTGATATGACCTTTCAGTGTGATAGGTACCCTCATAACATTAACACATTTATTGTAACATGGAGGAGTGATCAATATGTGATAAGATATTAATTAATTTCCAACAACATGAATAAACCTATAATAGAATGTATATAGTAGTTTTCTCTTGGGAACTAATTCCAACACATTTAACCCTAAACCCTTCTATTCCACCTCTCTCATGCACATGGACCAGGGGAGAACCCTCCCCTATCTTCTCCTTTTATCCCCATGATTTAGGGGGTATTCTTTAGGTGATTCTATAGTGAAATGAGGTGATTTATTCCTATTCCTTCATCTCAGATTCTCCTTCAACCACCCCCTTTAATGTGGGGAGATTTATCTTAGGGTTTAATGATGATTTCCACCAGATTATGGTTGAAATATTTCGATACGATGGGACTTTTTCTCTTTGTGGCTAGAGGATGTCTCGAGATGATGAATGCATGTCGTTTCGATTGAGTTTCACTACCCGATGAATTTTATTAGGGGTTTTTCCTAAATTGGATGAAATTAGATATTATTATGAGTAATTAAATTAGGTCTTCCATGTGTCTTGGGTATGGGTGTGTGTTGGGAGTGGACCACACTTTGTTTCTTGAGGTTTTAGTGAGTAGATATTTTTGGTGAGATTCTATAAATTTATACCTATTTAAATTAAATTGGAAATTAATTAAAAATTGTTATATTAAATTGTAAAATTAATTATAAATTATTATAATTAATTAATTTATTTTTTTTGTCTTGATATGGGCCTCATAATGATAGGAAATGACCAGTTAGACTTGGATTAGCTTGGGAAATATTTTTTAGGGTGTGATAAAAAAGAAATGACTCCGCATGCGGTAGGTGGTCCCTAATAATCACTCGATGGTTTATGAATTTATTCAATCATGTGACTTGTGGTCTCATAAATATGGGAAATTATACCTTTTAAATTAAATAATTTTTTTTTAATTTAAATAATACACCTATGAATTAAATGAAAAATATGGAAAGGGTCATGATTGACCCTTGTGAATTAGCTTAGTGCCCCGAGAACCAATGGATAAGGCCTTGATTATAAATGTGTTTCATATGTCACTTTGACCCTAAATAGATATAAATAAAATACAATTAATGAAATATATAGGATCTTGTGATAATTTCATTAGATCCCTTGAGTAGGGGTGTGTGTTGGTGTAACACCCTAAGATTTTTAAAGAAAGAAATTTTATTCGATAACATATATGACATGCAACACCAAGCTTAGAAGGGGATATAACATCCCAAAACTTTATGATATGTTTAATATTTTAAATAAATTAAATAAATTATATATATTTTAATATGTAAAAAATAGAGTTTATATTTCATTACACACAACAATGAGATTCATCAATAGATTTCATTACACAAAAGACCGAGTTTTCCCGAACAAAAATATAATATTAATATTATCATTTAATATGATAGTTATAACCTAGAATTTGGAATGGTGGGTATGAATATAATTAAATAAATTATGAAAATATATATTTTATACATGTTTATTATTTATATATTGATTAGTATTAAAATAAGAATCATTTAAAAGGAAAAGAAAAGTTTTCTGAAAAATTGTATTTTTTTAAAAGATGGTATAATCGTGCTTAGCGTACATAATTTAAAATTATTTTTTACCACTTTTAGAAAATTTATATGAAAAAATAAACTTAATTTTTGAAAATATAATTCCAAAATTATCTTAGGTATAATATTTGGTATTTTTATGAGAAGTTTCATTGTTTGATGAATAGTAAAAAATACTAAATTTTAATTGAAAAATAAATTTTTATTTAAATAATTTATAATATTGAATTATATTTTTAATTGGTTTTAAAGTAATATTAGATATATTTTATACCCATTAATACAATTTAGGTCATTGAAATAATTTTCATATTTAATTTTGATATAAAACCATTGTAAGCTTTTGGACATTTTCTTTTTAAAAACCCGCCTTCTCATCCCATCTATGGAATTAATTTTAAATTAAATTATCAAACTTATATGAGATGAATTTGAAAAAATGGATTCCTTATTTAGAATCAGAATAATTTATATCACCTAGTAAGGTCAAATTAATTTTTTACCTTAATGATTAGTGAAAATAGTTAAAATTAATTAGAGTGATAAAGTTAAAAACGAGTTTACTTAGTGGTTAAACTTAGAATATAAAGCCAAAGAATGAAACAAAACTCATCCAAAATACATTTTATAGAAATATTTCAACCCTAATGAATTTTTATCTATGTTTATGAGTTTTAGGGACAATATTTCATGAAGGTGACCTATATAATATGTTAAGTAAAGAAAAAGAAAAAAAAGGAAGATTCTTTGATTTAAATATCTATAAAGATTTGGAATTGGAAAAAAACCACATTTGTTTAGTTATACAAATTATTTTGAAATATAAATGAGTTTTTCCAGAATAATAATTAATCTTTAATTTTTAGATATGAATTAGTTACTTAAAATGCTTAAGGAACACCATCAGAGTAATTATTTAATTAATAATTTTCTAAAATAAATGAGACTGAAAATATTAAAAGTGAGGTAAATTAAATGAATTATTGTCTTAAATTAAATTTTTAGATGAATATATCATGTTAAACATTTTTTAAGTTAATATATTCAAATTCAATCCTTGTATTGATATTTTTAAATTCGAATTAAATAAATAATGTCAAAATTGACATTAATGTTATTTTATAATAAATGATATTTTATTAAATGATTAAAAATAATAAAAAATCATAATTTCTACCAAGTGATTTTTAAATGTTAGTAAATTTAAAATATGGTCCTTCAATGGACCAATTTATCTTTTATAATGAACATATTGATCCTTAAATAGTAAAAACTTTGTTAGTGCAATTAGGGTTAAAGTAGTGTTTTTGCGCATTATATGCACTTATGTTAAAATTAATTTTTAAAAAACATGAAATTTTTATTTTATAAATTAGTTATAATATTTATAATCATTGGGTATAAATTTTATAATAAGTCTCACTTTAATTTAGTCTTAATGGATAAATTACTTAGCTTAGAAAACTAGTTACCATAATGAAAAACCAAAATGAAAAAATGGAAACATAGGAGTTAAGGAACACAATTTTTTGTGTTTTATCTACCATATAATCCATAGAAACCATTAATTATAAATATTTTATCCAATTTAAGTAATATTGAACTCCCAATAGTGAATACTTTTGGGTATTTACAAAAATTCCACTCCTCAACTATAAAAGAGCACTCACTCCTCTTACTTCTTCACACATCTAAAACCATTTGGATCATCCAAAACCTAACCAAATAAATTACCAAATTGCCTAAACTAATACAATAATCCTTATTTTTGGTATAAATCCAACCTATAAATGCTTTAGTACAAACCTAAGGAGGATACCCAAAAAAGATGTAATGTTCTTTAACGAGCGTCTTAATTTTACATCTTTATCCACCTCCAACAATTATTATTATACCATAATTATATAATATACTCATTAAATTAAATATAATTATTATTTTTTATTTTAATGTTATGAACTAAAACCACACACACTTCCATAAAATGGCTTACAAAATCATCATTCATGTGTACGACGGACTACCAACTCACAAAATGACGACATTCGTTTTTCCATTACCACCTCTCATAGTTCGGTATGACGATGGATATAAAGTTTATATATAATATTTATAATATAATTATATATCTATATTCATTATATAATATATCAATTTTTTATATTATATTCTGTAAGGTATATGATAACATCGCTCGTGTGTACGGTGGACTACCGCCTTAGGAAGAGATGTGATTCATTTCCAGTAACGCATTACATAGAAGCTAATAAGGGTAAAAATAATGAATATATGTAGTATAAATTACATAATTATTATATTTATGACATATTTATGATTTTTAAATATAATATCTCATTTTCTTTTTACCTTTTTCACCCACTGAAAAAAATTATAATGTCATTCGTGGACGTGTGGACTACCGCCTGCTCGAAGTGATGCGATTCATTTTTTCATCACCACATCACAAGAATGATATATATAAGTATATATAATTAAATAATTTGGAATTTATTATATTATGATAATTATATAAAGATAAATGTTACTTAACTTATTTTCATAATAATCATTAAAAATGCAAAAGTTACTCATGCGTACGTACATCCCATTGTCCCCATGATCCTAACATTTATTCATTTTTCATAATCATATTCCATGATTGGTTTTAAAATTATAATTTATGTATAAATATGATAATAATTTCATTATTATTATTCTATATATACTTAAATAATGAATTATTTGACCATAGTCAACATACAAAAGTCATTTTTGAAATATAAGACTAATATAGTCAAAACATTCAACATAAAATCAATTAATTAAGTAATTAAATATAAATTGTTTATAAGTGAAATAAAAGTAATAATAAAATTTATAAAGGTTATAAATAAATTAAATAATTAATATAATTATTTTTATCCAGGAAGATAAAGAAAAAGTGTAATGAATCGAACTTGAGGTAAGGGTTTTTCTCATATCACTTTTATTTAAGTGAGATATATGCCATATTCACAACTTATTTTTATTGTGTGGTGTATATAATTCCCATGAATTTATTTTATTATTATTATAATTAAATTTATGGGGATTTATATATCCATTTTAGGATCTTTCTTTCATGATTTTTATGATTTAAAAGTTACCGAAGCCGTAAGAGATTTTGTCTCAATTTGCCTTCTTTGAGACGTTTGTTATGTTATACACCTATCTTATTTTATGAGGTGTATATACTACCACTTTGACATGTTATATAATTAATATACTTATTTTCATGATATTATAAGTTTCATTTAATATTATTCTTTCATGGGGATTACGATTCAATGTTACAAAAGTGGTAAGAGTATTTTGTTACAATATCATATCGAGATTGTGTATAATTAAGTATATGATGTTTAAATCTTATAATTATAATTAATTATATTATACTATGGTTATTATTGATATTTTAAAGTAATTATACATTTCCCACTATTTTTTACTTAAAATGTTTGAGAATATGTTTTAATAAAATCTGACTTCATTTCTTTCTTCGGTCGAAAATATGTTTTCTTGCAAAACCATGATTTCTAAAAAATGTTTTCAAAAAATGTTATAAAAAGTGATTTAAATGATGAAATGATATTTTAATCAATAAATATTATAAATAATTTTTAAAATCTTCCGATATAATATTTCATGGCTATTTTCAAAGAAGATTTTTTTTAAAATGTTTTATGGTTTAAAAAGTGCTTTTCAAAATGAAAAGGGTATTTTACTCAAAATGATTTCAATGATATTTTAATGGTATTTACATTAATTAAAATCAATAAACACAATTTTTAATTATTATACAATGGTAAATTTTTTTAGTGATTCATTATTCATTCTTTCTTTGGATATATTAATATTGTTTCAAAGAGATTGTTATGTAACCCATTTCTTTTCTACGAGTTAACCATGTTTGAAAGATATTATTTTGGAACCCATTTCTTTTAAACAGGTTAATCATGTTTCAAAGATATTGATATGAAACCCATTTATTTTCTATGGTTTTATCTATTTATAAAATAATAGTGATTTATTTCTATGAGTTTTATAATGAAATCTCTGTATACTTTATTTATGTTTTGGTTCTTGGAAATTATATATTAAGGGTGCACCCAAATAGTGATGGATGAGCCCGTTATAACTTATATGATGGGTGTGAAAATATAGAAATCCAATGAATTAGGTAATGATTATATTATATGGATAATTATATTGGAGTCAGCCGTATGGTTATTCCAATTGTAAGGGTTCTTCAAGGGTTCTATAAGTGTTCTATGATTTGATGTTCCAAGATATCAATTTGTTTTATCTATGATTGATAATGTTTATTTTGATCAATATTGATATCAAATGGATTATTATTGTTTATTGATATAAATAATTCCTTAATTAATTTCTTATTTCATGTTTTAATGTTTAATCATTCGGGTATTTATGGGTATGAATATTCTTATGTTATACCCATACACTTTGATTATATCATTATACCATTATTCTATTCTTATGCTCACTGATGACATTATTTTGTTAATTATTATGTTTTCCCTTACTGGTATTTTGAGCTCACCCTTCTTATTTTTAATTTCCACATGTTATAAATAATTACTTTGAATGATTTTTTAGAAGTGATTTCTTATAGATGATAATGATATTTTAATGTGAAAAATAAAATCTTGGTTAAGTGGGAGAAATTGTTATTTAAAGTTATGTAAATTATTTATATAGGATTTTTTCATAATACTCTAAAACTATAATCCTAAAAGGTCCTAAATTATGTAAATGATCCAATTTTTCCTTTTTATATTTTATGGTTTTAATGGGAAAAAATTGGGTCACAATTATCAAAATAAAAGCCGAAAATGTGAAGTTTACTATTTCAGCACCGGATCTAGGAGTGCTGGTTCCATCCTGTTATAGTTGGTATCAAATGAAAGGTTTAGATAACTTTGGAGATTAGGATGTTTTCATGTGAGGTTATCTTAAGAGTTGTGGATACCATCATAGGTCTATAATCTTAAGGATTATAATACATTCAAAGTATTAGAAACCCCTTTGAGGTTTTAAGTGACAAGATCTTAAAGTGGTTAATGACATTTTAGGAGACATTTTAATAGGTTAAAGTATTTTTAAAGATAGGATTTAACATTATGTATTCATTTTATTTCTTTTGAAATGATATTTTAGGTATTTATCACCTTTAGGGTTTATATGATATTGTATATTGAGAAAATATGTTTTATTATAAAGATAACCATAGGATTGAAAAGTGATTTGGTGACTAAGTGATTTATGTTACTTAAAAATAAGATCGACTTATTTTTGGGATTGAAATATAAAATGTGTGAGATAACATTTTAGGTTAAAACAATTTAATTTTGAGGTTATTATGGTTATTTGGGATATTGGTTTATGGAATGATTTATTTTGAACTTTGGGTATTACTATTTAAATTTTAAGATTAATGTATCATATGACAGTTTACTCATTTTTGGAGTTTTTATTACCATTTTCTAACCATTTTTGTTTTTTAATGTTTAATGAAATAAAAAATTTATTTTCATGCTTTTGGGGATTAGTGGTCCTATAAAATTTTATTTTAGTGATTCAAACATTAAAAATCCATCCTGAATACATATTATTTGAATCAAAAGATGAGATTGTGGTAGAAATTGATTAAAGGATGAAATTATACTCATCAAGTAAGTATATTTAAATATTATCTTAGTCTAGATGTTAAGATAATTTCTCAACTCTAAGAAAAGTATCTTGAAATAAAAATGTTATCCTATTACCATCATCTCTAATGATATCAATGACCTTTTTCACACCTCTTTGGTTTATGGTTTTGTGATTGTTACTTTTATATTGATTATTCACTTTGTAGTGATTGATGATCTATGTCACTCTATATACTTATCTGGGCATTAAAAGTTCCTTCCATGTCCAAATATTCACTTCCCACCTATGTTCTCTTATTTGGAAACCTAGTATGTGTTATTCCAGATGACCCTCATACTTCTCTTTCTCTCTTATCAAGAAGATGTTTTATTAACACTTTTTTTACAATGTGGGTTTACAAAAAAAGTATTTTCAAATGTAAATCCTTTTATTACCAAGATAAATTTAAAATTGAGAGGATGAAATTTATTAAAGGGGTGAGGAAGTAACACACAGATATTTTAAAGTAAGGAAATTTTATTCAATAACATATATGACACACAACACCAAGCATAGAAGGGAATATAACATCCCGAGACTTTATGATATATTTAATATTATAAATAAATTAAATATATTATATAGTTTTCAATTCATGAACTACTGATTTTAACTTGAGTTACACACAATAATGAGTTTCTTTTATAGCTTTCATTACACGCAAGATTGAGTTTTACCAAACAATAATATACTATTAATAATATTATTTAATATGATAGTTTTTTCCTAGTCATTTGAATTGTGGCTATGAATAGGATTAAATAAATTATGAAAATATAAAGTTTTCAAATTTTAATTATTTATCTATTGATTATTAATAAAATAAGAATCATTTGAAAGAAAAAGAATTTTTTTTTTGAAAAACTATATTTTTTTTCTAAAAGACGGTATAACCATACTTGGCGTACATAATTTAAAATTAATTTTTAATAATTTTAGAAAATTTATATAAAAAAATAAAAATAAAAATTGAAATTATAATAACAAAATTATCATAGTGTTAATTTTTGGTATTTTTATGAGAAGTTTCATGTTTGGATGAATAGTGAAAATACTGAATTTTAATTGATTTTTTTGTTTAAATAATTTATAATGTTAAATAATATTTTTAATTGGTTTTAAAGTAAATTTAGATCAATTTTATACCAATTAATATAATTTAGTTCATTGGATTCATTTTAATTTTTAATTTTGACATAAAAATATTGTAAACTTTTGAACATTTTCTTTTTAAAAACCCGATTTCTCCTCCCGTTTTTAGGATTAATTTTAAATTAATTTATACCACTTATGTGAGTTGAATTTGAAAAAATTAATTCCATATTTTGTATAAGAATAATTTATATTACCTAATAAGGTCAAATAATTTTTTTACCATAATGATTAGTGAAGGCAGTTAAAATTAATTAAAGTGATTAAGGTAAAAATGAATATACTTAGTGGTTAAACTAAGAATATAAGGTGTAATAATGATCCAAAACTTGTACAAAACCAATTTTATGGAAATATTTATACCATTATGAATTTTTTATCTTTTTATGAGTTTTAGGTACAATTATACATGCAAGCGACCAATCTAATAAATTAAGTAAGGAAAAAGATAAAAAGAACCTTCTTTACTTTTAATATCTATAAAACTTTGGGATAGGTAAAAAACCACATTTTTTTGGTTATATATATTATTTTTAAATATAAATGAGTTTTTTTAATCATAATAATTTATATTTAATTTTTAGAGACGAATTAGTTACTTAAAATTCTTAAGAAACACCAAGCATAAATTATTTATTTAATAATTAACTAAAATAAATGATACTAAAAATATTAAAAGTGAGGTAAATTGAATTAATTATTGTATTGAATTAATTTTATAGATAAATATATCATTTTAAAAATGTGTAAAATTAATATAGTAAAATTACATCATTTTATTTATATTTTTAATTCAAATAAAATAAATAATGTCAAAATTGACATTAATGTTATTTTATAACAAATGACATTTTATGAAATGATTTAAAATTAATAAAAATCCTATCTTGTTCTAAGTTATTTTTAAATATTAATAAATATCAATTATTTTTCATTAATGTACCAATTTATCTTTTACAATGAACATATTGACCCCTAAAGAGTAAAACCTTTGTTAGCATAGTTAGGGTTAATGCAATGTTTCTGCGCGTTACATGCACTTCTGTTAAAATTTATTTCCAACATACATAGGATTTTTAATTTATAAATTACATATAATATTTATAATCATTTTTTATAAAATTTCTAACAATTATCACATTAATTTATTCTTAATGGATAAATTAGTTAGGTTAGAAAACTAGTTATAATAATGAAAAAAGAAAATGAAAAAAATAAGGAAACTTAGAAGTTAAGAAAAAAAAAGTTTAAAAAATGAATTTTATTGTGTGGGGGAGGTCTTTATAGACCATATAATCCATAAAAACAATTAATTATCAATATTATATCCACTTTAGGTAAGATTTACCTCCCAATAATGAATACTTTTAGTTATTTATAAAAATTCCACTCGGAAACTATAAAAGGGAACTTACTCCCCTCACTTATTCACACATCTAATTACATCTGGATCTTACAAAAACTACCTATAAAACTTAAAAAAATACCTTAAAATAATCCTAGAAGCCTTATTTTGGTAAAAAATCCTACCTATAAAAGATTTAGTGTAAACCTAAGGAGGATACTCGATGAAAAGGGAATGTTCTTCAACGAGCGTCTTAATTTTACTTCTTTATCCACCTCATTAAATTATTATTATACCCTGATTATATAATAAAATTATTATTTTTCATATAATGATATTTTTTTATATTAATTTTATGACCTAAATCCACACACACTTCCATGAAATGGTTTACAAAATCATCATTCGTGTGTACGGAGAACTATTGGCTCGCAAAATAATGTCATTCATTTTTCCATTACTACCTCTCATAGTTGGGTATTATGATGGATATAAAGTTTATATATATGATATTTATAACATAATTATACCTATTTATTAATTATATCATATATAACCCTTTTATATTCCACTCCGTAGGGGCCACGATAACGTTTCTTATATGTGTGATGAACTACCTCCTCACGAAGCGATGTGATTCATTTTTCACTAAGGCATAACATGGAAGGTAATAAGGGTAAAGATAATGAATATATGTGATATAAATGACATGTTTATGATATTAATGACATACTTATTATTCTTAAAATATAATATATCTTTTTATTTTTGACCTTTTCTCTCACTGAAAAGTGATAACATCGTTCGTGGATGTGTGGACTACCGCTTCCTCGAAGTGATGTGATTCCTCTTTTATTCACAAAACCACAAGAATTATTGATATAATTATATATAATTAAATAATATAGTATTTATTATTTAATTATAATTCTATAAATATAAAATATTACTTACCTTCTTTCCATAATGATCGTTGAAAAATGGGAACTTTACTCATGCGTATATATGGCCAACTGTCTCTATGATCGCAAATTCAATTCATTTTTTCATAACCATATTTTATGATTTATTTTAAAAGTATAATTAATGTATAAATATTATAATTATTAAATTATTATTATTCTTTATATGTTTAAATAATGATCTCTTTGACCATAGTCAACCTACCAAAGTCATTTTTGGCACATAAACCGAATATGGTCAAAACATCTGATGTAAACATAATTGATAAAGTAATTAAATATAAATTTTTTATAAGTTAAATAAAAGTAATAATAAAATTTAAAAATATTATAAATCATGTGAATAATTAACAAAGGTTTATTATTCAGGAAGATAAATAACAAGCATGACAAATCGTACTCGAGGTAAGGGTTTTTCTCGTCTCACTTTTATTTCTGTGAGATATATGCCATATTCACCACTTATTTTTATTATGTGGTGTATATAAAACCCATGAATGTATTTTATGATTATTATAATTAAATTAATGTGGATTTACATATCTATTTTAGGATCTCTCTTTCAGGGGGTTTACGGTTTTAAAGTTACCAAAGTAAGAGATTTTTGTATCAATTTGCCTTCTTTGAGACGTTTATTATGTTATATACATATATTATTTTATGAGGTGAATATATAACCATTTGAAATGTTATATCTTGAATATAATTATTTTCATGATATTTCATGTTTCATTTAATGTCATTATTTTACAGGGATTACGATTCAATGTTACAAAAGTTGTAAAAGTCTTTTGTTACAATATCATCATTTATCAAGATTGTGTATGATTAAGTATCTGATGTTAAAATATTATAATTATAATAAATTATATTATAATCTATTTATTCATGATATTTTCAACTAATTGTTCCTTTTTCTAATATTTTATACTTAAAATGTTTGATAAAGTATTTTTTAAGAATATTCGATTTCTTTTCTCACTTCGGTTGGAAATATATTTTATTCCAAAACTATGTTTTCTAAAAAATGTTTTCAAAAAATGCTTTCAGAAGTTATTTAAAATACTAAAGTAAATTTTACTCAAGAAATGTTTTAAATTATTTTTAAAAGATTCATATATAATCTTTTATGGTTATTTTCAAAGAAAAGGATTTTAAAAATGTTTTATAGTTGAAAAATTTATTTTCAAAATAAAATGGGTATTTTACTCAAAATGTTTTTAATGATATGTTAATGGTATTTCAATTCATTAATATCAACAAATTTTTTTGTTAATTATGATCCAATGGTGATATTTTTTTCCTAATACAATCCTTATTCTTTCTCAGAATGGATTCATATTATTTCGAAATATTGTTATTGAACCTGTTTCTTTTCTATAGGTTAACAATGTTTCAAATAGATTGTTATAGAAACAATTTATTTTCCATGGGTTAATCAAAATTTAAATATATCGACATGAAACCGATTTATTTTTCATGGTTTGAACAGCTTATAAAATAATAATTATTGCTTATATCAGTTTTATAATGAAAGTTCTTTGTAATTTATTCATGTTGTGGTTCATGGAAATTATACATGATGGGTGCACCCTAATAGTACTGGGTGGGCCTATTATAGATTATATGACAGGTACACCCAAATAGCACTCTAATTATTTGGGTAATGGTTATATTATCTGGATAATTATATTTGAATTCACCTGTATAGTTATTCCAATCGTTAGGGTCCTATAAGGGTTCTGTAATTATTCTATGAGATGATGTTCCAAGATACCAATATGTTTTATCTATGATTTCTATGGGTTTATAATGTTTCTTTTGATTAAGATTTATATCACATGGCTTATGATTATTTATTCTTATGACTAATTCCTTTGTTAAATCCTTATTCTATTTTTTCATGATTGATGATCCAAGTATTTATGGGTATGAATATTCTTATGTTATACTTATTCACTTTGATTATGTCGTTATACTCTTATGATATTCTTATGATCACTGCTGAAATTCATTTATTAATTCTTATGTTTTACCATACTGTGCATTTAATATCACCCTTTTTATGTTTCCTTTTCCCCTGGTTATAAAGAATGAAGTTGAACGGGTTTTTTTCTAGATGGGATTTCTTATGGATTATGATGTCTTAATGTGAAAAAGAAAAGCTGGGTTAATTGGGAGAAATTCTTATTTAATGTCATGTGAATTGTTTATATATTATTTTTTACTAATAATATAAAACTATAAACCTAAAATTTCCTCAAGGATATAAGTTATCCTATTTTTCCTTTTGATATTGTAATTTTTGAATAGAAAAAATTGGGTCACAATTATTCGAATCAAAGCCAGAAATGTAAAGCTTAAAATTTTAGCACCGGATATGGTAGTATAGGTTCAAGGTTGTAATAGTTGGACTAAGTAAGAATAGATCAAGTAGGACATGAAAGAACCTTAAAATTCATTATAACATTTAGTATAGTTTAGATGATAATAGGGAGAGTGTTACCCCCATTGAGATTTGAATTCCTATGTGGGTATTCCCTAGGTAGAATTTATGGATAAGTTGGGTATGTGAGGACTACAATAGGGTGACTTGAAAAGGGGATGTAATTGGGGTCATCTACCTTGTGCAAAACCTAGTTAGGATTTCCTATGAGGATGATGATTCTATGATATTATTATGAAATGGTTAAGGGATTCCATGACCTCTAAGTGATGGGTTTGTACTGAGAGATGAGATTGAGATTGAGGAGCCCATATAGGGTGTCTATGATATGGTGTGACATAGGGGAACCTAGTGGGCGACCTTATGTTATATAAACCATTGATAGTGTTAGTACAGTAATGATATTAATGATTTAGGGTGTTATATTAGAACCCAAATCGATGGCATGATCCTTGTATTTCATCTGTGAATCTGAACTTAGTTATATGAGATGTTTTGGGTAAGTGTACAACCCATGTTATTATAATTGAGATGTTACCAAGTGGGTGAAACTCTATATATGGAATCTATAATTTTTGGGATATCACCTGAGATTCAGTGTTAATTTATATATATAATGACTAAGGTGTTACCTATGATTCAACATTTATGATTATTTATTATTCTTAGGGTGTGACTAGGGATTCTAATTCCTACACCTATTACTATGTATTCCTAGTATTCCTAGGATATAACTATTATTCTTGATGACTATGGACTCCTAGGAAACCTAGGATCTAGTTGTTATACCTGATGACTATAGATTCCTAGTATGCCTAGGATCCGACTATTATTGTAGATGATTATGGATGCCTAATACACCTATTATCTAGATTTTTATGCATAATGAATTTATATTCTTAGGATTCTTAGGATATGGATTGTATTCTCGATGAACATGGATTCCTAGGTTACCCTTAAGATCCGATGATGAACTTGATGACTTGGATTCATAGGATACTCCCTAATATTTGGAGTTTATTCCTTTTAATATATGAGATACCTAGAGTACTCCCAAGGATCTTACCATTGATCTTGATATTATGAGATACTTAGGATACTTACTAGGATCTAGATTTTATTCCTGATATGATATGGAATGGTATGAAACATGCTCATAGACACTCTAACATAGGCCAAAGTAGCTATGGTCGATCTCAAATGTCACATTAGAACCTGAGGATTGAAAATGATTATTTTATTATTATTTCACACTGTCGATTTATTCTAATCATATCACATGGAACATAAACTATATTTAATGGTTATGTTAGTAACCTAATTATTGGTTCCATATTTAATTATACTCACACCCTACTTTCACGACCATGAACCTTGGGTATTTGAGTAGAATTCACTATTCACAGGTTTAGGTAGGGAAGAGGCCCTAATGCTGCATGATAGAGCATGATAGATCAATTAGAGTTGAGATATTTGGATGAGGCAAGGTATGAGGATGGTAGAAGAGCCTTTTCTATATTTTTAGGCACTTGTTTATTTTTTATGCAAGGTTATCCTAGTAGGTGACTAGTTTAGATGTATGATTATATATCTTCATTTAAATCTAATATAATATTGTTGTTTTATTTAACTTATGTGATTCCAAATGTGTATTTTATAAGTGTCGTAAATGTATAGAAGTTCAAAATCAATGTATGGATTGGTGGATCCAATTGATTTCATAAAATTGATGAAGCAAACAGTTGTTACAAAAAGGGATTTGAATGTAAAATAATTTATCAATCTTATATAGATATAAGAAAAGATTTTTATGTAAACCCATGTCACCCCTAACTACATATCGGTTCCCAGAACGAAGGTCACTATTATAGTCCAGGAATAGATCCCCATATGCC
Organism: Viscum album; assembly: GCA_963277665.1. NCBI lineage: Eukaryota > Viridiplantae > Streptophyta > Magnoliopsida > Santalales > Viscaceae > Viscum > Viscum album. The sequence continues at coordinate 770,793,365 of OY728121.1, forward strand.
AGAGGATGTTGACTAGTAGTGCTAGTCTAAGGTGGTATTGTGGGAAGACTATACCATCTTATTAGAGTGGAACCAACAATGGAAATAAGGTAAATTATATACATCAACTAGATTAAAAAAAATTAGTGAAATGAAATTCATGCAAGTGACAATAAATAATAAGTAAACAAGAAATAATAAATGAGTAATTCAAAGTAAGGAATACATCAATAACAGACTATATACAACATTCTAAGGACCAAAAGATAAAATAATGGATTTACTATCAAAATAACCTGAGTCTTAACCTACTCTAAACACCCATTATCTATCCTAGTAACCAAGTAATCAACAACCCTAGGTGGTTGACCAAAATTTTCCCTATAATGCAACAATATTAACTACTCGGGTACCCAAGTTCCATGGAATCCTGAGTAGGGTGTTATTAAAACTCAGTTGGAAACTACTAAAAATTTACCTAAATTAACTAGTTGATAATAAATTGCATGAAGATGTATTATAAATAAACATATACCATTTAATAGATAACATTTAACACTTTAGAAAATTAAATAAAAGACAATAAAACAAACCCTAATGCTCATTCTATATGGTAACACCCGACATTGGTCTAATAACTAATTAATTTTAAAAAGTGAGTCTATGATCATGGTAAACATCATATCTCAACTGGTTCCAAGGTATAAAACCAAGGCACCCACAATCAATAAATAACATGGGGAATCCACTAGGGATCTATCAGGTATTCCCATCTAACCAAGCCATCCAAAATCCCTGGATTTCATCCATAGAATTCATCTCAATGTATTCTAGAAAAATATAATGAATACAACCATGAAATTCTCTAAACTGAATCCAAGGGACCATACACCCAAGGAATTTAGAGTAATAGGATTGACCAAAATCTAGGTCCACACCCCTGGAATTTTGTCTCTTACAATCAACCCAGATCTAGGGAGCTCATCCTATAACATTCATAAGGGAACCTTGACAAAATCCTTGGCATTAATCTATGGAATTCAATATATAATACATCAATTGAATCCAAGGGTTATCCGCACTAAGGAATTAAATGTGATGAATCAGTGAGGATTCCAAGGTCGCTCATGGAATTCCTTATCTTTGGACATCCTTGATTCTAATGAGGCATCCTCATGTGGCAGTCAAGTGAGTATCCTAACAGAATCAACACTCACTCAAGTAATTCCACCCGTTTCATATCCAAAACTGAGTCTAATGGGTAACACCCAAGGCTCTCCATCCATTAAAATCATTTAAATAAGTAAAATCATTAACCATTTACCAAGAATTCATTTATTTTCAAGAAACATCATTTAATGAGACCATGTCATTTATTCATCTCATAAAAGTATTATCCTTTTCCAAGGGTGTAATTAAATAAGGTACCATTAAAAAACTATAAGGGAAAATTCATTTTAGGTTGCTTAAATGAATTATATTTAACCGACACTATCATTTAATATAATCATTTCAAGGGTCAACTCCATTCACTATTTAACTCACACAATATAATAGGTCCAACTGAAGGGATTGACTTGATCACAATTATTGATGGTCGTGAAATTCAATTTCACATCCATTGATCCCAATTATAACTCCAAAATTAAGCTTTAAAATTAAATAACAATTTTTTCACACCAGGCCCATTGAAATTCAAAACTTAACTTAGGTCATACCTCACATAACTATCATTTTCTACAATTCAAGGCATGTTAAAAGAGACGTTAAATAAAAACAACCTCAATTTTAAACATTTTATTAATTTTAGGTCATGTGGGATAATTCCAAAATGACTCACACCCACACAATTATGAAAAATAGGCAAGTCTATGGTCTAAATTCAAGATAATACATACTTTAGCCTTAGAAGAGTCCACATGCCAAATATCTACCTTCAGTTCAGTTTAATCTAGTAGAAATTGGAATATTAGATGAATACCCTAAAAATAAGGAAAAATTCACATAAATGATGATAACCCTCTAAAAAGTGAAAGAATAAAAGAATACAAGGAGGTGTAATATTAGGCTCACCTATAGGTTTTGATCATAATGAATGATAACCGAAATTGTTGAAAATCAGGGTAGATCTCCCTCTTTAAGGAAAAGAGGAACATGGGGGAAAACCCCTGTCATGTTCCACTACCTGGAAGACCCCCCATCATTTTTTTATTTTTTTTTTAAAATTGGATAGGGTGATTTCATGTAATTAACTAGGAGTTCACACCATGATTGTTTTGGGTAGGGGTATCCTTCACTTTTCTTATCCTATTCACAAAAATAATGGGACTTTTACACCATGAATGCCCCTTGCCTATTGATTTTCATTAGATTGGTCACATGTTCTTCCTAAAAACTATTCTGAGCCACCCCAGACCCCCTAAAACTTTAATAATTTCCAAATCACATGTGTTCGGATTTTTTTAAAGGATCTATGTCTTAGAAGGGGCTGGGGTTTTACAACCCCCACCTTAAAACAATTCACCCTTGAGTTGCACTCCTCAAACAACACTTAACCTCACTGGCCCACAACACTAGACACCAATCCAATATTCTCGATTCCCACTCACATATATCCACCTAAAAATGTCCATACTACTAAAAAAAACACCATAAGAATTATCCTGCCACATGGAATATTTTAACTTAGATAAACTTAAACTAGTTAGAAATTACATAAAGGACGCATCAATCATAATCTGAAAATTTCAAAAATGACCTATATGTTGGGTAATTCTTGTACTAATGATCCAAAATGCCAAACTACCTATGGTTTCTAAGAATTGGTTCCCCAAAAAACTCCCTCATTGTATTTTATCACATGATTTACCCCCTAAATCATGCATAAAAATGGGGTTTCACCCCCTCAAACAAGTGAGAAAACCGGTTTAACCCCTGAAACAAGTCATGAAATAGCGTTTCAACCCCTGAATCATGTCATGAAATGAGGTTCACCCCTTGAATCATATCACAAACTACTTTGGAAGTCACCAACTATTTCTAGGTAAATAGAAAACAATTCTATGTCACTTGTATGGGAGTCGACCTAATCAATGCTAACAAATTATCCTCCAAACAACATAGAGGTGAACAAAAATAAGATAAAGTGGTTCTACCAAAAACCATTAAAACCCAAGATGCTTGCCTCAAAATATACTCCTCTATATGAAATACCTTCTTGTACTACCCAATCATCGAGCCTGATACATGAACATACCATATGCCATATGAATATTGTGGTCATGCCAACACCGCACCCAAACCATATCTACTACTAAACATCTTAACAACTCACATGCTATGGGTAAAATTACTTACCATGATGCGACACTATATGTGGAATTCATTAATTTCCAAGACACCACATCACACCTCACTTGTTGATTCCACTAGTCTACACCAATTTATTTCTCATCTTTCCATCTCAACAGGACTTCCAATCTCACTCTCGGGACCATTCACAACACAATACCTCACCTCATTATTCACATCAATAGGTTTCCTCTAAGAAACTAATCCCCATATACCTAGCCTCCATACCAACCCGCTTAGCGATATTCACACCTGGTTATACCACATTATCGTTATCTTACATAAACCTGCTTTCACACACCAAACATTCCAACTTCATCCAAATATACTCAACTAAAAATTGTGATTGGGTAACCTAAAATTGCTATTCCTAACTCATCCTATTGATCCCAAGTGACATCACAAAACCACTACCACCTCTAGGTTAGGTTAAGCTACATGTCACTTTTGACATTTACTAGAAACTAAACAAGATAAATATCACATGATCAAACTTCCCATAAGACTAGATAATCATAGATTCATCTATGAAAATGAATTATAGAGTTACCTTGACCATACACCAACTAGTATCACTGTATCCTTGATCTTACCCACATTTAGCGTCATTATCATGACTAATATAACACTCCAAACTTAGGAGTTATATCATCATTAGTCCATCAAACCAAAACCCCAAACTTCAAGGTCTATCCATAATTTAATATCTCATTCTTTGACTAGATGAAAATGCTAACAATTAGTTTCTTGCATCCTTGATACCTATTTAGAGAGGTCCATATATCTATGGCTGACATGCCAATTCTCACCTTAGGAGAATCCTAATAGTTGAATCGCCGAACCATTACCAGATCTCTATAACTGATGCTCCATCCATCATTGAAATTATAGGCAGACGGGCCAAGACTGCTCATCCCTAAGCATTAATAAAAAAGGAAGTTATCACTCATTTATAGATTATAGGAATTACACTCTTTATATTCATAATAAAACCTTACAAAAATGAGTTTCACACAATTAAATGACTGATGATGTATTTAAAAACTATCTAAATCATCCTCTACCATTCCTAGAGTACTGACCCAATGGGTCTCATAGAAACCACACATGTGTTTCTCATCTCAATCCATGATCCCATATATAACATGATATCCAACAAAAATACTTTTGCGGTCTAACCCATATCATATGTGTCATCATACCCGATCCATATAAATTATCATTACCACCATTGGAACATCACAAATCTCACCTGGAAGCCCCGGTCCACCTAACCTACTAGCCTCTTATCAAATACACACATAAAAATACTTTATGATTTAATAATATCAGGTGTCTACCCCTATTCCACACAAACCATAATTCAAATGGCACGATGCACCACTGAAACATGCTTGCCTCTGAAAATTCTACCAATATCAATGACTATGCACTCCTATGAAACCTGATCACAAAACACCATATCGAGTTATATCAAGACATTTTTCTCTAAAAATTGGTTCATGAATCCAAACTACTAGCTATTCCTCTCCTGTATTATAGTCTTACAAAGTGAAGATCACCCTTAGTGATTCTTAGAACCAAATGAATCTCAACCACTCAATACTGAGAATCATTAATGAGTTATAATGGGGTTTATTTATACTTCCACTTTATTTCTAAAGGCACATACAAATTCAACCGGACCAGACACCTAACTAGTCCCACCCTTGATAACTCTATTTGCTACTAAATCACCAGATTATAACTAACTAGCCTATCCCACTTGTGATGAAATTATCAATGCATCTAATGTGCCTATAGGACATAAAAAGTAACACTTACCACACAATGATATTTTATACCAAAAAATCAACCTATGATTTAATCACCTAGATCCATTAAAAAAACCATTTAACCCCTCTTAACGTTCTCCCTTTAAGACCATCAATCAAAAAATCCTTCTACTAGAGTCATGCCTAAAAATATTACTAGGATATCTTAGCTATCCCACAAATCAACCCCCACACAAGTCACCACTCTGGGTGGAACTCACCCCTATATCAGGGTCACATGAAATACAATGTTCTAAAAACACACTATAGGGCCTCATACAAAAATTGGAAACTATCCCATTCTACCCATTCCTAGGATAGGAAAAAACTACTAAGGTCATGAGTAGTCGTGACCCATAAGCTTATTACAACCTATGGAAAGACACAACTCAAGGATATCACATAACTTACGTTCTCTCAATATACCCAACTACCCACCAGGTATGTATCATATATACAGGGTTCATAATTTTACACTTTTCCATTTTTTAGTTAGCATGATCCAAAACAGGGCTCAGTTAAATGAAATTCCAAGAAAAATTTATAGAGGAAGACACTTTATAAGTTGTACTTGGTATTTTAATTTTATGACACCATATAATAATCAAGGTAAATTATCACATAATTTCTTTTTAAAAATTTAATTAATCTATAAGTTCTCATAACTGGGGGCCAATTAAATAAAATTTAAATTATAACTTATAGAGGAAAATTCTCTTTAAGTTATAATTAATATTGTAATTAAATTTATACTCATAAAAATCAAACTAAAATAGTCACAAGATATGTATTTTATTCCTTTAGGGGAGAAGTTAAGTAATATTCCACTATAAACTTACATATAAACACCATATAAATGGCTGTAGACACTTTAAATAACCGACCCAAGTCATAGTCCAGGTAAACAGATATTCAATGAAAAGAAATCATGAAAATGACATATGAATCCTGCATGCCAGATATGATGCATGAACAGACACTCGATTTACATACTAGGATAATAGATAAATCCCATAAACCAATAAAATCATAAATCAAGTGTATCTATAAAGGTTAAATCAAATCAATTATAAAAATAAACTACATTAATAACATTCCCATCCCTGGAAACATGAACTTTCCTTATATGTGGGGTGTCTAGTCCCATATATATGCTCCATTTTATGTTTTAATATGTTATTATTCATCTATTCACCTTTAAAAAATAGTAATACAAAATAAAAACACCTATGATACCATTTTTATTGTCTTTCCACCCTGAACAATTGATTGATGCCCGAACCAATGGTCTCTATTATACCTTGGGCACGCCTTCCCATATGCCAAAGAAAGTCGACTAGCAGTGCGATCCTAATATGATACTATGAGAATACTATACCTCAATATCAGAGAATAAATATAAATATAAATAAATGAAATCATATATATCGACTTGGTCCAACCAATTAACAACCCTAGGAAATTTTAAAAACCTATCCCTATAATGAAATAGTGATAACTACTTGAGTACCCGAGTTTCATGACAGACTAAATAAAGTGTGAGTAAAACTCAGTATTCCACCAACAACAATGTCCCTAAATTAAATAGATAATAATAAATTGCATGTATTTTTAATATACATACAAAAAAAATACTTTTTAATAGATTAAATTCAACAGTTTAACAATTTAAATAAAATATGGTAAAACAACCACCGGTGCTTAGGATCTACGAAGACACCCAACATTGGTCTAATACCTTCTTTGACCTAGTTGGTGAGTCTTTGATCACAATATACATCATTGATCCACTGGTTACAATGTATAAAACTAAGTTAACCCCTATTAAGAAAGCACATGGGAAATCCATAGGGGACCACTGGGCATTCCAATCTAACCAAGCCATCCAGAATCCATGGATTTCATTTATAGAATTATTATCAGTTCATTTTAGGTGAATCCAAGTAATATAACACTATCATTATCTAAAATAAATCCTAGGTAATATGTATCCAAGGAATTAAGAATAACAAGATTGATTGGAATCCAAGTTCACACCCTTGGAATTCCATCTTGTATAACAAGCCGAATATGAGGATCTCAACCTGTGAAATTGTCAAGGGTACCCTGAGGGAAGCCATAACATTAATCCCTAGAATTTAATACATAATACATAAACCAAATCCAAGGGGGATCCACCCGAAGTTATTTCCAATGATGAATCCATGAGGAGTCCAAGATAGCTCATGTAATTCCTTAGCTTTTGAAATCCTTGAATCTAATGAGGCATCCTCCCATGGAATTCAAGAAATTACCCTATTGTAATCCATGATAACTCAAGGAATCACACCCATTTCATATACAAAACTCAATACAAGGGGTAGATCATAATGAATTACATCCATAATAATAATTTAAACAAGAAAACTCATTTACCATTTACCAAGTATAAGTTTCTTAATAGGAAATATCATTTAAAGAAACAATGACATTAAATCATCACATGAAGACTTATAATTTTCCAATGTATTTATTAAATAAGTCTCCATTAAAAATATATAAGGGAAAATTACCTTTATGTAGTTTACTAGTACTCTATTTAACCAACACAATCATTTAACACAATTATTTCAAGGATTAAATCCATTCACCATTTAATACTCACAATCCAATAGGTCCATCTAAAGGGCCTGACTTGATCACAAATTATCGATGGGTTTGAAATATTATTTCACATCCATAAATCCAAATTATAACCCCATAATTAAACTTTAAAATTAAATAACTATTTTTTTCACACCAGGCCTATTCAAGGTAAAAACTCAACTTAGGTTATCCCTCACATAATTATCATTTTATATGGTTTAAGTCATGTTAGAAGAGATATAAAACTAAAACAACCTCAATTTCAAATATTTTATTAATTTTATATCCATGTGTGACGATGATGATATGATGTAAACCCATAAACTTATGAAATATTGGTGGGAATATGGGTAAAATTAAAGGGACCACCTACCTTATCCTTAGAAGAGTCCAAACACCCAACATCTACCTTCACTTTGGATTAATCTGATAGAAATCATAAAATTAGATGAATAACCTAGAAATATGGAAAAATGAATATAAATGATGATAACTCACTCAATACTAAAAAAACAAAGAATTGAAGGAGGTAGACTATTAGGCTTAACTCTATCTTATGATTACAATGAATTAATACTAAAATCATGGACAATTGATAGAGATATCCCTATTGAAGGGAATTAAGAACAAGGGGGGAAAACCCCCATTGTGCGCCACTACTTGGAAGAACCCTCCCCAATTTTTAAAACAAAAAGAACATTTAAAAAAATGGATAGGGAGTTTCATGTTGTGAACTTGGGGTTCACGTCATGATTTTTTTGGGTAGGGGGATCCTCCACTATTCTTAATCCATTCATGGATTGAATGAAACTTTACCACCATGAATGTCCCTTGCATTCTATTTTTCAATAGAAAGGTCACCCGTTCTTCCCAAAAACAATCATGAGATATCCACATCCCCCTAAAACTTTAATAATAACTGAAACACATGTGTTCCAACAAAATTTTAAAGGACATGAGTATCATAAAGGGTTGTTAATTTACATGTTATTTCATAACACAAAGAGTTTTTTTATCTTATCATGATATTATAAATAGAATATAGTGTCTAAGAGGCTAGTGGGATTGTTTTTGAACTTAGAGAAGTTCAAAGTTAACAAATAAAATATTATATCAGTATAAAGTTAAAGTGTTTTTCAACTATATCCTAAGTATTTTAGTATATATAACAGTGAGGAAAAATGTAATGATTTATACATAGTTATCATAAAAAGTGAATGTCAATATTTACTAAATAATTATTTCAATAAAAAATATAATGAATGCCAATTTATCCAAAATTATTTTAGGATATTCTGGAAAATAATAATCTAAATAGTCACATTATTAAAGGAAAAAGTGTAATGGAATAGGGTTCTAAGGATGATGATATTAAAATTAGAATGAGTTCTAACATCATAACATTTGATATTGTGAAGTTTAAGAAGTTTGATTATATTCGAGGATTTGAAAAATAGGAATATGATTCCTAAATCTCACCATTATTAAAACTTGATTTTATTATAGTTGTTACTTATTAAATAGTTTAGTGTGAGGATTTTATCATATGGTTACATAGGGATGTGGTAGGAATTACATATAGATATAATAAGTTAACATTACCCCAATAAGTGAATAAAAGATGAGGTTGATCTAGAAATATATCATATATGATACTATATACATATGCTTATGTTGAGTTTTATTAACTATTATTACAAGAATTTTAAGAATCTAAAATGCATCATATAAAAGGAAATCTCCATTTTATCATTCTTTCATTATGGTTGTATAAACATATATATAGATTTAAATTTCATGAAATATAATGATACTTGACCTATTAAAGTATGACTTATATTTCGTTCATAATCAATGTTCATCATATAGTTTTATATGTTATGATGAAATGTTAAGGTTAGTATGGGTATGAATCTTGTATGAGTAATAAAATATGCCCATGCAGCATAAAAAGTGTTTTTGTGAACTAGATGACCCTCTATGTATACCACATGAAGTTAAACTATGTCTCAGGTACACTAGGGGTTCATGGATCATATTTGGTCCCCATTACATGAGGTTGGAGAGATACATAGCATGATAACCTTCATACTTTAATACCTTTATTAAAAAATCCATTACAGCTTAGCTAATCAAGGGGTGATTGGGTATACTATTGATCATGTCATCAATTGGAGCTTAATCAAGATATTATTATCCCCTTGTATGATGAGTAGGAAATTTGGTACCTTGATTAAGATATATTGGGGTGTGTGAGGCCACACATAGATAGTATATATGATATTCTTATATATTAAAATGAGGTAAATTTGATGTGATTTTCTATAAAGATGAATGACATGTTATGTATCCATAGACCAGGCCAATCTACACTTGGAGAGTCAGGAATGTATGAGATTGACATACACTGTGTCCCATGGTCACTCGATGTCTTGGAAAAATTGAATATAAGTGAATGCATTCTAACATGATATGTGGATGGTGGACATAGGTATAGAGATACATGTATTTTATATAGACCATGATAAATCCCTTTATAGATTGAGAAACATTAATACTTTATTTGAGTCCACTATTTGCATTCATTTATTTATATATTGATTCATATTTATTTTCAATGATACAAATTCCTATGAGGTCACACTTTGGGGTTGAATGAATAGGTATTAAGTATGAATCAAAGCACTGATCAGAAAATATTTTAAATTTAATACAAAAAATGTCTTGGATGGGTATTAATAAGGTGTTTCATATGATGTGAAACATGGTGAAATTGATGATATATTTTTTTTTTTGAAAATATACAAAATTATTTTTGGATATGATTTCATGAGATATCATACATGATATGATATAAGGTTGAAAGACACAAAGTCTTATTGGCTTTAATGTTTGTGGGAGATTGAAGGAGATATTCCCTAAAGGCCTTAGAACCCATTTACATATGATATAAATGTGAAAATAATATTTAATTATAGTGGGAAATCATAAGGTATGAATTTATCCTAGAACATCTCTAACTTAAACAACCCATAATTATGAGTTTAATATAAAGGGTTGTACTTTATTAAATTTCTATGATATTTTAGTTTTATAATTTTAGGGAATTAGGAAAACCATTATATAACAAAGTGGAAACTTCCACAAAGTGTACTTTTTTTTTTCCAAAAAAATAGGCTCTTATGTGTACACCCCTATTTAATTCATATCATGTTTGATTATTTTAAGATGTGTCATCATAGAGGAAAGGTTTTTCAGGACCTGAACCATTGGGGGCCACCTGGATGGAACTAATATCAGGGATACACCCCAATTCCACCTCTAATAGGCTAGGGGTTGAAGACTAGCACCATGTAGGAATATAATACACATGATATGGCTTATCCAAAAATACCCCCACACATCCCCAATCACCAGTATAATTCACAAAGATAAATAACTGATACCATAAATCCATGCATAACATTTAATCCCACATAAAAGTACAACAAAAGAGTATAAAAAGATATAAAGAGTTAAATAAAATACCACCAAAACTGTAAATGAGTCCGACCTAATAGAAAAAGAAAACTGCTACCAAAATAAAAATTTGAGATCTATTTATGGTTATTCTAGCCCAACTAATCTATACTTATTCCTAGTCCACCTATGAATCCATCTAAAGGCCTATCGTCTGCAAAAGATATGACACATGTGGGTAGATCCCATGTAGAGCTGAGTATTGAAATACATATTAGGACAACCTAAAATAACCAAATGCAAAGCATAAAAGATGGTTTAATCTCTAAATTACAAAATAAAGGGTAATAAACAAGATAAACCAAGATGTTCTCAAAGGAAGAATCCAAGTCTCTAGGTGAGGTCCATCCTCACCACCAACCTAGGGATTTTGATTGATGCTCCAATGAAATGCTTGTCTAAGATAATTCACTCCACAGGTCTTTCAAAAACTTATAACACTCATAAGACAAAGATACACAGGTAGGGGATCATGCCCAGGTCCTATAGGGGATACCTAACCATATCCATAAAAACCCACTAGGAATGGGATCAATATGACAACCCATATCTTTAATACACCTTAATTAATAATTTACCACATAAAAATACTCATAATAAAATTTTATAATATCCTTAGGTCTAGTGTATCTAGTAAATTATGTAAACAACATATTAACTTTAAATGCGGGTACAAAAACATTATTTAAAAACTCTAAAAAATCTTCTTATATTCCATCGATCTCTTACTATTGCATGGGATAACTTGGGGATGTATATAAGAAAATAATGATCTATAAAGCATAATAAGGTAATAATCAAAGAATAACATGATGAAAATAAAACACGTGAGTCCAGATGCTGATCAAGGTGACATAAAAGGATGAGAATCATAAACAATAATATCAAATCATGATATAAGTTGATAACATCAAGGAAAAATAGGAAAGTGGAAACAATATAAAATATGACATTATAAGAATAGGACATGGATAAACACTGAGACATCATAACATAGTGTTATTATAATAACCTCCCATGCAACATACATGGTATCTCATGAGATAAAAACATTACCCAATGCATTGGAGGGATATATAATTCTGTACCGACCTCTCACATTCATATCATGTACATGTATTTTTGTTCCCCATAGATCATACAACATAATGATGTATTTTATCACTTTTAATCCCATAATTAAGGATTATGGGTTACATACATGGAAGTACCTAATAAATTAAGGATAGGTACATCTAGGTGAATACCCTTGAGTGTAAATGGTGATGGGTATTCACTACATAAATGTTTAGATTGGAAAAATCACAGGATAATTTTGACAGCATAACAGGTGTGCATAAAGGTTCATGGAAGGGTTTAATGAGAGTTAAATGTGGTTTATCATTACTTGGGAATAATAAGCATATTAAATGGATGTGTAAAAACACATTATAAAATAAAAAATTTGAAATCAAAAGTCTCAGTACAAATAAAGTAATTAAAATAAATAGGAAGAGAAGAGGATCACTTACTTTATCATAGTAATGACTTAGGTAAATATTTTTATGAGAGGGGATAAATAACATCTCATTATTATAACATATATATGATATTAAAGTGATATTTATACACAAATTATGACAAAATCAATTTATATTCAAAGGATAAATACAAATGAAGGTGCTTGAATGAAGAAAAAGAGAGAGAAATCCGTTTCCTTGAGAGATCACTTCTAAAATCTTGGAAGGAGCTTTTTAGAGGCCTATAAACACCTTGGGGGGATTTATATAGGGATAGGGAGAAGGAATTTGTGATAAATGTGTTTTGAGTAAAAAGGTGTGAGAGGTTGGGTGAGAATTTATAGTAAAATAGAGATGAATTATTCATTAATTTCTAAAATTAGGTTTTGGACTCTATAAGATAAAATAATAAAAACCAAAAAACTTCCCATGTTTTTACCATTATATATACCAATTAGGAGTGTATTTAAATATTTTATTATTCTAATAACCTAACTATAACACCCTAATATTTTAAAAGAAGAAAATTATATTCAATAGCTTAGATGAAATGCGACACTGAGTTTATCTTGCATGTTAAATGCAACACTATGTTCATATTTCATTTTAAAAAAAATTCAGTTAAATTTAGTTACACAAATCCACAAGATTTTTATGTTCGATAGCATATTCAACACACAACACCGAACTTAAACGACCCATGATTTATATAATTGTTAAAACCTAGTTGTTAAATTGGCTGGTATGAACAGTAATAACTACTTTATGAAATATATATATATATATATATAAGTATAAATGTATTGATTAATATAAATTATTGATAAATTTTTAGTAAATAATCAATCAATTTTTAGTAGTGTTTTTTTTCTTTAAAAATATGTTTTCTTCAAAAATAATTTTTATTTTTTTTAATGAAAAAAATGTTACAATCAATTTATTGAAATTTTATAAAATTTATATGAGAAAATTGAATTCATTTTTTTAGTTTGAATGTCAAAATTTACTTTAGGTTATATTTTTGTGATTTTTCAAAAAATATTAATTTTTAGTGAATTGTAAAAAATACTAAATTTTGTAAAAAAGTATTTTATTTTAAAATAAACTAATTTAAAAGTACCAATAAGATTTGAATATTTTTTAAAGTAACCTAATTTATATTTAATACACTTAATTACTTTTAATCAACTTTATATTTGTTTTTGGGTATAAAAATGAATTTTTCTAAAAACTATTTTAAAATTTATAATTTTTCTCCTTTTTAATTAATTAAAATAATACCTAATAGGGAATGTTTTATATGAAATTTATAGAATATATATCATTAAATATTAATTGAGTTTTATAAAATGATTATTATTAGTTATAGAGTTAGTATAAAATCACCTTTTTTCTAAAAAAATACTCTTTTTAAAAACCCATTGCCACACCGCGTCTATGCGATTAATATTAATATTAAATTATACCAATTATATGAGTTTAATTTGGTAAAATGGATTGAATATTTGTAATAATCAAAAATTTTAATGTATAATAAGGCTAAATTAAATTTTTACCACAATTATTAGTGAAAACAGTTAAAATTAATCGCAATGATTAAGGTAAAAACGAATTTTTCGGGGGATTAAACTTTAAACGTAAGGGAAAAAATGGAATAAAAAATTGTCAAAAACCCATTTTATAGAAATATTTATACCATTATATCTTTATGATATATTTTTATGAGTTATTGGGAACACTATTCCATGAAAGTGACCTATATAATAAGTTAAGTAAAGAAAAAGAAAAAAATGAACCTTTTTTCTTTTAATTTTGCTTAGGATTTATGATAGGGAAAAAACAATATAAGCTCAGTTATGAATATTATTTTGAAATATAAATTATTATTTTATATCATTATTATTTATTTTAATTCTTATAGAAGAATTAATTAATTTATATTCTCATGAAATTCCAACGTAGGATTTATTTAGTTAATAATTAATGAAAATAAATGATACTAAAAATATTAAATTTTGTGTAAATCAAATAAATTATTTTCTTAAATTAATTTTATAAATTAACATATCATGTTAAACAGGTTGTATAATAATATATTATAATTCTATCATTGTATTATTTTTTTTAAATTCAAATTAAAGGAATAACATGAAAATTGACATTAGTGTTATTTTATAATAAATGATATTTTATTAAATTATTTAAAATTAATAAAAATAATTTGTTTTTAAAAGTGATTTTTAAATGTTAATAAATATATAATATATTCTATTAATGGAGAAATTATTATTTTATATTGACTATATTGACAACTAAATAGTAAAAAACTATGTTAGCATGGTAAGGGTTAAAAGGGTGTTTTTTCCCGTTACATGTTCTTGTGTTAAAATTATTTTTCAACACACATAGGATTATTATTTGATAAATTTTATTTAATAATTAGAATTAGTGGTTAAATATTATCTAATAATCATCTTTTTAATTTATTCTTTATTGATAAATTACTTAGGGTATCAAACTAGTTACCACAATGAAAAACCAAAATGAAAAAATAAAGAAACCTAGGAGTTAAGGAAAAAAATATTTAAAACATGCGTTTTATTATATATTAGAGGTATTTTTATACCATATAATCCCTCCAACCCATAAATTATAAATATCGGATCCACTTGAGGTAATATTGGCCTCCCAATAGTAAATAATTTTGAGTATTTACAAGAATGCCACTCCTCCTCAACTATAAAATAGAGCCCACTCCCCTCACTTATTTACAGGTCTAAATCCATTTTTATTTTCAAAAACCTTACCAAATAACTTAAAAAATTAACCCCCCTCATCCTAGAAGCATTATTGTTTGGAATAAATTCAACATTTTAAGTATTTAGTGTAAACCTAAAGAGGATACCTGAAGAAGATGTAATGTTGTTCAACGAGCATTTTTATTTTATTTATTTCTCCACCCAATCAATTCTTATAATAACATAATAATATAATAAAATAAGTATATTAAATATAATTATATTTTTTATGTTAAGTTTGTGGTCTACAACTACACACAAATCTATTAAATGGGTTACAAAATCATCATTCAAGTGTACGATGGACTATCGCCTTGCGAAATGGTGTCATTCAGTTTTACATTACCACCTCTAAAGGTTGGGTATGTTGATGGATATAAAGTATATATATGATATTTATAAAATAATTTTACCCCGGGAGTAATTTTATCATATATATAACCTTTTTATATTCCATTTTATAAGGGATATGATAACATCGCTCGTGTGTATGACAGATTACCACCTTGCGAAGCGATGTGATTTGTTTTTCACTAACGCGTAACATGGAAGGTAATAAGAGAAAATATAATGAATTTATATGAAATAAATGATATATTTATGATATTAATGAAATATTTATCATTATTTAATTATAATATATCATTTTATTTCTTACCTTTTCACTCACTAAAAGAGTGATAACGTCATTCTGGACGTGTGGACTACCACCTTCTCAAATCGATGTGATTCCTCTTTTCTTCACCACAAAAAATAATGATATATATAAGTATATATAATTAAAAAAATATGGTATTTATTATATAATTATAATTATATAAATATAAAATATTACTTACCTTATTTCTATAATGATCATTGAAAAATGGAAACATTACTCATGTACGTACGACCTACCGTCTCCATGATCGTAACGTTAGTTCATTTTTTCTATAAAAATATTTTATAATTGTTTATAATAGTATAATTTATGTATAAATATTTTAATTATTTAATTATTATTATTATTTATATGTTTAAATAATATCCTATTTTACCATAGTAAACCTACTAAATTTGATTTTGACACATAATCCAAATATTGTTAAAACATCTAACGTAAATTTAATTGATTAAATAATTATATAAAACATTATAATAAGTGAAATAAAATTATTAATAAACTTAAAAAATTTATCAAGAAATTAAATAATTAACATAAGTTTATTATTCAGTAATATAAATAAAAATCATGACGAATCATACTCAAGGTAAGGTTTTTTCTCATCTCACTTTTATTTCTGTGAGATATATACTATATTCACCACTTTTTTGTTGTGTGGTGTATATAATAACCATTAATGTATTATGTAATTATTATAATTAAATTTATGGGGATTTACATTTCTATTTTAGTATATCTATTTCCTGGGGTTTACAGTTTCCAAGTTACCAAAGCGGGAATGGATTTTGTCTCAATTTTACTTCTTTGAAACATTTGTTATGTTATACACCTATATTATTTTATGATATATATATACTACTCATTTGAAATGATATATCATTAATATACTTATTATAATTATATTATAAGTTTCATTTAATGTTATTCCTTCATGAGGATTATGATTCAAAGCTATGAAAGTGGTAAGAATCTTTTGTTACAATCTCATCGTTTATCAAGATTATTTATGATTATGATTCCAATGAAAAGTTATTATGATCCATATATCAAGAAAATAATGAATTTTTATTCTCCCCCAGTTATTCATGATATTTAAAAGTAATAGTTCCATTTTACACTCTTTGGTACTTAAAATTTATTCAGAAAATGTTTTTTAAGAGATTCTAACTTAATTTCTATTTTCGGAAGAAAACTCTTTTTATTCTAAAACCATGTTTTCTAAAAAGTGATTTCAATTTTTTTAAATTAGTTTTAAAATAGAAAGTATATATTTTTTTTCAATAAAAGTTATTAATTATTTTTTAATATTCCTTTATAATTTTTAAAGGTTATTTTCATAGAAAAATATTTTCAAAATGTTTTATGTTTTGAAAATTTATTTTCAAAATGAAAAATATATTTTACTCCAGAATTTTTTAATGATATTTTAAAGTTATTTAAATTCATAAAAATCAAAAACCCTTATTTCTACTTATCCTCCACTAGGGATATTACATATTGATACCATCCTCATGATTTCTCTTGATGGATTATGATTATTTCAAAGGGATTGTTATAGAACTCGTTTCTTTTCCATGGGATAACCATGATTCAAAGAGATTATTATAGAACCCATATCTTTTCCGCTGGTTAATCATGTTTCAAAGAAATTTTTATTGTACCCATTTATTTTCCACTAGTTAATCATGTTTTACTGATATTGACATGAAAACCATTTCTTTTCAATGGGTTTATCGGGTTATAAAATAATTATTATTTTTCAATGAGTTTTATGATGAAAGATCTATGTAATTTATTCATGTTGTGGTTCTTGGACATTATGTACAATGGGTACGCCCAGAAAGCACTGGTTGAGCATGTTATATCTTATATGATGGGTGTATCCACATAATAATATAATTAATTAGATTATAATTATGTTATATAGATAATTATACTGGAAGTTGGATGTATGGTTATTCTAATCTGTAAGGTTTCTATAAGGGTTCAATGAGATGATGTATCAAGATACTAATATGTTTAACCTATTCTTGATATGGGTTTATGATTTTTTATTTGATCAAGATGGATATCACCAGGCTCATGATTATTGATTATTATGAATATTTACTTTATTAAATCCTTATGAAATGTTTTCATGTTTGATTATATAAGTATTGAGGGGCATGCATATTCTTATGTTATACTCTTGCACATTGATTATGTCATTATACCCTTATATTATTCTTATTCTCAATGTTGACATTAATTTTTTAATTCTTTCATTTTCCCTTACTTATTACTTGAGATCACCCTTATTATAATTACTTTTACCCAGGTTATAAAGAATGAGGTTGAATGAGTTACTCCTATAATGGATTTCAAATGGATTATGAAGACATCTTAATGTGAAAAAATAAAAAATGGGTTAATTGGGATAAATGATCATTTAAATTCACGTGAATTGTTTATGTAGAAGTTTGTCCTAATTCTCTAAAACTCTAAACCGAAAAGGTCCTTGAGGATACAAGTTATCTAATTTTTCCTTTTTATTTTATAATTTTGTATGGAAAAAATTGGGTCACAATTCTCGACATCAAAGATGAAAATGTAAGGTTTACGATTTCAGCACCAAATCCAGGAGTTCAGGTTCTGGGCTATTATATTTGGTATCAAAGGTAAATTTAGATAAATTTTGAGATTATTATGTTTTCATGTGAGGTTATCTTAAGATTCATGGACACTATCATAGGTTTATAAGATTAAGTATGATCATATGTTTAAAGTCTTAAACACCCCTTTGAGATTTTAAGAGACGATATCTTAAAGTGATTAATAATATTTTAGGAGACAATTTAATAGGTTGAAATATTTGGTTTAACATGAAGTATGCATTTAAATTTTATGGAAATGAGATTTTAGGTATTGATAACCTTTAGGGTTTATATGATCTTGGATATTGAGAACCCAAGTTTTATCATATATATAACCACATGATTGATAAGTTATTTGGTGACTAAGTGATTAATGTTACTTCAAACAAATATATCCATATTTTTGGGTATGAAATATGAAATTTATGAGATAAACTTTGAGGTGAAACCACTATTTAATTTTATGGTTATTGAGGTTATTTGGGATATAGGTTTATAAAATGATTTATTTTGAACTTTAGGCATTACAATTGAATTTTTAAGATTAATGTATCATACGATGGTTTTCTAATTTTGGGAATTATCTTACCATTTTCTAACCATTTTGGTTTTGGTTAACGTCTAAATACAATAAGAATATCTTTTTAGGATTTTTGGGATTATGTGGTCCTTTAAAAAGTTTATTTTAGTTCTTTAGGGATAAAAAATTCACCTTGAATACTCATAGTTTGGAGAAAAATGTGAGATTATGGTGGAAATTGGAAAAAGAATGAAATTATACTCATCAAGTAAGCATATTTCTATATTCTCTTAGTCTATATAGTAAGATAATTTCTCAACTTTAGGAAAATGATCTAGAAACAAAAATTTCATCCAAGTACCATCAATTATGATAAATTTATGGACTTTTAGATCATCAAATTTATGGTTTTTAGGACCTTAACATTCTATTGATCTTTCACTTTCTTGTGACCAATTAACTCAATCACCATCTATAATTATTTACAATTTTCTTTTATTCCCTCCTATCTTCTTCTATTTGGAAACCAAGTTATTTGTTACTCCATATGAACTTTTTTACTTCTCTTTTAATATTATTAATATGATTTTTTATTAACCCTTTTTACAATGTTGGTTTATAAAAAAATTATTTTCAAATGTCTAACATTTGATTACTAAGATAAAGTTAAAATTTCAAGGATGAAATTTATTAAAAGGTGGGGGGGGGGGAGGATGTAACTCCCTGAGACTTGAAAAGAAGAAAATTATATTTGATAGCTTAAAGGACACCTAAAAGTGATTATATCTTGCATTAGACAAAACACTATGTTAATATTACTTTTCATGAAACACTCAGTTTATCATGTGTTACTTGGAACCCCATCTTTTTTATGTTTGATAATATATTCAACACACAACACCAAACTTAAATGACCCATGATATATATTATCATTATAACCTAGTCATTAAATTGGTGGTTATGAATAACAATGAATAATTTATGAAATATATATATATATATATATATAAATTTATTACTCAATATAAATTATTTAAATTTTTTTAATAAATAATCAACCAATTTTTAGTTAAGTGATTTGATTCTTCAAAAATATATTTTCTTTAAAAATGTTTTTTTGTTTTTCTAGCAAAAAATGATATAATTAATTTTTTAGAACTTTTATAAGATTTATTTGATAAAGTTAACTTCATTTTTCAATGAAAATATAAAAATTTACTTTGGGTGGAATTTTGGGATTTTTTCAGAAAATAATGATTTTTAGTGAATAATGAAAATACTGATTTTTGTAAAAAATTATTTTATTTTAAAATTAAGTAATTTAAAAGTTACAATATATTTTTAATATGTTTTAAAGTAACATATGTTATATTTAATCAAATTAATTACTTTTAATCGACTTTATATTGGTTTTTTATTATAAGTTTATTTTTGGGTTTAAAAACAGGTTTTTCTGAAAACTATTTTAAAATGCATAATAATTATCATTTTTAATTAATTAACTTATACCTAATGGGGAATGTTTTAAATGAAATATATAGAATATATATTATTAAATATTAATTTAGTTTCATATTATTATTATTATTTATAAATTTAATATGAAATCATATTTTTCTAAAAAAATACTCTTTTTAAAAACCCACTGTCTCACCGCATCTGTCGTATTAATATTAAATTAAATTTTGCAACTTATATGTGTTGAATTTAGAAAAATTTATTCCATATTTTTAATCTATAATAATTCCAACTTAATTTTTTACTATAGTGATAAGTGAAAAAAGTTAAAATTAATCATTGCGATCGAGGTACAAACGAAGTTACTGAGGGATTAAAATTTAAGATTAAGGGAAAATATGACTTATAAAATTATCCAAAACCCATTTATGAACATATTTCGACCATTATGACCTTATTATATATTTTTATGAGTTATTGGGAATACTATTTCATGAAGGTGGCCTATATAAAAAGTTAAGTAAAGAAATAGAAAAAAAGAAACCGTTATTTCCTTTTAATTTCTATAAAGATTTGGTATTGAAAAAAATCAATATAGGTTAGGTTATAAATATTATTTTGAATTATAAATTATTTTTTTCTATCATGATAATTTATTTTGATTTTTTATATATTAATAAATTACTTTAAATGCATAAGAAACACGAACGCATGGATTATTTAGTTAATAATTGTCTAAAATAAATGATACTAAAAATATTAAACGTTGAGTAAATTGAATGAATTATTGTCTTAAATTAATTTTATATATTAATATATCATGTTACACATGTGTGATAGTAATATATTTCAATTCAATCATTATGTTGATTTTTTAAATTCAAATTAAATGAATATTTCAAAATTGATATTAATGTTATTTTATATTAAATAATATCTTATTAGATGATTTACAATTACTAAAAATAATATTTTATGTAAATTGTTTTTAATTTTTAATAAATATCCAATATGATCTATTAATGGTCAAATTATTATTTTATAATGACGATCTTGACTGCTAAATAGTAAAAAACTAGGTGAGCATTGTTAAGGTTGAAAGAGTGTTTTTGCACGTTACATGCACCTGTGTTAAAATTATTTTTCATCACACATAGGATTTTTATTTGATATATTGGATTTAATACTTAGAATAATTTTATACAAATTATATGATAATTATCACTTTAATTTAGTCTTAATGGATAAATTACTTAGGTTAGAAAACTAGTTATCATGATGAAAAACCAAAATGAAAAAATAAAGAAACTTAAGAGTTAAGAAAAAAAATGTTTAGAACAAGTTTTTTATTGTTTTTTTGAGGTGTGGATAAACCATATCATACCTAAAATATATAAAATATCAATATTGGATCCACTTGAGGTAATATTGGCCTCCTAATAGTGAATACTTTTGAGTATTTACAAGAATGTCACTCCTCCTCAACTATAAAAGGGAACTCACTCCACTCACTTCTTCACACCTCTAAATCCATTTGTATCATCCATAAAATGCCAAAATAACTTTCAAAATTCCATAAAATCATCATAAAATCCTTATTTTGGTCATAAATCCAACCTTTCAGGGATTTAGTGAAAACCCAAAGAGCATACCCGAAGAAGAGGTAATGTTCTTCAACGAGTGTTTTTATTTTATTTGTTTCTCCACCCCTTCAATTATTATTATAACATGATGATATAATAAACTAAATATATTAAATATAATAATATTTTTTAATTATAATGTTATAACCTATAACCTCACACACTTCCATTAAATGGGTTACAAAATCATCATTCATGTGTACAGAGGATTACCGCCATGTGAAACATTGTCATTTGTTTTTCCATTACCACCACTCACGGTTGAGTATTATGATGGAGATAAATTTTAAATATTATATTTATAACATAATTATACCTATTTATTGATTATATAATATATACCTATTTGATATTATATTTTATAAGGGATACAATAATACTGCTTGTGTGTATAATGGACTACCTCCTTGTGAAGCGATGTGATCCGTTTTTCAAAAATGCATAACATGAAAGGTAATAAGGATAAATATAATAAATATATGTTATATTAAAGAAATATTTATTATATTAATGAAATATTTAACATTATTTAAATATAATATATCATTTTATTTCTTACCTTTTAACTCACTAAAAAATGATAATGTCGTTCATGGACGTGTGGACTACCACCTCCTCAAAGCGATGTGATTCCTCTTTTTTCTCCACAACACAAGAATGATATATATAAGTATATATAATTAAATAATATGGTATTTATGATATAGTTATAATTATTTAAATATAATATATTACTTACCTACTTTCCACAATGATCATTGAAAAACGGGAAAGTTACTCATGCGTAGTATGGACTACCGTCTCCATGATCGTAACATTAGTTCATTTTTTCATAACCATATTTCATGATTGGTTTTAAAGGTATAAATTTTGTATAAATATGATAATTATGAAATTATTATTATTCTATAATTGTTTAAAAAATGACCTCTTTGACCATATTCAACATAACAAAGTCATTTTTTACACATAAGCCGAATATGGTCAAAACATCCGACTTAAACTTAATTGATTAAGTAATAGTATAAAACATTATAATAATTAAAATAAAATTAATAATAAACTTGAAAAATGTTCCCAATAAAGTTAATGATTAACATAAGTTTATTATTTAGGAAGATAAAGAGAAAGTGTGATGAATCAGACTCAAGGTAAGGGTTTTTATTGTCTCACTTTTATTTTTGTGAGATATATGCCATATTCACCACTTATTTTTATTGTGTGGTTTATATAATTACAATGATGTATTTTATGATTATTATAAATACATTTATGTAGATTTATATATACATTTAATTACATATCTTTCCTAGGGTTTATAGTTTCGAAGTTTCTAAAGCGGCAAGAGATTTTATCTCAATTTTCCTTCTTTGAGACGTATGTTATCTTGTACACCTATCTTCTTTTATGAAGTGTATATAATGATCGTTTGACATGTTATATCATGAATATAATTATTATAATTATATTATAAGTTTCATTTAATGTTATTACTTCATGTGTTTTATGATTTAAAGTTACAAAAGTGGTAAGAGTCTTTTATTACAATCTCATCATTATCAAGATTGTTTATGATTATGCATAAAATGATAAGATATTATGGTACATCTCTCAAGAAACTCATGAATTTTTATTATCATATGGTTATTAATTATATTCTAAATTAATATCACCATTTTCCCACTTTTTGTTACTTAAAATTATTGAGAAAATGTTTTTAAGAGAATCTAACGTTTTTTCTCTTTGAGGTCAAAAACTCTTTTTCTTCTAAAACCATGTTTTCTAAAAAATCTTTTCAATTTTTTTTAAAAGTTTTTTTAAAATAGGAAAGTATATTTACTAAATAAATGGTTTAATTTATTTTAAGATTCGTTTATAAGATATTGAGGTTATTTTAAAATAAAATGATTCTGAAAATGTTTTATGTTTTAAAAAGTGATTTTCAAAATGAAAATGATACTTTACTTAAGAATATTTTTAATGATATTATAATGGAATTTACATTCATCAATTTCAAAAAACCTTGTTTCTACTTATTCTCCACTGGGGATATTTCATATTGATACCATGATTATTCTTTCTCAAGATGGATTGTGATGGTTTCAAATAGATTGTTATGAAACCCCTTTTCTTTTCCATTATATAACCATGTTTCAAAGAGATTATTATGGAAACCATTTATTTTCCATGGGTTAATAATGTTTCAAATAGTTTTTTATAGAACTAGTTTATTTTATATGGGTTAATCATGTTTCAATTATATTGACATGAAACCCATTTCTTTTCCATGGGTTGATTATATTATAAAATAAAAATGACTTTTTTATGAGTTTTATGATGAAAGATATATGTACTTTATTCATGTTGTGGTTATTTGAAATTATATATGATGGTTTTGATTAGATAGTTCAGAGTGATCCTATTATAACTTATACAATGGGTGCACCCAGATAACACTCCAATGCATTGTGTAATGATTATGTTCTCCTAATAATTATATTGGAAGTTGGTCACATGGTTATTCCAATTTGTATTGATTCTATAAGGGTTCTATGAGATAATGTTCCAAGATACCAATATTTTTAATCTATTCTTTATATGGGTTTATAATGTTTCATTTGATCAATATTGATATCACATGGATCATTATTATTGATTATTATGACTATTTTCTTTTTTGAATCCTTATTCCTGGTTTTCATGGTTGATGATCCATGTATTGAGAGGTATGAATATTATTATGTTATAATCATGCACTTATATGTTTTCATCATACCATTATTCTCTTAGTATGACCACTGATGACATTCATTTTTTAATTATTACATTTTCCATTACTCAAAATTTGAGATCACCCTTATTATGTTTCCTTTTCCCCAGGTTATAAAGAATATGGTTGAATGAGTTATGTCTTGAAGGTATTTCATATGGACGATGATGATTTATTAATGCAAAAAAATAAAATCTAGGTTAAGTGGGTGAAATGAAAATTTAAATTTATGTGAATTTTTTACATAGGAGTTTTTCCTAATTCTCTAAAACTCTAAATCAAAAAGTTCCTCAAGGATGTACATGATCCAATTTTTCCTTTGGATATTGTAAGGTTTGGATGGAAAAAATTGGGTCGAAATTATTGGAATAAAATATAGAAAAGTAACTTTTATGATTTCAACACCAAATATGGGAGTGCGAGGTCTAGACTGTTATACTAACTCCTTAAAATAAAACCATCAGTGATGTGGAAGCGAGTCATGTTTATAAAGAATTTCTTTTAAAACCTTAAAATATAATATAGGTTTTGGAGGATTCATTGAAGGTTTATAAATTTAATATAATAATTTTTAAAACACATTATTTTAAATGGGAAATATATATTTGGTCATGGATACCCTTTATAGTATTTATTACATCACTTTTGGTCTGTTATGATGTCATAATACATACCATATATTTATACTGTATTTAAGTTTTAACCAAAAATTAAACTATCTTAGAAAATTATGATAAATTACCCATTGGATAATTTTGATAATATTATTTTAAAAATAGTATTTATTTTATCAAAATAATTCTATAAACATGATAATTTACAATTTTAAGTCAAAACACTCATTTATTAAAAATAATAGTTTTTACGACAATAACGGTTTTATGACCCTTATAAAGATTATATTGGACTTCACTAAATTACATTATAATTTATATACAAATATTATTTAATTAAAATATTAGATTAAAATAAAATTTATTTCAAAATCCTTGAATTTATCAAAAAATGTGTTTTAATTAAAACTATATATTTTCCAAAAATATAATTTTGGTTTCTTCATATGAAAATCTAATTTTCATCAACTCATATAAAATTTTAATAATGAAAAAGTATATATATAATCATTATTTTACTAAAAATGAAAATATATAGATTCATACTACTTGGGTTTAGATACATAACCCCTTTAGTACACCGTTTTATGCCATAAAAGTGAGGTGTGTAATGGTGAGGCTTTCTTGGGGTGGTTTAATGAACATGGTTTGGGATATGATCTAAAAAATATTGAAATTATCTTGTAAATAGTTTCACTCATAATCCAGTTGTTGAATTTTAGATTGGGATTAGTCAAGGTAAAATCCCATTGATACTATCTCCCTTGGAAGCTCTAATAAATGGGATTCATTGGGCACTACCCTACTATTCGAGTCCATCACTCCTTCCATCTATAAAAATTAAAATTTATCCCAAAACTTAATATATATACTAATATTATCTATTATTGTACAATAAATATTGTCAATAGTTAATATACTTAACAAAATTTTAAATCCAATAGGCTATATTTTATAATTTTTCTAAAATAACCAAATTAGTGCATGTGTTTTTTATAACTATAATACTTAATAAAAAATTATTCATTTAAGAGGGAATTTTATTTATAAATTTTTGGTTCTTTATTCTCCACCTTCATAAATTTCACCCTCAAAATTTTCTTTCCATACACTAAAATAGATGAGGAAACTTCTATTTCATTTACACTTATAGTTTCCTTGTTATTCCTCAAAGTTGTGGTTCTATTATGTCACTTTGACCAGGTGAGTTGTCTTGTTTCATAGAATATTGTCTCTATAATATTATACCTTCACTAAATTCTAGTCATATGAAACATAATTCTCTAAGGGTACTACCTCTATATTTAGTACATGTTAGGGGTTAGGTATGTACTTCCTCAAAAGGGATACATGGAACACATCATGTACTTGGGATTATTTAGGTGGGAGTTCTAGTCGATAGGCCATAGCTCCGGTGAAATCATGGATCTCAAATGGGTCGATGCATCTTAGACTAAGGTTTACCTTCTTCCTAAACTTCTTGAATTTATTCCATGGTGATATACAAAAAATCACCTTACCTCTAACCTCAAACTCTAGGTATCATTAATGATTGTCTACATATATTTTATGTTGACTCTATATTGATTTCATATGATGTTGAATGGTTTGAACATTCTTTGTAATATCTTGGATAAGATTAGGTACCATAATCTTTTTATCTTTAACTTTATCCCAATATTCTTGAGTCTAAAACCTCTTCCCATATAGAGCCTCATAAGGTTCTATTTGAATTCTATAATGAAAAATGTTTTTATTTGAGAAATCCACTAGGGGAAGGTTCTAATCCCAACATCCTTGGAAATCCATTAAACATGATCTCAATATACCCTCGAGAGTTTGAATGGTTCTCTCATATTTAACATCTATCTAAGGGTGATAATTATTACTAAAACTCATCTATATATCTAACACTTACTAAAGGATTCTTCAAAAACTTGAGTTAAACATCAGATCCTGATCAACTATAATAGAGAGTGGTACTCCGTACAGTCTTAACACTTCCCTTATGTATATCTTGGTGAGTTTTTTGAGGGAGAAATATTACTTGATAAAAATTAAATGTGATAAATTTCATAGGTGATCAACTATCAACCATATGGAATTATTTTCTTTAGATGTCCTGGGGACTCCTATGATTAAATCCTTAGTTATGTTTTCCCATTCCTATACTAGTATAAGAAATGGTTGTATCATACCCTAAGATTTTTGTTTCATTGAGTCTTGACTTTTTGGCATACCAAGAATCAAGATACAAATTTTTTAATCTCACTCTTCATATTATCCCATAAGAGGTTTTACTTTAGATCTATATACATCTTAGTTATTTCTAGATAAATAGAGAATGATGAGATTTTTGCATCATCCAGAAGTTTCCTCTTTAGTTCTGATTTTAATGGGACACATATATGAGTTCTAAACCTTATAGATTCATCTTTAATAAATCTTAACTCTTTCATTTTCACTTCATTTTTCTATATCTCCACATAATATTTTTAGGCCTTCAAATTTATTTGAACAAGGTAAGATAAAGATCCTTTTATTATTCCCATGATGATCCTTTACACGTACAAGAATATTGGATCCCTTTCAATCCTCATCATAGATAGGGTTGTAGGATCCTTTTTACTCATCACATCTTCTACTTTGTTCTCCTTCCCATGATGGTAATGGATTGAACAATCATAATACTTGATTATCTATAACCACCTTTCTTGGTTCATATTGATGTCCTTTTGTGTGAATATATACTGAAGGCTTTTATAATCCACATATTTTTCACACTTCTCCCTGTAGATATAATGTCTCCAAATATTCAATGAAAAGATAACTACACCCAATTCTAGATTATGCGTTGGGTAGTTCTTATCATAGATATTTAGTTGGTGAGAAGAATAATCTATCATTTTCTCATCTTGAATGAGTACACAACCTAATCTATTTTTTGATGCATCAATGTAAACCACAAATACTTTCCCACTAGTGGGTAATGTGAGCATAGGTGAAATAATTAGACTCTTATTTAAATCTTTAAATATTTTTTCATATTTATTTTTCTAGACAAGTTTCACCACTTTATGAGTCAGATTGGTTAGTGGTCTTGATAATTTTGATAATTTTATCAAAAAATGATAATAATACCCAGAAAATCTAAGGAAACTACAGATATCCATAACATTTCTTGGTATGGAATATCCTTCAACTGTCTCAGTTTTTTACGGATCCAAATATATCCCTTTAATGGTGATAACATGGAACAAGAATGTTACTTTCTCTATCCAAAACTCATATTTACTATAATTTTCATACAACTCTTCCTTTTTCAAGGTGTTTAATACAATGTTAAAATACTCCTCATATTCATCCTTGATTTTAAAGTAGATAAGAATATATTCTATAAAGACAACCATAAATTTATCGAGGTAATCCTTAAAGACTATATTCATTAAGTACATTAAGATTTTTGGAGCATTAGTGAGTCCAAATTGCATCACTATGAAATCATAGTGCCTGTAACTTATATGAAAAATAGTCCTCAGGATATCATACTTCTTCACCTTTATTTGGTAATATTCTAACTAAAGATCCACCTTAGAGAAGTATTGGGATCCACACAGCTAATCGAATGAGTCATAAATATATAGAAGATGATACTTGTTCATTATCTTGATCACATTGAGTTCATGATAATCAATGTATAGGAACATTGATCCTTTATTTTTCTTAATGAAGAAGACCAATATACCCCATGGTGAAGCACTTAGATATATAAACCATTTATCAATATTCTCATTAAGTTGCTTATTTAGCTCTTTAAGTTCAACAATATCCATTCTATATAGAGTCATAGATATTGTAAAATCTCTGAGTAAAATATTTATTGAGAAAAAAACTTCATTCATTAGAGGAAGACCAAAAAATTCTTTGGGAAACACATTATCATATCCCCTTATAATGGGTATTTCATCAAGTATGATCTTTTCCTCAGTCTTAATCATTTGTGCTAGAAATTTTTTCTCATAAGGCAATAATATCCATTCTCAAAATGATGACACCAAATGAGATTCATCTTCATCCTTACACTTGTATATAATTATATAGTGATTTGTGATATATATGGTGATTTCATTCTCTTGGAAATTTATGTTGGCTTTATACAAGTAAATCCAGTCCATACCCATAATTTTTTCAAATTACATTTAAGGTAGTATCACATAGTTCATTTGTATATTCATCCCACAAATTTAGATAGGGGAAATTTTATATACTTGGGATACAATAATTTTCCCATTTACCATTTTCATAGATAGATCCACTTCCGTGTTTTGAGGTGGTGCTTAAATAGTGATACTAAACTTGTGTGATATGAAATAATGTGAAACACTATAATAAAATAGTTTATTCACTATTATTGAATGAATAAATAAAATAGATATCACCATATCATTATTAGGATCTACCTCAGTGGCCGTGATGGCATAAGATGACCCTTTATCTCCAGGCCTTACATGTTTTTGGAATAAATTATCATAAAAAACCCTTATCTTAGTGCAATGATTTATATGGTGTCCTTGTTCCTTATAGTTGAAACATTGGATAGGGATAAGGGTTGACTAGATAATTACTTTATTACATCTCATTGGTGGGTTTCTCCCATCAGAGTTATCTAGCTAGGTTCCCTTCCCTCACACACCTAATAAATTTCCTTTTCCTCTTTAGGAAATATCTTAGATGCTTATTCACATAATGTTGACAAGTTGGGTGTTGAACTTTATTTCACCCATGACATTTATCTATCAAACCACTAGAATTAAAATCCATTATCCAATTCCTATATCTTAACCCATGAGACCCAAGAGATTCATCTATATCTATTTCAACTTTAGGTAACATAATAAAATTTCCTCTTAGCTGTTAAAGTTTTGAATCGCCAAATATTTTTAGACTTGTATTTAGACCACTAAATAATCAGTAAACTTTACTTTCTTGGGAATGGAATAATATGGAGGTGTATTGTGCAAGTATTGTGAAGTTCACCTCATATTACCGAATGTATTCATCATCCTTATTCTTGAGTTCAAGTAAATCCATCTCTATTTTATGTTAGAGAGTATGAGAAAAATATTTATTGAAAAACATTTCCTAGAATTATTTTCTATCAATCACTTTGATCTATTCCTATGGATTCATATTTTTGATTAACATTGACCATTTATAAGCTTAAACCTCCATATGATAAACATCCAACATGACCTTATCTTACTCAAATAATTTAATGATGGAGAAATTTTTTACAATGGAGTTGATCCATTTTTCAATTGTTAAGGGGTATAAAGATCCATTAAAATTTGGAGGCCTTTATCAAATAAAGGTATTGATTGAAACTTTCTTTTTATTAGGTGGATGGGTTTTTTCAACTTGATTCATGTATCTATTTAGAACTTGTGTTAATATAGAAATTATTTCTATGAAGTTCTCGACTCCCACTCCCATTGGGTTGGAAATCTCATTTGGTTAGCCATTACATTTCTCATCACATTGATTGTCGACTCGATTCCTCCCATTCCTATCCATTGACTAAAAATAAAGGAAAAAACAGGGATGATAATTTTTATACTATTGGACATATAAAAGGGAATCTATCAACATTAAAGGGATAACACATAAATGACATAAATTACTTAACCTATGAATTTCTAGGCATAAATCTAATTTATCCACGGTTTATTTCCTAACATTAATTTTTTTGGGAATTTTTGTTCCCTTAATAATGGTTTTAAAGATATTGCGAATTTAAAAAATCATATCATATAGGGGTGTAAAACTTTATCTATAGTAAGTATTGTTTTTCATGCACTAGGTGAAGATCGAGTCAATGCCCCTTTTCCGGGTTATTACCCCTAGGTACAACTGTGCTAGGGAAACATCCACTTATAGTATCCATATGGGGATTTTTTTTTGCTTTGAAACCAATTAATTTATACTTTACCATAATTTAGGAATTTTTTCACATTTTTATTCTTACCCCTAATTAATTCACTAAATTTTTCTCATCCTAATCCCAAAAAATAACTAGACTTCCCTCTTATACTAACTATGATAACCCATATATTTAATACACATTAATTCATAATTTATTACATAAAGATACTCATAATAAAATAAAAAAAAATATCATGTTGCCTAGTGTCTTTGGGAAATTAGGCACATAACACATTAACTTAAAATATAGGCATAATAACATTATTTAAAAACTCCAAAACATTCCCTTATATTCCATCAATCTTCTAATACAACATGAGATAACTTGAGAACATACATAAGAAAAGGGTGATCTATAAATACCAATATGGGAATAATCAAATCTTAACTTTATAAGTGTAATATATGTGAGTCAAGAGTCATATAAAGGTGATATAAAAGTATTTATAATCGTAAACATGAACATCAAACCATGATATAATTTGATAACATCAAGGAAACATAGGAATGTGGAAAAAACATAAAACATGACATAATAAGAACAATTCAAGGATAAAATCCAAGATATAATGATATAGTTTTCTTAGTATAACCTTTAATGCACCATAAATTATATATCATGAGATAAAAACATTACCCAATGCATTGAAGGCCTATATAATTCTAGGTCTACCTATCACATTCTTATCATGTACATGCATTTGTGTTCCATATAGATCATATAACATAAGGAAACATTTCATCACTTTTAATCAAAAATTAAGGATTGTGGGTTACATACATGGAAGTAAAAAAATCAATGAAGGACAGGTACATCTTGGTGAATACCCTTGAGTGCAAATGGGGATGTGTATTCTCTTCACAAATGTTTGGCATGGAAAAATCACAGGATAACTTTGTCACTATAACGAGTGTACATAAAGGTTCATATAAGGTTTTAATGAGAATGAAAGGGGGTCTATATTTACTTGGGAATAATAAGGAAAATAATAGGATGTGTAAAAACACATTACAACATGAAAAATTATAAATAAAAAGGATTAGTATAAAGAATGTATTTGAAATAAAAAGAAAGAGAAGAGGATCCCTTACTTCAACATAGTATCAGTTTAGGTAAAGGTTTTAATGAGGGGGGATAAATAATATATCATTATTAGAGAATAAATTGGATAATAAAGGGATATTTTTAAACACAAGAAAAAATAATAAATTTAGATTCAATGGATAAATACAAAGGAATGTTATTGAATGGAAAAGAAGAGAGAGAAATCCCTTACCTTGAGAGAGCTTCTAAAATATTGGTAAGAAATTATTAAGATATTGGAAACACATTAGGAGGTATTTAGAGATGTATAGGGAGAAGAAATTTGTTCTCAATGAGTTTTGAGTGAAGAGGAGTGAGAGTTTTGTTGGGTATTTATAGAAAAAATGGGGAAATTCTTTATTAATTTCTAAACTTGAGTTTTGGACTATATAGTATAAAATAATAAAAATCACAAAACATAGCATGATTATTCCCATGGTTGGTGAAAAATAAGAGTGGTTTTCAATATTTAATTTGGATAAGAATTTAAATCTATAAAATAAAACCATTGGTGAAGTGTAAGTGAGTCATGTTTATAAATAATTTATTTTTAAAACCTTAAAATATAATATAGGTTTTGGAGGATCCATTAAAGGTTAATAAAATTAATCAAATAACTTCAAAAACAAATTATTTTAAATGGGAATATATATTTGTCTATGGATACCCTTTATAGTATTTATTATATCACTTTTGGTCTATTATGATGTTATAATACATACAGTATATTTATACTAAATTTTATGTTTACCCAAAAATTCCACAGTCATATAAAATTGTGAAAAAATCACCAATGGATAATTTCAAAATTATTATTTAAAACGAAACATTTATTTTATCAAAATAATTCTATAAATATGTGAATATATTCTTTTATGTAAAAATCCTCATTTATTGAAAAATACTAGTTTTTATGACAATAACAGTTATTTGACCCTTATAAAGATTATATTGGACTTTACTAAATATTTTATTATATATATATAAATATTATTTTATAAGAATAAAATATTAAAATAATATTTATTTAAAAATTCTTGAATTTATAAAAAAGAGGTTTTTTATTAAAACCATATATTTTCCAAAAAAACAAATTTGGTTTCTTCGTATCAAAATATAATTTTCATTAACTCATATAAAATTATAATAATGAAAAGGGATAAATATAATCATTATTTTATTAAAAATGAAAATATAAAAATTCATACTAGTAGTGTCTAGATACATAACCACTTATTACACCAGTGTATTCTCTAAGGGTATGCTATGAGCTGTTAGGGCTTTTTTGTGGTGGTTTAGAGAAAATGGTTTGGGACCCGATCTCTATAAACATGAAATTATCCCATAATTGGTTTTTTTTCATGCTTCAGTTGTTGAATTTTATCTTTGGATTGGTCAAGGGAAAATCCTAGTGATTCCATATCCCTTGGAATCTATGATAAATGAGATTCATAGGATATGATCATACTAGTCAAGACCGTCGCTCCTTCCATCTGCGAAAATTATACTTTATCATAACCCTTAATATATACTAATATTATTAGTCACTATGAAATAAATATATTATTAATGATTAATATGATTAAATCTTTTTTAAATATGATAGATTATATTTTATAATTGGTCCAAAATTACTAAAGTAGTGCATCTGTTTTCTATAATTATAATACTTAATAAGGTATTTATTCATTCACAAGGGAATTTTATTTATATTGGTTTGGGTCATTAAAATCAAAAACCTTAGATGTTAGTCACGTAATAACTGACCCAACCTAGGGAACAAAGAGATAGAGGATCACACCTGATCCACACAGAGGGATGCCCAACTCTTTCTAGTATTATCCCACAGAGGGGATCACTCGTCCTCAACTCAGGATGGGATACCTCACTTTACCCTCATGGGAATAGAATCTAGGGAACACACCCATAGTAAGTTAGTTCGAGGGAACACACTCATGATAATACTGGATCCATCCTAGGTTTCATATGATATATAGATAAAGTGCATGGTTGTGTGTTATTTTCTTATCCCTAAAGGCCATCTATCATAATAAGAGGTCCACACAACCTATGTTGTTCTAAAATACACACTATATAGGTCATACTTTCCCATAAAATCTATATATTTCATGCATATCCAACCATTAATGGAATCTCCTTTTCTTCCACCTTGGGTCTCATCCAAAAAGCTACGAATTACGTGAACTATGTTGGAGTCATCGTTGGTGCCTGAAATTTGGCCACCTTTTTTTTTTGGAAATTTATCATTGTTACACCTTTAGAAAAAGTACCAAAATGATCTGACTCAAGAAACTATAATCACCCACACCACCATTGTATTTTCATAATCCCCATCACACCTTTTTCATGTATCAGATCTCGACACTGAACCAGCACAAAAAATCCACAAAAACATCAAATCAAACACACCGTGTAATAGGTTCCTTAATATAGTTACATCACTATTCAACTAAACACCAGTGAAAAAAAAGAACACATAGATAAAGGAAAAAAAAGTTAGCATAAAATTAAGGCTTTTTTTTCTACCATCAATATAATCCAAGGGATGGGGAGGATAAACAAATTGTCCAAAATAAAAAATCAAATCCATAATTCTAGGAAAATGAGATATTCAATAGATAAAGAAACAAATAATGACTCATAAATTAATTTATAATTAAATAAATTCATTATCATCACAAAAATCAATAATTGACAATAAACCAACAAAAAAAATATCCCGCCTTAAATTGGATAGATTGTTAGAGTAGAAAAACGTTCACAAGTGTTGAATAAGAAGAAATTAATTTGCTCACTACCAAATTTAAAAATACATAATTTTGTCCATCATTGATTAAAATGATTAAAACTTCATATCCTTAGATTTTATCTTCTAGATAAGTTCGAAAAACCTCCATCATCAGTAATACGAAGAGGGAATCACATTCATACAAGTTCATCTAGAACATCTGAAACAATCATAACTTTAAAATAACTTTAAAATATTATAAATGTACTTCTCATGGTCAAGTGGAACCAAGTGGAAAATTTTTTTAATATGGGATAAGGTAAGGTCTAAATCCACTCATCCAATCAAATTTATAATTTTTTAGAGATATTTAAAGTCATATCCCTTAGTTTAATTCCCACTTTAACCCTTTTAACCCTTATTGCAATAAATAACTATTACCATGATAACTTATTATTGTGAAAAAAATTAAATTTAACATAATACGAACCTTATGATTCCAAATATGAAAATAATTTTTCAATATTAAATTTCAAAAATTTATAAAAATTAATTTTAATATAAATACACAAAACACGACACAAAATAGTTTAAGAAAATTCATTTTTAAATATAAAAATGAATTTAGACCAAATTATGTATAAAATTGATCCCAAGGAAATTTATTGATTTACATATAAACAAAGGAGGGTTTTTAGAAATCATATTAATCTAAAAATGAATGGAATCTTCCAACAACTCAATTAAATATAATAAACCAAACATAATTCTTTATTTGAAAAAAATATAACTTAGTTTCCAAAAATTTAATCATTAGTTTCAAAATTTAAAACAATGTTTTTAAATTATTTATCTTACTATTTAAATAAACCTCTAGTTGAAATAATGTTTTTATAAAACTTTAAGTCATTGATTACATCATGATGATTTCATAAAATTTATGTTATTTTTAAAAACAGTATTTTCACTATTTTTCTGAAAATCCAAAATTTTATAAAGTTATAAAAAATTTTCCCTAATATAATTTAGAAATTATGATATAATAAATAAAGTCCATTTTTTTAAATTAAAATTATAAAACTATAAAATTTAACCTTTAAATAAAACCATATAATATATAGAAATGAATTTAGTTAGAATAATGTTATTTGTTTTTAGAATAAAATATTATATAAAATTATTATATTGAACATGGATCTATAAAATATAATTATGAAAATTAATAAGACTTCAGAGTTAATTTATTCTTAACATTACCTAGGTTTTCACATTATCCCCCCTTATATAAATTATATCATCTCAATTTTATTCATTAAAAAATAAGTGAGGATATTTTTCTCTCACAACCTTTTCAAATTCCCTTGTTGCTTCTTTAGTCATATGGTTATTCCATGAAAGTTTAACTAGGTGATTCACCATATTTTATAACACCTTCCCTATATGATTTAGAATACGATCTAGCTTTTCGTCATAAAAAATATTTTTCTTTAACTAAACTACTTTTGGGATCAAAATATGAGATGCATCAGGTTTATATTTCCTTAACAGTAAAGCATGAAACACATCATGTACCTAAGATAAACTTGAAGGTAAGGCAAATTAGTAGGTAATTCATCCTACTTTATCTAGAATTTTATATGGTCAAATAAAATAAAAACTTAATTTTACCTTTTTACCAAAATTAATCCTAGATTTTCAAGGAAATATTTTAAGAAAAACATGATCTAAATTTTCTACCTACTTTAAGGTTCCATCATATGATGCTAAATAATATTTATTTTTTTAACCATCTATTTTACCAATTCATGTCTCAATAACATCCTATCCTCCACTTCTTCCCAACATGACATAGTCTGACACCAATTTCCATATAATGCCTTGAATGATTCCATATGTATACTAGAATGAAAAATTTTATTATAAGAAAATAATAGCAATGAAAGGTTTTGATCCCAACTTCTCTAATAATCTAAAGAGAAATACTAGATAATGTCCTCTAAAGTTTTAATTGTCCACTTTGACTATCTATCAGTTTGAGGTGAAAAATTATATTGAAACATAACTCCATACCCATTGACTTTTAAATTCCCTTCCAAAAATTAAATGTAAATATTAGATCACAATCAGATACAATAGATAGTGGAACTCAATGTAACCTGAATTTATCTTTAATATAGAGTCTAAAAAGCTGATCCAAATACATAGTATCTCAAATAGGAATAAAATGCATTGATTTAGTCAAAAAATTCTTAATAACCTAAATTTCATTTTTACCTAAAGATTTATTTGGTAAAACCATCAAAAAATCTATGGATATATTATCTCATTTCTATTTAGGTAATAGAAATGTATTAAGAATCCTATTTAGTAGTTTCCATTCAATATTAAGCTGTTTTAATTCCTTCCCATCAATAATTTTCCCAAATTCCACTATACATCTTGGTACTTCCAGGATTATGGGAGTACATAGAGTTGTTAGTTTATTTCAACAATTCATTTTCAACTAAAAATAACTCAATATAGAAAGCCTTATGAAACCTTATTTGTTAACATTAAACTCAGAAAACATTCCTTAACCAATTCCAACTTTCCTTTTAAACAATGATCTTCCTTTTGAGCCTTATTAAGTCTTTATGAAAAGGATGATCGTACTGACACCTGATCCAAAAGAGATTTTTTTTTCAGATACACAACTTAAAATCCTAAATTTATTAAAAAATTAAATATTGGATCATGTTCCAAACATATCATAGTTAATAATGAATTATCCTTTCAAGTCAAGGTATCTTCCACCTTTTTAGATTTTCTTGGATCATAGTGAGTTGTGCAATTGTAATCCATTATCAATTCCATCCATCTTATTTTTCCACTTTTTCAACTCTTTTTTAGTGAATATATACTTCAAAATTTTTTAATCTATTATATTTAATATTTATCCACATATGAATGGTTCCCTTAAATTTTTAGATCAAAAGCTACTACAACCAGCTCAAGTTCATCCATAGGATAATAATACACATGGGATTTTGGTTGGTGTGATGCATACACAATTACTCGATTATTATTTATTAAAAAAATAAATAAGTCCCATAAATAAAGAATAAATATAAATAAAAAACACTCTATTTATTGATGGCATGGATAATGCCGAAGAATTAACCAATCATATTTTTAATTCCCGAAAACATTCATCAAACTCCTTTATCCCAATGATTTTCACTCCTTATCAACTTAAATTGTTTAGGGGGATAGATAACCTAGAAAAAGTTTTCAAAAAACCATTAGTAATAACCTCCTAGTACATGAAAACTATGAATATAAGTGACATTAGTGGGTCTTATCCATTCTTCCACAACTTTAGTCTCACCAGGATCAATAGTTATTCCATCTTTATAAACAATATTTCCCAATATTGAAATCTATTGTAAAAAAATTCACATTTTCT
This sequence comes from Viscum album, assembly GCA_963277665.1. Taxonomy (NCBI): domain Eukaryota; kingdom Viridiplantae; phylum Streptophyta; class Magnoliopsida; order Santalales; family Viscaceae; genus Viscum; species Viscum album. Next base: position 770,832,513 of record OY728121.1, read on the forward strand.
AAATTTTCCGTAAAACACTGATTCTTTTAAGTTTTAAAAAAAATACTTATATGTTTCTCATCATAAACATGAATTTTTTAATATATCATAATATTATTAATATATATAATCATAAATTTATCCAAAAACTCATAGAAAAATCTATAATAAGATCCATCAATACATCAGGTGTATTCATCAACTTTAAGTTCATAAACACATACTCATAATTGCCATAAATAGTTCAAAACACCATCCATAGAATTTATTATTATTATTTTTTAGTTGGTGATACCCAAATATGAGACCAATCTTTGAAAAATATCGAGAACCCTGGAGGTGATAAAACAAGTTATCAATATGAGTTAATTTATACTTGTTTTTAATGGTGATGTTATTGATTAATCTATAATCAATGAGAAGACTCATAGAATCACCCTTCTTTTTAACAAACAAAATAAGATCACCCCTAGGTGTTGTGCTTGGGAAGATGAAACATGTATTAATAAAATCTTGTAACTATTTTTTCAACTCTAATAGCTCTATTGGATCTATTTGATTAGGATGTTTTGAAATTATATTAGCACCATAAACTAAGTAAATGGTGAATTCAACCTCCCGATTAGGAATAACACTAGAAAGATCATTAGGAAATACATGAAAATATTAATTTATCACTGAAACATAACTTATGTGAATGAATGAATTATTTTTAATTTTATGTTCAAGATAAAATTCAATTATATATTTAATTAATTTACCAGATTCTTAAAATCTAATTATAGGTATGAACTCATTCTTATATATGAATTGAAACTCACTCTAAAAATTGAATATGATTTTTCAGCTCAGTAATATATCTTAACATAATAAAATGAAATTCAATCCATACTTAGAAGAAAATCAAACTCTAATATGGTTAAGTCAATAATATTTAAAGGAAAAACTATTCCATATATGATAATAGGAATATTATAACAAATATTTGTTTTTTTAATAATTACCAGAAAGTTTTTTCAAAATTTATTTCTCTATTTATTGGTATGATATTTCCATTTTACTAGAAAAATTCCCAAAAATAAAATAATGTACATATCCTAAATCAAACAATACATTGACATACTTTGAGTAGACAATTAATTCACATGTCACAACTTCATTTCGTGGTCCAATATTTTCTAAGGTAGTAGAAAATTAATTTTTGAAACCCTTTTGCTTACGGTATTTGTAACTTCCCGCCCCATCCCATTGGATTGAGAGGGTAGAGGAATGCTACTTGGACTTAAGAGACATTCCCAGGGCACCAAAGGCTGGAAATAAATTCCAAGCACTTCAAGAATCAATGGGGAATGATTTTCCATTGAGATAAAATCAACCAACCAAATATGACATTACCAAAAAAGCTACATGATTCATGTAAACTAAACAACCCAACCCATACATTACCAAAAGACTACCAAACTATTCCTTAACAAATTCCCACATTCCAATATAGCCAAACCAAAAAATCATAGTACCAAGCGAAAGGCTACACAACAAGACCCCAAATAACTAGGAAACCCTCCATATCTCTACACCAAGCTCCATGGTCCAAGCACCACAACATCACCAAAGCATCAAGCCGAACCGCTAGCAAAATGAGATGATTTTCTCTTATCTGTGTCCCGTAATACAACATCTGCAAAATCACCAAAGTGCCAAAGTAGGGGGTGAGTAAAAATACTCAGTAGTATTTCCCCAAACGACTTCCATGAACACACCATTAGGATAAAATCATTAGCACATTTATATAAAATAGTTTATATTAAACATTAAATAGTTCAAAAATTACCAATAATACAATCACACCATTACCAAGCCACCTTACCCAAACCATTAAACCCAAGGGAGATACAAAAAACCATTCCATAATCCAATTCACCATTTCATATTAGCACAAAAAATTCCATATTGAAAAGAAACACACAATAAGGCAACCAAAACAATGGAGCTTCCATCCAACCCGTTCACTATATTTCCAACTAGTGGTGCTTCCTGAACAGTATCCATAATGGTGGATCTTCCGACCATAATCCATAACCTTTTATAGTGATACTTCCTTCACACTTACAAAAAACCAAAACAATCCATAACACTTAATAAACCAATAAGAACAAATCACTAAGGCCACATAATAAATACACTGTCATTTCCAACACATACCGATTCACTTCAATAAATCACCCATTTATTGAAAATGCCCTTTAACCAACTTTCCATGACCAAACATATTTCAATAAACAACATATTTATTGAGAACCTTATTTCACAAAACATTATTCATAATCAACCTCTAATGATTTTAAAATCAACATTTTAAAATCATACAAAAAGCCCATTTTTCAACAATAACCCATTTTACCCCAAATCCCCCAAATCATCACTAAATGGGTTTCCAAAAAGATTCACACATCATTATCAGAATTAATTTCAGGTAAAAAAAATTAATTACAACCAAGGTCACTAATTTTAACCAAGTGGGTTGAGAGAGAAGACACCTACCTTTAGGGTTCCGGAAAAATCAACCCACGAACAACCACACCACAAATATGGAAAATGCTCCACCAAAACCACTATAGATTCTATTTCCTAAAATATTAATCCCTAATATCATCATTTAAGGAAAAAAACCCTAGATCAACACACAACATATGTAGATTTAGAAAAATGAGAATGTGGGAAGAGTAGATCTAGAGAAAACCATAAAGAAACCAAGTGAGAAGACTTACCCGAGATGAACCACCTCCAAACCCCCTTGAAACCCCTTAAAATTGCCTCCAAAATGAGTTGGATAAAACCCCTAACCCTTAAAAATGATAAATACTGCATAGGGTATGTATGGGAGAAGATTTGGGTGAGTTAGGGTAAACTCCGACTTGTACATGGCCTCAACCCAGTTGGCGTGGTATCCTTAAGTGCATCCACAAGACCCAAGTTCAAAACTAGGTAGAGGAATATTTCTGGGGGACTGTAGAAGTACTGTAGTAAAACTATACACTGTGTGGGTACTGTAGTAGAACTGTACACTGTACAAGGACTATAGAAGAACTGTACACTGTGTGGGTACTGTGGAAGGCACTGTAGAAGTTACTATAGCAGGAACTGTTCGGTACTGTGATAGCTGGAACTATTTACCTTGGGCTACCAGTTTGGGCTTGGAGTCCTTAAGGATTTTGGGAAACCCAGGCCTTCAGGTCAATAGGGATTTCAGGCCACCTTTAAGGCCTTCGGGCTCCTCAAGGCCTTCAGGCCACATGCAGTTTCCCCAGACACACTACAAAAAAAGAGCAGCCCCAGAAGAGGATTCAGAGCAGGTGCCCTCACCAGAGTAGAAACAAATGATTTTTTCAGAATGAGAGGGTATATATATGCCATAAAGACCATCCTATGCTTGCACAGGAAGCCTAGCCAGACGACCATGCGAAGGTGGAGAGCTACTATCATGATGCATATGCTGGGGAGGGGAAGTTCCTTGTAGATAGTCTGGTTGAATTCCCTAAGACCTTCAGGTCATGTAATATCCTAAGCCTACTTGCCTTGTAATCTATGATCCTAAGGGACTTTTAAGAGTTCCCCCTCATCCCTTGAAAGGTGGGTTATCAAAAATCAATAAAAATGAATGCCTTCAGGACATTCGGGCTAGGGTAAACCCTGACTAACCCAGTTAATTTTTTTTAAAGGGCCGCACGGTTAGCTCCCATAGTTAGATAGAATGTGCACTAACTATGTGAATTATTCTACATTAAAGGGGGAATCTTTCATGGAATACTTGCATGGTTAGACAAACCGTGCATAACCCCACTGCCCACATAGTTTTCTCGCATAGTTTCCCCTTAACTGTGCTCAAACTGTGCAGCCTTAAAAGGCCTAAAAAGTTTTCAAAAACCTACCCAAACTCTCCCAAACTCCACCCAACCACCTTATATAATTAAAATAAATGAATAAGGGTTACATAAATCAAACTAAGGGTTCTAAATTCTACCCACCATTGGACTTTCCATCCTCAGAAAGTAGAGAACCATCGCTTTGTCGAAAGAGCTCGTTCCATTGCTCAACCATCTATTTCTCCTTCTACCAAGTCTCCTCCTGAATCTTACCATATTTCCATAAAAAACAAACTAAACTGATACTTTTACCATAAAAGACTTTCTATTTCCTATCCACAACCTACTCTAACACATGCACGAAATAAGCATTTGGGTCTAGCTCAACATGATCCCAACAAATCACATGGTCATGATCCGGCTAATACTTCTTTAACTGCGACACATGAAACACATTGTGCACCGCACTAAACTGTGGTAAAAATTCAAAATGATAATCCACATCTCAAATCCTCTCAATTATCTCAAAAGGCCCAATATAACATGGACATAACATACCCATATTTCCAATATGATGATGTCCCAACCTAGGAGATATTCTCAAAAACACATGATCACCCACCTCGAACGACAACAGTTATCGATGATGGTCTGCATATGATTTCTGATGACTTTGATCTGTCTCCATCCTCTTCCTGATCAAATTTATCTTCTCCGTAGTCTCCTAGACAAGTCTCAGTCCAATCATCAAATTCTCACCCGATTCCACCCAACATAGCAGAGAACGACACAAACGCCCATACAATGCCTCATACAGAGCCATATGTATTGAATCATGATAACTGTTATTATAGTATAACTCCACCAATGGTAAGTTCTCATCCCATGAACCACCCAAATCCATCAAAAAATACCTTATCATATCCTCCAAAGTTTGTATCATCCTCTCAGATTGGCCATTTGTTTGGGGATGATAACTCGTGGTCATCGTTAACTATGTCCCAAGGGCTTTCTTCAAGGATTTCTGAAAATGAGATGTGAACCTCAGATCTCTATTTGATACATTAAAAACTGGAATGCCATGCCTCTTTTAACACTTCCAAGATATAGATTTTGGATAGATCTTTCATTGTATGAGGTTCACGTATCAGGATAAAATGGGATGACTTTGTGAGCCGATCCACAATCACCCATATGGCATCGTGTTTCCTAATCGTTCTCGAAAGGAATGTCATGAAATCCATATCTATTTTCTCCCACTTCCAAATTGGAATAGGAAAATATTGCAACATTCCTACTGGCCACTGATGCTCTACCTTGACTTGCTGACAAGTCAAGAATTTCGAAACAAACTCAGCCACATCTCTTTTCATACCAGCCCACCAAAACTATAATTTCAAAGCCTTATAAATATTTTGAATTCCAGGATGGGCAGCCCAACTAGAATGATGATAAGCCCTGATAAGTTCCTATTGAAATGACACTGGTACTGCCATCCAATTCTGAAAACAAAAAACTGAATTCCCAATCAGTTCCCAGCTCTCAATGGTCTCCCCACCATTGAGTTTTGACCTCATCGCCAAACATTCAGAACCAGATGCCTGTGCCTCTTTAACCAAACCATCCAAGTCAGGAACCAATGAAAATGAAAAGAAGACTGCTCTTCCACCCTAGTCCTCATTCCAACTACATGTCGACTATGATCGATATCAACTGCCACTGATCCGATGCCTGCTTTACCACATGAGCATATGATTTCAAACTTAATGCATCCGCCACCAAATTTCCCTTACCCAATGTGTACATTAAGTCAAAATAAAAAATTTGGAGATATTCCATCCGTATCCTTTGCCTTAAATTCAAATATCTCTGTGAGAAAATATTCTTTAAGCTCTTGTGATCGATAAAAACTGTAAATTTATCACCGAAGAGATAATAACGCCACATTTTTATAGCATAAACCACTATCAATAACTCCAAATCACATGTTGGGTAGTTATTCTCACGTAACCTCAAATTCCATGATTCATATTCAACCACATGATCCCCTTTCAAGAGAACACAACCCAACCCTGATCCCGATGTGTCAAAATACACCACGTACCTTTTTCCTTGTTCAAGAAAAACCTAGATTGGTGCTGATGTAAGGTGACCCTTTAGCTATTTAAATCATTTATAACACTAATAATCACATTTAATGGTATATTATTCCTTGTAAAAAATTTAATTAGTGAGGCCAATCGTGAGAAATCATGAACAAAACGTCGATAATAGCCAGCTAGACTAAGGAATCTCTGTATCTCAAAAATGTTCTTTTGCGGTTTCTAGGAGATAACCGCCTCTATATTTTTTGAATCAAGTAAAAAAACTATCTTAGAAATAACAAGGACAAGGAAACATACCTCTTATATCCAAAAGTCACACTTTGACAATTTGGTGCACTACCGATGATCCCTCAAGATCCCCAATACTATCACCAAGTGATGATCATGATCTACCCTTGTCCTCCAATACACCATTATATCATAAACAAATACCACCATAAAAGAATCTAGATATATCTAAAATACCCGATTCACCAATTCCATGAACACTACTGGTGCATTCATTAGACCAAATGGAATAACCACATACTCGTAATGGCCATATCTACTTCTAAATGCTGTTTTGGGAATATCCTCTTCCTCACCTGCAATTGATAATATCCTGACCTCAAGTTAATCTTAGAGAACCAATGATCTCCCCTCAACTGGTCAAAAAAGTCATCAATGCATGGAAGTGGATATCAGTTCTTTATTGTAACCTAATTAAGTACATGATAATCAAAACAAAGCTGTAGATTTCCATCTGCCTTTAAAAAAACCAAACTAGCACTGCCCACAATGATATGATAGGATGGATGAACCCTTTGTTTTAAAACTATTCCAACTAAACCTTTAATTCCTGCAATTATGTTGGTGGGATATGGTAAGTCGGAAGTGAGATAGGACTGGTCCCCTGATGGAGATCAATCATAAACTCCACTTCTCTCATGGGCATAAAACATGATAATTCTCTGGGAAAGACATCCATAAATTAATCCACAACTGCTAGAATAAATCTTTACTCAACTGATTCCACTGATGCCAATGAAAACACTACTAACTAATATGATATCATGCCAAGATTTGGTTCTAGAAAATCTATTGCACCCAACTTTACCTTTTTCTCCCCTCTAAAGATATGTTCAATTCCACCCCCATCGTAAAACTAACCATTCATGCATAGAAATTGATGTGAGCCTTAAACATAGCCAACCAATACATCCCTAGGATTATGTCATAAGAATCCATCTCAAGCACTGAGAAATCCCACATCAATTCAATGGAATCCGCAACTAAAAAACATGATCTATATAGGAAGGCTCGACACTCTCTTTGACCCAGAGGAGTTAGTAGTTTCAAAATATAAGGAATCATTTCCATATGTAAAACCAACAAACTAACAACATGAGAATAAAAAAAAGAATTCAAAGCACCTGTATCAAAAAAATATTGCATCAACGTAGAATTTAAAAGAACTATACCTCGCACTGTGGATGGTCCCGACTGATCATCCATCACCACCTATTCAGCTTCTAAAAACTGCTTGCTTACCACACTCTGCCCTTTATTACCCTGTTGAGGCATCATGGTATTCTGAGAATCACCATGACCCACTTTTCTCTACTAATGAGGGGTATACTGTTTCCTCCATCCCATCGAGGCATAATACCCCTACGACCCCTGAGGAGTTTCACGGACACCCAACCTCAGAGCATTCCGACAATTACGCTGGATATGCCCCATATTTTTATAGTTATGATATGCTCGAGGTTATTCCATACAATCCCACTTGATGTGACCTGTAGAGCCACATTGAAAAACATCCCGGCTTACTCTGAGGCTTCAAAGGAAGATTCATCGATCCTGCCATTAGATTCTATGCCATACTCCCACCCTAGAATTAAGTGTCCCTCTTCCACTTGAACCCAGTGTTTGAGTTCCCACTATTCCCTATGGGTACCAACATACTTCCCCCACCTGTAGCCCCCAAAAGATCCAGCTCATCCACTGTATATCTATTCACCATTTCTGTACAATCATTTATACACAACCCCGCTATCTTGGAACTAATTTCCTGGTTTAAACCTACTACAAAAATTCATGTCTTCAACAATGTACTACCCACCACCTCAGGTGAAAACCACACTAATTTCATAAACTTAGCTACATATTCCATTACCGCCATGTTCCCTTTCTTCAAACTGAATAAATCCATTGTATACTAAATTATAAACGTATGAGGGTAGAATTTTTTATTAAAAAACTCCTAAAAACCCTCCCATTTCACACTTTGGTCCATCCCAGCTTAGAATGCCAGATCCCACCATTAAAGTGAAATATCTTCCAACATATACATGGATAGTTTCACTTTCAGCTCTGCCAGTGTTCCCAAGAATTAAAATTTCCTATTCATTATCTTCATCCACGCTTCATCCCTTTCTGGCTTTGAATCACCCCTAAACATGGGTGGATTCTACCTTTGAAACTAAACCACATGATCCACATGCTTTGGTTTATCCCCTTTATTCCCACTTTCCACTACTTAGAAAGATTTCACTATACTCTGCACTAGCTGCTGGTTCACCTGAGGCTTAGGTGCAACCACATTTTTAGTAGCTTCCTTTGGTTGGTATCTACAATGCCTACCCGATGCCATTTCTATCAATACAAAAGTAACCATAAGTCCCACTCCCTTAATGAGGAAAGACATAAAATTTTCAAATTCAATTACATAACAACTATCACAACCAGGCTTTCCACAAGTTCACATTTCTCATATTTCACTATTCTGAAAAATCCACCATGTTTTGAAAATCAACCTATTTTCAAAATATCACTAGTTTCCATGTATCAAATCCTTCCATTTTGAAACCCAATTAAAATTATTCAAAATCCATAGATTCATATCACCCTATAAATAATTATACCCCAATGAAATATTTCTCCTAGTAGGAAGTCATTTCTACTATACATGCCATGCTCATCTCATTGGATACACCCATGACAATGAGATATCCAATGCCTATAAGTGTCTCAAAACACTTATGTACCTAACTCCTTTGTAACTTGAAGTTCAGAATAAAAGGGTTAGATATGTACTTTTATGCTATACATTCCAAGTTCCGACAATCCTATGCCTTTCTACCATCCTGACTCAAGGAATAGATGAAGACAAAATGTCAAAACCAAGACAAACAGTCAACGCCAAAGAACTAAACAACTGATCTCACTTGAAAGCCAAGAACCAAACAAACTGATACCACTTGTAACATCCCGACCCATCCCATTGGCTTGAGAGGGTGGAGGAATGTTACTTGGCCTTAAGTGACGTTACAAGGGCACCAAAGGATGACAATAAATGCAAAGGGATTCAAGAATCATTGGGGAATGATTTTCCCTTAAGATAAAATCAACCAATGAAATATGACATTACCAACAAAGATACATGATTCATGTCAACCAAACAACCCAACCCATACATTACAAAAAGACAACCAAATTATTCCATAACAAATTCCCAAATTCCAATACAACAAAACCCAAAAATTAGAGTACCAAGTGGAAGACTACACAATAAGAACCCAAAGAACTAGGACACCCTCCATAGATCCACACCAAGCTCCATGCTCCAAGCACCACAACATCACCAAAGCATCTAATCGAACCGCTAGAAAAATGAGATACTTTACTCTTACCTGTGTCCCGAAATACAACATTTGCGAAAGAACAAAAGTGCCAAAGCAGGGGGTGAGTACAAATACTCAGTAGGATTTCCCCAAATAACTTCCCTACACACGCTACTAGGATAATAACGTTAGCACATTTATATAAAAGAGTTTATATAAAACATAAAAAAGTTCAACAATTACCAATAATCCGAACACACCCTTACCAAGCCACCTTACCCAAACCATGCAACCTAAGGGAAATCCAAAAAACCATTCCATAAGTCACTTAACCATTTCAAGTTATCATAACAAATTCCATCTTTCAAATCAACACACAAAAGGCAAGCAAAACAGTAGAGCTTCCATCCAACCCGTTCACTACATTTCCAACTAGTGCTTCTTCTCGAACACTATTCATAATGGTGGATCTTCCATTCACTATCCATCACCTTTTATAGTGATAATTCCCGCCCACTTCCATACAATAAACACAAGCCATAAAAATTAATCAACCAATAAGTAAAAATCACCAAGTCCACATAATAAGCACACCATCATTTCTAACACGTGTTGATTCACTTCAATAAATCACCCATTTATTGAAAACACCCTTTAAAAAACTTTCCATGAAACACCACATTTCAATAAACAACATCTTTATTGAGAACCATCTTTGAAAAATAAATTCATAATCAACTTCTAACAAATTTTAAAATCAACATTTTAAAATCACACAACAAAGCCCCTTTTTACAACAATAACCCATTTCCCCCAAAATCCCCCAAATCATAACCAAATGGGTTTCCAAAAATATTCAAACATCATTATAACAATTAATTTCAAGGAAAAAAAATTAATTGTAACCAAGGTCACTAATTATAACCAAGTGGAGTCGAGAGAGAAGCAAACTACCTTTAGTGTTCTGGCGAAATCAACCCACGAACAACCGCACCAAAAATCTAGAAAACGCTCCTCCTAAACCACTATTGATTTTATTCCCTAACATAAAAGAGACTTAATCTCATCATTTAAGGCAAAAAAACCCTATATATACACACAAAGTATGTATATATAGAAAACCGAGAGAGAGGGAAGAGTAGATCTAGAGAAAACCAAAGAGAAACCAAGAGAGAAGACTTACCCAAGATGAACCCCCTTTAAATCCCCTTGAAACCCCTTAAAATTGCATCCAAAATGAGTTTTATAGTACCCCTAACCCTTTATAAGGAGAAATACCATGTAGGTATTGTATGAGAGAAGATTTGGGTGAGTTAGGATAAATCCTGACTAACCCCGTTTAAAAAAAATCATTTTTAAAGGGCCGCATGGTTAGCTCGCACTGTTAGACAGACCGTGCACTAACCGTGTGCCTAATGATGCCTGAAAGGGGAATCTTTCATGGAATCCTCACATGGTTATACAAACCGTGTGCAAAACATGCATAACCCCACTTCCCACATGATTATCTCTCATGGTTTCCCCTTAACTGTGCTCAAACCATACAGCTTTAAAAGGCCTCCAAAGTTTTCCAAAACCTTCCCAAACTCTCCCAAACTCCACACAACCACATTTTATACTTAAAAAGACATGAATAAGGGTTACATACCTAAAACTGGGGATGATAAAGTCTCTATGATCTCCATTTTCATAATTTTATTCATACATGCACTTGCATAATGTATAATCTCATTATAATTAAAACACTTCACTTACAACCTTTTATCATTATTTTTACCATTACCATTACTTTTTTATTTGAATTAATAAGCCATGTGACACCCTTTAGGTCACATGTTCATTTTATTTTGGGTTTATGTTTTCTCTATTATGGTTCTCAATTCTTTTGGGATCTGGGTTTTAGATTTTGGAATTTCAAGAGAACATGCAAGGTGTATAGTCTATACATGGTTAATAGTAACAATGTGATATAGCTATGTTGGTTATAATGGTGTTTTTCATGGGTTTAGAATGGTTTATATAACTATGCATGATCCCCAAGAAAATCATTCAGATGGTTGTTTTTTGGTCCAGAGGTGGTTGCACAACTTGCATATGGTTTTTATAACCGTGCAGCTACTCCCAGGTAACTGTGCGCTTTGTTTTTTAAGGGACATTAGAGACCACATGATTAATTCATTGTTTTTCTAGCTATGAGGCCTATACATGTGAACGATATGAGTTTATTTAAAATTGAAAATTATCTAGATAAATTTTATGAATTTTAATCCAAATCTCACCCAAATATCTCATTATCCTAACCCAAACCTTCCTTAATTTTCTAGGAGGTTCTCCCCTTAGTCTCTTGGAGACGCTCAATCGATTTGGTTAGATCTCTTCAAGGTATTATTGAATCCTCTCTCTATTAATAATTTTTTCTCTATATCTAATCTCATTCTCTCTCCCCCTTAATTCAATAGAACCCTAATTTTTCATTATGGATAGATCTAGGGTATTGGGAGGGGGGAATTGAAAATGTTTCTTATGGATCCTGGCTTGTGAGGATGGGATCTCTTCATTTCATTTCACCATTTTTAAGGTGAACAAGTTTCTTCCATTGGATATGTAGGTGTATATATATAATGGTTCATTCTCAGGGCATACCATATTATTCTTGTATTTTAATTTAGTTTGGCATGTGAAAATTATTGAATTGATACCCATGAGGGATATTTTTGTGTAAATTCATTTTTTTGGAATAGGAAATGGTTTTGAAAGGGGATTTTATTTAAAATCATTTTTACACACCTCATGTGTTTGATAAAATTACTCAAATATGGTTTTGATTCTAAAATGTGTTTTAAAGAAAGGTATTGGTAATGATTTTATTATGAAAATGTATTATTAAATTTTGGGCATCGTTTACTCTGACATTTTTAAAAAAAACATAGCACATTGGAACCATGGGTGTTTTAGGTTATGGATATATGAATACCTTAGTGAGTGTGGAACACTAGGGGTTATGGTTAATACTGATAGACTATGGTAGGACTCTGTATCATTATTATTCACATTATGCCAACTAGTGTTCCTTTCATTTTCTAGTTACGTATTCCCATAGGCTAGAGACCATTTTTGCTTGGATTATTTTTTATGGCAATGTTCATGCTTTTATTTCTCATATTTTTATATTTTTAAATATGGATTATTTTTTACTAATACCCCCTATGTTTTCATTCATGTTTATTTTTATATTATCATGGGTTTGAATAAGAAATATTTTAAAGGAAACCAAAGGATATTTTAAGAGAACTGTTTTCAAATGAAATGATTTATGTAACTTTTTTTTTTGTTTTAAAGCTATAATTAAAAGTTTCATGCTAAAAAAAATTGTATAGATTCATGGTGGTTTCCCACAAGGTGTTTTACTCACACTTTACACATATCATTAGGAATATGAAGACTTGGATTTTTAGGATATAGTTAAAGAGATGGGTGTCATATAACTTGATTCCTTCTCTTGGTTGGTGTCACATCATGGTGGTTTTGGATGGTGGTGATGGATAGTTAGATGGGAACTTGGTTATGGCCATGGACTTGTTTTGTGTTTGGGATTAGCCTTATAGATTGTTTTAATATTTCTCATGGTTGGGTACCTATTTTTACATGATGTACTCTGATTATTTATCTTTATATTAATATATATGAGACATGTTCAATTGTTTTTTAGGGTGTAATTATTACCATGAGTTTTATGTTGAATCCCAGGTTCTTTTTGCTAGACCTCAGTGATTACAAATGTGCTTTGGGCCTTATAGTAGGCCAGGTTGGGTGACATTTCAGGTTGACTTGGGTTGGTTCATTATAAAATGGTATTAGAGGAAATAGGTTTTTCTAGGTTGATTTCTATATAGGAGTTAGGATCATTAGGTCTTGTTTGGTAATTATAGATGGGTGCCTAGCCAGATCACTTTTATATATGGCCTCGAGTTACCATGGGTGTTCAGAGATTTTTCATCAAGTTTTTTAGCTTGATTTTGGATTTATTTAGATGAACCTTGTCATGTTTCTCAATTGGATTATGCTATTGTCTTAATGGATTTAATATCAATTACTGAAGTGAATATTTTGATTTGGAGATATATTCCTAAGCTAATAAGGTGTTGTCTCTCATGTTTAATAAAAAATTCCTCTTAAAAGGATCTCTTAAAATCAAAGAGAAGGACCCATGGGGAAAGTCTTGTAAGAAAACCCTCTAGTCAAACCTGCTTTATTGGAAATGGTAATATAGACTATTAAATACCTAGGTCAAGTAGGTGGTGGAAACTGGGAATGAATGGAGGATCATTATTTTGAGTTTACTAAATAAAATCCACCAATCATCCATGACAAAGGAACCCAAGAACCTGAGGGATGGGTTAAGAGAGTAGAGAGGATTTTATAATTGACTCGAAGGTGGGAATTTTCTACTTACATACTTGATGGATTTGGAAGGAAATGGAGGGACTCTAATGTGTAAGATAAATTACCTCAGGATCTCACTTAGACCATATTGAATAAGGCCTTTAATCATTAGTTCTATCATGGGATGTTTCATACAGGGAATGCTCGGGAGTTTATGACCTTGGATTGGGGTGATTGTTCAATGATGGAATATGCTACTTGTTTTACTGAGTTAGTTTATCTATCAATAAAACTTATCACTAATTAATACCTCAAGGTGAGATAGTTTTAGATGGGTATGAAGTTCGATATTTTAATGATGCTTATTCTCATGTTCCTGCTGACCATTACTGAGGTAGTTGATAAAACATCTGTGGATGAGGTAGACTAAGCTAGAAAAATAGTTCCTAGTGGATCTTTCAATGCAATAGGGGTAACCAAGGGGTATCACCAAGATAAAAAAGGAAGCATTGTAAGGGTGCTCAGTTTACATCATGATCTGTTATAGGGGATTCTTCAGGAAAACACCAGGTGGTTTACTTCTAGTGTGGAATACCTGGCTACACTAAGCCTGAATATATGGAAGAATCTCAGATTTTACATCATTGTGGACAATCCAGTAACATTAAGAGTTTTTGTGGGAAAGTATCCCATGGAAGTAGAGCTGGATCGACCCTTACCGAAGGCTCTCAGGCTCGATCAGATGCAATGAAAGGTGGTGGGCCTCATTCTCATGAAAAAGGGGGATACTCAGGTAGAAAAGATGGCTCATTTGGTGGCTAGGGTCAGTCACCTTTATGCAGCAGAGTATGCACTAGAGGAATAAGAAGCAGGGTTAGATACTATGAGAGGCATGTCAGGAATCATTTCACGATGCTTTTTGGGTGAATGTTTTTTTCACGACGTTTTATTTGGCGTCAATTTAAACCGTCGCTAAATATTTAGCAATGATTTTTTTTGTTTTTTTTGTTTTTTATTTTTTTATTTACGTAACTAATTAATTAATTAAAATTTATTTATTAATATTTATTATTTGTTATTTATTTACTTATTATTATTTACTTATTATTATGTATTAATATTACTTATTATTTATCCTACCATGTATGCCGTACATGCCATGCATAAATCTGGAAAATATATGCGCTGGGAGAGATTTAAACCCCTACCTCACGCATATACTGCAAAGACTTTACCACTCTAGTAAACTCCTTATTTGGTGACTAAAAAATATGTAATATACTTATACATATACAAAAAAAAGAAAATAATGATGTTAAAATAACAAATAATGAATATATAACAAATATATAATAAAGTAGTAAATAAATAATAAATTAATAAATAATAGATAATAGATAAAGAAAAAATTGATTATAAATAATTATTAAATAAATAATAATTAAATATTATATAAATGATAAATAAATAAATAATAAATAAATAATAATAATAAATAAATAATGATAAATGATAATAAATAATAAATGATAATAAAGAATAAAGAATAAAGAATAATAGATAATAATAAATAACTCAATAAATAGCTAATAAATAAATAATATATAAATAATAACTCATGACTAATAAATAATAAATATTAAATGAATAATAAATAAAAAATAAAAAATAAAAAATAAAAAATAAAAAAATAAAAAATAAATAAATATTAAAAAATAATAAATATGCAATAAATAAATAATAAATAAATAATAAATAATAAATAATGGATAAAATTTAAATAAATAAATATTAAAGAAGAAAGAAATAATAAATAATCAATTAATAATAATAAAAATAATAAATGAATAAAAAATAATAATAAATGATAATAAATAATAAATAAT
Source organism: Viscum album (assembly GCA_963277665.1). Classification (NCBI taxonomy): domain Eukaryota; kingdom Viridiplantae; phylum Streptophyta; class Magnoliopsida; order Santalales; family Viscaceae; genus Viscum; species Viscum album. Next base: position 770,848,334 of record OY728121.1, read on the forward strand.
AAATAAATAAATAATAAATAATAAATAATAAATAATAAATAATAAATAAATAATAAATAAATAATAAATAAATAAATAATAAATAAAAAATAAATAAATAATAAATAATAAATAAATAATAAATAAATAATAAATAAATAATAAATAAATAATAAATAAATAAATAATAAATAATAAATAAATAATAAATAAATAAATAACAAATAAATAATAAATAATAAATAATAAATAATAAATAATAAATAGTAAATAATAGATAGTAAATAATAGATAGTTAATAATAAATAATAAATAATAAATAATAAATAATAAATAATAAATAACAAATAACAAATAATAAATAATAAATAATAAATAATAAATAATAAATAATAAATAATAAATAATAAATAATAAATAATAAATAATAAATAATAAATAATAAATAATAAATAATAAATAATAAATAATAAATAATAAATAATAAATAATAAATAATAAATAATAAATAATAAATAATAAATAATAAATAATAAATAATAAATAATAAATAAAAAATAAAAAATAAAAAATAAAAAATAAAAAATGAAAAATAAATATTAAATCGTCGTTTAATAGTAAATTAATGATAAAAATAAATAAATAAATAATAAATCAATAATAAATAATGAATAATAAATAATAAATAATAAATAATAAATAATAAAAAATAAAAAAATAATGGAATAAATAATAAATAATAAATAATAAATAATAAATAATAATTAATAAATAATAAATAATAAAATATAAATAATAAATAATAAATAATAAATAATAAATAAAAAATAAAAAATAATAATATAAAAAATAAAAAATAAAAAATAATAAATAAAAAATAAAAAATAATAAATAATAAATAATAAATAATAAATAATAAATAATAAATAATAAATAATAAATAATAAATAATAAATAATAAATAATAAATAATAAATAATAAATAATAAATAATAAATAATAAATAATAAATAATAAATAATAAATAATAAATAATAAAATAATAAAATAATAAAATAATAAATGAATATAAATATCTATAAATATATATACTTATAACAAAATTTACGTAAATATATATAAATACATATTTATGTTAAATAAATATATATAAACACTCAAATATATAATTTTATATTAATATAAATATATATAAACATAAGTAAGTATAAATATCTATATATATATATATATCTACACATATATGATGTAAAAATATATAAACATAAATATGTATAAATATTTACAAATGTATATAAAATCGATAATTATTTATTTTAAATGAAATGAATAAAAAACATTTATTTACATTTAGTTTATATGCTTTAAAATACATTTATATGTAAATATGTATTTATAAAAGTGATTTATTATAAGTAAATATAAGAAAATATGCATATATTTAATTATAAATAAAACTACATTGTGAAAAATGATAAAATTTCAAAACTATAATATCAATATGAATGTAATCCCTAAGAATAAACTCAATCCCCATCAAAAAAGGTAATAAGACCCCCTTAAATGAGGCTGAAAATCCATCGAACGTTAAAAAATTGGAGTACCCTGACTAAAAACTCAGTTTTGGAGGCCTTCTAGGCCTTTTTGAGGGTTGAAAAATAGCACAAAGATGACAGAGCTTAGTTTGGCCATCTACAACATAGTTCTCATCGTAGAATTCAATTTGATATGTGGTAGAGCCCAAACAGACACCCGAATCAAAAGTTATGGTTGTTTGAAGTTAAAGTTCAATTTCTTACATTTCTTGAAACTATTATAAATTTTATTATTTTAATTATTAGAAAATTTCAAACTAATTTGGTTTTATTTCATTTCATAAGCTTTGATTTGACTAGTTGTGGAGCTAAAACGAACTCATAGATCAAAATTTACAGTCAATTGATACTGAAGTATGATTTTCAACTTATTGAACTTTTATTTTTAGTTACAAATTATTATTAACTAATAATTATAATTATTTATTAATTAAAAAATTATAATTAACTAAAATTATAAATAATAAACTTTATATGAGAGTAAATAATAAATAATAAATCATAAATCATAAATAAACATATTTTTTTTAAAAATTTTTCCTTTAATTTAGCGGTAGTTTTTTAAAACCACCGCTACTTCCTGGCAGCTTTTTAAAAAACCTCCACCATAAAAATTTAATTTTTTTAATAAAAATAAAACTTTTTTTTGAAAAAAAATTTAAAAAAAATAAAAAAATATTTAAAAGACATTTATGACAGTTTTAACAACCATCACTAAAAAGGCACCATAAATTTTTTGTTGGGAAAAAATTTAGCGACTATTTTCAAAAAGCACCGTGAAAAAATTTCCAGGAAACACCATTTTTTGTAATGTTATTTCATCCCATGTAGTCTTGTATTTGTTCGATAATGGTTCATATCATTATTTTATATCTTCTAACTTGATCAATGTGTTGTGATTATGCTCAGATCTTATGCCATTTGTGATGGATCAATCCACTCCATTGGTAAGGAGGAAAAACATGGTTCTAAATATTCTGAGTGTTGGGTTATGATCACCGACCCTGAGGTCATGTGGGATTTCCTATATTTTGATCTTGATATCTTCAACCTTATAATTGGAATGGATCATATTATAGAAACCCAATTTTTTATTACATTACTATTACATCATTTTAAAGATAACAATATAAAAGCATTATACAACTAGGGTCCAATGGTTTAGTGTCTTGAAAAAATTAGGACCATACATAACATTTAAAAAATAAAACATAAACAGTTATTTAATTACTTATTCTATAGCTTCTTATTGGCCCTTGAATTCTCCTTAGTATAAGTAATTGCCTGAGGATATACATCAAAGAAAGGAGTGAGCTAAAAGCCCAATAAGAGGATAGATATGAACATGAATCAATATAACATGGGGTGAGAATAATAATCATCATAACATCATAATTATAACCATGATAGGAAACATTAGATAAAGGCATGGAATGTAGCAATGCATAAAAATGAAACATCATGTCTTAGTGGTCAACTACCACACATAGTTGTGAACAAAGCTAGCATCATGTTCATGCATAATTCACTTTATCTCATGAGATTATTCACATTAACCAATGCATTAGAGTGATATATAATTCAGGGTGCACCTATAACATCTTAAAATTTATATTGTGAAATATAATTCTGATCACACCCATCACATCATAACATTTACATTGCGCTATATAATTTTGGGTGCACCCGTTACATCATAAAATTTTCATTATCATGAAGACACATAAAACATATATCAATATTGAATATAAAATAACCAATGTAAAGTAATGGGTTTCATTTCATAAGTATAAATTCACAAACTTTAGGTTCCCAAATGAAATAGGTAATAACATACTTGATATAAGAATCATCGACCTTGAGTGAAGTAGAAACAATCTCGAGAAGTAAAAGGTGTGTTTTTTTGAAAGAAGAGTTATTTTGGAAATCATTATATTTGTCATAAACTCAAGTATAAAAATTTTATATACCACAAAAGGTAATATAATGATTAATAAATTATATTTAAGGAATATACATACTAAAATTGGGGTGAAAGAGGGAAAACCCAAAGAAAGAGAGTTCAGTTCGAGAAATCCCCATACCTTATGTCCCAATGATTTATTTACTTTAATATTCGGTATAATCACACTATATTAATTAATTAAAATATAAAAAACCTTTTATACATGAATTTTATTCATTATGGTTTTATTTAGTTCATTTATGGGCTTTTCGATGAGTTATAGAGTTTAATTTCATCATTCAGGAGTATTCATTTCCTTAGTTTTCACGACCAGTTCACTTGTACATATGAATGGAAGTTCATGTAAAATGAGGATAAATATCCAGAATTGTTATTATATGTTATTAATTATATTAAATAATTTTAAATGATATTATAAATAATTTGGTTATATGGTATGAAGATGAATCATTAGATAAAATTTATGATGATCATTTTAGGTTAATTTTGGCAGTTTTTCGATCATAATGAACTCATTTTGTTCAATCATTTAGTATTATGTATATAATCTAGTTCAAGAACATAAAGAGTATTGTAAAATAAATTTTACAATAATTTTAAACAATTATAATTTTTTCATTAATATCCTTTAAGGCATTAAATGAAAATGAAAGTGCATCACCCATGATGTCAGAAAATTGACATATCACGCGCGATAATTTCATTTTTAGTATAAATGAGAGAGAGGAAGGAGTTTCATGATGTATCTTCCATTAACATGATATCATTCAAGTATATCAAACATACTAGAGTTATTATTCCATTTTTATATGATAATTCGAGGATAAGATAAGAAAATAAATGAAATTGAAAAGAAATTAAAAGAAAAAGGAAGAGGATTTTACATCTTGGATTTATCGTCCTTAAGAACCTCCTTAGAGAAAAGGTTTTGGTATTTTGATGATACCAATGGATCATTGAAGTGGTAGAGGGTATTGGGGAGAGTTTTGGATAAAAATAGGGAAAGGGTCAAATCTTGAGAGGTGCGAGGAGAAGAGGGGGTGAGGGGTGGTATTTATAGCGGAGGAGAGGGGTGTTTTCTCATAATTTAATTCATTAGTTTATTATTTTTCTCAAGAAAAGAAATAGTGTTGATTCTTGAGACTAAATACAATAATTAGATCATGTGAGTTTGAAATAATGGTCTTACATCATCCATGACTCAAGGAATAGTGTATTTAACTTATAATGTATATATATCGTAAATTACCATATTTTACTATTCACCAAAAATTCAAGTATTTTAGAAAAATTATGAAAAAATAACCCTAAGAATTTTTCGATTCATATAATTCAAAAAAGAACTCAATTTTATGAAAATAATTTTCTAAATATGAGTAATTTAATTTTTAATTAAAATCATCATTTACTTGGAAAATACAGATTCTAAAACTATAACTGATTTTGTATCACTTTGAAAAATTAATTAAGGTCTCATAAAATTATATTAAAATCATAAGACATAAAAATATTAATTTATGAATACATTTTATGAAAATAAATTTTATTTTAAATTATTAAATTAATCATAAAATTGTAATTATTACTTACAAAAATGCCGACCCTTAATTAATAATTTTTAAAACATTTATTTACTTAGACTATGATGTAATTATACCATACTTTCATTTATAAGATGCCTAAATTTTATTTATGCTTTCATGGGTGAGGTTACCATTCATTTGGCCAGTTTACTATTCATAAGGGTCATATTACTATTCCTAAGGTCAAGTTACCATTTCATCACTATCAATTCCTTAACTTCTAGAAATACTTCTTATTTAATTAATTATTTATTTAAATTTTTTTTAATATGGTCTATAAGTGATTTTATGTGATTTATACTATATGTAATTACTATAATAACGAAGAAATTCCATTGATAAAAGTTTGGGTCATTACATTTTCCCCCCTTTTGAAATTTCACATTCGAAATTTCATTTTTCATAAACAGTTGAGGGTACTTCTACTTTATCACCTCCTATGGTTCCCAAGTTGCTTCTTTATACTTATAGTTCCTCTATAACACTTTGACCAGGTGGGTAGTGTTGTTGCGTAAAACATTATCACTATGGTACAAAATCTTTACTGGTTTCTCTACATATAAGAGATCATCTTCTAGTTGTACCACCTCTGAGTTTAGTACATGTGAGTGATCTGGTATGTACTTCCTCAAGAGTGATATGTGGAACACATCATGAACTTGAGCCATATTCGGTGGAAGTTCAAGCTGATAGCCCATGAATCTGATGTGATCAAGGATCTCAATGGGGCTAATGTACCTTGTTCTTAGCTTCCCATTCTTTCCAAACCACATGGCTCTCTTCCGTGGTGATATTAAAAGGAAAAATTTATCAAAAACATCGAACTGCAAGTCCCTTCGACAGTTGTCAGCATAGATCTTTTGCCAAATTTGAGAAGATTTGATATGTTTTTGGATGTATTGAACATTCTCTATCATCTCTTTCACAAGATCAGGTCCCAGTAGCTTTATTTCACCAACTTCATCCCAACAGGTTGGAGTTCTACATCACTTTCCATACAGATCTTCTTATGGAGCCATCTGAATACTCGAGTGAAAGATATTGTTGTATGAGAACTCTACCAATGGTAGATGCTGATCTAATCCAATTTTGAATTATAAAGAGGATAATCTTAGTATATTTTTGAGTATTTGAATAGTCCTTTTAGACTAACCATTAGTTTGCGGGTGATAGGCTGTGCTGAAATTTAATTCAGTACTCAAAGTATATTAAAGACTCATTTGGAATTTTTATGTGAACCTGAGATCACGATCATAGAAAATCGAGAGTATAACTTCATAAAGTCTCAACACTTCCTCCACATATATCTTATTAAGTTTTTAAATTTTTATATATTCCTGAAAAGTAATAAAGTTGGAATCCTTATTCAGTCGATCCACCATAACCCATATCACATTATTTCCTTTGGATGTCTTCGGGAGACCCGTGACAAAGTCTATAGTGACATTATCCCATTTCCACATGGGTATAGGCAATGGTCACATCATCTATTTGGACTTTTTTTGCTCATCTTTAAATTGATGACATATCAAGCACCTTGAGATATACTCCACAATCTCCTTATCTATGTTGTCCCACTAAGAGTGTTCTCAGAGATCATAGTACATATTAGTACTCCTGATATGGATAGATAAATTTGAGCTATGTGCATTATCCAAGAGATCCTTCTTTTTCCCAAGTGATGAAGGCATAAAAATCATTGTTCCAAACGGAATCACACCATCATCATCAATATGGAACTCTTGCAGCTTATCTTACTTTACTGTATTAACCTTATTTTATAACTCTAGATCACCCCTTTGTGCCTCCTTAATCTTCTCTGGGATAGATGGTTGGGAAATAATTTGGGGAAGGTAGGGTTTATTCCCTGCTATTATGATTTCCAAATACATCATTTTCATATCCATGAAGATGTAGCATTTCTTAATCCACAACATGGATAGAGTAACTGGATATTTTCTACTAAGAGAATCTGCTACCTTGTTCTCCTTGCCAGGATGATAGCGAATAGATCAATTGTAGTATTTTATTATCTCTAACAATATCCTTTTATTCATATTGAGATCATTTTTTTGAATACATACTTTAGGCTCTTGTGATCGGTATATATGTCACACTTCTCACCGTATAAGTAGTACCTCCATATTTTTAAGGAAAAAATCACTGCTGTTAGTTCCAGATCATGAGTCAGGTAGTTCTTCTCAAGGATATTCAACTACTGTGAGGCATAGGTTATCACATTATCATTTTTCATGAGTACACAACCCAATACTTTCTTGGAAGAATCACTTTATATGACAAAAATTTCTCCACTTTTCGATAATGTGAGTACATGTGTGGTGATCAACCTTCTCTTTATCTCCTTGAATATTTCCTCACATTCTTCCGTCTAAACATACTTTACCAATTTCCTTGTAAACTTCGTTAGAGGTCTTGGAAATCATGAGAATTTTTCACAAAACATATATAGTGCCCAACTTATCCAATAAAACTACAAATTTTCATGACACTAGAGGGTTTGGTCCATTCCTTAATTGTCTTTCTTTTTGAAGGCTCCATATAAATTCCCTCAATTGTGATTACATGTCCCAAGAATATTACTTACTACATAAAAAAGTAACACTTTATGAACTTGGATCACAAATTATTCTTCTTTAATGTCACCAAAACAAGCCTTAGTTGTTCTTTATGTTCCTCCTTTATCTTAGAGTAAATGAGAATATCATTTATGAACAATACCACACATTTTTTGAGGTAATGTATATAGAATCTATTCATAAAATACATGAATATTTTAGGGGAATTGGTAATTCCTAAGGGCATTACCAGAAAATCATAGTGACCGTACCTTGTATGAAAGGTAGTCTTATGAATATCTTCATTCTTCACCTTTAGCTGATGATATCTAGAATGAAGATCCACATTTGAGAAGTACTAAGCTCCTCTCAACTGATCGAACAAGTCATCAATCCTTGGAAGATGATACTTTTTATTTATGGTGATCTTGTTGATTTCACAATAATCGATACACATCTACATTGATACATCCTTATTCTTAACAGAGAGAACTGGCACACCCCAAGGTGATGCACTAGGGTGTATTAACCCTTTTTCCAAATGCTCTTAGAGATGCTTATTTAACTCATCCACTTTGATAGGATCCATCCTATAGGGACACTTTGAGATAGGAGTAAATCTAGGTATGAGTTATATTGAGAACTCTACCTCATGATCTAGGGAAATTTCAGGAAACTCTTTAGGAAATAAATCATTGTATTCCCTCATGATGCGAATTACCCTGAGGTTGATAAATTCCTTTGACTCAACCATTTCAGAAAGGTATGATTCTTTACAAGGAATCAACACCCACACCATTGACGTATTTTCCAAAGGAGATTCATGAACTTCCTTACATTTTTATAAGAGCATGGGATGGTTTGGAATATGAAAAGATATTTCCTTTTTCCAACACTTTATATGTTATCTATATAATGAGATCCAATCCATTCCTATTATATTGTCAAATTCCACCATGGTAAGTATCATGAGATTCACTGGAAGAATATTACCACATATTCTAGTAGGAGAAGTGTCCAAAACTTGGGTTGCAATGATTGCTCCACTAGTGTTTTTACGAATATCTCTATTTCAAGGTTCTGAGGATTCGATGAAATAGTTCTATAAAAATTTCAAGATATAAAGGAATGTGTAGAACCAAAATCAAATAATATTTTTCCATTATTGAGTGAATAAGAATTTTACCTTATATGACTTCATTTTCTTGCTCCACTTTTTTTGTAGTGATGACATAAGCCTTTCCTTTATCCTTTGGATTTGGTGGATGCTGATACTGATTACCCTTGAGGACTCAAGGTTTAGTGCACCAGCTTTCATAGTTCCCTTGGTAACTACAATTATAGCATTGGACCATGGGAAATACTCTCCTTTCCTCCACCACATTTTCCTACTTCTTCATGTCTTTTCGACATTCATAAGCTTGGTGGACTTCTCTCCCACACTTGTAGCATTTACCTGTCCCTTTGAGGCAGTTCCCATGATAATTCTTCCCATATTTTTGATATGTTGGTGGTTGAGTTTTCTTTACACCTTTGTTATGATATCCTCTATCTTGAAACTCCAAATTTCATTTCTTATCACCATATCCAAGGGAAAATTTTCCAAGATTCATCTTCACTTTGAGAGCACATCAAAAAAATTATTCATAACTCATAATGTCTCGAATTAAAAGATATTTTAGAAGGTATGGTTTTAAACCACTAAAGAATCTATAAAGTTTCTATCATTTTTTATAACAAAACCTGAAGCATACCCTAAAATGCTTGTACAATTTTATTTGTAAGCCACGATAGATTCACCTTAATTTTTCTTCAGTTATATGAATTATATCTCCATATTTGTACAAAGAGTTCGAGGGAAATACTTGTTAAGAAACATTATCTTAAATTATTCCCACTCCATCTCTTCAATTTTATCCTTCAGATTGGTAATATTAATCACATCCCACCATTTATTTTCCTCTCCATCTAAATGGTAAACGGGCATAGTCACCTTCTTCGTATTAGAATAGTAAATCATAGAATAGATCTTCTCGATCAATTTGATCCACTGTTTCATGACTAGTGGATCGAAAGATCTCATAAACGTCAGTGTTCATTTCCACATAAAACACTTTATAGCTAGTTTCTCCCTCTTAGGTTAAGGAGGACATTCCACATTATTCAGTTCATTTTTTATAACCTGAGATAGCTAGGTAAGAATCACCATGAAATTTTGAACTCCACATCCCAAAGCATTGGGGATGTCGTTGAGGAAATTCTTGCATTTTTCATTATATGGTTTTTTGTCCTAGTGTATCCTAGTTCCCACCATTTTATAAAATAAAAAATGTTAGAACCAAATAGAAGTTAACAAATCATGAATAAATAATTTATTCTTTTGAACAATTAAGTCTAAAGGAATATCTCGTGGGATCCCTTTGTTTAGAATTTTCTAAAATAATGATTCTTGGGTACTTACTTATTATTAGTCTCAAAATAAGTGATTTCACTATGGTTATCTAATATTATTTACCAAATTAACTAAATCATGATCCGATACCAAATATAGTGACCCTTCTTTTTCTTACATTACAATTACATCATTTAAAGCTTACAATATAAAAGCATTACACAACTAGGATTCAAAGGTTTAGTGTCTTGGGAAAATTAGGACCATACATAACATTTAAAAAATAAAAAACAAACATATTTTTAATTTCATCTTCTCTAGATTCTTATTTTCCCTTGAATTATCCTTTTTACAAGTAATCACCTAAGGATATACATCAAATAAATGGGTGAGCTAAAATCCTAGTAAGAGGATAGATATGAACATGAATCATTATAAAATGGGGTGAGAATAATAATAATCATGAAATCATCATTATAACCATGATATGAAACATTATATAAAGGTATGGAACATGGAAATGCATAAAAATAAAACACCACGTCTTAGCGGTTAACTACCACATATAGTTGTGAACAAAGCTAGCATCATGTTCAATCACAATTCACTTTATCTCATGAGATTATTCATATTACCCAATGCATATGATATCTATATAATTTTGAGTGCACCCATAATATTATAACATTTACATTGTTCTATATAATTCTGGGTGCACCCATCATATCATAACATTTACATTGCACTATATAATTCCGGGTGCACCCATCACATCATAACATTTACATTATCATGCATGACACATAGAACATATATGAATATTTAACATAAAATAACCCATGTAAATGAATGGGTTTTATTTCATAAGAATACATTCATAAAATTTGGTTTACCAAATGAAAGAGGTAATAACATACTTGATATAAGAATCATCAACCTTGAGTGAAGAAGAACCAATCTTGAGAAGTAAAAAGGTGTGTTTTTTTGAAAGACGTGTTATTTTGGAAAACATTATGTTTGTCATAAACTCAAGTAGAAAACATTTATATCCCATAAAAGGTAAGATAATTATTAATAAATTATATTTAATAAATATCCATACTGAAAATGTGGTGAAATAGGGAAAACCCAAATAAAGAGAGTTGGGTTCGAGAAATCCACTTGCCTTATGTCTGAATGATTTCTTCACTTTAATATTTTGTATAATCACATTATATTACTTAATTAATGAAAAAATAACCTTTTATACATGGATTTGATTCATTATGGTTTTATTAAGTTCATTTATGGGCTTTTCGATGAGTTATAGTTTAATTTCATCTTTCAGGAGTGTTCGTTTTCATAGTTTTCACGATCGGTTCACTTGTATACATGAGTGAAAGTTCTTGTAAAATGAAGATAAATAAAAATAATTGTTATTATAATTTATTAATTATATTACATAAGTTTAAATGATCTTATAAATAATTTGTTTATATGGTATGAAGATGAATTGTTAGATAAAAGTTAATAATGACTGTTTTAGGTTAATTTTGGCGGTTTTTCGATCACAAAGAACTCATTTTGTTTTATAATTTAGTATTATGTATATAAGTTAGTTACAGAACATAAATAGGGTTTTAAAATAAATTTTAAAATATGCATGAACCATTATAATGGCTTCATTACCATCCTTGAATGAATTAAATGAAAATGAAAGTGCATCGCCCATGATGTTGGTAAATTGACACATCATGGGCGACAATTTCATTTTTAGTATAAAAGAGAGAGAGAGGAAGGAGTTTCATGATGGATATTACATTAAAATGATATAATTTAACTTTATAAAACATACTGGAGTTATCATTCCATTTTGATAATATAAGGTGAGTAGAAGAGAAGAAAAGATATGAAATTGAAAATAAATTAAAAGAAAAAGGAAGGGGATTTTACCTCTTGGATTTATCCTCATTGAGAAACTCCTTAGGGGAAAGGATTTGGTATTTTTATGGGAAAAAGAGCTCATAGACGTTGTATAGGTGCTTTGGGAGAGTTTTTGTTAGAATTTGGATAAGTATAGAAGTTTGAGATGTGTGAGGAGAAGAGGGGGGTGAGGGGTGGTATTTATAGTGGATGAGAGGAGTGTTTTCTCATTATTTAATTCATTACTTTATTATTTTTCTCAAGAAAATAAATAATGTTTATTATTGAGACTAAATATAGTAATTAGATCATGTTATTTCTAACCAATGGTTCTTACATCATCCATGAATCAAGTAATAGTGTATTTAACATATAATGTATATATACCCTACATTACCGTATTTTACTATTCACAAAATTCAAGTATTTTAGAAAAAACAAAACAAATAACCCTAAATTTTTTCAACATTTAGAACTAAAAAATGAACTCCATTTTATGAAAATAATTTTCTAAATATGAGTAATTTAATTTTTAATTAAAATCAACATTTACTTGGAAAATTCAGATTTTAAAATTATAACTGATTTTTAAAGAGTTTGAAAAATTACATAAGGTTTCATAAAATTATCTTAAAATAACACGACATAAAAATATTAATTTATGAATAAATTTTATGAAAATAAATTTCTTTTAAATTATTAAATTAATCATAAAATTATAATTATGACTTACAAAAATTACAATATTTAATTAATAAATTTGAAAACATTTTTTTAGTTAGACTATGATATAATTATACCATACTTTCATTTATAAGACTCCTAAGTTTTATTTATACTTTCATGGGTGAGGTTACCATTCATTTGGCTGGTTTACTATTCATAAGGGTGTATTTTACTATTCCCAAGTTCAAGTTACTATTTCATCTGTGTTGGTTCCTTAACTTATAGAAATAATTATTATTTCATTAATTATTCATTTATAAAGTTTTATTATGGTATATAAGTGATTTTATGTTATTTATACTATATGAAATTACTATTATAAGGTAGAAATTCCATTGATAAAAGTTTGGGTCGTTACACATGGTTTATTTCAAGGACTAGATCGATTGTTATCATAATCAATTTCAGTTTCTATTTTATTATGGGGATACTCATGTATTTGAGAGTGAGTGTGATACTGGATCTAAGAGAGTGGGATCTAATTTTCTTATGGTCATAATGATCTCATACCAATTTTTGGAGATGTTTCTTGATGTTGTTGACCAACATTTAAGTGGTCTTCCTCATGCCATTTTAAGTGAGTAATCAGAGGTATTTCCTAATATTTTTTCTAGGTTAACACGTTATAGAGAGGCCAAGTTTACTATTGAACTAATTCTGGGGATGAGTACAATATCATCACATGGAACCCACTGATTTGAAGAAACTTAATGGTCCCCATGAGTATCTTTAGTCCAAAGGATTTATTCTTCTGAGTGATCTAGCTTGGGCTTTATTGGTTCTCTTCATAATGAAAGAAGATGAAAGACTATGAATTTGTGTTAATTACCAAAACCATTATCAATTGAATGTTAGGAATAAGTATCATTTTCATAGGATTTATGGTATGTTTCATAAAATTAGGGTATACTAATGATTTTCTAAGATTGATCTATAATCGGGGTACCATCAGTTAAGATTCAGAGTTGAGGATGTTCCTAAGATAGTATTCTGGAGAAGTTAAAGAAATTATGAGTATTTGGTTATGCCATTTGGTCTTACAAATGATCCTATGGTGTTTATGGATTTTATGAACCAAATATTTAATTAGTTCTTAGACTATTTCAAAGTTGTTTTTTGGATTATATTTTTTATATTCCACAACGGAGTAAGAACATAGGGACCATTTGGATTTTATTCTTAGAATTATAAAAGATCACCATCTGTATGGAAAACTTTGAAAATTTTAGTTTTGTATCCAAGAAGTAAAGTTTCCAAGACACATTATATCTGAAAGAGAAATTTTAGTGGATCCTGAAAAGATGTAGGAAGTGATGTCTTGAGAGAAACCCAAGAATGTGTTTGAGATTCAGAGTTTCTTATGATTGGCTAGTTATTATAGGTGGGTTTTTTAGGATTTCTACAAGATTACATGTCTTATGGAAGAGTTTACCTATAAGGGTGTTAATTTTGAATGTAATGATAAGTATTAGAGACCATTTGAGGAATTAAAGTTGAGATTAAATTCAGCTCTAGTTCTAATCCTAATGGAATTAGGTTCGGGTAACAACATCTTTTATGATGCCTTTGGTATGATATTAGGATGTAATTTGATGTAGGGGAAATAGGTGGTGGCCTATATATCTCCCCAACTATTCCCCCATGAGAATAATTATCCTAACCAAGATCTTTATTTTTATATGGTGATACATTCCATCAATACTTTGTGCCACTATCTCTTTATAGAGCGCTTTACTATATATTCAAATCATAATAGCATGAAGTATATTTTTACCCATTTGGATCTAAACCAATGAAAGAGGAACTAGGTTGAGTATCTTTATAAATTTGTATTTTATATTTCATACACACTTGGAAAAGGGAATGTGGACACTGATTCATTTATCTAGAAGTTAAAAACTCAAGAATCAAAGTAATTAGTGAAAAAATGGTCTTTGATGAGGATTCTTTCTAAGATGTTCTTAGATGTGGAAGAAGCTAATGGGTTTGTGTTCTTAGATTATGTGGAAGTGAATTATTCATTTTATGACCGTATTCAGATTAGATAATCAAAAAACACTATTTTTTTTTATCATTTTAGTAAAATACTTTATGGATGGGAGACCTCAGGTTATTGGTCCCCATCTCCTGATAGAATATTTCATTTCTGAGGTAGATTTTTTATTCTGATTACTCTGAGGTAGGAGTTGATAAATAATGCACATAAGTATAATTTGTCTATACACCATGGGATTAAAAATATGTATCATTATTGGAGATATTGGTATTGGTGGTCGAGGATGAGGCATTTGATTGCATACTTCATATCATGATGCCTTACCTTCTAGAATAATAAGGTGGAGTGTGAGAGAACTACTAGTTTTTTGTAGCCTTTACCCATTCAAGTACAGAAATAGAATGAAATATCTATGGACTTAATTATTAGTTTACCATATAAACCTAGTGGTAAATATTTTTTGTGGTGTTCATTCATCTAATCCTAAAATCAGCTCATTTCCATCCTATTCATAAGATGATGGAGGTAGAAAATCTTGGGGGATTGTAAGTATGATATATCATGAAACTCCATGGTGTACCTTCTACTATTGTTTCTAATAGAGATTATTGATTTACATATTGGTTTTGGAAAGGTCTTTCAGGAGGTGATGGGAACCAAATTTAAGTTAATCATAGTGCATCACCCTCATATGGATGGATAAACTCAGTGATCTATTTAAATTCTTGAGGATATGGTTCTAGCATACATGCTTGATTTCTGTGGTTCATGGGATTTTTTTCCCTTGGTTGGGTTTTCCTATAAAAATAACTACCTGGATTTTATTAATATGATTCCTTTTGAATTATTTTGAGTTTAGTGATGTATATATCATTTGTGTTGGGTAGAGTTGAGAGAATCTTGTTTAGATAGACCAAGTCTTGTTTAAGAGATGATAGAAAAGGTATAGTTGATCCAAATGAGGTTAGTGATAGATCAAAGTAGTAATAAATTCATTTCCCATTGGAGTTTTTGGTATGTTATTGTGTTTTCCTCAAATATTTTCATTATTTAGGGAATCATAATTTGGGTAGACATGGTAAGTTATCACCATGGTTTATTTGACCTTTCGAAATCATTGAATGTCTTGGAATGGTGGTAAAATAGTTGGAATTACAGTATCACCTAATATTGATTCATGAAAAGTTTCATGTTTCCCAATTGAGGAAGTATCAACTGAAACCTTCTCATGTGATAGAATGGGAATTTACTGATCTTGATCATGATACCTCCATGGTTGAGCATCCCGTTCTGATTATGGATTGTTATTATAAGGTACTTCATGGTAAAATGAATCCTTTAGTCTCTGTACTTTGGTAGTATAGACTATATATCTAGGATATGTGGTAGTGTGAAGTGATGATGATGCTGTTGGGTACTTATCTCTTTGTGAGTATAGAATCCTGAGCACTTTTTGGGGATATAAAGTGGAATAGTGAGGAGAATTGTGATACCCTTATGGTCATAGGTATGTTTTAGTTTGGTTTTATTTTTTCTATCTTATGGTTTAAAGGATTTTGGGAGTTTAGGTTGAGATTTTTTTATTTTGGGAGAAATAGGCATAGAACACAATCTACTCACAGTTAGTAGTGACCGTACAATTTTTGTGCAATATGTCCCTATTAGCTCTAGTGGTATTTTTCATGGTTTGATCATGGTTTGTCTAACCATGTGAGATCCTTAGGTAAATAGTGTGGATGGTTATGTTTGGGTCTAGAGGAAGTTACAAAGATTTCAAATGATTTTTCTAACAATGAGAATACTCCCATATAACTGTGCAGTTTGGTTTTCAAGGTATAATAGAGACCAGATGGTTAGTACACGGGTTTTCTAACTGTGTGACCTAACCATACAACTCAAACAACTTTATTAATAATGGAAAATTACCCTGATACGCTTTCTTGATTTTAACCAAAATCTCACCAAAAGATATTATTATATTGAACTAGGATTTCCTTGATTCTCTAAAAGGTTCTACCTTGGTCACTTGGTGATTTTCTATATATTTGGGTGGATTTCATCAATGTATGTGAAAATTACCTCTCGATTACTCTTATTTTCTCTTAATCTACTATTGATATCTCTTTCACTTGATTCATTAAAATCCTAATGGGGAATTAAAGACATATCTAGGCTATTGAGTGTGGAATTTATGATGTTTCTTATTGATATAGGATTGTGAGGACAATATCTATTTATTTTCTTTCCTTATTTTTGAATGCGACTAAGTTTCATCCATTGGAAGTGTAGGTGTCTCCATAAAATCATTCTTTATTATGGAATAACTTTTTATTCTTGTTTTTTCCTTTATTTTGTCTTATGAAAATGATTGATTTGATATCTATAAGGTCTATTTTGTGTAAATTCATATTTTTTTTGGCATGGTAATTGTTTTTTAAATGGGTTTCCTTTAAAATTTATTTTACGTATTTAATGTGTTTGATGACATACTTAAAATATGGGGTTGCTCTAAAATAGGTTTTCAAGCATGGTATTAATAATGTTTTTCTTGTGTAAATTCCCTATTAAATTTTGGTCATGATTTAATTAAATGGTTTTAGGAAAAAATAGAAAATTGGGAACATTAGGTGCATGGGGTTATAGACATATGAAAACCTTAGTGAGTGTGAAACTAATAGGGGTTATTATTGTGATACCAATAGACTATATCTATAATTAGTATCATCAGGATTCAAATTATATTATTTAATGTTCCTTTCATTTCATAGTCATATATTCCTATAGTCTAGATCACATTTGTACTCAGTTTATTTTTTATGGTAATTTTCATACTTTGATTTCTTACATATTTTTCTTTCAAGATATGGATGCTTTTTGACTACTTCCCTCTATGTTGTCATTAGATTTTATTTCCATATTCTTGTGGCTTTGAAAATAGAATCCTTTAAAATAAACCAAAGGATGTTTTATTAGAAATAGTTTCATGAATTTTTTAATGAAACTTGTTTTGTTTTAAGTATACAAATAATGGTTTCATAGTGAAAAAATTATATAAATTTATTATGACATCTAAATGGGAATTTTACTCACACCCTAAAAATTCCATTGGGAATATGAAGACTTTGTATCATAGGATATAAGAAAATTGAAGGAAATCATGTAGTTTGATGACTTATATTGGTTGGTTTCACTTTGTAGTGGTTTGGGATGGTGGTGATGAATGGTTACCTAGAGACTTGATTATAGTCCTAGATATGTTTTATTTACAAGAATATCCTTCTAGGTTTTTTATGTCTCATGGTTATATACCTATTATTCGTTGAGGTTCTATGATTATTTACCTTTATCTTGTTATATTTGAGGCATTTTCTATTGTGTTTTCATGGTGAAATATTTTCCATGGGTTTTTATATTGATACCTAGATGCTTGTCACTAGCCCATGGAAAAAAATAATGTTATTCAGGAATTAATGTGGGTCAACTTGGGTGACATGTTAGGTCAAACTGGGTTGGTTCATTACAAGAAAAATGGCCGAACATACCAGTCTGGTAAAAATTTATAGATCTCATGAAACATTCTCTAGAATTATTCTTACAATACTAATCATAATAGGATAATTTAATTTTTTTACCTTTAGATTTATTTGATGAATGGTTCCCCATTACCCTCCACATGGTTCGCTTCTTATCCTTATTTTTTTAGAAGTATAAAACTCCATTTCAACTTTCTTAGAACATCAAAAAATATCCTCATAACTTCAAACTCACGAGTAAACAAATCCTTTCATTAACTTAGCATCAATCATGAGTAAAATCTATCAATTATACTATCATAGACAAGAATAAAATTGGATTCATACCACGCTAATCTGGTGCAATTTTATTTAAAGGAAGCAACTAACTCCTCATACTTTTGATTTAATTCCAAGATTTGTATTTCTATTCTATATCCAAAAAATTTAGGAAAATATTTCTCAAGGAAAATATCATTAAATTTTATTCATTAAATGAAATCAATATTATCGTTTTCCTTGGTGTTATTAATCAGATACCACCACCAATTTACTTCACATTAGAAACTATAAATATAAAGCTTTATATTTTGAAACTTAAAACATCCCAAAACATCAAATATCTTTTCCAAATCATTAATCCACCCTTCATATTTCATAGGGTCTTAGGTTACCCAAAAATATAGAGGGATCTATTTCATGAAATGATCCACTATCAGCATGTTCCTCAATGGATAATTTGACCACTATATTTAATGGTTATCACTATTAATATCTAGCATAAATTGAGTTAACACATCCAAACACTATTCAACTCTGACTCTAACCATTTCAAGTTGCTGATTCAGAAGGATTTTATCCTCTTATTTCCTTCTTAAGACATTCACCCTATTTAATTTGATGAAAAACATTTTAAAACCTAAATATATTAGATGAAGCAACATGGAGAACCTAAAAAATAATCTCTTTATAATATTACCATATATTAGCATCCCTAAGGTGTCTTTTCCTAACAACATACTAACCTATAAAGTTATGAAAACCTTTCTCTAAGACCATATAAAATAACCCATATCTTAAAAAACCCACAATTATGAGTTTGTTTGAAATTATTTTAGTTTATTACTTTCCCATAATCTTTTAGGTTAATAGCTTTAGATAATTAGGAAAACCATTATAAAACAAAGTGTACAGTTCCATACAGTGTGTTGTTTTTTCACTTAAATAGGTTATTCTGTGGACACTCCTATTTTATTCATGATTTTTTTAATATTTTAATATGAGTGATCATATAAGAAATAATAAACTTTATATAGTTCCTACTTATCCCTAAATCCAGTGATTTTTTTAAAATGTAGGATGATAATTGAAATGTTAGTAATAGATATAAAAAGGAATGAAATCTATTAGTGCATTTGAAAATCATGTAAATCAATATTATTTTACCTTTTTTACATAATAAAATTTGATCTCAAATAATCATTTACTCAATCATGATTTCAAAATTATCACTTATTTTTTTTTGAAAAAATCACAATACAGAATAATGGAAAAAAATAATCATCAAAGTTTTATAGAAAACTTGATAACTCATAAAAAATATTCCTTGAAAAAAAATCCTTTCACTCTTAAAAGATCATAAACATTTATTTAATCATAAGCTCATTAGATTACCTCATAAAATAAAAATATTTACATTAAAACAGATTTCACGTATATAAAAATCATGTAATAATCTTTCGACATTATTCTTATAATTACCCATATAAGAAGCCTCACAATGGAATAACCTACTCGGTTAATTCCAGAATGCCACCTTTGGAGAATATATCATTACCCAATGAATTAGATGAAAATATCTATGAAAACTAATATATTTAATACTCTTTATTTCATGATTTTTTTACACAAAGGTACACATAATATGAAACAACCCAAAAATCTCATACTTTGTTTAATTGTAAAAATATTATATTAAATGGATTAATTTATAGTTAAAAAAACTAATAAGATTTTTAAAATAATTTCCTTTGAATATAATAATTTAAATTATGTGTTTTAATACTTCTAATTAATATTTTTCAAATTTTTTTTCTTTATTTAAAGAAATATTTTAAAATATATATTTTTATTAAATAGAATTTATTTTTATCAAAATTTTTGTTTAACAGAATATTTGAAATAACAATTATATTAATATATGATTATATTTAATTTGGTTTCATAAATTTTGACCTTCGAAAAAAATGTTATATATATATACATACATACATACATACATACATACATACATACATACATACATACATACATACATACATACATACATACATACATACATACATACATATATACATACATACATACATACATACATATATACATACATGTATGTATATGAAACTAAAATTGTTAATTTTTAGTTATGAAAAATTAGTTTAAATGAATATAATATAATTATTAGTTTTAAATTATAAAATATGTTTACATTTATTTTTTAAAGATAAACTTAAAATAATATACAATATTTATATAAATTATATTTAGAAATTAAATAATAATAATAATAATAATAAAATAATAATAATAATAATAATAATAATAAAAATAACAATAATTAAGGGAAAAATATTTTTAAGAAAATTATTTTTTTAATAAATATATGAATTTATTTTATGTGTATGTTTTATTATTTTTTTAAATTATATGTATGTTTATAAATACATATAATTATAATTTTCTATATAAGTTTTATGTAATTTAATATATATATATATGTGTGTGAGTGTGTATCATTATTTTATTATATATTTATTTTATTTTATTATTCAAAATGTTTTTTATGAGTTGTAGAAAAAACAACACATATCATTAAAAAAAAATATTATGTTTATGTATTTTAGAAATTGTAATGATGGAATCAAAATAAAATAAGTAATATATTATTATAATGATATGTTGACTAAAATTAAGGTGTTTATGAGTAGAGATTGGCGTGACTCACAAAAAGAGGAAAAGTGAAAAAAGGGATAAATGAAAAAATGCTAAATGAATAAGAAAAATTGAAAATGAAAATAATATAAAAAAGGGGAAGTGAAGGGGGGGGGGATTGTGGAAAAGGGGTGGCATATAAGGGGGTTTAGGATTCCTTTAGGGTTTAGGTGAGTCGACCCAAGGGAAGAAAGGGGCGCCTTCAGGTTCGATCTAGGAGGAGTCACGACTGAGGTCGAGTCATGCTAAAGTGGGGGAGTTGTCCGTGGGAGGCGCACTGTAACCAGAGTCGAAGGCATGTTGGTTCGATTTGAGGTAGAGATCCATGGTTCATTGTAACACCCTAAGATTTTTTGAAATATATTACTTTTATTTTCTTTGATGTATTCTATTGTACACTACACCAAGATTATCTTGTACTATACGCAGCACCATATTAACTTGCAGTATACACAACACTATTTTTGGCTTGTGTTACACACAATTTCAAGTTCGTTTTGTAGAAATTATTCTATGCAACATTAAGTATAGATTTTTTTTAATGTATAAATTAAATAAGTTTTGATTATATTATACGCACCACCAAAGGGAGCTTGCACTACACGCAACCCTAACTTGTCTTGCATTACACGCAATCAAGACCTTCTTCGATAGTCTGTGTTGTACGCAATACTGAGCTTCACTAAACAAATATATATTATTATAATATTATGAACTAGCCGTTATGATTATTATTAACTAAAATTTTAATTTTATAACATTATTATTCATCTTACACATTT
This sequence comes from Viscum album, assembly GCA_963277665.1. Lineage (NCBI taxonomy): Eukaryota > Viridiplantae > Streptophyta > Magnoliopsida > Santalales > Viscaceae > Viscum > Viscum album. The sequence goes on from OY728121.1 coordinate 770,870,334, forward strand.
TCTAGAACATGGTATGAGAACAAAATAAATTTTTCTTGTAAAATAAGTATTTTTCAAAAAATGCAGTTTTTCCACCTTTTGATGGCGCACCCACTTTAAATTTAGTTTTTGACATGTTTATAAGTTTAATTTTACAAAATAAAGTTCTTATTTGGAATCAGGATATAAAAATTTACTTTGGATAAATTTTTCATATTATTCTGATAACTTTCATATTTTAATGAATAGTAAAAACATGCTATATTTTAATTAAAAACATTATTTTTAATCATAATAATTTATATGGTTAAATTATAATATTTAATGGTTTAAAAGTATAAATAGAATACATTTTTACTATTTAATATAATGTATTTCATTATCATTTATTTTACATTGAATTCATAGGTAAAATCATTTCAATCTTTTGCAATGTTTTAACTTTTAAAACTTGTTTTCTAAATAACGATATTAATTTTAAATTATTTTTTGAAACTTATGTGATTTGAATTTGGAAAAATGGATTCCATATTTGGAATCATTAAGTACAAATTATGTTAATAGGATAATTTTTATTTTTGGGCACTATGAATTGTAACTACGGTAAATTTTATTTACCCTAGTTAAAGGTAAATCGGGTAATTAATAGTAAATATAATATTATAAGATTACCCTAACACTTGTCTTAATATATTTGGATGATTATATTTTGCCTTAAATCATACTTGGGTCGAAATGGAATCTAATGGAACCCACTTTTATTTGATTAAGACCATTTATTTATTTTATTTAAAGGAAAGTGAAATATGTCTCAATCAAACTTTAATAATAAGATTATTTTTAATATAAGATTATACAGAATATAAATTAGATTATAAATACTCATTTTAAATCTAAAATATTTTTATTTATCATGGTAATTTATGTGTAATTTTTAAGAAATATTTTATTACCTTAATAGATTATACATTAATGAATTAGAAATTATTGATTTTGTGAAAAATCAATAATATAGTTTTTATTAAAATAATAATACCTATCCAAAGGACTTGAAACTTGACCAAACATTATTTTTAGAGTATATATATACCCTAATAACCCAAGGGTCTATTTTTGGACCATTTTGAGCCTTATAAAACAGATTAGGACATTTATATTATTTTATTTTAAATGATGTCAATGATGTCACCTTCATAATTTAATAAATATAACAATTTAACTATTGTGATTTGTAGATGATAAATTCAAGGGAAAATATTATTATTAAAGGTATTATATATATATTAATAATAGGAATTTAATTTTAATTGTTATTCAACAAATAAGTATATTAAATAATTATACAAAAATGTTGTAGTAATTATTTTATTAATAGAAATACAAAATAAATGGTTTTAAAAATATTAAAATAAATAATATATGAACAAATTAATGTGATATATTATTTTTTATAGGAATATTACATGTTAGGAATCTATTAAATATTTTTTTTCGAACATATCTTTTGTGTGGTGTTTATTTAAATTCAAATAACGAATAGTGTCAAAATTGAAACTATTTAAATTTTATAAAAATAACATATTATTAAATTGTTTAAAAATCACAAAAATATTTAAAAATTAGAAATTGAAATTTATATGGTCTAAAATGTCATAAATTATCCAATTATGGACAATTAAAAACACATAAGTAATTATTTATAACAATTTAAAATTTTGAATATTATTACCACAAATAAAATTAAATAGATTAAATAAGGATAAATCAAGTTTATAAGGTTCAAAATAAATTCCCAACATGTCTAAATTTTATTGGTTGATGAAATTTCAACCCTATATCATCTCATATTAGAGTTGAGTCATTTTTGGAGGTTTTTAAGTGGGGTTTGAATTTATTATAAATTAATATTTTTATGATTCCAAAGGTGCCCCTCTCCTGCCTTATAAAAGGGAACCTCTTCCCTATCCTCCTCACACCATTTTGAGACTTCAATCTCGGAAAAACCCTGCCAATTTCTCTTCTCCACTTCCCTAGAAACATACTATAGGTCCTGGTCTTCTTTAAAGACCAACTTTAGTGCCCTAAGAGGAGATTTAGAAGAGGCACATCAAAAAAGAGGTAATATCCTTTACCGATTCTTTCAAATTTATTTGTTCTTATACTACCTCTTCTATGTTTATTTCATTATAAAATAATAAAATCAGTATCACTAATATACTGATATTTTATTATAAATATGAAAAATTCCCTATTTCACCTTCTATCCTACGAAAAATGAAATCACCGCGCGTGTGTACCTACGGAATACCGTCTCCACGCCGTGGTGTAATCTGTCTTCCACCACCAATTTACTTGGATGGGTATAATGGTAGAAATAATAACTATATATTATTATCATAACATCATAATAATTCTGATAAATTATATCATCCACTTCAATTCCATTCAATAATTATGGAAATGATATCATCGATCATGCGTACGTACGGATTACCGTCTCCACGACACGATGAGATTCATTCTCCATGATTAACCATTCAAGTATGATTATATAGTATATATAATAAATAATCATGAAAGATATCACAATTATAATGGATTTGTGTACATATATGTTTCATTTACTTAATTCCATTATACTCAATAAGGAAACGAAAACAACACTCATGCGTACGTACGGACTACCGTCTCCATGAATGGTGTATTTCATTCCATTTATCAATCTATCATATATATTTATATGATGAATATATATTATATATAAATCATGTTTTACATTCTGGAATTAATTAAATCAGGATATAAGTAATAATATCAAGAACAACAAGTCCAAACACGTACGATAAATGAAATGATTTTACCCAAAACGCTGCTTTAACATGGAATTGACAAAAGAACGGGTAATATAAAGTCATAAGTGAATCATATATGATATCATAAATATTATTATGGTTCTGTTACAAGTTAATAATACGTTTAAACCCACTATACAAGAGTTTCAGACACATACGGAAGAAATTGGACCTAAGGTAAGGGATAATTTTGCAAATCTCATTTTTATCCGAGATTGCTTATACGTAAGTATTTACAGGGGTTATATTTTTCATCCATGTCCATAAAAATATTTTTCATAAAGTGTTTAATATTATCCCATGTATTTTTAAAGTCAAGTTTACTCCTCTTTGACTTTTACATTGTTTTATGGAAGGAATCTTTCTTTTGTTTACCATACAAGGAACTTTTTGACTTTTCTGGAAAAAGTAAGAGGAGAATGTTTTTTAACTTATATGGTGTGAACATATTTTTACAGTTTCATAAAATCCTATTTACTTGAATCTTATTCTAAAATATTTGATGATTATTTACAAAAAAATATTTTCTTTTAAAATTGCATGACATTTGGAGAAAAGAAAATGATTTTGAAGAAGAAAGGATATTTCCCTCAAGAATTCATTTCAAGTGTTTATTCAAAAATATTTTCTATCTAAGAGTACATTATTTAATATGGTTATGTTTCAAGTATAATGTTCTGATTATTTACATGGTTTGATTTTTTTTATGATGAAATGATATCCATTGTTTTATATGGATTATGTTATGATGAGATGGTGTTTATGAAACCCACTTTATTCATTGGGTTAGGATGAATGATTTATGTTTATTTTGTGGCACATGAAAAAATGATTTCACTATGAGATGGGTGGGACCTATATCTTCCTCGAATGTGTTGGGTAAAGATTTATATCTCATGAGATAGACATGGCTGCTATGGCAAGTGAATTCGGTTTAGTAATACAGGGCTGGAACGACAAGTAAACCCGATTCAGTAATGGACTTTGTCCACTATGATGGTCTTGGCAGCAGTGCCTTGGCTACTATGGAAATCATATCATGTGCTTAATTGATTCCACTATTACATGTTTTATTCCCATTCTATTTTATCATGATTAATTCTCCTTTATGATCTATGCCTTACGTACTGCCAAGATTTATTTCACAACTCAAGATTTTGATGTTTAAACTTTATATTCATGTTTTTTTAAGTTCAAATGTATATGGTTTGTTTTATTTTCTCCATTCTTACCCTTACTGAGCATTTGAGCTCACCCTTTATATGTTTTCTTTTCCCCAGGATTTAAATAAAGGTTTTATGTAAGAAAACAAAAGGGGAAGATCTTTATGGGAGATGCTAAAGATCTTTCACTATGATTAGAAGATTATGTTCCAAGTTTCTAAAGACACTAAACTAATATGGTCCTTGGGAGTTTTTTTATTATATATTAAGTATTCCGCAAAAGTAATGTAATTTCCATGTACGTAAAGCTTTGAGTCTCTACAGTTGGTATCAAAGGAAAGGTTTAGTTAACCTTTGGAAACTAGGATGCGAAAAATTTATAGAGATCCCTAGAGATATTTCTAAGGTATGTCTAGGGATGTACCTAATGTTAAGTATAAGTATCGGTTATAATCCAATAATTATGGTAAAGATCTTAGAATTAAACCTCAGATGTTAGATATTGAAGGTACTCCCCCTTTATTATGTTTTTTTCCTAGTATGATTTTTGCCTCTCACACTATTCTTTTTGGGTTTTAGAAAATGGATGGAAATAGAAAGATTCACGATAATGGAGGATATGATGGATAATGAAATTCTATTCTTCATGAGAAACCAAATGAAACGGGATTTGGAAGTACAAACATCTATATTATGACTAATTAGAAATATCATAATATGATCAATAATCTCAACTTTGGTAAGTTTCCTGACTCAGTTAATAAGAGAAAGATGGAGTTTCATGATGATCATAGAGGAAAGAAAGTTCAATTTCCATCATGTACATCATGTGGTAAGAGGCATCTGGGAGAATGTTTCAAAGGAACTAGAAGATGCTTTGGGTGTGGAAAAGAAGGAAACAAAGCCAGTAATTGTAAATGAAAAGGTTCGGTTAACACCATGGACAAGGATAATGGTATTTATATGACATCAACAACAGTTAAATGTTTCAAATATGGAATGTACGAGCATTATGCAAACCAATTCCCTAAGGGAAAGTCTCATGAAGAGAATCATCATGGTCGTATGGGTATTATTTATTTTGATGATGATGAAGAGACTACAAATTATTTGTGAGATGAAAGAATTATTGAAGCTCAGTAAATGGTTTAAGAAGGTAGTGGAATGATTTATGTTTATCAAGAGTTATGTTGTATAGGTAATGATATAATGGAATAAAGACACATATAAGGATTGTTACACTATTGTTTTTCCTAATGTATTTGAAAGTATATGTTTAATGGTACCAGTAACCATGGAAGGTTATTCAAATATTTTTGGAAATAAGATGATACACGCATAATGAAGTGATAAAGAGAAAATGATAGTATTAACAAGCTCATGACTGATATTAGGACAAAGTGACATCATGGTTTGAGTATATAGAAATTTTGGGATTTTGGTATTTGGAAAGAGTTAAAGTTTGACAGCATTCATGTTTTCACTAAGGTTCTATGGTAATTCATACATGATTAAGGTATTCACTTGTTTTGAATGTGACCAACAAGATATATCTTATGATATATGGTGGATAAATGATGGTATTCACATGCTTGGTAGTTGACCTTTCTAGTAGTTGTTTTCTTTATACTATGAGATTGGACAAAAGTATTTTGGATAAGTCTAAAGATTAGAATGGATTAAGTTGGACATCAGATAGTATTGTTTAAGGCTAAAACTTTTTCTAGAATGTTATAGTAGTATAGTTTTAGAAAAAAGGACAACATGCAGGATGAATGAAAACCCATCGTGTTGGACAAGATTGCGGGAATCGAACCCACAACTGATGTGCAACAAGACTTTATCACCTACGACTATCCTACAGGATGTACCTAGTTTGTATAAATAAGTTTTATTTTATTAAGTGGTATGATAGATGAAGTATAAGTTCATTTTTGGAACCATATACGATTAATCTCACCATAGATGGACTTATGTATATAACTATTTCTAACCTTATGTTTCAGACAGATGGAATGACCTATCATTATATCGCATGATCCTCTAACACTTCACGGAAGACAAATTCAACTTCATCTTTTTAAGAGATGAAGTGGAAATTGTTCAAGGCACGAACAAAAGTGAGATTGTACCTAAATCAAGTAAGTATTTCTTTTAATTCAAAAATTATTCAACACTAGGGAAATAATATTGAAAATAAAAAATGTTGTACTATTTATCTCAAATTTGATGAATCAGATGGTACCGTAGATCATGACAAATTTATGGCTTTGTGATTGTTGTCTTTTTCATAGCCATGTTCTCTACGACTCTCCATCAGAAATTGATGGTTAGATTTCTCTTCCATGTCCATATTTTCACCTATGTTTTCCTATGTGGAAACCCAGTGATGAGTTAATCTAGGTAAATATTAAGTTTCATACTTTAGTTATTAAAATTAAGTTTTAGTATTCCTTTTTTACGATGTGGGTTTCTATGAAAGAAACTTTCAAGTAGTAAACGATTTATAACCTCGATGAATTTCGAGGGTGAAATTCATTTTAAGGGGGTAGAATATAACACCCCGAGATTTTATGAGATATATTCTTTTTAATTTCTTTGATTTCTTATATTGTACACTACAACAAGATTAGATTTTACTATACGCAGCACCGTATTAGCTTGCAGTATATGCTACACTATTCTTGGCTCGTGTTACACACAATTTCAAGTTCATTTTGTAGAAATTATTATATGCAAAATTAAGTATAGATTTTGTTTAATGTATAAATGAAATAAGTTTTGATTATATTATACGCACCACCAAAGGGAGCTTGCAATACACGCATCCCTGACTTGTCTTTCATTACACGCAATCACGACCTTCCTTGATAGCATGTGTTGTATGCAATACCGAGTTTCACTAAACAAATATATATTATTATAATATTATGTACTAGCCGTTATGAATATTATTAACTAAATTTTGAATTTTATAACATTATTATCCATATTAAACATTTTCTAGATCATGGTATGAGAACAAAATATTTTTTTTGGGTAAAATAAGTATTTTTAAAAAAATGTAGTTTTGCCGCCTTTTGATGGCGCACCCACTTTAAATATAGTTTTTGAAATTTTTATAAGTTAAATTTGAAAAAATAAAATTCTTCTTTGGAATCAGGATATAAAAATTTACTTTGGATAAATATTTCATATTATTCTGATAACTTTCATATTTTAATGAATAGTAAAAACACGCTATATTTTAATTAAAAACAATTTTTCTCATCGTAATAATTTAAATGGTTAAATTATAATATTTAATGGTTTTAAAGTATAAATAGAATAAATTTTTACCATTGAATATAATTCATTTCATTAGCATTGATTTTACATTGAATTCATATGTAAAATCATTTCAATCTTTTGCAATGTTTTAACTTTTAAAACTCGTTTTCTTAACAATGGGATTAATTTTAATTTAATTTCTACAACTTATGTGATTTGAATTTGGAAAAATGGATTCCATATTTGGAATCAGTAGGTACAAATTATGTTAATAGGCTACTTTTTATTTTTGGGCTCTATGAATAGTAACTACGGTAAATTTTAGTTACCATAGTTAAAGGTAAATCGGGTAATTAAGGGTAAATATAATATTATAAAATTACCCTAACACTTGTATTAATATAATTGGATGATTAAAGTTTTTATTAAATAATACTTGGGTGGAAATGGAATCTAATGGGACCCACTTGTATTTGATTAAGACCTTTTATTTATTTTATTTAAAGGAATGTGAAATATGTCTCACTCAAACTTTAATAATTAGATTATTTTAATATAAGGTTATACATAATATAAATTAGATTATAAATACTCATTTGAAATAAAAAATGTTTTTATTTATCATGGTAATTTATTTGTAATTTTTAAGAAATATTTAATTACCTTAATAGCTTATACATTAATGATGTAGAAATTATTGATTTAGTGAAAAATCAATAATATAGTTTTTATTAAAATTATAATACATATCAAAAGGACTATAAACTTTAACAAACCTTATTTGTCGAGTATATATATACCATAATCATCCAGGGGTCGATTTGTGGACCATTTAGAGCCTTATAAAATAGATTAGGACATTTATATTATTTTATTTTAAATGGTGTCAAAGATGTCACCTTCATAATTTAATAAATATAACAATTTAAATGTTGTGATTTTAAGATTTTAAATTCTAGTAAAAATATTATTATTAAAGGTATTATATATATATTAATCATAGGATTTTAGTTTTAATTTTATGCCAAAAATAAGTATATTAAATAATTATACAAAAATGTTGTAGTAATTATTTTATTAAGAGAAATACCAAATAAATGATTTTAAAAATATTACAATAAATAATATATGAACAAATTAATGTGATCCATGAATTTTTTAGATGCATATGACATGTTATAAATCTATTAAATATTTTTGTTCGAACATATATTCTATGTGGTTTTTATTTAAATTCAAATAATGAATAGTGTCAAAATTGATACTATTGATATTTTATAAAAATAACATATTATTAAATTGTTTAAAAATCACAAAAATATTTAAAAATTATAAATTTAAATTTATATGGTTAAAATTTCATAAAGTATACAATTATGGAAAATTTATAACACATAAGTAATTATTTATTACAATTTAAAATTTTGAATATTATTACCACAAATAAAATTAAATAGATTAAATAAGGATAAATCAAGTTGATAAGGTTCAAAATAAATTCCCAACATGTCTAAATTTTATTGTTTGATGATATTACAAAAATATATAATCTCATATTCGAATTGTGTCATTTTTTGAGGTTTTTAAGTGGGTTTTGAATTTATTATAAATTAATATTTTTATGATTCCAAAGGTGCCCCTCTCCTGCCTTATAAAAGGGCACCTCTTCCCTCTCCTCCTCACACCATTTTGAGACTTAAATCTCGGAAAAACCTTGCCAATTTCTCTACTCCACTTCCATAGAAACATACTAGAGGTCCTGGTCTTCTTCAAAGACCAACTTTAGTGCCCTAAGAGGAGGTTTAGAAGAGGCGCGTCGAAGAAGAGGTAATATCATTTACCGATTCTTTAAAATTTATTTCTTCTTCTACTTCCTCTTATTTATTTGTTTAATTAGAAATTAATAACATCAGTATCACTCATATATTTATATGTTATTATAAATATTACAAAAACCCTATTTCACCTTCTATCCTACGGAAAACGAAATCACCGCGCGTGCGTACGTACAGAATACCGTCTCCACGCCGTGGTGTAATCTGTTTTCCACCATCACCTTACTTGGATGGGTATAATGGTAGAAATAATAAATATATATTATTATTATAACATAATACTTATTCTGATAAATTATATCATCCACTCCAATTCCATTCAATAATTATGGGAATGATATTATCGCTTGTGTGTACGTACGGATTACCGTCTCCACGACGCGATGAGATTCAATCTCCATGATTAACCATTAAAGTATGATTATAAAGTATATATAATAAATAATCATGAAAGATATGACAATGATACTGGATTTATTTACATATTTATTTAATTTACTTAATTCCATTCAACTCAATAAGGAAACGAAAACAGCGTTCATGCGTACGTACGGACTACCATCTCCATGAACGGTGTACTTCATTACATTTATCAATCTATCATATATATTTATATGATGAATATATATTATATATAAATCATGTTTTACATTATATAATTAAGTAAATCAATATATAAGTAACAATATCAAGATCAACTAGTCCAAACACGTACGATAAGTGAAACGATTTTACCCAAAACACTGATTTAACATGGAATTGACAAAAGAACGGGCAATATAAAGTCACAATTGAATAATATATGATATCATAAATATTATTATGGTTCCATTAAAAGTTAATAATATGTTTAAACCTACTATAAAAGAGTTTCAGACACGTACAGAAGAAATTGGACCTAAGGTAAGGGATAATTTTTCAAATCTCATTTTTATCCGAGATTGCTTTTACTTAAGTATTTACTGGGGTTATATTTTTCATCCATGTCCATAAAAATGTTTTTAATAAAGTGTTTAATATTATTAAATGTATTTTTAAAGACATATTTACCCCTCTTTCACTTTTACACTATGTTATGGAAGGAAACTTTCTTTTGTTTACCGTACGAGGAACTTTTTTACTTTTCTGGAAAAAGTACGAGGAGATTTTTTTTAACTTATACAGCATGAATGGATTTTTACAGTTTCATAACACCTTATTTCAATGAATATTATTATACAATATTTCATGATTATTGACAAAAAAATTCTTTTCTTTTAAAATTTCACAGCATTTGGAGAAAAGAAAATGATTTCAAAGAAGAAATGATATTTTCCTCAAGAATTCATTTCAAGTGTTTGTTCAAAACTATTTTCTTTCTAAGAGTACATTATTTAATATGGTTATGTTTCAAGTATAATGTTAAAATTATTTACATGGTTTTATTTTTTTATGATGAAATGATATCCATTATTTTATATGGATTATGTTATGATGGGATGATGTTTATGAAACCCATTTTATTCATTGGGTTAGGATGAATGATTTATGTTTATTTTGTGGCACACGAAAGAATGATTTCATTATGAGATGGGTAGGACCTATATCTCCCTCCAATCCATTGGGTAAATATTTATATCTCATGATATAAAAATTGTTGGAATGACAAGTTAATCTATTTCCGTAATACAGGGCTGGAATGACAAGTAAACACGGTTCAGTAATGGACTTTGTCCGCTATGATAGTCTTGGAAGTAATGCCCTGGCTAATATGGAAATCATATCATGTGCTTAATGGATGTCACTATTACATGTTTTATTCCAAGGATATTTTATCATGATTAATATTCCTTTATGATCTATTCCTTACGTACTGCCAAGATTTATTTCACAACTCAAGATTTTGATGTTTAAACTTTATGTTCATATTTTTTTAAGTTCAAATGTATATGATTTGTTTTATTTTCTCCATTATTTCCCTTACTGAGAATTTGAGATCACCTTTATATGTTTTATTTTCCCCAGGATTTAAATAAAGGTTTTAGGTAAGAAAAAAAAAGGGAAGATCTTTATGGGAGATGTTGAAGATCTTTCACCCTGATTAGACGATTATGTTCCAAGTTTCTAAAGACACTAAACTAATACAGTCCTTGGGTGTTTTTTGTTATGTATTAAGTATTCTGCAAAAGTAATGTAATTTCCATGTATTTAAAGCTTTGGGTCTCTAGATTTGGTATCATAGGAAAGGTTTAGTTAACCTTTGTAAACTAGGATGCAAAAACTTTAGAGAGATCCCTAGAGATATTTCTAAGGTATGTCTAGGGATGTCCCTAAGGTTAAGTATAAGTATAGGTTATAGTCCTAGAATTAGGGTAACGATATTAGAATTAAACCTAAGATGTTAGATATTGAAGGTAATCACCCTTTATTATATTGTTTTCCTAGTATGATTTTTTCCTCTCACACTATTCTTTTTGGGTTTTAGAAAATGGCTGGAAATAGGAATATTCACGATAATGGAGGATATGATGGACAATGGAATTGTATTCTTCATGAGAAACTAAATGAAACAGGATTTGGAAGTACAAACATCATTATTATGCCTAATCAGTAATTTCATAATATGATCAATAGTCTCAACTTTGGTAAGTTTCCTGACTAAACTAATAAGAGAAAGATGGAGTTTCATGATGATCATAGAGGAAGGAAAGTTCAATTTCCATCATGTAAATCATGTGGTAAGAGGAATCAGGGAGAATGTTTCAAAGGAGCTGGAAGATTCTTTGGGTATGGAAAAGAAGGATACAAAGCTAGTAATTGCAAAGGAAAAGGTTTAGTTAACACCATGGACAAGGATAATGGTATTTCTAAGACATCAACAATGGTTAAATGTTTTAAATGTGGAATGTACGGGCATTATTAAAACCAATGCCCTAAGGGAAAGTCTCATGAAGAGAATCATCATGGTCGTATGGGTAGTATTTATATTGATGATGATGAAGAGACTACAAATGATTTGTGAGATGAAATAATTATTGAAGCTCAGTCAATGGTTTAAGAAAGAAGTGGAATGATTTGTGTTTATCAAGAGTTATGTTGTATAGGTAATGGTACTATGGAATAAAGACACATCTAAGGATTGTTACACTATTGTTTTTCCTAAATTATTTGAAATTATATGTTGAATGATACTAGTAACCATGAAAGGTTATTGAAATATTTTTGGAAAGAAGATGATACATGCATAATGAAGGGATGTAGAGAAAATGATAGTATTAACATGCTCATGACTGATATAAGAACAAAGTGACATCATGGTTTGAGTATATAGAAATTTTGGGATTTTGGAATGTGGAAAGAGTTAAAGTTTTATAGCATTCCAATTTTCACTAAGGTCCAATGGTAATTCATAGATGATTAAGGTATTCAAATGTTTCGAATGTGACCAACAAGGTATATCTTATGATATATGGTGGATAAATGATGGTATTCAAATGATTGGTAGATGAAATTTCTAGTAGTTGTTTTCTTTACAATATGAGATTTGAAAGAAGTATTTTGGATAAGCCTAAAGATTGGAATGTATTAAGTTGGACATTAGATAGTATTGTTTAAGGCTAAATCTTTTTATAGAATGTTATAGTAGTATAGTTTTCAAAAAAGAACAACATACAGGATGAGAGACAACCCGTCACGTCAGACAAGGTTGCGGGAATCCAACCCACAACCGATGTGTGACAAGCCCTTATCACCTACCACTATCCTACAGGAAGTCCCTGGTTTGTAGAAATTAGTTTTATTTTATTAAATGGTATGATAGATGAAGTATAAGTTAATTTTTGTAACCATATGCGATTAATCTCACCATAGATGGACTTATGTATATAACTATTGCTAACCTTATGTTTGAGATAGATGGAATGTCCTATCATTCTATCTCATAATCTGATAACACTTCAAGTAAGAAAAATTCAACTTCATTTCTATAAGAGATGATTTGGAAATTGTTCAAGGCACAAACAACAGTGAGATTGTACCAAAATCAAGTAAGTATTTCTTTTAATTCAAAAATTCTTCAACACTAGGGAAATGGTCCTGAAAATCAAAAATGTTTTACTATTTCCCTCGTATTTGATGAATCAGATAGTACCTTATATCATCACAAATTTATGTCTTTGTGATTGTTGGCATTTTCATAGCCATGTTCTCTACCACTCTCCATCAGAAATTGATGGTTAGATTTCTCTTCCATGTCAATATTTTCACCTATGTTCTTCTATGTGGAAACCCAGTGATGAGTTAATTTGGGTAAATATTACGTTGCATACTTTAGTTATTAAAATTAAGTTTTAGTATTCCTTTTTATGACGTGGGTTTCTATGAAAGAAACTTTCAAGTAGTAAACGATTTATAACCTCGACGAATTTCGTGGGTGAAATTCATTTTAAGGGGGGTCGAATGTAACATCCCAAGATTTTATGAGATATATTATTTTTAATTTCTTTGATGTATTCTATTGTACACTACACTATGATTAGCTTGTACTATACGCAACACCGTATTAGCTTGCAGTATACACCACACTATTCATGGCTCGTGTTACACACAATTTCAAGTTCGTTTTGTAAAAATTATTCTATGCAACATTAAGTATAGATTTTGTTTAAAGTACAAAGGAAATAAGTTTTGATTATATTATACACACCACCAAAGTGAGATTTCACTAAACGCAACCCTGACTTAGCTTGCATTACACGCAATCGCGACCTTCCTCAATAGCGTGTGTTGTACGCAATACCGAGTTTCACTAAACAAATATATATTATTATAATATTATGAACTAGAAGTTATGAATATTATTAACTAAATTTTAAATTTTATAACATTATTATACATCTTACACATTTTCTAGAACATGGTATGAGAACAAAATAATTTGTTCGAGTAAAATAAGTATTTTAAAAAAAATGCAGTTTTTCCGCCTTTTGATGGCGCACCTACTTTAAATCTAGTTTTTTACATGTTTATAAGTTCAATTTTACAAAATAAAATTTTTCTTTGGAACCAGGATATAAAAATTTACTTTGGATAATATTTTCATATTATTCTGATAACTCTCATATTTTAATGAATAGTAAAAACAAGCTATATTTTAATTAAAAACAACTTTTTTCATCGTAATAATTTATATGGTTAAATTATAATATTTAATGGTTTTAAAGTATAAATAGAATATATTTTTACCATTTAATATAATTTATGTCATTAGAATTGATTTTACATTGAATTCATAGGTAAAATCATTTCAATCTTTTGCAATGTTTTAACTTTTAAAACTCGTTTTCTTAACAACGAGATTAATTTTAAATTAATTTCTGAAACTTCTGTGATTTGAATTTGTAAATATGGATTCCATATTTAGAATCATTAGGTACAAATTATGTTAATAGGATATTTTTTATTTTTGGGAACTATGAATAGTAACTACGGTAAATTTTATTTACCATAGTTAATGGTAAATCAGGTAATTAAGGGTAAATATAATATTATAAAATTACCCTAAAACTTGTCTTAATATAATTGGATGATTATATTTTTCCTTAAATCATACTTGGGTTGAAATGGAATCTAATGGAACCCAATTGTATTTGATTAATACCTTTTATTTATTTTATTTAAAGGAAAGTGAAATATGTCTCACTCAAACTTTAATAATTAGATTATTTTTAATATAAGTTTATACAGAATATAAATTAGATTATAAATACTCATTTGAAAGCTAACATGTTTTTATTTATCATGTTAATTTATTTGTAATTTTTAAGAAATATTTAATTACCTTAATAGTTTATACATTAATGATGTAGAAATTATTGATTTAGTGAAAAATCAATAATATAGTATTTATTAAAATAATAATACATATCAAAAGGGACAGAAACTTGAAAAAAACTTATTAGTCGAGTAAATATATACCCTAAGAATCCAAGGGTCTATTTTTGGACCATTTGGAGCCTTATAAAACAGATTAGGACATTTATATTATTTTATTTTAAATGATGTCAAAGATGTCACCTTCATAATTTAATAAATATAAAAATTTAAATGTTGTGATTTTAAGATGATAAATTCTAGTAAAAATATTATTATGAAATTTATTATATATATATTCATCATAGAATTTTATTTTTAATTTTTATTCCACAAATAAGTATATTAAATAATTATACAAAAATATTGTAGTAATTATTTTATTAAGAGAAATACAAAATAAATGGTTTTAAAAATATTAAAATAAATAATATATTAAAAAATTAATGTGATACATGAATTTTTTAGATTAATATGACATTTTAGGAATCTATTAAATATTTGGGTTCGAACATATCCCCTGTGTGGTTTTTATTTAAATTCAAATAATGAATAGTGTCAAAATTGACACTATTGATATTTTATAAAAATAAAATATTATTAAATTGTTTAAAAATCACAAAAATATTTAAAAATTATAAATTGAAATCTATATGGTCTAAAATTTCATAAGGTATCCAATTATGGACAATTAACAACACATAAGTAATTATTTATTTCAATTTAAAATTATGAATATTATTACCAAAAATAAAATTAAATAGATTAAATAAGGATAAATCAAGTTGATAAGGTTCAAAATAAATTCCCAACATGAATAAATTTTATTGGTTGATGATATTACAAAACTATCTCATATAATATTCTAATTGAGTCATTTTTGGAGGTTTTTAAGTGGGGTTTGAGTTTATTATAAATTAATATTTTTATTATTCCAAAGGTGCCCCTCTCCTGCCTTATAAAAGGGCACCTCTTCCCTCTCCTCCTAACACCATTTTGAGCCTTCAATATCGGCCAAACCCTTCCAATTTCTATTCTACACTTCCCTATAAACATACTAGAGGTCTTGGTCTTCTTCAAAGACCAACTTTAGTGCCCTAAGAGGAGGTTTTGAAGAAGCACGTCGAAGAAGAGGTAATATCCTTTACCAATTCTTTCAAATTTATTTATTCTTATACTTCCTCTTATTTATTCTTTTCATTATAAAGTAAAAAAATAAGTATCACTAATATACTGATATGTTATTATAAATATGAAAAAACCCTATTTCACTTTATATCCTATGGAAAAAGAAATCACCGAGCGTGCATACGTACAGAATACCGTCTCCACACCGTGGGGTAATCTGTTTTCCACCACCACATTACTTGGATGGGTATAATGGTAGAAATAATGACTATATATTATTATTATAACATAATACTGATTCTGATAAATTATATAATCCACTCCAATTCCATTCAATAATTATGGGAATGATATCATCGCTCGTGCATACGTACGGATTACCGTCTCCACGACGCGATGAGATTCATTCTCCATGATTATACATTCAAGTATGATTATAAAGTATATATAATAAATAATCATGAAATATATCACAATGATATTGGATTTTTGTACATATATGTTTCATTTACTTAATTCCATTCAACTCAATAAGGAAATGAAAACAGCGTTCATGCGTACGTACGAACAACCGTCTCCATGAACGGTGTATTTCATTCCATTTATCAATATATCATATATATTTATATGATGAATATATATTATATATAAATCATGTTTTACATTCTATAATTAATAAAATCAGGATATAAGTAATAATGTCTAGAACAACAAGTCCAAACACGTACGATAAATGAAACGATTTTACCCCAAACGCTGATTTAACAGGGAATTGACAAAAGAACGGGTAATATAAAGTCATAAGTGAATCATATATGATATAATAAATATTATTATGGTTCTGTTATAAGTTAATAATATGTTTAAAACCACTATACATGAGTTTCAGACATGTACATAAGAAATTGGACCTAAGGTAAAGGTTAATTTTTCAAATCTCATTTTTATCCGAGATTGCTTATACGTAAGTATTTAATGGGGTTATATTTTTCATCCATGTACATAAAATGTTTTTCATAAGGTGTTTAATATTATTCCATGTATGTTTAAAGTCATGTTTACCCCTATTTGACTTTTACATTGTGTTATGGAAGGAATATTTCTTTTGTTTACCGTACGAGGAACTTTTTGAAATTTCCAGCAAAAGTACGAAGATAATATTTTTTTCAACTTATATGGAGTGAATGAATTTAAAAAATTTCATAACACCTTATTTACATGAATATTATTCTACAATATTTCATGATTATTTAAAACAAAATTCTTTTTTTTAAAATTTCATGACATTTGGAGAAAAGAAAATTATTTTTAAGAAGAAAGGATATTTTCCTCAAGAATTCAGTTCAAGTGTTTATTCAAAACTATTTTCTATATAAGAGTACATTCTATAATATGGGTCTGTTTCAAGTATAATGTCCGATTATTTACATGGTTTTATTTTGTTTATAATGAAATGATATCCATTTTTTTATATGTATTATGTTATGATGGGATGATGTTTATGAAACTCATTTTATTTATTGGGTTAGGATGAATGATTTATGTTTATTTTGTGGCACATGAAATAATGATTTAAATATGAGATGGATGGGACCTATATCTCCATCCAATGCATTGGGTAAAGATTTATATCTCATGAGATAGACATGGCTAAAATGAAAAGTGAATCTAGTTTAGTAATACAGGGCTGGAACGGAAAGTAAACCTATTTCAGTAATGGACTTTGTCCACTGTGATGGTCTTGGCAGCAATGACTTGGATACTATAGAAATCATATCATGTGCTTAATGGATTACAATATTACATGTTTTATTCCCATTATATTTTATCATGATTAATGTTCCTTTATGATCTATGCCTTACGTACTGCCAAGATTTATTTCACAACTCAAGATTTCGATGTTTAAACTTTATGTTCATGTTTTTTTAAGTTTAAATGTATATGATTTGTTTTATTTTCTCCATGCCCCTTAATGATAATTTTAACTCACCCTTTATATGTTTTCTTTTCCCCATGATTTAAATAAAGGTTTTAGGTAAGAAAAAAAAAGGAAAGATCTTTATGGGAGATGTTGAAGATCTTTCACCATGATTAGAAGATTATGTTCCATGTTTCTAAAGAAACTAAATTAATATGGTCCTTGGGAATTTTTTTATGTATTAAGTATTCCGAAAAATTAATGTAATGTCCATGTTTGTCAAGCTTTGGGTCTCTACATTCATTACAGTCATGCCATGCGAGTAAGGGGTCTGAGAAATGTCATCTAGTTCGTTGTGGTTAGGTGTTGTTTCTCCAACCTAGTTCGAGGTAAATGATCTCTTTTTTAGGTTCGAATCTTTCCAGATTAGTTTTATTCCTCAAACCATTTATCAAATTTTTCATTGCATTGTTTTTCTTCACCCTATTTACTTTATGAACATGAGGTGCTTTGGTTTTGGTATGAGGTTTATGCTTGTGCTGTTTCGGTTAATAGAAATCTTTGTTTGTTTCATGACTATTCTTTTGTGACTATACTATTTTGGTTCTTTTTGTTTTGGTTCACAAATGAACCTATTATCACCTTTTTTATATAATTTATAACAATTTTTTTTGAGCTGGTGTAGTTAGACTATCAATACATGTACCTGACTTACTGAGTAAGCTTTTATAGGTCATTATATAAAATGTCAATTTTAGGAATTATGAGATGAGATTCATTCTTCATCACTTCTGTACATATTTTTTGTTCTACTTTTCCTATGCACATCCTTTCACATCTTATGTGATGGAAATTGGAGCAAAGTCTTCTGTCTCTCCTGTAATTTAGTAAGGGGACTTTTGTTTATTTATTATTATTGTGTATGCATAGTTTATTTTCAAATTTTAGAATTCCAACCCTTTCCATTCTTTTATTTTACTAATATCTATAAGTTTTTTCTTTGTTTAAAACCTTTCAACATTATCATACAATTTTCAAACTTATTTAATAAGTGTGAAAATTATATTTTGAATTATGGTTATCACTTTTTAAATTAGTAATGAGTTGAATTTATCAGTGTTTTGTTCTGCTGTAAGGAATTATTTTTATTTTACAAGTCATGTTTTATTTAAGGTTGTGTAAGCGGAAATTAATTTATTTCAAACAAGTCTTAATATTTCTGGGTTAGTATTTTCTTGAATAGAAAATTTATGTATGTATGTAATTATGTGTTTATATGTGAGTGATATAATATATAATTTAAACTTTGAAATCATCTAATTATTTTTATGGGATTATATATATATATTTTTATATTCATATGCATTTATGTCTATTTATATAACACTATTTTACTGAAATTATAAGTTATGGGATAACATCCAAATATTTATTTTCAAATACCGACCATAGTTCTCAAATTATGGAAGTGAAGAAAATTTATTTATTCTATAGCTATTACATTTATTGTTAACTCTAAGTAATACATATATAATGTTTATATAAACTCCAAGTCTATATTTATGATTTAAATTCTTGACTTGTGTCTATTCGTGGTATATATATACACACAAGTAAGGATGAAATGTTTAAAGAATTGATTATAATTATTATTATCATGTTTCTGAAAAAGTGTGCATAACATGTCAACACATTATATTAACATTGTGGACGTTTCATATGCATATAAATATGGCCATGTGATTATGCATATCATTGACACCCATTGCATTAATAATAAATTTTTGGTTTCAATTTAAATTTTAAAGTTTAATTTTGAAACTAATATGTACACCAATTTCATTGAAAGTGTTTTATTTTAAAGGTTACTTTTATAGTTTTATGTGTGATACCTAATTAGTTATTTCTTAAGAATATTATATTATGTGATGGATAATTTACTAATGCTATGTGAAAATTTTATATTTTCGTGTCATTAACATATGCCTAGAATCAGTTAAGAAAATTTTCTTTTAATATTTGATTGAGATTTTAATAATAAAAGTTACCTATTTTTAAAAATGTATTATATGAGCTGATGAATGGAATATGTAAGTGAAAGTATGAAAATGGAATTTCCTTATGAATATGAAAAGTCGCATATAAGAGATTTGGTTATGCTAGGTGTAAAATGTAAATTTCCATGAATATTTTCATTTATACATACATAGTGTATGTGTTTTAATGTCTGTTCATGTTTTAAGATAAAAACTCTTGTGGAAAATGTATATATAAGTAGATAAACATTAGAATGTTTTCAAGAAAATATGGCCCTTGAAAATTGTGAATATGGACGAAATTAGGGAGTAAAACCAACCTTTTCTAAGTGGTTAAGACCAAGACAACCTTTAGTGTTTCAAGTGGCCTAAGAATAGTGTTTTGTTTTCAGAAGCTTGCATATTACTTTCCAAAAAACCCTGGAATATGTTTAAACAAATTTCGAACATAAGTATTTTATAAAATGATTTAGTATTTTTAAGCTGTAATTAATTTCAAATAATATTTTTAAAAATGTATTTCTAAATTTATTTACAAAATTATTTTTAAAAGAATTTTTTTAGGGAATTATAGATGGTTTTTTAAACCCCTTACTGGGAATATTGAATACTCACCCTTGTTTTAAAATTATTTTTACAGGTCACTTTGAAGTCCAAAGTTGGACATCATCATTTTACACACATGAAAGAGAATTTGGATTTTTTGTTTGTTTAATTATATGACAACTATGATAAATTGTAAGCTTGTATCTAATTCTCCATAACCTAGACCGATAAAAGGTCCTCTGTTGTAATGATTGTTGTGTATTTGTTCAAGTTTATTTTATTGAAACAAATCACACAACATTTATAAGGACTGAGTATGATGGGTTGAGGTCAATTATTTATAATTGGTATCACAGGAACGGTCTAGAAAATTATGGAGATTAGATGTTGTTGAGCCTAGAAGTTTACCAGCCCTAATGTTTCTTAAATTATGAAGATGGTAATTCAGAATTGTTTTTCTGGTCTGACAAAACGAATTGTGAGGAAACAATTCTTTTTATGGGGGATAATTTAACAACCTAGAAATCTCATACTTAGTTTAATTGTATAAATATTATATTAAATGGACTAATTTATAGTTAAAACAAACTAATAATATTTCTAAAATAATTTCCTTTGAAGATAATAATTGAAATTAAGTGTTTTAATACTTATAATTAATAGTTTAAAAATTTATTTTGTTTTTATTTGTTTAAATAAATATTTTAAAATAAATATTTTTATTAAATAGAATTTATTTTTATCAAAATGGTTGTTTAATAGAATATTTTAAATAACAATTATATTAATATACAATTATAATTATTTTGGTTTTATAAATTTTGACCTTAAAAAAATATTATATTTATATGTTTACATATATATAAATATATATATGTATATAAAATTAAAATTGTTAATTTTTATTTATGAAAAATTAGTTTAAATAAATATAATATAATTACTAGTTTCTAATTATAAAATATGTTCAATTTTTTTTTGTTAAAGTTAAAATTAAAATAATGTAAAATCTTTATAGAAATTATGTTTTGAAATTAAATAATAACAATATAATAGTAACAATAATAATAATAATAAATAAAAATAATTAATGGAAACATATTTTTAAGAAAAATATTATTTTTAATAAATATATTAATTTATATTGTGATTATGTTTTTTTAAAATTATATGTATGTTTATAAATACATACAATTATCATTTTATATATACATTTTATTTAATTTAAGATATATATATGTGGGTGAGTGTGTATTGTTATTTTATTATATATACATATATATTATTTTATTATTCAAAATGTTTTTTGTGAGTTGTAAAAAAACAACACATATTGTATTTTAAAAAAATATTACGTTTAAGTATTTTAGAAACTGTATTGATGGAATAAAAAAAAGTAATATATTATTATAATAACATGTTGACTAAAATAAAGGTGTTTATGAGTGGAGAGAGGCGGGACTCATAAAAAGGGGAAAAGTGGAAAAAACAATTTTATAAATGATGAAATTCTAAATGAATAAAAAAATTGAAAATAAAAATGACATAAAAAAAGGGGAAGTAAAAGGGGGAGAATCATGGAAAAGGGGAGGCACATAAGGGGGTTTCAGGATTCCTCTGAGGTTTAGGGGCATCGAACCAAGGGAAGAAAGGGGAGCCATTGGGTTCGAGAAAGGAGGAATCACGACTGAGGTTGAGTCACGCTGAAGTGGGGGAGTTGTCCACAGGAGGCCGCACTATGGCCGGAGTCGAAGGTGGGTTGGTTTTATTCGATGGAGAGATCTGTGGTTTTTCATGGTCGCATCGCACTAGGAGGATTTCTGACTGATGTTGTCTGGTTCGTTGTGGTTAGGTCTTGTTTCTCCAACCTAGGTCAAGGTTGATGATATCATTTTTAAGTCTGAATCTTTTCAGATTAATTTTATTCCTCAGTCCATTTATCAATTTTTTCATTGCGCTGTTTTTATTCATCTTATTTACTTTGTGAAAAACAAGTGCTTTGGTTTTGGTCTGAGGTTGATGTTCATGTTGTTTGGGTTAATGTAATTTTTTTTTATTTCGTGACTATACTATTGTGACTATAGGGTTTTGGTTCTTTTTGTTTTGGTCTGCATATGTCCCTATTATCGCTATTTTTATATAATTTCTATCAATTTTTTCGGCTAGTGTAGTTAGAATATCAACACATGTACCCAGATTATTAATCAAGCTTGTATAGGTCATTATATAAACTATCAATTTTAAGAATTTGGGAGATGAGATTCATTCTGTATCACTTCGGTCCGTATTTTGTGTTCTAATTTTCCTCTACAAATCCTTGCACATCTTATGTGATAAAAATTGGAGCGAAGTATTCCGCCTCTCTTGTAATTTAGTAAGGGGACTGTTATTTATTTGTTATTATTGTGTATGAATAATTTATTTTCAAATTTTAGAATTATTCCCCTTTCCATTCTTTTCTTTTACAAAAATCTGTAAGGATTTTGTTTGTTTAAAACCTTTCAACATTATGATACTATTTTCAAACCTATTTAGTAAGGGTAAAAATTATATTTTAAATTATGGTTATTTCTTTTCAAATTAATAAAGAGTTGAATTTATCAAAGTTTTGTTCTTCTATAGGGATTTATTTTTATTTTAAAAGTAAATTTTTATTTAAGGTTGTGTAAGGGGAAATTACTTTATTTCAAAAAAGTCTTAAGATTTATGGTTTAATATTTTCTTGAATACACAATTTATGTATGTATGTAATTTTGTGTTTATATGTGAGTGATATACTGTATACTTTAAACTTAGAAATCATGTAATTATTTCTATGGGATTAATATATATATATATATGTATATGAATACGTATTCATGTTTATTTATATAAAACTATTTTCTAGAAATTATAAGGTGTGGGATAAAATCCAAATATTTATTTTCAAATACCAACCGTAGTTCTCAAATTGTGGAAGTGAAGAAAATTTAGTTATTCTATAACTATTTAATTTATTGTCAACTCTAAGTAATACATATATAATGTTTATATAAACTGAAAGTTTAGATTTATGATTTAAATTAATGTCTTGTGTGTATTCATGGTTTTTATATATATATATATGTATATATATATACACATGTAAGGATGAAATGTTTAAATACATGATTATAATTTTTGTTATCATGTTTCTAAAAAAGTACGCATAAAATGTCATCATGTTATATTAACATTATGGATGTCGCATCTACAAATAAACATGGCCATGTAATTATGCATATCATCAACACCCATTGAATTCATAATAAATTTGTGGTTTCAATTTAAATTTTAAGATTTAATTTATAAATTAATAAGTACACTGATTTCATTGAAAGTGTTTTATTTTAAGGGTTACTTTTATTATTTTATGTGTGATGGATAATTAGTATTTTGTAAGCATATTATATGATGTGAAGGGTAATTCACTAATGCTATGTGAAGATTTATATATTTTCATGTCGTTAACTTATTCATATAATCAATTAAAAAAATATGCATTTAATATTTGATTGAGTTTTTTATAATAAAAGTTATCACTTTTTAAAAATGTATTACATGTGTTGATGAACATAATCTATAAGTTCAAGTTTGAAAATGAAATTTCTATATAAATATGCAATTTCATGTATAAGATATTTAGTTGTTCTAGGTGTAATAAGTAAATTTCCATGAATATTTTCATTTATACATACATAGTGTATGTGTTTTAATATCTGGTCATGTTTTAAGATAAAAACTTCTATGGTAAATGTATATATAAGTAGAGAAAGATTAAAAGGTTTTCAGAACAATCAGACACTTGAATGTTGTGAATATGGAGAGAATTAGGGAGTGAAACCAACCTTCTCTTCATGGGTAGGCCCAAGAAAACCTTAAATGTTTCAAGTGGCGTCAAAATAGTGTTTTGTTTTCAAAGTCTTGTGTATTACATTCAGAAAAAACACTGGATTATGTTTAAACAAATTTCAAACGTAAGTATACTCTAAAATGATATAGAATTTTCAATCCATAATTAATTTCAACAAATATTTTTAAAAATGTATTTACAAATATATTTAACAATTTTTTTTTAAAATAATATTTTTTAGGGATTTATTTAAGGTTTTTTTAAACCCCTTACTGGGCTTATTTAATGCTCACCTCTTATTTTAAAATTATTTTCACAGGTGAATTTGAAGTCCAAATTTGGACGTCATCATTTTACACAGGTGAAAATGAAGTTGGATTTTTTTTGTTTAATTATGTCACAAATTTGATAAATTGTAAGTTTGTATCTAATTCTACAGGACCTAAACCGATAAAAGGTCCTTTGTTGTAATGAATGTTGTGTATTTTTTCAAGTTTCTTTTATTGAAAAAAAGTACAAAACATTTATAAGGGCTGA
This sequence comes from Viscum album, assembly GCA_963277665.1. NCBI lineage: Eukaryota > Viridiplantae > Streptophyta > Magnoliopsida > Santalales > Viscaceae > Viscum > Viscum album. Next base: position 770,895,320 of record OY728121.1, read on the forward strand.
GTTCGGTGGCTTGATCTTGGTTCTTTATATAATACAATCACAAAATACCAAGAGACATAGTTTATTTGGTTAATTAGGCACATATCACCATTAATTTAAATAGGGACACACCAACATTATTTTAAAAAACTCTATAACATGGCCTTAAAATCCATTGAATTTTTAATACTAAATGAGATAACTTGAGGGCATACATAAAAAGGGGAGAGCTATAAATCTTAGTAAGGTAATAATTAAGGAGTTTTGTAAAGTAATGTATTACATGTGAGATAAGAGGCATACCATGATTACCTAGAAAGTTTATAACCATAATCATGAACATTGAAGAATAAAGAAATATGATAACATAAAGGAATTATTAGAATGATGAAAAAACATTAAACATGTCATAATATGCATAAGTCAAGGTTAACCATTAACACATTATAACACAATGTTCTTAGGATAAATTCCAATTCACTACACATGGTATCTCATGAGGTGAAAACATTACCCAATTCATTTAAGGATAATATATTTTTGATCCTACCCATCACATTCATATCATGTACATGTATCCATATTCCTCATAGATCATACAATATAAGTACATATTTCCTCACATTTAATACTACAATTAAGGATTATGGTTTTTAACGACCTGAGATTTTATGAATAAAATTCCCTTTTCCAAAAGAATAAATTCCGTATTAAGTAATGAAGTTATAGAAGACACATGAACTATTTTCGTTATTTTAGACTATTATAAGTTATATCCTCTTGGATTTGAAGAATGTTAAGAATTACAACCATTGACAATATAACTATTTTATAGTGGCTATTATGATTAGTATATAATAAGGGTTATGATAAAATTCAATTGACATAGATGGAAGAAGTGATGAACTTGACCAATAGGATCGTACCCTATGAATCTCATTTATCAGAGCTTATAAGGGATATGGAATCACTGAAAATTTCCCTTGACCAAGCCCAAGATGATATTCAAAAATTTAAACATGATCAAAACCATTTGTGGGATATGTTTAATCTTATCAATATCATGACCAAAACCATGTTCGTTGAACCATCCTAAGAAAGTGTCACCATCACACACCTTACCATTAGGGAGTATTCTGGTGCTATAAAGTGTTATGTATCTCAAACCTAGTAATACAAATTTTTATATTTTTTATTAAAATAATTATTATATTCATATATATTTATCATTATTTTATCTATGAATATATAATGAGTTTGATAAAAATTATATTTTTTACAGGAAGAAATCAAAAATTTATTTTTGGTAAATATACAGTTTCAAATAGTACACACTTTAGTTAAATTAAATTATTTTTAAATAAATGTTATTTTAATAAAATATTATTATTATATAAAAATATTTTAAATATAAATGATAAAATAATCTAATAAATTAAAATTTAACTTTTATGAAGGCCTGAAAAGGGTTAATATAGTAAAAAATAGTATTTTTTAGTAAACAAGGCTTTTTATTTAAAAGTGAAAATTATCATATTTAGAAAACTCTTTTGATAAAATAAATATTAGTTTTGAAATCATCAAATTGAAATTTTCTATTGATGAATTTTTAATAATTTTCTGAGATAATCGATTTTTTTGGGTAAAAATTTAATATGTTATAAATATAAGATCTATATTATGACATAATAATGGCTGAAAAGTTATGTAATAAATTCCATAAAAGGAATACATGAAAAAATATATATTTATAATTTAAAATATTATGTTTTTTTTCTGCTATTTAATTAATTTTATAAATCCTTAATAAATCCTCCAATACCTATATTATATTTTAAGATTTTGAAATTAATTATTTATAAATGTGACTCAATTCCACATCACAAAGGGTATTATTTTAATTTTTTTAGTTCATAAACTTATAAAATGTTGAAAATAACTCCTCTTTGGTAGAAAATATTGTAAAAAACCTTGGTAATATTTTTGGTTTTTAATATTTTATTATATAGAGTCCAAAACCCAAGGTTAGAAATTAATAAATAATTCCCCTCTCTTTTGCTATAAAACCCCCCCAAACCTCCCATTTCTATTCAATAAAAACATTTTTATCATTAATTTACTTCTCCTTTCCCACTATTTATCCCTTTAAGGCATTCCCAATGTTTTAAGAAGCTCATCCCAATAATTTAGAAGAACCATATCAAGATAAGGGATCCTCTCTTCTCACTTTATTTTTTGAGCACTCTCTTTGTATGAAGCCTTTTGATTTCCAATTATTCATTTTTTAATGTATTTTTAAACTTAAATTTTAATTTCCTTATAATTCCCTTATAATTATAGAACACATTTCACTCTCATCAATCCCTTCTATGAACCTTTATGTACACTAGTGATGTTTCCGAAATTATCCAATGATTTTCTATTCCAAAATTTTGTAGTGTGAATGACAATCCCCATTTACACTCAAGGTTATTCACCTAGATTTAAATTTCCTTAATTTATTTTGTACTTCCATGTATTTAACCCAAAATTATTAATCATGGTATTAAAAGTGATTTAATATATTCTTATGTTGAATGATCTATTTGGCACAAAAATTTATGTATATGATATAAATGTGATGGATGGGCTTAGAATTATATATCCTTCTAATGCATTGGGTAATGTTTTTATCTCATGATATTCTATATATGGTTCATGGTATATTGTCCTAATAAAACTATGTTATTTTTTCTTGGTGGTTATCCTTGACTTATTCTTACGATGTCATGTTTTATGTTGTTTCCAAATTCCTATGTTTTCTTGATATTATCATCCTATATCATTCTTCAATGTTAGTGTTTATGATTTTTACCCCTTTTATATCACCTTTATATTCCTCTTTACTAACATATATTAATTTCATCATGTTATTATTCTATTATTCCCTTATTGGGCCTTATAGCTCACCCCTTTCTTATGTACGCCCCCAGGTTATCCATTGCAGTTTTAAAAGATCAATCGATGTTTATAGAATATCATATAGTTTTTAAATAATGTCATTATATCCTTGTTCCAAGTTATTATGTTATATATATAATTTCCCAAATACACTAGGAATATCAATATTTTTGTGTTGTATTATGTGTGTCCTTATGTAATAAATCATGAATTAAGGTGTATTAAAGTTATGTGTTATCATAGTTGGTATCAGAGGGAGGTCTATTTATTTTTGGGAATTAGAATTATAAAACCTTATTTAAAGACTTAATAATAATAATAAACATATTAAAACATCCATAAGTTTTTTATAAGTATAGAGTAAGTGGTTTCAAGCAACCAAATCTTCATCTAGATACTACAAGTGGATGTGACTTTGGCACAATTGTACCTAGGGGTAATAACTCTAAAAAGTTAGCATTGTGATTTGACTTGATCATCACCTAGTTTAAAAATAAATGTCCTTGATTTTCACCATGTTTGACACTTTTTGGGGATATGATTCGGTAAATTCATAGGTTCCTTATGAATCACTATAAAGGTAATAAAAATGCACATAATATTTCATGTTAGGAAATAAATCATGGATAACTTGGATTGAAACCTATAAATTCATAGGTTAAGTAATATATGTCACTTATGAGTTATCCATTCAATATTCACAGTTTACCTTTTATGTGTTCAATAATTTTAAAATTCTTATCACTAATTTTCCCTTTATTTTAGTTAATGTATGAGAATAGGGGGAATCAAGTCAACTACCAATGTGATGAGAAATGCAATGGCTTCCCAAATGATATTTCAAACCTGATTAGAGTAGGAGTCAATAACTTTATGATAAAAATTTCTCAATTTACTCTATTTATGAACAAAATCATGAATTAGGGGGAAAACCCACATCACCCCTAAAAAATATCAAGTTATAATTGATACCTTTATATGACAAAACCTCCAACTTTAAATGGATCTTTTTATACCTTAATATTGAAAAAATGGATCAAATATTTTGAAAATATCTTCTATCTCCTTTAATTCTCATATTAAGATAAGTTCATGATGATTTTTTATTGTATAGAGAGATAATTTGATGAATGGTAAATGTTGATCAAAATTACATAGCCTGAGGAGGATATTATAGTGACAGAGTAGAAAGAATTATAAAAAATGTTTTTTGATAAATATTCACCTCACACTATTTAACATAAAATGGATATGGATTTCTTTGTCCATAAGTAAAAGGATAAAAAATCCATTATTCCATGCAAGGAGAACTTTATAAGACTTGCATGATACACCTTTGAATTTTCCCTTAACCCCAAAATCAATGTTGACAACTACTTTAGTGGGAAAAAGATGAGTCTAAAAATATATATGGTGATTAAATACTTTGAATTCTATAAGGAAATTTTCTGATGTTCCATCATAATCAAAATAGAGATTAACAAATCCTAAGGGTTACATGAGTCTGGAGATAAGAAGTAGAGAATGAAGTTTAATTCTAGTGGTGTGATGGAGAAATATCATGGGGTAAAGGATGTCCAACACCCCACTTATCAAAAGTGTGGGAAGAATCATCCCAAAAATTTCATGAAGGGGACAAGGAAATTCCTTATGCGTGAGAAGAAAGGGAAACTGACTAGAAAATTCTAACTGGATAAAACAACCAATGTGATGGAAGAAATGAATGCTCCATTCAACCCTTATCCAAATTTCAAATGTTTCAATTAAAATGAAAAAATGATTCTATTCAAATCAATTCACTAAGACAAGGGTTTTCAACTATATATGACACCAACAACATCCAAGTCCAAGAGATAAAGGAAGATCTTATTCCATCACAACTATTTAGGTGGATCCCGAAAATGATGTGGTGATATTTACAATGGTTATTTATTCGATAATATAGAATGTATTATTTGATTCTAGTTCTATTCATTCTTCCATATCACACAAGTTTAGTAGAAATATTAGGAAACCACCTCAAAATGGAAGTGGTGTTATTAGTGAAAATAGAAAATGGGAAAATTATTTAATCCCAAGTATATAACTTCTCACATATTCATATTTTAGGCTGAACTTCCAATAAAACCTTGTGTTACTCCATTTAGTAGAATTCAATGCAATTTTGTGTATATATTAGGTTTCCTAATATAGAGCCAATATAAATTGTTGAGAAAAGTAAATCACCCTCCTCAACATGAACCAATCTTCGATTCTATATAATTGTTAGGATGAGGATGAGTCTTATTTGGTATCATCATATCAAGAATGGATATTATTTCCTTATGAGAAAGCATATATAGCTCAAATTATTTATATTTAGGAAAAGATCATCATTTATTACAAGACCATTGTAAGGGAATATGATGATGTGTTTCACAAATAATTTCTTGGTCTTCCTCTAATCTTTTAGTTTGAGTTATCAATCAAGCTTATTTTTTGATATTTTCCAATATCTAAGACTCTATATAGAATGACCACCTTTGAACTTGAAGAGCTGAAGAAGAAACTACATGAGAATATTGATAAATGGTTTATACACCCATGTGATTCACCAAGGGGTAAAATAGTCCTCTTAATCAAGAAGAAGTTTGGATCAGTGTGCCTCTGTATTGATTATCATGAGCTTGGAAAGATCACAATAAAGAACAAGTGTTATCTACCAAGAATTGTTGACTTGTTTGATCAGCTATGTAGAGAACACTACTTTTCTAAGGTAGATTTTCAGTCAGGATATTATCAAGTAACGGTGATGAAAGAGGATATACCCAAGGAATATTTTGGTACATGGAACATGCACTATGAGTTCATAGTATTTCTATTTGGAATCACTATTACTCTAGAAAAATTGATAAACTTAATTAATAAAATCTTTGGGTATTACATTGAGAAATTTGTGGTAGTATTTATAAATGATATTCTTATATACTCCAAATTAAATAAATAATAATATGATCATTTTAATGATGAACTAAATAACTTTTATAAGGAAAATATGCATGTGATAGTAATTGTGAATTCTGTACGGGGAAAGTGAAATTCCTGAGAAAAGTTATCACTATAAAATGGATGGCTGTGGATCCTTAAAAAGTAGAGGCAATTGAAAGATGGTCTAGACCAATATATATGAATGATATATATAGTGTAATTTTATTATCTAGTTACTATAATTTATTTTTGAGAAATTTTTTTTTATTTTCAAGACCACTAACTATGTTAAATCAGAAGGGAGTGATGTTTTCTAAAAGGATAAATGTAATGAAATATTTAAAGATTTAAATAACAGGATAATACATGTACCTGTGCTCATATTACTGACCATTAGAGAAGGATTTATGATCTATAATGATGCATCCAAAAATGGATTTGGGTTGTGTACTAATTCTAGATGAAAAAGTGATAACCTATGCCTCAGACCAATTAAAGATCAATGAGAATAACTACCCAATGCATGATCTGAAATTGGTAATAGTGATCTTCATGTTGAGGATTTGGTGACATTATATCTATGGGGAAGAGTGTGAAATATATATGGATCCTAAAATTCTTAAGTATATATTCACACAAAATGATATCAATATGTGATAATGAATGTTTTTAGAGATGATCAATGATTATGATTGTTAAATACATTACCATCTTGGGAATACAGAAAAAGTAGAAGATGTTCTAAGTAGAAAGGTTCCTACAATCCTATCTATGATAAGGATTTAATGGGATCCAATATTATTTTACATGAAAATGATGGATATGGGAATTATAAAATTATATTCATCCATTCTTAAATAATTGATAAACCATCCATTATTGAGAGGATCCAGGAGTCCCAAAAAGTTGATGTGGATCTATAGAAAATGGTATAAAATATTCCAGAGTTCAAATTTTATAAATATGGAGTTATAAGTTTTGGAACCTAGATAAGTGTCCCATAAAAACCATAAAAAGAGGGAACTTATGGATTATGTTCATAGAGAATCCTTCTTTATTCATCCTTGAAGTGATAAGTTGTATAATGATCTAAAGTAAAACTTTTGGTGGGATCACATGAAGATAGAGATTTCAAAAACTGTATCTTTGTGCTTGGTATGCCAATAATTTAAGGATGAACGATTGAATTCTAAGGGTGTGATGAAACCATTTTCCATACTAGTATAGAAATGGGAAAACATAACTATGAATTTCATAACAAGACTCCCCAAGATATCTGAAGGCAATAATTCTATCCAGGTAGTAGTTGATCACCTTATAAAGTTAGCACATTTCATTTATATCAAGTCATATTTATCTCTTTATCAAATCATAAATATATACATAAGGTAAGTGGTAATAATTCATGGAGTGACACTTTCCATTGTGTCTAATCATGGTCTGAGGTTTACCTTGAGGTTCTAGAGAAGCCTTCAACAAGTTTTGGATATAGATTTGAGTTTCAGTATTTATTATCACCCTAAAATGGATGGTGAATTTGATAGAACCGTTAAAACTATATAGTATATGATAATACCTTTTTATAGGTTTCCTAGGATGTTGTAGTTATCACATTTCTCTATTATATTTCTCATATAACAAAAATTTACATTATATAATTCAAATGGATACTTATGTGACTCTATATGGTATGAGGTGTCAAGATTTGACATGATAGTTTGAAGTTGGAGAGTAGAAGTTGACGGGAGCTGATCTTTTCCAAAATATGATAGAGAGGTATCAAACCATTAAAATTAATATAAAATCCACACAAATTAGACATAAAATATTTGCTGATAATTTTCTGATACCTGGAGTTTGAGGTTGGAGATAAGGAATTCCTTTGTATATCACCATGGAATAAAGTCACGAGGTTTTGGAAGTAGAGAAAGATTATTACAAGATACATTATCCCCTTTGAGATCCTTGATCACATTAGATCTATGGACTACTGACTTACAATCCCACTTAATCAATCTCAAGTACATGATATGTTCAATGTATCTCTCTTGAGGAAGTACATACCAGACCCCTCACATGTAATGAATCTAGAGGTGGAACCCTTAGATAATGATCTTTCATATGAAGAGTAACCAATGAAGATCTTATATGATATATAAAAAGTTCTATGAAATAATACAACTAATCTAGTCAAAGTGCTATGGTGGAACGACAAGTTTATAGAAGAAACATGGGAACCAGAAGAGGAGATGAAACATATGTATCATCATCTATTTTAGTGTATGAAATGAAATTTTGTTATTTAAATTTATAAAGGGGGGAAAAGTGTAATGATACGATGTTTTATAAATTAAATTCCCTTTTCAAATGAATAAAATCCTTATTAAGTAATGGAGTTATAGAAAACACTTACACTACTTTGATTATTTTAGACCGATATAAGTTATATCCCATCAGATTTAAAATACCATTAAGAATTATAATGTTTTATAATATATCCATTTTAAAATGACCATTTTAATTAGTATATATTAATGGTTATGATAAAATCCAATTGAGATAGATGAAAGAAGTGATAGACTCCACTGGTAGGATCATACTCTATGAAGCCCATTTATTGGAGCTTCTGAGGGAGTTTACATCACATTGATTTTACCTCGAACAAGCCTATGTATAGATCAAACAATCAAAACATCAATAAAACTATTTACATTATAAGTTCAATCTTATCAAAATCAAGACCCTAACCATATTCATTAAAACACCCCAAAAAAGTGTCACCATTATACACCTTACCCTTAGGGAATACATTGGTGTAATATGGGGTTATGTATTTAGACCTTAGTAATATGAATTTATATATTTTTATTTTTTGTAACATTTTAATTATATTTTTATATTTTTATTATTAATTTATCAATGATTATATAATGTGTTTGATAAAAATTATAGTTTTACTTGATGAAATCAAAATTTTATTTTTATGAAATATGTAGATTCAAATAAGTCACTTTTTTATAAATTCAAGGATTTTTGAAATAAATTATATTTTAATAAATATATTCTAATTAGATAATAATTATTTAAATATAAATTATAAAATAATTTAACAAATTCCAATAATTTTTAAAATGGTTAGAAAGTGGTTAATATCATAAAAACTTGTATTTTTTTAGTAAATAAGTTTTTTATTTAAAAATTAAAATTATCATATTTAGATTTTTTTTATAAAATAAATATTATTTTTAAGTTCCTCAAATTGAAATTATCCAATTGTGAATTTCTAATATTTTATGAGATAGTCAAATTTTTGGGTAAAAATTTAATATAATATAAATACACGGCTTGTATTATGTGATCATAATGGCCCAAAAGTGATATAATAAATGATATAAACTGAATCCAAGAAAAAAAATATTTATACTTTAAAATAATTTAATTTTGAATTTATTTGATTAATTTTATAAACCCTTAATGAATCTTCCAAAACCTATATTTTATTTTAAGGTTTTAAAATTAATTCTTTATGAACATGTCTCACTTACACATAACCAAGGGTATTATTTTAATGAGTTTGGTTATTAGACTTATAAAATATTTAAAACAAATCCTCTTTGGAAGAAAATATTTTTAAAAATAATGGTAAGGTTTGTGGTTTTGATTATTTTATTATATACAGTCAAAAACCTATGTTTAGAAATTAATATAGAGTTACCCTCTCTTTTGCTATAAAACCCACCAAAAATCCCATTAATCTTCACTAAAACCCCATTGATAACAAAATTACTCTACCTTTAACTCTCTATATTTCTATCAAGGTGTCCCCAAGCTCTTAATAATCTCTTACTAAGATTTTGGAAGCACACTCTCAATGTAAGGGATCCTCTCCTCTCCCTTTTTATTTCGAGTAATATATTTTTACTAAGCCTATTTACTTCCAATTATTCATTTTGTAATGTTTTTTAAAAATAACTTGTATTTTCCTTATGATTCTCATATAATGAGAGAACACCTTTCACTCTCATTAACCCCTTCTATGATCCTTTATTTACAACCATTATGATACCTAAATTATCTAGTGATTTTTCATGCCAAAATTTTATATTATGAATACCCATACCCATTTCCAATAAATGGCATTCACCTAGTATACCTATCCTTCATTGATTGAGTAATTCCATGCATGTAACCCAAACTCCATAATTATGGGTTTGAAAGTGATGAAATACATTCTTATGTTTTATGATCTATGTGGTGAAAAAATTCATGTACATGATTTTAATGTGATGTTTGGGCCCAAAATTATATAGCCCACCAATTCATTGGGTAATATTTTTATCTCATGAGATTCCATGTATGGTTCATGATAGGTTATCCTATATGCACTATGTTATGTTTTCTTGGTATTTATCCTTGAATTATGCTTATGATGTCATGTTTTATGTCCTTAAACCATTCTTATGTTTCCTTGATGTTTTCATCTTATATAATGATTTGATGTTAATGATTTTGATTCTCACCCATTTTATCACCTTGATATTCCTCTTGACAAACATATATTACTTTTATCATGTAATGATTTGATTATTCCCTTACCAGGCATTATAGATCACCCCTTTCTTATGTATGTCACATAGTTATCCCATGTAGTTTTAGAATATCAATGAATATTTAGGTAATTTCATGTAGTTTTTAAATATTTTTATTTAATCCTTATATAAATTTAATATATTATGTATGTAAATTCTAAAAAACACTAGGCCTCTTGATATTTCGGTAGTGTATTATGTTTTCCCTTATATAATAAATCATTAATTAAGGTGAATTAAATATATGGGTTTTAATATGGGTTTTATACATGGAATAACATAATAAATGAAGGATTAGTACATCTAGGTGAATACCCTTGAGTATAAATGGGGATGGGTATTCACAACATAAAAGTTTCACATGGAAAATCATGGGATAATATTGGATGCATAACAAGTGTACATAAAGGTTCAAGGAAGGATTTAATGTGAGAAAAAGGTGATCTATCCTTATATGGGAATCATAAGGAAAATAAAGGGATGTGTAAAAACACATAACAAAATGAAAAATTAGAAATAAAAACTCTCATTACCAAGAATGTTCTTGAATAAAAATAAAGAGTAGAGAATCCGTTACGTTTATTGGGTTATTCTAAAAGCTTGGGAGAATCTTATTAGGAGATTGGGAACACCTTTGGAAGGATTTAGAGAGTTATGGGGAGAGGAAATTTATGCCCAATGTATTTTTAGTGAATATTAATTGTGTAACTCCCCGAACCTAGGAGCCCGGTGCTGGTGGATTATTTTAATACATTAACATGATTACAAGAAATCAAGTCCTGAAAGACCGATCAGTTTAGCAGTCTTGGAAAATATATTACATACACAAACTTTACATTACAATTTCTAACATAAAATAAATCATATATAATCCTTTTATAAGGCCATTATTCCCCTATTTTAATCCTTTATATCAATCATAATACACTTCTTGGCATCCTATGAAAATAAAACATAAAAAGGGGTGAGCTCAAATGCTCAGTAAGGGTAAATAATTTAGTGGAAGCTATACACTTTTAAGGCAAGATGTATAATAAAAAGAAAATCCTTTTAAACATAAACTTAAAAATATTATGGCAAAAATAAATCAAAAATTACCATATAAACCTTCACATGGATATTTTACTAGTTTAATAATCACACGTAATAACTAATTTCATAACGAGGGAATGCATAATTATGGATATAATAACTACTACGTCAAAGCCTCGTGCCAAGACCATTCACAAATATTCTATCATGGCCTTGGGCCAAGACACTAGTTTGTATCATGATACCTACCGATGAATTGAGAGGCTAAAGCGGGCCCCACCTTTCGCTTACTAAGTCCAATGCATTCCTCATTTGAAAAGTGTGAAATATAACATAAAAATTCATATTAAAACTAGCATACGAAATGTCAATACATTAACCATAAACCATGAATGGTATAGAAATGGCACATCCACAGTCAAAAATATCATAACTCATTCAATACAATATGGAATATTGTATTATAATAAATCAACCTCAATTAAGAATAATATCCAATAAAGGATGTTGATATAGTTGAAAATAATCAGTAAAACTCTTTGAGAGAAATATCATTTTTTATGAAATCATTTAAAATTCGCACAATTTATAAAGGAATTAATTTAAAATAGGTTTTTGAATCAATGTTTTCTATACCACTTTGAAACTTTTAAAAGGAATTAACATTTTAAAATAATCATTTCCATATAAATAAATCCTTAAAATCATTTTGAAAACATGGACATTATTTAAAAAGATTTAGAAAAATAAATAATTAAAACATTTAAAATGATGATATAGTTAAAGAGACCCTTCCATAAAACCTTATAAGATTCCTTTTGAAAACATTTTTATGAAAAATGGAAATGGATGATAAATATTTTCCAATAAATACTTACACATAAACAATCTTGGATAATAATGAGATTAAGGAATTAACCCTTACCATAGGTTTGATATTCTTCGTACGAGTTAGAAACTCCTTTATAATGTTTTTAAACATATTATTAACTTATATCATAATCATAATAATATTTATGATATCATAAATGATTCTTTTATTATTTTTTATTACCCGTTTATTAACAATTCCATGTTAATGCAACATTTCTGGTAATATCACTTTGTTTATCCTAAATGTTTTGACTTATTATTCTTAATCATATTACTTAGATCATGATTTACTTACTTCAAGAATTTATAATATGATTTATATATCATATATATTCTTAATATAAATATATATATAACAGATAGATATATAAAATGGAATACACTGTTCATGGAGACGGTAGGCCGTACGTACACATGAACGCCATTTCTGTTTTCTTATCGCATTGAATGAAAGTAAGTGAATGAAATATATGTACACACAAACACACACACACACACACAAATATATATATATATATATATATATATATATATATATATATATTTCCAGTAAACTTATTATGTCATATATTTCATAATTACGAATAATATATATATTTTATAATCATTCTTGGATGGTTAAAGTGGAGAATGAATCTCATCGCGTCGTGGAGACGATAGGTCGTACGTATGCACAAGTGGTGATATTGTTCCTTTAATGATTAAATGATATGGAAATGGATGGTATATTAATTTTAAATAATCATAATAATGTCATATTCATTATTTATGTCTATTATACTCATCATTATACCTATCCAAATAATTTAATGTGGAATAACAAATAACACCATGGTGTGGAGAAGATAAGCCGTACGCACACACGCATGGTGATATTATTATTCGTAGGATGACTAAAATTATAAATATAAATGTCACATGATTATATTAAAATCTCAGTATATGGATGATATTGTATTTATTACTTTGGTATGGAAAAAAAATATAAATAAGAAGTATAAGAAGAAAAGAACTTTGAAAGAAGGGATAAAACGATCACCTCTTCTTCAGGTGTTTCCTTTTGATTCGAACAAAATGGATCCTTAGGATGACTCTCTTCCCAAAGTTAGGCCTTTGGGATGAAGTGATGGAGGTTTGGAGGATAAATGGTCATGTTTAGGCCGAAAAAAGGCTTCATAGGTGTGAGTTAAAGAGAAAGGGAGGTTCCCTTTTATAAGAGAGGTGAGGGGAAATTTAGGAAAAATATTGAAATATTAATTTATTATAAAATTATTTTCAGTTTCTAATTGCTCCAAATTTATTTATTTCTAGGATAAAATGAGGATAGGTATAAATCCTCTCAAAAAATATGTTTTAGACATGTTTAGGTCCTAAAATTAACCTTATCTTTTAGATTTAACCCTTTTTGAAACAACTTTACTCTTACCATGTCCTCTTGTATTTTTATATTACACGGTTAATATATTTATTATAAAATGCCAAGAGAACCTAAATTGGATAATTTATGAAATTTTTATCATGATAAGATTTATGTTTCCAAACTTTAGTTTTTTAGAATTTTTATATTATTTAATAATATAGTATTTGTTTTAAAAACTAATTTATGTCAATTTTGACATTATTTAGTAATTGATTTTTTTTGAAGTCATAAAAAATTGATTAATTCAAAAAAAAATGCATTAAATAATTCCTAATATATCAATTTAATCCATAAAATTATGGAATTGAATCAAAATGTTCAAAATAGATTTATTTTAATATTTATAAATTCATTTATTTGAATCTTTTAATAATGAGGTTATCAGTGCATCATAATTGTATCATAAATAAATATATTTATCTAATGTCTAAAAATTATAAATAAAATACCATGATGTAGGAAATATTTTTATGTTTATAATGGATATTTATAAACACAAATATCAATTATATTACCCTATATTAAATTTGATTTAGTAAAATATATATGTTTATGTTATAATTATCTTTACTTTAAATTAATTCTTATAACATGTCATTATCACACCCAGGTGGTACCATGGGGTCCTGAAATCATAATAAGGATTACCATGGTTTTAAATATCTAATCCAATAGGATTAAAACATGTATTACGGTATTTTTATATTATTATAATATAATTTTTTACCTTTATTTACCTGATTTACCCTTTAACCATGACAAATTAAAATAATTACTTAAGTTACTATTCATAATGTCTAAAAAAGGTACCTATTTAGATAATTTGGATATTATGATTAAAAATATGGAATAAATTTTTCCAAATTAAAAACACACAGTTGGTAGATATTAATTTAAAATTATTTCGCGTTTTCAAAACCAGAAAGTGTGTTTCTAAGAAGTAAAAACTATCAAAAGATTGACCCATGTACATGTGCAATTTAAATGTGAAATTACTTCCAATGACCTAAATTATATTAAAATATAAAAATATAATCTAATTATACTTTAAAACCACTCAAATTAATAATTTGACACTATGAATTATTTCATTTAAAAAGTTGTTTTCAATTAAAATTTAGTATTTTTCACTATTCATCAAAATATGAAAGTTCTCAGAAATGTACGAAAAATTTATCCGAACTAAATTTTTGTGTCCTAATTCTAAAGAAGAATTTTATTTCATCAAATTGAATATATAAAAGTGTAAAATTTTGGATTTAAAAAGGGTTCTCCATTAAAAGGTGGAAAAACTGCATTTTTTGAAAAATATTTCTTTTATCTGAAAAATTGAATTTGTCTTTATATTTTGTCTAATAAATAAATAATATGAATGTTAAAATTATATGGGATATATAAAATTTAATATGTGGTTAATAATATTTATAACCGCTTTTTAAATAGCTAGTTTGATAGGTCGTAGTGTGCTTGAACTTGGTGTTGCGTACATCACACACTATTGAATTATTTAAAAAGGAAGTGTACCATGGAAGCTTGGGGTGTTACATTATACCCTACTTAAATAAACTGAGTTATCCCAATTTAAACTTGGTATTGGTAACTAGGGGGTTTACATTTCAAAATTTCTTATTTTAAATCGTACATTGAAAAATGGATTAATGAGACCTCTTTTTTAAAATAAAGAAAAGTTCATATAAAGGTTTCTAGAAACACAACATAATACGGTTACATGTAGGAAAACATGGACATAAAAGAAAAATATAACCATCACATTCTGATTAAGAGTGATAGAGAATATTATTAAGAGAAAGTTAACAATCTGAAAGCCACAAATCTATAATGATCCAAGGGACCATTTGATTCATCACAAAAGAAAGTGCTTGGAAAATATTTTGGGTTTTCAAAATCCTTTCCCTATAGTTGGAGAAAACGAGAGGTAATACTTAATTGATTTTAGTACACTCTCACCATTGGTCATGCCTTGTAAAATTTCTACTTTATCTCTTATTCAAGGAAATGAAGTTGAATTTGTCTTTCCTGAAGTGTTAGTAGATCATGCGATCCATAAATAGAGTGATGGGACATTCCATAAATATCAAAAAAAGTGTTAGAAAATGTTATCACATATGAATAAGTCCACCTATAGTGAGATAATACATTAATCGGACAAAATTCAACTGGAGTATAACTTATACTATCCATAAATGGCTAACATTGCAATCATTAAAAAACTGAAAATTTTCAACTTTAGAAAGAGGTGAACCGAATCAGATTAGAATTTATTTCCCATATCGCATAGGGAAATTCTTGGCTGTCACATTCCAAACATGTGAACACCTTTATCATGTATTCTCTTGAGTCACAGTAACAATCTGAATTATCAGATATCCTTATTAAAAACTTTCATATTCCCTTATTCCAAAACATAATGGATTATTCCTTAATTCCCAAAAATATATACACTTCATCCATGATAGTATAACCCTCTTGTCAATAAATCCAAAATTAGTTATCAAGAAACTAGCATCATCCAATTTACTTATTCAAATCCAGCATATCTTCACAGAAACATTATTATCTTAACATAAGGAACATATCATGGGTCATCTTTACCTTACTCATATGTTATCCAAATATAATCTTACCCTTAAATCAATTTTCTTATCCAATATAACTATTCAATATATTCTTGAAAATCCTTAGTGAAAAACATAAAATGAATACTCCTTATAAAATTCACTATTTATAATTATTATATCCAAATACATAAATAATTCAATCCGTCCAATTTAATGGTTGGCATGGAATAGGTTTGTCCTTGTTTTAGGGGTATATTCTTATATAGGGGCATTGAGTTAGGAATTACCCTTGATTTCCATAGACAATACATTGAACTCCATAAAAATTGGTCACACTATGACACTTTTTTCCATAGAGATAACATCTTCTCCTCCATTAGAGGTATTCCCCAAGGTTTTTATTCCCTTACTCTTGACATGTAGGAAGCCAAATCTTATTTCCTCTATGCTTCTTAAAACTTGAAAATTTATAAATTTTCATCTTACTCTTATGAAATGTGTTAATAAAGTCATAAAATATCACATTATTAATTATATATCATGATAACTAATTTAGAATAATCACAATATCTTTCTCTCCAGTCATTATCTAATTTTGTTTCTCAAAATCAACATATTTTCCATGAAATTCAATGTTAATCCAATTACTTATGGTTTACTCTATTAACTAAGGCCAAAAAGCATAGGGTGAGAAATAGATATCATTGAAGAAAACTACATATTCAAGAGAAGTTACTTTCAATCTATAACATCATAGGTTTAATCCTAGGTTATCTATGATCGTTACCAAAATTGTAGGGGGTTCTTATATACATATCCTCAAAGTCTCTCTTAGGGTTATGATCCCTAATATATGGTTTGTGAATATATTTCCAAGGTTGTTTATAAAATTAATCTGATAAAAACTGTAATGCCTCAACCCCAGGATCCTAGAGCCACTGCATTATTTTAATACATTGGAATGATTACAAGGAATAAAGTCCTAAAGGACCAATTAGTTTAGCAGTCTTGGAAAATAAATTACATACATAAACTTTACATTAAAATTTACAACATAAAATAAAACATATATAATCCCTTTAAAATGACATTATTCCCCTTTTTTAATCCTTTATGTCAATCATAATACACTTCTTGGCATCCTGGTAAAATAAAACATAGAAATGGGTGAGCTCAGATACTCATTAAGGGTAAATAATTTAGCAAAAGCTATAAACTTTTAAGGAAAGATGTATAATAAAAGCAAAAACCTTTTAAACATAAACTTGAACATAACATGGAAAAAATAAATCAAACATTACCATATAAATATACACATGAATATTCTACTATTTGAAAAATCACAAGTAATAACTAATTTCATAATGAGGGAATGCATAATGCCTGAGATAATAACTACTACTTCAAGGCCTTGTGCCAAGACCATTCACAAATATTCTGTCAAGGCCTTATTCCAAGACCCTAGTTTGTCTCATGAGACCTAATGATGCACCGAGGGGCTATATTGGGCCCCACCTGTCACTTACTATGTCTAATGAATTCCTCATATGAAAAGGTTAAAATATAACATAAACATTTTTATTAAAACTAGCATACAAAATTTCAATAATTTAACCATAAACCATGAATGGTATAAAAATAGAACATACATAGTCAAAAATACCATAACTCATTCAATAAAATATAGAAGATTTTATTATAATAAATTAACCTCAATCAAGAATAATATCCAATAAAGGATGTTGGCATAGTTGAAAATAATCAATAAAACTCTTTGAGAGAAATATCAATTTCTCATGAAATCATTTAAAAGTCACACAATTTATAAATGAATTTATTTTAAAAGATGTTTTTGAATCAAAGTGTCTCATGCCACTTATAGAAATTTGAAAGTAATTAACATTTTAAAATAATCATGTCCATATAAATAATCCTTAAAATCATTTTGAAAACATGGACATTAATTAAAAAGATTTTGAAACATAAATCTTTAAAACATTTAAAATGATGATCTAGTTAAATAGTCCCTTATATAAAAACTTAAAATATTTCTATTGATTTTTTTATGAAACATGGAAATGGATGATAAATATGTCCCAATAAATACTTACACATAAACAATCTCTGATAATAATGAGATTAAGGAATTAACCCATACCTTAGGTCTGATACTCTCCATACAAGTTCAAAAATCCTGTATAATATTTTTAAACATATTATTAACATATATCAGAATCATAATACTATTTATGATATCATATATTATTATTTTATGACTTTATATTACCCGTTTATTAACAATTCGAAGTTAATTCAACATTTCAGGTAATATCGCTTTGTTTATCGTACGTGTTTTGACTTTTTATTCTTAATCATATTACTTAGATCATGATTTACGTACTTCCAGAATGTATAATATTATTTATATATAACATATATTCATAATATAAATATATATTATATATATATATATTAAATGGAATACAACGTTTATGGAGTTGGAAGGCCTTACGTACGCATGAACATTGTTTCCGTTTTCTTATCGTATTGAATAGGAGTAAGTGAATGTCATATATGTAAATACATAAATATATATATATATATATATATATTTCTAGTTGACTTATTATATCATATATTTCATAATTACTAATAATATATATTTTTATAATCATTCTTGGATGGTTGAGGTGGAGAATGAATCTCATCGTGTCATGGAGACGGTAGGCTGTATGTACGCACAAGAGACTTTATCATTCCTTTAATGATTAAATGATATAGAACTGGATGTTATATTAATTATAAATAATAATAATAATTTAATATTCATTATTTATGTCCATTATACTCATCATTATACCTATCCAAATAATGTAATGTGGAATAAAAAATTACACCACGACGTGGAGACAGTAAGCCATACGTACGCACACATGGTGATATTATTATTCATAGGATGTATAAAATGATAAATATAATTGTACTATGATTATATTAACATATCATTATATGGATGATAATGTATTTATTACTTTGGTATGTAAAAAATATAAAAATAGGAAGTATAAGAAGAAAAGAACTTTGAAATAAGGGATAAAACAATTACCTCTTATTCGGGTGTTTCCTTTTGATTTGAACAAAATAACTCCTTAGGATGGCTTGCTGTCCAAATTTAGGACTCTAGGATTAATTTAGGGAGGTTGGGAGGAGAAATGTGTAGGTTTTTTCTGAACCAAAATGCTTAAGAGGTGCGAGTTAAAGAGAAATTGAGGTGCCATTTTATAAGAGACGTGAGTGGTACTTATGGAAAAATCTTAAAATATTTATTTATGATAAAATTATTTTAGGTTTATAATAACTCTAAATTGATTTATTTATATAATAATATGATGATGGTTTTAAATCCTCTCAAACAATAATTTTTAGACATGTTTAGGTCATAAAATTAACCTTATCTTTTAGATTTAACCCTTTGTAAAAGAAGTTAACTCTTACCATGTCCTCTTGTATTTTTATACCTCATGGTTAATATATTTACTATAAAATGACAAGAGAATATAAAGTGGATAATTTATCAATTTTTTATCACTATAAAAGTTATTTGGACGTACTTTATATTTTTTAGGATTTTTATATCATTTAATAAAATAATATTTGTTTTAAAAACTCATTTATGTCAATTTTGACACTATTTAGTAATTGATTTTTGTTAAAGTCATAACAACTTGATTCATTCAAAACAAAGGAATTAAATTATCCCTAATATTTCAATGTAATATAGAAAATTCTAGTATGGCATCAAAATTCCCAAATTATATTTATCTTAATATTTATAAATTCATTTATTTGAATCTTTCATTAATGAGGTAATCAATGTATCATAATTGTGTCATAAAGAAATATATTTATATAATGTATAAAAATTATAAATAAAATACCATGATATAATAAATATGTTTATATTTATAATTACTATTTATATACATAAATATAAGTTATATTAACCTATATTAAAATTGATTTTGTAAAAGATATATGTTTATGTTATAATATTCTTTACTTTAAATTAATTCTTATAACATGTCATTATCACACCCAATTGGTCCCATGGGGTTATAAAATCTTCCATTGGATTTACCTGGTCATATGTATCTCATAAAATAGGATTAAGATACGTGTTAGGGTATTTTTATATTATTATAATATTATTTTCTACCGTTATTTTCTTGATTTACTATTTTAACCATGGTAAATAAAATTAATTACTAAAAATACTATTCATAACGTCAAAAAACAAAAGGTAAATATTTAAAAAATTTGTAACTTCTTATTAAAAATATGGAATTCATTTTTCTATATTCAAAACACATAGTTGGCAGAAATTAATTTAAAATTAATTTCCATTGTCAAAACTAGAAAGTAGGTTTTTAAGAAGTAAAAACTATCAAAAGATTGACCTGTGTTTATGTCTAATTTAAATGTGAAATTACTTTCAATGAACTAAATTATATTAAATTATAAAAATAAAATTTAATTATACTTTAAAATCTCTGAAATTTGTAATTTTACACTATAAATTATTTCGATTAAAAAATTTGTTTTGAATTAAAATTTAGTATTTTTCACTATTCATCAAAATATGAAAGTTATAAAAAAAGTTCCAAAAATTTATCCAAAATAAATTTTTATGTCCTGATTCTAAATACGAATTTAATTTTATAAAATTAAATATATAAAAGTTTAAAACATTGAATTTTAAAAGGGTTCTCCATTGAAATGCAAAAAAACAACATTTTTTGAAAAATAATTCTTTTATCTGAAAAACTGAATTAATCCTTATATTATGTCTAAGAAAGACATAAGATGAATTTTAAAATTATATGGGATATATAAAAGTCAATTTGTGGTTAATACTATTTAAAACCTCTTTTTTAAACAGCTAGTTTGATAGGTTGTGGTGCGCTTGAACTCGGTGTTGCGTACATTGCACATTGTTGAATTATTTAAAGAGAAAGCATACCATGGATGTTTGGGGTATTAAAAATTGGAGGTTGGAAGGGTATTTATATTTAATCATAGTTTAATTAATTATTAATTTATAAACTTTGGTTTTGGACTCTAAGTGGTAAAATAATTAGAACCACAAATCATCCAACGATTTCACTATGGTTTCTACCAAATATGAGTGGTGTTCAATATTTTATTAGGTTAAGAACTAGAATTATTAAAATAATATCATTCATGATGTTTAAGTGATTCATGTTTATAAAGAATTGTTTTTAAAACCTTAAAGTATAATATAGGTTTTGGGGATTCATTATAGGTTTATAAAATTAATAAAATAACATAAAAAACACATTATATTAAATGGAAGACATATTTTTATCATGTATTTCCTTTATAGTCTTTATTAAATCACTTTTGTGCTATTATGATTTCATAATACATATTGTATATTTATTCCGTATTTAATTTTTACCCAAAAATTTGACTGTGTTAGAAAATTATAAAAAAATTTCCATTGGAGAATTTAAAAATTCTAGTTTAAAAAATTATATTTTTTTTACCAAAATAATTTTACAAATATGGGAATTTACCCTTTTAAATTAAAATTCTAATTTATTAGAAAATACAAGTTTTTAAATCTCTAAAAACATTATGAAGCTTATAAAATTTCATTGGACTTCATTAAATTAAATTATATTTTTTATATAAAAAAATATTATTTAATAAGAATGTTTCATTAAAATTAAATTTATTTCAGGTTTCTTGAATTTATCAAAAAGATCATTTTAATTGAAAATATATATTTATTTCCAAAAAAATACAATTTTGGGTTCATTGTATCAAAATATAATTTTTCCAATATCATTATATAATCTTGTATATATATAAAGTTATAATGAATAGGGAACGATATAATCCTTATTTAATTTCAAAGAAAATATATAACTTCATACTAAAATGGTCTAGATACATATCCCCTTATTCACCAGTGTATTACCTAAAGGTAAGGTGTGCGATGATGGTACAGTCTTTGGGTGGTTTGGAAAACATGGTTTGAGAAATGATCTCAATAAACTTGAACTTATCCCATAAATGGGTTTTATCAAGTTTCTGTTCTTGAATATTGTATTGGGATTGGTGAAGGTAAAATACTAGTGACATGATTTCCCTTAAAATCTTTAATAAATGGGCTTCATATATGCTTCTGGTTGATTCCATATCTTCTTCCTTCCATGTTAATTTGATATTATTATAACCCATAATATATAATAATCATAATGATCACTATAGAATGACTATATTTTCTATGATTCTGATTATTAATGGTCTTTTAAGTCTGACAAGATAAATTTTTTAATGGTACAAAATAACCAATTTTGTTCACGTGTTTTCTATAACTACATTACTTAATAGGGCATTTATTCATTCAAAATAGAATTTCATTTATAAAAGTTTGAGTCATTGAATTATTTCCCCCTTCAAAGATTTCTCCATCAAAATTTGTTTTTTTATACTAAAATAGATTAGGTTCTTATATTTCATTGCATCTTCTAGTTTCCATGTTGATTCCTAAAATTTAATGTTCTACCATAGTACATTGATCAGGTGAGTTGTAATTTTTTATAGAATTCTATCTCTATGATCTAGGATTTTCACTGATTACTCCTAATATGAAATATCAATCTCCAAAGGTATTACCAATGGATTTAGTACATGTGAGGGGCTTGGTATGAACTTCCTCAAGATGGATACAAGGAATATATTAGGTACTTGAGATAGGTTAAGTGGGAGTGCTACTAGATAAGCCATAACTATGATGCGATCACGGATCTCAAAGGGGATGATATATCTTGGGAAAATTTTTTCTTTTCTTCATAAACCTCTGGTCTTTCTTCCATGGTGATATGAAAATGAACACCTTATCTCCAACTAGAAAATATAGGTCTCATTGATTTTTTTTTCATTGATGACTTTTCATAGATTTTATATGATGATTAATTGTTTTAATATTACATGTAATGTCTTTGATAAGATCAGGTCCTCTTAGCTTCCACTCACCAAATTCATCCAATCATGTTATAGTCTAACACATATTCCCATATAGAGCCTCATAAAGTCCCATTTTAATGCTATAATGGATTTTTTTTATATGAGAACTCTACTTGGAGAGTGTGATGATCAAAAAATTCTTGTAAACTTATTGAAAATTATCACAACATATCATCTAGAGTTTGAATGGTTTTCTTAGATTGACCATCCATATGAGGGTGATAAGCAATATTGAAACTTAGTTCTATATCTAATGCTTTCTGAAGGCTTCTCTACAACATCGTGGTAACCCAAAGATCTTAATAAAATAAAATGGAGAGTTTAATTCCATATAGTATTACCACTTATCTTATACATATCATAACAAGTTGGTTTTGATATATATATATTTCTTGATAGTAATGAAAGGAATTTACTTTGTAAGGTGATTAATTACTATCCAAATATATATAATTTCACTGAATATTCATTGCGAACAATACTATATCTAATTTTAGATCATGATTTGGTTATTTTTTCTCATGTATCTTTAATTAGAAGGAATAAGATATCAATTTTTCATTTTACATGAGTACACAACCCACTACTTTTTTGATGCATCACTATATATCAAAAATCTTTCCCCACTGGTGGGTGTTGTGAGTATAAGTGTATTGAATAGTATCTTATTTAACTCCTTAAATCTCTCCTCACATTCATCATTCTAGGAAAAATTCACTCCATTCTGAGTTATCTTGGTTAGTGGTCTTGATAATCATGATAATTTTATAAAAAATCAATGATAGTACCCAACTAATCCAAGGAAACTATAGATCTATTTCATATATGTTGGTCTAGGACATCCTTAAATTTTCTATGTCTTCAAAGGATCCATAGATTTCCCTTTTCTGGAGAAAACATTCCCTATGAATGTTACTTTATCTACTTAAAAGTTACATTTATAGTAATTCAAATATAAATTTTCCTTCCACAAGGTCTTCAATACAACATTAAAATCCTCATAATGTTCCTTTTTTCTTTATGAGGAGATAAGAATATCATCAATAAATACTACCAATTTTTTTAAGGTAATCCCTAAAGAATATATTCATTAAGTCCATGAAGATATCTAAAGAATTAGTGTGTCTAAATGAAATCACTATGAACTCATAGTTCTCATACCTTGTCTATAATGACTTTACTTTTCTAACATTACTTTTACATCATTTTAATGAAGAACAATATAAAAACATTACACC
The DNA here is from genome assembly GCA_963277665.1 of Viscum album. Lineage (NCBI taxonomy): Eukaryota > Viridiplantae > Streptophyta > Magnoliopsida > Santalales > Viscaceae > Viscum > Viscum album. Next base: position 770,919,993 of record OY728121.1, read on the forward strand.
ATGAGGATCCAAAGGTTTAAGGTCTTAGGAAAAGTAGTACCATACATAACTTTTACAACATAAGACATAAACATTTATTTAATTCCTTCTTCTCTAACTTCTTATTGGATCTTGACTTCTCCTTAGTACAAGTAGACACTGGAGGATATATATCAAAATATGGGTGAGATAAAATACCAGTAATGGTATATATAAAAAAATTAACCAATAAAAAATTAGGTGAGAATAATCATTATCATCATAACATAGGAATTTGATCATAATCATGAGAGGAAACATTAAGAAAAGACCTAGAATGTGGCAATTCATAAAAATGAAACATCTTGTCTTAGAGGTCTACTACCACACATAGCTATTAGAAAAGATAGAATCATGTTCATGGATACTTCTCTTTACTCATAAGGTTATTCACATTACTCAATGCATTAGATAATTATGTAATTCCAGGAACACCCATCACATCATAATATTTTCATTTTGCTATATAATTTCGGGCGCACCCGTCACTTTATAACATTTACATTATCATTCATGCCACATAGAACATATATGAGAATTTGACATAAAACAACCCATGTAAATGAATGGGTTTCACTTAATAAAGAATACTATCATAAACATTGGGTTCTCAAATGAATTAGAGAATAAAATTCTTGATACAAGGACCATCAACCTTGAGTGAGAGGTAAAGGGTGTGTTTTTGAAAGAAGAGTTCTTTTGGAAAAAATTATGTTTGATATAAACTTAAATGGAAAAAATTTATATCCAAGAATAGGTAATATAATTATGAATAAATTATTTTTAAGGAAAAAAAAAACTGAAAATGGTGGGAAAGAGGAAAAAACCCGAAGAAAGAAAGTTAGGTTCAAGAATTCCCCTTACCTTGAATCCGAAATATTTATTCACATTAGTGGACTATATAATCACATTATATTAATTAATTAACATTTATATAACCTTTTATACATGAATATTATTCTTTATGGTGTTATTATATTCTTTTATGATCCTTTTGATGAGTTATAGAGTTTAAATTCATTGTTTGGGAGTGTTCTTTTTCTTAGTTTTCATGAACGGTTCACTTGTAAACATGAATGGAAGTTTGTGTAGAACATGGATAAACATCAAGAATTTATATTACATGTTATCAATAATATTCAATAATTTTTAATGATATTATAACGAATTTGGTTATATACCACGTGTATTAGTCATTAGTTAAAATTTAATGACGATCGTTTTAGGTTAATTTGGGCGGTTTTTGGATCACTACGAACATGTTTTGGTTTATCATTTAGTATTATGCATAAAAGTTGTTTCTAGATCATAAAAGGGGTTAAAATATTAATATTACAATATGTTTTAAACAATTTAATGATTTTATTGACATACTTTATGGAGTTTAAGGAAAATGGAAGTGCATCTACCATGATGTAGGTAAATTAACACATCATGGGAAAAAATTTCATTTTTTTTTAAAAATAGAGAGAGGGAGGAGTATAATTAATTATATTCCATTAAAATGATATAATAATAGTATATAAATCATAATGTAGTTATCATGACATTTTGATAGGAGAATTTGAGGATAAGAGAATAAAAGAAAAGAAATTTGAAAGGAATTTGAAAGAAAAGAGAGAGAAATTACCTCTTGAATATATCTTGTTTGAGAGCCTGTTTAGGGGAGAGGTTTTGGTATTTTTATGAGACCAAGGGATTATGGAAGTGGGGGAGGAACTTGGGAAGATATTTTACCAGAAATGGGTGTAGTAACAATTCTCTAGAGGTGTGAGGAAATGAGGTTGTGAGGGGTGGTATTTATAGTGGAGAGGAGACATGTTTTCTGAATATTATATTCTTTAATTTATTTTTTCTCTACAAGAAAAGAAATAGTGAGGATTATTGTGACTAAAAAAAGTAATAAGTTCATGTGTGTTTTAACCAATGGACATTTACTTCAGCAATGACCCAAGCATGATGCAAAAATTTAGTTATTTAGCATATTTTGTAAATTATCAAATTTCACTATTCACTGAAAATTCTAGTATTTCAGAAAGATCCCCAAAATTCACCCTAACCATTTATCAACATGTAGAATTAAAAAATGAACTTTATTTTCTTATATTTTTTTTTCTAAATATGAGTTATTTAATTTTTAATTAAGACCACAATTTAATTTAAAAATATAAATTTTAAAATTAAAACTTTTTTTTATAACACTTTGAAAAATTAATTAAGGTCTCAGAAAATTATCATATAATCATAAGAAATATAAATACTAGTTTATGATTAAATTTTATGTAAATAAATTTTCTTTTAAATTATTAAATTAATCATTATATATTCATGAATTAGAAAAATACCCACACTATAAAGTAATTATATCATATTGTCACTTATAGGATGGATAAATTTTATTTATACTATCCATGGTAAGGTTACTATTCACCTAGACGATTTACTATTCATAAGGGTCATATTACTATTCATAAGGGTAACATTACTATTCATAAAGGTATGTCACTATTCAATAAAAATTAAGTTTGTCCTATCAGACTCCAAACATCTTACTGATTGCAACTGTGTATGTCATATTTTCAAAATTCAAATCATAGAAGTGGAAAATATATGTTTGAAGGTCCCATAGTAGTTCATTTAAACATAATGTGGCATTGTGTCTCTGAATGCGATTTTATGTGATTATAAAATTTATAGAATAAGGGACAAATTGCATTAATAAAAGTTTGGGTCGTTTCATTCTTCACCCCTTTTGAAATTTCACCCTTGAAATTTTGTTTTACTTAAATAGGTGAGGGTACTTATCCTTCCTTGCATCCTCTAGTTCCCAAGTTGCTTCTTCATACTTATGGATCAACCAAAAGACTTTGACAAGGTAGGTTGTCTTGTTGTGTAGAACCTTATATCTCCAGTCTAGGATTTTTTCTGGCTGCTCCTCATAAGAGATATCATCTTCCAACTGTACCACATCTGAGTTCAGTACTTTTGAGGGATTTGTTATGTGCTTACTTAGGAGTGATATGTGAAACACATCATGAACTTGATCCATATTTAGTTGAAGTTCAAGACGATATTCCATAGATCCTATGCGATCAAGGATCTAAAAGGGGACAATGTACCTTAGGCTTAGCTTCCCATTCATTCCAAACAACATGACTCTCTTCTATGGTGATATTCAAAGGAAGACTTTATCTCCAACATCGAACTCCAAGTCCCTTCATTAGTTGTTAACATAACTCTTTTTATGAATCTAAGAAGATTTGATATGTTTCTGGATGACTTGAACCTTCTCTGTTATCTCTTTTACAAGATTAGGTCCAAGTATATTTCTTTCTCCAACTTTATCATAACAGGTTGGAGTTCTACTTCACTTTCCATACAGAGATTCTTATGGAGCCATCTAAATACTTGTGTGAAAGCTATTTTTGTATTAGAAATCAACCAATGGGATATGCTGATCTCGTCCACCATTGAATTTTAGTGAGAAGGCTTTGAGAATATCATCAAGCATCTGAATAGTCTTTTCAGATTGGCCATCAGTTTGGGTGTGATAGACCATGCTGAAATTCTATTCAACACTAAAAGCATGTTGAAGACTCCTCCAGAATTTAGATGTGAACCGGGGGTCATGATTAGAGACAATCGAAAGTGGAACCCCATGTATTATCACCAATTCCTTCACATATATCTTTGAAATTTGTTCAAGAGGGAGATATTCTTGAATGGTGATAAAGTGGGCAGTCTTGGTGAGTCGGTCCACCACAACCCATATCCCATTTTTTCCTTTGGTTGACTTCAGGAGACCCATGAAAAATAACATAGTGACATTCCCCCATTTTCATATGGGTATAGGAAAGGGTTGCATCATCCATTTTGGATATCACAATACATCTTGGTAATCCTAGAATGGATAGAGAAAGTTGAGCTATATGCATCTTCCAATAGATCCTTATTTATCTACGGAGATGAAGGCACACAAAGCCACATTCGAAACCGAATAACACCATCATCGTCAATATGGACCTCTTATAGCTTCCCTTCCTTTACTGCATTGACATTCTTCTGTAACTCCAGATCATCACTTTTTGCTTACATAATCTTCTCTTGGATAGATGGTTGGGAAATAATTTGGGTAAGGTAGGATGTATTCCCTGCCATTATGATTTTGAAATCCATCTTTTGCATATCCATGAAGATGAGGTCTTTGTCAATCTGCATCATGGATATAGTAGTAGGTTATTTTCTACTTAGATCATCAACTACCTTGTTCAAATTGCTAGGATGATCATGAATAGATCAATCGTAGTCTTTGATTAGCTCTAACCATCTCCTTTGAGGCATGTTGATCTCCTTTTGTGTGAATATATACTTTAGACTCTTGTGATTGGTATATATGTAACACTTCTCACCATAGAGGTAGTTCCACTAGATTTTAAAGGAAAAAATCATAGCTACTAGATCCATATCATGTGTCAAGTAGTTCTTCTCATGGATATTCAACTGCTGTGAGGCATAGGCTATCACATTATCATTTTACATGAGTACACAACCCAAGCCTTTTTTCGAAGAATCATTGTATATCACAAAACTTTCTCCAATTTTCAGTGATGTGAGTAAAGGTGTAGTGATCAGCCTTATATTTATCTCCTTGAATCTTTCCTCACATTCTTTCATCCATACATACCCATTTCCTTGTTAACTTAGTTAACAAGATTTCCAATCATGAAAAATTTCTCACAAAGCATCGGTAGTACTCAGCTAATCCAAGAATACTACAGATTTCTGTGACACTTGAGGGTCTGGGCCATTCCCCAATCACCTTTGTTTTTGAAGGGTCCAAAGAAATTCTCTCACTTGTGCTCACATGTACCAAGAACAGGACTTGATTCATCCAAAAGTCACACTTTCTAAACTTGGCACACAACTTCTCCTTTATCAATGTCACCAACACAAGTCTTAGATTTTCTTCATGTTCATACTTTCTCTTGGATTATATGAGAATATAATCAATAAAAACTACCCCAAATTTGTTGAGTTAATGTATACTGACTCTATTCATCAAGTCGATAAATATTAAAAGGTCATTTGTAAGTATGAAGGGAATAACCAGAAACTAATAGTTCCTATACCTTGTACGGAAGTCAATATTCTGAATATCTTCCTTATTCACATTTAGCTATTGATATTAGGAATGAAGATCCACCTTTTAGAAGCACTAAGATCCCCTTATCTGAGTGAATAAGTTGTCAATCCTTTTATGGGGATACTTTTTCTTTATGGTGATCTTGTTGAGTTCTCGATAATCAATACAAATCCGCATTGTTCCATCCTTATCCTTTATAAAGAGCATTGGAGCACCCTAGGGTGATGCACTAGGGAATATGAACCCTTTTTCCAAATGCTCATGCAGCTTATTCCTTAACTCCTCTAGTTCGATAGGAGCTACCCTATAGGGACACTTTGAGATAGGAGTATCTCTAGGTATGAGTTCTATAGAGAACTTTACCCCACAATTTGGGGGAAGTATGGGTAACTCTTCGGGAAATAAATCTCCGTATTCCTTCATGATGGGTATTTTTTTTGGTTGAAACTTTCCTTTGACTCAACCATTTGAGTGAGGTATGCACCTTCATAGGGAATCAACACCCTCACCATTGAAGGGTTTTTCAAAGGAGATTCATGATCTTCTTTGAATATTTAGAGGATCATGGGATGGTTCAGAATATGAAAAGATATTTCCTTTTCCCGATAGTTGATATGTTATCTATATAATGACATCTAATACATTCCCATTATAGTGTCAAATTCTACTAAGGGAAGTATCAAAAGATTCACTGGATCAATCTTCCCACATATTTCAATAGGAGAAGAGTCCAAAACTTAGGTTACAATGATTACACCACTTGGTATTTTTACAAATATCTCTACTTCAAGGTTTTGGGGATTCGATTCAATAGTTTTAGAAAACTTTCAAGATATAAATGAATTCATAGAATCAGAATAAAATAATTATTTTTCTATTCTTGAGAGAATAGGAAGTGTACCTTGTATGAATTAATTTTCTTGATCAACTTTTGTAGTAGTGATGGAATAATACTTCTATTGATCCTATGGATTTGGTGGATGATGATGCTGATTACCCTCAAGGGTTCGAGGTTTAGTGCACTAGATTACAGAGTGCCCTTGCTCCCTATAGTTGTTACATTGGAGCATGGGTGGTGGTCTGCTTTCCTCTACCACATTCTCATACCTTCTTATGTATTTTAAATACTCTTGAGCTTGGTTTACTTATTTCCCACACTTAAAGAATTTCCCCATCCCTTTGAGGAAATTCCCATGATTATTATTCCCACATTTTTGAGATGTGGGTGGTTGATTTTTATTTCAACCTTTCTCATCATATCCTCTGTCATGAAACTCCATCTTTTGTTTCTTATCACCATAGCATTGAGACCATTCTCCAAACTCAATATAAACTTTGAGAGAACATCTAATAACTTCTTCATAAATCCCCAAGTCTCTAATTTCAAGATCCTTATAAAGGTGTGGTTTTAATCCACTAAAGAATCTATCAATTTTTCTATCATTGTTGATAAAAAATCCAGAAGCGTACCTTAAAAGCCTTGTGAAATTCACTTCGTAGGTAGTGACAGATTATCAATCCTTTTTCTTTAGCTCTATTAATTATATCTCCATATTCCTATGAATATTTTGTGGGAAATACTTGTTAATAAACGTTATCTTAAAGTATTACCATTCCATCTCTTCAATTTCATCCCTCAGCTTGGTGTTATTAATCAAATCCCACCATTGGTCAGCCTCTCTATTGAGATGATAAACGGCTAGAGTCACATTCTCCATCTTAGAACAATGAAGAAGATAAAATATCTTCTCCATTGAGTTGACCCACTGTTCCATAACTAGTGTATCGGAAGATCCACTAAACGTCGGTGGTCGTTGCTGCATAAAACACTTGACGAACAGTTTCTCCCTCTTAGGTGTAGGGTGATGTTCCATATCATTCATGTTGTTATTCATAACCTAAGACAACTGGTTAATCATCTATATGAAGTTTTTAACTCCACCTCCCAAAGCAATGGGGATGTTTTTCGAACAATCACTATGCTGTCCCTCACACGGGTTGTTGTCCTGATTTCTCCTAGTTCTGACCATTTTCTAAAATAGAAAAGTTTAGAAGAAAACTTATGTCAAAAAGTCAGGAATAAATAATTTATTCCTTTATATAGTTATCACTAAAATAATATCTTATGGGATCCCTATACTTATAAAAACTTCTTGTGTTCTTACATATAGTTAGTCTCATTATTGGGTTTTTACTAAGGTTCTATAATTCTAATTCCCAAATTAACTAAACTGTGCCTAGGATACCAACAATAGCGACCCTAATTTTTTTAAATTACTTTTACATTATTTAAATGATAAACAATATAAAACATTACACTATAAGTATCAAAAGGTTTAGTGTCTTGGGAAAAATAGGACCATACACAACTTTTATAACATGAGACATAAACATTTATTTAATTCCTGCTTCTCTAGCTTCTAATTGGCTCTTGACTTCTCCTTAGTAAATGTAGTCACCTGAGGATATACATCAAAAAAGGGGTGATCTAAAATACTAGTAAAAGGATAGATAAGAACATTAACCAACAAAAAATGGGGTTAGAATAATCATTATCATTATAACATAGAAATTGGATCATAATCATGATAGGAAACATTAAAAAAAGTCTTGGAATGTGGGAGTGCATAAAAATGAAACATCATGTATTAGTGGTCTACTAGCACACATAGATGCAAAAAAAGATATCATCATGTTCATGCACACTTAAATTTACTCATGAGGTTTTTCAAATTACCCAATTCATTAGATCTCTATATAATTCCAGGTCCACTCGTCACATTAGAATATTTTCATTGCGCTATATAATTCCAGGCACACCCATCACATCATAAAATTTACATTATCATGCACGCCGCATAGAAAATATATCAACATTGAAAATAAGAAAAACATGGAAAGGAATTAGTTTCAATTCATAAATCACACATTCATAAACTTTTGGTTCCCAAATGAAAGAGATAATAACATACTTGATGCGAGGACCATCAACCTTGAGTGAGAAGTAAAGGGTGTGCTTTTGAAAGAAGAGTTCTTTTGGAAACAATTATGTCTGAAATAAACTCTAGTGGAAAAAATTTATATCCCAAAAAAGGTAAGATAATGATTAATAAATTATTTTTAAGGAAAAACTATACTTAAAATGGAGAGAAAGAGGGAAAAACCTGAAGAAATAAAGTTGGGTTCAAGAATTCCCCTTACCTTTTATCCGAACACTTTCTTTAATTTAATAGTTTTTATAATCACATTAGATTCATTAATTAAAAATTAAAGATCATTTTATACCTGAATATTATTCTTTATGGTGTTATTTTTTTTCTTTTATGGGAATTTGGATGAGTTATATAGTTTAAATTCATTCTACGGGAGTGTTCTTCTTTTTAGTTTTCATGAACGGTTCACTTGTACACATGAATGGAAGTTCGTGTAGAACATTAATAAAAATACAGAATTTATATTACATGTTTTTAATGATATTATAGAAGTTTAAATTATCTTATAATGAATTTGGTTATATACCATGTGGATGAATCATTAGTTAAAATTTAATGATGAGTGTTTCAGCTTAATTTGGGCGGTTTTTGGATCACTACGAACATGTTTTGGTTTATCATTTAGTATTATGTATAAAATTTGTTTCCAAAAAATAAAAGGGTTAAAATATAAATATTAAAATATCTTTTCAACCATTTAATGGTTTTATTGACAACCATCATGTATTTTAAAGAAAATGGAAGTGCATCGCCCTTGATGTAGGTAAATAAGCACATCACGTGCAACAATTTCATTTTTATAAACAAAGAGAGAGAGGGAGGATTATAATGAATAATATTCTATAAACATGATATAATACCAGTATATAAATCATAATGGAGTTATCATGTCATTTTAATAAGATAATTTGAGGATAAGATAATAAATGAAATGAAATTTGAAAGGAATTTGAAAGAAAAGAGAGAGAAATTACCTCTTGAATATATTTTCTATGAGAGCCTATTTAGGGGAGAGGTTTTGGTATTTTTATGAGACTGAGGGTTGATGGAATTGGGGGAGGATATTGGGAAGATATTTGATCAGAAATTGGATTAGGCACAAGGTTTGAGAGGTGTGAGGAAATGAGGTTGTGAGGGGTGGTATTTATAGTAGAGAGGAGAGGGGTTTTTTCAATATTATATTCATTAATTTATTACTTCTACACAAGACAATAAATAGTGAGGATTATTGTGAATAAAAAAGTAATAAGTGAATTTTATTTCTAGAAAATGGCCATTTATATCATCAATGACTCAAACCTGATGCAGAAATTCATTTATTTAGCATATTTTATAAATTATCGAATTTCAATATTCAAGAATATTAAAGTATTTCAGAAAAATCAAAAAAATTCACCCTAACCATTTTTAACATGTAGAATTAAAAAATGTAATTAATTTTATTAAAATAATTTTCTAAAAATGAGTAATTTAATTATTAATTAAAATCAAAATTTACTTTAAAAATAAAAAATTTAAAATTAAATATGCTTTTATAACACATTGAATTTTTTTTAAGGCCTCATAAAATTATCATATAATCATAATAAATATATATAAAAATTTATAAATACATTTTATGAAAATATAATTTCTTTTAAATTATTAAATTAATCAATAAATATTCACGAATTAAAAAAATACAAACACTATAATGTAATTATATCATATTATCACTTATAGGATGGATAAATTTTATTTATACTACCATTGGTAAGGTTAGTATTAACTTGTCCAATTTTGTATTCATAAGGGTCATATTAATATTCGTAAGGGTAACATTACTATTCATAAGGGTATGTTACTAGTCACCAATAATTAAGTTTTTCCTATCGGACTCCAAACATCTTACTCATCACAACCGTGTAGGTCAGATTTTTGAAATTAAAATTATATAAGTGGCCAATTTATGTTTAAAGGTCACATAGTAATTCATTTAAGCATGATGTGGCATTGTGTTTCCAAATTTAATTTTTTGTGATTATTAAATTTCTACAAGAAGAGATAAATTTCATTGATAAATGTTTAGGTTGTTACATTTTTTGAAGAGAAATCATGAGTAATCATACTTCCTCACTAGTACTTTATAATACCCCGACAAAAGATAAACCTTAGATAAGTACTAACCTCCACATTGTTGATCAAACAAGTCATAAATCCATGGAATATGATACTTTTTCTTTATCATGATCTTATTGATCTCATGATAATCAATGTAGAGGTATATTGAACTGTGCTTTTTCTTGATGAAAAGGATCAGTGCACCCATTTATGAATCACTTGGGAATATAAACCCTTTATTTAAATTCTCAGGTAGATGTTTCTTCATATCTAGAAGTTTAACAGTGAATATTTTATATAGATTCTTGAAAAATATAAAATCTCCAAGTATGAGTTTGATTGAGAAATAACCACTTGACTAGGAGGAATAATAAAAAATTGTTTAGGAAATGTATCAACATATTCTCTTATAACAGGAATGTTATCAAGGATGATATTTTTATTAGTATCAATTATTTGAGCTAGATAAACTTTCTCATAAATAATTAATATACTTTCTTAAGATGGTAATTCCAAATTATATCTATGCTCCTCATTACACTTTTATATAATTAGAAGATGATTCATGATATGGTGTGTGATTTCCTTCTCTCAAAAATTTATGTTTCATCTATGAAAGGAAATCCAATCCATACACAGAATAACATCAAATAATCTAAAGTGAGTATCCTAAGGTTATATGATAATTTTAGCCTACAAATATTGGTAGGGTATAAGTTATATACTTGGTATGTAATAATTGACCCATTTTCCATTTTCATCAATAACTTGAATTCAATATTTTGAGTTAGTGTTTGAATAGTTCTACTAAACTTGCATGATATGAATGAATATATAGAAACATTATCATATAAGACATTTTATGTTCATGAAGGGATAAAATGTGTGAATTACACTATTTTATTTTGATTATAATCATTTACTTCATCCAAAATAAACTTTGGTATGGGGATTTTCAAACTTTTAAAATATAAAGGGAAACTATTAACATTGAAGGGATAAACCATAAATGAGATGAATTTATTAACCTATAAATTTTTAGGTTTTAATCAAAGTTATCCAAAAGCTATTTCCTAAAATTAAATTTCATTTTCATTTTTCTTTGATTAATATTTTTTCACAAAGAGATTGGGAATTTACCAAAGCATATCCTCTAGGAGTATCAAACTACATGTGTAACATGGCCTCTTTGTCATGAACTAGGTGATGATTTATTTTACACCTAATGTTCCCTTTTTGGGGTTATTAACACTATGTACAACTAGGCCATACACACACCCATTGGTAGTATCTAGATAGATATTTTATTTATTAGAACACACTCACTCTATACTTTACCAAAATTTAGATTTTTTTCCTATGTTTAGTCTTATCCCTATGGTTTTCTAATCCTAATCCCAAAAAATAACTATACCTTACTATGATACCAAATTTGATAACCCAAATATTTTATACACTTTATTTTAAGGTTACTGTAGTATTATTATAGAAGCTACTGTTCGGTACAGTAGCAGCCGAAACTATTCACCCGTCTGGGCCTTCGGGCCATCAGTTTGGTCTTCGGGTCCTTTAAGTCCATCGGTCCACCCAAGGCCTCTAGGAAAATAAGGCGTTATGGCCACTACAAGGCCTTTAGTCCACCTCAAATCCTTTGAGCCACATGATCAATTCAGTTTCCCAGAGAGACTCTACAAAAAAGGAGTATCCCCAGAGGAGGATTTAGAGCAGTCACACCTACTAGAGCAAAACCAACAAATTTGGAAGAATGAGAGGGTATGAAAATGCCATCGGGACCAGACTGTGCTTGCACATGAATCTTAGCTATATGGCCATGAAAAGGTGGTGATCTACCATTATGATACAGATGCCGGGGAGGGGCAGTTCCTTGTAGTTATAGTCTAGTTGAAGTTCCTAAGACCTTCGGGTCATGTAATGTCTCATAAGCCTACATGACATTTAATATCTAAGACTATTGGCCATGTAAGGGTTCCCCTCATTCCTTTAAAGGAGGTTTATAAAAAATCAATAAAAATTAAGGCCTTTGGGCTATTTGGGGGAAACAAATATATAACAACATTATTTAAAAACATCATAACATGGCCTTAAAATATATTGATCTTCTAATAGTGCCCGACATAACTAGAGGATGCACATAAGAAAGGGGAGGGATAAAAAGCATTGTAAGGGGACAATCAATGAATAAAATAAATTAAAGTAGTAAATGTGAGTTAATAGGAAAATCATGATGACATAGAAAGGTGATAATCATAATAATGAACCTTGAATCATAATAAAAGATGATAACATCAAGGAATTATAGGAATTTGACAACAACATAAAACATGAAATCATAAGAATTACTTAAATATAACCACCAAGAAATCATAATAGTGTGATTATGATAACTACCCATGCACTATACAATGTATCTCATGAGATAAAAACATTACCCAATGCATTGGAGGGATATATAATTTCAGGCCCACCCATCACACTCATATCACATACATGAATTTGTGTGCCACACAGATCATAAAATATAAGAACATATTTCATTAATTTTAATCCCAGGATCAGGGAGTGTGTGTTTAAAAAATGGAAGTATAAAATCAAGTAAGTATAGGTATATATTGGTTAATAATCTTGAGTGTAAATGGATATGGGTATTCACAACACAAAAGTTTTTTATGAAATATATCAACATAATTTTGATAGCATAATGAGTGTATATAAAAGATCATGGAAGAGTTTAATGTGATTGAAATGTAGCCTCTCATTAAATTTTAATCATAATTATATTAAATGGATGTGTAAAAAATATCACAACAAGAAAAATTGGAAATAAAAAGGCTTAGTAAAAATAAAGGACTTGAATAAAAAGAAAGGGGAGAGAATCCATTATATTGAGTGGGTGGTTCAAAAAGCTTGGGAGGATCTTATTAAGATCTTCATAACACATTATAAGGGATTCAAAGAGGTATATATAGAGGAATTTGTTTCTTAATATGTTCTTGACTGAAGATTAATGGGTGGTTGGGTGGATATTTATATTAAAAGAAAGGGGAATTGTTTACTAATTTTAGAACTTAGGTTTTGGACTCTATGTGATAAAATAATCAAAAATACAAACCTTCACATGGTTTTTGAACATGGTTTCTACCAAATAGGATTGGTTTAAAACAATTTGTTTAGTCCAGAACCGAAATCATTAAAATAATTCCATTCTTGATGTGGAAGTGAGTCATGTTCATAATGAATTATTTTTGATACCTAAAAGTATAATATAGGCTTTGAAGGATTCACTATAGGTTTATAAAAATAGTCAAATAACTTCAAAAAACGAATTATCTTTAAGTGAAAAAATATTTTTGATTTTTTATTCTATTAATAGTATTTATTACATTACATTTGGTCTATTATGATGTCATATTACATACTGTATATTTATACTGTATTAAAGTTTTACCAAAAAATTCAACTATCTCAAAAAATTATGAAAAATTAAATATTGGATAATTTCAGTGTGATTATTTAATAAAGAATAATTATTTTACCCAAATATTTTTTAAATATGGTAATTTATCCTTTTAAATAAAAATACTTATTTATAGGAAAATATTAATTTTTAAGACACTAACAACTTTCTGAACCTTAAAACAATTACATTATATTAAATTAAATTAAAATGTAATTTAAATTTAACTAAATATTATTTAATAAGAATATTTAATGAAAATAAAATTTATTTTAAAATTCCTGAATTTATAAATAATAGTGTATTAATTGAAACTACATGTTTATTTCCTAAAAATACAATTTTTGTTTCTTCATATCAAAATAGAATTTTTCTAACCTTTTAATACAATCATGTATATATATATAAATTAATAATGAAAAGGTATAAATATAATACTTATTTTATTATGAAGAAAAAATTTAAATTCATACCACCAGGGTCTAGATATATAACCCCTTATTACACCAGTGTATGCCCTTAGGGTAATGTGTGTGATAATTGTTCTTTTTTTGGGTGGTTTAGTGAACATGGTTTGAAAAGTGATCTCGATAAGATTGAGATTCTCCCATAAATGGTTTCAATAAAGATTCAGTTGTTGAATATCATTTTGGTACTGGTTAAGGGAAATCCTAGTGATTCTATCACCCTCAAAAGCTATGATAAATGGGATTCATAGGGTATGATTCTATTGGTCAAGGAAATCACTTATTATTTCCATGTCAATTATATATTATTATAACCCTTAATATATACTAATATTATTGGTCATTGCAGAGTGAATATATTATAAATGGTTATGATGATTATGTTATTTTAATTCTAAATGGATATATTCTAAAATGGTCCAAAATAACCAATGTAGTGCATGTTCCTGATATAACTATATTTCTTAATAAGTAATTTATTCATTCAAAATAGAATTTCATTTATAAAAGTTTGGGATGTTACAATATCGGACCCACCCATCATCATATATAATTATGAAGATCCATAAAATGAATAAAACACATAAAGTCATGAATTTAATTTATAAAATTAATAGAAAATCATTTTTACCCATGGACACAAGCACTTATTATTATCCCTTAAAAATAAAAGGAAGTTTCAATTTATTTGATAACTATTTAGAATGAAAAATTCCCCGAAAAATGGGAATTAAAATTAATTTAGAAAACCATTGGAAATTATAAAGGAATCTTCATAATAGATAATGGACCTTATGGTGGAAAAATGTGGTCATGTGGTAAATGTTAAAAAAATATTATTTTTAATTTTATTTAAAAAGATAAAAATGACCCACACAAAAAAAATTTAAAATATTTCTTTTGAAATATTTTTAATGAAATTAAAAGATAATTAAAAATGACCTTAAAAATTATTTTTAGTTTAGATAAGAATATTATTTTAACAATTTAAATACTATTTATATGGGGGAAAATGTATTGAAATTGTAACTTTAAAACTTATAAAACAAGGTTTTAAAGAAAAACCATTTACCTCGAGTCTTGACTCGCCATGTATGTCTTTTAATTTATTAAATAATAAAGTTATATTAATTATTTACATTATTTATAAACTTTATCAATTTTATTCCTTTATCATTATATCTTTTTTTTTCATTAAGTATAATGTTTTATTTAATTACTAAACTAGTTAAGTTTAGGTTATACATTTTGGGGTCGTTCGGTTAAAAAATGCATCAGTGTGTTGAATAAGGTAAAATGGGTCATAAAATGGTTCCATAATATTAAAATAATCTTAATAATGTCATAAAATCATATTTATTCATTAAATTAACTTTTAAAACCTTTCATGTAAGGTGGTTAAAACAAATCAAACATGTCATTCATGGAGGGAGTTGTTTGCACGTATGCAATAACGAGGTTTTCACTTTATAATAGATGGAAGGGAAAGAATGAAGATAATATTTTATATTTATAGAATTAAAATTATTTTATAAATATGAAAATTATTCATTTTATTATGCATTATAAGTATTTATGAGAGGTGGTGATGAAAAATAAAATATGTCGTCCATTGTGGCGGTAGTCCACACGTACACGCAAACAACATTTTAATTTTTCTATGGATGTAAAGAAAGTATATAATGGTTGTTACCTCAAAAAATAATATTTAATTATATCAATGATAATAATTTAATTATTTTATTATGTTCATAAAATATTAGGATATGGGTTATGAAGAAATAAACTTGAAATAGCTCAGTTAGAAGATATTCCTCCTCCATTGATAATCTTCTTTGAAAAACACATTAAGGCTTCTTGGATTGGACTTTTGGGAAGAAAAAAAGCTCTATAAGTTGTATATTGGTGTTAGGAAGGTATTTTTTAGGTATTTTTCTCTAAAAGGTTCTCAAATAGTTTGTAGGAAGTTAGTTTTTAAGAGTTTATTTTATAAGTGAGGGGAGTGACACTCTTGTAAGTAATATTAACATTAAAATGTTAATTTTTGTTTCTCGGTTTCAAGGGGAAAAAGTGTACCAATTACAAAATATAATATATGAGATAGTTTAAATACCCTCATAAAATAAAATTAGACGAATTTATAGATATTTAAAGCTGCACCCCTCAGTTTAAACCCCTATTTAAACCTTTCAACCCTTACTGAAATGACTAACTTTTACCACGATCACTTATTTTAATGGAAAAAAATGAAATGAAAGTTATTAAAAAATTTGTGATTTTTTATTCCAAATATGAAAATATTTTTAAACAATTTAATTTTTAGTATTGGTAATAATTACATTTAATAGAAATAAGAAAAATGGAAAGAAAAACAGTTTTTTGAAAAATGCATTTCTAAACATAAAAAAGTATTTAAACCAAAAGAATGTATAAAATTGATCTCCAAAACATTTATTAGTTAATATATAAATAAAAGGGGTGTTATTGGACATTTATATCAAACCAAAATTGAATTCAACCTTCCAACCACTCAATTAAATGAAAAGAACCAAAAATAGTTTTTACTAGAATAAAACACTCAAGTTCCAAAAAGTAAATCATGGGTTTATAAATTAAAAATAACATTTTTAAATGATTAATTTTAATCTTTAAATATATATTTGGTCAGTTATTTTTTTTAAAATTCTAACTCACTATTACATCATGATGATGTCATAAAAGTTACGGTATAAAAAAATGGTATTTTCACTATTCACCTGAAAAATTAACCAATTTATAAAAATAAAAAAATGAACCGATGATAATTTCAACCTAATGATCTAAAAAATAATTTTTTTTTTAAAATTTATATTAAAAATTTTATAATTTTAACTTTTAAATAAAACCATATAATATATGGAAAACAATTTGGTTAGAATAATGAAAATTCTTTTTCCCCTAAAAAATAATATAAAAGTATTATATTAAATATGAATCCATAAAATAAAGTTATAAAAATTAATAATAAATTATTTTATTTATTATTATCATTTCTTAGGTTGTCAAATATTCCATTCTTCATGTTTTTCTTATGGGGAAATCATACTATATGGCTGGAGGAGTTGTTGGGAATGGAATGTAAAATGCTTGCATGCCATGACCTTAATTAAAGCTATTACGATCATAAAATATAATCAAATTTGTCATAGGGAGTATTTAACATTTTTAAATATCATTTACTTTCCATGAAGTATTTACTATGAATCATTCGGTAGGGACAAAACACTTATATGGGAAATTGAATGATTAATTATCAAACATTTAGATCAAACATCCACCTAAGATAACATTATGGAATCATTAAATGAGATCTGACATGTGGGAGTGAGTTTTATTCAAAAATTATATTTATTAAATTGTTAAGTAATTAAATCATTTATTTTAATGTATGAGTTTATACAGGCATCACCGAGGAGCATCCTCAAGGTCTATTTAAATCCCACTGGCATACAATGGTGATGGTCTATGTGATGCCCGCTGATGCTTGTGTGAAATACCTAACCCTAAATATTTCTATTATTATTACATAGTACATTGAAGTGATATCACACCATGGATGAAGGAGATTCTCTAATGTTTGAATTTGTAATCTGGTAGGCCCATATATACCTCTGGATATGGGAGGCCTTCATCTGCGACATTAGTGATCATAATCAATAATATTCAAATGTGTTTCAAGTTGATGCAGTGGATACTATGTTGAAAGGTAGATTTTACATAAGTTATTCATTTCTTGTTTTTATGTTTTTTATATTTTCATACATGGTGGATCTTGGTATAGGATTTAATTTCTTCCACACTTATTATTAGATACCTTATAATCCCTTCACCACAATGGTCTTGAATGTGAATATAGTCATTGATATGGTTTAAGTATGGATAAATTTTTTTTGAAAATATTTAATGTAAAATAAATGGATATATGAAACTTTTATTGATGAGATAAATCTAAAGTTAAATGTTTTATGTTCTAAAATTATAGAAATTTCAAAAGTGAAAGTCAAACCAAGATGTTTTTTGCATAGACTAGGCATAAAAAAACTAGCAATAATGCTTAAAATATGATGCTCACATTAAATTCTAACAGTCATACTATAGAATAATTTTTTTTATAACTTCACAATGGTTTCACTAACCAAAAGTTAAGGAAAAAATAGTTATTCTAAAAAAATAAAGGAATATTTTCATAATGAAATTATTTTTTTGGAATAATTATAGAGTATCTATAGTAGAAAAATGTAACATTAATATGTAATCTAAATTTGGAATAAATGTCACTATTTTTCTCATGCGAAGACTTTTTTTGAATCTTTTTAGTATTTCTTTGCTATATAAAAAGGGTATACAACTATTATCCAGGATGGAATTTTCACTAGTATAACCCAAACCAATAATATGTTAACAAAATTAAAAATCAAGAAAAAATAAATTTTCCCACTTGAACTATAAAAAATGTTTGAAAAATATTTTAATGGTTTTTCAATATAATGTTATCTTATGGTACTTTCAATTCAGACATATAATTTTTTTAGGTTTAATGATATTAGTTTAGAAGATGATGGTAACTAAGATTCCATTGAAAGAAATTCCTAATCATCCATATGAAGATTGTATTCTAACAAATAAACATTGAAATTTATTCTCAATAATAATATCCATAAAAGTGACATAGTATCTAGAGTTAATACACATTGATATTTATGACCCAATTGAGTTAAAACCACTTGGAAACAAATGGTATATTTTTTATTTATTGATGATTTGACCAATAAAACTTGGGAATAATTTAAATAAGAAAAATATACTGTTTTAAATAAATTTTTGGGTTTTAATGTATGTGTTGAAAAATAAAGTGTATTTTACATCTAGACCTTTATATTTTACCAAAGAGTCCAATTCACTTCAAAATAATTCAATAATTATTCAAAATATTAAGGGATCCAATGACTATTTAGTTGTTATTGTAATCCTCAATAGAGTAGTATATTTTTATTAAAAAATTTAATAGTTTTTAAAATTATCAAAAGAATATAAAAATCTAAATCTCTTTTATAAACCATTAGGAAATAAGTGGTTGCTTCTGTGGTATTTTTGATGAACATGTGTCTAATGAAAACTATCATTTGGATAAATATATAATAATTATAGAGTGTAAACAATCAAAATATACATTTCTTATAGATATAAGGGAGTGTCATATATTCTCATATACTAGGTTTAATCTAGAATAAACTTGACGATAAAATCCAAAAAAAAACATTTTTATTGGATATAATAATATTAACAGAGGCTATAAATATATAATAATGTAATAGATAAGGTGATTAAAAGAATAAATAATGAGTCAATTGGAAAATAATCACCATGGAAACAAAAATATGATAATGAAAAATATGTTGTCATCAAAATAGAATCATGTGATGATGTTTTTATTGGTTCATTATTGAGTAGTTAGTACCTTGTAAGAAGTTTTTCAACACATCCAACAACCTTAAAGATTTCTTAATGTCCAAAAAGTCACTTTTGATTATATTTAATTTAAAAGATTATGTGGAAATAGTAGATAATGATATTAAATATGTTATAACTAATGAAACATTTGTTAATTTTATTATTAATTTTTTTTTGTGGAAAAATTTTCTATGATGTTGTGAAAAATAATGAATGGTGGACTCAAGTAATTGATGAATAAGTTTATTTCAAATAGGAAAATGACACTTAGTGGAAAAATTATTTACGATATGATAAGAAGGAAACTAGAATAATGTAACATCCCAGGTAAATAATGAGTAATACATATTCATATTTATTAATATTTGTGAATTAAATATTAATTTTACTTTAAAGGGGATCCTATGTTTGATGACTTACCCGATACGCAACAACATGTTTCTTTCAAATCTTACATTGCACACTAATAATATAATATTATTATTTTAAATGGTAGTTAACACCTAGTCTTTTTATTGGTAGAAATGAATAGAACTAACTACAATATGATTATACATGTTTGTTAAATGTTTTTACATTTATCTAATAAAAGTTAGAGGCTTAAAATGTGAATGAATCTAATTTTAAGCATAATTTACTTTAAAAGGTTGATTTACCACCTTTTGATGGATAAACCTATTTAAATCTAGTTTTGGTCACTTTTATATGTTTTTTATGATAAAATAAAACTCTTACTTAGAACCGGGACATCAGAATTCACTTTGGGTAAAATTTTGGTATTTTTACTGATAAAATTCAGTTTTTTTATGAATAGTGAAAATACTGTATTCTAATTCAAAACTGCCTTTTAATATAATTTATTTATATGGTTAGACTATATTTTTAATTGGTTTTAAAGTTTAATTAGATTATATGTTTATCATTTAATCCAATGGTGGTCATTGGAATTAATTTCACTTTGAAATTGGACAAAAACAAGTGTTAATATATTGATAGTTATTGTTTCTTAAAAACACGCTATTTATTTTGACAACGAGAATTAATTTTAAATTAATTAATGAAGCTTTTATGCTTTGAATTTGGTAAAATATACATCATTTTTGAATTCATAATATCAAATATATTCTTGTCTGAATTTTTGTTATTTTTCTAAAAGGCTTCAATTTTTGATGAATAGTGAACTGACTTAATAGTAGTTAAAAAACTCACTTTTTCATTTAAATGAAATTTTACCACTTCTGTGAATTGAATTTTGAAAATAGGACATACATGGTTGTTATTAGTAAGTAAAATGTGGTTCAATAAGATGAAAATAATTTTTGGTGAATATTAACTTTTGACTTTTATTTACCGCGGTTTAAGGTAAATAGGGCAATTCAAGGTAAAAAGAATATGATAATAATTCCAAATTATCTTAACACTTTTCCTAAGATTATTTCATGAGTCATGGACGACCATGGGCATCTTTGGGTTGATTTTGGGACCCCAAGGAGCCACTTAAGAGTGATAATGACACAAAAAAATATCTTTTTGTAAATTAATTTCTAAATGAGGTTATATAAGTTATCATTTCTACTATAAATATTCATTGGAGATATAAAAATATTTCCTACATCATGGTATTTATTTTATAATTTTTATACAACAAATAAATTAAATTATTTATGATACAATAATGATGCAGTATATACCTCATTAATAAATGATTTAAATAAATAAGATTATAAATATTAAAATAACATCCAAAACCTATCCAATTATTATTGGATGATTTTATTTCGACCACGAGTCATCGTATCTTCGACTTTAATTAGTTTTGGAACATTTGAAACCAAATATCATTATATAATAAAATAATATTTTCACACTTTCCTAAAGATGCCCTCCTCCCTCTTATAAAAGGACACAAATTCTAACAAATTCCTCACCCCTCTCAAGCCCCTTGTATCGTCAAAAACATGCACAAATAATCTCTCAATATCCCCCTCTTACTCCTAGAAGCCTTACCTTAGGCAGAAGACACTTCAAGAAGTCCTTTTGGTTCAAACAAAGGAAGTTACCCATATCAAAGGTAACAGTTCCTCTTAACTTCTTTTATTTTATTTTACTTCTCCAACCCCTAAAGTATATTTATTTACTTATTTTATAACAAAATAAGTATACTAAATATACTAGGATGTTTTCATAATAAGTATTCTAACTACACTTACACACACCTCCATCTAAGGGGTGAAGAATATACTGTTTCTGTTGATGACGAACTAACGCCTAACAAAACGATGATTGTTTGATTATCTCCTACAACCTAACATGGTGGACAGTAAGATGGAACTGTATTTATATTTGATGTATATTATGTTTATGATTTCTTTATTCTTCTGTATTATCCATTTATAGCAAACCTTTATGGTTTCCATTATGGGTAAACGCGATAATTTCATTTGAGGAAGTGCGGACTACCGCCCCCTCAAAGTGATATGAATCGTCAATGCCATATGTGTGATGTATAAAGGATAGAGTTAATAATATTATATATGATATTATATTGGAATTATAATATACCTATGTATCATTATATTTTAATTCTATTAAAATACGAAATAGAAATGAAAGTAGCGTTCATGTGTACGTACGACTTACCATCTCCATGAACGATGCATTTCATTTATTATCTCCAAAATGTTGTGTACTGTTATAAATACATATATGTACTGGATATATATTATTTATATGATATATAAATATTTAATATAATTATGGAGATAATGGACTATTGACCACATGGACAACTTGTAATTATAAGGTGTTCATTTTTGACTCAAGTACCAAATATCGACCAAACGATCATTATTAACTTAAATGATTGCATAATGTTTATAACATGGTAATAAGTGATATAAAAAGGATAATAAACTCTAAAAATGTACTTAATTAATTAGAAATTAACTTTAGTTTATTATTCAGGAAGAACAAGGAACGAACGAGTCAAGTAGGACATGAGGTATGCAGATTTCTTATCTCACTTTTAATTCCATGAGATTTCCATTGTTCGCCACTTATTTATTGCATGTGGTGTATTTTGTACTTCCATTTGATATATATTATAATTAATATTATTATATTCATTTTATTATGTTATTTATTTGGTGGTTATTAACTTTTGGTCATACGACTCAGTTGATTACAACGTGGTAAAGGGGTTCATCTCACTTTTTATTCCCGTGAGATTCATGCTATATTTTCCACTATTTCCTATTTTGTGGTGTATGTACTTCCCATTATTGTACTATTTGTGTAATATAATTTCATTTATGAGTATTTAAATCTTCTTTGTATGATCCTTCTATCATGTGGCGTATGTTTTGTAAGTTACCAAATCGGTAAGGGAACCTTTCACCCTCCTCTTTTAAAAAGAATTATTTTTGTTAGGTTTTTTAATTTACATCTTATTATGTTGGGATTTGTTCTTATATATCATTATTGATGTAAATTTTATGTCCAATTTATGAGATACCCTTTTTTATCTCCTCACATCATTTTCTGAATTTTAAAGTGACGCTGTTAGGCTGTCGAATTTTTGAAATGGAACTTCTTAACCCAATTTCAATTCTTTGAGTTAAACTTGTACTTCGTGAATATGTCATCCTATGAATATGTGTGAATGACCTATGATTGTTTTACACTTAATATACACTTATATTGGGAGTATTTCTATTTTTCACACATAATTATGTGATTGATTTATCCTTAATTTAAGGATACCGTCTTTATAAGGGATTTCATCTCAATTTACATTTCCATTGAGACTTCATTGTTGTTATGCAACAATTCACTCTTATATGGAGTATTTATTGTCCTTTTTCATATTATATAATTAATCCATTTATTCTCATGATATTAAAAATTTATGATTAAATGTTATTCCTTAATTATTTTTATTCAAGAGTCTCTCATTTTGTTAAAAACCCTTTAACTAAAATATCATTTTAAATGTTTTAAAAATTTATTATTATAAATCTTTATCTTTAATATCCATATTTTAAAAATCGTTTTGAGTATTTATTTATATGGACATTAATGTTTTAAAATTATAATTCCATTAAAATCTTAAAAGTGTTATGGGACACTTTGATTCAAAAATCTCTTTTTAAATGGTTTATAAAAATGGAATGATTATTTAAATATCTTGAAATTACTTCTTGTGATTTAAAATGAAATGTTATCAGTGAAATGTTTATATTTTCAATATTTTATTTGTTATGATGGTACTTAGACTTTTGACGGGTGATTACGTGATAAAAAAAAATGACGGGTGGTTCCTTGATAAACCAGGATGGGTGGTTACGTTATAACCTCCAATGCATTGGGTATGGAAGTCGACCGTATGCCTATTCCATTTAGTGATATGTGTGGAAGTCGACCGTATGGTTATTCCATTTAAGTATGTTTATGTCCCAAGTTACCTTTATATTTTATGTGTTCTTTATATGGGTTTTATGGTAATCTTTTGGTTACAAAAGGGTAAGTTGTGATCTTTTATTCAGTGAAGGGTATTTACTACTTCATAAAGGTGAAATGTATTACTTATGTTAAAGTATTCAAGGATTTCTTGTTGTTTTGAAAAACTAACAGTTTCCCTTCTCTGTGTATCCCTTAATGAGCTTTTTATGCTCATCCTCAGTTTTTGAAATGTTCTTCATAGGACATAAAGTGGAATAGGTTCATGGATGGGATCAAAGAAAATTCATGCTATCTAAAACATGGAACTAGACATGTCTCATTCATTCAATAGTTTTTATGGAAACTGAGTAGAAGTGTCTACTTTGTAATTTTTGAGATGTAATGTAATTTTTATGCCTAATTCTCTAAAAATCTAAACTTGAAAAGACCCTTAATATGAATTATTCATTTAATTCAAGATTATGTAATGTTTAAGGCCAGGTCCTTATAGTTGGTATCAGAGGTCAGTTTAGATAACTTTAGAGGTTAGGGTGTTATCTAAGCATAAGTGACATAACCATAATGGATAGAATATTAGAAAGAGTCTTAGTTATTTTGAATAAGTTTTAGATAACATGAATAAGTATTTACCCTCCTCATAGGTTATTATATGATGATTTTACTGATATACTCACACTGACCTTTTTGGTTTTAGTAAATGGCTGGATCTAGCAGGCACCAAAGTAAAAGTGGATGTGACGAAAACTGTGACAGTTTTCTGAATGATCAATTGAATGAAATGAGAGCTGCAATGAGAACTCTTGTGGTTATTCTCAACCAACTATCTGGAGTCATGATTGAAAACCTGAACCTTGGTGATTTTTATATGGCATCGTATATGCGAGAAACAAATCCATACGGAATTTCAGGTAATAATCATAAAGGTAATTATGTTCAAAAACCTACGTGTCAAGGATGTGAAAAGAAACACCCAGGAAAATTATTCAAAAGGATAGGAAGATGCTATAGATGTGGGAATGAAGTCATAAAGCAAGAACCTTCCATGGAAAAAGGAAGCATCCAGTTGACTCTAGGAAAGGGAAAGAAGTTCTTTATTAGGGATCAATTGAATGTTTTAAATGTGGTGTGCATGGTCATTATACTAACAGATGTCCTACGAAGATATTTTGGGAATGGGATCACTAGGATCATACAAATATATGTTTACCAATACCTAATTCCATTCCAATTGTGGATGAAGAAACTGATAATTACTAATGAAAGGTATGGATTATTTCTTAACATATGTTTTGACATTATTGATTCTTAGGATATGATTCATGATTTTGTTTGTAGGAAGTAATTATTTCAGAATAAGTTGGTAAGGAATGTCTAATGGATCATGGAGAATGTTGAATGAGTAAGAATTCAATATATAAGGGATTCAAGAGTTATGGTAGATTTTAGGATGGTGAAATTCCTAAAAGTATTAAGGCTCTTTTGATGATGGGATGACATTAGAAGACTTTTTATTGTATATGTAACCCTAAAGTTTGATATAATAAAATTTTATTCAAGGAATAATTATATTTTCTTTTGTTGATATAGTAATAAAGAACCATTTGAGTTTATATGATCCTTGAATTTGAGGCAATTACAGGTTAATACATTTTGGGATGAAAAATGAAAGTTATTAGATAACCTCTGTGGTTAAAAAATATTTTGGTTATTTTTGATGAATTTATCGATTTTTGGGAATGTTATAAAATTAATTAGTTTTTTAAAAAGGACAACACACAGACTGTGTGAAAACCCATCACGTCAGACAGAGCTGTGGGAATCGAACCCACCACCAAAGTGCGACTAGGATTTATGGCCTTCCACTGGACTATGTGAAGTCCCTGGTTAGTATAAGTAATTATTATTAGTTATATGATCTTATGAATAAGTTTATTTTGGGTTATTTTTGTAAATTAATAACCTATCATATATAATATGTGATTAGGTTAATTACACTTTAGTATGAGACTTCGAAAGTAGTTGATGTTATTTGGAGATAAATGTTAAGATTTACTATGGAAGACTATGGGATTAAATTCTTCTGAGTTTTGGTTTTCGATGTTAGTTTGGATTATATTGAATAATTTTAAGGAATGTATTTTATTGAATGGTCTTTTTTGGAATTAGGGTACCGTTTGTTGAATTTTGGAGATTAGGAATAGTATTTATTTTTATAAAGAATTATCCTTTTTGGGGATTATCTAATATTGTAATAACATTTTTGGTTTTGGTTAAGGTCTAAATACATGGGAAATATATATTTCTTCTTTTTTGGATTATGTGATTCTCTCAATGTTGATTATAGCGCTTTTACTGGGAAAAAAAAGTCATACTAAATACTCATCATTTGGAGAAAATACGAGTTTGTGTTAGAAAACTAGTAAAGGATGAAATTCTACATGAAAAGTATGTATGTTTCCTTATGTTTTTAGTTAAGCTCATAAATAAATTCCTCAGCTTTATGAAAATTAATTTAAAACAAAAACATTAACTGTTAACTTTTCCTACTGGGGAATCAAAGACTGTTTAACCCATCAAAAGTTTGTGATTTTCTGATGGTTAACTTTCTCCTAACAATGTTTTCTATCACACTTCATCAGAACTTGATGGTTTGTTTTCTCTTCCATATACATGTTTTAAAATATGGAATACTTGTATGGGATTATCTCAGGTGACATTTTTATTTCTCTTTATTTCTTTTAAAGTGATATATTTATTGACTCTTTTTCCGATGCGAGACTTTAAATTAAGTTTCCAAGACCAGTTTTAAAATTGTGAGGACGCAATTTCCAAAAAGGGGGAAGGATGTAACATCCCAAGTAAATAATGAGTAAGACATTGTCATATTTTTTAATATTTGTGAATTAAATATTAATTTTACTTTAAAGGGGATGCTATGTTCAATGGCTTACCGAAACACTACAATAGGTTTCTTTGAAATCTTACGTTGCACACTAATAATATAATATTATTATTTTAAATGGTAGTTAACTCCTAGCCTTTGTATTGGAATAAATGAATATAAATAACTACCATATGATTATACATGTTTGTTAAATGTTTTTACATTTATCTAATAAAATTTAGAGGCTTAAAATGTGAATGAATCTTATTTTAAGCATAATTTACTTTAAAAGGTTGATTTACCGCCTTTTGATGGAGAACCCTATTTAAATCTAGTTTTGGTCACTTTTATATGTTATTTATGATAAAATAAAATTCTTACTTAGAACTGGGACATCAAAATTTACTTTGGGTAAAATTTTGGTATTTTTTTCTGATAAAATTCAGCTTTTTGATGAATAGTGAAAATACTGTATTCTAATTCAAAACTGCCTTTTAATATAATTTATTTATATGGTTAGATTATATTTTTAATTATTTTTAAAGTGTAATTAGATTATATTTTTACCATTTAATCCAATGGTGATCATTTTAATTAATTTCACTTTGAAATTGGACATAAACAAGTGTCAATCTTTTGATAGTTATTGTTTCTTAAAAACATGCTATTTGTTTTGACAACGGGAATTAATTTTAAATTAATTAATTAAACTTCTATGTTTTTAATTTGGTAAAATAGACATCATTTTTGAATTTGGAATATCAAATATAGCTTATTCTTAATTTTTGGTATTTTTTTGAAAAGCTTCAATTTTTGATGAATAGTGAAACCACTTAGTAGTAGTTAAAAAAAAAGAAGTTTTCATTTAAATGAAATTTTACCACTGCTGTGAATTGAATTTCGAAAATCTTACATACATAGTTGTTATTAGTAAGTAAAATGTGGTTCAATAAGATGAAAATGTTTTTTGGTGAATAGTAGCTTTTGACTTTTATTTACTGCGGTTAAAGGTAAATAGGGTAATTCAAGGTAAAAAGAATATGATAATAAAACCAAATTTGCTTAACACTTGTCCTAAACTTATTTTATTAGTCATGGAAGACTATGGGAATCTTTGGGTCAATTTTGGGACCCCATGGAGCCACTTAAGAGTGATAATGACACTTTAGATTAATTAATTAAATGTAAAAGCAAAAAATGACACAAACAAATATCTTTTAGTAAATTAATTTGTACATGGGGTTATATAAGTTATCTTTTAGACTATAATTATTCTTTTGAAAGCTAAAAATATTTCCTACATAATGGTATTTTTTTTATAATTTTTTGACAAAAAAATAAATTAAATTATTTATGACACAATAATGATGCAGTATATACCTCATTAATAAATGAATTAAAAAATAAGATTATAAATATTAAAATAACATCCAAGACCTGTCCAATTATTATTGGATGATTTTATTTCGACCATGAATCATCTCCTCAAATGGCCCGATGGCCTTTAATTTTTATTTATTTTTTGATAATCCACCTTTCAAGGGGTGAGGTGGAACCCTTACAAGGCCCGTAGGCTTAAGATTAAATGGCCCGTAGGCCTTAGAGGGATTCAATTTTTCGTAGGCTTCAAACATTAGATACAAACCAAAATAGATACTTGGAACTGCTCCTCCCCAACATCCACATCATGAAATCAGCTCTCCACCTCGCATGGTTGTTCGGGTAGGCATTCCCGTGCATGCATAGGCTTGTCCCGATGGCAGGTGCCATACCCTCTCATTCTTGTAACCCATTTAGTTTCTGCTGTGGTGGAAGCTCCTTGCTCATCCTCCTTCTAGAGTTTGTTCCTCTTAGGTCATCTGGTTTTCATCTTCACTTATGGTGGCCCGAAGGCCTTGAGGTGGCCTGAAGGCCTGGGTGGCCCGAAGGCCTTAAAGGACTCGGGGACCAAATCGGTGGCCTGTAGGCCCAAACAGGGGCATATTCCTTGCTGCTACGGTGCCAAACAGTACCTGCTACAGTTCCCACAACAATACCTACTACAGTAATGCACATTTACCGCTACAGTACCTGCTACAGTACTGCTACAGTACCTGCTACAATACTGCTACGGTACTGCTACAATACCTGGAAAGAATGTCTCCGCCTGGATTTGATCCCGGGTCTCCCGAATGCACTTACAGAGTAATTAATAACCGGTCTAAGGCTCATGTGAAACCATGAATCATCATATCTTCTACTTTAATTAGTTTTGGACCTTTATAAACCGAATATCATTATATAATAAAATAATATTTTCACACTTTCCTAAAGAGCCCCTCCTCCCCCTTATAAAAGGACACCACTTATAACAAATTCCTAACACCTCTCAAGCCCCTTGGATCATCCAAACCCTGCCCAAATAATCTTTTAATATACCCCTCTTCCTCCAAGAAGCCTTACCTTAGGCAGAAGACACTTCAAGAAGTCCTTTTTGTTCAAACCAAAGGAAGTTACCCAAATCAAAGGTAACAGTTCCTCTTAACTTCTTTTATTTTATTTTACTTCTGCAACCCCTAAAATATTTTTATTCCTTTCTTTTATAACAAAATCGGTATACAAAATATACTAGGATGTTTTTATAATAAGTATTCAAACTACACTTACACACACCTCCATCTAAGGGGTGAAGAACATACTATTTCTGTGGAAGACAAACTAACGCCTCACTAAACAATGATTGTTTGACTATATCCTACCACCTAACATGGTGGCCATTAAGATGGAACAATATTTATATTTTATGTATATTATGTTTATGTTTTATTTATGCTTCTATATTATTCATTTATAGCACACCTTTATGGTTTCCATTATGGGTAAACGCGATAATTTCATTTGAGGAAGTGCAGACTACCGCCCCCTCAAAGTGATATGACTCGTTAATGCCATAAGTGGGATGTATAAAGGATAGAGTTAATAATATTATATATGATATTATACTAGAATTATAATATACCTATGTACCATTATGTTTTAATTCCATTAAAATACGAAATATAAATGAAAGTAGCGTTAGTGCGTATGTATGACTTGTCGTCTCCATGAACGATGCATTTCATTTATTATCTAAAAAATGTTATGTACTATTATAAATAAATATATGTAATGGATATATATTATTTATATGATATATAAATCATTAATATAATTATGGAGATAATGGACTATTGAACACATGGACAACTTGTAATTATAAGGTGTTCATTTTTGACTCAAGTACCAAATATCGACCAAATGATCATTATTAACTTAAATGATTTCATAATGTTTATAACATGGTAATAAGTGATATTATAATGATAATAAACTTGAAAAATGTTCTTAATCAAGTATATATTAACTTTAGTTTATTATTTAGGAAGAACAAGGAACAAACGAGTCAAGTATGACACGAGGTAAGGAGATTTCTTATCTCACTTTTAATTCCATGAGATTTCCATTGTTTGCCACTTATTCATTGCATGTGGTGTACTTTGTACCGACATTTGATATATATTATAATTATTCTCGTTATATTCATTGTATTCTATGATTCATTTGGTGGTTATTAACTTTTTTTCATATGAATCAGTTGATTACAACGTGGTAAAGTGTTTCATCTCCCTTTTTATTCCCGTGAGATTCATGCTATATTTTCCACTATTTCCTTTTGTGTGGTGTATGTACTGCCCATGCTTTTGATCTTTGTGTAATATAATTTCATTTTTGAGTATTTACATCTTCATTGTATGATCCTTCTTTCTTGTGGAATATGTTTTGTAAGTTACCAAATCGGTAAGGGAACCTTTCACCCTCCTCTTTTTAAAAGACTTATTTTTGTTATATATTTTAATTTACATTTTATTATGTTGGGATATATTATTATATATCGTTATTGATGTAAATTTTATCTATAATTGATGAGATACCCTTTTTATCTCATGAACTCATTTTCTGAATTTTAAGGTGACGTCGCTAGGCTATCGAATTTTTGTAAGGGAACTTCTTAACCCAATTTCAATTCTTTGGGTCAAACTTGTACTTTTTGAATATGTCGTCCTATGAATATGTGTGAATGACCTATGATTTTTTTACACTTAAAATCCACTTATATTGGGTGTATTTATATTTTTCACACATAATTATGTGATTTATTTATCATTAATTTAAGGATACCATCTTTATAATGGATTTCATATCAATTTACATTTCCATTGAGACTTTATTGTTATTATTCACCAATTCACTCTTATATGGAGTATATACTATCCTGTGTCATATTATATCATGCATCCCTTTATTCTCATGATATTATAAATTTCTGATAAAATTTTATTCCTCAATTATTTGTATTCAAGAGTCTCTCATTTTGTTAAAAACCCTTTAACTAAAATATCATTTTAAATGTTTTAATGATTTATTATTATAAATATTTATACTTAATTTCCATGTTTTAATTTTTTTTGAGTATTTATTTGTATGGAAATTAATGTTTTAAAATTATAATTCCATTAAAATCTTCAAAGTGGTATGGGACACTTTGATTCAAAAATCTCTTTTTAAATGGTTTATAAAAATGGAATGATTATTTCAATATCTTGAAATTTCTTCTTGTGATTTCAAATGAAATGTTATTAGTGAAATTTTTATATTTTCACTATTTTATGTGTTTTTATGGTACTTGGAATTTGTAAGTGTGGTTACATGATAAACCAAATGACGGGTGGTTCCGTGATAAATCGGGACGGGTGGTTACGTTATAACCTCCAATGCATTGGGTATGGAAGTCGGTCGTATGGCTATTCCATTTAGTGATATGTGTGGAAGTCAACCGTATGGTTATTAAATTTAAGAATGTTTATGTACCAAGTTACCTTTATATGTTATGTGTTATTTATACGGATTTTATGGTAATATTTTGGTTACAAAAGGGTAAGTAGTGATCTTTTATTCAGTGAAGAGTATTTACTACTTCATAAAGGTAAAAGGTATTACTTATGTTAAAGTATTCATGGTTTACTTGTTGTTTTGAAAAAATAACAGTTTCCTTATTTGTGTATCCCTTACTGAGATTTTTATGCTCATCCCAAGTTTTTGAAATTTTTTTAATAGGACATAAAGTGGAATAGGGTCATGGATGGGATCAAGGAAAATTCATGCTATCTAAAACATGGAACTAGACATGTCTCATTTATTCAAGAGTTTTTATGGAAACTGAGTAGAAGTGTCTAATTTGTAAGTTTTGAGATGTAATGTAATTTTTATGCCTAATTCTTTAAAACACTAAACTTGAAAAGACCCTCAATGTGAATTATTCATTTAATTCAACATTATGTAATGTTTAAGGACAAGTCCTTATAGTTGGTATCAGAGGTCGGTTTAGATAACTTTAGAGGTTAGGGTGTTATCTAAGCATAAGTGACATAACCATAATGGTTAGCATATTAGAAAGAGTCGTAGTTATTTTTAATGAGTTTAAGATAACATGAATAAGTATTAAACCTCCTCATAAGATATTATATGATGATTTTACTGATATACTCACACTGACCATTTTGGTTTTAGTAAATGGGTGGATCTAGTAGGCACCAAAGTAACAGTGGATGTGAAGAAAACTATAACGATTTTCTAAATGAGAAAATGAATGAAATAAGAGCTGTAATGAGAACTCTTGTGGTTATTCTCAACCAACTATCTGGAGACATGATTTATAGCCTGAACCTTGGTGATTTTTATAAGGAATCTTATATGTGAGAAACAAATCCATTTGGAATTTCAGGTAATAATCATAAGGGTAAGTATGTTCAAAAACCGACGTGTCAAGGATGTGGAAAGAAACAACTAGGAAAATGATTCTAATGGATGGGAAGATCCTATAGATGTGGGAATTAAGGTCATAAAGCAAGAACCTACCCTGGAAAAAGGAAGCATCCAGTTGACTCTAGGAAAGGGAAAGAAGTTCTTTATGAGGGATCAATTGAATGTTTTAAATGTGGTGTGCATGGTCATTATACAAATATATTTCCTATGAAGATGTTTCGGGAATGCGATCACTAGGATCGTAAAAATATATGTTTACCAATACCTAATTCCATTCCAATTGAGGATGGAGAAACTGACAATGACCAATGAAAGTTATGGATTATTTCTTAACATATGTTTTGACATTATTGATTCTTAGGATATGATTCATGATTTTGTTTGTAGGAAAGAATTATTTCAGAATAAGTTGGTAAAGAATGTCTAATAGATCATGAAGAATGTTGAATGAGAAAAAAGTCAACATATAAGGGATTCAAGAGTTATGGTATATTTTAGGATGGTGAAATGCTTAAAAGTATTAAGGCTCTTTTGATGATGGAATGACATTAGAAGACTTTTTATTGTATGTGTAACCCTAAAGTTTGATATATGAAAATTTTATTCAAGGAATAATTATCTTTTCTTTTTTTGATATAGTTATAAAGAGCCATAGGGGTTTATATGATCCTTGAATTTGAGGCAATTACAGGTTATTACATTTTGGGCTGAAAAATGAAAATTATTAGATAACCTTTGTGGTTAAAATATGTTATGGTTATTTTTGATGAATTTATCTCTTTTTTGGAATGTTATAAAATTAAATAGTTTTTGAAAAAGGAAAACACGCATACTGCATGACAACCCGTCTTGTCGGACAAAGCTGTGGGAATCGAACCCACAACCAAAGTGCGACGAGGATTTATCACCTACCACTGAACTACGTGAAGTACCTGGTTAGTATGAGTAATTATTTTTAGTTATATAATCTTATGAATAAGTTTATTTTGGGTTATTTAGGGAAATTAATATCATATCATAGAGAATATGCGATCAGGTTAATTACACTTCAGTTTGAGACTTCAAAAGTAGTCGATGTTATTTGGAGATAAATGTTAAGATTTACTGTGGAAGACTATGGGATTAAATTCTTCTGAGTTTTGGTTTTCAATGTTAGTTTGGATTATATTTAAGCATTTTAAGGAATGTTTTTTATTGAATGGTCTTGGTTGAACTTTGGGTACTGTTTTTTGAATTTGGGAGATTAGGAATAGTATTTCTTTTTACAAAGAATTATCCTTTTGGGGGATTATCTAATCTTATACTAACCTTTTTGGTTTTGGTTAAGGTCTAAATACATGGGAAATATATAGTTCATATTTTTTGGATTATGTGATTCTATTGAAGTTTATTATAGCGCTTTTAATGTGAAAAAAGTCATCTTGAATACTCATCGTTTGGAGAAAATATGAGTTTGTGATAGAAAACTAGTAAAGGATGAAAGTCTACATGACAAGTATGTATGTTTCCTTATGTTTTTAGTTAATCTCATAAATAAATTCCTCAACTTTATGAAAATTAATTTAAAACAAAAACATTAGCCGTTGACTTTTCCTACTGGGGAATCAAATACTGTTTAACCAATCCCAAGTTTTTTATTTTATGGTGGTTAACTTTCTCCGAACAATGTTTTCTATCACACTCCATCAGAATTTGATGGTTTATTTTCTCTTCCATATCAATGTTTTACTACATGGAATCATAGTATGGGATTACCTTGGGTGACCTTTATAATTCTCTTTTTTCTTTTAAAGTGATATATTTATTGACTCTTTTTCCAATGTGAGACTTTCAATTAAGTTTCCAAGCCCAGTTTTTAAATTTCGTGGACGTAATTTCCAAAAAGGGGGGAAGGATGTAACATCCTAGGTAAATAATGAGTAAGAAATTTTCATATTTATTAATATTTGTGAATTAAATATTAATTTTACTTTAAATGGGATTCTATGTTCGATGGATTACCCGATACGTAACAACAAGTTTCTTTGAAATCTTACATTGCACACGAATAATATAATATTATTATTTTTAATGGTAGTTAACGCCTAGCCGTTGTATTGGAAGAAATGAATAGAACTAACTACCATATTATTATACATGTTTTTTAAATGTTTTTACACTTATCTAATAAAAGTTAGAGGCTTAAAATGCGAATGAATCTAATTTTAAGAAAAATTTACTTTAAAAGGTTGATTTATCGCCTTTTGATGGAGAACCATCTTTAAATCTAGTTTTGTTCACTTTTATATGTTATTTTTTGATAAAATGAAATTCTTATTTATAACCAGGACATCAAAATTCACTTTGGGAACAATTTTGGTATTTTTCTGATAAAATTCAGTTTTTCGATGAATAGTGAAAATACTGTATTCTAATTGAAAATTGCATTTTAATATAATTTATTTATATGGTTAGATTTTATTTTTAATTGGTTTTAAAGTGTAAGTTGATTATATTTTTACCATTTAATATAATAGTGGTCATTTCAATTAATTTCACTTTGAAATTGGACATAAACAAGTATCAATCTTTTGATAGTTATTGTTTCTTAAAAACACGCTATTTGTTTTGACAACGAGAATTAATTTTAAATTAATTAATATAGCTTCTATGTTTTTAATTTGGTAAAATAGACATAATTTTTGAATTCTCAATATCAAATATAGCTTAGGTTGAATTTTTGGTATTTTTCTGAAATGCTTCAATTTTTGATGAATAGTGAAACCACTTAGTAGTAGTTAAAAAAAACAGACTTTTTCATTTAAATGAAATTTTACCGCTTCTGTAAATTGAATTTAGAAAATTCAACATACATGGTTTTTATTAGTAAGTAAAATTTGGTTTAATAAGATGAAAATAATTTTTGGTGAATAGTAACTTTTGACTTTTATTTACCGCGGTTACAAGTAAATAAGGTAATTCAAGGTAAAAAGAATATGATAGTAATACCAAATTACCTTAAAACTTGTATTAACCTTATTTAATGAGTCATGACCGACCATGGGCATATTTGAGTCGATTTTGAGACCCCATGGAGCCACTTAATAGTGATAATGACACTTTAGATTAATGAATTTAATGTAAAAGAAAAAATGACACAAACAAATATCTTTTAGTAAATTAATTTTTACATCGTGTTATATAAGTTATATTTTCTACTATAATTATTTATTAGAAAGATAAAAATATTTCCTACATCATGATAGTTTTTTTATAATTTTTAGACAACAAATAAAATACATTATTTATGACAGAATAATGTTGTAGTATATACCTCATTAGTAAATAATTTAAATAAATAAGATTATAAATATTAAAATAACATTCCAAACCTGTAAAATTATTTTTGGATGATTTTATTTCGACCATGAGTCATTTTATCTTAAGATTTAATTAGGTTTGGACCTTTAGAACCCGAATTTCATTATATAATAAAATAATATATTCACACTTTCCTAAAGAGACCCTCCTCCCCCTTATAAAAGGACACCACTTATAAAAAATTACTCACACATCTCAAGCCCCTTGGATCATCCAAAACCTGACCAAATATTCTCTCAAGATCCCCATATTCCTTCTAGAAGCCTTACCTTAGGCATAAGACACTTCAAGAAGTCTTTTTGGTTCAAACCAATGGAAGTTACCCAAATTAAAGGTAACAGTTCCTCGTAACTTCTTTTCTTTTGTTTTACTTCTCCAACCCCTGAACTCTTTTTATTACTTTATTTTATAACAAATCTATTATCCTCAATATACTAGGATGTTGTTTTAATAATTATTATAACTACACTTATACACACCTCCATCTAATGGGTGAAGAACATACTGTTTCTGTGGAGGACAAAATAACGCCTCACGAAACGATGATTGTTGAATTATCTACTAACGCCTAACATAGTGGATATTAATATGGAACTCAATTTATATTTGATGTATATTATGTTTATGTTTTCTTTATGCTTCTGTATTATTCATTTATATCATACCTTTATGGTTTTATTTATGGGTAAACGTGATAATTTCATTTGAGGAAGTGCGGACTACCGCCCCCTCAAAGTAATATGACTCATTAATTCCATATGTGGGATGCATAAAGGATAGAGTTAATAATATTATATATTTTATTATACTGGAATTATAATATACCTATGTTTAATTATGTTTTAATTCCATTAAAATATGAAATAGAAATGAAAGTAGCGTTCATGCGTACGTACGACTTACCGTCTCTATGAACGGTGTATTTCATTTCTTATCTCCGAAATGTTATGTACTATTATAAATACATATATGTACTAGATATATATGATTTATATGATATATAAATCATGAATATAATTCTGGAGATAATGTACTATTGACCACATGGACAACTTGTAATTATAAGGTTTTCATTTTTGACTCAAGTACCAAATATCGACCAAATGATCATTATTAACTTAAATGATTGAATAATGTTTATAACATGGTAATAAGTGATATAAAAAGGATAATAAACTTGAAAAATGTTCTTAATCAAGTATAAATTAACTTTAATTTATTATTAAGGAATAACAAGGAACAAACGAGTCAAGTAGGACACTAGGTAAGGAGATTTCTTATCTCACTTTAAATTCCGTGAGATTTCCATTGTTGGATACTTATTCATTGCATGTGGTGTATTGTGCACTGAAATTTTACATATATTATAATTATTCTCATTATATTCATGTTATTATGTGATTCATTTGGTGGTTATTAACTTTTGGTCATACGACTCGGTTGATTACAACGTGGTAAAGGGTTTCATCTCACTTTTTATTCCCGTGAGATTCATGCTATATTTTCCACTATTTACTTTTGTGTGGTGTATGTACTGCCCATGATTGTACTATTTGTGTAATATTATTTCATTTATGAGTATTTAAATCTTCATTTTATGATCCTTTTTTCATGTGGTGTATGTTTTGTAAGTTACAAAATCAGTAAGGGAACCTTTCACCCTCCTCTTTTTAAAAGACTTCTTTTTGTTATGTCTTTTAATTTACACATTATTATGTTGGGATATTTTCTTATATATCCTTATTGGTGAAAATTTTATGCCCAATTTATGAGATACCCTTTTTATCTCATAAAATAATTTTCTAAATTTTAAAGTGACGCCGTTAGGCTGTCGAATTTTTGCAAGGGAACTTCTTAACCCAATTTCAATTCTTTGGGTTAAATTTGTAATTCTTGAATATATCATCCTATGAATATGTATAAATGACCTATGATTGTTTTACACTTAAAATCCACTTATATTTAGTTTATTTATATTTTTCACACATAATTATGTGATTGATTTATCCTTAATTTAAGGATACCATCTTTATAAGGGATTTCTTCTCAATTTACATTTCCATTGAAACTTCATTGTTTTTATGCACCAATTCTCTCTTATATGGAGTATATACTGTCCTTTGTCATATTATATCATGAATCCATTTATTCTCATGATATTATAAAGTTATGATTAAATTTTATTCCTCAATTATTTATATTCAATAGTCTCTCATTTTGTTAAAAACCCTTTAACTAAAATATCATTTTAAATGTTTTAAAGATTTATTATTCTTAATAATTATCTTTAACATCCATGTTTTAATAATGTTTTTGATTATTTATTTATATAGACATTAATGTTTTAAAATTATAATTCCACTAAAATCTTCAAAGTGGTATGAGACACTTTGATTCAAAAATATATTTTTAAATGGTTTATAAAAAAATAATGATGATTTTAAAATCTTGAAATTACTTCTTGTGATTTCATATGAAATATTATTAGTGAAATGTTTATATTTGCAATATTTTATGTGTTATGGTGGTACTTGTACTTTTGATAGGTGGATAAGTGATAAACCAAATGATAGGTGGTGCTGTGATAAACAAGTACGGGTGGTTACGTTATAACCTCCAATGAATTGGGTATGAAAGTCAGCCATATGACTATTCAATTTAGTGATATGTGTGGAAGTCGACCGTATGGTTATTCCATTTAAGTATGTTTATGTACCAAGTTACCTTTATATTTTTTGTGTTCTTTATATGGGTTTTATGGTAATATTTTGGTTACAAAAGGGTAAGTAGTGATCTTTTATTTAGTGAAGAGTATTTACTACTTCATAAAGGTGAAATGTATTACTTATATTAAAGTATTCATGGTTTACTTGTTGTTTTGAAAAACTAATAGTTTTCCTTCTTTGTGTATCCCTTAATGATCTTTTTATGCTCATCCCAAGTTTTTGAAATGTTTTTCACAGGACATAAAGTGGAATAGGGTCATGGATGGGATCAAGGAACACTCATGCTGTCTAAAACATGGAACTAGACATGTCTCATTTATTCAAGAGTTTTTATGGAAACTGAGTAGAAGTGTCTACTTTGTAATTTTTGAGATGTAATGTAATTGTTATGCCTAATTCTCTAAAACTATAAACTTTAAAATATCCTCAATGTTAATTATACATTTAATTCAATATTATGTAATATTTATGGCTGAGTCCTTATAAATAATGTTGATTTATAGTAAATAGTGAAAAATAAATCGTTAGGAGGATTGTTTCATGAAAATGTTAGTTATAAAAGGCTACAAACAAAAAACAAGGATTAATTATTTTAATTCATTTTACTAATTTCCAAAATGGATACCAATTGTATGATCATATAACTTACAGATCACATTCTATAAAAAGTCATTATATTTATTTCAAATCATATTTTCAAAATGAAATCCTATAAAAGGTATTCTATTTGGAGCAGACACCTAGTTATATGGGAAAATGAAACGAAACTTTAGTTTAAAAGCTAAAAATATCATTATATAGTTTAAAATATACACCTTATATCTCGTACATATAGAATTGGCTTGTAAAAGTTTTAATATGATTTTATAAAATTTCTTTAAAAATTTACACTACGATGGGTTTTGGGGTTCATATTGTGATCATGGGTAGTGGAATTTAACCTATATAGTGCTCGATCTATCTTTAAGAAACAAAATACATGGTATTTATGATTAAAGTACTTATATATCAAAAGTAGTGGCCTCTATATACCTTATTCATTGGATAATGGTTGATGAAAATCATTTAAAAAACATAAAATCACTTCCTAACACAAAGGGGAATACATTATCTAATGGATTCATACTTGTATTTTGAGTATCACTACACATTGAGAGGGGTTATAACATTTCACTGTACATAAAGAGTAATGATATATGAAGTAGAGAGTTTTAGAAGACTTTTCATGGTAGTGATGATTACTCCCCCACTAACGATGAAACTCATTCCCTTATATAGCTATCTAGAATTCTCCTCATCGAATGAAGAACACATAAACCATATAAAATAAACCAGTTTTAATCAAATGGAACCCATTAATTAATTAAAATTGGATAATCCATTGAAATCATTAAATATATATGCAATCCATGTTTAATGAATTCATAATGTATTAGAAACTAAAGAAAATCATATTATAATAAGATGAAAGATACATGGACTTTATGCATGTAATCGTAAAATCTATCGTATGATACAACATAATCAATAAAGGAATCTTATTCCTTTTATAGAATTCACCCATATCATATTATATGATATCAATATCATGGATATCATAACCGATGATCCAATTTAGTCACATATTATGAATATACTATATTTAAATTTATAACTATCAATCCACTACATTCAATTAATTAATATAAATACTTAATAAAAAAATTCACAACTCTATGTGAATCCATCCAAAAATCCTTTAGAAATATTTTCATTAAAATCTCTTCATTTTGGAACAAACACTTTTGTATAAAAATTAATCCTTATCCAAAGTTCCGACTATGTGACCATATATACTTTAGAAGCATTGAAAAAAAATATTAAATCTATATTTCATTGAAGTATGCAATGAGAAACATCTACTAAAGCATCAACGCCACTCAAGTTATTCATGGGTCTAGTGTGATCTCCATGAAACATATTCATATCTATATAAAAACATTTCCACTCTAATATATATCATATAATTAATTTTTATACCTATATAATCGTTTTATATTGGACATTAAGTGAGCAATAGACATGGAACAATGTAAATCTTGTATATGAAATCTCATTTTATCTTAATTTTCTAATAAATATAGACCAAATTGATGAATACATAACATTTCATTCATTTAGAATATGATCACATCAAACGTACCTCATCCATATAGTTTAACACATAATACGTGACTCAACTAATAAATTCCATGCATTTCTTGAGTCTAATTAACTCAAGTTAGAGATGACTTTACTTTCTATAAAATTCGATAAATGCCATCTTTCTTACACCCTAAACAATGAAATGATCGACAAAATACCCAACTACCCCTAATTATCTAAGTTTACTTTGACTTATAGAAGTAAGGTATCAAAGTATAATGGTTCTAAAGGTAGGTATATCTCCATCCTTATTAAATGTGTATTGATAACAAGCATAAACCCTTAAGTATATAGATGACATTATTAAATTCTATATTATATACTATAGCTACCCTAATTTTTATTACATGAATATTACACCATTTTAAAGATAAACAATATAATAACATTATAAATATAGGATCAAATAGTTTAGTGTCTTAGGAAAATTAGGTTTATACATAAATTTTATATAATAAAACTTTAAAATTATTTAATTCCTTCTTATATTTCTTCTCAGTGGCTCTCACATTTACCATTAGTACAAGTAAACACATGAGGAAATACATCATTTAAAGGGGTGAGCTAAATCCCATTAAGTAGATAAGTATGGACATGAATCAATTTAAAATGGGTGAGAATAATCATCATCATAGAAACAAAAGAATATCATCATCATCATAATCATGATAGGAATCATTATATAAAGGAATGTAATGTGGAAATGTATGAAAATGAAACATAATGTCTTAGTGGTCAAATACCACACATAGTTGTGAACAAAGCTAGCATCATATTCACATATAACATATGAACATAATCATAAAATCATTATTGTGAAAAAATATAGCATCATGTTCATGAATATTTCAGATTATCTCATGAGATACATCATATTAACTAATGAATTGGAGCTCTATATAATTCTAGGCATGACCATCACATCATAACATTTACATAATCATTCCTACCACATAGAACATACATAAAAAAAGTCATGAAGTAAATCCAAGGAAGATAATGGGTTTCATAAGGATTTAATAAAGCATATATTCATGAATAAACATTGGGGTTCCCAAAAGAAAAATGGAATTACATACTTTTTATAAGAATCATCGATCTTGAGTGAAGAGGAAACAATCTCAAGAGAGGTAAACATGTTTTTTAGAAGAAGAGTTATTTTGGAAAATATTTGCATTTTTTATAAACCCAAGTAGAAAAAATGTATATCCTTGAAAATAAAAGGTAATAATAATGAAATTAAATGTAAGGAACAATAAATTAATATCCATACTGAAATTAGTGTGAAATAGGGAAAACCCAAGAAAATGGAGTTGTGATTGAGAATCCCCTTACCTTAATCCCCGCTTAATTTCGTCACTTTTACACCTCCTGAATAATAAACTTATGTTTATGAAAACAATGATCCAGAAGTTAATTATATAAATTTATATAAATATTTATAAATTATAATAATTTTATTATATTTTTTTTCATGAAAATAAAACATTTTGATATCATGTTTTTCTTAAACATTTCATATTTTTCCTTGATTTTACTATTTTGTTAAATGTAAATTATAAATTAGTATAATTAATTCCATAATCATAGAATATATGTAATTACATATTAATATATTATATATAATTCATAATATCTTTCCATTGTTTTTGTTATAATATTTGTCTTGGTAATTTCTCTTTAGGTGGTTTACCGGCCATTAACAGGACGTTGTGGAAAGAGCGGTAAAGGGAAGTATGAAATTTATATTTATCATAATTTTGATATTTAAAGTAGTTTTATAACATTAATATAGTGTTCAATTACAGAATATTTAATTTTTTAGAATATGTTTTGGAAAGGAAGATGGTAAAAATACTAAAGAGAAGAATAAAAGGGAAGAGTTAATAGGGACTTACTCTCTCCTCAGTGTAGCTTCTCTTGCACAACACTATAAATCCTTGGTGATTGGAGTTGGATTACTCCAGAACATCCTTCTGTATTTTAAGTGTCATAATAGGGAGGATTTTGTGAAATCATGGGCTTTGGAATTGGTGGGAGGAGTGTTTTCCCAAGGTAAGGGAGAGATGTTATTTGTACTTGAGGAGATGGGTATTTTTAGAATAAAATATTGAATAAAATATTATATCAAAAGTAAAACATTTAATGTGAATTTTTGACATTATAAATCATATATTAAAATAACATAAATGTTTTAAGAC
The DNA here is from genome assembly GCA_963277665.1 of Viscum album. Taxonomy (NCBI): domain Eukaryota; kingdom Viridiplantae; phylum Streptophyta; class Magnoliopsida; order Santalales; family Viscaceae; genus Viscum; species Viscum album. The sequence continues at coordinate 770,963,336 of OY728121.1, forward strand.
TTTAAATTAAATTTATAATTCTAATTCATTAATTTATTAAAAAGGAAAGTGGAAAGAAATATACATTTATATTTTAAGGAATCAATTTTGACTTTTGGTTTTGGAAAGTTATTTTTAGGTTAGAAAATTGATTTTATTTTATTTTAATGAAAAATTTATGAAATTAAATATAAAATTTATTAAAATAAAGTTACAAAAAGTCTAATTTAATTATTACATCATGGGTGATGTAATTTCAGTTACACCGATTATGTGAAAAAGTGTATTTTTACTATTCACTTGAAAATTGAAGTATTTTAGAAAATTACTAAAAAATCACACTTTGATAATTTCAACATTATTATATCAAAAATGTTATTTATTTTATCAAAATAAATTTATAAAATAGTTAATTTTAATTTTTAATATAAAAATAATTATTTTTACAAAATACTTTAAAATAACGTTTATTAAAAATGTGTTTATATTTTATTTGAGTATTTAATCATGATATTTATTTTTTTGGAATTATAAAATTTATATTTACTTAAATTAATCATAATAAATATTATTTATATCAAAATTTTTTATTTTGAGGTTGAATTACTATTCTAATAATCAAGTTTCTATTCCCAATGTTCAAGGTACTATTCCCAAAGGTTAGGTTACTATTCCAATGATCACATTGCTATTCCAATGATCAAATTACCTCCTATGAATACCTATTCATTCCTTATTTCATTGTTTAAATCAATTAATCTGAAGGTTCTATATTTCAATTTTCTATAATGTTTGCTGGTTAACTAATATTTTATTTCTTTTATATAGTGTTTGCAGTAGGGGATATGATTCTAGTTGATTGGGGTGATCCCTATTTTCCCATTTTATCTTTTCCATTATATATATTTTTTTCCAGTTGTAATTTTTGGAATTTTAATTGGTTTCATTACGGATTAATATTATAGTATTTTGTAATGAAACAATGTTTTTTTTCGGTTTCTCTATATTTTTTATGTGTATAATATAATGAAACACACATTTATTTAGGATTTTTTACTAAAAACACTAGGTTATTAAATCCTTCCCCCATTTGGAAATTTTATCCCCAAAATTTCAACTCATATTCCCAGTTGAGAATAGGTGAGGGTACTTCTGTTTCATTGTTTACTCTATTTCCTATGTCACCTCTACATACTTGTGGTTCCTCCAAAACACTTTGACAAGGTGAGTTGTCTTGTTGCATAGATATTTGTATCTATGGTCCAAGATATTCACCGACTATTCTTTATATGAGATTTCATTCTCTAGTTGTACCACCTCAGGATTTAGAACATGTGTGGTGTTGGGTATGTACTTCCTCAAGAGTGATACGTGGAACACACCATGAACTTGAAATATATTTAGTGGAAGTTCATGCCAATAGGCCACTTCTTCAATGTGATCAAGGATCTCAAAGGGATAAAATGTAGCTTGGGATAATCTTTTATTTATTTCCAAACTTCATGAATATATTCCATGGTGATATTCGAAGGAAAAATTATTCCCCAACATCAAAATCCAAGACCCTTCGATGGTTATTAACATAGCTCTTTTGCTGAATCTATGAAGATTTTATGTGTTATTGTATGCATTGAACCTTCTATGTCATCTCTTGCACATGATCATGTCCAAGTAGATTTCATTCACCAACTTAATCCCGACAAGTTATATGTCCACATCACTTCCCATTCAAAGATTCATATGGATCCATTTGAATACTCAAGTGGAAGATATTTGTAACACCCCGATATTTTATGAAAAATATTCTTTTTAATTTCATTAATGTCTTGTGTTATACGCCACACCAAAAGGAGCTTTCACAACACACATCTCTGACCTGTCTTGAATTACACAAAATCGCGAGTTTCCTCGATAGCTTGCGTCGTACGCAATACCGAGTTTCGCTAAACAACGACATGCTATTAAAATATTATTAAAACTAGCCGTTATGAATAGTAATAACCACTTTTTGAAATTTTGTAAATTTTATTTTTCAAAATGGACTTCATTTTTGGATTCGGAATATCTAAATTAGCTTAGGGTGAAATTTTGGTGATTTTCAGATAACTTTCATATTTTGATGAATAGTGAAAATTACTAAATTTTAATTAAAAACAAATTTTTCAATTGAAATAATTAATAGTGATAAATTGTTAATTTGAGTGGTTTTAAATTATATTTAGAATATATTTTTACAATTTAATACAATGTTAGTCATTGGATGTAATTTCACATTTAAACCAGTTATAAACAAGTGTCAATCTTTTGATAGTTATGATCTCTTAAAAACACGCCATTTGTTTTGACGACGAGATTTAATTTTTAAATTAGTTAATGTAACTCATATGTTTTGAATTTGGTAAAATAGACATCATTTTTGAGTTCATAATATCAAATATATCTTAGGCCTAATTTTTGGTATTTTTCTGGAAACTTTCATTTTTTTGATGAATAGTGAAACCACTAAGTGGTAGTAAAAAAATGAATTTTTCATAAAACATAATTTTACCGCTTTTGTGAGTGGAATTTAAAAAATCTGAGAGACACGGTTGATGTTATTAAGTAAAATGTGGTTCATTGAGATGAAAATAATTTTTGGTGAATAGTAGCTTTTTACTTTTTTTACCACGGTTAAAAGTAAATAGGGTAATTAAGGGTAAAAATGATATTATTATTACCCTAACACGTGTCCTAATTCTATTGGACAAGTGTAATTCGACCAAAAACAACCTTAGGAATAAAATATGACCATTTAAGCCCACTTGGATTAGATTAGGACATTTATTATTAATTTATTTAAAGAAGGGTTAAAATAGTTAAAATCAAAGTTTAATAAGTAAATAATTTTTAATATGGGGTTATATATAAGATAAATTCGACTATAAATATTAATTAGAAAGCTAAAAAGATTTCCTACATAATGGTATTTTATTTTTAATTTTTAGACATTAAATAATTTAATTTATTTATGACACAACGATGATGCAGTAATTATCTTATTAATGAAATATTGACATAATTGATGTTATAAATACCCAAATAAATATAATTTGAGATTTTTTATGAACTAAATAAATTTTCTAGGTCAATATGACATGTTATTGTTGATATAAGTAACTTGGTTTGAACTTATCATTCTGTTATGAATTTCATAAAAATCATGTACCAAATAGTGTCAAAATTGACATAAATTAGTTTTTAAAAAACATATTATATTATTAATTGTTATTTAATTCCTAAAAATCTAAGGTTCGGCCAAATGACTTAGATAAGGTTATATATATTAATAATAAACAACTTGGGGTTCGTTTGGCTTGATATAGTAAGTTTATTAACCTTATAGTATAAGAACACAAGAAGACATGGTAAAAGTAAAATTATTTAACTTAATGTTAAATCTAAATGATAAGGTTAAAATAGGAACCTAAACTTGTCTAAATTATATTGTATGAGAGGATTTAGACCCATCCCCACCTTATCTTCGAAATATATCAATTTTGAGCTATTTAAAACCGATCTTGACTTTATAATAAAATAATATTTTTAGTTATTCCAAAGGTACCCCTCTCCTCCCTTATAAAAGGGCACCTCCTCCATCTCTTCCTCACACAACTTTGAGCCTTCAAGCTCGGCCAAACCCTGACACTTTCTCCTCTCCACTTCCCTAGAGACATCATAGAGGTCCTGGTATTCTTCAAAGACCAATTTTAGTTCCCTAAAAGAAGGTCTCAAAGAAGCACTTCAAAGAGGAGGTAATGTCCGTTACCGATTCTTTCATCTTTATTTCTTCTTCCACTTCTTCTTCTTTAGTTGTTTCATTATGAAGTAATAACATAAGTATAACTCATATACTGATATTTTATTATAAGTATGAAACAACCCTATTTCACCATCTATCCATCCTACGGAAAAAGAAATCACCGCGCGTGCGTACGTACGGAATACCGTCTCCATGCCGTGGTGTAATCTATTTTCCACCACCACCTTAATTGGATTGGTATAATGGTGTAAATAATGACTGTATATGACTATTATAAAGTGATACTGATTCTGAAATAGTATACATATACTCCAATACAATTCCACGATCATAGGAACGATATCATCACTCATGCGTACGTACGGAATACCGTCTCCACGATGTGATGCGACTCGTTCTACATGATCTTCATTTCATAATGATTATATAAATGAATTGAATGAATGAATATGATATATATTACACTAATACCATTCTGGAAATGAGGTATCCATAAACTAAAGAGACGAATAAGAATTTATTCGACAAAACACGCATAAGAACAAAAAGTTATAAACACCCGAATAACAAGTAGCAATGAAATATTACTACTAAGAAGCTAAGAATATGAAAATATATGATATAATAACAATGAATATGATTCTGTAATAAGTCAATGACATTATTTAAATCATTATACAGGAAGTTCGGACACTTATGAAGCAAATCAGACCTAAGGTAAGGGAAATATCACAATCTCATTTTTATCCGAGATTGTTTATACTTTGGAATTTACTGGGGTCTATTTTATCATCCACATCCATGTTTCCTCAATGTGTAATATTTATATCCTTCTACAATAGTTTATATCTAATTTTACCCTTCGGTTAGTTTTTAGTTAAATATATGAAAGGAATCTTTTGTCGTTTTTCGTACGAGGTACTTTTTGACTTTTCTGAAAAAAGTACCAGAAGAATGTTTTTTAACTTATACGGCATGAATGGATATTTATAACATTATTTCCAAGAATATTCCTTTACAAGTTTTCAAGTTTATTTCTAATCATCTTCTTTTAGTTTAAAGTTGTATGACATATTAAGAAAGGAAAAAATGTTTTTGAAGAAGAAAGGATATTTTCCTCAAGAATGGAGTTCAAGTGTTTTATCAAAATTATTTTCCATCTAAGATAATAAAGGGTTATGTTTTTATCCCTATTATTAAATTTATTTGATTATGTTGTGATGGAATTATTTTTATGAATTCCTTTATCTTATATTAATTGTTTTATGATGTCATGATGTTTAAGATTCACATTTGTATTACATGGGTTATGCAATGATGTATGATTTATGATTTTGTGGCACACATAAGAATGGTATCATTATGAGATGGGTGGGACCTATATCTCCCTCCAATGCATTGGTTAAAGATTTTATATCTCATGAGATAGACATGGCTGGAATGGTAGGTTATACCGGTTTAGTGAAACAGGACTGAAACGAGGGTAACTCGGTTCAGAAAGGGAATTTGTCCACTAAGATAGTCTTCGCAATGAGTCTTGACAAATAAGATATGATTCTCTATGATTATGTGTGTATGCCACAAAGTTTCATGTTTTAAGTTATGATTATCGGGATTTCATTTCACTACTATGATTTATCCCATGTTATGAAATTATGCTCTCTTTTGCAGGTTAAGATTTCCAAAATGTTATGTTCTTATGAAAATGATGTGATTGATATTTCTTTTGTTTACCCATACTGAGCATTTGAGCTCACCCTTTTATGTTTTCATTTCCCCAGGATATAAAGAAAGGTTTTAGGTAAAAAAAAGGAATATCTTTATGGGATATGTTGAAGATCTTTCACCACGATTAGAAGATTATATTCTGAGTTTCCAAAGACACTAAACTATTACAATCCTTGTGTGTGTGTGTTTTTGTTATGTACTAAGTATTCTGCAAAAGTAATGTAATGTCTATGTACGTCAAGCTTCGGGTCTCTACAGTTGGTATCAGAGGAAAGGTTTAGTCAACCTTTGGAAACTAGGATGCGAAAACGTTAGTGAGATCCCTAGAGATATTTCTAAGGTATGTCTAAGGATTTCCCTAAGGATAAGTATACGTATAGGATACAATCCTAGAACTACGGTAACGATCATAGAATTTAACCTAAGATGTTAGACATTAAAGGTACTCCCCATTTATTATGTTGTTTTCCCTAGCATGATTTTTGTAACGACCTGAAATTTTAAATAAATATTGTTATTTTATGTTATTTTTATACTCAACAAAAATGTTTCATTTGATAACATGAGTATAATTAAAATGAGACTGTTGGGTTTTGACTGTTATTTGACCATTGGTCAATATGACCGCTGGAAACTAAACATTTTGACTATTGTCTCTAAATACAAGAAATCTTGGTTAATTAATATAGAAAGAAGATTCGATGGCCTCACCCAGTAGTCTTGGACCGATCGAAGCCCATCTAACAGAACTTGGGAAGGAGGTAGCACCATTGTGCTTTGATCTGGACCAAACCCAAGCTGAACTTCATCGTATAAAGCTAGAACGAGATCTCCTTTGTGAGAAGTTCAAACTGATAGAAATTACTACTCGTGCGATGTTGGCCGAGCCTCCCTCGGATTCTCTCACCTTAGCACACCTTACACTTAGGTCCTATGCTGGTGTGATAAGGGGCTATGTAAGGAGACCGTAACTGTCTTGTGTAATCCTTTGTTTTAAATAAAAATTTCGATTTCTTTTATGAATTTTCAAATGACCGGATAAATATAGTATGCATATTTTTGATGAATTTTAGAAAAAGAATATTTTAAATATGTTTATGTAAACCCTAAATAATTAAAAATGTGTAATGATTTTCAAAAAATGGTCTTCTACGATTATGTTCAGTACGAAATTTAGAGTCTAATAAGATCAACTTGATTTTTGATGAATAGTAAATTATGAATAGTGATTTTATGATTAGGATTAATAATGTGTCCAAATGGATTAGTAATCTCACTTAAAGAAAGTATTAAAATAATCTAGGCACTTTGATTAAGTAATGTGATTCAATAAAATGGTTAAATACCAGTTTCATAAATTATTATTCAAGTATTAGTTTTTTCGGATGAATAGTGTTTTTTAATTAAAATTTTAATTAAAAATATTTAGAAAATTATTTTTATAAAATGGACTTCATTTTTGAACTCAGAGCATCGATATTATGTTAAGGTAATTTTTGGGGATTTTTCTGAAAAAAATAAATTTTTGATGAATAGTGTTTTAATTAAAAATTTAATTAAAAATATTTAGAAAATTATTTTTTATAAAATAGATTTCATTTTTGAAATCAGGGCATTTTTATTTGGTTAATGTGAAATTTTGGGATTATTCTGAGAAAGTTGAATTTTCGATGAATAGTGAAAATACAGTTTTTAAGTTACGGGTGTTTAATGACATCATTAAATGATGTATTAAGTATGTAATAAATATGGTCGACTTATGAATAGTAAGATAAGTTATGGGGTGTCCCAAGTGGCCAATACCATGGGCAAATACCATGGGCAAGCCCATGGTTTTTCCAAAACCACTAATGAGGTGTCCCTTGGCCATTAATGCCTTGTCCCCTCACTTTCCCTATAAATACCAAGCCATCCTCTCATCCATTCGACTCCCCACTCTCCCCCAACAAAGTTCTGGTCTTCTTACCTCCTAAGGAGTCCTCCCAAGGTGCCCCAAGCCCTCAAGGTCCAAACCTTTTAGTTTTAAGAGTTACATTTTAAGGTAAGGGATCCGACCTCTCTCTTTCATTTCAAGTAATCTCTTTTACGTCATTCCTTTTATGATCCATGTTCTTATGTTGGAGGATGTTCTTATATACTCCTCTTACTTCAATTTTCATGTTCATATAATAAGAGATCCCCTCTTGGTCTCATTATTTCGTTTTATGAAGTTTTAAGTGGTGCCGTTAGGCTGCCGAAATTTTTGTAACGGATTCTTTCTCCCTTCTCATTTTTCAAGATCTATTTTCATGTAAAGTATTTCAAGTTACTTTTTATTATTTTGGGTTATGATATCTAAATTTATCATACTGATATTTTATTATAATATGATGAGAGACCCCATTTGATCTCTTCAATTCAGTATTTTGAAGATTTAAGTGGCGCCGTTAGGCTGCCGAATTTTTAAGTGGTTCTTCACCCTTCTCGTTTTGAAGTTCTACTTTCATGTCAATTCTTTGAAGTTACTTTTTGTTATGTTGGGGTATGATCTCTATATTTATCATACTGATATTTTATGATCATATGATGAGAGACCCCATTTGATCTCTTCGATTCAGTATTTTGAAGTTTTAAGTGGGGCCATTAGGCTGCCGAATTTTTAAGTGGTTCTTCACCCTTCTCGTTTTGAAGTTCTACTTTCATGTCAATTCTTTCAAGTTCCTTTTTGTTATGTTGGGGTATGATCTCTATATCTATAATACTGGGCTCTTATGATCATATGATGAGAGACCCCATTTGATCTCTTCAATTCAGTATTTTGAAGTTTTAAGTAGCGCCGTTAGGCTGCCGATTTTTTAAGTGGTTCTTCACCCTTCTCGTTTTGAAGTTCTACTTTCATGTCAATTATTTCAAGTTCCTTTTTGTTATGTTGGGTAATTATCTCTATATCTATCATACTGAACTCTTATGTTCACATGATGAGAGACCCTATTTTATCTTTTCAAATCATTTTTGTTGAAGTTTAAGTAACGCCGTTAGGCTGCCGAACTTTCATAAGAGAAATCTAATTTTTGTCTTCCTTACATGTTTTTCATTTCAAATGGTATGTCCTTGAAATTTAATTACCATGATCATGTATCCTTCTTATTCTGTCCATATACTATTTTATGGTTCATTTATGAATGTTTGACCCATTTTACCTCTCTTTTTAATGTCTTCTAAAACCTCGTAACATAGCCGTTATGCTGCAGAATTTCCGTCTCAAAATGTCTCTCTCTTTTTCTAAAGTTCTTTTATATTATTAAGTTAATACTCAAAGCTCTTTATTATAAAGGGGTATTCACATATATACCAAAATGTTCTATTTTAAATTCTGGGATTTACATACATGAGACCCACCTTCCTTTTCTGTGGGTTTTAAAGTGATGTAAGGATCATGTCTTTAAAGCAGTTTTTAAAATGTTATGATTATGAAATGAAACCCATTTATTTTATGCTATATGGGTTATTTATGAAATTTTTGATGATGATATATGTGGCTCACATGATAATAAAGGAAAATTTAAGGGTGCGCCCTGATAGCGCTCCAATGCATTGGGTAATGATGTAACCACTAGAGATTACAATTTTCACGATACCTTGGTGAATAACCTTGGTAATTTTGAAATGACACCTTGGGGATGGACCTTGGTGATATGTTCATGATTTTATATGTTAAATGATGTAGAAAAATCTTCAAGTTATGAAAAAGATTTATTTTTATATGCCTCATGACTTCATTTTCATGCCTTAAAGTTCTTTTCATGACTTTATTGATGTATCTCAAGTTCATATGTAAAATGTTTCAATTGTTTCCCTTGCTGGGCCTTCTGCTCACCCTTCCTTTTGATGTATACCCCCAGGTTATGAGATGCAGTAATGAGCCTAGGGTGAACATGAGGAGAAGCCTTTCAAGTGTTTAAGAAGAATGTTTTTTTTGTTTCATGTTTTATGTTCCTTGTTTCCAAGACACTAAACCTTAAAGATCCTCAGTTCCGTGTAATGGAATGAAAAATATGTTATAAAAATACGGGATTCTATAGTTTGTATCAAAGGAAGGTTTAGTTATTTGTGGAAATTAGGATATGAAAACTCTAGGAATAACCCTATATAAAAGTTTAAATATAAGAAATCTTCCTGGTATTTTGGTGAGTATTGAGTAAGGGGTTGCCAAGCAAATACATCCCTGTCTGGATATGAGCAGGTAGAGGTGGCTCTGGCACAGATGTACATAGGGGTAAAACCCGAAAACACCTCTTTGAGTTAGACTCGAACGGGAACTGGTACACGACAACGGGCCTTGCTGCCCTCTTGGTTACGACACTCCCGGGGGATATGCTTTGGTAAATTCATAAGCTTGGTATGAACCATTGTTAAAGGAACAAAGATAAAATAAAATAAAGATTCACATAAGAATATATGATCATGGATAACCTAGATGGGAACCTAGGGGGTCACAAGTTAGGGTATACTTTTCTTCTACAAGTTATCCTTATATGCTTTAAGTTCCTTCTCATGATTATTGGTTAAGTATTTAAGCCTCTAATTATACTTTCTCTTCTTAGTTAATGGTGGGAAATGGAATAACGTGTCCCAACAACCAATGTGATAGGAAATACGACAATTTCCGTATTAATATGACAGATATGATTAGGGGATTAAAAGATGATTATTATTTTGGAAGACGTTCACTATTTTGGGGACCCTATATGATCGAGGTAAATAGATTACTATAGTGTTTTCATTGAGAAGTAAGGTTGACTTATATTTTGAAGAATTGATGAATTTAAGGTGGACTTATAGTAATTTAGGTTACTTATGGGAATGATTAACCTATCTTGGGTAAAATATGTTTAGGTTAGCTACTTTTGTTATAAGATGTTAGGAGTGGTTGATGTTTTCTGGAGATGAACAATGAAGTTGTTTTGGAAGACTATGTTATCAAATCCTTCTTGTATTTGGGTTTCAATCTTAGTTTGGTTTATTTTGAGGAATTTTAAGGACCGTTATTTATGGAATGGTCTATGATGAACTTTGGGTAGTACCATGGAACTTTGAAGATTTAAAATTAGTTTCCATTCCTATGGGATTCTTTCTTTTTGAAGAGTTGTTTTACCTTAACCTTTCTGTTTTTGGGATAATGTTTAAAGATAGAAGAAATATATAGTTAATCTTTTGTAGATTATGTGATTCTCTAGAAGATGATTCTTGTGCTTTTATGAGACCAAGTGTTTTTCAATTCTCATCATTTGGAGAAAAGATTAGTGTTGGTAGGGACTTATTAAAGGATGAAACTCTACTTGAAGGTAGGTATATTTTATTATGTTTTTGTTCTATGTAGTAAATGAAATCCTCAAAATTATGAAAAGAAACGTAAAACAAAAATGTTGTTGGTTTACGTTTCCTACTAGGTAATCAAAGACCATTTACACACATCATAAGTTTGGGATTTTCTTATGGTTAACTTTATCCTAATCATGTTCTCTATCACTCTCCCTCAGAACTTGACCCTTTGTTTTCTCCTCCATGTCCATGTTTTCCTACATGGAATCCTAGTGTGGGTTAACTCGGGTGACCTTTGTACTTCCCTTTCTTTCTTTTAAAGTAATAGTTTTACTGACTCCTTTTCCGATGTGGGACTTTCAATGAAATTTCAAAACCCAATTTTAAAAATTGCGAGGACGCAATTTCTTAAGGGGGGAAGATTGTAACGACCCGAAATTTTAAATAAATATTGTTATTTTATGTTATTTTTATACTCAACAAAAATGTTTCATTTGATAACACGGGTATAATTAAAATGAGACTGCTGGGTTTTGACTGTTATTTGACCATTGGTCAATATGACTGCTGGAAACTAAACGTTTTGACTATTGTCTCTAAATACAAGCAATCTTGGTTAATTAATATAGAAAGAAGATTCGATGGCCTCACCCAGTAGTCTTGGACCGATCGAAGCCCATCTAACAAAACTTGGGAAGGAGGTAGCACCACTGGGCTTTGCTCTGGACCAAACCCAAGATGAAGTTCATCGTATAAACCTAGAACGGGATCGCCTTCGCGAGAAGTTCAAACTGATAGAAATTACTACTCGTGCGATGTTGGCCGAGCCTCCCTCAGATTCTCTCACCTTAGCACACCTTACACTTAGGTCCTATGCTGGTGTGATAATGGGCTATGTAAGGAGACCGTAACTGTCTTGTGTAATCCTTTGTTTTAAATAAAAATTTCGATATCTTTTATGAATTTTCAAATGACCGGATAAATATAGTATGCATATTTTTGATGAATTTTAGAAAAAGGATATTTTAAATATGTTTATGTAAATCCTAAATAATAAAAAATGTGTAATGATTTTCAAAAAATGGTCTTTTACAATTATGTTCAGTACGAAATTTAGAGTCTAATAAGATCAACTTGATTTTTGATGAATAATAAATTATGAATAGTGATTTTATGATTAGGATTAATAATGTGTCAAAATGGATTAGTAATCTCACTTAAAGAAAGTATTAAAATAATCTAGGCACTTTGATTAAGTAATGTGATTCAATAAAATGGTTAAATAACGGTTTCATAAATTATTATTCAAGTATTAGTTTTTTTGGATGAATAGTTTTTTTTAATTAAAATTTTAATTAAAAATATTTAGAAAATTATTTTTATAAAATGGACTTCATTTTTGAACTCAGAGCATCGATATTATGTTAAGGTAATTTTTGGGGATTTTTCTGAAAAAAATAAATTTTCGATGAATAGTGTTTTAATTAAAAATTTAATTAAAAATATTTAGAAAATTATTTTTTATAAAATGGATTTCATTTTTGAAATCAGGGCATTGTTATTTGGTTAATGTGAAATTTTGGGATTATTTTGAGAAAGTTGAATTTTCGATGAATAGTGAAAATACAGTTTTTAAGTTACGGGTGTCTAATGACATCATTAAATGATGTATTAAGTATGTAATAAATATGGTCGACTTATGAATAGTAAGATAAGGTATGAGGTGTCCCAAGTGGCCAATACCATGGGCAAATACCATGGGCAAGCCCATGGTTTTTCCAAAACCACTAATGAGGTGTCCCTTGGCCATTAATGCCTTGTCCCCTCACTTTCCCTATAAATACCAAGCCATCCTCTCATCCATTCGACTCCCCACTCTCCCCAACGAAGTTCTGGTCTCCTTACCTCCTAAGGAGTCCTCCCAAGGTGCCCCCAAGCCCTCAAGGTCAAAACCTTTGAGTTTTAAGAGTTACGTTTTAAGGTAAGGGATCCGACCTCTCTCTTTCATTTCAAGTAATCTCTTTTATGTCATTCATTTTATGCTCCATGTTCTTATGTTGGAGGATGTTCTTATATACTCCTCTTACTGACCTTTTCATGTTCATATAATGAGAGATCCCCTATTTCTCTCATTATTTCGTTTTATGAAGTTTTAAGTGGTGCCGTTAGGCTGCCGAAATTTTTGTAACGGATTCTTTCTCCCTTCTCATTTTCAAGATCTATTTTCATGTAAAGTATTTCAAGCTCCTTTTTATTATTTTGGGGTATGATCTCTAAATTTATCATACTGATCTTTTATGATCATATGATGAGAGACCCCATTTGATCTCTTCAATTCAGTATTTTGAAGTTTTAAGTGGCGCCGTTAGGCTGCCGAATTTTTAAGTGGTTCTTCACCCTTCTCGTTTTGAAGTTCTACTTTCATGTCAATTATTTCAAGTTACTTTTTGTTATGTTGGGGTATGATATCTATATTTATCATACTAATCTTTTATGATCATATTATGAGAGACCCCATTTGATCTCGTCAATTCAGTATTTTGAAGTTTTAAGTGGCGCCGTTAGGCTGCCGAATTTTTAAGTGGTTTTTCACCCTTCTCGTTTTGAAGTTCTACTTTCATGTCAATTATTTCAAGTTCCTTTTTGTTATGTTGGGGTATGATCTCTATATCTATCATACTGGAATCTTATGTTCATATGATGAGAGACCCCATTTGATCTCTTCAATTCAGTATTTTGAAGTTTTAAGTGGCGCCGTTAGGCTGCCGAATTTTTAAGTGGTTCTTCACCCTTCTCGTTTTGAAGTTCTACTTTCAAGTAAATTATTTAAAGTTCCTTTTTGTTATGTTGGGGCATTATCTCTATATCTATCATACTGAAATCTTATGTTCACATGATGAGAGACCCTATTTGATCTTTTCAAATCATTTTTGTTGAAGTTTAAGTAACGCCGTTAGGCTGCCGAACTTTCATAAGAGAAATCTAATTTTTGTCTTCCTTCCATGTTTTTCATTTCAAATGGCATGTCCTTGAAATTTAATTACCATGATCATGTATCCTTCTCATTCTGTCCATATACTATTTTATGGGTCATTTATGAATGTTTGACCCATTTTACCTCTCTTTTTAATGTCTTCTAAAACCTCGTAACATAGCCGTTATGCTGCAGAATTTCCGTCTCAAAATGTCTCTCTCTTTTTCTAAAGTTCTTTTATATTATTAAGTGAATACTCAAACCTCTTTATCCTAAAGGGGTATTCAAATATATACCAAAATGTTCTATTTTAAATTCTGGTATTTACATACATGAGACCCACCTTCCTTTTCTGTGGGTTTTAAAGTGATGTAAGGATCATGTCTTTAAAGCAGTTTTTAAAACGTTATGATTATGAAATGAAACCCATTTATTTTATGCTATATGGGTTATTTATGAAATTTTTGATGATGATATATGTGGATCACATGATAATAAAGGCAAATTTAAGGGTGCGCCCTGATAGCGCTCCAATGCATTGGGTAATGATGTAACCACTAGAGATTACAATTTTCACGATACCTTGGTGAATAACCTTGGTAATTTTGAAATGACACCTTGGGGATGGACCTTGGTGATATGTTCATGATTTTCTATGTTAAATGATGTAGCCACATCTTCAAGTTATGAAAAAGATTTATTTTTATATGCCTCATGACTTCATTTTCATGCCTTAAAGTTCTTTTCATGACTTTATTGATGTATCTCAAGTTCATATGTAAAATGTTTCACTTGTTTCCCTTGCTGGGCCTTCTGCTCACCCTTCCTTTTGATGTATGTCCCTAGGTTATGAGATGCAGTAATGAGCCTAGGGTGAACATGAGGAGAAGCCTTTCAAGTGTTTAAGAAGAATGTTTTTTTTGTTTCATGTTTTATGTTCCTTGTTTCCAAGACACTAAACCTTAAAGATCCTCAGTTCCGTGTAATGGAATGAAAGTTATGTTATAAAAAGACGGGATGCTATAATTTTTGCCTCTGACACTATTCTTTTTGGGTTTTAGACGATGGCTGGAACCTGAAGGAACCGTGTTGATCAATGCAATGGAAAATGCAATGATTGCCCTCCTGAACAAACAAATGTTATGGGAGATGGAGTGAAAAATCTTATTGCTATACTTACACAAGCTATGAATCATTCTGGGCTTCCAAATGAGCAGAGAAGGGAACAATATTCTATTGAGTCCTTCATGAGGCAACGTCCACCTTCTTTCAGCGGGTCTTCTGATCCAATTGTTGCTGAACAATGGATCAGTACCACTGAAAAGATATTTTCAGTTCTTCAATGTTTTGAGCATGATAAAGTCATATTAGTAGTATATCATTTGGAAGGTAAAGCTGATCAATGGTGGAATATTATCAAGAATACGAGGCCAAGAGATGAAATTGAGTCCATGGAATTGGACGAGTTCAAGAACTTGTTTTTCAGTAAGTACTTCCCTCGTATTCTTCGAATAAAGATGGAAAAGGAGTTTCTTGAGCTGAAGCAGAAGAATGATGAATCTACTGGTATATACGAAGCGAATTTTACAAGACTTTCAAGGTACGCATCTGGAATTATCATCCAACTTGAAAGTAAAGTTGATCGATTTTTCAGTGGCTTAAAACCAAGTCTTCGAAGGGAATTAGCTATAAGAGACTTCAGTAGATATGAAGAAATTGTGCGATGTGCTATCAAGGTAGAAATGTAAGTTCGTGTTACATATCCATCTCATGGTTTTGACAAGAAACGGAAGATGGAGTTCAAGGAGAAATCTCAAAATAATGGTGAAAAGAAGATGAATGTTTCCTTATGCACAAAGTGTGGAAAGAAGCATGGTGGAGATTGTCTTAAAGGGACTAGAAAATGTTTTAAGTGTGGAAAAGAAGGTCATCGAGCAGCTGAGTGTCGAAGTAATAGAAAATGGGTTTCTAATGATGTGAATAAAGCAAACACTGCAGAGAACGCACCACCAACACTTCAATGCTTCAAGTGTAAGGAAATGGGGCATTATGCTAATAAATTCCTTAATCTAAGGGTTAGTGATGATCGACATGAGCAACCGCTTAAGGCAAAGGACAAAGGGAAGTCACATGCGATCACTGTTGGTGATGTTGAATATGACAACGATGTGGTGGAATGATTAAGTGTTTATGTAATGGGATTCCCAAATAATGTTGTATCATGGAGTATTGAAATATTTATGTATTGGTCTAATGTGGTATTCAAAGTGATTGAGATATTTTTGGAAATAAGATGATATGCGCATAATGAAGGGAAAACGAGAAAATGAAATGTTTAACAGTATTCATGAGCTCATGATTGATATAAGGACTAAGTGATATCATGGTTTGAGTATATAGAATTTTGAGGATTTTGGTATGTGGAAAGTGTTAACTTTTAACTGCATTCAAGTTTTCACTATGGTTCAATGGGTATTTAAGAGAATACATGATTAAGGCCTTTGAATGTTTCTAATTTGACCAACAAGACATATCTTATGATATATGGGGATCAACGATGATATTGAATCTCTGGTAATCATTTTCACTATATTATGAGAGTTTACTACAGTATTATGGATAAGCCTAAAGATTGGAATGGATTATGTTGGACATAAGTTAGTATTGTTTAAGGATAGAAGTTTTTCGATATTATTGATGGGATGTTATAGTAATATAGTTTTAGAAAAAGGACAACCTACAGGACGGGCGACAACCCATCGCGTCGGACAAGGCTGTGGGAATCGAACCCACAACCGAAGTGCGACTGACCTTTATCGCCTACCACTGGCCTACAAGAAGTCCCTGTTTAGTAGAAACTAGTTTTATTATATTAAGCAGTATGATATATGAAGTATAAGTTCATTTTAGGAAGTATATAGGATTAATATCACCATAGATGGACTTTTGTATTTTTTCTAACCTTTTGTTTGAGATAGATGGAATGACCCATCATCTATCACATGATCTGCTAATACATCACGAATGACAAATTCAACTTCATTTCTTTAAGAGATGAAGTGGAAATTGTCCAAAGAACGACAAACAATGAGACTATACCAAAATCACGAAAGTATTTCTTCTAATTCCAAAATGATCTTGAAAACCAAAAATGTTGTCCTAGTGCTCTTATATATGATGAATCAGATGGTACCTTAGATCATCACAAATTTATGGATTTGTGATTGCTGGCTTTTCCATAGCCATGTTCTCTACCACTCTCCATCAGAACTTGATGGTTAGATTTCTCTTCCATATACATATTTTCACCTATGTGGAAACCCAGTGATTAGTTTATTTGGGTAACCGTTACGTTTCATACTTTTGTTTTTAAAGAATGGTTTTGGTATTCCTTTTTACGATGTGGGTTTCTATTAAAGAAACTTTCAAGTAGTAAACCATTTATAACCCTGATGAATTTCAAGGGCGAAATTCATTTTAAGGGGGGTAGAATGTAACACCCCGATATTTTATGAAAAATATTCTTTTTAATTTCATTAATGTCTTTTGTTTTACGCTACACCAAAAGGAGCTTTCACAACACACATCTCTGACCTGGCTTGAATTACACAAAATCGCGAGTTTCCTCGATAGCTTGCGTCGTACGCAATACCGAGTTTCGCTAAACAACGATATGCTATTAAAATATTATTAAAAATAACCGTTATGAATAGTAATAACCACTTTTTGAAATTTTGTAATTTTTTTTTCAAAATGGACTTTATTTTTGGATTCGGAATATCGAAATTAGCTTAGGGTGAAATTTTTGTGATTTTCGGATAACTTTCATATTTTGATAAATAGTGAAAATTACTAAATTTTAATTAAAAACAACTTTTTCAATCGAAATAATTAATAGTGATAAATTGTTAATTTGAGTGGTTTTAAATTATATTTAGAATATATTTTCACAATTTAATACAATGTTGGTCATTGGATGTAATTTCACATTTAAACCAGTTATAAACAAGTGTCAATCTTTTGATAGTTATTATCTCTTAAAAACACGCCATTTGTTTTGACGACGGGATTTAATTTTTAAATTAGTTAATGTAACTGATATGTTTTTAATTTGGTAAAATAGACATCATTTTTGAGTTCATAATATCAAATATATCTTAGGCCTAATTTTTGGTATTTTTCTGGAAACTTTCATTTTTTGATGAATAGTGAAACCACTAAGTGGTAGTAAAAAAATGATTTTTTCATAAAACTTAATTTTACCGCTTTTGTGAGTGGAATTTCAAAAATCCGAGAGACACGGTTGATGTCAGTAAGTAAAATGTGGTTCATTGAGATGAAAATAATTTTTGGTGAATAGTAACTTTTTACTTTTTTTTACCACGGTTAAAAGTAAATAGGGTAATTAAGGGTAAAAATGATATTATTATTACCCTAACACATGTCCTAACTCTATTTGACAAGTGTAATTCGACCAAAAACAACCTTAGGAATAAAATATGACCATTTAGGCCCACTTGGATTAGATTAGGACATTTATTATTAATTTATTTAAAGAAGGGTTAAAATAGTTAAAATCAAAGTTTAATAAGTAAATCATTTTTAATATGAGGTTATACATAATATAAATTCGACTATAAATATTAATTAGAAATCTAAAAAGATTTCCTACATAATGGTATTTTATTTTTAATTTTTAGACATTAAATAATTTAATTTATTTATGACACAACGATGATGCAGTAATTATCTTATTAATGAAATATTGACATAATTGATGTTATAAATACCCAAATAAATATAATTTGAGATTTTTTATGAACTAAATACATTTTCTAGGTTAATATGACATGTTATTGTTGATATAAGTAACTTGGTTCGAACTTATAACTCTGTTATGAATTTCATAAAAATCATGTACCAAATAGTGTCAAAATTGACATAAATTAGTTTTTTTTAAAAAATATTATATTATTAATTGTTATTTAATTCCTAAAAATCTAAGGTTCGGCCAAATGACTTAGATAAGGTTATATATATTAATAATAAACAACTTGGGGTTCGTTTGGCTTGATATAGTAAGTTTATTAACCTTATAGTATAAGAACACAAGAAGACATGGTAAAAGTAAAATTATTTAACTTAATGTTAAATCTAAATGATAAGGTTAAAATAGGAACCTAAACTTATCTAAATTATATTGGATGAGAGGATTTAGACCCATCCCAACCTTATCTTCTAAATATATCAATTTTTATCTATTTAAAACCGAACATGACTTTATAATAAAATAATATTTTTAGTTATTCCAAAGGTACCCCTCTCCTCCCTTATAAAAGGGCACCTCCTCCCTCTCTTCCTCACACAACTTTGAGCCTTCAAGATTGGACAAACCCTGACACTTTCTCCTCTCCACTTCCCTAGAGACATCCTAGAGGTCCTGGTCTTATTCAAAGACCAATTTTAGTGCCCTAAAAGAAGGTCTCAAAGAAGCACTTCAAAGAGGAGGTAATGTCCGTTACCGATTCTTTCATCTTTATTTCTTCTTCCACTTCTTCTTCTTTAGTTGTTTCATTATGAAGTAATAACATAAGTATCACTCATATACTGATATGTTATTATAAGTATGAAACAACCCTATTTCACCATCTATCCATCCTACGGAAAAAGAAATCACCGCGCGTGCGTACGTACGGAATACCGTCTCCACGCCGTGGTGTAATCTATTTTCCACCACCACCTTAATTGGATGGGTATAATGGTGTAAATAATGACTATATATTACTATTATAAAGTGATACTGATTCTGAAATAGTATACATATACTCCAATACAATTCCACGATCATAGGAACGATATCATCACTCGTGCGTACGTACGGAATACCGTCTCCATGATGTGATGCGACTCGTTCTACTTGATCTTCATTTCATAATGATTATATAAATGAATTTAATGAATGAATATGATATATATTACACTAATACCATTCTGGAAATGAGGTATCTATAACCTAAAGAGAAGAATAAGAATTTATTCGACAAAACACGCATAAGAACAAAAAGTTATAAACACCCGAATAACAAGTAGCAATGAAATATTACTACTAAGAAGCTAAGAATATGACCATATATGATATAATAACAATGAATATGATTCTGTAATAAGTCAATGACATTATTTAAATCATTATACAGGAGTTTTGGACACTTACGAAGCAAATCAGACCTAAGGTAAGGGAAATATCACAATCTCATTTTTATCCGAGATTGTTTATACTTTGGAATTTACTGGGGTGTATTTTATCATCCACATCCATGTTTCCTCAATGTGTAATATTTATATCCTTCTAAAATAGTTTATATCCAATTTTACCCTTCGGTGAGTTTTTAGTTAAAGATATGAAAGGAATCTTTTGTCGTTTTTCGTACGAGGTACTTTTTGACTTTTCTGACAAAAGTACGAGAAGAATGTTTTTTAACTTATACGACATGAATGGATCTTTATAACATTATTTCCAAGAAGCTTACTTTACAAGTTTTCAAGTTTATTTTTAATCAACTTCTTTTAGTTTAAAGTTGTATGACATATTAAGAAAGGAAAAAATATTTTTGAAGAAGAAAGGATATTTTCCTCAAGAATGGAGTTCATGTGTTTTATCAAAATTATTTTCCATCTAAGATAATAAAGGGTTATGTTTTTATCCCTATTATTACATTGATTTGATTATGTTGTGATGGAATTATTTTTATGAATTCCTTTATCTTATATGAATTGTTTTATGATGTCATGATGTTTAAGATTCCCATTTGTATTACATGGGTTATGCAATGATGTATGATTTATGATTTTGTGGCACACATAAGAATGGTATCATTATGAGATGGGTGGGACCTATATCTCCATCCAATGCATTGGGTAAAGATTTTATATCTCATGAGATAGACATGTCTGGAATGGTAGGTTATACCGGTTCAGTGAAATAGGACTGAAACGATGGTAACTCGGTTCAGAAAGGGACTTTGTCCACTAAGATAGTCTTGGCAACGAGTCTTGACTAATAAGATATGATTCTCTATGATTATGTTTGTATGACACAAAGTTTCATGATTTAAGTTATGATTATTGGGATTTCATTTCACTACTATGATTTATCCCATGTTATGAAATTATGCTCTCTTTTGCAGGTTAAGATTTCCAAAATGTTATGTTCTTATGAAAATGATGTGATTGATATTTCTTTTGTTTACCCTTACTGAGCATTTGAGCTCACCCTTTTTTGTTTTCTTTTCCCCAGGATATAAAGAACGGTTTTAGGTAAAAAAAGGAAGATCTTTATGGGAGATGTTGAAGATCTTTCACCACGATTAGAAGATTATATTCTGAGTTTCCAAAGACACTAAACTATTACGATCCTTGTGTGTGTGTGTTTTTGTTATATACTAAGTATTCCGCAAAAGTAATGTAATGTCCATGTACGTCAAGCTTCGGGTCTCTATAGTTGGTATCAGAGGAAAGGTTTAGTCAACCTTTGGAAACTAGGATGCGAAAACGTTAGTGAGATCCCTAGAGATATTTCTAAGGTATGTCTAGGGATGTCCCTAAGGATAAGTATACGTATAGGATACAGTCCTAGAACTACAGTAACAATCATAGAATTTAACCTAAGATGTTAGACATTAAAGGTACTCCCCCTTTATTATGTTGTTTTCCCTAGCATGATTTTTGCCTCTCACACTATTCTTTTTGGGTTTTAGACGATGGCTGGAACCTGAAGGAACCGTGTTGATCAATGCAATGGAAAATGCAATGATTTCCCTCCTGAACAAACAAATGTTATGGGAGATGGAGTGGAAAATATTATTGCTATACTTACACAAGCTATGAATCATTCTGGGCTTCCAAATGAGCAGATTAGGGAACAATATTCTATTGAGTCCTTCATGAGGCAACGTCCACCTTCTTTCAGTGGGTCTTCCGATCCACTTTTTGCTGAACAATGGATCAGTACCACTGAAAAGATATTTTCAGTTCTTCAATGTTCTGAGTATGATAAAGTCATCGTAGCAGTATATCGTTTGGAAGGTGAAGCTGATCAATGGTGGAATATTATCAAGAATATGAGGCCAAGAGATGAAATTGAGTCCATGGAATGGGACGAGTTCAAGAACTTGTTTTTCAGTAAGTACTTCCCTCGTATTCTTTGAACAAAGATGGAAAAGGAGTTTCTTGAGCTGAAACAGAAGGATGATGAATCTGTTGGTATATACGAAGTGAATTTTACAAGACTTGCAAGGTACGCATCTGGAATTATCATCCAACCTGAAAGTAAAGTTGATCGATTTTTCAGTGGCTTAAAACCAAGTCTTCGAAGGGCATTAGCTATAAGAGACTTCAGTAGCTATGAAGAAATTGTGCGTTGTGCTATCAAGGTAGAAATGGAAGTTCGTGTTACATATCCATCTCATGGTTTTGACAAGAAACGAAAGATGGAGTTCAAGGAGAAATCTAAAAATAATGGTGAAAAGAAGATGAATGTTTCCTTATGCACAAAGTGTGGAAAGAATCATGGTGGAGATTGTTCCTTTTTAAAGTATTAATAACACTATTTTAACTATAATATAGGTGGTTTGAACATGTTTTAAGTGAGAAAAACTCAAAGTAAGGGAATTGTTAACCCAAATTCCTTTGTTTGGGTTAACGTTCTAATTACTTGATCATGTGGTACTAAGATTATTTTTGTAAGGAATTTTGTTTACATTATGTTTATTAATAGTTTATACACATATTCATTTCATTCTATTAACTCTCATATCAATTATATGGTATTTTTATGGGACTTTCTTTTTAAAATCCATTTAAATGTCTCTTTTACAAATTTCAAAAAGATTGTATAAATATATGGCGTGAGAGGTTTCTAATGATTTCATTATTTTTTATTACCATTATTTTTTCCTTATATGTTTTAATTTTTTTTTATGAATATTATTTCATTATTATGTGCATGTTTTTTTATACTTTTAAAAAATTTTTTTACAAAAAGGGGTATTTTGAAAACATGAATGTGTTTTTCTCAAGGGTTTAAATAAGTTATCAAGCATTTAATTCATGATATGTTCCTTGTACATAGTTATGTTGGGTTGATCCCATTATAGATCAAGATATGATGGTTTGAGCCCTATTATAGCTCAATATATGTTGGGTTGATCCCATTATAGCCCAAGATATGATAGGTGATCCCCATTATAGCTCTCCAATGCATTGGGTACTCCAGAGATGAAAGTTGAACGGATGGTTAATCCATGTGTAAGGGTGAATGTAAGTGTGATATGGTAAATATGTCCCAAGGAAACTCCATAATGTTTATATTCATGCTAATAAGTTTTTATGAAATGTGTTTTATTTTTTTTTATGGTATCACTTGACTAATGATTTCTTTATTTATATCACTTACTGAGATTTTTGTGCTCATCCCATGTTTTTAAATGTTTTTTCACAGGTTATAAATATGTGCAAGAGAAAGAAGGAAGTAAATTTAAATGTTATGATGTTTTTTCAAGAAATTATGTTTTATGTTTTGGAAGAAATGGATACTATTTTAGTAGTATCCACTCTATATAAATGCAGAATGTTATGTATATATTATGTTATAATTCACTAAAACTATAAACCCAAAAATATCCTCAATGTAAATTAAAGTAAGTTCTTAACTAAAGTTTAATATTATATAATGTTTTAAGGTTGGGTCCTTGTAGTTGGTATCAGAGGATATTTTAGATAACTTTAAGGGTTAATATGATGTTAATAGAATACCATAAATTATTTTTACCTTATGGTTATGATGAAATAATACAAAATTTGAATATTAACTTGTTTCTTTATCTAAGATATGTTTTTTCAAAATTATTTTTCATAGAAGAAATAGGGAATTTGAGGTTAGAAGGAACTGAGAGGATAATATCTTTCCGAATCTGCAACCTAGAATAGTGGGAATTGGAACTGAACAGTTTGTGACTATAATGGATTAGCCTATATAGGATATAAATGGTAGTAAAATCCATGCTAGAGAAGAACCTGATCTACCGTGAAGAAACATATCTTTTGTGGAGAATTTTATGAGGCAACATCCTTCAACATTCAGTGGAACCACATATCAAGTGATATCCAAAGGATGGATAAATGCTTTAGAAAAGGTATTTGATATCATGGGATGTTCAGAACACTAAAAGGTAATACTAGACATTTATTATTTTGAAGGTGAAGATGATCTATGGGGGCGTCTATTTAAGAATATGAGAGAAAGAGATGATCTAGAAAATATGGAATGAGATAATTTTAAGAGTCTTTTTATGGGAAAATATTTTCCTAAAAATGCTCAACTCATAATGAATAAACAATTATTTGAACTGATGCAAAAAGATAATGATTCTATGGAAGCACATGAAGCCAATTTTACAAGACTGGCCAGGTACATACCAAATTTTACTCGAGACTTTGATTGTAAAATCAATTTATTTTAATATGGTTTGAAACCATTTTTATAAAAGATTTGGATTCATGAGAGTTTAAAATCTATGAGAAACCTGTTTTTTGTGATGAAAAAGTTTAGATGGAGTTTTCTGAAATGTATGTTCCTCGTGATGACAAGAATAAGAAGTAGTAAGGTTGTAAGACATTGGGGAAGAATTCATCAATGAAATCTAGAGGTAAGAAAACCAATTTTCCTTTTTGTGAAAAGTGCGGTAAAAATAATCTTGGATAATGTCTTGTAAATTCTAGGAAATTATATGTATGTGAAAATTTTGGGAACATGTCTCATGACTATAAGGAAAATGATCCAAAAATTAAAGAGAAGCAGATGGTGAGATGGTTTATCTGTAAGGAATTTGCTCATTTTTCCAATGTGTATTTGAATCTAGTCACTCAGGCAGGGAATCAACAATATTAGAAGTAGAAGGGTGTGGAAAAATCCTTTGCAACAAATTCAAAAAATGTTGAGCCATCAAATGAAGTTGTATCAGGTACATTTCTTGTGTTTACAGATATTGAAAATGTATTTTTTGATTCAAGGTCTACACATTCATTTATTTTTGATAAATTTTATGATAAATTGGAAATTCCACCTCATAAAATGAATTCATAACTCAAGGTAAAAACACATGGATGAAATATTATTGGGAAAAGAAGTTATAAGAATCTATATATCTTTGTCTATGGAAAGAGTTTACCTAAAAACCTTGTTTTATTGCCTCTAGTGGAGTTTGATGTTATTTTGGGCATGTAATGGATTTATTTTTATCATGATAAGATATATTATAGAGTAAAAGAAGTTTTTTTAGAAATAGTTTTATTTGTGTACAAGAATGAACCCATACCACTGATTACATACAAAGAAGCTGAGAAACTATTAAAAGATGTAAATGAATGTTATCTTGCACACATTTTTGAAAACAAGGAAACCATTTAGATTTAAGATGTTCCACTGGTAAATGAGTATCTTGATGTAATTCCTAATGATTTTCCTGGTGTTATTATTGATCAAGAGGCTGAGTTTACTATTTACTTAATTCCATATGCTAAGCCAATTTCTAAACCCCCTTATCTAATGACTAAAATATAACTTTTCGAGTCAAAATATTAGTTGTAGGAATTATTAGATAAAGGCATAATCTAACCTAGCACTTCACTGTAGGGTACCCTATCTTATTTTTTAAAAATAAAGATGGTTCATTGAGACTTTTTATTGACTATAGAGTGTTGAATAAAATCACTATTAAGAACAAGTATCCATTTCCATATATTGATGATTTTTTTGATCAATTATAGGGAATAAAATATTTTTCAAAGGTTGACCTGAGGTCGGGGTACCATAAATTAAAATAAAAATAAGGAGAGATCCTAAAGACCGAATTTCTTAATAGATATGGGCATTTTGAATTTATAGTTATATTGTTTTGGTTAACTAATGAACCTTCTGTATTAAAGGGTCTTATGAATAGAATATTTCATGTGTTCTTGGATAAGTTTGTGGTTGTGTTTATTGATGACATTATGGTATATTGTAAAATTTAATAGGACCATGAAAGACATCTAAGTATTGTTTCAAAAATCTTAAAAGAAAATAAAATCTATGGAGAATTTAGAAAGTGTAAATTTTGGTTGTAACAAATTTATTTCCTTGGTCACATTATTTCTAAAGGTGGGATAACTATTAATCCTATTAAAATGGAAGTTGTTGAATAATGTCCAAGACCCAAAAATATAACTGATATTCATAGTTTTCATAGTTTTATAGGATATTACTAATGGTTTATTGAAAATTTTTCACAGTTATCTAGTCCACTGACTAAGTTAACTAAAAAAGGAGTTTAATTCATATAGATAAAATAATTTGATGATTGTTTTCAGGAATTGAAAAGAATATTAGTGAATGCTTGAGTTTTAACTCTATATTCCAGAAATAGTTAATTTTTCATGTACAATGATGCTTCTTTGAAGTGACTTGGTTGTGTTCTAATACAGAATGATTAGGTAATTTATTATGCTTAATGTTAGTAAAAACCACATGAGTTAAATTACCATAGACATGATTTCGAATTAGTTTCTGTTGTTTTTGCATTAAAATTTTGGAGGCATAATTTTTATAGAGTAAAATGTGAAATATATACTGACTATAAAATTTATAAGTATATATTTACTCAGAAGGAATTGAACATGTGATAGAAATGATGGCTATAACTAATCAATGATTATGATTATAGGGAATCCAATGCTTTGATTTGGAGAAGTAATACTACATTAACCAAGATACATTTAAAATAAGACCCTTTGGTTAATGATTTGATGAATTTTGGTGTAGAAGTTATTGGTGGAGGAAATTACTCTATTTTTTTTTCAAGTGTCAGTATAGTCATCTCTGTCAGATCGATTAAAGCATGCTCATAAGAAATACCATTAGTTTCATAAAAGGTGGAGTTAGTTAAAAAGGGTAAGCTTCCATAGTTTAATATCAATAAATATTGTGTTTTGAGGTTTGAAAAGAGATTATGTGTTCTTTGTGACTCTCAGCTAATGAAAGAATTGTTATATGAAGTTCATAGTTCTATATTTTTAGTTCCTCCTAGTAGCACAAATATGTATAAATACCTTCAATTATTACTGGTGGGATGGAATGAAAAGAGATATTTTTTATTTTATCATAAAATATTTGACATGTCAATAGGTTAAAGTAGAGAGGAAGTTATCAAAGGGGATGCTTCAGCCTTTTCCAGTGCCAGAGTGGAAATGGGAAAATATTTACATGGACTTCATTACAGGACTACCAAATATTTCTCAAGATAATAATGAAATCTGGGTTATTGTTGATCCACTAACTAAATATACTCATTTCCTTCCTATTCAAGACACTCTTTCTCTAGATCATCTTTCTCGACTATACCTCAAAGAAATTGTTCGATTTCATGGAGTTCCTCTCACCATCGTATCAGATCATGATTCTAGGTTCACTTATAACTTTTTTTAAGGCCTTTAAAAGTCATTGGGAATAGAATTAAATTTTAGTGAAACTTTTAATCCTCAATCATATGGGAAGTCAGAATGAACAATTTAGACTTTGGAGGATATTCTCTAAGATTTTTCAATGGATTACTATAGAAATTGGGATAAACTTTTTTCTTTAGTTGAGTTTTCTTACAATAATTGTTTTTATTCTTGTATAAAGATGGCACCTTTCGAAGAATTATCTGGGAAGTTGTGCTAGAATCTAGTTTTTTTGGGATGAAGTTAGGAAAAGTAATTTGATGGGACTAGAATTAGTATAGAAAATGGCAGAAAAAGTTTATATGATTTAGCAACACATGAGGATAATTCAGACTAGAAAGAAGATCTATGTAGATAAAAGGAGGAAAGAATTTTCTTTTGAGGTAAGTTATAATATTTTCCTTAAAATCTCTCCTTGGAAAAGTGTTATGTGTTTTCATAAAAAAGGAAAGTTAAGTCCATAATTCATTGGACCTTATGGAATCCTAGAGGAAGTTGGACCAGTCACCTACTGAGTAGATTTGCCTCCAATTTTATCTCAGGTACAAAATGTTTTCCATGTTTTTATGTTGAGAAATAATGTTCCAAATTCATCTCATATTTTAACCCCATAAGTTTTTTAGTTGGAAGAGAACATCTCTTATGAATAAAAACATGTTCAGATTATTGACGTAGAGAGAAAGTATCCTATAATAATGTAATCCACCAGGGTAAGGTTTTGTGGACGAACCACATGGTTGAAGAAGCGACCTGGGAATCTAAAACTTCTTTGAGGGAAATGTACCCTCACTTATGTAATGTGTAAATAAAAGAATTATGAGGAAAAAATTTGCAGAAAGTGGAGAGAATATTACACCCCAAGGATTTACAAATAATTTTAATGAAATGCATGAAACACTGAGTCTCTACATAATGAAACTTTATTTTAAGGATATAGTAATAACCAATCCATTAAACTAAATTTTCCGATTCTAGAATTTCAAAAAAAATACATAAAAGGTTTCGATCAGTAAGATATTTAGATTTTGATAGGATCAACTTAATTTTTTGGTGAATAGTGAAATACAGTAATTTACCTTATATATACATTATATGTTAAATACACTATTCCAAGAATCATAGCTAATGTTAGAACCCTTGATTTGAAATCACATAATCTATTTAGTATTTTAGTCACAAGAATCAAGAATATTCATTTTTCTTGATAAAAAATAATAAACTAATGATTAAAATAACGGAAAAAGCATCCTCTCCTCCACTATAAATACCACCCATCACCCCCTCCTCATCTCAAACCTCTGAAGATTTTAGAATTATCTAAATTATAACCAATAATCTTCCCAAGGATATTACCCATGTAAAAGACCTACTATACTCA
Source organism: Viscum album (assembly GCA_963277665.1). Taxonomy (NCBI): domain Eukaryota; kingdom Viridiplantae; phylum Streptophyta; class Magnoliopsida; order Santalales; family Viscaceae; genus Viscum; species Viscum album. The sequence continues at coordinate 770,992,034 of OY728121.1, forward strand.
CCTAAAGTATAAAACCAAAGGCCTTAAAAAGGATATCAAGGAGTAGACATCAAGAGGTAAAAATACTATTTCATATTTTTGCATTTTTATTTCAATTCTTTTGATTTTCTTGTACTCCCTTCACCTCCAATTAGCAGAGAAGAATTAAAACTCCATTATAATATATATACTATAATTTTATCATGTTTATGAAAAAATTCATCATCATACTTACTTTCCTCTCCCAATTTTTCTAAAAATTAAAATACCATCCGTGATGTGTCAATTTACCGACATCGTGGACGATGTGTCTTCAAATTTCTTTAATTCCTTAAAATATGGGTTTAAAACCATTTTAATGGTTGAAATAGATTTTAAATTGTATTATATAACCTCTTTTATGTTTTTTAATTAACATATATGCATAATATTGAATTATAAAAAGAAACTAGTTTGTGATGATCAAAGAACCGCCAAAATGATCTAAACAAATATAATTAATGTTTTATCTAATGAATTATACTCATATCTAAAAACAAAGTGTTATATGGTATCATTTAATATTTTAGAAACATTTAAATACTATTTTATTCCAATTTTGGAGTTCTCTTCTATTCAAAAAGAAAATCCATTACGAACTGACCATGAAAACCATGTAAATAACGCACCCGAAACAATATAAATAAAAAAATGTTATCAATAAATGGGTGGAATGATGTTATAAAATAATCATATAACGTGTTATACAAATTATAATTCTTCTTTAAAGTATTAATTACACTATTTTAACCATTATATAAGAGTTTTGAACACATTTTAACTAAGGAGAACTTGAGGTAAGGGAATTCTTAACCCAAATTCCATTCTTTAGGTTAAACTTATACTTCCTTGATTATATGATACTGAGATTATTTTTGTAATGAATTTTGTTTATATTATGTTATATTATGAGTATTTATATTTTTTACCAAAATTACTTTGATTATATTAATTCTCATCTCAATTATATGATATTTTTATGGGACTTTCATTTTACAATCCATTTAAATGTCTCTTTTACAAAACTCCAAATGATTATATATATATATATATAAGGAATGAGAAGTTTCTAATAATTTGATTATGATTTATTACCATGATTTTTTCATTATATATTCTCATGGTTATTTTTGATGAATATGATTTCATTATTATGTGTTTGTTTTTTATAGTTTTAAAAGCGATTTTTACAAAAAAGGGGTATTTTGAAAACTTAAATGTGTTTTTACCAAGGGTTTAAATGATTTATCAACTATTTTATTCTTGATATTTTCCTTTTACATAGTTATTATGAGTTGAGTATCTCAAGACATGATGGGATTATCCCCATTATAGCCCAAGATATGTTCGGTTGAGCCCATTATAGCTCAAGATATGATGGGTGAGCCCCATTATAGCTCTCCTATGCCCGAATAGCCTGAAGGACTTATTTTTTATTGAGTTTAGATAACCCTACTTTAAAGGGATTAGGGGGAACCCTTACAAGTCCCGTAGGTATAGGGATTACATAACCCGTAAGTCTTAGGAAATATATAGGCTTTAACTACATGGAACTGCTCCTCCCTAACTTCTTCATTGTGATGTCAGCTCTCCACCTTCACATGGCTAGTTCAATTAGGCTTCCCATTCAAGCATAGGATGTTCCCAATAAAAAATGAAATACCCTCTCTTTCTGAAAAACCTGCTTAAGCTTATACTCTGGTGAATGCACCTGCTCTGAATCCTCATATGGAGTCTGCTCCTTATAGAGTCTTCCTGGTCGTTAAGCTAACTTCAGGAGGCCCAAAGACCATGGGGTGGCCCAAGGGCCTTGAGGTGGCCCAAAGGTGTTGAGGTGGACATAAGGACTTATGGTGGCCTGAAGTCTTTAAGGTGTTCGGAAATCCTTGTTGGCCCGAAGGCCTTGGGTGGCACGAAGGCATTGAAGGACCTGTGGCCCATACTAGTGGCCCAAAATCCCAATCATATGAATAGTCCCAGATGCTATAGTACTAAATAGTTCCTACTACAGTATTTCTATATTACTACTATAGTACCCAGAAATTATGTCTCTATCTGGTTTTGAACTCGGGTCTCTTGGATTCACTTGCTAAGTCCTCACCAACTGGGTTGAGGCTCTTGTGCTTATAGCTCTCCAATGCATTGGGTACTCCCAAGATGGAAGTTAACCAAATGTTAATTCCATGTGTTAGGGTTAATGTAAGAGTGATATGGTAAATATTACCCAATGAAACTTCATGATGTTTCTATGCATTCTAATGAGTTTTTATGAAATGGGTTTTATTGTTTTTTATGTTATCACTTGACTAACGATTTCTTTCTTTATATCCATTACTAAGATTTTTGTGCTCATACCAAGTTTTTAAATGTTTTTCACTATTTATAAGGATGTGTAAGAGAAATAAGGAACTCTTTTTAAATGTTATGAAGGTTTTTCAAGAAATTATGTTTTATGTTTTTGAAGAAATGGATATTGTTTTAGTAGTATCGACTCTATATAAATGCGGAATGCTATATATGTATTATGTCCTAATTTTCTAAAACTCGATACCTAAGAAGATTATCAATGTAAATGAAAGTAAGTTCTTGAATTTTTTTTAACATTGTGTAATTTTTTAAGGTTGACTCTTTATACAAACAAATTTCTAAAATATGTAATTTTAAATTTAAATATAAAAATATTTTTTTTACAAAATACTTTAAAATACAGTTTCTTAAAAATGTGTTTATTATTTATATGAGTATTTAATCATGATATTTATTTTTTGGAATTATTAAATTTATATTTACTTAAATTAATCATAATATATTTTCTATATCGTAATTTTTTATTTTTAGGTGAAATTACTATTCCAACAGGAATGTTACTATTTCCAAGGTTCATGAAACTATTCTCCATGGTCAGATTACTATTCCTATGATCACATTACCATTATAATGGTCACATTACCTCCAATAAATACTTATAAATTCCTTAATTCATTATTCAACTCAATTACTCTCAAGGTTCTATTTTTCTATTTTCTATATTTTTTCTAGTTTTTTAATATTTTTTTTCTTTTCTGTAGTATTTGCGGAGGAGGAAATGATTCTAGTAGATTAGGTTGATCCCTATTTTCCCATTTTATCTCTTCTATTTTATAATTTCTGTCAATTTTTAATGTTTTTAACTTTAATTGGTTTCATTTCTAATTAATGTAATAGCATTTTGTAATGAAACAATGTCTTTGTTAGTTTATCAATATTTTATCTCTGTAAAATATAATACAACACATATTTATTCAAGAAATAAATTTTAATAAAAACAATAGTTTGTTAAATATACTTTTTTGGGTCATTCATATTAATAAAAATCATCCCAACCGATTATACTATGTGATTATCACTGATTTAGGATAACTCAAAGTCTCACATTAAGGGGATATTGTCATTCAACTGTTCATGTAAATTTAATTACATCACATGAATGAGTGATACACATAGAATGCCTTTATTATAAAACCATGATATATTTACAACTATTATACCCGACATCTCATGTTTTTAAAACCCAATGATTTTATATGACCCTAATGTTGTTGCTGTGGTAGTGCTTTCTTAAATGGATTTGATATAATGTCATGTATAGACAACCAATAGATATTTAAATCACCCCCTCATGGATATCTTGTATGATATGGTATTTTTGAGGGATGATTTTGGATCTTTGGTGAGATTGGGGTTCCTTGTCCAGAGATATGGATTTATTGTTTTGATGAGGAAGTTCAATTGAACCTTCAATGCTTGGAACAATTCCTAGTTTTGAGGTTAATTTGTTGATCTAAACTGATTCCTTCCCAGCAACTGATATAGTGATGTACTCCACCTCTCTCATCATTTCCACTATGATGGATTTTTTATAACCCCCCCAATTGATATCTATACCATTTACATAAATGAAGAAACCATATTTAAATTTTATATCATCTATATCAGAATGGAAAATTTCATATATGTAATAATTTACAAAGATCTCATCCACTCCTCCAAAGATTAAGGAAACATACCAATTCCATATTAAGTATTTAAGAATGTTATTTATAGTAATCCAATGATTCTTACTGGGATTAGATTGGTATCTACTGGTTATAATTGGATATTAATTGAATTTAAACTTATAGCCATGGATCTATTATCATGGTTTTATGAACCATGATAATAACATCTATTGATATGGTTTTTTAAACTGTAACATAATGGTAATAATAAATACTCAATTATTAACATTAAAAAAAACCATAAACACTAAATAAAATATTGATGCAATTTAACAAAACTATAATAATTGATCACCTAAAAACCTAATCGTATCATACACCCCTCACCCAGCCTTGTCACCCTCCTCCCACACCCGTCACCTCTATCTTCCCTCACCCACTCTGATATGTGATTTTCCTACACCACCCCTCTGTTCAATTATCCTTAAATAGCATGATCATCGCACATCATCTAATCTCTTATGATTGAGATACACTACACCTCATTTGGTTGAGACACACAAAAAAATACTTCAATCCCACTTTCTCCAGCAGTATTATAGATCCTTGAATCTATCCACATTGAACCACCTCTTCCCCTTTATTTATTTAGCCTAAAAATCTTTGGATTGAGCCATGAATCATCCTTAATAATTTTAAAGAATATTTGTTCATTTATCCTGTCTAATCTATATTAATTTATGGTACCCAAAACAAATTTTATCATTTTCATTATAAAATTACTTCATAAAGTTCCTGGTTTCATACATGTGGTTTTTTCCCATAAGGAATGTTTTAATATTCAATAGTGAATTGAGGGTATATGGTGATAAATTATTTTTTCAAATATCGATGGTCATATATGTAATATCATATTTAGTTTCATGATTCTAGAGTTGGATGTGATTATTTTGTTATGATATTCAAAGAAAATTAGATAAGTTTACTTATAGTTTACAAATGAATGATTATTGATCATTTTGATAAAAATTTAATCATTGGTGAATGTCCACCAAAGTGCCTTATATGAAAATTATATTGATAATAGAGGAGTGTTTGAGAAGTTTTAAGGAATATTGAAGTGACTTTGGTTAAAGTTTGTATAAATAACCAAAACAATCTCCAGGTTCCATCCTCTTATGTCATGGTTCATAATATATTCTAAGACCAAAGTGTCATCATCATTATAGTTATATTAAAAATACAAGTGTTTAAAAATAATTTAAAATTGATATTTTTATAGCATTACCTACTCATAGACTTTCACATTTTCTCTCAATTTAGATATATTGAAATAAATATTAAAATATTTTTTTTGTTTCTAAAATAATAATTTTATTTATAATTATTAAGAATAAAATTGATTATTTATTTTTTAAAAATAATATTTAGAAGATATAAATATAAAAATATTATATTTTAATTATTTCATTATTTATTTTTATAATAAATATTATTTATTAGTAAAAAAATATTTTATTGTATATAGTCTTATATTTTTTATTTTACAACAGATATAAGTAAGCTTTATTCTCTTGATTGATTATCAATTGAGTTTTAGAATTAACTTGAAATATTTTTGGATTTTTGTTTCAGAAATGAATCACAGGGGGAGCTTATTCAATGTAGTTGTTATAATTACATTAGAAGACCATGGTAAACTCATAAAGAAGTAACTTATCATATCATTAGAGTTAGATTTCTAAAAAATTTTGAGGTGTTCCACCGTAATAGAAAAATATTTAAACAAGAAAAAAATATCAACACATGTGATAGGGATGGTATAACACCCTTAGATTTCACAGTAAGTTATCTTTTTTAAAGTAATTCAATAGCTTGCGTGACAAACAACACCGAGTTCGAGCGCACCCCGACTTACCAAACTAGACATTCAAAAAGTGGTTATAAATAGTATTAACTGAATTTTAAATTTTATATACTACATATAATTTTAGGATCCATATTATGTGTTTTTTTACATAATATAAGAACAAATTCAATTTTTCAAATAAAAGAAGTATTTTTCAAAAATAAAATTTTACCGCCTTTTAATGGTGAACCCTTTTAAATCTAATATTTGACACTTTTATATATTAAATTTGACAAAATAAACTTCTTATTTAGAATTGGGACATAAAAATTTAGTTTTCATAATTTTTTTTGTGTTTTTATGATAACTTTTATATTTGGGTGAATAATGAAAAATACTAAATTTTAATTGAAAACAACTTTTTTAATTAGAATAATTTATAGTGTTAAATTATACATTTGAATGGTCTGGAAGTATAATTAGATTATATTTTTACCATTTAATACAATTTTGGTTATTGGAATTAATTTCATTTTGAATTTATATATATAAAAGTGTCAATATTTTGATAGTTATTGTTTTCCTAAAAACACGCTATTAGTTTTGACAACGAGAATTAATTTTAAATTAATTAATAAAACTTATATGTTTTTATTTTTGTAAAATAGAAATCAATTTTGAATTCGGAATATGAAATATATCTTAGTCTAAATTTTTGGTATTTTTCTGAAAAACTTCAAATTTTTGATGAATAGTAAAACCACTTAGTAGTAGTTAAAAAACCGACGTTTTCATTTAAATGAAATATTATCACTTCTGTGAATTGAATTTCAAAAATCCTACATACATTATTGTTATTAGTAAGTAAAATGTTGTTCAATAAGATGAAAATATTTTTTGGTGAATAGTAACTTTTGATTTTTATTTACCACGGTCAAAGGTAAATAGGGTGATTTAAGGAAAAAAGAATATTATAATAATACCAAATTAACTTAACACTTGTAGTAACATTATTTTATGAGTAATGACCGACCATGGGAATCCTTGGGTATATTTTGGGACCCCATGGAGCCACTTAATAGTGAAAATGACACTTTATTTTAATTAACTTAAAGTAAAGAAAAAAATGACATTAACAAATATCTTTTAGTATATAAATTTTTAAATGAGGTTATTTAAGTCATATTTTCGACTATAAATATTCATTGGAAAGATAAAAAGATTTCATACATTATGGTATTTTTTATAATTTTTATACATTAAATAAATTAAATTATTTATGACACAATAATGATGCAGTATTCACCTCATTAATAAATGATTTAAATAAATAAGATTATTAATATTAAAAAAATATCCAAAACCTGTCCAATTATTATTGGATTCTTTTATTTCTAAAATAGGTCATCTTATATTATAATTTAATCTGTTTTTGACCTTTTGAAACCAAAGATAAGTTTATAATAAAATAACATTGTGAATCTTTCCAAAAGAGCCCCTCCTCTCCCTTATAAAAGAACACCACTTCTAACCCATTTATCACACCTATAAAGCCCTTTGGCTCATCCAAACCCTGAAAAAATAATCTCTCAAGATCTCTCTATTCTATCTAGAAGACTTACCTTAGGCAGAAGTCACTTCAAGAAGTCTGTTTGGTTCAAACCAAAGAGAGTTACCCAAATTAAAGGTAATGGTTTCTCTTAACTTCTTTTCTTTCATTTTACTTCTCCAAACCCTAAAATCTTTTTATTCCTTTATTTTATAACAACACCATTATCCTCAATATACTAGTATGTTGTTATGAGAATTATTTTAACTACACTTACACACACCTCCTTCTAAGGGGTAAAGAATATATTGTTTCTGTGGATGGTAAACTAACGCCTCACGAAATGATGATTGTTCAATTATATCCTACTGCATCTCATGGTGGCCATTAAGATGGAACTATATTTATATATGATATATATTATGTTTATGTTTTATTTATTCTTATGTATTTTCTATTTATATTATTCCTTTATGGTTTCCATAATGGTTAAAACGCGATAATTTCATTTGAGGAAGTGCTGACTACCGCCCCCTCAAAGTGATATGACTCGTTAATGCCTTATATGGGACATATAAAGGGTGGATTTAATGATATTATATATGATATTATACTGGAATTATAATTTACCTATGTATAATTATGTTTTAATTCCATTAAAATACAAAATGGAAATGAAAGTAGCATTCAAGCATACGTACGGCTTACCGTCTCCATGAACGGTGCATTTAATTTCTTATCTCCAAATGTTATGTGCTGTTATAAATACATATATATACTGGATATATAAAATATATATGATATCTAAATCATGTATATCATTCTGGTGATAATGTACTTTTTACCACATGGAGAAATTGTAATTATAACAAGTTCATTTTTTTCTCAAGTTCCGAACATCGATAAAATATCCAATATAAACTCAAATAATTAAATAATTGTTATAGAAAGGTAATAAGTGACATAAAAGGAATAATAAAATTGATTTTTTTTCTTAATTGATCATAAATTAACTTAATTTTATTATTCAGTAATAACAAGGAACATACAAGACAAGTTGAACTTGAGGTAAGGGGTTTCTTATGTCACTTTTAATTCCGTGAGATTTCCATTATTTGCCACTTATTTATTAAATGTGGTGTATGATGTACTAAATTTTGATATATATTATCATTATTCTCTTTATATTCATGGTATTCTGGGATTAATTTGGTGGTTATTAACTTTTGGTCATATTACTCGATTGATTATAAAGAAGTAAGGGTTTTTCATCTCACTTTTTATTTCCGTGAGATTCATGCTATATTGGCCACTATTTCCTTTTTTATGGTGTATGTACTACCCATGATTGTATTATTGGTGTAATATAATTTAATTTATGGGTATTTACATCTTCATTGTATGATCCTTATTTCATGGGGTGTATGTTTCATAAGTTACCAATTCGGTAAGGGAATTTCAAATTTCAATTTCCACTCATCGGGCTTTACGCATACTTCATTGATTATTTTAATCCAAGATTATGTGTGGAATCACTATTTATTATATATGTTGTAATTTTAACTCCCCTTTGTCTAGATACACTTTTTGATACAGATAATCAATCAATTGATAATTTCTCAAGTTATTAATATGAACTTGATAAGAGTAATCTTAACTCAATTTCCATTCATTGGGTTAAACATCCAAGTCATTGGTGTTGTTTTTACAAGAATATGTGTGAATGTACTCTGACTGATTTACACTAAATATCCAATCATATTGAGTATATTTATATTTTTCACACATAATTATGTCATTGATATATCCTGAACCTAAGGATATAGTCTTTATAAAGGATTTCATCTCAATTTACAATCCATTGAGACTTCTTTGTTGTTAGACACCAATTCAATTTTATATGGTGTATATAATGTATTTTTACGTAAAATATCCTGAATCCCTTTATTCTCATGATGTTATAATGTTTTTATTACCTCAATTATTTATATTCATGTGTCTCAATTTTTTTAGGAACTCTAACTAAAATATCATTTAAATGTTTTAAAGATTTATTCTTCTAAATTTTTCTCATTAATGTCCACGTTTTAAAAATGGTTTTAAGGATTTATTTATATGGACATTAATGTTTTAAAATTAAAGTTCCTTTTAGAAGTTTCAATGTTTTATGGGACACTTTGTTTCAAAAAATCTATTTTAAACAACTTCTTGATAAATAGTGAGACTTTTAAATGTTTTCAAGAAAAAGGGTGATATTTATCTCAAATAGTTTCGATGATTATTTTGATCTATGTAAATATCATTCATTATTATCGATTGAGATTAATCTATTATAATAAGATCTTCCATATTTTATAGAATGAGTTATGTTTGACTGTGGATGTGCTATTTTTATACCATTCATGGTTTATGGATAAAGTATTGACATTTCATATGATAGTTTTAATACGAATGTTTATGTTATGTTTCAACCTATTCATATGAGGAATGCATTGGCCTTTTTAAGTGACGAGTAGAGCCCACTATAGAACCTCGATGCATCAGTAGGTCTCATGATACAACCTAGTGTCTTGGCATAATGCCTTGAAAAAATCTTATTTGTAGTCTTGGCACGAGGCCTTGACTTTGTGGTTATGATGTACAACATTATGCATTCCATCATTATGAGATTAGCTATTTATATTTCATGTAGTTATTCGACTAGTAGAATACCCATGACTATTTTTTATTTTGGCATTATTTACTCAGCTTGTATTCATTCCATAAAGTGTTCATGTTTATTATTGGTAAAGGCATGTGTTTTCAATTATTCACCATGCCTAATATTTATGTTATCTTCCACTGTATTCATTACTCTTACTAAGCGTTTGAGCTCACCCCTTTCTCATGATTCATTTTCCCAGGATATGAAGAAGTTTGTTATGAGTGTCTTGCAGGAATAATCTTCAAATCTTGGATGTTTTTAATGGAATAAATTAGTGCGGTTTTTATTTTCAAGTTGTAATGTTGAACTTATGTATATATCTTGTTTCCAAGACTACTAAAATAATCGGTCCTTAGAGACTTGATTCCTTGTAATCATTCCAATGTATTAAAATAATGCATCGACTCCTAGATTCTAGGGTCAGGGCATTACAGTTGGTATCAGAGGAAGTTTAGTACAAACCTTGGAAACTAGATTTAGATAAACTCTGATTAGATCACATTACCCCAAGGTAGAATTTGAGGGTTAGTATAGAAGAACATACTTGGATTTTGGTAATGTATAGATTTTGTGTATTTTCCAAGAAATACATCCCTGTCTAGATATGAGAAGGTAGAGGAAGCTTTGGCACAGATGTACCTAGGAGTGAAAAATCCGACAAAGAGTTTCAGGTTTGACCTAGGGTATCTCGGTACACAACAAAAGGCCTTGCTTCACTCTTGGTTACGACACTCCCGGGGGATATTCTTAGGATAATTTACATTTTCTTTAAAAACCAATTTGATGTATTTTTATATAAGATGAGAATAAATAACCTTGGTTAATCCTAAGGTGTTTCAAATTGAAAATACGGTGTCATGATATTCTCTAAATGATTTTATGACCATTGTTACTCACACAATGCTTTCTAGTTTTAGTCAATGGATGAATTCCAAGGAAGTCATAATAACATTGAGCATGATGTACAAGGTGGGAACGGTGGTGGAAATGAGTAACAAAATGGAATGTTGATAGGTGTAAAAGATATCATGTTCATGCTGAATCAATTTTCTAAAAATATGATCAACAACATATATATTAACCAACTCCCAGACTCAACAAAGAAGAGAAAGGCGACGAATGATAAGAGCTCCAGCAGTGGAGACCATGAAGAAAAGAAACCTCAATTTCCATCATGCAGGAAATGTGGAAAGAGACACCCAGGAAAGTGTCTCAATGAAACAAATAAATGATTTATGTGTGGTAAAGAAGGACATAAAGTAAAGAATTGTCAAGGAAAAATGAATAGTACTATGGGAGAAAATAAAGCTGATCCCAAGAGACCATTTATAGTAATTTGTGGTAAATGTAGGGGACATTGGAATTACCTAAGTCAATGCCCTATTCTATAGGATACCATCTTAGTCCTGGAAGAACCTATGTGAAAATAAATGGATGGAAAATTGTTTAAAAGTAATAGTGCAGTTTGTTGATATGATTACTTTAGAATAGTTTTCTCTTGTATGTGTAACCATGCAGTTTGTTTTGTGAAAATACTATTTGAGGAAGAATTATCTTTTATTTTGTATATATAGTTATAAATAACCATTTGGGTTTTTAAGATCCTTGAATTTGAATCAATTGCAGGTTATTAATTTTTAGGATGAAAATACGAGGTATGAGATAACATTTGTGGTTAAATTCTGTTATGGTTATTTTGAAAAATTTATCTCATTTTGGGAATGTTATAAAATATAGTTTTTCAAAAATGGAAACACATAGACCGTGTGACAACCTGTCGCGCCTGACAAAGATGTGAGAATCGAACCCACAACTAGAGTGCGATTGGGATTTATCACCTACCACTGGACTACGTGAAGTCCCTAGTCAGTGTGAATAATTATCTTTAGTTAAATGATTTTATTGATCAATAATAAGTTGATTTGGGATCTTATGTCTTATCAAATGGATACCCTTAATATAAGAAAATTATTTGGTGATTAAGTGATAAATGTTATTTTGGAAGACGTTCGCTCTGTTGGGAACACTATATGCCTAAGGAAAATAGAATACTATGGGATTTCATTTGAGGAGTAATGGTAGATTTTTATCTCAGTTTTTATTTTGGATTTATAGTGATTTGGTTTATTTATGGAAATGATTAACCTATCATAGAGAATATGTGATTAGGTTAATTACTTTTGAGTGTGTGACTTTAAGAGTAGTTGATGTCATTTAGAGATACAATTTAACGTGGAAGACTACATAACCAAATTATTCTAAGTTTTGGGTTTCAATATTAGTTTGAATAACATTGAAGTATTTTAAGGACAATTGTCTATTTAATGGTATTTATTTAACTTTGGGGCATTGTTGGTTTAATCTTACATATTAAGATTAGTGTTTATTTCTCTAAAGGATTATCCTTTTGGGGATCATCTGATCTTGTACAAACCATTTTGGGTTTGGTTAATCTCTAAAGATGAGGTAAATATATTGTTTATACTTTGTGTATCATGTGATTTTCTATAAGTTGATTCTAGATCTTCCGGTGTGACCAAGTAAACTTGAATACTCATCATTTAAAAAAAATAGATGAGTTAGTGGATGAAATTTATTAAAGAATGAAACTCTACTTAAAAATTAAGTATATATATTTATGTTCTTATTCAATATCATAAATAAATTCCTCAACTTTATGAAATGGAACAAAAAAAACGTTGTCCGTTTACTTTTCCTACTAGGAAACTAATGATCGTTTATCCCATCACAATTTTTTGGTTTTCTTGTTGTTAACTTTCTCCTGATCATGTTTTATATCCCTCTCCATCATAACTTGACACTTAGTTTATCATCCATATCTATGGTTTCCTACATGGAATCATAGTATGGGTTATCTCGGGTGACCTTTGGTACATTATTTTGATATAGATACTTCAAAAAAAGTTTGTGTTAGAGAAAATTATAGAAGATATGAGATTCCCTAAAGAAGGAAATGAAATAAAAGAGAATTTGGTGAACCTAAAAGATAAATTACCATGGAAAGTTTTTAAAAAAATTATTATTTTTCATCTAATATGCGCAATGTTTGATTAGGTTTATCATGTGATGGTTTTAAATCATTTGGACATACTCATACTGCGCATAACAAATGAAATGTCTTCATTCATATATATAATCTTCCACCTTGGATGTACATGAATAATACATATAATTTTTTGATCATATCAATTTATAGGATGAATGATCCTCGTAATCACACACACACACATATATCTATAACTAATGAATATCAAGTTGAATCAGTTGTGGAATGATGATTCTCCTATATATGATGCTTTAAAGAAGGATTAATTTCAAATATGTGATGATCCTATGTGGATAATAAATGATTTAATTACTTATGAAATGATTTCTAGTTGGACCATTTTGGGAAAACTATCTTGTCCAATATATGGGAAAAATAAATCATTGTAAAGATTGAAACATCGATATAGTTTTAGTTTCATCAGAAATCTAGCATTCCTATCAATGAGGCATCCATACATAAATGATCAATGAAAAATTTAAAATTTTATCGTGAAATTTAAATTGCCTCTGTGTATGTTTGGAAATGAATTATTGGAAGATCAAGAAGGGATTAATGTTTTTTTTCTTCAGATTGGGTAATCGATTATCGATAAAATGAATGATTAGTAAAAAATTATTCACTTAAATTGGAGGAAAAATCATATTATTTGATATACATTATTAGTAATAATTTTTTTTATTAAATTTTTTAGACATGATTTATATTGAATAAAATTTATGTGAACTGTTACTTGTAATAATTCTAAATGTCAGTGTAAAAATAATGTATGACATAAGTGCACATCGAGACTTGTATTATTTGGGTATTAAGAAAGGATTGGGGTATTAAAAAAAACTTCATCGTAAGACAATTTTTCCAATCAAGTGGTTGGTTCATCTTTCTTGTTATTTTATGTTGATTACATAGAGAAAAAAAATCATTCATGTGTTTGAGAATCTCATGGTTCAAATTGGTGATTCATGTAACATATCAATATGAGTGAATACTAGAGAGTTGAAGTTGAAATCATTGAAACCCCATGATTATCACATTATGTATCGTGAGTTTATTCCTATAATTATACTCCATGTATTGACAAAAAATATAAGGGCGAATATTGTTCATTTTGGTAACTTATATAGAGATATTTATTCTAAATTATTAGGTAAATGTGATGTGAATAAAATGAAACAAGTTGAACAAATAATTATTTATTAATTGTATAAACTATTTCACCTACATATATTCACAAGTTTGTTGTATCTTACTATGAACCTTCCCACATAGGTTCTTCTTAGGGGTCCTATTTATTGTTATTGGATGTATCCCACTAAAAGCATTATATGCATCCTAAAGTCCTATTTAGAAAATATGTACTATCTTGATAGATCTATTGTCAAAGGTTATTTATCCCATTAGTGCAAGGAATTATATTATATGTATTTTAATAATGTCAATACGAGGTATAATAGACTAATGAGAAATTAATATGATAAATATGATCTATTTGATCAAACTTTTTCATCACTTACTCTAAATTCTAATTTTATGTACATTAACTAATTTTATTGTTAAAGAGAGTGAGATGAAACATCATACTGTGTTATTTAATTCCAATGTCTTGGATGAATATAATAGGTAAGTAAGATCAATTATGAGTTATTTTATATTAATTATTTATTACATGTTAATTAATAATACATTATCCATAAATGATATATGAAACATAATGAAATTATAATTAGAACCTATAAAATATTCACCTCTCAGAAGGTGGGATAAGTTTCATAGTAAAAAGTTTCTTGAATGGTTCAAATATAATTTAATCACAATTTTTAATTTTTTTTAAATTTAAGGATTATGTTTAATAATATTAATGAAAAATTTATATATGTCAAGCTGACAGTTTTCTGAGTAGTGTGAAATCTATTGAGGTTAGAGTGTTATCATTTGGTCATAATACTGTGGTACATGAGTGTAAATCATCTGTTGTCAAAAAATATAAGTACATTAATAATAATAATTTGGTAAACACGTCAAATATAAGAAATTGTGTCATGTTAAGCACAAAAAAAATCTATTATGATACAAAAAGTGACATTCAATTGGCTCTAGTGATGGATCATATTATGGAATAGTAGAGAGAATAATTATATTGGATTATTACTCCTAGGTCAATGTTGTTATATTCCAATGTAACTGATTTGATAAATTTAATTTATATGGAATTCATATAGGTAAATATATATTTATAGTGGTTGATATGGATCAATATCTTGAAAATGAAGAACCTTACATATTGAAATCTCGTAAAAAACAAGTGTTTTATATAAAAGAGACATTAAATACTTGATTTAGAGTTGTTATAACAATTCCTCGACATATTTTTAATGATTTTCAGATGATTTTTCCCTATAAAATGTTATTGGAGGTGATAATAATAGTCTTAGATATTATGACCATAACTGTTTAATTGTTAGGAATGATTTTAAACCTAAAGTATTATTAGAAAGTTAAGATCAATGATGTTAATGTTAGTTTACATTCATAATTTATTTTATACCTTTTGACTATATGTTAACTTATATACATGCTAACTATTTTTTTTGGATAACATCATATTATAAAGAATTTTAGAGGATAATGGTCACTTATAATGATCAATGTATAAGAGAGGATGGGATAGAACTTTTTTCCACCCATGTGAGTATTCATTGTAAATATTTATCGTATTTTTTTTAAATATTTTATCTCATGATTACCATTTTTTCATGGATCTACATCAATGGGGGCTCTTACCCCTCCATCTCCCATCACTTGGTCTGATGTATTTACTATATCTAGTCTCTTGACACCTCCACTTACTTTATAAATTATTGGGATATATCATCCTTATTTCCCAGGAGGAACTTTGCTCCCAAGTTCCTTACTTTCCCTAGTGTCCTTATCCTATGATTCCTACCTCCCCATTACTACTTCCTCATACTACTAGTGCATTGATACCTACATCATGTAACCCTAATCCCATGAAATATTTCCCCCCATGCATTATATTCCTCACATTTATTTTATCTATCTTATCTCTATGAGGGAACTAAGGCTTCCCTAGAGATAAAGGATATTGGAAATGCTGATCGTCCTATAGATATAGTGATCTCCCAGCCTTCAACATGAGGTAAATTATGATTTATTAACTCAATATTAGTACTTTGTATCCATTTATATTTTTTGTTATAAAATATTTATTATTTATAGGTGGTTTTGATGATTGTTCCAGTATTAGACACTGTGGATGTACATGGACGTGTTCTGTCTAGAATTGATAGAAAAATGATAGGGAAAACTACAATGAAGGTCAATAAATGATTGTAAAAAATTAGAAATAATGTAAAAGTTTCATGGGAACACTTGTCAGATACAAAGATATCATGACCATGTAACTAGTTCCATGGCATAGAGTTGATTCTGAAATCAAAGATAGTGCTTGGGAAAAGATTTAGGTATTAATTTTTTTATATTACATCATTATATGTTCATATATTTAATCAATTATATTATTTTTATAGTGTTAGTAAAATTTTATAGATTGTAAAAATTACAGGGTATCCCACCTTATGGAGGTAAGTGAACTATGAAGGCTATATAAGTATGATTCGTATCAGGGGTGGATAGAAATAATTGGAACCCCAATGAGTAGGTTCCTTATTATAGTGACTATAAAATCAATTAGTATTTTTCAATGACTGCATATTTGTTAAGTCATGACTTTCAATTTTAAATTTATTAATTTTAAATTATTATATAATTATTTTATTTTCTTAAATTTTATATCTAAAATGATGTTTTCATATAGGATTCATTACATAAGAATACAAAAAAGGAGTCGACAATGCAATATTTTCACACACTCGAGCACACTAGTATTTCTAAACATGATAAAAATCAATTGAATTTAATTTTTTCTGATATATATATAAATATAAATATACAATGTTAATATATTATTTTTAATTGTCAAAATATAATTCTTTAAAAAATAATTTCCTATCTAGGGCCTGGTACCTCAAGCCCAATTTTTTTGCTTATGCAATAAGGTAAAGAAAGACAATCCGGTAAATATAGCTACATGAGATTTTTTTTAGAATTTATCTATATTATTTAAACTTAAATATAGTATTTATTAATTCAAGTATATAATTTTAATTTTTAAATTATTTTCACAGGTTTCTTTGGTGGCACTTGATAGATAAGGCCAAGACCATTTAGGTCTTAATGAACATTTACATCTTTTTTTTAGTCGTGAGCACCCTAGAAGGGTCTGATGTAAGGTATTAAAGAAAATTACCACAATGAATTATTGGAAAACATATATAACCTCTAGTTCTTCTAGTTACATCACTATAGAGAATCTTTTGATTGTGGTAGAAAAAAAGATGGAGCTTATGCTTACACATATGATCACTAGGTTCCAATTTATGTGTTCTATGATTTCAAGAGATACGGTTTCATAGTTTGATGCTTAAATAACCATTATTTTGTCATAATTATGTCCTAGTGGTTCAAATTATACTATTGATGCTACTCTTGGTGACTATGCTAGTTGTGATGCTCTTGAGGAGGACAATGGTGGTGGTGATGATAGTGGTGATGATGATGGCAGTGATGACGATGGTATTGATTATGGTGGTGTAGGTGATGATTATGTTGATGGTGATGATGGTTGTGGTGGTAAGGATGAAAATAAAGGTGGATATAATTTTTTTAAACATTTTTTATTATGTACTAATATTAATTAGTAAGTTTTTCATATTCCTAAATAATTTATTTATGTTTTAAATCAATTTTCTTTCTAAAATATGAAATATTTGACACAATTCACTAATCCATTATAATTAATCTACTATATTAAACTAATTTATTATATATACTAACTAAATATTAAGTTTATTTTATTATTTATGAACTACTATTGAACTTATATTATTTTTTAATTTTAATGATTTTAAATTTAAATGAATATGTACCGTTATTGGTCTCTTAAATTTTATGATTATGTTATAAATTTGTAATATTAATATTCTAGACTACATTTTAATTGAATATAATGACATAAAATTTCATTTTGATTCATATTATATCATCCTAGTTAAATTTTATTTGAATTTTATTATTTTAGGTATATCTAGTTTATTTTAATTAGATGGTTTTTTTTCTTAAGTCTATTCAAGATGATTTTGTTTAGTTATATTCTATTTTATTTACTTTAATTTATATCAATTTAGATTGGTTTGTCTTGTATTGGAATGGATAATTATATTTTATTTGAATTATTTTTTTTAAATCCAATTAAGGTTGATTATTATTCATTTAGTTCTACTTGTTTTTAGTATAGTTCGATTCCTTTAAATTTAGCCCATATACATAAATTTAGTTTTGATAATTTATTTTTTTATGTAAAGTAGCATTATTTTAGTTAAATTTTAGTAAGTTTGGATTAATTTAGTTTGGTTTTGTTAATTTTTACATGGTTTAGATCATTTAAATTTAGTTAATTTTATTGTAATTCAGGTTAATTTTGGTATATTTGATTTACTTATGCTATTTTTTTGGGTTGGTTTCATTAATTTTTAATTCAGTTTTCTTTGATTTTGATTATGTTCAGATGGTTTGGTTTGTTTTTTAGTGGTTATTTAAAATATATTTTTATTTTTTTAATAGGAATGTTTTTAGTTGAGCGGCGATAAGAAAATTTTGCATTATTTAGTTCTATTTTAATTAATTCAATTATATTTTGTTATGATCATGAATTTACAACTCAATTAAAATTAGCTCAAATTTGTTCCATCATCTTATAGTAAAGTTATATTTGGTTGATATAATTAAATCTTATTTCACTTGATTTGTGTTTTATTAGTTTGATTTGGTTTGATATGAGTTAATTCAATTTGAGTAGTTTTTTAGTTTTATTTTGTCTTCATAGTTCAATTTTTATCAGTTTATTAATATTTGATTCAATTCATTTTAGTTTTATTTTTATTTAAATTATTTAGTTTTGTTTGGTTTAGTTCTATTGAGTTCTATTTTCTTAGGTTTAGTTTATTTTATTTTGGGTCAGTTTGAATTATTAGTTTTTTTTATTTTTATTAAATTAAATTAAATTTTATTCAATTCACATGGTTTAATATTTGTACTGGTTTTCTTAGCATGTCAGTTTCTTTTAGCTGTTTTTTTAAAATAATTTGGCATCTATTATCAAAATTTTCAAAATCGTGACTAAAGGTTTTCTATATTCATGGTTTTAAACCATGTTTATATATTATATATTCTTATGTCTTTATTAATCATAAAAATATTGATCTAAAATGATGATTTTCAAATAAACATAACAAAAGGTTACTAAAAGTTACATTTAAAAAAACTAGTGACTATAGATCCATTCATCCATCCACAAATCACAAAACCATGACCGTAGGCTGTAGTCATGGTTTTTAATGATAAATTTACTATTATGAACTATTTTTATTACTTGAAAAATTTTATAGTGAGTGTATAGGTTACATACTATTGAGTACAAAACATGGCATGAATGATAGATCCTTATGGTGGATGTATAAGCAATTCTATCCATCCTTTCTAATTCTTTAGAAATATCTTGTATCTTCTTAATATTTATGACATGAAAGACTAAAAAAGTTCTCTTATTTGAGTTATCCATGATAAAATACATTGTAAATTTACCAATGAAATTTTATTGACTGATTCCAAGAAACCTCTTTTATGAGTCTCTATAGATCTTTATACCCATTATGTAGGAAGCTTCACCCATGTCTTTCCTTTAGAAGAATTTACCAGGCCACATATTCATATAGTGATGTTTCAGGATTCCATTTTTGATAATTTTTTTTTCATCCAAATACAATATCAAAAACACTATATCACTCCCTATAATTCACTTGTATACACAAGAATTATCCACATTATTAATAAAACCAAACTGTTTGATTTCTTTTTTAGAATAGAAATTCTAACCCTGAGAAGCGTGCTTCTATCCATAAATGGATAGTTTCAAATTTCATACTTAAATAGAACCATTTGGAACCTAAAAACATTTAGGATGTATCATATATACATCCTCAAATATATTCTCATTAAGGAAATTGGTTTTGATATCCATTTAAAATATCTCATAATCAAAATAAGATGCCTTGGAAAAAAATATTTGAATGGACTTTATCACCACCATTGGTGAAGTGGTTTCTTCATAGTCAATACCATGAATTTTCTTATAACATTTTCAAACCTTGCATGATATTAGGTAAACAATATACTATCTATTTCAGTTTTATTTTGTAAAACCCACTTACAGAATATAGGCATAACCCCTTCAGATGTATCTACCAAATTACAAACATGGTCAGTTTACATGGATTCTATTTTTGATTCTGGGGATTTTAACCATTTATCATAATGAAAAATACCTATGGACTAAGGTTAGGTACTAGGATCATCTCCTATGAAAATTACCTCATCAAAATTATCAACAATAAATCCATATTTTATTATATATTGATGAATCATATCAATCCTTTGAGGTTATTGTGTGTCTTTATTCGGTTTTTCTTTTACAACTCTTTGTATCTGCTCAACTTCCATATCAGGAAAACATCCTATTTATTGGTCTATAAATTCCCTTATTTTAACTTTCCTCCTACTAAATTCTCAATAAATGTATCCTTTCTCAAGGTAAACCCCTTTATGTTCCAAAAAAACTTTGTTTTCAGTATGATTATGGAAATAATCTCACACATTCACCTTTGGATAAATAAAAATTGACAATTTCTATGATTTACAGTTTAGTGTATCCAAATACGAATGTAAAAAATATTATTCAGAACCCCAAATCCCCATAAAATATATACTGGGATGTTTCCCATTCGATATCTCATATGATGTCTTTATGAATACTTTAAATGGAATGCGATTTAGTAAAAAATATTGTATACTCTAGAGAAATCCCTGAAATTAAAGAATAAGGTGAAACTGACTCGTAATTAATCGAACCATGTCTAAAAATGTAATATTCCTCATCTTAGACATACTATTACATTGTGGTGTTCTAAGAGGAGTGACTTGTGAAACAATTCTATAAATCCTCATATGATCAATGAATTACTGGATCAAGTATCCATCACCCCGATATGATCATATTATCTTTGTAACTTTTCCCAATTGATTATGTTCTTCATTTTGAAACTCTTTAAACTTTTCATAAGTTTGATATTTTTCCCATCATAATCAAATAACCATACGAATTAAAGTTATCGATAAAGGCTAAAAATCATCTAAACCAATAATTTCTTGAGTACTCATGGGTCTATATACATCACTATGTATGAGATATAATAGTCTACTAGCCCTTTCATCTTTTCTATTAAAATGTTATTTTTTATTTTTTAATAATAAGCAAGATTCAAAATTTTATAATTATTCATAATTAAAATTTTCTAGGAGTCCATCTCTAAAGAGTCTTTAGATGGGTTTCTCATTTATATTCCCAAGGTGACAAAGATAATGATATAAGGTATTAGAATCATACTTAACCTTTTTATTTTAAATATTATATAAAATATTATCCATATCTATAATGTATAAACCATTTATCATATTATTTATTCAATTAAACATTTTATTCTTATATTGATAAAAACTCTTGTTCTCAACAGTGAATGAAAATACCATAATCTGAAAACAAGATACAAAAATCAAATTCCTCTTTATATAAGGTCAATAATAATAGTTTTCCAATTCGTGGACTAATCCACTTCATAAAATTATAACATAAGTTCCATATTATAATTCAAAAACGATTTCTCCATTACAATCATAAATATCGACTTTAATATTTATAAATTCCCTCATATTTCGAAGTCTTTTTTTATTAACACAATTGTGTGATACCCACTTGATATCTAATACCCATAATTCAGAGTTGGTGAAATTGATATCTATAATATTCACATTAATATTATCAGAATGATTATCCTCAAGAACACATCCCAAACCTAGATACCAATCTCAAACTATTTTATAGGTCATACCTATTGGGGATATGGATTTGATTATCATTAAGTAATCCATAACCTATAACAAATACATATCCCTGAGAGAGTATAATGTATTATATATTTTCACCAAGGACTTTTTTTCTTGTGTACACCCACTAAAATTTTGACCATGGACATCATCTCTATATAGAGATCCATGATTCATATTTTATCATGGATTACATTGGGAAACACATAAATAAGTCATGAATGTATATGGTAGAAAATAACATTGTCAATAATATCATATATGATTTTTAGATATTTGATTTGATAAAGACTTTACCTAAATCCATTATGGATTTACTCAACTATATTTCTCGGGTATCCTAATGTTTATCATTTTCAATCTAGTGTTACCCAAAGTAAATGCTAAAAACAAGGAACATAATATTTATGAACACCTCTTACTTTTATTTACTTATAGAATATAATCCATGGTTATCTAATGTTTTGGGTCACTTTATATTAATGATCAAGATATTTAAAATTTATTCTTTGGAAGGAATCTCACAATTAATATTTAATGAGTTTCTTTTAAATGTATCACTAGTATAATATACATCTCTCCAATTTCATATCATGAAATCCTTATTATATCATGTTTTATACCTTCATGTATGAATTCTTAAAATGATTTAGTTTTAGAATCCTTATTATATCCACCAAATCAACGTGTCTACACTACATGAGTTGGTTCATGGAGAAGTCTTACCAATCAAATTTATATGCATCAAAATGTGTTCAAAGGTATGTTACTAGTATATGAGATTATTGATTTTCTTCCTATTATAATGAATTCATTTTAGTTGGGTATACAAATATTGACTGGGAAAGATATATAAAAACAAAAAAAGTAATTTTAGATATGCTTTCCTTCCTGAGATAAGATCATTTTCGAAGTCTATGAAAAAAATAGGTTGTTACACTATTTACAAAAAAGTATAATATATGGTTATGGAATCCACAACATGTCAAATATTTTTGATTTGGAGGATGATCATTGATTTTATGTATAAAAAATTTGGTTCAATAAAATTTTTATATGATATGAAATAAACTATTACATTAGCTAAAAATATTTTTTTCCATGTAAGGAGAAATCACATTTGCATAAAATATTATTTCAATCATGATATTTTCATTGATGGAGATATAAATTTAAATTTTTTTAGATTAAATGTTTAGATTATGAATATTTTGATAAAACAATTAAAGGTAGAAACATTTAAGAAATTAAATTAGTAGCTCCATATTTATAAATAATCATATATAAGGTGGAATGATAAAATCCACATTTAAATTATATGTTTTCATGAGAAATTATTACATGTATAATTTTTGAGAATTTATTATATGCGGTGTTTCCTTAAAATATTTAATATGGTGTAATTTTTTTAATACAACATCTAAGAGTAATTACAACATTGGTGGTTTTTTTATTTTATGTTATCATAGTGAATATATGATGACATGAGTTTTTAATATATATATATATATATGTATGGTGGTTTTTAAATTTATATATATTTAAATTATATAAAAATATTTCTTGGGGTATCCTATGTCATTATTATCCAGGATGTATATTTTCCATTTCTTTTTTCTAATATTATTTTATAGGGTGATAAGAATATTCAAATTTTTTTAATGAATAATTAATCTACAAATTGTGTATTTAAAATGGTATCAAAATAATAAAAATAATTATAAAAAACTAATAAAGGTTTTTTATTTTTTAATTTGACTTTACATAAGAAGAATTTATGTTATCATAAAATGACTATTGAAGTTTCTATACCATCCTGATAAAGTGATTCATATAATAGTTTTTAGACCCAACAATTTATTTAACTCAATTATATATTATCTTAATGATTATCTAGGAAGCTTTTTTTATCTACGTCTCTTTTTCATGTAATAAAATTAAAGAATACCAAATATAGAATGAATTACTTTACTTAGTTTGCCTCTAATGTGAAAAATGATCTAATGAGAATGAATGAATAATTTTCTACCTAATCTTAATTAATAATATCACATGATTATAAATATTTATAGATGATTCAATATCCTTAAAAGTTGATAACATCCACCTTGTTTTTTATTTCTCACAACTCATATACAAAGTTTCACCCATGGTCATTACCACATCATCACACAATAAAAATAATATCACACATTAGATATGATGATGCAATAATGTTACCCTCCTAAAACATTTGTATGATTTCTAACTCTAAAATATTAATATAATATACATCCAAGTAATCTTCTCAATTGTTCACTTTTGCACATATTTCAATCTCTCCATGAGAATTCCATGTTTTTGTCGTCCTTGTTCTAGATACATCAACTTCACTTGATAATGATTTTTGTGATATATTTACAACAATAATTAATAATTATTGGTTAAATTACCATTAATATTCTACATTAAAACATAATTATACCACATAATGTTTGTCATAAAACATCTTTTCATTTTTAAAAAAGGAAAGTCCTATTTCATTCTGGATAGAGGGAAACTCATTATATAGATTGTAGGCCTAAAGGCATGCATTCCAAAGGAAAATGGCCTGAAGGTCCAACGAATGATGTGATAAAACGTAACTAAAGGACCAACATTTCACCCAATCATGATACACTACTATTCCCCTTCCCCCGTATACCCTGCTCAACAATTTCCTATCCTCCCACCACTAGAAGGTCACCCAACTATCCCATGCATAGTCCACCATCATTTGTCCCCTCTCAAATATCTCCCATACAACCATCATTGGAGATATTTCACCCAACTTAGGAACAATCCTTTTTCAAACCTTCAATGGTGCCACCTTGTCAATATACACCCAAGGTTCCACATCTATTGCCTCTCCTATCCAAATTACAATAACCATCTGCACTGTTTCCACCAGAAGCCTACCCACACTCTTCGCATGTGAGAAATTTTCCTTTCCCCCAATATTTTGGTGTAAAATATGTTGTGGGAAATGGTTGAACACCTAACCCATTTCCCATGAGATGATACTAATAGGTAGTAGTCACTAATCAACCTACACCCTGTTGGCTTAATGAGAGAACATAATCAAATCCTAAAAATTTCCATATCATAAATTGATAAAAAAATAAATATTTGTACTAATATTAAATAATCCACAATGTGTTTTTATATACTATGACATGTTACTTTTCATCCTATATAAATTACCACAAATCACAGTGGAAATTACAATTTTTTTTTTTGGGTTTCCCTATTTGTTTTTTGAATATATATTTTTTTTAAAAATATATCACAATATTATTTCAACTCCTTCATTTTCTCTAGATTATCTTATAAATATTCTCTACAGCATGAATTTATGTACTTATCCTCATGAATTTTCATTATTCCTATTGAAAATAATTATTATACCAAGTCATGGTTTTGTACTCTTTGGAACTTTCTATAGAGACTATGATCTCTTATAACTCATAAAAATATATTTTAATTTTTTTTCCCAAAAATAGCCCAAAACATATATGCATGTTTTCTTAAAATATTAGGTACATATTACAAAAAACTCAACATTAAAATATTTAAATATTTAAATATATTCATAATAGGATTCTTATAATCCATAATATTCCTATCATTACATGTAATACCCTACGTAAAATATTAAAATAAAGGGTTAGATAATATCCTCACAAGGGGAAAACCAAAAGTAAAACATGAAGAGCACAATCAAAATGGAATATTTAGATAAACATCAAGTATATCAAGAAATCATGACATCTGAGATACAAAATTGATTAATGAAGGTATTATCTAAATCCATTAATTCATATGATGTGTTTATGAAATATCACATTTGAATATATACATATTTTATAGGGTAAAAAAAGTAGAACAAAGTAATATTATATACCATGGTTTGGGATATCGTATGGTGCAATATATATATATATATATATATATATTTATATCACATCACTTTTTCCACTACCTTTAGTTATGTCATTGAGTATGACATGAAAATATTATAAATATTATAATACTGGTTAATCATATCATACTATTAACATGAGTAGTATAACATTAAATGTCAATATATGAGAAATATTCTGTATAAGGCCATTATCAATAGATTTGTTTTATAATATTAAATACTTGGGAAGATCAATGGTGAATTTGTATAAAAAATGTATGAATTGTAAAGGAATCTACTAACATGTTTCATAATATTGAAATAGATTCTGTAGACACTCAAGGATAATCCCTAAGAGATATATAATTAGGCTAATCCATTGAGGTAACACCTATTTTGAGTCACCTTTTCCTCTAACTGATTCTCTCTATCATTGTGTTTTCCTCCTCCATCCTATACTACTCGGGGTACTAGTATACCATGTTTAAGAGGAGAGTCTTTCCTAATGATAATAATATTTAGACAATCCCATAGATATTCCATATAGACAGGAACCCATTGGTTGATCGTAGGGGACTTTATCAAACTAATGATATTGAATACAGAAGCATTGTCTAATAATGGTGAAATGTACATGTTCTTAATTTATAATTTTTACTTTGTTTAGATATTTATAGAATGGTGATATTTATAATTTGAGGTTTATATCATATTAAACTTATTTGAAAAAGTACTTTTATTCTTAAAATACCTTCATTGGCATCCATGAAATGGTTAAAGATTTAAAAATTCTTGGGAAATCTCACACATGAATGATGGTAAAGTGTGACTCTCTACCTAAGGGATTTATTATCAATTAAAAGAGTTACATACCCTATGAATTGGGATAATTAACTGATTTGATAGTTTTATATTGACGTCACATTGGATAAATTTATATGGGGGAAGGTTTTCCCAACCCCATACGTGGTATCCGAGAGAAGTTTAAAGAGTTAAACCAATTATTAGGAATGCTCATGCATGAATGGCGGTGAAGTGAAACTTTGAACCCAGACACTTCATTATTGACATAAATAGTTTCATAGACTATGATTTGGGATAATGGAGTGCTTTGATAGGTTCATACAGATTTCATCATGGACACTTTCATATGAGGGAAGGAGTTCCCACCCCATCAATGTTATCATAGCCTTCCCATACTTCCTGATTCATGAAATAATTCTTAAAAAATTAAGAAAATATTTATTATATTTAATATCATTTAAAATGATATATAAATTAAATTGTGGATTATCTTATGATATTGGATATCATAAAATACAATATGGTCACTCCATACAATATGTGATATCATTGATAGAGATTCAACATAATCCTTCCATTTCTCAATATGTTGTGGCGTACAATATAGGGGTTTTAGCCTATGAAAATATTAGTTTAATCATAGGTATACTAGAACAGAGTATTGTATTACTCATAATATATGCTAGATATCTTAAGTTACAAATACTAAATTGTCAAGGAATGTATTGAAGCCACTGGTTATCTATCGAACAATATATTAGATAACACCACATGCCACAACTTACGATATTTTTGAATAAAAAAATGTGACATAAAGGGATTTTTTAATTATAAATATATTTATATTGTTTATAAATTTATTTATAAAATATGGAAAATGATATTTTGGTATATTATTTAATTGATAAATTTTTTATATATTAATTAATTATAAAATGCTTATAATTAATCATTACATGTTTATGAATTTTTTTTTTAAATAAATAACTATAATATTAAATATTAATATTAATTACCATTGATTTATATATAATGAAATATAATTTGGCTATAAATGGTTTATTTAGAAATTATAAGTTGATTTATAAAGAGTTTTTAAATTATAAAATAAGTCTAAATATATAAAGGAGTTTATGTATAATATTTTGAAATTTTCATAATATTTAATTTAAAATGTTCAATTTTAAGGCCTTATTTTATTAATTATTTAAATCATATCAAAAGGATTTTGATAATTGATATGATCATGGTTTAAATAATATTATATATATGATATTTAGATTATAAAAATGGTTTAGATAATTGAATTAGAATATAAAGTTTTATATTTCATTTATTATCAAATGATTATGTAAAATTCCATATAAAAGGATAATAAAAAGGATTTCATAATAGAGAAAAATTTAAAGTGTTAATATTTATTTAGTTTGAAAATTTATATAATTCAAGGATAAATTACGAAGGGTTTGTAATTTATTTGTAAATTGTTCATTAATGTTTTTCTCATATTTAAATATATGAAATATTAATTTATGTATTTTATTCTATTTTTTATTCATAGATATAATTTTTATATTATGAATGGATTTATAACATAGTTTAAAATCATAAAATTATTTTGTAAATTTTCATAAATGTATATAAAGAGTTTCATGAAAGGTATGATAACTGATTTAGTTTCTTTTTCTACTATAAATTTTCATTATACAAGCTAATGATATTGAATTTAGAAGTTAATTATAGTTTATAAAAATGAGGTGTTATAATTGTGATTGAATTGTTCCTCTCTTGAGTATAACAAGCTTGGGTGGAGGTAATTTGAGTTGGATTGTTCACTTTCTTGGAGGCATATTGCATGTTTGGAAAAGTGGTGGCTAGATATCTATCACTCAAAGCATACTTATACGAGGATTGTTGATATTATATGATACTAAACCATTACATGAAAAAATTTCATGTACCATTTATGTAAGATGAATTTGAATATTTTTTTCTATTATTGGATTTTAATTTGGGTTAGTAACATAAGATATGATCTGTGTAAATACTTACACATCAATATAATATAAATATATTGATTTGATGGAAGGAATATGATTTTGAAATAAATCATTAAAATCATGCATATATGTAAAAGGAATACATGGGATAATATGGTGAGATTAAATAACCTACAAAATACTAAGTGTCACATTCCTTCCAAAGAAGACACTTGTCAAGGCCTGGATCATGCAACCAGGTAGGTTTATGCTAAACCACAATGTTAATTAATTATATTTTGTAAGAAAATACTATAATGAGGTGATACTAAGAGTTAGTTGCCTTATTTTAAAAAACTTATTTTGGTTATTTTTGGATTTTGTGTCCTAGAACCACCTATATTTTTTACTTTCAATTGCTAAAATAATAATAAATATCTTATCACATGAGGATTGTTATTTTGTATAACACTTATGTTATGATATCATTCATGTATTTATCACACAAAATGGTTATATAAGTTCCCCACTCTAATGAGAACATAGAAATTCTATACCAATATTCTTAAATATATGAACTATGGTCTAGATTACATATTTCTGATAGATGATGTTATTACAATCAAGTGATGGATGCTCGTATAGAATTGAGTTTTCCTCTTAGGAGGTTTTAACTTACTAATCTCTAAAATGGGTGGTTGTGAGTAAATAACCAACAATAAGAATTCCACATGTTATATATGACATTATATATTCTTATTTAAATATGTATGTGTTATTTCCTAGTGATGACATTATTATTAATGTATATAATGAATTATGTACTTAGATGTATAGAAAAATACTATGATGACATATTCTTATGGTGAGGAAAAATACATTGGGTTAATCATAAGTGATATTAAATTAATAAAGTAAATAAATAAAGATTTATTCCTTTTGAGTTAATATAAGAAGATTTATTTGACCGTTTGGTTTAAATGGAACTATTTGATTAAATCCAGGACCATGGTATTTCATTATTGAGATCATTTTATAAAGTTATAGAAAAATAAGTCATATATATAGGGTGATGAAAAAATTATGAATCTTGTTCAATGTGAAATCTAGATAAAGGGATTATATTACCCATTAACATTCATATGAAGGTTGTTATCATTATGAAATTAACTTATTTCTCTATGAATGCTTCGATATATTACTTGACACTGATATTGGAATTTTGGTATGTTTACCTAATACCACCAATAAAGAGGCCAAGATGTTCACACACTAAGTGTATCTATAATCTCATTAAATTATATTGAATTTAAACAATAAATAAAAATATTATTCTCAACTTGTGTATTAGATATTATTCTTGTATCATTGATAGCATAAATTCAATCACCAAATATTTGAGTTTATAACATGTGAGTAGAATTTTATCACCATTTTATTATTATGTAGTTAATAAATTAATATATAAATATTAATTTAGTTTCATGAATATTTGAATAAATATTTATTCATGATTTTAGTGGATATAATATTTATTTATATATTTAAAGAATAATATTTATTTGTTTAAATACATTTTTTATTGTTTAAAGTTTTATAAACACTAAGGAGGATTGACGAGACAAGTTAAGGGTCTCACATAAATGATATATTATATTTAGTATCATTTAAAAAATTATTAATTTATTTATTTAGAAAATCATATTTAGATATATGAATGCGAAGTGATAATTTAATAATATTATTATTATTATAAGACATGGGGAATATATTAGGGAGAATATTTAATAAAGTGACTTATAAAAATAATCAAAATGTTAACCATAAGCATATATTATGATTTATTTCATGTTAGTGGATAAGAGTTTTTTTACACAATAATGAGAGTATAGAAATTATCTCATTCCCCAGAGAGAACATATTCTTCCCTCCTTCTCAATATTAAAAGAGAATAAGTGAATCCTCTCATTATAATCAATAACGAACAACATGAAGTACTAGGTTCCTCTGCACCAGCACCCAAAATACAAAGAATGATGTTTGAAGATTCATGGAGCATGTGTGGATACAACTAGAGGAATCCAATTTTTTATTTTCAACTATAATGACGAAATAAGTGCAACATCTAAATTGATCATAAGAAATTATTACATTTGATGAACTTTTTGTATTGAATTAATTATAAATTAAACGTTAAAGATCCAATATTAAATATTCTTGGGTATCCATTATAAATTTCTTCAGATATTATCTATTAAAACAAAAAAAAATATTTTTGGGAACCACCCCACTATTTCCAATTCCCCCTGTAACCTTCTGTTACACTTAGCTAGGAAATTCAAAAAAGTTAAGATTCCAGAGGTCTGGTGTTGAGTTTATCTTTATGATTGAATGGTAAAAGAGTTGACCACTCAATCATCTAGGAGATATATATGATATGATTTACATAATGGCCTGTCTAAATAGCTAAATTGATTAGGTTTACACAAAAGTGGGTTATTTCTTAGTTAAATATGAATTTTGGCGAACTAATGGATTTGATGTAATAAAAAAGTGTCATGAGGACCCTAATCTCTACACATAATTTTAAAAAATAATTTTAGTGTTATAATTACCAATCTCACATATTTATGTTTTTTAATTTATTTTGATTTATTATGTAATTAAATGATTTTTGATAATTTTCAGGTAATTGTAGAAGAAATATGTTTACGAACATGAAATTTATAAAATGGGAGAATACTGTATAAAGTTCTTAAACCCCCTGCGTAAGAGTCTACTTAAAATACAAAGATATAGAAAATTCCGCTACAAAGGATTGATACATAAGAGTATGTTCCAATATGATGGTGTAAAATAAAAAAGAACCTTATGTTAACTAATATCTAAGAGTGACTTGGGAAGATAATATTATAATTTTAGCACAGTCTTGATATGTGGTTCCATATTTACATAAGAATAGTTGGTCAATAATTTTTCAAACATGGATATTTTATTCCTGTATAAGTTTTTTTTATTTAGTCACAAAATGGGATGGATCATGTATGAGATCAAATCATGCCATTTATAAGAATGCCACACCATGAAAATCCTAAAGCTAAGAATTCATAATAGTTTCCATGAATGGAACTATGAATAAGTAAATGTCCTTTCCTTTTCAAAATTTAGAAGTTTAGATTGATAATGCACCTCAACCTATTCCCTTACATTATAATGATGAAAAATATTCTTTATAAGGCTTAGAATTTATCCAACTATCATGCCACAATTATTTTTTATATGATTCTTTATCAATATTAGATAGATACATAAGATTCATATCATATCCATTTGAATAGGATTTAGTAGTCTATGCCGCATCTAATCCACCATGGCATAGAAGGCCATAAAATGGACGAAATACTTGAATCATGATAAATAAACCTCACACAGTAGCACTGATTTATGCCAGAATATACTCAATATTGTTTCAAAGATGGTAAAACCATGTAGGTAAATCTTGGAAGAAATGCATCGTGATCTTTGAAAGGTTTTAAATTCAAAGAATATATTTTTCCTCTATGTCAAAGAATCCCATTTAGCCTACGGTGTTGGTCAATATATGTTTTTTTATTTCTTCTTATTGTATTCAACATGGATGTTTTATGGTGGTGCCTTACCTATTTACTATATATTCAACTAGATTTATAGAGGGTCTAGATTTTTAAATTCATTAAGAGAGATAAATGGATAGAGGATGAAGACATATGGAGAGGATACCTCCAAGGACTTATTAAAACAGTTATTTTGAGAATTTTTTATTTTAATTCATACTTTTGAATTTATGTTGAAGTGTGTATGGTAGTGAAATTTAATTCCTTTCCTTCTATTAATTCTTTATTTTCTTCTTATTTTAGTATGTTTCTTCCATCACTCGATTCTACAAATTCATTTGCGATGAATGACCAATATCTCATTAATGATTAGTCATTGAAGGGACAATGGATCAAGAGTATGAGGATAATTATTTAACATAAATGATCAATGTAGTTTATGAGTCACATGCATTAGATTAATATTTCATCGAGGCTAATTAAATCCCTTAACTTTGTCACCTAACAAGAGTGGTGATGATTAAGGGATGAACCCAAATGTGGTAGAGGAGAATGGGAAGGAATTATGCATACTT
Organism: Viscum album; assembly: GCA_963277665.1. Lineage (NCBI taxonomy): Eukaryota > Viridiplantae > Streptophyta > Magnoliopsida > Santalales > Viscaceae > Viscum > Viscum album. The sequence continues at coordinate 771,025,146 of OY728121.1, forward strand.
AATTTTTTTTTGTGCTATGAATAAATGAACCTAGGTATGATTAGGTTTACTTCATAATAGAAATTTAATGGACCTAGGTAGTTCTAATGATCATTGAATAAGGGAATAAATTATTTTAATAATTCTCACAATTAACAAACCTTACCAATTGATAAGATGAATAAATCCCCCCTTACTAGAAACATCCTCTAAAATTGATCCATAATATCGAATCATTATTCAATTATTTAATAAATCCATGTTTATAATATTCTATATTTCTATCCTTTATCTATAAATTTTACTCAATATTATTTTTTAATCATTTTTCATCCATTCATTTGTTTGAATCAATAATTGGGAATAAATATCTGGGTTATATCCTTATTTCATAGTGGTTTGTCCTTTGGAATCATAATTAGTTTTTTATAATTTTAGTCTTAGTGATTAGGGTATTGAATCAATTTTTAGAATTTTTAAACATGGTTACCTGATCACTAAGACTATAAATGTATAACAATGAATTATGAGTCCCAATGACCACTAGAAAATGATGATACTATCCAAGATAATCATTCTTGGTTTTTTATTCTGACCAATGGATGGATAAAATAGGTTGACAAAAAAGTTTAAGTAAATGTTCTAGATTGAGGATAATAAGAAAACAGAAAATAAACTTTGATTAAATAAAACATCAAAAGTTGAACAAAGATGATATAATTATTTTAGAGTATTTTTCAAAAAATATGATGATTTATTCATCTTGTGAAACCAAAAGTTTGATTAATTGTGAGACTTATTGAAATAACTGATTCACCTGGTCTACCACATTGGGGGTTCGTACCCAAATCACCATTACTATCTCTAGGAAAAAAATGGGTAGGGTAGAATTAGTCTCAATGTGATATTAATCTCACACATTATACTCATAAACTAAATTAATCATTCATGTTAAATTATTTTCCTCCCACTCTTGATTCTGTATCCATTAATATACTTCTCAGTTATGAAAAATTGGTTTGTCATCATAAAGGAATGAATGGACTTTAGGTATGAAAGACACATACTCAAAGGAAGAGAATGAAAATCAATCATAAAAGGAAAGGAATGAAATTTCACTACTATATAAACTTAAATATTTATAAATAAGTTTGAACATAATTATAAAAATATAAAAAGTGATGTTTGAATCATTCCTTGGAAGTATCCTGTCCATATGATTTAATCCTCTGGTTTCCAATCCCTCTCTCTCAATGAATACTAAAATTCATATTTTCTACAAAGTACACAATATGTATAATTAATATGCCAAGCCGCACCATTTAACAAAAATGTAGATTGTGTTATATAGAAATAAAAAATTCAATTTTTTAGAAAGTGGTAAATAGATCTATGACCCAAATGGGTTGCTACGACATGGAGAAAAAATATATACTTTGAATTTAGAAAATTTTGAATATCATGAGGGCATTCCTTCAATGATTTTATGAAATTAGTTTTCCATATTTGAAATACACCCAGGAAGGTTGCGTTGAAGTGCAGTTCTATGAAATAAGGGACATGTAACTTGATTCTAGAGGTTATATAATTTTTCAATCCAACATGTTGTGGTTGATCATTACAGTGTGGAATATACACTGACCTTCAATGATATATTGGATAATTCTTACATATACCTATATTTTTTACAAAGCATATTATGATGCTTCACTATGGATTGGCACTTTTACAAATTCTAAACTTTGGAAATAATGTTAAGTATCACTATTGTGTAAGGTAAAAGGTTAAAATGAATATCTTAACCAAATTTATAATTTTTTCAAAGGAAATTTCCATTGCATGTTTATGATATAGATCTTGGATACTCTTATTAATTCCCAAAATTAGGTGTGTCAGGGCATGACATCCTTGGGCATAACATGAGTATATCTCATGTATCATCTATCCCACTTTGTGTCCAAGTCAAAAAAATTAAAGAGGAATAAAATCATTAGGTATAAACTATTCATATCATAGATACTCTTATGAAAACAGGGAACCACCTCCCAGGACATTTATCAATTTCCAATTTACTCTCTTAAGGTAAGTCTTATGTATTAGTCCCTATAAGGGACTTTTACATTTTTACCATAAAATAGGATCATACTATTATGAAATAGTCCCATATAGGGTAAATTTCTATTTCTCGATATTTTATTAATACTATTACACATGGGATTTAAGGAATTTTCATGCAATTTTTTCCTCCTCCAAATTTTAGTTTGATAGAAAAATTTCATCTAAAATTCACCAAAAAACATATAAACTCCTTCAATTAAAAAACAAATCATTTTACTACCATAAAATAAATAAATAAATATAAATATTAAAGTGTAAAAATTATACAACTAAAATTATCATAGAAAAATAATTCTGTAGATTTGATTCATAAAATCCCCTTACACCTAAACCTTTAATTAACCCCGAGAAAAATATAATGATTAAATAAAAAATAATATATACTCTAATAAGGGAAATATTAAAATTGTTGTACTCATGAACATAAAGTCGTAATTAAGACTTCTAAAAGTTCATGAATCATTAAATTCAAAATGTTTAGATCATGCATCATGTGTAATTCAAATTACATACCCCTCTCCTATTTCATTCACATCGTTAAATTATTAATTAAGCTCTATTACACTTATAACCAACCTTACGAAAAATTCTTTTCTCTCATCACCTAGAATGAAGTGATTTTTTATTCCCAATATTAAGTATATCAAATATATTTACAGGCTTCCATGTAATCTAAATCTGCACTAAGAAATCAAACCCAAAAAATAAATTGAACAATAATTTAGCATTTAAATAATCTAAGGATAATGTTCTATGGTTAATGAAGTGAAAATTAAATTCAATGATGAAAAGGGAGGAAACAAATTGTTAAAATATAATTAAAGAAAATCAGGTTGGCTCAATGAATAATAGAATATATCTCTTTTCCTTTAAAACATATCAGACCCCACTCTATTTCTCATTTTACTTCACTTAGGATAATAATTCAAACAATCAAAATAGTGATGAAACTATCCTCTTTTGTTCACTATATTTTGTTGATTATTAATTTTGTTAATTGAATGTGTGAAAACAAAATTATTAAACCCTTTCAAGTAAAACTAGAGAAAAACATTTATCCCCACCATCAATCTCTTAGGGATAGTATTTGTGATAGTTATTATAATAAGGAGGAATGTGATTATCCAAAGAATAATCCAAGTTATCCAATTATCTCACATTTTTTGTTAATTATTTCTTCAAAATTCATAGGTTTTAGTTAAACACAATGGTACATAATTTTTTAACCTTCCTCTCAAATAATTAGGATAATAAACCCAAATTTTTCATTTCTGTACTAATATTTAATTATCTCCCTAATATTACTCAACTACTTTTCAATTATTATTAAAATCATTCATTTATACCAAAGAAATAGGGTAGGAAAGAAAACTATTATTGTAATGTGGATTCCTATCAAGGTATTTCATAGTCCCTATGGCTTCTCAAATGATTAATTTCAAGGTCAGGTATCAATATCAAATAAGATTAAAATTTCAATTAAAGGAATCAATCACCTTAATGTTTTTAAAAATAATCATTCTTTAATAAGAATAAAAAACAAGTTCTAGTATTCATATATATCTCATGAATCTCTCAAGAAATAGGGTATAAGTTAGAATATTGCAAAAAGTCTTATACTACATCTCTAGAATGGGAATAAAAATATTCTAATTAATCAATCCATGGAATGAACACTAAAAAATAGCATACTAAATACTGATGTCTAAATATTAGAATAAAAATTAAGAATCATATTAAAAATAATTGAAAATTAGAATGATCATGAAACTTTTAAAATTTACACCTATGAATTTATTATGATCATAATCAATCAATTGCTTCCAATATTCCAAATTATTTATCATAATTAATGATATGTCCTAGAACATTCAGGGGGAAAATATCAAAATGGGTTCCAAAGACCCCATCACACTTGAATTTTATATTTTTACTAATATTTAAATGATGGTTTAAGAGATATATATAGTGATAATGTGAAAATAAGAAATTTAATGATTTAAATAATAAGAAAGAAAATAAATTTTACTTGAAAAATTCCTTCTTTGTTTATTTATCCTCATATAGAGTTTTTGTAGTGAAATCCTTGAATGAATTAGTGATATATGGTAAAGAATTCGAATCCTACACTCAAATCATGGTGAGGTCAATAATGATTTTTTCAAATGAAGTATATTAGGGGACGTGTAACTCAAAAAATTTTATATGTATATTAGTTGGTTAATCTCAATAAATATACAAAAAAAATCATTAAGTACATTGGAAAATAAATACCTAAAAAAAATCCAAATAGAAGACCCAACATGAAAAAAATGGGGGAGGGGAATAGCTTAATACTCCTTAGGGATCTCCCTAATCTCCCCAAAAAGGTTCCCGTAACTTTTTTTAGAGGTAGGATTAGAAATAATGTCCATCACTAGTAGAATGGTGGTCATATTTGGGGCTACACCCCGAAACTATGTAGTGTTAGAAATAATTGTTGGGATCTTAATATCCAAGGACTGTGGAAGATCCCTAATGGAGAGGGATACTATCTGGTGTGTGGCCTTGTCTATTTATGGAACTTCAGAGCGTTCTCCATGCGTATTCCCCTTTCCATTTCTTTCAAAATCTAGGTCTAAATTATGATAGAAAATATAATCAGTTAGAGAATATATATCTCTCAGTGGTATCTCCCATTGAGGAGTCTACTAAAGTTTATACTTAGGGGATCCTTGAGGTAGAATATGTGAAATTATTGGTAGGTTCAAATTTGGGTGTATTCCTGAAGCTAGATGATGTGGTTTGGCTGGGTTGATATGGGGTAGGTACTTGGTAGGATTTTCATGGAAGTGATTGTGGAACATAAAAATCAAGAACCATGCCCTCCCAACCATGGTCCAAAATGGTGAAATGGAACTAAAATATAGTGCTAAAATATTGGTTCCCCTTTAACTATTGAATGGATTAAGATAATGAATAAACTATTTTTAGAACTGAGTATGCTGGAGGAGCTTTGGGGAAGAAATTTTCCTAGGACAGACTATCCCCACCCTCATAATGGGTGGAATCAATGGTATACTCTTAATCTTATACATAATTATTACTATCTTTACTTAGAAGTTCCATCTTATCTAGTAAATATAAATCTAACAATTCAATTTTCCCCAGAGAGGTAAGTGTATGGGATCCAATACAAATATTCAGATGTTTAGAAAGGAGTGTGATATATTTACCACTCATGGAGTTTACATTCTATTTAATTCTATAGCCCTAAAAATATAAGGTAACTTAGTTAGCCTTATTCAGGTTTATTTATCCATAAATTGAGTAAAGAATCATTTATCAAGATGTCTCACAAATCTTGGTTAGTTACTAATTACTATCTTGGAATGGGTAATAGCTCGGTGAATGATATAGAGAATATCCATTTTTAGGTTGTGTCCTCTTTTCCTTAGTAACATCTGGGAAGATGGTAGGATCATGTACCAAAAACTACCTCATCTCTTACAGATGATCCCTACTAGGCTTTATCTCTAGTGCATCATATCAGTGTTCCCATAACCATATAAATATACACACAATGTTTTAAAAAAAACTTATAAAGTATCATATTAAAATATTTAATACCCTACTAAAATGTAAAAAACTTTTCACCCAGTTTTAAGGTATTTAGGAACTCCAATAATAATTTTGTAAATAAATATTTCTTTACTTTAATTATGTAATCTAGATGAATTTATTTTAAGGCCTCTAAAACATTAAACTCCATTAAATATTTCTATATCCTTTTTAAATCCAAACTCTTGGTTTTAAAGAGAGGATTCCTCCAGAATATTTCTATCCATAGTAATTAAGCATCATCTTTAAAGAGAAAGTAGCGATGAATGTGTGATTGGTTGGATTAAGTGAATGAGAAAGGCTATGGTTAAAAAATATGGGTTGAGGTTGGGTATGATCATGGGGTGTATATGGGGATATACTTGGTGTGGGATCAAGGGTTGATATGGGTAAGGGGTATGATTCTTACTATATTGTGAATTGGGTCTCTTGGATGGTTTATATTTGTGTTTGGTCATATGTTTTTCTTTAGAGGAGCTGTAGTTTTGGTTTTGGGAGGAGCATTTTTTCTTGAGGATGAAGACGGAGAGGTTTCTAGAGTTTTTAGGGAGGTGGAATACTTCAGTTACACCATAATAGAAGTTTTATAATTGGTCTCAATGATGGGGAATAGGGTTTTAAGAAGGTTGGGTGGCTACATGCTTGGGAAATGGGGGTGATAGTTTAGAAAAAACATGGGAGGGGGTTGATGATTTAGAAAAATGGAAGTGAAAAATTAATAAACTTCTTTTAAATGGGAAAAAATAATCAACAATTAAGATTAAGATACACCATAAAAGGTATAAAATACCATATAAGGATTAATTTTTATATATAGAACTAAGAATTGGGAGTTTTTTGTAGGGTAATTAATGGGTTACAAAGTGAAATTAGTATTTTGGATGCATATTGGTAGTAATATAGTGAGTTTTGGCATGACCTTAAACACTATAGTACAGTGACCCACCTCAAAATTTTATAATCCAAACTATCTCATGCCATATTATATGTTACATTTTCTATACTATAATACATGTACTCCTTGATTCTTTAATATTTCACCTTACATCATGGCCCATTCGCTATGACATGGGTGTGGAAAAATTTCTAGGTTTCTAATCTTTTTGAATCCCCCCTTAGACTAAATTCTATAGAATGTAATCCAGATTTGTTCTATAGATAGCTCATAATTTTCATTAATTATAAAATCTTATGTATACTCAACTAGAACAAGTAAGAGCATTCATAGAATTTGTAAGGTAGTTTTGTTTTCCATTTTTCGATTGATCATATGGCCACAACATAGCATATAAATTACATCATGTAGTTTTAGATGAAAAATAAGTAGTTTCATTCATGTTATACCTTCACAGTGTGGGCCATATGCTACATCATGGATATTCCAAAGTTTCATGTGTGTCCAAATGTTCCCTTTCCATTATTCCAAATCCATGTGGTGTTGTGCAACTGTTGTGCCATGATTACATCAAAATTTACAGGATGATATATTTTAATTTAATTTCTTCATCACCCCTTTGTGAAAATGTATCAAAATTATGGGGTGGTTTACATTTCCCTTTCAATATTTTCTTCTACCCTCCATTCAATCTCTTCCATTTCCTTGGTAAAATTTCTACCTTATTTCATGGAATTTAGAGATTCCCAATCAAGGTTTAAGAGAGAACACATTTGAGACTCAAGTAATGAATCTATAACCCTAAATTCAACTACTATATAACCCAAAAATATAGATTAAATATATTATATATAACACATACATGGGTTTTCTTCTAGTTAGTGTATTATTTTCAAGTAGAAAGGTCAAAATACCCGGGATCCACATAAAAATTTTAGTGAAAGAAAACTCCCCACAAGAGATTTAGCAATGTACAGCTTGAGATTATGTATATTCACATTAAATGGAGGATCTCTTTCCTTTTTAATTATCATAGTTCTATATTTGAATAAGTTTATAATCATGAATGGTCATGACCATCTTAACCTTAGCTTCCCTATAAATAGTCACAAAAATGCATTAAATACCAGCACCATATCTTTTATGTATATCTCTTTTCTTCGGATGTGTAGGTCATTCCATCATCTTTCATTTTCCAAATTTATTTTATATTTTTCATAAAAATACATCTAGATCACTTCAAGATTATCCATTTCTATAAGAGTCCTCATTACAACTCCATATTCTCATTAGTTAACAAACTTGATCCCATAAAATGATAAATGGGTGAGCTCTAATAGAAGGTGGAATGGTTCCCTATACACTATATGGAACAAATACATCTCTAATGTTGTATGATAGGCCTTTATTTATTCCCACAAATCATACTTGAGTTTTTTAACAATACATTCAACTCAAGTTCATAGTTTTATCTAGAATCTATTTTAACTGTCAATTTGAAAACTCCACTTATCTACTGGTTTGTGGATGATATAGGGTTATGTTGTTATAATAAAATATATATTTATTCATCACTTATCTCAAGAGATGATTATCAAAATGGGTTCACCTATTACTGATTAGTAGATTTGGTCCCCAAAATCTCTAGAATATGTTTCTCTTCAGAGACTTTGTAACAAATAATTTAGTGTTTACTATGATGATTTCATCTTAGGCCCATATTGAAACATAATTAACATACACCAAGATATATTTGTTGATGAAGGTTTTCGAGAAAGGTCTAATGAAGTCACTCCCCCACAAGTAAAAATTATATACTTATATGATTATGTAATAGGTAATTTCATCCCTTTTTATGATATTCATTATGCGCTGGAAATGATCCCACACAACTATAAATATATTTAAATCTTGGTGTAATGATGGCCAAAAAATAAACTCAGTTGTATCATAACCAAAATATGATCCATTTTTAGGGGTCCTCTAGTTGATGAGTAGTGAAATATTTCTAATACACTTTGAATTTCACTTTCCTAAATGAATATATGGATCATACCATATGCACACTATTTAAAGAGTAGTGAATAATCAAAAAATTAATAATAAAAATAATCAAAAATAGATTGTTTTTATGGTAGGAGAATTATGAGTGGATAGTCTCAGTTTCTAAGTACTTCATGATGTTGATAAACCATTTTCTTGTTGTAAGGTACACATAAAATAAATGTTTATCCAAGAACTCATCTAGGATCTCCACTTCTTATTCCCAAGATAGATTGGGTAACTCCATTCATGAAGGCTTCCCATAAAAAACATCATATAAACCATTTTTATCACAAAATTCAATATAAAACACTTGTAGTAAAATAATCCACATGATAAATCATGGTTCGAAATCCTTATTTTTCAAAAAATATTATAGAAATCCATTATATATGTTGAAAACCACTTTGGAGAGCATGAGGTAAGGTCTAATATTTTTAAAATAAAATACCATCAAAAGTAACTCTGTCTCTATAGTTGTGTAATTAAGAAGATTTTATATCAAATTACTTCTTGTATAGTAGATAGTTTGAAAATCTATTTACCATGTTTTCTTAAGAACTACTCACATTGCATAATCTATAGTATAAAACATCAATTAGAATGGTTCCAAACAATTTGGTTGTAGCACAATGGGGGCGGTGGTCAGCCTTGTCTTCAATTTCCTAAAAGCCTTATTGCACATATCATTAAATCTAAACTCCATGTCTTTGGCCCCATGTTGAGTGAGGGGTTGATATATTTATGAATGACCATTGAATTTTTTTATCAAAAACCAAAATGTCCTGTAAAACTTAATATATCTCTAACAATTTAGGCTATTACAATGCCTTTATCACCTTGATTTTAGAGGGTCAACCTTTATTCCTTCTTTATAGAAATGGTATATATAATATCCCAGCTTTTTATTACACACTTAAACATGATTTATTAGATAAAATAGTCACTTGATACAACATAGAATATCGAGAGGTATAGTGTATTTGGGTCTTAGAAACGTTATATAATATCTTAGAACATAAAACACACAACATCTTTGTTGAAAACTTCCTTTACATGGCCACTGCATTCCCTCGTACATAGCATTGCATGGGATAACCAGAGGACATGCATAAGAAAAGGGTGAGTTATAAAGCCCAATAATGGAATAAACATGGAATAACAAGAAGGATTCAATACATGTTAGACAATAGGCATATCAATGGATCACAAGAGAAACATGAACATGAAGGCATGATAAATCATGATAATCATAACATGAAAATGTGGCAACAACACTTAACATGGAATTAGCATGAGCGAAGGCTCTTTGCACATGGATCATTAGTAAATCCTCATTGCAAATAAAGCACGAGTAAACCCTAATTTCACATGAATTAACATGATTAAACACTCATTTCACATGACGTATCATGATACTATACTTTACCCAATGCATTGGAGCACTATCATGGCACACCCTTCTTAAAAATTTCATTTCATGCATAAGTGTGCCACATGGATCATATAACATGGAATCAATCAACATCATAAGTTATTCCATGATTAATTAATTTGGAATTAATAAATGAAAGTACCATTAAATAGGTATATGTGCATAAATTTGAATACCCTTGATAGAGACATGTGTATGGTACTCACTATACAATGATCTTGGATTGGAAAAACGCGGGGCAATTTCGGCAGCATAACGACGTGAAATAAGGATTAATGAAAATAGTTGATAAGATAGAAAAGGGTGTCTCATCATATGTAAATTAAATGGAAATTAAGGGGGTCATATGGATACATGTACCAACAAACTTAATGGAATTTAGATGTATAATACAAAATAATTACTTGGATGTAAAAGAGGAGAGAGAAATCACTCACGGAATTTCGGCATGGTAACAGGTGTACACGGGAGGCTTTAATGAGAGAGAAAGGGGACCACCATCATCCAAACATAAAGAGGAATATATGGGGTAGGTGGGAAAAAATACCCCAACATTTTTAATTTAAAAAAAAGGGAATAACAACTTAAATAAAATTAGACAAAAATGAGAAAGGAAGAAATCCCTTACTTGGAAGTGTGATCCTAAAGGCTTGGGAGAGTCCTGAGAGAGGCTTCTTCGGAGCTTGGGGCACCTTGGGAGGATTCCAGAGAGAGGAGTTAAGGTTTTGGACGAAATACAAAGGCTTTTAGAGAAGGGGAAGTGGGATCTTGGGTGGGTTTATATAGGAAAAGTGAGGGAATTCTTTATTATTTAGGGTTGGGACACATCACATTAAACTAATCAATACCACAAACCAGCCCATGGTTTTTGTCCATGGTTTTTGCCAATGGTTTTTTTCAAAGGGGAGTGGAAAAAAATTTTATAATAAAATGGCCAAACATCTTAAAATAATAGGGTTTCTTATGTAGAGGTGAGTCACACTCTGAAGGAAAGCAATTTAAAAAGACAAAATGTTTTATAAGTCTTGGAGGGTCCACAAAAGATTTGTAAAATAAATAAAACTAAACTAAAATCACATTATTTTAATGATAAAACATATATTGGCGGAACATAATGTTTATAGTATTTTATTATCTCACTATTGGGTCATTATGATGTCATAAAACACATTATATATTTAAACGGTGTTTAATTTTTACCCAAAAAATTCAACTGTCTCAGAAAATTATGAAAAATTCACCACTGGATAATTTCAATGTCCTGATTCCAAAAATAATATTAATTTTATCTAAATAATTTTATAAATATGTGAATTTATACTTTTAAAATAAAAACCAATATTTACTGAAAATTCATGGGTTTTGACAAAAAATAGTTTTCAAACCTTAATAAAAATTACAATTTCATTTTTAAAATTATATGATCATTTATATTTAATAAAAACTAATTAAATAATAATAATTTATTAAAATATTTTTCAATTCTAAAATCCATTAATTCATCAAAATAGATTTCTTAGTTGAATATTAACTAAAAATTCTATTTTTTTCTTTAAAAACTATTTACAAAGTAACAATAATAAAATGAATGTATATTCATTATTATATACAAAAATAACACACATATTAATAGTGCTAATGTCTTGTTACATAACCCCTTATAACACCCACATAAGACCGAAGGGTAAGGTGTGCGATGGTGACCGAATCTTGGGGTGGATCAGATAACATTGTTCAGGTGGTAATATCTATAAACTTCCACTTCTCTCTTAGGCAGTTCTGCTTGAGATTAACGTATTCAATCTCAGCTTGGGATCAGTCGAGATTGAAGACCAATGATACCACCTCCTTTCCAAGCTCTGAAAAATGGGCTTCATACGGGGAAAGTCTACTGGATGAGGCCATCACTTCCATTGTTTGAGTAAATTTGGATTTGTTAAAGCCTTATATTTGTACTAACCCGGATTTCATTGTTGCCTTTGGATGTATTCGGGAATCTGGTGATAAGGACCATTGTGATGTTCTCCCATTTCCATGCTGGTATGGGCAATGGTTGCATCACCCCCTTAGACTTCTGCCTCTCTGCCTTCACTTGCTGATACACTAAGAACTTTGATGTATACTTAGCGATCTCCTTCTTCATATTATCCCACCAATAATTCTCTCTGAGATATCGATACATCTTTGTGTTTCCTTGGTGAATAGAGAAATTTGAACTATTCACATCATCCAAAAGTTCATTCTTCAGCTCCGAACTTGATGGAACATATATTCTTTTCCCAAATATCACAATTCCTTATTCATTAACCTTGAACTCCAAGGATTTCCCTTTTCTAATAGCTTCCACTCTCTTCTGAATTCCCACATTATCCTTTTGAGAATCCTTTAACCTTTCCAAAGGAGGCGGTTGAGCAATCATTTGCGAAAGGATTGATGATGTTCCCTTCTTTATGATTCCCATTTCCATCTTCATCAAATCTAAGAAGATTGGGTCCTTCTCAATTCCCATCAATGATAGAATTGATGGGTCCTTTCTACTTAGAGCATCTTCCGCCTTGTTCGCTTTCCCAGGGTGGTAATGGATTGAGAAGTCATAGTCTTTAATCAGCTCTAACCATATTTTTTGGTGCATGTTTAACTCTTTCTATGTGAATATATACTTGAGGCTTTTGTGGTCCATATATATTTCACACTTCTCCCCAAAGAGATAATGCTGCCAAATTTTTAAAGCTAAGATCACCACAACCAACTCCAAATCATGTGTTGGATAATTATTCTCATAAACATTCAATTTCCTTGATGCATATGCAACAAATTTTTCATTTTTCATCAACACACATCCCAAGCCATTCTTCGAATCATCCTTGAATACCCCAAATTGTTTTTAACTTGTGGGTAAAGTGAGCACATGCGTAGTGATAAGCATCCTTTTTAACTCCTTGAATCTTTATCCACATTCATTACTCCAAGAAAAATTTACTCCCTTCCGAGTTAGCCTGGTAAGAGGGTTGGAAAATCGCGATAAATTTCTTACAAATCATCGATAATATCCATCTAACCCCAAGAAGATACAGATATCCATTACTTATGTTTCCCTCGTCCATCCCTTAATTGCATCTGTTTTGGAGGGATCCACAGATATTCTATTTCTTGTGATGATATGTCCCAAGAATGAGACCTACTTCAACTAGAACTCACAGTTGATGTAATTTTCAAAGAGATTATCCTTCCGCAACTTCTCTAGTATAGTTATTAGATGCTCCTCATAATCCTCCTTGATTTTGGAGTATATCAGAATATCATCTATAAAGACTACCAAAAATTTGTCTATATAATCCTTAAAGAATCTATTCATCATGTCCATGGATATTTCTAGATCATTAGTGAGTCCTAAAGGCATTACTATGAATTCATAGTGCCCGTATCTTGTATTTAAAGTAGTCTTGGGGAAATCTTCCTTCTTCACCTTTACTTGATAATATCCCAACTAAAAATCCACCTTAGAGAAGTATTGTGCTCCACACAGCTGATCGAATAAGTCATCAATTCTTGGGAGAGGATACTTGTTCTTTATCATGATTTTGTTAATCTCACGATAATCGATGCAAAGGCTCATTGACCCATCCTTCTTCTTGATGAAGAGGACCGGTGCACCCCATGGTAAAGCACTTGGGCGTATAAACCCTTTATCCAGATTCTCCTATAGTTGTTTCTTAAGCTCCTCAAGCTCCACAACAACCATTCTATATGGAGTCTTGGATATTGGAAATTCCCAAGGTATAAGATCAATTGAGAATTCAACATGCCTTCTAGGAGGAAGACTAGGCAATTCCTTGGGAAACAATTCATGAAATTCCCTCACAATAGGCATGTCTTCAAGGATGGTTGCCTCCTTAGACTCAATCATCTAGGACAGATAGACATTCTTATAGGGTAGTAATATCCATGCTTGATATGATGGAGCTAAAGAATATTCATCTTCATCCTTGCACTTGTATTGAATCGGGGGTTTATTCTCTACATGGAGAGTGATTTCCCTCTCACAACAATTTATGTTGGATTGATATAAGAAAAGACAATCCATTCCATGAATTGCATCAAATTCCACTAGAGGGATTATGATGAGGTTTTCCGAGAATTTCATTCCACAGATTATGACAGGGGAGGATTTATATTCATGGGATGTAATGATTTCCCCATTTTCCATACTCACCGACATCTTTACTTCCATGATTTGTGGTGGTGATGGGATTGTTCTACTAAACTTTTGGGATATAAAAGAATGCGTAGAACCTAAATCACAATGTACATTCACTATTCTTGAATGAATAACTAGAATACCTATCACCACTTCGTTGTCGGGGTTCACTTCAATAGTAGTGATGGAAAAATATCTCCTTTGGTGCCATGGAGGTTGTTGGTTGCCTATGAAATTCCTTGATTAGGGAAATGATTTGAAAGTTTCCCTAATTATTTGCAGTTTTAGAAATGAACAACACATTGAGGTTCTAACGGAGTGTTCCCCCCCTCAGTTGTAGTTGTAGGTATTTCTTGTCAGTAGTTAACAGCTAGGTGCCCTTCTCTTCCACTCCTAAAGCATTTCCTCATCCCCTTCAAACAATTTCTGAGGTGATTCTTTCCACACCTTTGGAAAGTGGGGTGCTGAATCTTCTTAGCACCATTGGATTTATCCATCATTCCACTAGCATTGAATTCCACCTTATGCTTATTATCCCCATGATACCCTTGAGATTATTCGATCTCCATTTTGACCTTGAGGGAAAATTAGACAATTTCCTCATAGCTGTCGATGTCACGGATCGCCAATGCTTTCCGTAGGCTAGGTTTCAGCCCACCAAAGAAGCGGTCAACCTTGTATTCAGGGGTAATGACAAATCTAGAGGCATATTGTGAAATCCTTTTGATTTTTTCATGGTACGCTCTGATAGATTCATCATTTTTTTCTTGAGGACAAGGAAGTCCCTTTCCATCTTAAGTCGGAGGGTGCGTGGAAAATATATATATAAAAAAATCTTCCGAAAATCCTTCCATTAAAAGGTTTCAATATCTTTCTTTGGCTTCATATTTTTTTATCAACGTCCACCATTGATAGACTTCACCTTCCATAAGATAAGCATCCAGAAGAACCTTCTCTTGTTCGGAACATTGAAGGATGGAGAAGATCTTTTCAATGAGATTGATCCATTGTTCGGCCATTGATGGATCTGATGATTCATTAAAAGTAGGAGGAATTTGTCTCATGAAGCTCTTGATAGAGACTTGTTCTTTCTTTGGGGGGGGGGGGTGGGTTGAACTTTTCTCTTGACCCATGTTTCTATTCAAAGATTGAGTTAACTGAGAGAGGAGCGTTACCAAGTTTGCGATTCTTGCTCCCATCGATTTGGGCATCTCATTTGCACAGTCATCACATTGATCTTTACATTGGTTGTCAGCCTGAGTCCTCCTCTTACTTACCATTGGCTCGAATAGAAGGAAATTTAGGGGTAACACATAAAGGGTAATCCAAGGAAAAAACCGATGAATTATAAATAACTTTTATTTTCTTAACTTATGAATCCATAGGCTTCAATCTAAGATATACATAATCTACTTTCTAATATATATTCTTAGGGACATTTTTTTAATTACCTTAATAAGAGTGCATAATAATATTTTGAATTTACAAAATCATATCCCCTGAGAGTGTTTTAACCAAGAGTGCAGGAAGACACATTGTCATGCACCAGTTTCTGTCCGAGTCTATCTCAAAGCGGTGTTTTCAGGTTTTACCCCTAGGATAGATCTGTGCCAGAGCTGCCTCTACCTGCTCGTATCTAGAAAAGGATGTATTTTCTTGAAAAACCACTTACTCAATACTCACCAATACTTAGGGATTTTTTATTATACTTATTCTTTTCTCTAAGTCTTCACTAGGGTTTTCTTATCCTAATCCCCAAAAAAACTAAACCTATCCTCTGATACCAACTATAACAAACCTTCTTTTTATTACACACATAAACCTGATTTATTACATAAAATACTCACTTGATAAAACATATAAGATTGATAAGTCTTGTGTATTTGGGGCTTAGGAACATTACATAAAATCTTAGAACATAAAATAAACCAGATCTTTATTGAAATCTTCCTTTACATGACCACTACATTCCCCCGTACTTAGCATTGCATGGTATAACCTGAGGACATGCCTAAGAAAAGGGTGAGATATAAAGCCTAGTAAGGGAATAAACATGGAATAACAGGAGGGATACAATACATGTTAGACAATAGAAATATCAACAGATCACAAGAGAAACATGAACATGAAGGCATGATAAATCATGATAATCATAACATGGAAATATGACAACGACACTTAACATGGAATTAGCATGAGCCAAGGCTCATTGCACATAAAGCATGACTAAACCCTCATTACACATGAAGCATGAGTAAACCCTCATTTCACTTGAATTATTATGAGTCAAAACTAATTTCACTTGACGTATCATGATACTATACTTTACCTAATGCATTGGAGCGCTATCAAGGCACACCCTTCTTAAACATTTCATTTCATGCATAAGTGTGCCACATGGATCATATAACAGGGAATCAATCAAAATCATAAATTATTCAATAATTAAGTAATGTGGAATTAATAAATTAAAGTAACATTCAATAGTTATATGTTCATAAAGGTGAATACCCTTGATAGAGACATGGGTTTGGTATTCACTACACAATGATCTTGGCTTGAAAAAACGTGGTGCAATTTCGGCAGCATAACAACGTGACATTAGGATTCATCAAAATATTTGATGAGATAGAAAAGGGTGTATCATCATATGTACATGAAATGGACTTTAAGGGGGTCATATGGAAACATGTCCTCAAAAACATAATGTAATTTAGATGCATAATACAAAATAATTACTTGGATGTAAAAGAGGAGAGATAAATCCCTGATGGAATTTCAGCATGGTAACGGGTGTACATGGGAGGATTTAATGATAGATAAATGGGTCTACCATCATCCGAACATAAATAGGTCAGTATGGGGGACGTGTGAAATCAAACCCCGCCATTTTTAATTTAAAACAAAAGTTCATAACAACTTAATGAAATTTAGACAAAAATGAGAAAGGAAGAAATCCCTTACTTGGAAGTGTGATCCAAAAGGATTGAGAGAGGCTTGACAGAGGCTTCTTGGGAGCTTGGGGAACCTTGGGAGGATTATTGAGAGAGGAGGGAAGGGGTTGGAAGAACTCCAAGGGATTTGAGTGAATAGGAAGTGGGATCTTGGGTGGGTTTATATAGGAAAGGAGATGGAATTATTTAGTATTTAGGTTTGGGATACCTCACATTAAGCTAATCAATACCAAAAACCAGCCCACAATAAGAATTATATGCATCCTGAAGTCCTATTTAGAAAATATGTACTATCTTGATAGATCTATTGTCAAAGTTTATTTATCCCATTAGTGCATGGAATTATATTATATGTATTTTAATAATGTCAATACAAGGTATAATAGACTAATGAGAAATTAATATGATAAATACGATCTATTTGATCCAACATTTTCATTACTTACTCTAAATTCTAATTTTATGTACATTAACTAATTTTATTTTTAAAGAGAGTGAGATGAAACATAATACTGTGTTATTTAATTCCAATGTCTTGGATGAATATATTAGGTAAGTAAGATCAATTACAAGTTATTTTATATTAATTATTTATTACATATCAATTAATAATACATAATCCATAAATGATATATGAAACATAATGAAATTATAACTAGAACCTATAAAATATTCAACTCTCATAAGGTGAGATAAGTTTCATAGTTAAAAGTTTCTTGAATGGTTCAAATATAATTTAATCACAATTTTTAATTTTTTTTAAATTTTATGATTATGTTTAATAATATTAATGAAAAATTTATATATGTCAAGCTGACATTTTTCTGAGTAGTGTGATATCTATTGAGGTTAGAGTGTTATCATTTGGTCCTAATACTATGGTACATGAGTGTAAATCATATGTTGTAAAATAATATAAGTATATTAATAATAATAATTTGGTAAACACGTCAAATATAAGAAATTGTGTCATGTTAAGCACAAAAACATACTATTATGATATAAAAAGTGACATTCAATTGTGCTCCAGTGATGGATCATATTATGGAATAGTGGAGAGAATAATTGTATTGGAATATTACTCCTAGGTCCATGTTGTTCTATTAAAATGTAATTGATTTGATAAATTGAATTGATATGGAATTCATATAGGTAAATATAGATTTATAGTGGTTGATATGGATTAATATCTTGAAACTGAAGAAGCCTGCATATTGAAATCTCACAAAAAACAAGTGTTTTATATAAAAGAGACATTAAATACTTGATTTAGAGTTGTTATAACAATTCCTCGACATATTATTAATGATTTTGAGATGATTTTTCCCTATAAAATGTTATTGGAGGTGATCATAATAGTCTTAGATATTATGACCATAACCGTTTAATTATTAGTAATTATTTTAAACCTAAAGTATTATTAGAAAGTTAAGATCAATGATGTTAATGTCACTTTACTTTCATAATTTATTTTATACTTTTTTACTATATGTTAACTTATATACAAGATAACTATTTTTTTGGATAACACCAGATTATAAAGAATTTTAGAGGATAATGGTCACTTAAAATGATCAATGTATAAGAGAGGATGGGATATAACTTTTTTCCACCCATGTGAGTATTCATTGTGAATATTTATCACAGTTTTTTAAATATTTCATCTCATGATTAACATTTTTTCTTGGATCTACATCAATGGGGGCTCATACCCCTCCATCTCCCATCACTTGGTCTGATGTATTTACTATATCTAGTCTCTTGACACCTCCACTTAATTTATAAATTATTGGGATATATCATCCTTATTTCCCAGGAGGAACTTTTATCCCTAGTTCCTTAATTTCCCTAGTTTCCTTATCCTATGATTCCTACCTCCTCATTACTACTTCCTCATACTACTAGTGCATTGATACCTACATCATGTAACCCTAATCCCATGAAATATTTCCCCTCATGAATTATATTACTCCCATTTATTTTATCTATCTTATCTCTATGAGGGCATTGAGGCTTCCCTAGAGATAAAGGATATTGGAAATGCTGATTGTCCTATAGATACAGTGATCTCCCAGCATCCAACATGAGGTAAATTATGATTTATTAACTCAATATTAGTACTTTGTATCCATTTATATTTTTTTAATAAAATATTTATTATTTATAGGTGGTTTTGATGATTGTTCTAGTACTAGACACTATGGATGTACATGGATGTGTTCTGTCTAGAATTGATAGAAAAATGCTAGGGTAAACTACAATTAAGGTCAACAAATGATTGGAAAAAATTAGAAATAATGTAAAAGTTTCATGGGAACACTTGTCAGATACAAAGATATCATGACCATGTAACTAGTTCCATGGCATAGAGTCAATTATGAAATAAAAGATAGTGCTTGGGAAAAGATTTAGGTATTAATTTTTTTATATTACATCATTATATGTTCATATATTTAATAAATTATTTTATTTTTATAGTGTTAGTAAAATTTTATAGATTGTAAAAATGCCAGGGTATCCCACCTTATGGAGGTAGGTGAACTATGAAGGCTGTATAAGTATGATTTGTATTAGGGGTGGATGGAAATAATTGGAAACCCACTGAGCGTGTTCCTTATTATAATGACTATAAAATCAATTAGTATTTTTCAATGACTGCATATTGGTTGAGTCATGCATTTCAATTTTAAATTTATTAATTTTCAATTATTATATAATTGTTTTATTTTCTTAGATTTTATATCTACAATGATGTTTGCTTATAGGATTCATTATATAAGAATACAAAAAAGGAGTGGACAATGAAATATTTTCACACACTCGAGCACACTAGTATTTCTGAACATGATAAAAATAAATTGAATTTAATTTTTTCTGATATATATATAAATATACATATCCAATATTACTATATTATTTTTAATGGTAAAAATATAATTTTTTTAAAAATAATTCCCTATCTAGGGCCCGGTACCTCAAGCCCAATTTTTTTTGCTTATGCTATAAGGTAAAGAAAGATAATCTGGTAAATATAGCTATATGAGATTTTTTTTTCAGAACTTATCTATATTATTTAAACATAAATATAGTAGTTATTAATTCAATTATATAATTTTAATTTTTAAATTATTTTCACAGGTTTCTTTGGAGGCACTTGACAGATAAGGACAAGACCATTTAGGTCTTAATGAACATTTCCATCTTTTTTTGGTCGTGAGCACCCTGAAAGGGTCTGATGTAAGGTATTAAAGAAAATTACCACAATGAATTATTGGAAAACATATATAACCTATAGTTCTTATAGTTATATCACTATATAGAATCTTTTGATTGTGGTAGAAAAAAATACGGAGCTTATGCACACACATATGATCACTAGGTTCCAATTTATGTGTTCTATGATTTCAAGAGATACGGTTTCGTAGTTTGATTCTTGGATAACCATTATATAGGAATAATTTGGTCCTAGTGGTTCACATTATACTATTTATCCAACTCTTGGTGACTATGCTAGTTGTGATGCTCTTGAGGAGGACAATGGTGGTGGTGATGATAATGGTGATAATGATGGCAATGATGATGGTGGTATTGATTATGGTGGTGTAGGTGATGATTATGTTGATGGTGATGATGGTTGTGGTGGTAAGGATAAAAATAAATGTGGATATAATTTTTTTTACCATTTTTTATTATTTACTAATATTAATTAGTAAGTTTTTCATATTCCTAATTAATTTATTTATGTTTTAAATCTATTTTCTTTCTAAAATATGAAATATTTGACATGATGAACTAATCCATTATAATTAATCTACTATATTAAACTACTTTATTATATGATCTACTAACTAAATATTAAGTTTATTTTATTCTTTATGCAGTACTATTGAACTTATATTTTTTTTAAATTTTAATGATTTTAAATTTAAATGAATATGTACTATTATTAGTCTCTTAAATTTTATGATTATGTTATAAATTTGTAATATTAAATTCTAGACTACGTTTTAATTGAATATAATGACATAAAATTTCATTTCGATTCATATTATATCAGATTAGGTAAATTTTATTTGAATTTTATTGTTTCAGGTATATCTAGTTTATTTTAATTAGATTGTTTTTTTTTCTTAAGTCCATTCAAGATGATTTTGTTTAGTTATATTCTATTTTATTTACTTTAATTTATATCAATTTAGATTGGTTTGTCTTTTATTGGAATGGATAGTTATATTTTTTTTGAATTAATTTTTTTAAATCCAATTATGGTCGATTATTATTCATTTAGTTATACTTGTTTTTAGTATAGTTCGATTCATTTAAATTTAGCACATATACATAAATTTAGCTTTGTAAATTTATTTAGTATGTAAATTCACATTAGTTTAGTTAAATTCTAGTAAGTTTGGATTAATTTATTTTGGTTTTGTTAATTTTTACATGGTTTAGATCATTTCAATTTAGTTAATTTTATTGTAATTCAGGTATATTTTGGTATGTTTGATTTACTTATTCTATTTTTTTGGGTTGGTTTCATTAATGTTTAATTCAGTTTTATTTTATTTTGATTATGTTTGGGTTGGGTTGGTTTGTTTTTTTGTGGTTATTTACAATATATTTTTATTTGTTTAGTAGGAATGTTTTGAGTTGATTGGGGATAAGAAAATTTAGCATGATTTAGTTCTATTTTAATTAATTCAATTATATTTTTTTATGATCATGAATTTACAACTCAATTAAAATTAGTTCAAAATTGGTAAATCTTCTTATACTAAAGTTATATTAGGTTGATATGATTAAATCTTATTTCACTAGATTTTTGTTTTATTAGTTTGATTTGGTTTGATATGAGTTAATTCAATTTGGGTAGTTTTTTAGTTTTATTTTGTTTTCATAGTTCAATTTTTATCAGTTTATTAATATTTCATTCAATTCATTTTAGTTTTATTTTTATTTAAATTATTTTTTTTGTTTAGTTTAGTTCTATTGAGTTGAATTTCGTTAGGTTTAGTTTATTTTATTTTGGGTCGGTTTAGATTAGTAATTTTTTCTTTTTATTAAATTAAATTAAATTTTAATCAATTCATATGGTTTAATATTTGTACTGGTTTTCTTAGAATTTCAGTTTCTTTTTCCTATTTTTTTAAAATAATTTGGCATCTATTATCAAAATTTTCAAAACCATGACTAAATGTTTTCTATATTCGTGGTTTTCAACCATAATTATATATTATATATTTTTATGTCTTTATTAATCATAAAAATATTGATCTAAAATGATGATTTTCAAATAAACATAACAAAAGGTTACTAACAGTTACATTTTAAAAAACTAGTGACTATAGATCCATTCCTCCATCCACAACTCACAAAACCATGATCGTAGGCTGTAGTCATGGTTTTTCATGATAAATTTACTATTATGAACTATTTTTATAACTTGATAATTCTATAGTGAGTGTATAGGTTACATCCTATTGAGTAAAAAACATGGCATGAATGATAGATCCTTATGGTGGATGTATAAGGAATTATATCCATCTTTTCTAATTCGTTAGAAATATCTTGTATCTTCTTAATATTTCTGACATGAAAGACTAGAAAAGTCCTCTTATTTGAGTTATCCATGATAAAATACATTGAAAATTTACCAATGAAATTTTCTTGACTGATTCTAAGCAACCTCTTAGATGAGTCTCCATAGATCTTTATACCCATTATGTAGGCAGCTTCACCCTTGTCTTTCATTTAGATGAATTTACCAGGCCACATATTCACATAGTGATGTGTCAGGATGTCATTTTTAATATTTTTTTGTCATCCAAATACAATATCAAAAACACTATATCACTCCCTATAATTCACTTGTATACACAAGAATTATCCACATTATTAATAAAACCAAACTCTTTGATTTCTTTTTTAGAATAGAAATTCTAACTTTGAGAAGCCTGCTTCTATCCACAAATGGATAGTTTCAAATTTCATACTTAAATAGAACCATTTGGAACCTCAAAAAATTTAGGATGTATCATATATACATCCTCAAATATATTCTCATTAAGGAAATTGGTTTTTATATCCATTTAAAATATCTCATAATCAAAATAAGCTGCCTTGTAAAAAAAAAATATGAATGGACTTTATCATCACAATTAGTGAAGTGGTTTCTTCGTAGTCAATACCATGAATTTTCTTATAACATTTTCAAAACTTTCATGATATTAGGTAAAAAATATAATATCAATGTCAATTTTATTTTGGAAAACCCACTTATTGACTATAGGCAAAACCCCTTCAGATGTATCTACTAAATTACAAACATGGTCAGTTTACATGGATTCTATTTTTGATTCTGGGGATTTTAACGATTTATCATAATGAAAAATATTTATGTACTAAGGGTAGGTACTAGGATCATCTCTTATGAACATTACCTCATCAAATTTATCAACAATAAATCCATATCTTATTAGATCTTGATGAATCATATCAATCCTTTGAGGTTCTTCTGGGTCATTATTCAGTTTTTCTTCTAAAACTCTTTGTATCAGGTCAACTTCCATATCAGGAAAAAAATCATATTTATTAGTCTATAAATTACATTATTTTAACTTTCCTCCTACTAAATTCTCAATAAATGTGTCCTTTCTCAAGGTAAACCCCTTTCTAGGCCAAAAAAACTTTGTTTTCAGTATGATTATGGAAATAATCTCACACATTCACCTTGGGATAAATAAAAAATGTCAATTTCTATGATTGAAAGTTTATTTTATCCAAATATGAATGTAAAAAATATGATTCACAACCCCAAATACCCATAAAATTTATACTGGGATGTTTCCCATTCCATATCTCATAAGATGTCTTTATGATTACTTTAAATGGAATGTGAATTAGTAAAAAATATAGTATACTCTAGAGAATAACCCTAAAATTAAAGAACAAGGTGAAACTGACTCATAATTAATCGAACCATGTCTAAAAATGTAATATTACTCATCTTAGACATACAATTACATTGTGGTGTTCTAAGAGGAGTGACTTGTGAAACAATTCTATAAACCCTCATATGATCAATGAATTACTAGATCAAGTATCCATCACCCCGATATGATCATATGATCTTTATAATTTTTCCCAAATGATTATGTTCTTTATTTTGAAACTCTTTAAACTTTTCATAAGTTTGATACTTTTCCCATCATAAAAAAATAACCATACGAATTAAAGTTATCGTTAAAGGCAACAAATCATCTAAACCAATAATTTCTTGAGTACTCATTGGTCTATATACATCACTATGTATGAGATATAATAATCTACTAGCCCTTTCATCTTTTCTATTAAAATTTTATTTTGTATTCTTTACTAATAAACAAGATTGAAAATTTTATAATTATTCATAATTCAAATTTTCTAGGAGTCCATCTCTATAGAGCCTTTAGATGGGTTTCTCATTTATATTCCCAAGGTGACAAATATAATGATATAAGGTATTAGAATCATACTTAACCTTTTTATTTTAAATATTATATACAATATTATCCATATCTATAATGTATAAACCATTTATCATACTATTTATTCAATTAAACATTTTCTTATTGTATTGATAAAAACTCTTGTTCTCAACAGTGAATGAAAATACCATATTCTGAAAATAAGATACAAAAATCAAATTCTGCTTTATAGAAGGTTAATAGTTACAGTTTTCCAATTCTTGGACTAATCCACTTGGTAAAATTATAATATAAGTCCCAAATTATAATTAAAAAACTCTTTCTCCATTACAGTCATAAAGATCTACTTTAATATTTTTAAATTCCCTCATATTTCTACGTCTTTTTTTATTAACACAATTGTGTGATACCCACCTGATATCTAATACCCATAAGCCAGTGTTGGTGAAATTGATATCTATAATATTCACATTAATATTATCAGAATGATTATCCTCAAGAACACATCCCAAACCTAGATACCAATCTCGAACTATTTTATAGGTCATACCTATTGGGGATATGGATTTGATTATCATTAAGTAATCCATAACCTATAACAAATACATATCCCTAAGAGAGTATAATGTATTATATATTTTCACCAAGGACTTTTTTTCTAGTGTACACCCACTAAAATTTTGACCATGTACATCATCTCTATATACCGATCCATGATTCATATTTTATCCTGGATTACATTGGGAAACACATAGATAAGTCATGACTGTATCTGGTAGATAAGAACTTTGTCAATAATATCATATATGATTCCTAGATATTTGAGTTGATAAAGACTTTATCTAAATCCATTATGGATTTACTCAACTATATTTCTTGGGTATCCTAATGTTTAGCATTTTCTAGCTAGTGTTACCCAAAGTAAATGCAAATAACAAGGAAAATAATATTTATGAACACCTCTTACTTTTATTTCCTTATAGAATATAATCCATTGTTATCTAATGTTTTGGGTCACTTTTGATTAATGATCAAGATTTTTAAAATTTAATCTTTGGAAGGAATCTCACAATTCATATTTTAATGAGTTTCTTTTAAATTAATCACTAGTATAATATACATCTAACCAATTTCATATCATGAAATCCTTATTATATCATGTTTTATACCTTCATGTATGAATTATTAAAATGATTTAGTTTTAGAATCCTTATTATATCCACTGAATTAATGTGTTTACACCACATGAGTTGGTTCATGGAGAAGTCTTACCAATCAAATTTATAGGCATAAAAATGTTTTCTATGGTATGTTACTAGTATATGAGATCATTGATTTTCTTCCTACTATAATGAATTCAGTTTAGTTGGGTATACAAATATTGATTAGGAAAGATATATAAAAACAAAAAAAAGTATTTTTAGATATTCTTTCCTTCCTGATATAAGATCATTTTCGAAGTCTTTGAAAAAAATAGGTTGTTACACTATTTACAAAAAAGTATAATATACGGTTATGGAATCCACAACATGTCAAATATTTTTGATTTGGAGGATGATCATTGATTTTATGTATAAAAATCTTGGTTCCATAAAATTTATATGTGATATGAAATAAGCTATTACATTAGCTAAAAATATTGTTTTTCATGTAAGGAGAAATCACATTAGCATAAAATATTATTTTAATAATGATATTGTCAATGATGGTGATATAAATTTAAAGTTTTGTAGATTAAATGTTTAGATTACGAATATTTTGATAAAACAATTAAAGGTAGACACATTTAAGAAATAAAATTAGTAGCTCCATATTTATAAATAATCATATATAATGGGGAATGATAAAATCCACATTTAAATTAGATGTTTTCATGAGAAATTATTATATTTATAATTTTTGATAATTTATTATATGCGGTGTTTCCTTAAAAAAATTAATATGGTGTAATTTTATTAATATAGCATCTGAGAGTAATTACAACATGGGTGGTTTTTTTATTTGATTTTATCATAGTGAATATATGATGACATGAGTTTTTCATATTTATATATATATATGTGTATGGTGGTTTTTAAATTTATATATATTTAAATTAGCTAAAAATATTTATTGGGGTATCCTATGTCATTATTATCCAGGATGTATATTTTCCATTTCTTTTTTCTAATATTATTTTATAGGGTGAAAATAATATTCAAATTTTTTTAAGGAATAATAAATATACTAATTGTGTGTTTAAAAAGGTATCAAAATAATGAAAATAATTATAAAAAATTAATAAAGGTTTGTATTTTTTAATTTGAATTTACATAAGAACAATTTATGTTATCATAAAATGACTATTGAAGTTTCTATACCATCATGATAAAGTGATTCATATAATAGTTTTTAGACCCAACAATTTATTTAACTCAATTATATGTTCTCTTAATGATTATCTAGGAAACTTGTTTTTATAAACCTCTATTTTTCATGTAATAAAATTAAAGAATACCAAATATAGAATGAATTACTTTACTTAGTTTACCTCTAATGTGAAAAATGATCTAATGAAAATGAATGAATCATTTTCTACCTAATTTAATTAATAATATCACATGATTATAAATATTTATAGATGATTCAATATCATTAAAATTTGATAACATCCACTTTGTTTTTTATTTCTCACAACTCATATACAAAGTTTCACCCATGGTCATTACCACATCATCACACAATAAAAATAATATCACACATTAGATATGATGATGCAATAATGTTACCCTCCTAAAACATTTGTATGATTTCTAACTCAAAAATATTAATATAATATACATCCAAGTAATCTTCTCAATTGTTCACTTTTGCACATATTTCAATCTATCCATGAGAATTCCATGTTTTTGTCGTCCTTGTTCTAGATACATCCACTTCACTTGATAATGATTTTTGTGATATATCTACATCAATAATTAATAATTATTGGTTAAATTACCATTAATATTCTACATTAAAACATAATTAGACCACATAATGTTTGGCATAAAACATATTTTTATTTTTAAAAAAGGAAAGTCCTATTTCATTCTGGATATAGGGAAACTCATTATATAGATTGTAGGCCTAAAGGCATGCATGCCCAAGGAAAATGGCCTGAAGGTCCAACGAAAGATGTCATAAAACGTAACTAAAGGACCAAAATTTCACCCAATCATGATACAATACTGTTCCCCAGCCCCCGCATACCCTGCTCAACAATTGCCTATCCTCCCACCACTAGAAGGTCACCCAACTATCCCATGCATAGTCCACCATCATTTGTCCCCTCTCAAATATCTCCCATACACCCATCATTGGAGATATTTCACCCAACTGAGGAACAATCCTTTTTCAAACCATCAATGGTGCCACCTTGTCAATATACACCCAAGTTTCCACATATATTGCCTCTCCTATCCAAATTACCATTACCATCTGCACTGTTTCCACCAGAAGCCTACCCACACTCTGCGCATGTGAGAAATTTTCCTTTCCCCCAATATTTTGGTGTAAAATATGTTGTGGGAAATGGTTGAACACCTAACCCATTTCCCATGAGATGATACTAACAGGTAGTAGTCACTAATCGACCTACACCCTGTTGGCTTAATGAGAGCACATAATCAAATCCTAAAAATTTCCATATCATAAATTGATAAAAAAATAAATATTTGTACTAATATTTAATAATCCACAATGTGTTTTTATATACTATGACATGTTACTTTTCATCCTATATAAAATACCACAAATCACAGTGGAAATTACAAAAAAAATATTTTTTTTGGGTTTCCCCATTTGTTTTTTGAATATAATTTTTTTTAAAAATATATCACAATATTATTTCAACTCCTTAATTTTCTCTAGCTTATCTTATAAATATTCTCTACAGCATGAATTTATGTACTTATCCTCATGAATTTTCATTATTCCTATTGAAAATAATTATTATACCAAGTCATGGTTTTATACTCTTTGGAACTTTCTATAGAGGCTATGATCTCTCATAACTCATAAAAATATATTTTAATTTTTTCCCAAAAATACCCCAAAACATATATGCATGTTTTCTTAAAATATTAGGAACATATTACAAAAAACTCAATATTAAAATATTTAAATATTTTAATATATTCATAATAGGATTCTTATAATCCATAATATTCCTATCATTACATGTAACACCCTATGGAAAATATTAAAATACAGGGTTAGATAATATCCTCACAAGGGGAAAACCAAAAGTAAAACATGAAGAGCACAATCAAAATGGAATATTTAGATAAACATCAAGTATATCATGAAATCATAACATCTGAGATACAAAATTGATTAATGGAGGTATTATATAAATCCATTAATTCATATGATGTGTTTATGAAATATCACATTTGAATATATACATATTTTATAGGGTAAAAGAAGTAGAACAAAGTAATATTATATACCATGGTTTGGGATATCGTATGGTGCAATATATATATATATATATATTTATATTTATATCACATCACTTTTTCCACTACCTTTAGTTATGTCATTGAGTATGACATGAAAATATTATAAATATTATAATACTGGTTAATCATATCATACTATTAACATGAGTAGTATAACATTAAATGTAAATATATGAGAAATATTCTGTATAAGGCCATTATCAATAGAGTTGTTTTATAATATTAAATACGTGGGAAGATAAATGGTGAATTTGTTTGAAAAATGTATGAATTTTAAAGGAATCTACTAATATGTTTCATAATATTGAAATAGATTCTATAGACAGTCAAGGATAATCCCTAAGGGATATATAATTAGGCTAATCCATTGAGGTAACACATATTTTGAGTCACCTTTTCCTCTTACTAATTCTCTCTGTCATTGTGTTTTCCTCCTCCATCCTATACTACTCGGGGTACTAGTATACCATGTTTAAGAGGAGAGTCTTTCCTAATGATAATAATATTTAGACAATCCCATAGATATTCCATATAGGCAGGAACCCATTGGTTGATCCTAGGGGACTTTATCAAACTAATGATATTGAATACAGAAGCAGTGTCTAATAATGGTGAAATGTACATGTTCTTAATTTATAATTTTTTACTTTGTTTAGATATTTATAGTATGGTGATATTTATAATTTTAGGTTTATATCATATTAAATTTCTTTGAACAAATACTTTTGGATTATTAAAATGCCTTCATTGGCATCAATGAAATGGTTAAATATTTAA
The DNA here is from genome assembly GCA_963277665.1 of Viscum album. Taxonomy (NCBI): domain Eukaryota; kingdom Viridiplantae; phylum Streptophyta; class Magnoliopsida; order Santalales; family Viscaceae; genus Viscum; species Viscum album. The sequence goes on from OY728121.1 coordinate 771,055,092, forward strand.
AAATTCTTGGGAACTCTCACACATGAATGATGGTAAAGTGTGACTCTCTAACTAAGGGATTTATTATCAATTAAAAGAGTTACATACCCTATGAATTGAGAAAATTAACTGATTTGATAGTTTTATATTGATGTCACATTGGACACATTTATATGGGGGAAGGTTTTCCCTACCCCATATGTGGTATCCGAGAGAATTTTAAAGAGTTAACCAATTATTAGAAACCCTAATGCATGAATGGAGGTGAAGTGAGACTTTGAACTGAGACACTTCATTATTGACATAAAGAGTTTCATAGACTATGATTTGGGATAATGGAGTGCTTTGATAGGTTAATACATATTTCATCATGGAAACTTTCATACGAGGGAAGGAGTTCCCACCCCATCAATGGTATCATAGCTTTCCCATACTTCCTGATTCATTAAATCATTCTTAAAAAGTTAAGAAAATATTTATTATATTTTATATAATTTAAAATGATATATAAATTAAATTTTGGATTATATTATGATATTGGATATCATAAAATACAATATGGTCACTCCATACAATATGTGATATCATTAATAGAGATTCAACATAATCCTTTCATTTCTCAATATGTTGTGGCATACAATATATGAGTTTTAGCCAATGAAAATATTAGTTTAATCATAGGTATACTAGAACAGAGTATTGTATCACTCATAAGATATACTAGATATCTAAAGTTAAAAATACTAAAATGTCAAGGAATGTACTGCAACCACTGGTTATCTATCCAAAAATATAGTAGATAACACCACATGCCACAACTTACGATATTGTTGAATAAAAAAATGTGACATAAATGGATTTTTTAAGTATAAATAGATTTATATGGTTTATAAATTTATTTATAAAATATAGAAATTGGTATTTTAGAATATTATTTAATTGATAAATTTTTTATATATTAATTAATTATAAAATGATTATAATTATTCATTAAATGATTTTGAAACATTTATTAAATAAATAACTATAATATTAAAGATTAATATTAATTAGCATTGATTTATATATAATGAAATATAATTTGGCTATAAATGGTTTATTTAGAAATTATAAGTTGATTTATAAAGAGTTTTTAAATTTTAAAATAAGTCTAAATATTTAAAGGATTTTATGTATAATATTATGAAATTTTCATAATATTTAATTTGAAATGTTCAATTTAAAGGCCATATTTGATTAATTATTTAAATCAAATCAAAATAATTTTGATAATTGATATGATAATGGTTTAAATAATATTATATATATGATATTTAGATTATAAAAATGGTTTAGATAATTGCATTAGAATATAAAGTTTTATATTTCATTTATTATCAAATGATTATGTAAAATTCCATATAAAAGGATAATACAAAGGATTTCATAATAGAGAAAAATATAAAGTGTTAATAATTATTTAGTTTGGAAATTTATATAATTCATGGATAAATTACGAAGTATTTTTAATTTATTTTTAAATTGCTCATTAATGTTTTTCTCATATTTAAATATATGAAATATTCATTTATGTATTTTATTCTCTGTTTTATTCATAGATATAATTTTTATATTATGAATGGATTTATAACATTGTTTAAAATCTTAAAATGATTTTGTAAATTTTCATAAATGTATATAAAGAGTTTCATGAAAGGTATGATAACCGATTTAGTTTTTTATACCTTAACTTTTCATTATACAAGATAATGAGATTGAATTTAGAAGTTAATTATAGTTTATAAAAATGAGGTGTTATAATTGTGATTGAATTGTTCTTCTCTTGAGTATAATAAGCTTGGGTCGAGGTAATTTGAGTTGGATTGTTCACTAGTTTGGAGGCATATTCCATGTTTGGAAAAGTGGTGGCTAGATATCTATCACTCAAAGAATACTTATGCAGGGATTGTTAATATTATATGATACCAAACCATTACATGAAAAAATTTCATGTACCATTTATGTAAGATTAATTTGAATATTTTTTGTTATTATTGGATTTTAATTTGGGTTAGTAACACAAGATATGATCTGTTTAAATACTTACACATCAATATACTATAAATATATTGATTTTATGGAAGGTATATGATTTTGAAATAAATAATTAAAATCATGCGTATATGTAAAAGGAATATATGAGATAATATGGTGAGATTAAATAACCAACAAAATACTAAGTGTCAGATTCCTTCCAAAGAAGACACTTTTCAAGGCCTGGATCATCCAACCAGGTAGGTTTACGCTAAACCACAACGTGAATGAATTATATTTTGTATGAAAATATTATAATGAGGTGATACTAAGAGTTTGGTGCCTTATTTTAAAGAACTTATTTTGGTTATTTTTTGGATTTTTTGTCCTAGAACCAACTATATTTTTACTTTCAATTGCTAAAATAATAATAAATATCTTATCACATGAGGATTGTTATTTTGTATAACATTTATGTTATGATATCGTTCATGTATTTATCACAAAAATTGGTTATATAAGTTCCCCACTCTAATGAGAACATAGAAATTCTATACCAATACTCTTAAATATATGCACTATGTTCTAGATTACATATTTTTGATAGATGATGTTATTACAATCAAGTGATGGATGATCGTATAGAATTAAGTCTTCCTCTTAGGAGGTTTTCACTTACTAATCTCTAAGATGGGAGGTTGTGTGTCAAAAACCACCAATAATAATTCCACATGTTATATATGTCATTATATATTATTATTTAAAGATGTATGTGTTATTTCTTAGTGATGACCTTATTATTAATGTATATCATGAATTATGTACTTAGATGTATAGAAAAATACTATGATGATATATTCTCATGGTGAGGAAAAATACATTGGGTACATCATAAGTGATATTAAATTAAAAATGTAAATCAATAATGATTTATTCCTTTTGAGTTAATATAAGAAGATTTATTTGACCCTTCAGTTTAAATAAATCTATTTTATTAAATCCACGACCATGGTATTTCATCATTGAGATCATTTTATAAAGTTATAGAAAAATAAGTCATATATATAGGGTGATGAAAAAATTATGAATCTTGTTCAATGTGACATCCAGATAAGGGGATTATATTACCCATTAACATTCGTAGGAAGGTTGTTATCATTATGAAATTAACTTATTTCTCTATGAATGCTTTGATATATTACTTGACACTAATATTGTAATTTAGGTATGTTTACCTAATACCACAAAGAAAGAGGCCAAGATGTTCACACACTAAGTGTATCTATAATCTCATTAAATTATATTGAATTTAAACAATAAATAAAAATATTATTCTCAACTTGTGTATTAGTCATTATTCTTGTATCATTGATAGCATAAATTCAATCACCAAATATTAGAGTTTATAATATGTGAGTGGAATTTTATCACCATTTTATTATTATCTAGTTAATAAATTTATATATAAATATTAATTTAGTTTCATGAATATTATAATAAATATTTATTCCCGAGTTTAGTGGATATAATATTTATTTATATATTTAAAGAATAATATTTATTTGTTTAAATAAACTTTTTATTATTTAAGGTTAGATAAACACTAAGGGGGATTGACGAGACAAGTTAAGGGTCTCACACAAATGATATATTGTATTTAATATCATTTAAAAAATTATTAATTTATTTATTTAGAAAATCATATTTAGATGTATGAATGTGAAGTGATAATTTAGTAATAATATTATTATTACAAGACACGGGGAATATATTAGGGAGAATATTTAATAAAGTTACTTAGAAAAATAATCAAAACGTTAACCATAAGCATATATTCTGATTTATCTCATCTTAGTGGATAAGAGTTTTTGTACACAACAATGAGAGTATAGAAATTATCTCAAGCCCTAGAGAGAACATATTCTTCCCTCCTTCTTAATATTAAAAGATAATAAGTGAAACCTCTCATTATAATCAATGACAAACAACATGAAGTACTAGGTTCCTCTGCACCAGCACCCAAAATAGAAAGAATGGTGTTTGGAGATTCATGGCGCATGTGTGGATACAACTAGAGGAATCCAATTTTTTATTTTAAACTATAATGACGAAATAAGTGAAACATCTAAATTGATCATAATAAATTATTACATTTGATGAACTTGTTGTTTTAAATTAATTATAAATTAAACGTTAAAGATCCACTATTAAATATTCTTGGGTATCCATTATCAATTTCTTCAGATATTATCTATTATAAGAAAAAAACTATTTTTGGGAACCACCCCACTATTTACAATTCACCCTGTAACCTTCTTTTACACTTAGCTAGGAAATTCAAAAAAGTTAAGATTCCAAAGGTCTGATGTTGAGTTTATCTTTATGATTGATTGGGAAAAGAGTTGACCACTCAATCATCTAGGAGATATATATGATATGACTGACATAATGGACTGTCTAAATAGATAAATTTATGAGGTTCACACAAAAGGGGGTTATTTCTTAGTTAAATTTGAATCTTGGTGAACTGATGGATCTGATGTAATAAAAAAGTTTCATGAGGACCCTAATCTCTACACATAATTTTAAAATATAATTTTAGTGTTATAATTACCAATCTCACCTATTTATATTTTTTAATTTATTTTGATTTATTATGTAATTAAATTATTTTTGATAATTTTTAGGGAATTGCAGAAGAAATATGTTTACGAACACGAAATTTATAAAATGGGAGAATACTGTATAAAGTTCTTAAACCCCCTGCGTAAGAGTCTCCTTAAAATACAAAGATATAGAAAAGTCCTCTACAAAGTATTGATACATAAGAGTATATTCCAATCTAATGGTGTAAAATAAAAAAGAACCTTATGTTAACTAATATCTAAGAGTGACTTGGGAAGAGAATATGATTATTTTAGCAAAGTCTTGATATGTGGTTCGCTATTTATAAAAGAATAGTTGGTAAGTAATTATTTAAACATGGATATTTTATTCCTGTATAAGTTTTTTTTATTTAGTCACAAAATGGGATGTATCATGTATGAGATCAAATCATGTCATGTATAAGGATGACACACCATGAAAAGCCTAAAGCTAAGAATTCATAATAGTTTCCATGAGTGGCACTATGAATAAGTAAATGTCCCTTCCTTTTCAAAATTTAGATGTTTAGATTGATAATGCAACTCAACCTATTCCCTTACATTATAATGATGCATAATATTCTTTATAAGGCATATAATTTATCTAACTATCATGACAAAATTATTTTTTATATGATTATTTATCAATACTAGATAGATTCATAAGATTCATATCATATCAATTTGAATATGATTTAGTAGTCTATGCCGCATCTAATCCACCATTGGCATAGAAGGCTATAAAATGGACGAAATACTTGAATCAGGATATATAAACCTCACATAGTAGCACTGCTTTATGCCAGAATATAATTGATATTGTTTCAAAGATGGTAAAACCATGTAGGTAAATCTTAGAATAAATGCGCCGTGATCTTTCAAAGGTTTTAAATTCAAAGAATATATTTTTCCTCTATGTCAAAGAATCCCATTTAGCCTATGGTGTTGGTCAATATATGGATTTTTATTTCTTATTATTGTAATCAACCTGGATGTTTTATGGTGGTGCCTTACCTATTTACTATATATTCAACTAGATTTATAGAGGGTCTAGATTTTTGAATTCATTAAGAGAGATAAATTTATAGAGGATGAATTCATATGGATAGGATACCTCCAAGGACTTATTAAAACAGTTATTTTGATAATTTGTTATTTTAATTCATACTTTTGGATTGATGTTGAAGTGTGTATGGTAGTGAAATTTAATTCCTTCCCTTCTATTAATTCTTTATTTTCTCCTTCTTTGATTATGTTTCTTCCATCACTCGATTCTAAAAATTCATTTGCGATGAATGACCAATATCTCATTAATTATTATTCATTAAAGGGATAGTGGATTAAGAGTATGCAGATAATTATTTAACATAAATGATCACTGTAGTTTATGAATAACTTGTTTTAGATTAATATTTCATTGAGACTAATTCAATCCCTTCACTTTTTCACCTAACAAGAGTGGTTATGATTAAGGGATGAACCCTATTGTGGTAGAGGAGAATGGGAGGGAATTATGCAAAATTAATTTTTCTTTTTTTTTGTGCTATGAATAAATGAACCTAGGTATGATTAGGTTTACTTCATAATAGAAATTTAATGGACCTAGGTAGTTCTAATTATCACTGAATAAGGGAATCAATTATTTTAAGAATTCTCACAACTAACAAACCTTACCAATTGATAAGATGAATAAATCCCCCCTTACTAGAAACATCCTCTATAATTGATCCATAATATTGAATCATTATTCAATTCTTTAATAAATCAATATTTATAATATTATATATTTCTATCCTTTATCTATAAATTTTACTCAATATTATTTTTTTAATCATTTTTCATCCATTCATTTTTTTGAATCCATAATTGAGAATAAATATCTGGGTTATGTCCTTATTTCAGAGTGGTTTGACCTTTGGAATCATAATTAGTTTATTATAATTTTATAGTCTTAGTGATTAGGGTATTGAATCAATTTTTAGAATTTTTAAACACGGTTTCCTGATCACTAAGACTATAAATGTATAATAATGAATTATGAGTCCTAAAGAACACTAGAAAATGAGGATACTATCCAAGATAATCATTCTTGGTTTTTAATTCTGACCAATGGATGGATAAAACAGGTTGAAAAAAAAGTTTAAGGAAATGTTCTAGATTGAGGATAATAAGAAACCAGAAAATAAACTTTGATTAAATAAAACATGAAATTTTTAACAAATATGATATAATGATTTTAGAGTATTTTTCCAAAAATATGATGATTTATTCATCTTGTGAAACCAAAAGTATGATTAATTGTGAGACTTATTGAAATAACTGATTCACCTAGTCTTTGAAAAATAGAACTACCTAGGTTTATTAAATTCCTCTCATGAGGAACTCATAATATAACCTAGATTTATTGAGTCTTATCTCAAAGAAAAATTTAAAATTAAGGTTATATATCACTCTCCTATTCTCCTCTACCACATTGGGGGTTCTTACCCAAATCACCATCACTATCTCTAGGAAACAGATTGGTAGGGTAGAATTAGTCTCAATGTGATATTAATCTCACACATTATACTCATAAAATAAATTAATCATTCATGTTAAATTATTTTCCTCCCACTCTTGATTCTTTATCCATTAATATACTTCGTAGTTATGAAAAATTGGTTTTTCATCATAAAGGAATGAATGGACTTTAGGTATGAAAGACACATACTCAAAGGAAGAGAATGAAAATCAATCATAAAAGGAAAGGAATGAAATTTCACTACCATATAAACTTCAATATTTATAAATAAGACTGAACATAATTATAAAAATATAAAAACTAATGTTTGAATCATTCCCTGGAAGTATCCTCTCCAGATGATTTGATCCTCTGGTTTCCTATATCTCTCTCTCTCAATGAATACTAAAATTCATATATTCTACAAAGTATACAATATGTATAATTAATATTCCAAGCCCCACCATTGAACAAAAATGTAGATTGTGTTATATAGAAATAAAAAATTCAATTTTTTAGAAAGTGGTAAATATATCTATGACCCAAATGGGTTGCTACGACATGGAGAAAAAACATATTCTTTGAATTTAGAAAATTTTTAATATTATGGGGGAATTACTTCCATGATTTTATGAAATGATTTTTCCATATTTGAAATACACTCAGGAAGGTTGTGTTGAAGTGCAGTTCTATGAAATAAGGGACATGTAACTTGATTCTAGAGGTTATATCATTTTTCAATCCAACATGTTGTGGTTGATCATTAAAGTGTGGAATATACGCTGACCTTCAATTATATATTGGATAATTCTTAGATATACCTATATTGTTTAAAAAGAATATTATGAAACTTCACTATGGATTGGCACTTTTACAAATTCTCAACTTTGGAAAGAATGTTAAGTATCACTATTGTGTAAGGTAATAGGTTAAAAAGAATACCCTAACCAAATTTATAATTTTTTCAAAGGAAATTTCCATTGATTGTTCATGGTATAGATCTTGGATACTCTTATTAATTCCCAACTTTAGGTGTGTCAGGGTGTGACATCCTTGGTACAATTTCTACCTTATTTCATGGAATTTAGAGATTCCCAATTAGGATTTAAGAGAGAACACATTTAAGACTCAAGTAATGAATCTATAACCCTAAAGTCAAATACTCTATAACCTAAAAATATATATCACATATATTATATAGAACACGTACATGGGTTTTCTTCTAGTTAGTGTGTTATTTTAAAGTAGAAAGGTCAACATACACTAGATCCACATAAAAATTTTAGTGAAAGAAAACTCCCCACAAGATATTTATCGATGTACAACTTGAGATTATGTATATTCACATTAAATGGAGGATCTCTTTAATTTTTAATTATCATAGTTATATAGATGAATAAGTTTATAATCATGAATGGTCATGACCATCTTAACCTTATATTCCCTAGAAACAGTCACAAAAATGCATTAAATACCATCACCATATCTCATAGGTATATCTCATTTCTTCTAATGTGTAGGTCATTCCATCATCTTTCATTTTCCTTATTTATTTTATCTTTTTCATACAAATCCATCTAGATCACTTCCAAGATTATCCATTTTTAGAAGAGTCCTCACTACAACTCCATATTCTCATTAGTTAACAAACTAGATCCCATAAAATGATAAATGGGTGAGCTCTAATAGAAGGTGGAATGGTTCCCTATACACTATATGGAACAAATACATCTCTAATGGTGTATGATAGGTCTTTTTTTATTCCCACAAAGCATACTTGAGTTTTTTGACAATACATTCAACTCAAGTTCATAGTTTTCTCTAGAATCTATTTTAACTCTTAATTTGAAAACACCACTTATCTTCTGGTTTGTGGATGATATAGGGTTTTGTTGTTATAATAAAATCTATATTTATTCATCACTTATCTCAAGAGATGATTATAAAAATGGGTTCCCTTATTACTGATTAGTAGATTTGGTCCCCAAAATCTATAGAATATGTTTCTCTTTAGAGGCTTTGTAGCAACTTATTTAGTGTTTACTATGATGATTTCATCTTAGGTCCATATTGAAAAATAATTAACACACACCAAGATATATCTGTTGATGAATGTGTTCGAGAAAGGTCTAATGAAGTCACTCCCCCACACGTAAAAAATATATACTTCTATGATTAGGTAATAGGTAATTTCATCCCTGTTTAAGATATTCATTATGCCTTGGCAATGATACCACACAACTATAAATATATTTAAATCTTGGTGCAATGATGGCCAAAAAATAAACTCAGTTGGATCATAACTACAATATGATCCATTTTGAGGGGTCCTCTAGTTGATGAGTAGTGAAATATTTCTAATAAACTTTCAATTTCACTTTACTAAATGAATATATGGATCATACCATATTCACACAATTTAAAGAGTTGTGAATAATCAAAAAATTAATAATAAAAATAATAAAAAATAGATTCTTTTTATGGTAGGAGAATTATGGATGGATAGTCTCAGTGTCTAAGTACTTCATGATGTTGATAAACCATTTTCTTGTTGTGAGGTACACAAAAAATAAATGTTTATCCAAGAACTCATCTAGGATCTCCACTTTTTATTCCCAAGATAGATTGGGTAACTCCATTCATGAAGGCTGCCCATACAAAACATCATATAAACCATTTTTATCACAAAATTCAATATAAAACCCCTGTAGTAAAATAATCCACCTGATCAATCGTGGGTTGACATCCTTCGTTTTCAAAACATATTATATCAATCAATTATATATGTAGAAAACCACTTTGGAGATCATGAGGTAAGGTCTAATATTTTTAAAATAAAATACCCTCAAAATTAACTATGTCTCTATAGTGGTGTAATTAAGAAGATTTTATATCAAATTACTTCTGTATAGTAGATAGTTTGAAAATCGGTATACCTTGTTTTCTTGAGAACTAATCCCATTTCATAATCTATAGTATAAAAAATCAATTAAAATGGTTCCAAACAATTTGGTTGTAGCACAATGGGGGCGGTGGTCAGCCTTGTCTTCAATTTCCTAAAAGCCTCAGTGCACATATCATTAAATATAAAATCCATGTCTTTGGCCCCATGTTGAGTGAGGGGTTGAGATATTTATGAAAGACCATTGAATTTTTTTTATCAAAAACCAAAATGGCCTTTAAAACATAAGATCTATCTAACTATTTAGGCTATTACAATGCCTTTATCACCTTGTTTTTGAGGGTCAACCTTTATTACTTCTTTTTAGATATGGTGTCTATAACAACCCTGCTTTTTTATTACACACTTAAACCTGATTTATTAGATTAAATAGTCACTTTATACAACATAGAATATCGAGAGGTATAGTGTATTTGGGTCTTAGAAACGTTACATAACATCTTAGAACATAAAATACACAACATCTTTACTGAAAGCTTCCTTTACATGGCCACTGCATTCCCTCGTACTTAGCATTGCATGGGATAACCAGAGGACATGCATAAGAAAAGGGTGAGCTATAAAGCCCAATAATGGAATAAACATGGAATAACAAGAGGGATTCAATACATGTTAGACAATACGCATATCAATGGATCACAAGAGAAACATGAACATGAAGGCATGATAAAGCATGATAATCATAACATGAAAATGTGGAAACAACACTTAACATGGAATTAGCATGAGCCAAGTCTCATTTCCCATGGATCATTAGTAAACCCTCATTGCACATGAAGCACGAGGAAACCCTCATTGCACATGAATTAACATGATTCAACACTCATTTCACGTGACTTATCATGATACTATACTTTACCCAATGCATTGGAGTGCTATCATGACACACCCTTCTTAAACATTTCATTTCATGCATATGTGTGCCACATGGATCATATAACATGGAATCAATCAACATCATAAGTTATTACACGATTAAGTAATGTGGAATTAATAAATGAATGTACCATTAAATAGGTATATGTGCATAAAGTTGAATACCCTTGATAGAGACATGGGTATGGTATTCACTACACAATGATCTTGGATTGGAAAAACGCGGTGCAATTTCGACAACATAACGACATGACATAAGGATTAATGAAAATAGTTGATAAGATAGAAAATGGTATCTCATCATATTTACATGAAATGTACAGTAAGGGGGTCATATGGATACATGTCCCAAAAAACATAATGGAATTTAGATGCTTAATACAAAAGAATTACTTGGATGTAAAAGAGGAGAGAGAAATCACTCACGGAATTTCGACATAGTAACTGGTGTACATGGGAGGCTTTAATGAGAGAGAAAGGGTCCCCCCATCATCTAAACATAAAAAAGAAATATATGGGGTAGGTGAGAAAAAATACCCCAACATTTTTAATTTAAATCAAATGGGCATAAAAACTTAAATAAAATTAGAGAAAAATGAGAAAGGAAGAAATCCCTTACTTGGAAGTGTGATCCCAAAGGCTTGGGAGAGGCTTGAGAGAGGATTATTCGGAGCTTGGGGAACATTGGAAGGATTCCAGAGAGAGGAGAAATGGGTTTTAACGAACTCCAAAGGATTTCGGTGAAGAGAAAGTGCTATCTTGTGTGGGTTTATATAGGAAAAGAGATGGAATTCTTCATTATTTAGGTTTGGGACACATCACATTAAACTAATAAATACCAAAAACAAGCCCATGGTTTTTACCAAAGGGGAGTGGAAAAAAATATTTTATAAGAAAAATGACCGAACATATTAAAATAATTGGGTTTCTTATGTAGAGGTGAGTCACACTCTGAAGGAAAACAATTTAAAAAGAAAAAATGTTTTATAAGTCTTGGAGGGTCCACAAAAGCTTTGTAAAATAAATAAAACAAAACAAAAATCCCATTATTTTAATTCTAAAACATATATTAGCCGAACATAATGTTTATAGTATTTTATTATCTCACTATTGGGTCATTATGATGTCATAAAACACATTATATATTTAAACGGTATTTAATTTTTACCCAAAAAATTTGACCGTCTCAGAAAATTATGAAAAATTCACCGCTGGATAATTTCAATTTCCTGATTCCAAAAATAATATTAATTTTATCTAAATAATTTTATAAATATGTGAATTTCTACTTTTAAAATAAAAACCAACATTTACTGAAAATTCATGGGTTTTGACAAAAAACAGTTTTCAAACCTTAATAAAAATTACAATTTTATTCCTAAAATTATATGATCATTTATATTTAATAAAAACTAATTTAATAATAATATTTTATTAAAATATTTTTCAATTCAAAAATTAATTAATTCATAAAAATATATTTCTTAGTTGAATATTAACTAAAAATACTATTTTTTGCATTAAAAACTATTTACAAAGTAACAATAATAAAATGAATGTATATTCATTATTATATACAAAAATAATGCACATATTAATAGTGATAATGTATTGTTACATAACTGCTTATAACACCCATATAAGACCAAAGGGTAAGGTGTGCGATGGTGACCGAATCTTGGGGTGGCTCAAATAACATTGCTAGGGTGGTAATCTCTATCAACTTACACTTCTCTCTTAAGTGGTTCTGCTCAAGATTAACGTATTCAATCTCGGCTTGGGATCAGTCAAAAGTGAAGGCCAATGATGCCACCTCCTTTCCAAGATCTGACAAATGGGCTTCATACGAGGAAAGTCTACTAGATGAGGCCATCGCTTCCTTTGTCCGAGTAAATTTGGACTTGTTAAAGCCTTATATATATACTAATCATGTGATCACTATTCAAAGACTATATTAGCAATGGTCAAAATTCATAATGTTATTTTAAAATCCAGAAACATAAAACTAATGATGTTCACATTTTATATAACCATATTAAGATATTTAATTAGACAAAGAGGAATTTCCATAAATTAATGTTTGGGTTGTTACAATCTTACCCCCTTAATAAATTTCACCCTCAAAATTTAATTTTCCCACAATAAAATAGATTTGGGTGACTTTCCTTCATCACTTCCTCTGATTCCCATGTCATTTCTTCAAACTTGTGGTTTTTGCAAAAAACCTTGATGAGGGGGATTTTCTTACTTCATAGAACTTTTTTCTCTACGATATAAGATCTTCACTGGTTGATCCTCGTAAGAAAGATCATCCTCTAGTTGTACTACCTATGTAGAGAGTACATTTGAAGGGTCTGGTATGTACTTCCTTAAGAGAGATACATGAAAGACATGATGTACGTTGGCCGTGGTAGGTGGAAGTGCCAGTCGATAGGCCACAACCCCAACACGATTAAGAATCTCAAAGGGGACAATGTACCTAGGACTTAACTTCCCTTTCTTTCCAAACCTCATGAACTTATTCCATGGAGATATGTGTAGAAATACCATGTCTCCGACTTTAAACTCAAGGTCGCATCGACGGTTATCTGCATAACTCTTCTGTTGACTCTAGGATGCCTTGATATGTTACTGAATGGTTTTCACCTTCTCCACCATTTCTTCGACCATTTATGGTCCTATCACCTTACACTCTCTGACTTCATCCCAACATGCCGATGTTCTGCACCACTTCCCATATAGGGCAACATAAGGTTTCATTCGGATGCTCAAGTGGAAACTATTATTATAGGAGAATTCAGCCAGTGGAAGATGTTGGTCCCACCTTCCTTTGAAGTCCATAGAACACACTCTCAAAAAGTTCTCAAGTGTTTGGATATTCCGCTCAGATTGGCCATCATTTTGAAAGTGATAAGCCATACTGAAGTTCAGCTCAGTATCTAGAGCATGTTGAAGACTCTTCCAAAACATAAGGTTGATTCTTGGATCTCGATAGGATAAAATAGATAATGGTACTCCATGCAGCCTTAAAACTTCCCTGATATATATCTGTACCAGCTGATCAAATGAGAAATCCTCACAAATTGAAATGAAGTGTGAAGAATTTTTAAGATGATCCATAATAACCCAAATTTCATTGTTGCCTTTGGATGTCTTCAGAAATCTGGTGATAAAGACCATGGTGATGTTCTCCCATTTCCATGCTGCTATGGGTAATGGTTGCATCACCCCCTTAGACTTCTGCCTCTCTTCCTTCACTTGCTGACACACTAGGAACTTTGATGTATACTTAGCGATCTCCTTCTTCATATTATCCCACCAATAATTCTCTCTGAGATCTCGATACATCTTTGTGTTTCCTGGGTGAATAGAGAAATTTGAACTATGCGCATCATCCAAAAGTTCCTTCTTCAGATCTGAACTTGAGGGAACACATATTCATTTCCCAAAACTCACAATTCCTTATTCTTTAAGCTTGAACTCCAAGGATTTCTCTTTTTTAATAGCTTCCACTCTCTTCTGAATTCCCACATCATCCTTTTGAGCATCCTTTAACCTTTCTAAAGGAGGCGGTTGAGCAATAATTTGTGAAAGGATTGATGATGTTACCTTATTTATGATTCCCATGTCCATCTTCATCAAATCTAAGAAGATTTTGTCCTTCTCAATTCTCATCAACGATAGAATTGCTGGGTCCTTTCTACTTAGGGCATCTGCCAAATTGTTCGCATTCCCAGGGTGGTTATGGATTGAGCAGTCATAGTCTTTAATCAGCTATAAGCATCTTTGTTGGCGCATGTTCAACTCTTTCTTTGTGAATATATACTTGAGGTTTTTGTGGTCCTTATATATTTCAAACTTCTCCCCAAAGAGATAATGCTGCCAAATTTTTAAAGCTAAGATCACCGCAGCCAACTCCAAATCATGTGTTGGATAATTCTTCTCATAAACATTCAATTTCCTTGAATCATAGGCAACGACTTTGTCATTTTTCATCAACACACATCCCAAGACATTATTCGAAGCATTACTGAATACCCCAAATTTTTTTCCACTTGTGGGTAAAGTGAGCACAGGCGTAGTGATAAGAATACTTTTAACTCAAAGATTTCTCCGCATTCATTACTCCAAAAACACTTTACTCCCTTCCAAGTTATCTTGGTAATAGGGTTAGAAAATCGCGATAAATTTCTCAAAAATTATCGATAATATCCATCTAACCCCAAGAAGATCCGAATATCCATTACCGACGTTTCCCTCAGCCATCCATTAATTGCATCTATTTCAGAGGGATCCACAGATATTCCATTGCTTGTGATGATATGTCCCAAGAATGAGACCTCCTTCAACTAGAACTCATAGTTGATGTAATTTTCATAGAGATTATCCTTTTGCAAGGTCTCTAGTATAGTTATTAGATGCTCCTTATAATCCCCCTTGATTTTGGAGTATATCAAAATATTATCTATAAAGACTACCAAAAATTTGTCGAGGTAATCCCTAAAGAATCTATTCATCATGTCCATGAATATTGCTAGATCATTAGTGAGTCCTAAAGGAATTACTATAAATTAATAGTGCCCGTATCTTGTTTGAAAAGAAGTCTTGGGGACATCTTCTTTCTTCACTTTTACTTGATAATATCCCGACTAAAAATCCACCTTAGAGAAGTATTGTTCTCCACACAACTGATTGAACAATTCATCAATTCGTGGCAGAGGATACTTGTTCTTTATCGTGATTTTGTTAATCACACGATAATCGATGAAAAGACTCATTGACCCATTCTTCTTCTTGATGAAGAGGACCGGTGCACCCCATGGTAAAGCACTTGGGCGTATAAACCCTTTATCTAGATTCTCCTATAGTTTTTTATTGAGCTCTTCAAGCTCAAAAACAGACATTATATATGGAGTCTTGGATATTGGAAATGCCCAAGGTATAAGATCAATTGAGAATTCAACATCCCTTCTAGGAGGAAGACTAGGCAATTCCTTGGGAAATAGTTCATCAAATTCCCTCACAATAGGCATGTATTCAAGGATGGTTGCCTCCTTAGACTCAATCATCTGGGCCAGATACACATGCTTTAGGGTAGTAATATCCATTCTTGAGATTACGGAGCTAAAGAAAATTCATATTCCTCCTTGAACTTGTATAGAATCGGGGGTTGATTCTATACATGGAGAGTGATTTACCTCTCACAGAAATTTATGTTGGATCCATATAAGGAAATCCAATCCATGTCAAGAATTTCATCAAATTCCACCAGAGGGATTATGGCAAGGTTTTCTGAGAATTTCAATCTACAGATTATGATAGGGGAGGAGTTATATTCATGGGATGCAATGATTTCCCCATTTTCCATACTCACCGAAATCTTTACTTCCATGATTTGTGGTGGTGATGGGATTGTTCTACTAAACTTTTGGGATATAAAAGAATGTGTATAACCTGAATAAAAATGTACATTAACTATTCTTGAATGAATAACTAGCATACCTATCACCACTTCGTTGCCGGGGTTCACTTCAATAGTAGTGATCGACAAAGCTCACCTTTGGTGCCTTGGAGGTTGTTGGTTGCCTTTGAAATTCCTTTTCTTAGGGAACTAATTTGCAAGATGCCCTAATTCTTTGAAGTTATAGAAATGAACAACACATTGAGGTTTAAATGGAGTGTTCCTCTCCTCAGTTGCAGTTGTGGGTATTTCTTTTCAGTAGTTAACGACTAGTTTCCCTTCTCTTCCACTCATAAAGCATTTCCTCATCCCCTTCAAGTAATTTCCAGGGTGCTTCTTTCCGCACCTTTGGCAAGTGGGGGTGCTGAATATTCTTAGCACCATTGGATTTATCAATCGTACCACCAGAATTGAAGTCCACATTACACTTATTATCCCCATGATACCCTTTGAGCTTATCCAATCTCCATTTTGAACTTGAGGGAACATCAGACAATTTCCTCATAACTGTCGATGTCACGGATCACCAATGCTTTCCGTAGGCTAGGTTTCAACCCACCAAAGAAGCAGCCAACCTTGTATTTATGGGTAACGACAAATCTAGAGGCATATTGTGAAATCCCTTTTATTTTTTCCTGGTACGCTCTGAAAGATTCATCATTTTTTCTCGAGGTCAAGGAAGCCCCTTTCCATCTTAAGTCGGAGGGCGCGTGGAAAATATTTATAAAAAAACATCTTCCGAAAATCCTTCCATTCCAAGGCCTCAATCTCTTTCTCAGGATTCATATTTTTTAATCAATTTCCACCATTGATTGACTTCACCTTCCATATGATAAGTATCTAGAAGAACCTTCTCTTGTTAGGAACATTGAAGGATGGAGAAGATATTTTCAATGGGGTTGATCCATTGTTCAACAATTAAGGGATCTAATGATTAATTAAAAGTAGGAGGCCTTTTTCTCATGAAGCTCCCTATAGAGACTTGTTATTTCTTGGGGGGTGGGGGGGGGGGGGGGGGGTTGAAATTTTCTCTTGAACCATGTTTCTATTCAAATCTTGAGTTAACTAAGAGAGAAGCGTTACAAAGTTCGCGATTCCTGCTCCCATCGAATTGGGCATCTCATTTTCACAGTCATCACATTGTTCATGACATTGGTTGATAGCCTAAGTCCTACTCATTCTGACCATTGGCTAGAATAAAAGGAAAGTTAGGGGTAACACATAAAGGGTAATCCAAGTAAAAAACTGATGAATTATAAATAACTTTTATTTTCTTAACTTCTGAATCCATAAGCTTCAATCTAAGCTATCCATGATCTACTTTCTAACATATATTCTTAGAAACATTTTTTAATTCCCTTAATAAGGGTTCATACAAAGATTTTGAATTTACCAAATCATATCCCCGAGTGTGTCATAACCAAGAGTGCATAATGACACATTTTTGTGCACCAATTCCTGTCCAAGTCTAGCTCAAAGCGTTTTTTTTCGAGTTTTACCCCTAAGATACATCTGTGCCAGAGCTGCCTCTACTTGCTCGTATCTAGACAAATATGTATTTTCTTGATAAACCACTTACTAAATACTCACCAATACTTAGGGATGTTTTTATTAAACTTATTATTTTCTCTAAGTCTTCACTAGGTTTTTCTTATCCTAATCCCAAAAATAACTAAACCTATCCTCTGATACCAACTATAACAACCCTGCTTTTTATTACACACATAAACCTGATTTATTACATAAAATAATCACTTTATACAACATAGAAGATTGATAGGTCTAGTTTATTTGGGGCGTAGGAAAATTACATAACATCTTAGAACATAAAACACACCACACCTTTATTGAAATCTTCCTTTACATGACCACTACATTCCCTCATACTTAGCATTGAATGGGATAACCTGAGGACATGCATAAGAAAAGGGTGAGCCATAAAGCCTAGTAAGGGAAGAAAAATGGAATAACATGAGGGATACAATACATGTTAGACAATAGGAATATCAATAGAGAACAAGATAAACATTGACATTAAGGCATGATAAATCATGATAATCATAACATGGAAATGTGGCAACAACACTTAACATGGAATTAGCATGAGCCGAGACTCATTGCACGTAAAGCATGAGTAAACCCTCATTACACATGAAGCATGAGTAAACCCTCATTAAACTTGACTTATCATGAGTCAAAAATCATTTCACATGATGTATCATGATACTCTACTTTACCCAATGCATTGGAGAGTTATCAGGGCACACCCTTCTTAAACATTTCATTTCATGCATAAGTGTGCCACATGGATCATATAACATGAAATAAATCAAAATCATAAGTTATTCCATGATTAAGTAATTTGGAATTAATAAATTTAATTAACATTAAATAGTTATATTTTCATAAAGTCGAATACCCTTGATAGAGACATGGGTTTGGTATTCACTATACAATATTCTTGGCTTGGAAAAACGCGGTGCAATTTCGCAGCATAATGACGTGACATAAGGATTCGTGAAAATCGTTGATGAGATAGAAAAGGTTGTATCATCATATGTACATGAAATGGACTGTAATGGGGTCATATGGATATATGTACTCAAAAATGTAATGGAATTTAGATGCATAATAAAAAATAATTACTTGGATGTAAAAGAGGAGAGAGAAACCCCTCACGGAATTTCAGCATGGTAACGGGTGTACATGAGAGGCTTTAATGAGAGATAAATTTTTCTACCATAATTGAAACATAAATAGTACAGTATGGGGGACGAGTGAAATCAAACCCCACCATTTTTAATTTAAAACAAAAGGGCATAACAACTTAAAGAAAATTTGACAAAAATGAGAAAGGAAGAAATCCCTTACTTGGATGTGTGATCCAAAAGGATTGAGAGAGGCTTGAGAGAGGCTTATTTGGAGCTTGGGGAACCTTGGGAGGATTATAGAGTGAGGATGGAAGGGTTTGGAAGAACTCCAAAGGATTTGAGTGAAGAGGAAGTGGGATCTTGGGTGGGTTTATATAGGAAAGGAGAGGGAATTCTTTATTATTTAGGTTTGGGATACCTCACATTAAGCTAATCAATACAAAAAACCATCCCATGGTTTTTGACTATAGTTTTTTCCAAAGGGGAGTGGATTTTTTTTATAAGGGAAATGTACTAACTTCTTAAAATAATAGGGTTACTTATGTGTTGGTGAGTCACACTCTCGAGGAAAACAATTTAAAAAGTCAAAATGTTTTATAAGTCTTGGAGGGTCCAAAAGAGCTTTGTAAAATAAATAAAACAAATATAAAATTACATTATTTTAATACTAAAACATATGATGGCCAAAAATAATGTTTATAGTATTTTATTACCTCACTATTGGGTCATTATGATGTCATAAAACACATTATATATTTAAACTGTATATAATTTTTACCCAAAAAATTCGACTGTCTCAGAAAATTATGAAAAATTCACTATTGGATAATTTCGAAGTCTTGATTACAAAAATATTATTAATTTTATCTAAATAATTTTATAAATATGTGAATTTATAATTTTAAAATAAAAATGGATATTTACCGAAAATTTAGGGGTTTTGACAAAAAAACAGTTTTCAAACCTTAATAAAAATTACAATTGCATTCATAAAATTATATGGTCATTTATATTTAATAAAATTTAATTTAATAATAATATTTTATTAAAATATTATTAATTCAAGAATACATTAATTAATCAAAATAGATTTCTTAGTTTAATATTAACTAAAACTATTATTTGTGCTTTAAAAACTATTTACAAAGTAACAATAATAAAATGAATATATATTCATTATTATATAAAAAATAATGCACATATTAATAGTGCTAATGTCTTGTTAAATAACCCCTTATAACCCCTACATAAGATTAAAGTGTAAGGTGTGAGATGATAACTGACTCTCGGGGTGGATCGAATAACATTACTCGGGTGGTAATCACTAACAATTTCCACTTCTCTCATAGGTGATTCCGCTTGAGTTTAACATATTAAATCTCGTCTTGGGATTGGTCAAGAGTGAAGCCCAATAACACCACCTCCTTTCCAATATCTGAAAAATGGGCTTCATATAGGGTAAGTCTACTGGAAAAGGCCATCGCTTCCTTTGTCTGAGTAAATTTGGATTCCTTAAAGCCCTATATTTATACTAATCATGTGATCATTGTTCAATGGATAAATTAGAAAACGTCAAAATTCATAATGGTATTTTAAAATATTGAAACATAAAACCAATGAAGTTCACATTTTATAAAACAATAATAAGACATTTAATTAGATCAAGAGGAATTTCCATTAATGAATGTTTCGGATGTTACAGTGTCTGAGAATAATTCCATCTGTTTCCTTAAACTAAAATTTATCCCAATTTTTCATAAATCATGTATCCTCAACACTTTCATGAAACATGTCATGATTCTATAGGAATAATTTAAATTACCCCCCTATAGATCAAAATGTCATCTATGAAAACTTCAAGGAACTTATCTATCATCATATGGAAAATATTTTTCATGCACTATTGAGAAGTAACAGGTTCATTGCTCATTCTAAAAGACATCGTCCAACAGAAAAAAGTTACATACAAGAATGTGAATGATGTACTTTCTTAGTCCTCAAGTGCCATAGTAATTTTTTTTATACATGTAATAACCATCCAAGAAACTATAATATTCATACTTGTAAAATCTCTCCAAAATCATATCAATGAGTGAAAGGGGAAAATGAAAGTTTCTTATTACATCATTAATCATTATATATTTAACTAAAACTCTCATTATTTTCACTGTTCAGGTGGAAATCAGCTCATAATCCTTCTTCACTATGTCTATTCCAACTTTATTTGGAATGGCCTAGAGTTAGTTCACCCATTCACTATTTAAAATTGGTTTAATTATTCCTTCATCTAGAAAATTTAACACATATTTTCCATCAAATTAATTTATAATATGATTTAATTTTTTTGGAGGGTTTTTAAGTTGGATTCCTCCCATATTCTAATCTTACTTTATGGGTTAAAATTGATGGATTGATTACCGTGATACTTGAAATTACCCATACAATTTCATTCTCCATTTGTTTTAACACTTCAACATGATATTCATATTATTAATTTCAATATAAATCAATGGATGTTCCTCACCTTCCATTAAGAATATTTAGAAAATATTAATAAGGATCTACTTTATCTCCATCTTTGGTGATCACAAAAATAATAGAGTTAATCTTGGTAAATTCTCACTTAAAATACATTTTATGGCCTAAAAACATTATTCTACTTACAACTATCCACTAACTCTTTCTTATTTATCAATATATTATTTAGAATACACTTTATCCTCCAAATATTTGGTTTCCAAAATTATATAACTTTTTTTAGTGGCAATGATGAGATAACAGTTTTTTAGTTCATATCCATGTTTGAATACTTTAGTAAGATGAAATTTAAATTGTTTATCTCTCACTTATAAAATCAAACATATTTTCTTTAAATTAGTGAGGTAATTTCTAGTATCATGGATAGTAAGACCCAGAGTGTTCAAAACCTATCCCGATTCTTCCATATCTAGAATCATAAATTCAGTAGGAAAATATACTTTCCCACCATTACTAAGTCATATTCAAGGATAACACTAGGATGCTTCACAAACCAATTCACTAACTACAACATAGATTTCATGGGTTTTAGATTACTTTACCTATGATTATTGAATACATTTTGTAGAATCAAGTTTATAGTAACTCTTAGATTAAAAAGGTCCTTCCCAAATGGAAAATATCCTATCTTGTGAGGAATAAAAAATTACCTGGATCTCTAAGCTTTTCTGGGAGTTTCCACAATACTACCCCTAAGAAATCTCCACATAATGAAATTATGACCAAGTCCCCACACTTATTTTTGTTCAAGAGAAATTTCTAATGGAATATTTCTTATGGTGACTTTTTTGAGATCAACTCAGAAAATAGAATGTTTATGTGAAACAACTTGAAGATCTATGGGAACTTCTTATACTATTCCTTTATATTCCTACAAAGAATCCAATATGAAAAAGGAATAGGTGGTTGATGTAACTGTACTTTATTATTTTTAGTTACTATATTAATTATCTTGAATTATTGGTTTTCTTGGGTTGAATTCCCATCCTTCACATCTTTCCTTGACACGATCTATATTTTCAATATTTTTCATCTTTTTTGAGACTATGATTCCTTATTACCCTATAGATACCATCCATTCAGAAAGGTATTGGCCTTAACCTCTTCTCTTGGTACCACTATGTTTCTTGGAAATACTTAAAGTGGATTCTTTTCCAGGTTTTGGGAAAGATTCCCTAAACATACCTCTCTATATTGTGGATCAGTACCTAAATATTTTCTAATTATTATATATGATTTTAGAGTGTGATATTGGATTGGCCATCATTATAATAAATTCATCATTTTGAAAAATATTATTTTAACTGAACTATATGTATTTTTCAAATAGTTTTTTAGAAGGGTTTTTTGGAACAAAATTATTCTTAAATTGTAAATAATATTTTTTGCGATTAGCATTTTCAATAGAAAAGAAGTTCAATGATCTTAGTTTTGAAGGCAAAGAGCGTTCTATGCAAGGGGGAACTTTTTACAATAGAATCACTATTTTTTTATAAACATTCCTTTATATTTGATTTTATTCATGATAAGATCTTCATTTCGATCACAAAGAAACATGCTACAAAGTATTATTTTTCATAAAATTGAGAATCTGTTGTGAATAACCTTAGTGGGAAAGGATTATTTTCAATAGAATGGATAATCATAAATATTTTTTTGTGAGAATATATTATTTGGAATGTAATGAAGATATTTCCAAATAATCATCTGAGTAAGATTATTTTCAATGTGTAGGATTGTAAAAGTTTTATAATATAATACAAGGGGGTGAAATATAGTTTAAATTTTTTTTAAACTTACAATCTCCCATCACCTTGAATATAAGAGAGTATATCAAAATAATAATTATTCTAAGATACACTATAAATTTAACAGTATGAAATAAGTAAATACTAAACAATATAAACATTGTGTAAAATTCATAGTGGAAATATAATGTACTTTTTATAAAAAATGATATAACAAAACTTAAAGAACCTCCAATAAGTAAGGCCTTCGCTTTCAGCGAAGTGGATAAAAAGTCTATAAACCCAAATTTAGGTATCCTTAATTTTCAACCTATCTAAATTTTTGTGTTCCAAACCATGGAATCACTTGATGCACTTCATCAAACAAAGCTCTCCAACCCTTTCCCTCAGAGACCTAAATAAACAGAATCAAACAAATAATGAATACAACAAACAAGCATAAATTATTTATAATAGAAACCTCATAATAATATGCTCTAAGTCAAAATCTATAAATATTATAATATGAAGTTCACTAAATTACAAGATTTTGTCAAAAATCAAAAGAAAAATCTAGATTTTATATAGTCAATTAACTTATTATCCTTGAGTTTGAAGTCTTATTTGTAGACATCAGTAAAAAAGCTGCAATGGTTTGATCCTGAATTTCTCGGGACCAGTTACAACAAAATCAGACATAACATCTTTTCCTTTCAGTGGATTAAACACTACAAAAATTTTTCCTACTATCATCAGGTACAAGACCAGTATGATTCCTTTAATATTGTTCTGTCTACTAGAAATGGTAAAACATCATCTAGTATACCTTGTACATCCCAACCCAATAGGCTTCGTATGACTCTTCCTAATGGACTTTATTTATATCCATTTTATATCCTTTGTATATATCCATATGATACACATGGTTAGTATCCATCCATTAAACCTTATAAGTCTCTGCCGGATAAAATTTATAAAACTATGTTTGATAAAGTAGAAAAAATCCCTCCATTACATTTGAACATATCCATCCAGTAAAAATGAATTTTTCCATTTAGTAGGAATTGATATTTTTTGCACAACATTATACTTTGTAATAAAAAAATTATAAGTAGAAAAAATATAAGAGTCAATTGTGATTTAAAAAAGTAAGAGATGAAAGAGATATTTTGACTCAACAAGATGGACCCTTTGTAAATTGGACGGTAATACATTATTTACAATGGGATCTATCAACCACTAAAACTCTCTGATATATATTTATTTTTTTATGGTTATTTTTAAAATTTATTTTTTAAAAGTTATTGATTTTTATTTATATTTTTTAAGCAAAGGTTAAATATATTTTAATATTTCATTATTAATTAAAAATATGATATTTACAAATAAAACATGAGTTTAAAGGTATTTTTAAAATTTATTTTTAAATAGTTATTAATTTCATGTTTTTAATTATTTATTTTTTATTGGGGTTTATTTATCTTAATATGATGTGTTATTAATTGTTTTTATTTAATTATTTTTTTTAGTTTTTAAATATACTATCATTTTAAATATAAAAAATTAATAAATTAGAATAATTTAATATCATTATTAGTGTTAATTGTTAAATCAAAATTTCTGTTAATTAATAATATTATTATTAGAATTATATTAGATAAATTTAATTTAATGAATAATTAAAATAATATATATTTATAATATAGGCTATAGTTAAAAAAATCACAATATTATAATAAAACATAATTTATAATATAATAAATAAAACTTTATTTTAGTATGAAAAACATAATCTAAAATAATCAATTTTGGTTAAAAATAGAAAAAATTATTAGAACTATAAATAATTTAATATGAATAATAATTTATAAATAAAGAGTACTCATTAATTACTATAAAATCTTATAAATTAAAATATTTATTTAAATAAATAAAACAAACTTAAAAAATATAAGTACAATACTAATTAGTGAGTAACAAACTAAAAAATATAATTCCTATTTATTATTATGGTACCTTACTTAATAAAAAGTAATAATTATTGAAAACTAATCTATAATAATAAATGTCATTTTTAATTAGAAAAAATAAGGAAAATATAAATAATTAAATAAAAATAAATAAAAATAAATAATGAATAGAAATTAATTTTTTAAATTTTTATAAAATATTAAAATTAATTTAAAATTATAAATACTAGTTTAAATTTAGGAAAATAATTGAAATTATAATAATTTAATATAAGTAATAATAAATAAAAAATGAATAACCATTAATTATTATAAATTATTAAAATTAATGCACCCCCTCAATGATGCTGTTATGATGTTGTTTTTAATGATTTTTTTAATATTATATGTGTTTAAATTTTATAGTAAATGTTTGTTCATAGTTTTTCGTTTTTACTTATTTTTTTTTATTTTTATGTATTTTTAGTTATTTGTGATAAATTTATAATTTTGTTGCAAATCATTTTTTTGTGATAGAAAATTAAAATTATCCCAAATAAGTTGGCCTAATATTATTTATGATGAAATTATAATTTTCATCATGAATAACATTTGTCAATACTATTTGTGTAACACCCCAACCCATATTTCTTGAACAATGCCTGAGTAAGTGTCACTACATGACCTTAGAAACACCATCCTGTATTCTAGAGGCTATCGACTGGTGTAAAGGGAGTAGTATAGTCATGGGGATACTATTCCCTCTAAAATAAGGTCTTGGGGGTCTTACGTGAATTTATTGAAAATTCAGCATGACCCGTCTGTATAATAGATTTCCCAAAAACTTATAAAACTAAAATAGGGATCCATGCGGCCCCTCATAGTACAAAATAAAAAGCTAAAAACTCTCTGCATGATACATAAAAAAGATAAGAAATAGATAATCATGACATTTTCATATTATAAGACAATGATATACTGTCCAGTACACATGGTAAAAAACTAAAAGTAAACAGGCCTCTGACCCAACTCATATAATCACCCTATTGAATCCTTGGACTCTATGAAATGATAACTGAGACACATGTATAACTCTATGTGACACCAATTCCATGAAAGAAAATATGAAGGTCTACCCACATACATCGAAACCCATGTACTGTACACATGTAGGGTGTGAGTCCAACAACCTAGTTGAATTCCCTAGTGCCTTAAACATACTATGTATTATAGTGGTCAAGTAGATGTTCATGATATATATATATATATAAGGAATGAAATTCATTCCTTTACAACACACCCATTGAAAAATATAAGATGCAATGCACATAAAAGCATATAAGTCTAGTCATTATGTGCCAACTAGGGCACCATGAGTCACCTCTTGCCACAAAACAACCCATACATGAGGATTCTTGGTAGGGTTCCTGAGTAAGTCCTCTAACTATACTCAAATGTGTAGGGTTGGGTGTCTCACAAGGTCTTGGCCACTACCCTCTCACGCAGGATATGCCTTATCTAAACCTCATCCACATCAAAACAAGTATCATCCACTACCATATCATTCAGTTAGGGTTAGATAAATACAAGTGGACCAGTACCCACTCTCCTAGGGTGGTCCCTACCAATACCCTCTCACTCAAGGGAAGTCCATACTTCATGAACACTTCCCTTGTACCCGGTTAAGGGTCTCAAAACCACCAGATAGACTAATAACCTCTTAATGAGTGTGGTGCCTACTAGTACCCTCTTACTTAGGGTAAGGATATACATCCTCCAATATCTTCTCACTCATGATAGGGTCACAAATAGAAATTTAAACAAATAAAAACAAGTATAAAGACACATTCAATGCACACAAATAACAAAAATAAAGAACAAAACCCATCTAATATCCTATATTATCATTGCTAGGGAACACATCCCTCCAGACCAAGACCCATATCTAATCTATATCTCATCACCCATCACAAAACTCTATGTGTATTATACCATCCATCTAGACCAATCCACCACTTTGTTACTGAAATCAATATCAATAACCAATATAATTAACTTTCCTCATTATGAATCCACATACACACCAGGTATCTATGAATGATAATAACAAAAAATATATTATATTTGGAAAACAGGGCATCACCCTCATGAGTTAAAATGAACCAAAACACTCAACCAATCCCTATATAATTTCATTTAACAATTGAGCTAGAATACCCTCTTGAGAACTATTTTAAAATGGAACCACATTCCATATTACCCATGTTATACCCTTGGCCAAAATCCTATAAAAAAAATCCTTAGAAATCCCCACATTAATTTTAAAATTACATTTCAAAACCTAATCTCTAAATAAAAAAACTTCATTAAAAATCTCATTTGAGCGAAATCCCCTTTAAAATCCTATTTTATAATGGAAATCTATTATTCCTTAATATTAAACTCACCCCACCAAGGAAACGATAAATAGGGCCACTATAACTCATTTGACTAAGGAATTCCACCATCAAACCTTTTAGAAATCTATGAAGCCCATATGGACTATTAGGTTGATGTGAGCCTATACTAATATATGTATAGATCATACAATTCAAGCTCATGAATAATAATTAAAATTATACAATATGAAAATAAAATCACCAATCGAACAAGATAATTTGTAAATTCAAGGTAAATAACCTCACTAGATGATCTATAATCCATATTAATCTTATACAGACCTCCTCTAAGTCTTTGAGAACCTAACTCTTTAATAAACACCATCAAATTAATAAAATAAACTGTTAAAACAAAAAAGATAATTTTAATAATCTACACTAAGATCCGTGAATAATTTTATGACATCATAACCACAAGCAATGAGGTGTGACCCACTCTTGAAACACACCCAGGCCTAGGTCACAGAAAATCTCCAAATCAAATTCCTTAATTGATTAACAATGTCACCCAAATTCACAGAAAATTATAATTAAATAAGCAAATAAACATACCTATATGAGATAGATGAACAATTACTTTAATTACTCCTACCAGGATGTCCGGCACAATCCACATCTAAAATCCCCCTCTAGAGGAATGATTTCACCATGATCTGGTGAAATGATCTCTCTAAAACCCTAGACAAACAACTCAAAATTATTGCTAAATGAAGAAGAGGAACAGGGGGAAGTTAGAGAGGGATCTTACCTCGATTCCACATAATGAACCACTATTGAACAACCAGGATAAAAGGGTGATAGAAAAAGGGGATAAATAAATATCCAAGAGGACTCTTCCCAATTATTACACTATCCAACACCAAGGGAGCTGGGGGGGTTCCTAATAAGACCCCCCCCACAATTTACCTAAAGACCTGAGAAAAAATATACACAACATTTCACCACAACACCACTATTGGGGTTTCATTGAAACACCACCCTGAGGGTTGTAGTGAAACACCACCCATTTACTAACATGGTCATGACATGATCATTGGGTCCCAATGAAACTAAACCAATCCATGGTCCTGGACCTTATCTATCCACCATCGTGGTGAGACCCTTCTCCGATCATAAAAAATACTCCAAACTAGAGATACCATTATTGAGGATATCCTAGTGACAGTATGGCACTCTAGGGTTTTAGTGTGACCACCCTCTTCTGCTAAAAGTTTACTTATGAATCATTGTAAACTTACTCCAACCTTAACCTAAGAACCCGAGAAACCAACTGGGCCTCAATATTCATCAAATAATATCTTCTTGAGATTTTATAGTACAAAAAGTACTAATCCAAGCTTCAATTATAGAAACATACATTTCTCTATGCCAAACATTAAAACTTCCTTTGAAATTTAGAACCCATAAAACAAGAGTGATTTCAATTTGTGATAGAAATGTGTATCCAAAACAAATATTATCACACCGAGATAAACTATGAAATTCTTTCACAAATAAAATAAATAGAAATTAGATTTTCCATAATACGTTATTTTTAATGAATTACATTCATAATTAACTTTATGAAAGATGAATTCATTACAAATAACCCATCATAAAAAGTATTATTTTGGATGTGAAAGGGACTTGGAATTTTTCTTGATGTCTT
This sequence comes from Viscum album, assembly GCA_963277665.1. NCBI lineage: Eukaryota > Viridiplantae > Streptophyta > Magnoliopsida > Santalales > Viscaceae > Viscum > Viscum album. The sequence goes on from OY728121.1 coordinate 771,084,479, forward strand.
GTTTCCAAAATCCTTAAAAGAGGTAGTTCCTCTTCTAATTATGATTGGAATTAATACTACTTTTGTTGAAACTAAAAATATGTATTCTTAAATTATTGGAGAGGATGTAAGGTTTCTTACAACCCTTTGGGAAATCCCATAGGAATTATAGCATGAATATTATTCTACCATCTTCTTTCCCTCTGGCCTTGACATTGAGAGAATTGAATTTCTCTATGTCTAAAATAGTTTTTATAATTTGGTTAAAGCTTATTATAGTTAAAAAAGTTACCACACATAATGGGTTTTCATTTAATCATTTTATGTATCCTTGAAAGATATGAGATCCTCCGCACATCTTATATGAAACCACTTGTGAAGGATTAGAGTTCACTCCCTGATTAGGGATTAACAAAATTCTCCCACGCCTCATTGGTATATTCTCTATCATATTACAATAAATTTTAGATGTAAATCTAAATTTTCAATATATTTTATGATGGAAAATATTTTCCTACAAATATCTGTTTGATTTATTCCTAGGTCATGATATATCCTTGAGGATGCAACTTCAAACACTACTAGTCACACCCTAGTAAATAAAATGGAAGGGTGTCAAGTTGGATAACATTATCAGATACTCCATTATTTTTAAAATTTATATAAATTTGAAAAAAATATCAAAATATAACCAAGGGTATCATCATTTTTATTTCCTTTAAATTGACCACCATTCTAGATCATCTACATCAAACTCAACTTCAACTAAAAGTTGTTAGCTTGAATGGGTATCCTAGAAGTACATGGTGAAACACAATTTGTAGATAATAGTATATAATATATCCATCTAAAATCTTTTGGTTACTATTTTATACTATCTATGATTCTTTCGAGCTATACCAATGCTGCAAAAGTTTCTTAGTTTTCAATCCCTACTCTCTAGTTGTAAAACTAATAAGAATTGTTTTATGGGTTGAATTCAATGGGTTACTTGAAATCCAAGATCACAGATCACATGCATATTTTTTTTATCAAACACCATTAATCATTAAAAAAGGCCCAAATAATCATTCACATAAAATCTAACAAATGGTAAAAATAGGAAAATGAAATAAAATAATTAAAAAATCATTAAATAGTCGATCATTTTGTTAGTTTTGTTATCATTTCCATTAAAATGATGATAAAAACATGATGCACCCATAAATATTTTTCACCTCCGGATGGAATTGAATCAAATATGAGAATTTTTATTCCTAGTTCCAAAATCACTAATACTATAGAAGTTTAGTAAATGAATTATGTTTCTTAAGTTTCAATCACTAGGATATAAGGATCTTAACCAGTATAATCATTATCTATTGCTGGTTTAGAAAAATGATGTGTAAAACCTTTTTTTTAAAAAAATATTGACAAATTTTTCTAAATTAAGGATGATGGTTGTGTAGATAAAAATATTGGATTGATTAAAACTTTAGATGATAAATAGAGGTGATGGCTTGATTGTACATGGTATTTATTAAAAGATGATAATATAATCAACTTGTGAATCAGAAAGATTTATTTGTAGAAATAATTCTTGAAATAACTGATTCAATTAGATAGTGAAAATTAGAAATTCCCAGTTCTATTTAATTCCCCTTGCAGAGGAAACATAATAAGGTCTATATTCAGTAAGACTTTTCTCAAAGAAAAAGGAGAATTAAGTCCAAATCTTGCTCTCCCATTCTCCTCCACCACATTGGGTTCATCCCCTAATTTCCATCACCTTCTCTAAGTGACAAAAATATAAGATTAAATTAGTCTCAATGTGATATTAATCTTGTAGCACCCCAAGCTTCCATGGTACATTTCCCTTTGAATAATGCAATAACATGCATTGTACACAACTTCGAGGTTCTAACACACTGCGACCAATCAAAGTTTCCGTTATGAATAGTAATACCCACTTTTTGAAATTTTATAAATTTTATCTATCATAATGTACTTAATTTTTGAATTCCGAATATCGAAATTAGCTTAGGGTGATTTTTTGGTATTTTTTTGAAAACTTTCAATTTTTGATGAATAATGAAAAACACTGATTTATAGTTTAAAACCAAATTTTTATTTAAATAATTATTTATTTTATTTAAATTTATTTTAGGTCAAAATAGATACATAATACCTATATATGTTCAATATAATTCAAATTAAAGGTAAAAATGATATTATTATTACCCTAACACATGTCCTAATTCTATTGGCTAAGTATAATTTGACTAAAAAAACCTTATGAATAAAATATTAACCTCTTTGGTCCACTTGGATTAGATTAGGACATTTATTATTATTTAATTCAAAGAAGAGTTAAAAGAGTAAAAATCAAAGTTTAATAACTAAAACATTTTTAATATAGGGTTATACATAAGATAAATTCAATTAAAAATATTAATTAGAAATATAAAAATATTTCCTATATAATTTTATTTTATTTATAATTTTTAGAAATTAAATAATTTAATTTATTTATGACACAATGGTGATGTAGTAATTACCTAATTAATGAAATATGAAAATAATTGATATTATAAGTTTCCAAATAAATGTAATTTGAGACTTTATTAATTAAACTAATTTTATAGGTTAATATGACATATTAGGGTTGGTTAGTTGAATTTTTTTGAAGTAATTATTCTGTTATGAATTTAGCAAAAACAAAATATCAAATAGTGTCAAAATTGACATAAAAGAGTTTTTAAAACAAATAATATATTATTAATTGATATTCTATTCCTAAAAATATAAGGTTTGGACAAAGGAACTATATAATGATAGGTGTATTATTAGTTAACCACTTGGGGTTCGCTTGGAAGTATATATTATGTTTATTAACCATGTAATTTAAAAATACAAAGAGACATGGTAAATGTAAAACTATTTAACTAAGAGTTAAATCTAAAAGATAATGTTAATATAGTGAGCCAAACCTGTCTAAAACCTATTGGTTGTGTGGTTTTCGACCCATACCCACCGTATTCTTTAAATAATCCATTTTTATCCATTAGAAACTGAAAATGTCTTTATTATAAAATAATATTTCTAGCTTTTCGTAAGGTGCTCCTCACCCCTCTTATAAAAGGGCACTCCCCCTTCTCTCTAATTCACACCATAAAAGCCTTTTGGATCGGCCAAACCTACCCAAATATCCTCTAAACGTCCCTCACTTAATCCTATAGGCCTTACTTTAGTCAGAAAGCCAACTTAAGGATCCCTTTTGATCAAATCAAAAGGAAGAACCCAAAGAAGAGGTAATAATTTCACCACCCTCTTTCAAGTTTTTTCTTCTTCCACTTCTTCTTTATTAGTTATTTACATTCTAAAATATTAACTCCAATATCTTATATATACTGTGATGTAATTATAAATATGGTACAACCATATTCATTATTCTATCCATCCTTTGAATGACATGTCACCATACGTGCGTACGTACAGATTACCATCTCCACGTCCTGGTGTAATTCTTATTCAATACATTGTTATTTGGATGGGTATCATAATGATGTGTAATTCATGTAAATAATAAATATAACATGATAATGATTCTTTATATATTATATAACATCCAATTATATATTATTATTATACCATAATAATTATATTGTCGCTCGTGCGTACGTACGGATTACCATCTCCACGAACGCGATGAGATTCATTCCCCATCGTATCCATTCAAGACTAATTTTCATTAGATGATTTAAAATAATATTTAAATACTTGATATAATTCTGGATATGAATAAGATACATCCCATCCATAACAAATATGACTGACATAACAAATAATATAAAGGAAAGCAAATCTGTTAACACCCAAAACAACGATAATAATAAGATATTATTAACGAAACAATGTTAAAAGATCATATATGATATCATATTAATGTATATGATTATTGTATAATTTAATAACAATTATTTCACCATTATACAGGTGGTTAACCTACCCTAGAACAAGGAAAAGTACAAGGTAAGGGTTAATTTCACAATCTATTTATTATCCGAGGTTGTTTTTACGTATGTATCTACTGGGAGCACTTCATCATCAACATCCATGTTTCATAAAAATGTATTTCAAAATATTCTTACTATTTTATAGACTATGGGTTAAATTAATTTATACCCTTGTTTGAATTTTTATAAGATGTTTATAAAGGAATCTTTCCGTCATTTTCCAAACAAGGTCCTTTTTAACCTTTTCGAGAGAATTAAGGTAAGAATGTATTTTTTAACTTATACGGCGGGTGCGACTATTTTCCGCTATTATAAAATCATAAAATTTTCCCTTAAAATATTATAAGAATATATTCAAAGTAAATGTTTTCTTTTATAATTATGTGACTTTTAAATGATTTCCAAAAAAGAGATATTTCTCTCAAATAGTTTTGATTTCATCTTTGTCAACATCCTTTGATGGATTTTAATCTTATTTGAAGTTGATTTATTATGATACCAAAATTACATATTATATTGAAGGTTTTGTGATATGTTAGACTCTTGATGTGTTATTTTTATACCATTAATGGTTTATGGAGAAATTATTGACATTTATTATGCTAGTTTTAATACGAATGTTTATGTTATGTTTAAATTGTTCATATGAGGAATGAATTGGACTTAGTAAGTGACAGGTGGAGCCCGCTATAGCTCCTCGATGCATCCGTAGGTCTCATGAGACAAACTAGTGTCTTGGAACAAGGACATGACAAAATCTTATTTATAATCTTGCCACAAGGCCTTTACTATGTGGTTATGATAGTTTGGCATTATGCATTACATCATCGTGAAAGTGGTTATTGATATTTCATGTGATTATTTGACTAGTAAAATATCCACGTGAATAAGTAAATGGAATTATTTCATTTTATTTTTTCCATATTATGCTGAAGTTCATGTTTAAAAGGATTTTTTTTAGTTATACATTGCCTTAAATGTTTATGCTTATTTATGATATTTTCCGCTATATTGTTATCCTTACAAAGCATCTGAGATCACCCCTTTCTATGTTTTATTTTTCCCAGGATGTGAAGAAGTATTTTATGACTGACCTGCAGGGATAATCTGAGGGGATATGAGTGTGGAATATGGAGACTATGTTGTTTTAGTTTTTCACTTTATCATGTAATGTAAGAATTATGAATGTATCTAGTGTTTCCAAGGGTACTAAACTTATCGGTCTTTAGAGACTTGATCTTTTGTGATCATGCAATGTTATGTAATAATGCACCGAATCTGGGTAACTGGGGTCAGGGCGTTACAAATCTAACACATGTGACTCATAGATTATATTAATAATTTATGTTAAACCCTTATGCTCCAACTCTATCCACAATCCATTAAGAAACCACTCACTCATGATGGATTGGTAATTTATCATAAATGAATGATTAGACTCAAGGTTTGGGAGAAATTTAGTTGAAGGGGTAGATAGTAATCCAATTATAGAAATAAAATAATAAAATTTATCTACCATTCATAGTAAATATAAATCCAAAAGTATGAATCAAAAAAATTAGATTCTCAAAAGTAATGTTCGAATACCTCCTTAGATGTATCCTCCAAAAATTTCTTCATCCTATGGTTTCTTATCTCTCTCAATGGATTCAAAAATCTAGAACCTATAAAATTATATTAGTCTATATAATAAATACATTAGGAACTACCACAATGAAACCAAATTGATGATATCATGGAGAAATAAAAACAAAGTTTCTCTATTATGTGTTGTCTAACTCCATTACCCAAATGGATTAAAGTGGTGTAAAGGAAAAAAAACTTCATTGAGTTATGAGACATTAAAAGATCATGTTCTATTACCTATGATATTTTTGAAAATAGCTTAACCAGATTTGACACACCCTCATGTAGTTTATGGTGAAGATAATTTCTATATCATGACTTTCATATAGCCAAATTCAAATTGTTCTTCTATTTTCTGACCCTCCAAACCATTGTGAATCAGCTGTGGCCTAGATGATGACATATTCTTCAAATGTATAAGATATTATTCTTACACATCTCTCTAATATTCAAAAATAATATTATGAAAAATTACCCTGGCCTTACATTTTTAGAAATTATTTTCCTTGGAAATAATCTCACATGTCACTGTGACATAAAGGAATAGGTTGTGACATGTTATCTGACAAAAATTATAAATTTTAGAATGGAAAGGACCTTTATGTATTCACAATGATGCTCATGGATACTCTTACCCATGATTTGATTCAAGTGTGTCATGGAATGACATACTTTGTGCCATATTATGATTATATCTCACAAAACAATCATCCAATTTTATAGTTATGTCAGAAAAATTATACAGGAATAAAATTTGTATATATGAACTATTTCTGGAACAAATAATATTATGTAAATATATAACCGCCTATTAGTGGTTCACCAAAATCCAAATATTCTCTCTTAAATATAATCATATATAATTGTCCCTAAGAAGGAATTTTCTATTTTCCAGCTTTAACTAAGATATTTCTATTTTATATACAAATAATTTGTATATAAATTTTACATTTCTCTATATTTCAATAATTATTATATGTATGGTGTATAAAACCTTTATATACTATTCTCCCCAGTTCAAAAATTTTAGATACACATACATATTTCATTCATAATTCACAAAAATAATAAAAAATCCATTAATTTTAAAGTAAAGAAATTTTATTTAATAAAATAGACAAAAAAATATAAATAAAAGAGAAAAAATTATACCACTAAGATTATTATTGAAAAAATTATGTGCATAGATCAGTGTCATCAATTCATCATTTTACTTATAGTAAATTCTATAAAAGTATTTTTCAAATGAAAGTAAAAATTGATACTCATTTGATAATAAATTATATTATAAAAATAAATGAATCATAATCATTAAAAATTAATTTGATATTAATCTTAGTGAAATAATAATCTTAATTTAGTCAAATTTTTAGACAAGTGAACAACTTAAGAATTGTTCGTAATATTTTAAGAATTTTTTGTGTTAAAATTATCCATTATGGGGTCAAAAAATGTTTAATTAGTTTAATAATTGTATGAAATATATTCTTATGATAATCATGGATATATTCAATTAAGGTTTCAAAGGAATTTAATATAAGATGACCAAAGAAACTCTAGTCTCAATTCATATATTCAATGTGATTGAGTGTGAAAATGAATTGGTAAGACTCAAAAATACTCTCTAAGGCCTATTATAGATATTGAAATTCATTTATTTCTATCTATTTAAATTTTATTAAAATCAATATTAGAAAATGGGCCTATTTAAATAGTAAAAAATGATTGAAATAAGCATTTAGATTATGGCTGTAGACTAGGACCATGGTCTAGTGGACAATGGAAACTGTTTTGATAGGTGTATCCTCTGGCCATGGTCCACATGGACCATTTCCTAGTGAAAATACATACATGATATGATCTTATGGCTATAGAACCTGTAAAATTTTTAACAATTTTATGTTAGGGTGGTTTTATCCTTTGAAATAATATATATATATATATATATATATTTATATATATCTATAACATTTTTCCATTAACCAACTACACACCATGTGTATTTACACACACACAAAGGTATTGTATATTTATATTTATAATTATTACACATTTAACAAATGAAAATAATGTGGGTCTAAGTGGACCTATGGCCATAGTCTATGTGGAAAATTTCTATAGTTAATCACCTATGGCTATAACTTATGAAGATAATGACTATAATTAAGGATTCATTCCATAATCCACATAGACCATGGATAGAGGTGGCGCCATGTTTATCTATGGTCATGTTCCACATGGAATGTAGTTTTAAGACACCTATGATGATGACCATGTCAACTGGGGATATTTAAACCTGGATGTATATCTATTTTCTAGTATTGAATGTGAATGAGTCCAATAAATTTTAACCCAATTTTCTTAAAGTGTTGAGGATTAGTGAACCGGGAATGAGATGTCCAGTGTTTGGTACTATATTGATAGTAAAAATGGGTAAAATTTTAAACTGGAAGATGAAAAATTAACTATAGAATCCAACATCATTTCCTCATATAAGTAATCATGGTCATCAAAACTGAAATGTAGGTTCATGAGGATTGAAAATTATTTCCATATAATGGAATTACTAAAGATACTTGATGTGGTTTATGAAACTCCATAGAGATTTTATGACATGTATCACTGTTATAGTAATAAAATCATTAATTTTTGAATGGTATATGATAAAAAATACATTTTTTAAAATTTTTGTAAATATATAGGAGTACAAAATAAAGGTTAAAAATGAAAGGATGTTATAATGTGTATCTAAATGATCAAGGAAAACATTTTTGTATCATGGAGTTGAATGCCAAGGAATATTTCAAGATCTGATGGAACTAAATAAAGGATGTGTATAATTATCTCATTTATATTGTGTGATAAAAGATGTTTTTTGTGTAAATAAGGAATTGTTATGAATAATATGAAATGATGCATTAATATATATGGTTTATGATTCATTAGATTCTATTATATACTTGAGAAGAAGATAAGACTATTTTTTTATTCATGATAAAAGATATTATCCATATGTTTATTAATATATGATGTATTTGTCCCCACCACCCACTAGTGGGATATTTTAAAATATAAATTATTATTTTTACTTAAATATTCTAAATACACAATAAACAGTATAAGATATTCAAACAGTAGTTTAATTGTTAAATATTTCCAATAAAGGAAATAAATTTTATTTCCTAACATAATAATTTTGTGTATATTAGTATATTATTCTGAATGGAATATAGTTTCTAAGAATCTAATATGAGTATGTTTAGACTTGGTGAAGTTCATAGATTAAAAATTAATGTATTACACTCATCAAAATACAAAGTGAATGTCACCTAATATCATAAAAGGATTCAGGGTATATCGATAAATAAACATTTAAAGATTTATATTTAATTACCATAACTAAATGAATATTACTTTATATTCTAAGCGAGTTTAGGGTGTGTTGTTAATAAATAAATTAAAGAGTTATATATTTTTACCAAAATAACATCAATGATTTTTTGATGGAAAGAGTTCCATGAATGATGATGATGATGATCTTAGAAAGAGTTATATGTTAACAATAAAAGTTATTAACATTATAAGATGTGATGTTTTGATTTAAAGAAGTTTGGATATTATATTCAAAGAGTTTAACATTAGGAATATGATTCGTAAGTCACACTATTAATCAAAAAATATTACATCATATATGTTACCCACTAAATTATTTTTGTGTGGGTGTATTGTTATAGGGACATATAGATATGTGGAAAATATTATATAGAGATGCAATGAGTTTAATAAAAACCTAAAATTACATCACCCAAAAGGCCCCTCTGGTAGTCTATTATATGGGATATGATGAGACAAGTTCTTATTCAGGGTTTTTTATTATTCTTATAAGATTTTAGTAATATAAAATACCCAGTGTTATAGAAAAGGCTATGTTCACTTTATCATTCTTTCACATTGGTGGTATATATTATATGAACTGAAATGATAATTGACTCTTAAAGTTTTACTTTGATTTATCTCTAACAAATGTTTATCTTGGAGTATTATAGGTTATGATAAATTTTTAAGGTTAATATTGGTAGGATTTCATATAGAGATAAAAAATATACTCACGAGGCATAAAATGTGTTTTGTGCACTAGATGACCCATGAAGTATACCATGAAAAGTGTTATACACCATGTATTTGGTATTATATGTATTCATGTTTCATTTTAAGATTTTCCAATAACTAGGGTTGAAAATATACCTAGAATTATAACCTTAAAAATTTGATACCTTTCTTACCTAATCCTCATGGCTTAGCTGATCCGGTGGTGGTTAGGTATGTCTCTGATCATGTCTTCAATTAAGGATTAACCAATATGGTATTTGTTTTCTTATATAAATTGTATGACATATGATCTCTCAATCAAGATATAATAAAAGTGTGTATAACCATACTAATATTATATATGTGATATGATTATAAATCACATGATAGGAATGTGATGAGCTCATCTATAAGGATGAATTTCATGTGATTTATTCATCAACTTATTCAGTAGGATTGAAATAATTTATGTTCAGTGGTTACATGATTTCTTAAACAAATTTTTTATATGAAAATGCATGATTATAATTTAAATAACTAGTGGAAACAGGTTTTAACATAAACATTCTTGATAGAGATCACAAATTATCCATTTATAACGTTAGTAACATTGATTCTTTACTAGAGGTCACTCTTTTATCATGTATATGAATTTAGGAATTTATATTTATTTTCAATTCTATAGAGGGATATGGGATCACATATTGTTTTTGATTGAATGGGGACCAGGTTTTTTAAAACTTAGTGAGTCACAAGTGATTAACTTTATTTTAGATATGTTAATATATACAAGTAGATATTCCTATTTTAAAATTTAGAGAAGTTAATGCATAAAAGTAATTGACTAGAATGTAAAAGTAAAAAAATAACTATGAACGAATTGAAAAATGAGTCAAATTAATGGGGGAAACCAATGCATAAGGGTCTTGTTAACTCTTAATGATGCGTAAAGGCCTCATATTTTGAGTGATTATAGAATGAGGAAGAGATACATAAGAGTTTTACTCATTGTCAAATCTAAGGAAAATTTGATACATAAGAGTTTTTATGAATCAAGGGGGATAAAAAAGGACCCATAATATATGAGATTTTAGACTAAGAAGGGAATAAATAAGAGTATCACACTATATAAAATTCATGGGTGAGTAAAATGTGAAATTACCATTAGTTATAAAAAGGTTATGTAAGAATTATTTATCCACAGAACAAGCTATGTGAGATTAAATAACTTACTATGTTATATTAATCTTGAATCATAATTTATCACATTATATTAATATCTTTCCTAATTTCAGTTTAACCCACATTTTATTAAATTTAAAATTCATTCCTCATGTTAGATTAACTATCCATGACTTAAGCTCTCATGATATTGATTCTATCTCTGTAGACGATGAATTATGTATGATATAAAATCAATCCAATTTATGAAATATTTTTCTGGATTAACCTCAAGATATTAAAATCTATCTACTATAAATTGATGATTAGACCCGTTCACAACTTGGAACATGTGTTGCTGATTTTGGAATATAAAAGAAATTAAATGTTGAATAAAAAGAGATTTATTAAACATTATTATTTTTAAGGAATGAAATAAAATTAAAGGGGATCAATACTTGATGAAGATTTAAAAGTATGGATAATTGATCTTTATAAGTGAAGTTTGAGAGATTGGTAGAAGTCAAGATGACAACTACATGATTCTAACATGGATCTGATGTGGAATCACATGTAAATGTGTTGTGTATTTATAGAGTAATATCTAGTCCCAATGAAGAAGATTATGAATAGTGAAGGATACCACATGGAGATCTAGGATGTGATGTGATGAGTTAATGGATATGAATAATGTTTTTAGGAACATTATAATTTGATTGCAGCCTTTATTTAGGGTAATTGATAAATAGGGGGGACTCACAGTAGTAGCTTCTTGGACAAGGGTAAGAGGAAGAATACATTATATGAAAGGTAGGGGATATCTCTTTATATAGAATGTTTTTACTCTTTTCTCATTCTACCTTATTCATTATTGTTATGGATTCATTGAATCATTTTCAACTGATATTAAATATGTATCGCATAAATTATTTTGGAAAATTAGATTAAAATGAGTTGATAACTTTTACTATTCTTACTCATGTTTATTTCATGATATTTTTCCATTTCTATTGGGTTTAATCTATCTTAAATTCTTGTTTTATTTTTTAATAATAATAAAAATGAATGTAGAAAGTATAAATTTATTTTAGTGATAAAAAAATTCATTCGATAAAATAAATATGATAAACTAAGATATAAAATAATTAGTATAATAATAATTTGAATGCTTTTATTATATTTTCATAATTAAATTATTTATGATTATCTATTTTCTCTACCCCAAGTACCAATGTGTGAAAATTAGTGAACCCCTTACCCTAGAAGAGTCATCCAAATTACTTAAATTAGAAAATAATAATACTTTATCTTTTCCATGACTGAATAATCCTTTTAAACAAAGTTGATGGAACAATATTGATCGTCCAGAAATAGTGATGTGATTCAAACTCATTTATTCACATATTTTTATACAATTTTTATGCAAGAATATAAATCATTTTCATCAATCTATATCAGTTTGGTATTCTCTAGAGAATCTATTGGATTTTTTTTCCGAAATTCAAAGTTTTAATGCTAAAAAATATTGTTTCTTATGTTCTTATTGATTTCTTTGTTTTGTGATAGAATTTTTTTATTCTAAAATATTATGAAAAATGGATAAGTCTTGAACTGGACAGATGAGAAATCAACCTACCACATGATGAAATTAAAATAATTGTGAAGGACAACTGACTATGTTAAAATAACAACAAGAAGATGTACACCTTACCATATGAACAAATAAGTAACTGTGTGTTAGATATTTGAAATTTATTTAAGTAATGAACTGAATGCATGAGTATTGGATTGAATGATTTAAGTGTTCAAGTGACCACATTATGTATTACACCTACCATAATGGAAATTTGTAAAAGTATTAAACCAATTACAAGAATACTTCAACCTACCATATAGAGAATTCAACTGGCAATGAAGAAAATCAATGAAATTTTTTTAAGTGTTGATCCCACCACACTTTGAGATCAACCGAATCCAAGAAGATAGTAATCTAATGCATGTTGATATCAATTGAGCTTATAAAGGATTTATAAACCTCAAGTGCCTACATGAATACTTTACATACAGACCATGAGATATTAAGTGAATGTTTCTAACTACAGACTAAGACTGAATGTGTCTAATTCAAGTAATAACAAATTTTTAAAATTTCAATATCTAAATTTATGAGAAATTAATGAGAGTTATAGAATGTAATACTACCAGATTAGAGCAATAAGTATGAGGATCTATTTATTATTATTTTTTCAATGGATAATTAGTGAAGTATTTTTATTAAGAGGAATAACTTCTTGTAAATAAAGAGAGTTAATATACAAATGACTGACTATATAACTCTATAATTCCAGGATACTATGTTTTATATATTTTCATACAGGTTCTGATAAATGTTTCTCAAGGAAATATTTAAAGAAAACTCTTAAATGAATAGATCCTCACTAATAAGAGATAACATAACATAGATCATATATGTAACCTTTCTATCTCTATTTATGTTTACTTTCAAGCTATGATTAAATTATTTTTTATATATATTATAGTGTACTCCTATTTTGTATTAAATATTACTATATACTATTTTATTTCCTTTCATATACCCGTTATCTCACAATTACCAAGGAAGAGGTTTGTTTGTAAGCTAGGACTGCCTATTATGAAATTTTATATATAAATCTGGTCAAGGTTTTAGATCTATTTTTTTAATGAACAAGGTTGGAAGTGGGTTACTGTTAATTGTATTGGACTAAGCTATAAATTGGAAGTGAACCCATTTTTTTAATTTCATTGAATGTTTTTCATTCTTTGCTTACTCTATTTTAAACTTGTTTTTAATTATTACGTATTTTCGTCTATTTTCACAGATCATTTCTTAACCCATTTTTTTTTTCAAATAATATCTTTGTAGTTAAATTTTTTATGTGATATATATTATTTGGATTGATTAAAATATTTTCAAGAGTTATAAATGTTTTTAAAGTATTTAACCCGATTTTAATCAGACCTTTGGGAATATATTTCAAAATATAAAATTATTTATAGATAATTTATTTTTTAATCATATTATTTTAATTAGAGGTGATTTCAAATTATTTTAACATAAATTTTATATTGGAATCTTAATTCACCCCCTGTTGAGCTCTTCGTTGGTATTTTTTTAGTATTTGCGAAAATATTCTATACTCCTATCTGTTTAACCTTGATCATTTTTAGAGCAACATATTAATTTTATTTTATTTTATTTATTTTATTATGGATTCAATACTCGAATCTTATGCTACATAACAATCTATTTCTTTAATGGTCAAAATTTTTCTCAATGGACTATAAAAATGATGATTTACCTAGAAATAATGGGATTATATATTTGTGGTTAATTGAAGATAAATATGAAAAATCGAATTCCACTATGAAGTAATTGTTTACCAAAAATAAATCTTTATAAGATTTTAATTGAAAATCCATGAATTATTTATTCTATGGTTTAGGAGAAGATGAATTTAATCTCATATCTTCTTGCAACACATCTTATTAGAATTGGGATAATTTTTATATTTCTCATGAAAGAAATTTTAATGATTAATAAATGATATTAAATACATATACTATGAAATATGACTTCTTTAAAATGAAACATAGTGATAAAATTTCTGATATGTGTTGTAAATTTAATGAAATAATCAATATGATAAAGTCGCTTGGAGAAACTACATAAAAAAAGTAACAAGTGATGAGGTTTCTGATATGTTTACCTAGATGATGGAGAATCACTACTGTTCTCATCAAGTAATATTGTGATGTTATCAAGGTACTAGTAAAATATCTGATTATAAAATTTATTTTTTATGAATAGGAATTTAGGGTGACAATGAAGATGATGTATTAAAAAAGGAAACCATAGAATTTAAGAAATCATTGTCTAAATAAAAGGTAGTGATCAAATATTATTCAAGTGATAGTGAATTAGATTCCAAGAGTGATCATAAAAAATTTTATATTACCTAATGATTCAAGATACTTTGAAAAAAAAATTTGTTCTTTAAATAAAACTATGAAAAAATGTTTGAAAAAAGAGGAATGTGGAAGGACCAGAAGAGAGAGGACTCCTCCGATAACCTTACTTTCAATGAATATAAAAGGAAAGTATATATAAAATATGACTATTTTAATTTTAAGTAAAAAAATATATATGTTGACAGAGAAAAGATCTCAAATAATGAAATAAAAGAAAACTAGAGAAATTCAGAGGATAGATGTACTAACTCTGACTCTAGTAAGAGTGATGTAGGTGAATAACCCAATTTATGATTTATGACCATGAAATCTAAGGTATACACTTGCACACATATATGTTCTAACAATGATGTTTTAGAAGAAACTGAAATGTCAAATGATAATATTTTTGAATGCTACTCAATATTGGAAGACACAATAAATGAATTGAAGGATAAGTATAAAAATTTGAAAAAGATACATGCTTTATCTACTAATATTAAATGTCATTTATATCTAGAAAATGAAAAATGTCAATATATTAAAAGAATGTAGTGAGATAAAATTGAAAAATGATAAAAATAATTAATTGTAAAAGTTTACAAAAGGAACCATTATTTTGAACATAAGTTTTGGAAATCTATTTTTCTATAGTTCTGGACAACGAAGGAAGCTATATAAAAACTATTTTGTTTCTAGTTCTAAGAATAAGACCTTAATTTGTAAATGTACTTATATTTATGGAAAAATACCTCATTATATTTCACCTAAGAAGATATTTATTTCAAATTCTAGTAATTCATTTCTTAAAAAACCTATAGAATAAATATAGATTAAAAAATAATTATTTTCTAACTTATCTAAATGTAAGAAATTCAAGATACCAATACCAATCCTTTTTATTTTTTTTGGTAAAATTAATTAAGTGCACTTGTAAAATCTTATGGTATCTATATGGTAGAAGTTACAGACATATGGATAGATAGTACTCAATATTTATGAATTTAGTGAAGATAAATTATGGACATGTCACTTTAAATGACAATTAAAAAGGTAAAATTTTAGGACTTGGACAATTTGGTAACATCATAACTCTTGTTATTTATAAGGTTTTATTTTTTGATTGTTTAAATTATAACCCAATTAGTGTATCTAAATTATTTGATAATAGTTATAATATTAAATTATAGAATAATGATTTTAATATTTATGATTATAAGCTTGATTTAGTTTTTAATGCCTCAAGAAATGATAATTTTTATGATGTTGATATGTTAATTTTTTTTGAAAAATTTTATAACTTAAGTTCCATTTATAGAGAATCTTGGATGTGTAATTAAAGACTAGGTCACTACAACATAAACTAACATAGAGTTTTAACTTATAAAGGATTATTCATGGATCTACCGAAGCTCAATTTGTTTAAAGACAATGTCTATAATACTTGTCAAAAAGGAAAGCCAAAGAATATTTATTTCAAATGAAAGAAAGTTGTTTCAACCTATCAACCCTAAGTTCTAGTTCAAATTGATTTATTTTTACTTTTTAGAGTATATATCCTAGGTGTTTAAAATTATTCTTTTGTTCTTATTGATGAATACTCATGATTTTAATGGGTACTTTTACAAGATTATAAAAGTGAGGATTGTTCTTGTTTTGATAAGTTTTATACATTTTAATATAACTTTAGTGGTTTTACCATTAAATAGTTATTATGTTATCGTATCCATGAATTTTAGAATCAATAATTGGAGACTATATACTCAAAAAATATATATAGAAACATTTTTTGTAACTTGAGAACAGCTCAAAAAGTGGTATTATTAAAAGAATAAATAGGACTGTTTAATAGATTTCTAGGATCATGATTAATGATTTTGAATTACCTATTTAATTTTGGACTAAATATATGAATATTTATTGATATATTATCATTAGAGTTTTAATTAGACTTCTTTTAAGGAATACACTTTATAAATTATAAAATGGTAGAAAGACTAAAATAAATTTCTTGATAGTATTTGGCTATAAAGTACTTCTTCCAAACCAAAAGGAGAATCTATAAAAATTTACAACTAAAAGTGATTAAGGAATTTTCCTTGTTTATTCAACCTTTAATAAAGTATAATGAGTATTTAATAAAAGAACCAAAGTTATGGATTAATATGTATATGTCACTTCTGATGAAATAAATCCATAGAAACCAAAACCTTCTTTATAAAACCTTTAGGATGATATATAAAATATAAATATTAATAATACCTATAAAGAATCTCAAATTGATATTGATTTACATGAAAAATTTCTTAAAGAAGACTAGTTTGATCTACCGGTCAATGAGGAATACATGGAAAAACCAAGAACATCAATTCCTAGAACTATTATAACCCATAAATACCATCATTTATATGTTCTTATGTGATCTTGATATATGGACTAAAACTAGAAATTCTCTTATAAACAAGGTTGAACATCTAGCCATATTAACTCTATTTTAACCCAAAATTTTACTAAATTATCTAGTGATGAAAACAAGGTGATATATGTGCATGAAAATTTGAATTAGTTTAAAATAAATTATGTATTTGAATTAGTTGAAAGACTTAAAGACTACCAGACTACCGGAACTAAATATATATATATATAATAAAGGTGAATGAGTTTGGAACATTAGTTAGAAACAAAGCTATGTTGGTTGCACAAGTGTATAGTTAAGAGGAAGGTGCTGATTATGAAGAAACCTTTATACTAGTAGCTATAGAAATAATTTCAAAGGATTTTTTTATCATTTCAAATTCTTTTTGATGTTATTTTTTTGGTTCATCCAAAAAGTCATTATTTATTGAATTTTCTTAAATAATGAAAAAATATTTTAAAATTATACTTATATAAGTACAAAATATAATCTAGATATAGATGGAACTAGAAAATTAGTTGAGCATGATACTTATAGAGGTATGATTGGGAGTGTATTATACTTAACTACTAACTGGCATAATATTATGTGTAATTTTTATATATGTTCTTATTTTCCATAAAATCCAAAGGAATCTATTTTAAATGATATTTAATTTATTTTCAAATACCTCAATAATAAATCTAACTTTTCAATGTTCTACTATAGAGGCTATTTATTTGAGTATTTTAGATATACTGATATTGATTATGGTGGTTATAACTAATATAGGAAAAATAACATGGAACATATTATTTTTTTGGGGAAAGTCTCTAGTTTCTTGGTGTAGTAAAAAGTATATATATATATTCTATTAGATTTTTCTAAAGATTAATACATAATTGTAGGTGGTTTTTGTGTACATATTCTCTGGATGAAACACACATTATTTTACTATAGATATAAATTTTTACATGTCCTTATAAATTGTGACAACATAATTACTATTAATATTTTTAAAAATATTGTATCACATTCAAATACTAATCATATTGATATAAGACATCATTTTTAAGATATCATTTTCAAAAAAGTGATATTAATCTAGAGTTTATAGGATTTGAACATCAAAATTTAGATATTTTTATAATGAATTGGAATATAGAGATATTGAATTATATCATACATGACTTAGTAATGATTAATTATTCCTAAAACTATTATTTCAATTTAAAACCATTATGTTTTATTGTTTTAATTCTTATGATTTATTTCATACTTTTAAGGATTACTTGATTTATAATTGTGGTATATTACATAACATTTATCTTTATTAAGACTTATCTTTTTTTAAGTTTAATTTGGTTTTATTTATATTCTTTTCATAAGTGACTATAAGGCAGTTCATATTTTCAGTCAAGTAACTATTATATTTTTTCCTATAGTCAGTTAAGTAACCATGAAAGTTTGGTCTTGAGGTTAGTTAACATGCTACGAACACCCCTAGTTACTACAGGGAATACTCTATAATAAGTGAACTGACCTCAAACTTCTTATTATACTATAATCCAAGTATTATGGTCAGATAACCTACCGTGTCTATTAAATATTTTAAATTAAATTAACTCTTTGGTAGGATTTCATTTTATATTTTTATCTATTTTAAATTTTTCCCTAAATTAATGAATAAAATAAAATATAAATTTGAATTAACACCCCTGTATCTTTCTTGATACCCTAAATACTTTCTCTTTAAACCATTTTATTTAAAAATAAACCCCAAACTCTAGATTTTTGAATCAAATTAAAATATGGTAATAAAAATAATGGACTTTTCAAGTTGCATCTTTTACTACTTTACCTCACTTAAAGAGATTGAAGAAGAGTAAATCTAGTTCCATCATTTCAATTGATCCCCAAAACCCTCATTTTCAGATCATCCATTATGTATAGAAAAATAATTTTATATAGAGTGGCTATGATCAAACAATTATTTAGTTTGGAAATTAATTTTGAAAAAATATTGGATGAGTGGTTTAAGAAAAATGATCAACCATTTTATCCTTGGTTAGCCAAATTTTTTTATTTTAATATTGAGTTTAAAAATAGTGAATCAAGTTATTATATTTGAACTATAATATATGTGGAGAAACTAACAATTTCTTCAAAACCACATTCCAATAGATTAGATATGGTTCATAAGGGTGACTTTGAGGTTAATAGTGTTTTTAGCCCATTAATCATTGATATTTTTAAATTTAAAGAAATCTTGAATAGAAAATAGAAAATTAAACACCCATAACCCATAATGTTATCAAACTATAGAGTGAGTTCAAAATGTTGGTGAAGTCGATTAAATACTTGATTTTTTTATAGGAAAATAGATTTCAGAATATTGAAGCATCAATATCTATTTATCCAACATATAATGAGAAAGAGAATTTAGATAAGATTGTTTTGATATATTATGATACATATGACATAGTTACGTAAACCCATTTCAATATTTACTTTTTTTTCATTATCCGAAGTATATTACATAATTACTAGAGTACAATGTTCTAGTTCCTATGGGGATGGGGGGAGGAAAAGAAAGTATTATACGATGGATTTTAGACATATTAAAAAATTTATAATGAAATAATGGTGAATATGAACCCATGGAATAAAATGTGGGAAATTGAATGTGAAATGGTTTATGCAAACTTAAATCCTATAAAGAATCCCATTTTACCAAAAGAAAATGTTGTTATAAATATAGAACATGATGAAATTGATGAATATATGTTAAAGGATAATAAAGATAAATTGGATATTGAAAAATAGGAGGATGTGGATATTGATATTAATGAGTAATTGGGGAAAGTACATGAGGATGACCTGAGTCTTTCTTCCACCCCTAGATCTCTTAATATATCGTTTGGATGACACGATTCACCTTTTCCCTTACCTTCTCAAGAATAATAGTTGAGAGATGATGATAAAGATGATACTAATTTATCTGTGAATGATATTGATGAAGAAAAAGGTTACGATGATTTTTATTATAATGGAATAAAAATCAAATAAATATAGTAATAAAGAATAATTTTATTTGAGTATTGTGATTAGTAGTACTGTAAGGTCTAGTGAAAGGGAAATAACACATGAGGGGGAGGAATATAATGTAAATGTTAGTAATGATCATGGGGGAACCCAACAGAACATTGGGGACCTTATATATCAAATATTTAAAGATATTTTAAAGGACTATTAATTTCAATAATAAATCTTTAATAAATGGTTGAGATATATTCTTCTAGATCATTATTTCCTATCGATAATCTGAATTTATTACTGAAACACGTTATTGATGATTTTTTTTGTTCTAAACCTATAAAATGTGGGGAGGAATCTATTAGTAGTGGTGAGATAAAAGTTATTAGATCAAATCAAACAAATCCTTTATAGGTTATTGAGGAAGAATCTGTCGAATGAAATGAGACTTAGGCTTTTAGATTATATCCTATTTTAAATGAAGTTGTGTTGGATGGTAGAAAATATAGTTCTAAGAAATATGTACCACTACCCACTTCAAATTCATATAACTCTTTTGTTATTAAGGAACATTTTTATGAATTCAATGAATATTTTATGAATGTGTTGAAGGAAATTTTCCCATGTTTTGGATATTTTATTGAATTTACTAGAAAGGAATACATTTCTAGAAAAAAATAACTTTTCATTTTTCACCTTAAAGAAAATACTTTTCTCAAGATAGTTCTAATGCATAATGAAATTGAGAATCTAAGAGGTTATATTGGATCATTGTAAGAAGGCCTACATGAAATGATTCTTAAAATAGATCAAAGGTTTCTGAATAAATTTTTAACAATAATCCTATACTTAACCTCCTCCTTTTTAACTTCTGCACCTTCAATAAACATTAACATCGATGGGAATATGATCATAAATATTATCAAAGACGATATTCAAGTTGTTTTGGATGAATTTTCTAAGACATGAGAGATGGTGCTATATGGTTTTTAGAACCATGCTACCATCACAATTAAATTAGTTTGAAGAGTTTTCAAGCAAGAAGAATAAGATATAGAAGTTATGAAACTGACATTTATTATAATTTGAGTAAGATTCTCACTAAATTTGATTTGAATTAAATTATTTAGTCCTTATCCGTTAATATTTTTATGACTCTATCAAATCAATATTTTTAAAGATGAAGTGGAGAGATTTAAGGTGTTATCACCTCTTCTAGAAGAATTTATAAAGGAGAAGGAATATTATTTTCAAATAATAGAACATAGATCTTGATCTGTTAGTTACTTACTTGATTTATGGTACCTTACCTTTATATTTATAACTATATTATCTTAGACCCAATATCTCTAACTATTAAATTTATTCATAATTTTGCCAATTTTTATTTATTTAGGACTTTTGGACTTAACCCAGTTTAAGCTCTTCAACACCTACAACCTGTGGAAAAAGTTATTTTTATTCTAGGACTGAATCCTTCTTCAGTATCTATCCTATCTCTACATACTTTTACAACCAAATATAAAAATTATATGGATCCATAATATATTTGAGGCTCCAATTATGATTTAGATTATAGTACCTGATAGAGATGTTGTTTTTGTAACTTTTTTCACAATAATGAAATCTACATTAATAATTCTTGTTTTCATATCTATTGTATATTATCTATTTATTTTTAAGTTTTTTGACTACATCATCTAATGAATTTTCTATGTCTTTATCAACATCCTGAAATACTTCCTATTTTTTTAATCCTAAAATGGGGGTATAAAATGGTAGTTCATATTATTTTATCTTAACTTATTTTAGTTATTTATTTTGTTCTTATATTTTTCATTTATTTCTATTTTTGATGAAAATTTAATAATATATAATTTGTGATCATAAAAAATGGAAGACAAATTGATTAGTCAAATAATTCATTTTTTGAATGCTCACAAATCATGTTTTTATGTTCTTAATGATTTTTGGTTTTTTATGGTAGCACAAATTTTTCTAAGAAAATATGAAAAATAATAATGTCTTAAATTGAAAGTATAAGAAATGAACCTACTATATAAGTAAATTTGACCAACTGTGAAAAAAATGACTATATTAAAATAAATACAATTTGAAGTCTACCTGACCACATGAACAAAAAATTTATCGTGTGTTGGACAGGTGAAATTTATTTAAGTGCTCAACTAACCTCACAAGTTCTAGATTGACTACATGAAGTGTTAAAGTGACTGCATGAAGACTTTAACATACCATGAAATAAATTTGGAAATGTATTCTACTAACCACGTGAAGACTTTAACCAACCATAAGAAGAATTTAACCTATTACATGATGACATGAACTAACCATGAAGACATAAAGTTTAATTATTCTATGTGTTGATCCTCCCACACATTGATATCATCCAAATGTAATAATACATCAATCAATTGAATATTGAGATCAACTAACCATAGGAAGAATTTATAAACCTACTATATATTCAAGTGATCACATAACTACTTGACCTAGTGACAATGAGATATAAAGTGACCGTGTTTAAGAACATATTTAGACCAACTGTTTCCAATTCAAGTAGTAATGAATTTTTGAAATTCCAAAAGCTATTATTTAGAGTAGTAAATATGATTATATAAATTTAAGACTACTATATTAGAAAAATAGATATGAGTATTTCTTTATAATTATTTTTTAATAGCATATTAGTGAAGGATTTTATTTAAGTGTAACACTTACTTATGGATAATGAGAATTCATATCAGACTGACAGAATACTATACTCTCTACTTCCATGTTACTCTTTTATTGAATATTGCAATACAATAACTGATCAACGTTTCTCAAGGATAGATTTGAATATAATTATAAAGAGAAGAAAAACATAATAATTAGAGATGGATCTTTATAAATCATATCTATACATTTTCTTACTCTATTTATATTTATTTTCTAGTTGAACTTATATTATTTTTCATATATACTATAAATAAATTATTATCTATATTAATGAAAACTTGTTATTCTTTTATTTATTTCATTACACATATTATTTAATTATTACCATGGAAGAGGATTGGTTGTAATCCTAGACTGCTTGGGGTGCAGTTATATTTATAAAATCTAATCTTGGCCTTGCTTCTGTATCTTTGTTAATAAATTTACTTGGCAGTGGGTGATTATTAAGTGGATTGGAATAAGTTCCTACTTGAAACTGAACCTCTTATTTTTATTCAACTGTGTGTTATTCATTATTTTATTACTTTATTTTAAATTTATTTTTTATTTATTACATATTTTCTTATCATTTTCACTGATTATTTCCTAAAAGGGTTTTGAAAGTAATATATATGATATTTAACATTTTTATGTGACATATTATTTTATGTGAGTAACATATTTTTGAGAGTTAAAATTATTTCAAAAGATATTAATTAGGTTTTGATTAGACATTTGAAAATCTATTTCAAAATATAAAATTAATTATACATACATCATTTTTTAACTGGGATATTTAAATTTGAGGGGATTTAAAACTATTTTAAGAGAAATTTTATTTTGGAATCTCAATTCACCCCTCCAGAACTATAAACTAGGACCAATATCATAAATAGTTCAACTATTGTCTTCTCTAGTGTTTGTTCTCTCATAGTTTCCTGTATTATTCATCATTTGAAACAATATTTTAATTAATTTTACTTTAACATCACTATTTCACAAACTCCTCATTTTGTGATTTTTTTTATTTTTTTAGAATCATACTATATTTACTTCTTCTAAGATATGGACCTTTAACACTGTACTAGGTACTATAGTTTATTAATTTAATTTTTGTAGGTTTCTCTCAGTTTTGTGTTGGGAATATATACTCTTACTTATCAACATATGAAAAATAGAGGTAAATGCTTGGTAGAATGTATCAATTTTTAATAAAATGAATCTAATATTTAATAAATATTCCAAATAGATTCAACTATAAATTCTTATATATCAAAAAAGAATATTAATTTTTTTTCTAGAAAAATATAATTGAGTTAAAAACCATAGAACAACAAAAATATTATTTTTTAAACTAAAAACTAGAAAAATAACTTTATGAAAAATATTTCAATTAAAATATCTCAAAAAATATTTAATTCGATTGTTTATAAATAATATGAAAATTAAATATTAGAACAACTAATATTTTAACATGAAAACACACATTTGAATAAAAATAATCAAAAAATTATACTTTTAATATACAATTACCAAGAATCAATAATTTTGCAACTAAATCACATTTTGAGCAGGAAAATAATTGATTTTTTAAAATAAATATATAAAAAACATGTATAAAATAAATCCACATCAAATTATCCCATATTTAATAAATTTATTTTCATATAGTAATCAATTCATCATACTCACTGAATTACAATTAATCTCAAAAATGAAAAATAAAAATATAGATAATGTAGTTATTTCCAAAAGTATTTCCTCTCATGGAATATTTCTGGAAAAAATATATTATTACTCTTTAAAAATGGAGAGGTTTAGAAAAAAATATGGGTTTCAAATTTGAAATTGATGGTCGTATTTTAAAATTTTAAAAGTAAGTTTACTAACCTCATTTTGCATTAAAATTATCTTCTAAACATTTATTTATCTCTATGGTAAAAAAACAACCCAAAATTTGATCCATAATATATAAGATTAGTATAATTTAACACATTAAATGATGGATAATGGAGTAGAAATAATAAATAATATATTTTTATAATTATAGTTATCTATTAGTTACAATACAAAAAAATCAATGAGGATTGGGAGGTCATTTCTCAAACCATTTGAATGAATTTTTTTTAAATTTAAATCTAATAAAGAAATTCAAATTCAGTTGATAATAAAAAAGTACTACAGAAAAATCACCAAGAAGGATTTTTTGTGATAGAAATATAAAATATATTTTCAGATTAAATCCACGAGGAAATAAAAATTATTAACTACTCCAAGTAGCAAAACAATCTCCAAATTTTAGAAAAATATACACTAATTGGATATGAAAATAGATTCTGAAGAATTATCAATTTTGAATAATATCAATGAATATGGATATGTAGTCCAATCATAATTATTATAAACAAATTAATACCCTTCCCATATACTTTAAAACTGAAATTTCCTCTAATGTTAAACTCAAAAGTGTGAATAAAAATTAATAATTTAAGTTAAAAAATATTTGAAATTTAGTAGCTCAAAATCTTGTATAGGGGTCATATAAAAACCCGAATCAACATATTTACCACAATTATATCACTAAATAACCACATGATTTAAAGATTAAATGTATATTCAAGTGATAATTCATAAATATATTTAGATAAAACAAAAAATAAACATGGAAGACACTGGTTATAACATTAAAAGAATTTAAACTATCCGTAAAAAAATATTTCCATAATTTTTTTAATAAAGTATCAATGTAATATGAAATGGTTTAAGAAATTAATATCTCAAAAATAATGAAAAAGGAAACTCCACTAATAGCTATTATACCATTAGAGGATAACAAATTGATCACTCTCCTTTATAACACTCCAAGGTCAATTTTGTTTCTCCCATTAAAGAACCTAAAATAATAGAATAAGTCAATAATTAAATAAAATTATTTAAATCCTACAAAATTAAACCATTTTAAAAGTTAGTGGATAATGGAGTGAATCTATGAGCTGTAAATAATAGTGGTCCTAATATGATCTAGTGGAATAGTTATTTTCCAATAGAGAAGAGGCGAGAAAAAGGTGGTATTTCTTCAACCAACATGTGACACTAAATAAGAATAATGGGGGAGGTAATTTAATTTCAAGGAGAAATAAAAAATATTAATATATTGAACCATCGGTTTCAACCCATTATATTCTTAATTTAAAGTCTCTAAGAAGATGTCTTCAAGAAACTATCCAAAATAATTTGGAGGGTGTGTATTCTTATCTATAAGCCATAACATTTTTATAAACCATATATTTTTAAGTTGAAAATATGTTATAAGGAATTATCAACCTCTTGGGAAGAAACCATATTCCTAGATAAAAACTACACTCTTTTGGAAGAACCTTTTCAAAAAGAGAGATATAAAACTATCCATGAAAAATTTTATATCAGATTTGACACATCCTATTCCATTTTTAAGTGGAAGAAAAAATGTAACACCCCAAGCTTCTACGGTACGCTTCTCTTTGAATAATGTGATAGCGTGTGTTGTACGCAACACTGAGTTCTAACACACCATAACCAATCAAAATAGCCGTTATGAATAGTAATACCTACTTTTTGAAATTATATATATTTTATATTTTAAAATGGACTTCATTTTTGGATTCGGAATATCGAATTTAGCCTAAAGTGAAATTTTGGTACTTTTCGGATAACTTTCATATTTTGATGAATAGTGAAAATTACTAAATTTTAATTAAAAACAACTTTTTTAATCAAAATAATTAATAGTGATAAATTATGAATTTGAGTGGTTTTAAAGTATATTTAGAATATATTTTTACCATTTAATATAATGTTGTTCATTGGACATAATTTTACAATTAATCCGAACATAAACAAGTGTCAATCTTTTGATAGTTATTATCTCTTAAAAACACGCTTTTTGTTTTAACAGCGGGAATTAATTTTAAATTAATTTCTACCACTTCTGTGTTTTGAATTTAGAAAAATGGATTCCATATTTGGAATCAGGATTTCCAAATTGTGTAAATAGGTAACTTTTATTTTTAGACATTTTGAATAATTACTGCGGTAAATATTTTATGTACCACGGTTAAGGGTAAATCCCGTAAATAAGGGTTAAAAAAAATAATATTATAATAATACTAAATTACCCTAAAACGTGTCCTAGCCTTATTGGTTGATACATGTTCGACCATAGTCATCTTTGGGTCGATTTTGGGACCCCATGGTGCCACTTGTAGGTGAAAGGGACACTTTTTTTTAATTAAGTTAAAATGAATACAAAAATGACATAAGCATATATCTTTTAGAAAAATAATTTTTACATAGGGTTATATATGTTGGATTTTAGATTATAAATATTAATTAGGAAGATACAAAGATTTCCTACATAATGATATTTTATTTATAATTTTTAGACATTAAATAATTTAATTTATTTATGACACAATGATGATGTAGTAATTACTATAATAGTGACAAATTAAAATAATTGATATTATAAATACCCAAATAAATATAATATGAAACTTTTAATTAATTAAACTAATTTTCTAGGATAATATGATATATTAGTATTGATTTAATTGACTTTTTTCGAAGTAATCAATCTGTTATGAGTTTAAAAAAAATCAACTATTGAATAGTGTCAAAATTGACATAAAAGAGTTCTTAAAACAAATATTATATTATTAATTGATATTAAATTCCTAAAAATCTAAGGTTCGGCTAAGAGACATATATAATGATAGGTTCATCATTAATGGACCACTTGGGGGTCTCTTGGATGTATATAGTAATTTGATTAACCATATTATATAAAAATACAAAGAGACATTGTAAAAGTGAAACTAATTAACTTAGAGTTAATACTTAAAGATAAGGTTAATATAAGTACCCAAACCTGTCTAAATTCTATTGGTTGAGTTGTTTTCGACCCATACCCACCTTAACCTTTGAATAGTCAACTTTGGAACCATTATAAACCGAATATGAATTTATTATAAATTAATATTTCTAGCTTTTCCAAAGGTGCCCCTCACCCCTCTTATAAAAGGGAACTCCTCCTTCTCATTTCTTCACACCTTAAAAGCCTTTTGGTTCGGCCAACCTCTACCCAAATACTCTCCCAACTTCCCTAAATACAACCTAGAGGCCTTAGTTTGATCATAAATCCAACCTAAGGAGCCCTTTTGATCAAATCAAAAGGAAGAACCCGAAGAAGAGGTAATGATTTCACCACCCTTTTTCCAAGTTCATTTTTCTTCCACTTCTTCTTCCTTTTTTGTTACCATTCTAAAATAATAACTCTAGTATCTCACATATACTATGATGTTATTATAAATATGGTACAACCATATTCAGTATTCTATCCACCATTTGAATAACATGTCACCATACGTGCGTACGTACGGCTTACCGTCTCCACGTCGTGGTGTAATTGTTATTCAATATATTATTATTTGGATGGGTATAATAATGATGTGTAACTCATGTAAATAATAAATATAACATGTTAATTATTCTGTATATATGACATAACATCCATTTATATATTATTTTAATATCAAAAGAATGATATTGTCGCTTGTGCGTACGTACGGACTACCGTCTCCACGAACGCGATGAGATTCATTCTCCATCGTATCCATTCAAGTATAATTATCATTTGATGATTTAAAAATGTTGTTTATGGACTTGATATAATTCTTTATATGAAAAATATACAACCTATACATGACAAACATGGATTATGTAACAAAACATATAAAAGAAAATGAGTAAGTTAACACCCAAAACAACGATAATTCAAAGATATCATTAACAAATCAATGTTAAAAGATCATATATGATATCATATTAATATATATGATTCTTGTATAATTTAATAACAATTATTTCACCATTATACAGGAGGTTAACCTACCCCAACCAAGGAAAAGTACAAGGTAAGGGTTATTTCACAATCTCTTCATTATCCGAGGTTGTTTATATGTAATAATTTACTGGGATCTATTTATCATCCA
Organism: Viscum album; assembly: GCA_963277665.1. Classification (NCBI taxonomy): domain Eukaryota; kingdom Viridiplantae; phylum Streptophyta; class Magnoliopsida; order Santalales; family Viscaceae; genus Viscum; species Viscum album. Next base: position 771,113,497 of record OY728121.1, read on the forward strand.
CATCCATGTTTTCTTAAAACTTTATTTAAAAACATTTTGATTATTTACAATAATATGGTTTAAAGTCATTTATACCCTTTTTTGACTTTTTATAAGAGGAATCTTTCTGTTGTTTTCAAAACAAGGTCCTTTTAACCTTTTCGACAGAATTAAGGTAAGAATGTTTTTTTAACTTATACGGCGGGTGCGGTTATTTTCTGCCATTATAAAATCTTCAAAGCTTTCCTTACAAGCTTATAAGAATATTTTAAAAGAAACTGTTATATTTTATATGTCTCTTAAATGATTTCAAAAATAGAAAGAGATATTTCTCTAAAAAGAGTTTTGATTTCATCTATGTCAACATCCTTTCATGGATTTTACGCTTATTTGTAGTTGATTTATTATGATACAAAACTTCTATATTGTATTGAAGGTTTTGTGATATGTTTGGATGTGGATGTGCTATTTTTATACCATTCATAGTTTATGGTGAAATTATTGACATTTCTTATGCTAGTTTTAATAAGAATGTTTATGTTATGTTTAAACATTTTCATATGGGAATGCATTGGACTTAATATGTGACGGGTAGAGCCCGCTATAGCTCCTCGATGCATCGGTAGGTCTCATGAGACAAACTAGTGTCTTGGAACAAGGCCTTGGCAAAATATTATTTATAGTCTTGGCACGAGGCCTGGGCTATGTGGTTATGATAGTCTGGCATTATGCATTCCATCATTATGAAAGTGGTTATTGTTTTTGCATGTGATTATTCGATTAGTAGAATATCCATGTGAACAAGTAAATGGCATTATTTCATTTTACTTTTGACATACTATGTTGAAGTTCAAGTTTAAAAGGCTTTTGTTTTAGTAGTTCATTTCCTTAAATGTTTATGCTTATTTTTGAATGTTCTGCTATATTGTTATCCTTACTGGGCATTTGAGCTCACCCCTTTTCTATGTTTTATTTTTCCCAGGATGTGAAGAAGTAAGTTATGAATGACCTGTAGGGATATTATGAGGGGATAATAGTGTGGACTGTGGAGACATTATGTTGTTGTAGTAGTTTTTCATTTTATGAAGTAATGTAAAACTTATGAATATATCTAGTGTTACCAAGGATACTAAACCAATCGGTATTTCGAGATTTGAACTTTCTTGTGATCATGCCAATGTTATGTAATAATGCACCGACTCTGGGTAACTAGGGTCGGGGCGTTACAAAAAAAATAGGAAACTTGTAAGGACATTCCATTACTATCCTGACATTTTATCTCCATATAACCAAATAGACCATTAAAAACAAGCGTAAAACCTGATTTGTTTTGGAAAAATGTTTCAAGAGTAAAATTTTCCAAGTTATATTGAAAAAATTTTAAACTATTATAATCAAACACTATGTGACCTTCCACAAGTTCCTCAAATTCATAATTAATTCCAGCAACTTTTGATTCCATAGTTGTGAAAAAAGTGTCCACTTTTGAAAATTAATAAACTAGATTTATATCAACCTCTATCATAACATAATGTATAATTAGTTGGTTTGAATCTTGAATTTTTAATTTTATATGTGTGGGTGATTCCTTAACATTAAAGAGACTACAATTATACTCAAAAATTTATATTAAGTGGTCAACGTTACTTAATTTAGATTTAATGTTTTCAATGTATTCTTGTTTTTCTTGTAAGTGTGAATTAATAACTTGTTTATAAGAATTTTTTTAATAGTCACTAATATCAAACATTTGTTCTAAGAAAATATCCCTTTTAAAAAAACCATTTAAAATTATTTTTAATAACTCAATTAAATTATTTTCTTATTAGTTCCACTTGTACAAAAAGGTATTTTTTACCTATTACCATATCAAATACTTCTGAATCATCAACTATAAGGATATAATAAAAAAAACAATCTCCCATAACTATGATAGAATCAATTAATGTGAAAATTAGAGGTATTACATTTGAAAATCAATGGTTTCTATAATGAAGTGGAGAAGAAGTTCATGTGAAAAATATTAGTTTGAAAATCACACAACTATTTTTTAGTTACTATTATTACAAAAAAATACAGAAATTTTTTAATTTATTTTTCCCTTGGTCACATTTAAAATTTCTTGTAAAAATGATTATTTTTGAACTAGAACTTGTTTTAAATTGTTTAAAAAATATATTTTCTAACCTACACTTCCTAATATGATATTGAGGGGTCATATCTATGTGGAAGGTTATGTATTATTATTCCAAGAATAAAGAAAAAAAATTACACAATGATAAGTTTTCAAAAAGGTTATGTAAAAGTGGAATAAAATAAAATAGTGATGAAAAGTATAAATAATTAAAGAGAGTATTAGAGAACATAAATTTTAGAAGAAAATGGTTTAATAATTTATAAACTAGAGAATATCATTATAATTTTTATTTTTGAAATGCGGTCATGTTATTTCATAATTATTAATAATTATTTTGAAAAAGCTATGACGAAATGATGTTAAATCACCACACTATCGCTCAAATATGAACATTGTTCTATCAAATTTATTTTAAAATATTATTCATTCATAGAGATGATAAATTGATAGTATTTTACAATTTAAATACATCAATTGAAACTTCTAGTAAAATGGTTTCATTATATGTCACCCATTAGTACTTAGGGTTGAGAAAATAAATACTCATGAAGAATTTTAATGTGAAAGTAGAATGAAAGGATCCACATTTCCACACCTCTAATTATTTCATACATAATTTTTCTGATATGTTGGTTTATAATGAATTGGTTTATCACAGAAATAAATATATATTCTTTAACATAAGCTTTTAGTTTAACATTATATAATAAACGATGAATTATAATTATAGGAAACCAAAAAATAATGATAGAAAATCATGAAAGAAACCTGAGAAAGAATAAAAAAGCATATCAATTTATTTCCATCTAATTTACATAAATAAATTCATGAAAACATGTTTAATAGATCTAGAAAAATACTCACAGAATCCATAAAAATATTTAAGAATATTGAACGAGGAAAGTGTTAGATGTTTTCTCTATCAAGGGATATTACCTCTCCTATGGATTCCATATTTATAGTTGTTACTAGGTCTAAGAAGCTCCTACAATCTGTACACTCTATTTATTAATAACTTAAATTGAAGTTCAAAATTTAATTTTATGGTTCTCAATCACTTTCATCATATCCATTGAATGATCACCTCACAACCGAGAGCTCCATTTTGAAGCTGAAACTATTCAACATTTTTTCAAGGTGACTTGTGGTGTCATGACCCAACCAATTAAGGTCCTCCCTTGGCCGTTGGTTCACTAAAAGTGACACCCAATCCCAAATTTTAAAGTCTAATGGATGAAGACTAGAACAGAGTAGGAAAATCATTGAAATGGGAGGTCTTATCCTTATGTTCCTATAAACATATATAAACCTAGATCCATATAAAAAGTCATAGTAATAATAATATGAAATATTTAGAGGGTAAACAATACATGAAACATCCATTAATAAAAACATTGAATTGTGATAGATAAATTACCAAGAATATAGAGGGTAAAAATACATGTGTCACCAAGAAGACATAAATATTCCCTACATAAACACATTTAAAAAAATTAAATGCAGAGAAGTGACAACCTCACAATCCTTGAGTATGACTACTGAACACATTCAATGCCTCTATGTATTTTTATGCTCCACTAGTATGAGGTCCACCAAAATCATGGAAAATATACCTATCATCTACATAAGACACACCGCATTCTGGAAGAGCACATATTGGGTTGTGTATAAAAAACTCAATTGGGAAACTAGAAAAACCAAGAGAAAAGTAATCTATTAATACAATTATATCAACCCATAATTCAAATAATGGGAAAGAAACCGAACAAAAAATACTCTATTAAAGAATCCCTAGATGAAAAGCGATTAATCTTGATCACCACTACTAACTATGAATGATTAGTCTTACTATAGCTCAAAATTTCCTATCTTTGATGCCAAGAACTATACACATTCTCATAATAATTATAAGGGAGGACCCACTCATCATTGATGGATATATATCTAAGGATTACCAACTCCAATAGTGGACCAAATCCCTAAAAGAGCTATACAATGGGAGAGTACCAACTATATAGATAGATGATACATGACTCTGTAATGAGGGGGAGTACTAACTCTACTAGAATATATGATATGGGGGATCTGTGTCCTAGAAATCCCAACTTCATAAGGAGCATCAACCCTAGAATCACTCTCATGATCACACCCAAAACATTTTGTTATCCTAAAAATACTTCTGGTAACAAACACCAGATCCTAATATCAAACTCAAGAGTAATGATGGCCCAAATGATCACAACACAAAACAATATGACCAAAACAATTTTCTTTGGGGAAGTTAATGGAATGAGTGTGTTACTCACACCGAAAATTAGTCATGAATATTCATGGAATGAAATGATAGTTCATACTATAGAAATTTCTTACAAAAACATGACTTCCATTGGTATTTGATGGAGCTAATAATCCCACTATGCTCTCCATTGAAAATCATATCAATTCATGCCGATCCCTTACTTGATTCTCATTCCAAGTCACTGTTTAATGGTAATAGTGATTTTAGTCCATATTAATATCCCAATGTTCATCCACAATGTGCCCCTCATTAAATAATCCTTTTCCCCATCCATGTATGTGCACCCAGCATCACTACAAACCTTGTACTCACTAATGATCAAGAATATACATGTTTAAAAGGTTCCACCGATCACCCACATAATCAAAGAATGAATCGATATGTCTGAATACACTTGAACCAATCCAAAAATATTCAATTCACTGACCCCAAGGGACAATGATGAAGAATGTGAAGAATGATTGAATAAATTCATTAAACATCAAAGTGATAAACCTCTATTACCATCTCGAATTGGACATAGATTTTTTATTCATAACCCACTAAGGAAAATTTATAATTATAAATCATTAAATATGACAAGGAAAAAAATTATAATTATATTAGTTGTTTGGGGCCAATATACATAATATATAGGGTTTCAAAAGTAGATGATATATCCATGCTTGGAATAAAATAATAGATCATAATTTATAAATAAAAAAGACATAATTATCATTGGATCGAACATTGATGAAGAAAAATCTATGATTATCTACTGGTGAATTCCCAGAGTTTAATCGTTGATAAAGATCCCAATAGCTTTGGATTTCCATGATTTGATCTCTAAAACCGTGGATCAGAGCTAAGAATCAAGTGGTGTAAATTATTTGAAAATCACAAGGGTATCGCCCAAAATTCGAGAGAACCATATTGGGATGATGAATTTTTAGGTCTTAAAAAATTTATAGATAGGCCAATATAAGGCCCATTTATGAAATGAATGTATGGTTCACACAATGAAAATAATGTGGTCGATATTTTCCAAAAAAAATTCATTGTCAAATCCTCAAATTCTAGAAGTCTTTCCCTATATGAATCAATTAATTCAAAAAATATATCCCTCAAATCTAAAACCTCCAAAAAACATTCCTTGAGTATCCACTCCATCAACGTGGATTCACACAATGAATTATATTATGCACCTAAAATATCAGATCAACACTATCTTCCTCTTTAGAAAACCTCCTCTGATTCTACTAGTATCAAATATACATCAGAATCTAGGACGGAAATGTTTTTTCCAGTACAAGAAAGAGTACATCATCATGAAATATAAAAGATTCCATATATCTAAAACCTAATAAATTACATTCTCCCCACCTTCACAGATTTTCACCCCCAAAAGAAAATACTAATCAAAGAGATTAGGGTATAGATCCCACATCTAGATTTCATGTTCCCAGGATATCCCTTGTAAATTCCTATACTTCAAGAGAACTAAAACCTGTGGGATGATCTTCTGATGAAGAATCATATCCTACCATTCCTCGATCTGCATCTAGTATTCCAAGAAGGTGAATCCATACTCCATGTTTAACTTACCCCTATCAATAATGTACTATAGGTCATTCATGTACCTCCATATCTAAAACATGTGGTAGACTTCATGAACTCAATCCAACTGTGGGGGTTATACCAAGTAGTAGGAAACATTTCAAACCCAACACTATATATGAAATGGGTTAATGAACCTTAAGGATAGATTACTACCCTGAATAAACATCAACAAACCTCATTTTTTAGGGACATTCAAAAATATGCGGTCTTCATGCTTGAACTACAAGGGAATAAAAATTAATTCTATATAATATTTCTATCAACTCTGTACTGTCCTCATATGATCTAGGGTCACCTAAACCATCTATTTTTTTTGCATGTTCTAGCACTATCCCAACAGAATATGCCTCTACAATCTAATTACAACACAATTGTGACCTGTAGGGTCTCCCATTTAAATAATTGAATGGTTCCTTTTTGATAGTGGAGTGATTTTTGTTATTATAAGAGAAATCCACCAATGGAAAGTGATCCTCCCATATTCGATGAAAGTCTAACATGTAGGATATAAAGATGTCCTCTAAAACCATGATGGTTTGATTAGTTTGGACATCCATCTGGTGGTGAAACATCATGATCATCTATAACTGGGTCCCAAAAGACTCCCCTAAACACCTATAAAATCAGGATGTAAACTTAGAATAATAGTCAAAGGCAATCATTGATGGTACCCCATGAAGATAGATGATCTCATGCACATATAGGCTCCCCAAACTCTCAACCAAACTATGATTATGAATGTAAAAGAGGTGTTATAACTTGGTAAGTTGGTAACAATAACCAAGATTTCATCATCGACTCTCTATATATATAGAATACCCACAACAAAATTCTTTAATAAGAGATCACACTTCCTTTATTTGATCTCAAGAGATTTAGTCATACATTTTGGTACTTGATGTTCTACCAACACCTGTTGAGATATAAGGAATTGAGAATCACTAACAAAAACAATCTTCCTCATGCCAACCCACTAAAAATTCCATCAAAGGTCTTGGTTTATCTTTCCCACCCCAGGATGTAAAACAAAGGGGTAGGTAAGAAACTCCCTTGGAACCTTTAGATGCAACATGGTTGGAACTACCATCTTCCCCTGGATTATGATCACATGCACCCTACATTTATACAAAACTAGTAAATATTTTGAGAGTATATGGTTTCCTAGACCTTCATAATCAATGTATCCCAACTAAGCCACTCTCACATGATGGAGGAGTAGTGGGTCCATGACCATCGACAATAGATAATTTTCCCCTCTCTCCTTCACTAAGGTCATACACAATGAGGAAAACTACTCATCTTCCTACTCCAACAAGCAAGAATATTATTTTCTTCTAATTTATGTTTCCACCACATTACCCATTCCTAGAATTTAAACTATCTTGGAGTCATTATACTCAAATAATTCCATATAATTCCTAAAAATTATATTGATCCCCCCTGAGTAAATATATACCTAATAACCTGATGATCTAAAAATATTACAAATTGTTCTCTCAAAAGATAATTTATCCGTATATTCAAGGTGAAAACTATTTATTATAATTTTATGTTGTGGGTAAAGTAGTTTATATAATGGGTTCTCAAATTCCTTGACCCTTAAGTAATCACTGCCTACCTATATATTAACACACATCCAATCCTAGCTCCAATGGAATTTAAAAACACCACATACTCAACACCCTCTTCTAGAAATATCAACACTGATGCAATGGTTGACCTTATCCCCATCACTTTGAAATATTTTTGGAACTATTCAGTCCTAGAAAATAGTTTCCCTTTTTGTGTTAAGGAAATCAAGGGGTTGTAATCATTGAAAAATATATCAGAAACTCTGAAAGTACCATTCAAACCCAAGGGAACTCTTAACCACCAAAATTCTCTAGAATAGATCTCAAGAAAGCACTACCTCAATATTTTTTTAGACTACCCCTACAACATGATCAGAGATAACATTCCCCAGAAATAAAACTTCTTAAATAAAAAATTGACACTTTGAGAGTTTACTATACAACTAGTTATCCATCAATATTTCTACGACCATTTTCAAATTCTTGATGTTATCCTCCCCAGATTTAGATTAATTGAGAATATCATCAATAAATACAACCAAAAATAAGTCTGATAAATGACGAAAGATCCAGTCCATGAGTGCTATAAAGGTATCTGGGGAATTCATGATTCCAATGATAATCACAAGAAGCTCATAATTCTAGTATAGAAATTATAATATTGTCTTTGGAATATCTTTTTTTCGAACCTTAAAAAAGTGGTAGATAAACTTGAGTTCAATATTTGGGAACCATCATACAGCTTTTAATTTGTCGAAGAGGAAATTGATCTTGGGAAAGGGGTTCTTATTCTTGATTTTCACTTGATTATGGTGATATAAAACAATACGTATCCTTAAACTATTATCCTAATTCTTGACAGACAACACTCATGGAACCCATGGGGACACAATGAGTTAGATAAAATTATTCTCACAAAGATCCTTCAATTTCACCCTTATATCCTTAAATTTAGAAGTGGCTATTTGGTACACTAATAAATATATCCATGTGGTATTATGGTCTAAGTGAGTGAAATAATAAATTACCTACCTCTTAGGTTGTCCCAAGACATATTTAGGGGCGATGATCATATAATCCTCCACTATCATTGGAAGGTAGATGTCTAAAGATCCTACTGTATCAAGGGGAATACTTTCTAACTAGTGGGATATATGTTTTGGCTTATTTCTCATGATTCCAACATATTATGATAGATATTAGTTCTCAACGTCAAAGGAGAATCTCGTCCCATTATCCCATAGGAATAAACCTCTCTTGTAGTGATAGTATTTCCACACACAAAGGACAAGAATTCTTTACCCATGATGATATCATATGGATTTATTTCAACAATCAATATGTCCCATGATAAATTATCTCTATTGGGCCCAAAATTTCATCACTGATAGAGGAGATAAATAGTATAATCACAAATTATAAGAACCTATAACCATATTTTATAGGCTAAAGAATCTAAAAGAATCTCCCGCACTCATTGAAGATATAAAGAAGTGGAATAATAACCTACATATATGTCTATAAGCATTGAATCTGAATTAGTGAAGACATTTATCATACTTCTATCTTCTCACATGGAGCCTGGTCATATCCCTTTATAGACTAAAACTAACTATTACCTAATCTTTAGAACCTTTGATCCTGACCAGGGCCTCCTGGTTGTGTTGGTGGTAGGTGATATAGCCATTCTCCATTTGTAGCTCCTCTTCCTGAGGATCCTCCAGCCCCTCTGGCAGCTCTGCCTCCCTAGTTGTCACCCTAACCATTCCCAAAGATCCTTAATCATGACACTACCTCTTTTAATGTGGTATAGCCACTTTATAACCACTATCTATAGATATTTGGGTTGGTAAATCATTATCAATGTGACATTTGTCATCATAACAATTACATTGAACATCTCTAGAGTAACTAGATCCTCTACCAAAACATTATGCTATAAATCCCTATGTTTGAGTTTGTGCATGAGTATGACTCCTGTGCTAAGACCCTTATGAGTTATACATACCAAATTTATAGATGAATCTTCCCCATAATGACTACTACTTTCCAATTCAAATAGAATCCCATATGCTAGGAATCTTCAATCACCATGGCCCACTCTAGAACTCCTGTAAAAGTGAGAATGCATTAAGATACCTTGTTAGCATGGATTTCCATATGAAGAACCTGATAAAACTTCCATGCCTAGAAGTATCTACCTACAACCATATCTAGAGAGTATCATGTGATATTGATAAACCATGTTTCATACTCAATCACTTACATATAACCATACTATAGTTTAATAAGATCATAGATTCACAATGAGTGAAATATTAAAGTGTTATGGTAATAATGGAACAAGTGTTAAAAATATATCCATGAGAGAATCACCTCATTATGGGTTGAGTAATCAAACCCAACCAATTCCCTACTAGTATTTGAAGAATACTGGTTATGAGTACAACCATATGATCAGTTGGGATCTGTACAATCCAGAAAAATCATTAAATTGAGTTGATCTAATATTTTACTAGTTTAGGGTGTGGTTCACTTTATAAATTAAGTAGTGTATACCATTTAGACTCAAAAAATGAACTAAGTTTATGTGCATCATTGTCTTGTTTTATTAAGTATATCAACTTCTCAACATGTGGATGCTAATCCACCTAAACCAAGGGAGGTAGATCCATGTTCCACTCATCAGGTGGAAGCACTACTCCCTAGTCTTTTAGAGGGATAAAATTGTGAATAGGTCCTTGCACTGAGGCCTAATCACCTAACTGGTCATCGTCACAACTCCATCTTATTACCCTAGCTAGATATCAATTTGGAGGAATTATAAAAATTATCAAGACATACCATGGTAAGAGGATCATATCTTGGGGGTTGAATCAAGAAGGAAATGAATGTCAAAGGCCCAATATTATATGATTAATACACATTTTCCCTTATAACTTGTGATTAAGAATGTAAAGTGTACAATAAGGTTACCATAGTCTTTTTCTATAGATACATCAGCCATCACACCATCACTGGGTTCTCAAGACTGAGTTATGAAGTCAAGACACTGCAACTACATTTCCCTAAATTCCCAAACCAATCATCATGAGAAATATATCTCCAAACACCTTCCCTAGGAAAGATCTCCACTAATAACACTATATCAGGACCCAAAATGCCAGTGTGTCACCTATAATAGTTATAAGATGTGAGTGACACCCAAGAATGACTCTAATATGCTAGGTGTAATGACTCTAATCCCAATATCCTAGATCTGATGCCTTACTTTATTACATTCGAATACGTTACAAGGAATCTCATTCTAGAGGACTGAATAGTTTAGTTGTCTTGGTAATATAGATATATTCTTGAGATTCATATTACATTTCAAACACAATAATTTTTTATAATTCTATAATTCTGCTTAGTGAATCCCTACATAATAATCACAAAACAGTTCCTCATATCCTAGGGTAAATAAAATACAAGGGGTGAGCACAAACTCTTACTATGGGTAAGAATATAATGAAATATATGAATACACATGGCATAAAAATTATAGAAATTTTAATAACTGAAAAAAATTCATTTAATCAAAAGTTTTATCATAATATGGTAGGAATAAAAGATGATCAAATAATTCCATGTAAATAATCAATTGATCTAGAAAACTAAATCATAGATATTCAACTAATTTAATAGTCACATGGAAATGAATAACTAATCTCATAATGTTGTAATTCGTAATTTTGGACATCTGGAACATAACTTAGAGGCTCTATACCGATAATATAATAAAATGATGTCTTCATTGCAAGAATTTATCATCCTCAAGGCTTCATGCTAAGAACCTAATAAATGGGTAAGGTCTTGGCCAAAACCCAATATTGCTTGTCTCATGAGACCTACCGATGTATCAAGAGGATATAGAGGTACCCACCAATCCCTTACTATGTCCAATATATTCCTTATATGAAAGGGGTGAAATATAATCAACATATAAATTTTTATCAAAACTTTCATACAAAATGTAAATAACTATCCACATTAGGTAAACATAATCAAAAAAATTCCAGAGTAATATAGTGAATGGTATCAAAATAGTAGAAAATAATCAATAACCATTTAATAAAAAATTAAATATTGTATCACAAGATATCAACCACAATTAATCACAAGATTCAAAAAATGATGTTGACATAAATGAAAATACTTTATTAAGATCATTGAATTGTTTTAAGGAAAATATCCCTTTTTCACATTGATAATCACTTATTTTTAAAATGCTGTGTAATTATAAATGAATAATTTTCTTTTAAAATAAAAATGAAAACTCGTAAAGTAATATTTAAAACATAAAGTTGTTCTGATGGTGAGGAAATCCACTCATACTATATAATAATAAAAAAACAATTCTTTCATATTTTTTTTTTCAGAAAATTCTCAAAGAACCTTGTTTAGAAAATGAAAAAAAATATACCTTTAAAAATGTTTCATAAAGATTAAAAAATGAATAAAAATTAATTTAAAAAATAATATGATAATAGTTATATTTTTTGAAATAATTTCAGAAAACATGTTCATGTAAGAAAAAAAAATTAAAGGTAAATTTAGAAAGATAATTTTTAAAAAGAAAGTTCTTTAAAATTTTCATATCATTGAAGTGAGAATTAATAAGATAAATAGAATATATTTATCCATTATAAATACATATAAAAAAGTGGAAATTGAACATAATACATTAAAAATTAATTTATCACATAATATTAGAAGGACATAGTCAAGAAGAATAAATTTAACCCTAAGAACGAAATTGGGTTTAGAAATCCCTTACCGCTTTGTAATCAGTCGAATCATATACCCCATAAAAGTAATAATTATGAAATTAAAAATTTAAAAACATAAATATAATGATATTAATGATTTTATATATCAAATTTAATTATATATAGAACATGAAAAAGTAATAAGTGGTGAGTAATACATATATCTCACAGAAGTAAAAGAGAGACGAGAAACCCTTACCTCACATTTCTCTTTAGTGTAGCATTCTTTAAACTCATGTATAATGGATTAAATAATGTTATTAATTTATTAAAATCTATATTAATATTTATAATACCTTACATGATCCTTTTAAATCATATTTCCACTCATTAATTAATAATATTTTATTAATTTCATTGTTTCAGGTGTGTTCGTTTCATGGTTTCTTGGTTGGTTCATTTTTGTTTAATTATAGATTTTCTTATCAAATTGAAATAGAACTATAGAATTGAAATGAAATGGTATTAATGAATATAAATAAGTTTTAATGGTCCCATTTATCACTATTCTTTCATATATGATTATGATTCACTTGATAAAATGTTATTGATAAATGTTTAGTTTATTTTGGGTGGTTTTTTTCCGAACATTATGAACTAGTTTTTTTATTTAATATTATGTCTATATATTAGTTCAAGGAAATGAAATTAGCTATAATATACTTATTAAATTTTTATTTATGCATAATAAAAATTTTATTACCAGAAATGAAGGTGGTAATGGAAAACGAACAAAATCATTATTCACGGAGGTGATTAACCAACAAGATTTTGACAATAGTTTCGCTTCATTGAATAAGAGGAGGTAATAAAAGAGGTAGATATAATATATTACAATAGAAACATAATATTAATTTTTTTACATTATTATCAAATTATTATTACTTTACATAGATGAGAATTAAGTATAAGAAGAAAGAAAATTAGAGAGGTGATTTGAGAAAATTACCTCTTGAATCTCAATTCCTTAGAGGACCCCTTGAGGACCTTATATTTGAATTTTTGGTGAGAACTGTATAAATAAGACATGGGGAGATTTAGGAGTATATTTTTTCAGATATTTGAGGATATTAAAGGCTTTTGGTTCAAAATGGACTGGTATTTATACTAGAGGAGAGGTGAATTTAAGTGATTAAATAATGATTATTTTATGTTTAAGGCCAACCACATTGAGGTGGAATTAATTTCTATGAATTTAGATTAAAATTAATATTTAAATGATATTTAGGGTTTATAAAAACCTAAAAAATCAATTTAATGTCTTTATATTTTGGTATTTTAATCCTTTACCTTTTATCTTTAACCCTTTTCATTATTTCATCTATAATACAATAAACATTTTTTCCATGGAGCTTTTTTATGTATAAAAATAAAAATGACCTAAAAACATAATTTGGACCTTATTATTAAAAATATTTAATATATTTTACCAAATTAAATTAATATAATTGTTAAAATTATATTTAAAAATAATCCCACTGACATAATGATAAATCATGTTTTTAAAGTTAAAATGTAAAAAGTTTGAAATATTTTTAAATCCAGTTTAAATGTGTAATTGATTCCAATTAAATAAATTGGTTTTATTGATGTATATCTGACCTAATTATTCTTCAAAAACAATTGAAAATATTATTTAACTATAAAAATAAATTATAATAAGTATAAATTTTCAATTAAAATTCAAAATTTCTTACTATTCATAAAAAATGATACTTCTCCAAAAAATACAAAAATTTCACCCTAATATAATTTTGATATTAATTTTTCAAAAATGAAATTTATTTTTTCAAATAAAATTTACATAAGTGTGAAAATTATTATTTAAAATAGGCATGGCTTTAAAAGTCAGCAATAATTGTCTTTTAGAAAAATATAGCTTTTATGCTTAAAATTGGAGTTATTCTTATATTAACCCTATAAATATTATTGGTTGTCTTTGAAAACATTTGATAAAATATATAAAATATATATTTCATTAAGATCTTTCATTAATAGTGATTAATTTAATTTATTAAGATAAAATTACATTGTGGGCATAAAAATATTTTTTTATAAAAGCATATCCTTTACATTCAATTGGTTTTTATTTACATTTATAATTAATTGGTGACAAATAAATTCCTGTTATAAACATGTATACACTATATTTTCATAATTTAGTTAATATCATTTATTACCATCATTATAAAAGTTTGGTGATAACTACCATAATGAAATAATAATATTTAATCAATTATTTAAGCTCAGTGGTATGTGTAACATAAGATATTAAATAAATTGATTTTATTTAAAAATAGGAATACTGTAAAATCTTGGGGTGTTATAATGGGGGATTGTGACTAAAATTGTGTATGAATAACACTGAAGTGGGAGGCCTTATCCTAATGTACCTGTATAAATGCATACACCCAACTCCATAAAATAATTAAGAGTAGTAATAAACTGAAACCTCTAGAGTGAAAATAATGCATGAAACATTATCTAAAAAAACATTAGAGTGTGACATGTAACTATTCAAGAATATAAATGGTAAAAATAAATGATTAACTAAGAAGAAGGGAAAAGTACCAACCACGAAACCATTAAAAAAGTGGAATGAATATAAGTGATTAACTCACAATCCCTGAGTCTAACAATCAAATGTTGTTAGTGCCTCTATGTATTGATATGTTGCATCGATACCTGGTCCACCAAAATCACTTCCAATATACCTTTTTTTCCACAGTTCAAAACACATGTGGGGAAATACTATGTTGGGGTGAGTATAACATACTCAGTAAGATTCCCTAAAAAACCAAGATAGAAGAAATATAATAATATAGTTAGCTCATCCTATAGGTTATATATAGGTAAAAAAACCTAACAATAAGTATTCTTATAAAGAAACCCCAATAAAAAAGATGGGAATCTCAATCTCTGCACCCAAATAAGAATGATGAGTCTGCATGTAGCTCTAAAGGTCCCATATCTGATGCCAAACACCATACACAACGTTATAAGAATCAGAATAGATAACCTAGTCCTTCGTAGCAACCTTATATTTTTTTGTGAAATTTATCTTTCAAATATATTTAAATTATTTGATAGCTTGCGTTACACACAACCACATGTTTAATAGAACCACAATATATTATTTAAAATATTATTATTTAATGTTATTACCTTGATATTAAATTGGAGGTTATGAATATGATAAACTAATTTATTAATTACATAGAGACTTCTTAGTCAATATAAAATCTTAGTAATTAATCAATCAATTTTTAGTAAAGTCAATTTATTCTTCAAAAATATGTTTTCTTCAAAAATAACTTTTTTATTAATTTTTGTGAGAAAATATTAAAATTATTTTTTTTGAAATTTTGGAAAATACTTTTTATGAAAATAAAATAATTTTTGAAATCAACAAATCAAAATTATCTTTGGCTGAAATTTTGGTATTTTTCTGAAAAGATTTTTTTAATGAATAGTGAAAATTAATGATTTTTATAAAGATGTCATTTTCTTTTCATAGAAATTATCATATTGATTTGAATTTTATGTAAAATTAAAAAAATATTATTTAATTATATATATTCGAATTAACTTTATTTTAATAATTATTATACATGATTTTAGTATAAGTACATTTTTATGAATAAAAATGCATTTTTCTAAAAATTATTTTTCAATGTATTTTACACATTTATATTAAAACTAATTTATAAACGCTATAGAAATTGAATCTCAGAAAATATATTCTTTATTTATAATATTGACTTTTAAATTTGGTAAATATTCCCCTTTTATTTTTGGTCAAAATGAATAGGAATCATGGTAAAATTTATCACCTCTATAAATGGAAAATTGGGTAAATCTAGGTTAAAACCATGTAATAAGGCCATAATAATTCATCATAATTCTTATAAGATGAATTAAATTTGACACTTATCACTTTATTTGTGAATTTTAGTTTTTTGGAACACAATTTTCCAAGAAAATAACTTATATATCATTTAAAACAAAGAATGTCACAAAATTACACTCTTAATTTTAAATATAATTTTGGTATTAACATAGAAAAAAGATATAAATTAATATTTATAGTAATTTTCTGGTTAATAAAATTATATTCATGATGGCAATTTATTTATAATTTTGAGCATTTAAATAAATACCTTTAATACTTACACAATGTTAAAATAATATTTATTCAATTAGTGGAAAAATAAAACAAATGGTAATAAAAATATTTAAATTAATATAATTTGTGGTAGTGAATGTGATAAAATAATTTTAAAGATAATAATATAATTTTATGGATGTATTTAAATATTTTTTTCAATTTTATTTTTGTATGATGTTTTTAAATGTCAAAGTATTGAATATTGACAAAATTAACAAAATTGATATTTTATGAAAACAATTAAATTATATAAAAATCATAAAATTATTAAAATAGGAAATAAATGGATAATATATGGTCTAATTTATCATACCCTATTCATTTATAGTCCATTTTATGGTATTTTCATTGAGATTGAATTTACTATAAATTAATATTTTTAGAAAATCTAAAAGAGCCCCTCACTTATATTATGAATGGGAACCTACTCCATCACTTCTTTACTCCACTTTGAGCCTTCTATATCTTCTATTACCTAAGAAATTATATTACTAATTTATTATATACATTATAGAGATTTTAGATTGTCAGAATACCAACCCTAGATCCCATAAGAAGAGATCGAAGAGAGTTATCTCAAAGAAGAGGTAGTCGCCTTAACCGACAACTTTTTTTATTCTTCTTTTAATTCCTATAAATTTTTTATATTATTCATAAATTAATAAATTAATTATCAAAAATATTTTTAAATGTTATTATGGTCATAAAACCACCATTATACATCCTCATGTCATCAAATGGGATGTGAAAGTATTGCTCGTGTGTACGTACAACTTACCGTCTCCACATAGTGGTACATTTCATTTTATCTCCCCATATTTAATGGATGTTTAACATGATGGGTTTAAAGTTTTTATATGATATTTATGAAATACTTATTCTTATTAAAGGATAATACCATTTTAAAAATTTTACATTCCAAACCATCAGAAAATGAAAACGTTGCATGTGTGTACGTGTGGACTACCACCTCCACGAAGCGATGTTATTCATTATTCATTTCAATTTTGAATGGATGGTAAAGAGGATGAATATGATGAATATATATGATATATATTGTATAATAAATATTTTTTAAAGATGAATTATTATTTCCCTTTCTTTCATTCCATCCTTTAAAAATTGGATACAATGTTCATGTATATGTACGACCTGTTGTCTCCATGAATAGTGTAATTAATTTTCTATCTCTATAATTATAGATGAATTTATATATATATATATATAATGAATATATGTGATATTATAATCTTGTAATGTATTCTCTTATAATTTTTTTATAATATTAAATTTATTATATAGGAGGTAATGGACTTTTAAAGGAAGTCAGACCGAAGGTAAGAGATTTTCATCTCACTTTTATTTACATGAAAGATACCATATAGAAAACATGTTTATTTTTTGTGGTATATATAATACCATTTAATTATATTTTATAATTATAATTATTAATTTTATGGGTATCCACATATCCATATAAGGTTATTTCATTCAAGGGTCTTATGATTCAAAGGTTTCCCAAACAGTAAGGGTTTTATGTTACAATATCTTTATTTATCAAGATTGTTTATGATTAAGTTTTTGATGATGAAATATTTTTATAAAACTCCTAATAAACCCATGAATTTTAATATTCTCTAGTAATTTCTAGAGAATAAATTTTTGTCTTCCATTTTCATCAATTTAAGTACTCAATAGACCAAAATATTTTTTATAGAAAGATTAAATTTATTTATCTTTTCTATTGAAATTTTTTTTCATATATATTAATTTTTTCATTAAGGTTTTTAAAAAAGAATTTAAAAAATTATTTTTCTAAATAAATTGTTATAATTTTTTGAATTTTTCAATTTTTTTTGAAATGAATATTTTCTTTTATTTTATAAATGTGGTTATTTTTTGATTTTCTAAGAAATGTATAAAAGGAATTTGTTTTTCACTTATAAAACATGAATGTAATTTACCTTCATCTTGACCACTCAACATTTTGAATATTCAGTTATAATTTTCTATAGGTATTTTAAAGGAAAATCTATTCGATATTATTATTGGAATTTTTATATTTTAATAAATTTTTTCAAAATGTAAAGGTTATTTTCCTAATGAAACATTCCATGTGATATTTAAAAAACATTTCTCATATAAGATGACATCCTTTGATGCGAATTATCATTTACTAGGGATATGATAAAATGATTCCATACTTGTTCATTATATAGAAGTTTAATATTTATGATGACATGGTGTTTATGGAACCTGTTACATTTTCATGGGTTATACTTTGATGAAATAATGAAATGTTTATGAAATATGTTTCTTTTCCATAGGTTACTATAAAATGTAATGTTTATGAAGACCATTTATTTTCATGGGTTCTAATTTTATGAATGTTTTATAATATTTTGAAACACATATATATTATTTTCGCTATTTTAGGGTGGTTAATTTATAACCAAGGATGGTGGTTACGCTATAACCAATGATGTTGGTTATATTATAACCAAGGATGATGGTTACATTAAAGAAAAAAATTGGTGGGAACTTTATCTAATTCCAATGAATTTGGTAAATATTGATATCTGATGAGATAAACAGGAATGGAATAGGGAGTTAACCCACTTCAATAATGTACGTTTTCTACTATTATAGTATTGAGAGTGAATGATGACTACTACGATGGTTTGGGAGAGTGAACCCTTTCTACTATTATAGTCTTGGAAATGATACTTGAATACTAATGAAATGATTTTCTATTATTATATTTATGCAATAAATATATTTCTTATGTCTTCGTTATGATCTAATGGAACATGTTATTTGATTCTATTATGATTCAAGTCTTATTAACAGCTATAATTTATTCCACGACTCATGTTTATGATCCATGATAGATTGGGTATGAACTTTGAAAGTTATAATATTATAACCTTATGCTTATCTTATTATTTAATATGACGATACATTAATATATCTCATTTTTACCCTTATTGTGCATTTGAGTTCACACTTATTTAAATTTCATTTCCCCAGGTTATGTAGAAAGGTTTTTGGAGGGTATGTCTATGAAGAGTAAAACATTGTGAGATCTTTATTGGAGATGTTGATGATATTTCATGAAATAATAATATTGTGTATCTAGTATCTAAATACACTAAATTTATACAATCTTTTGGTGTATTTTTTTATAATGTATTGAATATTAATCTATTAGGATGTAATATTCATGTTTTAGAATCTGGGGTTTTTATTATTTTTATTAGATAAATATTTTTTCAACCTTTATAGATTAGGTTTAGAAAAATTTTTCTTATAACCTGTGGATAATATTATGTTTATAAACTCATCCTAATGTTTTAATAATGAGGATATTATGTTATTTTACAAGAAATTATGTCCCTATCTGTATACTAAAAGTGGATGTATCTCTCAAATAGTTTCACCTATGGGTAACAAACCTAAAAAGGTAAAATTGAGCTTGACTTAATCATCGTCTGGTATATAAAAAAGGGACTTTATATACACCATGTTTGACACTCTCTGAAGATATTATTTGGGTTAATCCATATTTTCATTAAGAACAATTATAAAGTATTTGAATTGATGATAATCATAGATTACCTAGGTTAAACATAAGGTGTCATAGATTGAAAAAATAGTGTCAAGATTTTGAAATCCTATAAAATATTATGAATTTTTGCACAATTAAAATGGTTTCTAACACCAAGATTTTATTTTTTGATAATGGATGGAACCAGGGGGATTAATGTTAATGGTGAATGTGATGAAAAATGGAATTATATTCCTATTGAGTAACCAAATAAAACAAGATATTGAAGGAGAAACCTTATTATTATGACTAATTAGTAATCACATATTATGATCAACAATATCAACTTAGGTGAGTTTTATGAAACACCTATCAAGAGTAAAAAGGAGTTCCATGATGACTATAGAGGAAATAAAGTTAAATTTCTTATCAAGAATTTGGGAAGAAGTATGGGTGAGAATTCATCAAAGGAATAAGAAACTAATTTCTGTGTGGAAAATAAGGAAAAATAGGAGGTAATTTACAAGGAAAAGTGAATGGTTTCATTAATATAATCGAAGAGAATAATGGTTTCAATAAGGTGTCATCAAAAGTGGAATGTTTTAAATGTGGAAATTATGGTCATTATATAAATCGATGTCCTAGGTGGGGAACTCAAGGAACGGATTAGAAAGGTTATACGAGTAATGTATTTTCCATTGAAGATGAAGAGACTATGAATGAAATATGAATGGAAACAAGTATTAAGGAATAAGATGATGAATCATGGTTAATGGATTGATAAGGAAGTGGAATAATTGAAATGAATATGTATTGGTATTTGATAATTATGTTATCAAAGTGTTTAATGAATAATATTGTGGATTACATGAATCACTAAACATATATGGATGGTTCTTTATTTGTTTTACTTTAAGGAAATTAAATTATATATTGAATAGCCTCGATAATAATAAAAAGTGATTCTATGGATAGATGATATTTAGTTGAAAACATGATTGATGGAAGTATAACCTTTAATATGTGTCCAATGCAGAGATAAAAATGGTTAGTTGGGATAAATAGGTGATTAAAACTAACAGGATAATATTGGTGTCCTTGAAACTGGTTAGTGATTTGTTGCTAATTTGATTTAAGTTATCTTTGAGAACTTTTATTGCATTTTGTATTTAAGGAATATATTCAATAGTTTTTAGTTTAAGTTGAGGAAGAAGGACAATGTTAATTTTTGGAGCATTTATGTTTTCATTAATACTTTATTGTAATTTATGTTGCTATCATGTTTCCATTTAATATATAAACAAGGTGTCCACATATTAGGTATGTGACATTAAGAGCTACTTTTGGTGATTAATGTTAAGTTTGTTTTGGAATCGTGGTGAATTTATTTCTAAATTTTTGGTTCTTGAGTTTGGGAAGACATATTTTTTGTGGATTTCTATTATTAAATACTTATGGATTGGATTAAGTTGAACCCTTTTCATTATCGTTGATGTTTTAGAAAATAATGTATTTATCCATATTAGATAACTTATTCTAACCATTTTAGATTTGGTCAATATCTAATTACAAGAAGAGTATCTTTTTATCCTTTTGTGGGTTTTGAGATCCATTACAAGTTGTTCTTTGCCCTTGAGGTATGAAAAAGTAAGTTTGTATATTCATTATTTGGAGCAAAGAATGAGGTTTTAATGGAAATTGATTAGAGGATGAAATTACACTTATCAAGTAAGCATATTTCCTTATGATATTAGTCTTGATGGTAAATAAATTTATAAACTCTTGGAATAGGTTCTTAATAATAAATAAAAAATGTTGTCTTATAAACTTCAATTTTGATGAATTGATGGTATTTTCCATATATATGGTTTATGATTATTTGATTTTTCACTTTCTCATTATCATTAACATTCTTGTGATCAATGATATATGGAAATTTTTTTTCTTTTGTGTCTGTATATTTACTTACCATTAATTTTATCATATTTAGAAACCTAGTGTATGTAATCCTAGAGGACCTTCATACATTAATTTTTCTCTTTCCAAGAGGAAATTTTATTAACCCTTATTACAAAGTAAATTTCCACAAAGGAATTTAAAAATGGAAACCTTTTATTAATGAGTAAAAATTTCAAGGATATAATTTATTAGGGGGGGGGGGGGGAGAATGTAATAACCCAAGATTTTATAAAAATTTTCTTCAAAATATATTTATCTTCTTCAAGTTATTTCATTACACTCTTCTGTGAGTTTAAGAGAATGATAATAAACTACATAAAGTGTTACTATTTGATGTTATCACCAAGCTATTAATTTGGAGGGTATTAATGTGATTAAATTATCTATTAATTAAAAAAACTTCCCTAATCAATATAAATTCTTAGTAATTAATCACTCATTTTTTAGTAGTTTCAATTTATTTTTTAAAAATATGTTTTCTTCAAAAAAAAAATTCTCCAAAAATGAATTTTTATTGGTTTTTGTGAGAAAATATTAGAATTAATTTTTGAAACATTTATAAAATATATTTTATAAATTTAATATCATTTTTTAAATCTATATATCAAAATTATATTTGGGTGATGTTAGGTATTTTTCTGAAATTTTTTATTTTTTAGTGAATAGTAAAAAATACCAATTTTTATAAAACTATCCTCTTATGTTCATATAAATTATCATTATGATTTGAATTTGACACGAAATTAACATAAGTTTTATTTAATTAGGTATAATATAAATAACTTCATTTGAATCATTATTAGACACGATTTTTGTATAAGTACATTTTTGGGATTAAACTCACATATTTCTAAAAACATTTTTTCCAGTGCTTTCTATGCATTTATATTAAAATTAATTTCCTTCATATTATGAAATTGAATCTTTAAAAATTTATTCCATATCTATATTTAAAAGGTTCAAATTTTTTAAATAAGGTCCTTTTATTTTTTTCAAAATGAATAGTAATTGTGATAAAATTTATTATTTAATGACTTGGATTTTCCTGATTTTATTTTTAGAAAATTTCTAGGAAAATTTTCATACCAAGCACTAAGACAGTATGTGATTCTGAGGCTCGGTGTTCCCGGAACAGTTTAACAAAAAATGTTATGTTTTTAATAGCAGTTGTGAGGTATTTTCTTCAAAAAGTGAAATAAAATCGAAATTAGTACCGAGATTAGAAATATGAGGGCACCATTGCCTTCAAAATGATGTGTTTACCCTAGGTGTGACTTAACATTAGTAGGCATGGATCTTCAGCGGGAAAACCCAAAAAGGACGTAACTATAAATAAAATAATTAAAAAAAATATTTTATTTTAAAATCCAAATAAATTATGCACAGAGACTCAGATTATAAATTCGAGACCACCGTTGAGTTTATAATGTGGAATTTTAGTTTAGAGATTCCTAACATCAACCAACGGGGGTTAGTCGTGAAAGTTAGTTTTTGGATGTTTTAAAAGAATAAAATAAACATAATTTTTATTTTATTTTAACGTTACACTGAGACGCAGTGACACAAAGTCACTAAAACATGTTTTATTTTATTAAATAGTTAGTAGGGACTTAATATTAGATTTTATAATCATGGATAATTGCCTGAAGTCTATGGTGGAGACCTTAAAGAGAATCAGAGGAAATTATCTCAATGACGGATGACGACGTGATAATGGATCATGACAGATCTTGATGGACCGACAATGACGATCGATCCTCGACATTGAATGATCCAACCCTGAGGTAAGGCATGTGTTTTTAATTCCTTATTTTCCGAATTCTTGGAGTTAAATGATGTACATTGATCAGCTCATGAATTGGTTGACCCACAGTTCGCTAGTTCTTATGGGAGGTATTATTTGTGGGAATTATGTTGGGGTTGATTTTTATTTTGTTTTGTTTATCATGATCATTATTATGGAACAGATTGAGGTGAGAAGGAACAAATGGCAGATTTTCGTTCCTTAGGTTGATATTTGTTCATTTCTCCTCCAATATTTTTTCGCATTCTTCGTGTTCTTGGTGGGAATATGAACGAAAATTCATTTCATGTACATTTTTTAGTACAATGGTCCGAAATCAGTGATCCGGCATCGTGACAACCCAGTGGAGGTGCAATGATAATTGCAACAGACGTATTGAAATGTTTCTGAACTAATCTCCCTTCAATGATTTTTCAGCGGAATGCATCAGAATGCTGATTCAAGACTAGGGTGACGAAGAACGTTAATCTAGGATCGTAGAGGAACCAAAGTTTGAAAAAACAAATCACCAGAGGCTACCCGGTGGCCTGTGGAAGGGGCCACCAGTGCCTCAGAGGTGGAATGTGGTAGCGACCGCATGTGGGTGTGGCTGCTGAAGGTGGTCCGCATGCGTGGTGGGTTGGAAAGGGAAAAAAGCGGCCCGCCAGGGGTTGCGTGGGAGCCATCAAGGGAAAGAATGTTGGGCTAGAGGGACATGACAACCCTCTGCATTGAACATGGATGCACTCATATTGATCATTGCATGTAGTTGATCCATATGCGGGGTAGCTAGCGGGCCTCATGGTCAGGCGACCGCATTGACTGGATGGGATGCAGTCGGACCAGACCATGTCTGGCAGAGAAGAAGTGACCCGTGCTGTGGGATGGATCGGGTGAGCTGGGTTTCTCTGGTGGCCCAACGGACTGGATCCAGTAGTCCATAGGGCCAGGTCCAAAAGGTCTAATGGGACTTGTTTAGATTGGGATGTAGGGTCGAGTCGGTCCGGACCTAGACCAGAACCAAAACAAACCCTTTTATGTAAAATTCCCATAACTTTCAAATAATTGTTATATTTGATGATCCATGTATAGCGTTGGAACCATTGCGATGAGACAGAACTTTTTAGATGTCTTGGTGGGTTTTTAGTAGGACCAAAATGGATTTGGAGCTTTCTATTTTTCTTTCCTATGAGAGTTCGATGCAGAATCTCATTCCCATCATAGATGGTGACAATAGAGGTTGAGAGCATACCCTTGGTATTTCCTATGAAGGTTTGATGAAGGATCCCATTCCTATTATAAAGGATGACCCATATTCTAAACTGAGGTTTCTCTTCTTTACTTTGAATTTTGACTCAGCAGGTTAGAGCATGTATCACACTGAGAGTCCTGGTCGGTTATTACTTCTCATCATGGTACCTCAGATAGGGTTTGGGGACAATGTTTGACTAATATTTACATGGGAACCCATCCCCTATCTTGGATGACGTTTCCAATAGGGAGAAGAGTCCCCCCAATGATCCCTGGGTAGGAGGACCTCCTATCCGTGTATTTAGATCATATTCTTTCCTTTCTACGTGACTAGACCAGATGAGTGTTCTTTGGGTAGTTTTCAATGGTTTATGTTTGGCTGTGACTTAGTGACTACATGAGTTGGGTGATGCATAAATTATCAATACTCTGTGTGCTACCGACTCTCTGTGTGTTACTGACACTCAGTGTGTTACTGAGACACCATGTGTTACCAACACTCTGTGTGTTATGAACACTTAGTGGGTTATCAAAACTCTATGTCCTACCAAGAAATAATGTCTCATGGAAAACATCATGACTTATAAAGACCATTTTTTCTTTTGGATACTTTTTCTAGACCTGTTCTATGGGATTACTATCAGATATCTTGAGGAGTGGGATCTCTCGGAACAAGCATGCTACAAGCAGAACCGTGTAGCTGGAAGTGGATGAGACCTTGAGTCTTGGAATCCTTTACGACTATACCAGGATGTTCTTGTTATATGTGTTGTTGACATATACCTGTGTTGAGTTGACTGTATGTTCTTAGTGATGTTTTCTATGTGGTCTTTTACCTTGTATTTTATGGTGTCTTACTGAGTATTGTTTTACTCTCCCCTACACAGGCTTTTACTGCACGTTTCATGTCTTGTTCATACCATCGATGCATTAATAGAGTCCTAGGTGGATCGAGACCAATGTTGATTAGAGAGAGTCCAGACTGTTGAGGTGTGCTCTTGTGTATTTAGATGGCTATTTTTGTACCTGCCCTCAGGTAGGGTTTTCTGCAAATGAGCTTTTGGACCTTGTACAATAGATTCCTTATTTTTTGGTGGGCTTGTATTCTGGACCAGTTGTACTTTACTACAGTTTACTTTCCTATCATACTCGGTGGTTTGTATCTTATTGTTTATATGCATTGTTTATGTAGTGTTTTTACATTTCAACATTTTTTGTCTTGGATATATGTGCATGTGTACATGTACTTAGGAAAATTCCTCCCATTTGTGGGATATACCTACTTGGATATAGTCACCAGTGCCTATCTTATCATAGGTTGGCTTGGGTAGTTATTCCATGGGCCCCTCTGGGTCAGTTCGTGACCTATTACCTCAGTAAAGGGTAAATTGGGTAAATCTTGGTTAAAAGTGACATATAAGGCCATATATATTCATAATAATTCTTATTAGATGATGGAAATTCGACCCTTATCACCTTAGGATCTATTTTGAGTTTTTTAATGAAATTTTTTCCCCAGAAATGTATTATATATTATTTGAACCAAATGATGTGACATAATGTCCCTCTCTTAGTTTTAAATATCATTTATGCATTCACATAAGGGAAAAAATTAGTTATTAATGAATATTAATATTAATTTTGTTCTTAATGAAATTATATTCATGATGTTAATTTATTTTTATATTTATGAATTAAATAATTACATTAAATATTTTCACAACACCAAAAATGTATTTATTCAATTAATAGAAAAGTAAAACAAATGGTATTGAAAGTATTAAAATTAATATAATTTTATATAGTTAATGTGATACAATAATTTTATAGGAAATAATAAAATTTTAGGAATGTATTAAAATATTTGGTTCAGATTTTTTTAGTTTTCTTGATGTGTTTAAAGACAAAGTAATGAATAATTTCAAAAATGATAAAACTGATATTTTATGAAAATAATATTTAATTAAATTATTTGAAAATCATAAAAATCTTAAAATATTAAAAAATGAATAATATATGGTAAAAAATATCATACCATATGAATTTATTGACCTTTTATAGTTATTTAGGTTGATATTGAATATATTATAAATTGATATTTGGAGAAATTCTAAAAGTACCCCTCACTTCAATTATAAAAGGGAAAATTCTCCCTCACTTCTTTACAACACTTTGAGAATTATTCCTTAACCATACCATAAAAAATTATCTTTTTAAATTTATCCACATTATATAAATGATTTTATTCTCAAAATACCAACCCTAGTTCCCTTAAGAGGAGATCTAAGGGAGTCATCTCAAAGATGAGGCAACCACCTTAACCAATCACTTTTTTATTATCATTTTACTTCATATAAATCTATTATATTATTCATAAAATAATAAATTCGGTATCATAAATATTCTTAAATGTTATTTTGATTATGAAACTGACATTAGCCATCCTCATTTCATCAAATGGGATGTGAAGGTATCACTCGGGTGTACGTACGACTTACCGTCTCCACGTAGTAGTACATTTCATTTTCCATCACCAACTTTCATGGATGGTTAATAAGATGTGATTAATGTTTATATATTATATTTTTGAAATAATTATTATTCTAAAATGATAATATCATATCTACCTTTTTTCTTTCTAGAACATTGAAAAATGATAACGTTACTTGTGTGAACGTACGGACTACCACATCTACAAGGTGATATGATTCATTTTTTATTTATATTTTACTTGGATTGTATGAAGGATGTATATGATGAATATAAATTATATATACTATTTAATAATTATTATTAAAAGGTGAATGTTTTATTTTACATTTATTTGATTCAATCCTTCAAAATTGAACACCACATTCATGCATACTTACGATCTGTAATCTGTATGAATGTGGTAATTGATTTTCTATATCTATAATTATGGAAGATTTTAAATAACTACATAAATATATATATAATGAATATGTATTTTCTAATAATAATGTAAATTATTCTGGTATATATGTTTAATAAATTTAAAATTTTTATATAGGAGTTTAAATAACATTCAAAAGAAGTCATACCTAAGGTAAGAAATTTTGTCTCACTTTTATTTTAGTGGGACACATGTCATATTAACCAATTGTTATTTTTTTGGTGTATATAATACCCATTAATTATATTTTAGGATGATTCTTATGAATTTAATGACTATTTTATTATCTAAAAAAAGTTATATTTTTTCCTGGGCTTACGATTCATTGGTTACCCAAGTGGTAAGGGTTTTATGTTATAATCTCATTGTTTATCAAGATTGTTTATCATAAAGTTTTTGATGAAGAAATATAATCATCTACCTCCCAAGAAACTCATTAATTTTATTCTAATATGGTTATTTTTGGAGAATATATGTTTTCATTCCATTTTATTCACTTTAAATACTCAATAGATTGAAAACAAATTTTGGGCAAAAATCGAATTCATTTTACTTTTTAGTCAAAAAATATTTTCCTTCCATATCCATGTATTTATATTATTTTTTTAAAAAATATTTTTAAATTTATCTTCTAAATAATTTTTGTCCATGTTTTAATTTTTAAAAAATGATTTGAAAGAAATACTTTTTATTATTTTCTAAACAATATATTTTTGGTATTTTTCCAAAAAAAGGATCAATGGAATGTTTTTTAACTTATACAACAATAAATTTTTTTTATCATTATTAGGACCAATTTTTTTTTGAAGCATCATTTACAAACTTCCATAGCTATTTTAAAAGATAATTTTTTCATAATATTTTAGAAATTAATATATTTTAAGAAGTGTTTTCAAAAGGAAAGTTTTCTTTCTTCAAGAAACGTTCCAAGTGATATTTCAAAATCATTTTCCATATAAGATAAAATCCTTTGATGTTAATTAAGATTTACTGGGAATATGTTCCAAGGATATCATAATTATTCATTCTATATATGGTTTATATTTATGATGACATGGTGTTTATGAAACTCATTAACTTTCCATGGGTTACACATTGATATAGTGAAGAAATATTTATAGAACCCATTTATTTTATATGGGTTATTCTATGATTAAATAGTTATGAAACCCATTTATTTTTAGGGGTTTTTATTTTTTGAGTATTTTATAATCTTATGGTACACATATGTATGGTTTTAAATATGTAACAAAGGTCACATTATAACCAATGATAATGTTTATGTTATAATGAAGGATGGTGGTTACATTATAACTAAGGATGGTTGTTACATTATAACCAAGATAAAATGTTACATTATAACGATGGATAGTTGTTAAGTTATAACCAAGTATGGTTGTTATGATATAATGAATAATAGTTGGGGCCCATATATCCCTTCAGTGCATTGGGTAAAGATTGATATCTCATGAGATAAATATGATTGGAATGGGGAGGTAACCTAGTTCAATAAGGGATATTGTCCACTATGATAGTCTTAGGAGTGAACCTTGGCTACTATGATGGTTTTGGGAGTTAACTCATTCCATTATGATAATATTGGCAGTGAACCTTGACTAACAATGAAATGATTTTATGCTCTTAGGTGTATTCCACAAATCTATGTATTATGTTTATATTATACAATCATGGCACGCGTTCTTTGATTCCATTATGATTCATGTATTATGAACATCTAAAAATTATTCTTTGAACCATGTTTACGATCCAAAATATATTGGCTATGGACCTTTTATGTTATGACATCACACCCTTATGCTTATCTTATACTTGGATATTATCTTTGATTAATATATATCATCTTTACCCTTACTAGGCATCTGAGCTCACCCTTTCTTATGATTCGTTCCACATGTTATGGAGAAAGGATTTATGTATGGTATGTCTATGAAGAGTGATAAATGGGGATATATTTGTGGGACATGTTGAAGATATTTTACAAAATAAGAAAAATACTTATCTAGTCTCCAAATACACTAATATTATACTGTCCCCGAGCATGCTTTTTGTACTACGTATTGAATATTAATTTATTGAGATGTAATATTTATAGATGAAATGTATGGGTTATTATAGTTGGTATAAGATACAATTTTAGTTAGTATTTTTCTATTAGGGTTAGAAATATTTGGTGAAAACCCTAATGACAAGGCTTAGTATAGGATAACATGTTAATTTTTTTCAAGGAATAGATTACGTGATTTTATTAGTAATTACATCCCTATTTGGATAATAAATTGTATGTGGATCTAGAACAATATTATTTTGGTTTAATAACCTAAAAAAAGGTGCAATGAGCTAGACTTGATCGTCACATGAAACAAGACATTGGGCCTTATTTCTACCTATTATGATACTCCCCGGGGAAATTATTTGGGTTAATAAACATTTTCTTGATAAACCATTATGAATAATTTGAATAGATGATAATCATGGATGACCTATGTTAATATATAAGGTTTCATATATTGAAAAGAAGGTATCCAGATTTATACTTCTTATAAATGATTATTCAGTTTTCCACTAAGATTATTTTTTCTCACACTATTATTTTAGTTTTAGATGATGGTTGAAACCAAGATATTTCAGGTTAATGGTGAATGTGATGAAAAATGGAATTATTTTCCTCTTAAGAAACCAAATGAAATATGATATAGAAGAATAAACCTTTTTATTATTTCTTATTGATAATTTGATAATTTGATCAATAATCTCAACATAGGTGTGTTTCTTGACACACATAATAAGAGAAAAATGAAGTTTCATGATTAACATAGAGGAAATAATGTCAAATTTTCATCATGTAAATAATGTGGGATATATAATGGAGGATAATTTCTCAAATGAACATGAAGATGTTTTCTGTGTGGAAAATAATACATAGAGAAAGTAATTACCGAGGAAAA
Source organism: Viscum album (assembly GCA_963277665.1). Lineage (NCBI taxonomy): Eukaryota > Viridiplantae > Streptophyta > Magnoliopsida > Santalales > Viscaceae > Viscum > Viscum album. Next base: position 771,144,481 of record OY728121.1, read on the forward strand.
GTGAATGGTTCGGTTAACAAAATGGATAAGAATAATTATTTCAATATGTTATCATATACGTTTAATGTTTTAAATATGAAAAGTGTGGGAAATATGAAAATCAATTTTTTTGGGGGAAATATGGAGAAAAGGATCAAAAATGTTATATGAGTAATGATTTCTCTGGTGATTATGAAGATACTATGGATGATATATGAAAGAAAATAATCATTAAGGAATAAGATGATGATTCTTGGTTGATGGATTAAGAAGGAACTGAAATGATTTAAATGATTATGTATTGGGATTTTAGAATTTTTTGGTAAAATTTTTTTATGAATAATATTCTGGATTATAAGAATCATAAAAAATATATGGATTCTTCCATTATTTTCTCATTAAGGAATTGAAATTATATGTTGAATGGGACTGATAACAAGGAAAATTATTTAGTAGAAATATTTTAGTTTTGGAAAATAAATAAACAATGGAAATATAACCCTTAATATTTTCCCAATTTGGATATAATAATTTTTTTTGGGATAAAGGGATGATTTCCATTCAAGAGACAGTATTAGTAACCTTGAAATTTTTTAGTGATTTGATGATAATATGATTTAAGTAATATTTGAAAAAGTTTATTTTATTCTATATTTAAAGAATATGTTTAATAATATATGGTTTTATTTGATGAAAATGGATAATGCTAATTTTTGGAAGCTTGCGCGTTTTTAGTAAGTTTTTATGGTATTTTAAGTTATTACCATGTTTGTAACACCCAAAGATGTTATATTCTTTTTTTATAATTTATTTAATTTTTTTTTATTTTTTTCAACATTGTGTTTAACTTGAAATACATTCAACATTGACTTTGGCTTGACTTACAAGAAATACCAATCTTAGCTTGTGTTACACACAACACTGAGTTTAAACAAAACATGACATATTATTAAAGTAATATTATTTAATATAATATTTATCACATAGATGTTGGAATGATGGGTATGAATATGATTAACTAAATTATGCAAATATGTGGTTTAAAAATTTATATATAATGAATTATTTTGTTACCAATTAATTAAAAATGAAAATCAAAACTATTTAAAAATAAATTAAATCTTTTTCTAAAAAACTATTTTTATGTAAACAAACGCATTTTACCTCAAAAAATTAAAAAAAATTGTAAATTACTTTTGTGGAATATAAATAGTTTAAATTCAATAAACTTATTAACATTTATATTTTTTTTCAAGAGAAGGGATATTAATAAATCCAATTTTACGCTTAAAATCATATTGTTTTAAAAATTAGTTTTGTCGCATTTTTGTAAAATTATTTTCAAACTAATTTTTGAAATTTTTAATTTTTTTTAAAAATAAAATTAATTTTTTAAATAAACATATAAAATATATCTTATAATAAATTTTGGAGAGTTTTATGAAAATATTAATTTTTTGATGAATAGTGAAAAATACTGAATTTTAATTGGAAATATCTGTTTCGTTTAAATTATTTATAAAGTTAAATTATATTTTAAATTTATTTTAAAGTAAAATTAGATCAATTATATATATATTAATACAATTTATATAATTTTAATCAATTTAATATTGAAATTGGATTTAGAATCTTTGTAAACTTATGAATATTTTCTCTATGAAAACCTGTTTTCTTGTCGCATACATGAGATTGATTTTAAATAAAAAATTTCAAATTATGTGAATTGAATTTTTAAAAATATATTCCAAATTTTTAATTTTAATATTTTATGTTATATAATATATTCAAATTAATTTTTGACCAAAATTAATAGTGAAAATGATTAAAATTAATTACCACAGTTAAGGTAAAAATGGATTTACAGGGGGTTAAAATAAAAATATAAGTATTAAAATGACCTAAAAACTTGTATAAAATAGATTTTATTTCCAAATTAATATTCTATAATTTATTATTATATATGAAAATTAATTTTGGACCCTTTTTTCATCAAAAAAATAGGGGTACAGCTTTTTATTTTGAAAAATTACTAGTGTGCCACTCACCTCACTTATAAAAGGACACCCTCTCCTCTACTATATACACCTTAAAAATATTTTTTCTTGTAGATAACTACCCAAATAACAAACCAAAATCAATACTCACATACTATAAGTATTATTTTTGTAATAAATCCAACCTAGGAAGTCTTTTGGAGAAAACCTAATGAGGTTACCTAAAGATGAGCTAGCATTATTCAAAGGGCTTTCAGGCCACCTTTAAGTCCCTCGAGCCACCTCAAGGCCTTTGGATCACATGCAGTTTCCCCAGATACACTACAAAAAAGGAGAATCCCCAGGAGAGGATTCGAAGTAGGTGCACTCCCCAGAGCATGACCAAATGGATTGTCAGAATGAGAGGGTATGACTATGCAATCGGTACCAGCCTGTTCTTGCAAGGGAAGCCTATCCAGACGACCATGAAAATGTGGAGAGCTACTATCATGAAGCAGATGCTGGGGAGGGGCTGTTCCTTGTAGATAGTCTGGTTGAATTCCCTTATAACTTCAGGTCATGTAATCTCTTAAGCCTACGGGCCTTATAATCTCTGATCCTACGAGCCTTGTAAGGGTTCCCCCTCATCCCTTGAAAGGGGGGTTATCAAAAATCAATAAAAATGAAGGCCTTCGGGCGATTCGGGCTAATGATATTCAATAAGAATTTTTTTATTTATTTATCCACCTCCTTCAATTTTTAGTAAATCATGATGATATAAAAAAATAAGTATATTTCATATAAAGAGATATTTTTATATCAATTTAATGACCTTAAACAATCTATACTTCCATAAAATGGGTTACAAAATCATCATTCATGTGTACTAAGGATTAGCGCCTCACGAACCAATGACATTTATTTTTCTATTAACACCTATCACTGTTGGGTATGATTATGGATAAAAATTATATATATGATATTTATAACATAATTATAACCATTTTTTCATTATATCATATATAATTTTTTTACATTCCATTCCATAGTGGATACGATAACATTGCTTAGGTTTATGGTGGACTACCGCCCCACGAAGCAATGCTATTCGTTTTTCACTATCAATTTACATAGTATATAATAAAGATAAATATATATGATATAAATGAAATAATTATTATATTAATTAGATATTTATAATTCCTAAAATAAAATATATCATTTTATTTCTAACCTTTCCACTTGCTGAAAGATGATAACGTTGTTTGTGGACATGTTGACCGCTGCCTTCACAAAGTGATGTGACTCTCTTTTCATCACCCCACCACATGGATGATATATATAAGTATAAATAAATAAATAATAGGTTATTTATGATATTATTATAATTTTTTAAATATAAGATATTACTTACTTGTATTCCATATAGAATTTTGAAAAATGGAAATGTTACTCATTCATAAGTTCAACCTATCGTCTCCATGATCATAACACACATCATTTCACAAAACCAACCTCAATGATCAAAATTAAAAGTATAATAGATTTATAAATATGAAAATTATTTCATGATTATTATTTTTAGATAACATAACCATGAAACATGTAATAGTACTTAAAATAACAAATCAAAATATATTCAAAAAAATGAAGAGGTTATTACTTGAAACATATATTTAACATGGAATTGTTAATAAATGGGTAATAAAAGGTCATAAGTAAATAATATATGGTATGATATATATATTTATGGTTTTTGGATAGATTCATAATAATCTTATTTTTATTAAATAGGAGGTTTGAATGTTTATGAAGGAAGTCGAGACTTATGGAAAGGGATGCCCATCTCACTTTTTCCTTCTATGAGAAACATGCCATATTCATCACCTATTTATTTTATGTGGTATATATAATTAACATTGTCTTATTTTATTATTATTATCCTGAATATTTTTTGTATTTACATATCCATATAAGTACCACTCTGTCATGGGGTTTACAGTTCAAAATTTACCATTGTAGAAAGGGATTTTTGTCTCAATTTTCCTTCTTTGATGCATATGTTATGTTATGAAACTATCTTCCTTATGAGGTGTATATAAATATAAATGTAAATGTAATATAATGAATTTATTTATTCTCATGATATTATAACGTTCATTTAATGTTTTTCTCTCATGTGTCTTATGATTCAATGTTACTAAATTGGTATGGTTTTTATGTAATAATATCATCATTTATTTTTATTGTAACATCCTAGATAAATATATAATAAGAAACTTTTCATATTTATTAATATTTTTGAATTAAATTTTAATTATATATTAAATGGGGCCCTATCTTCGATGGCGTACCCGATACGCAACAACATATTTCTTTGAAATCTTACGTTGCACACTAATAATATAATATTATTATTTTAAATGGTTGTTAACACCTTGACGTCGTATTGGTGGGAATGAATATAACTAAATAAAAAATGATTATATATGTTTGTCAAATGAGTTTACAATTATCCAATAAATGTTAGATGCTTAAAATGTGAATGAATATAATTTTAGGCATAATTTCCTTTAAAAGGTAGATTTACCACCTTTTAATGTCAAACCCTATTTAAATATAGTTTTTGTCACTTTTATATATTATATTTGACAAAATAAAATTCTTCTTTAGAATTGTGACATAAAAATTTACTTTGGATGAAATTTTTGTTTTATTCTGAAAATGTTCATTTTTTTAGGAATAGTGAAAAATACTGTATTTTAATTTAAAAGTGCCTATTAATATAATTTATTTATTTGGTTATATTATCTTTTTAATTGGTTTTAAAGTGTAATTAGAATGTATTTTTACGATTTAACATAATTTTGATAATTAGATGCAATTTTTTTTCGAAAGTGGACCTAAACAAGTGTCAATATTTTGATAGTTTGTATTTCTTAAAAACATGTTATTTGTTTTAACAGCGGGAATTAATTTTAAATTAATTTATGCCACTTCTGTGTTTTGAATTTGGAAAAATTGATTCCATATTTGTAATCAATAGGTACAAATTTTGTAAATAGGTAACTTTTATTTTTAGACATTTTAAATATTTACTTCATTAAATATTTTATTTACCATGATTAAAAGGTAAAAATAATAAATAACGATAAAATAAAATATTATAATAATATTAAATTACACTAAAAAGTGTCCTAATACTATTTTATAATAACTTATATGACCATGCGAATTTTTTGGGTTGAATTTTGGACCTCATGGAGGCACATGGGAGTAATAATGACACTTTATATTAATTAATTTAAAGTAAAGACAAAAATGACATAAACAAATATCTTTTAGTAAATAAATTTTTACATTGGGTTATATAAGTTATTTTTAGACTATAAATATTATTTGGAAAGGTAAAACTATTTTCTACATCATGGTATTTTTTTATATAATTTTTGGACATCATTTAAATTAAATTATTTATGACACAATAATAATACAATATTTACTTCATTAATAAATGATTTAAATAAATAAGATTATAAATATTAAAAAAATATCCAAAAACAGTCCAATTATTATTGGATAATTTTTTTCGACCATGACACATATTAAATTTTATATTAACAAATAGTTGACCTTTTTAAACCGAAGATGAGGTAATAATAAAATAATTGTTTCAAACTTTCATAAAGAGCCCCTCCTCTCCCTTATAAAAATCACTCACATCCTACCCATTTATCACACATCTCAAGCCTTTGGATCATGAAAACTCTGCTCCAATAATCTTTAAAGATCCCTCTGTTCATCTTATAAGACTTACATTAGGTAGAAAGTATAAGGCCCCGACCTTAAACCTTACTTAATGTTGAATTAAATAAATAATTCACTTTGAGGATCTTTTTAGGTTTAGAGTTTTAGAGAATTAGGACATAACTATTACATCTCAAAAGATTACAACGTAGAAACTTCTACTAAGTTTCCATAAAATAAAAACTCTTAAAAAGAAACATGTCTACTTCCATGTTTTAGGTAGCATGACTTTCCTTTGATCCCATCCTTGACCCTATTCAACGTTAAGTCCTGTGAAAAACTTTTCAAAAACTTGGGATGAGCATAAAAATCTTAGTAAGGGAGACACAAAGAATGAAAACTGTTAGTTTTTCAAAACAACAAGTAAACCATGTATACTTTATCAAAGTAATACTTTTCACCTTTTCGAAGTAGTAAAAACTATTCACTGAATAAAAGTTCATTACTTACCCTTCAGTAACCAAAAGATTACCATAAAACCCATATAAAGATCACATAACATATAAAGGTAACTTGGGAAATAAACATACTTAAGTGGAATAACCATACGGTCAACTTCCACACATACTTAATGGAATATCCATACGACCGACTTCCACACATAGTTAATGGAATAGCCATACGACCGACTTCCATACCCAATGCATTGGAGGTTATAACATAACCACCCGTCCTGGTATTCACGGCACCACCCGTCATATGGTTTATCACGTAACCACTTGTAAAATGTCCAAGTACCATCATTACACATAAAATATTGAAAATATAAACATTTCAATAACAACATTTCATTTGCAATCACAATAAGTAATTCCCAGATATTGAATTAATCAAACCATTTAAAAGAGATTTTTGAATCAAAGTGTCACATACCACTTTGAAGCTTTTAATGGAATTATAATTTTAAAACATTAATGTCCATATAAATAAATACTGAAAACCATTTCAAAAACATGGACATTAAAGATAATGATTTAGAATAATAAATCTTTAAAACATTTAAAACGATATTTTTTTAAATAGTTTTTAACAAAATGAGAGACTCTTGAATACAAACAATAGTGGAATGACATTTAATACAAAATTTATAATATAATGAGAATAAAGGGATTCATGATATAATAAGTCAAAGGACAATATACACACCATATAAGAGTGAATTGGTGCATAACAACAATTAAGTCTAAAAAGAAATGTAAAATGAGTTGAAATCCATTATAAAGAAGGTATCCTTAAATTAAGGATAAATAAATCTCATAATTATGTGTTACAAATATAAATACACCCAATATAAGTGGATATTAAGTGTAAAACAATCAAATGTTATTCACTCATATTCAAAGGATGACATATTCAATAACTACATGTTGAACCCAAAGAAATCGAAATTGGGTTAAGAAGTTCCCTTGGTAAAACTCGACAGCCTATCGGCGGCACATAAAATTTTACAAAAAGGGTTGATGAGAGAGATAAATGGGATATGATCACTTGGACATAAAATTTACATAAATAAGGATATATAAGAAAATATCCCAACATAATAGTATGTGAATTAAAAGACATAACCAAAGAAGTTTTTTTAAAAAAAAGGAGGGTGAAAGGTCCCCTTACCGAGTTGGGTAACTTTCGAAACGTACACCCCATGGAAGAACGGTCATACAATGAAGATGTGAATACCCATAAATGAAATTATACTACACAAAGTGTATAATAATGGGCAGTACATACACCACTCAAAGGAAATTGTGGCAAATATAGCATAAATCTCACAGAAATAAAAGTGAGATGAAAAATCCCTTATGAAAACTCGGCAGCCTGACGTTGCCACTTAAAACTTCCAAAATGGATTGATGAGAGGAAATAGGGTCTCTAATAATATCAACATAAAGTTTAACGAAATATGAATACAAAATAACATCCCCCAACATAACAAAGAGTATCTTAAAAGAAGTGACATAAAGGGGAGTACTTAAAAATAAAGAGAGAGGTTGGATCTCTTATGAAAATTCGGCAGCCTAACGGCGCCACTCAAAACTTCCAAAATGGATTGATGAGAGAGAATAGGGTCTCTCATCAGATGAACATAAAAATTACAGTAAGAGTAATATAAAAGAACATCCCAATCACAATAAAGATGAGCTTAGAAGGAATGACATAAAAGAGTGCACTTAAAAAGAAAGAGATGAGTAGGATCCCTTATCTCGTGTCTGACATGACTCGATCATTCTTTAATCTCCTGAATAATAAAATTTGGTCAATTTATAATTTATTAAGGACATCCTTTAAATATTATTATTCAGTTCATATCACATATTATAATGTTATAATAATTTGTTAATAAAGTGACTTCGTATCAAACGTTTTTGTCGATGTTCAGTACATGAGTAAAAATTGAACTTGTTGGAAAAGAATATTCCATGTAGTTATAGGTACATCATCTCCAGAATAGTATTTATGTTTTAAATATCATATATATCCAGTATATATTCATTTTATACTATTCCATATCATTTGGAGATAAAAAATTAAAAGCACCGTTCATGGAGATGGTAGTCCATACGTACGCATGAACGCTACTTTCATTTTTTTGCCATATTAATGGAAAAAATGAGAGATATATATATTATAATTCCAGAATGATACCCATAATTTAGATGTAATATATTACATATATATCCGTTATATATATGTACTTATAATAGTACATGACATTTGGAGATAAGAAATGAAATGTACCGTTCATGGAGACGGTAAGCTGTACGTATGCATGAACGCTACTTTCATTTCTTTTTTTTTGTATTAAATTGAATGAAATAATAAAGATATAAAGGTATACTATAATTCCAGTATAAAATCATATATAATAACTTTAAATCCATCCTTTATACGTCCCACATATGGCATTAACGAATCAAATCACTTTGAGGGGGTGGTAGTCCGCACTTCCTAAAATAAAGATATCGCGTTTACCCATAATGGAAACCATAAAGGTATGAAATAAATAAAAAATACAGAAGCTTAAAGAAAACATAAACATATTATATATCATATATAAATATAGTTACATCTTAATGGCCACCTTTGAAGGTGTTATAAAAAAGTTGAACAATCATCGTTTCGGGAGGCAGAAATTCGCCATCCACGGAAACAGTATGTTCCTTAACCATTAGATGTAGGTGTGTGTAAGTGTAGCTCGAATAATTGACATAAAAACATCCTAGTATATTTAAGATACTATGTTTTTTACAAAATGAAAGAATAAAAAGAGTTTAGGGGGTTCGAGAAGAAAAATAAAACAAAAGGACTCAAGTGAAGACATTACCTTAAAATCGGGTAACTCCCTTTGGTTTGAGCACAAAGGCTTCCATGGGAAGACTTCTGCCCAAATTGAGGCTTCAAGGAGTAAGATAGGGATGTGGAGAGACAAAATGGGCCGGGTTTTTCCGAGCCAAAGGCTTTGGAAGTGTGGGTAAGGTGGTAGAGGTGGGGGCCTTTTATAAGGGGAGAGGAGGGGCACTCTTGGAAAGGAATAAAATGTAACTTTATTTTCAAATGAGTTTCGGATTTTAATGGTCCCAAATTGATGTGTTTCGAGGATAAGGTGATAGGGGTTCAAAATGCACCCATCCAATAGGTTTTGGACATGTGTAGGTCTTAGATTTTACATTTTCTTTCCATTTTATTTAAATCGTTAAATAATGAGGTCATCGCAGCATCATCATGATGTCATAAATTATTTAATTTATTTAATGTCTAAAAATTATAAAAAAAATACTATGATGTAGGAAATATTTTTATCTTTCCATTTATTATTTATAGTCAAAAATATGACTTGTATAACCCCATGTAAAAATTGTTTTAGTAAAACATCTCATGTTTGTGTCATTTTTACTTTAACATTAAATAAAAAGATATTTATGTCATTTTCCAACCAAAGTGGCTCCATGGGGTCCTCAAGTTGACCCATAGATTTTCCTGGTCGTCCATGACACATAAAATGAGGGTAGGACATGTTTCTAGGTCATTTCATTTTATTAAAACGTTATTCTTACCTTAAACTTCACTAATTACCTCTAATCGCGATTAAAAACTTAATAAGTTACTATTCACCAAAAAATCATTTTAATCCCATTGAACCAAATTTTAATTCTTAATGACAACCATGTATGTAGGATTTTTGAAATTCAAAACACAATGATGGAAAAATTTCATTTAAACGGAAAATCAGTTTTTATAAGTACTACTTAGTGGTTTCACTATTCATCAATAATTGAAGTTTTTCAAAAAATTACCAAAAGTTCACCCTAAGCTATATTTTATATTCCGAATTCAAAAATGATGTATATTTTAAAAAATTCAGAACATATAAGTTGCATTAATTAATTTAATAATTAATTCCCGTTGTCAAAATAAATAGTGTGTTTTTCTGAAATAAAAAGTATCAAAAGATTGACACTAGTTTAAGTCCGATTTCAAAGTGAAATTAATTCCAATGACCACTATTGGACTAAATGGTAAAAATATATTATAATTTCACTTTAAAACCAATTCAAAAGATAATCTAATCATATAAATAAATTATATTCAAAGAGGTTTTGAATTAAAATACAACAATTTTCACTATTCATTAAAAATTGAACTTTTTCAGAAAAATACCAAAAATTTACACAAAGTAAATTTTGATGTCCCAATTCTAAAGAAGAATTTTATTTTGTCAAAGATAACGCATAAAATTTTCAAAAAGTGGATTTAAAAGAGGTTCTCCATCAAAAGGCGGTTAATTGACCATTTAAATAATATTAGAATGTTTACGCTTAAAATTGGATTCATTTGCATTTTTAATCCTCTAACATTTATTGTAAAAAGTAAAAATATTTGACAAACCTATATAATCATTTTTTAGTTTGTTCTGTTCATTCCCGCCATTACAACGGCTAGGAATTAACTACCATTTAAAATAATATTATTTTATTATTAGAGTGCAACGTAAGATATCAAAGGAACTCATTGTTGCGTATTGGGTAAGCCATCAAGCATAGCGTTCCATTTAAGTTAATATTGACATTTTTTTTCCACAAATAGGGATAAATATAAATATGTCATATTATTTATTTACCTGGGGTGTTACATCCTTTCCCCCTTTTGGGAATTACGTCCTCGCAATTTTAAAATTGGGCTTGGAAACTCCATTGAAAGTCCCACATCGGAAAAAGAGTCGGTAAAACGATCACTTTAAAATAAAGAAAGATAAGTACAAAGGTCACCCGAGTTAAACCATACTAGGATTCCAAGTACGAAAATATGGATATAGAAGAAAAAACAAAGGGTCATGTTCTGATGGAGAGTGATAGTAAACATGTCTAGGAGAAAGTTAACCATATGAAAATCAAAAACATGTGATGGGTCATATGGTATTCGATTCCCCAGTAGGAAAAGTTAATAGAAAACATTTTTGTTTTAAGTTACTTTTTATTGAGGAATTTATTCATAAAGAAATATAATCATTTATCATGTTGACTTTCAACTTTTACTAGATTCCTTAATCAAACTCATATTTTCTCCAAAAGATGAGAATTTTGGAAGAATTTTTCGCATTAAGAGTACTATAATCAATTTCTAGAGAATCACATAATCCACAATAGACAACTATATAATTCCCATGTCTTTATACTCTAACCAAAACCAAAACCAAAAAGGTTAGTACAAGATCAGATAATCTAGAAAAGGATAACCCTTTATAAAAAGAAAATATATTCTTAATCTCCAAAATTTTTCCAACAAAACCCAAAGTTCAACGAGGACTATTCGATAAAAAAATTGTCCATAAAATACTTCAAAGTAAACCAAACTAATATTGAAACCCAAATATTTGAAGGATTTAGTCACATAGTCTTCCAAGTTAAATCGTAACATTTATCTCCAAACAACATCAGTTGCTCTTAATGTCTCGTATTGAAAACTAATTAACCTAATCACATATCCTCCATGATAGGTTAATAAATTTCCATAGATAACCCAAAATCAACTTACTCTTAATTCATAAAATCATATAAATAAAAAGAATCAGTCAAACTAACTAGGGACTTCACACAGTCAAGTGGTAGGCGATAAATACCAGTCGCACTTTGGTTGTGGGTTCGATTCCCGCAGCTTTGTCCGACGCGACGGGTTGTCACACCGTCTGCGTGTTGTCCTTTTTCCAAAACTATATAATTTTAAAACATTCCCCAAAACAAGATAAAATCTTCAAAAATGATCATAACATATTTTAATCTCAAGTTTATCTCATGCCTTTCATTTTCCAGCATATCATATAATAACCCATAATTACCTCAAAAGTAAGGATCATATAAACTCTAATGGTTACCTTTATAATTATTAATTGAAATTCCATATCGATTGGTCATATCGTACATGATGCATTACAGAACATACCAAGGTTCAAGTGGTTGATCATGACTCCTTGATAGTTGGTTTAGAACAACCACGAGTTTCCTCATTGAATCCCCAATTTTATCTAGTATCTTAAACACAGAACCACCACCGTTTCCTTCAAACCTGTTTTCTCTTTGGTGCCTGCTAGATCCATCCATTCACTAAAAACACAAATGTCAGTGTGAGTATATCAACAAAACCATCATGCACTAATGAGGAAAATAAACACTAAGATATACTCACTCATTCACTTTATCTAAAACTAAGACTCTTTCTGAAATCCTAACCATTATGGTACTATCACTTATGCTTAAAGATTACCCTAACCTCTAAAGTTATCTAAACTGACCTTTGATACCAACTATAAGGCCCTGAACTTAAACCTTACTTAATGTTGAATTAAATGAATAATTCACATTGAGGATCTTTTCAGGTTTAGAGTTTTAGAGAATTAGGACATAACTATTACATCTCAAAAGATTAAAAAGTAGAAACTTCTACTAAGTTTCCATAAAATAAAAACTCCAAAAAAGAAACATGTCTAGTTCCATGTTTTACATAGCATGACTTTCCCTTGATCCCATACTTGACCCTATTCCACGTTAAGTCCTATGAAAAACATTTCAAAAACTTGGGATGAGCATAAAAATCTTAGTAAGGGACACACAAAGAATGAAAACTGTTAGTTTTTCAAAACAACAAGTAAACCATGTATACTTTATCAAAGTAATGCTTTTCACCTTTTCGAAGTAGTAAAAACTCTTCACTGAATAAAAGTTCATTACTTACCCTTTAGTAACCAAAAGATTACCATAAAAACCATATAAAGATCACATAACATATAAAGGTGACTTGGGACATAAACATACTTAAGTGGAATAACAATACGGTCGGCTTCCACACATACTTAATGGAATAGCCATACGGCCGACTTCCACACATACTTAATGGAATAGCCATACGGCTGACTTCCATACCCAATGCATTGGAGATTATAACGTAACCACCCGTCCTGGTATTCACGGCACCACCCGTCATATGGTTTATCACGTAACCACCCGTAAAATGTCCAAGTACCATCATTACACATAAAATATTGAAAATATAAACATTTCAATAACAACATTTCATTTGCAATCACAATAAGTAATTCCCAGATATTGAATTAATCAAACCATTTAAAAGAGATTTTTGAATCAAAGTGTCCCATACCACTTTGAAGATTTTAATGGAATTATAATTTTAAAACATTAATGTCCATATAAATAAATACTGAAAACCATTTCAAAAACATGGACATTAAAGATAAAGATTTAGAATAATAAATCTTTAAAACATTTAAAATGATATTTTTGTTAGATAGTTTTTAACAAAATGAGAGACTCTTGAATACAAATAATAGCGGAATAACATTTAATCAAAACATTATAATATCATGAGAATAAAGGTATTCATGATATAATATGTCAAAGGACAGTATACACACCATATAAGAGTGAATTGGTGCATAACAACAATGAAGTCTCAAAAGAAATGTAAAATGAGATGAAATCCATTATAAAGAAGGTATCCTTAAATTAAGGATAAATCAATCTCATAATTATGTGTGACAAATATAAATACACCCAATATAAGTGGATATTGAGTGTAAAACAATAAAAGGTTATTCACACATATTCAAAGGATGAAATATTCAATAACTACATGTTGAACCCAAAGAAATCGAAATTGGGTTAAGAAGTTCCCTTGGTAAAACTCGACAGCCTATCGATGTCACATAAAATTTTACAAAAAGGGTTGATGAGAGAGATAAAGGGGATCACATCACTTGGACATAAAATTTACATAAATAAGGATATATAAGAACATATCCCAACATAATAGTATGTGAATTAAAAGACATAACAAAAGAAGTCTTTTAAAAAAAAGGAGGGTGAAAGGTCCCCTTACCGAGTTGGGTAACTTTCGAAACGTACACCCCATAGAAGAAGGGTCATACAATGAAGATGTGAATACCCATAAATGAAATTATACTACACAAAGTGTATAATAATGGGCAGTACATACACCAATCAAAGGAAATTGTGGCAAATGTAGCATAAATCTCACGGAAATAAAAGTGAGATGAAAAATCCCTTACGAAAACTCGGCAGCCTAACAGTGCCACTTAAAACTTACAAAATGGATTGATGAGAGGAAATACGGTATCTCATCATATCAACATAAAGTTTACCGAAATAGTAATACAAAATAACATCCCCCAACATAACAAAGAGGATCTTAAAAGAAGTGATATAAAGGAGAGTACTTAAAAAGAAAGAGAGAGGTTGGATCTCTTACGAAAATTCGGCAGCCTAACGACGCCACTCAAAACTTCCAAAATGGATTGATGAGGGAGAATAGGGTATCTCATCATATGAACATAAAAATTACAGTAATATTAATATAAAAGAACATCCCAATCACAATAAAGATAAGATTAGAAGAAATGACATAAACGAGTGCACTTAAAAAGAAAGAGAGGAGTAGGATCCCTTACCTCGTGTCCGACATGACTCGATCGTTCTTTAATCTCCAGAATAATAAAATTTTTTCAATTTATAATTTCTTAAGGAACTCCTTTAAATATTATTATTCAGTTCATATCACATATTATAATGTTATAATAATTGGTTAATAAAGTGAGTTCCTATCAGACGTTTTTGTCGATGTTCAGTACATGAGTAAAAATTGAACTTGTTGGAAAAGAATTTTCCATGTAGTTATAGGTACATCATCTACAGAATAGTATTTATGTTATAAATATCATATATATCCAGTATATATTCATTTTATACTATTCCATAGCATTTGGAGATAAAAAATTAAAAGCATCGTTCATGGAGACGGTAGGTCGTACGTACGCATGAACGTTACTTTCATTTTTTTCCATATTAATGGAAAAAAATGAGAGATATATATATTATAATTCCAGAATGATACCCATAATTTAGATGTAATATATTACATATATATCCATTATATATATGTACTTATAATAGTACATGACATTTGGAGATAAGAAATGAAATGTACCGTTCATGGAGACGGTAAGCCGTACGTACGCATGAACGCTACCTTCATTTATTTATTTTTGTAATCAATTGAATGAAATAATAAAGATATAAAGTTATACTATAATTCCAGTATAACATCATATATAATAACTTTAAATACATCCTTTATACATCCCACATATGGCATTAACGAATCAAATCACTTTGAGGGGGCGGTAGTCCGCACTTCCTAAAATGAAGATATCGCGTTTACCTATAATGGAAACCATAAAGGTATGACATAAATGAAAAATAAAGAAGATTAAGGAAAACATAAACATATTATATATCATATATAAATATAGTGACATCTTAATGTCCACCTTTTAAGGTGTTAGAAAAAAGTTGAACAATCATCGTTTCAGGAGGCAGAAATTCGCCATCCACAGAAACAGTATGTTCCTTAACCATTAGATGTAGGTGTGTGTACGTTTAGCTCTAATAACTAACATAAAAACATCCTAGTATATTTAAGATACTGGTGTTGTTACAAAATGAAATAATAAAAAGAGTTTAGGGGGTTGGAGAAGCAAAATAAAACAAAAGGACTCAAGTGAAGTCATTACCTTAAAATTGGGTAACTCTCTTTGGTTTGAGCTCAAAGGCTTCCTTGGGAAGACTTCTGGCAAAATTGAGGCTTCAAGTAGTAATAGAGGGATGTGTAGAGACAAAATGGGCAGGGTTTGGTCGAGCCAAAGGCTTTGGAAGTGTGGGTAAGGTGGTAGAGGTTGGGGCCTTTTATAAGGGGAGAGGAGGGGCACTCTTGGAAAGGTATAAAATGTAACTTTATTTTCAAATGAGTTTTGGATTTTAATGGTCCCACATTGATATTTTTCAAGGATAAGGTGATAAGGGTTAGAAATACACCCATCCAATAGGTTTTGGACATGTTTAGGTCTTAGATTTTACATTATCTTTCCATTTTATTTAAATCGTTAAATAATGAGGTCATCGTTGCATCATCATGGTGTCATAAATAATTTAACTTATTTAATGTCTAAAAATTATAAAAAAACTACTATGATGTAGGAAATATTTTTAGCTTTCCATTTATTATTTATTGTAAAAAATCTGACTTTTATAACCCCTTGTAGAAATTGTTTTAGTAAAACATTTCATGTTTGTGTCATTTATACTTTAACATTAAATAAAAAGATATTTATGTCATTTTCCAACCAAATTGGATCCATGGGGTCCCCAAGTTGACCCATGGATTGTCTTGGTCGGCCATGACACATCCAATTAGGGTAGGACATGTGTCTAGGTCATTTCATTTTATTAAAACATTATTCTTACCTTAAACTACACTAATTACCTCTAATCGCGATTAAAAACATAAAAAGTTACTATTCACAAAAAACTATTTTAATCCCATTTAACCACATTTTACTTCTTAATGACAACCATGTATGTCAGATTTTTGAAATTCAAAACACAATGATGGCAAAATTTCATTTAAACAGAAAATCAGTTTTTATAAGTACCACTTAGTGGTTTCACTATTCTTCAAAAATTGAAGTTTTTCAGAAAATTACCAAAAGTTCACCCTAAGCTATATTTGATATTCTGAATTCAAAAATTATGTCTATTTTAAAAAATTCAGAACATATAATTTTCATTAATTAATTTAATAATTAATTCCCGCTGTCAAAACAAATAGCGTGTTTTTATGAAACAAAAAGTATCAAAAGATTGACACTAGTTTAAGTCCGATTTCAAAGTGAAATTAATTCCAACGACCACTATTGGATTAAGTGGTAAAAATATATTCTAATTTCACTTTAAAACCAGTTCAAAAGATAATATAATCATATAAATAAATTATATTAAAAGAGGTTTTGAATTAAAATACAACATTTTTCACTATTCATTAAAAATTGAACTTTTTCGGAAAAATACCAAAAATTTACACAAAATAAATTTTGATTTTTCGATTCTAAAGAAGAATTTTATTTTGTAAAAGATAACACATAAAATTGTGAAAAAGTGGATTTAAAAGAGGTTCACCATCAAAAGGCGGTTAATCGGCCTTTTAAATAATAATAGAATGTTTACGCTTAAAACTGGATTCATTTGCATTTTTAATCCTCTATCATTTATTGTAAAAAGTAAAAATATTTTACAAACATATATAATCATTTTGTAGTTAGTTCTGTTCATTCCCGCCATTACAACGGCTAGGCGTTAACTATCATTTAAAATAATATTATTTTATTATTAGAGTGCAACGTAAGATTTCAAAGGAACTCGTTGTTGCGTATTGGGTAAGCCATCGAGCATAGCATTCCATTTAAGTTAATATTGACATTTTTTCCACAAATAGGGATAAATATAAAAATTTCATATTCTTTATTTACCTGGGGTGTTACCGAAAGCACTTCAAAAAACCCATTTGGTTCAAACAAAAGGGAGTTACCCTATTTAAAGGTAACATCTTCTCTTAAGTTCTTTTGTTTTATTTTACTTCTCCAACACCCTAAACTATTTTTATTACATTATTTTATAACAAAAAAATTATCCTAAATATACTAGGAAGTTTTTTGAGAATTATTTGAACTATACTTACACACACCTTCATTTAATGGGTAAAGAACATAATGTTTTTGTAGATGACAAACTAACGCCTCACGAAACGATGATTGTTCAATTATCTCCTACTGCCTCTCATGGTGTTCATTATGATGGAAATTTATTTATATATGATATATATTATGCTTATGTTTCTTTATTATTCTGTATTTTTCATTTATATCATACCTTTATGGTTTTCATAATGGGTAAACATGATAATATCATTTTAGGAAGTGCGGACTACCGCCCCCTCAAAGTGATATGACTCGTTAATTCCTTATGTGGGATGATTAAAGGATGGGGTTAATGGTTTTATTTAAGATAATGTACTAGAATTATAATATACATATGTATCATTATGTTTTCATTCCATTAAAATACGAAATTGAAATAAATGTAGCATTCATGTGTACGTACAGATTACCGTCTCCATGAACGGTGCAATTTATTTCTTACCTCAAAATGTTATGTACTAATATAAATACTTGAATATATTGGATATATATGATATATATGATATCTAAATCATTAATATAATTCAGAATATTATGAATATTTGACCACATGGACAACTTGTAATTATAAGGTGTTCATTTTTACTCATGTACCAAATATCGACAAAACAACTGTTAATAACTTAAATGATTACATAATATTTATAATATTTTAATAAGTGATATAAATGTAATATTAAAATTGAAAATGGTTATTAATCAAGTAAAAATTAACTTTAGTTTATTATTCTGGAGATTAAAGTACGATCAGGTCTTGTCGGACACGAGGTAAGGATATTTTTATCTTACTTTTAATTTCGTGAGATTTCCATTGTTCTCCACTTATTCATTTCATGTGGTGTATTTTGTACTGAAATTTGATATATATTATCATGATTATATTTATATTAATGGTATTATGTTATTAATTTGGTGGTTATTAACTTTTTTTCATATAACATAGTTGATTGCAACGTGGTAAGGGGTTTCATCTCACTTTTTATTCCCATGAGATTCATGCTATATTGGCCACTATTTACTTTTGTGTGTTATATGTACTTCCCATTATTGCACTATTTGTGTAATATAACTTCATTTATGAGTATTTAAATCTTCATTGTATTATACATCTTTCATGTGGCGTATGTTTGTAAGTTACCAAATCGGTAAGGGAACCTTTCACCCTCCTCTTTGTGTAAGACTTCTTTTTGTTATATCTTTTAATTTACATCTTATTATGTTGGGATATGTTATTCTATATCCTTATTGATTTAAACATTATTTACAAGTTATTAGATACCATTTTTATCTCATCAACTCATTTTCTAAATTATATGTGGCATCGTTAGGCTGTCGAATTTTTACAAGGGAACTTCTTAACCCAATTTCAATTCTTTGGGTTCAACTTGTACTTCTTGAATATGTCATCCTATGAATATGTGTGAATGAAGTATGATTGTTTCGAACTTAATATCCAATTATATTGGGTTTGTTTAATTTTTTCACACATAATTATGTGATTTCTTTATCCTTAATTTAAGGATACCATATTTATAAGGGATTTTATTTCAATTTACATTTCCATTGAGACTTTTTTGTTG
Source organism: Viscum album (assembly GCA_963277665.1). NCBI lineage: Eukaryota > Viridiplantae > Streptophyta > Magnoliopsida > Santalales > Viscaceae > Viscum > Viscum album. The sequence goes on from OY728121.1 coordinate 771,163,938, forward strand.
TTATGCACCAATTCAATCTTATGGGGTGTATATACTGTCCTTTGGAATAATATATCATGAATAACTTTATTCTAATGATATCATAAAGTTTTTATTAAATGTTATTCCTAAATTATTTGTATTCAAGAATCACTCTTTTTGTTAAAAAAACTCTATAACTAAAAGATCATTTTAAACGTTCTAAAGATTTATTCTTTTAAATATTTCTCATTAATGTACATGTTTTCAAAAAAAAATTAGGATTTATTTATATGGACATTAATGTTTTCAAATGATAATTAATTTAAAATCTTGAAAGTGTTATGAGGCACTTTGATTCAAAAATCTCTTTTTAAATGGTTTTGAAAATGATTTGATAAAGCGTTGTTTATTTCAATATATTGATTGGATATGATGGAATTTAAAAAAGTTATTTTTCCTTTATGCTTGTGTTTTGTGTTATGATTATGTTATGGTTATTGGGCATTATTTACGTATATGGGTGGTTCCGTGATAAACCTAGGGTAGGTGAGCCCGAGATAGCTCTCTAATGCATTGGGTAACGTGACAGAAGTAAACGTGAATGTTTCTTCTTAGAGAATTAGGGAGTATACTCTTATGATTATTTCAAATGTTACTCCCTACATAGCTATGATAGCTACAATATATGTTTGACATGGATTCCACAAGTTACCTTTATGATTTATGATTTCTGTGTGTTATTCATAAATCTTATGATTTCATGAGGTATGTTTTGATTGAAAACTATGGTTTCATTATTTTGTATTTATTGATGGGATAATGTTTTAATTACTTATTTTATATCCCTTACTGAGCTTTTTATGCTTATTCCACATTTTTGAAATGTTTTCCATAGGACTTAAAAATGAATAAGGGTCAATGATGGGATCAAGAAAAAGTCATTCTGTCTAAAACATGGAACTAGACATGACTCTTTTTTTTTCAAGAGTTTTTATTTTATGAAAGAATGGATACTGAGTAGAATTTTCTACATCTAATATTCTTGTTTTCAGGACCTAATTCTCTAAAACTCTAAACCTGAAAAGATCCTCAATGTAAATTATTCATTTAATTCAAGATTATGTAATTCTTAAGTTTGAGTCCTTATATTAATTGCTGGTAATTATGCTTCCAATAATGAAATATTATGATCTGAATGTCGATAAAATCATTTATTTTATTCTCAAATAGTTATTTTTCAATAAAACATGTTTCCTATTCATTTAACACTATTTACTCACTCGTGAAATCTAAATAATTTATTAGATAAAAATATCCTTTATTTCTCTCTTTGGTAAAAAGACCTTTTTTCTTCTAGAACCATGTTTTTTTAATAATGTTCTCAAAAAATATTTTAATTTTTTTAAATGATTTATTAATTGATTTTTAACCAATTTTTACTTTTTATAAAATTTATTAAAATGAATCTTATTGTTGTATTTAAAGACAATTCCCATTTGTCTTTTACTAAAAATTTGAAAGGAGTGTTTGTGTACCACATGAATGGATTTTTCCTCCATCATGAAAATTATTTTCTTTGATTACTACTTTATAATTTTTCTATTTGTTTCAAAGAAAAGGATTTTCGAAATGTTTTTTTTATTTTTTTTAAAGTGGGAAGGATATTTTTATCATGAAATTTTTTAAAATATTTTTTCAAGCATTATTTATAATATTTTCAGATTAGTTTTTAATAAAATGATTTCCAAAATATTTTATGTTTTTTTAGTTTCAAAAATTGATTTTTAATGAAAATTTATTTTCTATAATAAATGTTCCATGTGATTTATCTTTCAAAATAATTCTCTTTCTAAGATGATGTCCTTTAATTTAACTTATAATTTGATGGGGATATGAACAAAGGATACCATTATTATTCATTCTCTAAATGGTTTATGATGATAAGATATTTGCGAAACTTGTTTTTCTTACATGGGTTATACCATGAAAAATTTCTTGTTATACCCATTTTTTATATAGGTTATGATACGATGAAATTTTTTTGAAACCCAGTTTTATTTCATGGGTTATAATATGTTGAATATTTTATGACCTTGTGAAACACATATGTATTATTTTCATTATGTGATTAGTGGTACATATTTATACCTCTAATTAAGTGGGTAAGGATTAATGTTATATGATCTCCAAGGGTACAAGGGAGGTTATCCTAAGCCTGAAATAGGGTACATGAGTGGTTATACCAATCCTGAAAGAGAATACACTGGATTTTATCCTAAGACCAAAAGAGGGTACATGAGAGGGTATCGCTAACCCGAAGGAGGGTATATGGGAGGTTATCCCAAGCTCAAAAGAGGGTACATGAGAGTTCATCCCAATCCCGAAGGAGTTTCATGAGTGGTTATCCATATCCTAAAATATATTATGATTGCCTTGGTGGGTATCCTTGATATAAGATTTTATATGCTTATATGTATTCTATGATTCTATGTCATATTCCAATGTTATGCTCCCACAGATCATGTTCATTTATTCCATTATGATTCATGTCTTATGAACTCCCAATCATTATTCCCTGACTCAAGATTATTATATTTGATATGTAAGGTATATTTTTAAAATTTTATGCAAATTTTATCATACTTTTATGCCCATTTTATACTTAAGTATCTTTCATATTTACCCATACTGAGCATCTCAACACACAAATTCTTATGTTTTTCCCCAGGTTGTAAATAATGATTTTTATGTTGTATTTCAAAAGGGGATGATATTTATGGGTGAAATTGAATATATTTTAATAATTAAGAATATGTGTTACAAGTTTCCAAATGCACTAAATAATTATGGTCCTTAGGTTTGTGTTTGTGTAATGTAATAAATATTAATTTAAAAATATATAATATCCTTGTATGATAATCCTAGGGTTCTATAGTTCGTATCATTGGAAAGGTTTAGTTAACCTTTAGAGACTAAGATGAGAAAACTTTAGTGAGATCGCTCAGTAAATTTCTGAGTATATGTCTTGGGATGTCTCTAAGAATAAGTCTACGAATGAGTCAACGTATAGGAAAATGTCTTGGAATATTGGTAAATGATTGAGAAAGTTGGTTCCATAGAAGTTCATCCCAATCTAGATACTACAAGTGGATGTGGTTATAGAATGGAGGTACCTAGGTTTAGTAATTCCAAAAAGGGTATTTTGAGATGGACTCGATCATCACCTGGTTCGAGACTCATGGGGTGTATTATTTGGAAATTCAAAAACTCTTTATGAATCATCATAAAGAATTTAAATATATGATGGCTATAAATGACCATGGATAAACCTATGATGTAATAGATTAAATAGAATATTTTAGGATTTATACATCCTATATATGAGTTTTCGTGATTATTTGGTTCTCCAGGATAATTAGGGTTTATCACACTATGATTTTGGTTTTAGTGGATGGATGGAACCTGAAGGAATTGTGTTAATGCTGGGAATAGAAAATGAAATGATTGTCCTCCTAAGAATATGAACATTATGGGAGTTGGAATAAAAAAATATTTTTTCTCTTATGACATAAATTTATCAGATATAAATCATACTTGACTTATAGAGGAAAAAAGGAGGGAACTAAATTCCATTGAGCCCTTCATGAGGTAGTACCCACTATATTTTAGTTTGTATTTTTATGCAATAACGGATGAACAATGGATAAATAACACTGAAAAGATATTTTCATTATCCAGTGTTCTGAACATGAAAAATTCATTTTGGTTATCTACCATTTGGAATGTGAAGTAGATCAATGGTGAGATCTTATTAAGAATATGAAGCAACAAGATGAAATTAACTCCATATATTGGGATGAGTTTAAGAAATTATATTTAAATAAGAACTTTCCTCATATTCTTTTTTATAAGGATAGAGAATGAGTTCCTTGAGTAGAAGCAAAAGGATGATGAATCCTTTTGATCCTATGAGAAAAAATATACAAGTCTTTCTAGGTACACTTTTGGCAGTATCATCCAATATGAAAGTAAGGTTGATTAATTTTTTAGTGTCTTAAAACCAAGTTTCTAAAGGGTTTTATCCATAAGGGAGTTTAGTAATTATGAAGGGGTTTTTTGATGTTCTATCAATGTAATAATAGAGGTCAGAGTTAAATCTCAATCTCATGGTTTTGTTAAGAAAATAAAAATGGAATTCAATAGAAAATATTAAAACCATGGATAGAAAAATATGATATTTCTTTATGCTCAAAGTGTGGGAAGAAACATGGTGTAAATTTTATTAAAGAAGCTAGTAAATGTTTTAAGTGTGGAAGGGATGTTCATTGGGAAATAAAATGAAAATGTTATGGGAAGAAGTTAGCTAGTGATGAAAATAAAGAGCAAACTACACAGAATGCACAAAAAACACTCTGGTTTTTGAAATTCAATGAGTATCGAAATTATGCAAATCAATTCCCCAATCAATGGGATAATGGGGATTATAATCCACAAAAACATATTAAGACAAAGTATAAAGGGAAATATCATACAATAACAATGGTTGAAGTGAATCATTATTACTAGGAAACATTTACCCTCCACTCCCTAGTTGGTAATTTCATGTTTTATTTTATTTGAATAATCCATAGGAAAATATTATTGTTCATAATTTAGTGAAATTTCATGTGATTTTGAGCATGATTATCTCCCTCTATATGGATTATAGAATAATGAAATCACATTTGATATTATATCAGTATAATTATGACCCCAATATTTCAATGGAAATGTTTTTGTATAATATGATAGTTTTTTAAAGAAATATAGGGTGATTTATCTTTTGGAAGAATATATGTCTCCTTATAAGATTAACTTAAAATTTACGGATATTATCATGGGTTTATAAGTATAAGGTTGATCATAAGTGTAAAATCCCAAGTAAGTAATGAATAATAGATATTTTTATCTATGTCTATTAATGAATAAGATAGTGTTTTAGAGGCTTAAAATGAAAATAAATCCAATCTTAAGCATGGAATACACTAATATTCATAAAAGATTGTTTTACTGCCTTATGATGGCAAAACCTTTTTAAATATATCTTTTGAAAATTTTATAAGCTATTTTTGTCAAAATAAACTTATTATTTATGATTGGGACATCAAAATTTACTTTGTGTGAATTTTTGGTATTTTTCTGACAATGTTCATTTTTTAATGAATAGTGGAAAATACTGCATTTTACATCAAAACTGCTTTTTAATCTAATTTATTTATATGATTAGATTATCTTTTGAATTGGTTTTGAAGTGAAATTATAATATATTTTTACCATTTAATCCAATGTTGGTCATTGAAATCAATTTCACTTTGAAATTAGACTTAAACTGGTGTCAATGTTTTGATACTTATTGTTTTATAAAAACACGCTATTTTCTCTGACAGCGGGAATTAATTATTAAATTAATTAATGTGACTTATATATTTTGAATTTTGTAAAATGGACTTCATTTTTGAATTCAGAATATCAAATATATCTTAGGGTGAATTTTTGGTAATTTTCAGAAAAACTTCAATTTTTGATGAATAGTGAAACCACTAAGTGGTACTTATAAAAACTGATTTTTCCGTTTAAATGAAATTTTGCCATCATTGTGTTTGGAATTTCAAAAATCCGACATACATGGTTGTCATTAAGAAGTAAAATGTGGTTCAATGAGATTAAAATAATTTTTTGGTGAATAGTAACTTATTAAGTTTTAATCGCGATTAGTGGTAATTAGTGTAGTTTAAGGTAAAAATAATGCTTTAATAAAATAAGATGAGCTTGAAACATGTCCTACCCTAATTGGTTGTGTCATGGACGACCAAGACAAGCCATGGGTCAACTTGGGGACCCCATGGATCCACTTTGGTTGGGAAATGACATAAATTACTTTTTATTTAATGTAAAAGTAAAAATGACACAAACATAATATGTTTTACGAAAACAATTTTTAAATGGGGTTATAGAGATAAGATTTTTTATTATAAATAGTCATTGGAAATATAAAAATATTTCCTACATCATAGTATTTTTTTTATAATTTTTAGACTTTAAATAAATTAAATTATTTATGACATCATGATGATGAAGCGATGACCTCATTATTTAACGATTTAAATAAAATGGAAAGATAATGAAAAATCTAAAACCTACACATGGCCAAAACCAATTGGATGAGTGGATTTCGAAGCCTTATCACCTTATACGCGAATTATAGCAATGTGGGACCTTTTGAATCCGAAACTCTTTTTAAAATAAAGTAACTTATCTTTACTTTCCAAAAGTGCCCCTCCTCTCCTCTTATAAAAGGCCCCCACCTCTACCTCATTTCACACCACTCCTCAAGCCTTTGGCACGGCCAACCCCTGCCCATTTACTCTCTCCACATCCCTCTCCTAATACTAGAGGATTCCCTTTGGGCAGAATCCTTTCAAAGGAAGCCTTTAGGCTCAAATCAAAAGGAGTTACACTTTTAAAGGTAATTCTTTCTCTCTTGTTCATTTGTTTTATTTTGCTTCTCCAACCCCCTAAACTCTTTTTATTTACTTATTTTGTAAAAACACCAGTATCTTAAATATACTATGATGTTGTTATAAGATTTATTTGAGCTACACTCTCACACAACTACATCAAATGGTTAAAGAACATACGGTTTCCATGGATGGCGGAATTCTGCCTCCCGAAACGATGATTGTTCAATACTCATTTAACACCTTCAAAGGTGGCCATTATGATGTCACTATTTTTATATATGATATATAATATGTTTATGTTTTCCTTAAGATTCTATTTTTTTTCATTTTGGGCATACCTTTATGGTTTCCATTATGGGTAAACACGATATCTTCATTTTAGGAAGTGCGGACTACCGCCCCCTGAAAGTGATTTGATTCGTTAATACCATATGTGGGATGTGTAAAGGATAAAGCTAATGATATTATATATGTTATTATACTATAATTATAATATACTCTTATATCATTATGATTCCATTCCGGAAAATACGAAATAGAAATGGAAGTAGCGTTCATGCGTACGTACGGCTTACCGTCTCCATGAACGGTGCATTTCATTTCTTACCTCTAAATGTGATGTAATATTATAAATACATGTATATGCTGAATATATATGATATATATGTTATCCAAATCATTAATATAATTCTGGATATAACGAACCTTTGACCAAATTAACAACATGTAAGTGTAAGAAGTCTATTTTTGACTTAAGAACCAAATACCGACAAAATGAACATTATTAACTTAAATGATTACATGATGTTCATAACATGGTATAAAAGGAATAATGAAATTGAAAAAGGTTCATAATCAAGTAGAGATTAACTCAAGTTTATTATTCAGGAGATTAAAGAATGGTCGGGTCAAGTCGGATACGAGGTATGGGACTTCGTCTCAATCTCCTTTCATTGAGGCATATTTTATTTTATACACAACTTTCTTTTATACGGTGCATAAAACCCTTTGACTTTTACGTTTATTCAAAAGGAATCTTTTTTATACGAAGCGTTTACTAAACGACAAAAGGGAATGTTTTTGTCATACGTATGCGGCGACAACGACTTCTCCGCCTTCGTGACCATTATTTGAGTTTCGGCTTCCTCTTCAAGCCATACCCTCTTTTTAAAAGAAAAATAAATACCATGTTTTAATTTTCTTTTATTTTGGTATTGCAAGTGGTTTTCATAATGTTTTTATATCAATGTGTTGTATTGATATCTTGTGATTGAAAGTTGGAAATTTCATGTTTCCTTTATGCATGTTTTATGTGATACGATTATGTTGTGGTTCTTGGGCATTATTATGAAGACGGGTGGTTCCGTGATAAACTAAGGGCGGGTGAGCCCGATATAGCTCTCCAATGCATTGGGTAACGCGAAGGAGTGAAATGTTAAGGTTTCTCCGAAGAGATTTTAGGGAATATACTATGATGGGTATTCCAAACATAACCAAGAGTGTTACTCCCTACGTAAGAATGTTATGAATGCCTCAAGTTACCTTTATGTCTTATGTTGTCTATGATTTACTCATGATTTGATGAGGTATGTTAAAGTGATTATGTTTTATGGGTAAATTATGATTTCATTCTTATGTATATATGTACCCATGTTTCCTTTCCATGTTTTTATAACCCATACTGAGCTTTTTATGCTCATCCCAAGTTTTTTGAAATGTTTTTCAAAGGTCAAGGGAAAGGTACATGATATGATTATAGTGTCAAGAAAGTGTCAAGAAAGAATCCATGTTTTATTTTAAATATGTTTCCATTGATGGGAATGAATAATACTATCTTTATGTAACCACTTTGTTTATATGTGGAATGTAATGAAAGTTTTATGATATAATTCTCTAAAAATCTAAACCTGAAAAGATCCTCAATGTGTAATCTTGTAATAACTCAAGATTAAGTAAGGTTTAAGGCAGTGCCTTATAGTTGGTATCAAAGGCCGGTTTAGATAACTTTAGGAGTTAGAATTCTATTAAATGATTATCCAATTTTTTTTTGAAATGATATAGCATTTGAAGATTACCATGTTGCTTCATCTAAGACATGTTTGTTCAGAATGGTTTTCCACAGAGGAAACAGGGAAGCAGTGCTAGGAAGGCATACAGAAGGAAATAACCTTCCGAATCAGCATCCAGAAATGGTCGGAATTGTAACTGAACAGTTTGTTGCAGTAATGGCGCAGTTGACTCAAGCGATAAATGGTGGTGGTATCCATGCACAAGATCAGCCAGATCAACCGCAGAGGAACATGTCAGTGGTGGAATATTTCATGAGGCAACATCCACCATCATTCAGAGGATCATCTGACCCTGTGTTAGCTGAAGGGTGGAGTAAAGCACTGGAGAAGATTTTTGATGTCATGGGGTGTTCAGACAATCAAAAGGTTAGTCTTTCTATTTACCGTTTGGAGGGTGAAGCAGATCAGGGGTGGTCTATGGTTAAAAATATCAGGGACGCCGATGAGATTGATGCTCTTGACTGGGATGAATTCAAAGGTATGTTTCTTGAGAAGTATTTTCCTAAGGCTGTTCGACTTAGGATGGAAAAACAATTCTTGGAATTGAGGCAAGAGGAAGACTCAGTGGCTGCCTATGAAGAAAGGTTCACTCGATTGGCAGGGTATGCTCCAAGTTTTATCCGAGACCTTGATAGTAAAATCAATCGTTTTTACTCAGGATTAAATCCAAAATATCGAAGGGCATTAGCTTCTCGGGAGTTTAAAAGTTATGAAAAGCTTGTTCGATGTGCTGAGAAGGTGGAAATTGAGTTTGCCGATGACCAAGTGTTCTATAACAACCAGTAGAAGAAGAGACCGAGGTGGCAGAAGAAAGGTAAGAATTCTTCAAAAAAGTATGATGGTAAGAGAACTAAGTTTCCAGTTTGTGATAAATGTGGCAAGAGGCATGCTGGGGAATGTCTTCTGAATTCTGGAAAGTGCTACCGATGTGGTAAGATGGGACATAAGGCTCGTGATTGCACTGAAAAGGATCAAGGTGAAGGTAAGAACAAATTTGATTTACAGTTAGTGAAATGTTATAAGTGAAATGAGATGGGTCACTATGCAAACGAGTGTCCGACAAAGAGCTTGAGTGATAGGAAGCAGTTAGACTACAAGAAGATAGGTGCGGTGAAATCCTTTGCAACTACTTCAGCAGATGTCGGGCCATCAAATGAATTTGTATCATATAGTTTGTTTATTTTTTCAGATTATGTCAGTGTGTTGTTTGAATCGGGGTCTACACATTCTTTCATCTCTGAAACCTTTTCTAGTAAAATGGGAATACCATCTCAAGAAATGACTCCTGAACTTTTGGTAAAAACACCTAGGGGAAATGTTGAGGCAAAAATAATTTATAAGAATCTTACTATCCTTATCTGTGGAAAGAACCTACTTGAAAACCTTATTGTTCTACCTCTAGTAGAGTTTGATGTTATCCTGGGTATGGATTGGCTCTCTATTTATCATGCTAAGATTGACTGTAGAGCTAAAGAAGTTTCTTTTCAGAAAGGCTTTCAGTTTGTTTACAAGAATGAACCCTTACTTTTGATAACAAGTCAAGAGGCCGAGAAACTTGTAAAAGATGGAAATGAATGTTACCTTGCACATGTCGTTGAAAATAAAGGAACTGTTCAGATTAATGATGTGCCAGTGGTAAATGAGTATCCTGATGTTTTTCCTGATGAGTTGCCTGGAATAATACCAGATCGGGAAGTTGAGTTTACTGTTGACTTAGTTCCTGATGCTAATCCAATTTCAAAACCCCTTATCGAACGACACAAATTGAACTTTTAGAGTTGAAAGAGAAATTACAAGGTTTATTATAGAAAGGTTTCATTAGACCTAGCACATCACCATGGGGTGCTCCTGTTTTGTTTGTTAAAAAGAAAGATGGTTATATGAGACTTTTCATTGATTATAGAGCCTTGAATAACATCACTGTTAAGAACAAATATCCTTTGCCTCATATCGATGATTTGTTTGATCAGCTCCAGGGAGCTATGTTTTTTTCAAAGATTGACCTGAGATCGGGGTACCATCAGCTGAAGGTAAAGGAGGTAGATATTCCGAAAACCGTGTTCCGTACGAGATATGGCCATTATGAATTTGTAGTAATTCCTTTTGGGCTAACCAATGCACCTGCTGTATTCATGGACTTAATGAATATAATTTTCCATGAGTTATTGGATAAGTTTGTGGTGGTTTTCATTGATGATATTTTGGTGTTTTAAAAAAGTAAAGAGGAGCATGAAAGACATTTAAGGGTTATCTTGCAAACCTTAAAATAAAAGAAACTGTATGGGAAATTCAGAAAGTGTGAGTTTTGGTTGCAACAAATTTCTTTCCTTGGTCACATTGTTTCTAAAGATGGAATAACTGTTGATCCTACAAAAACAAAAGTTGTGGAAGAATGGCCAAGACCCACAAATGTAACCGAGATTCATAGATTCCTTGGTTTGGTGGGCTATTACCGAAGGTTTGTTATAAAATTTTCACAATTATCTAGTCCAATGAATAAGCTAACTCGGAAGGGTGTTAAGTTTATCTGGACAAAATAATGTGATGATTGTTTTCAGGAATTGAAAAGAAGATTGGTGAATGCTCCAGTTTTGGCACTACCTTCCAGGAATGGTGAGTTTGTTATATACAGTGATGCTTCATTGAAAGGACTTGGTTGCGTCCTAATTCAGAATGATCAGGTAATTGCTTATGCTTCACGACAGTTGAAAACTCATGAGGTAAATTACCCTACACATGATTTGGAATTAGCTGCTGTTGTTTTTGCTTTAAAAATTTGGAGGCATCATTTGTATGGAGTAAAGTGTGAAATATATACCGATCACAAAAGTTTAAAGTATATATTCACTCAGAAAGAGTTAAACATGAGACAGAGGAGATGGCTAGAATTAATCAAGGATTATGATTGTACAATTCATTACCATCCGGGAAAAGCAAATAAAGTGGCTGATGCTTTGAGTCGAAAAAGTAATGCTTCATTAACAATGTTGCATTTGGAACGTGATCCTTTGGTTAAGGATTTGATGAACTTTGGCATAGAAGTTGTTGGTGCAGGAAGTCCTTCTATTTTGTTTCAGGTATCAGTGAGATCTTCTCTATCAGATAGAATCAAGCAAGCACAGAAGCAAGACAGTGAGTAGCAGAAAAAGGTAGAGCTGGTTCAGAAAGGTAAGTTTCCTGAATTCAACATTGATAATGATTGTGTTTTGAGATTTGGGAAGAGATTGTGTGTGCCTTGTGATTCACAGTTGAAGAGAGAGTTGTTATGTGAAGCTCATAGTTCTCTGTTTTCAGTTCATCCGGGTAGTACTAAGATGTATAGAGATCTGCGGGAGTATTACTGGTGGGATGGAATGAAAAGAGATATTGCTGATTTTGCTGTGAAGTGTTTGACTTGTCAACAGGTTAAAGTAGAGCGGCAGTTACCGAAAGGGATGCTTCAGCCTTTACCAGTGCCAGAGTGGAAATGGGAGAATATATCCATGGACTTTGTTGTGGGATTACCGAAGCCATCTCGAGGTAATAATGCAATCTGGGTTATTGTTGATCTCTTGACCAAATATACTCATTTCCTTGCTATACGAGATACTTTTTCCCTAGATCAACTTTGCCCGTTTGTATCTTAAAGAGATAGTCAGGTTACATGGAGTTCCTCTCTCCATTGTATCAGATCGTGATCCCAGGTTTACTTCTAACTTTTGGAAAGGCCTTCAGAAGTCATTGGGTACTGAATTAAATTTTAGTACAGCTTGTCATCCTCAATCAGATGGGCAGTCAGAACGAACAATTCAGACATTGGAGGATATGCTACATTCTTGCTCTATGGATTATCAGGGAAGTTGGGACCAACATCTTTCTTTGGTTGAATTTTTATATAATAACAGTTTTCATTCCAGTATACAGATGGCTCCATTTCAGGCATTATATGGGATCGGTGTCGAACTCCAGCTTTCTGGGATGAAGTGGGTGAAAGGAAGTTTATGGTACCAGAATTGGTAGAAGAGATGGCAGAAAAAGTTCAGCTGATTCAGAAGCACATGAGAACAGCTCAGAGCAGGTAGAAGAGTTACGCGGATAACTGGAGGAAGGATCTATCTTTCGAGGTAGGTGATCATGTTTTTCTCAAGGTTTCTCCTTGGAAAAGTGTGATGAGATTTGGTAAGAAAGGAAAGTTGAGTCCAAGGTTCATTGGACCATATGAAATTCTGGAGAGAGTTGGATCAGTTGCATACCGAGTGGCTTTACCTCTGAGTTTATCTCAAGTACACAATGTTTTTCACGTTTCGATGTTGAGAAAGTATATGCCAGATCCATCTCACGTTTTGAGTCCAGAGGTAGTTCAGCTGGAAGAGAACCTATCCTATGAGGAACAACCGGTCCAGATTCTTGACCACAGGGAGCAAGTGTTACGGAATAAGGTGATTCACCAGGTAAAGGTTTTGTGAAAAAACCACATGATTGAAGAGGCAACATGGGAATATGAAAATGCAATGAGGGATAAGTACCCCCATTTATTAGATAAGTAAATAAATTGCAGGGACACAATTTTCTAAAGGGGGGAAGGATGTAACATCCCAAGTAAGTAATGAATAATAGATATTTTTATCTATGTCTATTAATGAATAAGATAGTGTTTTAGAGGCTTAAAATGAAAATAAATCCAATCTTAAGCATGGAATACACTAATATTCTTAAAAGATTGTTTTACTTCCTTATGATGGAAAACCCTTTTTAAATCTATCTTTTGACAATTTTATAAGCTATGTTTGTCAAAATAAACTTATTCTTTATTATTGGGACATCAAAATTTACTTTGTGTGAATTTTTGGTATTTTTCTGACAATGTTCATTTTTAATGAATAGTGGAAAATACTGCATTTTACATCAAAACTGTTTTTTAATATAATTTATTTATATGATTAGATTATCTTTTAAATTGGTTTTGAAGTGAAATTAGAATATATTTTTACCATTTAATCCAATGGTGGTCATTGAAATCAATTTCACTTTGAAATTAGACTTAAACTGGTGTCAATCTTTTGATACTTATTGTTTTATAAAAATACGCTATTTGCTCTGACAGCGGGAATTAATTATTAAATTAATTAATGTGACTTATATATTTTGAATTTTGTAAAATGGACTTCATTTTTGAATTTGGAATATCAAATATATCTTAGGGTGAATTTTTGGTAATTTTTTGAAAAACTTCAATTTTTGATGAATAGTGAAACCACTAAGTGGTACTTATAAAAACTGATTTTTCCGTTTAAATGAAATTTTTCCATCATTGTGTTTGGAATTTCAAAAATCCAACATACATGGTTGTCATTAAGAATTAAAATGTGGTTCAATGAGATTAAAATAATTTTTTTTGTGAATAGTAACTTATTAAGTTTTAATCGCGATTAGTAGTAATTAGTGTAGTTTAAGGTAAAAATAATGCTTTAATAAAATAAGATGAGCTTGACACATGTTCTACCCTCATTTGTTGTGTCATGGCCAACCAAGACAAGACATGGGAAAACTTGGGGACCCCATGGATCCACTTTGGTTGGGAAATGACATAAATTACTTTTTATTTAATGTAAAAGTAAAAATGACACAAACATAATATGTTTTACGAAAACAATTTTTACATGGGGTTATAAAGATAATATTTTTGATTATAAATATTCATTGGAAATATAAAAATATTTCCTACATCATAGTAGTTTTTTTATAATTTTTAGAGTTTAAATAAAGTAAATTATTTATGACATCATGATGATGAAGCGATGACCTCATTATTTAACGATTTAAATAAAATGGAAAGATAATGAACAATCTAAAACCTAAACATGGCCAAAACCAATTGGATGAGTGTATTTAGAAGCCTTATCACCTTATACTTTAATTATAGAAATGTGGGACATTTTGAATCCGAAACTCGTTTTAAAATAAAGTAACTTATCTTTACTTTCCAAAAGTGCCCCTCCTCTCCTCATATAAAAGGCCCCCACCTCTACCTCATTTCACACACTCCTAAAGCCTTTGTCTCGGCCAACCCCTGCCCATTTACTCTCTCCAGATCCCTTGACTCATCCTAGAGGATTCCCTTTGGGCAGAATCCTTTCAAAGGAAGCCTTTAGGCTCAAATCAAAAGGAGTTACACTTTTAAAGGTAATTCTTTCTCTCTTGTTCATTTGTTTTATTTTGCTTCTCCAACCCCCTAAACTCTTTTTATTTACTTATTTTGTAACAACACCAGTATCTTCAATATACTAGGATGTTGTTATAATATTTATTTGAGCTACACTCTCACAAAACTACATCAAATGGTTAAAGAACATACGGTTTCCGTGGATGGCGAAATTCTGCCTCCCGAAACGATGATTGTTCAATACTCATTTAACACCTTCAAAGGTGGCCATTATGATGTCACTATTTTTATATATGATATATAATATGTTTATGTTTTCCTTAAGCTTCTGTTTTTTTCATTTTGGGCATACATTTATGGTTTCCATTATGGGTAAACAGGATATCTTCATTTTAGGAAGTGCGGACTACCACCCCCTGAAAGTGATTTGATTCATTAATACCATATGTGGGATGTGTAAAGGATAAATCAAATGATATTATATATGTTATTATACTGTATTTATAATATACTCTTATATTATTATGATTCCATTCCAGAAAGTACGAAATAGAAATGGAAGTAGCGTTCATGCGTACGTACGGCTTACCGTCTCCATGAACGGTGCATTTCATTTCTTACCTCTAAATGTGATGTAATATTATAAATACATGTATATTCGGAATATATATGATATATATGTTATCCAAATCATTAATATCATTCTGGATATAACGAACCTTTGACCAAATTAACAACATGTAAGTGTAAGAAGTCTATTTTTGACTTATGAACCAAATACCGACAAAATGAACATTATTAACTTAAATGATTACATGATGTTCATAACATGGTCTAAAAGGAATAATGAACTTGAAAAAGGTTCATAAGAAAGTAGAGATTTACTCAAGTTTATTATTCAGGAGATTAAAGAATGGTCGGGTCAAGTCGGATATGAGGTATGGGACTTCGTCTCAATCTCCTTTCATTGAGGCATATTTTATTTTATACACAACTTTCTTTTATACGGTGTATAAACCCCTTTGACTTTTACGTTTATTCAAAAGTAATATTTTTTATACGAAGCGTTTACTAAACAAAAAAAGGGAATGTTGTTGTTGTACGTATGCGGTGACAACGAATTCTCCGCCGTCGTGACCGTTATTTGAGTTTCGGCTTCCTCTACAAGCCATACCCTCTTTTTAAAAGAAAAATAAATACCATGTTTTACTTTTCTTTTATTTTGGTATTGAAATTGGTTTTCATAATGTTTTTATATCAATGTGTTGTATTGATATCTTGTGATTGAAAGGTGGAAATATCATGTTTCATTTATGCATGTTTTATGTGATATGATTATGTTGTGGTTCTTGGGAATTATTATGAAGAAGGGTGGTTCCGTGATAAACTAAGGGCGGGTGAGCCCGATATAGCTCTCCAATGCATTGGGTAACGCGAAGGAGTGAAACGTTAAGGTTTCTCCGCAGAGATTTTAGGGAATATACTGTGATGGGTATTCCAAACGTAACCAAGAGGGTTACTCCCTACGTAAGAATGTTATGAATGCCTCAAGTAACCTGTATGTCTTATGTTTTATATGATTTACTCATGATTTGATGAGGTATGTTAAAGTGCTTATGTTTTATGGGTAAATTATGATTTCATTCTTATGTGTATATGTACCCATGTTTCCTCTCCATGTTTTTATAACCCATACTGAGCTTTTTATGCTCATCCCAAGTTTTTTGAAATGTTTTTCACAGGTCAAGGGAAAGGTACATGATATGATGATAGTGTCAAGAAAGTGTCAAGAAAGAATCCATGTTTTATTTTAAATATGTTTCCATTGATGGGAATGAATAATACTATCTTTATGTAACCACTTTGTTTATATGTGGAATGTAATGCAAGTTTTATGATGTAATTCTCTAAAACTCTAAACCCAAAAAGATCCTCAATGTGTAATCTTGTAATAACTCAAGATTAAGCAAGGTTTAAGGCTCGGGACTTATAATAAGTTCATTGTTATTTACACATCTTTTGAGGTTTTATGTGATGATATTTTCACAATATTAAGGATATTTTTGGATAATTTTTTGGAAATAAAACCCTTGGGTTTTGTATATGTTTTAGTGAAAAAGTTATTTCAGGATGATTGAATTTAAAATTTTTGGTCATATTATTAAAGTTACTGGTAACCATTAGGGTTTAACTTATCATTGATGATGAGGTAATTATTGGTTGTAGTCAATAAACTTATAAAGTGAGCACACTACACCACTATTAGAGAAGACCTTCCCCTTGATCAACTTTTGTGAATATACATTAAGGAAGTATTATGGTTAAATTGTGTACCACATTAAGTTATGTCTCATTGGGATACAATATTTAACTTTAATTTATGGGAAATACTTTTGAAAGATATTGAAATAGAGTTGAGTTTTAGAACTATGAGAGAAATTCAAACCTGAGAGGATATGATAAGACTATATTCAGTGGATTTCATTGGTTTCTTGGATAAAGACTTCCCCTTGTTGAGTTTTTTTTAAAATAACAGATTTAACTAGATCATTTTGATGGATCCTACTAAATCCATTTAAACGTACTAGAATGAAGTTTTAGAAGTAATGTTATTCGGACCTGAGCTAGCTAATGAAATGGAAGATAAAATCATAGCCATTCAGAAAAATATAAGGTTAAAAAAATTTGATAGAAAGGTTTTGATGATAATTATCAACACAGTCTAGAATTTGAATTTGGTGAGAAGGTATTTTTATGAATTTCTTTGTGGAAGAAATACGGGGGAGTTAAGTCATAGATATATCGGTCCATTTAAAATACTTGATCATATTGGGATAGTAGGTTATCATTTTTCACTTTTAATGAAATTATATAAGGTTCATGATGTGTTCCATGTATCTATCTTAAATAAGTATATACTTGATCCATCACATGTACTAAACTGAGAGGTTGTACTGATGGAGCATGATATTACTTATGAGGAACAACTAGAAGAGATTGTAGACTGAATAGAGAAAGTTATATAAAAAAGACCGCTCACCTGGTCAAGGTTTGTGGTGAAACTATCAGACTGAGGAATCTATATGGGATCCTAATGATGTAATGAGAAATAAGTATCCTTGGTCATTCTGACCATTGTGATGAATTTATATGGTGAAATTCATTTTAACGGGGGTTGAATGTAATACCCTAAGATTTTTTTTTCAAATTAATTTAATCATTTTAATTTTTCACAACACTGAGTTTATCATATGTTAGATGAAATTATGATCTTGTCTCATGTTACATGTAGTGATGATCTTATCTTACGTCACTTGAAACACTAAGGCTAAACAGAACATGACATATTATTAAAATAGTATCCCTTAATATGATAGTTATCACCTAGCCATTGGAATGGAGGGTAAGAATTGGATTAAAAAAATAATGAAAATATATGGGTTACACATGTACATAGAATGAATTATCTGGTGTCTAATAAATTAAAAATGAAACTCAAAACTATTTGAAAATGATGAAAATATATTTCAAAAAAACTATTTTTATGAAGAAAACATGTTTTACCTCAATAAAATAAAAAAATACTATTTGGGTGAATGATTTTAATGAAATGTTTATAATATATATTAAATCAAGTGATAAAAATTCAACTTATGTGTTTTCTAGATAAGAGATAAGAATAAATCCAATTTTACACTAAAAAAACTATCTTTTTTCTAAAAAATTAGTTTGTTACTTTTTTACGCACTTATTTTAATTTTTTTTGAACATTTAGAAATTTATTTGAAATAACAAATATAATTTTTAAAATTTTAATTTCAAAATTATATTGGTATAAATTTTATGTAATTTTATGAAAAGATTAATTTTTCGATTAATAGTGAAAAGTATTGAATTTTTATTGAAAACTATCATTTTGTTTATATTATTTATAATGTTAAATTATATTTTAATTTTTTAAAAAAATGAGTTGAATTATATATCTATTAATAAAATTTAGTTCATTTTAATTAATATCTTATTGAAGTTGGATTTAAAACCACTATAACCTTTTGAACATTTTCTCTTTAAAATCCTTCTTTCTCACCATGTCTTCGGTAATTATTTTAAATCACAATTTTCCTTTTTTGAGAATTGAATTTAAAAAAAAGGATCATATATTTAGAATTATAATAATTTATACTATATAATAATGTTAAATTATAATTTTACCCAAATTGATAGTGAAAATATAAAAAATTAATTACCACAATTAAGGTAAAAGTTGGTTTATTAGAGGGGGGGGGGGGGGGTTAAACTAAAATGATAAGTGTTAAAATGATCTAAAAAATTCTCTAAAAACAATATTTGGAACATAGTTATACCCTATAATGTCCAAGTCTCAGTAATAATCCATTTTTTACCCTTTCTATTAGTGATAAGTGTGGGTACACAATTTTATTTTAAGAAAATTACAAGTGTGCCACTCACCTCACTTATAAAATGCCTCTCCTACCCACTCATCTAAACTCCTTAAAACCATTTTATTTGGAAAAATACCTGACCAAATAACTTATAAATTTCTCTATCATAATTTTTAAATCCTTTTTTGGTCTGAAAGCGAGTCTAGGATGACTTTTTTTGTGAAAACTAATGGTGGTTACCCGAATAAAAGGTAAAATTCTTCAACTTGCATTTTTAGTTTATTTATTCCCCCACCTGATTCAATTCTTTCTAAAACCTGATGAAATAATAAAAATAGTATATTCCATATGTTTTTATTTTTTTATGATAATTTCATGACCTATAACCATCTATACTTCCATCAAATGGGTTACGAAATCATCATTCATGTGTACGATAGACTACTTCCTCAAGAACCGATGTCATTTGTTTTTCTATTACAACATCTCATGGTTGGGTATAATGATCGATATAAATTAATATATGATATTGAAAACATAATTATGACTTTTTTGTATTATATATTATATAAATTTTTTTACTTTCAATTCCATATGGGATATGATAACATCGCTCATTTGCACGACGTACTGCCGCCTTACGGAGCGATGTGATTCATTGTTTACTAAAGCTTTACATGAAAGATAATAAGGATAAATGTATTTTATATAAATGAAATAATTATTAAAATATAATGGATCATTTTCTTTCTTAACATTCCACTCACTGATAGATGATACAATCATTCATGTACGTGTGGACCACCACCTTCATAAAGAGATATGACCCTATTTTAATCACCACACTACATAAATGATATGTGTAATTAAATTTAATGAAATAATATATTATTTATAATATTATGATCATTATTTAAAAATAATACATTACATTTCTCATTTTTGTTATGATTTTTCAAAAATGGAAATGTTACTCATGAGTACGTACACTCTATACTCTCCATGATCATAACATACTTTATTTCTAAACCCATATTTTAGGATTGGTCATAAAATTTTAATTGATGTATAAATATTATAATTATTTCATGATTATTATTATTGAGATAATGGATCCCTAACTAAATTAATAGAACCTAAAATAACTAATCAAATCATATACAAAAAATAATGATGTTATTACCCAACACATGACTTTAACATGAAATTGTTAATACATGGGTAGTTAAAGGGAATAATTAAATCAAATATGGTATGATATATATAATTTTGTTTCAATAATAGATTTATAATAAACTTATATTTATTATATTGGAGGTTCTAACATTTACGACGGAAGTCGATACTTAGGGTAAGGGATTTCTATCTCTCTTTTTACTTTTGTGAGACACATGCCATATTCACCACCTATTTCTTTTATGCAGTGTATATAATTACCATGAATTAAATTTTTGATTCTTTTCCTGAATATTATTTTTATTTACATATCCATTTTTGGACCAATCATTCATGTGTTTTATGGTTCAAAAGCTACCCAAACGGAAAGGGATTCTGGTTTCAATTTACCATCTTTGAGATATATGTTAGGTTATGAACTTATCTTCCTTATAAAGTGTATATAAATACCATATTACATATAATATAATGAATTTAGTTTTTCTCAGGATGTTATATATTTCATTTAATATTATTATTTCATGGGGATTACAATTCAAAGTTACTAAATTGGAAAGGTTGTTATGTTACAGTCTCATCATTTATCATGATTTCTATTGATTACGCCTACAATAATAAATTATAATGATCTGACTCTCAATAAACTCTTGTAGTTTTTTATCATTTGGTTAATTATAGAGAATACAATTTTCCCCTTCATTTTACACTATTTATGTAATCAATATTTGAAAATAATTCTTTTGATAAAAATCTTGTTAATTTCTATCTTTTGTTGAGAACCTTTTTCCTCCAAAACCATGTATTTTAAATATTTATTTTTTAATGGAATATTATTTTCATTTAAAAAATATACCATTTTTATTTTATAAAAAATGTGAAAGGAATCATTGTGTACGACATGAATGAAGTTTACCTCTCTCAAGACCGTTATTTTCATTGAAGCCTCCTTTATTAAATTTCAAGGTTATTTTCAAAGGAAAGGATTTTCAAAATGTTTAATGTTTTAATTAGTGTTTTAAAATTAGAAAGGATACTTTACACATTAAATATTTTAAATTATTTTTAATGATTAAATTATTAATTTTAATGTTTATTTTAAAATAATAGGATTTCCAAAACATTTTATGAATTTTTAGTTTTGAAAAGTGATTTTCAAAGAAAAGTTATCTTTACTAAGAAGAATTCCATGTGATTTCTCTTTCAAGATCATTATCCATAAAATATGAAATCCTCTTATGTAATTTATTCTTTTATGGTTATATAAACAAAGGAAAAATTTCTTATTCTTTTTCTAAATGGTATATGATGATAATATGTTTATGAAACTTATTTATTTTCCATGGGTTATAACATGACATAATTCTAATGAAACACATTTATTCTTCCACAAGTTAAGATATGGTTAAATATTTATAAAACTCATATTTATTTTCTAGGTCATGATATGATGATTGTTTTATGATCTTTTGGAACACATATGTATGATTTTCATTATGGGACAGGTGGGAGCTATATCACCCTCTAATGAATTGGGTAATTGTTAATGTTATTTGAGATCAAAGGGTACCTGATAGGTTATCCGAAGACCGAAATATGGTACATGGGAAGTTATACCAAGTATGAAAGAGGGTACATAGGAGGTTATCACATTCCCAAAATTGGGTAAATGGGAGGGTATCCCAATCCCAAAAGAGGGTACATGAGAGATTATCTCAAGATCAAAACAGGGTACACAGGGGGTCATCCCAAGCCTGAAGTATGTACATGGGTGGTTAAACGAATCCAAACATGATATGAATGTCTTGATGGGTAACCACGACATCATATTTTTTATACTTAGGTTTATGGCACAATTATATGTATTATGCCAATGATATTCTCTCATAGATCTTGTTCTTTGATTCCGTTATTATTCATGTCTTATGAACTGCCAATATTTTTACCATGACTCAAGATTATGATTTTTGATATGTAGGGTATGGCTTTCAAATGTTATGCTCATGTTATAAAATACTTATGCTCATGTTATACTTATATATCTCTATTTTTACCCCTACTGAGCATCTAAGCTCACCCCTTTGTTATGTTTCCTTTCTATAGGTTATGAAGAATAGTTTTTAAGTAGGCTTACTAAAGTGGAATATATTTATGGGAGACATTGAATATCTTTCATGAATTAAGAATAATGTGTTCCATGTTTCCAAAGGCACTAAATTAATATGGTCCTCGGGTGTGTGTTTGTGTAATGTAATGAACATTTATATATAAATATTTAATATCCATGTAAGAGAATCTTGAGTATTTATAATATTTCCAGAGAATATATGTCCAAGATTTTCTCATATAAGGTTCATGACATTAAGATCCACTTGTGGGGATCAATATTAATTTTATTTTGAAATCATAGTGACTGTATTTCTAAATTTGTGGGTATTGAATTTGTTCTGGAATATTTTTGATGAGTTTTATGATTAAATACTTCTGTATTGGATTAAGTTAAAACTTTGGAATTATTATTGATGTTTTAGAAATTATTGTATTTATACCTATTGGATAACCTATGATAACCAATTTGGTTTTGGTAAATATCTATAGATATAATGACTATCTTGTTATCCTTTTATGGATAGTGTGATATGTTATAAGTTGATATTAGTGCATGAGGAATGAAAAATTAATCATGAATATTCATCATTTGCTATAAAGGATGAGGTTTTAATTGAAATTAATTGAAAGATGAAATTTCACTTATGAAGTATATTTCTTTATGTTCTTAGTCTATATGGTAAAATAATTAATCAAATCAAGGAAAAATATATTAATATTTTTTTCATATAACCTTTAATTCCAATGAATTAATGGTCTTTTCCACAATTTTGTTTTATGGTTTTTTGATTTTAAACTTTCTAATGATCATTCTGTTTCATATGATCAAGGATAAATGGATACTAATTTTCTTTCATGTCTGTATCATCACTTATCAATAATTTTCTCTTATTTGGAAACCTAGTATGTGTAACCCTACATGACCTTCATACTTTGACTTCTCTCTTTTCAAGAAGATGTTTTATTAACCCTTGTTATGAAGTGGTTTTCCAGAAAGACATTTTCAAATGAAAAACCATTTATTACCAAGAAAAAGTTGTGAGGATTAATTTTTTTAAGGGAGGGAAGGATGTAAAACCCCAATATTTTATGATATATTTCTTTAAAATATATTTATTTTCTTTGATAAATTACATTACACAAAACCACGAGTTAAATTGAACCCTGATATACGATTGGAATTATTTTTATTTAATATCATTACATAACTCTTAAATTGGAGGGTATGAATAAGATTGAATAATTTATGAATTATATACAAATTTCTTACTAAATATAAATTTTTAGTAACTAATAAATAATTTTTTTATAAAGTCACTTTATTCTTCAAAAATATATTTTCTTCAAAAATGTTTTTTTATTTATTTCTGTAATAAAATATTATAATTATTTCTTATAAAATTTATAAAATCTATTTTATAAAATAATTTAATTTTTAAAATTAACATATCAAAATTAGATTTTGGTTAAATTTTGGTATTATTATGAAAATATTGATTTGTCAATAAATAGTAAAACAATATTGTTTTTATAAAACATTCATTTTCTTTTCATATAATGTATCATTAATATTTGAATGTGATATAAAATTAAAATAAATATCATTTAATTATATATAACTTAATTTACTTAATTTTAATCCTCATTATACATGATTTTGTATAAGTACATATTTTGCTTAAAAACACATTTATATAAAAATTATTTTTCATTGTGTTTAATTAATTTATAATAAAATTAATTTTTTTCACTTATAGAAATTGAATATTGAAAAATGGATTCTATATTTATAATCATTATATTAAAATTTTCTAAATAGGTCAATTTTAGTTTTGGTTAAAATGAATAGTACTCGTGGTAAAATTTATCACCATGATAAAGGGAAAATAGGGTAAATCTAGGTTAAAACTAAGTGATATGATCATAATTATTCATCATAATTTTTATTGGATGAATAAAATTATCATTTATAACCTTAGACTATAATATGAGTTGTTTTAATCAAAATTTTCCATAAAAATGACATATATTAGTTTAACCAAATGAAGTGAAAAAATGTCACTCTATTTGTTTTAAATATCATTTATGTGTTCACATAAGGAAAAATATTAGTTATGAGAGAATATTAAAATTAATTTTTTGATTAAATAAATTATATTAATTATTAATTTTTTTTTATAATTTTTAGGAATTAAATAATTTCCTGAAATACTTACATAACACCGAAACAATATTTATTCAATTAATGGAAAAATAAAACAAATAGTATTAAAAATGTTAAATTTAATGTAATTTGAGAGAATTAATGTGATATAATTTTTTAATATAATAATTAAATTTTAGGTAAGTATTAAAATATTTTCTTATAATTTATTTTTTATTTATTTTTTTAAAGTCAAAGTAATAAATTATGTGAATATTGACAAAATTAAAATTTCATGAAAATTATATTTTATTATATTATTCAAAAATAATTAAAAGATTTAAATAGGAAAAATTGGAAAATTTATGGTTTAAAATCCAATAACCTTTTAATTTATATTCTATTTTATGGATTTTGGTCTGATATAGAATTTATTATAAATGATTCTTTTGAAAAATTCCAAAAGTGCCCCTTACGTCAATTATAAAAGGGAACCTCCCCCACTTATTTACACTAATTTGAGCCTCCTAGATCAACTATCCACTTACAAATTGGATTTCAAAATAATTATCCACATTATAATAGTTCTATATTCTCAAAATTTTAACCCTTGGGCCCTTAAGAGAGGATCTAATGGAGTCGTTACTAAGAAGAGGTAATTTACTTAAGCGATCAGTTTCATTTTTGATTATCCTTTTAATTCATATAAATATATTATATTATTCATAAAATAATAACTCCAGTGTCCTAAATATTCTAAAAAATTATTATGATTATTAAAATACAATTATCCAATCTCTTTTCAATATAGGATATCTGAAAGTATCAATCTTGTGTACGTTCAACTTACAGTCCCCATGAAGTGGTATATTTCATTTTCCATCACCATATTTCACTGGAAGATAATATGATGGGTGTAAAGTTTTAATATGATATTTAGGGAATAATTATTATTCTAAAATGATAATATAATATCTACATTTTTACCTTCCAAACCATTGAAAAATGATAACGTCGCCCATGTGTATGCGTGGACTACCACCTCTATGTAGCGATGTGATTATTTTTTTTCATTTCTATTTTACTTGGATGGTAAAGAGAATGGATATGGTGAATATATATAAAATATATGATATAATAATTATTTTTAATGTTTATTTTTTAATTACCTATCCTTCATTCTAGCCTTCAAAAAGTGAATACAACACTCATGAATACAAATGACCTACAGTCTTCATGAATGGTGTAATTCATTTTCTATCTCTATAATTATAGATGAAATTATATTTATATATATATATATATAATGAATATATATGATATAATAATACTGAAAATTATTATAGAATATATTTATAATAAATTTAAATTATTATATTGGAGGTTAAATAACATTCAATTGAATTCAAACCAAAGTTAAGAGATTTCTGTCTCACTTTTATATATATTGTACACATGCCATATTTATCAATTATTTCTTTTGTTTTGTGTATATACTATCCATTAATTAAATTTTATGATTCTTATTATGAATTTTATGTGTATTTACATATCCATATAGAGTTATCTTTTTCATGGGGATCCTGATTCAAAGTTTATCCAAGTAGTATAGGTTTTATTTTACAATCTCATTGTTTATCATGATTGTTTATGATTAAGTTTTTGATGATGAAATATTATAATATACCTCCAAGTAAACTCATGAATTTTCATATCCTCTATTTATTTCTATATAATACATGTTTTCATTCCATTTTTACCACTTTAAGTTTTCAATATACCAAATTATAATTTTTAAGGAATAATCGACTTCATTTCCCTTTTGGGTAAACTAATTTTTTTCTTCCATTTCCATGTTTTCATAAAATTTTTATAAAAATTCTTTTTCTAAATAATTTTCTATATACATTTTATCATTTTTTTACCTTTTAAAAAATTGTTTTAAAGGTATATTTTTTTTGTCATTTTCGATCCTCGGCACTTTGGATTTTATAACACAAAGTATGAAAGGAATTTTTTTTAACTTATATGACATGAATATAATTTGTAAATATAATAAGCACAAAATATTTTTAATGTTACATTAAAATTTTCTATATTTTTTTGAAAATTAAATGTTTTCCATAATATTTTTGAAATTTTTATATCTTAAGAAGTGTTTTCAAAAGGGAGAGGTTATTTTCCTCAAGAAACGTTCTAAGTGACCTTTAAAAATTATTTTCCATCTAAGACGACATCATTTTATGTTTCTTCATCTTTTTTTGTGGATATGATCCAATGATAATATCCTTATTAATTCTATATATGGTTTATGTTTATTATAATAAGGTGTTAATGAAACTCGTTACCTTTCCATGGGTCATACACTCATGAAATAGTGAAATATTTATGAAATCCATTTCTTTTCCATGGGTTTATTTATGATTGAATGATTATGAAAGAAATTTATTTTCATGAGTTTTGATTTGATGAATGTTTTATAATCTTTTTGAACACAGATGTTTGGTTTTCATTATGTGATAGTGGTGATGTTATAACTAAGGATGGTGGTTACACTATAACCCAGGGTAGTGGTAATTTTATGACCAAGGAAGGTGGTTACATTATAACCAATGATAGGTGGGACCTATACCTCCCTCCAATACATTGTGAAAAGATTTATATATCATGAGATAAATAAGAATGGAATGGAGAGTCAACCGAGTTCAGTAAAGGATTTTTCCACTATGATAGTGTTAAGAGTGAACGTTGACTGCTACGATGGTCTGGGGAGTGAACTAATTCGACTTGGATAGTATTGATAATGATACTTTCATACTAATGAATTAATTTTATATGAATATTTATAGGAAGAAATTCTATTTCTTATGTCTATGTTATGATCTCATAGAACATGTTCTTTGATTCCATTATTATTCATATCTTATGAACTACTAAGATTTATGCGATGGATATTGTCAATGATCTATGATTGATAGGGTATGAAATTGTGATGTTATGATATCATAACCCTATGCACATATTATTCTTTCATATTATTATCTCTTAAGATATCTCATGTTTACTATTACTGAGAATGCGATCTCACACTTTCTTATATTTCCTTTCCCCAAGTTAAGAAGAAAGGTTATATGTAGTGTATTCTTATTAAGAGTACTAAATTGGATGATCTTTATAATATATGTTTAGGATATATAAAAAATAAGAATATTGTGTATCTAGTCTCCAAATAAAGTAAACTTTTATGATCCTTGAGTGTGTTTTTTTATACAATGTATTGAATGTTCATCTATTAAGATGTAATATTTATGTACGAAAAGTCCAGGTCATTATATCCTCATAAATTTATACCTAGATGAGGGATTACTATCATTGGTGGAGGAATAACTCCCCATTGGATCTCTATGTAATGGAGTACCAACTCCATAGATAGAGGACCCACACCCTTTTAATGTGGTTGTTTATGAAATATACCAACATATATGATATGAGGGAACCAATCCACAGAATATCCAATTTTAAGTGGAGTACCGACATAACAATATCTCCAACGATCATACCCAAGCCCTATCATTAGACTAAATATTGTCCTAGTAATGAAAAACTACTCCACATGTCATGCTAGTGATCAAGGTTGACTCGATGGATCACGACACCAAACAACCTGACGAAAACACCGTGAGTTCCGTTATTCTTTGATGTATACAATTATCCCATTTCTCTCTCTAATGAAAATATTATCAAGGGGAATTTACTAGGTCCACCCCTTTGCAAGACACCCATTCTTGGTCACTGATTATTCGGACCAGTGATCTTCAAATATCCTCATAGATCAATATTCCTCAGAAACATGGCCCTAATTTAAGAATCAGCCTATCTCATACATGTACATACACTAGTGATAACTATGATCCTCGAACTCATTATCCGTTCTAGATCCCAATGTCCATTGGTTTCCACACATCAGATACTTAACAAAATAAAAACAATTCAGAGGTCCAACCATAGTCAAACTGACCCAGTAATATTAAAATCACCGACCATATGGGATGAAGATGAATAACATGAATAAAAAGGGAATAAATACATCAAAAATCAAAGTGAGAAGCACTGACGTTGATATTTAACTCACCATCGATCATAGGGTAGGAAGACACGCTAGAAAAGGAATAATTAGGACACATTCAATATAAAAAGGATAAAAATAATAATAATAATAATAATAATTTAATGGGAAAAAATATTAGTTTTAATGTTTCTAATGAAGGTGTTATATATATTATCGAAATAAAAATAATAGAGAATAATACATAAATAATAAATCCCCACCCCATCTTTTGATCAATTATTGATGAATAACAAATATATAATGATGTTGTTGGTGATTTCAGAGAGTGATTCCATCGATGATAATCTCAACATATTTGGAATGGGAATATTTTATCTCCAAAAACCAAAGATAAAAAATAATGATTGAGTGTTGGAAAGGCTTTCAATATCACTGGGGTATCACTCCAAATTCATGATAACCGCACAAAGAAAGAATAATTTTGTGGGATAACCAATTTTTTTACAGGATGATAAATGGACAGTTTGTGGAATGATTTTATGGTACACCTCATGAACCACATGTGGATTAAATCCACCAAAAACACCATCAAAAGATCCCTAAAGGTTATGTAACTACATGAATATTTATAAATGAAATTCCATTTTCAAATGGATAAATTCATAATTACGTAATGAAGTTTTAAAAAACACATGCATTACTTTGGTTGTTTTGGAGAATTTTAAGTTATATCCTATAACATTTAATAAAACATTAAGCATAATTACTATTGATAATATTGATATTGAATAGTGGATATTATGAATAATATATATTAAAGTTTATGGTAAAATCAAATTGAAACAGATGAAAGAGTAATGGACATGACCAGAAAGATCGTAGCCTATGAATCCCAATTATTGGATCTTCAAAGGGAGATACTGACACAAAGATTTTCCCTAATCCAATACCAAACTGATATACAATAATAAAAACACAAGTGAATTTTTTACAAGAAAATTTCAATCTTGTCTAGATCATGGCCCAATCCATGTTCACAGAACCACCCCAAGAAAGTGTCAGCATCGTACACCTTACCCTTAGGGTGTATTCTATGAAATAAGGGGTTATGTATCTTGAACATAATAATATTATTTTTTATATTCTTATTTTTAATAAAATCATTTTTATATATATGTTGTTTTATAATTTCTTTATCATCAATTATTTAATGAGCTTGATAAAAATGATATTTTTAAATGAAGAAATAAAAACAGTATTTTTGGGAAATATATAGTTTCAAATAAGACACCCTTTTGATAAATTGATGGATTTTTGAAATAAAATATATTTTAACAAAATATTATTATTAGATAATAATTATTTAAATATAATGAAAAAATAATTTAATGAAGTCCAATGTAATTTTTTAAAAATATAAAAAGTGGTTCATATTGTAAAAATTTTATTTTATAGCAAATAAATATTTTTATTTAAAAGTGAAAATTAACATATTTAAAATATTTTTTTATAAAATAAATATTATTCTTGAAATCATAATTTATAAATTATCCAATTTTTAATTTTTCATAATTTTCTAAGAATGTCAAATTTTTGGTAAAAATTAAATACGATATAAATAGACTTTCTATATGACATAATAATGTCCCAAGAGCAATTTAATAAATGTAATAAAAGAAATAAATGACCAAATATATATTTATCCTTTAAAATAATGTGTTTTTGAAGTTATTTTATTAATTTTATAAACCCATAGTGAATCCTGCAAAACCTATAGTATATTTTAATGTTTCAAAATTAATTCTTTATGAATATGAATCATTTCAACATCACAAATGGTATTATTTTAATAAGTTATATTCTTATCATAATAAAGTAATGAAAACCAATCCTATTTCGAATAATCTTAGTAAAAAACAATGGTTAGGTTTGTGGTTTTGATTATTTAATTTTATAGTGTCCAAAAACTATGTTTAAAAATAAATAAATAATTACCCTCCATTTTTCTATACAAACCCACCCAAAATATCATTCTTATTCACTAAAACCCCTTTTTATAAATAATTAACACATCCTTTCCCTTTATAGATCCCTCCCATGGTGTTCCCAATATCTTAAGAAGCTCCTCTCAAGATTTTAGAAGCTCCCTCTTAAGGTAAGAGATCATATCCTCTCCCTTTTTGTTTCAAATATTCTCATTGTACTAAGACTTTTGATTTCCAATCGATCACTTTTTAAAGTGTTTTATATATACAATTTTATATCCTCATTATTTAAATTTAATGAGATGAATACTTTCACTCTCATCAACCCCTCCCATAAACCTTTATGTACACCTGTTATACCGCCCAAGTTATCCCATGATTTTCCATTATGAACTTTTGTATTGTGAATATCCATCCCAATTTCCACTCAATTGTAATAACCTAGATGGAACTATATTTCATTGATTTTAGAATTAAATTTATATATCCCAAAATCCTTAATAATGGGATTAAAATTTAGGAATTACATTCTTTTTTTGTTGGATATATGTAGAGCATAAATAAATGTACATGATATTAATGTGATGATTTGTTATAAAATTAAATTTCCCTCAAATGCTTTGGGTACTATTTTTATCTCATGTTATTCCATTTATAGTATGTTTTATTTTATCCCAACCACATTATGTTATGTTTTCTAGGAAGTTCAGCTTAACTTATGCTTATGATGTCATATTTTATGTTATTTCCACATTCTAATGTTGCCTTGATATTGTTATATTATATCAGGTTTGGATGATATTTTTTAGGATTCTAAACCCTTTTATATCACCTTGATATACCTCTAAACTGTCATGTATTAATTTCATCATGTTTTTATTTGATTATTCCCTTATGAGTATTTATATCTCACCCCTTTCTTAAGTACACCCCTAGTTATCTTATAGAGTTTTATAAGGTAAATGGTTATTAAGGGAATGTCAGAAGGTTTTTATGTAATGTCATTATATCCTTTTTTCAAGATATTATGTTATGTATCTAATTTCCCAAAGAAACTAGTAATCTTTATCTTACATGAGTTTATTATGTTTTTCCTTTAATATATCATGAATTAAGGTATATTGAAGATATGAATTGTCATAGTTGGCATCAGAGTGAGGTATAGTAATTTTTTGGAATTATGATTAGAAACCTTAGTGAAATCCTTATGAATAAGACTAAACATATGATAATATCCTAAAATTTTGGTAATGTATAGTTTAAGTGATTTTTAGTAAACAAAACCCTAGTGTAGATACTATAAGTGGAGGTGAATTTGGTACAGTTGTACCTATAGGTGATGAACCCTAAAAAGGACACATTTGGATTTGACTTGATTATCACTGAGTTCAAAAAGAAAGGCCCCATTGTACACGTCGTTTGGCACTCCAAAGGGATATATATTTTTAATTTCAAAATATACTTATGAACCATTATTAAGGTAAAAAAAATTCCCATAATATTTTATGTCATTAAATTAATCATGGATAACTTGGATTAAAAAATAAAAATTTATTGGCTAATGAATACATGTCATTTATGAGTTATCCATTAAATGTTTATATTTTCCCTTTTTATTTTGTTTTTTAGTTCAAGAATTATCATTACTAATTTTAGCTTTATCATAGTCAATTTTTAGGAATATGAGGAACTGATTCAACAACCAATGTGATGAGTAATGTAATGGCTGACCCAATTAGAAGACCAACATGATCGGAGTAGGAGTCACGAACTTCATAAAAAATATTTTCTAAACTAAGTCAAGTTATGAATAAAAACCTAAATTAGTGGGAAAGCCACATACCCCTAAAAATGTTAATGTTGAAATTGAGGCCTTTATGTGACAAATGCCTCTGAATTTCAATAGATCTTATTATCCCTTAATCAAAGAACAATTCATCGACTCCCTTGAAAATATATTTTCCATCATTAAATGCTCCAAGACGGAGAATTTCATGTTGGCTATTTATCATACAGAAGGAGAATAATATCAACATTTCACATTGATAAAAAAATATGATTCATGAGGAAGAGATCGAATTGATGGAGTGGAAAGAATTTTAGAAAACGTTTTTCAATAAATATTTTTCTCACACTCCCCAACCTAAAATGGAGAGGTATATCCTTTTACTCAAGAAAAAGGATGATGAATCCATCATATCATATGATGTGAACTTCACAATACTTTTTCAATATGCCTCAAGATTTTTCATCTCCCCCAAAAGTAAAGTTGATCACTTCATTATTGGGTTAATGCCGATTTCATGAAAATATTGTCTAATTAGAGTCTTTAACAACTATGAGAAAATTGTATGATGTTAAAAAATGTAGTAATATATATCAGAGAATTGTGTCATGTTGGTAAAGATATAGTAAGTGGAGAATGTATTTTTAATTTTGGTAGTGCGATGGATAAACATTACATGGGGAAGAAATTTTAACATCCCACTTGTTAAAAGTGTGAGAAGATTCATCCCAAAAATTACATAAAGAGTAAAAGTAAATTGTTTATGTGTGGGAAGGAAGATAACATAGCAAGGGAATTATTACAAGAGAAACTCACCAATGTGATGGAAGAAATAAATCCCCCAGTCAACCCTTAGCCTATGGTCTAATGTTTCAAAAACAAGGAACAAGGAAACTATGTGAATCAATGAACTAATCCAAGGGATGTTGATGATAAAAAATTCCAATAACCTCTAAGGCCTAGAGATAATTGTAAATCTTATGCCAACACACCTACTGCAGTGGGTACTTAAAATTAAGTGATATCATGAAGACTAGTTATTCACTCATGAATAGTGAA
The DNA here is from genome assembly GCA_963277665.1 of Viscum album. Lineage (NCBI taxonomy): Eukaryota > Viridiplantae > Streptophyta > Magnoliopsida > Santalales > Viscaceae > Viscum > Viscum album. The sequence goes on from OY728121.1 coordinate 771,197,337, forward strand.
AATACTATTTGATTACTATTCTACATTCTTGTTCATATTATAAAATTCTAGTAGAAGTATTAAAAACCCACCAAAAAACCTAGATGTGGTTCTATAAGTGAAAATAGAAAATGGAAAAATTATTTCCTCCCAAATATTTAAATTCTACCCTATCTATACTTGTGACCTTAACTTTTTAGTGAACCTTGTGATACTCCCTTTAACAGAGTCCAAAGAAATTTTAGTTATAGATTTAATTTCTTTATAAATATCCAACATAAATTGATGATAGAAGGAAATCACCCTCTATATTGTGAATCACCATACGATTCTATAAAAATAATAGGATGTGGAAGAATCTATTCTGGTATCATTACCTTGAGAATGGATATTATTTATTTACTTGTAAGTATATCTAGCTCTAATTATTTTGACTATGGAAAAGATCATCCTTGATGACTTTCCCATTTTAAAGTAATACACTGATGTGTTTCTTGAAGAATTTATTGGTCTTACACCAAGATGTGAGGTTTATTTATCAATTTAAATTATACCTAAAACTTTTCTAATAACCCAGACTTCATATAGAATGGCCACTATTTAATATGAAGAGGTGAGGAAGAAACTACAAGATAATCTTTATAATGGGTTTATACACCCAATGCTTCACCATGGGGTGAATCGGTCCTCTTTGTTAAGAAGAAAGATGTGTTAATGCACCTATGTATTGATCATCATGAGCTTAATAAGATCACGATAAAGAAAAACTATACTATACCATATATTAATGACTTTTTAAATTATCTTTATGGAGCCCAATACTTCTATTTGGTGGATCTTTGGTTAAGATATTATCATGTAAAGGTGAAGAAGAAGGATATCCCTAGGGACAATTTTTTATATATAGTATGGGAACAATGAGTTTATTGAAGTTAAATTTAGATTCCATAATTCTATTATGATATTAATGGAATTAATTAATAGAGTCCTGAGGGATTACCTCAATAAAAATTTTGTAGTATTTCTGAGAAATATTTTCATCTACTAAAAAATTAACGATTAACATGAATATTATTTGAATTTTGCAATTAAGATCTTGTAAAAGAAAAATATATTTGTCAAGTGTAGTAACTTTTAATTTTTGATGGATCTAGTATCATTTTTGGGGCATGTTATCATCAACAAAGGGATATCTATTGATACTTAAAAAATATAGATAATTAAATAGAGGCCTAGACAGACATCTATGATATTGATATGTAGTTTCTTTGAATTATCTCGGTAATATTATATAATTTTGGGAAAAATATCATGGTTTTCAAGAAAACTGAACAAGATAACTGATAATGGATTGAATTTTGTTTGGAATTATGAATTTGAGGAATGTTTTAAATAGTTAAAGAAGATTCTAATCAATGCACTTGTGATCACATTACCCACCAAGGGTAAGGGTTTATTATCTACCAAAATGGGTCTAAAAGGGATTGGATTTTTTTCTCAATAAATTTGAAAAAGTGATATCTTATGACTCCATCTAATTAAATATCTATAAGTAGAACAATAAAAAACATTATGTCATGACCCGTCCTCGTGGCCCATGCCGTGACTACCCCAAGCCCGCCTTCCATAGGCCAGGGGATGGCGACTAGCACCAAAGGCGAATCCCTGATAAAAAGGGAAGGCATTGCCTTTAAACTTGTAACACATAGAGAATGAACATAAGCAGTATAAGAAACAAGTACTAATATAGAAAATAAAGGTGTGATGAAAGTAAGTGGGCCAGTATACAAACCCAACTGAACAATAAGTACAAGTATATGTAAAAAGGGAAAACAGCTCCTGGATCGTCCACCGGGGAATCCTACCTGAAAGGTAGGTATATCTCTAGAACAACCTGTCCCTGAAGTATGTCTTGTCTAGTCCAGCTCCGAGCATCCTTCCATCCATCACCCTCAGCCTCAATGACTACTGACCATCATCTGCATAAAACACAACAAGGTGCGGTTGAAGCCCATGCAGGGGTGAGTATAACAATACTCAGTAAGGAACCCCGAGACACCCGAAGGTCTCCCAGAATACACTAAGGATAAACCACAGTAGTAAGATACAATCAAAAAGTATCAAACATATTTACTTAGGTATATGCCCACACATATACCTAAGTTACCAATCACAAACCGACTCCATCTCTTGAGCCCAAACACATTCCGTTCCACAAGTGTAGAAACATTCCACAAAGAAAGTAGAGCACAAGGTGTATCCCATAGGTACAGCTCACAGAAGAAAGCCATGTGGGTTTCACCACAGCACATCCATGAAGAAACATCCATGAAGAAACATCCACAAAGAAACATCCAACCTTACTTAGGTATATTTTCATACATATACCTAAGTAGTCAAATGTACACATCTCATACATGAGGTAAACATGAAGGTAATGACTCATCTCACACCATATATACACAACTTAAAAGGGAGTAAGAGATGATTAGTTTTTTCCACTGAATCATCTTTCACTATCGAATGACACATATCTATAGAAACCTAAAACAACAGTCTGTCAAAGCTGTCAATCGTACATGGGATCTCTGTAAAAAAGTCGTTGTTGTCAAAACCACGGAGGATCCAGGTCCAGTCTCATCGCTGTCGAACCCACAGAGGATCCAGGTACAGTCTCGTCGCTGTCGAACCCATGAAGGATCTAGGTCGAGTCTCGTCATTGTCGAACCCATAGAGGATCCAGGTCCAGTATCATTACTATCGAACCCATGGAGGATCCAGGTCCAGTCTCATCACTGTCGAACCCATTGAGGATCCTGGTACAGTAGTAGGTCCACATAGGATCCTATCTTCTCAGTCGCAGCTAGCCATAGGGTTCTCGCACACATCACACTCGATTCCAGGAGGGTCCGCTCCTCGAGCCTAGAGTCGATACATCAACTTCCACTAAGTCTCTAGTTCATGTATTCCGTAGTTGCGTCTCATCATAAGGGACCCAATGCGACAGACGGCGCATCAATCGGACGCCCGGTCAGTGAGTTATTGGCGTTTCTTCTCCAAGGGTCCAGTTGGATTTAGGTTTAATCCAACCCAGCCATACCCCAACTATGTGAAAAAATCAAGTGAGGTATTCCAAAAGAAAATACTCATTCAAAGTTTTCCATCGGCGCAAACTGTTTGTCAATCGGACACCCGTAGCCCAAGATATGGGCAAAAAGGTGAATCGTGTCAGAACTGGGTCTGGGTCCGGTCCGTCACATCTGTACCGACCCGAACCTACCTATCTTGGGACCGGATCTAGACCGGGGTCTGACCCGGCATGCCGGAACCGGCCTAGCCCAGTGGCTGTGACCCAACCCAGCGCAGCGGCCCGACCCACGTGGCGACCCTGCCGAGTGCGGCACGGCCTGCGTGGCACGATGTCCCAGCCTGAAGCAGCTGGGGGGTAGTGAAGCCCGCCTGGTTTGGGAGGCCAGGTGATGGTGGTGCCTTGAAGGGCCCGCCCTAATCAATCAGGGGGGTTCTATGTCCCCCGTCTCCATGTAACGGAACCAGCAGATGCTGGTTCATCTCCGCAGTACCCAGCCGGGTCCCGCCCTGGCGCGCTCCTCGCCGGCGGCCAGCTCAGCCGGCCGACCTCCAGTCCGTCCGCCGCAACCCTCTTGGCCATGGATTCCCCACCTGCGTGGCGCGATGGCGCCACGCCATCTTCGACCACTGTGGACTGCCTGGCTGCGGCTCCCCTAGCTATGTGGAGCGACGGTGCCACGCCGTCTGCGACCGCCGCCGCCCGCATGGCTGCGGCTCCCCCACCTGCGTAGCACGACGGCGTCGCACCTTCTTCCGACCACCGCACCTCTCCTGGCCACGAGCCCCTTCCTCCGATGTGGTGCGATGGCACCATGACCCTCTGGTACCGCTGTGGCCTGTGGTGGCCGCGACCCAGCTCTTCATATGGCTCCGGCGACCCAGTGGCTAATGTGCCACCAGTTTCTTCCGTGGGCGGCTCGTTGCTGGTCGTTGCATGTACCGTTGAGACTTGTCGACCGTGGCCCATTCCTCCTACAGCGCCGTTGCACCACCACCACCATCTACCAATCAAGAACCAACAGAGGGATGTCGGGTCGTGTTTGTTCATCTCACTCCCTCCGTGTTATGTGATAACAATTTTCCAACATTGAACCACAATAAATGAAAAAGAATCAGTATTTAATTCAATCAAAATGAACCCAACCTCATTTTTCGTTGATCTTTGACGAAGTTGTGGCAAAATACGGGCATCAATTCGTCGTTTTCTGCATTCATCACACTCCCAATTCTCAAGATCGTGTGTCGAAAAGTGTTCAGAGGTGACGAAGTCGAAGATGGCGTTCTTCGCATTCTTCATTGGAGAGTTCTCCTCCTTCCCCAAGCTCCACCAAAAGATGATGCCAACCAAAATAAAATAATAGCATAACCTTTATTTTAATGTTTGGAATGAATTCAAATTTATTCAATTAATTAATTGCAAGGCTTAAATTAATTAATTGAGGGAGTTGGAAAATTAAAATAATTGGGAAAGGTGAAGAGTTTTCATCCCACATAAATAGGGGGTTAAAGGGGTTTCAAAGTCCTTGTGGGCCCCTCCACTCTGATTGCAAGAGGTGTTAAACTTCGGGTGGCCCCACCAAATAATACCCTCCCAAGGGAGGTTATGTGGGGGTGGGCCCCACCTCTAACCTCCACTTGGAGGTTTTAACCACCAAAAAATAAAAATAAGCACACCTAATTTTTATTTAATTTTATTTAAAAAACCCCAAAACTATCTTCCATTCTCGAAAGAACGCAACTGCAGTGAAGGTATCACTAAGCAATCGCCAACGCTACAAGTTCAATGGTGCCCTCAGATTTCATATCCATGCACTAGTTCAAAAGTTATAAAATCCCACTCGTACGTTTACTGAACGTACCAGAACAAAAATTCCAAAATTGATTCCCAGCACAATGGACCTCAGAATCAAGCGCCATAAATTTTTGCAGACTCATAAAAATCCCATTAATTTAAGGAAAAAAAATTCCACGGAATTTCTAGGTCTTTACATTCTTCTCACCTCAGGGATTTACGTCCCCGTAATCTACAACTCAAACTAATGGAACAAATGAGGGTACTGAGAATGCATCTGAGCCTCCCGCTCCCATGTGCTCTCCTGGAGCTTCCTGTGCTGCCAGCGAACACACACCAGAGGTATCGACCATCCACGAAGGAACTGCTCCTGTCGATCCCCAATCTCCACTAGAACCTTCGTGAAAGTATCCCTATCATCAATGTCCAGATCTCCATGGTTGATTATGCGGGAAGGGTCCTACACATATCTCCTCAACTGAGATAGGTGGAAGACGTCGTGCACCTTGTACAACTGAGGTGGACGAGCTAAGCGGTAAGACAAATCGCCTAATCTGCTAAGGACCTAGAAAGGACCGATGAATCACAGAGACAAATTACTGCCTCGGCCAAATATCCATTGAAATCATCGAGGTGAGTCCCATAGAAAGAAGTGGTCGCCATCCACGAACTCTAGAGGTCTCTATCTCTTATCAGCATAGGACTTATGCCTAATGTGTGTAGCCTTCATCCGCTCTAGGATGATCTGCACCTTCTCAATGGTAGCCCGTACCATATCTGGTCCCACTAATGCTGACTCCCCTGGGTCTGTCCAGCATAGTGGCGATCAGCAAGGTCGACCATAAAAGGCCTCAAAAGGTACCATACTGATGGTCGAGTTATAACTGTTGTTTTAGGTGAACTCCACCAAAGATAAGTGATGCTCCCAGCTGTGGCTGAAGTTGAGGATGCATGTACGGAGCATATCCTTGAGAGTCTGAATGGTCCTCTCAGTTTGACCATCCGTTTGAGGATGTAAGGCAGTCCTCAAGTGAAGCCACATCCCGAAAACCTCCTGCAACCCCTTCCATTGCCGGGAATTGAAACGAGCATCTCGATCAGAGAAGTTCGTTGATGACACACCATGAATCCATACGATCTCCAGCACATAGAGGTGTCCCAATCTCTCTACTGAGCCCTGCTCTCTGTCCTGTAGGAAGTGGGCCGACTTGGTGAGTCGGTCAACGATCACCCATATCGAATCATGACTCCTGGATGTATGTAGAAGACCCGTCATGAAGTCCATGGATATCCCATCCCACTTCCAATCTGGGACCTCTAAGGGATGAACTAAACCTACTGGTACCTGGTGCTCCGCCTTCACTTGCTGACAAGTGAGGCATCATGAGACAAACTCCACTACCGCTTTCTTCATACCTAGTCACCAGTGCTGTCGTCGAAGGTCCTGGTACATCTTTGCCACTCCGGGATCTACCGCTAGAGGGGAAGTGTGGAACTACCTCAACACTTCCTCCGGAAGTGCAACTAGTACCATAGTACATCCTCTTAAGAGGATGAAGTGCTCCCTACCTTCAGAAAATCCATCAGGTTCCTACCCAGTGGATATCTGAGCACAATGCATCTCACAGTCAGCATATCCACACTGTGCTTCCCTAACTCGCAGTAGAAGTAGAGGAGTGACTGTAAGATACTGTAGAAAGGCTTCTCCGTCTCTATCCACAAATGATATCTACAAAGTGGCTAGCTGCTTTGTCGCCTCTTCTAGCAGTTGTATGCCTGATCTTCTGCTGAGAGCGTCTACTACAACGTTCTCCTTCCTAGGAGTATAGACTATCTCTAAGTCATAGTCCTGGGCGAACTCAAGACATCGCCGCTATCTCTGGTTCATTTCCTTCTACAAGAAGTCACACCCGAGACTATTGATATCAGAGTAAACCGTAAACCGTTCGCTCAACGAACTATGGGTGAGACTAGAAAATTTTAAAGAAATCGACTAATCCCTTATTCTCCTATGTACTAAAATATCTTCTAAGATTTATCTTTTGATGAAAAGATAAATCCGGTCTCATCCCCTGGATGAACCACGTCCTTTTCCTAATATAGTCAATCCTGACAAGAACGGTACTAATTCACTTCATGGACAACGTCGTAAGGCCTCGACACTACTACCAAGATATCCAACCGTTACTCTCTTCTCCAAGGGTTTATTCACACTGTCAGAATCAGTGTGTGGTCACTGGGTCTCCTCTAGTAGGAATCTCGAATGTGAGGGTCAAGTCAAAGGTTTTAACTGGAACCACTCCGTGTCAACCACACAAAAAGGTAAAAAAGAAAACATCACAAGGAAAAGTGTCTTTTATTACTACAGCCCAAAATTACGAAGACACAAAGCAACCAAAAACAATGACATCAACAAAACTAGAAGCATCATTAATAAAGGCCTCTATGCCTGGAGCTAGTCCCACCACTGTCCACTTGCTTCTGGAGCTCGAGGTGAACCGTCTAGGGGTGGTGGTAGTAGTGCTCGATGACTCTGACCACCATCCGCTGAAGGACCTGCTCCACTGCCTCATCCACTGCTCGGTTGATGCTCAAGCTCCTGCCGATTCCTCTGTCTTGGTGGCTCCCCTAACACCTACTGATCAACTATGTGGGGATTCAGATAGTCACGCACTCTGGGACCCAGTCCCCTGCAGGAAAAACATACCATTCTCTTTTCAAAGCTCCCTCGGCCTCGAGTGCCCCCCCCCATACCACATCATGGGGTAATCTAATAGTAGATATAACCTGCTTGTGACCCTGGGTCATCTGCCTACTACCTGCTACAGATGACTCGGCTACTCTCAGAATGCCCTGCGGCAAGTGCAGCAGCTCCTGAGCATGCACAGAGCGTAGGGTCGCTAGTACAAAATCCTCCCTGAAAAGACCCTCAGTGTTTCCCCAGGTGAGGTTCGCCTCATCGCAAAACTAGAGAATTAGGATCCACCACCTCTCAGATGCTCTATAAAAGTGACTAATAGCTATGTGCACCATCAAGTCAGTGCGTGTCCAACTGTGTGAATAAATCATGCTACAAACTCCAGCCAACACCTAGCCGTCTGAAAATCTGTCTCGCATCGAAACCTCAGAGGCCTATATCACAGGAACCCGTGCAACATGCTCTAGTGGCATGCACCCTCTGCTGATAGGGCTGGTGGAAATGGTTGCCCAGTGGGTAGTGGTACCATTGGTGCCTCCACCATGATGGGGCCTTACAGCGAGGCCTCATTGCTTGCTGGGCTACCATCGCGCTCTCCACTCGGAACCCGTGTTTACTGACTAAGTGAAGAAATCCTAAAAATAAACAGGTGCTCCACGATCAAAAGTATACATGGTGAGCTGACTCAAAGTGATCACAAAGAAAACTTTTCTAAAGAAACACACATGCCATCAATGTTTTTGTGCACTGAGTCGGAAATCAGAAGTCAGAGTCCTAGTGTATGGATACGTCGGCCGCCACACTAACACTGGTTTCCCTAAACTGATAACCACACACAAAAAACATAACACTATTGATGTTAAAAGAATCAGCATCCAATTTCTATGGTATAACCAACTCCTCTGATACCAATTTTTCACAACCCGCCCTCGGGGCCCATGCCGTGACTACCCCAAGCCCGCCTTCAACAGGCCAGGGGCTGATAACTAGCTCCAAAGGAGAATCCCTGATAAAAAGGGAAGGAATTTCCATTGAACATGTATCACACACAGATAGAACGCAAGCTATAGAAGAAAAAAGTACTAATATAGAAAAGAAAAGTGTGCATAAAGTAAGTGAGCCAGTATACAAACCCAACAGAACAACAAGTTCAAGTACAAGTAAAAAGGGAAAACAAAACCTGGATCATCCACCGGGGAATCCTACCTGAAGGGTAGGTATAGATCTCGATCAACTCGTCCCTGAAAAACATATTGTCTAGTCTAGCTCTGAGAAACCTTCCGTCTGTCACCCTCAGCCTCGATCACTGATGATCGTCATCTGCACAGAACACAACAAGGTGCGGGCGAAGCCCGTGGAGGGGTGAGTATAACAATACTCAGTAAGGAACCCCGATACCCACGAAGGTCTCCCAGAATCCATTAAGGATAAACCACAGTAGTAAGATACAATCAAAATGTATCAACCATCTTTACCTAGGTATATTCCTATACATATACCGAAGTTACCAATCACAAACCGACTCCAAATATTGAGCCCAACAACATTCCGTTCCACAAGTGTAGAAACACTCCACAAAGAAAGTACTACACAAGGTGTATCCCATAGGTACAACTCACAGAAGAAAGCCACGTGGGCTTCACCACAACACATCCATGAAGAAACATCCACGAAGAAACATCCACCCTTACTTAGGTATATGTCCATACATATACCTAAGAACTCAAGAGTGCGCATCTCATACATGAGGTAAACACAAAGGTAATTGCTCAGCTCACACCAGGTATACACCACTTAAAAGAGATTAAGAGATGATTAGTTGTAGCCACTAGATCATATTTCACAGTCGAATGAAAAATATCCATAGAGACCTAAAATAGCAGTTGATTGAAGCTTTCAATCCTACATGGGATCTCGGTACAAAAGTCATCACTGTCCACCCACAGAGGATCCAGGTCCAGTCTTGTCGCTGTCGAACCCACGAAGGATCCAGGTCCTGTCTCGTCGTTGTCGAACCCACGAAGGATCCAGGTCCAGTCTCTTCGTTGTCGAACCCACGAAGAATCCAGGTCCAGTCTCGTCACTTTCGAACCTATGGAGGATCTAGGACTAGTCTCGTCACTATCGAACCCATAGAGGATACCTGTACAGTAGTAGGTCCATGTAGGATCCTATCATCTCAGTTGTAGCCAGTCATAGGGCTCCCGCACATAGCACACTCGATTCCGGGAGGGTCCGCTTCTCGAGCCAAGAGTAAATACATCAACAAACACATAGTCTCGAGTTGATGTACCCTATATTTCCATCTCATCATAAGGAACCCAACGTGACAGACGACACGTCAATTGGACGCCCGATATGTGAGTTATTGGCGTTTCCGCTCCAAAGGCCATGTTGGATTTAGGTTCAATCCAACCCGACCATACCTCAACTGCGACCAAACCTCAAGTGGGGTATTCCAAAAGAACCGTCTCATTCTAAGATTTCCGTCGGCACAGACGGTTTGTCAATCAGACACCAGTAGCCCAAGATATGGGAAAAAAGGTGAATTGGGTCTGAACGGGGTCCGGGTCCGGTCCAGCCAGACCCGGGTCGGGTCGACCCATCCCGGGTCTGGATCCGGAGCGGGGTTTGACCCGGTTCATGGGTCCGACCTGGCCTGCCAGAAACGGCCCATCCCAGTGGCAGCGGCCCGACACAGCGCGGCGGCCTGGCCCAGGGTGGCAGGCCAGCCCAGGGCAACAACCCAGCCCAGCGTAGCGGCCCGACCCGCACGGCAACCCAACCCAACGCAGCGGCCCGGCCCAAGGCGACACAGTGGCCCAACCCGAAGTGGTTGGGGGGGTGGCGGTCAAACCCGCATGGTCAGGGAGACCAGGTGGTGGCTGCGCCCTGCGGTGCCCACCATAATCAATCATTGGTGGGGGTGCGCCCCCCATCTCCCAGTAACAGACCCGGAAGATATCAGTTCCTCTCCGCGGGACCCAGCCCTGTCCCACCCTAGAGAGCTACTCACCGGTGGCCGGATCATTCATCCGCCCTCCAGTCCATCCACCGCAGCCCGCCTGGTCGCAGCTTCCCCACCTGCGCGGCGCGACGACGCCGCGCCGTCTTCGACTGCCACGGCCCGCCTGGCCGTGGCTCCCCCACCTGCACGGTGCGACGACACCATGTCGTCTTCGACCGCCCTATCCCGCATGGCCGTGAACCCTCTACCACAGGGCGCGACGGTGTCGTGCCGTCTTCCGACCTCCACGGCCCTCCTGGTCGCGACCCCCTTCCTCCGGCACGGTGCGACGACACTGCACCCCTCCGGCACTGCCGCAGCCCGTGGTGGCCACGACCCAGCTCTTTGCAGGGCTCCGGTGACATGGTGGCTAATGGGTCGCTAGTTTCTTCCATGGATAGCTTGTTTCCGGTCGCTACATATACCATCGTGGCCCGTCTGCCGTTGCCCATTCCTCTGGCGGTGTCGTTGCGCCGACGCCACCGTCAACAAATCAAGAACCAACGGAGGGACGTCGGGCCGTGTTTGTTCGGCCCACTCCCTCTGCATTAGGTGATAAAAATTGGCCAACAGTGATCCATAATAAATGATGAAGAATGAGGATTTAATTCAATCAAAACGAGCCCTACCTTGTTTGTTGTTGATCATTGATGAAGACATGGAAAAAGGCGGGTGTCGATTCTTCATTTGCTGCATTCGTCAAGAACTCCCAATTCTCAAGCTTGTGCGTCGAAAAGTGTTCGGAGGTGACAAAGTCGAAGGTGGAATTCTTCGTGTTATTCATTGGAGAGTTCTCCTCCTTCCCCAAGCTCCACCAAATGATTATGCCAACCAAAATAAAATAATAGTATAACATTTATTTTAATGATTGGCATGAATTCGAATAGATTCAATTAATTAATTGCAAGGCTGAAATTAATTAATTGAGGGAGTTGGCGCATTAAAATAAGGGGGAAAGGTGAAGATTTTTCATCCCACATAAATGGGGGGATAAAGGGGGTTCAAAGCCCCTGTGGCCCCCACCTCTCTGATTGCAAGAGGTGTTAAACTTTAGGTGGCCCCACCAAATAATATCCTCCCAAGAGAGGTTATGTGTGGGTGGGCCCTACCTCAAACCTCCACTAGGAGGTTTTAACTACCAACAAATAAAAATAAGAAAACCTTATTTTTATTTAATTTTATTTAAAAACCCCAAAAACTATCTTCCATTCTCGACAGAACGCAACTGCGGTGAAGGTCTCACTAAACAATCTACGATTCTGTGAGTTCAATGGTGCCCTCAGATTTCAGTTTCCGGTACTGGTTCAAAAGTTATAAAATACCGCTCTTATGTTTTCTGAACGTACCCGAAAAAAACTTCAGAAATTGATTCCGGGCACAACGGGCCTCAAAATCAAGCGTCATAAATTTTTTTGGGCTCATAAAAATCCCAAGAATTTAAGAAAAAAAAATTCCCATGGAATTTCTGGGTCTGTACACATGATATTGAATTAGTTTTAATGATCTTCATGTTAAATATATTTTGATATTATATATATAGGGAAAAGTGTGATATATATTTAGATCCTAAAATCCATAAGTATATATTCACACCAAAAGAGATAAATATGTTCCAATGATGGTGGTTAGATATGATCAAGGATTATTAATGTTCAATCCATCACTATCCTGGGAACACGAACAAAGTGGTAGATGCTCTAAGTAGAAAGGATCATGCAACCCTATCAATGATGTGGTTTGAAAGGGATCAAATATTCTTATAAATTAATAGATATAATATTTTAATAATTATTAATATTTATTTAATTGATTTAAGTCATCCAAATTTATCAATTTGAGCTGATTTGCCATATTTTTTAATTTTTGGTATGTTTTGGGCTAAAATGTAAAATTTGTTTAATTTTTGAATTTTAACAGATTTTTATCACTTTGGTATTTCAATCATAACTTTTTTCATATTGACCCAATTATATTAACTATTTTTTAGGATTACTTAATTTTTGGACATCGACTTATTATTCTAGATTAAGAGAAAATTCAAAATTCCATAGGCCCAAAAAATCAATCAATTTTAAAAACATTTCAAGCCAATCGAATGAAACCCACATTAGTAAATGAGGAATAACTTAGGATAATGACCTATAATTGAGGAGAATAAAAATTTAATTGAAGATATAATAGATTCCATGTTTGACCATATAATTTTTTAGAGATATTCATTCACCAAGCCATATATTGAGTAGTCCAAATTAGAGGAAGATTTTGGGATTCCTCATCTAGAAAAAGTGTGACTCGTTAATTATGTGATAAATTCTCTTATATAAGGAAAATATCTTTGAAATAGTGAGTATTTATAGAAATTTAAATTTCAAACCACTTATAAGAAGGAACCTTGGAGATATTTTTCCCTATGATAGTAAAAACATGGGATAATTTTGGAGGAAATATTCTGGAGGAGAATCTATTGCACCCATTTCTTTTCTTATTTTATATTAATTTTATTATTTTAATTTTGTTCTATTTTAAATGTAATTCTAATTTATATTTGTTTAATTAAAATATAATTTATTCATGTTTTTTATTTTTTTTCCTCTTTCACACACCATTCTTATTCTTCTCCAACTTTTATCCCTTTTTTTCTTCTTCTCCTTCTATTTTTATTTCTTGATTTTATGTGTGTCTTTTAATTAAAATATTCTCATTATCATCATCATTATTATTTTTATTATATTATTTTCTTCTTAAAATATTCCTCTTATTTCTATAAGTACCTCTTACCCTAAAAAATTAAGGGATAACCAAAGGCTTAGCCCGAGGGGAGGTAAGTGGTGTTTCCATTTCATTCTATGCTTTAATTCTTATGTTTTATTTATTTTTGTGGAAAGAAAGGTTGATGTTGATGGATGTGGTGATTTTACACCATGAAACAAAATTCAAACTCATTTCTATAAATTTATATATACTTATCCCTCCCTTTTACTAGTTACAAGCTCTTCATATGATGGAGTTAAGCTATTCAATGGATGAAATGGCATACGATAAAGCCAGGTCATGGGAGATGTCACACTCTAGATTGTGGTGTTCCATCAACCTTGATTATTAGAGTAGGTGGAATTTAGTTTTCTATAGGAATTAAATATTTCACCCCACTAAAAAAAGAATAGTAATTTATCTATGAGATCTTATAATTGAATTATCAAACTAAATTTAAACACCAACAAGGAGAATTATAGAACCCATTAACCAAACCAAAAAGTCCATGTTATTTATTTTTTTATCAAATTCTATCATTTCATGTTTGTTTACTGTTTTTCTAATTTCATTTATCTTTTCAAAATTAATTTTTTTTTTATAAAAAAAGGAATAGTTTTGATGAATTAGACTAATTAGGGGAACAATTGAGATAGATCCTTAAGTTAGATAACTCTAGTTATCCTCTATGTTGCATTATGAAAAAAAACTTCTTTTTACAAAACCTATAAAAATCATGAATCAAAACTAGAACCATTTTGGAGAAGCTAATAATTAGTTTATTTTATTTCTCTATTTTAATTCATTATATAGATTTTGTTGTTTTTTTAAAAAATCATCAATAATTAATTATTTTTCCATTATATTTTCAAATGATAATTTTTTAAGTTCATGTAAAAATTACTCAAAGGTGAAAGAACTAGAAATAAATTATACTGAGGTAACCATCCAACAAAGAACTAATGCTATTATGATAATAGTCAATCTGAAGAAAGTAGTTATAAATAAAATCATCTCGCCTCAAGATTTTATGAGAATGATTGACGAGCACTGAACTAACTGGAAAATATTCTAGGCCAAGAAATAAGTACCATTGGTTTTCCCTAATTTCACTGAATTCATCCTATTAGATGAGGACAAACCTGAGAAATATCAATTTTCCAACCATTTAACGGGAAAAATCTTAGATGACTATAATAATCTAGAGTAGAATCAAGATGAATAAAAAATCCCTGCTGAGCTAACAGTGGGAGATCAACGAGATCTAGATGACTTCTGGAATGTGTATATTGTATAAATTGATCTCAAGAACCCCTAAAATATAGAATATCCAGTACCATTTCATGCCACTCTATCCATGTACCAATACACCAAAATAGTTATGGAATTTTAAGAATATATTGAGGATCCTTACTACCTACCTCCATCAAATGAGATTCACTTTGAACATGAATTTATCATTGAAGAATTGATCAAACCGGAACCAACTCTGGGTTGATCCATTATTGATCTCTTTATTTTTTTTGATTATATTCAATTTTATTTTATTGTCACATCTTGTAATTTTGAATTTTCAGATTTTGAAAATTCTTTTATTTATTTGTAAGGTTGAATAAATTGGACATTCAACTATTGAGGAACATATAGAGATCCCTGATTTCAATGAACATGAATGTGAGAAATCCCATTAGGTAGTCCATTTTACTGAGCATAAGGAAATAAATACATAGGGATCTTATATTTAAAGGGAGAAATTACTTCTTAATTTAAATTTAAATTTTATTCAACTGAAAATACTTTCTCACTTTCCCTTTGATTATTCAATTCATGTAGTCCATGTTGATCCAACACCAGACATGGAATATGAGGTTGCCCAAGTAACAACCCATAAGGATGATTATTCCTACTTCATTTCACCCCACCATTAAGCATGTATATAATTGTGAAGGGGGAGGGTATGGTATACTCTATTCATAGATAATTCAACACTAACAAAATGGATGCCGAAGCTGGGAAAATCCACAGGTAGTGGTTCAAATCAAGGAAGATCCATCCACCATCAGACTATGAGTAATAGTCAGTTCTACCCTATGAAGGAAGTAAAAATTCAGGTCCCAATTGGGGGATTTTACCAAGATTTATCTTTACATTCTTTCTATGAATTTATATTTTAATTTCAGTCTTAAATTTTTTTAGATCATATAGCCCAACCATTCTTATCATTTTGAGCTTAAATGACATGATCTCTATGATTAATTGACTAATTTTCCTTTATAGATTCATGATGGAATAAGGAATCTCCAAATAGTGGAATAGAAGGACTATGCTTTGGGGGAAAAGGAGTTCAGATTTATTATTATCTTTTAATATCCCTACATTTTTGTGTTAAAAACCTGTTTTGAGATTTTAAATAAAAATTTCATGCCCATACTAGAATTTATTCTTTACTTGAATTATCTAAGAGACACAAGTTTCCTAGGAATACTATGATTACAAGTTTTATATTTCAATGTTAATGATACTGAATAAGTAAAATGGAGAATAAAATAATTAATGTGAAGTGTGAATATTAAAATGTGGACTCATAATTTAAGGGAATTAGTTGATTATTAAAAATAAAATTTTCTTAACATTTTTCACAGATTGAATTTATGAAAGTCATGTGAATTGATTTTTTATTATTAATCATGAATTGAGTGATTTTATAATATCAAATTTTCTATTCCCAAGATGATTTATAGACATAGTACTTACTATTTTAATCTTGATCATATTTTTTAAGTGATTTGGCGACATGCCACCTTCTATAACATTCATTTGAACTTATCAAATACTTGAATTTACAAAAAAAATTAAAATTATTACGAAATCTTGTTAAATTCTGTTATCCATAAAATACACCTTTAAATTATTCCTTATTTAAACCATAGAAACCATGAATGGCCATGTTAGGGATTATCCATGTTTCAATCCATTTGTATCCCTTCCTACCCATATCTTAGTATTTTATATGATATTCTGAAGTTGAAGTGTGGGGGTAAAGAAAGTCATTGCAGAAGGGATACAATGAATTATAAGGAATATGTGTGGGGATTTTGAATATGGTTATTACAATATTTTAGTATTCATTTCACTCTTTATTTTCCCCCTCTTAAAAAAAGAGAAAATGAAAAAAATGAACAAAAATTGGAAAAAACGTGTTGTGACTTGGGAAAACAAAAAATCTCCTTTAATGGGCAGATAATTATTATCATATGTTATTAAGTGATGTATGCGAGGCTTATTTAAAACATAAATTTGGAAAAATAAAAAAATAAAAAAAGTTCTTTGAAAAAGAAAAAAAATATATAAATGTAAAGAAAATATTCAAGAGGGTGTACAAATTTTTCATTAAAATTTCCTTTGATCATTACCTTACATTGAGTTTAGGGATGTTGGACTTGTTTCAATATAAAGGGGATAATTTCATTGATATTTTAATTTTATATCATGAACTTTACATTAGAGATTATCCTCCTCCTTGAGTTTTATTTTTTAATTCTTACAAACCTTAATCCTATGAGTCATTCGAACCATTAATGAAAGACATCATGATTTTATGTGACTTTTGTCTTTATGGATTAGATAAGGTAGTTACTCTACAACCGTATGGATAAGGATCATGTATTAATGATATGATCATAACTCTACTTGAATTATTATAATGATTGATGAGTTAAACGATTAAAATGATAGGTAGATCATGATTTGGCCTGCTTAATTATTACAATATGTGGAAGTTGAATGGATGAAATAAGAAGTTTCAAAATTTTCAAAAATGGAGAAAGTAAAACACTTGAAAAAATTGTTTCTTTGAAAATGACAAATTAAATTGTTTTTTATGTGAAATTTGGAAATTTTATTTAACATTGATAATAGTTTTATATCATCACATTGAAATTTGAATATTATTAGAATCACTAACTGCATTAATCCAATGTTGAGATTTTAATATTGAGGGAAAGAATGGTTTAAGTGTGGGAGAATTGATAGATAGAATATTTTTATCCTTTTTAATATGTATTTCAATGATTTAATATAAACTAATTTATTAATTTTATCTAATTTTTATCATTTTTTGAATTTTGTTGTGCTTTGGACTGAAATGTGAAAATTGGTTAATTATGGAATTTTAATAGATTTTAATCACTTTGGTATTTCAATCATAACGTATCCAATATTTATCAAATTAGAGTAATTATTTTTTATTATTCTTTTGGAATTCAACTTCTTTTTCTAGATCCATATAAAATTAAAAATTACATAGGCCCAAACAAATAAATAAATTTGAAAAATATTTTTACCCAATAGAATGGACCCCACCTCAGTAAATGAGGCATAACTCATGGTAAAACCTTAAATTTAAAATATTACAAATTTATATTAAATAGGACTCAATGTGATGTTTTACCATCAAATCATAGGGAGATATTCTTTCATTAATGCAGCCATTGAACGCTCCAAAGTTGTGGAAGATTTTGGGAATCCTTGGCCAGAAATATTACGACTCATTAATTTGGCCACAACATGTTTTATACAAGTCCAATATCCTTGAAATTTGGAGGGTTGATATGAAAATATATTAATAAAAACTTATAAGAAGTACACATAGTGATATTTAGCCATTTTATCGGTAGAATAGAAACCTAATTTTAGAGGATAGATTCTAGAGGGGAACCCACTGCACCCATTTATTTTGAGTTTTTTTTATTTTTATTTTTATTATTTTTTTTAATTTATTTTTATTTTAAATGTAATTTTAATTTAGTTTATTTTAAGTAAATTCTCATTCATGCATGGTTTTTTATATCTGCATCTTCTTCCACACACCCTTCTTATTCTTCTATATATTGTGCTCTTTTTTTTATCTTTTCTTCTTCTTCTTCTATTTTATTTTGATTTCTCATGATTGTTTTTCTTCTTATTGTTTTATCATACTCAATATTATTTTTATCTTTAATCCCTAATTTTCTTCTTGTCCTCTTTCTCTTATTCTACATCTTACTTTAAAAAATTATGGGCTAACCTGAGGCTAAAACCGAGGGAGGTAAGTGGCATTTCCATTTCATTCTATGCTTAAGTTATAATGTTTTATTTATGTTTGATGTTAGAAAGGGTGATGTTGATGGGTGTGGTGATTTTCCACCATGAAACTGAACTCAAACTCATTTCTATACTTTTATTAAAAAAATTACCTCCCTTATACTGAATACAATCTCTTCATATTATGGGGTTAATCCATTCAGTGGATGAAATGACATATGATGTATCTAGTACTTAGGAGATGTTACCCTCTCGATTAAGTTATGCCATTATTATTGATTATATTATGAGGTGGAATTTATATTTCTAATGGAATTCAATATTTTACACCACTAATCTAATAGTAATTCATCCATGATATATCGTAATTATATTATCAAACTAAATTTTCACATCAACAAGGTGAATGATAAAACCCATTAACCAAACCATAAAGGCCAAGTTATTTCTTTTCTAATCACATTCAATAATTGTATATTAGTCTCATTTTCTTATCATTTCATTTATGTTTTAAAAATTCCAGTTTTTAATAAAATAAAAAACCACAAAAAATAAATATTTTAGGAAAATTATATTGTATAGGTGAACCACCGAGAAATATCCTCAAGTGAGATGACCCTGGTTAGCCTCTATTCTGCATTAGGAAAATAATTTTTTTCTACAACCAATGATAGAAGTGATTATGACATGAATAGAATGGAAATGGGAATAATAAAAAGATATAAATCCTTCATTTCTCAAATAAATTTCCAACCATCCATTCTTGGGAGGAACAAGGAGGGCCAAAAATATGATTTAGAGTAACAAAAAAGGTATCAAATATTCTAGAGTTCAAATTTTATAAATATAGATTTATAATGTTTGGAACCTAGATCTGCATCCCATCTAAATGAGAGATGAAGATGGAAATTCGGGAAAATGCACATAACTCATCCTTTTCTATTAATCAAGGAAGATCTATGATGTATAGAGATGTGAAGAAAAACTTCTAGTGGGATAAAATGAAGATTAAAATTGTATAATTTGTATCTTAGTGATTGGTTATCCAAAAAGTAAAGGATAAATGACAGAAGTCTAAAGGTATAATGAAAATATTTCCCTTAACAATTAATATGTGAGAAAAAATAACTATGGATTTCATCTAAGGAGTTCCCAGAACATGTAAAGGATGTAACACCTTCTTGGTGGTAGCCAATCACATTATAATGTAAATTCATTTCATTTATATTAATGAATATTTCTCTCTTCACCAAATCACTAAGATATATATAAGGAAATCAGTAAGACTGCATAGAGTTCCACTCTCCATAGTGTCTAATTGAGATATGAGGTTTACCGAAATGAGAAGACTTATGCAAATATTGGAAAAAAGTTTAGTTTCAGTACTTCTTACCACCCTTAGAAATATGTTTAGTCTAAAAGAACCATTAAAAATTTAAAAGAAATTCTTATATATATTTTTATGTTTTTACGAGGATGCTAGGATAATCATATTCCCCTAGAAGAGTTTTCATATAATAACAATTTCCATTATATAATTCAAATGGTATCTTATGAGGTTCTATATGGGAAGAGGTTTAAGACTATGACATGGTGGGATAATGATGAAGAGTGGAAGCTAATAGAAAATGATCTTGTATAAGTGATAAAAAGAATATTTAAACCATTGAATATCATATGAAATATACAAAAAATCAATAGAAAATATATGAAAATAATCATCGATGAGACCCAAAGTTTGAGGTTGGAGATAAGGTGATTCTTTTAATGTCACCATGGAAGAAAATCATGAGATAGGGAAAAGGAGAAGCTTAGTTTAATATACATCGAACCCTTTGATATCCATGATAATATCAGATATGTGACCTATTGACCTTCACTCCCACCTAACCTATCTATAGTATATGATGTGTTCCATGTATCCCTGCTGAAGAAGTATATACCGGACCCCTCAGAAGTACTAAATCCATTGGTTATACCCATGTTAAATGATATTTCATATGAGGATAACTTTATCAACATCTTAGATCATAGAGTTAAAGTTCTAAAAAACAAGGAAAATCACATGGTCAAAGTGTTACAGAGGAACACAATTTTGAGGATGTAGCCTGAGAACCAGAAGAGATGATGAAACATAAGTACCCTTGTCTATTTTAGTGTTTGAAATAAAACTTTTGTGGTGGAATTTATGTAGGGTGGAAGAATATCACTAACAAATGTTTTATAAATAAAATTCACTTTCAAAATTAATAGACACCTTATTAAGTAATTAAAATATTTATAACAAATACACTACTTTGATTATTTTACACTATTATAAGTTATATCCTATCAGAAGTAAAATAATTTTAAGAATCATAACCATTGATAATATAGCTATTTTTTAATTACCATTATGATTTATATATAATAAGGGTTATGAAAAAATCTAGTCTACATAGATTGAATAAGTGATGACCATAACTACTAGGATCACACACTATTAAGTATATTTATTAGAGATTCATAGGGATATGACATCAGTAGAATTTCACTTGAATAAGGTCATATTGAGATCAAATAATTAAAATATGTGTGAAATTATTTAAGGGAAAATTTCTAGCTTATTTATATCATGACCCAAATCATATTCTCTAAACTACCCAAAGAAAGTGTCACAATCACACACCTTACCTTTAGAGCAGAGGATAGGGTAGTATGTATTTTTTATCTGGACCCTAGTAATATGAATTTTTATATTTTTCTTTTAAATAAAATAATGACTATATTTATCTGTTTTTATCATTAATTTATCAATGATTATATAATTAGTTTGATAAAAACTAGATTTTGACATGAATAAATAAAAATTGTTTTTTTGAAAATAAGTAGTTTCAAATACGCCACTCATTTGATAAATTCAAGTATTTTTTGAAATAAGTGGTATTTTATTAAAATATTAATATTATTTAATAATTATTTAAATATAGTGATTAAATAATTAAATAATATTAAATGTAATTTTTATAAATTTCAAAAAGTTGTTCATATTAGAAAAATTGTAATTTTTTAGTGAATAAGTATTTTTATTTAAAAGTGAAAATTATAGCATTTAGAAAAATATTTATAGAAAATTAATATTTTTCTTTGAATTTAGAATGATGAAATTATCCAATGGATAATTTTTTATAATTTTTTGTGATTCAAATTTTTAGGTTAAAATTAAATATTGTATAAATATTTGGCCTCTATTATGACATCGTAATGGCACAAATGTGATGGAATAAATTACATAAAAATAATAAACATCCAAATATATATTTATCCTTTAAAAAAATTTGTTTTTAAGCTTATTTAATAAATTTTATAAACCATTAATAAATCTTCCAAAACCAATATAATATTTTATGTTTTTAAAATTAATTCTTTATGAACATGACTCACTTCCACCTCATAAAGGGTATTATTTTAATGTGTTTGGTTCATTAGAATATAAAATACTAAAAACCAATAATCATGGGTAGAAATAAATGGTAAGGTTGTGGCTTTTATTATTTGATTATATAGAGTCCAAAAACTATGTTTAGAAATTAAAAACGAACACCCCTCTCTTTTTATATGAAATCCCACAAAACCTCTTATTCCTATTCACTAAAAGCCTTTGAGAACAAATTTAATCTAACTGCACTTCTCTATATCCCTCCCAATGTCTTCCCATGATCTTAAGAAGCTCCTCCTAATCTTTTAGAATTTACCTCTCTAGGTTAGGGATCCTCCCTTTCCCTTTTTATTTCTAGTGCTATTTTTGTAAATAGCCTTTTGATTTCGAATTGTTCAAGTTATAATGTGTTTTTACACATAAATTTTACTATACTTGTGATTCACATGTAATTATAAAACTCTTTTCTATCTCATTAACCCCTTCTATTAAACTTTTTGTACACTCATTATGCTACCAAAATTATCCTGTTGTTTTCTATGCCAAACTTTTATATTGTGAATACCCATCCCCATTTCCACTCAAGTGTAATCACCTATACAGAACTATAATTTATTGATTGGGTAGTTACATTTGTATAATCTTCACTCTTTAATCATAGGATTTAAAGTGAAAAAATGTGTTCTTCTGTTGTATGTTCTACGTGTAACACCAATGCATGTACATTATTCGAATGTGATAAGTGGTCTTAGAATTAAATAGTATTATAATGCATAAGGTAATGTTTTTATCACATTATATTCCATGTATAATTCATGAGAGGTTATCCTAGTAGCACCCTGTTATGTTTTATTTGTAGGTATCCTTGACTTATTCTTATGATGTCCTATTTTCTATTATTTCCACATTCCTATGTTTCCCTGATTTTATCATCGTATATCACACTTCGATGTTAATGTTTATGATTCTCACCCATTTTAGATGAACTGTATAAACCTATTGAATAACATGTATTACATTCATCTTGTTATTCTTTTATCATTACATTTCTTAAATGTATAGCTCACCCTTTATTATGTACGTCTCCTAGTTATCCCGTGACAATTTAGAAGATCAGTGGATATTAAGGGCATGTTGTAATGTTTTTAAATAATGTAATTATAACCCTTCATTTAATTATTAAGTTATTTATCAAATTTCCAAAGGACACTTTTCCTCTCGACATTTCAAGATTGTATTATGTGTGTCTTTATGTAATAAATCAGGAATTAAGGTGTATTATAGATATGAGTTGTCACGGGATGGGAGGATTTAATTTCTTAAAAAAAGTAATTCATTTCATGGTTCCTTTTAATATATAACCTATAAAACCCTTTACTAAATTTTCACACCATGAATTACTACCTAAAATAGAAATATCAAATCAGCCCAATTTCTCTCCTCTATAAATCTCCTTCCATTTCTTAAATTGATCTATTATTTCATGAAAAAAGGTAACATTTCATACCTTTAGGTTCATCTAGGAACAAATTATGTATTTAGAGGATATTTTTTTCAATCATATGTGATCGCACACTATCCCTTTATAATGTCAACAATTTACATTTCACTAAGGCAGAATCAATATCAAAGGATCTGTAGTCATGACCAATTAATCTAACATGAGGCTCAAATTTTGAATTCAATCACATATGACTTAATATGACATAAGCTGAGATGATAATATCATTCTAGTAATTATGAGGTTGAATTAATCTTATGTGAGAACTAATTTTATTTGAAATATATTTTTTATTCTTGAATCATACTTATGTTTCCCTTTGATAACAAACAGATGAACATTCACATATCAATCATCCTCTAATTTGATATAGTGTCGGACTCTAACATATCGCCTCCCCAATATATAATTTCATAAAGGACAAGACTCTTTAATATCCTACTTAACTTAGATAAAACCTTATATATAATATTTTATAAAGATTTTATAATGTGTAGGGATCTTATATATCTTCTTATCAGTAAAATATTTCATAAAGAATTGGATTGTTATATATCACTATGAGTCAGAAGAACCCTGATTTAATGGATTCCCACATGAATTTAGCAATTTGTGGGAATCTTATGAAACTTCATGTTCTATAATGTTCTGGTAAATTACATTTGTATATTGTATTATCTATATGAATTAAATCGAATATTTACTCTTATGTATGAACATTTTTCACAATGTGTTTTTATTTATTTTATTATTTTAATAAATTAGGATCCCTCATTTTAATTGATTTTATTATTTTATTATCATTTATGTTTATTAGATTTGTTGAATATAAAATTATATTATTAGTATTTTATTACTTATATAAAATTAATTTATATTTTTTTATTTTTTATATGTATTCAATTAATTGTAATAAATTTTTAACTTTTTTCTAAGTGGGTTTTTAGTAAAAAAAATATGGGAAAACAATGTCAAGAAAAAATACCATCCCATCAACCGTATAGGGGGACCTGACGGTCCACCCTATGGGAGATCTAGACTAAAGGACATGCATGGAAGCATGAGAGCATGGGGAACGTATAAGCACATTATGGGTGGGTGCATGACGTACCTACAAGGGTGTCAGTTGACTAGCATAGGTGAAATGTGGCATGTATGGTGTGGTGTGAATGTGTAACGAGTGTTGACCCCTATAGATAACTCTAACTAGTTTAAGGACAAACTAAATGATGTACCAGTGGATAGAATGGGTCAATAATAAATGTGGGATGCGTGATCCATGATCACTATTCCTCCTTAATTTAAAAATACAAAAATTTCATATGTCTCATTATCAAAATGATCTACTCCCTTTGATCTTCTCCAACCATAATCTTCATTCTTTAGACCCTTGATAAGATTTATTGTTCATCGTTACTTATGGATGGATCTCCTGTAATCGTACCAAGACTGAAATGGGTGTTTATTTATCAAATTTATAAGGCAATGAAGTATACGAAATCATTCATAGAACTATGTATTCATGCATGCGAATATTTCAAAATTAGATAATTTGGATGAATAAAAAGAATGTTTCAGAATTTATTTCAACACAATTGAGTTTATAGATTCTTTAGTAAGTTGAATCCATGGTTGATCCATGGATCGATAAAGGGACCTTTGAAACAGATGTACCATTCAACCGATAGATCATCTTCACAAATGATATCTCTTCCTCAATGATGTAAGTACTACCAGTTACTTTATTCTTAAAGTATCATGCTTAAATATAAGTACCACTAGGTTATGTTCTTAAATGTTTGGACACTCCTCAATGCTCGATAGTAGATCATCACAATAGTAGAAATGTGCAATCTTTTTCAAGGATACACCATTCAATGCTACACAGTAGAATGATAGGTTATTCTCTTCACAGTTGAAGCATTATTAAAACCAAACAATAGATCATATTAAATGGTAGATCTTACCAAATGGCAGATCATACATAATATTATATCATACTAAATGGTAGATCACGCCTAGTGGTAGTTCACAGTCTATGGTCGATTATCCCTTCAACGGTTGATCAAAAATCGATGGTAGCTTGTCAATGGTGGGAACCTATTACTATCTCCAAGTATTATTTTTTTATCTACCATTTGATTAAGATTTTTTTTTACAAAAAAAAAATTTATTTTAATTATAGTAATTAAAATATAATTTTTTTTCTTTTTTATTAATTTCATTTTCAGATAATATAATTATATATTTTTTGAAAAATTCTATGTAATTTTATTTCACATATATACATGGAGTATCTTATTTACAATACTCAGTTTCTATGTATTGTTGATATGCCAATAAACTATATTTTTATTCAAATATTTTTTACTGTTTAATAAATTAATATTATACTTTGTTTCGATATGGTTCATGTTGGAAGTATTCTGATATTACTTTATATAAGAATTAAAGGGAACCATCTATTTTATATAATGTACGGTATTTTTAAAATAGGTAAAAAATATATTTTAAGTGTTTACTATTTTTATAATGTTTATTTATATGATTGGACAATGATATGATCCAGGATATTTGGATTTAATCAAATGATTATCTGTTCCAATGAGAATCAACAGGTTGTGATAAAACAATCTCTATAAAGACTATTCAAGTACGATTGACAATGAAGATTGTTGTAAATAAAAAGATAGAACAAATAAAAGTTTCTTATGATATTGTGATGTAATAGTTTTCCATTTTTATGATCATAAATGACATAAATTTTTTTATCTTCCATTATTGACGTGATCTAATATCTTGATCTGCAACAAATTTTAACACCATCTTCTCCATTACGGCTTTTGATTTATTCTCTTTTTAACTTTTTTATTTTGTTATTTACAATATTTTTACTCTATATATGGTTTAATATTTTACCATCCCAAAGATTTCAACGTGGTATTCCACCCATCTAAAAGGAATTCTAGGTTGTGACTCCCAGACAAAATTCAGATTGGCTGTGACTCCTTCAATAGTTGAGGGTTATACTACCAAGCATCAAAAAAGAACATTTATTTATAATTGTTTTCTCAATTACTATCATAAGTGTGGAACTATTAAATACTGGTCTCCAAGATAAGTAGAGTAGATCAGAGAATATTTTAGGATCTTGTTGATCTGAGCTATTATAACAAAATCCTATGTTATTTTTTTTCTTTTTCTACTACAAAATTAACACTATTTAACACTATGATAGTCATATCAAAATAAATAATTTTAAAAGGTATATTTACCCCATCTAATAAATATTACCATAAATTGGGACCTAAAAATTTATATCAAAGGGTAGTTCCTTTTATGGAATTAATTATCACTATTTTATTGTTTTTTTGAACTAACAATTATCATATACTTAACCATCTAAGTAAAAGATCCACATTTTCATTATGGAATTTCAGGAATTTGAGTTGTTAAATCCCATCAGACCTATGAACTTCAATGGAGGTGCCTATGTTTAACATAAGAGTCAAATGAAGGTATTTTAAAAAAATAGTTCTTGGATTCTAGGGTATTATATCAAAAGCTTATAAACTTCTTGGAGTAGATTTAGAAACTCTAATGAGAAAAAATGATAATAAATGTGTTATAACGTTAAAAGATATGAATTATTTAAATTATTATCTAACAATAAATATATATAGTCATATTTATTCATGTAAAACTACTTCTAAAATCTGGAGGACTTTAAAAGTTAGTGATCAAGGAACTGAAAAGTTACAGAAAACCAAGTTAGGAATTCAGAGAGTTGAGTTGCAATAATTCATATTTATTGATAAATAGATAATTAATGAGATGTATAATAGATTGAAAAAATTATATGAAATCTGGTTGAAATTATTCAGAACTTGAAGAATGAATCTATTATTTAAATATTACTTCGAGCTCTACCTAGAAGATTGTAATCAAAGAAGGTTTCAATTGAGGAGAGTGAGGATTTTTCTTAGTATTCAATGGATGAGCTTATAAGATCACATCGTAAATATGATTTGGACATGAAGAATAAAATTTATAATGAGCATGATAAAAGGAAAGGTATAAGAATTAAATATAATATTTTTTTTATAATTCATTTTATTTTGAGTTGCAAAAAATTGAGATTGACGAAATTGAAAATTTCACCAAGGAGTCTATAAGTGAATTAAAGGAGAGAGATAGTTTAAGAAGTTTTCTAGAATAGATCATAAAAAGGATGGCATAAAGGGAAATAAAAATAGGTAAAATTAGTAAATCTGATGTTTCCAAATTAATATTCTATGAGTATAGGAAAAATGGATATATAAAATCTGATTGTCTAAAATTGAAACAAGAAGGAAAAGACAAGAAATTCACAAATGAGCTAAAATGAGCATATCATACTGGATAGAGTTTCAAAAATGGGTCATAATCTAGCAGTTATTATTTTAAGATTGAAAAATAATTATCCTGCCATTATTATGGAAAAATAAAGAATTAGATAAGCACTTCATCTGATTACAGTTTTGGTTGTGGTAATGATACTGAAACTGAAGTTAAATAATTAAATAAAGAAAATGAAAAATTCAAAATGATATTTTTAGAATGGATGAAATTTACAGATAACTATAAATATAAAACAATAACATTAAAGAATAAAAAAGGTTGAAGATTATGAAATGATAAATCTCAAAGATGTGAATGAATTAATGAAATATTTCATGTCAAAAATTGATGATGATAAATACATATGATTGAAATTATTTTATAAAAAATTAGTTAAAACTCGAAAGGAATGTAAAAAGATTAAGCACGAAAATACAAAACATAAAAATATTGGATAATGTTATAATGTGAGAATATGCGATGGCTTTTAATTCATCAAAAAGTGATTTAAAATATTAAAAGGGAAATAATTAAACTAAAAGAAACCCTATATGTTTTTGTTTTAAGGAAAAAAACAATATGATAAGATGATAGATTTCAGAAAAATTGATAATAATAAAAATATCATTGTGTGTAATAGAAAAATTATTAATATGTACATAACCCATTTTTTATTTTATAAAAGGAAAATTTTTCAATTGTTACTTTCTATAAATGAAATCTCAAATGGAATTATGATAATGAATATTCTCTATGATTTTCTCAAACACTAGGCCACACCAAGACTTTTATTTTTAAGAAAAAGTCATTGAGATTAACCTATACTGAATTTATTAATTATTTATAATTTCCTAAGAGTTTAATTACTAATATTGTTTGAAACAAAATTATATGGGATCGAAAAAAAATTATACTTAATCCGTTTTATAGGAAATAAGTCTAAAGAATTATACAGATACATGGTACATGGATAGTGAGTGCTCCATGCACATGACTGGTGACATCTTTAACCTTTTATGTTTTAAATATTGCGATGGAGGTAATGTTACTTTAGGTGACTATAATAATGGTATTGTTAAAGGTTTTGGAGAAGTATATATTCTAAAATATGTTATGATTTATAAATTACTATACACATAAGGATTAAAACGTACATTAATTTTTATATAAAATCATTACGGTGATGGTATTATTGTAATGTTTGAATATAATAAATGTTTTTTTATAAATATAATAATATTTTATTGTATTCTAATAGAAAAGAAAATATCTATTCTATATATTTTTCATAACTAACCTAGAAAAATTTATAGTGCTAAAATTATAAAGAAATAGACAAAATTCATTAGCATAGAAGGTTTGGGAATGTTTATTATCAACAACAGTAATTTTTTTTAAAACACGAATAGGTTTTGGAACATCCAAAATATAAAAGAAGTAATTATTTATTATGTGATTCTTTTCTAAATGGTGATCATCACAAAGAGTATTTTAAATTTTTTAATATGGTTAACACTGCTAAATAGTTGTAACAAATTCATTTTGATTTATTTGGAACCATGATAACTTCTAGTTTATGTTGTAAGAGACTTGTGTTTATAATTTTATATGATTTCAATATATTCATTTGGATCCTTTTGTTATACAATAAAATTGAATCCTTATACAAGTTTATTACATTTTTAGAAAATTATAAAATAAAAAATGTCATTTAACTACATCATTTAAAACTGAAAAATGAGAAGAATTTGTTAACTTAAACATTGAGAAATTTTGTGATGATAATATATATTTATAAAATTATTCTACCCCTAGAGCACCAAAAAGTTTTGTTGTAGAGACGAAAAATAGAACTATTCAAGATAGGGTAGGGACATGCTTTATTAATTCAACTTACCAAAAATATTTTTAGGATGAATTTATTAACCCCACTTGATATATTTTAACGAGAGTTTTAAATCAACCCATGTTAAATAAAACCCCCTATAAACATTTTAACAAATAAAAATTTATGATTTTTTACTTTATAGTATTTGGATATAGAGTTTATATTTTTAATACTATAGATAATATGGAAACATTTGATGGTCAAAGTGATAAGGAATTAAAATTTATTGAAGATAAACCTAAAAATGGTAATTCACTAGTTGATGGGGATAATATTTATTCTCAAACTGATCCTATAAATTGGGAGACACACAGATATCACTCACTTGAAAATGTAATTTTAAATTATAAATCTGAAATAATAACTAGAAAATCAATTTTAAAATTTAGTGCTAATTTGGATTTGTATATGAGTTTGTGTCTGTTAATATTAATGAAGCTTTGAAAGATTAAAAAATGATTAATTCAATTCCAAATGAACTTATATAATTTTATTTGAATAAAGTTTGGTATTTAGTTGAGTTACCTAAAGATACACTATCTATTGGAACCAAATGGTTTTTTTTTGAAATAAAATGGATACACCTACTAATATATTTATAAATAATAATAGATCAGTTTCCCAAAGTTTTTTACATGAATAAGTAATTTATTTTGATGATTAATCTATACCAGTTTATATATTAGATTATAATTTGATTTTATTATATTTTTCAAGATTTCAAAAAAATTAAACTATTTCAAATGGATGAAAACGATCTTTTTTAAGTTGTGTAATTTCAAAATAGGAATATTTTAATCAACCTCCTGGTTTAAAAAATGATGATCTTCACAACCACATTTTTAAAATTTCTTAATATTTATATGGTCTAAAAAAATTTATCAAGAGATTTGTATGATCGACTAAAAACATTTTTACAACAAAATGATTTTAATAAAGAGACTCTTGATCCAAAATTTTTTATAAAGAAAATTTTTATAGATATTTAAATTATACAAATATATATTGATTATTTTTATAGATGAAAATTTTCTAAATAAATGAATATATGTGGATGATTTAGTTAAAAAATATGATCATAATTCAAGTAAAACTATGGGAACCCTAATGAGAACTAATTCTAAAATGGATGTGGATGAATTTGGAAAGTATTTATATGATAAATTGTACAGAGGAATGTTAGCATGCCTACTATATTTAACTTCATTAAGGAATGATATTTTGTTTTATGTATATATGTGTGTTAGATACTAATCTAATCCCAAATAAAGTCATTTAAATTATATCAAAAGAATAATTAATATATAAAAGGAACTATTAACACTAGTTTATTTTACTCTTATCATAATTTTTTAATATAATATCATTTCATGATTTTGAATTTAGAGGCTGCATGATTGATAGGAAAAGAACATAAGGTATGTGTCAATTATTAGGTAAATTTTTAATATCATTGAGCTCTAAAAAAATTATTTATTTCACTATCCATAGTTTAGATAGAGCACATTGCTGCTGATAATTTCTATGATGAAGGCATCTAGGTTAGAAAAAATCTCTGTTATTTCAATGCAATCTTAGAAAAAAGCTATATTTTGTGACAACACTTCTTCCATTTCATTATCTAAAAAACCCTAATAAAATTATTTTAATAAGAATAGAGAAGTTCTATTTAACTTTTTAAGGGACCATGTTAATAAAGGGGATATTGTTTTGGAATAAATTCTAGAAGAAAACCTAATAGAAAACATCTTTCTTAAAGCATTGGATTATGTGAGGCGTTAAAAATTGATGTTTGGACTGGGAATGATGGAAATTTAATTATTGAGACCATTTTAAACTTTTTTTATTGTATTTATGTTTTTTATTGTTAGAAATGAATAAATTAAGGGGGAGTTATCCACTATTTCATTTTTTACTGTTTTTTTCTTTTTGATTTTTAATAAAGTTAAAAAATTGGGGAGATAATTGGTGAGAAAAGTGGGGATTTCTAAAAAATTAAAAATATAGTTTTGGTTTTTCAATTTACATGATGGGGGATATTTTTTTCACTTAGAGCTGTTATTTGTTTTATTATTTTGAAATATTTTAATCCCTCAATTTGATTGATTTTATTAATTTTGTTATTATTTGAGTTTACTATTTTTGTTAAATATAAAACTATAGTTTTATTATTTTATTACTTATATAAAATACCTTCTTATTATTTTATTTGTTACATATATTTAGTTCATTGAGATTACTCTTTAAATCTTTTCTAATTTACTTTTTTATAAAAAAGATTGGCCAACCATGTTATGACCAACTACTAGCCCATTAACCACATTTAGGGACTCGTGGGTCAACCTCATTGGAGGGGAGGGGGTTTCCTGATGGAATTACACAACGGTAGGAGAGAATGGGTTGTGTATAGTCCCATATAGAGTGGGTCCATTGCGCACTTTCTGGGGTTCCGTTGGGCCCACAAAGGTGCAGTGCAGCCCATGTGCCATGTTATGAAAGTGTAGTAGGGGATGATCCCCCTAGCCAATATGAACCAATAGTAAGACAAGTTGAATGATACATAATTTTTCTGAATGGGTGAATATTCGACGTGGGATGTGTGAATGACAATCATTGTTCCTCCATCATTTAAAAAGATAGAAAAATTATACTTCACTCAGTCAAATTGATCTGAGTCATTTCATCTCCATCACCCATATTCTTCATCCTCCAGACCCTGGACATGATTTTCAGTTCAAAATTATTTATTTCTAAATCTTGTTTGATCAAACCAAGACCAACATGGGTGTTTATTTATTGAGTTTATATGGTGATATAGGGTACAAAATCACACATGCAACTACATTTTCATGCATGTGAATCTTTCGATGGATGATAATTCAATTGATTGAAAAAAATGGAAAATGTTTTTTTTGATATAGTTGTGTTATTATATTATTCAGTCAGTATTATAAATGGTTGATCCATGGCTCGATAGTTGTTTTTTAATAATGGAAGCTCTGTTCAAATGGTAGATCATCGTCACCAATGGTATCTCTTCCTTGATTACAATATTATAACCAGGAAACATTTACCGATGGTAGCATGATCCAATGAATGTACTTCGAGGTTATGTTTTTAAATGGTTGAAAATTCCTACATGCTCTATAGTAGATCATTGAAATGTTATAATAGTTCAACCTCCTTCAATGATACACTATTCAACCCTACATAGATTAATTGTAGGTCATTATATATGAAATTGCAGTATTGTGAAAACTGAATAGTATATCATACCGAATGGTAAATCATACCGAATGGAAAATCATACCAAACAGTAGATCAGAATGAATAGTATAACACCTTCAATGATAGATTATATCTTAAATGGTTGATCATCACGTGATGGTAGCATGTCATCTATAGAAACCAATTTCCACTAGATGGTAATATTTTTTCATATACCATCTATTTAAAATTTATTTTTCCAAAAAAATAAATTTTTATTTTAATTCCTCAAATTGAAATATATCATTTCAATTAATTTTTTATGAATTTTATTTTTTTATAATGTAATTACATGTTGTTTAAAATATTCTAAGAAAAAATTATCTTAACATAATTACAAACAATATCTTATTTATAATAATAAATCTTTAGGTATTTTTTCTATTCAAATAAACTATAACATTATTCATTTATTTTTAAATTTTCTATAAATGAGTATTGTACTTATTTTCATTATGGTACATGCTAGAAATATTATGATATTTTTTAAGAAGAAATAAAAGAGCACAAACTATTTTATATTAAGTGTGGTATTTTTGAATATATGAAAATGATATATTTTTTGTGTTATTATTTTCATATAATGTATTTCTATAATTATCCAAATAGATTTTCTAGGATATTTGGAGATAATGACCCGATCATCCATCTGAATACCTTTATGACCTTTGGATACATTTCTTAAGAATAGATAATGATTTATTCAATAATAAACTAGGTTTTGGATAGTTTTTACAGGTAATATGTAATCGAGACTCAAAGGATGAGATAGTAGAAAAAAAATTCAAACAAGTTTATGACATGTATTCCTCGAGTGCAGAACACCTGTGAGCTGAAGAAAAGATCATGAAAACTTTTATAAGACATGAATCAAAAGTAAACAATGTGAATCAATTTACACAATTTTAAATATTAAAAATATTCAACCTGATAAAGATACAAGATGTAAACATTGTACATGATGTGAAAAGTTCTAAACTGAAATCCCAATGAACAAACAAATCATGAAATATGGGAGATCCAATATTTTTGGAGATCTTTTCAAATCTGATGTACATGGTGTGATTAGCCCTTACACGTCGTGTAAGTCTTAAAATTGAAGTTTCTTAAAGAATTTATATGATTTAAGACAAGTAAAAGTTGTATGATTCTTGACTCTATATATATGTAGACACCCCTATTGTGGAGAGGATACATAGTCCAAAAATCCAAAACCTATTTAATTACAAATTTTTTTCTTATAAATTTAGTTTTATTTATTTCAATTTCATTTTTAATCATTCTTTTACTATTTCTTACCCTTCCAAGACTCTTTTTTCATGTTTCTATTTAAATGTTCGAATTGAATTCTGATTACCATTCAACTTCATCCATTACTGCATTCTTCATTTTTAATTCATTTAAGTTAGTAATTGATTGATTTTACATTGTTTAAATTTAGGATTTCAATTACTGGAGTTGTTTATTTATTATATCAAGAATACTTCCTATTTCCTTTCATTCAATTAATAACATCATGCACAGATAATCTTCTTAGAGTTAGGGGTCAAGAGTAAGGGTGTGTTTAGATGTAATGAATAGCTAAATCAAAACATGGTAAACCAATGGTGAGTAATCAGGTTAATTTTTTTATCACGTTATTTTATATAACATTAATCATGAGAAGTGTAATCAAAGGACCCTGAACTAGGTGGAGTTATGAAATCTAGGACTAATAGCTTGGATACTTTCTTCTTTTGATGTTAAGAATATTGCATCTAGGTTATTTAATATCTCTATACCAACGAGTAGTTGTAGCTTAGGTATATCTTGTTGGTTTCACCATGAAAAATATATGACATTTTCAGTACTTCATATCATAATAAATTAGTCTATCCCTTGATAGATTTATGATTAATCCTTTTCTAGGCCTTAAAATTGATCCTTCTCCCTTTCACTTTCCTGATTTTAACCAAAGTTATGTAAGTTATAGAAAAACAAACCAAAGAAAGATTATAAGGACTCCTTCCATGAGGTTCTTATCACCCGATTTCGTTTTTTAACACTTAGTCCCAATGGGTTCATCCTTGTGCTACCACTATTCTAGACCTTTGTAGCTGAGTGTAGTTTGGGGTAATATAAATTGTAATCTAATTAACACCCATGTAGAATAAATGATCCAGTGTGGGTAGAATAAATTTTGGCACCATTGTCGAGGTCCTTTCGGTTCCTTAGAATTTTAACTTTTGATAAGAACCTTGGATTAAGTCACCCAATTGTATTTTCAATCTTTAATTTAATTTTTTTCACCTGAACTAACAACTATATTCACTATTCACTGGGCTAGTTCATATGTCGGGATGGGACTCATTCAAAGATCCATGATGCTCAATAACTTCTTTATTTAAATTTAGAGATAGAAAAATATGTATATGTACATTGATGGTCAAATATGTATTATCGTAATAACCCTATATAGCTGATCTAGTAAAATATTCAATATGCACCACATGAATGGAAAGAAGAGGAACCCTTTCTATATAATTTCACCGTTATGGATGAAAAATCATCATCCATTTGGGGTTCTACACCCAATATTGTATGTTATCTTACACAAAAACATCCATTTTAAATTAAACATGGAATCATCCAAATAATAAATAATGTGGGAATTTTTTTTGGATTTCAATGTAAATATCCCCATGAACACTTCTCTAATTTTTTTAGAATCCAATGACACCTTTCAAAATCATGGTATATTGTCTGATGTTATCAAAATTTGATTCATTCATTTATCCTTGCATGAAAGAGCCACGGATTGGCTCAAAATACAATATCTTGATTCCATCATGACTTAAAAAAATTTATCCAAGATTTTATTAGAAAAATAATTCCCACCAATATGAACATGGAATCTCAGAGATGAGATCCAAAACATCACCGAGGAATATGAAGAGTCACATTGGGTGGCTTGATATTTTTTTAATGAGTTGAATCAAAAGATCCCACATCAATAAATTGATTTTTGGACACAACTATGAACCTTTTATGCAGGATTCTAAATAGATACATGCAATTTAGTAGATGATACCAATGATGGAGAACTTATGCTCAAAGTAGAAGAAGTCGACAGAGCTCTTTTAAATAAGATCTCCCACAATGATAGTCTGTAGAAGAGTAATCGAGGACTATTTGAGAGTGGAAATAATCTGGTGGAAGAGAATACCCATATTTTAGCCTAAGTTGAAGTCCTCATGAAAAGACCTTAATATTTTCAACTACATAATCCACCACTACCCCCTTCTTCACATGTTTTGGAAATTTAAGCTTATGAGATGTTCAGAGGCCCACACCCATATCAGGACTACATGGAAGTTATGAATGAACCATAAAGTTGGGATTTTAATTAAATAATTTTCAATAAAAAATAAATAGTTTTTGTAACCCCAACAATACCAGTAGAGGTATTATCAACAGAGGCTGGCTGAGTAGCTGCAACAACCCAGTCAACGTTACTATCAATTGAGGAGTGGTCAAGAGACACCATGAAATCATATAACTCCTAGGTAACCATATAAAATCAGGTTCCATGATCATTACCACAATTTAATCAGCAACAGTTTTCCCCTAGATCTTTGAAATTTCCATGCACTTGAAAAAAAATTAGTAAGCTCCACCGAGGTAGTAAAAAATAAGTAAAACCTCAATAATCCAGTTTTTAGAAGATTATAACTACCTTTGTGCGGAAAATAGATCACATGATGATTACGCAAGAAACTGAAATGAAAAAACAAAGGGGTTCTCTTCATAAAATTGAGCACCAACTGGTACATATCTCTATGATTTTATAGAATTGATTACCGGGTACTTTTCACTGTAATATGAAGACACTACCGAGAGAAGAGGCTAAGAATATAGTCTTTATAAGTGGAAAAAATTATGGAATTTTAGAAACCATGAATAGGTGATAAAAATAATATTTAATAACCAGAAAAAATGTGTGATTATCATCAGCTTGGATGACAATGATAACACATGAATAGTTGGTCAGGAGAAATATCTAGAATTAGAACATACTAAAAAATCTTCTATATAAGTGAATCTTGAAAATGAAGATGCCTATTTGGAAGAAAACAATATAAACCCCCTATACCCTTTTTAGAGAAGATAATACAGGAAATAATAGATAGAAAATACTAAAATATTTTTAGAGATATTTAAAAAATTACACAACAACATCCCGTTTGGGGAATCCATTGCTCCTATGCCTGCATATAACAAGTTTTTTAAGAAGTTTCTCTCCAAATAAAGTTAAATGAAAGACCTTGGAGTCATCTCATTGAATTAATAATGATCCCAAATCATTCAATTGAAGATATTACTAAATATGTTTTACCCTAGAAGTTTCTTATTCCCATGTACTAACGGGAAATTCAATATCAGAAGATCCATGTGAGATCTCATCATAAGTATTAATATCATTCATATGAGTGTCATCTAGAAGTGAGGGATTTAATATTAGAAAGCAATGAGAGTTTCAGTACAACTGGTCAACAGACTAATAAAGTACCCTCGAGGACTTCCCAAGAATGTATTAGTGGTGGTTGGTAAATTAATTTTTATGACTGATTTATTTATCATAGACATAATAAAATAATGAGATATTCCTATAATTATCAGTATCTAATTTATCAACACTGGTAAGGAATTGATTGATGTGAACCAAGATAAAATAATATTCAGAGTCCACAAATAACAAGGTTTTTTCCACTTAGTGAAAGATGTTATGTTACGCAGTGAGTCCTTTGATTGTCAAGCCATCTTTCTTACCAATGAGAAATATAATTATTTGACCAGTGAAGATGGTAGAGAGACCGTATCTCCTAATGAAAATGAATATAGTGATCACAAGGATATGAGTTACACTGAACGACTAATGAGGGATATTTTCCCACCATTCATACCCTTATTCATCAAGCTACTGATGCTGGAATTGAAACCTTTACCAAAAGAACACCAAGGTATTCATTATTAGAAACAAGAGTTGCATTTATATTTATTATTACTTTATAAATGACACAAATACAAGAATAAAACTCATTAATGTTTTGAAAAGGTACAAAATTAACTTTCCTAGGGAGTAAATGTCATTAAAGGGATTATCCCCATGATATGCACCCACAATATTTTATTGGAAGAAGGTTCTAAACCCAAACATCAACCCTAGAGATGACTCACCCCACCAATGAAAGGGGTATCCCCGATGGATTTACTAAATCTTCCTAACACTAGGATAATATTTTTTGTCTCTAAAAGAGAATGGGTGATCCCACTTCAAGTCGTCCCGAAGAACGGCGGCTTTACTATTGTTAAAAATGATGAATATATTTAATCTCAAATCGAACCATCGCTAGGTGGAGATCATGTGTTGGTTATAAAAATATCCTAAATGGTTATTCGAAAGTATTATTTTCTACTTCCTTTAATAGATCAAATGATGGAAGGAATATTTAGGCATACAATTTATTATTTTCTAGATACAATCAAATAGTAGTTGACCTAGTAAATTACTCCATAACCACATTTACATGTCCTTTTGGGACCTTCACCTATTGTCATATTTTATTTGGAATGTGAGACATGCAGAATAAATTTAAGTTTCACTTGAAACACATATTTTATCATATGTTGGAGGATTTAATATATATTTTCATGGATGATTTCATAGTGTATAGAGGATCCTTTATAGTTTTTCTAAATAATGTGGACATAGTTCTACAACACTGCAAAGATATGATCCTAGTGCTAAAGTAGGAAAAGTGTCATTTTTTGGTCTAAGGAGGAATAGTCCTCATACATAAGATATCAAAGTCTGGCATGTATGATGATCCAATAAAGATTAAAGTGATTAAGATCTTACCTAAAACTATGATGGCGAAAAGTATCAAGTTATTTTTGCGCTATGTGGGATTTTATTAGGGCTTTATTCAATATTTTTCAAGAACAACCCACCCAATGAAAAATTTTTTATCTAACAACGTTACATTCGACTTAAATAAAAATAATTTCATACATTTAACACTCTAAAGAATTGTGGTGGTCGCTCCTATTATAATGTCACCTAACTGGGATAAGGATTTAAAATTAACAATTGACACTAATTTTTTTTATGGGAGTTGATTTAGGATAGTGAGTTGGAAATATCTTATTCCTCATTTATTCTGCAAATCACACTTTTAATAATTCTAATTTCAATTAAATGATCACATAAAAAGAGTTATTAGAATTAATCAATGATTTTGATAAGTTTCACACATATATTTTACTCTATAAAGTAGTAGTCTATATAGATCATGCAACACTGAAATAACTGACGAGTAAAAATAATTCCAAAACCATGGATAATATGGTATATCCAATTGTTGTAATAATTTAACAAAGTTTTTATGGACACAAATGTGACAAAAAATTTCATTGTCGATCACCTATCCATAATTCCACTTCTGAGCACTGAAGATGATAATAATATAAGCATTGATGAGTATATTTCTGATGAAAAACATTTTAGTATAAATACGCAAGTGTAACCATGGTTTTTGGATACTAAAAACTATCGTTACATGAGATCACTTTACCCCTAATTATCCTACCCATAATGGAAGAAATTCTTAGTCGAGGCATCAGACTACTTCTGGGATGAGTAGATACTATTTAAGTGTTTTGATGATTTCCTAATGAGACACTACTTCCCAGAATATGAAATTCAAAGAGTACCCAATTTTTTTTACATGTTTCTAGATTAAGGAAATCATGAGATAAAATTCACCATGGCGAAGATCTTACATAAATTACTATTTAGGAACACACTCCAACAAGATGAAATGAGCTTTATTCAAAGCTATGATCAGTGCTAGAAAAAATTCCACATTTATAAGAAAAATGAAATTCCACAAAACCCTATAAATGAATTGAAATTATTCAACTTATGGGAAAACCGTTTTATGGGTTCATTCCAAAATATTCTTGTAAAATTTTACATCCTGGTGGGCATGGAAAACATTTAGATGTGGGTAGAATCCAATGCCACCGCCTAGGATACTACACTAAAGGGCATGAATTCCATGACCAATGCATTGCATGATGAATCTTCACAATAGGGGATAATGTTATACTTTTTAAATCCTGAATGAAACTATTCCCTGGGAAGATGAAATCTTGATGGTCAGGTCCCTTTGAAGTTATCAACATGTTCCCCTATGGGGAAATAAAAATTAAATGAGGTGAATGTCCACCCTTTAAGGTCAACGTAAAAAGACAAAAAATATATCAAGAACCATTTCACAAAGAGTGTGTGATTTCCTTAAAATTAATAAAATTATTATTTACATCCATCTGTATGATGATGTCAATGTTATCACTTTATGAGAGGCAACCCATATTTTTGTTTTCTATATTTTCATTGATGTTTTTAGGACCTTTTTTTTTATTTTCCTAACAATTTCTATTCATTTATAGTTTGAAAATTCATTGTGTAATTATTATTACATTTATCCAATCTATTTTATCATACTATTCACTATGTTCAC
The DNA here is from genome assembly GCA_963277665.1 of Viscum album. Lineage (NCBI taxonomy): Eukaryota > Viridiplantae > Streptophyta > Magnoliopsida > Santalales > Viscaceae > Viscum > Viscum album. The sequence goes on from OY728121.1 coordinate 771,237,755, forward strand.
CTATCCATTTTCTTACTTATAAATTGATTAACCCTTCTGTAATAATGGTTTATCTAGTGTAGGTATCTTTTTTTATCATTTTTTAGGTGTCCAGTTTCTACTCACCATCCAATAATTTTGCCCATGGAATGACCTTAATTATAAGAGATATCTATTACCTATTTTAAATTAATAATTTCCATTTACAATATGTCTATTCTTCTATTGCTATCTATCCTATGAAACTTCCCAAAATTGTGTATACACTATATAATTTTAGGTGTGGAGGAGTCATAATTGATATTTATTTTCTGAAAACTTGGTTTTATGCTTGTTTTCATTATTATAGGATACATTTATAATTGAAATAATGATTTAACTTGAAAAGTGATCACTCCCATTTAAATTAAAGACAATGTTTAGTTGTATATGTTTAAAATAGTTTTTTCTTCATTATAATTTTAACATTATTTCTAAGTTGAGTAATTTAACTCTAATTATAGAATATTTCAATAACGTTTGATTGAATTTTTACTAGATAGAATACTTTTAGTGATTTACCTATTTTATATCCCCATTACCAAGAGAGTTATAGACCTACATTATCATATTATTTTCTGAGAATATTTTTTGAGAGATATTTGGGACAGGTAAACCTATCAGAACATGCATTGGAATCTTACCAAGACCATTACTAAATAACAACAATATTAAAATCATTTAGGAAATATTTTTTGGTCCATTTATCCTAAAACATGCCAAAAAAAAATTTCCTTCTTAAGCCCGTAGAAGTCATGAATGAACTTGTTTGGATTGAGCCATGTTACAAGCACATTTTATCTCTTCCTACCCTACCATTGATATAATTTTAGGATTATAATTTGAATAAGTATGTGGGAGGTAGTTAGTACTGATAGAAATAAGATTTTTACAATAGAGGAGATGTATTTTGATTATTTCACATGATACACATAAATTTTCCTATGGTTCTTATATTGTACAATTCATGATTATCCTACTAAAAATTAAATGAAAAAAATTTATATGGGTTTTTTATTAAGATGGTAAAAAATCACCATTACTAGATCAATGAATCTTATGATGAATTATATGTAGTTAGATGATGTTTGTGAGATCTGACCTAGAAATGACTTAAAAAAAGATATATGATACATTCATTTATCATTTATGACATATCTATGGACTTACCCTGAGATTTTGGGAATGTGAAGATACTATTTTCAAAATTTTATTTTTCATTGCATTATTCTTAATGATCATATATTATACTTGATAGTTTACTATAAGTTTTGAGATTTATTTTTATCATCTACCCACCAACCCTCAAACATAGATTCATTTGAATTTTATTATTCATAACCACATGATTAATTGTGTGTTCATCATTATAGAGTGAAGATGTTAGAACCAACAACAGACTATTATTCAGAACATGTATTCATGGTATGAGCATGAATTATGTTTCATTTTACCTTGAGTGGTGAAAGAAAATTTTTTGTTAGGTAAATTTCAATACGGGTATATCTTGAAAAGAACAGTGGAAAATTTTTAATAAAAGGATGAATGAATCTGAATAAAAAACATAACTACGAGGCATGACTGATTTTCCCTTTTGGAGTGATTCTGTAAGACTTTTTTTTCTAATAGAACTTAATTTTATTTTATGGGTTGTTATATATGTTTCTTGTTAAGAAATTGTTTGATTTGGAATCTGAATTGAGATAATTATTTCTTGAGGATGAGAAATTGTTCAAGTGTTGGGGGATTTGACAAGTTGAATTCACACGTATATTTTTTAAAACATTTCTTTAAGAATTTATCATTATTTATTTGATAATACACAAGGTTTTGGTTGGTTTTATCAATGAATAGGAACTCAAGACACAAATGAGGTGATGATGGAAAAATAGAAAATTCATATTTTATATGTTGTGAAATAGGTTCCCGATGTGTTTTCCTTGAGAGAAGAACACATGCAAGCCAAATTCCATCCCATGAAACATCTTACAATACATTAATCCAATGTACTTGATGTGAAGAAATTTATATGACATGAAAAATTTAAAATATGAAACCAAATGAAGATACATGATGTGAAAATTATACACAAAATTAAAAGATCAAAACCTAGATGCCACTAAAGATACAAGATGTGCAATCTGGGAGATCTGAGATCTTTATAGATTTTTGAGGTTCTGAAATACACAACCAGAAACTCACTTAAATTCCATGTAAGTCTTAGAATAGAAGTCACATAAATAAGTTACATGACATGAGATATGCATATATCATATAACAATTAGCTATATATAGATGCAGATAACACCGATGCAGAGTATAGACTCATTCTAGACGACCAAACCCATTTATTTATTCCTAATTACTCATTTTTTATTCTAAATTTAGTTTTATTTCTTTCCCTTTACCTGTTAAATCATTTTATTTTTGTTTCTAACCATTCCAAGAATTATTAATCATGTGTTACAGTTTTAACACTTGAATAAAATTATGATTTCCATTCAACCTCTACCATTGTTATGTTCTTCATTTTTCATTCATTCAAGTAATAAGTTGATTAATTTTACAGTATTTTAATTATAGATTGCATTGATTTGAGATTTTTATTTATAATGTCCAGCAAGCTACATATATCCTTAATTTAAATCAATATCATCATGTGTGGATAATTCTCTCAGGGTTTGGGGTTGAGAGTAAGGGAGTGTTTAAACATAATGAATCTCTAACTTAAAAATTGGTAATCCTATAGATAGTAATTAGGTTAAAAAATTTCCAATTTCATTATTTCAAATTACCTTAATAATGGGAAGTGTAATAAAAGGACCCTAACCTAGTTGGAGTTATGAAATCTAGGACCAATAACTTGTGATAATTTCCACCTTTCAAGTTAAGTGTACTACATCAAGGTTGTTTAATATCTCTAGACCAAATAGTAGTTTCTTATTAAAGAGATTCAATTGGTTTTTCCATGACCAATCAGTGAACATTTCATATCTTTTCAACCTAATCCATAGGTATATATCAAGATAGATATATGATTACTATTTTTCCTAAGACCTGAAATTGACCCTCATCACTTTTCACTTCCATGACTTAAACATGAGCTATGTAATTTCTTGAAAACCAAAACATAGAGAGAGAGTGAGGACTCCTTCAAAAAGGTTATGACTAGGTTTCCTGCACACCAGCTAGTCCCTATGGGATGGACCACACACTACCACTATGATACACCTTTGTAGTTGAGTGTAGTTTGAGATAATAAAAATTTTAATCTAATCAAAAACAATGTCGAGTCAACTATGCTGCATGGGCTGGTGACCATTACAATGTGAAAAAACAAATTGTGATAAAACTATCTCCATAGATATTATTCAAGTAATATTGAAAATAATGATTTATACAAATAAAGGGACATAAAAATAAATATTTCTTATGAGCTTTGTGAATTAATATTGTTCCATTTCTATGATCATGTAGTAATTCAACATTCTGATCATCCACTATTAATGTGACAGAAGATCTTATTTTGTATTTAATTTCAATATCATTTGATTCACTATTGTTTTAAATTATAGCTGGTTTTAACTACTTCACGTATATCCATCCTATGTTCATACTCTAGGTTAATTTTAAGCTTTTCACATCCAATATATGTCAATTCAATTTTGCTCTTCTCTAATAGAAAGGCCAGGTTGAGACTCCAAGACAATGTTCTGGTTGGTTGTGACTCCTTCAAAAGCCATGGGTTATACTACCAGGTTTTAAAAAGGTATGTTTATTTGTAGTTGGGTTCTCAATCTCAATTAAATGTGAAGACATAATAAACACTAGTCTACTCACCAAGTATAGGGGACTGAAGAGTAGATTGAGATCTTGGTGATATGAACTACTACAAAAAGTATCTTGTGTTTTTTTTCTTTTTCTGTTGCACAATTTACACTTTTTAACAATCTGATAATCATACTTTATTAAATAATTTTAAATTGAATATTCTACCCCTCTTGTCAATTATTCCATAAACATGGACCTAACACTAACATTTGAAAATGTGATTTAAACACTTTTTATAATTTATCAATATGTAAAAAAATGATTTCAACATGCAATATATCTTTTAAACATATTCAGCTATGAATTCTAAAAGTTTAACCAAAAAAATAAAAATTGTTTCAATAAATTATAATTGGGATAAAAATCATGGAGCATAAAAAATATTAATTAAGAAAACCTAAATCAATAGAAATATCTTCAGGAAATATATTTAACTTAAAATATCTAAAAAAATTTAAGTTAATTATTCATAAAAAAATATAAATGAAATACAATAAGTCATTTAGCAATCAAATCACACATTTTTATACAAATATTAATAAAATTATAGTTTCAATGCAAAATGGAAAAAATCCAATAATTTTATAATTAAATAAAATTTTGAGCACAAAAAAAAATAGAATTTATAGAAGAAAGATTTGGAAATATGTGTAAAAACATTTAAATTAGAGTGACACACTTAAAGTCTTTTATAATTTGATTATAAGTAGTTTTGAATAGATATTCACAAGGTATTACATATGATGTGATACATGGTTAATTTGAAAATAGATTTCCAAAAGTGTTTTAGATGATATATAAAAGGATTTTTACATATGTTTTCATATGTTATTGTATATTATACAATATAAGGTGAAGTGGAATAAACACTATAATAGAAATTTAATTTATCAACGGTTTTAAAAACCAATTCTAAATATATCCATTTAATTTTGTTATAGGTGGGAGAACTCTTGTGAATTAGTGATATATTTTGGAAAACCATTGCTAAATAATAAATCTTAATACATTATTTTTTAGATGCTCTTTATAAAAACCAATGTGATTAATGTTAAATCCAATAAATATTTATTATAAATAATTTCTATTCTTAAAAAAAATTATCTAATGTTTCTTTTATAAATTATGAATTATTAATTATGTAATAATCAACAATTAAATTTAATTAAAATTTTTTAATTATAATTGAGTAATTCATATTTACTAATAAATTTATTATAAAAAATTAATTAATTAATAAAGATCCTATGAGAAGATAAAATCAGTCTGAAACTTCAAAGGATAATAACTTTGGATCTAGATGCCTTTTTAGGCTTCATGAGCGCTTAAATCAAATCTTGGGTTGATATCAAAAATATTTGAGATAGAAAAGGCAATATATCCTCTTTCCCAAATTAAAAGGAGGCATTGAATGCATCTAAAACTAAGTTTTAAGTTAAGGTACCCTAATTTTAGAACATTAAATGAAATTTTATATTAGTTTAACAGGATCACCCATTTCATTTTGGATGAAGTTTTAAATTTATTTCTTGAGCCTAGATCCATTTAATTATGTGGGTAGAAACATCTTAATAGTCTTCATCTTTTTGTTTTATTTATAAATATATTATAAAAAATAAAAAATATATAAATATATAAATATATAAATATATGAAAATATAAATATATGAATATATAAATATATAAATATATAAATATATTTGAATATAAAATGTATATCTAAATATATAAATAAAACTAAATTGAAAATTTCAAACCCATTTTAAATAAAATTTATAATTTTTCAATTTATTTACATTTTAAACTTGTATACTAACACACAAACACAAATGTATTTAAATATATATAAATAAAAACATAATTATTAATTATTACTTGTTAAATATATATTTTTTTGTTAA